>FR989874.1:0-2694142 GCA_905404145.2 Biston betularia | reverse complement strand
TTTTATACCGAAAACATGTAGCGGGTATCACCGCGGGGCGCAGCTGGTTTGAAATAACTAAAGAAAATAACAGGGTGGTAATCTGTGTCTCTTTTGTGATTAAATAAAATAACCCCCTATGTTAACAAAAAAGCATTCCTGAAGCCTAACAGAAATTAAAAATATGTATAAACACGCTTTCACCTAAAAAGATATTAATTAGTAAGTTAACAATAACATGCACTCGAAGACAATGAAGGTGGACCACACACGGTGTGTAAATAATGTTGGTTGTACCTATTTAGCAAGTCATAGAAAACCATTCATTTGTAACTTTGTGTGATTGGTGCTAGAGGAATTGTATCTCGACTGAAGATGATTGTTACCCACAGCTGACGTACGCGTTGGGATGTAGATGGTGTTTTGATATCAGTCTTGGTGCTGGGGGTTAAATTTAAAAAAAACCAAACAAGTGCGACTGTAACTTGCGCGTCGAAGGATCCGTACAAACTTATATGTAGATAGATTACAATCTATACAGGGATCCCTTACATCCCTATTATAATCCCTACATCACAAGAATCGAGTCTCAAAGTGTGCCTGAAGAACAATTTATATAACATGTACATCGATACGCGTCTCGATTATTTCGCTAACTACAAAATATGTAGGTTTGTGATTGCAATTATTTTTTAATTTTTAATTAATGATTTTCAGGTTTTCCCCTTTACTTCTGCTGTGAGACAATTTTTTGTCAATTTCAAGATTCTAATTTCATGAAAAAATCTAATCGAAACCTATAGGGATACCTATTTCCAGATAAGGTATTTTTATAGGTTTTGATTTGGTCTGGACAGATAAGCAGACGGGCAACCAAATAATTCTAATTTTTCTTTTAACGTACGGAACCCTAAAAGTATAATCTATGTACGCCAGTAACTATATTAAAACTTAATTCAATTGAAATAGGCTCGACTCATATTTTATACAAATCGATCTTTGAATTTAAAAAAAGTACCATTTGCTGTCCGATAAAAAATACCTAATTATTATGACGAAACATAAATGGAGGTCAACGTGCAAAGTTTGCTGAATTAAAAATTGTGTAACTGAAATGTAAATGTCATTGTTTTACATGTTTAACATCATTATGAATACCACGTTGTCAATAAATAATAATTAGGTATATATCATTTCGTCTTCCACTTGTATCAGTTTATTTAAAGCTCTTTGCTGTGTAATGGAAACATGAATTTGCGATTGGAGTCCGACGCTATTAAATTGGATATTAGGTTAGTAGGTGACAGTAGTATAAATTATCACATAATACTTACATTTCAGACAGCCCTGTTGGTGCATTGGTAGTATGTCTGCTCCAAGTGCTGAAGGGCGTGGGTTCGATTCCCACCCAGGATAAACATTTTGTGGTAGATACAAAAAATTTTTGTTCTGTGTCTGGGTGTTCACAGAACAGAACATTGAGTAACAAAACAAAGTCCAGGGCATCACTGCTCTGGCGCTCATTACTTTGAGACTTTGATGGTTAGTCTCAACAGCCCAGTAATTTCACTAGCTGCAGTACCCTTCAAACTGTAACACAGTAATGTTTACACACTACTGCTTAGCGGCAGAATAACTGATACTGCGGTGGTACCTACCTAGACGACCTCTTGCTATGGAGATCTACCACCAAGTAAGATGTTAAGATGCAGTCTCATGGCCAAGTCGGACCAAAAATTGTCAGACGTCCCGCCTAATACTGTTTAGCTAAGAATCTAAAATGGGTTCTAGTATTTAGTATTCAATTGGAATAGGCGCCTCAGAATCAGTTCTTTTATTTATTCTGTGGCACTTCTATGCGTGTCGCAGCTCAGCTGTAGGTCGATTATTCCTCAGCTGAGAAACTCTGATCGAATCACGACTTGAATAACTTTAGGGAAGCTTATAGCTGATTCAAATTCTATGAGCAGCAGATTCCGTCGCTAACAGCAGTCCAGAGGGCCTGGACAAAGTATCATTCGATTAGCGATAACGCTATTATAAACGTAAATCAATAATACATAAACTTAAATTACCATTCCCTAACTGACTGACTGACTTAGAGAAATAGATCTCATATAAGGAGGGGTCATAGGAAAGAACTAAATATACGGTCGTATAGAGAATCGCTCAGAGGGCCCGAATAAAATGCCGGACCTTCCGGAAGTCGACTCCTCGACGTGGTACCCCATCGGATCTCGGAAACTAGTAATATATATAAATTTACAATTTAAAAAAACCGACTCCATGACCGTAAGGTCAACTAAACGCACTGCTCCAATGAAACAGCGAGGTTTTGGAGTAAACTAAAATATCATCGATGTATACAATTTTTAGTTAATTTTTTAAAAACCGTTTTATCGATTTCGATAAAATTTATATGGGACCACCTCTGAAGACCACCTCTCTCTCTATGATCTACCAAGCAAAAAAATAAATGTCAAAGTCGATTCATAATTTTCGGAATGATCGCATAACAAACATAGTCGAATTAAGGACCTCCTCCTTTTTTGAGTCGATTAAAAATGTACAGCACTGCGATAAGCTGTCGATATGTCACTTAGCAGCTTATGTCAGGAGTTTTGGCGGGAACGCGGGAAGAGTCGTGTCGCTCCGTTGTATTTTTTTTCCAAAACTAGTGTTTTGTCGAGTGTTTATGCATAAAAATGGTGGTGTTTTATTCATAAAGTGCCGAATTACAAGCGCGAGTGTGGGGAAATGATATAATGTGGTGAAACATGAGTTTTCGTGTTGCTTCCAAAACTCCATCGAAGCTTTATAGTAAAGTTGCCACTACTTTACTAACGCATGACTGGAATTAACTGACACGAACTGGACTTGACAAAGACGACTTTGACGATAACTATAGCTAAGATACAGCAGAAATAACACTTAAGACAAGGCAGTATGGCTCTATAGCTTTAGCCTGCCCGAAGGGGCAAATTAATAAAAAAAAAAAAAAAGCAGCTTATGACGCTTATGTCAAGGAGGTTTTGGCGGGAACGTGGGAAGAGTCGTGTCGCTCCGTTGTATTTTTTTCCAAAACTAGTGTTTTGTCGAGTGTTTATGCATAAAAATGGTGGTGTTTTATTCATAAAGTGCCGAATTACAAGCGCGAGTGTGGGAAAATAATATAATGTGGTGAAACATGAGTTTTCGTGTTGCTTCCAAAACTCCATCGAAGCTTTATAGTAAAGTTGCCACTACTTTACTAAAGCATGACTGGAATTAAGTGACACGAACTGGACTTGACTAAGACGACTTTGACGATAACTATAGCTAAGATACAGCAGAAATAACACTTAAGACAAGGCAGTATGGCTTTATAGCTTTAGCCTGCCCGAAGGGGCAAATTTAAAAAAAAAGCAGCGTATGTCAATTATGTGTAGAATATAAAATATTCGATAACGCACAAAGTAA
Source organism: Biston betularia (assembly GCA_905404145.2). Lineage (NCBI taxonomy): Eukaryota > Metazoa > Arthropoda > Insecta > Lepidoptera > Geometridae > Biston > Biston betularia. Next base: position 2,690,704 of record FR989874.1, on the reverse strand, counting down.
CATTCGATATATTCTTTCATCTATAGTGTTATCGAATATGCACTGTTACTTTGTCTATGTCCTCTGGCCACATTTCTATAAAAATATTAGCTAAATTTTCGTTTAAGTATTTTTTATACCAGTATGTATTATCAATAACTAACAGGTAAGATCTTTGAAGAAACGTCGCTAAGCTGTGATCCCATGAACTTCATGATTGAGTTTCGAATACGATTATTCGAAACTCGTTGCTTTGTGACTCAGTTAAGTACCTATGAATAATTGTCATCGCCAAAAACATTATTTGCTCCTTGCTCTGTCATTATTTTTAGGGTTTCTTTAATTTATTTATTTAATTATATTATACAAAACAGGATACAGTCACACATTAAAAAAAATGGTGACTTTTCCGGAAATAAGATCATTTTATTACAATGATCATGGTTGCACAGGGATTTCTCTTTTACTGTAACTTGCGTTCTTATGTACTATTGCAATTAACAACCAACGTAATCGATATTTACAACGATCAATGAGCCACGAGACTACCTGCTTGTAACAAGTATGACGTTTATAACGTTACGCTTAAAAAGTTATTTTTTTGACAGGCTAGGTGTTTTGTTCAGCTTTTTCGCAAATTGCCCTATGCCGGCAATTCCCAAAGTGTGGGTCGCAATAGAATATTGAGCGGGCCCTGTAAAAAAGGACCAACCGGGTAAATTGAACGTATCAAGGCCATTACTATTAATAGTATGAAGGTAACTGAAATTAAAGTTATACCAATCTTTTTGAAAAATATCATTAGCACAGATTGTTACCTACCTAGTACATATACATATAAAAAATTTTGACTGGAACTGAATGTTTTTTTTTTTCAAATGAAACAGTTTTTTTCACACAATTACCTATACCCCTTTTTTATTCGTGACATGGCAACCAAGCAGTGAGTCCCGAATTTGAGTTTTTATTTAGTGGATCGCGATTCAGACAACTTTGGGAACCACTGCCTATGCCAAAAGTTCAGGTTCCACGCTTGAAAATTCCAGAACTAAATAGGTAGCTGAAGATGTATAAATATACTTAAGTATGTGTAATACGTAGGTAGGTAGGTTTTTTTTTTTTATGTAAAAGTAATGAGACGATCGAGGCGCTCTCCTGATGGTAAGAGATAACGCCTGTCCATGAACATTGCAGCGATACACAGAACTTTGAGTAGCAAACAAAGTCCGGGGCATCGCTGCTTTGGCGCTCATTACTTTGAGACTAGATGGTACCTACATAAGCAGAAATACCTACCTATCGCAATAACTACCAACTAGACAGGTACCTATATGTAACTAGGTACATATTTGAAGGAAAAACAAAGGGGAAAATGCAAATTATATTTAGTTATTATCTATATAGGTACTACGTGTAATAGATATGTTTATAAATATTTTAATAGGTAGGTATGTGAAAATGCCAATCCTTAGACCTTACTAGTACATGTAGGTACTATTATGCAATATGACTTTCAACTATCTTTGAACGAATGATGATACAGAGGTTCTAGGCAACTTGCAAAAAAAAGGTTTCAGGTTTTCAATGGTAAAAATATCTGAGGTAAAAATGTTTGAAAAATCAGCCCCCTAGCGGGCGTAAACAAAAACTAAAAATACTAACTGTAGTGCTGTCAATATCGAAAATTTAAGCATCGAAACCTTAATTTTTTTTCACGATGGATGTAGGTAGGTACCTAAAAGCTAAAAATAAAGATAATGGGAAAACACAAAATTCTGTGTACCTACCTCTAGCCAGTATGAGCCTAATTTAATAGGTACCCTATGAGAAAGCTTGTCATTCAGATATTTTTATGTGTAGATAATTTAATCTGACTTATAATAATACATAATTAAAATCTAAAGATGTTAAAAGAATATTAATGAAACATTTGTAGACCCCAAACGAAACGTTGCCACCCGAGTCTTCGAATCGAAAACACAATCGAGAACCGAAGCGATCAAAAACAAAATCATTTGTTATTGTTTCGCACATACCTTGAAGAAACAGTCGTATCGTGTCGAACGCCGGTATTCCGTAAACACTCACTCAATTCACTGTTGCACTCTGATAATACACACACTCGCACGGTAAAATGTTGTAATTTTGTTTGATTGTAAGACCAGCTGGCGGGGTTGTCAGGGGCGTCCTTGGGGAACGCACGCCATTGTAGGAGGACGGGCGCGTGGCGACTGCGCGAGTGCGCGCGCATCGCGTCACACACGCACCCGCGGGCCGCGGCCGGCCGGCACCAGCCCTTGCGCGGCGCATGTGCATCGCGAGTCACCCTTTTTTTTTCTCCCAGGGAATTCCTTAATGGATATCACCGGCTTCGGGGGAAGCACGGTGGTTATGTCGGACTCTCCGCCATTGTGGCGGCTAACCCACTAAAAACCGTGAGATGTTTCTGCCTGGCGCCTATGTGTCGGGGCTACGGGACCGCTTTCGCACTCGTCCGCAGCATCGTGAGTCACCCTCCCCTTATAATTATTTCGAACTCACACGATGCGGCCTTTACCTACATTTCTACTTCACTAGTAAATACCTACGACAAAATATAAAAATAAATTTAGGGTGAAAAATTACCTACTCAATCCCATCTAGAACAGAGAGACATTTTTATATAAATTGGCGAGATTCCCGTACCTACTACGTAAAAATGTATGGATAGCAAAAAAAAACAAAAAAAGTTATATAGATAAATATATAGTGATCATAGATAGTGGGACAGTGGGCCTGGTGGGAGTAAATGTAAACTACATTTTTTTATACATTATCGTTTATATTGACTAACTCGCGCAAATCAATAATTGAACCAAATATATTATGAAGTGATAGTCCCAAAAAAATTGGAAGAAACACGAACTAAAAACCGTCTTTTATGCCTATCAATAGTGTTTTCTTATATCCTGTGTTAGTAATTTTCTTCGTGATTTTTGTCAACAATTAAGTGACAAGTGTATTGGAGCTGTTGTGTTACACGAGTCAAGTGCTAAAGCTATACAGGGTTACATCATAGGATGCATTAAGCGAAAAGGGAGTCATTGTACTTGCTATTTAGAAACATTTTTACTATGGGCACAGCTCTGAAATGTTTGTTGACCTTTAACCAAATTTAAACCGCACTAATAGCTTTGCGTATGGGACTGGCAAGTGTACGTTTACCTTTACAAAGCCTATAACTTATGACACGGGGTAATGCCATAACTTTAGGAAATATGTACTTACCCCACTGCTAGGTGATAGATCTCCTGATCAGGTAGGTCTCCTTGGTATCAGATATTTGCCACCAAGCAGTAGTGTGCTAACATCACCCACAGACATAACCATTCACCATATTTCGCTTCTTTTAATTCGCGGCAAACACTGACATCGCCGCATGCTCCGCTGCAAAGTACCGAGTGTAAAAAGCCGCCGTGTGTGTGTAGGGTCAATGACTGTTTCATTGCATTTTATAGTTGCCTGGAAGAGATCGCTCTTAACGATAAGGCCTAGCTAGCTCTTATCTTATAAGATTCTTTTGTTTTCTGTACATTGTTTTGTTCGTACTTAAAGTCATACTTGCCGCTGCAATGGTCATGGGCAGTGGCTGATCGAAAGTGTCTCGCGTTTCATTACTTCTTTTCAGATAATTATTATTTTCTATGCCCGTACATGCGAGAGACTCTATGCGTATATAAATAAAGTTCTAAACTAAAGACACCTCAATTTCGAATGATTACTATTTTTATTTAATCTTACGATTCTTGGGTCAGGCCTGAACATTATTGAAAGGCATTGATCAGACTGCAGGGAGCACCAAAAGACTGTTGAATATAAAAAAAATATGTCTATTATATGTATTGTGGGCATTTATGGACTACTATGGTAAAATTTTGCTGGATTCGTGTACTGGTTAATGGAATTAAATAAAGGCATCCGCCAATTTTGCCTTATCATATCAAAATATTGGAAAAGATGATGGATTGCCATTCACAAAATGGTTCGCCCATGTGCGCGCATTATGTCTATGTAAACTCATGATATTAGATTATAATAAATCAATCTGTTTGTGTGTATTGTGTTAAGAATATAAGTTCAAAATATTTTTTTTTTCGATTCGTCGAGTGTTTGGGTGTATGAATTTCGAACTACCACAAGGTTTTGATGCTAACACATAATATTTTTTTCTTCGATTTACTGAGTACGTTTGGATTATCAAGAGTCGACTGTATTTGGAAATTACGTAATATTTGACACTGGCAAATGCACAAAATGCGACACAAAAAACAAAGAAGAAGAGATGTCAAAAACTGTCAGGACTCTGGCTGTCAACGTCAACTGATACGCGAAACGTGGTGGGTGTGGATGCATAGTTGCATATTTTGTGCAAACGTATTTTTATATTTTGCGATTCGATTTTTTCAATACTTAGGTACTTTTCTGTTAATTTTTAGTGTACGCAATTTACCTACATCACTTCATTTTTTTTTATTTACAGAGAAAGATGCAAGACAATCACTAGCTAACTACTACGTACATTATAATTCGCCTGCCGAAAGAAAGTGACAATCTTATTTAAAATAAAAATTCAATTAATCTAATCATACAATGATAATTAAATCTCAACAATCCTGGGACCATTGTTATGGTGAGTTGATAGACGATGTTGATTTCGTGGAAAAATGTGAGAATGTCCAAGAGCAGCTGTTGAACGTACAGGGTGTAATAAACAAGTTGCTGCTGCTGAGAGCTCATTACGAAGAGTTGCCTGTTGATCACAAAATAGAGCTTGATTTACTTCTAGTTTACATGCTGAATTCGTTAAATTGGATGAATTTGCGTCTTCAAGGAGTAGATATGTCAAAGCACCCGATTAAAAACGAGTTCGATCGAATAAAAGCAGCTATGCTTCGATGGAAGGAAGTTAAAGAGAGGAATAAGAGGCCCAAAGTTAATATCGCAGCAGCCAACAGATTTGTCCGGAATGGTCTTTATGATCACGAACAAAATAACAAAGATAAGCCACCAAACAAAAAAATTAAATTTGACGACTAACTTGGAAACGTAAATCAAAATGAATGTATTTCTTGTATGTTATTTTGTATTGCAAGTTAATCCACCATTGTGCCTGTTTAGTTGTGTATTTAGAATAATAATTTGACCAAGTGAACTGATTGATTGCGAGTATATAAAATTTAACATAAACAATACACAGTGGATTTCCATTATAACAATGATGAAGGGGCTACTATAATTCCATCATTATATCTGAAAAACAGTGAATGTATGTCGTAACAGGTGTCATAATAAACACACTAACTAACTCACTGAGTAACTGATTCTTAAACAACTTATTAACAAAACCATATTATTACAACTGCTAAACAACTGTGGATATAAACAAAAAACAAGATAGCTTGATGATTTAAAAAAAAATATTTATTATCATAATTCATAATTTCATAATTAGTCATAATTTCTAAAATTGGTGTTACATAAAAAGTTGCCAAATTATTTTTCTCTGAAAATGTACTTTTAATTTTAAGACTAAGTGTTATGTCATTTTAACCAAAAAGTAATTAAAAATCGAGGTTGTTACAAATGAAATCCACTGTATTCAGTTGTTTGGTACTAATCTTAATATTGCAGGTTTAATTTTTGTATAACTAGTGTAAAAGATGACTGTTGAATTAATCAATGTTTTTTAAGTATACAGGCTCCAGACCAACAAATACAAATAAGCAAGCAAGTTATAAGAAATTTAGTGTCAGTCAAATTTATTTTAGTACCTTAATATGGAATTTAAAATTTTTAATTTGTAAAATCTATAGAGTTACACAGATTAACAAAGCTGAAACTGATTGTATACATTATTATTATTAACGACTTTTAGGTGCTATGGGATCCACACTGAAATCACAAAAGAAAAAACAAGTTATTCTACAGAAAAATTTTCTTTCATATGATATTTTTCTTCCTATTTTAGGGTTGGTCCAATAGCAAAAGTTGTTTTGGCTGAGCCTGTTCTGAATAACCTGACACTATACACAAATATGTATGTGTATTTAAAGCTATGCTGTCTTGATGTTGTTATTTAAATTAATATAAACGTGCTTGTGATATCACTGGAAGCAAATAGTTTCTTTAATATAAAAATATTGGATAAGCCATGTTTGACTTGTATACCAAATCTAGTTATGTGAACTTCAGCTATTACAGAATTAAATGAAGTCGCATGTTGACTTGGCCTTTTACATTAACTATATTGCAGTGAGTGAGTATGTGAGGGCCAAAATTACTCACAGAAATTTGTGACTATGTTAATTGTTATATAATTGAAATCATTGTAAGTAATTTACTTTTTTCATTCAAGAAAAAAATTGTTCTGTAATGCAGTTAGAAAGAAAACAGTTTATAGTCTTAACAGAAAAGTCATTCCAATAACTATAATAAGAGCAAAATATATACATTATCATTGCTCGGAGTGATATCTACATTGATCAACTCGAACCAAATCCATGGACCTGTAAATGGTATTACATCAAAAAAACACATAACTATTTTTGTTGAAATATCATATTTCTTATCTTTGAAATTGATTTTGTTTTTTTAATAATAAAAGTATCTTAGTATTTAATTTTTTTCTTTGAAACCGATAATCATTTTATTGTATACCAATAACTAATATCCCTATATGATCAAAGATGGACTGATATACATATAGGAACATGAATAACAATTTAATACTATTATATAAAGTAACTGAGAAGAAATTTTCTGCAAGACGAATTTCAGTTGACACAGGTCACAAGTAGATTTATGTATCTTGTCTATCTGTGGCTCGCGGATTCACTCCCATATATATGATAAAATGTAATGCCGATTATGATATAAAAAATGTCCATCTTCAGCTTAGTTATCTCTATATCACATGTCATCGAGATCTGTTTAGTCGTGGATAGCTGACGCCAAGAGCTTTATTTTTTTTTATGGTTGACAGGCTAGCTGTCGCTAGAAAATGTTTGCAGCTCGAACAAATATTATCAATTTTTTTCTGTTTCGCCTGCCTAGCGTCTGCGGTCTGCCTGATTTGCCGGCTATGAAATAGGAGCGTGGCTGTGGAGCTTTTTAAATTATCGAAATACTTAACACTGATAAATACATAATTTGCTACGCCAAAATACAAACATGATTGTCCGTTCCCAACAAAATTCCGGTGCCAGAATCCAGACTCCGGCCGGACCGATGAAATGAACTGCAAGTGCCGAATTACAAGCGCGAGTGTGGGAAAATGATATAATGTGGTGAAACATGACTTTTCGTGTTGCTTCCAAAACTCGATCGAAGCTTAAAGTAAAGTCGCCACTACTTTACTAAAGCATGACTGGACTTGACTGACATGGACTGGACTTGACCAATACTAGACTTTGACTGTAACTATAGATGTAAGACATGAATTATCGAAATAAACCGAAGACGAGGCAGTATGGTTTTATAGCTTTAGCCTGCCCGATATGGCAAATTAAAAAAAAATGAACTGTCAATCTGTCAATTCTGTCATTATCAAATTTGTATTCAATTCAATTAATTTTTGTTTGATTTTTGCTGAATTTTCCTATTAACAACAATTACAAATTAACAATCCATAAATAAGTTAAGCCAAATATGCCAGATGATTCAAAGAAAACCCAGTGAGTAAATTAAAATTAATTCACATTTAAACATATTGTTTTAAACAGCAATAGTATAACCTAATTTTGGACTTTCCTTATGTTTTAGAGACAAGAAAAAACATGATCCAAAAGAGCAAAGGAAACCTAGAAATGCACGAAATCAGGCTACCAAAGTCGATAACAAATCTGAGAAAGTTGGGGAATCTAGATCTGCCCCAAAAAGTAAGCTAAAAAATTGGAATATTAGGTACTTCGTTATTATTGTAAGTGGTCGCAATAAGTATAGTAATTATTGTTATGAAAGAAATTTAAAGCATCTCATGATCCACCAAAGTTACTAGTTCTCTAAAAGAAAACATTACCAACTTATACCCCTGTAAAGATATTATTCATTTCAGTATTTGTACTACTTCTGGTTAAAACAAAATTTACTTTACTTGGTGGTAGATCTACTTAGCTAGAGGTTGTCCAGGTACCACCACAGTATCAAATATTTTACTGCCAAACAGTAGTGTGTTAATATAACTGTGTTCGGGTTTGAAGGGAACTGTAGCTAGCAAAATTACATGACTATTGAGACTAACCATCAACATGAGACTGTCAAATCAGCCTTATTTTTGCTACTCAGTTCTGTGTCTCACTGTAATTTCCCCATCTCATGTGGACATGCATTATCCCTTACCATCAGGAGACTTTCATTTCTCTTATTATTAATTTCTCTAGATAGTAGAATACCAAAATTATTAAACTTTTAGATGTGTATCTAAGTTTATAATCTAGCTTTCCCAACCATAATACATACATACCCTCTCCTGCTGCCCTTATAGGATTACTGGTATGGTATGTATTTAAATTGGCTGCCAAACTAGTTGCACCCATATTTTCCAGTTAATCCAAATTTTGTTGAAACAACAATTGGAAGAAACTTAAAAACATATATAATTTAATCTTACAGTTCCACAAAAGCCACCAGTTTATGAAGACCCTGGACCTGAATTCTATAAAAACTTGAAAAGGGAAACAGAGGAGATCCTTAAAATTACTGAAGAGGAAAACTCCAAGTACAAAAAAAAAGAGATCCAAAGCAATTGGTCTAAGTATGAGATGCCCATAGAGAGTTATGATGATATTGAAGAACATGATGTTGGAGCAGATTATGAGGTTTGTAAATCTTAAGGGCACTATATTATATTTTAGGTATATTGTTTTATGATTCTGTATAAGTATTGTATTTTAAAATATGAATAATACTTACTTGTACATTGTATCTTGTCCTTTTTGCTTATCCAAACTTAGTCAGATGCTTAAGAACTACCGTCATTGAAAATGTTTCTAGAACTAATTGAGTAAAATAAAAATTCCCAAATGCATGGTAAGTAATTTAATTTAAATTGATTTATGGCTCACTATTTTGGCTATAGTGGTTTCCACATAACATACATACAAAAAAAAAATACAGTCGAATTGAGAACCTCCTGATTTCTTGAGTCTGATAATAAAAGGTAGAAATATTTTTTTTTTTTTTTTATGGTTGACAGGCTAGTTGTTTGACCACAGCTCACCTGATGTTAAGTGAAGGTGTGGTCGAAGATGGTAAAGCACACCTAGCCTGGAATGGAACTGGCTCTCAAGTGAGGCTGCCGGAACACACTGTTAGGATGCTTGGCGGCAGATTTTCAACTTGAGGGTGGTAGCTAGCCAGCCGAGTACTAGAAAGTACCCTACCACCATGCTATGGTTTCCTCACGATGTTTTCCTTCACCGGCAGCTCAAGCTCATTGTTGGGGTTTGAACCCACGCCCTTCGGCATGCGAACCTACCGCGCTAACCACTGAGCTATCATCGCTACAAATATGCTGTCATGGATTTTTGTTTAGAATAATTTCAGAGGAACAATCCTACAATAACTACCATTCATGTAACTCTTAACAGTTTATGCAACACACACCAAGATAGCTCTCAGATGGCAGAATTTTTCCGACTTCAAACTCAAAATTTATAAATAGCCAAAACACATACATACATATCTTTACAAATCATACCCTATGTGTTATTCAGATGTATTTGCTAAATTACTGTAGTTTCATTTAATTCTGTGTAGTAGTTTTTGTGTGTAAGATTAAAAAACACTACCTTTCTTCCACATTTATAATGGTAGTAAAAAAAAGATTATGTTAATTGGCTAAAAGATATTGAAAATATAAAAAATATAGATATAGATAAAATGGATATTTGCTAACTACCTTGTATCCGGCTAGATACTGGATTTAAAAAAATACGACATGAAGTTTAGTCACTTTATTTAATCCACATTACAAAGAAAATTAATACTCAAACTGTACTAAGGACAAATTATGAAAATATATACCAATTTCTCTGCAACAAACAGTTTCGCTTGTCTTTGTGTGCAAGACCAGCTTCCGCAAAGTCTTTCACTGTATACAGGATTCACTGCAGCAGGGCGCTGAAAGATAAATTCTAGCAATCTTTGTTACATTTATTTAGGTTTTGTACAACATTCACTGACTACCAAATATAAAGATCATGATCCTACGTGCAATCGCGTTTTTTTTTTACTTAATAGTGATGTGTTCAGCTAAAATGGCTATGTCTGACCGGATATCGCTTCAAAGTTGGCAGGATATCCGGTATCTGGCAAAACATCTATCCGTTTCATCTCTATAATACTTTATAAACAGTGAACCAGGTATATTAGAACACAAAATAATGCACAAAATTTTCATTTCAGAAACTTATTCAAGCGCCACTGTCAATAGGTGGTCATTTCCAATTCAAGCATGAAAAATCATGGGATGTCAACACAGGACCCTCACTGTATGACAAATATTTTGAAATTAACATGGATAATATATCCCTTGCAGTGTCCACTATTCCATTCTATGAAAGAAATAGTGTTGATAAATACTTGTTCAGTGAAACTGATATGCTGAGTATGGATAGCAGGGCTACCAAGTATAAACAGAAATATTATAACGATAAATCATATTCTACCCCTGAAACAGAAGCTCACGATGAAATATTAAATAGTTTAAAAGAGAGCTTGAGCAAAAACAATGTCAATAGTGAAAAGATTAAAGAAGTGGAAGCTGATTCAATGGAAAAAACAGAGGAAGTTCTAGAAAATGTAGAAAAAGATAAATCTGTAGCAAAAGATGATATTGATTTTACTTTTACTAAGACTGATAGTGTTTCTAGTCCTGTTAACGAAATTGAAGAGAATAATTTAAAATCTTTAGAAAGTGATTGTGCCAAATCACTGGAAGATGTTGATGATGTCATATTGGACAATGCACCTGGAGTGGAAAAAAATGCAAAAGAAATGTTTGTTGAGAAAGCCATCAAGTCACCAATAGTTGTAAAAGAAGAATCTACTAAGAAAAGTAATGAGTTTACGAGAGTTTCGACTGCATCAAAAAGCACTGATACTACAGTAAAAGGTGTGCATAGTAAACAAAACTTTTGACTCCCAAAAAGGGTTTTAGTAGCAAGTTTGTACAGCTTGACCAATGTGTACATTATTTCCTCTCTTTTTACCAGACTATACATGAACTGCTTTACACGAATTTCATAATTTTTGAAGCCCTTCTTTTTCCCCTAAAACAAGATGTGTCATTTTTGTGAAACTGATGTGAGATGTCACACATTTTGCAAAGCTATTAATGGCAGCCCGTACACGTAGCGCGCGATCCGCGATCAATGATCGCGATCCAGACTGATCGTGTACGAAGCGGATTGACGGACTGATGCTCCGAATCGCATAATATCTAGAAATTTTGAAATCATGATCGCGGATCGTGATCATGATTGAACGTGTAAGGCGGCCCAATAGCTTTCATAATAATTGTGACGTTATAAAGCTTAAGACTTGGTTTTGCAAGCACATGATGTTTTATTTTATTAGCTTCTTTACGAGACATGGAGATAATTAATAAATAACATATCTGTTATTATTTTATATAATATAATTCTATTCTTATACCAGATTGCGAAAGGAATGTAAAAAAACAGTTTTTATTATAGTTAACTATATTTATTATTCCTTTTAATTTCAGATATTCCACTTGAGTCAAAGAAGAATCCAGTAATTGAATCGCCCGAAGATCTAGAGAAATGGCTTGACGACTTCCTCGATGGTTGAAATGCTGTTTACTTTCAAATTTGAATGCCGGCGACAGATGTTAACATCGCAGATATGAGAAAAAAAAGACTTTTTTTTGAACTGATTAATTTTTCTGAAATAAAAAGCAGCATACAATATACATATTTCTACTATCAATGTATATTGATCAGCGTTGCTAAATGTCCCGATTTTTTTAATCAAAATGAATGTCCCACGCGGGACGGACTCAGTCCTGCTTTTCGGGGATAACTCGACCGTGCGTGCAGCGTGCTAAGGAAGCGCGGGAAAGAGGGGTGAATCACGCAATCGAATCGGTGCGTTCTAAAAACTTGCATTATATACGCTTTTTTCACTTAAGAAGTTCCAAAATCCCGACATGGCAAAAAAATCTGGCAACGCTGATGTTGATGTTAAAAATCACACCGGCCCAGCTGCTGCAAGACAAACAAACCAATGAATAATTTTTTGCATTAGTTATAAGAGTATTAGTAAAATGATAAACACAATCTGTCATCGGCATTCATATTTATTTAGTTAAGATATAGATCAATTTATACATGCATCCTTTGACCAAAATATAGTGAACGGACATGTCTAAAGACGGAATTCCGGGTTCTGGCCATTGGAAGTATGACACATACATGGTTCATAAATTTGCGTTATTTTGGTCAAAATAATAGGGTGAAAATACTAAACATGTTCCCGTAATAGCTTAAAACGTTAACCTCATAACTATTTTATACCACGGCTTACGTGTTATTTACAAGTTTGTATTTGTTATAATATTTAGTTATTTAATACTATTAGTACTTAGGTTACATAATATTATAACATTTTATAATTTGTTGACTACAATCTCTTTTTTTTTTTTGGTATTTATTCACATCCGTCTTGGACAACTTCAATCCGTAGGCTTCATTCCGTTCATGAATTATGTAAATTCGTGGGTACTTAAAAAAACAATAGGCACTATTGAAATAACCATTGAGATATTATATTTGCTGCAAAAAGGTTAGTATTAAGGTAATCACTCGCCTTACCGGAAGCGTTCGCATGTAATTAACATAGATTCGATTTTGAGCCTCAACATCACAATACTGCACCAATCGCTTTTGCTTGACCTGTCAAATCGAGGTCACTTGTATTAGTTTTGACAAAGAATAAGTATTTTCACTATTATGCATCTGAAGACGACGCGATGAATGTCGGGAGTCGTGCCGACACTACAGTTCATTCAAGTAGGTATAAACAGTACAGGAAGATTCAGGTAAGTTAGAGCTCGAGAATGCGCCGACATAACACACCTCCGCTGTCATTACATGCGAGGAACGCAGCAGACTGCAGCGCGAAGCAAGACGGGATAGCTTCCTTGAAAAAGGTTACCAGATATGACCGAAACTATAGTTGGCAGTATCCAGAGAGTAATTCCGTATAAATCAATATCAAACAAAAAAAAATTGATAGGAATTCAAAAGAAAACATGCGCTTACGCCACTGTCGCCAAAATCACTGCGATTGCATCGCGACATCGACATAAGCCTCACTTGACAACATTGCTCAAAATTAATGCGCAACTCGCTAACGCGATACACGGCAATACAAGTTTGACCACTTATAATTGATTAAATTTGACAACACTCGTAAGTAAAGCCGTATAATCACTAAATTTGTGCGTACTGTAATACTCACTTTGAGGCACCATTAGGTACTGCAATGTTCGAATTTCCACTGTTACATGCGGATGTTACCGGAATTGACAATATTTACACAAAAAGCTAGTTATTTGATTTCTAGGTTTATAATATAATAGGTAAGTACAATCTGACCAAAACTAAACGGCAGCTTTTCTGCAGTCTCACACATAAATTTCTACTGTAGCGTAATTTCACAGCCGCCATTAAACCAATAGGTATATTAGCATAGAATTAATACAGAATAATGTAAGAGCTGTCTGTTAGTTTACCAGTGTTTTAACAGTAGACAATAGGTAAGTTACTGGGAGTTAGTGTAGATTTCAGACGATACCTGCCCCCCTAGCATGCGCCAAGAGCAGTTAGTTTACCAGTATTTTAACAGTAGACAATAGGTAAGTTACTGGGAGTTAGTGTAGATTTCAGACGAAACCTGCCGCCCTAGCATGCGCCAAGAGCAAATATGTGACAAATCTAGAATGGATTTTTTGCGAGTGGAAAGTCTCTACTCGGCTCGCATGCTAGGCGGTGCAAGTTTTACAAAGTTTTTCAAGATCTGAATTCTATTGAATGGATGGACAAAATTTTAAGTACAAAATGCTATTCTATTCTTATCTAGATTTCTACAGGTCCAATTGCAGCCCAGTTGATGTTTTCAGGATTGTAGTAGTGCAGACCATCTTGATCCTCGAGTAGTGGAAGGCCTGTTTCTCCATCCCATGTTCGGCAAACACCATACATTGTTTATTATATAGGTAGTTAAATAAAAATTAAACGAGATGTTTTTCATCCCATTTTATTCACAAATATGTGAAATCTTATGTAACCAATACATGATGACAATATATTATCAATACCAAATATTACACAAATATCAATTATAATTTTACTTCTACTTATAAATGACAATACTTCCAATCAAATTAATAACGGTGGTTATTGTAATTTTGATATTGTTGACTGCCTCTGCCATCATAATCGTAGCTATTCGAAGGATTTCTCTGGTATGGGTTGGAAGCTGGGTAGTCCGTCTGCTTGAGTGTTTTAGCGCGAGCTGCTAGTTGCGACACCAACTGCGCCGGCGTAAGATGGGCGATGGACATCTGGGCCCCTTCACTGACACTTCCACTTGGGTTGAACATAGACTTTGAATTCATCAGATCCTGCTCCATGACTTGTGTGTGGACCGTGGCACAGAAATGCTCTGTATCGACAGAAGTAGATGCGTCGTGGAACTTCGTATTCTCCCTTATTTCACAAACATCACAAAACGGTTTGGAAGTCTGCACTGCTGCATCCTTCATGTTTTTCAGTGTCTTCTTCGGTCGCGTGATGATCTTCTGTAGTTCTGGTAGATTAGCAATGATGCTGTCCACAAGGTGCTTGTTTTGTTGAGCCGTTGCAGACATGTTGGCCTTCGTGAAGAGGAACTCGATAGGTGCCTGTCTCTTCAGCGGCGAGCAGAACTTAGGGGCGATAAACTTATTGTCTCCTTGTCCACCCATCAAGTTGTTCATCACCAAATGACTGGGCAGATGCAGCTCATGCAATTTAACCATGGCTGTATTGCATCGCTTCAGAACTGCAAACACAAAATTACACAGTCACAAATAAGTAAGTTAAGTCCAGATCCAATCACAAATAACTTCACAAATATATCACTTCTATGCACTTTGGTTTGTATCATTATCAATGGTTAAGAGTATTAATAAATATGAAGCACTAATGAAAAAGTTGAAATCCAATTAAAAAATACCCACCCAAAACCTTTTGGTTGTTATCTGCAGCATTACTTGCACCTGGAGAAAACAATGGTGTTGTTATAGTTTTAAACTGATTTTTATTACCATAATGCAGGTATTGTCATAACAATATTCTTAAACCTAGATTCATACCAGATAACAAACAAATTGGTATGTAAATAAAATTGTTCACAAAAATAAATGTAGTCATGAATTTAATCATATACCTTTGTTAGGGGCCAGCTTCAAGTAGTCAGCCTGTGAAATTTTTCCTTCGGCAACTAACTGAAACATTGGAAGTAAATTGTGACAAACATTGATTAGCATAAATATAGTAAATAATATAATGAGTAACAATAATTACTTTTGCCAATGCGTCATAAGGAGTCTTAGTATCAGCGGTATATGTTGGTGGATTAGGTAAATTTGGTGATACCAAATTTGGGGCAGGGACCATAACAGGGACAGGGACTGGATTTGGTGTCATCGGGATATGGGGAATGGGACCTGGATGTGATTCAGGTGCTGAAGGCTGAGGGCCCACACCTATTGCAAGAGGCATGCCAACAGGTGGTGTTGGTAGGCTACCATAGTCATATGAATTGTTGCTATTGTAACTATAACCTGGTCCATATGCATAACTAGGGCCACCAGTGCCAAAATCAGCAGATGCTGGGCTAGGGCCAGGGTATGGATTAGGAGGAATATATGGTGCGCCCGTCGGGCCAAGATTATAGCTCGAAGATAGATCTGAATCTGCAGGATAAAGGAATCTGTCCGAGTTCTTTTTCGCCAATGGTGATCTTGATCTTGAATGTTGAGTACGCTTGTAGGGCGACCTTGACCGACTGCGGCGCAAACGGCGAGGACTCTTCCGTGGGCTGCGGCGTGGGCTCTTACGAGGGCTGCGTCGAGGGCTCGTGCGTCGTGGGCTAAAGCGGCGAGGGCTGCGACGGTTAGGGCTAAATCTTCGGTGTGAATTTCCCGATCTAAAGACCTGAGGGCTGTGAGGTCGCCACTGCTGTTGATAAGGGCGGCGAAACGGGCTAGTACGACGTGTCGGGCTGAACCGACGTGGACTGCGCCTCGGGCTACGTCGGGGACTCCACTGTCGCGGCCTGAATGAAGTTTTCAATGGCGAATCTCGCACACGAGACTGTTTTACTGGCAAATCTCTAAAGTGACGCTCACGTGACCTCGACCGAAACTGGGAATCGCTATCACTTTCTTTAACTGGCGTCCTGTCTTTTTTCGGAGGTTTAGTATCATCGAAGTATCCGTCAAGCTCAGTGCCGGGAGGTCGCAAGTCGTCAGACGACTCTAAAGATTTTGCCAAGTACTCTTTCAGTTTTACTTCTTTATCCTTCTTGATAGCTTCGTTCGTTTTAGATGGATCCCGCCTGCTGCCGGGCTTGATAAGCTCGTCGAGTTGGTTGCTCGGAGATCGTGAATATTCTGCCTTATTCACTCGTTCATTTGTTCTATCATCAGCATCCATAATGTCGTCAGGATTCATAGCACTTTTCGAACTTTTTTGTACGCGTTCACTCTCAGGAATTCCGTCGACCCAGCTATCAATAATGCTAAGGCCTTCAATGAATTCCTCTTTATTGAACTCGTCAAAAAAATCACTAGGTATGTCTTCTATTTCGGTACCCCCACCGTCCTGTGCTTCAGGCTCATGTTGCGGATCTAACGCCTCCGCCGTGGAGTCCATGACAATAATGAAACTTATAAAACTACTAACTGGTACCAATACCCCAA
This sequence comes from Biston betularia, assembly GCA_905404145.2. Classification (NCBI taxonomy): domain Eukaryota; kingdom Metazoa; phylum Arthropoda; class Insecta; order Lepidoptera; family Geometridae; genus Biston; species Biston betularia. Next base: position 2,673,693 of record FR989874.1, on the reverse strand, counting down.
AATAAAATAATTATGGTATGGTATATTGGCTACCTTTACAAGATAAGGTAATTAATAAAAACAATCGTTAGCATCACCACAACACAAAACTTGTAAATATTGTTAGATAACAATAAAATCAAACTACATGAAAGATTACAATTTGCATTTCAATACATTTTGCCCATTTTGGTTCCGGTTTGGAAATTAAAATTAATGCATGGCACCTGTCATTCATAATTATAATTGTCAACACGATTATTTGACAGATAATTGATGTACCTATACTGCAAGTACAGATCTATGGCAAAAAGGGCAGTAGCCAAAAATAAAAGAAAAAGTACAGACAGTTTCTTTGGTTTTGGCGTTGCATTTTGAGCATTTGCCAGTGTCAAGTATTTTATATTTTCAAGTTTCAAAAGTTAAGTAAGTTGCCTCGTAGCTCTATATTTATAGTCAAAGTCCAGTCTTGGTCAAGTACAGTCTATGTCAGTCAAGTTCAATCATGCTTTAGTAAAGTAGTGGCGACTTTACTAAAGCTTCGATGGAGTTTCGGAAGCAACACGAAAAGTCATGATTCACCACATTATATTATTTTCCCCCACTTGCGTTTGTAATTTGGCACTTTGTGAATAAAACGTCACCATTTTTAAACATAAACACTCGATAAAACACTAGTTTTGGAAAAAAATACAACGGGGCGACACGACTCTTTCCGTGTTTCCGCCAAACCACCCTTTTTTTTATTTGTGACAAGTAAAAAGACTTTAACATGTTGTGCTTCTTGATTATGAAAATTTTAAAAACTTGTTGCTGGCACCAAGAGACGAGAGATGCCAAAATATAAAAAAAATAAAATATTCGCGGCCTCTTCGCGGCATTGGTTGTTTTACAAATAAACAAAATATGTTTTAAAATATTATCTAATACTTGAGAATGGAGTGCACGCAGCGTTTAGAATGCACACAAAAGCTTTGCAACACCCAAAGTGACAAAATATGTCCGGAACAGGTGGGGAAAAACTTTAATTTGTTATCGTGTTTTTTGAGAAATATAAGGATGAGTTCTATCTACTTCAAGTCAGAATTAGTCGTCAATTACACATTTCTGTATTATTTGACCTAGGCATACAATTCTAACCCGGATCTGATTAAGAGTATAAAAAATGAAATTGTTTACTTTTGTCTGGGTATATTAAATCGGTTTCTTTGATTGATTGATTTTGAACCCTACATATTTCCCATACAAATTTTCTTTGCCCAGTATCTTCACTAATTCCTACTTCTCACATTTCTGAAAGTTGTAAAACATCTAGAATATGTAAATAATTTATTTTGGTAAATTTGAAGTAACCTAAGTCTTACTACTAGCTATGAGAACTTTAAATTTAAAAACTTAGACTTTTGAATGGACCCTCGTTTTGCTATAGTTATCACTATTATTCTCCATTACATTCTTTTACTACTCTCTATTACTATGCCATCTGCCTTGATCTAGGTTTTACCAGAAATGATGACAATAATCATTGATTCATCTTTCAGCCGGATGACCAAAGCTTTACATACCTGGGCTAGCTAAACACTGTCACAAATTCACGATGTTATTCCACCTGACATGACTTTACCTAGCAATGTGTCCATTATTTTACTATTTTTATTTATTTACTAGTGCAATATTAATAAACAATGTTATACTCATAGTAAAAACATTTATTTGCAACATTTTTCTTTCAGATTGGATTTTTGGGAATATGTGGTGATAAATATCCTGTAATGAAAGGCCCTAATAAAATTGGGAGAGACCCGGCAATATGCAATATTGTCATAAATTCAGTGGTAAGTTTTTAGTAATTTTCTCCAAACCTATCCATACTATAACCTAGCATAAAAGAAAAAATCATAAATTACAATATTTCAACTTTCCATTTACATATCTATAATAGAATTTTAACATGAAGATGTATACATACAACCCGTCAGACTCTGGACAAGAAATTCAGTTTCTGGGAGCTGAACCCTTCCTGTGGAATACATTGTTGACTTCAATATTTTCTTATAACTACAATAAACAATATATGGTTAATTTACTTTACCAAAATATAGTATGTGTATGCAGGTTATATACATAAGTGTCACAATTGTACAGAACCGCCACCAGGGTACTGAGAACCCTGCCACGCGGCAGCGATCTCGACGGCTTGTTCATTTTATTGTAGTAAAGTTTATTTGTTTTGTTTATTTAAATGATTTTGTTTGAATATTTAAATTATTTGTTAAGTCGAAAGTAATAAAATACATCTATTGAACAGAACACACATTTAATTAAGTATCAGACTTCTATTTAGTAAAATAGAAAATTAAACTAGCTATCTACAAATAACAAACCAAAATAAGAAAGCCAACTGTTTTACTCGACTGCACAAAAAGAACATTTATGACCATGTAGGTAAATATGTATTTACATAAAAAAGTGAGCATGGATTTATATCCATTATGTACAAACAAATGTGTGTGTAAATGTGTTATAAGTATATTAGTGTGAATTGTATGGACATCATCATCATAGTGTGTATATGGAATCAGAGGAAATGTGAATAGAGTATAAATAAGAAATTAGTTGTTAAAATTTGCTATAGATTGTGACTCATCATAGATATAAAAGTGAGATAAACATATAATGTTAGCATACTAACACAAAATATAAGGAGAATCAATACCTAGTTTAGTTTTGTTTATGGTTTTATTAGTGAACAACTGTGGTAGCGGAAAGCAATATCTATGGTTTATCTACTAGTATAATTGCAATAGCCTTTTTCTCTGTATTTCAGAATATATCAAGACAACATGCCGTTATAAATGTTTTGAACAAACAAAATTTCATGCTTATGGATTTGGACTCTGCAAACCAGACAAAGTTATCAGGAGTGAGTGGACTGTGTAACTTCTAGTTGTAGTTCTTCTAATTTTATACATTTATACTAGGATTTTCATTACTTCGGGATCTTTTGCCACAAGTATTTTTTTTATTTATACTTACCAGAAGGTCCCAACCTACTACTTTTAAAGAAAACTAGTAACAAATAAAACATATTTTAATTTATTTAGAGTTCTTTTTATGATTGACAGGCTAGATGTTTGACCACAGCTCACCTGGTGTTAAGTGACGGTGTGTAAAGCGCACCTATCCTGGAATGAAACTGGCTCTCAAGTGATGCTGCCGGAACACACTGTAAGATGCTTGTTGTTTAAGCAGTCAAGTTCAAGGTCAAGTTCCTTTTTTGGAATTTGGAGGTCTGGGTTCAAATCCTGCTGCAAGCACTGCCCTTCTCAAAATTAGAAGAGGCTATAGAGGCTCAACAATAAGACAATTTATAAAAATAGGTCTGATCTGGACACTTTTTCAACCTTCAAGCTAGTAGTAGTAATTTACCTACAAGGTTAAAGTAGGTACTAGATTGCGATATACACACAATTTAGTACCTTTTCTTTTTTTTTTTTTTTTCCTCCCAGGGAAATCCTTAATGGATATCACCGGCTTCGGGGGAAGCACGGTGGTTATGTGGGACTCTCCGCCTAGTGGCGGCCTACCCACTAAAAACCCTGGGGTGTTTCTGCCTGGCGCCCGTGTGTCGGGGCTACGGGAACGCTTTCGCACTCGTCCGCCGCCCCGGCGGCGCTGGTCCCCTGGGACCCTTCCCTGTTACGGATGGAGCTGTAATGCCTCCATCCCTCTTTCCTTGAGGGGCGCGCGGAAACACCGCGCGCGCCACCTCAGGGGCTACTCTTGTCGGGCGATGGACCCCCCCGAGTCTATCGCCCAAAGCCCCTGTACACAATTTAGTACCTACTTTAACCTTAGATTAAGATTACTAACGTAACTTTCCTCTTTTTGTAATGTAAAATTGTAAAAAAAAAATATGTAACTAAAGTTGACAAAGGTCATGGACCCCAGTGTCTGTGGAGCGTATAATTAAAAAAAAAAAAACTTGTTACATGTTATTCATTTATATTGTTTCAGCGAACTTTGCAGCCTTACATACCACAGCCTCTTCACAATGGAGATATGGTGCAGTTTGGAGATTTATTCGGCATTTTCAGGCTACTGGAGGAAGAAGTTGACCTACCGATGACACAGGCCATAGACATTCCAGACACACCAGTTCCTTTAAAGCATGTATCCAGGATAAATGCCATTACAACTGTACCTGAATCGCCAGACATCAGTGATAAGGTTGATAGTTTTGTAACATTGCTAGGTGCACCCTACAGTTTCACAAACTGTTCTTTGGAAAGCATTTTTTTTTTGAGACAAAATAAATCTTGCTCTTATGTTTTTATGTCTAAATTATCTACTTTTCAAATTACATCAAAATCCACTGGATCCTTTCAGTCTAGAGAAGTAAGAATTACTTTTTCATTAGTGTTTTAGATAGATAGATAGATAACTCTTTATTGTGCACATCATAAATAGAAAAGAGTACAGAGAACAAAGAACCTTATGAACTAGTGCCACAAGTGGCGGCCTTATCGCTAACAGCGATCTCTTCCAGGCAACCAAGAAAATTAAAATACGATAGAAAACATAAGAAACAGACGGGAGATGTAACACTGATAAGAAAAATAAATAGTAGATTTTTTTGTGTCTATAGTGTTTAAAAAAATCTAAGTTCTCCCTAGCCACTTTAAGTATGTATTATTGGATATTCTCTAGGCAGGACTTTGTATTTATCGTTTTCTTTGTATTCTACTGTATTACTCTGCTTGTTTGGCACTTTATAACATTATATTAAGAGTAAATAAAAGAGGAATTTAAATTTTCAGGATGATTCCTTCATTATTCCATCACAGCCAAAAGACCCACAGTTTCGAAGCTCGAACACACGGAACTTCATAAAATCCGTTAAAACAATATCCATACAACCGGTTGGCTCCAACAAAATTGATAACATATACTGGAATTCATCCAAAAAATCAACCTCTTTGAATCTTGATGATTCTACCGCAAGTCTTGATGATCCAATACTATCTGTGAAGTTAGATGATGACCAAAAAATTACAAGTAATAATATACACGAATTAGAAACACAGATGTTTCGAGCACCAAAATCAGAAGAAGATATAGATTCCATCAACACTGCTGATACACAGTTACCTAAATATGATAATCCAACTTCGATTCACACACTGAATACTCAAATACCAAAACTTAAAGACAATTCTCCTTCTAGAAATAGTTTGAACACACAAATACCTTGTGAAAATAGTCCGTCAATACACAGTGTAAATACTCAATTGCCTGATACCTTTGGATCACTATCAGTTCATAGTTCAGATACACAAATATCAGTTGAAAAATTGCCTGAAGTTTGCAAAATAACCAAACAGCAAGACATGCAGTTTGATTTATTTGCCAACAAGCCTGATTGTAGTATTTACAATGCTGAAACACAACTGTACCCAGCAGGAAAGGAAAATGTCCCAGTCAATTCACGCAACAATGATTCGCCTTCAAGTATCAAATCAAATAAATTTAGTACATCAAATGACGAAATTCTATTTGATGACGTAAATGAAGTAGAACAGCCTTTTAATGGATTTCAATCCCAAGCAATATTGACTGACGATATCGATTTACCGATAAATAGGTTAGTTGAACCAGATTTTGAACCATTATCTCAAATTGTAATGCCCAAATCTGCCAAGAGAAATATGCGACTTGATTCTAATGAATTAGAATCTGAACCTGTGTCCCAAATCGTAAAACCTACATCAGCCAAGAGAATTATGAGAATCCAATCTGATGACTCAACTGATTGTGAGGATGACGATATTTTACAGACACAAAAGACTCATGAAAAGAAAGTCAGTAAAGATGTAATTGATTGTGAAGATAATATGATTGAATTAAAAACAGGGACAACAAATACAGTTCTTCAAACAGCAGAGAATTTTGAAGATATGCTAACACAAGTGATAGTTAACGATGAGGTACCATCAGAAGTTAAGGACGTAGATTTTGAAGACATGCCTACTCAAGTTCTTAATGTTGACATTGTTGAAAAAGACCCAATAACCGAAAAAGGTAACAAAAATAGTGATCTTGACATCGAAGATTTGCCGACGCAAGTATTAGATGACGATATGCCATTGCACAACAAACCAACACTCGCTAATAAATTAATTATGCATAAGCAAAATAGTCCTTTTAAGGTCCCATCTGCTTTGAAAGCCAAAAAGAAAGAAGGTTCGAAAACACCTAAAATTAGACCTATTCCGTTTATTACTAAAATCCTTCCAAAAGATGAAGGCAATAAATACTACCAAGATACACAAGACATTTACGACGACCTATGTACACAAAAACCAGAAGATCCAGTAGAAATTAAATCTGGATACAAAGCCAGCATTGTCAATGAAAAATCAAGTAATATATTCAAACCACACAAATCAGTTATCAATGTTGATCCCGTTCATAGGGGTGAAAACCAAGAAGCATTTGGTGATGAAAAACAGGTAGCTCTAGTTTCGAAAGTGCTTAGTGACGGGTCTAATGCGTCCGATGTAGAAAATACACCAAAAAAACAACCCTTAAAATGTATGGACATAGATTTACCAGACAGTCAAGAAATAAAAACCAGTGTGTCTTTAAGTACTAGAGCAATCGCAGCTGAAACATCAAGTGAATCGGAAATTGAAAACGATTCAGAAGACCACTGTACACCTGTTGTATTTCGTAAAATAAAGAAGACAAAACTTGATGCTAAATTAGATTTTGTGAAAAAGTTAGACTTGGAAGCTCTACCCTCAAGAGTTCAAACTAGGATTAGAAAACCAACAGCAAAAATACAAGATGATCAAAATAAAAAGAAGATTTGCAATATATTAAAGTCGAAATTTATAACGGAACAAGACTGCGAAATCGATAAAGATATAATTACAGAAAACATATCACGGTTAAAGAGTAAAATTGAAAAAACGAAATGTAAAGAATCTACAGAAGCTGAAGTCGTAGAAGTTAGTATAGCAGATAATAGTAAACAAATGCGTGGCTGTAGAAAAAGACAAAAAGAAATTGCCACAGTAAAATCAGAAGAAAAACTCAACAAAGCAAAAGATTCTATTAATGGTACAAAGAGTAAAGATGTAAAAAAACAAGAAACCCCACAAACCAAAAAAGATCTTTTGGATTCCAAAAACCAATCGTCAATACCCTATGAAAGTACAAACCAATCTATTTCTACAGTCGATTCAAAGGACAAGGCAGATATAAACAAAGGTAAAGTGGAAAGTCATTTACCAGTCGAAATAAAAAGAAGTACACGTACGAGAAATTCTAAAGCAAAAACTAACGAAAAATCACCTTCTCCAGAAAGAGACAACCAAAAAGAGAAACCCAAACGCAAATATACTCGAAAAGCGACAAAATCTGAGGCCAAAACAGAAAAAGAGCCTTCACCAGAAAAGGAAATACGTAGAAGTAAACGTCAAAGAACTGTTAAAGAAGAAGTTAAAATGAAACCTGTGAAATCGATATTAAAAAAGACCGTTACAATGTTGTCTGAGGAAAGTGCGGTATACAATATGTCGTCAAATTCTAATTCTGACGGTAATCGTAGTAAAAGGCCGTCTTTAGACGAAATCGAGGCCCCCAGTGCTAAACGGACGAGGTCAATAGCTAATAATAACAGCACAACAAAGGCAATATCGGCAATGACATCAAGGTGTACTCAATATGTGCTATTTACGGCATTCCCATATGAAGCTGTGAAGGCCAAGTTGGAAAATATGGGTAAGAATTATTTAATTTTAATGAAAGCTAATTCAAAAAGGTATGAGTTGATTGATTGACTAACTCCTTATAATACACCCCAAGAAAAAGAAACACGAGATCAGTATTACACTAAGTGATCAAAGCTTATTTTCCAGTTTTTAGTTTAATTACTAGTGGTTTGCCGCGCACTGTAACGCGACCTCCAAATAAAATTAAATCAATTGTTCCACGGAAAAATGTGATTATAACCTTTAACGTAATATCTGGTCTATGTCATTCACAGAGATAGGTAGATCAGTACTTAACAGTATTAGTGTATTTTTACTTGACTAATGACTACCCAAAAAATTAATGATGTTTTCTGGCATCATGTATGTATATATGCAAGTTTCTTTATTCCGCTATAACTTCTAAATGCCTGATTAGATTTGGTGTGTATGGAGTATCGTTAGAATCCTATAAGCTAGCGGTCGGTAACACGGGGCCTGCGGGCCGCATGCGGCCCGTGGATGTCCTACTTGCGGCCCGTGAACATTTGGTAAATTAGTAATAATTGTCTAAAATTTTAGAGATTCTTGATAGAAAATATTATAAATATAAAAAATAAGTTGCCTATATTTTAATTTTTTTTAATAGCATTTCTGTTTTTCCTATTTAATTCTATGGGTTATGACCAATTAGACTATATTAAGCTTTAGGGTTAATGTCACAGGCGAGGCACGCTTTTACCTTGTCACCTTGTGACCTACCCTGCTTGCCAAAAAGTTGCTGACCGCTATAGGCAATAACTTTTTTTTTAAATAAATACATATTATTATATAGTAGGCATACGTGTTTTAAAATTGTTCTTAATAATGTTTGATAGTAGTAAATTTCCCCAAAAATTTCAAAAAACGCTGATTTGTCCTAATAATAAAATTAAAAAAAAAAATCGATGACGTGGCTTCCCTTGCTAATTTCAAAACTTAGCAATGAGAGCAATAACTTAGCGAACAAAACAAACGAGACTGATCAACTATTTCTTTTGGGGTAGATCCGCGAGGTACAGCTGATCAACTATTTCTTCATAAGTACGTCCGCGAGTCTCAGCTGATCAACTATTTCCAGGCGCAGTGGTAGTCACTGACGTGATGCTATGCACGGTGCTGCTCACGCAACAAATAAAGCGGACATTCAAGTTGCTATGCGCCGTCGGACTGGGGAAGCCGATCGTCGGGCCAGCCTGGGTGCAGGCTTGCGCTGATAGTAACGCTATTGTCGGTATGTCATGATTGAGCAGGAGATCTGATCCAGTGTGACAAAAGAATACATTGTATTCATCCAGAACTGATTTACGAAAAAACTTTCCTCAAATTTTATATATCAAAATGTATGAAAGTCCTACGAGTGACTGATTTTTTTAACAGACTCAATAAAGGAGGAGGTTCTCAATTTGACTGTATGTTTTTTTTTGTGTATGTTACGCGGTAATGCCGCCAATTATTTATGGAACCGGTTTTGACGATTCTTTTTTTGCTTGGTAGATCATACTTCAGAGGTGGTCCCATATAAATGTTATCAAAATCAATTAAACGGTTTTTGAAAAAATCGCCAAAAATCTAAAAATTGTATACATCGATGATGTTTTCGCTTACTCCTAAACCTCGCGGTTTCATTCGACCAGTGCGTTTACTTGGTTTGCATATTTAAAAAAAAAAATTCTTTTGAGAGAGTTTTCAATATAAATATGTAGATAGCGGGTCGCTGGTCTGCTCGCGGTATACACACAATCTAGTACCTACTTTAACCTTAGATTATGATTAGTAACGTAACTGTCCTCTTTTTGTAATGTAAAATTGTTAAAAAAAAAATGTAACTAAAGTTGACAAAGGTCACGGAGCCCAGTGTCTGTGGAGCGTATAATTATAAATAAAAAAAAAGTATATAAATTGTTCTTCTAAGTGTTTCACTGTTTGTTAGTCGTGTATTAATTATTTTTGTATGGTCCAGATCCTTGGAGATACCTGATAAAAGATGAAGTGGTAGAGAAACGGTTCCAATTCAGTTTGGAGCGGACGTTGAAGGGAAAACGCCAGTTCTTGAAGGGATACAATATATCGTCGACGCCTAGTGTTATGCCGGAAACTCGGGAAATGAAATGTGAGTTCACCAATATGTTATTACTTTTAACATACTTTTGTATCGTAGTTGTTAGCTTATGGTATCCCACTACTCAGGTCCGACTTTTGCAGTTTCCTCTTAACTGCTATTTTGCTTTTATATTATTTGTGAATACGCGCAAATTTCTAGAAGGCATTTCTTGTACAGGGCCACCAAAAGACCGGCCTTGCCGAGTTTGGTGCCCACTGCTATAACATAATTATATATTCGTAGCTTCATGCTTCAGATATAAACAACAGGTAGTACTTTTATCCTACAGGCAACACTGCACGTATTTTAGAGAAAGAGAGAAAAATGGAGGTAGGCCATAGCCTTCATAGTCGTCCGCACTGTGAGAGCTCCTCATTCTTTTTTCGTGCATGGCAGCGAGCACACGTACTTTCGTCCGCGTTTAAAAAAGTTAATTTAGTATGCCGAAACGGAGTTCAGAAGAAAAAATTAATCACGATAGTGCAAAAATTAAAAAGTTAAAGTGTGTAAATGATAAAGTTCGACGTAGAATTAAAACAATTATTTAACTAGTTTGTTCAGTGCCTTTTTGGATACATTAAATACGCTTTAAGCTTACCTGGAGGTTAACCAAGCGTTGACCCGATGGTTTAGCATGGCGTTCAATAATTGCTTAAAGCTTACCTGGAAGTTAACCGATGGTTGACTCGATGGTTTAGCATGACATTTCTTTATTGCTTTAAGCTTACCTGGAAGTTAACCGATGGTTGACTCGATGGTTTAGCATGACATTTCTTTATTGCTTTAAGCTTACCTGGAAGTTAACCGATGGTTGACTCGATGGTTTAGCATGGCATTTCCTTATTGCTTAAAGCTTACCTGGAAGTTAACCGATGGTTGACTCGATGGTTTAGCATGGCATTTCATTATTGCTTGCCTGGACGTTAACCGATGGTTGACGCGATGGTTTAGCATGGCATTTCATTATTGTTTGCCTGAACGTTAACCGATGGTTGACGCGATGCTTTAGTATGGCATCTCATTATTGCTTAAAGTTTGCCGAGAGGTTAACCGAGAGTTAACACGAAGGTTTAGTGTGGCATCATTAGTAATTGTATAAAATTTGCCTGGAGGTTAATCGAGAGTTAATATGACGGATTAGCCTGGCGTTTAATAACTGCTTGGGCATCATTCGTGGATCAATATTGAGGTTTATAAATATGGAGACAACTCCAAAAACATTGTGGTAATGTCTATATTAGTTTTAGGGCACATTTTAATTTCAAGTACCCAGTTTTATATTGCCTAGATTCGATGACGATGACGTCATGACATCCGAGTACAGAACAAATATGCTCAAAAAATGAAATCTCAAGATTTCAATAAAGAACGTACACCGGAATTAGTTCCGAAACTGCTTTATGCGTTAGAAGCCATAGTTTACGGGCCAAATATACACTATAATAAATTAGCCCAGTGCTGGCTACCCCTACTTTGAAAAAAGGCTTTTCATGTTGAGGTTAGGGGAAAAACTTGTAAATGAATTTACAATTCCCGAAAAATTGCAAGCTTTCAAAAGCTTTAGTTTAAACCAGGAATTAGCGGCAGGCCTTCCTTATTTTTACAAAAAGTCGTGTCAAGAAGACTGTACAGGACCAATCAGGTTTAAGCATAACTGCTATAAATAAAGCAATAACATCTATTGCTTTTGACCAGTAATAACAAAGCGTAAGCGCTTACGAGATCATCTAACTTTGTCGCAATTTGATAGACATTTCTTTGAAAAAAGGATAAAACTGTTCACCCCGTCTTTAGATAAATCTGTATCAATGGCCTTTCGATACCATGACAGAGACGAAACTCCTTTTGGCAATAACTTGCCTGAAAAAATTAAAGCCTCTAAGGCTATCGAATATAATGGGCTCCAAAATTAAAAAACCCTACCTCCCAAAGTCATTGGACATCGGGTAACACCGCTACTCCGGCCGCTCGTCACCGACATCAAGGAAACTGTTTGGCTTCTTCTTCTTATCAACAATTAGGCAGAAGAGGACACACTCCTGTGTACTAACGCCGCCGAATCGCTAACAACCTACTACGATTCACAAATTGTAACATACTATTCCAATTCTTATGGGAATGATTGATTGATTAACTCTTTATTGTACAAACTAATAATTATACAATACAGAAGAAATAAACTTAATTATCAACTGTAACTGTACTGTATGTAACAACTGGCGACCTTATCGCTGAAAGCACCGCGCATTTTTACAAAAATGTAGCAACTCATTACAGGAGTCAAGGTTTTAAATCAGTTTATTTTGAAGTGTTTAGGCAGAGACGAATATCTAAGAAACATAAATGAGACCCTCAGATTACCCAAATGCTTAGGATTTGTAGTCAACTATGACAAAAGCTGCTTACAACCACAACAGTGGTGCAAGTTTTAAGTTGATTGAATGATTAAACATAAAAGAAAATTAAATGTTAAATTAGTTAAGTTTTATTTATATCGCGGTAGTTATGACAATTTTGCTTACAACTGACAAACATCAAGATATTACGATTAGTTCAAACCTTTTTCTATCTACCCTCTTTTCAATACGGGATTTCGCGCATTTGATAGGTATTCTTACATCAGCAGTTCAGCACGCTCAGCGAAAAAATATGTTAGGCCAAGATTCAAGATATGTTTAATAATGCTTCCATACAATACAATGTATTGTAAATACAAAATAGTACCTATATTGTACAAAGTCAAATGCCTGTCGGGCACAGCGACGACAAGATTAGATTATTTTAAAAGTCAAAAATTATTATTTATTATACAAAACAGGTTAAAAACACCTGGTAATAGTAGGAAATGACGACAGGTACGATGAAAAATCCATACCTGACATAAATATCTTACCAGACTGGACTTAATAGATAGGTAATATTATCATATATTATTTATTATATTATTGGTGGAACCAACATTTAGTATGAAACTTCGCATTTACTCGCACATATTGCAACAATAAATGCACCGGCGAGGAATTAACCAATGGTGAACTCGAATTTTAAATTACTTACACACAATTATAACATACTGTTTTTTGAACTCAAACTGGTTATATCAACCAATTTCCAATTTCCACATCTTCATGGCTTGACCAAAACTTTTTGACAATGATGTGAGACAAAAATATCACGTTATGCGTGTCATACGTGAACATTAAAAATAATATCGAAACTGACTAGGAATGCGAAGAGTAAAACTCTGACATAGAATGACAGCTATCTTATTCTCGCATAAAGAAGGTTATCACAACTTTTGGAGAACCCGTAATTGATATTTACTCTTATAGCGCTAACACATAATGTAAGCATTACATCTCCTGGAGACCAGATCCAGACTTTATGTATGACTGCTATACTTTAAACTATAAATCAATATTTTTCCTCGCGTTCTTCCCCCATTTAGGTACAATGATGTTGAAAGGTCTACAAAAAATAATCGATGACGAAGCCAAAGAAATTTTCAATTTCCTAAAAATGGCCTCTCCAATCAGCGTTTCTATTGGTCAATAGCACTTATTTACTAAGACGGTGTTCGTAGAAAGATGCACCCCTATCAAGCCTAGAACTTGACAATGGCATCGCTTTCTCGAAATATATTAGCTCAGTACAATGGGACGACCTATGAATTATGGTGACAGATCTGTCTCGGTTATTGAATAAATTCGCATAAAAGTACACTTTCATCCTCATACTGTTTTTGACTAAACAGTTTTCGAAAGGTGTCACTTTCGGCTTCTTTAACAGCCATCATTCTACTTTATCGTTATTAGTATATAACAAAATTACCTCGAATGTTCAAATAAATCTCTGAATGATCTTCTACTTGAAATCCACAGGTAGTAATTAATTTAATTGCAAAATGGGATCTCAATAGAGATATATCATTAGAAAACATAACGTTAAAGCTAGTGATGTTACTGGCGTTATGCCCAGCATAAATAGTAAAAAATCCTCTACTTGATAAAAACAGAAAATATAAAAATAGGATCTTCTGCCGTTGGAATAGGTATTACAATGTTTAGCAATAAAAAATTTCGCGTCAAACGTAACCAACCAAGCATTAACCTAATGCCCATGAAAATAGGGCTACGGTGATACGGCGATTGAGGATTATATATACCTATGTTAACCCATCATCAACAAAAAACCTCATATTAACATAAAACTGACCGCATAAATCAACGAATTGTTCAAACTATTAGCCGTTGGATTAAGAAAGTGCCGAGTGCTAGTGATGTCGACGTTCACTGGCATAGCACACGACACGCCACGACATCCGTGGCACATGCATCGGGCATATCTATAGATATTTTCCTAAAAATGGCAAGCTGAACTAATAGCTCACCAACATTTATTTATGCCTAACTTTATAATAGGCCAATTTCGAACATAAAATATATTATGTAGCTTTACTAGATCGATTTTACAATTCTATGAAAATGGGATTATATTATGTTAAAGACATGCAAGAAACAAATGTTTCTCTATAGCTGACTGTAAACGATTACTTTCTGTGTTAATACTTATACTGCGGTCAAATAGCAAATAATAGATATCATGGAGCATTCCACGCAGAGTCATCTGGCTATGGGAACCAGATAGCTGATAGAATGCTTATATACTTTTTATTTTGGGTGTTGTAAATACATACTTATAATACTTACATACAGAATATACATACAGAGAACAAACATAAATGTTTGTCCTGGTGGGAATCGAACCCACGCCCCATAGCTCTTAAAACAGATAATCTACCAAATGAGCTAACAGGGCAGTGAAATGGTCTTAATATACTTTAAGTTTTTTATTATATATACATAATTATAACAATGAATGTGAAGTTAAAGAATGTTAATATAATATCTAGTGGGATATGAAGATAATGGTTGTTCATTTTGTAAACAAAATATTTTATACTTTCACAAAATTTTCGCTCTAAACATCTACCTGTTGTTTATATCTGAAGCATGAAGCTACGAATATATAATATGTGATTAAACGAACTTACAAAGTGAAGTTCTATCAATATTATATGAGTAAGCTTCATGCGAAGATATACTCCCGCCCTCCCAATAACCCAAGTAAGAAAATTTTGGTTTATGCTTTCTCTGAAGAATGAGGAGCTCTCACAGTGCGGACGACTATGAAGGCTATGGCCTACCTCCATTTTTCTCTCTTTCTCTAAAATACGTGCAGTGTTGCCTGTAGGATAAAAGTACTACCTGTTGTTTATATCTTCGCATGAAGCTTACTCATATAATATTGATAGAACTTCACTTTGTAAGTTCGTTTAATCACATATTATATTACTTTCTTTTTGTTTGTTAATCCTGTATGAATTCCATTTTTTTTGTTTTGAAATGTTTTTCTTTTCGGTGAAATAAAGTTATTATATTAAAAGTTGTTATTATTATTATAGTTAAATTAGCTAAATAAAAACAACGATACTATTTAATTATTTTAGAAGTTTATATATTAGTAGATGGTAAACACCTTGCCTAGAATGGAACTGGTTCTCAAATGAGGCTGCCGGAACACACAGTTAGATGCTCGGCGGCAGATTTTCAACTTGAGGGTGGTAGCTAGCCAGCCGAGTACTGGAAAGTACCCTACCACCACATTATAGTTTCCTTAAGATATTTTCCTTCCATGGCAGCTCAAGCTCATTATTGGGGTTTTAACCCACGCCCTGCGTCATGTGAACCATCCGCACTAACCACTGAGTTATCATCGCTACATAATTTGCCGCTTTTTGAGACGTGTTATATTTATCCCCGCAGCGATTGTGGAATGCTCGGGTGGCACGTGGCAGGAAGGCGGAGAACAATGGATATGCGTGTCAGTTCCCGACGACGCCGCGCTATGGCCTGCGCTTCGCCGCCGTGGCGCTACTGTCGTCTCCACAGAGTTCATACTCGGCGGTGTGCTTCGACAACGTGTCGATATACAACCAAACAGATTGAAATGAGACCAACTAACCGAACTGGTTTAAATGATACCAACTTACTCATCAAACAGGTTCAAATGATATCAACATGTTAACTGAACAGGTTTAAATGATACCACCTTACTCACTGAACAGGTTCAAATTATATCAACATACTCACCAAACAGGTTCAAATGATATCAACTTATTAACCAAACAGGTTTAAATGATACCAACTTACTCACCAAACAGGTTCAAATGATATCTACTTACTAACCCTACAGCCTACAGGTTTAAATAATACCAACTTACTAACCGCACAGGTTTAAATCATACCAACTTACTCACTTTAAAAAAAACTATGCTGTTATATGTATACATTTTATGATTTTGAATAACGTTTTTGTGAAACTGTATGTGAGAGTGAATAAATGAGGTAAATGGATCTCTGTGTTAGAGACGGTAGAGTTGATTTTTGTGCAAAAAGAAGTGCCTAAGAAATTACCTCATAATTGTATGGATTTGCGTGTTGTTATTGTACCTGCATTTGTTATTATTTTAAGTTTGTTGATTACATTTTATCGCTTTTTAATTTCTCAGAAAGTCATCAAAAGAATAATATGCCTTTTCAATTTAAAAAAAAACTATAATTATATAGGTACTATAATAGCCTCACTTGAGAGCCAGTTCGATTCCAGGCTAGGTGTGCTTTACCATTTCCGACCACACCGTCACTTAACATCAGGTGAGCTGTGGTCAAAAACCTAGCCTGTCAACCATAAAAAAAACTATCTTTAACGCGTTTGGAAGTTTACTGTACCTACCTACAATTCTTTAATCTACTGTTTTATTCAAGCAATTGTGATTTACCGCAAATAAAGACCAAAATAAATGCCAGTAGCTGTGTTTTCACTGTAAAATTATGCTCTATTTGTCCATAAATGGAAAAAAATTGTTTGTATGGAAATCGAACCACCTTTAATAACGTTTAATAATTTTTTTCCAATTTATTTCTTTTATTATGTACTGAATCTTATCTGTTGTATAATTTATAGTTTTGCCAAAATGTAATCTGTTGATATACCTACATATAGTTGTATCAAGTTTTACAAATAACGTTTAAAATTTGTTGGCAGATTTATGCGCCACTCGTTGTACGACCATCGTCTAGAAATCTTATTTTTATGTAAATAAATGTGTTTATCATTGATATATCTAGTATTTTAATTATTTCCCCCAATAACCTAGACTTATATCTACATTTAGAAGAGGCTTGAAGGTGGCAACTTCATTGCGTAGCAATGTCAGAGCGGTGGGGATGACGCGCAGTCTACAAAAGACGTCGAACAGATGGCCTCGGTCACTTTTTTGGTCGTGGCTTCAGGGATAGACTAAACGTAGTGATTACATTCTCTTGGGGATAGACGGTCGTTGTATCACTATTGCTTACATGTATCGATTTTGGTTTTTTTAATTGTGTCAGAATATAAGTTTTTATATTTAATTTTGTTATTATTCGCTAAATCTACACTAATAATAAAGATTTGATTTGTTGTTTGTATTGAATAGGCTCGGAAACTATTGGACCGATCTGAATAATTATTTTACCATTAGAATGCTATGCTACATTATCACCGAGTGACATAGGCTATATTTGTATTTGTAAATCGAGTTTTGTTTTCCCGTGCGAAGCCGGGACGGACCGCTAGTATTACATATAAACGTAGCCTGGGACCAGGCCAGGCGATGAGACGACCTGCTAGGTTAACAAAGACTGGATGCTGAAAGCTGTCGACTGAGCACAATGGTGGCGTTCGATTTTCATACAATCATTTTTTTTTTCCATTTATGGACAAATTACTGTTTCTCTACTTCTTACTGTAATCTATTGTTTCATTCAAGCAATTGTGATTTACCGCAAATAAAGGCCAAAATAAATGGCAGTAGCTGTGATTTCACTGTAAAATTATGCTCCATTTGTCCATAAATGGTAAAAAATTGTTTGTATAGAAATAGATCCATTTTAAGAGTGAGAGACATGGCCGCGTCCAAAACTCCACACCTCGATTCTTTTGTAAGAATTAAATGATTTCTTGTATAGGGTTCGGCGATCAAAAGGTGACGAGATGGATCATGGATGGACGGAGTGCTTTTTTTCTTATTCCTCCGAGGAGGACTTGGCTTCGCACTTTCTGTGCATTTGCCAGTGTCAAGTTTTCTGGGTGAGTCAAGTAAGTATAAAAGAAAATGCTAGTTAATTTAATAATAAGCTGTATTTACAATTTAATACAATAGTAACGTAAACTGTATAAATATTTATAAATATTGTGAACAAACAAAAAATAGTAAAGATAAACCATCTTAATTGACATT
This sequence comes from Biston betularia, assembly GCA_905404145.2. NCBI lineage: Eukaryota > Metazoa > Arthropoda > Insecta > Lepidoptera > Geometridae > Biston > Biston betularia. The sequence goes on along the minus strand of FR989874.1, from coordinate 2,655,470 downwards.
TAATTTAATGGCTGAATTTTCAAATCAAGTGGATATACTCGAGTGTACTCTCAGTTAACTTTGGTCACAGATTAGGAATATTATGTAGCAAATGATTGACGATTCCATGGCACTACAATTGTTGGTTGCCTTACACACACGCCTCAAGGTATTTGTGTAAAACAAGCAAAAATTATATGGCTCTAGAATTAATAGAGCTATGTTACATTCTATCTGCTTTATTTTCTATTCTGTAGTTACATAGCATTGTCATGGAATGTGAATACTTACAAATTATACATATTATTATACATAGCTATTACTTACTGGCCTATAAAATATGTCAAAATTATTAAAATAAATACACGTTTGATGTTAAAATAATATAAATATCTAAAACATTTTTCTATTACAACAAACTTATATTAAAATATTACACTGTTTATCACTTACAAAGTTACCATTATAAAATAACAATTTCTAACAAAACATTTCAACTAGATACTTCTGTTTATCAAGCAATTGCTTACAATGACTACGCCAGCAATCTTTGCGCACTACCGCTTTAAATTAGTGCATACAGGTATATATATCACAACTTCAGAAATACTTTACTATGTATCATGCAAACGGATACTAAAAAGTATTGTGTATAGGCTGAGAAGCAAGCCCTAATGTCAGATATACCTATGACATGAATTAATGGTTATTATAAATTATATTCGTATTTAACAAAAAACCTAAAATTTAACGTCACCTGGCTCTCGATAGCGCACAGAATGAAATGCCACTTACGGTCACTCTTTCGCAGGCTGACCGGATCGTCCGTTGCTTGACATCAATAATTGTTTAGTAACAGATACAAATTAATTTAAACAGATAAAGTAGAATGTAAAGGGATTGTTTTGTCTTGGAGCATTTGTAGTGACATGGTCATAGAGTTAAGTCCAAAAAATTATTAGTTGACCATCTCCCAAACCTGGAACTGCATTCCAGAATAATAACAGATTTTTTTATCTTAAAATAAAATTCGTGGAAGTTATTTTTATGTTCGACCACAGCTGACTTGAACCACACCTAGCTTGAAATGGAACTCTCAAGTGAGGCTCCTGGAACACACCGTTGGGTTCTTGGCGGCAGATCTTCAACTTTTCAAAGGTTAAGGGTAGCGGACCAGCCAAGTACTAGATAATACCTTCCCACAGTGCTACGGTTTCCTCACGATGTTTTTCCTTCACTGTCAACTAAAGTAATTTTTTTTTAGTTTTATGTAAAGGTAATGGGACGATCGAGGCGCTCTCCTGATGGTAAGACATAACGCCTGTCCATGGTCATTGCAGCGATGCACAGAACTTTGATTAACAAATCAAAGTCCAGGACATAGTTGCTTCGACACTCATTACTTTGAGACTAGATGGTTAATTTCAACAGCCCTGAAATTTAGCTAGCTGCAATTGTTGGGGTTTGAATCCACGCCCTTCGGCATGTGAACCGACCGCGCTAACCACTGAGCTATCATCGCTACAAACAAGTATATTAATATAAATATACTTGCCTATACTATTATAAAGAGGAAAGATTTGATTGTTTGTTTGTATTGAATATGCTCCGAAACTACTGGACCGATTTCAAAAATTCTTTCACCGTTGAGAAGCTACACTATCCCCGGGTGACATAGGGTACTTTTTATTCCTGTATTCCCACGGGAACGAGAACTACGCGACCGAAACTGCGAGGCGTCCGCCAGTCTGCTATATACAGCTCTATGTATGGCAGTGCGTTTTAGCCACACTAGGTAAAGATTAAAATAAATACAGTTGAATGTATTGTAATATTATACAAAAATATTCATTTTGTGCTATTTTACATTGTCTAGTTTATTATAAAAGTATGCGAGCTGCGTTTTCAACCAGTCGCTTACCAGCAGTCGTGAGGAGAGGTCAAACGCTGAGACCTGAATTGAAACTATGATAACGTTAATAATCAGGAATTGGAATTCCTGATAAACTATATAGCATTCCTAGCAGTCTTCTTTACAGCCAAGTTTTCTGAAAAAAAAATAAGGAAAAGTGTAGATTTTTATTTTTTACTGTCAGAATAATATCGCAAATCAGAAATTCAGTACAGATAATACAAATCAAAATAACGAAGTCATAATTATTTTTTTTTATTTATCTGCAATCGGCTATTAGCCATACTCAGATCTTATCTGCGATAATTCGGGTGCAGTTCCATTAAACAGAACCGTATATGTATACAAGAAATTAATTAGTTCCTCTGGTCTAAATTTAAAATTTGCCATCTTTTTAGGCGAGTTATTTCATTTTGTGGGGTTAATAGGTTCTTAGCAAATTCATTGGTGTGTCTCATGAGCCTTCCTTTGTAATTCTTATTTTTTCTGCAGACTTCCACCTTCACGGTCGGCATCTCAAGGTAATCATGGATTTCTTTGTTCCTCACAAACCAGTGTGCACCTAAGATTGTTCTTAGAGTGGAGTTCTGAAATCTCTGGAGGATTTCCAAGTTTGAGTCACTAGCACTGCCGCAAAGCTCCACTCCATATTGGTCCATATTGGTTTCAAAATAGCCTTGTAAACAAGTACTAGAAGTCATAATAATGTTGAAAATAAATTGGGTGAAAACTGTCCCAAAATTTTTGCTTGTTTTTTTTTGCGTTACACAAATACGTCATGGTTTTTGTGTGCATGTAGTTTCTGTATGTCAAGCGTATGCAATGATTGAAGTCTCAAATACAAAGACTCGAGCTTTGGAGGGATCATGAAATGGTCGCTTACTATCAGACGATTTGGTGGTCAAACGCGAACTTATTCGTGTTAAAAAAATGTTGCCCCATTTCTTTATTTTCCATGTATAAAAATAATGGTGCATTCATAAAGCACCGAATTACGTGTGGGAAAGTAATTTATGTGGTAAACCTTTCCTTTTGTGTTGCTTCCAAAACTTCGAAGCTTCTAATAAAATTGTTACTACTTTACTAGAGCATGTCTGGACTAAACCCTGACTTGCAAGTGTGGCTAAGACTTGTTTCGGTTGCCTTTTTTCGTGAAACACTTGACACTGGTAAATGCACAAAGTGCGATGCCAAAAATAAAGAAGAAGCAGAATTCAATCATAGCGCAAGCACTTATAGTCTATGGTTACTGTATTTATTAGATATCTGTTAAATTTTCTTGAAACATTAAGCGTTATATGTTGTTAGTGACATTTGAAAAAAGTACATGCTTTCCAAGGGGCTTTTTATAGATATTTGCGTAGAGAATGTAAACGACAGAAAACTTTTTTATGGGTCAAAATCAAGTGGTGAAAATGTATGGGTCATCATATTTGTCATTATTAACTACTGTTAATATAACTCTGATATCTCAAATAAATCATCTGGCTCTTTCGGCTTAGCACTACCTGTTTGAGTAGCCCTGTAATATTAATCTTTCTGCAGAATAAAATAAAATCCATCACCAGTTAATTTTTCGCAGGACTAAAACACTTATAAATCTCAGTTATTTTCATTTCAAGTGGTTTATCCGACTTTGAAAAGAGGAAGGTTCTCAACTTATTTTTGTTTTTTTTTTAAATATTTGTACATCGAATTTACCGATAATTCCTTTACGTGCTTTATAACAGTAATACATAGTTAGCTTCTTATAATCAACTTAAAATCATGCTTTACTAGCTGCGCCCTGCGGTGTTACCCGCTACATGTTTGCGGGATAAAAGTAACCTGTGTTAATCCAGGGTCTCAGCTAGCTCCATACCAAATTTCATCCAAATCCGTTCAGTAGTTTTTGCGTGAAAGAGTAACAAACATACATCTAAACTCACATTTATAATATTAGTGGGATTAAAATTTGTGATAAAAAAAACCATGAACTAATTGATTCTTCTCGTCAATTTTCAGCCAATAAAAAAATTGTTAACTTTTTTTGTTTTAGTAAAAGTAACACGCGAGGTTTCGACCTCAACCTATTAAAAAAAAACAACTGATTCATTACCGTTGCAATGAACCAATATCAATTCCGATTAGGAGTTATTTTGTCAGAGATTCGAAGCGAATTAAAAAGGTCTGCCACCATGCTCAGAGGCCATGCTTACATCTTATACTTAGTTACCTATAGACCTACGCCTCAGGGTTCTTCTGCATTAGCTGGATGTCTGATTCGACCATGTCCACTACCAACTCTTGGAAAGTCACTTTAGGCATCCACCCCAGCTTTTCTTTGGCCTTGGTTGCGTCCCCCAGTAACAGGTCCTGGAATGATGTAAAAAAGTTAAACGAGAGCTTACTAAATGCACACGTTCTTTGATTTTGGCGTCGCATTTTGAGCATTTGCCAGTGTCAAGTGATTTGTATTTTCAGGTTTCATAAGTTAAATAAGTAGTCAAAGTCCAGTCATGCTTTAGTAAAGTAGTGGTGACTTTACTATATAAGCTTCGATGGAGTTTTGGAAGCAACACGAAATTATGTTTCACCACATTATATCATTTTCCCACACTCGCGCTTCTAATTCGGCACTTTATGAATAAAACACCAGCATTTTCATGCATAAACATTCGACAAAACACTGGTTTTGGGAAAAAAATACAACGGGGTGACACGACACTTTCCGCATTCCCGCCAAAAGTCCTGTCAACGCACACGTTCAAAAATTTCAAATTGTCTTTGACATATTATTTTAGAAAAAAAAAAATTGTGGCACTATACACACAGCGCCATCTGACCCCAAACTTATCAGAGCTTGTGTGATGGAAGTCAGATAACTGATAGAATACATAAATACTTTTTTTTGTAAATACATATGTACTTATAATACAAAAATCCAAATCCGTTCAGTAGTTTTTGCGTGAAAGAGTAACAAACATCGATCGATCCATCCAAACTTTCACATTTATAATATTAGTCGTACATATTCGAGGTCGTCTAGGTACCACCGCAGTATCAGTTATTCTGCCGCTAAGCAGTAGTGTGTAAACATTACTGTGTTCCGGTTTGAAGGGTACTGCAGCTAGCGAAATTACTGGGCTGTTGAGACTAATCATCGAGAGTCTCAAAGTAATGAGCGCCAAAGCAGTGATACCCTGGACTTTGTTTCGTTGCTCAAAGTTCTGTGTATCGCTGCAATGGTCATGGACAGGCGTTATCTCTTACCATCAGGAGAGCGACTGGGACGTCTTATTATTTATTGCATAAAATAAAACCATATTTCAAACATTGGTGACATAGACAATTAGACAAATTGTGATAGTTTTGTGTGAATAGCGTTCAAATGTGTTTGTGTTGTGTGTATTTGTAACGTTTATTGTATTGTTTGTTTTTTCTCACCACTTCAGTCTGTCTAAAGTACTTGGGGTTGACTTTGACTAATAGCTGGTCAGTCTTGGAGTCGTGGCCGGTTTCATCGACGCCGGAGCCCCGCCACACGATGGAGCGTCCGACGCAAGCGAACGCCTTCTCTACGAACTCTCTGACGCTGTGGGTTTCTCCCGTCGCAACTACAAAATCTTCGGGCGTATCTTGTTGCAGCATTAGCCACATTGCCTGAGAGAAAAGAGTATTTAAGAGAAAAAAGGTTTTACTATTATGAAAACTGACGTGATTTTGACATATTTTTGTTTTACATAAATATGCGGGTTTTTTTTTTTTTTTTTCCTTTGGTTTTGGCGTCGCGTTTTAGCATTTGCCAGTGTCAAGTATTTATATATTTTCAAGTTTCACAAGTTTAATAAGTGTCCTCGTAACTAAAGTAATAGTCAAAGTCCAGTCTTGGTCAAGTACAATTCGTGTCAGTCAAGTCCAGTCATGCTTTAGTAAAGTAGTGGTGACTTTACTATAAAGCTTCGATGGAGTTTTGGAAGCAACACGAAAACTCATGTTTCACCACATTATATTATTTTCCCACACTCGCGCTTGTAATTCGGCACTTTATGAATAAAACACCACCATTTTTATGCATAAACACTTACACACTAGTTTTGGAAAAAAATACAACGGAGCGACACGACTCTTCCCGCGTTCCCGCCAAAACTCATATGCGGGATTATAGATTAAGTATACTTACATTAATAAAACATGAGTAATCCCGCAAAAGTAAAATAAAAAAAAAAGACGTTTTATTAATATCTCTAGTAGCGATATTGTCAAGTAAATAGTACTACATTGTATCCCAAAATAATTATAGAGGAACTAGCCACGCCTCGCGGTGTTACCCGCTACATGTTTTTGGGATAAAAAGTAGCCTATGTGTTAATCCAGGGTCTCAGCTACCTCCATACCAAATTTCATCCAAACCCGTTCAGTAGTTTTTGCATGAAAGAGTAACAAACATCCATCCATCCAAACTTTCAAGTTTATAATATTAGTGGGATAAATATCCTTTAGTAACTTTATGACAAAATATCAACGCCAAGTAAAATAGTGCGTGCATTCCTTCTTTTCTTTTAAAGTGTCATACTTTATAGAAGGCGTAATTTTTCTTTCACCGGCTGTTCAAGCTCGTATTGGGTTTGGAATCTATGCTCGTCGGAGTGTGAACCGACCGAGCTAATCACTGAGCTCGCTACAAAAAAAATAATTAAAATTAAATTTCTGCTAACTGGACCACAACGCAAAGCTTCTTTTGAGAATTTTAAGAATATTTTTTATACAACATATTCCAAATCCAAATATGTAATAACATAAGCAGTGATGCAGGTGGTGGGTGATACAAGATCGCACATTTGAGAAATGAATCATAACAACGTAGCAATATGGTCTCAATCAGTAAATTGTTTTTCATTCCGAAATCATCCACATCTTACATATTATGTACTACTATTAGTTTAGTTTATGTTAAGGGTATTTAGCTACAATAAGTGCATAAATTAGTTATACTTCATTTCTATGGTTCTACATAACAATGCGAACAATAGCAAAACGAGTTGTTTTGGCCTTGCGCTGGTATGGTATACCCACATACAAATATATACAACTCCAGTTTTACGATTGCTTTACTATTATAATGCTTTTATGTTGTTTGCAGAACAATTTGTGTCACGAAACTTGAGTCATGTGTAATGACTCAAGTTTCGTGACACAAAAATAAAATTATTATTTGGACAGCCCTGTTGGCTCATTGGTAGCATGTCTGCTTCGAGAGCTGTGGGGCGTGGGTTCGATTCCCATCCAGGACAAGCATTTTGTGATATAAAACCTAATGTTTGTTCTATGTCTGGGTGTACTATATGTATTATAAGTATGTATTTACAAAAAAAAAATATTTAAGTATTCTATCAGTATCTGACTCCCATAGTACAAGCTTTGCTTAGTTTGGGGTCAGATGGCGCTGTGTGTAATGTCCTACGACGACGATATAATGACAGTATGTTCAGTTAATATAGTCTGTATTGACACTTTTCATATTTACTTCATAATAAATAAATAAATATCGTAGGACATTACACACAGCGCCATCTGACCCCAAACTAAGCGGAGCTTGTGTGATGGAAGTCAGATAACTGATAATTTGTAAATGCTTACTTATAATACATACAGAACACCCAGACACAGAACAAACATTTGTTGATACATAAAATGTTTGTCCAGAGCGGGAATCGAACCAACGCCCTTCAGCTCTTAAGGCAGATATGCTACCAATGAGCCAAGAGGGCTGTCCAAATAATAATTTTATTATAATGCGCCCGAATGGACTTGGCTCTTATGATGGAGGCGTATGAAAAATAAAATCTCTGTGGACATTTTTGTATTTATTTTTCAGGTTCTATACGCATTACAAAGGTAATGAGACGATCGATGCGCTCTCCTGATGGTAAGAGATAACGCCTGTCCATGACCATTGCAGCGATACACAGAACTTTGAGTAACAAAACAACGTCCAGGGCATCGCTGCTTTGGCACTCATTACTTTGAGACTAGATGGTTACTTAATACTGGGAAAGGTAAGGTAATCTATTACTAGTTTTGAGTGCATGCCGCGAATAGAACAGCGACCCACAAGCAGCACCCGACCACCAGTATTCTCTGAGGACTGAGATTATTATTTTTATACTCAAGAAAACCTAAACAGTACTTTTTTTTAATGCAAAAGTAGTGAGACGAACGATACGCTCTCCTGATGGTAAGACATGACGCATGTCCATGACCATTACAGCGATACACAGAACTTTCAGTAGCAAAACAAAGACTTGAAAAAACAAGGACTTGGTTTTTGAAAAAAAAAAACCAATGTCTGGGGCATCGCTGCTTTGGCACCCATTACTTTGAGACTTTCGATGGTTAGTCTCAACAGCCCAGTAATTTCGCTAGCTGCAGTAAGTACCCTTCAAACCGGAACACAGTAATGTTTGCACACTACTGCTTGGCGGCAGAATATCTTGTACTGCGGTGGTACCTACCTAGACGACATCCTGCTAAGGAAATCTACACTACTTTTTACACAAATTTTCTGAATTTTGCTAGGCCACGAATAAAAATGAACCAAGATTTTCATCAATCCTTATACCTACTCCTAAAAATCATACACCCTTCTGCGTAATCAGATTTTAAAAAATACTCACTTCAACGTAATCTTTGGCGTGTCCCCAGTCTCTTTTACTATCGAGGTTCCCCAGTTCGATGTGAGACATCAGACCGAGCGTGATCTTGGCGACTCCTCGGGTTATCTTCCTCGTAACGAAGTTTTCCCCTCTGCGAGGACTCTCGTGGTTAAATAACAGCCCGTTACAAGCAAACATGCCATATGCTTCGCGGTAATTTATTACTATCCAGTATCCATAGAGTTTTGCACACGCTAGAATAGACAAAGGAGGTCAAATCAAATCAGGGTTATGAATTTATAGCAGAGTTCTGTAACACTGCTTCTTGAACTGAAGGAAGTGGGTTCGATTCGCATCCACGATAAATGTTTATATGACATGGATATATTGTAGCGATGATAGCTCAGTGGTTAGCGCGGTAGGTTCGCATGCCGAAGGGCGTGGGTTCAACCCCCAACAATGAGCTTGAGCTGCCGGTGAAGGAAAACATCGTGAGGAAACCATAGCATGGTGGTAGGGTACTTTCTAGTACTCTGCTGGCTAGCTACCACCCTCAAGTTGAAAATCTGCCGCCAAGCATCTAACGGTGTGTTCCGGCCTCACTTGAGAGCCAGTTCCATTTCAGGTTAGGTGTGCTTTACCATCTTCGACCACACCTTCACTTAACATCAGGTGAGCTGTGGTCAAACACCTAGCCTGTCAACCATAAAAAAAAAAGTTTGTTTGTTTTATGTCTTGTTGTTCCATATCAGTGTCATAAATATGTATTTACGAAAAAAAAAATCTAACATATTTGTTCTCTGTACTTTTTTCTGTTTATGGTGCGCACAATAAAGAGTTCTATCTATCCATCTACATTAATTATAAAGAGGAAAGATTTGATTTTTTGTTTGTTTGTTTGTATTCAATAGGCTCCTACTTCTCCAGATTCTTTCATCATTAGAATGCTACATTATCACTGAATAACATAGGCTATATTTATATGACCTGTAACTTTGGTGTTATTAATAAATGATTTGTATTTGTATTGTTAATCGAGTTTTGTTTTCCCGTGCGAAGCCGGGACGGACCGCTAGTCTATGTACATACATACATAAACCTATTATATATACCTACCCATTATATTGTAACAATTTCGATAAAATTTGTTACATGGAGGTTTTGAGGCAAAAAATTGATCCAGCTAGTTTTCATTATAGGGAAAACGCGAAGTTCCGAATTTGCGCATATCGACTTTTCCATGAAATTTTGTAGACAGTAAGCAAACCTCGGTAGCCTAGGTTCTTATATCAGTATTTAAGTACAAGGTTTAATTAGTTTAAGGTGGTTCGATTTCCATACAAATGTTTTTTTTTCATTCATGGACAAATGGAGCATAATTTTACAGTGTAATCATAGCAACTGGCATTTACTTTGGTCTTTATATGCGGTAAATTACAATTGCTTGAATAAAACAGTAGATTATGCTGATAATAATCTACTGTTTTATTCAATCAAACAACACACACACCTACTGCTTAGCGGCGGAATAACTGGTAGGTACTGCGGAGGTACCTATATAGACTGCCTTCTGCTAAGGAGATCACCAAGTGAAAGGTATGATTTCAAAGTCAATGCTCACCATAAGGCGATCTGGGATAAAACGGTGTCTTCTCAGTCTGCGGCACTTCGACCACTTTCCCGTATAATTCCGACGTGGAAGCCTGGTAGATCTTAGTTTCCTTCTCCAAGCCTACCACCCTGATTGCTTCCAGAAGTCGCAAGGTACCTAGAGCATCCACTTGGGCGGTATATTCGCTCAGCTCGAACGATATTTTAACGTGAGACTGGGCTCCTAGATTGTAAATCTCTTTGGGTCGTACCTGCGAAAAAAACACATTTTTTTTGAGTTGTCTGGTTATCTGTCATAGTTTTTTTTATAGTTGACAAGCTAGGTGTTTGACCACAACTCACCTCATGTTAAGTGAAGGTGTGATTGAGGATGGTAAAGCATATCTAGCCTGGAATGGAACTGGCTCTCAAGTGATGTTGCCGGAACACACCGTTAGATGCTTGACACGATAGATTTTTAACTAGAGGGTGGTAGCGAGCCAGCCGAGTACTAGAAAGTACCCTACCACCATGCTATGGTTTCCTTTACCGGCAGCTGAAGCTCATTGTTGGGGTTCGAACCCACAACCTTCGGCATGCGAACCGACCGCGCTAACCACTGAGCTATCATCGCTACAAAAGTATACCATAGTATGTGCTATTATGCTATGTAAGTACAGGAAATCATAAATGTTTTTAATTGCGCATATTTGACTGTTCTTTTAGCTCATTTGGTACAATATTTGATTCAAGAGCTGTAGGCATGGATTCAAATTCCCACAAGGATGAATTTTGATGAATTTGCGTTTTGATGCCACATTTTATATTTGCACAGCGAGGTTATGGAACTCTCTGCCGGTGTCTGCGTTTCCTGTTAGGTACAATTTAGGTGTCTTCAAATTTAGAGTAAATAGGTTTCTTCTAGGTGGGCGTGCTACAACTTAGATCATGCTACTGCTTAACATCAGCCAGAGTGGTCAAACGCGATCCTATTTTGAATAAAAAAAATGATACATTTATCGTCACATTTGTGATGATAAATATTTGTTCTGTATAAATACATACAGAACACCTAAGTTTAGTGTTCTGTATGTATTTGCAAAAAAAGTATAGTAAGTACTTTTAGTGTTTAAGTAGTATACTATAAATTATTTGGGTACCATAGTACAAGCTTTGATTAGTTTGGGGCTAAGTGGTATTGTGTGAAATATGAAAATAAATATTTAGTCTTTTTTTAATTTTAGTTGAAAATCTGCCGCCGAACTGTGTGCTCCGGCTGTCTCACTTGAGAGCCAGTTCTATTCCAGGTTCGGTGTGCTTTACCACTATACCACCTTGGACCACCTCGTCACTTCACATCAGGTGAGCTGTAGTCAACACCTAGGTTGTTAACCATAAAAAAATATCATCATCATTTTCAGGCGACCATACTGCTGAGCCTGACATTGACGCCACTCGTCTCGGTCCTGTGCCAATCTTGTCTTGGTTTACCCGCGATTTTATATCGCCTACTCATCGTGATGGTGGTCGACCAATGCTTTAGTCACATTTATATATATACATGATGATATTTAATAATAACAAATTATTACCTACAAAAATATCTATCTATTTTTAATTATTGCATGTATATTAAAAATTATTATTGAATTAATCTTTTGATAAAATCTAGAATTAATTATTGGTATCTACATAACCGAGAATTTTCAATAGTAATCAGTATCTATAATTAATAAAACCATGTCAGTAAACATATATATAAAGCATGATTCACAACACCTGAGCTGAGCAACAAATCGGTTTCGATTGGTCGAAAAACCACTTAAATTCTTCAGAGAAATACCTAACTAACTCTATGAAAATTTTAATTCTCTATTTATTCGCATAATATTGTTGGCCTAAATTTACAAGTTAGTATAATTTATTAACCGATATATCACTTTACTATACGTACTGTCACTTGTTCTAATGTTATTATTAATTTACAACATATAAAACCCACAATCTAGAGAGCCCTTCATCATAGACAGTATTGTTTTGGTATTTAATTATGCATACGTTTAAAGGGTCAACTACAACTAAACAAAAACAACAAAAGGGTCACTCCACCGCACCATAATAGAATAATATGACAATTACCAATAGAAGTTATAATCATTATTGGTTTATAGTAATAACAAGCAAATAATAGTGCAAAATACAAATATTACTACAAATAATATGCGCGTCCAATAATTTGACTATAATATATTATACATATATTTTTTATGTAATGTAATGAGATTATAAGACAGACGAGACGATCTCCTAATAGTAAGAGATAACGACAATCCATGACCATTGCAACGGTACCCATAATTTTGAGTTACAAAACAAAGTCCAGGGCAACGCTGCTGTAGCGCTCATTACTAGTATGTATGGATAATGTAATACTATATTGTAATAATAATGCCAAAGTCATAAGTCATAATTAATGTCACAGCAACATTAAAAAGGGCAAAATATTAATTATATGTCAGTATGTATATCAGTATTGTTATAGAATAAATTTATGCAAAGTAATATTATGCGAAAGAATAGATCGTCAAAAATATTTATCGAAAAAGTGCCCAACTTATTTGCAAAAAATATGCCAAGTACCTTGAAAATGTACCAGTTCTCTGAAGAAAGACATAATTTCTCTCATAAAAAATCTATACCAGCTTAGTTAAGCGTACTGTATTATGACAGCTATAGCATTCATGATTAACTAATTACTCCGAATAAATAGGTTATCTGATCAATTAAAGTTTTATCAAATGGTTGGTTTTCCGACAATTTACTTTTATCTGTAAGACCAGTATTTGATAATCTCTTATTGTTAAGTGAATTTTCGGATGTTTGTATCATTTATATGCCTTTACGTCGAATATTTATCTACTATAGATTAAATTTCTGAGGTATGGCTCATCATATTCATCAGGGTATTCGAGCAAAACTTTTTTTACGACTCTATGCTGGCCAAGTGTCCTACGGAATTCTGTTATACCTAATAGGGATTAAAATATGATATTACCGTTTTAACGCACTGGCCACTTTGAAGAGAACTTAAACCTGCATGCTGTCAGAATTTACATAATTTTTTATATAATTCTTTAACCCCAATATGTTAAGTCTATACTGTCTGTCGATGTCTTTTCTTTAATGGTCATTAGACTGTGAAACGTAAATAAAGCTGAAACAATGTAAATATGACTAATATTTACACAATTAGTTATGTAGTGAGTACCTACATACACAGCTTGGAATAGGTATTGGTAAACAGTTCTTAAAACAACTAGATTGGATTTCCAAACCATGTAAATGTTATCATTCTTTTATGATTACACAATGTAACAACACAAGAATTTTAATTTTACACATGTTGTTGTTTTTTGTAATTCTTTTAGTTTAGTTTATGTCGCGATAATGACAATTAGCATTTTTTACTTTACAATAGTAATAATTTAGTGTAAAGAAGATATAAAAAATAAAATAAAAATAAGTTCAAACCCAACTGTTGTTGACAGCCCTGTTGGTTCAGTGGTAGAATGTCTGCTTCGAGAGCTGAAGGGCGTGGGTTCGATTCCCACCCAGGACAAACTTTGTGGTATAAACAAATGTTTGTTCTGTGTCTGTGTGTACTGTATTTATTATAAGTATGTATTTACAAAAAAAAAAGCATTTTAAGTATTTTGCCAGTTATCTGACTTCCATAGCACAACCTTTGCTTAGTTTGGGGTCAGATGGCGCTGTGTGTAAAGTCCAGTGAAAAAAAAAAAAACTACTAAAAAATCAGTATACTCCCGTACCCTGATATGTACGAAGCGAGTGAGGACTAAAGAGGGGCACAAATTAATCCGGCCCGACACTCGAGAACCCCCAAATATATTTTGATTGTTGAATGGTGTTTAATGTTTATTGCTTTGCTTTACACTGACGTTGTTACTAAATTTATACTCTTATAGTTATTTTTTTATTGATAATTTATATATAATTATATACCAGTTAGTATTCTTTGATGATTATTTAAAACTAAGACATTATTGAATTACTAGTACATAATTATAATATTTTTGTTTTGATTGACATTTAATTATTTCGACATAATTATTTTATATGTGACATAATATTTCATTGACATTTTCATTGTATTGACATATATTATGATTTTGATATTTTTAAATATGAATGGAAAAATGACCTGTAACTTTGGTGTTATTAATAAAAGATTTGTATTCTGATCCAAAATGAGGGTGATAAGTCCTGCACTGACATCCCGCTTGGGGTGTTTTGCGCATTTCTTCCAACCAGCATCTATCCAAGCTCTTTGAAGTATCGGAGCGAGGCTCTGGCTATGGCATAGTAAACTACCCCATCTCTTACATATTATAGAAGAAAATTCAATTCTAATCGGGAATTGGCACAAAATAGGCTCATAAGAATTACCCAAATTAGCAAATAAAAAAAAAACCCATGATAACAAAAAAAACCGGCCAAGTGCGAGTCGGACTCGCGCACAAAGGGATCTATACCATTATCTATAAAAATCAAGTTATGGGAGCCCCCCTTAAATATTTATTTTATTTTTAGTATTTGTTGTTATAGCGGCAATAGAAATACATCATCTGTGAAAATTCCAACTGTCTAGTTATCACCGTTCTTGAGATACAGCTTGGTGACTGACGGATGGATGGACAGACAGACAGTGAAGTCTCAGTATTAGAGTCCCGTTTTTACCCTTTGGGTACGGAACCCTAAAAATGATATCTATATATATATATATCTTACCCTGCTTATAATACTGATAAGACATGTTGTATCTGTGAGATCTCCATAATGTAGGTGCATGTGGCCCCCACTGTGTGTTGTTGGCTCTCCATATAAGTGCTGAATGCGGCCTGTATTGAAGGATGATGACCGCCTGATAATACCATGCACTTCATAACCTTTTTCAATGAGGAACTCGGCAAGATATGATCCATCCTGAAAGGAAGATGCCTCATGTGTTACATCAAATATCCAAGTTATACAATATTGGTATTCATTTAGCTTGCAAGCAATGATAAAAGTCTATCTAACTATAGTGTAGTGTATACCTAGATATAACTCCAGAATATTATAAGCTGAACTTCCACAAAGTAATGTCTGAATCAATCAATTATTTTGGGTCACATTTTCTTGAGGGGAAGTCGAATTTAAATAAGATTGGCCAGAGATACAAGATAAATCGGGAAGATACAAGAACAGAAAACATCCAAGATTTTATTTCAACTAGTTTTTTCATATACAATAGTATTATTATTTAATTTGACTCATGATTTATTGATATTTTTCCATATTAAATACATCTCTGAGGTCACTTGAAATAGTTTAGAGAGGAATAAAACTTTTATGTATCATTTTACTATTGCTGTGATTAAAATTTTAGTCATATAGTTTGGAAGCAGAAGATAACATCTATGGTGCTATCAAGGCAAGGCAGCTAAAGTACCAACAATAAAAATTGATCAGGAAATTCTTTGGAAATAGACGATAAAATTTGATTGTGGAAATCATGAATACTGCTGAACACAACATACCTGGCCGGTGATTCCTGTGATAAGAGCAGTCTTCGCATTTTGCGTAGAACCTGCGGTAGATCCTTCTCCAGACATGACTTAGACTTGCTAGTTTATCACAACAATTATGGTAAAATTTACGTGTAACGTTAAATAAACACGTCTAACAGAAGCCGGTTGGCGTTGGTACTGTTACTGATAAGCTTATCATTACAACAGCACACATTCGAACTATCACTCAACTGTGAAATAACTGTTACGATAGCAATTACGTGGTGGGTAATATGTGGTTTAAACTATTTTGTGGCTGGATAAGTAAACTTTATTTTTTCAAGGAAGAACTTTATATGCAAAACAACTAACAAGTTAGGGTACCTACATGAATCTAACACATCAAAGCACAGACATCAAACAGTGGCTGGACTGGGACTGGACAAGACACAAACAATACACCACAGACTGTTATTCTTTTCTTAGTTCTCTTATAGCAAAAGATGTGCTAGTCCTGTCCTGAGATTTCTTAGGAAATAGGAACCAGTTTCTCCGTACTAAATTCTGGATTTAAACAATGATGAATCTTTTGTTGGACAAAGTTTTTAATTATTTCTTATAAGATATAACAGAGAACACTTGGTTTGAATTAACTTTTTTGATTTCTCTCTTTAAATCTAAAAATAGTGCTAAACCAACAAAAAAATAAATGTTATTATTTTATAATGCCATGAGTAGCCAGTGCGATGGTGTAGCGTGGAATAATTAATGTGTCTACATTGATTATTCCAAGTGGGAGAAGTAGCATCACCAAAGTTGACTGATACGGATTGAACTTGACCAAGACTGGACTTTTAATATAACTTTGAGAATATAATTATAGCTACGCGGTGACTTATGTAACTTATGAAACTTAAAAATATAAAACACTTCACACTGGCAAATACCCAAAATGCGAAGTCAAAACCAAAGAAAAAAAGATGCTGTCAATCGTAAATTGTTCGTCAATGTCAAGACTCAGAATTTAATGTCGTCAATGTCAAAATTGTCAATCGGTATCAGTTTTCAGCTCATACTCATGGATCGTTCCTTTTTGTAAGTGCGTTGTTTGCCAAAAAATAAAGAGAAGTACGGTAATTCACGAACAAGTTACTTTTGCTATCTTCTGTAATACTTATTTGATAATTGGAATAACTTTCTGCAACGACATGCATTAAGCTTTATTGTTGAATTTGCACCTGAAAGACCCTTATTTGATGTAAACTTTCGTACAAGTGTAGTTTTATCAGTTTACAATGCCAGATATAAAGATTACGCCGTTGGGCGCAGGACAAGATGTGGGTCGGAGCTGCATTCTCCTATCGATGGGCGGCAAAAATATCATGCTGGACTGTGGTATGCACATGGGATACAACGACGAGCGCCGCTTTCCCGACTTCACTTACATCGTACCTGAAGGACCGATCACGAGTCAAATCGACTGCGTTATTATATCGCACTTTCACCTCGATCATTGCGGCGCTCTGCCTTACATGTCCGAAATGGTTGGTTACACTGGCCCTATTTATATGACTCATCCTACAAAAGCCATTGCTCCTATACTCTTAGAAGACATGAGAAAAGTGGCGGTCGAAAGAAAAGGTGAGGCAAACTTTTTTACTTCACAGATGATAAAGGATTGCATGAAGAAAGTTACTGCAGTCACTCTGCATCAATCTGTGATGGTTGATAATGATTTAGAAATCAAAGCATACTATGCAGGTCATGTGCTTGGAGCGGCAATGTTTTGGATCAGAGTTGGCTCCCAATCTGTTGTTTACACGGGTGATTACAATATGACTCCTGATAGGCATCTTGGAGCAGCTTGGATAGATAAATGCAGACCAGATTTACTCATCACAGAGTCTACTTATGCCACCACCATCAGAGACTCAAAACGTTGCCGCGAACGTGACTTCCTCAAGAAAGTACATGAATGTGTTGAGAAAGGTGGAAAAGTCCTTATACCAGTATTTGCTTTAGGAAGAGCACAAGAACTTTGCATTTTACTGGAAACTTACTGGGAGAGAATGAATCTGAAATGCCCTGTCTACTTTGCACTTGGTTTAACTGAAAAAGCAAATAATTATTATAAAATGTTCATCACTTGGACTAACCAAAAAATTAGGAAGACATTTGTTCAGAGGAACATGTTTGATTTTAAGCATATTAAACCATTTGATAAATCTTACATTGATAATCCAGGAGCAATGGTCGTCTTTGCTACACCGGGGATGTTGCATGCTGGTTTGTCACTAAACATATTCAAAAAGTGGGCACCATATGAGCAGAACATGGTCATAATGCCAGGCTTTTGTGTTCAGGGCACAGTAGGTCATAAAATCTTGAATGGTGCTAAGAAAGTAGAATTTGAGAACCGTCAAGTGGTTGATGTTAAAATGGCTGTAGAATACATGTCATTCTCAGCTCATGCTGATGCCAAAGGCATCATGCAACTGATACAGTATTGTGAGCCAAAGAATGTGCTGTTAGTCCATGGAGAAGCCCAAAAAATGGAGTTTTTAAAAGACAAAATCGAGAAAGAGTTTAAAATCAGTTGCTTCATGCCAGCTAATGGTGAAACATGTACAATCAATACACCAATAAAGATTCCTATTGATGTATCTTTGAGGCTACTGAAAGCAGAGGCAGTAAGGTACAATGCTCTGCCACCAGACCCAAAGAGGCGTAGAGTTGTCAATGGCATACTCTGTGTGAGAGACAATCGGTTATCCTTACTCGACATTGATGAAGTTTGTGATGAAATAGGTATAAACAGACATGTGATTCGATTCACTAGTACAGTCCGCTTCGAGGACCCTGGGCCATCTGTCAAAACTGCTGAAAAGTTAAAAACTTTATTAGCAGAAAAATTGGAAGGCTGGACCATTACAATATCTGATGGCAATATATCTGTAGAATCTGTACTTATTAAGGTAGAAGGTGATGATGATGGCACCAAAAATATTTACGTGTCATGGACTAACCAAGATGAAGATTTAGGAAGCTACATTCTGGGTCTTCTCCAATCAATGGTGCAATAGTTTCCTTAATTTTTTTGTGAATCACAAAAACATGTTTGAAGGCTAAAATTTTTAGCATAAATGACTAATAATAATAGTACATCCACTAAATATATGTTACCTACTTTGATAACTATTTCATCAGATAGAATATGTACTTCAAATAATTATCAAGGGCATTCCTATAAAAGTGTTAGGTTAAGAAATGTGTTAGTTTAAGGAAATTGTTGAATTTTTGAACAAATATTTTTAATAATAAATTAGCCTAAGTACTGAAACGCTTTTTATTATGTACACCATGTTATGTCTAAATTGCACTTTCCTTGGTACCATAAATACTGTAATTTGTCATATGCTGCCAAGTTCTTTAGTTCTTCTTTCCTAGGTTGAGATCCTTGTGTCTGAAAATAATAAAAGGTTAATACCTACTTATACTTATAAGTATGTATTTACAAAAAAAAAAAAATTAAGTATTCTATCAGTTATCTGACTCCCATAGTACAAGCTTTGCTTAGTTTGGGGTCAGATGGCGCTAAAAAAAAATAAAAAATAAATTGTGAATCAATCTTAGATTAAATTGGCGTAATGATACAGAATCATTCTAGAAATAATGATATGATAGAAGTAATATAACTTTTAGAATGATTCTATTTTTTTAGTGTAAAAAGTAATGAAACGAACAAGACGCTCTTCTGATGGTAAGAGATAACGTCTGTCCATGACCATCGCAGCGATACACAGAACTTCTTTCTTATTCTAGAAGTTATGAGGGTGTGAGAAATGGTAGTGGAGCACTTTCTAATCTCTACTTAATTTGCTTCCCTGTATTAATTTTGTTTCTATTAATCCATGGAAAAGAGAACAATCTATTGCAATACTTGATAAACATTTTTACAATCCAAACTTCGCACAACTCCATACTAAGCAAAGCAGGATAAAGGATAACTTATACATACAGTATGCTACATATTCTGCCGCCAAGTAGTAGTGTGCAAACATTACTGTTCCGATATGTAGGGTACTGCAGCTAGCGAAATTACAGGGCTGTTAAGACTGACCATCTAGTCTCGAAAGTAATGAGTGCCAAAGCAGTGATGCCCTGGACACATACGTTCACATAAGCTGCATACCTACCTACATTGATATAGCCCAATATCATCATTTTTAATGTAAGTTAGTCTAATAAGGCCAAAATCGTAATGCTAAGGTTGATTATCATCAGCTTTTGCTTTATACATCCAATTGCCGCCTTTCGCAATTAGTTATTGTAACCAGACGTTTTTTTTCGATTCTTAGGGTTAAGTACGCGGAATAATAGCCAACCGAAACAAGGTCATTGTTCCCATCTTTATGTTCAATTTTTATTACGAGATTAATACTGAAGTCGCTGTTCCATACATTTCGTCGCGAGTTAATAACATCTCATCATGTTTCTATGGAACAGCTGATTTTGTTTTTCTTTTTTGGTCCTATAGTTAGCAAAGTTGTTCTTAGTTGTTAACTAAACACTGATACTCTGTATATTGGGTGATCATATAAACCCGAATACCACGTTGAGCAAAATGAAGGCGAGCTGTTTTACTCGCTAGCGCGTAGGCCGCGTAGCTACAACTAGACAATACTAATCCATAATAATAATAATATATAAATAGGTAGATATATCAAACCACGCCTACAACAAACAAACTCTAGAGGGCTAGCGCACAAAGCCCAGACTAAATGGTGGTACGTTTAGAGTTATTGAACTTCCGTGAGTCACGGTCGTAGCCTTTCAGATACAAAGAAAGAAAACTATTTTCTGGCTAAGGCGTGCCGTGATATATTTCCGCAGTGTACCTGTATGTTAATTTTTACAGATTGGCTATGGTTTGTACAAAACTTGTAACTTTTGTATTGTTTCCAATACTCCGCATTGAGATTGGCTGATGTGTTGTACAAAATGCAATAGGTACCAATAAGAAAAACATAATATCACATCTCTGCTCTCTCTAGCTCATAAGACTATTTTATTTTCTTCTTTCTATTTTTGGTCTGCACAATAAAAAAGTGTCCATCTATCTATCTCCGAGGCTCTAGAGTAGAAAATTGCGAGACATGTGTAATCTATTAATACTGTAGAAAATGACAATAATGTTTAACTAAGACCAACCGTTCACAAAATCCTGTTAATTATTATTTCTGAAAAAAATGTAAGAAAACTAGTAGATCTATATACCATTTTTATTTTGTTTCATGTAAAAATAATAATACGAACGAAACGCTCTCCTGATAGTAACTATAGGAAATAACGCATGTCTATGATTATTAATAGGCACTATAGCAATAGGTAGGTACTTACACAGAATGTTGAGTAACAAATCAAAATCCAGAAAATTACTCTTTTTGGCGCTCATTACTTTGAGACTTTTGATGGTTAGTCTAGACAGCCCTGTAATTTCGCTAACTGCAGTACCTACTCTTCAAACCGGAACACAGTAATGTTTACACAGTAGTTACTGTTTGATGGCAGAACATCTTGCACTGTGGTGGTACCTACATAGACGATCTGCTAAAGTGATCGACCACCATTTGAGTTGTCAGCTTATACTATAGTAGGTATGTG
Source organism: Biston betularia (assembly GCA_905404145.2). Taxonomy (NCBI): domain Eukaryota; kingdom Metazoa; phylum Arthropoda; class Insecta; order Lepidoptera; family Geometridae; genus Biston; species Biston betularia. The sequence goes on along the minus strand of FR989874.1, from coordinate 2,634,120 downwards.
CTATGTAAGCACAGGAAATCGTAAGTCCGTTAGTATAAAGTTAGTAAGTTAGTAGTCCGTTGCTGTAAGTCGGATTACTTATGTTTATGTACGTCGCTGCTGATGTTGGTTTTTATTTTACTTTTGATTTTATCTTAATATATATATATATATATACATATATACATATATATTATATACTATATACTAATAAATAAATACTAAATAAATAAATAAATACTCATAATACATATAACTATATATATGTATTATGAGTGTATACATATTTATATATGTAAATATTTCGTTTTTTTAAATACACTATTATACATATAATTATTTTTATATACTTATTATATGTTTTATTTTTTCTTATTAGTGTTACATCTCCCGTCTGTTTCTTATGTTCTCTATTGTATTTTTTTCTTTTCTCGGTTGCCTGGAAGAGATCGCTGTTAGCGATAAGGCCGCCACTTGTGGTCTAGTTCATAAGGTTCTTTGTTCTATGTACTCTTTTCTATTTATGATGTGCACAATAAAGCGTTATATCTATCTATCTATCTATCTATCTATAAAATGCGAAACAAACAAGTGCTCACCATAGGCGGTGGAAAAAGTCTCCTGAATTCCCCCCGGTGCAAGAACTCTCTATGAGCTCTCAAAAGGCTGTTCTTCAGTGTTCTATCAAGGCAAGGCTTGCATAGCTTACAGAGCTCGGCTTGGCAGCTGTCCTTGCAATCGGTGCTGCATTCAGTCGCAAATACTGCAATGTTCTTCTGCGACGACACCATCTCTTGTGTTGTGGAGCCACTAAAATCAAAACATTTAACTTTACACTGGTCATTCAAAGCGTACTTTATTATCTGTGAACCTACTAAAGTGCTGCAATGATCATCGCGTATAATGGGGATAGGCGTTATCTCTGGCCATCAGGAGAACTTTCCGGTCGTTTCGTTACTTTTAAACTAAAAAAACCTGATTTTTTAATTATTATTTTTAATGTTATAGTAATGAGACCAACGACGGCGACGTACCGAAAACAAAAGAACCTTCCGAGCTAGTGCCACAAGTGGCGGCCTTACCACTAAAAGCGATCTCTTCCAGGCAACCAAGAATAGAAAACATGTTACAAACAGACGGGAGATGTAATAGTAAAAATTTAAACTCTGGAACATTATGATTTTGGAGTTGTAGGTGCCCTACGAATAATAATAATGGTTGTACCCGTAGTAAAAGTTGTTTACGATGATGAGTACAATAACCCTCTTTCGGCTAGGTACACCCCACGCTTATAACCTTGTAGGTATACGCGCTTCTATAAATTATAGTTATGTTATAAAACATGTAAGTATTTCAATATAGAAAAGTAAACTACGATGTTCGATATTTCATTTAAGTATTAGGGCAAGTAAGGCACCCAAAGTGCTGATCTAATATCTAGTCGTAAAAGTTTAACTGCCCTCCAAAGCCGTTTGCAATTTGCATACAGAATAAAATATGGCTGTTTCTATTTGTGTCGGGAGCCGGGTTAACTATACCATACAGGATTACGCGGAACAGGTTATGTGCCTAAAGGAGCTCATAGTATAGGGTACTCATTCATCATAGACTTGCTATCTTGTTTTGTAATATAGAACTGGGTCTGCCGACGAAGTTTGGAGTTAGGTAAACATTTTAATTTGTAAAGTTAGTAGTGATGATAGCTCAGTGGTGGTACGGTCGGATTCGAAACTAAATGGCGCACGTTCTTATCTCAAACATGAGTTTCAGCTGCCGTTGAAGGAATATATTGTGAGTACCTATTAGAAAGTACCCACTTTCTAGTGGCGGGCTAGTTTCTAGCCTTTTGTTAAGTTGAAGTCTGTCACCAAGCACCTAACGGTGTGTTTTGTGATATAATTTCCAGTCCAGGCTGTGTTAACTGTATCCTTGATATCATCACCACTTAACATCAGATAGGCTGTGGTCAGACACCTAGCCTGGCAACCATTGTTTTTCGTGATGATTCAGTAAGAAAATGCAAATTCACTTAAGAGTCTCACGTACCTTACTTACTCGATCACTTCACTTGAAAAAGACACAGATAAGAAAATGCGAAATAAAACAATCCTATACCATTGAGTGTGGATGATATCGAAGATTACGTGTGACGGTTACTTTTTAAAGTTGGTAATAAAATCGAGTGAGCTGCTTTCAGCCTAATACCGTTCAGCGTAAACTCATATATACCTAACGAAGGTGAAACTCCCCACATGATTTTGAAACGAATGTCATAAAGTGTTTACAATACAGAACAACTTATGAAAATGTAATGTGAGGTGTTTATGATGGTAAAGGAACTTTAACAGCTTGTTAAATCTTTCGAGCGATAAAAACTTAATGCATTCTCTTTATACCTACTGACTAGATATTACTATGTACGCATCTAGGTACCTATAAATGAATTCTATGCACCCTAGATGAAGATTTTAAAACCACGAAGTGTGAGTAAATGAAATCAATATTTTTTTAAGCTAGGATTTTTTTTGTTTTGTTTTTTTTTTTATAATTATACGCTCCACAGACACTGGGGTTCGTGACCTTTGTCAACTTTAGTTACATATTTTTGTTTTTTTTTTACAATTTTACATTACAGAAAGAGGAGAGGTTAGTAGGATAGCTAGGATTTTATTTATTGCGATTTTCTTGTTTCGAAATAATCTGTTCATGTTCTTTGTTAAATAGTGAAGAGCTCTGCAGTTATAAAAGTATATTTTTATAAAACTATCTGTAAAATAGATATACAGCAATGGACACAGTAAATAATGTAGCAATCTCCTAATTATAAGTTAGGATATAATTTTTAGTATTTTACAAACAATCATATAACAATATCATATTATTATTTTTTTTTTTTTTCGTTAATTTGCCCTTTCGGGCAGGCTAAAGCTATAAAGCCATACTGCCTCGTCTTCAGTGTTATTTCTGCTGTATCTTAACTATGGTTATCGTCAAAGTCGTCTTAGTCAAGTCCAGTTCGTGTCAGTTTGTGCCAGTCATACTTTAGTAAAGTAGTGGCAACTTTACTATAAAGCTTCGATGGAGTTTTGGAAGCAACACGAAAACTCATGTTTCACCACATTATATCATTTTCCCACACTCGCGCTTGTAATTCGGCACTTTATGAATAAAACACCACCATTTTTATGCATAAACACTCGACAAAACACTAGTTTTGGAAAAAAATACAACGAAGCGACACGACTCTTCCCGCGTTCCCGCCAATAACTCAAAATTATTACAATATCATATTAATAAAAAACCTAAGTTTTTTTTTTTTTGAAGGGTATGTTTGGTTGGCGCAAAACTGATGCCCACGTCAGAAATGCTAAGTGTAAGTGTAAGTTATCACTTCTGTCGTTTTTTCAAAACGACATTTCGTCCAGTGAACCCTGTAACCTCACTAGCTAGTAAGCACTGAAAACATACTAGTTTCATAGAAATCTTCATACATTTCTATACAAACTTCGAGAATAAAAAAGGTCTCAATTATCGGCTTTCCCAAAATTATTTTCCATCTTGTTTCAATGGATGTGTATGGACGTGTAATATAATTAAAAAAACAAACACGTTGATTGTTAACAAAATCTTGTATGAAAAGTGAAAATCACAGATATTCTCAAAAAACCCATTAAACAAAACTAAATACGAAAAAAGAATTTGCCTACTAATTAGCTTGTTACGTCATCAAAAGTATTGACCAATAACAGAGCCTTTTTTTGACAGATGAAAAAATATGCATTTTATTTTGTAGTTTTAATTAAGAGATTTTTTTCGATGTTTGAACAATAATCTTCCAGGATTGGCTACATCAATATAAAACGTATTTTTGAGACAGTCAATTACTCTATTATCGAGTTATATACCTACCTAATATACCTACACATGTTATTTATTTTATGGTTATATTTAGATTGTTTGTGTCATATAATATTTTTGTTCAAGATCTATTAATATAAATATAATGATGTTAGGAGCGACACGTTAACGGGCAAGTCTTGTGAAATAAGGCAATCGATGTGTTTTTGTCAATCTTTTTGTGACGTTATACATCATGTGGAAGTTTGAAATTAATGAATACTATAATACATATCCTGAATTATTATGCTTGGAGAAAAAATAGTTTCAAACGCTTTTCGTTTCTTGAAATTATGAAATAGAATATGGCCAAATTATTTGTAACCCGTAATCTTGATATCAAAAAAATTATAGGAAAGGCGCAATTTTATAGATGCTAACTTTGATGCAGATACATTTAAGGCTTAGACCTTTTATTGTACGTTTTGTTTATTCTATTAGCAGATAAGTACGGATAGTTTGATGAAAATTTCTGATAGTGCCTGCTGAAAACCTCTTTTCTGCGTTACGTCTGTTGCTGTTTTATTTTGATAGGCGCTACAAACCATCTCTCTCTTCGAAGAATCAATCTCTCTGACGAATCTGACGTCACGAGACACGTGTACCTATAGCATGTCGCGAGAGGCCGCAAGAGGTGGGCGCGCGGCGGCGGCGGTACCGAGCACCGCGCGCATGCTTCCCGGCCGTTTTGTATTTTGATTCTTCTAGTGTGCAACTAAATACCGACCGACCGCGCTCGGTCGTATTATTTTGTTGTCTTACCTCTTTAGTTTGAGTAAATGATACGTTACCGCGATATTGACGCTTTTATGTAATTTAGTGGAGTGAATCAGTGATTAGTGCACAGACGCTTTTTTGTTTATTTTTTATTATTCATCTTGTGTACATAATATTATAAAAATGGGAAACAAGCAAGGACGGAAAAGAAAATGTCTGTGTTTGTTTGTTACCTCTACACGCTTCAGTAGTTTAATTATTATCTTTTTGTTTGTATTTATAATTAACTAGTGGCCCGTCCCGGCATCGCACGGGTGGACATTTATTTTTTAATTAAATTCTATTAAATTCTAGTAATAAATATAGCCTCATAGTAATTACTCTAAACTACTTTTTTAAAATGGGTCCAGAAGTTTTTCATAATTCATACCTATTGCGTAAATGGGTACAATGGATATTTAAAAACTCAAAGAGTGCCATCTGCATTGCGCCGTGCAAAAATAATCATGTAGGTACATGCAATACTAACGTAGATAAACAAAAAATGACAGAACCTTTACAATATTATATTCATCGATAATTCGATGATTATAATAATATTATTAGTGTAGACTAGCTAACCCATGTTAAATATATTGTAATGTATGTAGTAAGCCTTATCCGTGTGCGGTCCACCTTACTCTATGGAAAATGTTGAATCGTGTGGTCTATGGGAAGGCGTCGGTTTTGAACGGTGAATAAAGATGGTGCCCGATATTAAAATGGTTTTCATTTAATATCTCAAAAACCCATCGGCCCCATTGTTTTCTCCGTCTACGCCCCACCCTTTGCTGCCTACTTGCTACGTGCCCGCAGGCTACGCGATGCAACTAACTATTACTAAATACATTCGTGTTCTCTGTGACTTTCATCAAACGTCATACGAATACGAAGTCGTGATGAACATTTAATTTGGACGAAACACCGAAAGTAGATTTATTCGTTTCCAGAGCGAAAATATCAATGTAATCATAAGTTCCCACGGTTGCTTTATGAAACTTGAAAATATAAAACACTTGACACTGTCAAATATTCAAAACGCGATGCCAAAACAAAAAAAAAAACTTCTGTCATAATGTAACAGATAATCAATGTAAAATCCGCTTTCGGCAATAGGAATAAACATTCTGTCTCCTTCTTGCTCGTGGCTATAGTAATTTAACTCTCCTTATCTATTTTAGCGTGACGTCAATGTATTCAAATCTAACGTCAGACGTATGTACGTCTGTGTGAGTGGAAAATATCAATGTAGATGTTCAAGCAGAAGTTCCCACGGTCGAGGACTTGGCCCTTAATAGATAGGTGGATATGCATAATTATACCGCATGAACGGACCGGTAGATGTCGCTAACAATTTCACTAATATCAATCGTAAAAAGTAGCTAGCGATTTCATATACAATCCATAATTTATTTATTTCTTGATTTAGATATACAGGATTATTCGGAGACGTGTATTAATACTGAAGCTTCGATCTATATATCGATGTGAATAACTTTTACTTAGAAATAAGATCGTACCTGAAATCGCAAAAAACGAATGTACAGAGATGTCTGTACATTTTGTAAAAGGTGGAAAATAGAGTTCAAGATTTCAGGGTTACTCTCATAGCAATCTATGAGATCTATCTATCTTGACTAGAATATTTTCAGCTAAAAATAGTATCATTCGTTTATTGTAATCTTATTCTATATTTTGTATAAGAAAATCACATTTACTGTAGTTTAAAGCGACTCGTGTTCTGAACCCCATAGCACAGGCAACGTTGCCTAGTTTAGGGGTCAACGTAACCCTGTAAACGTGTTTTTTGTCTAGTAATAAAATTATTATTATTATTAAATAGCAAGGCTATTTTTTACACCGAAAAACAAGAGAAATCGCGAGAAAGCCGTGGAAATATTTTCGACCTAGCCTGCGAAGTATTTTTAGAACATATTTCCATGTCAACAATTACCTTTCAACAAGCTCGTTAGCGATGCCAGTTATCGAGAATAGGCTGTACAAAACTTGTTCGTACAATAGCTGGTTTGGGGGATAGTGCGCAGAACTCAGATTCGGTGACAAGTTCGCTTCCAGTAGGTAGACCCTGAGATCTTCGTCCACTATGAGATCTACGCGCATCATCTCGAAGAAGTTGTCTTGAGACGCGTAGTTTTTCAACTGGAATGAAGATAAAATTGATGTTCAATAACGTTAGAAGGAATAGTAAATTTAGAGAGCATACAGTTGAACCGCTGTAATGCACACCCTAAACAAATAATAATTTTAGTCAGACAGTCTTCTAATTAGGCTATCGTGAATGCTGGCGCGTGCGTATGAAACTTTTGTAGCGATGATAGCTCAGTGGTTAGCACGGTGGGTTCACATGCCGAAGGGCGTGGGTTCAAACTCCTACAACAACGCATATAATATACTCGTCAATTTAGTGGTTATTATTCATTGCTGTCAATTTCAAACGGTGAAGTAAAACATCGTGCATGTCAGAGTTTATAAATTACTAGCGGACGCCTCGCGGTTTCACTCGTGTAGTTCCCGTTCCCGTGGGAATACAGGGATAAAATGTAGCCTATGTCACCCGGGGATAGCGTAGCTTTCCAACGGTGAAAGAATTTTAGAAATCGGCTCAGTAGTTTCGGAGCCTATTTATTACAAACAAACAATCAAATCTTTCCTCTTTATAACAGTATAGATAGATGTGAACCAGCGTAATAGATAAGCTCAGAAGTAAAAAGAGGCATGAAATCATTTATACAGATAATATAGATATGTCTTCAATATCAAATATACTTTTCATATATTTACAGATAATCCCATTGTAAGTTTGCATAAGCCAAGAGCCTAATGTTTGTGTTGATTATATTGATACGATCGCAATCTATAAAAGCGATAGATATAAATTATGATGTTTACTTACCCCATCTCTTAAGTGATGTACTTTTTTCAGGAAAATTTCCACAATAGCTGTCTGGACTTCTTGCCACATTTTTGTCGTGTCTTTTCCCTTAAACCAAATAAGAATACATTTGTTTAATGTAAAAGTAATAAGGCGAACAAGCTGCTCTCCTGATGGTAAGAGATAACGCATGTACACGACCATTGCAGCAAAACACTGAACTTTAAGTAGCAAAACAAAGTTGAGACTTTTTGCTAGCTACCCTTTAAACCGAAACAGTAATGTTTACACACTACTGCTTGGCGACAGAATATCTGGTACTGTGGTGGTACTTACCTAGACGACTGCTAAGGAGATGTTATACCAAGTATTTAATTTACAATTGTTATGGAGATAAGATATTAACCTACTTGTAGTAAATTATTAATATTCTCATAAGTCTATCACGTCATTATAATTATAGCGTACGTAAAGTTTTGTAGCGATGATAGCTCAGTGGTTTAACGCAGTTGGTTCACACCCCGAAGGGCGGTGGTTCAAAACCCAGCAATAAGTATGAGCTGCCACTTTTGAGGAAAACATAGCATGATAGTAGAGTTCTTTCTAGTACTCGGTTGGCTAGTTACCTCTCTCAAATTGAAAATTTGCACTGTCTCACTTAAGACCCAGTTCCATTCCAGACTAGGTGTGTACTATCTTCGACCACACCGTCACGTAACATCATATGAGGTCAAACACTTAGTCTGTCAAAGAAATGGGTTTGTGTATTAGTATTATTTTTTTGCAAATTTTATAATAGTTTACAATGGCCTTGTACCTGAGCATAAAGACAGAGTAGGTAAATTGTTCGCAATTTATTTCTTCAATTATTTACTACACAGGATTTTAGGACCAGCTAGTTCTTTTAGGTTACACTCCTAGAGGCAATCTTTACCCATCTTCGCCTACGCACTAATTCTGTGGGGAGTAAAGGTCAAGCGCCCGTCTACCTTTGTATTAGCAAAGGGTGATATGAAAGACATATTCATTCCGGTCTTTTGTACTATGCCCAGAGGCCTATGCGGTGGTGAGCAGTACACATATAATTTTCTAAAGAGATGCTTGAAGACTGGGATTGATGCAGACATGATTGTGTGGACGTAAAAAAATATAAATAATAAAATAAATTTTGTAGGGTATTACACACAGCGCCACAAGTAATTGTAGTAGTATTCATCATCACTTAACATCATGTGAGCTTTGGACAAACACCAAACCCGTCAAAGCATGAAAAAATAAAAAAAATAACTAACATTAAAAATGGAACTAGGAGTGATGAACAAACAAGAGATGACTATATTTCTCTTTCTATTACAAGCTTTTATTTTTCTCCTATTGATCTGGTATACTTAATTTAAAAAGGAATATATAGTAGGTATGTACCCGCATGATCTTTAGCCCCCTACCTACTCCCAAGGTGATTATTATCACACAATTATTGTCCAATGCGTGGGATGCTTGCTTAATACTCGTAAGAACACTTTATTGCTTTTTTAGCCTCAGGCAGACCTACGACGTTATCTTGACACTTAGTGGCTATATAAGGAAAATACATTTTATTATTTTTGCAGCATTTTTGTTTTTTTTTTACTTGCCTAAATTCATTACTGCTCCGATACTGCTCGGTAGTAAGGGTACTACCCAGGCCATTCATCTGCTCAACGACCTGCTTGCTCACCAACCACAATTAGATGTATTTGCCGACAAAATGCACTTATTGCAAGGCATTTATGGCAAGTGGTTACTGCAGCAAGAACAGATTATAAAGGCTTGTTTTATTTTAATTGGATTTTGTGTTTTTCACTATGACGACAACATTTTACGTACATAGATTAAAAAACTACAAAGTTTACCGCCCAGTAAACTGGATAGATTAGAAATATATAAAATGAGCATAAATAAATAATGAGTTCTACTTTTATATGAACAGTTACTCTCATTTATTTACGCTAATAAAATAAAATAAATATACATATATCGCATTTAAAATTACATAACCATAACCATCCTAGTATTTAAGCTCACATTGACCCATTTTGAACCACATCAAGTATTGTGGTTTTCCTTAGAGCAGGAATTAATGTCGATGGAGATTCACCCCTGCGTTCGTGTCCTTTTGAAGTCAACTGGCTTCGAAAGTGCAGCGCAGAAAATGATAACAGAAATAAAAGCTTAGATTCTTAAACCATACCTCATATGTACAGCTTTCGTAAATATACCATATTCATACACAAAAACATGACATTTCTAGTATTAATTTGACATTATTGACATTTTTATTGTATGTATGTACGGGATTGACATAAGCTGTCCCGTATATTTTTTTACTTTTCTGTTAGCGTTTTCGTTAATCGAATGTTAATTTGGCTCCAAGTGTGTAGTTTTTGACCAATAGTTTTCGGTAAGGGAAAACATTTTGAGGGAACTGCATGTCTAGGAGTTTTGTTAATGATCTCGATATGTAAAGTCTGTCAACCCATACTTGGCAAGCATGATAGATTATCCCCGTTACTCTCATAATGATATAATGCCCAGTAGTGGGACAGTTTATTAAAAAACGGGGCGTATACGGATGCGACTCTTATGATCAGATGCAATATACCTATTAGCATATTTTGACTAATTCAGTGAAAAGTACTCGCTTTATAACAGTGATATTGTGTAGCGACGATGGCTGAGCAGTTAGGTATCGCATTCAATTGACACGCCTAAGGGCTTGGGTTCAAATCACAATAATGAGTTTGAGCTGTCGGTGAAGGAAAACATACCGAGGTAACCATAACTGCTGGCTGGTTAATTACCACCTTCGAGTTGAAAATCTTTAACCAAGCTTCAAACGTGTTTCGAGTTCCAGCAGCCTTACTTAAAACCGAGTTCCACTTCAGACTAGGTGTGCTTTACCATCTTCGACCACACCGTCTCTTAACATCAGATGAGCCATGGTCAAATACCTAGTCTGTGAACCATAAAAAAATTAAGTAAATGTATCTGTAGGTGATTACTGTTTTAAGCTTTAAGGAGTTGTTTCTCTGCGTATATTATCCTCAATGCTTGAAGTCTCCGAATATTTTAGAACCCGCTCGCAGCGGCGACTCTTTGATATCATCAAACGGCCCTCCGCTTTTCGGGCCAAGATTTCAAGCCGTGGTCTCTTAGCGCTTCAACAAGGGTGTTGGGATTTAAACAACTCCAAATTTTTTGCGTTTTCACCCCCAAACTGTTAATGCCTTTTACTTTTAAGACTTTATGAAATTAAGATGCACCTGTTGGACGTTTTAGCTTGTACGACGTTCTTATTTCTTTCTTTGATTCTGGGTCACTTCACTACTCCTCCTAGACGATATACTGGAATAAGCTACAGTCATAGTATTGGAGGTATATATTTAGTTTACTTCCGCTTAACAGTCGTTTCAGTTACAACAGTGATGAGGATTTAAATTTAACTAACTTGACAACAATTTAATAATTAAAAACTTATCCGAAACCTTAAAAACTAAAACAAATTATATGATTATAATTTTATGTGACAAATAGAGTGTTGTCTATTTATAGTTTGTTTTTTTAATCATGTAAGTGTAAGTATATATATATTGTATGCATTTTATCCACCTTTTTTTCTGTATTTTTATTTATTTTATTTACACCGCATTATTATTATCCATCCAAAGGTTGTTTAGAAGAAATCGCGCTAGGCGATAAGGCCACCGTTGTACCACCATATATGTATTAGTCTATGTTGTTTTTGTTTTGATACTTTCTTTTTTTTAACTTTAAATAGATCTAAATTTGGCCACCAACTCGCCTAATGTAAAGCGATGGTGTGGCCGAGGATGGAGCACGCTGATCTAGAAGAAATCTATTCAAACGTCTTTTTTCTTTATCTCTTTTTTTAAGTTTCGTATATTATAACCTATGTGTTCTGTATTTATTATAAGTAGTATTTACAAAAAAAAAGTATTTAAGTATTCTATCAGTTATCTGACTTCCATAGTTCAATTATTTGTACACTTTTTCAGGTATAACATGAAGATCATTAAACTAAGTTACGGACATCATACATATTACTCATGTTATGACAAATAAATATATTTATCTTTATCTTTATAGTACAAGCTTTGCTTAGTTCGGGGTCAGATGGCGCTGTGTGTAATGTCTTATGATTTTACGATATTTGCTGTACAATAAAGCTACATATATTCTATTCTATTATCAGTATTATTAAATTACATATTTTTTTATAAATACCTGAGCTGCCGCATACATATCGAAAGCATCTTTCATGGAAGCCCCCAGATCAGAATATGGATATCGCAGCGAGGGCACCTTCCACGTTGGGCGGTAATCATCTCCAATTACGTACTGCTCGAGATTGGACGCGTTCAGTGGGTAGTATTTAGCAGTGCAGTACCTGGAAACGTTAATATTACGTTTTTTATAAACGAGCACCGCCCTGTGGCTTCCAGAATAATCTCTGCTTATTCTGAATTCTTGGGACGTGTAAATGGGGGTAATAAATAAAAAAAACTAACTAGTAACGCCCTCACATCGGCTCGTCAAGTCGAAGAGGTCGGTATGCTGAAGGGCGTGGGTTCGATTCCCACCCAGGACAAGCATTTTTGTGATATAAACAAATGTTTGTTCTGTGTCTGGGTGTACTGTATGTATGATAAGTATGTATTTACAAAAAAAAAAGTATTTAAGTATTCTATCAGTTATCTGACATCCATAGCACAAGCTCTGCTTAGTTTGGGGTCAGATGGTGATGTGTGTAATGTCCTATGATATTTATTTATTTATTTATGCCTTCTCGGGCCCGCGGTCTATAATGTACCCGCTTCCATTCAGGAAGCACCTTCCATCGCGTGCTTAGAAGCAAGCTAAAATCTTCTCTCAGACGTTTGTGTCAAACGTTGGTTTGTTTGTTTTTTTGGTTGGCAGGCTAGTTGTTTGACCACAACTCACCTGGTGTTAAGAGACGGTGTGGTCGAAGATAGTAGAGCACACCTAGCCTGGAATGGATTACAACATAATGGATCGTTTGATCATCAACGGCTGTTAGTAAGCCACGGTGTGGCTAGGGATAGAGTGGGGCACATTCATATGAATTAGAAGAACTCGGTTGTCTGTTTGACATTGGTATTTTATTTTGTACTTTAATTATGACTCTGGCATTTGTTTTTTGACATATAATTGAATTTTGTCATTTTTGTGTTGTTTCTAGTTAAATTAGTTTTTTTAATGTTTGTACGATCACAGCACCATCACTCATCTCATTCGTTCGCCGGCACTTCAACATAATTCACCTTCATAAAATTGAAAACTATAATATCTTTTATGCACAATTGCACATATTGTAAAAACATCGTGTTGTATACAAATAAATTATCTTTACCTTTATCGTTTTTAGAAACTTTCGAGAGGGGTTTCGTATCTACTATAAACATTTGCTAAAAATGTCTATTAGCTACTACTGAACTTATTCGATAGAAAATTTTGTAATGAAAGTAGTTTTAGCCAACGCTATTTAAAGTATGTAGGTATTTAAGTTATAATGAGTTTAAGATAACAATACCTGAACAATACGTCGCCTTTATACCAATAGAGTCTCAACGGGTTGACCGATGTCACCACCACGTACACGCCAATATCGAACTTATATCCATCCACCAAAAACGGTTTCGGCATGAACTCTTGCACGAAACTCTCGCCACTCAAACTTATTTCACTCACGTTTTTTAAATAAACACCTCTGTGCTGATTGTGCTTTTCCAAAAACATAGATTTTTTATTTTCCGATGCATATTTCAAAAACTCGCTCTTGCTCTTGGGCAATTCGAACGCTTTAGGGATGTATTCAGAGTCTGTTATCGCTAAATTTACCTTATTCACGATAAAGCCAATTCCTGGGATGTGATTCACTTTCTGATGTGGTTTAAGTCTGCTCAAAGAAGGATACAGAACTCTGAAAGGGTAATCGTGGGCCCAGAGTAGATTCCACTGAGTGTCATTGTTACTTTTTTCATAGCCAACTCTTTTTAAGACTAGATGCACGTGTTTTAGTATCCCGTTTTCATCGTCAACGTTTTTATCGTACGAATAGGCCACATATTTCCTTTTCTCGTCATTTCTATTTCTGGTTTGCACGTTGATTATTTCCAGTAAGATACCAAGTGTAACACCTATTATACATAATATCAGTAGGACCATATTTACGTTATCATTGGGACCTTTTCCATTTTTATCGTTATTTATTTGCGAGTTCCTTTTTATTAGGTTTTCCTGTTCCGTGTTTTTATTTTGTAGATTTTCGTTCTCATCTTTGTTGGTGTTCTGAAATAGACATCGCGTTTATGAGTGCTGGAAAAGTGTTCGTGAAATAATAACCAATTAAAATGAAGGCTTGTTTGAATACTGCAAAAGGGTTTTAGGTGGGAGTTATTGTATTTGTTGTGATGTAAAACATCGGCGATGCTTGGGAAAATTTTATAAGTATAGATTGTACGTAAGAGCATTCCCAAAATAGCTTAAACGTTTAATCTTAGATTATGATAGAGCTTGTGCGGTGCTGACTAAACAAAGTTACAAATAAATGATTTAAAAACTTAATTTTACTGTTTTAAATTTATTTAATCAGTTTAAAAATGAACTTTATCTATACCTATTTAATGTAAAGTAAACTTACATTTATCACATTTTCTTCCATTGAAATATGTTATCAACACTTTTTTCTATGATTGTTTATTTACTTTAGCACAAAAATCATCGCACACGCACAGATATGTAGAGCTCAAGACATTGTGAATCGAAACTACTCTTGTATGACTAGAACAAGAAGACAAGATGCTGAGTGTGGTGTGTGTGAATGGGACAGCGTTAACTTTCTAAAATATGGTAAACCAGTACCATAGCCGCCTTTTAAGGTCACATCTACATAATTATATGAACATGAGTACTCACTAAGGTCTGTTTAGTTTGGTCGAGTTGATGTTCCTTCACATGGTATCATCAATATAAGCCTACTTTCGTTCACAGCTCTTTTAATGAGGGTAAATTTTCCTGAACTTTGGCTATTTAGTTTTTACTGCCTTTTAGAATAGAATACAACTTTATTGTACACTAACAATCGTCATTCTATAAAATGAAAACTTAAAAAAGAATAATACTATACTATAACAATACTACTACTATAATATTAACTCGCTTGAAGGTACCTAGAATCACAAAGAACTAAAACCTCAGGGAACATCCACTCGGGCAGATATTCTCAGCCATTTTTGCTTGATTAAGTAACAAACATCCAAATATACAAACTTTCACAGGCCTTAAGTCGGGAGGAAGCGATTAATGAAAACTCATGATGTAAATAGAAATAAGGATTGTGTGTATGCCTCGAGCATTCATGCTCACCATCGAAGGCTCCTTCTCGCGGCGGCGTCGAGTGTCGGGCGCTCTCTTCCCTCAGATATGGTTGAGGAGGGCGATGGCTGGCACATGCGTCATACTCGTGATCGGGTGCTGCTTGCGGGTCGCTGGTCTGCTCGCGGTATACACACAATCTAGTACCTACTTTAACCTTAGATCAAGATTACTAATTATAAATAAAAAAAACTTTCACATTTATAATATAATTTATGTATCTATATTCTATATGTATTAATTTTTACTTTTCTCTTTATAATAGTATAGATCAAGTTACACTCATTACAAAGAAGTTGTCTTACGTTACGAGCATGTAGGTAGGTGTATGATATGTAGGTAACTATCGATAATTCTACACGTCGAGCCGCATTGATGGCATGCCGTCTTCCTAGAATAATTGTTGGGATTACATAACTCCACAGTCTACCTAGGTTAACCATAATAATATCATGCCTGATTTGGTCACAAGGCGTTGGTCACACTGCATGCATTCTACAATTCGACTTCCTACGAGACTAAGTATTCTAAGCATAAAAATTAACGACAAAAAAATCGTGGTATGTTATTTTGTTGTGTTAATAATGACTTTTCCGATCTTTTTTTATAAACTGTCCCACTGATGGGCGCAGGACTATTCTCATTATGCGAAGGGTAAAGCCGCAGTCTATCATGCTGGCCAAGTACGGGTTAGCAGACTTCACATTCTTTGAAAACTTTTTTTTTCTTTGGTTTTGGCGTTACCTTTTGAGCATTTGCCAGTGTCAAGTGTTCTATATTTTCAGGTTTCATAAGTTAAATTATTTGCCTTGTAGCTATAGTAATAGTCAAAGTACAGTCCATGTCAGTCAAGTCCTGTTATGCTTTAGTAAAGTAGTAGCGACTTTACTATAAAGTTTCGATGGAGTTTTGGAAGAAACACGAAAAGTCATGTTCCCCCATATTATATCGTTTTCCCCCATTCGCGCTTGTTATTCGTCACTTTATAAATAAAACACCACTATTTTTATGCATGAACACTCGACAAAACACAAGTTTTGGAAAAAAATACAACAGGGCGACACGTCTCTTTCCGCGTTCCCGCCAAAACTCTTTTTAGGTATTGTGTGTTACGAATTGGCATCAGCCTTGTTTTTATAAACTGTGTCACTGCTGGGCGCGAGTCTCTTCTCACTATGAGATCGGTAAAGCCGTAGACATTATGCTAGCCATGTGCGGGTTGGCAGACTTATCTTCACATCACTTATCACACATATCTTCGATAACTTTTTTTAAGAACTCTTGGACGTATAGGTTTCCTCGCTATGTTTTGCACGAGGTGCGTGCTGTGGGATGGGATAATGACATTTGCTTAGTAAAAAAAACTGAAGTCCAATCGCAAGTACGACTTACTCCTAGCCGGTATTCAATTACTTTTATATTTTTGATATAGTTGCTAAAAACAGATCTGATTCAAAAGTACCTAAGGGAAAAGTATAAAGTCCATTGACATGTGCCTTTTACGAATTTCATAGAGTATTAAATGAAAACATAACAGTAGGCACACTTAATACATAATTAATAAGCTCTCAAAATCTAGATATCAAAATAACTCATATTATACCACGTGTAAACCTAACTTTCATTTAGGTACCTATAATTCTATTTTCGAGATGTAACGCTAGTATTATAAATGAAGAACATTTATTGTTTTCAAATTATATCTTTTAAATTTAAAAAAAAGATCAAAATAATTATTTTTTTTAACTGACCCCTAACTGTATCCGATGCAAAGAAGCCCATAACGTTGTTGGCTGTATTTTCGCGCAGGATACTCGTAGCTATGGCTAACTTTTGCATCAAGTACGATTCAAAACGGGTGTCACTCTCATTTTTTCCCCTCAATCTTCAAACTTTTGGTCTCAGTGCCTTAATAGCCCATGGTCTGTATGGCGATCAGCACAACAAAAAAAGGGTATCAACGTCGCGTACCTACTTCTGGCAGTTTGTCAACAGTATCTTCAAAAAAAGGAGAAAGTTCTCAATTCGTTAAATTTTTTTGATATATGTTACTCGATTACTAAAAGACCGATTTGAAAAAGTAAAAAAAAAAAATGTTTTTCGAAAGAATATACTTTCAGATTTGTCGCATAAAAATTTTATCAAAATCGGTTCCTTAGTTTGATTTTTAAACCAAAATAACTAAAAATGTATGTTATCCAAGTAAACAAAATTTTGTATTTTGCCGTGACTTTTCAGTGGTGTTTACGGTCAGCTGCTGCTGCCGGTGTGAGAAAGGTGCGACTCAGGAAGCTGTGGCCGACAGTGCTGACACAAATAGTATCACATACTAATCAATTTTCTAATCTTCCATGGCATCAGAGTCCATCTAGCCTTTTTTTGTCCGATCTGAACATACCAGGAATTTCTAGCAAACATCTCTCTCGCTAAGCCACTGAAAACTACCTATGTCATTGAATTTTGTGACGCACACCTGCACAGTGACGGTAACTCAATGTGTGGTGACCATCTACCTAACATGGTATCATAGGTACACACACCTCGCATCCCAGGTGGACGGCCACGGCGGCAGAGACTAAATTTTTAATAGTAAAAACTAGAAGCGTTTGAAAATGCAGTCTAGGATGGGACACGGTTGCCTAGAAGACATCGATTTAAAACTTGAACTGTTTAAAGACATTCCGATATCTATGCTGAGTTTTAGGATATTACACACACATACTGATAAGAATTCTTATGTCGCCGCTGCCTTAGACTTGATAGCTTTATTTTTATCTAGGCAAAGTTGTTTACACCCATAGGATAACAAGTAAACCTATGCGTACAGCTAGTATATTAGTTAAGTAAGTTATGATACTCAGAATTCAAGTTACAGCATTCGCTTAGTGAATATTTAAGTTACTTTGCTTAAAATCATCATAACCTCGTTTAGGTTTAAATATAGTATTTGGAGAGCCTGATTAGTCATGAATTTATTCAGTGTTATTACATTTATTACTTACAAATATACCACAGTAGTTAAGCGACGTGTGTTCGAAGATGGAGAAGCACACCTAGCCTGGAATGGAACTGGCTCTCAAGTGAGTCTGCCAGAATATACTGTTGATGCTTGTCGGCAGATTTTTAACTTGCTAGTTAAAAATCTGCCGACTTGGTAGCTAGCCAACAGAGTACTAGAAAATACTCTACCAACATGGTATGAATTTTATCACGATGTTTTCCTTAACCGGCAGCTCATTGCTAGGGTTTTGAACCACACCCTTTGACACGTGAACCGTTCGCGCTAATCACTGAGCTATAATCGCTACAAATGCTAATGTCACTCAATCAATCAACTGTCTGTCAATGTAATGTTAATGTTTTAAGTTTACGTATTTTTTTTCATGTTTTGTGTTAAAAATGCGATTTCAACGTGGGGTCAATGAATAGCCGTTCATTAAACTAAACAAATTTAATTTATAACTAGTTATCGATTGTCCATAATTACTTATATATTAATACCATTAATGCCCTAATTGAATCAATGTCCCTCGAATAAAGCTCGATTTTATAGATTAGTAGGTACTAATGCAGATAAATACTTAAGACATCAATAAACTATTACTGTATTATACGTATATTAGCGAAATTGCTTTCAATATTTTAAACGATTGCAAATCAATAGTTCATAGTAGGTCTATCGATAGTTTGACATAGACAATACTTTATTTCTAACATAAAACATATTTCAATACAATAACCAATAGTTACATAAAAAAAAACTTATACACATTTTATAAATTAAACATAAAAAACAAATGGAAGAAATAAATGACAACAATAAACGACAGTATATTATAGGTAATTAGCGGACACCTCGCGGTTTCACCGGCGCAGTTCCCATTCCCGTGGGAATGAGAACTTGAGAGCTGTAGGGCGTGGGTTCGATTCCCACTCAGTGCAAACATTTTGTGAATAAACACAATCATGTTTGTTCTGTGTCTGGGTGTATGTATGTAATATAAGTATGTATTTTACAAAAAAAAAAGTATTTATGTATTCTATCAGTTATCTGACTTCCATCACACAAGCTCTGCTTAGTTTGGGGTCAGATGGCGCTGTGTGTATAGTCCCACGATATTTATTTATTTATTTTATTTATTTAATATAGGGATACAAATTGTAACTGAAACGACTGTTAAGCGGAAATAAACTAAATGTATACATTGAACACTCACAGTAGTTTGACAGCCCTGTTGGTTCATTGGTAGTGTGTCTGCTTCGAGAGCTGAAGGGCGTGGGTTCGATTCCCACTCAGGACTAGCATTTGTGTGACTAACATCGATGTTTGTTCTGTGTCTGGGTGTACTGTATGTATTATAAGTATGTATTTACAAAAAAAAAAAGTATTTAAGTATTCTATCAGTTATCTGTCTTCCATAGCACAAGCTCTGCTTAGTTTGGGGTCAGATGGCGCTGTGTGTAATGTCCTATGATATTTATTATTTATTATTATTAGTTATATATGGTTAAAGATTGCCAAAGAACAACTTATCCTACGGGTACAACTTTGAAATCGTAAGAAAACAATAGTTACTTGACCCTGAACAAATGTATGGAACAGTTGTTTTTTTTGTCGCAATTTATTTTATTTATTTCAGAGTTGTGCCCATAGTTAAAGTTCTTCATAATCGTAAGTACAATGACCCCGTTTTCACTAAGTATACTCTAAGCTTATAACTTAGTAGAAATATATTTACATAATATATCCGAACGTATTACAGCTACCACGATTCAACCTCCAGCTTCTGTCCTATTTTAATCGATTAATAGAATAGACTTTTCTTACTTTAATTTCTGTTCTCATACTAACCTTTAACAATTTTATGTGTAGATGCGTCTAGAACAAGGGACATTGGATCCAATAGACGCGTTATGCGGCTACAGTAACGTCTGTTTGGTGCTCGGTGCATTATCTCCAAACTGTTTACAGTGTTCGCAGACAGGCAGGCGGGCGCCGCCGGGAAATGGTATGTAGCTGGGACTTTCCAAACTAAATATAATAATATAACAACACACATGCGATGATTGCTCAGTGGTTAGCGCGGTCGGTTCGCATGCCGAAGAGCGTGGGTTCAAACCCCAACAATGAGCTTGAGCTGCTGGTGAAGGAAAACATCGTAAAGAAACCTTAGCATGGTGTTAGGGTACTTTCTAGTACTCGGCTGGCAAGCAACCACCCTCAACTTAAAAATCTACCGCCACGCATCTAACGGCGTGTTCCGGCAACCTCAATTGAGAGCCAGTTCTTTTCCAGGCTAGGTGTACTTTACCATCTTCGACCACACCTTCACTTAACATCAGGTGAGCTGTGGTCAAAAATCTAGCCTGTCAATCATAAAAAAAACACACACAACTTAAATCACTGTAATATTTGTCTGTGTCTTTATGTATTATGTTTAAAATGTTTTTTTATTTATTTATTTTTAACTCGCTTGTCAACACACCCCGCCCTTAGCTTCGTGAAATCCTCTCCATATTAAGGTTGACTGGAAGAGATCGTTTTTAGCGATAAGGCCGCCAATTGTTCCATTAGTGTTAAGTTTTTTTTTTATTGTTATTATACGCTCCACAGACGCTGGGGTCCGTGACCTTTGTCAACTTTAGTTACAATTTTTTTTTTTTTTTTTTACAATTTTACATTAAAAAAGAGGAGAGGTTAGTAGGATCTTAATCTAAGGTTAAAGTAGGTACTAGATTGTGTGTATACCGCGAGCAGACCAGCGACCCGCAAGCAGCACCCGATCACGAGTATGACGCATGTGCCAGCCATCGCCCTCCTCAACCATATCTGAGGGAAGAGAGCGACCCGACACACGACGCCGCCGCAAGAAGGAGCCTTCGATGGTGAGCATGAATGCTCGAGGCATACACACAATCCTTATTTCTATTTACATGAGTTTTCGTTTGAAATCGCCTCCTCCCGACTCAAGGCCTCCATCACCGCCGTGTTCCGATCTTTGATGGCCATCTGCAAATTATATTCTTTGATGGTCTTCGGTGACGCAGCCGACGCACGACGCACGAACCGACAGATAGCATCGTCTTCAGTATTGTCGGCGTAGTAGACGAAGGTCCCGGTGTGCCGTGATACTGCGACGACCGCATGCGACACGCTCTCGTGCAGCTATTAGTGTTAAGTTTATATTTTTATAATTGGTGTGAACAATAAAGAGTTATATTATTAATATATTTGTTGGAGAACTGTTAACTTGACAAGTCGCGTATCAATATAAACTTTTAATAAGACGTGAATTGTATTTGACCGTGACTTACTTTATGTCATTCTGACTATAAAAGTAGCCTGTGTGTTAATCTAGAGTCTCAGCTACCTCCATACCAAATTTCATCCAAATTGGTATTAATTTTAATTTTACGTGAAAGAGTAACAAACAAACATCCATCCATCCAAACTTTCACATGTATAATACTAGTGTGACAAGTCATGTATCAGATTCCAAATAGGAGTCCAGCCGGCTACATACCTCGTCCCGTAGCAGGCGTCAGGATGTCTGCGAGAGCCATCGATCGTAGGCATCGCCTCGCCAGTCCCGGGATCCATACTGTTCCTGCGTTTCCTTTCCTCTGTAGACGCGCGACCGACCGGCGCCGATCCAGGGAGGAGGGGGGACCAGTTTTAGGGGGAGCTATGATTGTTACACGGTGACAGATAGTGCCGATATTCCGTGTAGTTCCATTAATACTAAGTACTTGCAGGCTAAGTGGCCAGTATCAGAGGTAACAAACAAGTCTCGCCCGCAAACTTCTGACATGGCTAGACAGCTTTTTTATAGAGAGTCAGGGCCGAAAATTTCACCGTTAGGTATCCCAAGAGCGAACTGACTGATGTTAGCATACCAATATTGTTCTGTAAACGAATATAAGAATATAAACGAATCTGAGTTTACTTGAAAAAATGTAATGTTGTATATATTATTAGACACTAACTTGCGGTCCGTGGATCCAATCTTTATTAAATTTTGTTGTCAAAGAGTTGGAATAAGTGTGATTTTAAAGTGCAAAAATATGAACCTAATCGGTGAAAAGATTCAGTGTTCGGAAAGAACAACTATTTTACCAAACGTGGTGCATATTAAAGTGAAATATATGAGTAGTAAATGATAGTCACATGTATGGGAAACCAGTTTCCAATTACTCCAGGCGTTGTCCCAATTTCGATACATTTTTCTATGTAAATCTCGCAAATTTAATAATAATATAAACATGGTAGGACATTATACACACAGCGCCATCTGACCCCAAACTAAGCAAAGCTTCTACTATGGAAATCAGGTAACTGATAGATTACTTAAATACTTTTTTTTTGCAAATACATACTTATAATAATTACAGAACACCCAGACACAGAATAAACATTTGTTTATATTATCAAAAAATGCTTGTACTGGGTGGGAATCGAACCCACGCTCTTCAGCTCTTGGAGCAGACATACTACCAATGAACCAACAGGGCTGTCAATTATTATGTTGTACTTAAATTTATAATGAAGACAGATACTTTTTTTTAATAAAAATGATGAGACGCAGAAAACGTTTGTCTTGTGGTAAGAGATAACGGCTGTCCTCGACCATTGCAGAAGTAGCCAAACCTTTGAGTAACAAAACAAATTCCAGGGCATATCTGCTTTGGCGCTCATTGCTTTGGGACATTGGATAGTGAGTCATAACCTTGTAATTTTCCAATCAATCAATTTCGTTTATTGACCAAAAAACTAAGCTATAATTAATTTTTATTATTTATTATTGAGAGGATAAAACCAGTTTTGGCTGTAAGAATTAAATTCTTACAGCGTCGCTTCATATTTTGCCCTCACTCCCCTACAAGTGGTGATAAAAATAACTGCAAAAGTAATAACTGCAACTAATTTTGTTAAGGTGTTTCGATTTCCATATAAATAAATGTTTGCCAGTTATGGACAAATGGATCATAATTTTACAGTGAAATCACAGCTACTGGCATTTATTTTGATCTTTATTTGCGGTAAATCACAAAAAAATATCATAAATCATTCATAAATTTAATTTTATGATAAAAAACGAACCACCTTAACTGCAATACCCTTCAAACGCGAAGATAGTAATACAAAACAGTACTGCTGGGCGGTAGAATCTGGTACTGCAATCTTAAGCAGGTGTCTAGTTAAGTACTAAGGAGGTAATTTTCAATCTGTCGATGAAACATTCTGGTAAGCACATGTATACGAGTACAATATTTCCGAGGCAATGTTCCAAAGCCCTACGCCTACGGACTTTAATATTTGAGGCGACCGGATATTATATTATGATTATCTAAATATAGCCAGTAGTGAACGAGTTATTAGGCACCGTTGTTCGGCAGTCGACCCTTTTTGGAACTAAAAGTTAATTTAAAATGGCACGCCCTCGTAACTCTATAAGGTATGATATTTACGTACTTTTCAATATTCCATTATGAGGCTATTTCACGTGAGCAAAATTCTGACGTTGATATAATAACCAGTTAAGTGCGAGTCGGACTCGCGCACGAACGGTTCCGTACCATTATCTATAAAAACGGCAAAAAAAATTAATCTCGTTTATGTCATGTTGTATGGGAGCCTCCTGAAATATTTATTTTATTCTGTTGTTTAGTATTTGTTGTTATAGCGGCAACAGAAATACATCATCTGTGAAAATTTTAACTGTCTAACAATCACGATTCATGAGATACAGCCTGGTGACAAATAGACAGACAGATGGACAGCGTAGTCTTAGTAACAGGGTCCCGTTTTACCCTTTGGGTACGGAATCCTAAAAATGACGCTTTCATTATGTTACTACCCTAGCATTCTTGATCATTTCAATTGCCTAAAGGTAATCTGTCTATTGAAATCTTGGTTACTACAATAACGATTTTAAAATATAGGTACTTGCGGACGCCTCGCGGTTTCACCCGCGTAGTTCCCGTTCCCGTGGGAATACAGGGATAAAAAGTAGCTTATGTCACCCGCGGCTAGCGTGGCTTCCCAACGGTGAAAGAATTTTTGAAATCGGTCCAACAGTTTCAGGGCCTATTCATTACAAACAAACAAACAATCAAATCATTCCTCTTTATGGTAGTATAGATAGATGAAAGTCATTTTTGACAATGAAAATGGTTTTATTATTAACATGAATTTTGATAGCGTTCTATGATTAAGATAATTTAAAAAACATTATTGTGATAAGATCTTGACCCAGATTAACTTTTTTAATGTTCCAGCAAACGGGTCGTTTTCATTCGTTATTCATGCATAAGTTTTGTACTAATAGGGTTCAGTTATTTGATAAAAGCACTGCTGGTATGTAAGGATGTTAGCAGATCTGCAGATCAAACGACGTCATTTAGTAGACGTCTGTGACTGTCCATACATTTTCTTAGGTATGATGTTTTTGTAAGATCGTAAATCAATTAGCAAACTAGGTATAGAGATACCTGATTATAAATAAATTCATATATTCGATGCAGAATTCAGGTCACTTTATGAACAGCGAAAGTATAAGTACTTTTTACTAAAGCATCAGTGGTTGAATGCCCACCAAACTTGTTGTGTAGCAAAAGCAATACTCGACCTTTTCTCTACTTTACTACTTTTACAATATCGGACGTTCTAATATGCGTGGGTAGGTCAATAAAAAAGGTTATAATAATTATGAAAAAGTTGATTTATTATTATAATTATAATAATTATTATAATACAGTTTACAATAATTACAAGCGATCACCAAACGCGGTGAAAGAAAACGGCGTAGTATTTAATTATTTAGTTAGGTTGTGTAGACACGGCGCCGGCGCGCGGCGCCGCGAGGTCGCATCTCCGGCCGCGGGCGCTCGTGTGCCCCGGCCTTGCCGACACCGGCCTGCCTACCCGCATCGCCAAAGTGCGGCATACGGCACTTAGTCCCGAGAACGTGCTAGATACAACGATACAGCGCGCCTCGCGGCCCGAGATGCGGGCCCGCGAGCGGCCCTGCCTACACGGATATATTAATTTGATTCATTTAGGATATAGTCTTTCGAACGCGAGGAACAAAATATTACACAAGTCGAGAATATTATTTATAATCGATTCGGATGAAACCGGACGTCGAGAGCGGCGGAAGCTTGCTGTGAGCGGGCGGGCGGGCGTATGTACAGGGGCCGCTACGGGCAGTCGCACTCCTCGACCACCATTTCGGGCAGGTCGCGCTTGATGATGTTGGAGTCGGCGCCGAAGTAGATGAGCGAGAGCGCAGAGAAGCGCACGGGCGCGCAGCAAGCGGCGCGCTCGGCGCGCGCGGCCGCCTCCAGCACCTGCGAGTGGTACGTGAGCTGCGGCGCGCACGCGCCGCGGCAGTAGTTGGCGTAGTACCCCTCCGGCGCCACGATCCAGTCGTCCCAGCCCAGCGCGCGGAACGACACGTAGTACGTTTGCCGGCAGCAGCGGCCCTGCTCCGCTGCTGCGCAGTCGAGCGCGCGGCGGCGGCGCGTGGCCGGCGGCGACAACCGCAGCCGCAGCAGCGGTCGCGCCGCCTGCCCGCCGCCCAGCCGCAGCCGCACGCGCCCGCCGCACCCGCTGCAGTCCAGCAACAGCCGCAGCGGTTCGCGCGCACCTGCGCCGGCCCAGCGCCGGGCCGCGCCCGTCACGTCGATGCGCTGCCACCCGCTACCGGGGTCGCGCCGCGCCGCGCCCGCTAGCTCGCCTACGGTCGAGTTGCCACTCACCTGAAAACACCACTTCTGAACTCATTTCTACCATACCCCCTAGACTAGGTTGTACATCTTTTTAGGAAGAGGTCGTTTAATTTTGGTATCACCGCTGTTGTATTTTTTTTTTATAGTTAGATTTAGTAATCATATTTAGTAGAGATTTAGATAGTTCTGTTAAAAATAGGCTGTAAAAAAATGCAACTGGCGTAATTTCATCGAGTCATATGTTACCGTAAAGGCCCACAGCGTGTACCGCAGGCGGCGCGCGCGCGCCGAGGTTTCAGCGCGCACCATCAGCTCGGCAGAGGCGACCGCGAGCCCCGTGCCCTGCTCCGACTCACCCTCCTGGCCGAGCCTGAATTCTATTAGACGCTGTCCGTTCAGCGTCTCTCCTGGAAAGAACACTCCCTTCAGAAATGCTTCAAATACTCAACGACTACCCCAAAGACATCCAATGAGCAGGGTCCGGTACTCCATCCATGAATGAAACATAATCACCGCCATGATTGATTAGAATTCTAAAGTCTGATGTCTGTAGGATATGAAGTCGTTGCGAATGACTTGTAATATCAAATTCGTCCAGTTAGTGCATTCCTACCTAAAGTTCCTACGTGAAATGACCCATCTTTTAAGCGAAGTAGCCGCGATGGGAGGGTGGGGAATGGATTGCCGAGTGGTCGCGTTGGTCGCCCTTGGCTGCGGGCTACACTTGCCCTCGGCGTCATGAACCCTTGGTTCTGATACTCGAGGTTCCATGCCGCTTCGAGTTTGCGCTACGCGACTACATCTGCTTTTTCTGACAACCAGGAAAGAAAAGCTACTTTGTTTTCTATAAAACCATCGCAGCCACAGACGCTCCTTATGTTATTAAAATAAAGAAATAAAACTGGTTTAGACTACTCGTTTTCCATTGATGTCCATCTCCAGTCGCTGAATCAGAACTTCCAGTTTACGTCTTCTTTTCTGTAAAGAAGATAAACTATTATTAGCTGTGTTATATAAAACTATTATAAGTAATACCTATAATATTCTTACTGTAAACATTTACGAATAACATGTAGTAAATCGAAAAGACAACGTCCTGCAATTTTACTTTTCGCAATTTCAGTTACAAAACGATATTATAAGCAAAAATGCTCTAAATATATAAACTCCAAAATACGTTAAAATGAACTTCCGCAAAGTAACGCCTGTAGTTTTTTAAATCCCGTTTTGTTAAAATTCATCATATCATATTAAAGAATCGTAATTATCGTCTCGATAGATATTTAAAGTACAAATGGCACTAAAAAATTAGTTTGTGAAGTAGAGTAAAAAAAAAAATTAGATTTTCTACAATGATCAATTCGTTCGACTCCTCCGAGTGCAAATAACAATAGGGAATAACTCATTGTTATTTATTAGCCAGAAAGAAATATATAAACAACATATATCAATTATTATTTAAAATAATACTTGCATACTAAAAATAATAATTAACTACCATATCTAAAAGGTCGCTATCAAATAGAATAGTTCCTAAAAGCTGGTCCTATTGCCACGTTTTATGGCAATACTTTGCTCTTTGTGCAAAATGGAGGTCAACGTAAATTTACAATATATATTTTTTGACAAGAACAACACAACACAAACACAAAGAACACAAACAACAGAATAACACAAGAGAAAACAAAAATGATTGTTAGATTGATTGTTGTAAAACGGCACAACACAGTCATGGTGCCCGTGCAGACTTTTACAGCTAATTCTATGCAACCCTGATTACCTTCATATTATTATATAACAACTCTTTCTGCGTAATCCTGATTATATTATCTACATAACCACGACGCGACGGTCTAAAAACATTGACGTGTATGCTGTATAATAAAACAAACATGTAGGTATTGTATCCGGCTCGATGGATGTGATCAAAGCTTATGGGAATCCATTCCCATAACGAATGATTGCGTCATGTCCAGTAATGATGGGATAACATACAAAACCCCCTTCACTTTTCCATAGCCGAATCTGCCTACTATGAGCTAGCGTGCCTTTGACACTTTTAAAACACTTATCTTTTTCACATAAAAAAAATTAAGTACGATTAGTATAAATTTGAATAAATCTGACACCAGTAACAGAATATCAAATTTCGACTTGATTAGAAAGAAAGAATGAAAATGGTTTTTTATTTTGTAACACCACAGAACACACAAAAACAACAAACAGAGACAAATAGTTACAAAATATGGGCTCACCTCAGCATTATACTGGTCATACTAAGTGGTATGACCAAGGCTGGTCTTCCGGTGAGCCCTTGTCGGTCAAACAAAACAAACATAACAAAAACGATTAGATTAGACCTGTGAAAGATTCTAGCAACCATTTATCAACTAGAAAAGAATCTTCAAACGGCTGAAAATGTTTTCTTGCAATATACCTTATACACCAAAGGTATACTTTGGCCAAACGCTAAGCACTGCCATCCAGCGTGGCAATGCTGCCAGCATTCTGGCCACATATCCCTCCTCTGACGGATTTTTAGACTAAGTTTTTTGTATACATTTTGTAAATAGTATTAATTTAAGGTTTTTTTATTTTGTTTAATAAATGTTTTTACACCAAAGCAGTACAACAATTACAGGGCTGTTGAGACTACTCGACGAATGTCTCAAAGTAATGAGCGCCAAAGCAGCGTTGCCCTGGTCTTTGTTTTGTTGCTCAAAGTTTTGGGCACCGCTGCAATGGTCATAGACAAGTACATCATACCATCAGGAGAGCGTCTTGCTCGTCTCATTAATTTTACATGATAAAAAGTTCAACTTTTCAAACAAAAAAATACTAAATTAAGTTGTTGGCACGCGAAGTAAATTGTTTTACTAAAAACCCTTGTCCATTTTGTTACAGGCACGTTGCCAGTTACTGAAATGCCCTTAGGAGACAGCGAATATTTAGTTTTTAAAATATATATGAATACAAAACTTGTTAAAATTTTATTTACAACGCATTGCCTACATAATTATTACCATTATATAACATTCACATTATTTTTTAAGCTTTTACGATTTGAACACATAGTTTTGACAGTCCTGTTGGCTCATTGGTAGTAAATCTGGTGTAAGAGTGATCGCAAATACCTATTGTTGTCACGAAAAATATGTACATCAATTGTCCATTGCGACATGGCATTATAACTGTCGAACCATCCTAGACAAGGGTGCGTTGAATCCTAGGTTAGAGCGAGAATTGAGTGTTACAAAAAACATTCGCGAAACGCGACACTCTGGGCTACGTACGTGAATTGGTCAGAGATAGTTCCGAAAGCAAATCCGGGGTGTCCAGTATTCCGTTCGCCAGTTTGTAGAGATAAAGATAAAGTATAATAATTATACCTACAATTGAGTGGTGTAGGCACTGCGTTTTAGATGTACATAAACGTTAGATATGCAGCTGTGAGATCAAAATATATCCTCCAATTTTGTTATCCTCTTTTTTTTTTTAATTTTAAAATTTTGAATTGCCTTGTAACATTGATGCTCATCATCATCATCATCATCCACAGCCTTCTTTATCCCACTGCTGGGTATAGGCCTCTCTCTTTACATGCCATCTGCCTCCGTCCTGTGCCAATCTGGTCCAGGTTCGTCCCGCGACGGTGACGATATCGTCGATCCATCATCATCAACATTGATGCTATCAATAAAATATTTGTATTTGTTAACATCAGTTTTCTGAAATGCTTTCCACTAAGTAAGCAAATGTAAAGCGCATTCACACCATAATTATCCTCTTTACAAAATATACTAGAGGCTTCTCCCAGCTTCGTACGGGTGGACATTTGTTTTTTAATTAAACTTCAGTAAATGTAGCATATGTTACTCAGTGAGAATGTAGCATTCTAATGGTGAAAGAATTTTTGAATTCGGTCCAGTAGTTTTCTAGTTTGTTCGTTACAAACATACAAAAATCCAAAAATACAATTCTAATCTCTTTATAATATTAGTGTAGATTATAAAGAAACTATAAAATTGCAAAAAACTATACAAAATCTATGCAATCCAATCGCGGCCATTGATTCCCCGTAAGTTGAAGTAGTAGGTACCCACAACATACACGCAGTGGTCACAGTTTAAAATAGCATTCACCTTGGTTATGGTGAATTATTGACTGCACCGGGTCGATATGCAGAACGTAGAATATACGTACGTTTGTTGTGATGATAGTGCGGTCGGTTTGCACCCCGAAGGGCGTGGGTTCAGACCCTAATAATGAGCTTGAGCTGCCGGTGAAGGAAAATATGGATATAAATAGAGCTCATTACCGGCTTCTCTGTTTCCTATAAACTACAATTTGGACGTTTTTAAGGCTAAAGTGAATAGATTTCTTCTATATCAGCGTGCTCCATCCTCGGCCACAACGTCGCTTTACATTAGGCGAGTTGTTGGCCAAACGCAGATCTATATAAAGTTAAAAAAAAATATATTGAGGAAACCATAGCAGGATACTTTCTAGTATTCGGCTAATTAGCTACTACTTTCAAGTTGAAGATCTGCCGTCCTAAATAAACCATACTTATTTTGTGTTCGATATCCAGGGTGCACATGGTCATATGTTAGCGTATTGCCTTTTTTTTTAAGCAAAAGTAATGAGACGAATGAACGCTCTCCTGTAAGAGATAACGCTTGTCCATGACCACTGCATCGGTATCCAGAATTCCTTTAAGAACTATTGTTTACTAGCTGTTACCCGTGAGTTCGGCCGGGTGGAATTTGACAAAAAAAAGTGCGAAGCCGGGCTGGTCCACTAGTTTCTTGTAAATAAGAGCCTTCTTCTTATAGTGGTGCCTTTACTGTAAAGGCCATTAGGTTATGGAATGCTTTTCCTGTCTCTATCAGACAGATTTTTAAAGACATAATAAAGTTGCATTACTTATCACAATGCTGAGTCCGTCATTGCTGTTAGTCGGATTAGTTGTGTCTATGTACGTCACTGCTGATGTTGGTTTTTATTTTACTTTTGTTTATATATAATATATATATATATATATATATTTATATGTATTTCGTTTTATTTATATACTTACTATATGTTTTATTTTTCTTATTAGTGTTACATCTCCCGTCTGTTTCTTATGTTTTCTATCGTATTTTTCTTTTCATGGTTGCCTGGAAGAGATCGCTGTTAGCGATAAGGCCGCCACTTGTGGCACTAGTTCATAAAGTTCTTTTGTTCTCTGTACTCTTTTCTATTTATGGTGTGCACAATAAAGAGTTATATCTATCTATCTGTCTATCCTTAAAGGATGCTTACGTATCGTTTACTGTAAAATAAAATCAATTGACCTCGTCGTATTATACTCAGGATAGTGTTAGGTAAATGATTACTAAGTTTTTACAAAGATGTAGTTTTAGTCGATTTTTTTGATCATCGATTATTGTTTCAACTCGGCCGATAAAAATACAGTAAAATAAAAAAAGTACACTAAAAGCATAGAAAGAACGTAAATGAAAGGTAATAATGTAGAGTTTAACAGAACTTTGCGCACTAAAAGGCATGTAAAAAAATTATAGCTTTCACATTGGTGCCTTTGTTACGTGTAGGACAACAATTGTCAATTTTATTACGAGTTTTTACTATGTTTTTTTTTATTATTGATGTACGGCAGCCCGTACACGTTCCGCGCGATCCGCGATCCGCGATCCGCGATCAATGATCGCGATCCAGACTGATCGTGTACGAAGCGGATTGACGGACTGATGCTCCGGATCGCATAATATCTAGAAATTTTGAAATCATGATCGCGGATCGCGGATCGCGGATCGTGAT
The DNA here is from genome assembly GCA_905404145.2 of Biston betularia. Taxonomy (NCBI): domain Eukaryota; kingdom Metazoa; phylum Arthropoda; class Insecta; order Lepidoptera; family Geometridae; genus Biston; species Biston betularia. The sequence continues at coordinate 2,602,586 of FR989874.1, read as the reverse complement.
CATGATTGAACGTGTAAGGCGGCCCTACGAGTATGTTCAATGCTCCTAGTTGAAATGCTTTAGGTTTCTTGTTGGTAATTTTCTTTTTGGTATCGCTGTTTTTAACATGTTGCCAGAAAGACGGAAGGTTGTAATTAAATTTTCATCCCCTATTAAAGTAAATTTGAATTTCGAACATCGTGTGCACTAAGTTTGTGAATTCAAAACATCATTTAACCTATTTACTTCTACCTCCATGGTGCCGAATTTGTCATACAACTTTTTTTAATTTGTTAAGAACTCAGACTCGGAACTTCCTTGGTGTACGTTTTTTTAATTTGCTTTGCGCGCGAATTAAGAGGGTTTTGGCGGGAACGCGGGAAGAGTCGTGTCGCTTCGTTGTATTTTTTTCCAAAACTAGTGTTTTGTCGAGTGCTTATGCATAAAAATGGTGGTGTTTTATTCATAAAGTGCCGAATTACAAGCGCGAGTGTGGGAAAATGATATAAAGTGGTGAAACATGAGTTTTCGTGTTGCTTCCAAAACTCCATCGAAGCTTTGTAGTAAAGTTGCCACTACTTTACTAAAGCATGACTGGAATTAACTGACACGAACTGGACTTGACAAAGACGACATTGACGATAACTATAGTTAAGATACAGCAGAAATAACACTTAAGACAAGGCAGTATGGCAGTATATATAATAATTGCTTTGCGCGCGAAATTTTCGTTTCACCTCATATTGTTAATTTAGTAGTCAATACCTAAACTGAAATAAAAGGATCTTGGGATTGTTAAAGACTTTTGCATTTAGTCATTTCCTCGCTGTGGTGGGATGAAAAGTTACGTGTTGCACTCGTGTGCAAAGATTTTTCACCTCGTGCTCTTTGCACTCTTAAACATTTACAGCGGTCCCTGCACCATGGATGGTGGATAAAATTTGATGCACATGTAGTTTATTGCCAGGATTAACATATTGTATACTTTTTATTCCGGGAAAATGTTAAGTTCTTCTGGGATTATCAAAAAACTATCTACAGGACGTATTAACGTATCATTATGTTTGCTAGTTACACATGTTTCATTTCGCGGACGGAATCTCGGGCGCAAGCTAGTATATAAAAATAATGGGTCTGTTAAATTGCGAGAATGGAGAAAATGTCCTATCAACGATATGAGGTTTTTTGTTAAGAGCGCCATGATTTCCTAGTACAAAGAAATATAGCACCTTTTTTCTATTGTTATTGCAGTGTGCAGTGTGTATTTCTATTTTAATTTCATTGCTTGAAAATATAAAAAAGTGTTATAAAACTGTTTTAATTTTCTTTTTTGTTTTTGAGTTTGATTAAAAAGTTTACATTAATATCTGAATCAATAGAAAAAAAAAAATGTATCTATTGAACGCTATGTAATTGTTAAATGGTTAACTCAAGAATACAAACAAAGCGCTTTTGTAGAAATAATCAAATACAATTATTATTTTCAGGTACAAATGAGAAAGTGTTTAATCTTCGAAGGCCTATATTGCTATTTCTATAAAAAGGTGAAGGTGGTATATTGTGGTATGCTAAACTGCGACCTGACCCCGTTACAGGTAGTTCTACCAGTGGTACAGAAAGCCTAAGCAAGCCCTAACAAACTTGCAGTACTGCTATATATCACACTAATATTATTTCGGCGAAAGTTTGTTACGTCGTCACGCTCAAACAGCTGCAGAATTTTTTATGAAATTTGTTATGAAGGTAGCTGACACTCTGGATTAACACAAAGGGTAGATACTTTTTATCCCAAAAATATGTAGCGGGTAACACCGCGGGGCGCAGCTAGTAATGTACATATGTAATGTCTACATTTTATACATAAAAACTCGATAAGAGTTGAGTGGCTTTTTCTGCGCTGGTGACAGGCTAGGTGTTTGACCACAGCTCATATGATGTAAAGTGACAATAGTTGAGGATTAGAGAGCTAATTACAAATGAATTACGTGGATCTTTCTTTGGGACGGAACTTTTCTTTTGATGGTTGACAGTCTAAATGTTTGACCATAGCTCATTTAGCTCAGCTGATGTTAAGTGACGGTGTGGTCGAAGATAGTTACGTCCACCTAGACTGGAATAGAGCTGACTCTTAAGTGAAGCTACTGGAGTGCTTGGCGTCAGAATTTCAACTTGAGAGTGGTAGCTAGCCAGCCGAGTAATAGAAAATACTTTACCATCATGCAAAACTTTGCAATTACTTGTTTTCACGAATACAGTACTGATATGCAATATGTTTCAGGTTCCCGTAGTTTATACCAAACCAATTTAACTAGGACTTTGTAGCAATTATGTATTGATATACTAAACTTGTGCATATAATAAAAATAAATTATATCATCATCATCATCATCATCATCATCATCAGCCTATATTAGTCCACTGCTGGACATAGGCCTCTCCCAAGACACGCCACTCAACCCGATCTTCGGCTTTTCGCTTCCATCCACCGCCAGCTGTCCTACGTATGTCGTCACACCATCGAGTCTCAGGGCGTCCTACGCTACGTTTGCCAATACGCGGTCTCCACTCTAGAACACGTCTACCTTACATTATATACATATAATACCCTAAATTATATACATAAAATATAAAACAATGTGTATAAGTAAATTAATTATTTTTGTAATTCTTAATATTGATAAATTTTAGGATGAGTTAATTTTGTTTAATTAAAAAAAAATCTAATAATATGATGACATTTTTGTATTTTTTTATGTAAAAATTCAAATTTTAGTAATGAATAAATAAAGGCTTTATTATTATACTAAACTTGTAATGACATTTTTTTGGAAGTCAAAGGCAGTATGCTCTCATCGACAAGAATATTTCGGTTGGCACTACGACGCGCCGTATAAGCTGTATTGTTAAATTGGTAAATTTTTATTGTTTTGATTTATTTGTATTATTAGTATTAGTTTTGATTTTAATTTTGATTTATTTAATTTTGATTTTGATTTGAATTTTAATTTGTATAATGTATTTTGATTCTTGTTTTTGTGATAGTTTTGGTTTTGGTTTTAATTTTGAATTGTAATTGATTATGAATTTGATTTTAATTTAATTTAATTTTTGTTTTGATTATGGTTTTACTAATTTAATTTTGATTATGGTTTTTATTTTGGTTTTAATTTTATTGAATCTTAATTTAATTTTAATTTAATGAATTGTATTATATTAATATATTTAAATGCATGTTGTGCTTCGTTAAATAAGCAACACAATTAGCCAGAGAATTAATTAAGTTGTGTAAAATTATAATAATAATTATTGTAGTTGCTAGTATGAAGCCTTAATAAATAAATAAAATAAATAAATAAGCTACCATCACATGGGAAGCACTAAATTATCCAATGAGTTATATAATCACTTATACCGCGCCGGCCTCGCACGCGACAAGCTTTCTTGGACATAACTCGTTCGCGAAACTTAATCTAGGTTAGCTATACTCAACTTTAGGTACACTAACCTATTGTGTGGTCAGGTAATGTGACACGAACTATCTACTAACTTTGAAGGTCATAAAAACAAAGTAATAGTCGTGTAGAAAAAAAGGACTAAATTTTTAAATACTTTTTATACGACCGAGCAATGCAGAGAAATGCTTGTCGCCATTGCACGGTAGTAGTAATGAGGGTAGATAGAATAAGAAATATCAACATTAGGAAAAGATCAAGATGCAGGATATAACCCTGAAAATAAAAAGGCTAAAATGGAAGTGGTCGGGACACATGATCGGAGGAAAGGAAAAATGGAGCAAAATAAATCTCTTCCAGGCGACCTTAGTATGGAAAGGATTTGTGGTAACAGTAAAGGTATAATACTTACTACCGTTTTAAAACTCAGTACAAGTACTAGGTTATTAGTCAGTAGAGCATAACCTTGTACTTTAGAATCAAGTAACCTTGGGCATCCTATACAAATACTTATTCAACAATAAGGCTGTTAATTATAGGAAGTAAAGAAAATTTTTAAACGATAATTGTTACGTTAAAATTGGATAATAATCTACTTATGTAGGTACATTCATAATTGCTAGATTAGTGTCGAGGTCTAGTACAAGTTTTTTATAAATAATTGTAACCTAGAGTGAGCGATGTAAATCTAGAAAAAAATTGTTCCTTTTGGAATATTTTTCCTCTTTTTTTCCAAAAAATTGTTCCCTAGTAGTCAAAAGTAAAACAATTAAAAAAAAAGTAAAAGCACTCTGTCAGCTTTCTGGTTTCCATACAAAAAAGCGTTGTACAGTTTTCGGCTAGACCGACGATGTTTATTTATTATGAAATTAAGTTTCAGTAGGTACCAAGAACACTAATTTTAAAGTTTTTTTATTTAATTACAAGTCAACAACACACACATGCATACATCACGCGCACATTCATGCTTAACGACGCTTTAATGGAGACACTGATATCAAAAGATTCTGAATTATTAAAGTACTCGATCAAAATAATTCATCGAAAGTGCTTTAAATAAAAACATTTTTATTGAACTAGTTGTTCCGCGACTTTATGGTCTCTCTATTTTCGTAATCTCTTGACTAATTTTCCTACTACATATTTGTAAACTACTTACACAACGAAATTTTACTAAAATCAAATCAAGTAATGCATGCAATAATGCATGCATGCTATAATTTGGCATAGCAATTTAAGGTTTTGATTTATGATTTTTATTTTTTATTGTTTGACATTTGAATTTAATTTTATGACAGTTTTATTTATAATTTTTTGACATTTTTAATTTTTATAATTGTATATTGACTATCACCATCGCATTAGGGAAACCCTGTAAGGATGGTGTGAAATTAAGGAAATAAATAAATAAGTGTCAGAATATGTCATCGTACTTTACTAAATACCTACTTACACATATATATATATACAAACACTTACATTTTTTTATGTAAAAGTAATGAGACAACCGAGACGCTCTCCTGATGGTAAGAGATAACGCCTGTCCATGACTATTGCAGCGATACACAGAACATTGAATAACAAAACAAAGTCCAGGGCATCACTGCTTTGTCGCTCACTTTGAGACTTTGGTTAGCCTCAACAGCCCTGTAATTTCGCTAGCTGCAGTCAAACCAAAACTCAGTAACGTATGCATACTACTGCTTCGCGGCAAAATATCTAGTACTGCGGTGGTACCTAGACGACCTCCTGCTAAGGAAATTTAACACCAAGTAAGTGTAACCGATAACCGCTGGGGTAGACGTGTTCTAGAGTGGAGACCGCGTATTGGCAAGCGTAGCGTAGGACGCCCTGAGACTCGATGGAGTGACGATATACGTAGGACAGCTGGCGGTGGATGGAAGCGAAAAGCCGAAGATCGGGCTGAGTGGCGTGTCTTGGGAGAGGCCTATGTCCAGCAGTGGACTAGTATAGGCTGATGATGATGATGATGATGAAGTGTAACACAAACCTATATAAACAAACTTAATTACATATATACATCTATATACACATACACGTTCCTAAATACCTACTTTATTTCAGTGCTCAGATTTTGAGAGTAACAAAAAAATAAGGCTTAAGTTAAATTTAACAAATGATACCGTAATAATAAAAATGTATCAAATCCGTAAGCAAACATGCAGCCAGACGCAAAAATAAACTTTTTTAATGTTTTCGAGAAGAGACGAGAAGTCCCAGTATAATAAACATAAATTATTTAAAAAAAATTATATCTGTCTACGATTAATATATTTTTGCTAAACGTAAGTATAGTATGTATTATTATTATTTATTTATGTTTACTGCTCATCTCTAAGCCAGTGTCAACTTTCACTCCAAATAAACTTTTACTGAAGTTAAAAACTTTTCACTCAAGAATGAAATATAACAAAGTGTCAAATAACGCTAAACTGCTGTAAATGTTTTTTTTAAACTATCTATGTGCCATTTTTTTCCAAATCCGTTACGCAATCCAGGATTGCGTAACAAATTTTCATAATTGTAATTGCAATAGGATAGCAAAAATGAAAATCTGATCCAAATTCAGAATTGAAAATTCTAGAAATATATCGTCAAAAGCTAGTTGCCAAAATGTTTAAATAGACACTTATTCAACAATTCACATTACAGGATCAAATACTACAAATTTGTTCCATAAACTCACCTTAACTCTTCAAGTAGGGAAATTGTGATCACGTAGGTCGCGTAAAAAGTTTTCGTGTATCATCGCGTAACGTCCTCCCCCGACACGACTCGATGCAAACTAACGCGGCCGGGAAACCCCTGCGCTTATATACCCGAGGGTGCGTGGGTGAATCAGACATCTGGGAATCCAGCCCCAACGAAAATATAGCTTGAAAAGGCGAAATTCCTTTGAAAAATGTATAAGTTGAAAGAGATTAACCACGATGGCACCGACGATACCAAAGCCTTTGAATTTGATTGACGATATGTAGAGTTGTCGTTTTCGTTGAATTTGAATAGTGATTCATTTTATACTTTTATCACCATCATGCCATTTTCAGAACGCAATTACCCATAGCTGAGAAAAAGATGTTTCTTCAAAAAAATATTAAAAAATATTTTTTCGAATTTAGAAAACTGTTCTAAAAGTTGCTCACTTTGAAGAGTAAAAACATACCGTATACATATGTTGACATAATTGTACTAAGTACTAGGTCACCCGATCCGATGAACCCAAACATTTGCTTCTTTCAACTGAACTGTAGAGCAGCATTCACCGTGTAAACTGTCCTGTATTAAAAAAAAAACTAATCTATTTAACGAATAAATTAAGTATTTCGTGAACATGATAAAATACGAAATTGAATTTAACAAAAATAAATTTTCCCAATCAGTTCAAATCAAATTTTTAAATTATTTTATAATAATTTTTAAACAATGTAAATTATATCTAGTATAAAAAAAAGGTTATAAAAACTCAAGTCAAATATTAGAAGTTAGCCAGAGTCTTGTTTATTTTGAGATGTGGTCGAACACCTAGGTTGTCAACCATAAAAAAAGATACATAGAATTAATCAATGCTTAAAATTTTATTGCAATATATGAATTATGTAGTTAGACCTAATATATAAATATAACCCCATTAGGGCATGGCACAAAATTGAAAAAGAGAATGCATAACGTTCTATTCTATATTTCTTTAAAAATCAACTATCATCACTGAAGTTAAATAAATAAGTAAAGAACTAATTTATAACTATACTATTTATTATATTACTAGCTGCGCCCCGCGATGTTACACGCTACATGTTTTCGGAATAAAAAGTAGCCTATGTGTTTATCAAGGGTCTCGGCTACCTCCATACCAAAATTCATCCAAATCCGTTCAGTAATTTTTGCGTGAAAGAATAACAAACATCCATCCATCCATCTACCCATGCATTCATCCATCCAAACTTTCACATTTATAATATTAGTGAGATAACCATTGATAAATTAATTGTTTCATTAAGTACAAGCGGACGCTTCGCGGTTTTACCCGCGTAGTTCCCGCTCCCGTGAGAATACAGAGACAAAAAGTAGCCTATGTCACTCGGGGATAGTGTAGCTTCCTAACGTTGAAAGAATTTTTGAAAACGGTACAGTTTCTGTTCGGTTTCGGAGCCTATTCAATACAATCAAATCTTATCTCTTTACAATAGTATAGATATTGGTCATAATCATTAAAAAGTCGTCCAAATAATATAATTTGATTTCCAGGATTTCTAATTCGTTGTCATGTAAATTCGTACATTACAGAAGGATCTATTTGTTTTGGAACTAATCAAATATTACTTACAGTACAAATACATACAAGGTGTCCCATTTACGTAAAACTAGACATCAAGTTCATTTATCATAGGTCCGCCACAACACATTCTTTAATTCAGTAAGTATCTATTTGTCTTGTTATATACAGCCCTGTTGGCTCATTGGTAGTATCTGCTTCAAGAGTTCGGGACGTGGGTTCGATTCTCACTTAGGATGGAAGACAAACATTTTGTGGTTTAGACAAATGTTTGTTCTGGGTGTTCTGTATGTACAATAAATAAAAATTTGGTTTTGTTATTCAAAGTTCTAGGTTATACAGTATATGGGTACAGTAATTTAATAAGTTCATAAACGAACAGAAATGATTAGGTTTTGAATAGGTAAAAATCAAAGTTTTCATATTTTTTTAATCATAAATCATATCATCATCATCTAAAATTAAAAACATTACTTTCATCCGGGATATTATAAAACTTGATTTCCTATGAAAACCGCACAAGTATGTAAAATATTTTTTTTGCGTGAAAAACCATGTCGCTATAGTATATCGTTTTCCGACATTTGTGTTTAATTTAATTTTTATACTTAAACGTAGTGGTGTTGTAATTAACTGTGGGGAAATAAAAAAAATGTGTTGTTCCAAAACTTCGCAGAAGAATCTAGTATTAGTTCTGCCCCGTTTGTTTATACGAGCATAAGGCATGAATTGGACTTGTCCGTGACTTATATTATGAGAGTTTGAATGAGACTACGACTTTGATTTTATCATGAGACAGAAATATTAACTTAACACTGGTAAGAATGGACAAAATGTGATGCCAAAAAAAGAAAGAATATAAAAAAGACTACGGAGCTACGTAGTTCGTAACCACGTAGCACGCGTAGACGCGTAGGCGCGTAGACTGCGTAGCATACTAAGCATACTGTTAGATAGATATTTTGTTGACACTGCAACCCACTTATAACAAGATATCATACGAACATATCCATAAATCTAGAAATGCTATGAACACGAAAGTTTGTCAGTGAGTCTGTACGTAAGTTACACAGTCCAAAAAATGTTACTTGGTGGTAGAACTCCTTAGCAGGAGGTCGTGTAGGTAGGTACCACCGCAGTACCAGTTATTCTGCCGCTAAGCAGTAGTGTGTAAACATTACTGTTTTCCGGTTCGAAGGATACTGCAGCTAGCGAAATTACTGGGCTGTTAAGACTAACCATCGAAAGTCTCAAAGTAATGAGCGCCAAAACAGTGATGCCCTGGACTTTGTTTTGTTACTCAAAGTTCTGTGTATCGCTGTAATGGTCATGGACAGGCGTTATCTTTTACCATCAGGAGAGCGTCTCGTTCGTCTCATTACTTCTTACAAAAAAAAATTTGGGTAAAATTCTTAATAGTTATATAATGTGACAAGTAAAGGGGACAACTAATAGTTATATAATGTACATTTTAATAAATTGACAAACACCTATTTTGGAGTAAAAATAAATTGTAAACAAGCGCTGTAAGAATTATAACAAGCTTTAAAAAAAAGGAAGTTTTTTTTTCAAAACAAACTTATAACCTGTGTCACTCGGGATGGTGTAAGGATTGTAATGGTACCCCACACATCTAATTCTGTTTACATAGGCTATATTTATTACATGAATTCAATAATTTATTAAAAAATAAATGTCCACCGGTGCGAAGCCGGGACATGCCGTTACTTTTATAACTGGAAAAAACAATAGTTTTGAAAAAAAAAAAATACAATTGGGTGACACAACTCTTTCCGCGCTCCCGCCAAAACTCTTTAGGTAGTCATGTGTCAAAAAAAAGTGACTTTATCCTATTTGAGATAGCGGTCAAACTCAACGCAAACATTATAATATGTTTAAAAAAACAATAGGAATTGTTCCCATAAAGCTGGCCCCATTGTCACGCTGTATGGTAATACTTAATTTTCTTTTACTTCAAGTGGACGAAACCGCAGGCACATATATATCCCGCGGTTTCGTCCACTATAAATACATATATAATATATATACTATATATATTCACATAAGCTAGTATATGCATGATTTGATTGTTACCGTCTTATTTATCAATAAATTTCTTCTTTTATTTCAAGTGGACGAAACTGCGGGCACCTGCTAGTGGTATAATAATGAGTTTAAATTGTTTATTAGCGTTTGGCACCGGCTTTGTATGTGACTGAAGAAACACATTTGGCTCTATTTCCACGTTTCAAAGTGCTAACTATGAGGATTTTTGTAGAAACTTCCAAGCCCCTATTTGCTTCTTAATTCCTTTCTTTCGCAAAATCCTTTCTTAGGACGTTATACGTCTGCTATCTCTCTCACTCTAGGCGTGTTAGGCAAGTATCTAACAGAGAAAACTTCGACTTAAACCTAGTTAACCTAAGGACAATTAAATAAATATTGGATGACATTTTACACGACGCCATCAACCTCCAAACTAAGCAAAACTTGTACTATGAAAACCAGAAAATAGATTTAATACATATATACACACTTATCTACATAAATAACTAGTGGACGCCTCGCGGTTCCACCCGCGTAGTTCCCGTTCCCGTGGGAATACAGGGATAGCGTAACTTCCCAACGGTGAAAGAATTTTTGAAATCGGTCCAGTAGTTTCGGAGCCTATTCATTACAAACAAACAATCAAATCTTTCCTCTTTATAATACTATAGATAGAAAAACAAATAATTTTTTTGGTAAGCGCATAGCTTAAGAACGGCTAAACCGATTTGACTGATTCTTTTTTAAAATGATTGCGAAACTTCGAATGAGGTATAAATAAGGTTAAAAGACCGAGCGCTACCGCACTGGGTATAAATATCGGGTATTTAGTTAATTACACTCAGAACACATAGACACAGAGCAAACATCTATGATCCTCTCACAATTTTATTCACTTTTCCGTCGGTGGGAATCGAATTCACTCCCCACAGCTCAGACGCAAAACTTCTATCAATTAAGCTAAGTTCGAATTGCCAATAGATTATGTGTATTAAAAATGTGAACAAGCATACAGACCGACGTATTCGTAATAATTCAATGTAGATATACATCTGAATAATTTTCATTTCTTGGAGACCGGTTTTGGAACTTGGTTTCCATAATGGCTAAAGAAACATACACTCGAGTAAGTGGTATAAATTCATGAAAAGTGGAATCTAGAACGCCTTGCATGATTCTAAGTAATTCATCGTAGGTTCTAATGATGAAAGTTTATAAGTAACTAGTGTTACCCGTTTCATTTCAGTGAGCAGTGGTCAAATACCTAGCCTGTCAACCATAAAAAAAACTTTATCTATAAAGATACATACCAAAAATACATAAACACATTCATAAAAATCAGTCGAGCCGTTTCAGAGGAGTGCGACCGAGATTTTTATATAGATATTAAACATACAGACGTTAATTCATTTAAGCTTAGTGAAATCTCTTCGGGATTAAACGCCTGCCATTTTTTTTAGACAATCTAGACGCTCTCCCTATGGTAAGAGATAACGCCTGTTCATGCCCATTGCAGCGATACAGAGAATTATTAGTAGCTAAACAAAGTTCGGGGCATCGCTTTAGCACTCATTATTTAGAGACTTTCGTTGGTTAGTCTCAACAGCCCAGTAATTTCCCTAGCTGCAGCACCCTTCAAACCGGAACACTGTAAAGTTTACACATTACTGTTTAGCGGCAGAATATCTGGTACTATAGTCCAGGTTCATATCTGGTACTCTCAACTGAGGCTGCCGGAACACACCGTTAGATGCTTGGCGACAGATTTTTAACTTGCGGGTGGAGGCTAGCCAGCCCTGTATTAGAAAATACCCTACCACCATGCTATGGTTTCCTCACGATGTTTACCTTCACCAGCAGCTCAAGGTGACAAACAATCAAGCAAGCAAACAGGGCTGACTCGAATTTTTTTATCAGAAAAATAAATAGATAGATAGATAATACTCTTTATTGTGCACACCATAAACAGAAAAATACAACCTCATGAACTAGTGCCACAAGTGGCGGCCTGATCGCTAACAGCGATCTATTCCAGTCAACCAAGTAAAGAAAAAAAAACGATAAAACAACGACAAAATAACAAGTTCTATAAGGAAAGGTCGCCTTATTAATGGGAATGGGTAGATTACGATATTTTTAGATTTCCATTCACAACTTTGCGACATAACATAAATATTTATGCAGTAATCTAGAGATTTAATGAATAAAAAGTAACTTCAAAGATATCTCTGATAAAACACGTAGATGCGCAAAGGTTTATTTTGAGATACAATTTTGTTTACTCAGAAAAATCCCAACAAATTAAATGTGAGGTGCTCGTAGTGAATAAAATATAAAGCTCAGAAATTTGGTCACGATGAATGATGTGTCTAGTATAAATATACTATGTTAATACATACCTACATTTCAACATTTGTAGCGATGATAGCTCAGTGGTTAGTGTGGTCGGTTGACACGTCAAAAAGCGTGGGTTCAAAACTCAACAATGAGCTTGAGATACCGTGAAGGAATACATCGTGAGAAAACATAACATTTTTTTTTTTATGGTTGGCAGCCTAGACGTCGGCGTGGGTTGACGTTTGACCACAGCTCACCTGATGTTAAATGACGGTGTGGTCGAAGATGGTAAAGTACACCTAGCCTGGAATGGAACTGGCTCTCAAGTGAGGCTGCCGGAACACCGTTAGATGCTTGGCCACAGATTTTCAACTTGAGGGTAGCTAGTCAGCCGAGTACTAAAGTACCCTACCACCGTGCAAAAATAAAAAATAATAAAATGATATGACAAAAAAAAACATAATTACTTACTAGTAATCGTAATCGTAATACATACAAGCTTAAGCTACCTCACTCTTTGAAATCTGTCAAACCCTTCCCGCATACTTATTCTTGAACTATATATTTCACACATTACCTACTAGTTTTTAGTTAATACATACCTACATTTCAACATTTGTAGCGATGATAGCTCAGTGGTTAGTGTGGTCGGTTGACACGTCAAAAAGCGTGGGTTCAAAACTCAACAATGAGCTTGAGATACCGTGAAGGAATACATCGTGAGAAAACATAACATTTTTTTTTTTATGGTTGGCAGCCTAGACGTCGGCGTGGGTTGACGTTTGACCACAGCTCACCTGATGTTAAATGACGGTGTGGTCGAAGATGGTAAAGTACACCTAGCCTGGAATGGAACTGGCTCTCAAGTGAGGCTGCCGGAACACCGTTAGATGCTTGGCCACAGATTTTCAACTTGAGGGTAGCTAGTCAGCCGAGTACTAAAGTACCCTACCACCGTGCAAAAATAAAAAATAATAAAATGATATGACAAAAAAAAACATAATTACTTACTAGTAATCGTAATCGTAATACATACAAGCTTAAGCTACCTCACTCTTTGAAATCTGTCAAACCCTTCCCGCATACTTATTCTTGAACTATATATTTCACACATTACCTACTAGTTTTTAGTTAATAGTAAAAAAGTCAAATTCACAATCCCATTTTACCCGCATCGCACTGTTCCAGATTCGGCACCGAGACAATGCTGGAACGATTCTTGGTGCGTCTCAATCAATTTCTGGCACTCTCCCAGACTAACTTTATAGGTAACTTGAATGAAAAGGTACAGAAATATGCCTAAAATCTAGAGCCTCTGAGAAGTAGAGCTGAAATACTGAAATGTTTGAAATCTGTTGCCAAGCATCTAATGGTGTGTTCTGGTAGCCTCACTTGAGAACCAGGTCCATTCCAGGCTAGGTGTGCTTTACAATCTTCTACCACGCCAGAGCTGTGGTCAAACAGCTAGCCTGTCAAGCATAAAAAAAATGTTGCTAAAATAATATATTTGTACAAGGTTTTTTCTTATTTTTAATTTTTTAGGTGTACAGGTGTACAGATGTTTGGTCACACCTCACCTGATGTTAAGATTGTGAACACTCCTAAGCCTGGGATGGAACTGGCTCTTAAGTGTGGCTGTCGTAACACACCGTTAGGTGTTTGGCGGCAGATTTTCTACTTGAGGGTGATAGTTAGAGACAGTTGAGTACTAGAAAAACCCCTACCACCATGCTATGATTAAATTATTTAATTATGTGATTCGATTAATGATTATTCTAAAATTACTCTTCCGAAATGACGATGTTTATAAGGCTGCGAGTAAAATTTAGCAATTACAATAATATGTTCTTCTGAAATAATGTCCTTTAGCACGAGTAGCTTAAACGTTATAAATATTTTAATAGTAGGTACTTTGATCCCGTCCACATCTATGATTCGTCTCTGTACGTCTCCATTTACAAATTTAGTGTTTGCCAGTTTATTTGGCCGCCTGCGCGGCGCCTTATTTCATTACCCTCGTCTGTTTTCTGCGTTCTGTTGACACAACATTTATTCTTTCGAGATAAACTTTCTAAATGGCTATAATAGAATTGTTTACCATAGTTATAAATATTGTGGGCATCGAAATTGCCTTTTTAGACTGTTTGCCCTCTAATCATCATTGTATTTTTCATATAGGAATATTTTAAAGAGGTCACTATAGGACTGTAGCTAACTTATTATTTTTTTTAATTTCCCAGATTGTAGTAAAAAAAATTTGTGAAATTCAAGCAGATGATTTTTGATTGTCACACCAGGCGTCTTTTTACTTGGCGTTAAGTGACAGTGGGATTGAAAATGGTAGTAGTAGTTAAGGGACTACCAGGATATAACGCTAAGGAATTGACAGCTATTTTTTAACTTGAAGATGGCAGCTAGCCAGTCAAGTATTAGAAAGTACCTTTCCACCATGCTATAATTTCTTCACAATGTTTTCTATCACCGACAACTCAAACTCCTTTTTGGGATTAGAACCGTCCATTGGCGTATGAACCGACCGCACTTACCACTAAGCAATCATCGCTACAAATTACTCGGCTCGAACTATGATAATGTACCATTTGATTGTATCCTTCTTTAAACATATAAAATAATTATTGCTTTTTTTAAATTTATTTATTAGCTCGCGACTTCATCAGCGTGGAATTTAACAAAAAATGTTTGTTCAGTTCGCAGTATTTATGAAAAGTTAATAATTCTGTAATCCTCGCAAATGAATATTCCTAACATTTTCAGGTATGAAAGTATTCTATATGTTGATCTAGGTAATAAAGTTTCATCCAAATCATGTTCAAATCAATCCAATCAATGTTTGTTACTCAATAATGCAAGCACTCATTTATAATATTTGTAGGTAATACATAAATGTAATTTCTGTCAATGTCAAAGCGACAATTCAGATGTAATAAACATTTTTAGCCTTTAATTTTGTTATATAATTTTTTATTTTACTACTGAAACAGAAAATGTTACTACACTTCGCCACATAACCGTATGGAAAACACTTGGGGGCATTTCCCGTTACCTGAATCACACAGACAAAGTTTATAACAATAGGTGGTCACCAACAAATAAAATAACGACATTAACAACAAATAACAGGCAGGCAGAAACACAGAAATGAAACACGAATAAACAAGATGACGAATGGTCGACCCCAGCAATAGTACCAGTTAAAATTTAACACCGTTTATTGAATATACTCGTACATAATATTTACCTAAACATGTAAAATTACGAAAAAAAAACAAAAATACAATATTGTTGAAATACTCAATGCTGCATTAACTTAAGTACATACTAGTACTAGAACCACTAGTACTAGTAGGTACTTACTTACTTTTTCGTAATTATAAAATCTAATATGACCTGGCTATTTTTCCTAGGATAACACCTTAGTTAAATTTTTCAGTGAATTAAAACTAAACTGAATAACTAAATTAACAGGAGTATAGCTGCGTACATCAAAAAATTAAAGTAAAATGACAATGAACCCAAAAGCTGAAGGACTCACTCGCCGATATTGTTGCACAACACTTTTTGAATTTATTTTGTAAAACAAAGCGCGCGCGCAGTTCTTTTCGCCGGTGATCGATTTTGACAGCTGACAGGCGCGCGAGGGCGGCGCCACTAGCGCTTGGATGGCGCGGCGCGGTTTGGCGGGTGATTTGAATGTCTTTGTCCCTAACAAGGAGTACAGTTGGAAGTAGAGATAGAAATAAAACACATTATGTAAATCTAAGTACGTTTATTGTTTCGCCCATCGAAATACATCTATAACAATGTCTATGTAAATCCTCTAACATTTAAAACAATATCATTACGAAGGTAAATACGTTATGTAAATAGTTTACGAGTTTAACAACATCTACAAATCTAGTAAATATCCTTATACTATCCGACAGATATATCTGCGAAGCGAAAATAATAGTAGAACGTATTATATTTACTTTTATTTTGTGTACTAGACGAGCAGGTTGCTCGTAAAAAGTTAAGAGTTAAGCTTAACGTGCAAGCTTGCTCATTAGAAGTTTTGAACTCTTGCTGCTAGTATTTTATTCACTACTAATCATACTCAGGTAAGATAACATATATTTGCTTACGCAAAATCTTTTACTGGAAACGTTCAGTACGAACTACAACAATGTTTGCATAAAACTGCTTTTAACCATCGACTCAAAAGGCAGCAAAAAGACGTATACATAATATATTGGGGATTTATGTAGGTATACCTAGTTAGACGATTTCCACTAAAAGAGAAAACATGGGTAGAAGAGTAGACGTGTCTAAATAACCAATCAAATATTGTCATTTCCACATTCTCCCTTCACCGACTACAACATTCAAATGGAACAGAAATGTTTACTATGGAAACCGAACCAAGACGAGACTACACGCACTGCTTTGATTCCTTGAAAAACGCCGATGTAGCCGAAAATATAACCGGATTATCCGACGAAATTAATTGTAAGTACCTAAGTAAAACAACAACATAAAGGATTCCAACTGTTTTTTTGTTTACATCTATAGCTTGTGTCACTCGGGACGATATGAGAATTCTAACGATACCCAATGTCGACATAATCGTGCCTGCCATTTAAATTCATTTAAAAATAGCCATGAAAAGCGTAGAGCGCTAATATTTCATCCATTTAACGTTGATTTTTTACTGTTAAAATTTATATTTCTAAATACAAAACTTCTAGGCAAAGTAAATATAAATACTTAATTATCATTATTATCACATAATAATTATGTTATATATATTTAAAATGTATTTGTATTATTATTAAATATGTAAAATGCGTTCTAAAGGGGTGTCGATTTGTGGATGAAAATTGTGTAAGACGATATGTGTATGAGGGGAGTGTATTTAGAAATGGCGAGTGATAGAGTTGGAGTCGTAGTAAAGCGAATATATTCTACACAGGATGTTTATTTTATGTACTAGTGAGAGAAAGATTGGTAAATGATGAATCCAGTCAGCACAATTTATAAAAATTGGGCCGAATACGAATCGGCCCAATTTTTATAAACTGTCCCACTGATGAACGCGCGCCGCTTCCCATTATGAAATGGGCAATGCTATAGTCCACTACGATGGTCAAGTGCGGATTGGCAGACTTCACACGTTCCAGAACTTTTTTTTATGAACTCTGGACATGTAAGGTTTGCTCATGTTTTCCTATACCGTTTCAAGTCAGCGGCAATACGCTCTGAGCTTGCTGCGTGATAGTGCCATGGGATTCGAACCCAGGGTTTCTAGTTTGGAGTCCAGAAAGTCTCCCAACGAGGCGCCGAAACTTCTAACTAGGCTGCCAAAACTGATGATGAAAGATATAAAATGACTAATGAAAATAAATTTAACTAGCCATTTTTAAATTTATATATCACAAAAAAAGGAAAAAGGGAGCATATTTATCCATAAGAGAACATGTTATACATAAATAAACATAGCTCAAGTTACATTAAAGCTATGATAATTAGTTTATAATGCCTAATTGTATGCAATACAATAGTCACTTCCTGATTTTCATGGATCAATTTATCTGACATTGATAAATTGATCCGACCTTTATGAATTTCGTGTTGGAATTTTATTAAATTATATAAGTTTTTAAAACACGTATGCTGCCGGAATCAAATTATTAAATTCAATATATACTTATGTTTTTAAAAAAGCATTCTGGATGTGCGAGACCGGCCTTCGATTTTGTGGATTACAAATATTAAATTAACATATTGAAAATGATAAATATAGATAGTTAGGCCAGTTCTGCGATCATGATGCAGAGGCAGCTATGAGGAGGTGGCACCGAGAATACCTGAAAAAGTGGAAAACATTAGTTATTTGACACACACAACACAATTACTGTATCATTGACAGTCCGCCAAGCAGAAGAGTGTATTGTGTAACCATTACTGGGTTTCGGTTTGAAGGGTACTGTAGCTACCAAAATTACTGGACTGTTGAGACTAACAATCTAATGTCCCAAAGTAATGAGCGTCAAAGCAGCGATGTCCTAGACTTTGTTTTGCTACTCAAAGTTCTGTGTATCGCTGCAATGAAGGCTGCTGGCACACACCGTTAGGTGCTTGTTGGTAGATTCAACTTGAGGGTGGTAACTAATCAGCCGAGTACTTTTTTTATTTTTTTTTATTTATTTATTCAAACACACAAAACAAATTACAATCATTAGGTAACTAGAGTACAGAAATGTTGGATCAGAGCGGGATTGCAACTCAGACCATGTGTGCAATGTTGGTTTAGCGTTTAAATCATTTTAATATGGGTACAATATATCTATATAATTAGCTAGGGGTCGGACTGAGCCAGGCGCTTAGGACATAAAGAATTTCTGATATAGGTTCTAAATTTGGGAGAGAAGATGTCGACAATTATGTCCTTATTTGCCATCTCGTTATACTGGCGAGCCATCCATACTAAGGGGTTGTATATAGAAATGTTGTTATTATAAATTTGTAAAGCAAAGAGATTTGTACGAATATTACTATAAAGTATCCTAACATAAATCCTCACAATATCACAATTGTGGTATTCTCGCAATATTTTCCTTCACAGGCAGCTCAAGCTCATTGTTGGAATTTGAACCTTGACGCTTGAATTTTGGCAGATCTGACCTGCTGGCCGGTCTCGTCGCGGTACTCGTCATAGTAGACGCAGCGGGCCTCGCGCATGTTCAGCGAGCGGCAAATACGCTGAGAGTAAGCGCCCGTCGCGTCTACCTTGAACAGCTGGAAAATTTAATAAGAAATGTATGAATGTAAGCAACTAATCCTATGTACTTAGGAAAAAACTTTGAAACAAAGAAGTGTGTTAAACACCAAACCTCTTCCTTCAAATATATACCCGTCGTTGCTTCTCTGTGTTCGCTGCGTAGGTACTGTTTAAATATTTTACATCTACCGGATGCCCCGTGACAACCAACTTTTTTCATAGTATTATTTATTTTAATTATTACTATTCATTTATTCTACAGTCTACACGTGTGTAAAAGTGATGTCACTACAGACTTTTCCCCTTTATTTATTATTCTATCAGTTGACCAGATCGCATAATTCAAGCTTTGAACGCAGTGTGAAATGTCCTCTCATATTTATTTACTTAAGACGATTTATTATTTATCATTAGCCTATCGAAATCCACTGCTGAACATAGGCCTCTCAAAAGACACGCCACTCAGCACAATCTTCGGCTTTTCGCTTCCACGCACCGCCAGCTGTCCTACGTATATCGTCACTCCATCGAGTTTCAGGGCGTCCTAAGTTACGTTTGCCAATTCACGGTCTACACTCTAGAACAAGTCTACCCCAGCGGTTAACGGTTCTGCGACAGATATGTCCAGCTCATTGCCACTTCAGATTGCTAATACGCTGAGCTGCCTTTAAGTTTAGTTCTCTAGCGAATTACTTCGTCCCAGATAATTATGATGCACCAAAGTAATTACTCTGACCTTGAAGCCGTGTTGCTTGGCGAGCTCGAGGCTCCTGGCAATGAGACGCCGCGCCAGACCGCGGCCACGCGTCTCCGCACTTACCGACACGATACGGCACTCCATGATACATTCCGCCTGGAATATTCAGAGTATTCGTAAAATTAGACGATAAGTGTAAAGAGTGACCACAACCACAAAAATGAAGCAATGCTACATAAATAAAAAAAATGGTAGTAAATTTAACAAATTTTTAATGTAAAAATCAAACATACTGAATAAAATTAAAATAAACAAAAACTGGGCAGGTGGTTACTGCAGCGAGAAGAGGATATAAGGACTTGTGGTTGTTTTAATTAGTTTTTAAGTTTATGTTAAAATTAGTTTTAGATATTAAATAGAGTTACGGTTTGGTTTGTAATTGTTAAATTGTTTTCAAGTTAGTTAAATTTAAATTCTCGTCACTGTCGTAACTAAAACGACTGTTAAGCGGAAATAAACCAAATAATATATACCTTGAATATTACGTAAACGAATTTAGAGATGTGTAAGACGAGGCAGTATGGCTTTACAGCTTTAGCCTGCCCGAAGGGGCAAATTATTAAAAAAAAAATTAGAGATGTGTTTTGGCGGGAACGAGGAAAGAGTCGTGTCGCCCCATTGTGTTTTTTCCAAAACTTCAAAAGTCCAGGCTAAGTTTGTTTGCCATCTTTGATGACATCGTCACTTAACATCAGGAGAGCTGTGGTCATAGCCTAGTCTGTCAACCATTAAAAAACCGTAGATTCTAGAGTAGATTTTTTTTTCTGTTCCTGTACCAAGTGAGAACTTACGTTGTATGTGTTGAAGAGGTCCAGGTCACGGCTGACGCTGTAGAGGATGGTGAAGATCTTGTTATACTTGTCGTCGGAGGAGAGCTGGATCTTGGTGAGGGACTCCTCGATGTCGCCGGGTCATAATAGCCCGTTGAGGGCCACGCCGACCACCTGTGATTTGGAAATAATTTTATCTGTAAATTAGTTAACAAAACGCTTGATGGTTAGAGATAACGTCTGTCCATAATCGTTGCAGCAGTATTCTACCTACCTACTTAGAACTTAGAGTAACAAGACAAACTCCAGGGTGTCGCTGCTTTGGCGCTTATGACTTTGTAACATTAGATGGTTAGTCTCTATAGCGAAGTGATTTCACTATCTGCAACACTCTTCAAACCGTAAGACAGTAATGTTTTAACAGTAATGTTTACTGCTTGGTGGCAGAATTTCTGTTACGGCGGTGGCACCTATAGCCCTACATAAACTTACATAAATATACGCTCTTTTTTGCATATTTGTACTGTATTTGTAATTTCGCAAGGTAATCAGACAAGCTGTAAAGATTAACTATAAGCAGTATGTATTGTGAATTTCTTATAAAAGTAAAATCCAGACTGAAGGAATTCATCACCCTATTGTAAAGGCTAAAGTTTGTGTGCATGATTGTTACTTCTTTAGGCTGTAATGTATCTGGAACGGGGCTAGCTATACGAGTACAAACGGGCAAGCGTAACATCATCACTTTAAAAAAAAGTGTTTAAGTAATCTATCAGTTATCTGACTCGCATAGTACAAGCTTTGCTTAGTTTGAGGTCAGATGGCGCTGTGTGTAAAGTCCTACGATATTTATTTTATTTTTTATTGTTTTATCACTCACTATCAGGTAAGTTATCATCCAACGCTAAGTCATTTCTTAATAAAAAAAACCTAGGATTAATACATAGGCTACTTTACATTCTTGAAAATGCGGGTGTTTCACAATTTTTTATAGCCACAACTCCTTTGTTAGTATTTGCAATGACCTGATTGTTCTCAACAGCTGCGATAGACAGCCCGTCAGCCATGGTGGCCGCGCAGAGGCGCTCCAGCTCCTCGTGAGGTTCGCCACGTCGGCAGAGCGCAACCGCCTTGTTCAACGGCTCGTCCGCGAAGAAGTTCTCTCGCAGGTGGAAGATCACCGACTCTGTCAGCTCCGGGGTGATGATTACAAACTCCGGGCCCGCTGGAAATAGAGGCACCAAAATCAATGTGAATCATATCAATTTTCGCATAAACTGGGCAAAAAAAATCTTCAGAACAAAAAGCTTTCAAAAACAAAGACGACCAACAATTTTAAATCTACAGCTAAAACTGTAGGGTATAAGATAAGTATCCATGGCCAAGAGTATATAAAAAAAAGTTTACGTTTTTTTATGTCGACATCTGTTGGCGGGAACGCGGAAAGAGTCGTGTCGCCCCGTTGTATTTTTTTCCAAAACTAGTGTTTTATCGAGTGTTTATGCATAAAACTGGTGGTTTTATTCTTAGAGTGCCGAATCACAAGCGCGAGTGTGGGAAAACGATATAATGTGGTGAAACATGACTTTTCATGTTGCTTCTTAAACACCATCGAAGCTTTATAATAAAGTCGCCAGTACTTTACTAAAGCATGACCAACATGGACTGGACTTTGACTATAACTATAGCTACGAGGCAACTTATTTAACTTATGAAACATGAAAATATAAAACACTTGACACTGGCAAATGACATGGCGAAATGCGACGCCAAAACCAAAGAAAATAAAACTGTTTTTAACGGGATCATTATCATTTTTAGCCACCCATATTGTATTAATTGTTTTTGACATGTATTTCCGTATGCCGTAAACTATGACAGTATCGTGCTTCATATTACATTTATATATTATTTAGCTCTAGAATTCTGACAGCACATTGTTAAACTATGCGTAGCTCTAACCAAAAGAATTCAGACGGCATTTTGTAAAATATGCTATCAATAACCCTGAACCAGGCACCCTCCGAGCGGTGTGGAACTCATTAATAAACCCTAGCCGAGGGTGGCACGGTTGGATATTAAGAATATCGGGGTCATTTTAAAACGTTTTTTATAACTAAGTATGTATTTAGACTACGGCAAAGCCAAAAGGAAGGGTTAGCTTTTAGTTCTTAGCAGGTATTTACGTGTGTTCACCGTAGCGCCGAAATTACTCATCCAATTTTAATTAATGAATTGTCAATCGATATTATTTCCTTTAATTTACTGAGAGTTATTTTGTGTCTAGTTGCGTTTTAATTTTTTAAACTTTATAGCTGTTTTACATATGTCGAATGTATGTTAGTTAGTAAATTTTTTTACGCAAACTCAACATCTCTACGGTTTTAGTTGTAATTGTCTCTTCTAACTTTTATCCAGAAATATACATTATTAATAATATAAGATTGGTCTGAACTTATAAGAGGAAGGAAGATGGTCATATAACAATAATGAAAGAGTGACAAGGATAGCCAACTCAAATTAAATTTTATTTTTGATTTGACTTCTATTTATCTGTTTATTAGTTCACTGATGAATTTATTTTTTGGTAAATCTAGTCTCGTGTCTCATTAAAAATTATAATTTAGGACAGAATTTATCGATACAAGGTGACACTAATCTTAGAGTAGGTACCTACTCTAAGTTATCAAGTATTCACTTATTTGCCTTGTTAGTTATTCTATTTTTTTCATATTGACATACGTGTACTCGTAACACTTGATTCTTTTTTTCTTAAAGCAAGCAAGCTGAGCTATGGCATAATAGGCAGGACTTCTATATCCTATTGAATTATCCGACAGCCCCGTTGGCTCATTGGTAGTATATCTGCCTTGAGAGCTGTAAGCGTGGGTTCGATTCCCACTCAGGGCAAACATTTTGTGAATAAACAAATGTTTGTTCTGTGTCTGGGTGTTCTGTATGTATTATAAGTGGGGCGTTCTACTTTTCTACCGACAATCTGAGTGATAAATTTTTAGATTTCAAAAAAAAATAAAAGTGTAATTCTTTAAAAAAATGTATTTTTACATTATTGTCCAGTTATCGAAGATTTCAGATATGTATAGTGCATCGAAGTTTTGTTATTTACTTTTTATTTATTTTAAGTTTTATCGGAATAGTTAGAAAAAATAAACACCTCTGTCACAAACTAATATATTTATTAATTATTATGTCAAATCAAATTTACAGTTTTTTTTAACTTGGCATAACTAGAATACAAGCATTTATTATTATCGAACACGATTTATCCCAATTCTTGTTACAAATATAATATAAAAAATGACATTTAATACCACTCTGTCACATTTTTGCTCATTAAGACAACAAACTTTGAAATATTTTGCAAATAATTGAAATAAACATAGCTGAAATTCTGTTACTACCTTTTATGGTCAATATATAATAATATAATACGTTATTTTAGTGTATATGTTTTCAATAAACTGAACATATGCTGCTTTAATGCTTAATTACAAGGGGGACAAAATTGTGCTAGAGTATGACAGAATGGTAGATATTAATAGGCCAACATTTAAACTTAATCCTTTAAGGTTTTGAAAGTTTTTAAAAAGGATAACAAAACATAAGGCTTCTCTTACAATGCTACATAAGATATTATTTCTTGGTATAATCATTATTTGGTGCACGTAAAATCAGACTAATCTTTTCTTTTCTCTTATTCGACTTTTCAAATACTTCTATAACACGCCTTCCTCTTTTAACCGTAATCATTTTTATCAAGTTTTCAAACATCACATCTGATACATCTGATTTTACTAATTTAAATATTTTGTCAGTGTCAACAACAGTTTTATAAAATATCACCTGAACATTTCCATCTTCATCCACACAACTTTTTTCAACTCCTAAGTAGGTGCACACGACTTAGTTTCTACTGGGTACTTTTACTGACATAATACCATTTTTTATTAATAATGGGTCTCCAGACAGGTCACATGAAGCACCTGGTTTTATGTGCACAGGTTTTTTTCTGATTAACGAGAGGCTGAAGAGGCTGATCATCTTCTGAAGTAGTAATACTACTTCAGAAGATGAAGATGATACAATGTTATACAACAGTCTCATAAAATCTCTTTGTAGGAGCTCTAATTATTATGTTGTTTATTTATATCAGCCAATGGTTCTTTTTAATCTGAGGTTGGGCTTAACTACCTACCTAGCTTTACTTTTATAAAGAGCAACTTAATAAAAATAAAGCTAGCAAATAATATTTGTTGTGCAGCATTTTTTTATTACCAAAGTCTCTTGAAACAGTTGAAGTTTTAGTCCGGAACGGTTAATTGTTGTGTCTTGTAGGAAAGGATAGGATTGTTTTGGAGCAGTGTTTCATTTTGTTTTTGTTTTTAATGTTTTTGTAATGTTCCTTAATGGCACTTGTCAAAATACTATATGTATTTTCTTTTTTCTTCTTTATTCGGCGCTTTTAAATTTATCTTAATTTTTTGGTTTGGGTATATTATGTAATAAGCTGTCTTCTTTTATTTTTTTGGCGATGAAGTCTTTCCTTGTATTTTCGTATTTTTCTATAATTAATTTTACATGGCCTTGAAGTTTCATATTTTGCCTATAAATTTTCGATCTGTCTCGGCTAACTTTTTCTCTTCCCCTTGCTCTAGCAGCGGATGAGGTTGGAGTTAGTGAACGAGATCTAGGAATTAAAGGAGTAACCTGGGGTTTGAAGGAACAGGTGTGGAAGTCGAGTATTCATTAGAACGTTCTGCAAAGCTTTCTGTTGTTCTCTTTTTGTTTCTAACTTGCCATTTTATTTTCATTTGTCTGTGTACTCTTGGTGTCAGATCTTTGACTAGCTTTTTGCAAGCATGGTATCTTTCTAAGTCTTATCATTTCACTTCTACGACTTTTTCAGGGTCCTGTTTCCTTTTTTCACGACAACGTCACTGCTTTTCCGTCGCAAATAACGCTATTATTTAATTACCCTGATGATAATACCTTAAATGAATAAAATAATTGATAATGTAATATATAGAATACAAAAGATATCAATTAACTATTGTGAAAATCAATTACGGCAAAGTTTCTGACAAAAAATACCACTCCGTCACGAGCTATACTACTCCCGTCACAGCTATTTTGTGACAGAGGTGCCTCGTGACAGAGGTGTAAAATAACAGTGTTCGAGGATTTCAACGTTCATAAAATTACAAATTGTTCGTAAAAGTGAGTAAATATGACAGATATACTGGGAAATAATAATATTACGTAAATAAATGGGAATTACAATAATATTTTAAAGTAGTAACTTACGTGACAGAGCGGTCGCCGAATAAACACACGCACCTCTAGTTCACTACCAGCGGGCGCCTAACTCGGCTCGCTCCAGGGTGGGGTCTCAAGGCTTAAAGCCGAGAGGAGAAGGAAACCGTGCTGTTGTTTAGTGTTGAAGATCAAACAGCTAAGGCGTGTTTATTGTTTTGCGAAATGCGTGACGGAAGATAGTAAGAAAAAACATATGCAGCCGTACCCAAGGATAAAATATTTTTTTGCTTAATAGTATGAACCTTTACGTTTATTATATTTTTATTAATCTAAAGACAATATTTCAGCATTTCAATAAATAATTTTATATTATAGGGTCCTATATGATTTTTTTAAGCGACATCATTTTGTAACATTAGGCAGCGTAAAGGGACACGCTTTATTTGTATGTAAAACACCTCTGTCACACGTTTCGAATACTATGTCACAATAATTTTGTAAAAAGCAAAAACAATAAAAACGGGATTTTAGTATTATTATAATGACTATATGGTCCAAAAAATCTTGTGACAATAAAATTTGAGAAACTGCAATTTAGGACGGATACAGATTTTTTTTTCCTGAGGAGACACGTCATTGTCGGTAGAAAAGTAGAACGCCCCAAGTATGTATTTACAAAAAAAAAAAGTATTTTTTAATTTTTTTTTTATATTGAATAGGTTCGCGCTTGACCACATCCTGCCTGATGTGAAGCATCGATGCGGTCTAAGATGGAACACGCTTACCTAGAAGGAACCTGTTTACTCTTGATTTGAAGACACTCATATTGTACCTTTCGGGAAACACAGACTCCGGCAAAGAGTTCCACATCCTCGCTGTGCGAATAAAGAATGTGGACTCAAAGCGTTTAGTGCGCACATGGGGAACATCCACCATGTACGGGTGTCGCCTCGGTCGCGTTTGTATGCGTATGTATTCTATCAGTTATCTGACTTCCATCACACAAGCTCTGCTTAGTTTGGGGCCAGATGGCGCTGTGTGTATAGTCCAACGATATTTATATTTACACTATTTTTGTGAATGAATGATAATATAATTGTATTAGAAATGGTGATAAGGTAAACTGTAAGGAACCTGAAACTGAAAGGAATTTTACTCTTTCTCACAGTAGATACATTTTGTGAGAGAAAATTTGCATGTGAAGAAAGATATCTTTCGAAAAAGTTGAGAAAATTGATTGATTCAGGCGTTACTTTGCGGAAGTTCATTTTGAATGTTTAAGGTATATATCTAGTTCATTTCTCAGTCTCGACCAAGCGCTCGAAGAGTCAACACGTCCTCAGGATGCCTCGTGTAGAGGCGAAACACGTGTCTGCAAGTGGTTACTGCAGAGAGAGGAGGATTTTAAGACTTGTGGGTATTTTTATTAGATTTTTTGTTATTTTAATGAAATTTTTGTCAAATTATATTTTTAGGTTTATGTCAAATTAGTTCTAGATTTTAAGTAAGATTAGGTTTTTAATTAATAAGCTGTGTCAAATTAGTTTAATTCAAGTCCTCATCACTGTTGGAACTGGAACGACTGTTAAGCAGAAATAAACTAGATATATACCTTAAACATTCAAAGTTGAGAAAAGCTGTATGTCTGCGGATGTCGTTCACCATTTGGACCAGCGTCAGACAAAACTTTACAACACTAATAAATTTGATTCACTCCCTTAATGGTATTGTCACCCCATTTACAATAGTATTAAAGTTGATTTCTTTTTCATTAAATGCTCGCATTGTCACAGCCGAAACCTTTCTCTCTTCATTGGCCAAAATCTAATTAACTGGACGATACAACTAAATTAACACCGACCCCTAACATTCTGCAGCCGAGACAACCTCAGTTCCACACAATACAAATCGATAAATGATTGTGAAACTTCTCAATATGTACCTACGCGGAGTCACGCCTTGGATTAGGGCTTCGTCAGACTGAAAGCGGTTAGGAAGCGGGTGCAGAGTTAAACACTATGTGACAACATATTTTTTTATTTTTTTTTATGGTTGACAGGCTAGTTGTTTATAATGCGAGCGCTCGGCTATCGATTGAAATAAGATTCGTTTTGGCTTGATGTGATTGGAGACGTGAATCACACGTGATACCATTATCAGCATTATTGGCATGTCGCCCGGTCGTTAAGAAATTATTTTAAAAAATAAAACCTAATTCATCAGTAAACATTTTATTAGATATTTTGATCTATCATTTTTTTTTTTTGTTAAACGGTGATCTAAGAACAAACAAATTTCTTCCTAGGAGATAGACCGTGAATTTATTTTTACATTTGACAGGCAACACCCTCGACTATAGCTTACTTGATCATAAGAAACGATGTGAACACAAATGTTGAAGAAAAACTTAAAATTGGAACTCCTGACTCGCTTTCAGTGTATCGGGGCTTTAGAGGTCTGGATGATCGCCCCACCGACCGGGTCAAGGTCCCTCCATTCGATCCAGCTGGCGGTACCTATGGGGGTCTACGTATCTGTGGATTTGTTGGGCAGTAACTGGTAGCCATTGTTTCATACCCTGTTTTTGTTACAGTCGATAAAATAGCATTAAAACTCTCTGTTCTATAGTTCTAGCGTAGCGTAACGTAGCGTAGCACGTCTTAAAACACGGTGAAGTGACGATATACATAAGACTATTGGCAGTGCAAAATATGATAGGCTCATTCTAATGATGATTATTAAAAGCTTTACTATTATTATTAATAGCAGTGAAGGGAAATATGAAGAAAATACATTTTGACACATTCTTCCATGACTTTTAAATATGATTGATTGATTGATAACTCTTTATTGTACACACTAAAATACAGAAAACAGAAGAAATAAACTTAAATAAAACAACTGGCGACCTTATCGCTAAATGCGATCTCTTCCAGGCAAAATTAGGACGGATAGAATCAGAGGAAGAAAGACGGCGTGTGTCAATAACGAGGATATGCACATAGGAAAATGGGTACATAATTTTGAGAAGAGTTATTTGCATAGTAGTTTGTTTGTTTGAATTTTTTATTTCGTTTTGTTTGACCGACAAGGGCTCACCGGAAGACCAGCGCTGGTCATACTAATTAGTGTGACCGGTATTATGCTGAGGTGAGCCCCTATTTTGTAACTGTTCGTCTCTATTTGTTGTTATTTTTGTTTTTTTTCACAGCGATCTACAAACAGCTTTTACATCTAACTTAAAACATCCTCAGCATAATAAGATCAACTTTGAAGGTTTTATTTGAAAATCCAAATTTATAAAAAACGCCAACATCATTTTGACTAAATTTAGGGCTGCCAACTCCAGCCTCGAAAGTTTGCCTTAATTATTATCGTCGATACGCTACGTACAGCTACAGGATTAGGGATTGCAATCCGGAGTCATTTTCGGCGGCGTCAGGGCGTGACAGCCCCGTTGGCTCATTGGTAGTATATCTGCCTTGAGAGCTGTAGGGCGTGGGTTCGATTCCCACTCAGGGCAAACATTTTGTGAATAAACAAATGTTTGTTCTGTGTCTGGGTGTTCTGTATGTATTATAAGTATGTATTTACAAAAAAGAAGTATTTATGTATTCTATCAGTTATCTGACTTCCATCACACAAGCTCTGCTTAGTTTGGGGCCAAATGGCGCTGTGTGTATAGTCCTACGATATATATTTATTTATTTTTATTTTATTTTCAGTCCGGCCGGATACGACCGGATTCCCGGACCGGATTAATGGGAATGGGAAGGATTGATCAAATCAGGATGATTTTCGCTTTTTAGTACAAAATAAGTGAGTTAATCAAGTGTCACTGCACTTATATGTAGGTAGTTTATAAAAAACAAGTCACAAATGTATAAAATCAACTTTATTTTCTAACCAATGTTAAGACAAGTAGACAACCACAACATTTATTTCCTCGCGCGAGGCGAATGAGAATGATACTGTCTGGCGGTGGCGCGCACGACGCGGATGCGGGGGAGCGAGCGGGGTGGTACTGGCGAAGCGTAGCGGGGTGACTCGGCGACGAACGACTCGCACGCATGAACACAACGCATTTAAAATACCTACTAATGCAACAGCTATATTATTTTGCCACAAACTGCTAGCAACGGGTCCGGTCTTCGGATCCGGTATATTGGTACCGGATCCGGTAACCGTTAAATGGGCGCCGGATCCGCCGGATTACCGGATCCGTTTTTCCGGATTGCAATCCCTATACAGGATGTGTAAACAAACAAAATTTGCGCAATGTGCAATTATTTATCATTGTGTCTAGAAAATGTCACGAGGTTTTTTTTTTTTAATGGTTGGCAGGCTAGGTGTTTGACCACAGCTCACCTGATGTCAAGTGAAGGTGTGGTCGAAGATGGTAAAGCACACCTAGCCTGGAATGCAACTGGCTCTCAAGTGAGGCTGCCGGAACACACCGTTAGATGCTTGGCGGCAGATTTTCAACTTGAGGGTGGTAGCTAGCCAGCCGAGTACTAAAGTACCCTACCACCATGCTTTGGTTTCCTCACGATGTTTTCCTTCACCGGCAGCTCAAGCTCATTGTTGGGGTTTGAACCCACGCCCTTCGGCATGCGAACCTACCACGCTAACCACTGAGCTATCATCGCTACAAATGCAGAGTCGTAGATCGCCTGTCAAATTATGTCTTTATTTCAAAGTACGTTGATCTATCTAAAAAAAGTTTTATGATGTATGGGTCGATCGTAAAGTTTACGGTAGCACCACGTGATATTAGTTTATGGAACTGTAGATAAAGCTATAAAGTCAGTCAACTGAAATTTAATGCTAGCGGAATATTTAAAGTCGAAGGTTTTTCAAAGAGAACATTATATTTATATCCGAAAGAATTTTTGGATACTGCTATTTAGTATCACTATTAGTACCTACGGGTGTCTTTAAAAAAATGTGAAAAACTTAACAGAACCTAACTTTCTTTCGAATTACTTGGTTAGATTTGACGGTATGAAAGTTCTTCTTTTTTGATTTTGGCGTCGCGTTTTGAGCATTTGCCAGTGTCAAGTGTTTTAATATTTATGAGTTTAATTAGTTGCCTAAAAAAATGAGCAGGAGATTTTTATTTAAAAAATAAATTTAGAACATGCAAGGAGTGAATCGTTGCACACTTACACCCTAAGTACATAGCCTCTCTGATGATTTCCTTTAAATAACGTTCGAAGCTAGCGGCACGCAATTTATGAAAGGCGTAGCTTCTAATAAATAAATAATAAATAAATATCGTAGGACTATACACACAGCGCCATCTGACCCCAAACTAAGCAGAGCTTGTGCTATGGAAGTCAGATAACTGATAGAATACTTAAATACTTTTTTTTTCTAGTTCAGTAATATACTCGAAAATATCTCTAATCTCACCAAATATAATTATCATCACCTTTAAGTAAATGATCAGTACAAACAATACTTTGACGCGCTATAACGTAATTACTTGTCATTGTTGTTAGGGAAGTAAATCAAAGCTTTTAAAATTAATTGACTTGACCTAAAACAAAGCTGTCTTGAAAAGGGTAAGAACCATTCTAAATGTTAATGAAAATATTGATTACGCGTTTCGAGGTTACGAATTAAAGGGGAAATATTACGCTAGCTTGATTGACTTCAATTTATATTAGGTAAATTATACTTTATAACGTATTTAAATAAGCTTTAGAATACATTGAACTTAGCTTGTTATATCTGTGATAACTAATTTTTTAAAGTAAAATTAAAATATCAATTCCCAAAAATCTCAAGCAAGTGTTTTTTTTTATTTTATGATTGAACAATGAACAACCTAGCTTGTCACAGAAATATGTCTATATAATTATTATCATATAGACATATTTCTGTGCACAAAAGATGTTTTTTTCTTAACTTATATATACATAATATATCTAGTTGACGTTTGATCACAGCTCATCTGAAATGTTACCAATCTGTGTGGTCGAGGACTACATGACCTCTCAAGCCCGGAATGGGAATTGACTTCCAGTATACTTGGCAACTAATTTCCAATTTATCAATTTTTGCAGTTATAACACATGTTAAACATCTTAAAATTTTTGAACTGTACATCGAGTTGTCGCTTCACAACATTTATGGATATCTAAACCCAAGTGGCCGTATGGGGATATAAATCTTCTTCTCATGGTGGTAGGGTGCTTTCTAGTACTCGGCTGGCTAGCTACCACCCTCAAGTTTGAAAATCTGTCGCCAAGCATCTAACGGTGTGTTCCGGCAGCCTCACTTGAGAGCCAGTTCCATTCCAGGCTAGGTGTGCTTCACCATCTTCGACCACACCGTCACTTAACATCAGGTGAGCTGTGGTCAAACGCCTAGCCTGTCAGCGATAAAAAAAAAAAAAAATTAATACTACATTTTCATTAGCTTAAGCCGTTTATAACGGTCGGAATAAATAAACTATAATCTCTGAAACTCCAATTTCAATTAGGTACTTAAATACAAAGAAAAACAAACACTTAATAGTTAAAAACTTCGTAAGCAATATTCATAGCAATTTTATCGGTAAATTAAATTGTATTGTATTTTATTAAGATAAACGAAAACGGGCAAGCCATTATAATTATATAAGAATCTCACAAATTTCGTTAAAATAAAAATTTAAAAAAAACATTATGTTACATATTACAAAAACTAAATAATAAAAAAGAAAAACAAAAGAGAAATAAAAATTGTATACAAATCAAAATGTCAAATTAAAAAAAATACAAATGACATAAAATCAAAAACTGAATGTCCAAATTGTCATCAGAGCCGTAAGTAAGTCAGACGCTTCATTGGACGTAACTTACGAGTAAAAGCTTTTTTAGGTAGAGTTGTAGTCTTGGTAGGTACTTCACCAAGAAAAGTTAATACAATTGAATGAATCGTTCACTTGCTAAGTGTCTCTCCTGCCTCTTGCCTCCTCGGAAAATAGGTCAAGTCTCATAGAAAGCAACTATCCTAAGTAGCTCCTATAGGACTGCGGGTAAATAGAATTAAAAGACCGCATTCATAATACCACAGAATAGGAAACTACTTGTTTTCTGTACAATCCTATTCAAAGTCTTTTTTTAATTCAAGAAATACTACTCATTTGGATGTTCGGTCAATGAATGTTATAAGAATTATGAGTATCTCTTTAATTGTTTTTTTTATATCATCGTAGGTACACACATTTTTCATTTGCCATTTCATTATTTTTTATAAATAAATTGACATAATTAGTGCCATAAGGTTCCAGTACAAAATTGTAAATGTTATAAAAATGTATGAAACAATGCAGTTTCCATTTACCGTTGAGTGTCAATAAGTATGTATTTACAAAACAAATAGTAGGTATATAAGTATTCTATCAGTTATCTGACCTCCATAGTACAAGCTTTGCGTAGTTTGGGGTCAGATGGCGCTGTGTGTAGTGTACTACGATATTTTTTATCAATTTGCGTACTACGGAATTCTGATACATTTTGTACCAGAGTCTATGTTGTCATGGTGTCATAATTTATTTGACACAAATCGTTAATTACACGTACCTACATATATTCCGATTCGAATGTCATGTCATGACGTAAAAAGCTGGCTTAGAACACGAGTAAATAGTATTCTTTTACAATGGGCACTATATGTCCATTTATATCCACAGAGAGGGAAACAATCCCCTCTGTCGAGGATAATTAATCAGACTCGGCGAGCGCAAGGACGTCGGACGACCCGCGCCCACGCTCTACGAAGGAAAACGATCGGAGAAGGCAATACCATAAAATGAGTAAATGAGATTTTGTATTAGTTGTTAGTTAGTCAAAAAAATCTTTTACAATCACAAGATACTTTTATTTCAGTTTAGGTATTAACTACTACATCAACAATATAACGTGAAAAACAATTGCGCGCGCAAACAATTTTTTTTTTAAATAATTTATTAATTAAAAAAAAAAATTGTTTGCGCAAACAAACAAACAGATCTTTTTTTTAATTTATTTATTTCTGCTGTATCTTAGCTATAGTTATCGTCAAAGTCGTCTTAGTCAAGTCCAGTTCGTGTCAGTTAAGTCCAGTCATGCTTTAGTAAAGTAGTGGCGACTTTACTATAAAGCTTCGATGGAGTTTTGGAAGCAACACGAAAACTCATGTTTCACCACATTATATCATTTTCCCACACTCGCGCTTGTAATTCGGCACTTTATGAATAAAACACCACCATTTTTATGCATAAACACTCGACAAAACACTAGTTTTGGAAAAAAATACAACGGAGCGACACGACTCTTCCCGCGTTCCCGCCAAAAACTCCGCGCGCAAAGCAAATTAAAAAAAAACGTACAACGTACAAGGAAGTTTCGAGTCTCGAGTTTTTAACAAATTAAAAAAAGTTGTATGATAAATTCGGCACCATGGAGGTAGAAGTAAATAGGTTTAAAGATGTTTTGAATTCACAAACTTAGTGCACACGATGTTCTAAATTCAAATTTACTTTATCCTCTAGCGGATAAAAACGACTTTTGCACTCAGATATCGAAGAGCAAAAATACTCTTTCCGAGATGGGGGGATGAAAAACATTATATTGAATGCTAAAAAGTTTCGTGTTTTGTTTAATGATTATTGAGAACAACATATTAATTTTGGAGTTTTGGCGGGAACGCGGGAAGAGTCGTGTCGCTCCGTTGTATTTTTTTCCAAAACTAGTGTTTTGTCGAGTGTTTATGCATAAAAATGGTGGTGTTTTATTTATAAAGTACCGAATTACAAGCGCGAGTGTGGGAAAATGATATAATGTGGTGAAACATGACTTTTCGTGTTGCTTCCAAAACTCTATCGAAGCTTTATAGTAAAGTCGCCACTACTTTACTAAAGCATGACTGGACTTGACTGACACGAACTGGACTTGACTAAGACTGGACTTTGACTAAAACTAGCTACGATGACACTTATTTAACTTTTGAAACTTGAAAATATATAATTACTTGACACTGGCAAATGCTAAAACGCGACGCCAAAACCAAAGGGGGGAAACATATTAATTAACTTACGTGTCCCGGAGCTATCCACACTGCTCTGGGCCTCCAGCTTGAATGTAGTAATGTTGCTCTATATTCGAATCTGTAAAAAGATGATTTTATTTAAGAACTCAAATCTGTACAAGCTAAATTAAATACATATTAGTAACATATACGCTCAAAACTTTCAGATACTTGTAAAAAATCATTTATTAATTTGAAATAGGAAATATACATTTTTATAATAAAACTTGGATGAACTACTAGTTAATACTCACAAACTACTAGCGGAAGCCTCGCGGTTTCACCCGCGTAGTTCCCGTTCCCGTGGGAATACAAGGATAAAAAGTAACCTATGTCACCTGGAGATAGTGAAGCTTCCCAACGCTGAAAGAATTTTTGAAATCGATCCAGTAGCTTTGGAGCCTATTCAATACAAACAAACAAACAGATCTTTTTTTTAATAATAGTATAGAAAACATATTTACGCTACTCCTTACCGTTATCTAATCTTAAACCTTTCGCATTCTATGAGTAAGTATTAGTTAGTAGGTACACCTATTTAGAAAGGTAAGCTTCGAATAGGCAAGGTGATAAGTAAACCTATTCTATAAAAAAAAACTATTCCATAATAAAAGCAAAAAAAAAAAATAACAACTGAATTTTATCCATATTTCAAGCTCCGCGACGCTCGTTATTGAAGAGGCTTTGTGAAGGGAGAGGGTGGGAGTTGGAGAGGGGGGTAGGGGGACATTCCTCTCACAGGATCCGTGCGCGATATTACGCACCATTAGGCTGAAATTTTTGACAGGGCAATGAATTGGAGCCTTGAGCTGGTATATGTAGGTATGCTAGTGTATTTGTATCAATTTGAATTTGAGGTTTATGATTTTTATGGGGATATTCCATTGTCTTTGAGCGTGCAGGAAACCACAAGAGTATTAAATTGTTGACAATGTGAAATTCAATCAAAAACAAAATAATGTCAATTGCATTTTATATATACATATAATCGAAATCTACATGTAGGTACACTAATATTAAAAAGAGGAAAGATTTATATTTTTGTATGTTTGCAACGAATAAACTCAAAAACTACTGGACCGATTTCAAAAAATTTTTCACCATTAGGATTTTTTTGTTTTTTAATTTTGGCTTTGTCGCTGAGCGACCATATCGCCAACCATTAGAATGCTACATTATCCCTGAGTAACATAGGCTATAATTAGTACTAGAATTAATTAAAAAAACAAATGTCCACCCATGCAAACCCGGGACGGGCCGATATAATTTGCAAAACATAGACAAAAATACAAGACTGATAAGGTAAGAGACAGGATATCTATGTTTGTTTGTGGCTTACGTAAAAGGCAAAAATCATTCCATGGTGAGTATTTGATATTCAATATTTGTTGCGATATACCTACAATGTGTTTCATCGATGTATAGAGGGTTTTGATTTATCCAACATAATGAACAAATTTGAAAACATTAGAACCAACGCCTACGCAAAATCTCATAAATACCTTTACATACAAACGTGTTACTATATGAAAAAATGTCTTAAAATAAGTCGCCAAATAAAAAAAAAAGGTAACAAAATTTATTATCGATAGCTGTTATTTTTCTTTTCAAAATTCGACCATGTTTGATATTTTATTAATGTGGTAACTGAAGTATAGAATTATCAAGGGCATGTGTCAAAAGTTAGCGTAACCCAAAGCCCATCAGGTGAATTGAATCGATTGAATGGAAGCTAACAAGGCTGAAAGCTTCGACTTTCGACTACAACCTCAAACGTAAAATAATAATGCAAATTAAAAGTTACCTTTTTATCTTTTGAATAGCTTTAGAACTCGTAGGTAGGTACCTCGCTTTCTATATCTACTTAGCTAACAAGCGATCTAGGGTAGGCACCCACCCAGTAGGTCTCGGAGAGCTTTCGATAAATCAATGATCGTTCACAATGGATAGGAAACGGGAAAAGGCAGGCGTCGAACAATTTAATATATTTAAAAGTTCATTTTACTTAGCGTGAATCAGATGGATAAATATTTTTCTTTAGCTTATGAGATAGACCTAAGTAAAGCTACAGTGTGTTTCTAAAAAAGTGCAGTAATAATGAAAGTTACTGATCTATCTACCAATAAACATGAAGCGATGATAGCTCAGTGGTTAGCGCGGTCGGTTCGCACTAAGAAGGGTGTCGGTTCAACCCCCAACAATGAGCTTGAGCTGCTGAAGGAAAAAATCGTGAGGAAACCATAGCATGGTGGTAGGGTATTTTATAGAACTCGGCTGGCTAGCTACTACTTCAAGTTGAAAATCTGTCGCCAAGCACCTAACGGTGTGTTCCGGCTGCCTCACTTGAGAGCCAGCTCTAGTCCAGGCTAGGTGTGTTTTATCATTTTCGACCACACCGTCACCTAACATCAGGTGAGCTGTGGTCAAACACCTAGCTTGTCAATAATAATCTCTAAAAAACTACTTTTTTTACTTGTTGGCTCCCTTCAAACTGTAACACTTTATCTACTGCTTGGCGGCAGAATATCTGGTTCTGCTAAGGAAATCTACCATCAAGTCATCTGGTTGCCAAAGGACAAGCTTTACTTAGTTGAAGGCTAGATGGCGTTGTTGAAATGTTCACCGATATTTATTTATTATTCTTTAGATAAGTTACCCACTTATTGTGTTAAAACTGCTTTTATAAGTTAACCTTAACAAAGCAGAACAAAGGCATAGTTATTAAAACAAATGTTATCGATTTGGATTTAAACATTTCAATTGTTTGTACATTCAATATAAAACCTACATATCAACCTACCCGGATAATAAGCATCTAGGTAGGTATGTACAGGCTAAATTAATATAAATTGAACTATTTAAGGTATTTAGCTTATTAAATTCCAACAAGACTTTTTGTTTTATATACGGAATTTTTTGTTTTACCAAATTGTTTCGACTGAATTAGGCGTAAATAAAAAAAATGTCAAAAACAACCTCAATTTCCTTACAGTAAATAAACATAATAAATCAACTATAAATTAGGCAAGTCATACGAACTAAAACAAAATCAGCTACCTACTTACCAATGTAGTATTAAAAGAGGCTTTCAACAACTCAAACTTTGCATCTATTTATATTAAGATAATATGACCTACCGCAACGCTTTTTTAAAACTACCTTACACAGGATATAAGACTACATTCAAAGCAGAATGGAAAGTACTCACCGGTGACGCCCGCGGCTGCTCCGTGGGAACTGATAAACCGCCCGGGCCAGCTCCCGCCCGCCCCAGCAGTAGGGTTGCCAGCCGACAAGGATTCTACTGGACTGTCCCAACATTTTTAATAACAGATTTTGTAGAAGAAAATTATCAGAAGCTCCAGGCATTGTAATAAGATATACGTAACTAACAAGATGGATGCGGATTTTACCCGAGTGCGTAAAAGAAGGGGTTATGATTTTAGTTGTCTATGTATGTTCAGTTTGTGCCATCGTATCTCGTGAAACACTAGTTATGTCTAAAACTCGAGGTGTCAATCGATGCTCTTTATCGATCATCGATTTACGATATAGCTACTACTCAGATTTTTTTTGAACATGCTGCGTTTGGTTTCATATCAAAGTCAAAAAGAGTGTTTAACTTTTTTTTTAATTATGTCACTAGCGCTCCAATTTTTCACACGGGTTCTATTAATCTATTAATATATTTTTTACACAATAAAATAGTTGTCCAGATATTTAGGCCTAACCTGGTAACCCTATCTTACTAACTCTCGCCTAGCGCGAGCTTTCATCCGCCTTAGGTCATAGATTACTGCGCAGACATGACGCCGATAAAAAAACACAACCTGTTGAATGTTCGACAGCTTTTTTTATGCCAAGAGAATGACTTGATAGCTTTCATAGCTAAGTACTTATTTTCATAATGTGATTTAAAAAATACGGTACAAGATATCCGCAAAGTGACCCAAAAACTAGATGCAGAGCGCCGATTGAGCTCATCATCATCATCGACATTCATTTTATCTTGCCTCACCAAAGGTTATCAAACATTATTATAGATACTAAATAACTGACACCCGCGCGCCGAATGTATTTTACTTTTTTGTCTAAAAGTGGATGCCTAATACCTACTTATTTGCCTAAAACAACTTGAATATTCAAGGTACCTATATAGTTAGTTTATTTCCGCTTAATAATCGTTTCAGTTACAACAGAATCCTGAATCAATCAATTATCTAAAACAATTTGAGCAAAATGTTCAAAATTTGTGATGCGTATTGGTAGCTACTACACAATTAATATGTCATTTTTTAATATAATATGTATAATGTATATTTACATATTATGACGAACTATCGGGTAAATACAGCTAGTTTGATGGGTACTTTTGGTGGAGTTAATGTTTAATTGTTTTTTTTTTATATTTATAGGAGTATCTGATTTGTGTTGATTACATGTGATTGTGGATATTTTCGATTAATTTTGTAAATTTAATTTGATGCTCATTTTATTGTAACTACTACCTATGTACCTACAAAAATGTTTTTTTCTGTGTATCTATATCTAATTACTAAAAAACGTATTATTATTATTAATAAAATTTCCGTAACACCTACATTCTACAATTTATATAGATACCTATATTTCATTGTCACATCTTGTGATTACCTAGTCTTTGGGCGAGATGTTATCGACTGACGTTCATAGCTGCATTATCTCAGCGCATCCTCTCGATTTATGGATACAAAACATAAGGTCATGCCTGTCTATATATACCTACTATAGCTAATTACTTGTCCTGACTGATTGACTGTTTCATTTTGGCGTTTGATGCCTCTGGTGTAGAAGGTAAGCACTCGGAAATATTTTTTCGAAATTGCACCCTTAATGAGGATAACCATTGCAGCGATACACACAACTTTTAGTAGCAAAACAAAGTCCAGGGCATCGCTGTTTTGGCGCTCATTACTTTCGAGACTTTCGATGGTTAGTCTCGACAGCCCTGTAATTTCGCTAGCTGCAGCATCCTTCAAATCGGAACTCAGTAATGTTTGAAACACTACTGATTGGCGGCAGAATATCTGATACTGCGGCGGTACCTACCTAAACGACCTCGTGCTAAGATCTACCACCAAGTAAAGAATATAAGGGATTTTTAAAGAAAAGAAATTTCATATACCTACTTACTTCCTTTACAACATCAATGGGTATCCTGGGCAGGAGTCAAATCCACGCACTACCCTATTTTGTGATTTTGGATGATTAGTCTCTACAGGCTTCCAATTTCGATAACTGCAGTACCTACCCTTCAAACTAACAGCAGAATATCTGTTAGGCACTACAGTGTTACCTACTTAGACAACCTCTTGCTAAGGAGATCTACTACCAAGTTAGCTTGAGTTTTTGAGTAAACAATACAAGTAATTGAGTATGTGTTTGCCATTCAGGGGCCTCGTGTCCTCGTAGAAAAAAGTCTTTACCATACATGTATATCTCGCGCCTCGCACTTAACAACTCCCTCCCCCCTTTCCCCCCCTTTTTTTAGTGAAACGGACTCAAAGAAAGAAGGGCCTCACAATGATCTGTCGCCCCGGGCCTCGCAACAGCTAAGGCCGCTGCTGGTAATGTCTCAACGAATTTGGGTGAAATAATGTAGATAATTTAATATAACACACGCAATTTTATGTCTTTAAAAACATAGTTTCTGTCAAATAACTGGTAATACTATTCGTAATAAAGAAACTTTCAATTTGGTCTCATTTCCTATATTCAATAATAAAATGTAAGTAAACATAAATAGATAAGATATTAATTTACATTCATAAAATATTCGAGCGTATAATGTATGTAAAATTAATTAAAAGTAATTAACACAAGTAGTCGTCTACGACAATCTCAAAAGAAATTCTTGCTTTTTTTGTTGACCTTACTCTATTTTCTCTACTGTTGTAGCTAGAAGTTTCATGTAATTTTTTTTGGTTGATGTTTGACCACAGCTTACATGATGTTAAGTGACGCTGTGTTCGAAGATGGTAAACACACAGCCTGGAATAGAACTGGCTCTCAAGTGAGGCTGCCGGAACACACCGTTGGATGCTTGGCGGCAGATTTTAAACTTGAAGGTTGCAGCTAGCCAGCTGAGTACTAGAAAGTACCCTACCTATGGTTACCTCCCGATGTTTTCCTTCACCGGTAGCTCAAGCTATTATTCTTGGGGTTTGAACCGCGCTAACCACTGAGCTATCATCGCTTTATAACTATTGTATGCAGTGCTAATTTTAAAAATAATGAGTTTACTTTTATACATACCTAATTTAAAAAAAGTTGTAAATTCGAGTACTCACAGGAACTAAGCATAAAGCTCACATTATATCCCACGTAATGTGAATAAAGCTTTATATATCTTAAAAATCTAACTAGTATGTGAGTCATGTAGATCGCTTACTCTAATAAGGCAAATTACTTACAATATAATATCACTGGATTCAATAATTTATCTTGTTCAATGACCACAGACGACGGACTTTTGGTCAGTCATTTATTCCCACCCTCCCCCACTGTTACACTTTTGGCGTCCCAAAAATCTGTCGTTTGTTGCGACGTGTAGATTCTTATAATTCTCTAACTAGACGTGAAATTCAATACAGTAATACCTAGTTTTAGACGTTACATTTCGCAAAAAAGTTCACTTATGATTTTTCTATATTTATTGTTTCCTTTACGTTCTTATAGAATACGTACACAACACTGTCTTTACGAAATGATGGTAAAGACAATATGTTGAAAACTAAACAGATTTTTGAAGTAATTCTGATTAAAAAATGGACTCCCCTATTCTTTTATAAGAATTGTTAAAGAAAGTGTGTATTTTCTCGTTTTATGATAACTTAGGCGAATCATATATGATTACATATAAGTAAAGTATGTAACCAATTCGAAACCATTTTAATGCGAAATTTGAGCAAAACCGCGCGTCATCATTTCAGCCGTAGGACGTCCACTGCTGGACTTATGCCTCCCCCATTGACTTCTACAAAAACCGATTAGAAGCGGCTCGCAACCAGCGCGTTCCTGCTGTCTTTATTATGTCGTCTGTCTACTTTCTGGGTGGACGTCCTACGCTGCGCTTGCCGGTCCGTGGTCTCCACTCCAGAACTTTGCAGCCCCATCGGCCATCAGTTCTGCGTGCTATGTGCCCTGCCCCCTGCCACTTCAACTTGCTGATTCTCAACTGGGTATTACTGTACATTACATTATATTTACTACAATACCTATTTTATTACGAAAAGAATCGAAGCCTCCGAATTCATTATTATCACATTATGATTTATTCATAGATAACAACTAATAAAAAAATCTATCTAGTAGAGAATATTATGTGACTTACATATTATAATACTAAGGCACAAAGTTCATTTTAGATTAAATTGTTCTATGGCATGTGTAATTTATAAAACTGTGATGTAAGAACACTCGATTAACCTTTGTTCTATATTTATTCTTTTTTGGCTTTGAACTTTTTACTTTTAAAGTTTTTTACGAAAAGTCAAGTCATAGTCGAGTCCAGTCATGCCCTAGGAAAGTAGCGTTCACTACAAGCTTCGATGGAATTTTGGAAGCAGGAAAAGTCATGCTTCAACACACAAAGTTTCATATTTGAGGCATGCCACAACAGCTATCATGCCTCGGTTTAAATTTAAATGCTACAAATTTAGATGCTACGTTTTCAACATACTACTTTCAGGTTCTATATTAATCGCTACCATATTCCCTTCCATACTATTTATTGTTATCATAAACTTCTCATGCACCGGCATGGCTTGTTTCACTTGTTGTATATCTGAAAATATTTGTTCTGGAACCGTATCTTGTTGTAAAATATTCTTGTCTTGGTCTAGAAAATCCTTTCCTTGATCTAGAAGGTTCTTCTCCTGTTCTAGACGGTTCTTCTCAGTCTGTTCTAGAAGACTTTTGATGTTAGGGTGGTCGCTGCAGAAATGAACAGGATAGTGATGTTTCAATTCACTTTGGAGACGAAAGCCGATGCCACAGACTGAGCAACTGCAGATAGAAATATTAATTGGTCAGTATTTTTTCTTTTTCCTTCTGAGAAGATTATGGCGTGGCACATTGAACATTTGCCACAATTCAATATTTAAATAGAACCTTATTAACTCTTCACGTTTGATTTAATTTACAAATTTAAATTTCATTAGCTTGGACTATTGTTTTTCTTTTTGATTGGTTGTCCAAGTAGATAAATCCATAATAGAATATATCTATTCTACCATCAAGCAGTAGTGTGTAGATATTTGTGATTCAACAGTGCCCATTCATTTTGATAGTTTGGCTACCGTACTAATGATAATGGGCAGGCCTTATCTCTTACCATCAGGAAAGTGTTTCTTTTACATAAAATAAATAATAATTCATAGCAATCGGCTATTGGCTTTCTTTGTCATGTTTTAGTTGTCACATGAATATATGTCAGAACCTAAAACAAGTCACAGTCAAGTCTAAGTCATACAGTAGATACATGGAGCTTGGAATTTCAGAAAAGACCATATTGATGTTATCCTGATAATTTTTTTATAAAATCGATGCAAGCGTATGGTTTTTTTTTAAATCTAAGTTCTACTGGTAAGTAAGAGTATTGTGACATAGGGCGGTGTGAGTATATTTCAATGACGTTTTTTTTTAATTCTGTTGAAATAAAGAAGCCCAGCCCCACATTACCTGTATATGTTTTGTCCGAGATGCGTGCGCATATGCTTGACGAGATCGTTGCTCTGCGTAAAAGCTCGCGAACAGAACTTGCATTTGTACGGTTTCTCCCCCGTGTGGATACGGTAATGACGCTTCAGGTGGTCCTTGCACGTGAACCTAGAATAACGTGAAACAACCAAATCATGTTTTATAAA
This sequence comes from Biston betularia, assembly GCA_905404145.2. NCBI lineage: Eukaryota > Metazoa > Arthropoda > Insecta > Lepidoptera > Geometridae > Biston > Biston betularia. Next base: position 2,558,930 of record FR989874.1, on the reverse strand, counting down.
TATGTTTGCTATGTTGTTGTTATGTCAACTCGTGATGACGGCTATTGTAACATTTATTTTATTCTATTTTATTGCGATAAGTGCAGTTGCAGTTGCATCGTGTGGAAACCATAGCATGGTGGTAGGGTACTTTCTAGTACTCGGCTAGCTAGCTACCACCCTCAAGTTGAAAATCTGCCGCCAAGCATCTAACGGTGTGTTCCGGCAGCCTCACTTGACAGCCAGTTCCATTCCAGGCTAGGTGTGCTTTACCATCTTCGACCACACCTTCACTTAACATCAGGTGAGCTGTGGTCAAACAACTAGCCTGTCAACAATAAAAAAAAAAAAGTTACAGACCTTAGGCCTTACATAATATAACAGGTTGCAATACAACTTGTAGGAAATTACCCTGAATACCTAATAAGCACCAAACGGTGTCTGATCTACCTACCAATAAACATGAAGCGACGATAACTCAGTGGTTAGCGCGGTCGGTTCGCACAAAAAAGGGCGTAGGTTCAAACCCCAACAATGAGCTTGAGCTGCTGAAGGGAAACATCGTGAGGAAACCATAGCATGGTGGTAGAGTATTTTACAGAACTCGGCTGACTAGCTACCCTCAAGCTAAAAATATTAAAAGTAAATTCAAATAAATAAAAATAAAAAAAAAAACTAACGGTGTGTTCCGGCTGCCTCACTTAAGAGCCAGTTCTCTAGTCCAGGCTAGGTGCGTTTACCATCTTCGACCACACCGTCACTTAACATCAGATGAGCTGTGGTCAACACCGAGACTGTCAACTTTAAAAAAACCATAATAGCTTGACTGTAGTCATATCATTGGTCCCGCTTCTTTACAAGAAAAGGATCCATCCAATAAAATTGCCACAGGTTTTATTGTATTGACCATACTGGCTTTTATTGTTTTTCTTAACTATTCTTTTGTTTGTTCAAAATAAAAGAAAATATATCGCAGGACATTACACACAGCGCCATCTGACCACCAAACTGAGCAAAGCTTGTACTATGGAAGTCAGATAACTGAGAGAACACTTGAATACTTTTTTTTGTTACATACTTATAATAAATACAGAACACCCAGACACAGAACAAACATTTGTTTATACCACAAAATGTTTATCCAGGGTGGGAATCGAACCCACGCCCTTCAGCTCTTGGAACAGACATAAAAAATATCGTAGTACTATACACACAGCGCCATCTGACCACCAAACTGAGCAAAGCTTGTACTAATACTTTTTTTTTGTAAATACATACTTATAATAAATACAGAACACCCAGACACAGAACAAACATTTGTTTATACCACAAAATGTTTATCCCGGGTGGGAATCGAACCCACGCCCTTCAGCTCTTGGAGCAGACATAATACCAATAAATAAATAAATATCGTAGGACATTACACACAGCGCCATCTGGCGCTGATCTATAATACATACAGTACACCCAGTAACATAACAAACATATGTTTATTCACAAAATGTTTGCCCTGAGTGGGAATCGAATCCACGCCCTACAGCTCTCAAGGCAGATATACTACCAATGAACCAACAGGGCTGTCAAAATAGTGCTTTAGTATACTGACCGCATAGGACAAGTGTCGCATGCAAACGGGCGCTGCCCCGAGTGTATCATGGAGTGTTTCTTGAGAGAATTGGGCTTCGTGAAGGAGGCTCCACATTTGTCGCACTTGTACGGATGAGCGCCCGTGTGAGTCGCCATGTGTGACGTCATTTGACCTGAACACATAACCATTTACTTTATACAAGGTGGTCTAGCATGGTGGTAGGGTACTTTAATACTCCACTAGCTAGCTTTTTTTTTTATTAGAAAAGTAATGAGACGAACGAGACGCTCTTCTAATGGTAAGAGATAACGCCTGCCCATGACCATTGCAGCGAAACACAGAACTTTGAGTAACAAAACAAAGTCCAGGGCATCACTGCTTTGGCGCTCATTACTTTGAGACCACCCTCAATTGGAAATCTGCCGCCAAGTACAGAACAGTGTGTTCCGGCAGCCTCACTTAAGAGCCAGTTCCATTCCAGGCTAGGTGTGCTTTACCATCTTTGACCACACCTTCACTTAACATCAGGTGAGCTGTGGTCAATCACATAGCCTGTTAAGCATTTAAAAAAAATGCAAAATAGAATAGAATAAAAGTACATATAAATACTTTTTTTTTTCATAAATACATACTCATAATACATATAGAACACCCAGACACAGAACAAACATTTCTTTATTCACAAAATTTTTGCCCTGAGTGGGAATCGAACCCACGTCCTACAGCTCTTAAGGCAGATAATTAATTATACTACCAATGAACCAACAGGGCTGTCATTTTTGTTTGATTAGTGGGATTTAATATAATACTTAAATATTTGATAATGATGACTTCCAAAATGACTATACTTGTATAGTCATATATATAATTTATAATTACTTGTAATTATAAATTATATATTATTTAAACAGTATTACATTATAAATTTCAAGTTTTATATGTAAATGTAAATACAATGTATTTGACATTGTAATTTTATTTGACTTTATCGTATTTATTATTATTGTATTTTTATTATAATAATTGAGTTATTTAAACATGAAAAATAATTGTAAAAACAACACTTACAGACAAACATGTTTTAAAAATTATTAAAATTAAAACATCATCTTACCCTTAGTACAGAATGATTTAGGACACAGTTTACACTGATACGGCTTGGCTCCGGTGTGACGTAGCATGTGTTGCCGTAGATTGGAGCTGTTTGCGAAACCTTTACCACATTCCGAGCAGAGATATGGGGTCTCTTTTGTATGTGTGCGTATATGATCCTTCAGACTACACACTTGAGCAAAGGCTGCGGAAGAAGAGATACATTATTTTACATTTAAAATAGTGGTTTATGCTGCTTTATAAAGTACCGAGAAGAGTATTGCAGCTGGCGAAATTACTGGGCTGTTGGGACTAACCATCAAGTATCAAAGTAATGAGCGCGAAAGCAGCGATGCCCGTACTTTGTTTTGCTACTGAAAGTTCTGTGTATCGCTGCAATGGTCATGGACATGCGTCATCTCTTACCATCAGGAGAGCGTATCGTTCGTCTCACTGCTTTTACTTTAAAAAAAAAACTATTTGTACATCAAATATTTAGGACACTATAGAGGATCTTACTCAAAATATGTTAGAAATTGAACTTGTACAGATTTTAAAACTAAACTGCTATAAAATATTTGGTAGGTACTTTACAAGAAAATAATCATTCATAAATATTGTTTAACAATGATTATATTTCTTGTAAAGAAAATTTCCTTTTATTTGAGGTAATTTACTATGAGCACCCACAGTAAATTTTTATTATTAGTTTATTTGTTGGTTTGTTTATCTATAGTATTATAAAGAAGAAAGATTTGTTTGTTTGTTTGTAATGAATAGGCTACGAAACTACTGGACCGATTTCAAAAATTTTTTCACTTTTGGGAAGCTACACTATCCCAGAGTGTCATGGCTACTTTTTAATCCGCGTAGTTCCCGTTCCCGTGGTACCTGTATTCCCACGGGAACGGGAACTACGCGGATGAAATCGCGAGGCGTCCGCAAGTCTATTATAATTCTATGAAAAGACTTTAGGCTAAGAAATAAACTTGGCATAGTATCTTCCAAGTTAAAGCTTTAGCAACCTTAAGGAATTATTATTAAAAAAACTTGAACTAAACAGTTTCATTCCACCTTCATCGTAAGAACCACTAAACAATGGAATGGAACATGTGGCAGCACGAGCGGGTGTTCCCTGCCTGAGTGCCTGATTGACTATAATGTTATATTTAATAATTAGCTGCGCCCCGCGGTGTTACCCACTACATGTTTTTGGGATAAAATGTAGAACATGTCTTAATACAGAGTCTCAGCTACCTCCATACCAAATTTCACTCAAATCCGTTTAGTCGTTTTTGCGTGAAAGAGTAACAAACATCCATCCATCCATCCAAACTTTCACATTTATAATATTAGTGGGATTTAAAAATTTCACCTTTACTGCAATGTGGACAAACATTAGGTTTATTGTCTTTGTGTGTATTCAGGTGTGATCTTAGCTGATCACTTCTAGAGTAACTTTTGTCACATTTTGTACACTTATAAGGTTTCTCAAGATGCAATTTCAAATGCCTCCTCAGCAATGGCTTTGAAACAAAACTTTTACTACACGTATCACACGTGAATTGTTTTTCTTTATCTCTTTCATGAGTATTTATATGAGTAGTTAACGCTCCAGATTTGGTAAATGACTTTGCACATTGTTGACATTGGTATCTGAACTCTTCGTTGCCATTTTCATTTTTTACCATCACTATGGTGTATAATTGTTCCTGATCTTCTCTCAATGATGACTTACTGTGTTTATCTAGGTGTTTGAGCAATGATGATTCTTTTTGAAATTGCTTGTCACAATACAAACACAGGAAGGGATGAGAATGCGACTGTAAATGCTTCAGATATCTCTTTTCCTTAGTGTAAGTTTTACTGCATTGGTCGCAGCTGAAGATATTAACTTCAGGTTTTATTGTACAATCATTTGAATCTATTACGAAGGCATCTGTAGTATCAAAGAAGTCTTCCATGTTTTCCGTTTTGAATGTTGAATCTATTTCTTCCTTGGTCTCATTTTTAACTTCTTCACGGATCATTTTGAAATGTTTTTCTGCTTCAGCGGCTTTTTGACGGAATGAGGAAAATTTTTGTAATAATTCGGAACACTCTTCACAAATGTTTTGTGGTAGTCCATCATCTTGTTTTATCTGTAATATGATATGAAATTTCTTAGCATATATTTATGCTCACCTATATGGTCCATGTTGTGTGTATAACCTTTGATATGGTCATATCTGTTTCTTTGGATACTCTTAACAACAAAACCATTCATGATACAATTTTTTAGTGATTTTTTTATTAACGTCTTATCTCACATTTATTAAAAGAAATGTTATCTTCTATACAATTCCTAAACATACAGCAAAGTGCCCTTACTTGTTTTATGCTTATAGATAATTATTTTACATTCTAGGAATTACAGGACTTTTGAGACTAGCTTTCAGTCTCGAAGTAATGAGCACCAAATCAGCAATGCCCTGGGCCTTGTTTTTTTACTCAAAGTTGTTTATCACTGCACTGGTCATGGACAGGCTTTATCTCTTACCTTCGGGAGTTAGTTGAAAAACTTAAAAACAACACAAATTTTAGTTATATTGGTATTGTTCACTTCACTATGTTACTAAACAAAAGCACAACAACATTGCAGTTAAATAAGATTTACTTATCATAATAAGTATATTTTGTTTATAGATTATTTATTATCTGTCATTATAACACCCATCAAGATAGGTAGACAAATAAACAGCTAGTATTGGTTTAGTTATTAACAACCTAGTTCTAGCACCTTCCAGAAAAGTCTTAAAGTTGTATGACCATCAACTAATAGTGGATATTAATATGTAAGTATTCATATTCATATAGAAAGGAAAATAGACAACCTACCTGTAATGTAGTACATTCCATCAATAACTGAACAAGTTGCAGGTTGTCACCTTCATGACGTCTGACGACCAATCCGTACAAGTTAATTAGATTGGCATCTTGTTTCATACAAGTCCTACAAGATGACAACATTGCGCTGGTGTCGAAGAATCCAATTAGAACAAGTGCTTGTTTAACTAGTATTTAGATAGGTAGTAGTAACTAAATCACTTTGTTTATGGCTTTTCAATATTAAACCGCACCGCTTTAATTAATACGAATTACGGAAAACATCATACAACATTTTAACTAGTAACATAGAAAAGAAAATAAATAACAGTACTAGGTATTTGAGAATGGAGAATGTAGTTATTACGTCCTCCCTCACTGACACAAACCATAATACAATTTAAACAGTGGACAGTCAACACATAAAGAGAAACGATAAACATGCAAATACAAATTCATCAAATCTGAATAATTTACAATTTCACAAATCCATTCACCACAAACAAACAAAAAGTTAAATGACAATATGGAATATGACAACTATGACATATAGTGAGAATTTTTTTTGCTCGTCTTTGTTTCTAGCATCGCAAGTTGTGCATTTGCTAATGTCAAGTATTGCCGCGTTTTCAAATATTTCTAGATCAGACTAAATCTAAGGCACATTGAGTAAATCAAGATCAAGTCTCAAGATTTGATGTTATTTGTGGATCCGATTGGTATATTTTGACTAAAACTGTCTTCGACTCAAATCAGTGATCATTAATTCCAAACTTATAGTAGATTTACGGTAATTTTACATTTTTCATTGTTTAGTTTAGTTTACCGCAGTGAAAAATTACAGCGCAGGGAAAATATTGAAATTATGAATTAGACTTTTCCTAGTAATCAAAATTAATACGTATCTAGAACAAAATGAAGCAAAGCGAATTTACATTACTTGTTGGAAAAGGAATTCTCGATAAATTAATAGGTACTCATCATTTACTTATTAAAATAAAAAAAATGGTTGTCTTTGTCCTAAACATGCTCTCAATAGGCCATAGAGTTTTTGGCGGGAACGCGGGAAGAGTCGTGTAGCTCCGTTGTATTTTTTTCCAAAACTAGTGTTTTGTCGAGTGTTTATGCATAAAAATGGTAGTGTTTTATTCATAAAGTGCCGAATTACAAGCGCGAGTGTGGGAAAATGATATAATGTGGTGAAACATGAGTTTTCGTGTTGCTTCCAAAACTCCATCGAAGCTTTGTAGTAAAGTTGCCACTACTTTACTAAAGCATGACTGGAATTAACTGACATGAACTGGACTTGACAAAGACGACTTTGACGATAACTATAGCTAAGATACAGCAGAAATAACACTTAAGACAAGGCAGTATGGCTTTATAGCTTTAGCCTGCCCGAAAGGGCAAATTATTCAAAAAAAAAAAAAAACAATAGGCCATGCGTCAAATCTCGGGTAGGCTTATTGTGTAAATGTTATACCTGATGTTGACGAGAATAACTGGATAAATCCATGATTATGACAATATTTTAGAATAAACAAGTCTAATAAACGCTAATAAAGTCTTTTTCAATATCTAAAGTGGTAACACTTAACTTTTCGTGTTGCTTCATAACTCCATCGAAGCTTGAAAGGCATGACTGGACTCTACCGGCACGGGCTGGACTTCACCAAGGCTAGGCTTTGACTGTAAGTCTGTAACCAAAGATGTTAGAGTTACAATGCAAAAACCGAAGTACTTCATTATAAAGATTAGGTTTATAACTATCTGCCGATGAATGATTTAAAAAACGAACTTTTTTTCACAACTTAGGGATGTCCGATATCACGATTAATACTTCGATTTCGATTTTGTTTTACGGTATTACTCACATGAATGCTATGTGCCATCGAACTGATACGATGGCTAATTTATACCGGTTTTAGGCTATTAAGACTAATAATTAAAAATAACTATTTTGTTACTACAATTAAATATTTTTTATGTAAACAAAGATTTTTTTGCTCTTTCTTTATTAATTGTTCATTTTCCAGGTCAGAAAGATATACACGCCAAACTTATTCCCAACCAATCGTAATACGATTATATTATTATGTGCGATTTTTTTTGGGAGGAATACTTGTCTTTTCCTTTCGATATAAAAAATCTATAAAATTCGATTCCAATAATACTCGATATGGAAGCTTTTCGAGTACGTACCTACTTGTCTATTTATTTTTAATACCTAAAAACAAAACAAGGGTTTTTGAGTTTTGGCGGGAACGCGGGAAGAGTCGTGTCGCTCCGTTGTATTTTTTTCCAAAACTAGTGTTTTATCGAGTGTTTATGCATGAAAATGGTGGTGTTTTATTCATAAAGTGCCAAATTACAAGCGCGAGTGTGGGAAAATGATATAATGTGGTGAAACATGAGTTTTCGTGTTGCTTCCAAAACTCCATCGAAGCTTTGTAGTAAAGTTGCCACTACTTTACTAAAGCATGACTGGAATTAACTGACACGAACTGGACTTGACAAAGACGACTTTGACAAAAAACTAGCTACGATGGCACTTATTTAACTTTTGAAACTTGAAAATATATAATTACTTGACACTGGCAAATGCTAAAACGCGATGCCAAAACCAAAGAAAAAAAAAAACAAGGGTTTTGGCGGGAACGCGGGAAGAGTCGTGTCGCTCCGTTGTATTTTTTTCCAAAACTAGTGTTTTGTCGAGTGTTTATGCATAAAAATGGTGGTGTTTTATTCATAAAGTGCCGAATTACAAGCGCGAGTGTGGGAAAATGATATAATGTGGTGAAACATGAATTTTCGTGTTGCTTCCAAAACTCCATCGAACCTTTGTAGTAAAGTTGCCACTACTTTACTAAAGCATGACTGGAATTACTGGACTTGACAAAGACGACTTTGACGATAACTATAGCTAAGATACAGCAGAAATAACACTTAAGACAAGGCAGTATGGCTCTATAGCTTTAGCCTGCCCGAAAGAGCAAATAATTAAAAAAAAAAAATCTTTTGAAGAACGAAAAATAGTGCAGGAGTTTTGGCGGGAACGCGGGAAGAGTCGTGTCGCTCCGTTGTATTTTTTTCTAAAACTAGTGTTTTGTCGAGTGTTTATGCATAAAAATGGTGGTGTTTTATTCATAAAGTGCCGAGTTACAAGCGCAAGTGTGGGAAAATGATATAATGTGGTGAAACATGAGTTTTCGTGTTGCTTCCAAAACTCCATCGAAGCTTTGTAGTAAAGTTGCCACTACTTTACTAAAGCATGACTGGAATTAACTGACACAAACTTGGACTTGACAAAGACGACTTTGACTATAAAACTAGCTACGATGGCACTTATTTAACTTTTGAAACTTGAAAATATATAATTACTTGACACTGGCAAATGCTAAAACGCGACGCCAAAACCAAAAAAAAAAAAAAAAAAAAAATAGTGCAGTGCAGTTTTTTTTTACAAGTTATTTTTGTACGATTATTAACCCATATATCTGCCGTAAAGCTGAAGTGCCGTGTTTCAGTTATACGGGTTATACCTTTAATATACATAGGTGGCTTAATATTAATAATGGACGATATAGTTTTTATCGGTGATTGGGTCAAAGACAGAGTTTTAGGTTCGGGAAGTTTTGGTATTGTAGTTTTATGGAAACACAAAAGAACAGACGAGAAACTCGCCATAAAGACGTGTAAATGGGGCGATGAACTTACAGAAAAACACAAAGAAAGATGGACCAAGGAAGTAGAAATGCTGCAGTGTTGCAGGAATCCAAATATAGTAGGTACTAAGGAGCTACCATCCGAGTTTGTTATAGGTCTTAGACGTGCTAACCCTTCAGGACTTCCTATACTATGTATGGAATACTGTAGCGGCGGTGACCTACGTCAACTGTTGAACAAGCCTGAATCCTGCGCCGGGCTGAAGGAGCAACAAGTAAGACAGATTTTAAGTGACCTCAGAAACGCGATGCAGTTTCTCCATCAAAATAGAATAACGCATCGCGACTTGAAACCTGAAAATATTGTCGTTAACGTCCTCGACACTGCGTCACAACTTACTCAAAACCAGGCACAGGTGACATACAAATTAATTGATCTCGGATATGCTAAAGAAATTGATTCTAACTCTATTTGCGCCAGTTTTGTCGGAACTCTTCAATATCTAGCTCCTGAACTACTGTATAGTAAGACATACAGTAATTCTGTAGACTTCTGGTCTCTTGGCTTGCTTGCATTTGAAATTATTTGTGGGAAGAGACCTTTTTTACCATTTATGTCACCAGTACAATGGATGCCTCATGTGAAAAAGAAATCTCATTCTAATATTTGTCTTTACGAAACTTTCCATGATGATATTGAATACTCTAATGAAGTTTTTCCTGAAAATCACATATCAAAACCCTTGAAAATATTCATGGAAGACTGGTTAAGAATAGCTCTTGAGTGGGATCCAAAGCTACGGGGAAGGAATGCTCCATCCAGGGTAACATTCAACATACCAGAAGAAGACAAAGAAAAGGCAAGCAAAGTTGTTATATTTGAGCAACTTGAAGCAATTCTGGCTAGGAAAGTTATAAAAATTTTCTCTGTGGTCACACTGTGTGAGCTTGCATATGAAATAGACGAGAAAACAACTGTCTCTGCACTAAAATTGTGGATACAGAGGGATACCAACATCACAGCCTATGAACAAATTTTGGTGTCACATACAAAATACTCTGAACTGGCTGATGATGATATTCTGATGAGATATTGGCATGACAGTGCTGACTATGTCCTGTCTGTTTTTAGCAAGATACAAATATTGGCCGATAACATAGAGACTGTTGTACCAAAAGCTGTCCAAAGATGCTTGGAGCACCCAAAAGCTCTGTACAATTTCAAAAACAGTCAGCATTTATACCACAATGGCCTTTATTTTATAATGAAGCAGATGGAATTATATGACTTAGTGATCAAAGGTCTTTTTGTAAGAGGAGAATCGTTAAAATATGAAGGAAATCAGTTGCTCCTGAAACACAATTCTGTTGATAAAAACATTGGCAATTTAGTTGCCAAACAAGAAATTATGGATACAATGACAGAAATTGGCGTAAAACACATAACTAATTTGCGAGAAAATTCCACCGGGACTAACTTGCTGGGAGGCTTTGACAAGATATTCAACGAGTCTAATGAAGTGTCTGAAAAAATCAACAAGCTTCGAAGTGCCTGGACACAAGTGACGGTGAGACTGCAATCGGCAACCAGAAGATGTAATGAAACTGTCTCGTCCGATCTTAATAACTTTGTAGCAAAATACAACTATCAGGCAGTTTACACCAATGCTTATAAAGCTTTTATACTGCACAAAAAAAGTATAAACGAAAACAAAGGTAAAGAGCGCCAGTGTACTGATATCATGAAGGTTTGCTATGACTGCTTGAAGCTAAGGAGCAAAATTTTGGCAGAAATTCGACACCAACCATTCTCATTGAAGCTCATGGACTTGAGCACTGAATTTGCCAAAATTAGGGATATTGTCAAAAATGCTCATGAACACACTGAGAAACTGCTAGTTAATTTGTGCAATGTGTTAGATGAAATCACAAACTGCACTTGGTCTACAATAAACTTGGCAGTGAGAGATGTCGACCATCTATCAGATCTGCCATATAGTGTGGTTTCTTTCCAAAAAAAAGATTTCAAAATTGGCGAATCTGTATCGGATCATTGCATCAAAGTAGCCAACAAAGTGGAGGAAGGAGAAAATCTAAAATCCCTCATTGAAGATAGCCTAAAAATAAGACAAAACCACACGCATTTGACTAAAACGTTGAACTCTCAAAAAGAATTATTGAAGAAACCTATATTTGATTTTAGTTTCCTAGATGAATAGGAATTCTTATTAGTAATAAGTCCTGCATGCACTTGGTGTTACCAAGAATGCATCATTAATTAGCTACTAACTATATTCTAAGAATATCACAATTTTATAAAGTGCCTTATACTTGTATTTTGTCTATTTATATAACATTACTTTATAAAAACATTTGTGTTCAATTGAGTCATTCGGACCATTGGAGCTATCAGAATTTCTTTACAACTACTAACTTTGTAGAGCAGTTTTGACAGCTAAGCAGAAGGAATTGATAAAAAAATAGAGGGAAAAGATTATTTACATTAGAGTTATTATGTATTAAAATTTATCAACATTGTTATTAAAACCAAAATAATACTTAATTGCATGTTTCTACTCTTTATTGTAGTTATTTTGTTGTACTTACTGTGATTTTTTACAAGTAATAAATTTTAATATTTATGACTATAGTAAATACTAAACGAGTTGTGCCAAATTTAATAAAAAATTGTTTATTGATTTTTGTTAACATTTAATAATTTTCTTATCTTGATGTTTTGTTTTTGTTCGTTTTCTAGTCAAAAAACTGAATGTGCAATTAAAATATTTACCACTTTATTGGAAGAAGTGTTTTCATTTTTATGTAAATTCATCACTTATTTCTTCAGATCAGACTAACTTACGTTGTAGAAATACATACTTAGTGTAAATGTTTTACAGTTTATAGTAATTTCAGCTAATTATTTACCTAAAAAAAAGCTTTTGTTTGTTTCCTACAAGTAACTACAACCAAGCTGTGAAATACGTTGTCAAGCACCATGCTGGTGTATTTTGTCAGCTTAACTTAAGGAAAGCCATTTTCATTCCTCCCAAAGTCGTGAGATTTTTATTGGCGCTTACGAAAATTTTATGCGACTGTGAATCTTATTGCCCTGGGATACGGTATTTGGTCAAAGAATAAAAAGCTCAAAGGATAGAAACGAGATTTCCAGGCAAGGTGGGTTTTGCGGAATTTTGGCGGGAACACTGAAAAGTCATGTCGCGGCATTAATTTATTTTTTAAAACATGTTTTTTGAGTGTTTGTGTATACAAATAGTGGTGTGGTGTTGTACTATTTATTATAAAGTGCCAAATTACGTGCGCCAGTGAGGCAACGTAACGACTTCGTGTTGCGTCCAAATCTTGTTGTCACCACTAAGTACATTACTATGGCATGACCAGACTTCACCGAGACCTTGATTTGAGTGACTGACTTGATTTTTCAAAAATTACTTAAATGTATTGAAACACTTGACACTGGTATGTATGCACAAAGTGCGACCCCAAAAACAAAGAAGGTAGTGGCCACAGTTCAACTGATTCAGTAGAACTGGTCGTGAGTTCGATTCCCACTCAGGGCAAAACATTTTGTGAATAAACAAATGTTTGTTCTGTGTCTGGGTGTTCTGTATTATGTATATTGTATCAGTTATCTGACTACCATCACACAAGCTCTGCTTAGTTTGGGCCCAGTGTGTTTAGTGCTGTGTGTTTAGTCCTACGATATTTATTTATTTATTAACACACTTAGTCTATAGGTATAGGCGTGTGAACTATTAATAGGAAATGATACTGATAAGTTCAGAACAATTTTGTTATCATTTTCGTGGTTCGGCACGGAGATAAAGAAAAAATCTTGTTATCTTAGCCAAAAATTATTTAACTAGAGGCAGTAAAAACAATAAGCTTACGCTAAAGAGGCAAAGTTTTGTTAACAACGGCCAGTCGAAGGTTTCATCATTACTAGTAACCCCGGTTGGGATACTATAAGATCAAACCTTCGCACAGGCGCAATTTGTTTTAGCAACTTTTAGCAACGAAAAATAAAGTTTAATATGGTGGTAGGTATTTATTTTAAGTTACAAAGAATACGAACATAAATCGGGTCTAAAGCCTAATTTGATCTTGAGGACGGCTGTGAAGTTTGCACGAGGTGTTGCCCTGTGCAATAGATAGCAACTATGCGCGTAATTCTGTAAAACTGCACTCTCCGAATACTTCAAGCCACCAATAAATTCGAAAAAACCTTACAGGAAGCATTAAACCAAATCAATTGTAAAAATTAAAAAAGAATAGTTCCGGTAAAGACTTGAAGCCATTCTTTGAATCTGTTCATATTATTATTCAGTGTTTTCACGTTGGACGGGGTTTGGAGATATTCTTCGGGAGCCAGTCTTGGCTCAGGGCCACCACTCACGTGCAGCCAGATGGACAGCACAGCGTCGTCAATATTCGCAACATTTCGGCGACACAACCTCGCCGACGTCACACAGGTCGCCACCAAGGCGGTCATACTACCCACCGACACGCCTCGAGAATCTAAACCCCATGGCCTCTCTCTACGAGCCGATAAAAAGTAGTTCTGTAATAGAGACTCAGCAGCATCGTCCAGCACAACTTCCAAACCAGCAACAGAGTCCAAATAAATCGCTACGTCATTCAAAGCTTCTTTTTCTTCATCGTTCAATTCGACCGGCTCTATTGCTCTTAATAGAACGAATTCAGCAATCTCGTCAGGATATTCGTTTAAATCGCCCCTGCAAGTAGTCCCAAAAATACTGGCTACATTTAGAACGTTTATCTTTTTAAAGTCCATCCCTTGTGCCCATACTGCGCTTTGAAGTTTCGCTTTCCCAGTAGCAGTGCTCACTTCCCCGCTTTCTATGGCCGCTAATATTGCAGATATTTGTTTTTGATTGTAGGCATGAAGCGGCAACGGCATAACACATATACCACCGGATGACGCTATCAAGGCGGTAGAAACCGCAGTATTGGAAGCCCCCAGGACGAGCGATTCGTCAGCAATTCGAGCCGCATCTGCCATGATTTCTCCAACATATCTGGTATCAAATCCCGCCACTAAAACGTGGACAATGTTACAGCCAGTTAGCATGTTAGCTTTTATGCTACTGAGACTTATGAGCAAGCTGATCTTGAGGTGCATGAAACAGTTTAGCGGGCAGACATTGCAGCCGAAGCACGAGGCGAGGCAATAGATAAACTTCCACGGGATACCATCACAAGCCTGGTATAATTCCTTGATGTCTTTCGGAATCGGGCTGGTTATTGGCGTTGACAGTGGTACAATCTCTTCCAACGAGAATACAATTGTCAGTTTTTGCGTCACGATTGCATGTATCGAGTATCTGGACCCGAGAGCCAGTTTGCAAAGCAAATCGTCAGCTATATTGAAATGTTTAGCGTAAATGTTATTGTCCAACTTGAACGTAGCCTTCACTTTTTCTCCACATCGCCTTAAGCCACCGTTTTCGATTAGGACACTCTTACAGACGTAGCATTTGCGGGCGACTTTCGGTATGAAATGTAAAATTACTTCGCTGCCCTCACATTCTTCAGGGCACGACCAAACCGTGTGATGAACGTAGGTTTCCGGCTTGGATACAGCTATGAGTACACCTTCAAAGATGACTAGGCCTGAGTATCTACGGGTGTTGGGGGGCTCATTTACAATTGACTTTGGTAAATTTTTAAATCTTGTTATTGCAAATACTTGTGCTGGTTGTACATTTTCAATTGTATCATTCTGCGCAGCTTGTAAGCAGGCAAACAATATATCACTGCAAATTTTTTGCCATTTTAAAGGTTCTTTTAGTAAAAGATCTCCAATATCAGGAAATGTTTCCAGGATATCCATGACGTCTATTTCTAGTAAGCATCGAAGCGGTGGAAATTTGTTTGCATTTTCCTTTAATTCTGTTTGAGCGAATTGTTTACACTCATTATTAAAGTCTTCCAAGTAACGCCTATTGTCTAAGTATAGCAATAATTGACATTGCAGTTCCATTATCTTGATAGTTTTTTTTGAAGTCAGGCTCTTATTTTGTAACAAAAACAAAATGCTTCTTGTTCATAATCTTAACATAATTTTTTCTTCTTTTTTTAAATTTTTTGCCGCCAATATTTTTCCCACCACGAACCATAGACTACGTAATTTACCTAAGTATTTACCTCTTCAAACAGATAGGGTTTGAGTTGTGATATTGATTTGTACTAGGTAGGACCAACTTTCAATTTTTTTAAACCAATTGTTGATTTTGTCTCTAAAAAAACAACAACTCGATTGACAGTTCGTTTTTATAGACAATTCTTTAATTTAATATCCAGTGCAGAGCGCTTCGACCTCTCGAAGACCTAGCCGCAGATACATATCTACATACCTACGATTAGATACTTTCACATTATCATAAAGTGCGTTGGTTACGAAAAAAATCTCCCACTAATGTCATTACGCAAAACTTTACGACATCGAAAATACTTCCTACACGTAGCATTTTACCCACTCGAACCCACGCCTTTATAAAGGACAGCTGATTACTCCCTATGAAGGCCATGAGACTATTATATGAGCCATCGGCGACAGTCTTAGCGGAAACGCCGCGCCGAATATGCAAATATTACTAGTATCAAATCAAGCGATTACTACCCAATGACATAGGTAGTGCTGTTCATTCATTGTGACCGTGTAGGTACAATCAACAGCAAAGTCTAACCATTGTTGCTATTTATTTGAAATATGAGCAAAAATCGGAAATTATTTAAAAATCGGTTGTGCCTGTGCAAATCGTGCTCTTTTGCCATGGTTCTGTAGTACCACAGAATATGATTTAAATAAAAACATGTTTTTCGATAAATTTTTTCAAGAGTCATTAGGTAGATACCGTGCCCCTATTGGTGTTTGTACGATAAGAGTTTAATTGCATTTTGTTAAACTAAGTTTCGTGTGTTTTTTTTCGTTATTTCTACTTAGAGCAAATAAAACCAACACACATTTTTTACAAAGAGACTCCACTAAAATTGTACCTTCACTATGTTATAGGAATTAGTCCATCGTTAAAAAGATTAGAAAGCCAATATTAAGAGACGAGGATAGACTTAGTTAATAATAACCCGTTGGTCAATCAACCCTAATAATGTAATCAAACATTTCCGCCTCCACATTTCTGCGGGATTGCAGTTTTCTCGTGCATTCCGATGCAATATTATAATTTAGGTTTAATTTACCGCTCGAGTGTACATGAACGAAGCGGGCGAACTTGTGGGCGGAGTGAGCGTATTTTTCAAGTAGAATCCAAGCGCAGGCGTCGCGTGGGGCGACCTAGTGATGGGAGTTATACTTACTACGAAACTGCTAATGCTAATTTCGCGTTTTAACCTGTTTACTATTCCAATGATTTTTAATGTTGGAATTTTATTACTAAATTGAAAATTAATTAAATTCGATTAGCAAACAGATTTTGTATCCACAAATAAAAATAATTTTTGATATTCACTTGCGGCTAAGTCAATTCCGGAGAGACACGAAGTAGCTGTAAATTTTTTAACAATTATTGTTCGATAATAAGTGGGTAGGTATGTACTTACTTATTAAAAATGTATAATTATAGCTATGTTTTATGTGATCATGAGTTGTGTCATAGATACTGATATAATACGCTCTATCAATAGAAATAATGTTGAACCCAGCGTAGGTTAAATGTAGGTATAAGTAAACCAACCAAAGGCCTCTTTAAGCAGTTTAAAAACTCTTAAACCCGATTTCCGGCGACAGGGGTAACCGATTAAGTTTGATAGGAGATAAGTTGTACTTATCCAATCGGCCACTAATGACATCATAGATATTCTATATAATCACACAGTCATCATTTTTTTACATATTAATTCATTGCTTAGGTATTTTTTTTTTCACTTTTACTCTATACCTTGCTTAGTGCAACTGTAAGTGATATAAGGTTAATAAATAAATCCAATTCTGCTACTTGCTATTTGGAAAGATCTGCTATTTGGTATCATATTTCCAAGATTCAGAATTTCTAGTGCGGGTGCTAATTAACGCTAACACTCCTTTTTATTTTATTGTTTATATTTGCCCACTCACTTAATAATTTGTAATGCCATTTTGCGGTGTGTCCATAAAGTGTGTCATTTATTTATTTATCTGCTAAGGGCTAGTGCGAATTTATCCCCGCACTAGCGACCGCGGACGCCCCACGCGCTTCCAGCGCTCGCGCAGCCTCACTCGTGCTCACTCCATGCCCGAGCACGACAAATACCAGCTGCGGCCGCGCGCGGCGCGCTCCCGCGAGCCTCGCGCGCGTCGCACTCCTCAGCCGCTCAGCAAATATCGCCGAAAGACAGCGAACGCGCGCGAACGGAGCCGCATGCGCGAAATCAACCGCGCCTTCGAAACTCTGCGTCGAGCCGTACCCGCCGCAGCCGTCACTGGAACCCCGGTCCCTTGCGAGAAACTCACAAAAATCACAACCCTCAGACTTGCCATGCGGTACATAACAGCACTTTCAGCAGCGCTGCGAGAACCTCAAAGAGAGATGGGAGATACACGCCCAGACCGCTGGCCGTCACCTTTCTGCTCCGACCTGTCAGAGTTCTCCACAGAACGTGACACTACTTCCGAATTCGGAGGAGCAGACGACTCCTTGTCTCCGTTTGATGAATTCTTCGCGGAATTCGACTGCGATTACATTGACCGGACATTTGCGTGAGTGAAGTGTTGTGATGCTGGACTGATCCTAATTAGGTATTCCTTTGCCATACTAATATTAGTTTTATAATTAAGAATTTCTGAGATCTTATTTTTATTTATTTTATTATTATTTTTGTAATAAATTTTTATTGTTATCGTTTATAATAGTTTATTTTTATTTGTCGTTATTTAGTTTAAGCCGTCTGTGCGTGTGTATCAACTTATGAATATTAATTTATTATTTATACTACACCATTTTAATTTAAGGTAAAATTGTATACTTGTCGTGAACTGTGGTTTAACCGTGCTTATGAGTTTTCCTGCATTTTGCGGAAAAAATATTTTAAGTACACATGCGTGTCCTGGCGAAGTACACTTCCAAATTTCGTCAATATCGGCTCAGTCGTTCAGCCATGAAAGGTAGTGAATGAAACAAACTGACAGACAGATAGTGTTTTTTTCGTGTAGATACATTGAAATATTATTGTGTTACATTTTTATGTAAAACATTCTCATTGGTATAAAATGTAACTTAGTATTATACTTAAGACATATTTTTGAATGAATATTTTATTTACTTTTCTGTAAAACGAGATACATCTTTTTACAGTTGATATATTTCGATCGTTTCAAATTTCTAAAAATGGGATTACAGACCTGCTTGGTTTCATGTAAGCACGTGCCATAAATTTCATGAGATGAAGGGACCAAATTAAAATTATTATTTTATTACGATAAATTTGATGATAAATGTTTGTTCAGTGTCTGACTGTTATGTATGTATGTATTTACAAAAAAAAGTAAATAAGTATTCTATCAGTTACCTGGTTCCCATAGTACAAGCTTTGCTTAGTTTGGAGCTAGATGAGGCTGAGTGAAACGTCCGAGGATACCTATTTACTAAATTTTATTTCTAGGATTCGTTTACGAAAACAATATACATAGATAAACGTAAACGTATAGATAATAATATAAATAAACTGATAAAGCAATGAAGTTTTGGCAGCCTAGTTATAGACTGTCTGGCTTCCAATCTGGAGGTCCTGTGCAACGCGGCACGCACCTTTTCGAAGTAATGCTATGTGCCGATAACTTCTAACGGGGACCGAAAACATCGTGAGAAAACCTACAAAAACCACATGTCCAAAAGTTCTTAAAAAAAGTTCTCGAAGATGTGTAGTCTGCTAACCCTCACTTGGCCAGCGTGGTGGACTACGGCATTACCCTTCTCACAATGAGAAGAGGCCCGCGCCCAGCAGTGGGACCGCTTACAAAAAAAAACCGTCCAAGTGCGAATCGGACTCGCGCACGAAGGGTTCCGTACCATAATTTATAAAAACGGCAAACAAATCACGTTTGTTGTATGGGAGGCCCCCTTAAATATTTTTTTATTTTTAATTTTTAGTATTTGTTGTTATAGCGGCAATAGAAATACATTATCTGCGAAAATGTCAACTGTCTAGCTATCACCGTTCTTGAGATACAGCCTGGTGACAGACGGACGGACGGACAGCGAAGTCTCAGTAATAGGGTCCCGTTTTATCCTTTGGGCACGGAACCCTAAAAACAAGGCTGACTCGAAATTCGGTATAAGCGAAGTTTAAAATGCGCATGCCATTCAGTTAAGTCTATTCCTGAATTCAGTATACTTAGTTTAATAACTCCATATAGGTACTGCAGTATAATGTGTGTGACTCAACATAGTAATTTCGGCACAACATTCAATCTTTTGTTCATCCTACATGCCTATTCTGTTACCAAGTTGGCCAAACTGCTCGGCGGCGCGAGACGGTCTTCGATTATGTAAATGCTTGAGGAAGCGTGGGCTCGACCGATTTATTGCTAGCATCTTGAACTGACGAATTGAACATTTGAAACCTACTTGACTGTGAAAGAGATTGCGATTGAGAGACAGCCTTGTTGGTTCACTGGTAGTATGTCGAATCTGCTCCAAGAGCTGAAGGGCGTGGGTTCGATTCCCACCCAGGATAGACATTTTGCGGTATAAACAAATGTTTGTTCTGTGTCTGGGTGTTCTGTATTTATTTTAAGTATATACAAAAAAAAAATTAAGTATTCTATCAGTTATCTGGTTCCCATAGTACAAGCTTTGCTTAGTTTCGGGCTAGATGGCGCTGTGTTAAATGTCCTACGATATTTATTTATTTAGGTACACTAGCTTTTATACTTATTTATGTTAATATAATGAGACGAACGAAACGATCTCCTTATGGCAAGAGGCAACGCATGCCCATCTCAGCTGCAGCCAAATTTTGTATTTTTCGCTCATTACTTTGAGACATTAGATGGTTAGTCTCAATAGCAATACTAGCCTAGTAGGTATAAGATTATTATATTTTTTACCTATAGGTACCTCTTTTTTTCTAAACTTTCCCACTGCTGCGCGGGCCTCTACTCATCGTGGGAATAAATAAATAAATATCGTAGGACATTACACACAGCGCCATCTGACCCCAAACTAAGCAGAGCTTGTGCTATGGAAGTCAGATAACTGATAGAATACTTAAAATATTTCTTTTTTTTTGTAAATACATACTTATAATAAATACAGAATACTCAGACACGGAACAAACATTTGTTTATACCACAAAATGTTTGTCCTGTGTGGGAATCGAACCCACGCCCTTCAGCTCTCGAAGCAGACATACTACCAATGAACCAACAGGGCTGTCAAAAAAAGACTTATCTATTGCTATATCATTCACAAGTCTCGAAAAATACACTTTTCAGTGTCATCTTTGATTACGTCATTTTAAATTACGTTTGTAGGTACTTCTACGAAGTTCTTGAATATTTAAAACGTTATTATTATGTATTCTAGTAGCCAAATAATGGAAATTAAAATGAATAAGACTCAGATAGTATTATCTTAACTGTCTAACCCTACGTTCTCTACAAAACTAGGCTAAAAATATATGTAGAAGATTTTTAGTAAATAGTCCTATGAACCTATTGTGACCACGCCCGATTCCATTGTTCAATAAGCTCCACGAGCCATACAATGTATTTTTTGCTGACAGCTATTAGTACTGCCTAAATTACCTCTTCGATCTCGGACGCTAATTAGCAATGGTTAATTGGGTAACAAACTGACTTTTGCTCACTTCAGACGGCAGCACTGTTGAGGTTTCTCTAAATCTGACAGACATCTGTCCTGCATAGTAATGTTTAAACAAAGGAAAAGAACTGAATTATTTTCAGCTTTGGATTGCAAAAACACCGGAATCCATGTAGTCCCTAAAGATATCAAAAGAAGAAAACAATGAGAAAAAGAAAAAAAATAGTAATTGCTTTGCGTGGATTAATAAAATTATAAAGATTGAGAATAGACCTAAACACTTTTATAAGTAGTGGCTGGTACTAAAGACACCCTTATTGAAGAAGTCCAATTTCTGTATCACTATATAGTATAAAACAAAGTCTCTCCCCTCTGTCCCTATGTATGCTTAGATATTTAAAACTACGCAACGGATTTTGATGCGATTTTTTTAATAGATAGAGTGATTCAAGAGGAAGGTTTATAATAATAAATAAATAATAATAAATAATAAATATCGTAGGACATTACACACAGCGCCATCTGACCCCAAACTAAGCAAAGCTTGTACTATGGGAATCAGATAACTAATAAAATACTTAAATATTTTTTTTTTTATATGTATAATATTTGCTTATGCACCACATTAGTATCTACATTGCTCCCGTGCGAAGCCGGGGCGGGTCGCTAGTAGTTTATGTAGGTACATCTGTATATTAAATATTATATTAGAAAAACTATTACATAAATTTTATGTAATAGTTTTTTAAATAAAGGGTTTCATGAAAAATAGGTAACTGTTAAATACTTAGGATACACAACTTTTACTATGTGACAAGCCCGGAAATTCAGAAAAAAAAGAAGTTACATAAAAAATTTCGTTTACAATAATTACAAATTTATTGATATATTGATATTTATGCCTATTACTCACTAACACCTTATGGCTAGCTAGTAGCAAGATTTTTTAAATTTTTTTGTAACTAATAGGCTTACGTTTGACCGCCATCTCACTTGATGTTAAGTGATGATGCGGTCTAAGATGGAGCGCGCTTGCCTGAAAGATACCGATTCACTCTCGACTTGAAGACACCCAGATTATATCCATCGGGGAACACCCACTCAGGTAGCGCATTCCACTGTCAAGCAGTCCGCACAATGAACGAAGATTGAAATCGTTTCGTTCGTTTTAGGAACGTCGACCATGAAACGATGTCGCTTATTTGAGCTTCTGGCTGTCCGAAAGAAAAAAGGGCATGGGAGAATAAGACCTACTCTCAAGCACACTCTCCGAAATGAATCCGATAAAAGATAAGGAAAAGCTCTCCCGATAGTAAGATACAACACAATACATGTATGACTGTATGTGTACCATGACCATTGCACCAGTACCCAAATCACAAAATTTGGTTCTCAAACGAATTTGACTTAATTTTTAGCGTTTATTGCTTTTGTCTGAATATTTAATTACAACGCGCCGTCTTCGCCAATAATTGCTGTGACATTTTATTCCACTTGATATTTTGTATAATATTTTTTTATGTATTGGTATACACTGTGTTGGCGAACTTAATAAATAAAAAAGCTAAGGGGTCTAAGCCGAAAGGGAATCATTATTAACAACAATCGAAAAAGCTGTTTCATAGCGGTTAGTTTTGTATTACTGCTATACCTGACTGATCTTTTGACATTTGACCAAATGTCAAAAGATCAGTCTGTTCAGTCTGATCAGCAGTTCTGTTCTTCTTTTTACGCTATGCTAGAGTTGTGTCTATAGTAAAAGTTGTTCAATGGCGAGATCAATGAACCCTTTAGTAATACTCCAAGTATACTTTTGGCTAAGTACATTCCAGCTTATAATTATGACCGTGTATAAGTCGGTAGTTCTAGATAAGTAACTAGCTGCAAAGCTCATGCAAAAATGCAAAACTTATGCAACGGACCTATCATGCAATAAAGAACCAACCTCGATCCCGGCACATGCCCGTTTTGGCTTAAGTCGATTGCTTTCCCGCCAAATATGGTTTCAGTGACAGTTCTCTGAATTATATGATTCTCGTGTGATTAACTGACAAGCTTGACATGCGGACTGATCGCGAATGATACTGATATTTTGGTGACTGTCAGCGATGCATGATGCCGTCCATCACAGCTGAATTGAATGGTTTGATTAAGGCATTGGAGTTGCCAAATTGAGAGTGAACTCTCCTTACATGGAAACTGAGCCAGGGATCGGATTACATTAGCAACTTTGTCAATCGCGTACTATTGTGTTGAGGCCTGATTGACTGGCCGTACCTACGTGTCAATAGTACTACATCTACCTTTTTTATGGACGTAGAAGTTTCGACGACTTAGTTGGGAGACCGTCTGACTTCCAATCTGGAGGTCCTGGGTTCGAAACCTACGGTACACACCTCATGACCACGATGACTTCAAATGGTGAAAAGAAACATCGTAAGGAAAGCTACATGCCTGAGAGAAAAAAAAGTCCTTGAAAATGTGTGAAATCTGCCAACCCGCACTTGGCCAGAGTGTTGGATTACCCTTCTTACAATGAGATGAGGCCGTGCCCAGCAGTTGGACATTTAAAAAAAAAGGATTGATATAAAGTTTCATATTGCCTCCTATGACAGTCATAATGTAGGAGTACCGCCGCAGTATCAGATATTCTGCCGCCAAGTAGTAGTGTGTAAACATTACAATATTTCGGTTTGAAGGGTATCAATCTGCTTTCGAAATTACGGGGCTATTTTGACTAATCATAGAATATCTAACAGTAATGAGCGCCAAAGCAAACAATTCCCACCCTGTACTCTGAACTTCGCACTCACGAAAAAGCTATGTGACTTTTTTTTTATGAATTCTAGGCTTGCGTTTACTGATCGTTGATAGGCGTTATCTCTTACTATCTGAAGAGTTTTGTTCGAGTATAGTAGATAGGTACTATGCTAGATAAATGTTCACGTACAAGTTTGCGGACAGAATAAGCGAATAAATAAATATCTTAGGACATTAGGTCAGTCCGAAGTCAAATAACTGATGGACTTTTTTTTGTAAGTAGGTACATACAGAACACCCAGACACAGATCAAACACTTGTATAGGTATACGACAAAATGTTTGTCCCTTCAGCTCTTAAGGCAGATAAATATATATCCACTACCAATGAGCCAGCAGGACTGTCAAAGGAAGTCTTATTACCTAGTAAGGAATTCTACAAAGCTAATGAAGACGACGATATAAACTTTGTGATTTAATCCAAATCTTTTTAATTCTCTATCTGCGCAAGCGCCTGTTAATTAAAACTCTCAAGAGCTTAAGTGCATTAGCACTACAGAATGAATCACGTCATGCCAAAAATGGTCATGCTTTGATGACGACAGATAAGCATTTATAAAATAACAAGTCACCTTGGAGTAGAGGTGATAAGCGTGTTATGATTCTAGAATGTAGAGCGATAGCTATCGTATCTCTGATATGAGTAGCTTGGAAAAAATCGGAGGCTTCTACAAGATAAAGATATAAATGGATACAGGAAGATTAAACCAGTATAGCCTTGAAGATGAATGGGTGACTCTAGAAATATTGCGGATTTGTCGAACTGAAGTGGTAAGTGTAGTATTGTGAAGCTAATGCTATGTTCCACTTATGTAATTGGCACGTGATTTGGAATAGGATTTTTTGTATCTGTTCGTTTGTATTGTGTTATATATTTTTTTTCTTTGGTATGGAGAAGTTTTCTTTTTTATGGATAGGCTAGGTGTTTGATCACATGTCACCTGATGTTAAGTGACATGGTAAACACACCTATCTTGGAATGGAACTAGCTCTCAAGTGAGGCTGCCAAAACACACCGTTAGATGTTTGGCGGCAGAACCTTCAATGGTTTTGTTTTGTTTTTTTTTTAATTCATTGACATGTAATCAATGTTTTAAAACTCATTATAATGACATGTATACATATTTGAAATTTTGACTTGACATTGACATTAGTGTTACCAATAAAATATTTGTAGTACCTACCAGTTATTCTGCCGCTAAGCAGTAGTGTGTAAACATTACTGTGTTACGGTTTGTAGGGTACTGCAGCTAGCGAAATTACTGGGCTGTTGAGAATAACCATCATAGTCTCAAAGTAATAAGCGCTAAAGCAGTGATGCCCTAGACTTTGTTTTGCTGCTCAAAGTTGTGTATCGTTGTAATGGTCATGGACAGGCGTTATCTCTTACCATCAGGAGAGCATCTCGTTCGTACACACATTACATAAAAAAAAATGTATTTGTATTACTCTCAACAGTCATATAAGCCAAGTTTCGTCTCGTCTCTAGTATTTAGTATTTATTCTGTGGCATTTAGAAAGTTTTTTTTAAATAATAAATGACGTTTGACCACCAACTAGCCTGATGGAGAGCGACGGTGCGGGCGATGATGGAGAGAGATGATCTAAAAAAAAATGATCTACTCTAGCCTCATCATCATCATCATCAGCCTATATTAGTCCACTGCTGGACATAGACCTCTCCCAAGACACGCCACTCAGCCCGATCTTCGGCTTTTCGCTTCCATCCACCGCCAGCTGTCCTACGTATATCGTCACTCCATCGAGTCTCAGGGCGTCCTACGCTACGTTTGCCATTACGCGGTCTCCACTCTAGAACACGTCTGCCCCAGCGGTTATCGGCTCTGCGACAGATATGTCAAGCCCATTGCCACTTCAGCTTACTAATACGCTGCCACTCTAGCCTAAAAACGTTCAAATTGTAGTTCATATAGCAAACAAAGAAGCCGGCAATGAGTTCCATTCATGAGCTGTTTGCATCAAGGTTCGCGAGGAACGAATGATAATATGCAGCTCTTCTGCTTGCCCTGTGTTGAAACGGAGAGGGCGGAATAAGGTCATAGAGTTGTAGAGTTGTTTGTAGTGATGATAGCTCAGTGGTTAGCGCGGTAGGTTCGCATGCCGAAGGGCGTGGGTTCAAACCCCAACAATGAGCTTGAGCTGCCGGTGAAGGAACACATCGTGAGGAAACCATAGCATGGTGGTAGGGTACTTTCTAGTACTCGGCTGGCTAGCTACCAACCCTCACCCACCCTCAAGTTGAAAATCTGTCGCCAAGCACCTAACGGTGTGTTCCGGCAGCCTCACTTGAGAGCCAGTTCCATTCCAGGCTAGGTGTGCTTTACCATCTTCGACCACACCTTCACTTAACATCAGGTGAGCTGTGGTCAAACACCAAGCCTGTCAACCACTAAAAAAAAAAATAGAGTATCATTTCTTTTTCTGTTATACGATGTGGAAGCTAGGGACGCCTACGCTGCAAATGCATTGCTAGGTCTGTTGATTCTGGCTACCCACAACGTCCACTTAGCCAATGAAATGATTTAATGTTATAAGTTCAGCCAACGATGATGAAGAGATGTCGTGATCATCATATATTATGTAAACGTGGTGTATTAGGATTTATGACTAATTTACTCATTACCTTGTCGGAGTACCTATGGCTGTGCTGAACGGCATTTTACCTGTTTATACTTATAGGTAACTACTATGGACTAAACAAGCGGTTCTCAAACTGTTTTGGTAACGTAATTTTTCCTGAAAGCCAAATGTAAGACCGCAGGAACGCGCTGGATGCGAGCCGCTTCCAACTGGTCCAACCAACGGGAACTACGCGGGTGAAACCGCGAGGCGTCCGCTAGTAATTTAATATTTGTATTGGTAGAGGAAACTAAAATACTCGTGGAAAAACTTCCACTTATATTGCAATTAAGTAGAGCATGAGTCATATAAAGGAAAATTAATTGTAAATCAAGTTTAGAACTAAACGACTTGACACAAATAACTTGCGGGCATATTTGTAACGATGCGAGAAAAACACTCAATATCTGGAATGGTGCATCACTTAATGCAGAAATAAGCATGACTTTGTCATCACCACTTAACTGTCAATATATAATATTGAAACCTTGTAGCGATGAAAGCTCAGTGGTCAGCGCGGTTGGTTCACACGACGTTAGTAGGTTCAAACCCCAACAACGAGCTTGAGCTGCCGGTGAAGGAAAACATCGTGAGGAAACCATAGCATTGTGGTAGGGTATTTTTTAGTACCTAATCAGCTGGCTAGCTAGGTCTTTCTAGCTAGTTCCCGTTGAAAAGTTCAAGTTGAAAATCTACCGCCAAGCTTCTAACGGTGTGTTCCGGCAGCCTCGTCACTTGGATGTCAGTTCCATTTCAGGTTAGGTGTGCTTTACCATCTTCGACCACACCATCAGGTGAGCTGTGGTCAAGCTAGCTAGACTCATTAAGATTGACGTAGACAAAGGGTTAAAAGGGCAATAATTTCTACATGCTGGCAACAATATTTTTAATCGATCATCTAACCGCGGTTTATACCCACGCCAAATTCCATACTATCTTTTTAATATGGTAAGTTATGGGCAGTACAAAAGCCACAGTCCTGAGTACAAAGCGGTCTAAAGGCCCAAATTGTGTGGGTTATCCTGCTAAATGACCTACAAGGTCACCTGACGTCACGGTTGCAGTGGCGACAGTGCTCGCTGAGCCGCGCGATGTGCGGGCGCAACGTGGGCGCGTGCGGCTTTTGCGCTAAGTGCTCGGGCAAATCGGAAATTGAATCTAGTTTTGGAGGTTCCGTATTAATGAACGTCGAAATTTTCTGTTTTTGAATTTTATTCTAGAAAGAAAGAAATTCTTTTATTTTATTAAATAAAGAGTTCTATCTATTTAGTTGTTAAGCGGAAATAAACTAAATATATACCTTGAATATTAAAAATGAACTTTCGCAAAGTTACGCATGAATCAATCAAATATTTTATTCTTGGTCTTTTATTCGGAATTTATTGTACTTTTTTGACATTGCCTGAAAAAGCTTTAATTGTTATAACTAATCTCTAAGGACTTGTTCTGAAATAAATTTATATTATTACTAGTGGTCTTGTTATTGGGCTATTGGATGTCAGTGTAATTATCAAATTTTACATCATGATGGAAATTATCGTACAATACGCGTACGATAAAACTGCGTACGATAGTAGTGTACCGTCGTGCATCGTACATAGTCATGAAATTATCGCATATGTACGATAATTATTTATCATACGTTTCCGAACGCTGGTACAGAGTCGAAACTAAGTAGATATAGGTTGCAATTTTAATTAGGCATCTAAATACATACTTACTCGATGCTTTATAAATGTATATTTATGTATATCTTCAACGTTCATCGGGATTGCACTCCAAGACAAAATTAAATGTCAACCACGTTTGGCTTTCTAATTTTAGCCGCGATCCCCAAAAAAAGTCCCAACGCATTCATTTATTTTGGTCACATACATCGCCAGTTGCACCGTATATGGCAGATATGTGTGGTCCTTTTTTTACGGTCAACATTTTTGCAACTTATTTTGGCAAGCGAGAAATCTGCTTTTCATAACTGAGCTTATCTACCTACGTAAATCTGGGGTATTGCAATTTTTATCAAAAGGTGAAAAAGGTGACATGAGAAAAAACGTGAGTCATACTAAAGTACCTTAATAAACATACTGATTTTGGAAATATTGTACATGTATTTATATCTAGTCCAATTATAAATAATTATGCAAAATATACTAACTTAAATGCAGACAATTTAAAGTATCTGTGGGAAAAATATTTGGCAATATGTAACAATTTCAAGTAACATGCCCAAAATGCTGGCAGCCTTAGTATTGCCCTGCTGGCGTTAGGGGCAACCTAATAAGGAAGCTTAATTGAGGGGGAGTGGCTCAATAAAATCTTATGAGATCTCATTGAAACTGACGGGGATTGGGCATAATAGCCATGATGAAATTAATTAAAAATCACTAAAATTATTTATAATTATATTGAATGAAACTTGAGTCACGGAATACGAAATACGCACTTTTTTATTAAGAGCAAGATTGATTCTTATTTTGATATCGTTTTGTTTATGCAAACGTGACGTCACTAGCGGCGCCATGACACTAGAAGCGTTTTAGAGCGAATTTTATAAACATAATATGTTTATAAAATTCATTGGCAGTGTGTTGTATATATATTATATATACAACACACTGCCGCCGCTAGAAAAAAATTGCTCTGGATATACACTATTTACGCAACAGGCACATTTTGAACAGGTTACGTACTCACTTTTATCTTTAACTTTAGCGGCGATTCAAGATTTTGGGCGAACATGAAAGTGCTTGAAATATTCCCTCATCAATATCCAATTTGCCAGCTACAGAAGCAATCAACATTTAATAAACTCAGGTTTTATTTCACGTCAACTGCGTTTAGATCGTTAATTTTAATGTAAAACTGCTTCTAAAACTTATAAGCGATAACTAAATTACATTTTCATAATCAATTCAATACGACGACATTGTCTCCTAAACTTTAAGGTGTATTTTTGTCTGAACGTGTATTTACAGAAGCTGTAAGTAAAGTTGTCGTTTGATAAGGTGTTTTATCCCTTTATAAGGGAAATCAACATCATTGTCATGCACATGATAGCTAGAGTTAGGATCGACGTGGCGCTGTGCATAATGATTGATTTTATGACCTACATGAAATGGAAATGTTATGGTCCATTCTCTATTCACTTATATTCCTAGAAATACTTGCAATACTAATTCCTAATGGGCCTTGTTTTTTTTTCTTCTTTTCTTTTGGCGTCGCATTTTGAGCACTTGCCAGTGTCAAGTGTTTTATATTTTCAAGTTTCAAAAGTTAAATAAGTTGCATCGTAGCTATAGTTATAGTCAAAGTCCAGTCAGGACGATACGACTCTTTCCGCGTTCCCGCCAAAGCTCCAGCCTTGATTTTATAAGCTGTTCTACTATTAGGGGCCGGCTACTTCTCATTGTGAGAAGGGTATGACTGTAGTTCAACTCGCTGGCCAAGTGTGGGTTAGCAGACATCACACATTTTCGAGAGTTTTTTGTTTTCATTTTTTATATTCAGTAACAAAACAAAGTTCAGGGCATCGCTTTGCTGGCGCTCATTACTTTTAAACTTTCGATGGTTAATCTCAATAGTCCTGTAATTTCTATGTTCGTCACATATTTGTCCTGCATGGGAACAGAACCCACGCCCTACAACACACGGAACAGAGCTTACAGAGCTTTTACAAGACGTGAGATCTGTGAGTGCCTGCGATACCTTTTAGATGCTCACGATAAACCTACGCAACTGCGCACCTTTTTGGCTCGGACCTGTGAAAAGCTTACATTTTTCGTGAGTACCTAACAGCGTAAAAAGGATCATATTAAGAAGCTCACAGTACGGAGGCTGATGGGTTTCAGAAGACATATCAAAGTGTAGGACAAAGAAACAACGCAAAACGCACAAAGTTAGGAAACATTAAAAATTAAAATGCGTGGGAAGTTAAAACGTTGCGGCTGACATTTTGATGCCGCTGTGCTATGGTGATTCGATCCAATAATTATTATATTTCCGGCTAAAGTCGCTATTCTAGTTTCTGTTGACTCACTAATAATTGCTTATTTTGGTGATGCTTATGTACTTCACTAAGCTGAGAATGAATTAAATTCAAGGAACCGATGACTGTGTTTCTAAAAGTAGGCACCTAGGTACCTATATTCTAACTGTTCTTGTACAAGTCTCGAATCCCTTGATTGTTGTGCGACTAGTTATACCTATGTATGTATATCAAAATCACATTAGTCTTTTTTTATGGTTGACAGGCTAGGTGTTTGACCACAGCTCACCTGATGTTAAATGAAGGTGTGGTCGAAGAAAACAAAAAGATCGATTAAAAGTAAGTATCACATCATAGCCCTTACTTTTTTTGCTGGCCTAACGGCTAATTTATCAAACAGCAAATTATTTTTCCTTTTTAGCATTCCGTACCCAAAGGGTAAAACGGGACCCTATTACTAAGACTGTTCCTCTGCTGTCCATCTGTCGGTCTGTCACCAGGCTGTATCCTATGAACCGTGATAGTTAGACAGTTGAAACTTTCATAGATGATGTATTTCTGTTGCCGTTATAACAACAAATACTAAAAAACAGAATAAAATAAATATTTAAGGGGGCTCCCATACAACAGACGCGATTTTTTTTGCCATTTTTATAGATTATACGGAACCCTCCGTGCGAGTCCGACTCGCACTTGGGCGGTTTTTTTTATTTAACTTGCAATGTAAGTTTAGTTTGTATATCGACGTCCTAAAGTCTTCTATCTACCATACCATACCAGATACATTGCGGGTATTGTTTGGCTTTTTCCTGCCCCTTTCTATTAGACGACTAGACAAACGCAACCAAAGCGTCAACAGAGCTTCGATCACAAAAATTTATCGAATTCTTATCGTAAAGGTATCGAGTCCTCGATAGCATACAAAGCTGTACAAATCTCATACAATTTTTTGTCGATGTCTATACGAATACTTTTTCGCAAGTCGTCGTTTGAGTCGTTTGTGTTTGTACATGATGGCATTTCCCTCAGTCACTCTTAATCTACAGTTTTTTATTAGTACACCGAGGTTGTGGATTTGAAAAAATAATTATGTATTCGAAAAAATAAGAAAAAACGTAATAAAAATGCAAATTTATTGCAATTATAAAACAAAACGTCATGAAGGTACTAAATATAAGAAACAATTAACCAAGAAACTACAGAAGCATGACTCAATACATCGTAGAAACATCCATATAAGGCAGGGCCGTGCGGTGACAAACTTTACGATATATTTCACAGATATTTGTTGTGATAATGTAGATTTGCTCCTTCCAGGCTTGTAGGTCAGTATTATACTGTAATTAAAACTAATTAAGAAATTAAAATACTTATTAAAATCGCTATTCTTTTTAAGCAGCATGACAAAGTTGGTAAGTAAAGATAATATTCTTCACATTTTATGCAAGTACCTACATAACGACATTTTTTTTTTCTGCAATACGTAAAAACAACAAGAACTGGTTTTACCGTATTGTACCTAAATTCTGAGGAATGCATATACAAGGTTAATAAGCTTGGTATGTATTACGCTGAAAGGGGGTCATTGTACTCACCATTGTGAACAAATTTAACGGATAAAATTCCACGGAAAAAATCAGCTAACCCTTTCAGCTTAGCACATCCTATACACGTGACCTCGTTGTTAATTTGATCAAGAAACTTGTTTTTTTGAATAACTGCTTTTCGTAAAAGTTAATCATAATAATGAGTATAACAACCCCCTTTCAGCTTAGTTTAGCCTATGTTTATAGCCCTGTGTAATAAACTGTTGTTATAATTATATTTTTTCATACAAACTACGTATGTAGGTACTTTCGACTATTTAGTTGGAACCAATAGGCTATCAACATTTTTCTTAGTCCATCCCATTCTCGAAGGTGTTTTCTGGGGCATTCCAATTTATAGGGCCACTTACATCTGTTCAATTATTCTTAGAAACACTATGGATTTATGGAATTATACGACAATCGGTACAAATAAGTACTTTGGAAAAAAATAAACATTCAAGTTGGTTAATCGTTCACAAGAGATGCGGTTACCAAAAACGAAACTTTGTTTTTTAGTTAGTGTAGTTTTGGAGGGAACGCGACAATTTTTTTTTTTTTTTTTAAATTTAATTATAGGCTCCACAGGCACTGGGGTCCGTGACCTTTGTCAACTTTAGTTGCATTTTTTTTTACAATTTTACATTACAAAAAGAGGAAAGTTACGTTAGTAATAAAGTAGGTACTAGATTGTGTGTATACCGCGAGCAGAACAGATATTGCTACATTATAATAATTTCCAATGTTTATATCTTTATTTATTTATTATAAAAATGGTGTCGTATTATGCAAATCATAAAGTGCCAAATTTGGCACTATATAACTTTCAAGTAATTACTTGCATGAGCGTGGGAAAGTAATATAATGAAATAAAATATATATTTTCGTGTTGCTTGAAAAACTCCGTCGATGCTTCTAGTAGGTAGGTTTGTCACTATTTTACTAGAGCTTGTCTGGACCTGACCTTGGTCAACAGCGTAAGAAAATCGTGTCTTTGCAGCTCAGAGGCCAGAACGTCGCGTGGGAAAAGTCAGTGAAGTACCTGGGCGTTCTCATAGACTCGGCGTTGAGCATGCGCTCGCACGTCTCGCACGCCGTCAACCAAGCGAAGGCGGCTAGAGCGCTGCTCCGCCCGGTCCTCAACTCTAAGCTGCCACTTAAGACCAAAATCGGGCTGTACAAGACGTACATCCGTACACGACTAACTTATGCTGCCCCGGCATGGTACGCTCTATGCTGGGCCAGCCAGAGGAAGAGACTGCAAGTTGTGCAAAATGTCACCCTGAGGATGGTCACGGGAGCCGGCCGGTACGTACGCAACGATGTAATCGCCCGGGACGTGCAGATTAACGAGGGGGGAGAGTTCGTGGTTGGTTTGGCAAGGCGAATGTTCGACCGAGCCGACAACTCGCCGCACCCCCACCTAAACAAACAGGCTCCTCACCATGCACGCCCCCCTGACGTATGTACCTGGCGTGCCCTCCCACGTGACCTCCTCCTGGCTGGCCCGGAAGAGGAAGACTAGTCTACAGATGGCGTAGAGGATTGAGACCCTCACGCGAACCACCAAGCCAATAGACGGCCACCGACGTTATGAGAGTGCTGAGTTCCACCCTGGGAGCAGGGCGTTGTAGTTCGCACTCTCCACACACCCCTGGGGGCAGTCCCCCAGGGCCCAGCTTCGGAAAAGAGGGATGCCTCGAGTCCGATTCCCGACCTCACCCCAAGAAGGGAGGAAGAACACTGAACTGAACTGAACCTGACCTTGACTTACTTTATATGACTTTGACTGTGACTCTTGATTTTTCATCTAATAATTAAAAACACCAAAATACATAAAATGCGATGCCAAAAACTAAGAAGAAAATAATAGTAATTTTTTTCTCACTACTTCTTTGGCATCGTTTCTGTACATTCTTCCAGTTTCAATGTTATATTCTTATCTTCTCAAAGTCCCATTTCTATAGAAAATAACGCCTTGCAGCTGTAGCGATATACAGGAGTAACAGGAGTATCAAATTAAAAAAGTTTGGTATCATTAATTCCTACCCATTCCTACGAGATTTTCAATGGTGAGGGAATATCCTTGTACCTAACAACAAGGCGTGTTAGTTTCATAGGTATACAAATAAATCAGTGTAGAGTGTAGCATTAAGTAACATACATTTAATTAAGACTCTGACTCACGAGATTACATAGTAAGGCGTAACTGCAGGTCGCTCGCAAGGTCGTGCCACAGATCTGAGGTCGTCCAGGTCAGGTAATGACATGAAATTGCAAAGAAAATTATTTAATCGCTCAGATTTTAACTTACAGTTTACTCAACTTTCTTCGATGTACGTCGCTGTCTCGAGAAATTAACTGAGAACCGTTTCCCAATCGTAATTTTCTTTTACGATTCCACATGCTGGGATTTTTATAGTTGACTAGCTAAATGTTTTACCAAGGTTTGCTACTCAAATTTCTAAGTACCGCTGCAATGGTCATAGGTAGATTGCAATCTTTTACCATGACAACGCATTGTTCGTCTCATTACGTCTTACCAAAAAAACCACTCCTAGACATTATTGTTACTTAGATACATTCATCAATGAAAAAACATTGTTTATTTGAACTATACAAAGTGCTGCTATTCCTCCAAAGGAAACAAATCAGTTAAGCCTGACCTAAAATTTCATTCACAAAGTACGTGGAAAAAATGCGCCTTCGTTAGCATTGTACCATGGCTATAGGTCTAGGCCTCTATCCAAAGCAATCACCGCTCCTAATACGATCGAGTCAGGTGGACAAACCCTAAAAAGCCCGACCAATTTAAAACTATCCTCATCTCATAAAAAATACTTGAATCTAAACTTTACTCCTGTACTTTCAAAGCTGGCGGCGTTTTAACCATATGTTTAAATTCGTGAGTTTGTCACGTCGTGTGCAAAAGCTCACGATCACTTCATATTGTATTTCTTTATAAAAGCTTATGAAAATGAGCGCATGACCATAAATGTGACATACCATAATGACAGTACACATCACGTATCATTTTTTAATTTGGAAATCTGTATCGTAAGTATATACCTACCTATGTGTAGGAAAATCTAGTTTACGATGAGAGAGCGTGGGAAGAAAAATATTAATTTGTCTATCCGTAATAGGTAAAGAACACGAAATAAAAACAATGATATAAAACTTGAGGAACATGACGATATCGACGTGTGCCTTCAATAATTAAAAAAAAAAAATAGTTTTTTTTTTCGTGAATACGTGTCGAATGTTTTGACTCTAGGCTATCGGCTTCCTTGCTTCCTGAAATAAATAAGATCTTTTGAAATATATGGTAGGTAAGTATGTAGGTAAATTCTAAGTCACAAAGCGACAATTCCAATCCCGCGGTCACATTACATCTCACACCTATCATAAAAACCTTTGATAAAAAAATAACAACTTTTGTTAGAATTAGAAGTCAATCTCCGAATCATAATAAAATAGGGATACTTAGTGTTCTCACTTTCTCCCATTGTTTTTTTGTTTATTCATAGGAACTGGTTTCAGAGGCAACCCCTATAATATATTCTATTATTTTTTTTAGATTCTTTTGTTTTCTATTTTTAGTGTGCACAATCACTACTTATATAAACACTATAGTTTTCGTTATTTATGTTGGATTAAGTTTTTGTCATAATAAAATATAGGTACACAAAGCCAGTCTAAAGTATTGATGACTTTGATTGCGCTTCTACAAAGTTTTGGAAACAATATAAAACACCACTCAAATGTAATTCGGACCTTTATAAAAACACCATTATTTTAATCATAAATACAAAAAAAATAACAAATTTTGAAAAATAATTCATATTTATCCGCGCTCTTGCCAAAATTCGATCACTTTTGACCGGTTGTAAAATACCTAGCCCGATTTTCTCACTTTGATTTTCCTGTGTTGAAAAGATCTGCGTTAACATAGTTCGCTGCGGTAGTTATGATAATTATGTGTTTACACTAATAACACACACGAATGCTAATCGCATGTAATTTACAAGTTATTTAATTTGAAACATTTAACATTTTTACAATTTCTATTTATATTAAATGTATCAAATCTATGACTAAGGCATTTCAAAAATACCTACTTATTTTGATTATACCTCTCAGGTCTTGTGATTCAAATTGTTTCGTCAAATGCAAGTCAAGCTTGCGCACCAAATATTTAAAAAAAAATTATATATGCTTGCGTTTGACTGCCAACTCGCCTGATACAATCTACGATGGAGTAGGTACGCTTGCCTAGAAGAAAACTTAGAAAGAAAATGATTTACGACTTGAACAAAACAAAACACACAAACAAAATAAGATTTTACTAAAAAAAAGCAAGCTTTTAAAATACCTTAAATTGTAATTAGATCATTGTTAGTAAAGTATTTGTAGCTACTAGGTGAAAAATTAAACCACTTCCTCAAAATCGAGACAGAAAATTTAAATTATCGAAATAGTTAATAGGTAATGTTCCCTTATGGAACCTTGGAAGTTGAAACACTGAATCACGAAACTCACAGTTCCATTCATAACATCATCTTTAAGACTGTATGTTATCAGGTTTCTTTAAAGAGTTTTAAGTAGGCTAACGACGATAGAAAGGATAAGTGATACCACGAAGCGCCGTGCCTTTGGCTATGTGCCCACATAGGGCCTGTTCTATAGAACTGTTACAAACACACAAGTGCATTATCAAATACATCATCATCGTCAGCCTTTCAATGTTCAGGAAGTGGGTTTAATGTAAGATAGATAGATATAACTCTTTATTGTGCACATCATAAATAGAAAAGAGTATAGAGAACAAAAAACCTTATTAAAGTAAGTAAGTAAGTTGTTGTATGGGAGCACTTTTGGGTCTAATGTATGTTGTTGTATGGGAGCCCCCTTAAATGTTTATTTTATTCTGTTTTTTTTTTTAATTTGTTGTTATAGCAGCTACAGAAATACATCATCTGTGAAAATTTCAACTGTCTAACTATCACGGTTCATGAGATACAGCCTGATGACAGACAGACAGACGGACGGACAGCGGAGTCTTAGTAATACAGTCCAGTTTTACCCTTTGGGTACGGAATACTAAAAATATTTTTAACATTTGTCGAAAATTTCGACAAAAACTGGGTACTCTAGCAGACTTGTAAAATTGAGTATAAGTTTGAAAGCTAGCCCTTTCGATCTAGGTGAGGGCTAGAGATTTTTCTCACACTTGACGCCTGCAGAAAATAAATAAGCGAGTCGCCGTGGACGCCGCCCCCTGTGTGTGAAACATAAATATTCGACGCATTAGACTTAATCTAAGAGCTACTAAGAACATCGCGAAAAAAAAATCTGTTCCAGAGACAAAATGTTATTCATCATGGGTGTACTGTATGTATGTATTATAAGTATGCATTTACAAAAAAAAAAGTATTTAAGAATTCTATCAATTATCTGTCTTCCATAGCACAAGCTCTACTTAGTTTGGGGTCAGATGGCGCTGTGTGTAATGTCCTATGATATTTATTTATTTATTATTATTTATCATCTACGAAATGCACTGAACAGCCAGGAGCTGAAAGAACAACTAGTTTTCTTCATGCTTTCAGAGTTAGTCCACTTGAATGTTAATTTTTTTATGGTTGACTATAACTATAAGGTTTAGATGTTGGATCACAGCTCACTGATGTAAAGTGACGGTGTGGTCAAAGATGGTAAACCACCAAGCCTGGAATGGAACTGGCTCTGAAGTGAAGCTGCCGAAAAAGATCGTTAGATGCTTGGCGGCAGATTTTCAATTTGAGTGTGGTAGCTAGCCAGTAGAGTACTAGAAAATACCCTACTATGGTTTTCTTCACCAGCAGCTTCAAGCTTATTGTTGGGGATTGAACTGCAGCTAGCGAAATTACTGTGCTGTCTAAACCAGCGATGCCCTAGACTTTGTTTTGTCACTCAAAGTTCTGTGAAACGCTGCAATGCTCATGGACAGGTGTTATCTGTTACCATCAGGAGGGCGTCTCGTTCGTCTCATTACATTTACATTAAAACAAAAGTTTTATATGACAATTTGCGATAAAAATTCCGTCAATCTTTTGATCAAAATGTATGAAAGGAAACTAAAACTAACGTAATTTTTCAAATCTATTGGTATCGAAAACTAGAGTTTTTTTTTGCAAACCATCGTCAATCAATGCAATCATCAGCACACTGTTGTTTAAATTGTAGGTACACAGCCTACAAATTACTAGCATTATGTGAGTACCTCGCCTAACTAGTTGTGACATTGCTGATTCCTTATAAAAACGAAACACTTCTGTTAGAGAATCAACCTGATAAGTACCTACGTGTGAGTTAATGGTTTCGTCGGCATTTATAAAATTAGCACCCGTTAACGGCATTATTATGATTATTGCTACGTGTATTTTATGTTTTATCCTTTTACTAAGGTCTAGAAATTTCTTAGAAAACGTTTCGCTCGCGCATTTCAACAGTGTAAAAACGATTTTGTAAAGCAAGACAAGGCCGCGTGCGCGCTGTGCTCTGGTTTGACTCCTTGAAGAAGAATATAGCTGAAACTATAGTTCGAGTATCAAACATAAGTAAAACAAAAATAGATACCTTTTTTGTGAACTAACTAGCTGCGCCCCGTGGTGTTACCCGCTACATTTTTTCGGAATAAAAAGTAGCATTTGTGTTAATCCAGAGTGTTGGCTACATCCGTACCAAATTTCATCAAAATTTGTCCAGCCGTTTGAGCCTGAAGAAGTAACAAACATACAAACCCACTCACAAACTTTCGCCTTTATAATATTACTAGCTGCGTCCTGCGGTGTTACCCGCTACATGTTTTCGGGAATACAACTAACCTATGCGTTAATCCAGGGTCTCAGCTACTTCCATACCAAATTTCATCCAAATTCGTTCTGTATTTTTTGCGTGAAAGAGTAACAAACATCCATACATCCATACATACAAACTTTCGCATTGATAATATTAGTAGGGCAGAATAGTGATGTTATGGGCTACCGTTTCACCGCAACTCATCTGATACATAAATGATGATATGGTCTACGATGGAACACGCTAGCCTATGAAGTAGGTACCTACTTCAAGACGAGTGGCCAGTCCTGGTGTCAGAGTTACAATCTATAAATCGACGGTTGCTCAAAGCTCAGAAAAACGTTTTCACGGCATATTGCCTAGAGTTTATTGTTCCCAAACAGAATCTTAAATACAAGTAGATATATAATTTGACCAAATCCTACATTTCAGTAAGCGCTCAGTGTTCCATGCCAGTTCATTCAACAAAACAATGTAAAAAACAAGTTCTGCAGCAAAAAGTCAGTAGCCAAGCCACTGGCCAACTGGCCATTGAAGAGAAGCATATAGTGATTGAGCTAATTGGATATTATTTCAGCTAAGAATTCTCTCATTTACACTTAGAAAATAACTAACACGCCTTAAGCCAAACGAATAAAGTGTTAAATGGTTTTTATTTCAGTTATCCAGGTACAAAACAACGCTATTAATTTGTTACGTAATGTACTATTCAAAAAATTCTTACAAAAAGCAATTCAGTGGTAACTGAGAAGTAACTTAATTGGTAATTTATCATATTTTCTCCAGTTTTAACGACGTTTTCTCGTCGTGATTGTTTTTAAAACATTCTTACTATGGTGAATAAATGTTTTTTTTCATTTCCTGCCTATAACTATTGCAAGTACCTATGTAGATGTCATTATGGTTAACAAGCTAGTTGTTTTGACCACAGCTCATCTTATGTTAAATGACGGTTTTTTTTTTTTTTTATGTAAAAAATAATGAGACGAACGAGACGCTCTCCTTATGAAGAGATAACGCCTGTCCATGACCATTGCAGCGATACACAGAACTCTGAGTAACAAAACAAAGTCCAGGGCATCGCTGCTTTGGCGCTCATTACTTTGGAGACTTTCGATGGTTAGTCTCAACAGCCCAGTAATTTCGCTAGCTGCAGTACCCTTCGAACCGGAACACAGTAATGTTTACACACTACTGCTTAGCGGCAGAATAACTGGTACTGCGGTGGTACCTACCTAGACGACCTCCTGCTAAGGAGATCTACCACCAAGTGACGGTGCGGTTGAAGATGGCAAAGCACACCTAGCCTGGAATGAAACTGGCTCCCAAGTGAGGCTGCGGCTGTGGCTTGCGGCATGTTTTCAACTTGAGCGTGGTAGCTAGCCAGCCGAGTAGGTTTTTTTTTTTTTTTAATGGATGACAGGCTAGTTGTTTGACCACAGCTCACCTGATGTTAAGTGAAGGTGCGGTCGAAGGTGGTAAAGCACACCTAGCCTGGAATGGAACTGGCTCTCAAGTGAGGCTGCCGGAACACACTGTTAGATGCTTGGCGGCAGATTTTCAACTTGAGGGTGGTAGCTAGCCAGCCGAGTACTAGAAAGTACCCTACCACCATGCTATGGTTTCCTAACGATGTTTTCCTTCACCGGCAGCTCAAGCTCATTGTTGGGGTTTGAACCCACGCCCTTCGGCATGCGAACCTACCGCGCTAACCACTGAGCTATCATCGCTACAAAGTACTAGAAAATACTCTACCACCATGCAATGTATGATGCTATGGATGTATGGATGGATGTTTGTTACTCTTTCACGCAAAAACTACTGAACGGATTTGGATGAAATTTGGTATGGAGGTAGCTGAGACTCTGGATTAACACTAGGCTACTTTTTATCTCGAAAATATGTAACACCGCGGGGCGCAGCTAGTGTATAAAAAACACAAATTCACGCGTTACGAAATATTTGTTCAAACTAAAAGCTATAGACAAAATAATATATACGTACGTACCTAAGTACCTACTCGGAAAGAAAGAAAAACATTTTTTTTTATAATACACTAGATACTACAACAAATAACTACAGACAACACACATATAAAAAGATTTAAACTAACATACAGACACAACAAATTTTAAAACGCCAGTAAGAGGATTACCGCTGCAGAGATAAGAAGAGACTTAAGGAGATAAGATAGGTTTAAGAAGAGGGCCCCGATATAGTTATCCCATTTATCTTTGTTCCCACGTGTAGCCTACGTACCCAATGACCTCAATTAAATAATTACAGCCGGATCGTTGAAAGCCGATGCACTATAACATTGTCCGACCCAATTGCTAAGAATGACGAAGATGTAATGAATTATTATTTCTTTTATTTGGTACATCACATGGTGGTAGATCTCCTTAGCAGGAGGTCGACTACGTAGTTACCACCGCAGTGCCAAATATTCTGCCGCCAAGCAGTAGTGAGTAAACATTTGTGTGTTCCGGTTTGAATGGTACTGCAGAAGCGAAATTACAGGGCTGTTGAGACTTTCCATCGAAAGTCTCAAAGTAATGAGCGCCAAATCAGTGATGCCCTGAAATTTTTATTACTACACAAAGTTCTGTGTATCGATGCAATGGTTACGGACAGGCGTTATCTCTTACCATCAGGAGAGCGTCTCGTTCGTCTTATTACATTTACATTAACACATTTGTGTCTGTTTTTCTGCTTCCCGAAAAGTATATTAGGTATAAGTGTCTTCAAATCAAGAGTAGGTAAACAGGTTTCTTCTAGGTAAGCGTGTTCCACCCTAGACCGCATCGTTGCTTAACATCGAGCAGGATGTGGTCGAACGCGAACCTATTCCATATTTTAAAAAAACATTTATAATATTTGTGGGATGTGGAAAGATAACCCGCCTTTTTTTGGTAGGTACACATGTAAACCATTAAATGAATTATATGATACCAAGTAAACGGGATAGAACGGCGTGGCAAGCAGGTAAGCTTGAAATACGACAGCGATTCACTCTCGAACTGGCTCCTGACCTCTGTGAATCATGCGACCTGATACCGCTCAGCCTCTTACACCATGCTAACTGAGAACTTGTTGAATTTCTCGTACTAGGTACCTACTTAAACATTTCTGAAAATAGTTCATAAGACTGATACGCATTACCTACACATTACTGTAGATCTAATCCGAAAGGTGTTTTATTGCACAAAGTTTTGTGTATCGCTGCAATGGTCATGGGCATGCGTTATCTCTTACCATTAGGATAGCGTCCTGTAGCGTACATGCATTTCCATTAAAAAAAATACAGAAATCGTGAAAAGAAAAGGGTAAATTACGTTACTACAATTTTTTTTACAACATTTATGTAGTTACGTAAATCTCACAAATTTATAATTAGGTATGCTAGGCCCTCTGTTCCGTACATTTCATCGAATGTGAATGACATTTTCTATGTTCCAGAAGAATTTATTTTGAAGTTTCACGTCAATTTCATAATAAAAGTTGGTCATAATGATGAAGGAATCTCCTTCCAGTTTGATAAATTCCGCATAAAAAAATGCACAACTTATGTCCAAGTTCCAAGTTACGGTGTCGGCAGCCGGCCACCGGCGCCAGTTTGGTTACACCATACACAGATTTCATCTGCACATTATTTTGGCGGCAACAATACGTGACTACCATTTCTGGCGCCTTTTATGCCTTAAAAACCGAACTTTTTGCCTTAATCCTCATTTTTGGCCTGATATGGTAGGGTTAAGTGTCTATTGTTACATAAAAAGCAGGAGACTGATGTGACAAAAATGGACTTTTGAGCAATATTGCTAGGAATTTATAGCGGGTGCTGTAATTAATTTAAGAGTATTTTTACGGTTATCGCACAATAGCCTGCAAGAATATTTTAAAAATTGACATTTAAGTAAAATCAATCGATTCAGCTCTATTTTGTTACTTACTATGGCCTTAGTTTAGGTATTAGGTACCTACTAAGTGTAATATTAATAACATAATAATTATAATATAAATATTCAAGATTACATATACCTTATACACACACATTTTACACATATTTAATTTATTTCCGCTTAACAGTAGTTTCAGTAACAACAGTGATGGGGATTAAAATTTTACTAACTTGAGAAATAAACTAAATAGATAGTACCTTGTATATTTAAAATGAACTTCCGCAAAGTAACGCCTGAATCAATTAATTATTACAACTACAAAATGCTAAATTATAACATATAATATTCCAACATTGCGACAAAATGATACCTAATTGTATTAATCATTATTTCAGGTTAAATTGAATATTTAATTATTTATCCTTGTTTCATTTTATCCTTTTGTTTATTTACCAAAACGATTTATTAGCGGAAATAAGTACACTAGAGATCTAACTCCTGATTACCACAGCCAGGGGCGGATTTACATAACAACATCGGATTTCCGAACCACATTAAGCTACTTTTTAGCTTAGTTCGAAAATTAATAAATTTGATTGCTCTCTTTTTTTCTGAAACGTGTATACAGGTTTTTGACAAAATGGCAATTGATTAATTTTTTAGGTAGGCTCGTAGTGGCCTAATTAGTGGCCCAGGGCCCCACAAACTTGTGGTCCGCACCTGAGCACAACAACACTTAGACACCTATACCTTTTTTTCAGAACCTGTACGAAAAGATTATTTTTTACTAAGTAGTAACCCTATACTGGGCCAGAAGTACAAACGCAAGCGGAGTCGCCAACAAAAATAAAATTGTGAAACGTGAACTTTAACAAAATTAATTGCGATACACCCTGACATGTAGGTACAATTTACGCCTATAGCCGAACATCTTGCTCCGTCCCTTTTGCGACCGGTCACCGATCGCGCCTTCTACGGACTGTTTTTTGGCTTTCGAAAACATTTGCGGGATGCCTTGCATTGAACAGAACGTTAATGAAGCTAGCACCTACTTTTTTTTGTAAGCAAGTGC
This sequence comes from Biston betularia, assembly GCA_905404145.2. NCBI lineage: Eukaryota > Metazoa > Arthropoda > Insecta > Lepidoptera > Geometridae > Biston > Biston betularia. The sequence goes on along the minus strand of FR989874.1, from coordinate 2,515,093 downwards.
GTTTATTAACTACACACCATTAAATTCAAATTCAAGTTCAAATCGCAACAATGAGCTTGAGCTGCTGGTAAAGGAAAACTTCGAAAGGAAACGTTAGCTTGGTGGTATCAGCTATCACCCTCAAGTTGGAAATTTGCCGCCAATCATCTATCGATGTGTTCCGATAGCTTCAATTAAGAGCCGGTTCCATTCCAAGCTACGTGTACTCACCATCTTCTATCACACCATTACTTAACATCACGTAATAATTTTTATATTTTTTCCAAAGCTAGATTAGTGGTTATAAATATTTACTCTAACTAGCGTAGGTACCTACTTCGCAAAAATAAATAGATTGTTCATACAGCGATAAAAGAACTTAGGTAGATATACCTATTTGCTACATACTACTGGCTTTAACTTATTAGGTATATGAATATTTTCTGCTATTAATCAGGTTCAGACAGCAAGCCGTCACCGCATGTGCGTCATTTTACAGAATTAAATATTCTTCTAGACAAAATGTAAATAGGTTAAGTAGTGCCTATCCTCAATTTAACTTAATATTGTGATTTGTGGAGCAGAATAATGAATACAAGATGGTGCAGGATTAGGTTTTGAACAAAGATGTTCAGAATATAAGTAAAAAAGTTAGGGAAAAAGTTAAGGAAAAAAGTTTAGGACAATCTACCTAGGGTAATAAGTCCCACATGATTGAAGTAGTCGCATCCTACAGTCATAGACTTTTTTTGAGCATGTTTGTTACGGAGCACATTGTGGATCACTTACGTGGCAGAATGTTTAAGTAGCTTTATGCCAGCCAGCCAGCCTGAATAACATTGTAACAGGCAGCATGCAAAAATTGCAATACCAAAGAAGAATAGTAAAAAAAATTGTGTCACTGTATACAAAGATGTCATAAAATATAAATATAATAAGAGCTTTATTCATCACGCGCATACATCGCAACTTATAGTTAGGTCACCACTACTTTACTAGCTCATGAGTGGACTTGATCTTAGATTCTGAGACTTACTTTCTGTGATTTTGACTTATTTAAACTTTGACTTTTTTTTTCATAAAATACTAAACATAGAAAAATGTACACTGACAAATACTCAAAGAGCGACGCCAAAAACTAAAAAGAAAAAAGAAAATTAAACTGTCTCAGTCATTTTGCGGGTTTTGGCGGGAACACGGGAAGAGTCGTGTCGCTCCGTTGTATTTTTTTCCAAAACTAGTGTTTTGTCGAGTGTTTATGCATAAAAATGGTGGTGTTTTATTCATAAAGTGCCGAATTACAAGCGCGAGTGTGGGAAAATGATATAATGTGGTGAAACATGAGTTTTCGTGTTGCTTCCAAAAGTCCATTTATTTATTTATTTATCCATCGAAGCTTTATAGTAAAGTCGCCACTACTTTACTAAAGCATGACTGGCACGAACTGACATGAACTGGACTTGACTAAGACGACTTTGACGATAACCATAGCTAAGATGAAGCAGAAATAACACTTAAGACAAGGCAGTATGGCTTTATAGCTTTAGCCTAACCGAAGGGGCAAATTATAAAAAAAAAAAAGTCATCTTGCGGTGCGGCACGTCGTCTTGTCAATCTTGTCATCTGTTTGCATTGCCATTTACACAGCGATAAAAAAGACCAATATTTATTACTTTTTATCACAGAAAGTGATAATATAAAGCCCTAAAACCATTGATAATGTGACGTCGATCTCAGAAAAGACTTAACACTTTTGCTTCATTCCAGTTTAAATACTTAAATTCAGTGCTAAACATGGCTAGCGCTCCGGTTAAACTTGGGTCGCTTTTGTCGTTCTGTATTGTTCTCTACGCAGTGTATTATCGTAAAAATGATATTAATGATGACAGGCTCTCCCCCGTGAAGGAATATCTACTGTTTTTGGAGAGCGAGAACCGCGTAGGACAAGGGCATTTGCAGCCTAAAGTGGCGCTTGGATATGGTGCCTGTCACGATCTATTCGTTAATGCTACTGCTTTGCTGGACCACAGGGAACTAAAAGGCAACCCAAAACATTATAATGAGATCTCAAACAAAGAGGAGTTCCTCAAAAGTTTTGCTTATTTCTTTAAACATGGTGCCGCAGCTGAGTAAGTTGTTTATTCCTACAGAAATTATTACTGACAGCAGGAATTATTAGCTATAAGTCGAACAAGACAATCCGATAATTTGGAATAATTTTCACTTATTCACATAATTATACAGTAAAGTTTGTCATAGAATCTATAAACTGTAATTCTATTAAGAATAGTGTCACTGAACAACTAGGTACAACATCTTATGGTCTTCATTGAATTCTTATTCTTCATTCTATTTTGTTGTGAAACAACTTCACTGAATCCATAAACCAATAATTGCATTGAATTAACTAAAATCTTGTTTTGAAATTTTATAATTTTCAACCAATCTTATAATAACTAGTTCCGTAACAAAAATAATTCATATAGTCAATTGGATTACAAATAATTAAATAAATAGGTCAGTACTTATATATAATATTTAATAGCCACTGTTACTTTTCAGGCGCTTTATGTCTAATTCGGATCTTTATGATGAATTAATTGAAGAAGCACTAAAACTGCCTGACACCAGATGGGCTATCGGTGGCAATGCACCATTAATGGCGAAACGCTTTCGCATGGAGGGTTGGAAAGTTCTATTTGCAGCCAAAATGAGTGATAAACTCAAATCATACATTCCTGAAGATATTGAAATCGTAGGAGGTGAAAAAAATGAGGAAGTCAAAGATGATATTCACATGATCTTAGAGTACAAAGCTGATGAACAATTTGGAGCTTATAGAGCTCCTAGAGCAAACAGATATATCATGCATAATGATGAAAACAATCCATTATTGAGTTCCTTAGAAAAGTTTGGAGAAAGCTTGCCCAAGTTTAACCCCAACTTACTAGTCATTAGTGGACTTCAAATGATGGACAATTATCCTTTTAAGAAGAATGGAATTGGTAAGAATATTCAATATTCAAATTTTTAGTAAAAACTTTAAGATATTTTAGCTGCCCAACCGATCATCATCACAATAAAAGTAACACACAAATTAAAAAAAAATTTTGAAAAGAGTTCATTGGGTTTATTTTAGAGAACTGCGTAATAAAATAAAAAATGAGTCAAACCTTTTACCTTTAGCCTATGAGAGCTGCCAATATTTTTAAAAGCTGTATAAAATTTTATAGACTTAGGTTTGAACTTAAATCTTACTATTTTTAACTGGTAGTTTTGGTTCAGATTTTACAGCTAATTCAATTTTCTGTCTAACATGAACTTTGTTGATTTTCAGATTTAAGAGCACTAAGACTGGACTTGGTAAAAGAACAAATTTTGACGCAGCCTTCTCACACACTAGCCCACTTTGAAATGGCTAGTTATGTTGACTTAGAATTACTTAAACATTTGACTACAAAAGTATTACCCTATGTAGACTCCGTAGGTATGAATGAACAAGAACTGACTAATCTGTATAGTGTATTAGAACATGGAGAAGTGAGTGTTGTAGCAGACTCTAATCCTAGGATAGCCACTGCACTAGATCAAATGCGTGAAACCTTTCAACTGATACGAAGACAAAACAAAAAGTATGGTAGTGACAGAAAATTGACCCGCATTCATGTGCACACACTAGCTTATCAAGCCATACTGACGGTTAAAGGATCACCCTGGAAAAGGACTGCCGCTGCCGCAGCAAAAGCGTCTTTAACCGCTCATAGATATGTTTGTAACAATAAGAACATTGCTTTGAACAAATGCAAGCTTTTGCTTGATGATAGTTTTTCTACGACAACTGATAATGACAATAATAGCAGAGTGTTCTTTGAACGGTCAAAACCTGTGGCGTGCTGGGATGAGAAGATAGAGGGAGTGCATGTAGATATATGTATCGCTCCCGTCTTGATTTGTACAGAGGCACAGTTGACTGCCGGTGCTGGTGACAACATCTCCGCTGCAGGCCTAGTCTTACAAGTGGAGAAATGATTCTAAGTCATTCAATGATTCATGGTACAAAATAGACAAACAATGTTTTGTGAAAAATATAATTTTGTCTATTTTCTACCTGCATTTTAATGTTTATTCTTATGTTCAACACTATATTCTATACCTCTCATATTTTTTTAATTTCTATTTATAATATTTTACTATGGAAACAGGTGTGGTTTTGACAGATTTTTGTTTTACTTATGCGGGAATGACTCAAGTTTAATTATATCTACTCCGAATCTATAGTAAGAGTTTTTTTTTGTAAGGAACTATAAATATTCGTCTATATTATTCCTGTTATAATAATCTTGCCAATTTAAATATACAAAAGTATCTCAACCTAACTTTCCAATATATAATTATTTATCTATGTTGAAATGATATTGGGTTCTATAAGAAAGGTAATGTTTTAGTCATCATTGACATCATAGTCATCATAGTCAATTAAAATGTCTAGGTAAATTGATATTATGGATTCTACACTGTGATACAATTTTCTGTACCATGATTGAGTAAAGAATATCTTCTTTTTGTATTGCAATTAGTTTAAGTTATCCCATACTTAAATAATTCCTTTTATTTATTAATGTAGGTTTAAAGTTGTCTCAATGTTTTAAATAGTTCTTTAGGTGTCAAGAGCACTCTTTTCTCTTTTTCTATTGACTCTAGCTTAAATGCAAGTGACCAATTTATGTGTACTGTGGTTTATGACATTCCTATATTTTTCATGTTATCGGTGTATTTGACTTTTAATATTAGTAATAAATATATTATTTTGTCTTGAGTGTTTATTTAAGCCTTGAAAATTGATGTGGTAACCGGTATTTTCTATGTAGCAGTTGTCAAATGAAGTGATTAGGTGCCTCCCAGACTTCTTTCACTGAAGTGATCATTTTATTGCTATTATAATTATTGTAAACGTATTCCATAGAAAGTTTATTACATCACCTGTGCCCCGATTCTTTTTACTCTGAGATTACTTGCCGATAACACGTACTTATCTATAGCGTCATAAAATAAATACATAGTTTATTTTGACAGTTATAAACGACTTTTTAAATTTAAGTTTAATATAGAGAATACCATTCCACGCTAATTGCGCTTTTTCTCCCTGTTAAAGTAACGTGACAAACGATACGCTTACCTGATGGTAAGAGATAACGCAAGTCCAAGACATCGCTGCTTTGACGCTCATTACAAACTTTCGATGGTTAGTCTCAACAGCTCATCAGAACATAATAATGTTTACACACTACTGCTTGGTGGCAGAACATCTGGTACTGCGGTGGTGGTACCTACCTAGACGACCTCCAGCTAAGATATATCACCAAATACGTAACGTGAAAAATTTTCTTTGACAACAGATGCTCCGTCCTTACAGATTACTTCAAAACGCACAGAAAGTCAATAATCATAAAGAATAAGGCCTCAGGGGTTTTGTGACACGTAACGCGGCACAATTTGGATAGAATACGCGTGGAATGGTATTCCGAAATACTAATTCCAAATACAAGATCGTGACGCTCATTTTAAACTCAAAGTAAACTACGCGTTAGCGTCATAATTTCTTATCCTATTAATTTTCAGTAAGTAATCTCGTGTAAAGTTATAGAATAAGGCCCCTTATTCTTTAACTCATTATAGAATAATAACAGAGCTAGTACGTACCTCGACTGCTATATAGGATTTTATTAGGAGTAAGGCAGCCCGTACACGTTCCGCGCGATCCGCGATCAATGATCGCGATCCAGACTGATCGTGTACGAAGCGGATTGACGGACTGATGCTCCGGATCGCATAATATCTAGAAATTTTGAAATCATGATCGCGGATCGTGATCATGATTGAACGTGTAAGGCGGCCCTAAGAGTAACCGTCATATTATGGTTAAAAATCAAAGCGACGCGGAAAAGCACCCTCGTACTCTTCCCAGTTTATTACAAGTTCAGAATTTTGGTGACACATTTTTTAACTAAAGTTAGCGAACTTTCCCACGCCGCTTGTGCTGAATGAATAAGAACAATTTTAAATTAGATTTTTTATTAGAGGAGAAAATAAATCTCTAATCATTCTATTCTGTAATCAAATAATGATGTAATCCTGCATTTTGACAATGTTATAATTATTCTAAACCGGTTAAGAAATAGTTTAATACATTTCATTTTTAGTTTATCAGTTATCACAAGTGTAGGTATAGCTAAGGGGATGCACATATCAATCATCCAAATATTCAAAAGGTTCTGGAGGTTCAGGTTCCTTTTCCTCTTCAGCTTTAGGTCCAAAAGCAGCCACCGGTTCTACGAGGGCTTGTTCTCCTTCTCCAGAATGGTTCAGCATCACAATTCCTCCAATCGTCACATCCTTCAAAGGACTGAATCCGGATCCCTCCACAATATTGATTCCTTTAAGTTGTTGCCTCATCACCCTCGCTGGATTACTCATAATCTCAAAGTTAGGTTCTGGCTCTTTCTTCTCTTTGTTTTCCTTTTCTTCTTCCTTCTCCTCTTTTTTCACATCCTTAGAAGAGCCGGCGTCTTTTTCCGACTTGCCATGAACAGTAATGTTTGGGTTTGGGGATTTTGAGGGCTTCTTCTCCTCTTCATCGACGTCCATCTTGGATGTCGTAGACGATGAGACGCTGTTACTCGCAGAGCCGTCGCTACCGTGAGCCTTCCTGCGGGCCTTCGCTGCTGCGATACTGAGTACAGCGGTGGTCACTCGCTCCCTTTCCTCGCGTTTCTTTTCTTCCAGTGGAGCGGGGTATGCATACAATGATGGCTTCGAATTTGACTTGATGTCCAGCAATGGCATGTTCAAATCTGAGTTTAGGGCGATCAGGCACGTAGGTGTGAATGCCAACGAAAGACAGTGAGCGAGAGGGAACCAGTACCAATACTGGGTAAAGACCAGCATACCGACGACGGCCAGCATATTCATGTGGCCGGTTCTATTTTGCAGTGAAACTGTCACGTTGCGACCTCCAGCGTCGATTATTCCTTGCGCCATTATAGCACCAAATTTAGCCATAACGTCCTCATGTTTGTTTGAGATCACTTGCGCGTAAAGCTGGCGGAAATAAGTAACTTTAGGACAGAGAGTTTCGGTTTGCTGGATGAGAATCATAGCAGACGCGATCAGGGCTCCCTGTCGCACAAAGTTAACGGGGTCGAATTTGACCATCGGTTCCAGTAAACCGATGGCTTCGCGGTTTCCGGTGCCGGCGCAAGCGATACCTAGAGCCATGGCGGCTCCGTAACGCACGTGGGGGTTGTAAGATTCTGCCAACAGAGATACGACAGAAGGGCACTGTTCAGGCGTTCTAAAGAGTAGAAAACCGAGAGCGGTCACGGCCGCTCGGCGTACGTCATCGTTGACGTCTGATACAGCTACGTGTAGTAGGGTTCGGATAGAGTCATTGTTGCCAGTACCACTGTAAGCTGTGGCAATGGTGTAGCACCCAGCGCGTCGCAGTAATGGGTCCTTGTCTCTCAATAGCTGCTGTACAAGAGCATCTGCTTCTTCGAGTCTGCCATACATGGTGAACGAAATACCAACAGCCAATCCTCTTAGGATTTTTTCATGCTGAGTCTCCTGTGCATAGGCTACCATGTCTTCTATAGCAGCGGCATGTTTGGATCCCAACATGACCATGCCCATGGCTATTCCGGCAGCCTCACCTGTGACGGCATCATCTTGATATAGATTGAACTTGAGCTGTTCATAAACATCCTGTCTGTGAGTGCCCATGGCTGCCAATCCCAGACCAAGGCATCCTCCATGGCGCACCATCTCATTCTGAGCATCTTTTAATTGTGTTAGAAGATAGTCAATGATATTGGCACCATGATTAGCATGGATTAACCCAAGAGCATAAAGTCCACCACCCTCTGAGTAGCCTGATGAAGGACCTGCTTCTTTAGGCAAGTAAGATTGCATGAGAGCTAAAGATTCATTCTCGTGACCTCTGTGAATGACTCCAAGGGAAGCCGTTACTGTCAATTTCGCCCAATTTGTTGCCCTCGCAAGCCATTCTAAGTTATCTCGCAAGAACTGATCGCTGGTTGTGCCAGCATGCATAAATGCATTTGCTATGACTGTGGCTGTGTGGCAAATCGAAACTCTAATGGCATCTTTTGTGTTCTTCAAAATTAGCATGTCAGCATGATTTGATCTTATTAAAAACTGTAATTGCAAAGCTATTGATACATCACCACCTAATATAGATATAAGTTTTTCTACTCTCTTTTGATGTTCTTTTTCTTCATCATTTAGACTGTCCATACCTCTCTCTGGTTTGGTTTCTTCTGTGGGTGTTTGGTCTACATCCATAGAAGATTCTGGGAAGGGACCTCCTTGTGGTTGTGGCTTTCCTCCAAGGGCACTGGGGATAGGTGCAGTGCTTCGGAGAGCCTGTAGGACTCTTCCTAAAAACTGTTGTGTGGCTGAATCATACAAGTCAAAACCTATTTGATAAGCCATGAGGACAGATTCTTGTGGTCCACATGTGAGCTTGTCCAAGATTCCAGCAACTGACTGAGGATCTTCAAGGAATATGAGGCACTGACACATGTTGACATAGTCAGGAATGTTGAGGCCTCTGTAAAGACCCACAAGGGAGCGGAGCACTATGCTGCGGAACCCTTTGTTTTGAAGAAGACTCATGGCAACATTGAAGGCATACTGAAGCATTCCTGAAAAAAACAACAACAAAAGTTAATCAGTTAAAAGTACCTTTGACTTTAAATTGTCTGTGTACATAATATACAAGATATACTTTTTTTTTTATGGTTGACAGGCTAGGTGTTTGACCACAGCTCACCTGATGTTATACTTATATAAGAGGTGATGCAAAAGTAATGGTAAACAACATGTTCGTGTTGTATTTTAACAATGTGTTTTACATTTTATTATTTGTTTCAGATAGGATATTTATAGAACTAAAACATTTCTATACTTCAATAAAAATTAACTATCCTATATCAATGGGAATAATTCCCAAAATGCTGGCACATTGCCATGTTGTACACACATCAATACAATTCAAAATAGAGGCTCATGTTGGTCAGATGAGGTGGCAGTTATAGTTTAATTATAATATTTTTTTACATGTACTTGTACACATATTCTTAAGGTATACAAATTTACATATTTTTTTCCTACAACCCATTCCACTTTACCTCTGCAATAGTATAGTAATTTATACCTACACTGAAACTTATGACAAATAAGTACAGCATGGCCATTTAGCAAAGTAGAAAACAAAATACTATATTGATTAAATGTTTTGAGTTTATATCTTTACATATTTAAAGCAATATTGAGGCTGAGGTGTATAAGTGCCTAGTCATTTAGTCAAGTCACTATTCATATTATGGTAGTAACAATATCATGTGTAGTGTGTATTCCTTTGTTTACACCTGTTTCATGAGGTACAAATAAAACTGAACTAACCTGATATATCATCAGATTTCATAATAGACTCCTCGAAGATATCCATGCGGCGTGTTTCAAGCGCTAAACCAAGCGCCTGGCGGTACTGTCCATCATCAAGACATCGCTGAAACATACGATTCACGATGGCTTCCAATCGAGGATCGATCACCTCAGCTGAATTATCCAAGAACAAAACCTTTCTTTTCTGCGTATAGAAGTCAATCGCTTTTGCGATCGTCGTATCCACATACTCATTTCTTGCATTCACATCGAACAACTCACCAGCGCCCAGCGCATAGGTCAACGAATCTTCAAAGGCTCCAAGGTGATAGTAAACCTTACTAGCCACGAGCGCAGCTAACTGATGTTGTGAAAACACTTTGTCTTCATGCAGAATTTCGATTTTCTCAATAGACTCCGATATTTCAGGCCAGAATTGATCGACGATGTTGTCCAGTCTCTTCAAAGCAAATTCTTTTACTTCGGAAATGGGTTCATCAAGCAGGGATATTATCCCCGCAGCAGATGTAATATTCATTTTTTCGTTTTTTCTCTCGTATTTCAATTATATTAATGAATTCTTTCTTTTCAGCAATTTTCTTCCGAGATGAGCACACAAAATAGGATGATTTGACGAATTTCTTGAAACCATAAACAAAATCGAACTCGGAACAACAGACAGCGTTTTTGAAGTTTTTTTTTTATATTTATTATTTGCCCCATCGGGCAGGCTAAAGCTGTAAAGCCATACTGCCTTGAGTTTTTGAAGAAGGACCTGTGTTACCATTTATTTAATCTGCAAACACTAAACTTAAAAAAAAAAATGATATACGTATAATTACCCTAAAACACAACTTATAAACGTAATCTAACTAATATAGTGTTATTAAAGTCAACAAAACCAATAGAGCGGTTTTGGATCTTTTAATAGATTCTTGACTTCTTGAGAGTTGATTGTGATTTTGTATCAAAAAAACAAAGTGGTAGAAATCTAGAGTTATAGTTCAATATTTATTTTGAACGCAGCTTAAGCGTCACAAGCTATGAGTTGTTATTTGTGTGTCAAAAAGCTGTCAAAATTATTCACGTCAGATTTCACTTCCACACTACGTGCGAACGAAACATCTGTTGGCGATTTGTAAAGAAACGCAAAATTAAACTTAAACAAAATGTTGGACTTATTCAGCATCTTCAGTAAGGGGGGCATAGTGCTGTGGTGTTTCCAGAGTACGAGTGATATTTTCTCGCCTTCTGTTAACGCGTTAATACGTAGTGTTATTTTGCAAGTAAGTATTTACCACAAGGGAAGCCCCTATGTAAATTGTTTTTAATGTAATTAGTGATGCAGACACGTGACTAAGAATCTTATAATACTCGTTATGCATAGAATATTCTAATTTTATGATCTCTTATAATTACAAATTAAAAACAGTTCAAGTTTACTGAATTTTTAATAACATCTGTTTTCTTTTATAGGAACGTACAGGGAATAATACGTTCAATCATAACTCTCTGACGTTACAATACAAACTCGATAATGAGTTCGAGCTGGTATTCGTGGTGGCATACCAGCGAATTCTCCAATTATCCTACATTGATAAGTTCCTCAATGACATCCACCTTGAGTTTAGAGACAAGTACAAGAATGAGCTTCAAGGAAGCAATCATATCATGGATTTCAATTTTAGGACCTCTTTTGATACAATTTTACAGGAGTCTGAACATTGGGGTAAGTTAATATAATTTTAGTAAAATGTAGTTTTACCAAGACATCTTATCTTACTTTAATTAATCACAGGTGCATGTGACTTGCCTAATAGTAAGTGAAGTTGTTCATTAATTTGAATACTAATCATAGGTAAATTAAAATAGACTATGTAACATTTCTTGTTGTCTTTCAGCTAAGTTACAAGCAAAAATTCCAAAAGCAATGAAAACATTTGAAGACTCACAGAAGTCTAAAAAAACTGTAGCTTCCATGATCGAGCGCAAAGGCGAAGAGAAAGGAAAGAAATCTGGTAAGTTAACATTACAGCTATTCTAAACTGAGGTAATAAAAGATAAAATTTAAAATGCTGTGTAGGCACTTAGGTCGGTTTAAGCATGAATCGGCTTTAAAATTACATAAACCATATTTTGCTTTAAAAATGCATAGCATAGGTATATTTTTTTATATTGTAAGAAAACTAGGCCAAGATAACACAATTTGGATTCAGTTTCATCATAATTAGGTATATACATATATGTATTTAGTGTAGTTATAAAAATAATTAGTTACAAGTTAACCATATGAACTAGTTCATATGGTCTGACTGGACTACCCTAATTTCAGATGCAATATGTTGTCTAAAAATTTTAGTTATGACTTGAATGTGACTTACTCACCGGAAGACCAGCACTGGTCATATCACTTAGTGTTTTTTTTTTACGAACCTAAAAGTAACCAAGGTTTTGAGTATATTTAGTTAAAGTGGAATAGTAAAAATGTCTCTAGTTTCCGAGATCCGATGGGGTACCACGTCGAGGAGTCGACTTCCGGAAGGCCTGACATTTTATTCGGGCCCTCTGAACGATTCTCTATACAGCTGTATATTTAGTTTTTTCCTATGACATCTCCTTATATGAGTTCTATTTCTCTAAGTCAGTCAGTCAGTCAGTCAGTCAGTCAGTGGTTATTTAAGTTTATATTATAGTAAAGTAAAGTAATTAGTATCCACTATTTTGTAACTGGCCCTTATTTGTTTATTTTTTTGTGTTACAAAGTAAAAATTTACTTTCTTTCTAATTCTAATAAAACACAAACTAGTCTTTTAGTGTGTCATCTGATGTAAGTCACTTGTTCAACAACTGAAAAAATTGAATTTAAAATAACTAAACTATATCATAGATGGTACAATTTTAATACATTGATATGTCATGGTCCCATGAAATTAATTATATTTTTTTTCTAGTGAAAATAGTGGAAAGCCTGACCAATGGCAAGTCGGAGATCGAAGCCGATATGGAGGATGACATCATCGTTGCTAACCGAGCCAAGCTCGCGCAGAAGATGGCTAAAGGAAAGAAGGAACCTAAGTAAGTATTAGATTCACATGCCATATTGATTTTTATGCATCTAAAATTAAGTTGTATATAGCTTATGCAGAATTCAGATTTTGTTTTGGAAGTCTATTCTAACTCAGAACGAGTACACAAAAAATCTCCAATATCTTCCATTCTGCAGAATCTTTGAGGAAACAAAATCTGTTTTATACATGATAGCATGTATAAAACAGATTTTGTTTCCTCTATCTACCTTTTAAGAAAAACTTTTTGTAACTAGAATTAGAAAAACAGTTTTGGTTTGAGAGCTTAGAATTTTCTTTTATGAAAGTAGTTGAAATCATTGCCTGTCTGGCTTGTTAACAATTTTATTAGTTGATATTAAAATAGGTAAATTGAAGATCCACATAATCTATAAGATAAATCTAAGTCTATTTTATTTTCTACAAAAAATTAATTAAAGAAATAGTAAAAAATCACTAAATAGCTAATCCGATACATTGATTAATAAGGAGGATTCTTATAAACATGAGAGTGTTAATACACACAAAGGTAATGTAAAAAATAATTTAAATAACCGATGTGAAATTAATTTGTAATTTTTTGTATGCATGGTGTACTGATAAGCATTATGCTACATATTATTTCTCCATAATCATCTTGTCTAATGTAGGAAGTCTCCAAAGAGTCCGACTCCGAAGGCAAACGCTGAACGCGTGAAGCAGCCACGAGTGTGGGAGCTAGGAGGCGGCGCGCGCGACCTGCCGTCTCTCGACTTCAGCACTGACAAGCCGGGCGAGGGACGGGACGCTGACGTTACGCCCGACACCCAGGTAACTTGCTACCTCCATGAAATACATCATTTGTGAAAATTTCAACTATCACGGTTCATGAGATGGTGACAGACTGACAGACAAATGGACCAACCCATTACAAAATCACGAATGTATCGTATGGCGTACGATATCCTCTACTTGATTTTGATTTTGATTTTTTCTTTGATCTATATGGGTCGACAGATCAGCCCAACGAATATGGTACTGTCTCTCTTCTTTCCATAGACATAAAACGAAATAGCACTACATTTGTTGGCCCATTCTGTGGGTACAGTCACATTACGCAATGACTATTTGTCCAGCTGATCGGCCAAATGACGGGCGCTATCCGTGACCTGGAGGTCGAATCGGAAGACAGCAGCTCAGAGGAGGAATACGAGGAGAAGGCGCCAAAGAAGTCCGCGGGCATGTTCAGCATCTTCAAGGGTGAGTGAAACTTCAAAAAGAGTTGTGACGGGAATAGGAAAAAATATAAACTTTTAATTTGTTTACACTAGAAACATAAAACCTTATGAGCCACTAACACGAGTGGCGCCCTTATCTCTTAAAATAAATTATCTTCCAGAAGAGGTTATTAAGGCTTGTGGTTATTTTAATTAGATTTTTGTTTCATTATATTTTTTTAAGTCAAATTAGTTCTAGAAATTAAGTAAAATTACGATTAAGTTTTTAATTAATCTATCTATCTATACTATTATAAAGAGGAAAGATTTGATTGTTTGTTTGTATTGAATAGGCTCCGAAACTACTGGATCGATTTCAAAAATTCTTTCACCATTGGGAACCTACACTATCCCCGGGTGACAGGCTACTTTTTATCCCTGTATTCCCACACGAACGGGAACTACGCGGGTGAAAACGCGAGGCGTCCGCTAGTAAATAACTAATTATTGCCAAATTAGTTAAAATTAAGTCCTCATCACTGTTGTAACAACACTTTATTGTGACATAAAACAAACAAATTAAAATACTAATTACTACACTAATTTTATTTATTACTATTAATTACAACTTGTTCATTAGGTCTGGTGGGGTCGAAAGCGCTGACGGAGGAGTCGATGCGTCCAGTGTTAGAGAAGATGCGTGACCATCTTATAACCAAAAATGTTGCTGCCGATATCGCCAACAAGTTATGCGACTCAGTCGCAGCCAAACTCGAGGGGAAGGTAAACATTTTTCATTACTCATACTCGGAAATAAGGTCTTAAGTTGCCTGAGGAGCGGGCTGAAAGTAATACTTTTCCGCCCTAGGGAGATTCACTATCAACTGACAAGTGACAACTGTCAAATTATAGTTTTTTTTTTCCATTTCTATTGAACTGTGTTCCAAATTTAGCAAAATTTAGAAAGCAGCAATCCAATCTTCAATTCTTTTGTTGATTTATGTAAAATTCACTAATATTTTCTTTAGCATGTTTTTATATTTACTTTTCTTGTATTTATAATGAAAAAGCACATTGTTTACCTCGGGGTGAAATACTTATTTAGTCACTCGAACCCCGTCTCGTGACTAAAGAAGTTACTTTCAGCCCTTGGGTAATAATGTACTATTACTAAAGGTTTTTAGCGAACCCGAACTAGTAATAACTGTATTTCAGAAGCTCGAAAAATCAGTTTCGAAACTCCAATCCCACTATCCCACTTGAAAGGCTGGATGGATGGATGTTTGTTACTCTTTCACGCAAAAACTACTGAACGGATTTGGATGAAATTTGGTATGGAGGTAGCTGACACCCTGGATTGACACATAGTTTAACTTTTTATCCCGAAAACATGTAGCGGATAATACCGTGGGGCGCAAGCTTTATAGATATTTCCAAATCGCAGAAAAATATTTTGAATTTCATATCGTGCTAACTTTGCTACCTTCAGGTGCTGGGAACGTTCGACAGCGTGGCGAAAACTATAAAGACAACACTCACTGAATCACTGGTTCAGATCCTGTCTCCGAAGAGACGCGTCGACATCCTGCGCGACTGTCTACACGCTAAACACCAGGGTCGCCCATATGTCATGGCGTTTTGTGGGGTGAGAAATAATATCGGTTTTCACTATTTGACTTGACTGCCCTATTAGCTCATTTGGTAGAATATTTGCTCGAAAAGCTGAAGGGCGTGATTTCGATTCCCAGCCCAGGACAAACAGTTTGTGGTATAAACATATGTTTGTTCTGTGTCTGGGTGTTCTGTATGTATTATAAGTATGTATTTACAAAAAATAAAGTATTTAAGTATTCTATCAGTTATCTGACTCCCATAGTACAAGCTTTGCTTAGTTTGGGGTCAGATGGCGCTGTGTATAATGTCCTAACGACATCTATACTATTACAAAGAGGAACGATTTGATTGTTTGTTTGTATTGAATAGGCTCCGAAACTACTGGACCGATTTCAAAAATTCCTTCACCGTTGGGAAGCTACACTATCCCCGGGTGACATAGGCTACTTCTTATCCCGGTATTACTACAGGAACGCGAACTGCGCGGGTAAAACTGCGAGGCGTCTGCTAGTATAATGTAAAACTAAATATGTGTGTAGTGTGTGCATGTAAGATTGTGTGTGTTGTTGCTATTGTTTGCTAGTAAAAAATGCTAATTTACTAGGCATTAATAAATAATTATGTCGTTTTCCAGGTGAACGGTGTTGGAAAGTCCACGAATCTGGCTAAGATTTGCTTCTGGCTGATCGAGAACGATCTGTCCGTGCTGATCGCGGCTTGCGACACGTTCCGCGCCGGGGCGGTCGAACAGCTGCGAACACATTCCAGGCATCTCAACGCACTGCACCCCGAGACTCGCCATCATGGACGGAAAATGGTGCATTTGTATGAGAAGGGATATGGTAAGTGGTTGGTCGAATGTAGGAAGGGAATATTACCAAACTAGCGAACGTCTCGCGGTTTCACCCACGTAGTTCGCGTTCCCGTGGGAATACAGGAATAAAAAGTAGTCTATGTCACCGGGGATAGTGTAGCTTCCCACCGGTGAAAGAATTTTTGAAATCGGTCCAGTAGTTTCGGATCCTATTCAATACAAACAAACAATCAAATCTTTCCTCTTTATAATAGTATAGATGTCGTAAGACATTATACACAGCGCCATCTGACCCCAAACTAAGCAAAGCTTGTGCTATGGAAGTCAGATAACTGATTGAATATACTTTTTTTTTTGTAAATGCAAACTTATAATACATACAGAACACCCAGACACAGAACAAACATTTGTTTATACCAGACAATGTTTGTCTTGGGTGGGAATCGACCCCACGCTCTACAGCTCTTGAAGCAGACATTGACTGCCCTATTGGATTATTGGTAGTAGTGGTCTGCTTCAATAGCAAATACAAATATTTTATTGATAACACCAATGTTACAAGTCAAATTTCGTAAAATTATTTCAAATATGTATATCATTAAAAAAGTTCATAGTAAGTTAAAAGCGAGAGCTGAAGAGCGTGGGTTCGATTCCCACTCAGGACTAACATTTGTGTGACTGCTATCTGGTTCCCATAGTACAAGCTTTGCTTAGTTTGAGGCTAGATGGCGCTGTCTTAAATATCCTCCAATATTTATTTATTTAACTTAAAAGTAAATCTTTCCGCGCTCCCGCCAAAACTCTTATAAATGTTGTAGGGAAGGACGCGGCCGGTATAGCTATGGAGGCGATTCGGTACGCTTCTGAGACAAACATCGACGTGGTGCTGATCGACACTGCGGGCCGAATGCAGGACAACGAGCCGCTCATGCGGGCGCTAGCAAAACTCATCAAGGTACGACAACATTAGCTGCTAATTTTTGAAACCGGTCCAGTAGTTTCGGAGCCTATTCAATACAAACAAACAATCGAATATTTCCTCTTTATAATAGTTTAGATAGATAGACTACCAGTAAATGTAATGCCCGTAATGTAACCTTTACTTGTTTTTTCTGTTGCTGAATTTCGCTTGCGCGATGCAGGCTCTCGGCGCTGATTGGCTATTTCGGCGCATACTTACGTCATTCTTGGATAGATGGCGCTGTATGAAATATAATATGATTTTTTTTCTTTGGTTTTGGCGTCGCATTTTTAGCATTTGCCAGTGTCAAGTTTTTATCTTTTCAAGTTTCAAAGGTTAAATAAGTTGCTTCGTAGCTAAAAAAATTAATAAATAGATAGCTATAGATATAGTCAAAGTCCAGTCTTGGTCAAGTACAGTCTGTGTCAGTCAAGTCCAGTCATGCTTTAGTAAAGTAGTGGCGACTTTACTATGAAGCTTCGATGGAATTGTGGAAGCAACGCGAAAAGTCATGTTTCACCACATTATATCATTTTCCCACACTCGCGCTTATGATTCGTCACTTTATGAACAAAACACCACCATTTTTATGCATAAACTCGAAAAAACACTAGTTTTGGAAAAAAATACAACGGGGCGACACGACTCTTTCCGCGTTCCCGCCAAAACTCTCATAATATGATTGTTCAGGTGAACGAGCCGGATACAGTCCTGTTCGTGGGCGAAGCCCTGGTCGGCAACGAGGCGGTTGACCAACTGGTGAAGTTCAATCAGGCGCTCGCGGACCATTCCTCGTCGGACCGTCCGCATGTCATCGACGGCATCGTGCTCACCAAGTTCGACACCATCGACGACAAGGTATTAATATTTACTTAACAAGTATTGTTTGAGTTTTGTTTAATTTTGTACGTCGATTATAATTTTGTCCACAAAGTAAAGGATGTCCCAGAATTAACGCAATATTTAAATTTGCCGCCGTTTGTGCAGTAAAGTGATGGCAACCCTAAAAAAAATTCGACGGTTTAGGTTTTAGTAAAAATGAAGCGTTTACACGAAAGAACAACGTGTCTTCATTATTCAACAATATTTCAAAAATAATGAAAGCTCGAACAGCGGCCTGTTCGAAAATTTCGTACAAAATATGGTCGGAATGGTGTTTCATCACTTGCCCACACTCGTGCGTGTAACTCGGCACTTTATGGGTAAAACACCACGATTTTTATACATAAACGTTTGAAAAAACACTAATTTTGAGAAAAAACAAACAATTGGTCGACACGACTTGGGGCCATCCATAAATTACGTCGCACGTTAAGGGCGAGGGAGGGGTCGACGAAGTGTGACATTGTGTGACAAGGGGCGGGGAGGGGTCCCAAATTTTGTGACATCAAATTTTTACAAAATACATCTTTCATATCAAATTTCATAAATTTCTAAATGTTGTTGCAATTTTGCAAAATATGTGACATCATACTAGGTAGGGGGTGGGTAAACAAATCATGAAATTCGTGTGACGTAATTTATGGATGGCCCCTTTCCGGGTTCCCGCTTAAACTTTTTAATAGGAATATTGTATTCAGTGACGTAGCGTGTGTTGGGCCCTGTATCAAAACTAGTTGGGGGGCCCAAATGAAGGGTAAAGATTTCTCACAAAAGAAACAAAAATGCTTGCATTAAATTAAAATAAATGTTTATTGATTACATGGACAGTTTTTCCCACGGGAAGCACGAGATTGAGTGACATTGTGGATAACATTTTACAAATTTTTGCTTAGGGCTTCCGTAGCCCGGGGGGCCGTATCATTGATACGGCTGATATGGCGGTAGCTACGCTCCTGATTGTATTAATTTGGGATGTGTTTATTTTTGTTAGGTTGGCGCAGCGATATCGATGACGTACATAACTGGCCAGCCCATCGTGTTTGTCGGAACTGGACAAACGTACACCGACTTGAAAGCGCTTAACGCAAACGCGGTTGTACACGCACTTATGAAGTAAAAAGTTTATTGTATAGAATATATAAAGGTTTACAAATTTTCCTCCTTCTTAAAATACTACACACTCACTCTTAAAGCTTAACCTACCACCTACCACAGATAAAACACACACCTTTCTTTTTGACAATAAAACCTATTGACCGATTCTTGTTCTTATTCTTATTCGAAGTGGGGGCGATGAGTCCTGCACTGACGTCCCGCTTGGGGTGTATTGTGCATTTCCCCCTGCCAGCGTCTACCCGAGCCAACCCAGCTCCTTGAAATATCGGAGCGAGGCTCTGGGCCGCTGGCATAGTAGCTCCAGTGAGTTGGGTGGAAAGTTCAACGACGATGACATGAATGATGGCGAAGCAGCTTCATGCAGCCTAGTAGCAATTCTAGTACCTTCTGTGGCTTTCTGGACCTATTGACCGATGATTCCCACCGCAGTACCAGTCATTCTGCCGCTAAGCAGTAGTGTGTAAACATTACTGTGTTCCAGTTCGAAGGATACTGCAGCTAGCGAAATTACTGGGCTGTTGAGACTAACCATCGAAAGTCTCAAAGTAATGAGCACCAAAGCAGCGATGCCCCGGACTTTGTTTTGTTACTCAACGTTCTGTGTATCGCTGCAATGGTCATGGACAGGCGTTATCTCTTACCGTCAGCAGAGCGTTACATTAAAAATCAATAGGTTTTTTTATCTATGGTACCTTTATACTTTCTATCCGATGAAACTAGTAAGTTATTCAAGTTATAATTATTTGAGTTTTGTTTAAGTTGATATTATAAAATATAGTAATAATAATAATAATCGTGATGGTAAAGGTTTACAAAATATTATTAATTAGAGCAAATAAATGTTTATTTTTCGCATTATTTTATTTTAATTCCGGGTGGTAATACAGGGATTATGATTCGTGATCGTAAATATTTTATTTTCTTAATTTTTTTTTAATGTTTTACTATGTGTCATACCTATTGTAGATTAGTTTGTGAATAATATAGAAAGCAACATAGATTTACGAATGCATGGATTTTGAAAGTTTTCCCAACTAACGTTATAAATTAAGGACGAAGTGTATTAGTAAATATATTGTAAGGACTTTTTACACAGCGCCATCTAGCCTCAAACTAAGCAAAGCTTGCACTATGGGATCTAGGTAACTAACTGATAGAATAATTATATACTTTTATTTGTAAATATATACAGAACACCCTGACAACAAATATTTATCGTCACAAATGTTTGTCCTGGTGGGAATCGAACCCACGCCCCATAGCTCTTGAAGGAGTTATTTTACCAAATGTGCTAACTGGGCAGTTTGTTGCAAGAAACAATTGTTTTGTTTTGGTGTTAGGTATTCTATTGCCGACATAGCTTTTTGACATCTGTAGCGTAATTAATAAAGTATTTTAATTTTAATTAAATATTACATTTTCACAATTTTTGTACATTATCCAATGTGAGTTAATTTGACGTAAGTTCATTTGGTAGTAGTTCTGGTTCGAGAGCTGACGGGCATGGGTTCGATTCCTACTCAGGATTAGTGTTTGTTCTGTCTGGGTGTTTTGTATGTATTATAAAAAAATATATAATTATTCTATCAGGTTCCCATAGTACAAGTTTTACTTAGTTTGAGGCTAGATGGCGCTGTATGAAATATCATCGAATATTTATTTGTTTATATAGAAAAAACACCTAATTTTATAACGTAGACTCAGATTCTATGTATTTATTAAATCTATGGTTAGTAAATAATTTTAGGCTGGCAATAATGGTTAGCATTATATTAGATATTGTTCTTAAAATAAAATGTTTACAGTGCCTTTTATTGCTCATAAAATGCAACCAACGTTGTTGATTCGATCATTTAAAAAGTAAGGGTGTCTACTTTGTGATGGTAAAAGAGGTTATTTCCAGTTTTCCCGAAGTTTTTTAGGAAAAATACCAAATATAAACCGACCCTATAAATTGCCGAAAGGTAAATAGTGAATACTTTCCCGTTTATGTTCTAAGATTTTCTTTTTCTGTTATACGACATCGCGTACGTTTGATTAATAATAATGTTCATATTTACCTTACATTTTTTTTTATTTTAGGCTATATATAAATAGTAAATTTATTTCATTTTAATTCTTGAAATGATGTATACAGCTTGGCTATGATTTGAGTAGTAATAATTGCGAACTCATTTTTCGTACCACCTGGCTAACTGAAATTGTTGTTCCTACACAAATTACTATTAATAAAATTATGTTTCTACAGTTTTACCCCGTTGCATGTATCTTATAATGTCTACTATTGAAATCTTAATTATGTTGAATTGAATAAATAAAATACATTTGTTTATAATTTGGTGGTTTAATTTAAATCAGGAATAATTAATACATTATCTATCTATACTATTATAAAGAGGAAAGATTTCTTAGTTTGTTTGTATTGAATAGGCTCCTAAAGTATCGATTTCAAAAATTCTTTCATCGTTGGGAAGCTACACTATCCCCGGGTGACATATGCTATTTTTTATCCCTGTATTCCCACAGGAACGGGAACTACGCGGGTGAAACCGCGAGGCGAGGGTTGTTGTTTTAGGGTGCGATCTCGACACCTGGGTGTACGGTACCCGGCGGAGCTCGAGCACCCTCAGGTCACGGTGGCCTTATCTTGGCATTGTGGTACTTGTTTGGAGGGCCTCATAGCCTCTTGCCGTTTTAGCCTCTTCGTCTTCCTGGCCAGCCAGTAGATCTCGAGGGACCTATAACTTGTCAACCATAAAAAAAATACTTTTATAAGTATTCAAGAGTTATATTTTTAGTGTATTTTAATTTTTAACGTAACCAAACCCATCAGATGTATAGAAGTGAACGAAGCCACGGGTAATAATTGCTGGCATTCAATTACATTAACAACATTGCATGGACACGATGACATGTTATCCGCTGGTTAATTAGCACACCAATTCGAAATAAATAGATTTAGCTGACCTTTTAATGATACGTTTCCTAATTACTTACGTAGTTACAATTTCGCTCAACACTTTTCGGTATATTTTTCTCGAATGGGGCCGTGTTGTAGCACCTCTGTAGGTCGCGGTGCATTTTTCAAATAAGTAGTTTATAAGTTTTGCAAAAATGGAGAAAGTGTATTACACGGCGAAGGATAATCTAACGCATTTCAAGTTAGATTATTGTTGTTGGTTTGCGCCTGTGAGGGTTGGGTTAATGTTTGTTGGATATATTAATGTTATTATAGACGTGAGTATAAGTTTGCACTTTTTATACTTTCTCATTTGTTGTCGTTTGAAATTGCCTTTAGCGAGAAACCTGTCAGTTAATTTATGTAGGTACTTACTATCTGCGCCCCGGGGTGTTACACGCTACATGTTTTTGGGATAAAAATTAATCCAGGGTCTCAGCTACCTTCATGCCAAATTCCATGTAAATCCGTTCAATAGTTTTTGCGTGAAAGAATAACGAACATCCGTCCATCCATCCATCCAAACTTTTACATTTATAATATTAGTAGCATTGAATCGTAATATGCATACTAAAATACGAAAGTGTTTTGTGTTTAAATATGGATGTTTGTACTTCTTGACGCTGTAACGGCTTAACGATTTTGGATTAAATTTGGACTGTAAACAGCTCGTATTCTGAATTAACACCGGCGACTTTTAATTCGGGAAAATGTGAGTAAAAACATTCAATCATACATACAAATAGAGAAACTCTCAAATTAGTTATATAGTAACTTGTGTGACTAATAAGATGCTCAAATCTCGGCCTAATGGTAAATATCGCGCTTGCAGTGCATGCACCGGTTCAGCGCCATTTGTAGTCAGTTCAAAACCCAGCGCGGCAATACACTGCACTCGTCTTAAAATTATATGTTTTATGCTGAAGTACACACTACTGCGTGGCGGCAGAATCTGGCCCTGCGGGGATACCTACCTAGACGAGCTCCTGCTAAGGAGATCTACTACCAGGTGAAGTGAAGTTGTTTGTTTACAGTTGACATGTATAATGGGAATTGCAAACGATGGCCTATCGCCGACCATCACAAAGGTGCAAGAGACTTTGATAGCAGACTTCGTATCTAAACCGATTCCCGTACTCGCGTACGCTACCGAACTCTGCTTCAACGTCGTTCTACTGTGTGCAGTTTACCGCGTAAGTCCTTATTTGTGTTGCCGATCGTAGAATAATCTAAGCACCATTAATTTTAGATAACTAGGTGCAATAACAAAAGTGTCGGCAAATGATTATTGCAGCGAAAAGAGGATATAAAAACTTGTGTTTATTTTAGATTTTAAGTTTATATCGAATTTTAGTTCTAGATATTAAGTAGATAATATTTTAGATAGTTTTTAAAAAGTTCAAGTTAGTTAAATTTTAATTCAAATCCTCATCACTGTCGTAGCCGAAACGACTTTTAAGCCGAAAAAAACTAATTACCTAGGTAGAATGTATTGAAAACTGCTACCAATGCTGTTTAGGATACACTTTCTTGCAATGAAATTATGGTTGATCTTGGCAGACTGAGGTATTTTAATAAATCATAGAGTTTGTCGGTTGTTCTAACATAGAACGGTTGTTATGATGTTTCAGAGAGATTTAGTTCTGCTGAGGGGGTTCCTATACTACACATTCATGGCGGTTATCATGTCGATCATGACCTACTCGATCGTGCTCGCCGCTGTACCTTTCCACATTCAGCTAGCCATCGTCGTAAGCATCTGTAAGTAACTGTGTAGTAAATGATAGCCCAGTGGTTAGCGTGGTCGGTTCACACACCGATGGACGTGGGTTCAAACCCCAATGAGCTTGCGCTGCCGGTGAAGTGAAACATCGTGAGGAAACCATAGCATGGTGGTAGGGTACTTTCTAGTACTCGACTGGCTAGTGGCTATCTACCATCAAGTCTAAAAATTTGCCGTCAAGCACCTAACGCGGTGTTCCGGCAGCTTCACTTGAAAGCCAGTTCCATTCCAGGCTAGGTGTGTTTACCATCTTCAACCACACCGTTACTTTACATCAGGTGTGCTGTGGTCAAACTCTTAGTCAAATATAAATAAAACTACTACTAGACGGTAATCTTCTCAGCAAAAGTTCGTCTAATACCATCAGTCGTACCACCGCAGAATCTGATATTCTGCCGTTAAGCAGTACCTAGTGGGTAGCGAAATTACAGGGCTCTTGCGACTAACCATCGAATGTCTTAAAGCAAGGAGCGCATAAGTAGCGATGTAATGGACTTTTACTTATGACGCTTGGCACGTTTCTAGTCTCATAGCTTTTAAATAAAAAGATGTAATTTCCTTTACTACTAGACTTACCTACACTTCACTCAAAAACGTAGTGAACTTTTGTTATCTCGAGTAGCTTATTCAAACTTTCCACCCCATGACGTTAACAGAGGTATAGGTACTTACCAAAACTTGCATTGTATCAAAATAATACTAATAATCAGCTCTATTACTCTTGACGATGTTTTTTACTGATGGAATGATTATTATTATGATTTTTTTTTTGCTAATATTTTGGTTTTCCTTTAACGTGTTTTTTGTAATGTATTTTTTTTTTGTGACATAATTGTAAATGTACCTACTTATAACGTTTTTATATCAATAATTTGAATTTGAATAATGTTAGAAAGAAAATAAGACAAATAAGTCTCATAATTTTTTCTTTGTTTTATTACTAAACCTAGTCTTACAAATAATGTTATAATTTTTATTTCAGTGTTTCAATTGTACTGTATTTTGTTAATTCGGAGCGTGATGGTCGAAATGAAAATGCAGCAGAAAGGGTACGAACTGCCTCGACTAGTGATGAGCTCACTGCTAAAAGACAAGGCAACACCCTGTATCTATGATCCAAACAATGGGAAACTACAAGAAGTTACCATAACTGAAGCACCGAAAAAACAAGAAGTACAAATAGCAGTAATAGGTAAAGATGAAAAAGAAAAAGATACAAAATTTACTGAAATTAAAAAGATAACAGAAGCAAAGTTAGATAGAGACGTAAAAAAAGGCGTAGAGCCAAAGAAGGAAGCTGAAATAAAAGTACAAATAGAAACAAAAGATAATAAGGATGAAAAAATTAAACAAGAAAAGAAAAGCGAAGAGGAAAGGAAGAAGGAAGAAAAAAGGATTAAGGAAGAGAAGAAGAAAGAAGAAAAGACGATCAAAGATGAAAAAAAGAAAGAAGAAAAGAAAATCAAGGAGGAAAAGAAAAAAGAGGAAAAGAAGAGCAAGGAAGAAAAAAAGAAAGACGATAAGAAGATCACGTCTTTGATTTTAAAGAAGTATAAAGACGAGAAAGAAGCAGAAGATGAAGCAAAGACGAAAGATTTAAAAGAAACTTCCGCACAGACGGTTGCCGAGCATCCGAAAGAGTAGCCTTTATCGTGGTTGAGTAGCTAATCTCGGGAATAAATTTGAAAGTAAAAGTTAAACAAATAAATTATCAATTGTATGTATGTATGTTTGAACGAGTTTTAAAATCATTACTATACAATTATACGTATCTACTTACATTGTGTTTTATTCCAGGTTTGTATTATAATATCAATCTTATTTCATTTAAAGTCGCAATTCACTACATATCATTTTAAGAATTCTTTCCGAAATGCTTATGCCCAATCTATACTTTTATAAAGAGGAAAGATTTGATTGTTTGTATTGAATAGGCTCTGAAAGTGTCAAGCCTATTTGTATTTAAAAACGGTTATAAGCTTAGGGTGTACCTACTAAGCATTAAGGACGTCATCGTATTCTTTGTTTTTAAATCCAAGATAGGTTTGCGTTTGACCACACTTTGCCTGATATAAGCAGTAGTGTAGTCTACACTTAAACTGGCAGAATGCGATGCCAAGAAGAATCAGAAAAAAAATGTACAAGGTCTATTGTCAATCATCAATTTTTTTTTTTATTAATTTGCCCCATCGGGCAGGCTAAAGCTGTAAAGCCATACTGCCTTGTCAACCATCAAGGGAAAAAATAGAAATTACAAAGACGGTTACCATTATGAAAAAATACTTTTATTTGTCAACAAGATATCTGTATACATCTTATAAAGTAACAATAACTTGTATTATCACAATGTTTTCCTTATATAATAATTGAAAAGAGTTGAAATTAACTCGTACCGTTTTCCTAAATGTCATTTTTTCTTTCTTTTTTTATCTTGGCCATTGATATAAACATAATTATCATAAGTAGTACATCGTTACCTACAAAAAAATATTTATTTTGAAACATGTTCTATGTACTTCATTTTTTGTATTATATTTGAAGTTTGTGATCACTCTTCGGTGAGTAAGTAGTAGTAGTAGTAGTACCTACTACAAATGAATTGGAAGGCAACTTATGAAACTAGAAAATTTATAACACTTGATACTGGCAAATGCTCAAAATGCGATGCCAAAATCAAAAAAGAAGAAACTATGACATATTTAGGAAAACGTTACGAATTATTTGCAACTCTTTTAATAACGCAATTAGTGACAGAAAATTTGAATCAAATTAAATCAGCTTACCTAATTACTCGTTTTGTTTTACTTATGCGGGATTTCTCATATACCTCGCTGCGGCCCGCAGTGCGAAGCAAGACCGCACGCGCGCGTTGTACTCAACTTTGTCTTCTTGATGAAGACCACCGGATATGAGCGAAACTATAGACGGAGTATCAGATAAGATATAATTAAACGTGAATAATCCCACATAAGTAAAACAAAAATGTGTCAATAGTTTAATTGTTCTTTTCTTAAATCTATTTAGAGATTTTGTAGCTTTAGAATAATCTCTTCTCATAAGTTCAGATCGAAATTTCAATTCCTTGTGTTACTTACAATATAAATATTGGAGTCTTTCTCTGAGCAAAGATCACACAAATACGGTATTTATTTTGTAAATTTATCAGGGGCCTTATTACTTTAACCACATAAGGTCTTTATTTACTTAACGTATTGTATTTTCGTAGCGATGATAGCTAAGTAGTTAACGCGGTCGTTTCGCACGACTTAAATCTTTGCGAGCTTGAGCTGTCGGTGATGGAAAACATCACATAGTGTTAGGGTTCTTTCTGGTACTCGGCTGGCTAGCTCCCCACCCTCAAGATGAAAATCTGCCGGCAAGCGTCTAACGACGAAGTCCGACAACCTCACTCGACAGTTCCATTGCAGGATAGGTGCGTTTACCATCTTCAACCATATCGTCACTTAACAACAGATGAGCTATGGTAAAACACTTAGCCTGTCAACCGTAAAAAAAGGAAGGTTAAATTTGCAAAATATAATTGATTGATTCAGGCGTTACTTTGTGAAAATTCAATATTCAAGGAAAAGGTTTGTTAAGCGGAAACAAACTAAATATATACCTACCTTGAATATTCAATATTAATCATATTATTTTAAATAAAAAGTATCGAGAATAGCTCGTCTTGTTTTGTCAAAATAAACTTTGCATTCAACTTATAAACACTACACGCGTTTTCGGTAAGGAACGTCATGTAGTTTAAGAATAAGGCCTCAGATAACAAGATCCTGGCGTATCTTGTCCTAACGCGTAAGAATCTTTTGCAATGTAATACGAAAAAAATAAACATTTTTATAACCAATTCGTACGAAAAAAGTTATAACATTGTAGTATAAACATAAAACAAGGTTGTAAGAACGCTATGTACAATGATATTATATCAACCGAATTCTCAAACACTGATAAAAACATTTTGTCCAAATAATTATTTTTCATGTAAAAGAAATGTGACGAACAAGAAGCTTTCCTGATGGTAAGAGATAACACCTGTCCATGACCATTGCAGCAATACACAGAATTTTGAGTCGCGAAACAAATTCCAGGGTATTGCTGTTTTGGTGCTAATTAAGAGGGTTTCAATGAACAGATGAACATACACACACTGGTATGGCTAGGTTTTTTTTTTGACCTACATACACCAGTATGTAGGTCAAATATATAACCTTCCCTTTTGCTTCGCCGTAGTCAGGTGAAAATAGACTAGTTTGCCACGGCAAAATCCCTCAGGAGGAATCATAGGTCATAAACGTTTCAGTCCTTAAAAACGCGATTTGCATGACATCTGTTATACACACATTTGATTTGATTCGATTGATTGTATGTATAGTTGGTTGGTTCGTTGCGATTACCATAGACAAGTAAAGTAATCAGATCGCTGATTTAACAACTTTTGTTTTTTAAATTAATTATATTATTATCAGTGTTTGAGAAACAAAAATAATCGTCTTAATTATCTATGATACTTTTTTTACAATCCTTGTTAATAAAAATCATTTTTTCAGCATTCTGCTAATAATAATTAAATATAAAAAAATAGAAAGTAAGTACGCACTCATTCTGAACGTACACAAAATTAAAACAAAAAAATTCTTCCTAAAGTAATTCCAGAACAAAATTAGTCATGTTCGTGAGAGGTTTTTACTATATGAGAGTGGACGATTGGAACCGATGTTATACAATTATATAAATTGGCAATATAATCAAATCGCTTGTGGCAATCTATATAATCAAAAATTAATCGCTATATTTATAACCGAGCATCACTTGAGAACAGCTCCAACGATTTCTTTATCGTTGTTTTCGTAATTATCAAAAGCAGGTTTACAAGAATTCTTTAGTTTGGGTTAAAATAGGAACATTTATCCCAAAAAATGCCAAAAAATATAATTTCACGGGGCGCAGTAATACAATTAATATCAAAGTAGTAATAATCAAAATGTATAATTTACTTTAATAGAAATTAGAAAAAATGTTTCTGAAAAATAAAAGAACTAGGCACTTGTATAAGAAAAAAAAAGATACAATGTCTGAACAGCCATAAAAAAAAAAATTTGCATTTATCTTTACTGAGTATGACTTATAGTTTGAGTTACCATAATTATATGAAATCAGTATATAACAAGACTTAAAGTATATAAAGAAATAAAAACTGGACCCTAACTCTACACGACTCACGATTATTTTGATCAGTTTTTGAAGCTAGTAAAATGAGAATCGTGTTGTTTTGGAATCAAAATTGGTTTGGTTTACTTATTCAAAGACATCTTGTTTAAATCACGAGCCAAACCACGTCCTGAAAAAAAAACAAAAATATGTTTTAGGTAAGCCATAGCAAAATAAATAAATAGTTCACTGGTTAGCGCAGTCGGATAGCACGCTGAAGGGTGTGGGTTCAAACCCCTACAATGAGGTTGAGCTGTCGGTGAAGGGAAATTTAGCGATGAGATCATTATAACGTGGTGGAAGAGTAATCGGCGGGCTAGTTCATCAAGTGAGATGGCGATCAAACGCAAGCCTATAATTCATAAAAAAACGCTACCACTCTTAAGTTGTAAATCTGTCGCCAAGCACCTAATGGTTATATGTTCCGCCTCATTCAAGAGCCAATTCAATTTCAGGCTAAGTATGTTTACTATCTTTGATCACACCGTCACTTATCATCAGGTGAGCTGTGGTCAAACACTTAGCCTGTCAACCCAAAAGAAAAAACTAGTTTTACTCTGGTTTCCGTATAGATTTGGTTTTTACTCCTCTGCTGACAACTGGGCTATCATCGCTTCAAAATTGGGCTATCGTCATATTGGCAAGCATTTCTCGTCTTTCGTAAGATATAATTATGTATAAGTTGTCTTGATTGTCAATGAAGTTATTTTTTTTTTGTAAAATTGCCAAGAGTCGTAAATTATCGCCTAAGCTATATGTAAAGAAACTTACCACGCCCTTGCCCGGCCACCAAACTTGGGAAGTTCGACTCCGTAAGCTCTGGTGCCTGACGAATGCTCTGCGAGTCTATTCAACAGAAAACAGTTTAAATACATCGTAAATCTTTCTAATATTATAAATGCGAAACTTTGTATGTATTTACTACTATTTTTCACTAGCCTTTATTTAACTTGCAACTTTTTGGTAGACTGTTAGTTGGTGCAGGTCAACTATTGAAAGCTGAATAAAAACACTTCCTCTTAACTTAGAGCGTAAAAATTTGACATGTTAGTTTAGTTCCCATGACAATACATGTATATGGTAAGCATGACCAGATTCTACAATCAGGATTGGCTCCAGAAGAAGTAACTTCTCAATGGAGTTTCTTAATAAATAAATCTTATAACAGAACTACTCAACAGAGTTTTTAGCTAATAAATCCTACAATGGGACCAACAGAGTTTTTAATTATTAAATCTTATAATGGAACACCTTAACAGAGTTCCTAATCTTGTAACAGAACTTCTGAACTGAGTTTTTAGTTAATAAATCCCATAATGAGCCTCCTCAATAGAGTTCATAATTATTAAATCCCATAATTTAACTCCTCAACAAAGTTTCTAATCTTGTAACAGAACTTCTCAACTGAGTTTTTAGTTAATAAATCCCATAATGAGCCTCCTCAATAGAGTTCATAATTATTAAATCCTATAATTGAACTCCTCAACAAAGTTCCTAATCTTGTAACAGAACTTCTCAACTGAGTCTAGTTAATAAATCCCATAATGAGCCTCCTCAATAGAGTTCATAATGATTAAATCCTATAATGGAACTCCTCAACAAAGTTCCTAATCTTGTAACAGAACTTCTCAACTGAGTTTTTAATTAATAAATCCCATAATGAGCCTCCTCAATAGAGTTCTTAATTAATAAATCCTATAACAGAACTTCTCAACAGTTTCTTTAATTTATAAATCAAATCATGGAGAAACATATTAATAAGTGTATACTTACAATCAGTTTTAGGGAGACGAAGCGGTGTGTGGTTTCTTTTTTGTTTGGATTCTGAAAATTAAAAAATGTGTTGTTAGGTACTATGGTGGAGGGCTCAGTAGCAGTTTAATTATTAGTAGGTACAAGTTCAAGTCTTTATAACTTGGGTCAATCTACACTAATTATAAAGAGGAAAGATTTTATTGTTTGTTTGTTTGTATTGAATAGGGTCTGAAACTACTGGACCGATCTGAATAATTCTTTCATCATTAGAATGCTACATTATCTATGAGTGACATAGGCTATATTTATATTGTTAATTAGTTTTCCGGAGTGAAGCCGGGACGGATAGCTAGTTCTATACCTATATTTTCTTAACCAATAAATTATTTGGTTTAGATTTTTGTAAAAACAAGAAGAGTAAATGAATAAATATAGCTAACATAATCATTATCTAGTCTAGTCTCTCCGTCTGCAAAGTGATCAAAAATAGTAAAGCGAAGGAAAGAATTGCCCAAGTATATATGGAAGGATGAAGTGACTAAGGATCTTCAAGAGCTGGAAGTCAATACTTGGCATGCAGCAGTTCTACATTGAGAAAGATGCCGTTTTTTGGTATAGGTGGCTAAGCCCCATTTTGGGTCGCTGTGCCAGTAAGTTATCCCTCGGGAAGTCATCAATTAAATAAGCCATTTCAATTAGATCATTTCTTAGTTTAAACAAACTATTATTCTGTATGTTTTAATGTATGTATTTGACCGATAGCAAAAAATATTTACAATGATCATTTGTAATTTCAGTAATATTATAAATGTGAAAGTTTGGATGGATGAATGGATGTTTGTTACTCTTTCACGCAAAAACTACTTAACGGATTTGGATGAAATTGGGTATGAATGTAGCCGAGACCCTGGATTAACACATAAGACTACTTTTTATCCTGAAAACATGTAGCCGGTAACAACGCGGGGCGCAGATAGTAATATTTAAAAATAAAACATTATTATTATAAATAAGTAATACTTACTATCCCACACGGAACTAGTGCTGTCATAAGAGTCATTAAACACGCTGCTCGATTTTGAGGAGTACCCCTAAAAAAATTAAAAAAAACATTTTTTTTTAGGTTACTATCCCACACGGAACTAGTGCTGTCATAAGAGTCATTAAACACGCTGCTCGATTTTGAGGAGTACCCCTAAAAAAAATAAAAAAAACATTTTTTTAATGCCAAGCTTGGTGTTTGACCACAGCTGATGTTAAGTGATGGTGTGGTCAAAGAAAGTAAACAGTCCTAGTCCAGAATGGAACTGGCTCTCATGTGAGGCTGCCAGAACACACTGTTAGGTGATTGGCGGCAGATTTTCAACGTGTGGGTGGTAGGTAGCTAACCGAGTACTAGAAAGCACCCTTAGTATGTTAAATTTTAAAAATTGTACATTCAACTTACAACAGTACTTGGTGCAGAGGAGCCTAACGTTTCTCTCTTGAGCTCCTTGTATGAGAGCACACCCTGTGAAGAAGAAAATAAGACGGGATCAAATCATGAAGAAATTATATATTATTACTTCCAAAAATTTAACGCTCCACTACTATGTGGTGGTACAACTAGTGGCTATGATAAAGCCAAAATGAAATGTTACAATTTTAAAATTTACTTTGTGGTAGGTCTTAGCAGGAGATTGTCTAGGTAGATACCACTGCAGTACCAGATATTCTACCGCTAAGCAGTAGTGTTTTAACATTACTGTGTACAAAACAACAAGTAATGACCGCCATAGCAGCAATACCCTGAACTTTGTTTTGTTGCTTAAAATTTTGTGCATCACTGCAATTGTCATGTACATGCATTATCTTATCTCTTACCATCAGGAGAACGTACTATATATGTATACATATACTCAGAAAAAGAAAGAAACATTTTATTCTAAAACACAAAAAACATACAATCAGAGATAAATCATGGACAGTTACAAAATAGAGCCTTACCTCAGCATAATGCTGGTCATACTAAGTGGTATGACGCTGCAGCGCTGGTCTTCCAATTATTACTATTTTATTATTATTATTTGTTTATTTCTGTATTTCAGTGTGTACAATAAAGAGTTATCAATCAATCAATGATCCCTTGTAGATAAAGTCAATCTACTTCAGTGGCGTAGCGTGCCTTGAAGGGGCCCTGTATCAAAATTAGTTGGGGGGCCCCATAAAGGGTAAAGATTTCTCACAAAAGAAACAAAAATGCTTGCATTAAACTAAAATAAATATTTATTGATCGTATGACAAATTTTTATATGTTTTTTCCGCGGGAAGCACAAGTGACATTGTGGATAATATTTTACTAGCTTTTGCTTACACACGTTAGGGGCCCCTGTAGCTCGGGGGCCCCGTATAATTGATACGGCTGATATGGCGGTAGCTACGCCCCTGATCTACTTACCAAAAACAAAAATGACAAATAAAACAGAACAAAAATAATAAGACGTCCCGTGGGGTTCGAAACTAGGATCTCCAGATTGCAAACCAAACAGTTTCCTAATAGTAAAACTTCAGAGGTTGTACTAACGTCGATGTCGACGCCGTGCGGCACGTGGCGGCCGGGCACGGCCACCACGCCGGCCACGGGGCAGCACTTGTCGAGCACGGTGTATGCCCAGCGCTGCACGCGAGACTTGGTGCACTCCACCGCCTTGTCGCTCTTCTCGTGATGCTGTACACAAACCAAATTATTATTTTATTGACATTTTTATTTTGTTTTATAATTATTGTATTTTATTGAGACCATATTGTGTTACTTGAAATAAATAAATAATTAAATATATAAAACACAAACTCGCGCATTAAGAGGAAACTCGCGTGAGTTTTTTCCATACAAACGTAATCCCCTATTTCCTCTCTGGAAAATGAAAATAATGGAATGATTTTTATACATTAAACCTATATCTCTTAAAACATTGCCCCTCGCTCTTGATATTTTGCATAAAATTATTTCAGAAGATATAAGCTGTCAAAAGGCCAAAATTTCATGTGTTGTCCTCTGGTTCTATGTATTCCTTCAAAAACAGCCCTCAACACAAAAAAAAATGGATTTTATTCTTTGCCTATTTTTATAAAAAAATGTTATGGGAAGCTGTGACCTTGCAACATTAAAAAAATGGATTTTATGCTTTGCCTATTTTTAATAAAAAAATATGTGTTCTTACTCCACATCCCAGACCAGGCGTGTATTTGAAAGGGTCTTTCTTCAACTGGGCTACGGCCAGAGAAAGCTTTGGGTATCCTTCTTCAGCAGATTCTTTTATAGCATTCACCATGTAGAAAAATAAATTATCTAGTTTGTACACTCGCAGTTGAGAATCGTCTTCGCCTGTGGACAAATACTTTTAAAATAAATAAATTTCAACAATGTTTTAACTTCTATGTTAACAACAATTTTATTGTTACCAAATTGTAACTTCCAACTGTAGCACACCCCATCCTTTACTGTTACCACAAATATTTTCCTTGATAAGGTTCTTTTTATTTAGGCTTGCGTTTGACCTTTTAACTTGCGTACAAGCGCGCTTAGAACAAATCGAAAGCCGAAGGGCTGAACAGAAAGAAGAAGAAGGCCTGGAAGAGAGCTGTTGCAATACTTTTAAGCTGTTTCTGTTATCAATATTTTATGTTATATGCTGTGAACAATAAGGAGTTATCTTATTTTATTATTTTTAACAAAATAGTTATTTCAAAGTTTTCGGTACCAATAGACAATAGACAACAATTTATTTGAGACATAAAACATATTTCAACATAATTAACAATACATACATACAAAAATAAACATAAAACAAGCAAAAATAAAATACAAATGCCCAAAGTGTGAATACAATACCAAAACGGGAAGACCACTGCAATGGTTATGGGCCAGCAATACTAATTGTTTTTGAGTGCAATAAGAATTTACCTGAACTTATGCACAATTGCCTGATAAAGTCCTGTACTTGTTCCACTTTCTCTGGCAAAGTGTAGAGAGGCGGTATAGTCCTCCCTTTCGACTTCTGCTTGAGGTAGTCCATAAGGTAGGCAAGAATCTTTGGGTAGTCTGTGCGGGGTTTTTCTTCTTCGGGCATATCAAGCCCTAACTCTAAGGCTCCAAGTTTCACATCTGAAGCATATCCAATAGGAATTCGACCTGCAAAGTTTAAAAAAAAAATTATCACAAAGATTTTTCAACCACAACTATTTAACCTATTACAGGCGAAAAAAGGGTGTAGAAAATATGTATCATATATACCTATGTAGGTATAATTATAATAGTTGATAATGATTAACCCGCTTTGTTGCCATCACTTAACACCAGGTGAGCTGTGGTCAAACACAGACTGTCAACTATAAAAAAAAGTCCATATGCTTCTGAAATTTTAACAACCTTCATATAAGTTGACAACCTTTTTAATAACTTGGCGTGATATTTCTGCAAATAACAAATTACCTGGATTGATCATCTCAGGGTACATATCTTTGATGCCTTCCAGAATACTGAACTTCAGTACTGTACTCTCTGCCATGAAATAGTGAGTGCCCGTGAAACAGTATGCATTTACATCTATAAGAAAAATATCTTCTTCCAGAAGCACTGTGAAATTAAAACAAAAATTGTTTGATATTGCTGCTCTAAAAGATTATAGATTGGAAAGCAAAACTATAATACACTTCTGCAGCCTGTATCATCACAAATCGACCTTACACACCACACCCAGCAACTGCCTGGTAAAAGATGTGGTCTCATTGCAAAGCATTGATAATAATATGTTCAAAAACAAACTGGATAAATAGATATTATGTTTATATCAGCGTTCACTGCACATTAGCATCAACTTAATAAATATGTGTAGGAAACCCTGAGAATTGATAGAGTAATGATATACATCTATAAGACAACTGAAAATGGCTGAAAGTGTAAGATTAGGCGATTGACATACTTTGAGCTATCATAAGCTGATTAGGACATAATTCACAATTTGTGTCAAACTTAGATATTGAGAAAAACTACAGATAGATGATCAATGTATAAACTTACTGTTGTTAATACTCTTTTGTGTGACAAAATTCTTAATTTCTGCAATTTCATGCTCCTGAATTTCCTGTATCATACGCTGCTGAGCTTCTATATCGGCTAATGATACACCGTTAGAAGTAAACTTCCTATCAGATGCTCCTCGCAGTTTTTCTTTCTCTGCTTTAGCCATAGCTTCAAATTTCGCACGCACTGAAGGGTGTGCTTGCTGAAGATATAAAGAAAGATAGAAAGCCTGATTTGTAAAATAGGAAACACTATTGTACTAAATTCATTTCACATTGGCCACTAAAATTGATTGAAAATTGGTAGGAATATCAATGGTCTAACAGTAACGCTATGTTGTAAATTATTATGATAAAGTGTCCTGTATCACCTTGTTACTCTTTTTAGTTTGTTGTTTTCAGAACAAACTATTCGATAAAGCACAGATTTTATTGAAAGTATACTAAAATAAACCATGCCGGTGGATTGATGTAACTACCCGTTTTCACTTTTTTAAATAATTTATACCTACTTATAAATAAATATCGCAGGACATTACACACAGCGCCATCTGGCCCCAAACTAAGCAAAGCTTGTACTATGGGCGTCAGATAACTGATAGAATACTTAAATACTTTTTTTTTTTGTAAATACATACTTATAATACATACAGTACACCCAGACACAGAACAAACATTTGTTTTTGTATCACAAAATGCTTGTCCTGGGTGGGAATCGAACCCACGCCCCACAGCTCTTGAAGCACACATGCTACCAAATGAGCCAACAGGGCTGTACTTACAATCTCACGTTACCGGTAAAAATTTAGGTGCTCTTAATTGTCTAATGTATAAACAGAACACGAACGGACTCCGTACGCTATTACTTCCGTAGACATTCAAGGCAAACAATTGAATTCATAAGAGTTTGAACAAGATACCAATTATAAATCGCGGCTTACCCGCCAGGCTGGATCCGCCGCGACTTGAACTTCTGCTAAGTTCTGGTACATAGTTCCTTTCTTCCTTTGTTCTTCTTTGAAATCTAACATGAAGAAATAATAAGCGTTTCTAGGCTGCTTCTTTGGCATTTTGTTTTGTAATTGAAGTCGGTTAATTCACAATAAATAAGCTGATTAAGATTTTTTTAGAAATCAAATGGCAGCAAGTAATTCACCTAATTTTTTTTTTTGTTTCTTTAATTTGCCCTTTCGGGCAGGCTAAAGCTATAAAGCCATACTGCCTCGTCTTCAGTGATATTTCTGCTGTATCTTAACTATGGTTATCGTCAAAGTCGTCTTAGTCAAGTCCAGTTAGTGTCAGTTCGTGCCAGTCATGCTTTAGTAAAGTAGTGGCAACTTTACTATAAAGCTTCGATGGAGTTTTGGAAGCAACACGAAAACTCATGTTTCACCACATTATATCATTTTCCCACACTCGCGCTTGTAATTCGGCACTTTATGAATAAAACACCACCATTTTTATGCATAAACACTCGACAAAACACTAGTTTTTGGAAAAAAATACAACGGAGCGGCACGACTCTTCCCGCGTTCCCGCCAAAAAACCGTAATTCACCTAAGTTCACCAAACCAACAAAAACGGCAATGATGCACCTTTTTCTTACTTTTTGGTAGTAATAAATAAAACACACAAAAATATAAACAATTATTATTATTATAAACTACAGGAAACTTTTTACAATTATTTACTAGAACAATTATTAAATTAAACCATATTCGTACACTATGTACTTACTGTTTATGTACTGATTTAATCGTAGTAACACTTAGTGTTAATCGTGTTATTTCGATATTAATTACTTTACACAGACGGAATGAACTTGGCAATTCTAAATATTAAAAAAAAAATCAAAGACCTGTTATTATTTACATTTGTCAATGTCAATATTGTCAAATCAGTGACTATCTGCCCGCCCGCTAGATACCTGGTTTCATTTTTGTGTCTTCATAAAAATCGTGTTTTTTCGTTTTTTTTCTGGCTTAGTAGTTTTCTCATTGATTGTGACTGCTATATAACTAATAACATCAGTTTAATTAAACATTAACACTATATAAACACGTGTATGTGCTGTGGTTAGCTATCTACCGTCAATACCGTTGAATCCAGCAGGTACAAGACCGTCCTAAGCTTCGTGAATTGTCCTGAATATAGAGGTACTTACGCCACTGTATTAAAGAACAAACTTTCCATAAAAACAAGTTTAAAAATACTACCAAATGACTATTAATTCTCTAAAATCATAACTAATTATTAATTTTTTGAAAATTTGCTTATAAATGGAGGTTTTAAATAGATTTGATTTAATCGAGGCTGTCGCTATAAGTGTTTACATGAGTGGCTGAGAGCGGTCTAGATTTAAATTATCAATATCCGTCCTCTCGACCTCGAAATGCAATATTGTTTCATAGCAAATATAGCTTTGTAGTGGTTGCTCTACATAACATGTTTTCTTCTCTCATAAAAATATTCTATGAATACTTTTTGCTTAAATAGATGTTTCTTGCATTTAAATATAAGTTGTACTTCACATTTACCAAGTTTCGTTGCCAATTTTTATTTATGCAAAATATATAATACTAGCAGCTCATTTGGGCATCACACGGGAAACCAAAACTCCATTAACAATATAAATATAGCCTATGTCACTCAGTAATAATGTAGCATTCTAATAATAATGAAAGAATTATTAAGATCGGTCCAGTAGCTTAGGAGCCTATTCAATACAAACAAAAAATTAAATCTTACCTCTTTATAATTAGTGTAGAAGTACCCATTATGGAATCCCAAGAAGAGGTAGTTGATAAAATAAATGTGAAATATGTTATTGTTTATATTTTATAACACAGACTTAATGTAAATTTTCCTCTTAATTATTTAATAGAAGTCAGACTGATTTGTGATGTAAATTAAATTATTAATATGGGAAACCTTGGGTAAATATGTACTTTATGGTATCTTCCTGTATACTGATTTTAGAGTACTCAAAATTCATAACTATCTTTGTCAGCCCCAAGTCCATTTCCATGAGAGTGACAGAATAATAGTATAGGTACTGCAATGGTACTGTCATGACTAGTAACAATTAATTGCTGTACAGCAAGATTTGCTGGTTGAACTGAAATAGATATGGTGTGGTTGAAGATGGTACAGCACACCTAGCCTGGAATGGAACTGGCTCTCAAGTGAGGCTGCCGGAACACACCGTTAGATGCTTGGCGACAGATTTTCAACTTGAGTGTGGTAGCTAGCCAGCTGAGCACTAAAGTACCCTACCGCCATCCTATGGTTTCCTCACGATGTTTTCCTTCACCAGCAGCTCAAGCTCATTGTTGGGGTTTAAACCCACACCCTTCAGCATGCGAACCGACCACGCTAACCACTGAGCTATCATCACTATCGCTATGTTTCGAGGGAGTAAGAAAAGACAGATCATGATGTTTCTTTTATTCCTGTAAAATACATATATACATGCCTCTTACATAATAATTATCAGCTCTGGCATTAAGATATGCAATTGGTAAGAACTGAGAGAAGTAAATAATCACTCGAGTGTTTTGTTCTGACAACTAGCAAAACAAATGAGAAAAATTTCATAACAGTGTCATTTTCAGGTATTTACAAACAGTACATCTTTGATTATTTCAGATATGTCATTCTGTTTTGTGAACAAATTACTGTTGTAATGTTTTTATTATGATTGACTTATATAAAACCTGATATTTTTACCAATAAAGCTTTAGTATCTTAATTATTATATCTCACTTCAGTATCTATTAAAAAGCAACAGAATAACATGTAAGTTAAACTAATTTTAGATGGACATACCAAGTGCTTATTAATTTTATTTGTTAAATGAAATCAAATAATAACTTCTTAAAAAATAGGTACAGTGTAGGTGTAGTGCTTTAGTTAATTTTTTTTGTTATCCATTTTAATTATTCAATATAATTTTACAAGAATATAAAGTTGGATTTCACTATAAATAATGTTAAGTCAGTTTATATTAAAAAAAAAAAATCAGTGGCAAAAGTATTCTGTTGGAAAAATGATGTTGTTCTTCATTTTGTTTAGAATTTTAATATTTGTGGCTAAGACAAGACACCCTTGAAGCTCATCATGTTTTAATTTTTCATTTCATATTAAAAATAATAAACAAAAAAAAAATCTTTTTAAAAATACCAATTTAGTTATTAACTACAAGTACATGAGTATTATTAAATTCGCAACGTAAATTATAAATAGGTACTTATTTACAAAAGTTTAAATCATTCTATGGCTATGATATTTCGTCATGGCAACTAGTCCCATATATATAAATTTATTTATATATTTAAAAAAAAGTTAGTCTTTAGTAGTAATGAGTTTTTTTTTCAGAAACTATATTTTTATTTGTCTTTGACAACTTTTTTTTATCGGTTCCCTAAAATTCATTGTTTACTTTAAAAATTCTTCATTTTAGCTTAAGCATACTATGCATACTACTTACCAGCCTAATTATGTGCAACACAAGTGGTTTGTGTTTACACTGCCATTTCATGTGTTTATCTAGACATTTGTGCTATCTAGTTTAATTATGTCTATTTACACAGTTGAGATGTTAGTGAACAGCCTAACACTTTCACAGCTTATAAAAAAAATGCTTTATTAGCTGAGATACAAAGTTTTATCATCAATTTTTGTTGATAAACTCACGAGAAC
Organism: Biston betularia; assembly: GCA_905404145.2. NCBI lineage: Eukaryota > Metazoa > Arthropoda > Insecta > Lepidoptera > Geometridae > Biston > Biston betularia. The sequence goes on along the minus strand of FR989874.1, from coordinate 2,474,519 downwards.
TTTTCTGGGACTACAAGTTATAGGTTGCAAAACTAAAACCTACATGCTGCATGAGATTTTTGTTTAACATAAACTTATGCAGCATTTTCGATTAAAAAATTATAATTATGTGTATACATACGAGGTAACAACCTTAAGGTGTTACCTGCTTTATAAGAGGTAACTATACTCATTTAAAAACAACTTGAAAAATCATGAAAAAAGTAGTTAGTGCACCCATACCTTGTATTCTATAACTATAACATTGTATTCCTTTCATGCATTTATTTAATAGCAAACACATATATTAAAAAAAAAAGATAGATACCAAGACACCATAAAAAAGTATACCCCACAGCCCTGACAGCCCTGTTGGTTCATTGGTAGTGTGTCTGCTTCGAGAGCTGAAGGGCGTGGGTTCGATTCCCACTCAGGACTAACATTTGTGTGACTAACATCAATGTTTGTTCTGTGTCTGGGCGTACTGTATGTATTATAAGTATGTATTTACAAAAAAAAAAAAGTATTTAAGTATTCTATCAGTTATCTGTCTTCCATAGCACAAGCTCTGCTTAGTTTGGGGTCAGATGGCGCTGTGTGTAATGTCCTATGATATTTATTTATTTATTTATTTTTTATATGGATGACTATACAATATATTATCTGTTAATTCATATTTTTGTTCCACTGATCATATTTGGAATCATAGAGAATCATGATACTTAATAGAGTTATAAATACCTAAACAAACTAAAATATTTACATAGTATAATCAGACTACAGAATTAAAATACACAGTGACATTCGCGCAATAAAGACAAATCTAACGACATATTTAGGATAGCTATAATGATGAAAGGTTTTATTAGCCGTCACATCTCCATTGTTCCTCTGCTATCTCGACCATGATGGAACCATGTGTTTGTAATCATACCTCTACGTATCTATAGTCCAACCAATTTTCTGTCCAGTTGAAAGTCATTATCTCGCTCACTGTAGTCATTGTAGCGTTACTCGTATTCGTTGAATATGTTTGCTCTCCCAAAGTAAGGATCAATCGGGCGATAGTTTGGTTGGGTCACTGCTACACCCAGTCCTGGATTAGCTTATAAGCTATTTAAGCAATTGCTTAGGGCATCACGTCTAGGGGGGCACCAGAGATGACCGAGAAAAAAAAAACGAGCACACGAAAGCAATTTCAAAATCAGCTCGTTTTAAATTGTCGTTGACGTTCGGTTCGGTCGGGAAACAATGCATATGTTGCCTGTGTAAGATGTTCCCGGGTGGGTTGACGTCAGGCAGGCGGCCAGTCGTAAAAATATAGCCGAATCTTAGGACAACATGTGAAATCATGTTTTGCCGACCCTGCCTAGCATGGGATAAGGGCACATACATATTCTACAATTTTTTTTTTTGCCGTTTTTATAGATAATGGTACGGAACCCTTAGTGCGCGAGTCCGACTCGCAGTTGGCCGGTTTTTTTAAAGCAGTCTGTGTTTTTTGTTTCGTTCGGTGAATTCTTCTTATATTTGTAGATTTTATTGCTGTAGCCTTGATTATCTAAATATAAATATAGGTAAATAGCATTGTGTATACCGTTAAACAGTGGAATTTGTTGCTCGAGTGGGCGTTTTCCTATAGATACAATCTGAGTAATTAAGAGCGCCGAGTTTATTTATGCTTCTTAAAATCAGGGAGGAGATGGCGATCTAAACGTAAGTCTCATAAATAAATAGCCCGAGGCTAAGCCCTCATATAGGGGTGGCTTCGACGGCATGCTGTATTTTTAATAGACTCAAAACAAAACAAGAGGAGGTTCTCATTTCGACTGCTTTATTTTGTATATTACGCGATCATTCCGCCAATTACGAATCGATTTTGATGATTCTTTTTTTGCTTGGTAGATCATACTTCAGAGGTGGTCCCATGTAAATTTCACAAAATCGACCAAGCGTTCTTAAAAATATCAACAAAAAAAATATACATCTACACTATTATAAAGAGGAAAGATTTGATTGTGTGTTTATATTGAATAGGCTCCGAAACTACTGGACCGATTTCAAAAATTCTTTTACCGTTGGGTAGCTGCATTTTCTCCGGGTAACATAGGCTACTTTTTATCCCGAGAATTTATTTGAAAGAAAGAAGAAGAAAGAAAATAATTTTATTTTGCAACAATACAAAAAATAAAATACAAAAATAACAACAAATAGAGACAAACAGTTACAAAATAAGGGCTCACCTCAGCATAATACTGGTCACACTAATTAGTATGACCAGCGCTGGTCTTCCGGTGAGCCCTTGTCGGTGAAACAAAACAACAAAACAAACATAACAAATTACCAACAACAAATAAACAAAACGAAATAAAAAATTCAAACAACAAACTACTCTGCAAATAACTCTTCTCAAAATATCAACATACAAATAACAAAACAAAAATAACAGGCTCACGTTTGACCACCATCACGCCTGTTACCAAAAGAGAAGATACGATCTAGGATGTAACACGCTTGTCTAGGGGAAACCGATTCATGAAACTAGCGATAACATTATATAGCACTAGTTTCATGTATCAGGGCTTCCTGGGACTTCTGATGAGCAATCAGGAATTTTTTAAGGTTATTACGGAAACCCTTATCGTAATTCTGGTTTCTTCTATTTATAAAAAGTTCAATATTGAAGGATATTTTTGGAATAATTTTACTGCTCGTATGTGTTTGTAACATCTGCCATAGTACTTATTTATTTTTGGCAATGATACCCACATTTACTCCGATGACACCATGAAACGTGGCAAACACTAATTACCTCTACAGAAAGCTAGTACACGAATGAGCACGGCTACGCTATTTATTATGCGAAGGAAGGTAATATCTGATATTTTGGTCGAGGATCTTCTTTGATGACATCATTTTTAGCATATTATTATGCAAACGACCTATTTTGAATTTTAAAATGAACTTCTTATGTTAACCATGGAATAAATAGCAGTTGTAACGTCCTATTTAATTATTCATAAAAAAACCTTACAGTTAGAAATGATTCGTTACGTCGATTTGCGTGATTGACCTCAGATAAAGTTAATTACAACTACATTCGCTAAACTTGAACTCACGATAAAATAACTAAGTAACTATACTTACTCGTTAGAATCTTTTTTAAACAAAAAAAAAAAATTGCGAAAATCTAATGTTTGTTATTAAACTTCTTTACGCTTGATTAAGATAAAATTTATATTGCAGTTGGCTCATACTTGGCTTTTGTAGCGATGATAGTTCAGTGGTTAGCGCGGTAGGTTTGCATGCCGAAGGGCGTGGGTTCAAACTCCAACAATGAGCTTGAGCTGCCGGCGAAGGAAACCATCGTGAGGAAACCATAGCATGGTGGTAGGGTACTTTCTAGTACTCGGTTGGCTAGCTACCACCCTCAAGTTAAAAATCTGCCGCCAAGCACCTAACGATGTGTTCCGGCAGCCTCACTTGAGAGCCAGTTCCATTCCAGACTAGGTGTGCTTTACCATCTTCGACCACACCTTCACTTAACATCAGGTGAACTGTGGTCAAACACCTAACCTGACAACCATAAAAAAAAAACTTTTTGTTTGGGGAACATCCTTGACAGATACCATCGGCCTTGGGGTGGGCAGGGTGGTTATATGAGACTTCACTTTTTTATATTTTTCATGTGTGTAAAATAAAGAGTTTCTATCTATTGACTGTATTTTCCAGTACTGCAACCGGCACTTCCATAACACAATGATGCGGCGATGAAGATGCGACGCTATTCAAATGGTTACTTGACGTTCAACGACTATTTCATGATGTACCGCTCGAAATGGAAGCGGTTCGCGGGCGCGCTGCTGGTCCTGTGGATAGTCGTCACATACATGGTCATATCACCACTCAGGTAGCTAAACTAATAGATCGTTTGGTAGTAGCTCGTTTTCTAAGCTGTGAGATTTGGATTCAATTCCCATCCAGCACTAACATTATGTACCTATGTATAAGTATGTTATTTACAAAAAACATATATAACCTAATATTATGTCAGTCATATGGTTTCCATAGAACAAACTTAGTTTGAGGCTAGATAACGCTTGTAAAAATTTCCTAATTGCTATCTTTTTGGCAAGAGATTGTCTATGTAGGTGCCAAGGTACCACCGCTGTATCAGATATTCTACCGCCAAGCAGTAGTTTGTAAACATTACTGTGTTCCGGTTTGAAGGGTACTGCAGCTAGCGAAACTACAGGGCATCCAAATTCTCAAAGTAATGAGCGCCAAAGCAGCGATGCCCTGGACTTTGTTTTGTTCCTTAAAGTTCTGTGCATCGCTGAAATGGTCATGGACAGGTGTTATCTTTAAACTAAGAGAGCATCTCGTTTATAATATTCATTTTACATACAAAAATACTTACCGTGTTTGCACGTATCCAGATGCGGAAATGCGGAAGATCCCGCACAGTTCCAGGAGAGACTCAAACGAGCTTCAGCGCAGTTGGAGGCTCTCAAACAGCAGCACAGTAACCTCATCGCTCAAATTAGGAAGTCTTCAGGGTGCGTATAATTTTATTTGTGAAAATATTTCATTTGTTTGTAAGTTGTTACGGTGGATTCGTACTACCATTTCGGACAGCGACTTACTATCGGGCGAGTGTTTTGGATATTTTTTTATTTTTTATTTTATTATATTCGACTTCACAAAGATAACTACGTTACTACATATGTTATAAAACTTACAATATAATACATCTAAATGTGCTATCTTTTAAGGAAGTACCGCATGCTTTATTACAACAAATTTCTTAAAAATATCGGAAACTAAGGTTATACAAGTAAGCAAATTGATGGATTACATTAAGTTACATTTTAAGAATAAGAATTAAATTTAATATTTTACTGTTTGGCCATTTCGGCCAAAAGAGAGTTAAGGTTAGTTTTAAATTTTGACAAACTGTCTCCGAATATATCTAACTTACTATTATGTTGACATTCGTTGACGAGCCCACTAATTCTGGGAACAGGGGAATTAGCATTACAAAATATTATTGTTAGTATGTTAGCCCATTTTGTCCTACTGCTGGGCAAAGGCCTCTCTCCCTCCCTCGATTCCATGCGTCTCTGTTTGGTGCTATTGTGGTCCACTCCTTGTGAGCATCGAGCTCATCTTTCCACCGACTTCTAGGCCGCCCTGGTGGCCGTTTAACCTCCGGGACCCAGTCGGTGAGGGTTTTCGCCCATAGCTTAGCTGGCATTCGACAGACGTGTCCAGCCCAGTCCCACTTTAGCATGTCAGCTTTTTGAGTCACGTCAACGATCTGAGTTTTGGAGCGCAGTACTGACTTTTTTATGCGGTCTAATAACCTTACGCCCAGTATGCTGCGCTCCATCGCTCGTTGACGAACCGCGAGCGTGGACCTTTGCTCGGTTGTCAAAGGCCAAGTTTGAGCGCCGTATGTGAGGATAGGAAAAATTCACATGCTCATGAGTTTACGTTTCAGGCACATGGGTAATTTACCCTTCATTACGTCCTTCTTGGCTCAATAGCTCTTCCAGGCATTTTCGGTGCGTCGAGCAACGTCTTTCTCTTGTCTCGCCTAGAAGGATACTATTTGGCTAAGATATACGTAATATATTTAAGGATGGATGGAAGGATGGATATGGATCGATTTCCATACAAAGAAATTTTTGCCATTTATGGACAAATGGAGCATAATTTTACAGTGAAATCCCAGCTACTGGCATTTATTTTGGTCTTTATTTGCGGTAAATCACAATTGCTTGAATAAAACAGTAGATTATTAGCATAATTTATAATAAATAAAGACCAAAATAAATGCCAGTAGCTGTGATTTCACTGTAAAACTATGCTCCCTCCATTTGTCCATAAATGGCAAAAATTAATTTGTATGGAAATCGAACCACCTTTAGTGAATTTGTCAATATAATGTGTACATACAATTATCCCACTATCAACGTCCCGAATCTACGTAAAACAGTTTAACGTAAATTTTATTGTTGTGTTACAACCATGCTTGGCTTATAACCCTATCGTAGAATAAATAACGAACGAGTTTAAATCCGCTGTAAAGTCACAGAATAAACAATATGTAGAAAGTAGGTATGAAATGTGAAGTTTTGGGTCGTTTGTCATTCTACTATCTCGATGGCTTGATCGAATCGCGTGTTGTGTACCTACCGTCATTTACATTGTTTGACGTTCGAAGTGTATGTTTGATTTGATCTGTAGAATTCATTTTGGCTCATTTTATAAAACACTAGTGGACGCCTCGCGGTTTTACCCGCGTTGTTTCCGTTCCCTTGGGAATACAGGGATAAAAAGTAGCCTATGTCACCAGCCAAGTAGCCCGGGAATAGCGTAGCTTCCGAACGGTGAAAGAATTTTTAAAATCGGTCTAGTGGTTTCGGAGCCTATTCAATACAAACAAACAATTAAATCTTTCCTCTATAATAGTATAGATAGACAAGCTGCGCCGCGCGGTGTTATCCGCTACATGTTTTAGGGATAACTTTCACAACCCACTAATATTATAAATGTGAAATTTTTGATGGATGGATGTTTGTTACTCTTTCAAACAAAAAATACTGTACGGAATTGGATGAAATTTGGTATGGAGGTAGCTGAGATCCTGGATTAACACATAGGCTACTTTTTATCCCAAAAACATGTAGCGGGTAACACCGCGGGGCGCAGCCAGTTTATAATATAAGTGGGATGAATAGCACTTGTTGCTAAGCCCTTATACATTACTGGGCTGTTGAGACTAACCATCGAGAGTCTCAAAGTGATGAGCGCCAAAGCAGCGATGCCCTGGACTTTGTTTTGTTACTCGGAGTTCTGTGTATCGCTGTAATGGTCATGGACAGGCGTTATCTCTTACCATCAGGAGAGCGTCTCGTTCGTCTCATTATATATTACATTTAAAAAAAATACATGGCTGTTAAGAAGTATATTCTTAGGCCTATGTACATTAAATTTTTGCAAAATTATATTACTACATGTATAACTATTATTTCAGACTTAAAGGTATCAAAGACATAGAACGCCTCCTGTTAGATGACGGAGGCCCATCAGTGGAGTATGAGACTCTTAGAAGAAGAATATACTCGAACACCAAGGAGCTCTGGTATTATGTCAGCCACGAGCTTGGGAAGACGCCTATTGAAGAACTTAACACGGAAAGAATAAAGGTCATATTAGAAGAGGTGGCTGATAGGAAAAGGTGAGAATTTTCTTCTGCAGTAAGGTTCGGGAGAGGTTTAAAAGTAATAAGTGGTAATATTTTACTTATTGTAATGGTTCTTCGAATATTTATGTGCGCAATTTTTTTTTAACATTACACACAGCGCCATCTGACCCCAAACTAAGCAAAGTTTGTACTATGGAAGTCAGATAACTGATAGAATACGTAAATACTTTTTTTTGTAAATACATACTTATAATAAATACAGAACAGACACAGAACAAACACTTTGTTTATACCACAAACTGTTATTCCGGGGTGGGAATTGAACCCACGCTCTTCGGATCTTGGAGCAGACATACTACCAATGAACCAACAGGGCTGTCAAAACATTTTTTGGTTGTTAAAACGGTAGAGATTATGTTTATTTATTACTAGCTAGGTACCTGCGACTTTAAAATTTTACAAAAGTTTGTTGAGAGCGCGCCAGAAAAAAGTCACTCCACCCGCTCTAGTGCGAAGAAACAAGATCGAGAATTGCATGACAATTAATTGCATGATTTAAAATCCGAGGTATATTTTTGAATTTTAAATTACTCAAAACTTTTACATCGAATTAAAAAAGTTTTTTTTTTAATGTGAAAAATAATCAGACGAACGAGACGCTCTCCTGATGGTAAGAGATAACGCCTATCCATGACTATTGCAGCGATACATAGAACTGAGTAACAAAACAAAGTCCATGGCATCACTGCTTTGGTGCTCATTAATTTGAGACTTTCGATGGTTAGTCTCAACAGCCCAGTAATTTCGCTAGCTGAAGTACCCTACAAACCGGAACACAGTAGGTAATGTTTACACACTACTGCTTGGCGGCAGAATATCTGGTACTGTGGTGGTACCCCTAATTGGTGACTTTACTAAAACAAGAGTGTAACTATTTTATTCATAAAAAAAAAATGTGGGGTCATCGCTGACAATTTCGAGTATCGAATGGAAATATTTTTTTTCTGGCATTAGGTTTAATTTTTAATTTTTCATTCCTAAACTAATTCCAGCTACCTAAAAAAATAAGTTCTTGATGCTATTGTCCCAGGGCATTGCTCTCGGACCAAGAAAAACTATCAGATATCGACGGACACCAAGATTGGCGGCAGAACGAAGCGGCCAATGTGAGCGATCTCGTGCAGCGCAGGCTGAAGTTCCTACAGAACCCGCCTGACTGCAAGGAAGCGAGGAAACTTGTCTGCAATCTCAATAAGGTAATTTGAATCTACACCATCCCCGGGTGACATATACTACTTTTTATCCCTATATTCCCACGGGAACGGGAACTACGCGGGTGAAAGCGCGAGGCAGCCGCTAGTACGTATATATGTTTATTTTGGTCCACATCAAAGATTACATAATATAGTAAATAACCGACTAAGTGCTAGTCGGACTAGCGTACGATGGGTTCCGTACCATCGTAATAAAATTTTACATGTTCAATACTAATGATTACAAAAAAAAAAAAAAAAAAAATTTAATTATACAGATTGTTTTATATATTTACATTTATCACGTTTTTTTTATACATGGGGCGTTCTACTTTTCTACCGACAATCTGAGTGATAAATTTTTAGATTTCAAAAAAAAATAAAAGTGTAATTCTTTAAAAAAATGTATTTTTACATTATTGTCCAGTTATCAAAGATTTCAGATATGTATAGTGCATCGAAGTTTTGTTATTTACCTTTTATTTATTTTAAGTTTTATCGGAATAGTTAGAAAAAATAAACACCTCTGTCACAAACTAATATATTTATTAATTATTATGTAAAATCAAATTTACAGTTTTTTTTAACTTGGCATAACTAGAATACAAGCATTTATTATTATCGAACACGATTTATCCCAATTCTTGTTACAAATATAATATAAAAAATGACATTTAATGCCACTCTGTCACATTTTTGCTCATTAAGACAACAAACTTTGAAATATTTTGCAAATAATTGAAATAAACATAGCTGAAATTCTGTAACTACCTTTTATGGTCAATATATAATAATATAATACGTTATTTTAGTGTATATGCTTTCAATAAACTGAACATATGCTGCTTTAATGCTTAATTACAAGGGGGACAAAATTGTGCTAGAGTATGACAGAATGGTAGATATTAATAGGCCAACATTTAAACTTAATCCTTTAAGGTTTTGAAAGTTTTAAAAAAGGATAACAAAACATAATGCTTCTCTTACAATGCTACATAAGATATTATTTCTTGGTATAATCATTATTTGGTACCTACACGTAAAATCAGACTAATCTTTTCTTTTCTCTTATTCGACTTTTCAAATACTTCTATAACACGCCTTCCTCTTTTAACCGTAATCATTTTTATCAAGTTTTCAAACATCACGTCTGATACATCTGATTTTACTAATTTAAATATTTTGTCAGTGTCAACAACAGTTTTATAAAATATCACCTGAATATCTCCATCTTCATCCACACAACTTTTTTCATCTCCTAAGTAGGTGTACTCGACTTAGTTTTTACTGGGTACTTTTACTGACATAATACCATTTTTTATTAATAATGGGTCTCCAGATAGGTCACATGAAGCACCTGGTATTATGTGCACAGGTTTTTTTCTGATTAACGAGAGGCTGATCATCTTCATCTTCTGGAGTAGTAAGTAGTAGTAGTATACAATGTTATACAACAGTCTCATAAAATCTCTTTGTAGGAGCTCTAATTATTATGTTGTTTATTTATATCAGCCAATGGTTTTTTTTTATCTGAGGTTGGGCTTAACTACCTAGCTAGCTTTATTTTTATAAAGTTGCTCTTTATAAAAATAAAGCTAGCTAGATAAACTTTTCATAAACGTAATATTTGTTGTGCAGCTTTTTTTTATTTCCAAAGTCTCTTGAAACAGTTGAAGTTATAGTCCCGAACGGTTAATTGTTGTGCCTTGTAGGAAAGGATAGGATTGTTTTGAAGCAGTGATTCATTTTGTTTTTGTAATGTTCATTAATGGCATTTGTCAAAATACTATATGTATTTTCTTTTTTCTTCTTTATTCGGCGCTTTTAAATTTATCTTAATTTTTTGGTTTGGTTATATTATGTAATAAGCTGTCTTCTTTTATTTTTTTGGCGATGAAGCCTTTTCTTGTATTTTCGTATTTTTTCTATAATTATTTTACATGGCCTTGAAGTTTCATATTTTGCCTATAAATTTTCGATCTGTCTCGGCTAACTTTTTCTCTTCCCCTTGCTCTAGCAGCGGATGAGGTTGGAGTTAAGGAACGAGATCTAGGACTTAAAGGAGTAACCTGGGGTTTGAAGGAACGGGTGTGGAAGTCGAGTATTCATTAGAACGTTCTGCAAAGCTTTCTGTTGTTCTCTTCTTGTTTCTAACTTGCCATTTTCTTTTCATTTGTCTGTGTACTCTTGGTGTCAGATCTTTGACTAGCTTTTTGCAAGCATGTTATCTTTCTAAGTCTTATCATTTCACTTCTGCGACTTTTTCAGGGTCCTGTTTCCTTTTTTCACGACAACGTCACTGCTTTTCCGTCGCAGATAACGCTATTATTTAATTACCCTGATGATAATACCTTAAATGAATAAAATAATTGATAATGTAATATATAGAATACAAAAGATTTCAATTAACTACTGTGAAAATCAATTAAGGCAAAGTTTCTGACAAAAAATACCACTCCGTCACGAGCTATACTACTCTCGTCACAGCTATTTTGTGACAGAGGTGCCTCGTGACAGAGGTGTAAAATAACAGTGTTCGAGGATTTCAACGTTCATAAAATTACAAATTGTTCATAAAAGTGAGTAAATATGACAGATATACTGGGAAATAATAATATTACGTAAATAAATGGGAATTACAATAATATTTTAAAGTAGTAACTTACGTGACAGAGCGGTCGCCGAATAAACACACGCACCTCTGGTTCACTACCTGCGGGCGCCTAACTCGGCTCGCTCCAGGGTGGGGTCTCAAGGCTTAAAGCCGAGAGGAGAAGGAAACCGTGCTGTTGTTTAGTGTTGAAGATCAAACAGCTAAGGCGCGTTTTTTGTTTTGCGAAATGCGTGACGGAAGATAGCAAGAAAAAACATATGCAGCCGTACCCAAGGATAAAATATTTTTTTGCTTAATAATATGAACCTTTACGTTTATTATATTTGTATTAATCTAAAGACAATATTTCAGCATTTCAATAACTAATTTTATATTATAGGGTCCTATATGACTTTTTTAAGCGACATCATTTTGTAACATTAGGCAGCGTAAAGGGACACGCTTTATTTGTATGTAAAACACCTCTGTCACACGTTTCGAATACTATGTCACAATAATTTTGTAAAAAGCAAAAACAATAAAAACGAGATTTTAGTGTTATTATAATGACTATATGGTCCAAAAAATCTTGTGACAATAAAATTTGAGAAACTGCAATTTAGGACGGATACAGATTTTTTTTTCCTGAGGAGACACGTCATTGTCGGTAGAAAAGTAGAACGCCCCACATGCATTTTTATTTATTTTTTTCATGCATGAAATAAAAATTCTTGTTTTCTTAATATATATTTATTAAGGACCTCCCTGGAGAGTAAAGGCCTCCTCCATTTTTCTCCACCTAGATATGTCCTTCGTTTTTACTGACCAATTTTTTATAATTGCTATTTTTATAATTTCGTCGAACCATCTCTCTGCCGGTCTACCTCTGTGTCTCTTGCCAGCTAGTCCGTACCATTCGGTTATCTTTTTTGCCCACTTTTCATTCACAATTTCACAAGTGGTCAAAGTATTAATTACATAAATAAAATACGTCACAAAAAAATAATAATCAAAAAGACTGCTAAAACAAAACCTATCTTTTTGGCGTTACTATAGTCGGGTAAAAATGAAAACCAATGTTTTGCGATACCGGTCATATTTACAATTTTAACTATAGTGTTGGTATCATAAACATGATAATTATAATACATTAAACATAAAATTGTGCTAACAAATCTATATCATTATCCAAAGCCCCCTTATCTCGCGTTGCGTTAGCAAGTTCCGCGTGGTACAATGTCCGCTATAATTAGATATACAAACACTGGGTTCCGAACCGTCACGAAGTGTCGCCGAGCGTGGCGGGTCACCGACCCGATGCATAGCTGCCAAATCACGTGTAGGAAAATTCGGGGACTCAACAAAATTGTTACACTACAGGATGTTAGTAAAAATAACTTCAAAATAAAATTTAAACAAAAGTTAAATAAATTTTATCTGGATTTGACATTGTTTATTAATTTGACATGGTATTTTAATTTGACATGTTTATTCACAGTCAAGTATAGTCTTACAAATAGTTATTACATAACATTATTACAAATAATTTTAATTATTGTAAGTCAAAAGATATAATGTCAAATTAAAACAAATACTCATTACACATACATTGCATTTTTTCCTTTTTCCTTTGTCAAAGCAAGTAGTCACTCGCGCTCTGCCCCTGCTCGCCCAAACGCTCCCATGAGACTCGCAGCGTTTCCCCGTTGGATGGCCAGCGAGATGTGCTGGGTCAAATAAAGGCCCGAACGTAGATCGCGTCCCCTGTCTTTTAGGCGCCGACCAAGATCTGCGACAAATTTTCTCCGTTTGCCGCCGTGATTGCCGTCTAAACGGCAAAAGGGACGAACTCGTACGCTGATTTAAGAGTCGCATATTTCAGGTGCTTGCCCTTTGCTGCTGTTTCTGCACAATTTGACATTGTGTTCATTGAATAAAATGTCAAACTCAAATGTCAATGTCAAATTAAAATAGAATGTCAAACTCTGACATTCTATTTTAATTTGACATAAAGATTATATATACATGATGCAATATTTAAGAATAAGTAGGTAAGGATAACAAAAATTAATACATTTTTATAAAAAAAATTATAAATGTCAATGATGATTACATTATATAATAATAATTTGACATTGTATATATGGTATTTTGTTTTGTATAATTTTGTGATATAAATGTAATGCATTAACCGTTTTTATGTCAAGAAATAATTTGAATTTAGATTCATCATTAATAAAAAAAAGTGAAACATATTGTGCATACTGTAGTAATTAGTGACATACAAACATCTATACAAACTTATGAAATTTTATTAGCGCTGTTCAAATAAAGTCTTAATATCAGTTAGCATTAAACCTTATTAAAACGATTAAAAGTTCAAAACCAAAAATATGATTCTGTCTACTGTCGTTCATTGTAAAGATAATTTTTTTACCTTAATATATTTTTGTGTTTATTCGTATTTAAATTTAAATAAAATTAAACAGCCTGTATCAGCGACTGTTCTATTTACACCTTCTTCTTAATATACAAACTAAAGCATTACAAAACTTGCCGCGTAAATTCTAATGCACTTTACACACATTGTGGTTTTAGTATTTTATTTAGCGATTTATTTGCAATGAATTTAGGACTTTCAACAAGTCTAATCATTTAACATGAAATGGCAATGCCAAACATAAACAACGTTACTTCGTGATAGATCTCCTTAGCAGGAGGTATACCTTAGGTTGAAGAGTACCTACCTACTGCAGCTAATGAAATTTCAGGGCTGTTGAGACTAAAAATCGAAAGTCTCAAAGTAGTGAGCGCAAGCGATGCCCCGACTTTGTTTTGCTGCACATTTGTCGAAATAAATAAATAAATTAAAAAACATATATATATTTTCACTGTCTTTTAGAGATATTCTTCCGAAAGGATCCCTATCCGAGTGAACACGAAACAGGTCACGCTTTTTCTGTAAAATAAATGTTTTTAAACAGCATATACTTTGTTCCAGGGCTGCGGTTTCGGCTGTCAGCTCCACCACATAGTGTACTGCCTGATTTTCGCGTACGCTACAGAGAGAACCCTTATACTTAATAGTAAAGGGTGGAGATACAACAACAAGGGTTGGGAATATGTCTTCCACCCCGTCTCGGACACATGCACCAGCGCGTATAACGACAAAGTGTTGCAGTGGCCAGGTATGTGGTTGCCTCTCGAAGCAGGAGAGATGATTGCTCCAAGTTTTAAGATTGCAATTGCAATTACTTATAATAAACTAGCGGACGTCTCGCGGTTTCACCCGCGTAGTTCCCGTTCCCGTGGGAATACAGGGATAAAAAGTAGCCTATGTCACCCGGGGATAGTGTAGCTTCCCAATGGTGAAAGAATTTTTGAAATCGCTCCAGTAGTTTCGGAGCCTATTCAATACAAACAAACAAATCTTTGCTCTTTATAATAGTATAGATAGATAATTCGCTCTCATTAGTGCATTTGTAGACGCGGTCAGGTTTAATCTTGGCATAGCAAATAGAATTGCTGCTACGGTACGCGCAACACGCGAGCTCTTCATCTGATTACTTAGTCATTTAAAAAAAAAATTAAGTTGCATCAAAACGAGTGATTTACTTTGAAATGTTCTGGTGGGTATTCGTTTGAGCGCATTTTAATTTCTTGATGCAGTTTCTATGCTCCGATACCAACGCAACGGGCCGAGGTTGATAAGAAACGTGCAAAGCAATAACTTTTCATTTATTAAATGATTGGTATAACCCAGTTTCGATGTATTATCAAACACGATAAGTTTTTTTTTTGCACCGAGAAAAAACCAATATCAAACTTTTTTTAACGCAAAAACTTCCGAACGGATTTGGATGAAATTTGATGTGTAGGTAGCTGAGAGCTTGGATTAACACGTAGGCTAGTTTTTGTCTCGAAAAAATGTAGCGGGTAACACCGCGGGGCGCAGCTAGTAAGGAATAGTAGTTACATGCATGCTCGAGGAAGAGAAGAGAACCTCGCGAAATTTACATTGCCCACATCAAATCAAGGTCTTGCCCCGCCACTGTACACTTACGTCATTTTAATATTAGCGTGTTTGTTCTTGCAGTGTACGATGCCAAAGTGATATCGTTGCCGTTCATCGATTCAATAACGCTGAAGCCCAAGTTTCTACCCCTCGCCATTCCTAAAGATTTAGCACATAGGTTAGTTACCTTTCTGACCATCTCAATGACTACTATGTTTTCTGGCGAACAGTTATTCAAGCTTAGTGGCGCCACCTGTATTAGGGTTCCGTACCCAAAAGGTAAAACGGGACCCTATTACTACGACTCCGCTGTCCGTCTGTCTGTCTATTTGTCCGTTTGTCACCAGGCTGTATCACATAAACCGCAAATGTCATGAATAGTTAGACATTGAAATTTTCACAGGTAGGTTCCTATGTATTTCTGTTGCCGCTATAACAACAAATACTAAAAAAATAGAATAAAATAAATATTTAATGGGGCTCCTATACAACAAACGTGTCTTTCCTTAAAAAAAAACGTGTCGAATCTATCCGAAATATACTAAATAAATAAATATCGTAGGACATTGCACACAACGCCATCTGACCCCAAACTAAGCCAAGCTTGTAGGTACTATGGAAATGGAAGACAGATAACTGATAAAATACTTACATACTTTATTTTTTTGTAAATGCGTACTTATAATACATACAGTACACCCAATAACTACATAATTATAATCCGACATAAACTTAAAATAACACAATTAACAACAAAAGTCTTTATATCATGTTTTCGCTGCAGTAACCAGTTGGCGACTCGTTACCCACTTATTCGGAATGGGGGCGATGAGTCCTGCACTGACGCCCCACTTGGGGTGTATTGTGCATAAAACTCGTTTCCCACATGACATGTTTGGTTTGTGTTTCTAGCGTGTGCGTTTTGTGTTCCAGAATAGTCCGGTTCAACGGTGACCCGTCCTCGTGGTGGATCGGCCAGATGCTCAAGTACATCCTCAAGCCGCGCGCGCCCATGCAGAAAGCCATCAACGATACCATAGCCAAGATGAACTTCAAGTCGCCCATAGTCGGGTCAGTACTTACATAAAAATATGTTGTCTTGCGTTTTTTTTCTGTTGACAGGTTATGTGTTACCACAACTCATCTTGATGGTATAGCACACCTAGCCTGGAATGGAATTGGCTCTTAAATGAGGCTGTAGGAACACACCGTTAGATGCTTGGCGGCAGGTTTTCGACCACCATGCTATGGTTTCCTCATGATGTTTTCCTTCACCGTCAGCTCAACTGTCGGGGTTTGAACTCACGCCCTTCTGCGCGTATGTAGAGATTTTGTTGTTAGCGTTAATAGCTCAGTGTTTGGCGCGGTTGGTTCACACGCTGAAAAACGTAGGTTCAAATCCCAACAATGAGCTTTGAGCTTCCTGTGAAAGATAAGGTACTTTCTAGTATTCAGTTTTTTAATGTAAAAGTAATAATGCGAACGAGACGGTCTCCTAATGGTAAAACATAACGCTTGCCCATAGCCATTGCAGATATACACAGACCTTTGAACAAAACAAAGTTCAGGACATCGCTTTAGTCCTCATTAGTTTGTGACAGTTAGTCTCGACAACCCTTTCATCAAAACATCCATTCCAGGCTACGTATGCTTTACCATCTTCGACCACACCTCCACTTAACATGTCATCCATAAAAAAAAATCAAACCGGAACACAGTAACGTTTAGGTATGTTCAGTTTTTTTTTTGGCTTGGCGGCAGAATATCTGGTACTGCGATGCTACCGCTATTATATAAATACATTTTAAGAAAAAGAAAGAAAGAAAATAATTTTATTTTGTAACAGAACAAAAAAAAAAAACAAAAATAACAACAAATAGAGACAAACAGTTACAAAATAGGGGCTCACCTCAGCATAATACTGGTCATACTAAATAGTATGACCAGCGCTGGTCTTCCGGTGAGCCCTTTTAGTAATTTTATATCAAGTATGTTGTACTGTACTCTTATAGCGTTCACATCCGTCGCACGGACAAAGTGGGCACGGAGGCGGCCTTCCACCACATCCACGAGTACATGTCTCACGTGGAGGACTACTACGAGAAACTCGAACTCACCTCCACGGTCGACGAGCGGCGAGTCTACCTCGCCACCGACGACGCTAACGTGAGTAGCCTTCCTCTTGAATCACTCTGTCTATTGATGGAAACCGCATTAAAATCCGTTGCGTAGTTTAAAAGATCTAAGCGTACAGACGGCGGGAATCGACTTTGTTTTGCACTATGCAGATATAATGTACCTACGCATGAACTTTTTAGGGTTGAAAAACTTGGGACAGTGGGCATCGAGAGCAAAACAGTAGATTATTAGCATAATCTACTGTTTTATTCAAAAATCATAAATTCATAAATTTGAATTTATGCTAAAAATCTATTGTTTTATTCAAGCAATTGTGATTTACCGCAAATAAAGATCAAAATAAATGCCAGTAGCTGTGATTTCACTGTAAAACTATGCTCCATTTGTCCATTTGTGACTTTTAAATGTTGAATAATTATGGACTTATTTATTTTTTATTAATTTTTAATTGTGACTTATAATTTTTAGTTTTAAATTTTAAATTTTATTTTGATGCTTATTATTGACATTTTTAAATTTGACTTGCACTGTATAGTGTGAAAAAAAACCATTCATATGCCTGCAATATGGCAAGTCCTAGCGGCAAATTTTACTAACACCTGATAATATAGTTAACCTAGGATTTATGAATCTATTATGAATAAATGGGGGAAAAAATATTTGTATGGAAATCGAACCACCTTAAAATAAATTAATTCAATTGAGTTGACCATTCGCTTCAGGTGTTGGAGGACGCTCGCCGGAAATACCCTCAGTACACATTCTACGGCGATCCATCCATAGCGAAAACAGCGGCGACACACAGGCGCTACACGCCGCTGTCGCTCACCGGGCTGCTCGTCGACCTGCACATGCTGTCACTGTGCGACTACCTCGTCTGCACCTTCAGTAGTCAGGTGATGAGTGTACAAGTTTCAGCTTGAGGCACTGGAGTCAGTCGAGAGCCCCGTTAAAAGGTTGATAGGCAATGACACTTTGGTCAAGTCTCGGCTGCAAAGCCTCGAGCATCGACGTAAGGTCGCCTGTCTATCGGCTTTCTACTCCTTCTTCCTCTTCCTCTGACTTCTGATCTACAGAGCAAAAAAAAGAATCATCAAAATCAAATCATAATTGGCGGAATTACACTACATATATACGCTGCTCTCCGAGCCCTGTTCTGACGCAGCCAGGGAGCTGTTCAGCTGTGTGAGTCGCCTCAAGTGACCCACCTATTATGATTAATATGTATGCGGGGGAGTGAATGTGTGTATGAGAGAGTGAGTATATGTTTGTGTGATGTGTAGAAATATTTTTTATGTTTGTTACATGTAAGAAAATACGATGGGACTGTCATGTGGCTACCATAAAAGTCCCATAAATAAAAGAGAATAAAAAAAAAAAAACAACATATATACCAAAAAAATGTACAGTCGAATTGAGAACCACCTTTTTTTTTGAGTCTGTTATAAACAACATACATAAGAAACACATATTATATGTACACAAAATGAAAAAACAAACAAATAAATAAACACAACATTAACGTTATCTATTGTTTCGTGTCCAGGTGGGTCGAGTGGCGTACGAGATGATGCAGACGAACCGCATGGACGCCTCCGACAGCTTCTTCTCGCTGGACGACATTTATTACTTCGGCGGACAGAACGCGCACGACCGCGTCGCCGTCATGGAGAACAAGGGCGGCCACCAGGACATCGCGTTCGAGGTACGTTATACCACCCCCATGACCCACAGAACTCACATGAGCGCAAAAGCAGTGGTGCCCTCGACTTTGTTTGGTTACTCAAAGTTCTGTGTATCGCTGCAATGGGCTTTTTACCATTAAAAGATCGCTCATTCGACTCGTCATACTTTGAATATTATCACTACATAGTATGAAACAAAGGCGCTGTCGCTGTCTGTCCGTCCCTATGTATGCTTAAATCTTTCAAACTACGCAACGGATTTTGATAGCGGTTTTTTTTTAAATAGATAGAGTGATTCAAGAGCAAGGTTTATATGTTTAATACATGCATAATATTGTAGAGAAACACTGATAAATTTAGAGGTTTCTAATGTGATGAACATAAACACATTTTTTTGCGCTTACATTGCAAACGCTGGCTGAAAACGAGATAAATCAAAATAATGTACTACAGTATTGTACACCTTAAAAAGGTTAACAAAAAAGTCCGCGATGGTATATGTCTATCTCTTAAGGATAACCCACAATAGCCATTTTTATCCTTTACATTTTACGGGGGATAATGGCTTATTTATGAAGGGATTTTGAGCAATACAACATTATTTTTTATCCAATTAAGATCCTTAAATACATTGCCCATTTAATATAGATCAATATGGCCCTTAACAGCATGTAATTTAAATGAATAGTTCCGAAGATATTACAGATTTAAAATGCAGGGACATAGCGGTGCGGCGGTACCTTCCAATTTAAACGCTTACAATTTCTGGTAACGACATCTTTTGCAATGACCATTAATAAATCGCAGGGTCAAACTTTCAACGTTGCGGGCTTAGATTTGAGCGTTGAGTGTTTTTCTCATGGTCAATTATACGTCGCTCTTTCAAGAGTACCCTCTAAACAAAACGTGTTTGTATTGTCTAATGACAACAAAGCTGTAAACGTTGTTTATAAGGACATTCTGTAGTAGGTACGTATATTTAGTATCAGCATTGGACCCGTACGAAGTTGTTGACTCAAAATTATTAATAAATTTATTAGTTTTTATTAAGACCTTTTTATACTGTTGTCATGTAAATAAAACCTTTGACTTTGACTTTAAATAATATGAATTGTTATAGGTGGGCGATCAGATAGGTATTGCGGGCAACCATTGGAATGGCTACGGACGCGGTACCAACAAGCGAACTAATATGGTAAGTTGTTTTCTTACTTCAAAAAACGTTTAATATCTTTTTACGTATTTGTTTTACTAAAGTATATTAAAAAGCTGCAAAGTTTTGGAGTGGAGACCACCCACAAGGTGGACAGACGACCTAGTAAAGACCGCAGTAACGCGCTGGATGCGAGCCGCTTCCAACCGGTCTTTGTGGAAGTCAATGGGGGGAGGCCTATGCCCAGCAGTGGAGGTCCTACGGCTGAAATGATGAAATGATTTTAAAAAATCTTAATTAAAAAACGACATATAAATGTCATATCGATACAATGTAGGTATTTACAGTAGATATAGACAGCCCTGTTGGTTCATTGGTAGTATGTCTGCTTCGAGAGCTGAAGGGCGTGGGTTCGATTCCCACTCAGGACTAACATTTGTGTGACTAACGTCGATGTTTGTTCTGCGTTTGGGTGCACTGTATGTATTATAAGTATGTATTTACAAAAAAAAAGTATATAAGTATTCTATCAGTTATCTGTCTTCCATAGCACACGCTCTACTTAGTTTGGGGTCAGATGGCGCTGTGTAGTCCTATGTTTCTTTTTTAATTTGTAAAAGAAATTGCACTATCGTGACAATCTCCTGATAGTAAGAGATAACGCCTGTCCATGACCATTGCAGCGATACACAGAACTGTAAGTAACAAAGCAAAGTCCAGGGCATCGCTGCTTTGGCGCTCATTAATTTCGACTTTCGATGACAGCCTTGTAATTTCGTTAGCTATAGTTCCTTTCTAACCGGAACACAGTAATGTTTACACACTACTGCTTGGCAACAGAATATCTGGTACTGCGGTGGTACCTACATAGACGACCTCATGCTAAGGAAATCTACCACCAAGTACAATAAAGTTGTGTTAAATACCATTAATATATAAATGTCATCGTTTTCTAAATAAACGAATTTGTCTTTTATTACAGAATGGCCTTATACCTTGGTACAAAACTGCGGACCATCTCGTGTTATATCCGTTCCCCGAATACAAACAAGTGCCATTATTTACGGACACAAGGCAAAACTAGTAAAACCCTATTCACATAGGAAACTGTCATCTACCGTACATACATGGTCACGGCTATTGGTAATATCTAGCCGAAAGGAGGTCATTTAACTTATTATTATGAATAAATAACTCTGGCATAGGGCTAACCCTGAATTGGCGAAAAAGAAGGTTATAAAGACAATTAGTTTTTACAAGCATTTTTTTTAAAGTTGTCGAAAGGTTATAAAGACAATTAGCTGTGCCATACATTTTATTGAAGGTTGTCAGAAGATTATACGGAAAAATAAATATCCTATCATTATCTGTGGTACAGCTGATTATTTTTCACGTTTTCAGAGTTCCCATTATAAAATTAGTTATTAATCATGAATAAATGACCTCATTTTCGTTTACTACTACCGATACGCCTAACTTTGTATACAGGAATCCCTGTGAATATGACCAGTAAAAAGACTCTGACATTATCTCTGAAGAAAGGAAAAAGTCTGCAATGTATGTCTGCAATGTATGTATGTATCTTGTATGCAATGTTATATCTTGTATATTGGCCATTAAAAATATTCGTCAGTTTTTTTTTGTATAGCTTGTATAACGGCTGAATTATTTATAAATGTTTTTGATATATTATCTAATATTAGTTGGTTGTCGCCGACAATGTCGTGAAACACTCGTATTAAGTTTAACCGTTAATTTAAAAAAAAACATCTCAGGTGTGTATGGGCATAGCCGACGGTGAGTTTATCATCACGCAAACCGTCTGCTTAATCGCAGCTCTTTTTACAAGCTAAATTAAAAAAAAAAACGAATGCTCACAATTATTTTTTAAGTTTATCTCTATTGTCACTTTGGATGATGAAAGGATTCTAACGGTACTCCATACATCCAAATTTGTTCAGGCGTTTAAAAGATATGGTAAAATAAATAAACTTACTTACATACATAAACCCTGAAAACGTGTAAAAAAACTTTCTTTCTTGTGTCTTCTCGTACTGATGTCCCATGTATGGAGATCGCGGAAGTGCAGGATCGCTACTAATCGACTCGCCGCATATATCTACGGCAAATCGGGTAACATTATGGAATAGGTCAACTTTGAACTAGAGTTTTACTATATTTTGTTGGATTTGAGCTGATTTTTACTAAAAAAGTTTAATATCGAGACATGCCTTGGACATTAGAATTCTATTGATTTGATTTCAATGATCTGATACCCGAATCTAAATTTTAAATATAGTATAATATAACTAAAAAATTCTAAATTACTATATTTTTAAAATTGCTATATTTTCTAGTTGCTATACATCAAATCGAGATACTATAGGAGATTTCTCAGCGATTTCCAATCGTAATATTGATATATGAAAAATGAATCTTAGTTGTAATTAATTAAGGCTTAGATCTGATTTGTTTTTCGACGTGTAAGCCAAAATTCTAGAATGAAATCTCGCTAAAAAGTCTACGTAGAAAATAACAACCTGTAGCCAAATTTCGGGCCATCTACAAATTACATCACACGAATTTCATGATTTTTTTACCCCTCCCCCGTCCTTGTCTCAGCTGGTCGCATTTGTGAGACTCCCCCCTCTATAGAGTGACGTCACATATTTTGCAATTTTACATCAGGTTTTAAAAAAAAGACGATTAATTATATTAATAAAACATACAAGCAACAAATTAAACATTATAGTCATACATATAGAGTTGAAAATATTTTAAAGTTTTTCATTAATAGTTAAAATTTCGTCTTTTTATGCTTTTCTAAATACATACCTATTTAGTTTTTGAAATGTGACGTCACGAAGTTTAGGACGCGTCCCACATCTTGTCACACAATGTCACATTTCGTCGACCCCTGCTAACGTGTGACGTAATCTATACATGGTCCCTTCACTGTAGGTATTATATTTTGTAAAACTATTAAATACTTTACCACTTGTAATGTGGATTCCGTATATATTTACAAACTAAATTGACAGGATTAAAATTAATGTGCATTTCTTTCATTCCAATATGTGCAAAAATGACGATAACAATTTAAAAACTGTCAAATTTTTAATTCAAAATAAAATACAACGGAATCGATACTTATCTAGTTCTGAGTCCGCTCGCATAAGGCTCGTGAGCATCTAGCAAAAACTGCGATCGCTATACAACATGCTGATCGGTTGTTAATCTACAAGGTTACGTGTTTTGGTACTACTTAGTCGAAAGGAACTTATCGTAGTTCACAATTACCTCGTTATGGCCTAAATTGGACTGGTAGTGCTAAGCCATGCAATATACTTACTTATGCGCCATTGTTTTAAACAACTCTTAAATTTAACTGTCTAAACTGACTTTATTTGGTAGTAGTTCTGCTTCCTGAGTTGTGGGAGATTAAACTTGCTGTACGGAAATCTTATCGATCCGTATGCGAGAGGGCTAAGAGCAAATTTAAGCTCTTTTCAAATGAATCACGACTGATATAATATTTCCAATAGTATAATTTATATACGAGGTTACGTGAAACGGTGTTATTAGGCCGAAGTCATTATATTTTACATAAAAATTACAATTACCCTCGACGCAATGTATCGAGCGACCAGTCCATTTTTTTACGTTTTCAGGGTTGGTCTCATAGTCTTAATGATGCGTACAATATCTTTCTTTAGGTTTGAAAATACCGTTCCGCATAACCATGTGTACAACTACATCTTCCTCATTTATTACATTCCGGAATAAGAAATGTTATTTGTAATAGTTTCTGTGTGGCATTTTTTTTATGTACAATCATTAAACACAGTACCTAAGTTAAAAAAAAACTACAAGTTGTTGATGCCGTATATTTCTGCATATTTCTTTAAATGCGTAGGTACGTAAATTATATTATTAACGTAATATTTATTACCAAAAATATGTAAAACGTACAGTTTATTGAAATGTAATGGGAATCACTAATTAGACTAAAATGACGGCCTAAAAAGTGAATTTACTTTATTAAGTTCTTCAAATATAATTAAACTTAGAGTTTTAAAACGCTGCTTAAATTAAAAAAAAAAGCCAATTTAGTACTGTTTAATACAAACATCACGTTAAGGCCCTACATTCCAACGTTTCGAGCACGTCTATTACTGCAGTAAATCTTCAATCTAATGTTGTGTAACTTAGGGTCTCAATTAGAATAAACATAGATTTTTGAAGTTTTTTTCACATTACTCGAAAGTTAAAATAAGCTAAACCCAATTATGTACGGAGCTCTTAATAAAATCTTATTTTTTGCTAAAAAGTTCACATGTTTTCTGAATGGAATCTCTAAGCTAACCTTAAAAATAACATTTTTTTGGTTCATATTTAATATAAATTTCTTTCGTGTTGATTAATCTTAATAACGTATCTGCATTTGCAAAGTTATTTTAAAAACATATATGGAGATATATTTTTTATTCACAATTTAATTTTTCATTTATATGAATAAGTAAAAACGTAAACTGAAATAGTTAAAAGTGGACAATAGCACCTTAAGCACCAAGAAATATTTGGTTCCCAATAACGACCAATGTCGTTTCAAAAGAATGTGGTCTTAAATGATTCTAGTAATTTTTTTTGCGAAGCATAAATTGCGCTTTGCGCTAAAAACGAGATAAAACGTAATTTTAGTATTTTTGATTATATTTTCCGTGTATGTCTCTTAGACAAGTGTCTGGATACAATCACTACTCTCTTTATTCTGATAGAAGAGACAGCTAGAAAAGATGTACTATGGAAACTGACGTGGCTTTCACTCATTTTTGTTTTATTAATCATAAGTAATCCCGCAAAAGTAAAACAAACATGTCAATAGATTTGTTAGTATATTTTTTAAACATTTTTCTCTATACAAATAAATGATAATTAGAGACCGTTAACTTAGCGACAGCCGCCAGTTTTTGGCATCATTTCTTTAATAATAAAGTAAGGACTTTTATTGATAGAAAAATGTCTCAAATTTTAACTTTTGTAAAAACATGTTTTTTACTCTTGAAACTGGACACGATTTCAAAATAATGACTAAACGTTATTCGCGTAAATTATAATTCATTTTATTGTAATTTAAGTGACAATTGTTCTGCATTTAATGTTGTTCATTATTGTTCAAAAGTTGATTATAGAATGTATCGAGCACAATATACATGGTGATTTAGCTGTAAAATAGGTTAGTTAGTGTTTAATTTGTCACGAAGTTGATCACGTCGTTTATTACGTGTAAATATTATAAATCTCATAGTTTTAATTGCTAATCATAAAGGGGCTTGCTTATAAACGTCGCTTAAAGTTAATCTATGTTTAGCGCGTGACATTTCACGTTAGCAAAAAGTTGCTCGAGTATTTCGAACGCAGACCAATTTTGAACTGCGATTATAAGTAAGGCTCTTAGTTGTTTTAAAGACATTCATGGAAAAGCCAAATTGTACAGAATCTGGGGTTCGATTTTTGTATCATACGAATGAGTTCGGAAGTCGGGCGTAAAATGAATTTGACAAGATCTGAAATGAAATGTAACTTTGCGTAATATATTTCAATTATTATTTTATTATTAATTTTATTTATCGCAAGCATATTATATAATGATGACGTTTAGTAATTTTCTATTGTTTGCTCATTTTTGTTTTTAGTAAAATTGTTTTTAATATTATTTTAGTTCCGCTGTAAGGTACACACATTATATTCAATATTAATTATTATGACGTAATATTTATAGAAACAAGTAAAGGAATAGAGGCAGAGGCGTGCTTTGCTATCAATTAATTTAGGGATGACGCTAATTGACGGAGAGTCTAAAGTGCATATTCCATCATGATAGATATTAATCGAGTTACTTATAATAATTAACGCTAAACGCTGACTGTGAAACGCTGTTTCACAGTCATGTTTGCTGTTTTTTATCTTTGACAAGCTAGGTGTGCGTGGTGCTAGGTTCACAGCTAGGACAGCTCTCCGGATTTTATGTGACGGTGTGTTCGAAGATGGTAGTGCTTACCTAGCCTGGAATAGAACTAACTCTCAAGTGAGGCTGCCGGAACACACCGTTACGTGCTTAACGGCAGATTTTTAACTGGAGGGTGGTAGCTAACCAGCCGAGTACTAGAAAGTACGCTACCACCATGCTATAGTTTCCTCGCGATGTTTTCTTTCACCAACAGCTCAAGCTGATTTATCGGGGCTTAAACCAACGCCCACGGTGAGCTGACCACACTAAGCTATCATCGCTGTAAGATCATCGTTTGTACTAAAATTATGCTAAAAAAAACTAAAGTTTGTCTTTCACTGCCACGACTTTTCATCAATTAGCGTGTGTATTAGGTAGTTTATATCTTTATTACCAGTGATATCGCGATCCGAACAGCCGACCAAACTTGGTTGCTCTGCATTTATTTGTAATATATATATATATATATATATATATATATATATCCGAGAATGTATCTTTCTTTTGAAAAAATCATTTGTGACTTAGAAAGTCAGTGTTCAGTTCTAGCGATGTATTTATTTTGTATCTAACAAATTCTGCCGTCATAAGGGGAAAAGACGTATCTGACATTTTTTCCGTAATTGAGTTATATACATCATCGAAATCAGTTCTAAAAAAGACGCATCTACCAGTATTTTTTTACTAAAACGGAAAAATGTCAGATACGTCTTTTTCCCCTTATGACGGCAGTGCAGATACGTCTTTTTCCTTATGACGGCAGAATTGCTATATTATAAAGAGTTTAAGGGCTTCACTTATAAACGTTGCCTAAAGTTAATATAATATGCTTAAAGTAGCATGTATTCACGCGTAACGTTCTACGTCACTAATAAAAAAAACTTGTAAAAAAAAGTTGTCTGTCAGAATTTGACAGTATTTCATTAACCTAATCAATGTCTTGTACATTGATATGGCCCTAAATGGAAAACAAAACTATAAAAGGAAAAACTACTTGTATCGGCAATCGATTTACCGATGGTGCCTAAAATTATAAGTCGGTTTTACTTTTTATACTCTCTGCACAAAAAGGCATTTTTCATTGCGACAGTGATGTGGCTAGTTAGGCCATTTGATAAGACGAATGTATATTTTCTTTGATTTTCATTAACAGTTTTAAATATGTATTTGGTTCGCGTAGATCGTATCGCCGTCTCATCAACGAGAGAGAAAGGTATAAAATATGTTTCTTTCCCTTTCGCACTTTTTTATTTTGAATACGGATAAGTCCACGTTTAACCACCACCTGATGGTAAACGATGATGAAGATCAAGTACGCACTTAGAAAATAACTATTCACTCTGATCTAGACCATATCTCTCAGGAAATAAGGACGCCGGCAGCTTGTTCCATTCCTTGGCCGTAGGTACGGATGAGAAACGTAAAGTCAAAACGTTTGGTACGTGCTTATACGTGTGGTACGTATGGGTGGTAGTGGGCCGTCTTTTTACTTGCCCTGTAATAAAAGGGGATGGAAGTAACTTTCGAAATGTATCCCGTAGAAAATTGATAGATTTGCTACCACGCTACTTGGTAAACCACGGCCATCGAGATTGTTAATTACTACTACAAAAACGTTTGGTTTTTTTTTTAAAGAAAATGTTTGTATGCAATGCAGTTTTTATTTTTTACGCACAGTAGGGGTTAAATTTTTTATAAATTTTAGTCGAACGTGCGTGCGTGAATACGTAGAAAACGTTGGTATTTTTGGAATGTTTTTGTGTTAGCTTGACAGATCTCTGTATGTTTAGTTTGTTGATGCCTACATTATTGTTTATAGTTTCAAACAGGCTAATATAGTGTGTCATTACAACAAATGGGTAACACAGTGGTTAACTGAATTTTAACATTTATATATTAGCTTCAGGAAATCGTGTAACATGGACCTAAAATGTATATAGCTTTACAATAAACTATAGTGTATATAGAAGGAAATAATATAAATACATTATTGTAATGTGATTTGAAAACGTTGTTTTAATTTTTTAATACCTACCTACTTTCGTATTTTTACTTTCCGCAGTGCCAGATGTTTTGCTGCCAAGCAGTAGTGTGCTAACATTACTGTGTTCCGGTTTGAAGGATATCGCAGCTAGCGAAATTACAGGGTTGTTGATACTAACCATCTAATGCCTCAAAGTAATGAGTTCTCAAAGTCACTTTGGTGTTATCAATAACATATTTGTACTTGTATTTGAAAGATGTGAATGCTTTATTGGGAATCGAACGGCTATAAACTGTAGGTACTTCGACTATACAGTGTTATAAGCTGGAGTGTACTAAGCCATAAGCAGATTCAATTTAAATATGAAAACTGTTTATACTAAAAGTACGTACTCAAAAACTTTATACTAAAAGTACGTACTCAAAACTCGGAATTGTGAAAAAAAAACAACCGCTTCATACCTCAAGTTTATTACTCTTTTTCTATCATACCGGGTGCCCTTTTTCAAGGAATTAAATTAATACGGCGAGCGGCCTAATATACGCAAACTAATATTTATTTTGCGTTATAGTCACGCTAATTAGTGTTAGTTCCAATGGTTGACGAATTGGGGTAGAGCGGCACTTCTTCGTATATTGGGAAGCGGCGGCATTCGAGGTATTCTGCTGTCTTGTACCACGGGAACAATCCTTCCTGAAAATAATTAAATCCGGCAAATACAAGTCAGAATCACGTACCTACTGAAAGTTCCGTACCACAATAAAATACATCGTATTTAGAAACAAATTTGGTGATGACATAGTGGTTTAAAGTGTTTAATGTGGTTATTAGTGGTTAATAGTAAAAATTTAAGAACTTACTACATTTGAACCTAAAGTAGCACCATCGCCGCTACCATTCCAAAAATTTTCTCGGACACGAATTAACTCGCCGACCTAAAAACATACATTTTATATTATTTAAAATCATTTCCATTTTTATGGGTCAAATTTATGCTACCCAAAATAAATGCTTTTTATTATTAATTTACCAAATTTACACTATAGTTTACGAGTTACACTAATGATAATATTTAAATTAATCCATTTCAATTATAATAAATAAATAATTATTCCATGGAAATAAAATTCAAATCGAAATTAATTACAAAATTATAGTCAAAATCACAATGTCAATAGATAAAAATAAAAATACCTATACAACGTGAATAAAATATAATTTAAAAAACTAGATTACTGTCTATTCATATTTGAAAGAAAGAAAACATTTATTTTTCACAACCAACACTAAAAAAACAAGTGCACACTCTTTGAAATGTATCCGGTAGAAGATCGATAAGCTAGCTCTACGAAGATGCTCAAGGCTTTGAAGACGAGACTACTGGCAATGCAAGGCATAGCGCTTTGCGAAACAAGCTTTATTTTTAAGCAAATTAGGTACCTACCTATATTATGACTGACGACCTCTGAAGCTGGGTAGGTGCCCTTAACGGATTTACAAGAAATTTGGGGCGTAGATATACATAGGTTACTTTTTATCCTGGAATTTGTGGGGTTGAGGTGTAGTTGATTTGTTGTGTAACTATTTCTAAGTGACTTACGTCGAAAACAATGTCATTTACGCCGCCTACGTTCTCCATCACAGCGACACGCAAATGAGAGTCGTATCTGCTGGAGATATGGTCTAGTGTCGTGAAACTGTTCGTCGCGTCCACTCGATTTGTTTGCATCAGCGAGTACGCTATTCGGCCAAACTGTAAATCGTAATACATTTTAATTGGAATCGGAATTTAGGCATTTACCTGCTTATTTAAAGTTAATTTAAATTAATTTAAGTTTAAGTTAATTTAAATTTAAAAGTATTGGCCATGAATTAAAATTTTTATGTATAATGCAATTTGGGCTAAATGTTATAATTATTGTTATGTTATAATTATGTATTAGATAAAAAATAAAAATATCGACTTCAAAAGTTTGTTGAATTTGTGTTGAAAAATTACGCATGTTCTAAGGGTTAATTGCTACTTGCTAACTACAAATGTCTGTCAAGGTTTTTTGGCGGGAACGCGGAAAGAGTCATGTCGCCCCATTGTATTTCTTTTCCAAAAGTAGTGTCTTATCGTGTTTTTATGTATAGAAATAGTGGTGTTTCATTCATAAAGTACTGAATTACAAACACCAGTGTGGGAAAGTGTATAATGTGGTAAAACATGACTTTTCGTGTTAATTCAAAACTCCATCGAAGCTGATAGTAAAGTCGCCACTACTTTACTAAGCATTACTGGATTTGACTGACATGGACTGGACCAGACCACGACTGGACTATGACTACTTCTTAACACATGAAACTTGAACATATCAAAACACTTGACACTGGCACATGCAAAAAATGCGATGCCAAAATCAAAGAAGAAGATGTCTGTCCAGAATGTCTCACGTTGCTGCTGAGCGTCAGCACGAGGTAGTCGCACGAGCTCAACATGTGCAAGTCCACGAGCGCACCAACCAGTGACGCCAAGGACATGCGAATCCAAGTATTTGCCTGGAGCGCCCGGGAGTAGTCTCCATAGAACGTGTATTGACTATATTTTTTGGCAGCTTCTTTTAACACCTGGAAAGAAAATGAACAGCGTGGAAATAGAATGGATTGAGGTTGAAGTAAAATCTTTCGCCATTTTTTGTTTGAACGATTTGTGTTTCATCGAATTGTGTTTTCGACGAACTGTAATCTGATGATTTTTTGTAGCGATGTTAAAATAAAATAATAAATAAATAAATATCGTAGGACTATACACACAGCGCCATCTGACCCCAAACTAAGCAGAGCTTGTGTGATGGAAGTCAGATAACTGATAGAATACATAAATACTTTTTTTTTGTAAATACATACTTATAATACATACAGAACACCCAGACACAGAACAAACATTTGTTTATTCACAAAATGTTTGCCCTGAGTGGGAATCGAACCCACACCCTACAGCTCTCAAGGCAGATATACTACCAATGAGCCAACGGGATGATAGCTCAGTAGTTAGCGCGGCCGATTCGCCGAAAGGCGTGGGCTCAAATCCCAACAATGAGCTTGAGCTGCCGGTGTAGGAAAACATCCTGAGGAAACTTTAACATGGTGGTAGGGTACTTTCTAGAACTCGACTGGTTAGCTACAACCTCGAAGTTGAAAATCTGCCGCCAAGCATCTTACGGTGTGTTCCGGCAGCCCCGCTTCAGAGCCAATCAATCAAATTAATTCGCAAATCAATATTAGTGTCTGGTTCTTACGGTAGCGTCGTCAGTTGCGAGGTAGACGCGACGCTCGTTGACCGTGCGCGTCAACTCGAGCTGTTTGTAGTAATCGTCCACGTGAGACATGTATTCTTCGATATCGTGGAGTCCTACTTCTTGCACCTTATCTGTGCGACGGATGTGTAGACTAAAAAAAAGGTCTATGTTTTATTGTTCTTCTTTCCTCTTCAGTGGATTTAGATAGATAGATAGAACTCTTTATTGTGCACACCCTAAACAAAAAAGAACAGAGAACAAAACAACCATAAAAGAAGAATGAAAAGGATTTATTAGAGTGGGATAGCGATGATTAATAGCCCAGTGGTTAGAGCACTCGTTCGGTGACTCGCAACCCACGCCTTTTGACACTCCAACAATGAGCTTAAGCTGCCGGTGAAGGAAAATATCGCGAGGAAACGATAGAGTGGTGGTAGGGTACTTTCTAATACTCGACTGGCTAGCTACCATCCTCAAGTTGAAAACCTGCCGCCAAGCATCTAACGGTGTGTTCCGGCAGCCTTACCTACTCAAGAGCCAGGCTTGGCGTATTCACCATCTTCGTCCACACCGTCATTTAGGATCAGATAAGCTGTGATCAAACACTTAGCTTGTCAACCATTATTTTTTTTATATTTTTGGTATCACAATTTGTGCGTTCTGCCAGCGTCTAGTATTTGAAAAATTTCACGATTTTTAAGATAAATCAATATTTTTTTATGATTAGAAGTTATGAACGACGCGCCCTAAGAGAACGTCAGCACATGACCATTGTAGCGTGTAAACCCAAACATTTGAGGAATAAAACAAAGTCCTATAAGTATAAGTAATCCTAACATATAGGTAGGTATCGTTTACAGAGCTGTCATGAAATGAACATACGCAGAATCATGACACTCTTCGCAGAAGCCATAAAACCAAGAAATTAATGAATAAATGAATGAATGAAGAAGATGTTTACCCTACTATTGGTGGCTTGAAAATAATCTTGGCAATAGTGTCCTGGAGCTGTTTTAGTACATGCTCTCGTGGTTTTAGGATGTACTTGAATATCTGTCCAATCCACCAGCGCGTCGGGTCGCCATTAAACCGAGCTATCCTGAATAATTTATTTAGATTAGAATGCAATACACAACAAAATTATGTTTGTTGTGAGCTCTTATTGAAGACAGAATGGGAAGGTTGAATCGTGGGAGCCGTAACACAGCGTTACCTAGAACATTTTTTTCAAGACAAGATGGAGTCGAACCAAACACTCTCCTGGTGGTAAGTTGAACGCTTATCCATGACTATTGCAGCGGTAGCCGGAACTTTGAGTAACAAAACAAAGTCCAAGGCATCGTTGCATGGGCGCTCATTACTTTAAGACATTGGATGGTTAGTCTCAAGTTCTCTGTAATTTCGCTAGCTGCAGTACCTACCCACTGGAAAATAGTAATATTTACACACCAGTGGCAAAGTATCTGGTTCTGCAGTACCTACCTAGACGATCACTTGCTAAAGAGATCCACCGCCAAGTGAGGCTGCCGTCGAGGTCCTTAAAAAGCTTTCACGCATAATTATAGGTAATTTAGTAATTAAAAAATGTATTATTGATTAATATCTACTACGTATTTATATATAGGTACTTTGGAAAGTGACGTGGGTATGACACATTTTTGTTTTACTTGTGCGGGCTTACTCACATTCAATTACGTCGTAGTAGGTATACAACCGGTTTTTCGAGAAGTCAAAGCGGAGTACAACTCCCGTGCGGTTGTACTCTGCTTTGCTATAGTTGGAGTATCCGATGTATTGAAATATATATAATCCCGTATTAGTTAAACAAAAATAAATAAGTATTTGTAATTTATGTTTGGATGAAATAAATTAATTGAACAAAATATCATAAGTAACATCAGGTGAGCTGTAGTCAAACACCTAGCCTATTAACTACAAAAAAGACCTATGTAGCTTCTATGAAACAAAAAGATATTACCTATGCACTAGATCTTCCGGCAAATGGAACGGCTGACTCACGGGAGGGTAGTCTAACCATTCGATAAAAGCCACTTTACTGTACTTTTTTGATACTGAAACAACGTTGAATTTTTTTTTACTTTTTTGGCAGCTATTTACTGCAGATTGTTTTACACGGCGTGACGTCATTTAGATGTCATGACAGTTCCGGCCGTGTTCGTGATATATTCAAACTGGTTTTTAAAATCGCAAAATACATAATGCAAATTACATCGTCCCTGGTTTTTTGATGTACCTACCTGATTTTTTAATGGTTTTTATTTCTTCTCCGCTATGAAAATGTTTCTTACCTGATAATGGCACACCGGTTTTATTATACGAGGTGGTACAGGTCTGCGATAAGGGTTGGAATGTCATCTCCCATCTCCTTTTCTTGTTTCTATATTGCCACGCTGCTGTATTGTTCAATATGAGAGTCCTTCTTGTTGCGTATGCGTACGTAAGACAAACCATTAAATGGTGGCATTTGCATCCATAGCCGCATGTCTGACATACATCAGAAATACTAATTAAATCAATATAATAATATACAATAATAATAATAATAATTATTACCATTTCATAATACCATGCGCAGCTTGAGCTCTGCTCTGCTGTCTGCAGCACCCATTTTTTTAATTTTTTTAATGTCATTTATCATAATAATATGTTTATATATCGTCGCTCAGCGAGCTATGGAGAGAGCTATGCTTGGTATTTCTCTAAGGGATTGTACCCGGAACGAAGTAATTCGCCAGAGAACTAAAGTAACAGACATAGCTCAGCGTATTAGCAAGCTGAAGTGGCAATAGGCTGGACATATTTGTCGCAGAACTGATAGCCGCTGGGGTAGACGTGTTCTAGAGTGGAGACCGCAAATTGGCAAACGTAGCGTAGGACGCCCTGAGACTCGATGGAGTGACGATATACGTGGGACAGCTGGCGGTGGATGGAAGCGAAAAGCTGAAGATCGGGCTGAGTGGCGTGTCTTGGGAGACCTATGTCCAGCAGTGGACTGCAAAAGCCTGATGATGATGATGGTGATGATATCGTTTGTAATATGAAAATTAAGGATACAAATAAATACCTGAATAATACAAAATCATTAGTTAATATTTATCAACTATTAGATATACGTTTTCGTTTAAACAAAATAATTATAAAAATTAAAAATATTAGAATGGAATTTTTTAACACTCTTCATTATTTTATCGGACACAGTATCTAATATTTTCTTCTTATAGCGTGAAGTGAAGGGACTAATCTTATTGCTTAAATTGCTAAGTCTTGATCACCGCCGCAGAGCGTGTCTGTCTATTTTTTACCGGATATATTTTGAGAAGTTGCGCAAGAGCTCCATTTCATTATTACATCCTCTTCTTTCCACTACAGGACAAGTCAAAGAACAGCACACTACCAACCATCCCACGTGGACGAACCCAGTACCTATTCGTACGCAACGATCCGGCGATCAGACATATGAAGAAAATAGAGCCATAAACATACAGCCCATGAATGAAACTCATTGCTTTGTTTCCTATTAATTACAATTTGGACGTTTTTAAATCCAGATTGAATAGATTTCTTATATACCTACTACATATATTCATTTTTATCCTTATCACCGTGTTCCATATTCGGCCGCAACATCAAGCAAGTTGGTAGCCAAACGTAGGTATATCCATTCCATATAAAAAAGTTGCTCTTGAGTAAAGGTGAAAATAACAACTACGCGCGGAACGTAGTTTTGTTAATCTAATCTTTCTTAAAAAAGAATTATAATGAAGACATTTTTGAGATGAAATGAGAACACTCTTACAGCATGACGGCACAACAGTTTCTTTGCGTTACGGCAGTCGGGTGGGTTCTGTAGGTAAAACAGCCTTCGTTGCACCAGGTCACTCACGCTGGCTGCTTCCTGGCGTCGCCACTCCTGGAACCCATCCAGGGTAGGCAGCTTCTCTTGATCAGAGAGAAGAGACCTAACATCACAAATTAATGTAAAGAATCGAGTGATAGCCCAGATTTTGACAATGTTGTGCTTAGTAGGTGCATGTCTTCTTACCAAGACGTCATCTAGGTAAATCTATAGTATAAAATAAGACTATTCTGCCGCCGAGCAGTTGTGTAAATTTATTATTATGTTTCTGGTGTATTGTAGCTAGAGAGATAATAAGACGAATGAGACTCCGCTTTGAATTTTTTTACTTTGGAAAGACTCGCGTTTGACCACACTAAGAAATCATAACTGATTTTAATCATTAGTGAGGTCCAATATAGAGCACGGTTTCTTAGCAGGATTCACTCTGGATTAATAGACTGAATGTCTGATCATAACTTTCGGGGAACAAAGACTTAGTTAGATACTTTTTGACAGCCCTGTTGGTTCATTGGTAGTATGTTTGCTTCAAGAGCCGAGAGGGTCAAGAGGGTGTGGGTTTGATTCCCACCCAGGACAAGCATTTTGTGATATAAACAAATGTTTGTTCTGTGTCTGGGTGTACTGTATGTATTATAAGTATGTATGTATACAAAAAAAAAACTATTTAAGTATTCTATCAGTTATCTGTCTTCCATAGTACAAACTTTGCTTAGTTTGGGGTCAGATGGCGCTGTGTGTAACGTCCTACGATATTTATTTATTTAGTTTCAAAACCTCGCTTTGTGGATAAAGAATGGGGAATCGGAATCTCACGAAGCAATAAACGCTAAAGCAGCAGTGCTCTGGATTTAAATAATAAAAATATCCTAGCAAATTTCACACACCGCCATCTACCCCCAAACTAAGCAAAGCTTGTACTAAGGGTAAAGGCTAACCACTCTTATAATTTATTTTTTTGTACATACACACATTTTGTTTTAAGACATTCAAAATACTGGCTATCGCTGTAATGGTCATGGTCAGGTAATACCTCTTGTCATCAGCAGAGCACGTCGTTCGTTTTATCCCTGCATTTTTTTGACAATATTTTTATTAATTTTCTTAAAATATTAGTAAAATATATTTAAATATATTTATGTCGTTTTCACTTGGCTCTTCATCTACCTTTACTGCTTGCGCTCCACAGTTTCATCTGTACCAACAATTCTACAGAAGCTAGACATGCCAAAAATAACGCTGATTGATATAGCCGCATTAGAGTTCATGATATCGAATTCTTAATAATTTTTGTTTCCTATAAGTGCAGCTGGTAAATATTTACAATATTAATTTACCTCTTCCGATCGGCTACTTCTTCTAATATGTTTTTAATTTTGTCGTGCTTGAGACCTTCATGGGACGCTTTTTCAAGCTGATGTTTAAGATAATACCACAGTTCTTCTGTGTTGGAATAAATTCTTCGTCTGAGACTCTCATACTCTTCTGTCGGGCCTTGATAGTCAAATAGAAGATCTTCATTTATAAGATAACTGAGCCTAAATATAAATTTAAAGTCAACAAATATTATTTAGTCATTATTTCGCTGCGGCTTTTATTTTTTATCTAAGTACGAGTTTCTAAGATCCATCTTTTATTGTGGTTAAATTATTATTGGTAATTTATTGATTCAGGCGTTACATTGCGGAAGTTCATTTTAAGTTCAAGAGCTATATATTTAGTGTATTTCCGCTTCTAAGTCGTTTTGGTTACAACGACAATGAGGATTTACTATTATTTCGTACATAATCTCTATATACTATTTATGAAACAAAGTCGCTTCCCGCCGTCTATAGATACGTTTAGATCCTATAAACTACGCAATGGATTTTTCCGGTTTCCAAAAATAGACAGAGTGATTCAAAAGGAAGGTTTATGTGTACCTATAAAACATTCATATGCCCCACATTAGTATCTACATAAATTCTACATTGCCCCCTTTGAAACCGGAGTGGGTCCGGGTAATATTTTTTCTTTGTAAAGATATATATGCATTAGAATACCCAGACACAGAAGAAACATCCATGTTCGTCACATAAATGTTTGTCCTGGGTGGAAATCGAATCCTCGTTCTACAGCTTATAAAGTAGAGCTACTATCAATTAATGAGCTAACAGAGTAGTCAATTTAAATTCAGAATCGTGTTGAAATAAGTCAATTCACCGAGTCTCAAATGAGAACTGACTCACAAGCTTGGCAGCAGAACTCGGAGCGTTCTGCGGACGTCTTACTCACCTTGGGAGCTTTATAATACGAGAAATCAATCTGCTGTGACGGTGTCGCAGGCTCGCAAACTGTGACGAGACCGACTTTATTTTTTCTCGAAGTTTTACCTCCTCATTTGACAGATCGAAAGTAATAAGCCTACAACGAAACCAGTAGTTAATTAATGCCTGTCAACAACCAAGGCTTGTATATTGTTTTTATGAAACATTGTGAGAGACAACAAACACAGCGAGGATGTGGAACTCTTTCTGTCTGTGTTTCCCGAAAAGTACAATATAAGTGTCTTCAAATCAAGAGTAAACAGGTTATTTCTAGGTAAGCGTGTTCCATCATAGACCGCATCAGGATGTGGTCAAACGCGAAACTATTCCGTATAAAAAAGGGAGACCAAAAAGAAACAAAAGAGATTAAAATTAATTGTCTCATTCTTTTACGTGGGGTAGTCAGTGGTAGGCTTAGAGATGATATTATCAACAAAATATAATATTATAGGCAAAAGGTTCCCCACAGCTGTGTGAAGCGAATCTTTCTGTGAGTTACTGTTTTATGCAAAAACTACTGAATGGATTTTGATGAAATTTGATATGGAGGTAGCTGACACCCTGGATTAACACATAGGCTACTTTTTATCCCGAAAACATATTTATAAACGTATTTATAAACCATGTTCTTGAATCATATTTACCTTGATTGCGAAAGTGTATGCGTGTTAAAGATGTAAGTTAGTATTGCCAGCACGACGACCACCACTACAGCAGCGTATCTCCAGTTTACCACACGCTTTTCAGATAAGTAACTGAACATGTTTAGCGTTCGCGACATCGCTTGATTGGATTGATGATTATGCTCCTTACATTTTTACAATTAATAGCAAGGTTGTGAAAATGATATAAGGAAACAAAGAAAACGTTTAAAGAATGCCATTTCATGGTCACAGTACGTAAATTTTAATGTGATGATAGCGTTAAATTGTTCGATTTACGAGCTGTTTTATTGTACTTATAAACTGCTTTTCATATTAAGCTAATTTTTTTAAGTATAGTTATTACGTTATTAGTTTTTACTCTTCTTCTTCTTTCCCTGTTTCCCACGTTATGTGGGGTCGGGTCTCTAATAAGCCTGCGCCAGGATGCTCTGTCCTGGGTTGTCAGTGGGTTTAATTGGGCCTTACTCATAATTTGGAGCAAGGTCGTCCACCAGGTGGCTGGAGGGCGCCCTCTTTCCCGCTTCCCCTCTGGCAGCTCCAGCGCTCTTCAAACAGGATGGTCATCGTCTCTCCGCATCACGTGTCCATACCACCTTAGTCGACTTTCAGTTAACTTGTCAGTTAACCACAACCACCACTTGTTAGTTATAGGTGCCACTTTAAAACTTCCCCGTATGTGTTCGTACACATTGTAAAAAAGGAAGAAAAATATCAATTAAAACAAATACGAATATTATTTCCAGAAACAAAACCTTTCCTAAAAGCCCACAAGTGGACCAGGATGCTGGCAGCATTGCGACGTTGGTTGGATTGGTTGGGTGTTCTGATCACCCGACGCATCTTCTAAATGTTTGTTAGGTTCTTTTTTATACATTCGTAATCGGCCGCACGGAGCCAAAGTTTACCGTTAGCTATTGTATTATAAAGGCTAAATATTTCACTAAATTTATCAAATTAAGAAATTTTAATGTGGTTGAAAAGTATTAAAATAAAGTTTTTGAAATACACACAAATTGTATTTTGTAGAAAAAAGAAACATTCATCAGGATAAGTCATAATACAGTAATTGACTGTTTTTTTTTAAAGTATTCTATCATTTATTTGGATCCCTGTTTTAGTGGCATCCCTTGAGGCAGTAAATTTATGTGTTTTGGAGTACAGTATCGGGTGTGGTAAGGGAACCTGATTCAGCATTTACGATATGTTCCGCCGTTTTGTACCACGAGATGAGACCAGACTGAAAATAATAAATACAAACTTTTATTTCATCTTCTACAAATTAAAGTAAAAAGATCTAGATATCATTCTATTTTACACGAGCGGAGTAACTATGTATTTTGCAGCTCTGCCAAGTAGGTACCAACTTGAGGGATAGGAATCGATCGAGAGGCGCGCCAGGATACTAATTGGCAACGACATTTCACTGGAGTCTCGGTTTCAAAGCCTTGATCATCTTCGTAGATTTGCTAGCTTGTCAGTTTTCTACCGGATATATTCTGAGAGTGTGCACTTGAACTATTTGGATCCTCCTGCACCTTTCTACTACCAGACAAACGTGACCAAAACGTCATCCGTACGGCGTACATGGTGGATAATCCTCATATATGCACAAAGCGTTTTGATTTCGCATTTTTTTTATTGCATTTTTTATTTCAACAGTTTTCTTATTTTATATTTTTTAATATCAGGCAGGGTGTGGTCAAACACGAATCTATTAATAAAAATTTGTTTGTCTTAGCAAAAATCTTTTTATCGGCTCGCTCAAGGCGCCAAGTATAAAATTTCATTTCATTTATTTCAAAAAACTACAATTATCATTACAGGATTTTTATCCTAATGCAATATTGCAAAAAAAATAATTCCATTTTTATACCAATTAGAAATACGATTTTGCGTAGATTTTTGTATGCAAATAAATAAATATATATATATATATATTTTTAATGATTGACAGGCTAGTTGTTTGACCACAGCTCACCTGATGTTAAGTGAAGGTGTGGTCGAAGATGGTAAAGCACACCTAGCCTGGAATGGAACTGGCTCTCAAGTGAGGCTGCCGGAACACACCGTTAGATGCTTTGCGGCAGATTTTCAACTTGAGGGTGGTAGCTGGCCAGCCAAGTACTAGAAAGTACCCTACCACCATGCTATGGTTTCCTCACGATGTTTTCCTTCACCGGCAGCTCAAGCTCATTGTTGGGGTTTGAACCCACGCCCTTCGGCATGCGAACCTACCGCGCTAACCACTGAGCTATCATCGCTAAAAGTGTCTAATAAAATGTGTATAATATGTATGTCTCTGGGATCCTTTTTAGTATGTGCGGCGCATCCTAGCATTTTGTGAGACATTATTGTAAGCGGGAATATAGCCCCTATTACTCAATGATATGTAAAATGAATCTTACCATATTTGTTTTCAAAACCGTACCGTATCCAGTACCATTCTTAAAGTTACATCTAACGTCAATAATGTCACCAACCTGGTAATAAATCAAAACATTTCTCGAGCCTTTTCAACCCTATCGTTGCTTAAATTCAGACATAACTTGGTTATAGGCAAAGTTGTTTTTTTTACTAAATATATTTTACTTTGTGAAATGCTGATCATAGAGTATACTGTATACACTGCTTTGCAGTTGACTTCAACGAAATGTTTTTGTAGCTGACAGGCTAGTTGTTTGATCACAGCTCACTTGATCATAAGTGACGGTATAGTCGAAGACGGGAAACACATCCAGCTCTGGCTCGCAAGTGAGGCTCTCGGAACACACTGTTAAGTGCTTGGCTACAGATTTTCAACTTGTGTAGTAGCTAGCTGAGCACTATAGAAAGTAGGTACCCTACCACCGCGCTATGGTTAACTCAAGATGTTTTCCTTCACCGGCGGCTCAAGCTCATTGTTGGTATTTGAACCCACGCCCTTCGATGTGACACTTGTATATGTATTATGTACTATATAATATCACAGCGATGATAGCTCAGTGGTTAGCGCGGTAGGTTCGCATGCCGAAGGGCGTGGGTTCAAACCCCAACAATGAGCTTGAGCTGCCGGTGAAGGAAAACATCGTGAGGAAACCATAGCATGGTGGTAGGGTACTTTCTAGTACTCGGCTGGCTAGCTACCACCCTCAAGTTTTGAAAATCTGCCGCCAAGCATCTAACGGTGTGTTCCGGCAGCCTCACTTGAGAGCCAGTTCCATTCCAGGCTAAGTGTGCTTTACCATCTTCGACCACACCTTCACTTAACATCAGGTGAGCTGTGGTCAAACAACTAGCCTGTCAACCATTAAAAAAAAAAAAAAAAAACATACGAGTAGTCGAGCATATATCATCAAGTGGACGTAGTGTCGGCTTATAATGGTCGCAGCTTCGTTTATCCCACTGCCGGTACTTTAGATTTTGATTAGGAACTTAGGAACCTATCTGTCATATTAGTTTTTTTTTTCTTTGGTTTTGGCGTCGCGTTTTAGCATTTGCCAGTGTCAAGTAATTATATATTTTCAAGTTTCAAAAGTTAAATAAGTGCCATCGTAGCTAGTTTTAGTCAAAGTCGCCTTTGTCAAGTCCAGTTCGTGTCAGTTAATTCCAGTCATGCTTTAGTAAAAAAGTGGCAACTTTACTACAAAGCTTCGATGGAGTTTTGGAAGCAACACGAAAACTCATGTTTCACCACATTATATCATTTTCCCACACTCGCGCTTGTAATTCGGCACTTTATGAATAAAACACCACCATTTTTATGCATAAACACTCGACAAAACACTAGTTTTGGAAAAAAATACAACGGAGCGACACGACTCTTCCCGCGTTCCCGCCAAAACTCGTCATATTAGTTAACCTTCTTAAGTCACGTAATATAGAACCTGCGTAAACCAATTTAGTAGCTTTGATAAATGTACTATGGAAGGCTTACATTGAAAGCAATGCTATGGTTATCCCCCGCGCTGCGTGTTACAGCAATGCGTAAATGTTTTCTTTTAAAGAAGAAGTAGGTATAGTGATCTAGAGAGAAGAAGTTATTTACTGCATCTACATGATTTGTTTGCATCATTTCGTACACCATACGGCCGACCTGCAATTTATAAACAATTTGCTAGAAAAGACAAGG
Source organism: Biston betularia (assembly GCA_905404145.2). Taxonomy (NCBI): domain Eukaryota; kingdom Metazoa; phylum Arthropoda; class Insecta; order Lepidoptera; family Geometridae; genus Biston; species Biston betularia. Next base: position 2,432,258 of record FR989874.1, on the reverse strand, counting down.
CAAGGCAAATATTGCGTACAAGTAAGTATACTATCAGGGTTATAAGCACATTTTTTATAGTTGACTGGCCAGGTGTTTGACCATAGCTCTCCTGGTGTTAAGTGACGGTATGGTAGAAGATGGTAAGGCACACCTAGTCTGGAATGGAAATGGCTCTTTGGTAAAAGTTGTTGAGGTGCTTATAATCCAGTGGCGTTGCGTAGTGGGGGGCGGCAGGGGCGGCAAAATTTCACAATAAATAATAATATCTTGTAAATATTTGAACCATTTCATATTTTTATCGCACCAACGATTCGGACCGATTGAAATGAGCACGGAATTTTCCATAACTTGTGACTTGTGACTTGCGTGGTTATGACGAAATCGGAGAATCAAAGTTTTTTAAATGAATGTAATCTTGCTCATTGTAACGACTGGTAACAACGTCTGTACTGACTTGCAGGGATTCCTGGTATTTTATTTTTTACTTATCGAAATACCGAAATTATGGTGGCATAATTTTCTTCCGCCCCCGGCGGCCGATACCCACGCTACGCCACTATTATAAGTCTGAATCTTATAAGCAATATTTTAGTAAAAACAATGTACTTATATAGCTGACTCACATTACCGCTGGACGTGCCGACAACGTAATCGCACAATGCCAGTATGTGTATATCTACGAGCAGACTGGTGACCGCTTGCAGTGTGTTGTTCCTTCTACTATCTTTCCACTTGACTCTCGAATTGTAACTATGGAATATGTACTGAGGATATTTTATCATAGCTTCTCGCAGCACCTGAAATATAAATTTGTTAATGTATTTTTTTTGTTGAAAAATAAAGTTTGCTTCACACGACAACGATACGAATATGTAAAGAAAGAATATATTTACACAAGATTTGAAAAACATCTCCACTGCCATGATAGTAAAAATGCTTCAGCATAAAGCAGTCCTTTTTTTTTTTTTTTTTTTTTTTTGTCCAGGGAAAATACTTTGTGTATACCACCGGCCCTGGGGCGGGCACGGTGGTTATGTGGGACTCTCCGTCCTAATGACGGCCTACCCACTAAAAACCCTGGAGTGTTCCACCTCGGCGCTTTGTGTCGAGGCTGCGGGCACGCTTTCGCACTCTACCGCGGCCTCGACAGCGCTTGTCCTCGCGGACCCGCCTCTGGGAGCCTAAGCTCACCCCGCAACAATGACGATGTGTCCGAACACCCGACACATCGTCATCCACCTCGGAGACCAAACCAGCAAATGGGCGTCGGACAGCCCCATGTCCGTACGCCCCTGGTCTCCATGCGACGGGTCAGATAAGTGGCCCCGCCGCCTGCCACTTGGTTGCTTGGAATGGGGATCGCCAGACCGGCACTCCCCCCATTCCGCAACCCCCTCCCACTCGGCTCCTCCACTGCGCCCTCAGCTCATCAGAGGGACACGTGGAGAGCCCGTCGCCAGGCACAACGCAACACCGACACTCCTCTTCCCCTGCAGCCCCACCGCGTCCGCCATCAAACGGTGGCGGCCCCGTTAAGGCCGCGGAAGGTAGGGAAAGCGGCAACGAAACACCGACAGTCCTCTCCCGCCGCGGCCTCCAGCCCTCAGCCGCAGTGTCTCCCATTCGACACTGCAGCCCGCCTCAGTTGCGATACCGCCCACACAGTCCGCAACCTACTTGGCCGCTTCTACCAGGCCCGGGGGAACACCTGGAGAAGCAGCCCCACCTCGGGTTCCGCTTAGTTTCACCGTGGTGACCAGTCACGGTTACTCAGCCCCCCCGCCACGACAAGGCGGGAACCCACGGGGGGGAGCATAAAGCAGTCCTATTGTAAATACTATTTAGTTGTAAGCGTTCACTAAAAATATACTCGATAATTGATTGATTCAGGCGTTACTTTGCGGAAAATTTAAGTCTCCTCGTCACTGTTGGAACTGGAACGACGGTTAAGCGGAAATAAACTAAATATAAACATTGAACATTCAAAAATATACTCGTATACTTAGCAGAAAGACGCTCGCTCACTATGTTTTTTTTTTTTTTTTTTTTTTTTTCCTTCTAATGATGTATCTTCCTGTTGATAGATACCTCATTGTTATTACAATCTAGCCTAGTTGAGACTAATAAGTAATTTTAATATAACTTAAATTGCTAAGTAGAGTATATTCTAAGAATGCGTCCATCGACACTTTTCTTACTGTCTCTATTAAGGGGAAGACACTTTGTTCATGTGTTCTATAATATGCAAACTCACTCACTGCACTGACATTACTAACTTAATACACTAACTCAAAAGGTTTTGTCCTTTTTAGTCTTCTTACTATATCCGTGCTCACTATGTAATTACTTTTGTTTCTTCCAGTCAACTCATAACCGCGACAACATATCCGAAACAGCGTGATAATTAAACAAAATTTTATAGTATTGATCCGGTGACAAACATACTTTTTCGCTGACCACGTTATCTTTCACCGAAAAGGTAGTATTTGTGCTTTTAAAACCATAGAAGTCACAGCACTGTTATGCGTATACAAATACTATTGAATTCAGTACAGGCTTGGGATCAATAGTTAACTTTACGGATGTACTCGTAAAACGCGACTTCTGCCATTGGGCTACCATGGCTAGATGGTTTATTACGACTTTAGCTGATAAGAATTCACAAATTACAGGAAGTAGGTACTTACATACATAAGCAATTCCACATAATTTCAGTGCGAGTGGCAGTGGCGTTACTACACCGCTGAAGCCAATGGGAATCCTTCCCTCATATAGTCAAATATCTCTGATATGTGCATTTTAAAAATCTCGGTTTTGTGGCGTTTTGTTCGTTCTGTCACCCTATTGTTACGCCATTCGCGAGTGACGGGTTTAAAACGAACTAAACGGAAGACTAAATTAGACTTAAGCATAAACTGGCAACTCTGGCTAGACTTCAGCGTTAAAGCTAGAAAAGTTGGGGGATGTCTTTCTCCCAGCTATGGGATTTTACGGGCTAACAATAAACTCACAGCAGCGTCATTAGTGGCGAGATAGACACGTCGGCGCTCCTGCGATGCGTGCTTCAGGGCCAGCTGATCGTAATATTCCTTCACGTGGTACATGTATTTGTCGATGTCATGGAACTTTCCTTTACCGTGTTTTGTCTTGTCCATGTTTCTAAACTGCACTCTATCAAAATGTTGATATAATCTATCAGTATATTGTCAAGTCTTTTCTGCAGACAATTAATGTGAAACGACTTTCTCTCTAATATAAAACTAAAGAAGTGAACGATACGTTTTCCTGACGATAAAACATAACGCATGCCCATGATTATTACAGGTACTTTCAGTAAAAAAACAAAGTTAAGGGTATCGCAGATTACTTCGAGATATTCGATGGTTAGTCAATGGTCCTGTAATTTCGCTAGCTCTAGTAATGTTTACACACTATTGCTTGGCGGCCGATCAATTGATACTGCAGTGTTATCTACCTAGACGACCTTCTGCTGATATACTAAATAACTTGCCATGACATAAAACTGCTCCAAACTCTTTAACTAAAAGACACGTTGGTCTTACCCAACAAGTTGAGAAAAAAGAAATAAAAAGAGGTAGAGGCCATCCGCCAATGACCTGGTGGTCCAACATCGCAAGAGACCTGGAAAAAGCCCAATTGCCTGATGCAATAACCCAAAACTGTTTATCTTGGCTCAGGAAAGTGAGGAGACCCGACCCCAAATAACGGGATCAGGGACGGAAGAAGAAGTCGTAGGTCTTACCCGACTATAGGAGTATCAAAGTTCATCTTGGCGATGGTGTCATTGATGACTGCTTGTACATGACTTCGCGGCTTGAGGATATACTTGAGCATCTGCCCGATCCACCACGAGGTCGGGTTGCTATTGAACCGGAATACTCTGATCATGAGAAAAAAAATAGCATTTAAAACTAATCCTACCGTCCTACTAATATTATAAATGCGAAAGTTTGTAAGTATCACAAACACGAAAAACTATTGAATGGGAAAGTGTGTGTGACTGATATAATGTAATAATGTAGTTTGTGTATGTGTGTGTGTGTAGTATTTCTGGTGCGCAAAAGAGTGTCTATTACATACAGCATGACTGGTGAGACACCTACGATACTCGAGGACGTGATATTTGGCGATCATATACGAAGAAAAAAATTATATAAAAAATAAATATTAACTGATTACTAGATAAACTTAACCGAAAGTAATGTAATCAATTACGCAACGCTTGGACACCGCGCGGACGCACGAGCTGGACGTTGTGAGGACGCTCACGCCGACGACGGGCGGGCGGAACAAGAACGTACTCGTCGCGTGATCAAAACATCGTTATTAGTGTCGGAAGTGTATCCATACTTCATTTATTTATAGGGAAATTTGGCCAAAAATTAATTACATAATTATAACGAGAATCGAGTACCAAATACTCTCCTTCAGTATCGTTGGTATTTCACCAGGCATGCTGTATAACTGTAATGTTTATACTTATATATGTTTTTTGACATAACTGTAATAATTTAATGATTGTATGTATATAAATTTTGCATACCATAATAGTTAAAACTTGGCGATCTAACATTATACCAAACACATTCTCGCAATGACAATTATAATCCATGTTTTGTAAAATATTAAGCATCAAGAACTCTGTATACATTTGCCGATGAAATATAAAAAAGAGGAGTAGGTAAGCAGAATAGGTTACGAAAACAACCAATATAACTGACCTTCGTGCTACATCTTGTGGAACGTAATATGGTAGGAATTTCTTTAACCCCAACTCATGTAATTCGTTTAACATTGATAGCGATATAATTTTAGCACCATACGCCCCTGCAACATCGCACTATAAAAATGTATTGTTATTATGTATACGTAAAACAATGTTATGTTTTCTTTGGTTCATTTCAGAGTGCGAACCTGACTCTTAATTGGTCAGTTTTAATCATTTGTTTACATATGCCTAAAGTACCTATACATAATAACAACATGAATTGAATTAAGTTTAACATTAAATTATATCCTATATATCAAAATATCTGCTTCATAATATTATATATTTCATCATCATCATCTTCATCAGCCTATATTAGTCCACTGCTGGACATACGCCTCTTCTAAGACACGCCACTCAGGCCGATCTTCGGCTTTTCGCTTCCATCCACCGCCAGCTGTCCTACGTATATCGTCACTCCATTGAGTCTCAGGGCGTCCTACGCTACGCTTGCCAGTACGCGGTCTCCACTCTAGAACACGTCTACCCCAGCGGGTATCGGTTCTGCGACAGATATGTCCAGCCCATTGCCACTTCAGCTTGCTAATACGCTGAGCTATGTCAATGACTTTAGTTCTCTGGCGAATTACTTCGTTTCGGATCCGATCACTCAGAGAAATGCCAAGCATAGCTCTTTCCATAGCTCGCTGAGCGACTTTGAACTTACGGACCATTCCCGCTGTGAGTGTCCACATTTCGGCTCCTTAGGTCATGACAGGTAGGACGCACTGATTTAATATATATTTAATACTAAGTAATATAGGGTTCTATTGGATACTATGGTCATCATTATGCGTATGAATAACTTTCAACAACAACTAAACAACAACTTTCTCTTGTTTCATTTCTAATAAGTTAGAACTATTTTTAATCAATCAATCTCTGTAAATTTCTGCTACAAATACTAAATATCTTATTGATAACACCAAAGTTACAAGTCAAATTACGTAATAACTTTTCAAATACAATTAAATAGGTCAAAAAGACTGAAAAAAATGACGATATAAAGTATGTCCATATTAAAAAATAAAGAATCATCATATCGAACCAACTCTGTACTATTACGTCTCTATAGAATAAAATCAGCTGTCACATAGGAAAAGTTAAGTGACACTCCAACACAATAAATTGAAGTTTAATAATGTTAATCTTGGATAAAGGAGGTAGGTATTTATTAAACAAAATAAAATAAAAAATGTACCTATGGTATTTTTTTCGAGATACCAGTGTTGACTATACTCGTAGAAGAACCGTTAGTAATGTTAAGTGTAATATCATTTTTTGCCCACATCCAGCGCGCGTTGTACCCAGATTTGTCTCCATGATGAAGGCCACCGGATGTGGATGTAACTATAGTCGGAGTTTCCGATAAAATTAAACAAGTAATCACGCATAAGGAAAACAGAAATGTGCCAAAACCACATGAGTTTCCATAGTAAAATAAAAAGCAAAATTAAGAATTAAAAAGAAACCCACAACGGTTAAAACGTAATTGTCACCTATCTAAGATAATGCACCAATGAAACCCGAACCCATAACTGAAAACTGCATCAAAATCGGACTAGAAGTTTAGGAGAAAAATGGCAACATGGATTTGCACAAAAAATGTTTGCTGCAGCGCCCCCTGGTGAGTTGTCACCGTAACACCTATCTAAGAACATGCACCAATCAAACCCAAACCCATAACTGAAAAGTGCGTCAAAATCCGACTAGTAGTTTTGGAGAAAAATGGCAATATTGTACAAACAAACAAACATCCTCTTACCCCAAACGCATATACCGTCTCCGTTCCGTCGTGGGTTAATGACTATTATGAGTTCAGATTTATTCATAATAAGTTTATGTTTGATCTCATTCTCTTTGATATTAAGCAATGATGCAGCACGCTTACCTAGAAGAAAGCTATCTATTCTAAATTTGCAGGCATTCATATTGTTTTAGAAAACACAGACTCCGGCAAAAAAGAAAAAAAAATCTACATCATCCTCGCAGAGTTCTTGGCTTAGTACTGGTTCTTGTATAGGTAAATATTTACCTACCAGATTCTGGGACTACGGTGTCGTTATAAAGACTGGTACAGGTCTCCGATAGAGGATAGAACGTATTCATCCACCCTTCTTCGTCGTGCATCCAGTTTGGTCTTTTGAGAATAAGGGTTCTCTTTGTAGCATACGCAAATATAAGGCAGTAAGCTAAATGGTGATGTTGGCAGCCGAAACCACAGTACTGGAACAAATTAGCGTTTTGAACTTCACTTATTTTGTGTTCATAACAACTGACTGCCCTAACAACACAAGTTTGTCTTCAAGCGCTGTATGGTGTGGGTAGGTGCATAAAAGTTTGTTCTGTGTCTGGGTGTTTCATAAATATTTACAAAAAAAAAAAGTAGATAAGTGTTCTATCAGTTAACTGATTCCTATAGTACAATCTGAGCCATAGAGAGTGACCCATACCTTGCATTTTATACCATACATATAATCGGTTCTTATAAGTAAGTAGCATTGGGCGGATCACAGTCGGATGCTCCAGAATAAGTGGGCAAAAGTTCTAACGTATTAAATATCTTCTTTGTTATCCATGGGAAATCCTTGATGGATACCACTAACCCCGTGCAGGGTGACGTTGTTAAAATCTTCATCCTAATTCGGCCCACTCACACAAAATCTGAAATTTTTCACCTCTGCGCTTTGTGTCGAGTCTGTGGGTACTATATTGCACTCTTCCGCGGCCTTGACAGCGACGTGTTTAGGGCACTAGTCAACCCAGCCCCTAAGATCATCGGAGAGATACTTTGGGGCGCTAGAATAGCTGTTCCAGTGCCTTAGATTTGTGATTGTGGATTCTTATGTAAAAATCTTTACCTCCAGTTGACAGACGAGTTTCCTTGCGTTGCGGCAGTCAGGCGGGTTCTGTAGGTAGAACAGTCTGCGCTGCACGAGTTTACTGACGCTGGCTGCTTCCTGGCGGCGCCACTCTTGATGCCCATCCAGGGCAGCCAGCCCCTTGTTGTCGAAAAGTAGCGACCTGAGCAATGTATTCGGTGGTAGATCTTCTTGGCAGGAGGTCGGCTAGGTAAGTAGCTACCTACTGTACATATATTCTGCCGCATAGCAGTAGTTTGTCAACATTAATGTTCTCCAGTTAGAACCAGCGAAATTACAGGGTTATGGAGACTAGCCATATAATGTTTCAAAGTAGTGAGTGTCAAAGTAGGTATTCCCTAGATATGGATACTGCAATAGCTATGGACAGGCGTTGTCATAATAAATACACACCTTAATATAATAAATACTTAGCTACAATAATCATGTCAGCATGCATATAAGTATAATATATTTGGACTGGTTCCCATAGTACAAGCTTCACTTAGTTTGGGTCTAGATGGCGCTGTGGAAATGTCCTACGATATTTATTTAATCACTTCCTAGAACTCGGCTTAATGTTTAACTGTCCACGACTCATGGATACATCCGTTTTTTCTTGAAAAAGTAGCTTATGTTTTAATTCAGGATATAGTCTGTCTGAAGCTGTGAGTGTAACTGTCTTTCTGATACAGCGTGAAGATATAAAAACACAGACAAACTTTCACATTTATAATATTAGTGATATTTTTATTGTCTTTTATGAATTAAGAAAATCGATAGTTCATTTACCTCTTTCTGTCAGTCAAATCATCGATAATAGTTTGTATCCGGTTCGGTTCAAGAGTTCCATCAATTTCATTTCCGAGCACATGACTCACGAAGTACCAGAACTCCTTGGTGTTAGAGTGTATTCTTCTCCTAAGAAGCTCATATTCCTCTAAAGGGCCTAAATCGTCCGCTAGTAATTTTTCAATTTCCTGCCGATCACTACAAGAAGATTATTGAAATTATTAACATTACATATCGTGAACATTCTAACGGTAACCGTTCAACAGTTCCGTTCAATTTATTTTCTCTTTCTTCTGTTTTTCTTTGTTATTTTTGGCGTGGACAATAAAGAGTTAGTCAATCAATCGATCAATCACTAACTATGATGGTAAGAGATAAAACTTGCCTGTGATAATTTTATCTGTACGCACAACTAAAAAAAAAAAACAAATCACGGCGTTGGCATTCCGTACTTACTTGGTGGTAGATATCCTTACCAGAAGGTCGTCTAGGTAGGTGCTACCGCAGTACCAGTTATTCTGCCGCTAAGCAGTAGTGTGTAAACATTACTGTGTTCCGGTTTGAAGGGTACTGCAGCGAAATTACTGGGCTGTTGAGACTAACCATCGAAAGTCTCAAAGTAATGAGCGCCAAAGCAGTGATGCCCTGGACTTTGTTTTGTTACTCAAAGTTCTGTGTGTCGCTGCAATGGTCATGGACAGGTGTTATCTCTTACCATCAAGAGAGCGTCTCGTTTGTCTCATTACTTTTTACATAAAAAAAAGACACTCGACGATGACACGCCACTGCTTCGAGGCACAATCTCTAGGACTGCGAAGGTAGCTTAGCTATTTTACCAGATACGAAGACTTACCTACCATCAAGTACGTCATCCCATATGTAATAAAAATAGATGTTACAGTACTTAATTTTAAAAAAAAAGTAATGAGACAAACCAGACGCTTTCCTGATGGTAAGTGATAACGCATGTCCATGACCTTTGCAGCGATACACAGAACTTTAATTAACAAACCTAAGACGAGGGCGTCGACGCTTTGCCGCTCATTACTTTGAGACTCCTCCTCCTCTCTTGGTGGTAGATTTATTAGCAGGGGGTCGTACACCACCAAGTCCAACAAATAAAAATTATAGTAAAGACAAGTATCAGCTCACCTTGGAGATTCTTTGATTCGAGCCACAAGGTTGTCATGCCGTTGCTTTAGCAATTTCAGCTGAGAAAGAAGATGCTTCACGCTCTCCCGAAGCTTGACGACGTTATCAGAGCGACTGTATCTGCATGTAAAAGTAGTATTTTTATTGAATTACTTTAATAGTTGGGCTTAAATTCAGACTTTAAGGTTTACTGTACTTTTTGCCTTTTTCATTGAAACACTTGCCAACTGTTACAGAATCAATGATTCCAAGCGCTCGTTCTGAGGATGCCACGTGTAGAGGTGAAACACGTGTCGGCAACTGCAGCGAGAAGATCCTCGAGCGAAAACCTCAACCAAAACGTCTTTTAAGCGGAAATACGTAGTAGTATAAATAATATGTAGTGATGATAGCTCAGTGGTTAGCGCGGTAGGTTCGCATGCCGAAGGACGTGGGTTCAAACCCCTTCAATGAGCTTGAGCTGCCGGTGAAGGAAAACATCGTGAGGAAACCATAGCATGGTGGTAGTACCAACTTTTTAGTACTCGGCTGGCTAGCTACCTCCCTCAAGTTGAAAATCTGCCGCCAAGCATCTAATGGTGTGTTCCGGCAGCCTCACTGGAGAGCCAGTTCCATTCCAGGCTAGGTGTGCTTTACTATCTTCGACCACACCTTCGACCATACTCAAAAACACTGACCTTGAGTATAACAGTGAGTATAAATGGAAAAAGAGGAGAATGAGAATTATTATTGTTGCAACGCGTTTCCATTTCGCCATGGTACTGCCGTGCTCGATTTTAGCAAAGGTTGAACCGTGGTGGTTATCTCTATCGTTAAAACTGCTATGATGATTGAAAAAATTCAAGTTTAATTTAAATGCTTGTAAATGAGAAAATTATGGAATGTTAGAACGTGTCATGTTTGCGTTTATTTTTACACATTTTCTTGAAGCAAAAGGTTATGCTGCTAACATTTTCTTGAAATTGCACTTTAGGTAGATTTATTGGAAATTCTATATTGGATACTTTACACGCATAATACAATCGTAAACAAACCGTGTCTGTACATAAAAAAGGCAAACATTTTTGCTAATACAACGTCACTTAATAGGTAAGTAATATTAGACAAGATATTTTACATAAAATATTTTTTTCAAAAATACATATTATACGCATATACAATATACCTACATGTTATATGTATATACATCATCATATAAATGAATACAAGTATATACATGTTAACGAGGTTAAACATTTTTTTGTTTCTTTGTTGGGTTGTCTCTATGTTTGTGCACGCTGATCTCAGAAACGACTTAACGTTTTACTTAACTTAATTGATTTGAATGCGGTTTTCATTGATAAATTGTGGAAAACTTCCAAAAGTACTTTTGTAGCGATGATAGCTCAGTGGTTAGCGCGGTTGGTTCTCATGCCGAAGGGCGTGAGTTCAAACCCCAACAATGAGCTTGATCTGCCGGTGAAGGAAAACATCGTGAGGAAACCATAGCGTGGTGGCAGGGTACTCTCTATATGTGCTTATTTTATTCCAATCGGTGTACAAACAAACATTTAATTGAAATAATACGCGGTATATATTTTATTTTATGTGAAATTGATGAGACGAACCGGACACCATGACTATTGCATCGATACCCAGTGACAAAACAAAGTCCAGTGGATCGCTGATTTGGCGCTCATTATTTTGAGACATTAAATGATCAGTCTCAAAAGCCCTGTTATTTCGCTAGCTGCAGTACCCTTCAAACCGGAACACAGTAATGTACGACATGGCTTGGTGACAGACTAACAGACAGACAGACGTAAGGACAGCGGAGTATTAGTAATAGGGCCCCGTTTTACCCTTTGGCCATGGAACCCTAAAGCATTGATGATTGTCTGACGAACAACATTCATTTTGCAATTTATCCCCATTATCAAAAGGTTGCAGAATTTACAAATGACAAAGTTTTAGTTCAAAACTATTCTAGAGTTGCGAATAAAACTTGGTGCTATTATGGGCGGAAATGCACTGCGCTAGCGCCGACCTAAAAATCTTGTCGCTTAGCAATTCACTGATAGAATTACTTTCAATCTAGAACACATTCATGTTAGTTACATTGCTTCCTGGTTGAACGATTGGTAAAGCTGTCATCATTCTATCATTTTGTAGCAATGAAAGCTCAGTGGTTAGCGCGGTCCGTTCGCACGCCGAAGGGCGTGGTTTGAAACTCCAACAATGAGCTTGAGCTGCTGGTGAAGGAAAACATCGTGAGGAAACCATAGCATGGTGGCAGTTTATTTTAATTTTTCTATCTCAGTTAAAGTTAGTTTTAGTTTCCGGCAAGCGCAGCGTAGGACATCCACCCACAAGGTAGACAGACGACCTAGTAAAGACCGCAGGAACACGCTGGATGCGAGCCGCTTCCAGTCTTTATGGAGGTCAATGGAGGAGGCCTATGTCCAACAGTGGACATCCTACGGCTGAAATGATGATCTCAGTTAAACACCAAAATAAATCGAGGGGGGCGGGCAGATAACTTATTGCTCTGACTTGTATATGGACTTTGACTGTATAACTCCACATGGTTGGTAACTAACAAGACCGGCGCTGCAGCGTCATACCACTTAGTATGACCAGCATTATGCTGAAGTGAGCCCCAATTTTGTAACTTTTGTATGTCTCTGTTTGTTTGTTTTTGTGCTTGTTACAGAATTAAATGTTTTCCTTTCTTTCTAACTCTACATATCACAAAGCGTACTTTTAAAGACAACTTCCTCAATGTATTTGAAGTAGAAAATCCGCAGCGATCAATCTTTGAAAGGAAAGTAGAGTACTGCCGAACAGGTTTATGCACTTCCAATGCATCGGTGCCGGTGATTTCTGAAATTGAGCGCAAGTGTGGAGCCATGTCGTCAGCGGATATTAAATACTGATACACTGGTTAATTAATCGCTTATTAAAATAGATGAAACTGTAAAGATATGGCGTAATAAATTAAAGCCAAAGCAGCGATGCCCTGGACTTTGGTTTGCTACTCAAAGTTCTGTGTATCGCTGCAATGGCCATGGACAGGCGTTATCTCTTACCATCAGGAGAGCGTCTCGTTAGTATCATTACTAAAACATAAAAAAATCTAGTCGCACTAAATCTGACTAAGCATGGCTTTTACTATGGGAAGCTGATAACTGATAGAATACTTATATACTTTTTTTAGTTAAGTTCTAAGGTAACACACATAAAAAAAGCAATACAACCGAATTGCGAACCTCCTCTGTCAGTTAATAGAAGACGCAATATGACCTGGAAAAATCTGACTAATATTATAAATGTGAAAGTTTGAATGGATGTTTTTTACTCTTTCACGCAAAAACTACTGAATGGATTTGGATGAAATTTGGTATAGCGGTAGCTGAGACCTTGGATTAACACATAGGTTACTTTTTATCCCGGAAACATGTAGCGGGTAACACCGCGGGGCGCAGCTAGTTGTTTATAAACAGTTAACTCGCACAACGTAAACAAAGAGTAAAGAGGTCACATTCAACACATTCAGTAACACATTCTCCTTGCCGCCAACTGTCTGGCCTCTTCAAAAGCGATCGCGGCGAAAGTCTACCACTGCCAGTCAAGTTCATTAACACGTAACAGTACCCCGTTGACCGTCGCTGGCGCATCATCACTGATCCCTATGAAACTACCGTTTTGTCTCCCAACCGTTCCTTATTAGAATTTAAGAATTCCCGTAATCTTTTATAAGTGCTCAGCCTTCCTCGTTGCTACTTAGTCGATGTATTTATGTTAGTAAATGGTGTAAGATGAGGTACCAAACTGTTTTGATCGTAATATGCTGTTTGGTGCCGGCAGTTCTTCCAGCGAGGCATATGCCAAAATGGAAAAAACAGGTGAGTTTTTTTTTTAATTACTATGTTTCTTTTTGCTTCTATGCTCGCTTTTATGTTGCTAACTATCAACCGGAGACAAACTAAATGTTCTGCACATACACGTTTTTATTTGACATTTCTTTTCGATATTAGGAGTATTCGATAGGTCAAATCAGACGTATTTAATCCCGTTTAAGTAAAATTTGTAAATTTAATAACTAGTATATTCAAACTACATTTATTTTCTTTTCGAGGTACCTTCTCTTACCGGAGGTCGGTTATCATTATCTTCGACAATGCTGCGCGGAACAGGGGTCTCGTGATTTTTTTTTGAATTCAAATTTAAACTCAACATAGAAGATTCAAACTATTGTAATACAAATTAAAATGCCCCATTTCACGCTTCAAAATGTCACATACATCCATACAAAAATAAATCAAACAACCTAGCCTGACAAACACAACAAAGAATCCTTTTCTTTGCATCATTAAGTACCAAAGACGGTACAGTGCTATAAAAATATTTAAAAAAATAAATAAATAATTTAAATGAAAGGGCAATGTAAAATAAAAAAAAACATAAATTTAGTAAAAAAATAATTTCATATTGCACACGTGTTTATTTTTGCAGTTTTCCTCTCGGCCGACTTTCTCGCTACTTTCTCGACTTATTAGAAAGTTTCCGTTGACTCATGGAGATTACCCACTTAGATCCTGCTGAATCTTAATAAAATAAACGTGCGTGCAATTTGACCGAATATTTTACAATTTTCCCATCACATCTTCATCAACTCAGCCCTATTTTTGTACCTAGACCGTAGCTCTTTATTTAATAAATGTTTACTATTATATGTAGGTACGCATGGAAGAAATACCTAACTATAAAGTATTTTCTATAAGTCATCTCCATTTCCAGTAAGTTAAATGAGGTTGTAGGCGCGCATCAAAATATCTTTAAAAAAACACTAAGACGAGTATATATATAAAAACAGCTAACAAATAAAGGAAAAACAAACAAATATGATATAACTTAAAGTTTATGATTAAATAAGAAATTATTACAAATAACGCATGTGCATATGTATAAATAGGTACATTTTTGTCAGTTGATGAATCGATTGATCTAACATTAACCACCCGTTTCAGCCACATCAAGTACTGGAACATCTCTTATGCGTATATTGTATAAAATTTCTCATGTTGTATACAAAAAAAATATCTTTATCTTTAAAAAATATCCGCGGACAAACCGTATAAAAATACCTACATAGTTATATTTAATTTTTTTTTCTATCTCTGTCACATCAGTGTTAACTCGTTTATGATTAGGTTAAAACGGACTTGCAGTCATTTATAAACGAAAATTAAATAAAAAAAATATTTTTGTCCTTATGGTTTGTAAATTAAAGCAATTTCCAAATAGATTTCTTCTAGATCACGTGCTCCATCCTCGGCAGCACGGTCACTTTCCAACAGGCGAGTAGGTAGCCAAACGTTCCTAAAAGTTTGTACAAATATAATGATACCTTTACTGTCGAAATCCATCCAGCCGTTAGGAATATATGAGGTAATAAAGAAATTTACAAATGTACGTAATTATGTAGTACATACAAGATACTTGCAAAAAACATAATCCTTCCGTGGCAGTCGGGTTAAAAACTACATCCATAAGAATAAATAGAAGAATGCTAGGAGCCTGATCTAATTAGAAGTTAGCAGTCGATTTATAATTTGACTAACTGAATTTATAAGCTGACTTTTAAGGCGACGATTGCTCTTTAGGATTCGGCCGAGAAATCTCATTTTCCCTTTTACGAGATGCAGCTAATTTATGACATAGCAAAAAATGATTCGATACCCTAAAACGCTGGCAATTTCCAAGCTGCCTCGACTTTTGTAAACTTACTTAAATTTGCACTCCATATTTGACTTACTACTTACTTCTAACTTAACTACAATTAAAACTTCTTACAGGAACATAAGTAGTTATGTTCGAATGACTAATCTAAAGTTAAATAACTTGACATATTTTGTAAAAAATATTAAGACCGCTTATTTTTTTTACTTTGCATTAATTTTCATATAACTTAACTATTTTGACATTTTTCAATTTGTATATATACAATATATTATGTATGTTTGTACATTGTTTGAAATACATAAGTATTATTTTTATTTACCAACTAATAAATAAATAAATAAATATCATAGGACATTACACACAGCGCCATCTAACCCCAAACTAAGCAGAGCTTGTGCTATGGAAGACAGATAACTGATAGAATACTTAAATACTTTTTTTTTTTTTTTGTAAATACATACTTATAATACATACAGTACACCCAGACACAGAACAAACATCGATGTTAGTCACACAAATGTTAGTCCTGAGTGGGAATCGAACCCGCGCCCTTCAGCTCTCGAAGCAGACACACTACCAATGAACCAACAGGGCTGTCAGTATTTGTTTTATTTATAACTATTTGTTTTATTTTTCTTATTAGACATCTCCCGTCTGTTTCATATGTTATCTGTCGTGTTTTTCAATTCTTGGTTGTCTGGAAGAGATCGCAATTAGCGATAAGGCCGCCACTTGTGGCACTAGCTCATAAGATTATTTTGCTCTCTGTACTTTTTCTGTTTATGGTGTGCACAATAAAGAGTTCTATCTATCTATCTATATATCATACACACATACAAGCAAACGTACACATTTATACTATTAGAGTGATAACTAAAGCTGTCTATTCAAATAAAGGCAGTCCCAGCGAAACTGCATGACGAAATCGTTGAAAGAAATCGAAATTAATATTGTATGTGCTATGAATATTTCAAGCCATTCGTATCTAAAGACGGCAAATTGTTATGCAATGTGTTACTAAAACAAGAAGTGTATGTCACCTAACGAGAATACTTTCTTTCCTATTAGCACTTTGAACGATACCACGTATACAGACACTGTTTGATGTTCAATTCTATTGCTGTGGTGTATAGTTCGAAAGATAATTTCTTTGTTTCTAACAAAACATGAGTCCGGATTTACACCGAATCTTATTCCATTAGACTCAATAAGTACCAATTCAAGATACTTACATAATATGGTATTGAATATTGGTATGGTATGGTATTGGTATTGTACATTTAATAAATATTGTATAAATAAATATTATAGGACATTACACACAGCGCCATCTCACCCCAAACTAAGAAAAGCTTGTGCTATGGAAGACAGATTCCTTTCTTTTGTAAATACATACAGTACACCCAGACACTGAACAAACATTTGTTTATATCACAAAACGCTTGTCCTGGGTGGGAATCGAACCCACACCCTTCAGCTCTTGAAGTAAACATACTTACTACCGATGAACCAACAGGGCTGTCAATGAATAGTAGACTAAACATGTGTTTTATTATGACTTACGTAACATATATAACCTATAGGATACTTTTTATATCAGAAAAATTAAATTGAATTGTAGTGACTAACCGGCACTATTTTGCTTGATGGCTCCGCTTGCACCCGTGTTTAACTCTAAGTGGAACTGGCTCTTCTTTCATAGTCTGGTCACCGGCAGGCGTGCTCGCTGCCCGCCGTGCAGTCGGAGCACAGCCACTACGTCTGTGACGACAAGGGTGAGCCCAAATGTCACCCGGGCTGGCAAGGCGACCTGTGCGACGTACCAATATGCAAGAAAGGATGCGATCCGCTGCAAGGTAACTGCAGCTTTTGGTCACACAATGGTTTTTTACAGGATGTCAAATACAAATTTATATTTTACTAGTTGCGCCCCGCGGTGTTATCCGCTAAATTTATTCAGGATAAAAAGTAGCGTATTCAGACCTTATTTTTTGACATTGATATATTTCAAACTTAAAGATTATTCAATTACTAGTAAGTAATTACGTTTTTTTTGTCATTTTATTACATTGCCAATGCTTTTTATATTGTCATTTAATCATATATTTCATAACTATCTGAGCCCCGCGGTGTTACCCGCTACATGTTTTCGGGATAAAAAGTAGCCTATATTTAAATACGGGGTCTCAGCTACCTCCATACTAAAATTTATCCAAATCCGTTCAGTAGTTTTTGTGTGAAAGAGTAACAAACATCCATCTAGCCAAACTTACACATTTATACCTAAATGCTAACTACTTACTACAGTACAATGTAAAATAGGTTGACCTACCGTTCTAGACCTAGCTGTGTCTTTTGAGTTTGACATTCTTTTGTTGGAGCTTTCTACGCGTCATTAGCTTTCTTTGGAAAGTCTATTCACGCATTAAGTCTTTAGACTTTTGTTTAGCTAATGTTGCAATAGCGATTCTTCATGTTTATTGGCTTAGAAAGTAGAGAAAACAAATTGTACATCCAGCCAGGTCAAGTGGGAATACCTGTCAAGGTCGACAGTTCATATATTTTTGAACAAATAATGTTAGTTAGCACTTTCTAATGACGATATCGCGAAGAAACTATCGAATAGCACTTAGTACTCGGCTAACTACCACTCTCAAGTTTAAGATCTGTCGCCAAATATCTAATAAAACCACGTGACGTAGGTAGTTACATAAAATATGATGATTCTACCTGTTTTTAGGATACTGCAAAAGGCCAGGCGAATGTCGGTGCAAGCTAGGCTTCTACGGCGAGAGATGCAATAAGTGCATCCCTCTCCCAGGTTGCCAGCACGGGTATTGTAACGTATCCTTCGAGTGCATCTGTAGGGATGGATGGGACGGCATCTTCTGCTCCGAACGTGAGTAAAATACCCTGTTAGTATACTTTTGGTGATGGAACGGATGTTGAAGCGCTGTGCTTTCGTGCGGAGGTTGTTCTATTTTTAATCTAGTCACAGTCAAAGTCACACAAAGCAAATCTTGGTTGAGTCCGGTCTTACCCTATAGTAGTGGCAACTTTACTACAAGCTTGAAAATAAAAGTTTTGGTTCATCGCATTATATCTCTTTCCTACACTCCAGCATATAGGTAATTCGGTACAATTTTGAATATACCTAATACATTTTTTATACATAAATATAAAAAAAAATTACGCATGAAAAGACCAACTGTCCAGACATTGTGGACATTCCCCATGTGCACACTAATTATTTCGACTTACAATTTTTTGTTCTCACGGCGAGGAAATGGATGAAATTGCTTATGTGTTTCCAAAAAGTGCACTATCAGTGTCTTTAAAGTAAGTTTTAAAACAGCTTTTTTATAAGCATGTTCCATCATAGACCGCATCTCTAATTATCATCAGGTAGGATGTGGCAAAACGCATGAAAATATGGATGCCGCTATATGGAAATATGCTATTTTTTTATTTGAATCTGTGTTGTGGTTGGCAGCAATGTGCCGGTCGGACTGCCACAACACGCGCGGGTACTGCGAGGCCCCTGGCGAGTGCCGCTGTCGCCTGGGCTGGGCGGGGCCTACTTGCCGAGCCTGCCAGCCGCTGCCCGGCTGCCAGCACGGCTACTGCGACAAGCCGCTCGAGTGCCGCTGCACCAAGGGCTACACGGGCCTGCTCTGCCAGACACGTAAGGAGAACAAGTGGAACCCCGTTTAATAAGTCACTTCAACTTTTGAGGAAATATATATTATGATTAAGGAAAGCTTCGAAGATTTATATCTGCCCCCGGTTTTGCGTCTTACGGTATATATGCAAAACCTACATTGGTTTTGTGACGTTAACCTCTGTTATATTTTGCATCTTTTTTTAAATGTTTGATAGGTTATGTTTAACATCTTCTACTAAGTACACAGTCACTTAACTACAGATGAGCTGTGGTCAAATACCTAACATTTTCGTGATAGATCTCTTTTACTTGGTGGTAGATCTTCTTATTAGGAGGTCTTCTGTGTAAGTACCAGCACATTACCAAATATTCTGCCGCCAAGCAGTACTGTGTAAACGTTACTGTGTTCCGGTTTGAAGGGTACTGCAGTTAGTGAAATTACAGGGCTGTTTAGACTAACCATCCGAAGCCCCAAGATAATGAGTGCCAACACAACCATGCTCTTGACTTTATTTTACTACTGAAAGTTCTATGTATCGCTGCAATGATCATGGACAGGCGTTATCTCTTACCATCAGGAGAGAGTATCGTTCGTCCCATTACTTAAAAAAAAGTGCAACATGCAGAATTTAAATTTAAATTGTTTTCATGTTCTAGCGATTTGCGCGCCTGGCTGCCACCCGGAGCGTGGCTACTGCCGTCGGCCGGGAGAGTGCCGCTGCAAAGTCGGCTGGACCGGCACCGACTGCTCCCAGTGCCACCGCTACCCCGGCTGCGTGCACGGGAGCTGCACCCGACCCTGGGAGTGCTCCTGCAAGCCTGGTTGGGGCGGGATGCTGTGCGATGAAGGTGAGTAGGTATTTCAGCTAAACTACAAGTTATCAATAGGTACCTACAGGATGGAAACTGGAGGCCTTGTAGCGACATTAATTTCACAAACATGTTGGTAAATAAAAAAATGAGATAGTATGTAAAAAACTGAGCTGTTCTACTTATTTTGTTGAGTACATGAATGTACCGAATAGCCGATTTTTTCAAACGTTCAACCGTACTAGTGTGTAAAATTTATGTCAAACCGTTTATGTTATTATGTAGTTTAGAAATGAATCAATTCTACTAACATTTAATTTTTTGAAAACAATTTCTAGACCAGTTTTATGTGATGCAGCTAGAAATGTAAAGGCTTTGGTGTCAAAAAAATGAGGGCCGCGATTGGTTATCTTACTTAACTGGTTCTAGTTATCTAACATAACTTTTCGATAACCATTGTTAGCAGCACTATATAAACAACAGAAATAATTTATGGGAACTCCCTTAAAGTTTGATTTGTGTTTAATTGAGTTGCCATGATTATACGGTAGGGTAACCGATAGGATAGATGGACCACTGGAACTACCAACTGTTAATGTATATCGATTTCATTCGTTATACTTTAAAAGGTATCTAAATACTCTAAGCTTGGTTTATACATAACTTTATCTAAATTGGTTACATTCAGATGCAAATAGCACTCAATTATAACAATACTAAGAATTAGTTTAATTGAAGATAATTTTACTAAGAATTGGTCGAAACTGTCGATTGAGAAAAAAACACACAATTTTTGGTTAGTTTGGCATTTGATACCTAAAAAGTATTTAGTCGTTCTGTATGTCATTATTCAGCCATCGTTCAAATTTTTGCTAGCGTTCGAGGGTCTTTAATTGATCACATTCACTCACGACTTGGTGGTAGGTAATGGCTAATTGGAGACGTTTAAAATCGAAATAAAAAGCAATTAGAGTAGATAGAAATAATTCACCCGTGAACGTATGTACGGGTATGTTTAGAACATTAATCATTCTAGGCACTCCCATGTTATAGTTAATGAAATAAAATAACAATAATTTTATTTCATGATTTTTTTACAATACCTACGTCATTTCGCTGAATTTCAGGTTCAGCTCTATTACTTACATAGCTTAAATAATACACCAGTTATAATGTTAATTTTTCTGAAAATAATTTGATTTTGTCTTTACAGAGCTGAACTTCTGTGAAAAGAACAAAGATACATGCAGAAATGGAGGCCAATGCCAATCTCTGGAGTCTGGTGATGGCTACTTCAGATGTCACTGCCCACTCGGGATCACTGGCAAGCATTGCGAAATCCTTCCTGAATCTATGGTTCCAGAAATCGCTGACAATTCTACCACTGTAGAAAACACAAACACCGGAATTGCTGTAGGTAACGTTACTACTGAAACTACAGATACTTCAGAAGCCGAATCAGTTGAGAACAATGTAAATAACGAAAATATAGCTGGTTCTCAAAGTGTAAATTCTGATAATAAACCAGGTACTGAAAATGGAACAAATGAAGATGACAAAGACAAAAATACATCAACTACTACAGTATCTTCGTCCACAGCAGAAACAACAACGAAGGAACCAGACGACTTTGACAATGAGACTGAATAAAATAAAGTGTGAAGAGAGAAAGAGATAAAGTTTGTTAATAATAATTAGAATTCAAACTTCGAAACATTTCATTCTTGAAAGTAAATGTGATACTTTTGGACAATATAAGGAAATATTTTGAAGTTGATAGAAATTTATAAGTTTAAGTAAGAAAAAATAGCTAAGAAAACTATGGTACGTAAATTTTGTGATCATAAGAAGAACTGCATAGACTAAGGGTAGAATAAGCAGTGCAAGAATCATAATTATACAAAATATTTATTTGTTAAAATTGTAAACAACATGTTAATAATTACTTAGTCGCGTTTATAACCCGCCTCTTTGACATGTTTAATACACGAGTGTCTGTTTTCAAGTTGTAGTTTCTTTTATGCTATTAAATCTTCTTCTGCCTAGTGATAATCTCGACTTGAGTAAAAATCGGCTTTCCTGTTTTATGAACTCTACTTCGCACGGTTGTCGGCATCTTGTATGGTGAGTTGGTTGACCTTTATGTCATCTCTTGCGACGTCGATCCATCGCTGCTTTGGCCACGACGCTTGCTCCAGGAATTACAAGGTTCAATATCTGATTGACGACGTACTCCACCGGTCTGCGGAGTACATGGCCCATCAATCAACTTTCCTGTCTCCAGTCGGCTACGTCCCTCACTACGAGACCGTCGCCTCTTTTATTTAATATATTTCATAAACAGTTTCGATTACTACATTTGTCTTGATTTTTGCCTTAAAACCGTACACACAGTTTAGCATTAGTTTTAGCGCATAGAATAGGCAAAAATATAATTTAAGCTTATGCCTAGACCATTAAACTGATGGTCTCTGAAGAACTTAGGCAGAGCTCGAGCTGTATAGCAAAAGGGAAAGTCTGCAATGCATATTCCAGGCGAGAATACGATTAAAAATATCTTTACGACTGAATGTAAATTCTCTAAAGCTTCATCAGAGATCATTACTTGAAGATCGTCATCGAACATCGATTTATTTAAATAGGATATTCTAAATAAAATTTAAAGATTACAAAACTGTCTTTGATGGTATGATATGCCTTTATCTAGTCGTGAACTTACAGAATGAGTGAAGGAATTGGATTGAAATGTTATTTTGTGAACACATTAATCTGAGTAATATATCATGACCAGCACGTGCCCTGTTCTTGCAGGTCATGTTATACTGGCGGTGGCAATAAAGTTGAAATTTGATCTGGATATTCAAATAGAGTGGATATGTAGAAATCGACGTGACTTACTACTTAGAATTAGAAATTTTAATCAGTTACTAGTTGATTCCATAAGAAGACATGTTCCTTCAATTTAGAAGATTTAAACACGTAGGCGAGTAAAAAATTGTTTAATTCATGACTTATGTACATAGCAGTTTTTAGGTTTAATTTTTGCGTAACTGCTAAGCAGGATACGACATACGTAAGTGTAAATACGTTTGAATATTTTATAACAGGTTCAAAAAGATTTTATCCAGCCGCACTTACTCGAAGCACAACTCGAAGTGTTCGGAGCCGAAAGGTGGATATGGAATTCATCACAGTGAACAACTTTTACTATACTTTAACTTTTTTCTTTGTACGTGGTGGTAGATATTCTTAGCAGGAGATCATCAAGTTAGGTCCCATTGCAGTATCAGATATTCTGCCATTAAGCAGTAGTGTACAGGGCATCAAGTGTCTCAGGGTCATGAATGCCAGAACAGCAAAGTCCTGGACTTCGTTTGTTGTTTTGTTCTGTTCTGTATCGTGTATCGGTAAGAGACAAATATCTTACCATCAAGAGAGCGTCTCGTTCATCTCAGTACTTTTGCTTACAAAAAACTAACATACAACTAATACTAATAATATATAAAACTAATACTAATATAGTTACAGAATATGCATGAATCAGCTTTACTCAGTTTACAAAAATGCCAGAGGAATCTGTCTGAGAATTGATTATTGCTATATACGTCTCAAGCGGATGCCGTGCGAGACCAATAGTTTGGCCCCCAGGTGGGTCAGTAGACGACTGTGTCCATTGCTACAGTGCATACGGCATATATTACACGAACAGTGGATTTTGCTACTCGAGTTGTGTTCTCCGATAGATACAATCAGGGTTCTACAACTTGCCAATTTTGCCATTTTGCGACAGTTCTAACATACTTGTTATTTGATTGAGGATCAATAGAATTACAATGGAACAAGACGTAATTATGTGCATTATAATTATCTATCTTTTCATTACATTCGGGTGTCTAGTTATGCACTTTGCTTCCATCCATACTCTAATTAGTGTAGGCATAAATAAAAAATATACGAGTAGGTTGGAGAACATTTCACATAACGATTCATCTAGCCTAAAATTAACCAAAGCTTGTACTATGGGGACCAGATCAAATTGGAAATCATCTAGGTAAGTACCATCGCAGCATCAGATATTGTACCCCCAAGCAGTAGTGTATAAGTATTACTGTGTTCCGGTTTGAAGGGTACTGCAGCTAGCGAAATTACCGGGGTGATGAGACTAACTATCGAAAGTCTCAGAAGTAATAAGCGCCAAAGCAGCGATGCCCTGGACTTTGATTTGCTACTCAAAGTTCTGTGTATCGCTGCCACGGTCATCTTTTACTATCAGGAGAGCGTCACGTTCGTCTCATTAATTTCACATTTAAAAAAAAACATACTCAAATCACCCTGACACAGATAGGTGAAGACAGTAGATGTTCGTCACGCAAATGTTAGTCCTGATCGGGAATCGAAGTCACACCCTTTAGCTCTTGAAGCAGAATTAATACTGCTCTTCTGCTGATCTTGGCTGCTAGAGACATTGTTTTATGACATTGACGAGTATTTCAAACGAAAATATTATTAAATTACTAGTACGCAATTATGTTTTTTTTATGCCATTTTAATATTCTTATTGACAATATATTTTATGTTGACATATATATTTTTGTATTTGCATGTTTTTATATCGACATATTATGTACTTTATTTGACAGTTAGTTTTTATTAATTGACATGTAATCATCGTTTTATAACTTTTTTTTAATGATACACATATTTGAAATGATTTTACGAAATTTGACTTGTAACATTGGTGTTTTCAATAAAACATTTGTATTTTGTATTTGTACCAAATGACCTGACAGGGCAGTATACACGAAAGGAAAATAAATATAAATTTCATTAATTCGTCTCGGTGCGTGGGTACGGGCCCAGGATCTATGCAACTGAGTTGTCTATATAAGCTAGCGAAGTGTGCTCTGATCACATATCGACTGAAAGTAACAACTGGGCAAGTCGATATTTTGGTACAATTTTTAAAAAAGTTATGTGATTTTGTGATCTCAAACTAGTAAATAATTACGGAACTGATAATGTCGCTGATCTCGGTTTTGATCGTAAGTATTTTTTTTAATGCTTGACAGGCTAGGTGTTTGACCACAGCTCACCTGATATTAAATGACGGTGTACTTACTACTGAATGATCTAAATCATTTGATGAATTTTAAAACACTGTTTACTTCAGGGTTCTCAACGAAAGAATTTTTAAAATAGCAAACGTTTCTATGACTACCGTTTTTAAGGAGGGTATTTAATTAATCACGATATATTTTTAAAGGCAAATGAAAAGTAGTCATAACTCAAAATTTCATATTTCCGCAATTGCAATGTAATATCTAAATTGTCTTTCATTAACTTTTTTGCAGTAGTTACGGTATTTTAATTATACTGTACAGTTGAGTAGGTATTGCAACGGTTAAGTAATTTAATGATTTATGCTCTTATACTCTATTATATAAAGTTTACAATGTTTCTTTGACTTTATTTTACGTTTGTTTTGTGATTCTTTATTAGTTGAAGTCCAAAGATTTTTAGAAATCGAAATTTTTTTGAAAAAAATTAAAAGTCATATTTTTGGATAAAATTGCAGATTATGCTTATAATCTACTGTTTTATTCAAGCAATTGTGATTTACCGCTAATAAAGACCTAAATTAATGCCAGTAGCTGTGATTTCCATTTGTCGATAAATGGCAAACAATTATTTGTATGGAAATCGAACCACCTTAAACTCTACTATTATTACAAGAACATTTTAGCAGTTAGTAGGTTAGTTATTATGATTGTACATACATATGTGAGAGGGTAGATCGGTGACTAGTCTGGTCCCGACCTGAGTTCCGTATGGTTGGATCTAGATAGCCTCGCCCTAGATCATAGACAACCTTCTCATAGAAGTACACCTACATACTCGTAAGTGGTTTTAAGTGTATATCATTCTTAAGTAGTATTGCGAGCTATAAAGCTTTCAGTAATATAACCAATCAAACAGGCCCTCGCGCTCTTACTCTTAGAACGTAGATCTACAAAACTTTCAATAAATCATTTGATTATTATTACTATTTTTGTTCAAATGCTTTTTTTTTAATGTAAAAAAGTAATGAGACGAACTAGACGCTCTCCTGATGGTAAGAGATAACGACTGCCCATGATCATTGCAGCGACACACAGAACTTTGAGTAACAAAACAAAGTCCAGGGCATCGCTGCTCTGGTGCTCAATACTTGACTTTCGATGGTTAGTTTCAACAGCCCAGTAATTTCGCTAGCTGCAGTAAAACCGGAACACAGTAATGTTTATCTGACCCCAAACTAAGCAAAGGTTGTACTATGGAAGTCAGATAACTGATAGAATACATAAATAGTTTTTTCTTGTAAATAAATACTTATAATAAATACAGTACACCCAGACACAGGACAAACATTTGTTTATACCACAAATATTTGTCCATGGTGGGAATCGAGTCCACGCCCTTTAGCTCTTGAAGCAGACATACTACCAATGAGCCATCAGGGCTGTCAATAATAAGAAATAAGTAAACTTATTAATAAGTATATTAATAAGCCTAACTTACCTAAGCCAAAGTCATTAAGTACCTACCAAAATACAATCAGGTGTGCCATCACATTTACCTTATTAACTTTGTTTTCAATTTATTTTTAGGTGCTGCTTGCGTTGAGCAGTCTTTCAACATCGCGAGAGATCGTGGATAAGCCACAAGTGTCCAAATTTCTCAAGGGCAATGGCATCAAGGATTTGTCTTCCGATAAAGGCGTCAAACGTCACGTCACGTC
The DNA here is from genome assembly GCA_905404145.2 of Biston betularia. NCBI lineage: Eukaryota > Metazoa > Arthropoda > Insecta > Lepidoptera > Geometridae > Biston > Biston betularia. Next base: position 2,405,706 of record FR989874.1, on the reverse strand, counting down.
AGGGCACGGCTTTTCTTCTTATGGCTCTGTTGGGCTTAGTCACGGATACGGTGCTGACATTGGATATGGTTCATCTTTTGGACAGTCATTAGGGTATGCCGCAGCTTCGGTTGCACCAGGAGTGTCGCTGGCATCATCGCCTGTAGCTTTTTCTGCTGCTCCAGTGGCTGTTTCTGCTGCACCAGTGGCTGTATCTGCAGCCCCAGTGGCTATTTCTGGAGCACCCGTAGCTATTTCCGGAGCACCCGTAGCTGTTTCCGGAGCACCCGTAGCAATTTCTGCTGGATCTGTGGGTGTATCAGCACCCGCGGTACAATTACCCGCTCCCACAGTACACACGACGTCACAAGTCGAGCCGAACCCTGTCATCCTTCGCCAAGAAGTCCCTCGCTACATAACTCGCACAGTCACACACAATGTCCAAGTACCGTTTCAAGTACCAGTACCTTACCCAGTCGAACGTCAAGTACCCTATCCCGTTAGAGTTCCCGTTCCGGTCACGGTGGACCGGCCTGTGCCATATCCAGTCGTGCAAAAAGTGCCTGTCGAGATCACCAAACAGGTACCGGTGTATTACGAAAAACGTGTACCATATCCGGTTAAAGTGCCGGTGAATGTTCCGGTGCCGTACCCAGTAACAGTTGAGAAGCAAGTACCGGTAGATAGGCCGGTATACATAGAGAAGCAGGTGGCTGTACCACATCCAGTTTATGTGGACAGGCAGGTGCAAGTGCAGGTTCCAGTGGATCGTCCCGTAGCTGTGCCACATCCAGTGTATGTTGAAAGGAATGTGGCTGTCCCGTACCATGCGGCTCAAGGTTTGGCGACAGTGGCTGCCGTTCCAGCTATCTCAACAGTGGCTGCAGTCCCGGCCGTATCTACAGCAGCATTAGCTGCGGTTCCAGTCTCTCACTCGATTGGCTACTCAGGCGCCTACAACAGTGGAATCTCTGGGGGATATTCTACTGGGTATTCCAGTTCTTATCCTGTGACCGGCTTGTCGTCTGGCATAGGGTATGGAAGCTACGGCAAGTCTATCTCATACAATACAATTTCTTCCCACCCCAGCTATTCGTACCATTAAAGTGTAAATTATATTCAAGTTTATATATTTTTGTGTTATTAAACGATGTACAACTGTTTTTGTCTGATTTGATTTATTTTATTTTAATACACTGTTAAGTTTTTTATTTATTTGCAGAAAAATATTGGCTTAGTTAACTATGTAGATGTGGAAGTAAGAGTTATTAACTTTTTTTAAATATTTAATGGGACGAACAAAACGCTTTCCTGTTGGTTAGAGATAACGTCTGTCCATGACCATAGTAGCGGTACCTTTTTTTTTTTTTTTTTTGTCCAGGGAAAACCTACCTGTACCTAGAATTTATAATATAAAATAAGGCTGCTTTGGCGCGAAGCCCTGGATTTCGAGACTCAAATGCCCTGTAGTTTCTTAAGCTGACCCCTTCAAACAGTAAGGTTATCTTAATAGTAACGTTAGCACACTACAGCTTGGTAACATAATTTTTCATACTGCGTACCCCACCTAGCCGATCGCCTGCTAATCTCCTAGTAAAAAATATTTTTTTTTAATAAAAATACCTATATTTTATAAATCATCATAATTTAATAGAATAAACAAACAGTTAAGTACAAATCTAAGAAACACGTCACACGAGAGAAAATATTATATAAATAAACAACTGTCTACCTTTGTAACTATTTCATTAAAAAAACTACTAGGCCTGGCATGTTTAAGCTTACTTTTTTACCACAGATCATAATTATAATAATACATTTGATTAATACTGACTATAATGTTACTTTTAATTACTTTCAATTCAGTACTTTTACGTTTAACTAACTCGAAACGTACTTCTATCTTACGTGTTTAAAAATTATTAAAGGCATACAATTTTAATGTCGATTATGGTACGGCATGGTTATGGTAATTACACTGATCACAAAGAGTTTTTTTTATTCATACAGTATCTCTCCAATTATTTTATCAATCATCATTATTATATTTGATTTCAACAACATTAAATTATTTTAAAGCACCGTATCCAAGAAATAGATTCCAAGGCTTATTCATAAAATCAACTCGATAGCCTTTCATATGCTTATCACTGCATAGTTTCTTCTTATTAGTAAATGATGCATCGTTTACCAGGATTCATAGTCGATCCTTTCGGACATTTCCACGCCTTAGCAAAGTCTGCGACATTTTGTAATGTGCCCATCACTCGGAACTGTTGGGGAGAGTGTTCGTCTTCTAGATCTGCTTCGAGGGATTCTGCTGTGTTGGTCCCACACCAGAGCTGAGATATAAGGAATCTTTTAGTAACAATTAGGGCTTATACAGACATTGGCAACGTTCATTTCAAGAGTCGTGCACAATTAGAATATTATGTCATCCACGAGTATTAAATAGTTAGGATTTATGATAAAATTATGACGTTCCCACAAAAACTAGACCCCTCTTTTGTAGAAATCAATGACAAGTCTCTTGATATAGGCAAAAGTTTAACACATTTCCTATCCTCAAATGGCATAGTCGTGAAACTATTAGGGTTGATATATAGCTGTGCCTAATATCCCGACATATTTCATGTCCTTGTAGATAAACAACTTACATTTCCATAAGATAAGAAGAACATTTGTTCTGGAGTGTATCGCTCGAAGCCCGGGAGTTTCGGTTCAGGGCCAACCTTGCGCAGATGCTCCTGAAGTGCTGCCAAAGCTTCCCTGACGCCTCCATTGTCTGCTATGTTCTCGCCTAACGTAAGTTTCCCATCAACCTAAATAGGATAGCGGTTGAGTTTCACAAAGGCACTATTGATAAAATTCTTGATGTCTTTGTGATTAACAAAAGTTTTTATTCCGAAAATCTCTATGAAACGATAGGTGAAAATCACATTGTAGAAATACTTACTAGTGTTCTAGAACTCTAAAATATAAAATTTGATTTTTTATAAATATTCAATCTCGTTTCATTGAAAATGATTACTGCGACGCTAATACTACTTAATTAAATTGATGTGAGAACTCACATGTTTATCGAGCTCTGGAAGGTAGTAGCTGTTATATTGATCAATAAAACACTGGGTTTTATTTTCAAACGACGAGATGGTCTCGTTTGTCCACCACGGTAAGGCATTGCCGTTTTTGTCGAAATAACGACCTACACAAGACAATAGATACAAGTGAGTATATAGTTACTACTACTGTGAGCATTGAAAATGAAGCATTGAATGATTTGTTAAGCTCGATTAAAGAAAAGCCAAAGGTAAAACGCAAGCTTAGGTATCCAATAGAATAATTACTAAATGTATTAATAAAACTGGGTAATCTCACCGAAATTATCGAAACCATGAGTTATTTCGTGTCCAAGAACAGTACCTAGGGAACCATAGTTGAGGGAACTGCAAAATATACATTACATCGTGAAATCTGTTAATAATATGCTACAAACATTGCGATAATTGGAGCCAAAATCTATCCAAACGTTTATTCCCAACGTGCTCACTGGCTTTATGTATCATACATAATCACACAATACTATTAATCTATATGTTTGCTCAAGCTATAAACCGTCGTGATCATCGAAATCAAGCCAAATCATTAATTTACATATTTTATGCTTTGGCTTGATTTTGATGTTAAAAATTGTATTTGTATGAACTATACTGAGTCTAGTTCATAAAATTACCGTTGGATAAATAATACATACTGCATACATACATACATACTTAGTGGCTGAAAATTAAAAAAAAATGTACAAAAAATTACTCACTCAAGTCCTAAATTAAAGAATGGATATTGCAGTACTACCAAAGGCACGGCTGAAAAAATAAACATGTTACAGAAAAAGGAGTTCTGTGTCGTTATGAAAAACCAAAGTACTATGCTTCGCAAGTAACTTAAAAAAATCCTTACTTACTGATAGTGTTTTGTTGAAAAGTATGATAAGCGTTAACTTCAGTTGGCTCCGTCGCCCATGTCACATTCTGTATCTTCCGAAACACATCCAGACCCTTTTTCATCTTAACTTGCAATACATTTATCATGTTTTCCAAATGCTTGTCATTTTCCACAGCTATTCCTTCATAATATTTATCTAGTTTGCCTTCTTCTAGAAGCCAATTTGGAAAACCTACTAGGGACTTCATTTGAATTATCTTTTGGTAGGTCGCAAGTTTCGTATTATCATCCATCCATTTCGCTTGTCCTACTAAATGCGCGAGCGAGTTTTTGAGTTCATAGAGCATTGTTTCTATCTAAAATATAATAATATCGATTAAATTATTGATTAATAACTGATGATCTTCGATTAATAATCTGTTATGATGGAAGTTGGTGATGTAGTCATTAGTAAAGTTTTAGAAGACTACACACCTGGTAAAGATTAATACAACACTTAGAAGATTTATACAACACTTTAAACTGTCTAGAAATTTTTGGTTCACTTATGTGGGATTACTCACGTATCCGATTGTTACTTTATTAAGTGTTCGAGTAATCCCGTCACTATATAACAATTGATCAATAAAGGCTGACATGTTCATAAAAGATGATGATTAAATTGATCGTATTTATCTTATAAGTGACCTGCGTTACACGAGTGGTTTACAACATTCTCAAGAGTAAATTAAACGAGCTAATCTTATCTTCTATACCGACCTTAGGTTTGGTAACATTGAAGAAGTGAGGATCAGCGATACCGTATGCTACTGCCATTCCTAGCATGTCATTGACCACGTTAGCACATTGTAAACTTCTAGATCCTGAGTGGTAGTGGGAATGTTCAAGTTGATACGCCTTTTCGAACAGAGTTCGAAGCTCCGAGGTCGCATGTACTGCCATTACTTCTACAACCTTTGAAAGACGTAGAATTTTTTTAGATGACTGACCTGTTATCTCATTCAGTAGTAGCTCTACTTCATCAGTTCTATTCTAATCCGAAAATTATAGATTGGTGTCTAGACACACTATTAATAATATTCCAAATTAAATTAAAATATATTTGACACAAGATGTTTATCTGAGTTTTTACCTTTATCCAAATATAAAGTTCCAATATAACAGGAGGCGTCTTAGCAATATAGGCTGCAATTTGAGCCATATACTTTAAATCAGGCTCGGACACAAGAATTTTATCTTTTTCAAAGTCTAAACTATCATTGCTGATTTCAAAGACTCCTTTTAAGTATCGTTTCCATATAGGAGAAGCAGTAGCATTGTTTTGTTCAACGTTTTGGTCTGTGTGTGCTTGCAGTTCCTCTACTGTGTATTGCGGTATGTTTTGGTAGTCATCATCAGTATCAGTACTGTTCTCAGACTCTAGCTGAAATGCAGATGTATATTCATACAATTAATTTTACTGCATCTGGCAATAATGAAAAGTAATAAGTAAAACTGAAGTACTCTTGATGAAAATAATGATGACAAATTATAAAATCAACAAACAACAATTAATAATAGAAACGGGAATACAATAGGGAGGAACAAATACTCAGGAATGTTTACAATTTAGTGTAAGACAAATAAAAATTGTAAGGCAATTGTAATAAAATTGTAAAAAGTAATGAGTAAAAAACAATTACTTTTATTAATAAAATAAATAAATAAATAAACCATGGCCAAAAATGAAGCGTAACGTTTACGTTAACATACATTTTCAAATCAATGGAAGACAAATAAACAATTAAACGTGGTTATCTTTATGACTTGAAAGCATTGTGACAGCTCACGATGCACATAAAAATCAAATAAAAGCACGCAAAAAAATCAAATGCATGTCATAGAAAAGTTTCAACGTCATTAGGTAACAATTACTGGCAGTAAATCAACAAGCAACCGGTTATTAAAATAAAATCTAAAAAATATTAACATGTTTTTCGTTAGCTAACTTTTGTGTAGGTACTTACGTCGTAAATGTCAGTCTTTATAGAAACAAAAGCATCTTTTGCTGCAATAATGTTGTCGTCTAATTCAGCTTCTGTTAGTTTCGAAAACTTGAACAGTCCAGACTCACTGACGAATATCTTCATCAGCTGAGCGTATACAAAGTTATATTTTTCGTCGTCGCTTTCGTGTGAGGTAGTTTTGGCTATCTTTATTTTATTATTGATTACTTGATTACCAATTGACTTGTAAGAAGTATGTATTGTGTTTGTCCTCTTTCTTTTGCCATCATGTCTATGGCGTTTTGGTTTATACTGTAGACTGAAAAAAATTGTTACTTTAAAGTATTTTTCGAGTTGGCTACTAGATTTGAATACATTTCTTGTGTGTCAATAGATGAAGTACTTACTGAAATAGGGGCATGGGTTCGAGCATAACTTTACGTACTATATGACTAGCTATTATTTAGAACTATTAAAATTATTGGACGCCATTTTGCATTTTCATTACTGTTACTAATTTTATGGTGATGTTTTTTACGAGCAAGTGTCTATTTTAATAATAACCAATCTATGTAGTCTGAGTTACTATTCACAAAAACAAATGCATTATGTAAAAAAAGCTGAAGATCGGGCTGAGTAACGTATCTTGGGAGAGGCCAACAGTGTACTATAGGCTGATTATAATCAGCTTATAGTAAGTACACTGTTATTAAATAGTTTAAATAGTTTTTCATAATGATTATAATATAATATATAATCATTATTATATATTATGGAAAACAGCAGCCGAAGTAATACCCATAGTAGTAGGATCAACTGGAACAATAGCCAAATCATTACACAAATACTGTACAAAACTAGACGCAAACATACAGACACACATCATCCAAAAACAGGCCGCGATTCACACACCACCATAGTCAGCAAAGTGTTAGGAGATATTCAGTTTTTCAGCGGGGGAACTGAGCCACCCTTTCCCTGAGGGTCTCGGGGCGGGAGCTCAGTAAACCGGGCCTAGAGCCCGAGTAGAGGAAAACCTCACAAATATCTATTATATTATAATCATTATGACAAACTTTCCTTTCATAAAAAACATATTTTTTTATTATCCATTATATACTATGTCTATCTATGTATATCTATACTATTATAAAAGATTTGATTGTTTGTTTATATTGAATAGGCTCCGAAACTACTGGACCGATTTCAAAAGTTCTTTCACCGTTGGGAAGCTACACTATCTCCGGGTGACATAGGCTACTTTTTACTCCTGTATTCCCACGGGAACGGGAACTACGCGGGTGAAAGCGCGAGGCGTCCGCTTGTTAAAAGAGAAAGGAGTACCCAATGCAGAGTTGGTGGGATCATATCAAATTTGGGAACACGGGCAATGATAGTAAGTTTTAAAACTTATGTAAAGGATCCTAATAAATTTATACCTGGGCCGTAAGTTCTAGATACTGTACGGATTTCCTGCAACGCGATGAACCCGCCACCTGCACGGAAAAACATCGAATGCTAACAAGTTTCGTCCCACTTACCTAGGAAACGGATTAACAGTTTCAGGTGTCCCCAAAGCCATAATGTTAATCGAAGAGTTAGTTGGATTTGTAAATATATCGAATCCAATTATAACGTCCATACCGAGTTGCGTCTTTATTTTGATGACAGCGTCCAGCCAGTCAAAGCTGTAGTTGGAATAGTCGAAGTCCCCTGTTACATTGATGTAAGTGGGGAACGGTGGGAAACCTAGAGTTTCAATGGCTGTGAATATAGGTTTGAGACCACGTTTGTCAAGTGTTTCTGAAAAGAAGATTTGATGTTTTATTACAACCTGAACTGCCTTAGTTCTAGTATTCTACACTAACATTATAAAGTGGAAAGATTTGTATTTTTTGATTTTTGTATGTTTGTAACGAATAAACTTAAAAACTACTGGGCCGATTTCAAAAGTTTATTCACCATTAGAATGCTACATTATCCCTGAGTAACATAAGCTATAGTTATTACTAGAATTGAATTACGGAATTAATGTCCACCCGTGCGAAGCCGGGACGGGCCGCTAGCATCTTATTTTATTTTTTTATGTGAAAAATTATTATACGAACGAGACGCTCTCCTGATTGTAAGAGATAACGCCTGTCCATGACCATTGTAGCGATACACAGAACTTTGAGTAACAAAAATCCAGGTCATCACTGCTTTGGCGCTAATTACTTTGAGACTTTCGATGGTTAGCCTTAACAGCCCAGTAATTTCGCTAGCTGCAGTACCCTTCAAACCGGAATACAGTAATGTTAACACACTACTGCTTGGCGGCAGAATCTGGTACTGCAGCGGTACCTAACGACGACCTTCTGCTAAGGAGGTCTACCACCAAGTAATCATATTCTCAATCAATCTTATGAAAAGCTCATAGCAAACCAGTACTTACATTATGTACATAATACGTACACATATATGTATAGTTAACGTAGCAGCTGTGAATTTAAATTATATTGAAAAATAATTTGCCAGTCGGTCAAACGTGGTTATGTATAATTTTCTCGAATATATTAAATCGGTGTAATCATTTGGAATCGCTGGTCCAAGTTCGGTTATTCTTAAGGACATATTAAAAATGCGTCTGCTAAAATTAAAACTCTTACCAGTGTCCATACAAGCAGTAAACATATCCTTTGCTTGCTGTACAGCCTTCGGTTGGTTTGTTGCGTTTTTATTAAGAAAATCTCGCACCAGTGCGTATACCTTGACTTGCTTGGCGCGAAACCAATCGAAGGACGAGAATGTATCCGGTCGCGGATGCTCTTCAGCCCAGTTACCGCAAGCAAACTAAAGAAACATAAAATTGTGTTCGAGCGATATTTTCATTACAACACTCACACAGTCTCTCGCACTCACACATACACCTAGGGTACTAGAAAATACCCCACCACCATACTATGGTTTCCTCACGATGTTATCCTTCACCGGTAGCTCAAACTCATTGTTTGTGTTTGAACCCACGCCACGCCTTTCGGCATGTCCATCGTCCGCGCTAACTACTGGAGCTATCATCGCAACAAATTCTTCTATTTCATAAAGAATAAACATTAACTTTTCATCAAATATTGTGCGTAACCTTTTAATATTTTGTTTAGTACCTATGTCTTGATGTAAAATTGAATCAGAAAACGCACTTTGTAATTTTATTATTTTATTTATTGTACATTTTACTTTAAGATTTGGAGAAAATTTGTCGCAATCATGTTTTAAGAGTAGAATGATTTTTCAGACATTTATCATTAAGAATAAAATAATTTGTTTTTTAATACTTTAAACATTGGATAAATTTTGCAGAAATAATTTTGACTACCTACTACAATCCTTCAATGGTTTATAGATTAAAGTGTTTTAAATTAAAGTGGCGTAAATTGGCTACCGTCCAATAAAATATTATGATTATCTTAAAAACAAATGATTTGTATACGAAACTCATAAAACAGCACATGTAGCCCTAATGTAGTTTTGATCACAATCACCCTATTTTAACCAAAGAGAAGTTTTAGAAAATTTCACATTTTCTGAGTTACCTGATAAAAGTCCTTGCAAGGGTCAGCGGTAACGTCCATGGACAGAACTAGGTTGGCAGCCGAACGCAGGCATTCTTTACTCTCACATATTCTTACTGGCTTGTGGTGTTTCTGACGCGCGTCTACAGAAAAGTAAAAGTTTAGGATGTTAGTGGCTTAGTCGTAACTTTTATTGAACAAAATAAAAAAAATATCAAATTAATACTATTAACAAATTTATACAAAAAACTTAATCTAAAAGTCCGTCTCAGGAGGAAAATGTGGCCAGAATGCTGGCAGCATTGCCACGCTAGATGGCAATGCTAAGCTTTTGACCAAAGTAGATGCCAGCATTCTGGTCACCTGAAGCCTCCTCTAAACGTTTGGCCAACTTTTATTTATGTCTTTAACATTACAATGCTAGGGATATGTTTGCTCTGTGAACGAATGCATCTAGCAGGCCTAGTTTGAGTCGGTGAACCCAATAACGTCATTATTTTTTTTATGTACAGAAAACTCAGTCGATGCCCAAGATTGAGAGAAAACAGCGCGCACTCTTGGTTGCAGTACATTCAAGATAGGACGAGATTGCCAGACTGTGCTTTGTCGCTCCAAACAGAATTGATTTAAAGACACTCATATTTTACTTTTCAGGAAACGTACTCACGACTCACGACTCCGGCAAAGAGTTCCACATCCTCGCTGTGCGAAAATAAAATGTGGATTCGAGGCGCGAAGTTCAAACGCTTAACTTTTGTTCAAAAATGATGAGTTCTCAATTCTGGTTTTGATTTTTTTATATGTTTGTTAGCTATACACGTTTACGAAGCAATTTAAAAAAAAACTTTCACTTTCAGATTGGTCTCATTGAAATGTCACGTAGTTTGATTTTTAAACGACAATACCTAAAACCTAATCGTGTTTGGGCTTAGAGTTTATTTGGATTTTTATTTAATAGTAAATTTATACTTAGCATAAATAGTTAGTTTGTTTACTATTTATTTGACAGCCCCGTTGACTCATTGGTAGTATATCTGCCTTGAGAGCTGTAGGGCGTGGGTTCGATTCCCACTCAGGGCAAACATTTTGTGAATAAACACAATCATGTTTGTTCTGTGTCTGGGTGTTCTGTATGTATTATAAGTATGTATTTACAAAAAAAAAGTATTTATGTATTCTATCAGTTATCTGACTTCCATCACACAAGCTCTGCTTAGTTTGGGGTCAGATGGCGCTGTGTGTATAGTCCCACGATATTTATTTATTTTATTTATTTATTATTATAACTCACGTAGAATGGTCATCACGATAGCGAAGCATAAAAGTAACAGTATGATACAAACAAGGATTATGATGGTCAGTTTTTGTCGATATTTTCTTCGAAACCTGAAACAGAATACAAGTAGAGGAAGAAAGAAACATTTATATTGTCACAGACTATATTACAACAACACTAGGATATATATCAGGTGAGCTGTGGTCAAACACCTAGCCTGTCAAGCATAAAAAAAAAAAAAAGTATACAAGCTGCGCCCCGCGGTGTTACCCGCTGTTTCCACGTGAGCACCACATTTTTTTAGGACTAAAAGTAACCTATGTGTTAATCCGGGATATCAGCTACCTTTACATCAAATTTCATCAAAATTGATCCAGCAGTTTGAGCGTGAAAAAGTAACAAACATACAAATATACTTACACACTCACAAACTTTCGCTTTTAAAATATTGGTGTGATAATAAAAAACGAATAGAATAAAAATTAATAAGTTGTCACTGTAGTTTTCACGTTTTTCCACAGCACATCCATCCGGCACTCTATCTAAAGTTTATGTTTCAGATTTGTAGATAAAGCTATATTATGAAATTGTATACATGACACAAATTATTCACAATCGGCGAAAAAGGCTGCGTGGAATTCAAGCACAACTTAATTTCTTACAAGAACGGCATTTGCGAAGTTTAAATTTGTTTTAAGTCCAACATTTATTCTGAGCCCCGCGGTGTGGCCCTACATGTTTTCGGAATATAAAGTAGCCTATGTGTTAATCTAGGGTATCAGCTACCTCCGTACCAAATTTCATCTAAATCCATTCAGTAGTTTTTGTGTGAAAGAGTAACAAACATTCATCCATATTACTTACAAGTGTTAAAGTATAGCTAATATTTATGTTATGGCAAAAATCTTTATAAGCTTGTCAGTTGGTAATTGCAGAGTGAAATGATGATGTTGGTAACTGACCTGGACGTTCTGGAGCCGACTGATATTAAATATCCCGATTCCACCAAATCATTGCCGTTCTTGAGTGGCGGGGTGTTGGCGTTAGCACTGCCAGTACCTAAAACAAAATTTCAGTTTTGGCGGGAACGTTGAAAGAGTCTTATCACCCCAGTCATTTGTTTTGCAAAACTTATGTTTTATTTAGCTTACCTTGTTTGTTGTTTCGAGTGTAAAAATAATGGTGTTTTATTTATAAAGCAGATATCGCTCGTCCATGACCATTGCAGCGATACACAGAATTTTGCGTAGCAAAAGTCCAGCCTGCTTTGGCGTTCATTACTTTGAGACTTTCGATGGTTAGTCTCAACAGCCTTGTAATTTCGCTAGCTACAGTACCCTTCACACCGGAACACAGTAATGTTTACACAGTACTCCTTGGCGGCAGAGTATCTGGTACTGCGGTGATACCTACCTAGGCGATCTCCTATACTATATTATCACGGACATATTCATCTTAAAAAAAAAATTACCCTCGCCTTCGATTCTTAAATTTGCTTATTAAATAAAAAAAATAATAAGACACTCATCGGAAATATTTTTAAGAAAATTTACTTCGAGGCATTCGAGTTGTCTTAGCTATGTGATTTTGCTGCATTACCCTTGCGTGTTTGTCCAACCCACTAGATAGACCAACCCATTGTTTCTTCGCCAGTACACGTACGTATATTGTAGGTAGCTATCTGCCCATCTCAAGGTCACTTAGGGGTAAGAAATGCCTACTACGTGCCTAAGTTTTATACCTGCAAGCTTGTCGGGTGAAATATGGCTATAACCTACGTTTCTGATAAAATCTTGAAGCCGTAACAAAATACTGAAATGCCTTAGTAATTACGTAAAAAGGTCAATATTTTTCTTTGTATGAAGGTTGGTAGGTTGGTTGGTAATTTAGGTGTTATAATTTTCTATTAGAATTACAATCACGTTTACTTAGAAGTATTGATTACATTAGGATTACAACAAAATCTATCGCCTAGCAATCGAGGATTTTATTTCAATTTGTATAGTAGATTAATGTATTAAAGTTAAATTATTATAGGTAACTATTATTAATTATCTTGATGTATGTACTGTATTTGTGATGTATGAATTGTATTTTGTCTAATTGATAAATGTATTAGTCCAAAGTGTACGTAAAACTTTTTTATTAAAGTAATGAGACGAACGAAATACTCTGTTAATGGTAAGTGATAACACCTATCAATGATCATAGACAAGTGGTTTTTTTTAACGAGACCGAGTACTACACTCGGAACGTTGAGTAACAAACCAAAGTCCAGGGCATCGCTATTTGACACTTGACGTATTCAATGGATAGTCTCTATAGTCTTATAATTTCGCTGCAGCACTTTTTAAACCGGAACACTGTATTACACACTACTGCTTTTTGGCAGAAGATCTATACATCGATACGTAGACGACATTCTGCTTAGGAGATCAACCACCTAATAAAACTTCATCATCATCATCATTTCAGTCATAGGACGTCCACTGCTGGACATAGGCCTCCCCCATTGACTTCCATAAAGACCGGTTGGAAGCGGCTCGCATCCAGCGCGTTCCTGCTGTCTTTATTAGGTCATCTGTCCACCTTGTATGGACGTCGTACGCTGCGCTTGCCGGTTCGTCGTCTCCACTCCAGAACTTTGCAGCCCCACCGGCCATCAGTTCTGCGTGCTATGTGCCCTGCCCATTGCCACTTCAACTTGCTAATCCGTTGGCTATGTCGGTAACTCTAGTTCGCCTACGGATCTCCTCAATTCCGATTCTAATCCGAGCATAGCCCTTAGCCATAGCCGTAATAAAACTTACAAAACTACTATTTACTTGCTAAATTTAACTTACTTAACTACGTTACTGGACTTTATTACATAAATAGCTTAGAAACTTACGTGTGACCGTTGGTCCCATGCCATCAGCACACTCTCCTGACCACGCTCGCATTTTTTTATTTATTTTATTTATTTATTTATTTATTTGACATAAAACATGGTGTATAGATATATTAAACCATAGGCTCCCGAACTAGTCAAAGACTGTGTGTCAGGAGCCAGTGGCTTCTCCTTTTAGATTAAGATACAATAATAATATTACAATAAATCAAGTTACATTAAATTAAATAATTTTGAATTTTGAGTATATATAAAGTTTCCAGTGTTGCCGAAAATAAATATGAATAAAAAAAACGTAAAAATATAAAAATCTAGGTTAATTCTGCTTTCATTTTATCTTAACCCTAACTTTATCTATTGACAAATACGTAACAGACACTTTTGGTAAACAACATTTCGATATGCACTCTTAGCTTCTAAACAAAATTCTAACTAACGTTAACTGACACTTAATTCAAGCTTTAAAAATTGTTGTCGTTTTTGTTGTTCGTAAACTTGGTAAATAAAATAATCAAGTTATACTGTTCTTAGTTTCGTGGTGTTTCAGTGACTGAAAGCTTGTTGTGGCTTACTGAAACGGTTTTGTGCTTTTAGGGTGACCATGGGTGAGGTATGCTGATTAAAATAAAAGGTCGTACTTTAGGCAAGGTTAAATTACGACCTAAATAGTTATTCATACAGTTTAGGTATTCAGCATTTTATAGCCCTAATTTAATAGTCAAATTTACAGTATTAAGATATCCTTAGGCTATCCCTCTTTTTAATGTAATAACTGGGTGACCGAGCTTTGATTATAAGCAAACTAAGGCTAATGAAAATTTGGAAAAATGAGTTGTCCCAGTGATGTTATCTAACTAGAACGATTTTTCTCTCCAAACCCCCAATTTCCATCAAAAATATTACAGCCGTTTTCAAAATATTATGTACCTATTTATGTGGTAATGTTGCTCGTTTAAAAGTGTTAGATATACAAGTCATGACTATACGACACATAATGTTTTTAGTTGATAGGCTAGTGTTTTGAGTAGTGTACGTAGTGTAGGACGCCCTGAGACTAGACGGAGTGACGATGTACATATATTTTTATTATTGACCTGTTTTTCCTTTGCATTACGTTTGTTGCGGTTAATCTCATTTTATTTGGTGGTAGATCTCAAGTAGGCAAGCAGTTGCCTAGGCAGATACCGCTGCATTACAAGATATTCTGCCGCCATGCAGTAGCGTGTAAACATTACTGTGTTCCGTTTTGAAGAGCAGCTAGCGAAATTACAAGGCTGTTGAGTCTAATGTCTAAGTAAGTAATGAGTGCCAAAGCAGCGATGCCTTAAACCTTATTTTAGCACTCAAACTTAAACATGGTCATGGACAGGCGTTATCTCTTACCATCAGGAGAACGTCTCGTTCGTCTCATTACTAAAACATATTAAAAAAAATCGATACGTTTATAATGTTTTTCCATAATGTGGTTTTATTTCTTAATTTTACCTGTATAAATTATACTTTAGCTACATTTATAAGTTCTGTGTAAAATCCTGATATACACGTCATCATGGACACCTGATCACAAACCCAGTTCATAGGACAGTGGCAGTGATGTGCCTTGCCGCACGCGATGGCTAGTGATGTGCCGCGATATCGATTCAACAACCCTTGCGAATATTCATTCATTCGCTTAGTTGATACCACCTGTTTTATTGCTGTTTTCGAGGATTAAGATTGTAGGTGCGTTTTAAGTGAAAATTTAGTAAAAACACTCATGTACACATTCGAAGCGTCTTCTTTAATTTAGAAATTATTTGTTTACCAAGAGTGAGAGTAAGTAGCCGTGACTGATGATCACGGTGAAACTAAGCGGAACCCGAGGTGGGGCTGCTTCTCCGGGCATTCCCCGGGGCCTGGCTGAAGCGGCCAAGTAGATTGCGGTACTGCAACGGAGGCGGGCTGCGGTGTCGTATGGGAGACACCGCGGCTGAGGGATGGAGACCTTTGCCGCTGCTGCTGATGGCGGACGAGGGGGGGTTGCAGGGGAAGAGGAGTACCGGTATGTCGGTGCGCCGCTCTCTCTCACCTCTGCAGCCGTGATGGCAGGCGGTGGGGCCATTTACCCGTCGCGTGTGGGCTGTTAGCGTCAGACATGACTATATGTGTGCCAAATTTCATACAAATCCGTTTAGCCGTTTATTTTTTTATTAAAAATAGGTTAGCGTTTGACCACACTCTGCCTCATGTTAAGCAGTAGTGTGGTCTAAGATGGAGCACGCTTACCTAGAAGAAACCTATTTACTCAAGATTTAAAGATTCCCACATACCAAACCGGGAACACAGATTCCGGCAGAGAGTTCCACAACCTCGCTGTGCGAATGAAAATCCACCATGTACGGATGACGTTTTGGTCGCGTTTGTCTGGCCGTCCGGGAGAAGAAAGATGCAGGGGGAACCGAAATGTACCGGGACCGGTTTTAGTAGTTAGCGCGGTCGGTTCGCATGCCGAAGGGCGTGGGTTCAAACCCCAAGAATGAGCTTGAGCTGCCGGTGTCGTGATCGTGAGGAAACCATAGCATGGTGGTAGGGTACTTTCTAGTACTCGGCTGGTTAGCTACCACCCTCAAGTTGAAAATCTGTCGCCAAGCATCTAACGGTGTGTTCCGGCAGCCTCACTTGAGAGCCAGTTCCATTCCAGGCTAGGTGTGCTTTACCATCTTCGACCACACCGTCACTTAACATCAGGTGAGCTGTGGTCAAACACCTAGCCTGTCAGCAAAAAAAAAAAACTGGTACCGGGGGACCAGTAGAAAACTGACAAGCTGGTTACACTACGACGATTCTGAAGGCTTTGATGCCGAGACTTGTGCGATTCAGTAACAATCATCCAAACTTCTAAACATACAAACTTTAACATTTATAATAATGTAGTAGGACATAGCACATCACTAAAAAGATCGATAGTCCTATATGAGTATTGCATAGTTGTATGTTCTGTTCGGTTCAGTTTTTCATCATTTAACTTTAATAATTAAACAGTTCCTAACTGGGTTGTCGTGTCACATCGGGGATCGATGGTCGTTTCTCTTATCAGAATGATCTCAATTACGGTTAATACGGTTAATTGATAAAGATTTATAATTTGGTTTATACGTATACTAGCTGCACGCCGCGGTGTTACCCGCTACATGTTTTCGGGGGGAAAATAGCCTATGTGTTAATCCAGGGTCTCGGCTACCTCCATACCAAATTTCATCCAAATCCATTCGGTAGGTTTTGCGTGAAAAAGAAACAAACATCCATCTATCCATCCAAACTTACACATGTATAATATAAGTGGAATTAGTGGGATGGGATTCAGTGGTTAGCGCGGTCGGACCACACGCCGAAGAACGTGGGTTCAGATCCTAACATCAATCTTGAGCTACCGGTGAAAAAAAACATTGTGAGGAAACCGTAAACCACAGCATGGAGGGTGCTTTATAGCACCTACTCAGCTGGCTAGTTATCACCTTTAAGTTGAAAATCTGCCGCCAAGCACCATCGTCGAAAACAATGTCACTTACAAACACCTAGTCTATCACCGATAAAAACATTTTATCGGCACTTTTTACCCCGAAAACATGTAGAGGGTAATCCGCGGGGCGCAGCAAGTTGTTCATATGGAATAGATTGCCTTTTTTCATCATCTTTTTTATCACCATAGGAAAGAAATCACAGGACAATTACTCAATCAAAAACGCATATTTCAGTACTGATAGGTAACAACTATATTTAAATTAAAATACGGACATGATCTCAACGCTTCATTAAACAATAAATAATACAATCTCAGTTCCTTTCTAGAGTCGGGTCTACCAGCCGTGACCATAAGAGCCGCCGTACGATCCGACTGAGACCACTTTGGAGAGAACTGGTTGCGCGTAGCTTTGTACTATGGGTTGTTGAATGGCGGGCGCTGCGTGAATCACTGGTTGGGCCACTTGGACAATGGGTTGGGACACGACGGGCGCGTGGACCACTGGAGCAGCGTGGAGCACGGGTTGAGCTACTGCCACTGGGTGGATCACCTATGATAACATATTAAAACCTGTACTAGCACGACATTATCTTAATATTTATTTAGATAGTACTTAATTAATTTTTATATCTTACTAGCTGCGCTCTGCG
Organism: Biston betularia; assembly: GCA_905404145.2. Taxonomy (NCBI): domain Eukaryota; kingdom Metazoa; phylum Arthropoda; class Insecta; order Lepidoptera; family Geometridae; genus Biston; species Biston betularia. The sequence continues at coordinate 2,387,928 of FR989874.1, read as the reverse complement.
GTGTTACCCGCTACATGTTTTCGGGATAAAAAGTTATGTGTTAATCCGGGGTGTCAGCTACCTCCATACCAAATGTCGTCCAAATCCGTTCAGTAGCCGTTCCATTCCGTTTGTAGCGATGATAGCTCAGTGGTTAGCGCGGTAGGTTCGCATGCCGAAGGGCGTGGGTTCAAACCCCAACAATGAGCTTGAGCTGCCGGTGAAGGAAAACATCGTGAGGAAACCATAGCATGGTGGTAGGGTACTTACTAGTACTAGGCTGGCTAGCTACCACCCTCAAGTTGAAAATCTGCCGCCAAGCATCTAACGGTGTGTTCCGGCAGCCTCACTTGAGAGCCAGTTCCATTCCAGGCTAGGTGTGCTTTACCATCTTCGACCACACCTTCACTTAACATCAGGTGAGCTGTGGTCAAACAACAAGCCTGTCAACCATAAAAAAAAAAGTAGGTTTTTGCGTGAAATAGTAACAAACATCCATCCAAACTTTCACTTTTATAATATTAGTGGGGTTCTCTGCAATATTAGGCTAAATCAGGTTAATATTGCAGATAACTTTTACGTCCCACTTTGGTCGCAGCCGACCGAGCAGCCGAGCATATATGGTTGATACGCATATTCAAGTTTCACCTTTTGGAACTTTAACTTTAAGCTATAATTATAATGATATACTGCTAATACATTTTGCAAGCAGATAATGAGAGAAAGTCTTCCTTTACAGAGGTGCATCAAGTGGGGTCGTCAGGAAACAATGCAAACGAAATTACCCGCTGAAAAGAGGAATAGCTTGTAGCAGCAGGCTTGGCGATTGCCACGGCAGGCGCTGCGTGGACCACGGGCTGCGCCACGTACTGTTGGGCTACGACGGGCTGGGCCACGTACTGCTGGGCTACGACGGGCTGGGCAACGTACTGTTGGGCTACGACTGGCTGGTGAACTGCCACGGGCTGCGGAACTACGCTCACTGATGATATCTAAAACCATTTATTTTTTTCGAATAAAATAGGCTTAGGACGTTTCGAACTCAGTGTTTCTTCTCCACAAGTCATCATCATCAGCTTTATGAATTGACTTTTGGGATCAGGGCCCATATTAGACCTCAAGAACACGTGACGCGCCAGAATTCTAGTTAAATTTGCATGGAGTTATACTCTCTACACCAAAAGTTTTTTTTAATGTTTGACAGGCTAGGTGTTTGACCACAGCTCACCTGATGTTTAGTGTCTAGAATAGAAATAGCATATTAAAAACACGACAAGGTGTGCTATAGGCTTGTTTTGAACTATCAAAATAAACTTTATAAGCGTAGTATGTTACAAATGCTACACGTTTTTGGCAAAGAATCTTATGTGAGTTCGAGAATCAGGGGCCAGTTGGAATAACTTCTTTCGATCCAATGTTGCGTGATATTAGTAGCTCAGTTCGTTAACCAAGAAACTTATTTTTTTAGAATCAATACTAGTACGATTACGTTCCGCAAGCTGAAGATTTTTGAGATAGAGTAAAAATATGGAATAGAAAAAAAATATATTATATAACTTTTTTTTTTGACATCGCCGTTGGCTCATTGGTAGTATGTCTGCCTTGAGAGCAGTAAGGCGTGGGTTCGAGTCCCACTAAGGGCAAATATTTTGTGAATAAACAAATGTTTGTTCTGTGTCTGGGTGTTCTGTATGTATTATAAGTATGTATTTACAACAACAAAAAAAAAAGTATTTATGTATTCTATCAGTTATCTGACTTCCATCACACCAAGCTCTGCTTAGTTTGGGGTCAGATAGCGCTGTGTGTATTGTCCTACGATATTTATTTATTTATTTTGTAAGAATTTTTTCTTGGAAAAGGTAGAACTAATACTATTATTAAGTACTTAAAAACAGTAAAAACCGTTACGCAGTAATAGCCATTGGTTTGTATCAGTGCGGTCTCCATGGCAGTGAATACTAGGTATCGACGGGTCAGTTCACGACATGTTCTAAATTCCCATATCCGCAGACATGTGACTGTGTTTGAATAGATTATCTAGATTGGGTATGTTAGTAAAAATGCTTTGCCTTCTGTTTTACTATAGCAGATAAATGGTTTGTCACACGTATCATAAAACCTGTCCTAGATAAGTAATAAATAAATATCGTAAGTAGGACATTACACAGCGCCATCTGACCCTAAACTAGCAGAGCTTGTGTGATGGAAGTCAAATAACTGATAGAATACATATTTTTTTTAGCGATGATAGCTCAGTGGTTAGCGTGGTAGGTTCGCATGCCGAAGGGCGTGGGTTCAAACCCCAACAATGAGCTTGAGCTGCCGGTGAAGGAAAACATCGTGAGGAAACCATAGCATGGTGGTAGGGTACTTTCTAGTACTCGGCTGGCTAGCTACCACCCTCAAGTTGAAAATCTGCCGCCAAGCATCTAACGGTGTGTTCCGGCAGCCTCACTTGAGAGCCAGTTCCATTCCAGGCTAGGTGTGTTTTACCATCTTCGATCACACCGTCACTTAACATCAGGTTAGCTGTGGCCAATAAGTGCCAGTAGCTGTGATTTCACTGTAATATTATGTTCCATTTGTTCATAAATGGCAAAAAAATATTTTTATGGAAATCGAACCACCTTAAACCCGCATAATTATGTAAAACAAAAATAACTTACTCCATGCGGATCACCCCAGCCGGAGATGAGGCCGCCAGGTTTCGCGGCCGCTATCGAAAATACAGCAAAAATAACCTGAAATTGATTAAAGCACATGATTTTTTAAACTAAAAAGCCAGAAAAAATTTATAGTTTGACTATGTTTCTCATCCGTACGGCCTATAAATTGAACAAGCTGCTGACTTCCTTGTATCTTGGGAAATATAATCTAGATATGTCCAATTGTTCAAGGTCACAGTAAATAGGTATCTCCGAAGTCTGCGTCCTTCATTTTCGATTACATCATCGTTTATCATCAGGCAAGTTTTTAGTCAAATAGTTTGCGTTTGACAGTATACGTTTAAAAAAAAAACGTAGTAATTACATGGGAGAAGTTTCCGACAGTCTGGCTTCCAATCTTGAGGTGCTGGGTTCGAATCCCATGGTACACACCTCTGTCTTTTCCAAGTTACGTGCCGATAACTTGATTTTTTTTTTTTTTTTTTTTTATGGTTGACAGGCTAGTTGATTGACCACAGCTCACCTGATGTTAAGTGAAGGTGTGGTCGAAGATGGTAAAGCACACCTAGCCTGGAATGGAACTGGCTCTCAAGTGAGGCTGCCGGAACACACTGTTAGATGCTTGGCGGCAGATTTTTTTTGATAATGAGCTTGAGCTGCCAGTGAAGGAAAACATCGCGAGGAAACCATAGCTTGGTGGTAGGGAACTTTATAGTAACGACTCTACTGGCTACCACCCTCAAGTTGAAAATCTGCCTCCAAGCACCTAACGATGTGTTCCGACAGCCTCACTTAAAAGCCAGTTCTACTCCAGAAGAAGAGGTCCGCACCCAGTTGTGAAGTTGTGAAACGGTTTATAAAAACAGGGCTGTTTCGGAATTTTAGGTATTTTTAACCCCCAAGGAAAAGTCGAGTGTACTATATAGGATGGTGGTATATCGCCTTAGCAAGAAGTGGACCACCCCCGCAGTGCCAGATATTTTGCCGCCAAGCAGTAATGTATAGACATTACTGTGTTCCGGTTTGAAGGATACTGCAGCTAGCGAAATTACTGGGCTGTTGAGATTAACCATCGAAAGTCTCAAAGTAATGAGCGCCAAAGCAGCGATGCCCCGGAATTTGTTTTGCTACTCAAAGTTCTGTTTATTGCTTCAATAGTCATGGACATGCGTTATTTCTTGCCATCAGGAGAGCGTATCGATCGTCTCATTACCTTTACATAAAAAAATAGGATGTTTGGAGGTAGAATCGTGGAACTTTAAAGCGAACCTCAGACAGAAGCTTCCGAATTAATTTTTATTAGAAGAAAAATTTTCTTCCAAAAATGTACTTAGTAATAATTCAAAGTACTCACGAGGGACTTCATGTCTAGGTGCATTGCCAGCGACGCAGGAATGTGATATGGGCAATTATCTGCGCCCGCGCTCCTTTTATATCAACGTACGTTTGCTCTGGTGCGATACACATCCTGTGAATTTAGACCTAGTATAATTCAGTATACATTAATATTAAATATACAAGTAGTAAATGGTGAAGGAAAACATCGTGAGGACACCTACATGTCTGAGAGTTTTTAAAAATAAAAAAGTTCTCAAAGTTGTGTGTTGAAGTCTGCTAACCCGTAATTGGCCAGCATGACGGACTGTGGCCTTACCCTAATAATAGTTTATAAAAACTGACCCGGATGCAAGAAGGAGACGGTGTTGCTACAAGGATAGAACCAGCAGCGTGGTTATAGAAAATGATGATGGGTATCTTCTAGACAAGCGTGCTCCATCTTAAACCGCATCATCACTTGACATCAGGTGAGATGGCAGTCAAACGTAGACCTAAATAAAGATTATTATTATTATTATTTGTTTTTTTAATGTAATAGTAATGAAACGAACAAGATGTTCTCCTGATGGTAAGAGATAACCCATGCCCATGACCATAGCAGCGATACACAGAACTTTGTGTCAACAAACTAATATGTATTAATATACAACTATAACTATATATATATATATATATATATATATAACTTTTTAGACTTTTAAATGTTAATTTATCTCCTATTTATTTTCAAAGATACTAGCTGTTTGTTTTCCATGTAAAATAAAATAAATATTGCGCGTTTAATAGTGTTAGATATATTAGTTACAATATTTATCTAATCTACAACTTATGTTTTAAAGTCCATCTACGTTCACAATTAATTCAAGCAAGTATAATAAATTGTTGAACAACCAGGTCTATAATTTTAACAGCATTCTTAACACTAATTTAACCATATTAAGCGAATTCATGTGAAAAACTATCTTCTGCAAGAATTTATGTATTTATTACACACATGCATGTAAAACATGTTTGCAAGTTTAAGTAATTTATGTGTAGTTTAAATATTACACAAATTGGTAAATAATTCTCCTGTCAATTTGACTTGTAGTTATTTTTGACCACCTTAGTTTTTGTATAAATAAATAAATATCGTTGGACATTACACACAGCGCTATCTAACCCCAAACTAAGCAAAGCTTGTGCTATGGAATACAGATAACTGATAGAATACTTAAATAGTTTTTTTTTGTAAATACATTTTGTAGCGATGACAGCTCAGTGGTTAGCGCGGTAGGTTCGCATGCCGAAGGGCGTTCAAACCCCAACAATGAGCTTGAGCTGCCGGTGAAGGAAAACATCGTGAGGAAACCATAGCATGGTGGTAGGGTACTTTCTAGTACTCGGCTGGCTAGCTACCACCCTCAAGTTGAAAATCTACCGCCAAGCATCTAACGGTGTGTTCCGGCAGCCTCACTTGAGAGCCAGTTTCATTCCAGGCTAGGTGTGTTTTACCATCTTCGATCACACCTTCACTTAACATCAGGTGAGCTGTGGTCAAACACCTGGCCTGTCAACCATAAAAAAAAAAATACGTACTTATAATAAATGCAGTACACCCAGACACAGAACAATTATTTGTTTATATCACAAAATGCTTGTCCTGAGCGGGAATCGCACCCACGCCCTTCAGCTCTTGGAGCAGACATACTACCAATGAACCAACAGGGCCGTATGGTTGTCAGAAATAGGCGGTTGACCTTAGGGTCACCTGGGCCTCGATCACGAAAATTTATCGAATTCATATCGAGTCCTCGATAGCATATAAAGCTGTACAAATCTCATACAAACTTTTGTCGATGTCTCTCTGATGTTAAGTGACGGTGTATGGTCGAAGATGATAAGCAGACTTGGAATTGAATGTGGAATAGTTGACCATGTATTATAACTATTTAGCTGACTATGAATTTAATTAAGAATTATTATTATTATTATTTTATTTGACATAATGACATATAATTGACATTAACAATAATTGACTTTTACATAACAAAAATATAATTTACTAACAATATTGCATTAGGATAATAAGGATTGCATTGCAGGTTTTTACCTGTAATGATAATTGTAGCTTTTGGAATAAATGAAATGAAATGAAATGACATGAATTAGTCGAAAAAGAGGTTTTTACTGAGATTATTCTTAAAATTAAGCAAATATAACAACTCCAAAGTTTCTTTGCGCGCATTAAATCTCCTGCTATGTGTATCAAACTTAATAGATTCGCATTGGGATTCTGCAATGATAGTCGTTCGACGTATGTTGGTATAAAATTAGTTATATTGCAATAACTCACTCCTAAGAAAGTTGCTTTGATCTTACATCATGGGAAAAAGTAAAGTAAAGTAATCAAATGTGTCGATATTTTTTTAATGACACCTTTCTTACAACAGTTTATTCATACCTATAATGTTTATTTTATAATTTGTCTTATTGCCTTTTTTCTATGTTTAACTAAATTTTATCCTGAACCCATTCATACCTAGAAAAGTTTTTATTTTTTTATAAATTCTGGTTGCCCCTGCGAAACATGCTCTTAGCTAGTGCAGGGTCCACAAGTAATGCTACAAAATCTAGTTTGTTAATTATAAGGTTTAATTAATTTATACTAATGTAATTCGAGTTATGGTAACAAACGAATTTATTTATTTTATTTCATTATATTTTTGTTTTACTTATGCGGGATTATACACGTGCGAAGCAAAACGAGGCCGCGCGCGTTGTACTCAGCTTTGTCTCCATGAAGAAGGCCACCGGATGTGACCGAAACTATAGCCGAAGTATCCCATATCCATTGCTCCATTGCTGGACATAGGCCTCTCCCAAGACACGCCACTCAGCCCGATCTTCGGCTTTTCACGTCCATCCACCGCCAGCTGTACGTATATCGTCACTCCATCGAGTCAGGAGACAGGGTGTCCTTCGCAACGTCTAATATAATTAAACGTGAGTAATCTCGCATGAGTAAAACAAAAATTTGTCAAAACCACGTCAGTTTCCATAATTAATCCATACTATGCTCACATGACTAATTAGGTAGATACTCGTTGTAAAATTTAAATTTATAATTCGCGTCTTAGTTTGGATGTCTAGTTATTTTTTAGCTTACCTACTCCACCCATCGGAGACTAACATTACATACTGCTCTCATTTAGCGTTTAAGTAAAACTTTGAGAAAATTGTGTAATGTGGATACGAAGAATGCTTAATTTTACAAAAATGCTTAATTTTACAAAAATGCTTAATTATACTAAAATAAGGCTTCTTATTTAAACACTTCGTTTGTTATATATTTTTAATGTAATAAAAAAAAAATAACGGAAGACATCACACAGCGCCATCTGACTCCAAACTAAGCAAAGCTTGTACTATGGAAGTCAGAACACATTAAGCTTCGTAATGTAAAGTAGAATTTGTGACTAGCTAGTTCCACATTCCCTGACATGTCATGGGGTTAGACGATGTATAATATAATCGCTGTTAGTATTGTATGACGAAGCTGATAGTCTATTAAAAATGCATGCACTATCGATCGGCTTGGCACCATCGACAAAAGCATAAATAATGAGCTCTACAAGTCAACATATATCGACCATGTCTGTCTGAAGAAGGTAATTTCGATGTTACTTTATATAAGTAAAAAAATATATTTCTAGCATAGAATTAAAAAAAAATCAAATCTGCGTCCAAGGTTAATTTAAATTATCCCAAAACCTCGCAGGCAGCTTTCTTAGTGCATAACTATAAAATTAAGTTACTGCTATAACTTGTATAAAGAACTTGAACTTAATAGTACAGGTAGGTCCCATCTGTTCTTGATCAGTAACGTTAGTCCATTGAAATGTTAATTTTTTTGGGCTTAGCGTGCATTTGTCAGAGGACGACATTTTATTTTTTCGATATCAAAGATAGTATAAAGTTAAATCCAAGTTTGTGGGAGCGCAACCCTTGTCCCACGGCCGCCATCTTGGAATCTTCTTGGAATTTTTCATAAATGCAACCCCAAATGTAACTTTTCAATGGACTATGCGTTTTCTGTCTTGGTTGCCTGGAAAGGATTGCTTTTAACGATAAGGCCGCCACTTGTGGCACTAGCTCATTTGCCATAAGATTCTTTAGTTTTCTTTAAATTTTTTTCTATTTCTGGAAGAGTTTATTGCTATCTATCTAAATTGGGATGGTGCTGCTTCTGTACTTCAGCTGAAGTAATCGCACCAAATCTTTCTATTTATACATCTTATTTTAGAAAAACAGGCGCAATCAGCTTTAAGTAACTTATTCCATTACTTATGAATGTTTTAGTGTATCGCCATGAGAAATGCCGAGACATGACACATTTACTTACCAATTTAGGTGTTCGTACCTTTTAAAGAATTATTCATGAGTGACCTAGATGCTCTTTAGATATCACTCGTTTTGAAATTCTAGGTTTTAGGTTGTTCAGACGGCTAACGACGACAATGATGTATGATAGTTTCTATTACTTACCTATTAGGTACCGAACTAATGTGTGACAAGGGTAATTTTCTTTTCAATGTGTAACTTTACTATAGGAAAGGGACCATCCATAAATTACGTCCCACAAATTTCACGATTTTTTGACCCCGTCATTGTCACAGCTGGTCGTATTTCAACATTGTATCAACTCAGTTTATTTTCCTTAATATATGTATTTAATGCCCAATGTACACTTATTATATTTATACTAAATTTTTGATTGTATTGATTTGTTTACATTTTTTTAACTTGTTTAGGAGTGGATTGGTGGATTTGAATCCCCACCCTGCAGCATGTGATCCGACCCTACTAATCATTAAGCTACCATCGCAACAATTTTTTTTATTCTCATATACATAATATTAGACTGCTAACTAATGTGATATCGTAATTTAAATGAAATTGATTATTTTTAACTTTTTTTTTACGCTTGACAGCTAGGTGTTGACCACAGCTCACCTGATGTTAAGTGACGGTGTGGTCTAAGATGGCAAATTTCCAATAGTCGAACGGTTAGGTCGGTTAGTGTTAGCGTTACTCGAAAATACATAAGTTTAGTGAGCTTGAAGGGATCAAAACGATCACCTTCGTTGCGAAACCAGACGCCACAAGTAAAGTTACGAAGGACTTTGCGTGTGGCGACACCTATAGAGTTTTGTAAGGACTTGTTTCTCGAAGGCTCTACTAAAGGGTACAGCGTACCAGTATGTTTTCACAGTTGAAAATGTGTTAGTAATCGAGCACAAATTAGTTCCAATTCTATCCGCTTGATCTGAGAGACATTGGTATTAATTCTATCGAATTCGTTTCATCGATATTTTCATTGTAAAACTGTTCGATTCTTCTACAATGCCGGCATGACCGACTTTTCTGCGTTTTGCCAAAATGCACCAAATATTAGACAAGAATTAAACATGATTGATTGATTGATTGATTGATTGATTCCTTATTGTACACAGTAAATAATACTATACAGAAGAAATACATTTAATTACTAGGTGTAACAACTGGCGACCTTATTGCTAAAAGCGATCTCTTCCAGGCAACCTTAGGACGGAAAACTAAGATCTTGGCTTCAAGAGACCTTGTTGTATAACTTTGACGATTATTTAAAACTAATAACATCATTTAGTTATTTATAACTGCGAAAGATAAAAAAGTTAGACTTGTTCTTTAAAATCAGCGATCGATGGAGCACGTTTAATGGCAACGGGTAACGCATTCCACAGTTGGACTGCCTGGAATTGACAGCCCTGTTGGCTCATTGGCTTAAAAGCTGAAGGGCGCGGGTTCGATTCCCACTCAGGCCAAACATTTTATGTATCAACAAATGTTTGTTCTGTGTCTGGGTGTTCTGTATGTATTATAAGTATGCATTTACAAAAAAAAAAGTATATAATATGTATTCTATCAGTTGTCTGACTTCCATCACACAAGCTCTGCTTAGTTTGGGGTCATATGGTGCTGTGTGTAATGTTTTACGATATTTATTTATTTATTTTGGAAAGCAAAGGACTTAACAAAGGATATGTTGTTCATCACCTTCATTTTTGCTTCTTTGTCTTAATCTGCTTATTGTTATGTGTGTGTGTTGCTTAGCCTAAATTGGTTGTTTTTTTTTATGCTTGATAGGCTAGATGTTTGTCCACAGCTCATCTGATGTTAAGTGACGGTGTGGTCGAAGATGGTAAAGCACACCTAGCCTGGAATGGAACAAGCTCTCAAGTGAGGCTGCCGGAACACACCGTTAGATGCTTGGCGGCAGATTTTCAACTTGAGGGTGGTGGCTAGCCAGCTGAGTACTAGAAAGTACCCTATCACCATGCAAACACACACCATGGTTGTGTCAGGCGTGCAGCTTTCGTGTTAACATTTGTATGAGACCCTACGGAAATATGAGCCGAGTTGTTTTGGCCGCATTTGCCAATGGTGTTTATTTCTCCAGTAGCTTATGTCGCCCATTACGCAATGTGCCTAGGTAGGCCGACCGTGGGTTCCGGCTTCGAGTCCGCCGCGTTCCGATCCGTTGGGCAACCTGCACTGGACTATTGGCATTTGTATTGTTCTGGAATTGTATTACGATTAGGTAAGCAACTTCTAAAACGATGAAGGATATTAATTCGATCTGTATTTTTACCCAAAGTAATGAGCGCCAAAGCAGCGGTGCCCTAGACTTTGTTTTGCTACTCAAAGTTCTGTGTATCGCCGCAATGACAATGATGATGATGATGATGATGAATGATGATTGACAGCCCCGTTGGCTCATTGGTAATATATCTGCCTTGAGAGCTGTAGGGCGTGGGTTCGATTCCCACTCAGGGCAAACATTTTGTGAATAAACAAAAATGTTTGTTCTGTGTCTGGGTGTTCTGTATGTATTATAAGTATGTATTTACAAAAAAAAAAAGTATTTATGTATTCTATCAGTTATCTGACTTCCATCACACAAGCTCTGCTTAGTTTGGGGTCAGATGGCGCTGTGTGTATAGTCCAACGATATTTATTATTTATTATTATTATTATTAATGGTTATGGGCAGGTGTTATCTTTTACCATCAGGAGAGCGTCTCGTTCGTCTCATTACCTTTACCTAAAAAACCCGACTGCCAAGGAAAAGTCACGTTTTTCATTAAGTTTTAGAGATTAATGTACTTAGTCTGAATTATATATATTTTGCAATTTAGACATTTTCCCACCAAGCAGTTGTATTTAAATATGTATTAGTTTGTACCCAGCTAGTTCAGCGTTCGATTTTTTTAACTGTCGGCTCATTGGTAGTATATGTGCCTTAAGTAGGGCGTGGGTTCGATTGCCACTCAGGGAAAACATTTTGCGGTATAAACAAATGTTTGTTCTGTGTCGGTGTTCTGCATGTATTATAAGTATGTATTATCAAAGTATTTAAGTATTCTATCAGTTATCTAACTTTCATAGTACAAGCTTTGCTTAGTTTGGGGCTAGATGGCGCTGTGTGTAATGTCCTAAGATATTTATTTAAGGCGTGCTTTACAATCGTCGACCACACCGTCACCTAACATCAGGTCGAATGCGGTCAAACACCTAGGTTAGTTGACCATAAATAGTTTTTGTACCACATTTGCTGATAGATTAATAATATTTTAACAAATATTTACATTTTAATATTTATTTTTAAACTGAGTGCCACCATGCTGGTTGTTTCAACAAATTACTGTCTGCCCATCTCAGTTGTTTTGACAGTAAACGTCATTCATGTCGGATGCCCTCGGGTGGCATACTAACTCGGATATCAAACAGGCGATACCAAATTTAAAACCAATCTCATAACCGATTAGCTAATCCTGACATCACCCTACCTCATTATAACCATCGCCATACCAGCACCATAACAAATTCAGTCCACGTCCCGTTTCCGATAGAAAGTGGGCACATGGCATGGGGATGTTATGTAACTGGACTAGAACTGGACTGGAATAGGTCGACCAGCCGACCGTGCTTGCGAACTCGTCTGGTTATTATGTGTGAGGTCGCTTTTAATTAGCATTTTTTTTTCTATTTATAGCAAAACCTTGCTCAAATTGCAAGTTTGATTGATTGATTAACTCTTTATCGCACACACTAAAAAATAATACAATACAGAAGAAATAAACTTAATTAAAGCTTTACTTTAAATTTTGTTACTTAGTTTGGTTAAAAAAAATATCAAAATTATCAATTTTGGATCTCTAAAAGTTTAACTCGACTACCCCTATTTTGAGCGTTTATTTTTTTTGGACCGCCAATTCACCTGATGTTTTCTACGAGTACACTACTACCTATTATAAAGAGGATAAAGATATGCAATTTTGGATTTTTGTATGTTTGTAACGAATAAACTCAAAAACTACTGGACGTATTTCAAAAAATATTTCACCATTAAAATGCTACATTCTCCCTGAGTAACATAGGCTAGGCGAAGTGATGACAGGTGGAGTAAGGTTGCAACAGACTGGTGGCCTCAGAAAGAGGAAGCGGAACGGGTGAGAGAGAACGACGTCAACAGCCACCCTATCCGTAGGAAGATACCCGGGCGTAGACGGCTGGCACATGACCGCCGTATGCCGCCATAGTGGGGAACTCGGGAGATCGGGGTCGGGGGAACCTGATCTCCCATTTAGAGCTCCCCGAGACTGAGCGATGTGTGACGTGTTTCCACACATCGTTAAAATTACGGGTAGAGCATAAGCTCACCGAGACGATGTCTGCGATGTCTGCGATGATGTCTGGGCTGCGGACGAGTGCGCAAGCGTTCCCGTGGCCCTAACTGCAAGCGCGGAGAAGGAACACCCCAGGGTTTTTAGTGGGTAGGCCGCCACTTTGGCGGAGATTCTCACATAACCACCAATCTCCCCCCGGGGCTGGTAGTATCCATTAAGGATTTTCCCTGGGAAAAAAAAAGAAAAGTGTGGTGGCCTAGGCAAGGGAAGCGGAGCGCCGGTCGTCCAGCCGCAAGATGGGTCGACGATATTGTCACCGTCGCGGGTCGAACCTGGACCAAATTGGCACAGGACCGAGGCAAATGGCACGTAAAGAGAGAGGCTATATTTATTACTAGAATTTAATTAAAAAATAAATGGCCACCTGTGCGAAGTCGGGACAGGCAACTTTTATATAAAAGTAATGATGCAAAACGAGACGCTCTCCTGAAGGTAAGAGATAACGCCTGTCCATGACCATTGTAGCGATCCAGAGAACTTTGAGCAGCAAAATAAAGGCCAGGGTATTGCTACTTTGGCGCTCATTGTTTCTCCTTTCGATGGTTAGTCTCAACATCCCTGTAATTTTGCTAGCTGCAGTACCCTACAAAACGAAACATAGTACCTAATGTTTACACACTACTGCTTGGCGGCAGAATATCTGGTACTGCGGTGGGACCTACCTATACAACCTATATGTATTTCGTTTTACTTAAAAACAATATAATTATTATATATTTAATATACGTTATATTTTTCCTATTTTTATCATCTCCCGTCTATTTATTATGTCAGCTATCGTGTTTTTCTATTCTTGGTTGTCTGGAAGAGATCGCTCTTCGTGATAAGGCTGCCACTTGTGGCACTAGTTCATAAGGTTCTTTTGTTCTCTGTACCTTTTTTCTGTTTATGGTGTGCACTATAAAGAGTTCTATTTATCTATCTATATCCTATATTGACACCTCGTTTTTTTTCTTTTAATACTAAGGTTGCTTGAATGAGATTGCTTTTAGTGATAAGGTCGCCAGTTGTTAAACCTGTTACTTAAGTTTATTTTCTTTTTCTTCTGTATAATTATTTGTGTGTACAATAAAGACTTGGTGGTAGATTTCTTTAGCAGGAGGTCGTCTAGGTAGGTACCACCGCAGTACCAGATATTCTGCCGCCAAGCAGTAGTGTGCAAACATTATTGTGTTCCGGTTTGAAGGGTACTGCAGCTAGCGAAATTACTGGGCTGTTGAGACTAACCATCTAGTCTCAAAGTAATAAGTGCCAAAGCAGCGATGCCCTGGACGTTGTTTTGTTACTCAATGTTCTTTGTATCGCTGCAATGGTCATGGACAGGCGTTATCTCTTAACATCAGGAGAGCGCCTCGTTCGTCTCATTACTTTTACTTAAAAAAGAACAAAAAAAACAATAAAGAGTTAATTAATCAATCAATGGCATCAATCACATATCGACGCATGCATGTCTCTTTAGTAGATAATATTTTAAAATGTATTCAAGTATTATCATTATTGTATGGTATGATTGTGCAAATAAACCCTCATCATCTTAGATGTCGACAATTGTCAATCAATAACTAGAAGTTCCTATTATTCCTGTTTGTTCCTGTATTTTTTTTGGGACAATTCCAACTACGTGCTTTCGTCAATTAGAAATCAAAATTATTGTCTTTAGCCTCCGGAATCTTATTTAACCGACGTAGAATTGGGGCATGTATAATAAAATAAAAATAAATAATTATTTCGTCAATACATTTTATTACAAAAATCAGTAAAAAATAGTTTTTAGTCGACTGCGGTCGAAATAAACCCTTAATGAATTAAAACTAAATAGAAAATTATATACAAAAGTGATAACCAGACTCAAGTACCTGAAGCCGCACAAAATTTCCAACATTTTCTCAGAGATCAAGTGAGAATGTATACAATATTGATATAGCAGAAATACATACATAAAATTATTACACCATATTTTGTAGTAAAATAAAGTTAATCTTGTAATATATCTAGAAAATACACATACTCATGGAAAGGTTTGCTTTGCTATAATCAGATATGGCCAACATTTATAAAAACACATTTTAAAGCTTTCAAAGGTAACCTATTTTCTTCGCCTCTAACTCTAAAGTCTGCAATATCGAGAAAGAGAATTGGCATAAGTAATTTTAGATTGCACTTGCTTCCCATTTCTCCATTGTCCATGATTGTGGATAAATCTATCGAACCACAATCGATGTTGTCATCTAATATTTCTCAACGTTCAGACCCTAAAATTACCTTATCTACATCACATAATATTGTTTGACTACATATTATATTCCCATATGAAAATGCCTCTAAACACATCACATTTAACATCACACTTTAATTTGCAGATTATGCATCCAAAACCATATTTTTGTTATTAATGTTTTACCGTTGCATTTTCATAGCTTCATTCGATTATATAACATAGTCGTAATCGAAACAACCTTGACCCAAAAGTAAATCAATAAAATAATCCTTAATTGGATTCTTTAAATTTTTTACGTGGTTACCTTTTACAGTTCACGTTCAAAATGGTCACAAACGACCTTGCCACTGAACCTATTAGAGCTATATCTAAAACTGTTGCAGAGACACTAATAGAAATATTAAAATGGACGCTAATTTGGATGTTTCAAACGTTTCTGATATCTTTCTAAACTATATCTTCAAAGATGTTATCATTTCATTCCATAGTAGTTCTGTGATCCATTATCTGCAAATGTAGTATTAAAGTTGAACATTCTCTTATTACCACGCATGCTTCGAAAGCAGGTTGTGGGCCAAGCCGTGCCCTAAGTCAAATCCATGCCCATGTCCGTGTCCGAATCCAATGGAAGGTCCGCTGAAGCCGTGGGAAGCAACGATGGTCTTTGCGTAAGGTACGGGAACTGCTACCGGCTTCGCTACAGCTACTGGGTATGGAGCTGGCACTGGGACTCCAACCTGGAATATACAATAACATTATAAGTAAATTTTGAAGGAAAAGTTGAAGGATGTGTTATGTATATGATAACTGCTAATAGCTTATTAATCAGAGACGGGTCTGCATCGTACAACATTTCTATGACAGATTAGACCTGTACGAATCAATGTAGCAGTATCTAAAACTAAAGTATAGTTTAACTCAATAGGACTATACCTTTGTTAAATGAAAGAATTTCACTGTGGATGTCAATTTTCACACGTTGATCTACATAGATGTGAACCATAATATTTAATAGATACAATGAAAATAGCAGCTATAGTTGACCTATGATGTATTTTACTGTTTTTTAAAAGAATTCTGGTCCTTCACATAGTCCAAGCTTTGCTAAGTTTAGAGCTAGATGGCGCTGTTATGTACGCCTTCCAATATAATTTGTTAACAATTGTACATAACACACGCGGCTAGCTATTCTTTTTCAAAGATTATAAGGATGGATCCTCTTTCACCTGTTTGACGATAGGCACTGGCACGGCATGAGGTACTGGCACGGGGACGGGGCGATCTACGGGGTATGGGACGTGCTTCTCAACAGTCACCGGGTAGGGGCGGGGGACGGGTACTGCGTAGGGGCGGTCAACTGCTACGGGAACGGCCACCTGAAAATTAAGGATAAATTAAGCTAAGTGTCGCTTTTACAATCCAAATCAAGACATACCTAAAGCTTGGAAGTGATAACGATTTTAAAGACGAAATTAGACTGTAACATAATGGAAGAGCTTTTTTCCATAAATCCAAAGGATAAAACGATTTTTATAAGAGACGTCGTTGATTACTTTGATTTTAAATGAAGATACGGTAAGATGAGGCAATCTTGTCTCATTTAGTGTGCAAGTAAGTTTCGGTAATATAAGATATGCATTCTTAAATAATGTCAGGTTTTGGAAATAATTTAAGTCGATTTGGTTTTGCTACTATTATCACCTACTGTATCACTAGAAGAATAGTCTCACCTTGACGGGGTAGGGCACAGGCCTGTCAACTGCGACAGGATAAGGCGCCGGGACGGGCACTCCAACATGCTTGGTCACTGTCGTGTGGACATCAGCGCCGATAATTGCCCCTGAAGCAGCGTAGCCTGATGCAGCGTATCCTGGGCCTGCAAAACCGGGTCCAGCGAACGCTGGCCCACCAACACCTGGTCCGACTGCTAACCCTAGTCCATGGCCTCCTAGATTATGTCCAGCCAATCCGTAGCCGTGGCTGAACAATGGTGCAGCCACGCCGATGTGGTCCAATCCACCATAGTGGCCTACGAGGCCGCTGCGTTTCTGTACAACTTTGCTCGGTTCCGGAGCTGCCAGAACCGAAGCCGTCACGAATAGGATTGCGATCTGTTAAACAAAATAATAGATTAATATAACTTTTTTGTTGATAACCCTGTACATTCAATAGCTCTGCTTACTCAACTGTGGGACGTACAATGATGTTTGTTCGTCGTCCGGTTGTTTTGTATGCATTTACAAAACAAGTAAATAAGGTATGTATTCTATCAGGTATTCCCATATTTCCTCACTTGAGAGCCAGTTTATTCGTATTCCAGGCTAGGTGTGCTTTACTTACTTGCTTTTGCTTACCATCTTTGACTACACCCTCGCTAAACATCAGTGAGCTGTAGTCAAACAACTAGCTTGTCAACCATAAAACATTACTAAAATGTACAATATAATTATGATGCAGTGGTGGTATCTGGATATCAAACAATGCAATGCTGTTGCGAGGCCCGTGACGACAGATAACTGTGAGGCCCTTTTTCTTTGAGCCCGTTTTACTAAAAAATTAGTTCGAGTGCTCGAGTGACCGCATGCTTGCACTAATAATGAAACCGTGCGTTCAGGGGGAGTTTTGTTAAGGTGGTTCGATTTCCATACAAATACATTTTTGCCATGTATGGACAAATGGAGCGTAATTTTACAGTAAAATCACAGCTACTGGCATTTAATTTGGTCTTTATTTGCGGTAAATCACAATTGCTTGAATAAAACAGTAGATTATTAGCATAAAATCAAATTTATGAATGATTTTTGAATTTATGATTTTTTCATAAAACAGTAGATTATGCTAATAATGCTATAGCTGTGATTTCCCTGTAAAATTATGCTCCATTTGTCCATAAATGGAAAAAAATTGTATTGAAATCGAACCACCTTAAGTGCGAGGCGCGAGATACACACACATGTATGCCAAAGGCTTTTTTCTACGAGGACGCGAGGCCCCGGGCGGTTGCCCTGCTTGCCACCCCCTAAGGCCGCCACTGGTCATGGACATACGTTATCTCTTACCATCAGGAGAGCGTATCGTTGGTCTCAATACTATTACATTTAAAAGAACCTGCTACAGAACAACCTGATAAACAATGTACGCCTTTGTTACGTAAGAGTCAGTTATCGACGACAAAATGACCTAATGGACACACGATAACCACACAAATCATGGTTCAGAAACCAATACTACTCATTTCCGAGTGCTATCACGCATACAATTTCGTTTGAATGTACGCCAAGCATACTAACGAGTGTGAAGAGAATACGAGTGATGAACTCATTGCACGTAACGCGAGGAAAGTGATCGGATATATTAGGCTGGTTATTCATGCAGGTCTGGAGTATGATGCTTTAAATTTAGTTATCTGAGTTGTAAACAATAACAACGCTTTCGATTTGATTTGCATGTATGAGTCAAGTCTGGACAAAACACGTCACATCTCACTTAAAATTATACAATTTTGTGGTTGGAACAATTATTATTCAATTCTTTACACTAAAACGTCGCAATGGAAATAAGTGAAATATGGAATGATGATAGTTCAAACTGAGCAGTTTTTTTAAATTAAAAAATACATGATTTATGATATGTAATACTAGCTGCGCCCCGCGGTGTTACGCGCTACATGTTTTCGGAAAAAAGTAGCTTAATTTGTAAACCAAATTTCATCCAAATCCGTTCAGTGGTTTTTGCGTGTAAAAGTAACAAACATCCATCCATCCATCCATCCAAATTTTTACATTCGTAATATTAGTGGGATTGTAAACAGCAGATCGAAAGTAACTTTATCTTTCATGATTAAAGTGCTGAGTTAATTTAGCAGAAATCCTCTTTTTATTGTTGACAGTTTGTGTTTGACCACAGCTTACCTGAACTGTTGTTGAAATTTATGCTAGAAAGATGTACTTTATTTTTATTCACAACACTTTAAATGATTAGCTAAAATAAATGGAAATTTAAATGATTAGCTAAAATAAAAATCAATTGTGTCAACGATGGCATTATACACTCTACTCATTGTTCTAACCTAAATGACATAATCTGAACCGAATTATTCCAAACATGCGGCCATTTAGATACTCTAAACGCATACACAATTATTATTGTGAATATATTTTTAAGATCAAAATTAGGTAGGTACTTGAGTGACTTCGGTTAACTTATTTTTCCAGACATTTTCCATTACAAAACCTTTTTCTCACTACCGCCGTGTCAAAGTACTTCTGTCATTTTTATACCGGTGGTAGATCAGTGGTTGGCGCAGTCGGTTCATATGGCGTGGGTATTTTTTTTCTATAATTTTGGCGTCACATTTTGAGCATTTGCCAGTGTCAAGTATTTTATATTTACAAGTTTCCTAAGTTAAATAAGTTGCTCGTAGCTAGAGTTATAGTCAAAGTCCAATCTTGGTCATGTCCAGTCCGTATCAGTCAAGTCTAGTCATGCTTTAGTAAAGTAGTGGCAACTTTAGGTACTATAAAGCATCGATGGAGTTTTGGTAGCAACATGAAAAGTTATGTTTCACCACATTATATCAGTTTTTCACACTCGCGCTTGTGATTCGGCACTTTACCGCTAAAAACCACGACTAGATTTGTAGCTCTACTTAGGAATTAACTAGCGTAGACAAAGCGTGCTCGAAGATTGTATCTGTGACTACGTGTAGACTGCGTAAACACGCTCTGGCGTTTAAATTTTCATAAAATTGCGGAAAACGATATAGTGATACAATATTAGTGTAGATGAGCGGCTGGCCCCCACGGTCTTAAGTATCAACACCAAAATTTTTTTTTTTTCTTTGGATTGTTGTTTCTTTTCTCCTTATTTTCTCATGAGTTTTGGCGGGAACGCGGGAAGAGTCGTGTCGCTCCGTTGTATTTTTTTCCAAAACTAGTGTTTTGTCGAGTGTTTATGCATAAAAATGGTGGTGTTTTATTCATAAAGTGCCGAATTACAAGCGCGAGTGTGGGAAAATGATATAATGTGGTGAAACATGAGTTTTCGTGTTGCTTCCAAAACTCCATCGAAGCTTTATAGTAAAGTCGCCACTACTTTACTAAAGCATGACTGAACTTAACTGACACGAACTGGACTTGACAAAGACGACTTTGACGATAACTATAGCTAAGATACAGCAGAAATAACACTTAAGACAAGGCAGTATGGCTCTATAGCTTTAGCCTGCCTGAAAGGGCAAATTATTAAAAAAAAAAAAAAAAAATTCTCATTGTTTACTCTAGACACGGCATGGTTTTTTATAAATTGTCTTTCTCTGATGCGCCGGACAGTGGAAACCAACTGGCAGATACATTTTATAAAACAACATTTTGTTTTGTTACAAAAAAGTTCAATCAACTTTTAGACTATGTTTTTTTTTGTATGTATGTTACGCGATCATTCCGCTAATTATGAATAGGTTTTGATGATTCTTTTTTTGCTTGGTAGATCACACTTCAGAGGTGGTCCCATATAGTTTTTAACAAAATCAAAAGAGCGCTTTTTAAAAATTAAACAAAAATTTAATCTTCTCGCTGTTTCATTGGAGCAGTACGATAAGGGTCATAGAGTCGTTTTTTTTTAATTTTGACTTTTTAGATTATTTTTATTTTATTTTACTTTCTAGATACATATTATTAGATTAAAACATACAATTTGATTAGGTAGAGTTATCTATAGATTTAGTTTTTAGTTACAATTTACTTGAAATATTAAATGAGAGCTTAAATAAATTAATCTTATAATTTGCCAGTTATGATTTTGATGTTAAAGTTTTTTTGCAGGACTATAGAAAATTCTAAACAATTGTTTACACAAGTAGAAATAGATTTCATAACGTCAGGACAGAGTAACTTAATTAGTTTACTTCAGCCCTTTTTAATTATTATTTTTTGGTTAATTTTCAAAAATA
The DNA here is from genome assembly GCA_905404145.2 of Biston betularia. Classification (NCBI taxonomy): domain Eukaryota; kingdom Metazoa; phylum Arthropoda; class Insecta; order Lepidoptera; family Geometridae; genus Biston; species Biston betularia. The sequence continues at coordinate 2,367,003 of FR989874.1, read as the reverse complement.
TCTCGTGTTTTTTCATCCCTTGTAGTATAATCGAATAAGGTCCCAAAGAGAAATTTTTTATTTTATTTTAATTAAACCTTTTTTTTTTTATTTGACACTTAAATTAGAATTATTCGTCGCACGAAAATCCACTTACGAATATTTTCATTTTGGAAATAGCACTTCACTTCACAAACTAGATCACTGTAAGGCACACCGTCCACTGGTCATATGTGCCTTGGTTAGTTTACTTTGTACTTATATAAGGCTGTGCGCACACCACCCCCCTATCGCAGGATTTAAGCTGAACCAGAGTACCTATTTGCAGCATTCGCAACACTTTTGTTGCGGGCAATTGGCAAATTTGAACATAGTTGGAATTTACGATTGTGGACACATTGTTTGGTCACCTGAGAGCTTACAGACGTGACCGGGAGTTTTGGACGGTCAAGGTTTGAGTGGTTCTCTTCCTGATCATTGTTCTTTGGTAAAATGAAGTAAGAACTTTTTAGTGCTTGAATTAAAAATTGGAAAACAATTGAAAGTTTTTTCACTGAACGATCAGCGTTCGATTTAAATTTGGAAAATAGAAAACAATAGAACTTTTTTACATTAGACTGCCAGCTTTTTTTTTTTTAATTTAGAAAACAGAAAACAATTAAAGATATAATTTTTTATGTAATCTAGCTATATAGATTTATTTATCTATCTCTGTATTGTCCACAGTTTACACCAATACTATTAAAATAATAAAAGATAGGACATTTGGAAATTTAAGCTATTTTGAATCTTATGTAAAGTGCTCTATTTTAACTACATTTAAACCACAAATCTACTAGATACATATTTTACTTAGCTTCCCTGATCATTATATTTTGAGCCGCGTCTACGAACGTTTCTAAACCGTTTCCTAGTTCAATGCAATAGACACAGGTTTTCATTGGCTGGTTGTACGTCTGACACTTATCGGTATTGAAACTTACAACCAATATCTTAATAGATCTAGAATTTAGTGTTAAGCATATTATCATTGTTCTAAATAGTAAAAGATTCTGACGGCTTCCTTACAATTTTCCTTAATCTACTTTCAAGCACCTAACAGTGTGTTCCGATAGCCTCACTTGAGAATCAGTTCTATTTCAGGTTGTGTTTCGACCACACCATTACTTAAAATCACATGAGCTGTAGTCAAACACCTAGCTGGTCAACGATCAATAAAGAAAGTTACGATTAGATAATTAACAGACTACTAATTGATTGATCCAATGTTGGGCAAACAGACGAAATTGTCGATGTCATCGACTCACCAGAGTCGTTAACATAAGTTTTATAAATCTGTAAATATCCTTTTGAGTCTGATTAAAGGCTATTATTATTATTATTATAATTAATTGATTCAGGCGTCAATTTGTAGAAATTCATTTTTAATATTCAAGATATTTAGTTTATTTCCGCTTAACAGTCATTTCAGTTACAACAGTGATGAGGATTTTAATTTAACTAATTTGATAACAATTAAAAAACTTATCCGAAACTTTACTTAATAGATTTTCTACTTGATGATGATACTAAGCCAGACAAGTACAACCGACCGCGCTAATCACTGAGCTACTCGTATCATTGCAACGTCTATCATGATCTTAAAAATGAAATTTTCTTGCAATATCTCATCACCACCCGATTTAGTACCTATTACGATTCTAAAGAGATAATACTGATGGTGCATTTGGGTATGCGTATGAGGAGACGCAGGATCAAATCGATTGACGACGTCACCTAAACGTCAGACCTAAAAAAAATTATAGACTATACAAAGACGTAGATATCTAGGCTTACCAGTGACATCATACAGTCTATCGATTCCCCTCACAAATCGGCTCGAAAACGATCGCATGGTATCGCATCGTCATGGATCTAGAACTCTGGAAGTATTTCTTTTGAACTTCGATTTATTTTTTCCTTTAGCATTGGTTTTGTTTTTCTAAATATCAATTCCAATATTATTAACTTTGTTACTTCAGGCTATCAGATAAGCGTTTTTTGAGTGGATGCTTTTAAAAATGCGATCAGCGGCAACGATGCGCGGCGTTGACCCCTTGAAGATATCGCATGTTATAAGTACTAAAACAGCGATGCCCTGGACTTTGTTTTGTTACTCAAAGACTCAAAGTTCTGTGTATTAGATAATGCATGACTATTTCAGCGGTACCAACGTACCATCAGAAGAGCGTATCGTTTGTCTATTTACTTAAAAACATCGTCAAAAGAAGGAACGCTGCCGTCGGCGCCGAAGCGTTGTGAACGCTGATTGCACGCCGCGTACACGCTACGAAAGTGATAAAACGCGAACGCTCGTAAAGCGCTAGTGTGATAGCGGTCACAAAATTTTGCGTCCAGTTATTAATTCCATAACCTATATTGCGTAGGATAATGGCAACCACTTCCTGGCACCGTAATTAAACTTAAAAGCAACCATTAATTTCATTTTAGTTATATAGGAGCTGGACTTGCCTACAGCATCGGTATGATGACACACGGACTCAATCATGGCATTAGTTTTAAATTATAGGTTCATTATTTTATGAGAAGCAGTTAGTTTTGAATACCTTTGATATAGTATTTACTTTTGGGCATATCTCCAGGAATGAGGACTCAATCGAGAGACTTGTTGTGCAAGGCCGCATAGAAGGCAGGAGACAACGTGGTCGGTCTCCAACTCGTTGGATTGACCTTATCAAGACGACTACGAAGTCCACTGCAGTACAGTGTGCTCGCAATGCGGAGGATCGCCAAAACTGGAGAGACATCGCGCGACGTGCAGCAGCCTTAGGAACTAGCGGGACGACGGGACCTTGCCCATCTGCAGCCACGACCACTCTACCAAGAGTATCCGATTTAGAAGAGACGAGAGAAGAGAGAGATATAGTATTGACCACGACTAAATGAACGTATGTATAAATAAAAATAAATAAATATCGTAGGACTTTTCACACGAAACTCTAGCCCCAACAGAACAAAGCTTGTAGTATGGGAACGAGATAACTGATAGAATACTTATATACTTTTTTTACATGTAAATTTATTTATATACGGTATGTTTTGTATGCTTGTGTATGGTAAATTAAATAAATAAATATCATAGGACATTACACACAGCGCCATCTGACCCCAAACTAAGCAAAGCTTGTGCTATGGAAGTCAGATAACTGATAGAATATTTAATTCGTTTTTTTTTTGTAAATACATACTTATAATACATACAAATGTTTGTTCTGTGGGTGTACCACAGAACAAACATTTGTTTATATCACAAAATGCTTGTTCTGGGTGGGAGCCGAACCCACGCCTTTCGTACGGATAAATTATAAAACAATTATATATGTACGTATGTAAGATATGTTTACAATACATGTTGTATAATTACTGAAGTGTTGACTACCCTGCCATTTATTTCTAGAACTGAAGGGCGTGGGTTTGATTCCCACCCGGATAAATATTTATGTGATGTCTTTTTTATTATATAAGGCTTGCGTTTGACTACCATCTCGCCTGATGTTACAGCAAAGATACGGTCTACGATGAAGCACGCTCGCTTAGAACAAATCGATAAACTCACGATTTGAAGGTTTACCTAGATTGTATTTTTTTTTTTTTTTTTTTTTAATGTAAAAAGTAATGAGACGAACGAGACGCTCTCCTGATGGTAAGAGATAACGTCTGTCCATGACCATCGCAGTGATAGACAGAACTTTAAGTAACAAAACAAAGTCCAGGCTATCACTGCTTTGGCGCTCATTACTTTGAGACTTTACACACAGCGCCAGGCATTTATTAGGGAACGTCCAAGCGGGCAGTAAATTCCATTATCTTGGTGTTCTTAAGCATAAAATATAAATTTACAAAAAATAAATGTAAAAATATTGTATCAGTTATTTGGTTTTCATTGTAAGAGCTTTGGGACCAAATGATGATGCGCTGTGAGGAATCCCACTAATATTATAAACGTGAAAGTTTGGATGGATGTTTGTTACTCTTTCATGCGAAAACTACGAAACGGATTTGGATGAAATTTGTTAAGGGGGTAGTTCAAACCCTGAATTAAAACATAGGCTACTTATCATCCCGAAAACATGTAGCGGATAACACCGCGGGGCGCAGCTAGTTCTACATAAAATCTGCATCAAACATCGTGATTAATGCGTAGGATCTAAATCAGAATATAATTACATAAATGTATCATGGTTTCAAAAGCACCTCAGTACTTAATGGGGTGACCAGTTTCAACATTTATGTATAGTAACAACGACACCCCGCGGTGTTACCTGCTACATGTTTTCGGGATAAAAAGCCATAGGCTACTTTTTATCCCGAAAACATCAAAATCCATGTTAATCCAGGGTGCCAGCTGGGGGTAGCTGGCACCCTTTATTAACATGAATTAAGATACAAAATTTCATCCAAATCCGTTCAGTAGTTTTTGCGTGTAAGAGTAAAAAAAAAATACATCCATCCAAACTTTTGACAGCCCTGTTGGCTCATTGGTAGCATGTCTGCTTCAAGAGCTGTGGGGCGTGGGTTCGATTCCCACCCAGGACAAGCATTTTGTGATATAAAACCAAATGTTTGTTCTGTGTCTGGGTGTACTGTATGTATTATAAGTATGTATTTACAAAAAAATATATATTTAAGTATTCTATCAGTTATCTGACTCCCATAGTACAAGCTTTGCTTAGTTTGGGGTCAGATGGCGCTGTGTGTAATGTCCTACGATATTTATTTGTTTATTTATTTATTTTACATTTATAATATTAGTGGGATATTTTACTATTAGGACCGTACAAATACTTTATTGTAGAGCAAAATATCTATTCAACACTGACGACAGCCGATAATGTCATACAAATACAAATAGTTTATTGATAACACCAATGTTACAAGTCAATTCGGTAATATCATTTCAAATATATCAAAAACACTGATTAGGCATATGTCAATTTGTAGCGATGATAGCTCAGTGGTTAGCGCGGCAGGTTCGCATGCCGAAGGACGGGGGTTTAAACACCCAACAATGAGCTGCCGGTTAAGGAAAACATCGCGAGGAAACCATAGCATGGTGGTAGGGTACTTTCTAGTACTCGGCTGGCCAGCTACCACCCTCAGCAATAAGTTGAAAATCTGCCGCCAAGCATCTAACGGTGTATTCCGGTAGCCTCATTTGAGAGCCAGTTCCATTCCAGGCTAGGTGTGCTTTACCATCTTCGACCACACCTTCACTTAACATCAGGTGAGCTGTGGTCAAACACCTAGCCTGTCAACCATATAAAAAAAGATACCATACCACCATGCTACGGTTTCCTCACGATGTTTTCCTTCTAAAATAAATATGTAAAAAAGCAGTAGACACTTTGTCCTGCCTTTACTCATGGTGAATGTACAACCTTCCATTTGAAAGGGACAGAGGTTCCCACAGTTCCTAGATCGAGATAAACAATTGAATAAGAACGTACAAAGTCTCTGGTTTACCATTCTGTACTTTATTCAGTTCGGCATAAATCAGATATTGCCGATTAAGGAAGTGGTGTTGACACGCGAAGAATGTGTCGATGATCTACTTTCCATGGTTGGACCAAGGACTGCGACTCCTAGGACTTACTTTAGGCGCCTTATCAAAAGTACTACTTATTTGTGTGTTGATTATACTGAAATTTTGCATGGCCTTATATATTACATTATATGTATAATATGGTGTAGCATTATTTTTGGTGTTGCTTCCAAAACTCCATCGAAGCTTTATAGTAAAGCCACCACTACTTTACTAATGACTGGACTTAACTGGCACGGACTAGACTTTGACTATACCTATAGCTTCGAGGCACCTTATTTAACGTATGAAACTTGAAAATGTAAAACACATGACACTGGCAAATGCTCAAAATGCGACGCCAAGATCAAAGAAAAAAAACCCTGAGATCGATGTTATTTTTTTAAGTATATTGACGGAGTTTTGGCGGGAACGCGGAAAGAGTCGTGTCACCCCGTTGTATTTTTTCCAAAACTAGTGTTTTGTCGAGTGTTTATGCATAAAAATGGTGGTGTTTTATTCATAAAGTGCCGAATCACAAGCGACATTGTAGGAAAATGATATAATGTGGTGAAACATGACTATTCGTGTTGCTTCCAAAACTCCATCGAAGCTTTACAGTAAAGTCACCACTACTTTACTAAAGCATGACTAGACTTGACTGACATGGACTGGACTTGACTAAGACTGGACTTTGACCAAAACTGTAGCTAAGAGACAGCAGAAATAACACTTAAGACAAGGCAGTATGGCTTTACAGCTAAAAAAAAACAGACTAAATAAACATTGGAGGACATTTCACACAGCGCCCTTTATCCCCAAACTAAGCTTGTACCTACTATAGAACTATTGTAGGTATACAAGTAATTTAAAAAATTATTTTATACTTTTTTTTGTTCATACATACTTATGACACAGAACGCTCAGTATAACATACATCTATTTATGGTCGTTACAGTTTAAATATATGGTATTCATAATGAGTTCAGTCAAGGAATTCCTATCAATATGCATTTATCTACCTTTCTTTTCTGTTATTGTCATTTCTACATACAAGAACGTACTGATCTAAAAGTACTTAAAATAATTTTATCAGTAGTTGTCACAATTTTATCGCATCCTAAGATTAGTTAAATACTTAGGTAATGACAAATGACAAAAAAAAAATTATAGCCTTTTATTACAAAGATATCACAAAGTCACATATTCTAGAAACATCATTATTATAATCAATATTCTGTTTATAATATATATTAACTAAGATTACGTATTTAAAACGATATCGCTGTTCACGTCCGTATGCATGTCCGCTTACTTCTTCTTTTTTTTCTTTTCTTGGTTGCCTAGAAGAGATCGCTGTTAGCGATAAGGCCGCCAGTTGTGGCACTAGTTCATAAGGTTCTTTGTTCTCTGTACTCTTTTCTATTTATGGTGTGCACAATAAAGAGTTACATCTATCTATCTATCTAAATCACGTACCGGATTTTGATCTACTAAGGGATTTTGATACAATTTCCACCTTGAAATGTCAATTAGACATTTCATTTTCAATTTTAGTTTTAAATTGTATGTTAATCTTTTTAATGAATTTTTGTAGATAAAATTTTTATCTGTCGTTTTGAGTTTTTTTTTACAATAACTTTGTGTGGTCATCAGCCCTTCGCTGTCTACTGCTGAACGTAAGCCTCTTATTTATAATGCAAGCCCCTGAGCTTGGTCGACAGCTTTCTGCATCCAATGATTTCCCGCCGCTTTACGCAGGTCGTCACACCATCTGGCCGCAGGGTGTCCCACTCTATTTGCCTGTGTATTGTGTGTTCAATACATTATATTTAAACTATTTTGTAACTTGAGAAAATCGTAGCGGGAGCTGTAGATCACAGAAAAGCATTCAATAAAATGTACAATCTTATTCGATATTTTTTTATAGTTGACAGCTCACCAGATTTTAAGTGACGGTGTAGTCGAAGATAGCACACTTAGCCTGGAATGGAACTGACTCTCAAGTGAGGCTGTCGGAACACACCGTTAGGTGCTTTTTGAACTTCCCTCAAGTTCAAGCAATCGAGTATACTAGAAATTACCCTACCACCATGCTACGGTTTCCTCGCGTTGGGATTTGAACCGACCGCGTTAACAGTCTTTGACAGTCCCGCTAGCTTATTGTTAGTATACCTGCCTTGAGAGCCGTAGGGCGTGGGTTCGATTCCCACTCAGGGCAAACATTTTGTGAACAAACAAATGTTAGTTCTGTGTCTGGGTGTTCTGTATTATAAGTATAGGTACGTATTTACAAAAAAAAAGTATTTATGTATTCTATCAGTTATCTGACTTCCATCACACAAGCTCTGCTTAGTTTGGGGCCAGATGGCGCTGTGTATATAAAAAAAAAAAACTACTGGGCTACAAAAAGTCAAAAACCCTAAAAACATGAAATCTAAAAATGTATAAAAGTAAATTATTTGCTCTAATACATTTGTAAATATTTATGCAGGATCTCGGACCGTAACAGTTCTTAGCAAAAAGCATTGACAGGCACAGGGCAAGCCGACGACTCTTACGCACCAAAACTGATCAGAACCGGGGCTCCATGTAAGCGCGTAAAGAATTTTTCCTTTGCACCTATAACACCTCCGCCACCACAACCAACTTCAACATTCCAAACTTTACGCAGTCGTAATAGAGTCCTTTTAAGTGTACAGTTATCGCGGTAGATGGGCAGACGATATGGGAGCGGTTAGAATAGTTTTTATGACATTTTCACAAGCGAATGACATAACGTCCCGCCGTCACTGGAACGGAGCCCGGTTCAGATGGACCGTTTTGTAATCATTTATTGTGTAATGATCTAACCTGCAAACGTTTAGGATTGCCCTGTGATTGCACAAAAGTTGACGTGGATTATGGTGCTACACGAATGTGTTTTTTATATTATTTTTATGGTAACAAGTTTCTAATGAAGCAATAAAGACGCTCTTAAAACTGTTCGAAAAAGCCTTCATCATAATTTCTGAAACTATTATGAAAGAACGAAGGAAATTAGTTTTATTTTGTAACACAAAACCAAACACACAAAAATAAACAAACAGACAAATACTAAATAGGGGCTCATCTCAGCATAATGCTAGTCATACCAAGTGGCATAACCAGCGCTGGTCTTCCGGTGAGCCCTTATAGGTAAAGCAAAAAACAAAAATAATTAAAGACAATTTACCAACATAACATACAATACATAACAATAACAAATATAATAAATAGTTATAATTTAATAACTTAAACCGTCGTCATAATTATGTACAGTTAGCTCTGTAAATAAATAAAAAATAAATATGTACGCGCGTCGAGTCAGTTTGCGGACACACCTATGCCTAGTGCGGTGGTCCGCGATAACCATCAGCGCGAGAATGTGCTCGCTATGCTGGGCACGTGCATCTAACGCGACAGGTGTCATCGTAAGCCTTTGAAGGAACCGCCACTCGATTACATAAACTTTTCACCTTAGTTAAATCACAAATAAGTTAAATGATTGTTTCAGGCGTTACTTTGCGTAAGTTCATTTTGAATATTTAAGGGAAATGTCGATTTTTTAATAATCTAAATATATACCTTGTATATTCACAAATAAGCGTTTAGATAAATAAATAAATGGATATGTTACTGTAACGCAACAATTACACAAGCAATTCTACAAATTAATACAGTATCTAAATAATTGCGTTGAGGTATTTATAGATATGTATAGATTTTTTTCTATGTAAAAGCAACGAGACGTTCAAGATGCTCTCCTGATAGCAAGAAACAACGTATGTCCACGACTACCGCAGCGATACACAGAACCACAAAGTCCAGGGTAATGCTGCTTTGGGGCTCATTACTTTGAGACTTCAGTCTCGACAGCCCTGTAATTTTGCTAGCTGGAGTGCAATGACTATGCTCGGAATTTCGCTTCGATTCTTCTGTTTCATTCAAGCAATTGTAATTTACCGCAAATAAATTCCAGTAGCTGTGATTTCACTGTAAAATTATGCACCATTTGTCCATAAATGGCAAAAAAATATTTGTATGGAAATCGAACCACCTTACCATCAGGTGAGCTGTGGTCAAACAATGTGTCAAACATAAAAAATAAATTAAAAAAAAATAAACATGAATCGAATATTTTTTTGTCCAATATAATTCTTGGCTGCGTTTTTCACTGGCGCCCTACAAATCCAACAAAACCATGTCAGATGTGACTGTAATACCACATTACACAGTGTTTTCCGCATCACTAGACACTAGTGCGTGCGGTCATCACCCATTCATAGTCTCCTATTCGTAGGGTTGCCAACGTACAATGTTTTTTAACTAACAAAAAACTCTTAATTATTTATTTTGATGTTTTAGTATACATCAAAATATTACTATCATTATAAAGGCGAAAGTTTGTGAGTGTGTTTGTATGTTTGTTCCTTCTTCACGCTCAAACGGCTGAAGCAATTTTAAAGAATTTTGATATGGATCTGGTTTTTATAGTGCAAATTTTGCTTGTGTAAACACTAGATGCCTTTGTTTGAAAATGACGTTAAACATTTACTTATTTGTAGGTATAAAACAATATGCTTAAAATCACACAATCACAATGTTGGGAAATATACTAGGTGTACTTTACCTGCGTGGAATAAAAGTCCGGATCGACTTGCTGACCAATTTGTATTTCATAAATTAATAGTAACTTAAAAAATCATGCCGGTACACTAGAGAGATGTCAGGTTAGGAAAAATAGAATTCAACTGTCACTGTAAATGTGACGCTTACATATTTTTTTTTGTATGTATTTAGCATTTACATTTCACAAATATTAATACTTACTCAGTAATTGACTTGCTCTTTCGCTATTAACTTATATTTTTTATATTTTAACTTGATTGGCTTGATAATATATTTTGACTCGATTTATTCATTTATTTACATTATGCAGTATACCTTATGAATAGTTTTACAGGGCCTAAGGCATTATTCCTACGAGTTAAGTTGTCAAACTTACTTAGCATGGAACAAGCTAACAAAACCGCAATTTGACTGTTCGTACCTACTTTTTGAAAAAAATACAAAATGTTGAATTACTTCAGTAAAAGTGAGGTCAGACACTTATACAATAATAAATAAATAAATATCGTAGGACATTACACACAGCGCCATCTGACCCCAAACTAAGCAAAGCTTGTACTATGGAAGACAGATAACTGATAGAATACTTAAATACTAATGTTGATTATGGTTTTACTAATTTAATTTTGATTATGGTTTTTATTTTGATTTTAATTTTATTGAATTTGTTTTTGATTTTAATTTAATTAATTGTATTAATATATTTAAATGCATGTTGTGCTTCTTTAAATAAGCAACGCAATTAGCTAGCAATTACTTAAGTTGTCTAAAATTATATTAATATTTATTGTAGTTGCTAGTATGAAGCCTCAATAAATAAATAAATAAATAAGTAATACTAGACAACTACGTACTACATATAGCTATAAAGTATAGTCTGATAGAGATTCCTCTTCTGCGCCGCGGCTTTAATAGGTATCGAATTATTTTACTATATTAATTTATCGTATTAGTATCAGTATGCTCAAAGTAGTACAACGAGCTATGTAGAGGACTATGCTCGGGGTTTCTCTACTCGAATCAGAAATGAGGAGATCCGTAGATGAACTATAATTACCGACATAGCCTAACGAATTAGCAAGTTGAAGTGGCAGTGGGCAGGGCACATAGCACGCAGAACTAATGGCTGCGGGGGCAGTAAAGTTCTGGAGGGAAGACTGTGGAAACCACGGACCGACAAGCGCTGTAAAGACTGCAGGAACGTGCTGGATGCGAGCCGCTTCCAACCGGTCTTCATGGGAATTATTGGGGGAGGCCTATGCTCAACAGTGGACGTCCTACGGCTATGATATTGATTATTAATTTATCGGTAGAAAATTGGTATTAAAATTTCTTTTTAAATCCTCGAGCCTTGAATGTTACTCAACCGCTGTGTGGAGCACAAACGTGATCTCCGTCAGTGTTGGCTGTCTCATGCCCATCACGTATTTTTACAAGAGTTTTGAGAATCTAGGCACAAACACCGTTCGTGTAACATGTCGTATTTGAATTTCATTGGCCAATTTATTACGTTGAACGATATATAAGTTATATTAACATGATAAATTATTGATATCTTTAGTGCTTTTAAGATAAAATTATTGCACCGCCCCAGCGGTTGCATCTATTATGCTATGCGGTCCGCATATCTCTCCGAGATATTATAACTGGTTTCCAAATATCACTCTTTTCAGAGTATTTCCAGCAAGAACCCTCAGAAAGACTTTATTAGGCCCTAAACAATAGTACATTGTTAACCAAGGGGTAAAAGAAACTTATTGAGAGCCGAGACGGGGTTTCGGATAGTTTGAGGGACTATTTATAAAGTACAATATAGGACAATTTATAAAGTAGGCACTCTAGAATACGATTAATGGCAGCAAAACATTTTTCTTTAAAAATATAACTTACAGCACATTATATAGGTACGAGTACGTCTATTGGGAAGTATCTCATTAGTCCTACTGGTATTAGTCCAACTATTAAAAGTACCAGGCACTTGTAATTAACTTTCCAGTAACTAAACTAGCAGTACCTACCTATCTTTTAAATTGGTCCTTGAAATAATGAAATTAGATATGTATGAAATTCAATGCAAATGAGTTCATTGAATTGATAGTGGCAAAAATATACCTCAGTGTACTTTTGTAGTTCGAACGTCTCCCATTTTGTGATAATATAAAATGTTTAGCTTAAAAAAAGGCTTTGGCATACAAAAATTATGGACACCAGTTTTGAAACAAGTATGTACTTAAACTTTTCCTTTATGGTGGTAATGAGAAAAGCAAGATAAGTATTTTCGTGATGCTAAGATATAACACTTCTCTTGAGCATTGCAGTGATTTCCAGAAGTTTAGAAAAAGCGTATCATCATTCCAGTGACATTCGTTACTTACAGAAATTTAGCTAGTTCTCATTTTTATTCGGAAGTCCCGCACTGACGTCCCGCTTGGGGTGTATTGTGTATTTCCCCCTACTCGAGCCATCCCAGCTCTTTAAAGTACTGGAGCGTGGTTCTGGGTCGCTGGCATAGTAGCTCCAGGTCTGGTTTTGACTAGATTTGAGTTTTGACTTTTGATTACAATTTATATTTTAGCCCATGCTCTACATTATTTGGGTTGAACTGATTTCATTTGTCTTTATCTTTATCTATTTTCCAGTGTTTTGTGACAGCTGGCGTGTCGCTCAATATGTCTGGTATAGGTCTGGTGCTGGGGTTTGTAGTGGCACTCCTGGAACAGTTAAAGGCACCTGGGTCTGCTATACTTATTGATGATGAAGAAGGCTCGTGGATAGGTAAAAATTAGACTATATATAATCTTATTATCTAATCTCCTCACACTATCACTTACTATGCACTTATAACATTAGGTAACATTAAACATTTGAATAGATTTAGGCATACCCAAATCAATTTTTTCAAATTTTAATGTTTGTGGATTATTACTCAATATATGTATATATAGGTGTATAAAAAAATATCAGTGAGTGAATCAGAAAGGATGTATCTTTGTCACTTTTTCAACGGATTGGAAAGAAAATTTGAACATGGAAACAGCGCTTAGCCTTAATTAACATGCTATACAAAAATATAGCATGTTAATCATCGTAAAAACATAAACCTAGTTTTGTAAGTACTGCAATGAAAAAATCTGCCATAGCATTTTCAATTACTTAATCTTATTTTTGAGCGTTATAACTATTAAAATGTACATTGATAACGACATCTATTTTTGTATTTACAGCCTCTTTACCTGGAATCTTCTTTTTCGCTGGGACACTCCTAGTTGTTCCAATTATGGGAGTTTACGGACGAAGGGCCGCTAACCTCGTTAGTATCACGTTGCTAATCGTCGCATGGGCTGGCATCATTTTCGCAACGAGCATCAGCGTCCTCCTCATCGCTAGAGCCTTGCAAGGCGTCAACATGGGAATGTCCACCACGTTGGGTTCTCTCCTTATCGGAGAATACACAAGCCCCAAAAATCGTGGAGCTTTTCTTATGACTATATCAGTTTCATTGGCTATAGGAGTGCTGTGTGTCCATACAGTTACCATATTTATGTCTTGGCGAATGTGTGCTTTAGTATGCGCAATTGTAGCGCTAATAGATTTGGCGATAGTTTTTCTTTCTCCAGAGTCACCGAGCTGGCTGGCTTCTGAGGGAAGATACGAAGAATGCAGAGAAGTGTTTCGCTGGCTCAGAGGTGATTTAGAAGAGGATGAGCTTGATAAAATGATTGAAGCTTGCATTATCGTGCGAGATTTAAAGGAAGCAGACATAGGCGAATCATATTGCAAAAAACTTCAGAAAAAACTGATTTATTTCCGTGAAACTGTGAGAAAGAAAGAGTTTTACAAACCTCTGATAATTGCGGGCCACATTTACACATTAGCCGTTTGGAGTGGGGTGAATGTAATAGTGGGTTATCCCAAGGATTACATTCATAGGACAATTGGATACGAGATGAATGCAGCTATCATAACATCCTCGTTAGATATACAGAGAACCATTTCATGTATATTTGCTACTTACATAATCAAAAAGATTAAGAGACGATCAATGTTATTAATTACAACAAGCATAAATGTTATTGCTTTGCTTGCTATAGCTGTTTACACTTATGTCAAAGATCATTACACCATCTCCTTTGATCATCCGATGATAGGAATTCTTTTGAGTCATTGCATGATGTTTGCTATAGCAACAGGGACGTTGCCCTTGTCTTATACAATAACCGGGGAAATATTCTCCTTAGAGGACAAGACGTTAGCAGGAGGGATTAGTACGCTGGTTTTCTCAATCCACTTGTTCTTGGTGTTCAAAACGATGCCTCACAGTTTTGTTAACCTGGGTATTTACGGAACTTTTTTTATCAATGCGACAATTTTGTGCTACTGCTTTTTGGTAGTGTGGTTTCTTCTCCCTGAAACTAAAGATAGAACGTTGCAAGATATAGAGGACGAGTTTAGAGGAAAGCCGTTATCCCAAGAGAACCCAAAAGCTCAAGAATTGAAACTCCACTAAACTAAGACAACGTCAGCTATCTGATTTAAAAAAATACTCCTATGACGTGTAGACTAGACAATTGAATAGTATCTTTATAAAATGTATTATAATAGAGGACGTAAAGCTAAAATTGTTATTTTTTGTAATATTACATACGATCATAATTATCTCCCTAATAGAAACAGTTTCTATTAGTCGAACTAATTACCCTCAGTGCGATAAACAACTAAATAAATAAATTAAGCTATCAGGACACCAAATACTCCAGCGAGCATGAGAAAGAATGAGTGATTACACAAATAATACCTAAAGAAACTAATAAAGTTTTATTATACCTAGTATGAATAATATTATACTCCGTCAAGATTACGTGTCTATGTGTAGGTTTTTTTTTTTTTTTTTATGGTTGACAGGCTAGTTGTTTGACCACAGCTCACCTGATGTTAAGTGAAGGTGTGGTCGAAGATGGTAAAGCACACCTAGCCTGGAATGGAACTGGCTCTCAAGTGAGGCTGCCGGAACACACCGTTAGATGCTTGGCGGCAGATTTTCAACTTGAGGGTGGTAGCTAGCCAGCCGAGTACTAGAAAGTACCCTACCACCATGCTATGGTTTCCTCACGATGTTTTCCTTCACCGGCAGCTCAAGCTCATTGTTGGGGTTTGAACCCACGCCCTTCGGCATGCGAACCTACCGCGCTAACCACTGAGCTATCATCGCTAGGTCTAGACCAGATCCAGCCTATACCGTACATGATATGGTTTACTTCACAAATGATGTGGTTTATGTATATAACGTATGTTTATAGAGTTGATGCAATGGTTTGAATGATTTTATAGTGAAATAATTTTTTTTTGCTAGATTTTGCAGTTTAGATTGGGGACTTTCTTGTCCAAGGCCTGGATTTGGCTTTCGGCATCCCACGGCACGCCTCTATATATTTTCGAAGTTATATACGTTTTACTGCTTAATGTCAAACGGTAAAGGGAAGCATCGTGAGGAAACCATAGCATTGTGGTAGGGTACTTTCTAGTACTCGGCTGGCTAGCTACCACCCTCAAGTTGGAAATCTGCCACCCAGCATCTAACGGTGTGTTCCGGCAGCCTCACTTGAGAGCCAGTTCCATTCCAGGCTAGGGGTGCTTTACCATCTTCGACCATACCGTCGAAGAGCCGAGGTTCGTACTGCTCTGGTGCCCTTGCGCTAGTCGCCTCTAACCTCTAGGCTCAGCGCCCTTTGCGCTCCAGTGACGCTGTAAAGGCCATCTGCGGCCAACAGCAATAGTCATTCAAAAACAAAGAAACAATCAAATCTTTCCTCTTTATAATAGTATAAATAGATATAGATAGACAAGCTTCGCCCCGCGGTGTTATCCGCTACATGTTTTCGGGATAACTTTCACATCCCACTAATATTATAAATGTGAAAGTTTGGATGGATGGATGTTTGTTACTCTTTCACGCAAAAACTACTGAACGGATTTGAATGAAATTTGGTATGGAGGTAGCTGATATCCTGGATTAACACATATGCTACTTTTTATCCCGAAAACATGTAGCGAGTAATACCGCGGGGCGCAGCTAGTTTCATATAATTTGCAGCTAAGGTAAAGTGGTAATTTTTTTAGTGATTGTACTGCCCCCTGGTAAAGATAAAAATAAAGATAAAGATAATTTATTTGTTAAAACACGAGTAATAGAAATTGAAATACATGGATAGATTATTTAATTATGTCCTGTGATCGTGTTTTGCCCTTTAGGCGTACACATATAAGCGATGGCATGTCATGTAAAATAAAAAAAATCAAATTAGATTTAGAGAATTATTAAAATAATAAAATGTATAAGTCAATCAAAATAATGTCAAGAAATAATAATAATAATCAATATACAATAATGGATGTCAAAAATAATAATTATAATAATAAACAATGTCAAGCAAATATGTCAAAAATTACAGATAATCATTGTTTTTATAACAACATTCCTCAACCAGAATTTTCTTGAGGGCACTCTTAAACAAATTCGGTCTCAAGTCCCTTATCTCCCGTGGCAGCTTATGTTAGCCTGGTGTTAACTGCTCTATATTGATTGTGTAGCACTTTGATGTGGTCTAGACAGGGTGTATCGGGCCCGGTTCCGCTGCCCTCATCTGTTCCACGTGTGCCATTATAAATACACACACTTTCCTAGTAAGATTACTTTCTTTCCTCACTTCACATCAGCTTCTTGTCTTACTTCATTTGCGGGCGACATGCATAAGGTGTATTACGTAAGTAATCCTAAATAAACTCAAATGCTAAGTGATAGTTGGGTTTGCTAAGCAGTGTTTATGCTCAATTATGTTGCCAATCAATATAGTGGGAGTAACCTGATTAGTTTGCGGAAAACGTCATTGTAAATACTCGTAGAACTAGTGGTTTCATGACTTGTTTCTACAGAAATTTTGGTGCAATTAGATGAAGCAAAGTCCCAAGACAGGAAATTATGAAAGCACTAATTGCGCTCCGCGGTATTACCCGCTACATGTTTTTGGGATAAAAAGTAGCCTATGTGTAAATACAGGGTCTCAGCTAACTCCATACCAAATTTCATCCAAATCCGTATTGTAGTTTTTGCGTGAAAGAGTAACAAACATCCATCCATCTAAACTTATGTTTGTGGGATTAGTGGGATTATTGAAATCATCATCATTGTCAGCCTGTGATCGCCCACTGCTGAGCATAGGCCTCTCTTCTTGTACGCCACTTATCGCGGTCATGTGGTACCCTTATTCAAGTTCGACCCGCGACCTTTACGATGTCGTCGGTCCAACGAGTTCGGGGTCGGCGGCCGACGCTTCATTTCCTGGTTCGCGGCTACCAATCCGGCAACGTTTTACTCCATCTGTTATCACTCTGCCTAGCAACCAACTCCATTTTAGTTTCATGATTATTGTTCTGACGTCACGCACCTTAGTGCGACGTCGGATCTCTATATTTCTCACTAGATCTTGTAGTTTGATGCCCAACATGACGCAGTCCATGGCTTTCTGTGCAACTCGTATTTTGTACACAGCATCAAGTGTAAGCGTCCATGTTTCGGGACCATAAAAATTACTATCGTATTTTGAAATACGTGTTTGAATTTTCCAACCATAACCGAGCAGGACTTTACTTATAAACAATTCTTTAAATTAACCTATAATAACAGGAACTTACTCTTGCACGTGACAGTTCACGTCGGGGAGCTTTAGACAAAGCATTTTAAGCATTGTTCAACTCTTAGCAATGTTTATAAGTAATGCCCTTATGTCTAACTAATTCCCTTTGCTTCAGATATTACTTCTGCTATGTGCACAGTACGGCACAAGTGCATCTCCGGGCAAACGAAGTCTCGACGAAGTCGTTGCGTCGCACTCCGTTGAAGATACATCAATAGAAGCAGCTAGCATCCAAGGAGAATCTATAACATCAGATGCTATAGAAAGCGCATCGTCAATCGAGGCAGCACATATCCCAACTCGCCACACAGTGTCTGAATATTACACGAAAATAGCAATACCAGTGCCGCAAGCCATACCTATCAGCTTGCCAAAACCAGTGCCATATCCAGTTCATGTAGGAGTCCCAGTAGACCGTCCAAGACCAGTACCAGTTCCCGTGCCTCATCCCGTAGTTCATATAATACCTCGACTTTATGCTGTGCCTGTTGACAGACCTTTCCCGTACCCTGTAGCGCATCCAGTGCCAGTCACGGTGACTCAAGCAGTTGCTATACCAATTCCACAGCCATATCATGTGTCCGTTCCCTCAGCGGTGCCTGTCAGAGTGCCTGTAGGGGTTCCATTAGCGATAGGAGCTGGAGGATATGGATATGGGGTCTATGACTCAGGTTCAATTAATTCAGGTTACGCCGGTGCGGTAGGTGTGGGCTCAGGATTCGTTAATTCCGGAGTTTCTCATCACAGTCAACCTGTAGTTGCCGGTGGGCCGGTAATTTCAGCGCACGGTCATAAAATTGAGCATCCATACTAAATCATAAAACAAAGATTTTGGCAAAATGTATATGGATGATGAAGCACCTATGTTTTTGTATGATGAAGATCAACAAAAAAAAAAATAATCAAAATTTTCTTAAATTTTCGATTCTCGGTCGATTTATTGGCGGAATTATCGCGTTACATACATACAAAAAAAAACATACAGTAAACTTTAAAAAAATGAGTAAACTTTATTACTGTAATTAGGTATGTCATCATCATCATCCACAGCCTTCTTTATCCCACTGCTGGGTATAGGCCTCTCTCTTGTCATGCCATCTGCCTCAGTTCTCGGTTGGTCGAATAGGTACGTCGCTATTCGTAATAGTATCTAATTATATTAAGCTTGCTGTTTAAAAAAAAACTGCGTATATGACGCAATAGTAATATATTAGATAAGGTACCTCTTGAGAGAGTAGAGGTCCTGGGTTAGAGTCCCACGGCACGCGTCTGTCTTTTTTAAGTTATATGCGTATTGCCGCTGACTTCAAAATTCATCGTCGAAAAGACGTCCAAGAATACAAAAAACAAAAGTTCTCGAAGTTTGTCAACCCGCACTTGGCTAAAAACAGAGCTGATACCGAGGTACCTACTATTGTATTATACGGACAAAACCTAGCCAGTAAGTGAATAATGTTTAAAAAAATATTATTTTATTTTTAACTTCTAGGTAATAAAATTTTGTAGTAATTTATTTTAGATCTGTTTAAGACTACCCACCTTGTGTATTTTTTGTAAATAAATAAATACTTACGTTATTATTAGATAGAATATAAATGTAGAACATGTTACTTGGATTTTATTTACGAACATATGTTAGGGCCTATTTAATTATTTTTTTTAATTTGTTATTATTCTATGTTTTTTTTAAAATGCTTTCAAATCAGCCCTGTTTTTATAATATGTCACGTGGAAAGATTACAAATGACTTCGGAATACCACAAGTCGGCCTATTTTAGCCAACATAAAATGTACAAATCCCACTAATATTATAAATATGAAAGTTTGGATGGAAGGATTGATGGATGTTTGTTACTCTTTCACGCAAAAACTACTTAACGGATTTTAATGAAATTTGGTATGGAGGTAGCTGAGACCCTAGATTAACACATAGGCTACTTTTTATCCCGAAAACATGTAGCGGGTAACACTGCGAGGCGAAGCTAGTACAAAATAAACAACCGCATTCATAATTATTATCACCGAATAACTGCTAATCAGCTGGATAAATACTATCAGTGAAGTCTCATTTCTAATTTGCGATATTTCTGCGATAATGTTTTTGTTATCTTACCTGATAACTAGTATCAGTCTGTTCTCATGGCTGACGCACGCGGTCAGTCCGCGGACCATTTAAAGTAAAATAACAAGTTTACTAGTAATCATTCCAAGAGTTTAATTACATCGTGACTGAGTGAAATATTGTCACTTTTCTTGAGAACCACATAAAGTGATTATTTATTGTGATTAGTGAAATATTAAGGTTGATTTTTAAAAGAGTTTAAAAGAGAAAAATGTATTCGAGTAAGTATTATTGACTATCTGCGCCCCGCGGTGTTACGCACTACATGTTTTCGGGATAAAAAGTAGCCAATGTTTGTTATGTTTGTTTTGTTGTTTTGTTTCACCGACAAGGGCTCACCGGAATACCAGCGCCGGTCATACTAATTAGTGTGACCAGTATTATGCTGAGGTGAGCCCCTATTTTGTAACTGTTTGTCTCTATTTGTTGTTATTTTTGTTTTTTTTTTGTATTGTTGCAAAATAAAATCATTTTCTTTCTTTCTTTTCTTTCTTTCAATGTGGTAATCCAGTGTCTCAGCTACCTCCATACCAAATGTCATCCAAACCCGTTCAGTAGTTTTTGTGTGAAAGAGTAACACACATCCATCCAAATTTTCACATTTATGAAATTAGTGGGATTTATTGCAACTCAGGTATACAAAACAATTTTAGCAAGTTTGCGATTTACAAGTATGGGAAAGTTTTTTCTTAGTACATTTTATTGTTCTACTGCAAAATACCACAACATCAAAATGAAATGCAAGATATTTATGTGAAAGACATAATTATAATTAAATCCTTTAACAAAAATATAAGTTTGTACGTTTATTTACGTCTACTGCTATAGGAACGAATACAAGGTTATGACTTACCTACTTACTTTTTGTAGTACGCCGAAAGAAGGTCATTTTAGTCTTCACTACAAATAAACTTTGCAAAAATAACAACGACATCGTTCCATAGCAAAAGTTCGTTGAGGCTTGATCAAAAATTGTATCTTTTTTTTCACAATTTCCGAGGCTTATTTTTTTTTTATTTGCTAATCAAAATGTACAGCCAGTAAGAAATGAAAACACTACCTTACAAACTTAACATAAGGCAAAGTACCTAATAGTACGTAGTGGGTAGTAAGTAAAGTAGGTATTATCCAGCACAATTTTAGCTCGTGGTGAAATAAAAATCCGGCCAAGAGCGAGTCGGGCTCACGTACCGAGGGTTTCGTACAACCTTATAGGTATGCAAATAGTTTGTCCATCATTAAATTATGAAAGCACCGAACATTGCTTTAACGAAAAGATAAACTGGTTTCTGGGACAAATTTAAGATTGCCGTTGGAAAACTGTCATTCACATCCATCGACATAGGTCACGGTTATTTTACCAATTTCAGATAAGTTGTAATATACAATCGCAAAAACATTATTTCTTTATGATGCAATTAAAAATGTACTGCTTTCGGATTTTTCTCTTTACTTATGCAACTCTTAGCTTTTTATTGCTATATCTGTTACGAACTCACGAAAAAGCTATGCGACTGTGAACTTTATTGTGCAGGTATACGATAGATGGTCGCGTAGCTATTCTCTCAGTGCCTAATAGGAGTTGCAAAAAGCAGCTCAGAGTACGGAGACTGTAAGATATTGCTTTTTGACAAATTTCAGGATCCTAGGTCGGTACCGTGGTATCGGGTAGGGTCGGTATCGGGGTGGTATCCACAAAGGATTTTCCCTGGGGGGGGGGGAAAAAGGTTGTCGGTACCGTACCAAGCCGTATGCGGCTCTTTTAATGTAAAGTTGAGGCTGTTCTAGCAAAAAATAGTTATTTTGTTATCAATCCACGAGTGAGCACTCTCAGCTACTGCAAATTATTTTTTTTTGCCAAGAGTATTTGTATGCTTTAATGTAAATAAATATTATTTTGTATTTTAAGTCGAATATTTTAAATAAAAAACCATACACATTTAATCTAAAATACTATTTAATAATGTATTGACGTGCACATTATCAGCAGCTCGTTAAAAACTGGGAAATTTTCTAAATTGTAACTTGGCTACTCCGTTTCAAAAGTATGCCGAACCCTGTCTTAGGTCAACAGGAAATACGCTATAAGTTTTGAATATCTTTTGATTGTGTAAACTTAGAAGTTTGATTGCTTTCACTACTCCAAAGGATTGCAGACCTGAGTATTTGGTATTGAATTCAACTACACGGTCCTAAGAAAAAGTGTCTTGACAAACAGACAGACGGACAATGAAGCGTTGCTGTAAGGGTTCCTTTTTTCGTTTTTTTGCTACGGGACCCTAAAACCTTTAACAAGTTTAACCAAAATAATCATCACAGTGAACTCATTGGCACAGTTACTGTTTTAATCAGTAAATATGCCCGCTTAGTTAAACAAAAACATTATAATGGTTTTATGTGATGTTTGTACACAAAATTATCTCTTTGAGTTTGTGTGGCCAGTCACGCGCTCCCAAAATACGGTTGATTGTACACAGTATAGTCCAGTTATTAGCAACGTTGAGTGTTTAGAACACAATAAAAGTGATTTAGGTACTTCACAAGTTATAAGGGGTGTTTGTTTACTCAGATATTGGGGAGATTGGAGAAACTGCGAGGCTACTCCCGAGTCGAAAAAAAGGCTGGTATTTTTAACAAATTTTATCTGCATTACGCGTTTTCTTGGATAAAAAATAGCATTATGTATTCACGGTATAAGCTATCTGCATTCTAAATTTCATCCAAACCCGTGAAGTCGTTACCAGCGTGAAAAAGTAACCACGTACGTACCAACAAACAAATAAAAACTTTTGCACAACAAAACATAACAAAGTGAAGACGTAAGATTTCGTTTGATGAAATGTGACGTGAATGGTTGAGTTCCTTTTTAAATAAACAACTTACTATTACATATTCGTAGCTTCATGCTTCAGATATAAACAACAGGTGGTACTTTTATCCTACAGGCAACACTGCACGTATTTTAGAGAAAGAGAGAAAAATGGAGGTAGGCCATAGCCTTCATAGTCGTCCGCACTGTGAGAGCTCTCCATTCTTCAGAGAAAGCATAAAACAATTTTTTTTATTTGGGTTATTGGGTGGGAGTATATCTTTTCGCATGAAGCTTACCCATATAATATTGATAGAACTTCACTTTGCAAGCTCGTTTAATCACATATTATTAATTGTAACACAATCCTTTTTATGGGCAGTCGTTTTAAAACCTTACTGCGAGAAAACTAATAGCAATCGCACTGAATCAGATTTCTGTTAACGCCTTCTGTTTTTCTTATAAACAAATACACTGGTGCAGAAAAGAAAATTGTCGCCTTCAAGCCACAAACACACTCATTGATCAGATAATCTTCTCAACCATGACCGCAATAATGTGATAAAAATCTTTGCCAGATAAAAAAAGGAGATAACGTCGCATAGATTGTAAACAAAACTGCCTGTAAAAATGCTGAAACAATGGATTTACGTAAAATAATTTGTTATAGTCTGGAAACTGACGTTTTTTTGACTGTATTAATTCAAATAACTAATAAATTATAGACCATTATTATTTTTTTATAGCCTTATTTTTATGGGGAATTCCGGCTTTCACAGGCAATGTATTGCAAGGCTGATAAATAACTGGCAAATAAATATTTTACATATAGGTACCAAGTGAAATGATTAAAAAAAAGTAAGCATTCATGGAAAACTTAACTTACATAGGCTTGTCAGAGTCCGCGAACCATATAAACTTTGCCCCTACCAAAAATTGGCTAAAAGTTTTTAGTTAAAAAAAATTGTCTGTCACGGGATGCCCGGCAGATGTAAACCATTTAAACATACATAACTCACACAGAAAAGCAACGAAATGTATAGTATACGCGCACAGACACGCAAAGGAATCGAGAGAAGGGGCGTAGAGCATGTGTAGTGGGGGCATGGCCGCATAAGAGAGCGTCACGCCGTTTGCTGTCACGTCATACGACACCAAAAATTAAGCTATATTTGATTTTTTCAGAATTTCCGGTATCTATGGAGCTGATTCCAAGGCAGCAGAGTTTCGCCTGTCTATCGCTAAAGATAGGGTGTGTCTTATCCGCCATCATTTTAATCGTAAGTTAACAAGAATATCATCTAGCATGGGAGCTCTCGTTAGGATCTACTCTAGGGATTTGCCCCCGTACTCTGAGGAAATTGCTACGCGACCACATAGGTATCGTATGTCTGCGTGATAAGGTTCGCAATCGCATAGCTTTTTCGTCAGCAACTAATAGATGTCGAAATAAGATGCTCAGAATACAGGGGCTGGACTGAGCCTTGTGCTCGACAATGATGGATTGTATCAAACAATAACCATCAGCTGAATTAGCTGTGTAGTCGCATGCCATATTTGACTTTAATAAATATCCATAGATATTTTTACTTGGTTAGTCAACAAGCATGGTAAATGGGGAAAATTTCTAAAATATAGTTCGTTCTATAGATAGATTATTTATTGGTAAAAAAACTTATAAATTAGTGTAACAGCTTCAGTAATCTCTTTCAAGCAACATTAGAGTCTGTATTTGGGTTCAACCTGGCTACGTGGAATTGGATCTTGTCATGTCAGTGTAATTTTTGGGCTTTAGGGTCGCAATTGGAACCGTTCCTCCACTCGAAGAAGGGTGTTTCTTTTTTAATTTATATGATTTTTATACATATAGGACGAACAAAACAATTAATAAGCTTTTGAATTTTGAACTTTCTGACTTATTTTTGAACTTTATTCCAGCTGTACTCAGTGCTGTCTATAGCACAATGCACGGCAGCCCTTTCAAGTCTGGGGCCGATCAACTGGGAAGACACGTGGTTCCTCATCACTATGGGCCTGCTGATCATGGCCGCTGCCATCCACGTGGTCACGCTGTTCCTTACTGCTCTCATGCTGGTCGGCACTTTGAGGGTAAGGAAGCCTTACTACATTGTTTCCCCATGTACGCACAAAGCATTTTGACTCCAAATTTTTCATTCGCACTTCGCAATTCGAAGCCAAAACTTTGAGTAAAAATAAAGAGGTTCAAAGTATCGCTTTGCTTTGCATTTTGGCGCTCTTTATGCACTAATTTACGTACTTTTACTGTGAAGGAAACAAGTGGTCATCAAAAAAAACTAGGTGCTAGATATACAGCAACTTTAAATTTTTCAGGAAAAGCCCTGTCAGATGCGGCCGTGGGTGGTATGGACGTCGATCCAGGTCACCATATACTTCCTGCTATTTATGTTCTGGACCACCATGAGTATGGTCAACCACATGGGGAACAATTCCTTGCTGATCTATTTCATCGAGTTCTTGACGCTTTGTGAGTAATAAACATTGATATACATCTAGAGTTTGATCCAGTAGTTACACATGTTAATTAATTTTATTTCTTCTGTATTGTATTATTTTTAGTTTGTACAGCAAAGAGTTAATCAATCAATCAATATCGCAAACGCGGATTCGAAAGATTTGTTTGTCCAAGTAAACCCTTCTACCAGGACCATCAGGCACTTCACTCAGCTCGACCAGTAAACTAACTAAAGTATTCCTTTGCAGTGGTTCGATTCTACATGCTGATGTTGGTAGCCAGCTACTACAGGACTCTAGAGGAAGAGCAATCCGATGGCGAAAGACTGAAGACTCTCGTTAACAGCGATCAGTGGTACAACAGCGCTTAAACTAAACAACACAACAAGAACCAACTCAACTCAACTTTTTACTCAATTTTGCTCTTTACGCGATTCGAACGCATGTTTGGAGACCAGCGTTGCCAGATTTTTTTTGCCAATCGGGATTTTGGATCTTTTTGAGGGGAAACAGCGGGATTCCTTCGTCGAAAGCGGGACCTTGTAAAAAACGTACATAATCAGAAGTTTTTCGCACGCACCGATTGCGTGACGTACCCCTCTCTCCCGCGCGCGCGCTTCTTCATTACGCGCCGGGCGGACGGCCAGTCCACACTTGTTTGTGCCACCCGCCTGCGCTTCCTCAGCACGGTGCACGCGCGGTCGAGTTATCCCCAAAAAGCGGGACTGAGCCTGTCCCGCGCGGGACATTTAATTTAAATCGGGACGTCTGGTAACGCTGTTGGAGACACTATGGTACCATGCATACTCGATCTTTTTTTAATTAAATGTTATGTGATAAATAAAACGGTACTGATAGTAAGTGATAACGCCTGTCTTTGATCATTGCAGTGGTACCCATAACTTTGAGTTCAGGGCATCACTGCTTTTGTCGCTTATTACTTTGTGATTCGATGGTTAGTTTTAATAGCCTTGTAATTGTGCTAGCTTACCCACCTAGTAACGTTAACACTACTGCTTGGCGGCAGAATAACTGATGGTACCTTAGTAGATGACCTCCTGCAAATCTACCACCTAGTAAAATCGCGTAGAATTTTAATCGTGTTTATTGTATGATTAATTATCTTTAAGCCATTCCTTAAAAACACATGAAAAAGAAAATATATAGGGTAAAAATATGTACAAATATAAAAGATTGAAATTTTACATTAAAATAATTGTTATTAGTGACGTAATTAATACTTAAATCAATAAAGTTTTGCAGTGGCAAAATTATTGTAAAATGATAATAAAGAAAGTATTTAAATAAATTGTATATTTATTTCTTTGCATTCCTTAAAACAATACAGTACACATTTTTAGGTATATAGTGTACCTACGTAGGTATCTATGTCACTATACTATCTAGAGATAATCTGATTTTAAAATCAGAATAGTTTTTTTGTAATATTCTGTATAATTTCTCGTAGATATATATTTTTTTATTGCTTGACAGGCTAGGTTTTTGACCACAGCTCACTTGATGTTAAGTGAAGGTTTGGTCGAAGATGGTATAGCACACCTAGCCTGGAATGGAACTGGTTTTCAAGTGAGGCTGCCGGAACACACCGTTAGATGCTTGGCGGCAGATTTTCAACTTGAGGGTGGCTGAGCTAGCCAGTCGAGTACTAGAAAGTACCTTACCACCATGCTATGGTTTCCTCACAATGTTTTCCTTCACCGGCAGCTAAAGCTCATTGTTGGGGTTTTAACCCACACCCTTCGGCATGCGAACCTACCGCGCTAACCACTGAGCTATCATCACTACAAATATTTATTTAATACTTATTTACTATACGATGATAACACTCAGTAAATCATCCATAAAAAATATAGTAGGAATGAAGTGTATGCAGATATGTATTAAAAGATATTTTACTTCTTTGAAATAAACTGGTACTACTAATACCAATCAACAAATAAAAAAATGTTTTAAATATACTATAGTAGCCATTATTTTTTATCCAAGTACACTTATTAAGCTGCGTCTCCACCGGGCTGTACGACATGAAATGTCTTAGTCGCACGAGTGGACACGCGTCTTTATTTTCTTATTTCAAGTAATCAAAATAACAGACTTTCAAAACATGATTATAGTAACTTAATAAAGTATATAAGTCTCTTTTTAAACAGTATGATACACTACTCTTTCGTATCACAATTCTGGTAAAATGTCTTAAAATCTTAAACTAATTCTTAGTAACGTGTAGTATCGCCGAAATGTGAAGATACAATCGATTGCAAAAGTGTTTCATGGTAGTGGTCAAAAAGTGAAATAAAATTCGTCATAATTATTTCTAAATGGCAATCCATCTTTTTCATATTTGGGCCATTTTGAATAATCAAATAAAATAAATTGTTAAAAATATCGATTTATACAGCATGACTGGTGAGACACCTACGATACTGAAGGAGAGTACTCGGTACTCGACTCTCGTTATAATTATATATGGAATAAAATTAGGTATACAATTTTTGACAAAATTTCCCTATAAATCAATGAAGCGTAGATACACTCCCGATACTGATAACGATGTTTTGATCACGTGACGAGTACGTGCCTGTCCCACCCGCCCGTCATCGGCGCGAGCGTCCTTACAACGTCCAGCTCGTGCGTCCAATTCCATGCGTTGCGTAATTAATTACATAACTTTCGGTTATGTTTACCTAGTAGTAGTAGTTTACATATATTTTAATGTTTTTTTTTGCTTCGTATATGAACACCACATATCACGTCCTCGAGTATCTTAGGTATCTTCCCAGTCATGCGGTATAGGTACTAAACAGCTAATCAAAAACATAAAATTTAACACAACAGCCTTTTATGTCTGAACTATATCTATCTAGTGTAAGAGACTCAACTTATACAATGTTGTCACGTCATGTTACCTAATACCATAATCTACAAAAATTCTACAAAATTTCGCTCAAAATTGTACAATATTGATAGCTAAAAAAATAAGTATCCTAATACAAAATATATAAACAAAAATAAACCTCTACTTGGTGGATTCTTGCTATACGAAAAACTTATTTTCTACATATATATCTACCTGTTATATTTGGTCCCATATTTCAAATATACTTATGTGCTAATATTTGCAAGCTCTTTTCACGATACCCTGTCTTATTTTCAAGGCAATTGAGACAATTCTTTTAAGTTTTTATAAGAAATAACATAATAAAGTAAAACTGTATAACTAAATATCTTGAAACCGCTAGTTTTTAGTCTCTTTTATACATCATCAATACTACTAGTATAGTTACTAACTCACTAATTCTGAGGTACAGTCTACGCCAAACTTTATGATAGCTATCACAGAAATGATAACCTATAATGTAGGTAGGTATAATTCGTGGCTATGAACTTACAGTGAGTTCCATCTTCATAGTCAATCTCTAAGTAATTTTTAGGCAAGATTTGTTTCGGAGCACATGCACATGCACAATACACATTGCACATTGTATTGTGCATGTGCATAGAATGGAGCTCCTGTAGCCGAGAAGAATTTCAACTGTCACTCTTGTAGATTTAGCTTGATCTGCAGTCATAGAAAGAAACAGTTAAATATAGTTAAGTCTTTTAAGCTTAAAGATAATGTAAAAAATTATAATGTATGATAATTGTAAACATTACTGTGTTCCGACCAATCATTGTCTCAAAGTAATGAGCGCCAAAGCAGCGATGCCCTAGACTTTGTTTTGTCAGTCAAATTTCGTTGTATCTCTGCAATAGTCAATGGTCATGGACAGGATTTCTTTGTATCTCTTAATCATCTGGAGGGCATTCCGTTGGTCCCATTAATTTTACATTAAAAATCTTTAGGTCTATCTAAAGGTATTTTTTATCCTACCAGCTTATTTTGCACCATAATTATTGAGAACTATTAATTACTACACTATCAGTATAATGCAATTCCAGAGCTTTAAAGATATCCTTCTGTTGTGTTCTCCTATTGGTCTCTTCTTTAATTTTCTTGTTCTCTTTTTCTCGGGGAGGGCATAAAGTTTGGCGCAAACTGTAGTAATCATAAAACATGTCGCCTTAGACGGGATCTCTATCACGTGTATACTTGACTGTACCGTCTCGTTCCATTTTTACAATAGAGCTCCAGATAAGGATGACCAAGTAGATTTGGAGCACTGTAAAATAAAAAAAAACGATTGAAGAAATGTATAAAAGTATTCTTAGATTTAGACAAATAGTAGACAAAGTAACAAGTAGATATATGATGCCATCAGCAGATGCAATGTTTAACTTTTTCCAAGTGAGTGAAACGTAAACAACAATTTCTACCATGATATGGTACAATTTTTACCATGTTATGGTACAATTTCTACCAAGTTATGGTACAATTTCTACCATGTTATGATACAATTTCTATCTACGTACCTATATATACGTTCGAAGATGGTAAAGCACACCTAGCCTGGAACGGAACTGGCTCTCAAGTGAGGCAGCCGGAATACACCGTTAGATGCTTGGCGGCACATTTTCAACTTGAGGGTGGTAGCTAGTCAGCCGAGTACTAGAAGTACCCTACCACCATGCTAAGGTTTCCTCACGATGTTTTCCTTCACCGGCAGCTCAAGCTCATTGTTGGGGTTTGAACCCACGCCCTTCGGCATGCAAACCGACCGCGCTAACTACTGAGCTATCATCGCTACACACCTACACCTTCACATAACATCAGGTGAGCTGTGGTCAAACACCTAGCCTGTCAACTATAAAAAAAAATACATATCTAATTATTACATAATTTAGACACACAGGCGTAGAACAAGATTTGATATTTATGTAAATTCATTACATTGTTTGTCCTGAGTAAGAATCGAATTATTCAGTGGAGTATACTGAAATCTGCTATCATCTTAACTAAGATAACCAATAGTACCAGAGAGAAATCTTACTATAATGATAACGCTATTTATATATAAGATTGTGATACAATCCTTCAAACTGTTGGTGGGTCTTTGCTTGAAGCATATACCTACTACTGCCTGTTTGTTTTCGTACAAGCTTTGCTTAGTTCCCAAGCTTGTATGATGGTACTCATATAAATAATAGAAGACTTAAATACTTCATTTGTGAAAACATATTTACAAATATTTGTCCTGTGTCTGGGTGTTATGTATGTGTTATATGTACCCATGTATTTACAAAAAAAAATATTGAATTATTCTATTAGCTATCGACCGCCATGGTACGTACAAGATTTACTTTGTGTCAGATGGCGCTGTATATAATGTTCTACGATATATTAAATTTAAAAAAAATCTACAGAACACCCAGACACAGAAAGCAAAAAGTTTGTCCTGGACCACACCCTATAGCTTTAATGAGCCAACAAGCTTACAAATAGTTTGTCGGTGGAGACTTACTCAATTGGAATAAGATGAGGAACAGCTCGCTGGCGGTTTCCTTGGTGAGGAAAGCGATGCTGTAGACAAAGCCGATGATGGAGTAGCCTATCTCGAAGTACAGGTACGACTTCATAAGTAGAACGTGTTTCTGGAACGCAAGAAAATTATAATAAGAATATTGTAATTGACAATTGTTTTTTTAGATTTTTTCGAGTTCATTTTGTTTTTGATTTATTTTTAAATTTTTTTAAAGGTTCGACCACGCTTGAGATGTCGATATGAGTAACCATTTTTTTTTTACCATTTAAAAAATACGTAGGACAGCTGGCGGTGGATGGAAGCGAAAAGCTGAAGATCGGGCTGAGTGGCGTGTCTTGGGAGAGGCCTATGTCCAGCAGTGGACTAATACGATGATGATGATTTAAAAATATCAGAACTTTGCTAATTAACGATAATGTCAGCATTCAGAAGTTTGATCGTGTCGAAATTTGGTCTTACGTTACTGGTTTTTAAAGATTTTTTTGTAAAAGTAATGAGACAAACGAGTCTCTGATGGTAAGAGATAACGCATGCCCATTATCCATTGCAGCGATACAAAGAACTTTGAGTAACAAAACAAAAAGTCTAGGGCATCGCTACTTTGGCGTTCATTAGGTACTTTGTCAGTTTATTTCTTCTGTATTGTATTATTTTTAGTGTGTGCAATAAATAGTCAATCGATCAATCTACTTTGTGACTTTTGGTAGTTAGTCTCAAGTTCAACAGCCCTGTAATTTTACTTAGGTGTTATATTTCCATAATTAGAAGTTTACAAGGAATGTACTGAGTATTGTAGAACACAAAATTACTGTGTTCAATTCTGTAGGTAATTTAGATTCAAGACATTATGATAAAAGCGGTAAATTACTGTGAAAAATAATGACGCCACTAAATAGAAAGTTCTTGGTTGCACAAGGCAAAAACGGAAGAACTGTGTTAGTAGCGTTAATTATTATATAATTTTAATTGGATGAGCACTGCAGATAAAATTATACTGAGGCCTAAGCAGCTGGGCAGAAATCTGCGCCGTAACATTGTGTGCTCTCGTTTTGAGACACGAAGTTAAGGCACAGAATACATAATAGTACAATCTTTTTATGCACAATAATTCCTCTGGGAAGTTACTGCTTGACGGAGGACTCCGGAATTCCACTTACTGTCAGGGGAAATGTAGTCAAACACCTCACACTCATTCATGCATACTCACACACACCATCAAGCACACAACGGTGTATTCCAGCAGCTTCACTTGAGAGTCAGTTCTATTCCAGGCTAGGTGTGATTTACCATCATTGACTACACCTTCAATTAACATCAGGTAGGCTGTGGTCAAAAACCTAGCTTGTCAAACATAAAAAAAAGTGGCACTGATACATCATCCTATACAAAACACTGAACTACGCTAAATCGGGCTATTCTAGATGGCGCCACTTTCGCGGCGTGTCTCCAGTTATTTTGGCTTTACGTTGGTCACTTCGTAGTAGTACATCGTCAAACCAATAGATGGCGTTGGTTTTAATAGATAAAAACTACAACGGTATTTTTGTTTCTTCACGATGAGATATTGTGACCTAACTAGTCAATGAAAGCTTTTTTTTTGTAAAAGTAATGAGACAAACGATGCGCTCTCCTGATAGTAAAGGATAACACATGCCCATGCCAATTGCAGCAATACACAGAACGTTGAGTAGCAAAACAAAGTCCGTGGTAACACTGCTTTGGCGCTCACTACTTTGAGGCTTTCGATGGTTAGTCTCAACAGCCCAGTATTTTCGCTAGCTACAGTACCCTTCAAACAGGAATAGAGTAATGTTGACACACAACTGATTGACGGCAGAATATCTGGTACTGCGGTGGCACCTACCTAGACAACTTCCTGCTGAGGAAATTTACCACCAAGTGATGGCTAATGGTCATCTTACCATATGTAACGCTACAATGAAGGTGACGGTGAGAATAACTTCCACTATCAGTGCTGTGGTGTCCACTATCAGTCGAACATACTCGGACGCTAGTTCCGCTTGATCGGTGTCTGACGAGTTCCTGATGATGGAGATATAAAACGAGAGGAAGCAGGTCACTATCAGTGTCAGCATCTGAAATTATAAAATTGCACTGGTTAGTAAAGTTGTTTATGAAGGTTGTAAATGCAGAGAGTTGGATTTATTTCTTGAATTTTTCTTTCGTGAATTTAGTATTGAGCCATTAAGCCAGAACTTTGAGTAAATCTGTCAAGTTTGGCCTTAATTGAATTTGGGCTAACGAGTTCCATACTGACGAAGCTGTTTCACAATCAACCCAACATTCGAAACTTGTTGTTTCTTAATGTTTTTATTTAATACCAGCTGCGCTACGCGGTGTTACCTGCTGTTAATCCAGAGTCTCAGCTACCTCCATACCAAATTTCATTTAAATCCGTTTAGTAGTTTTTGCGTGAAAGAGTAACAAACATCCATCCATCCATCCAAACTTTCACATTTATATTATTGGTATTTTATTACAATCTTTGTTAAATAAATAAATAAAACACACAATTAAACCTCGTTGAAGTATGTTTCGGTATCAGGTTCTCTTCGACTCTAATTTAGAATAACAAAGCATCTATAACAATTGTTCATTTGTAATATAACCTAATTTATAAAAGTACCTACTGAAGTGGCGATATTTGAGGAAGAGTTCCGATGCAATACCTTGGTTTTCTCTGTGTAACCGAGAAAAGTTACAACATAGAGCGTACGAAAGCCTTATGGTAGGTAGGTACAAATAGTTTGAATGTCAGAATAACCAGCAGTGAGAAACCAGCTGCCCATAAAAATGTAATATGTGATGACTGCAATGAAATGCAATGCCAGAAAATAGCTGTTGAACCTTGACAGCTCTGTCGGCTCATTGGTAGTATGTCTTTTTTAAGAGCTGCAGGGTGTGGGTACGATTTCTACCCAGGACAAACGTTTTGTGGTATAAAGTATGTACATATTAACAAAAAAAAAAATTAAGTATTTATTAGTAAGTCAGTTATCTGACTTCCATAGTGCAAGATTTAGGGGTCAGATGGCGCTGTATGTAACGTTCTACGATATTCATTACTTATTTACAATATTGATTTTTTGGAGAAGGGAAACATGATGCAATTAAGTTTGTTTATGTTTATTATAAAAACATTGCAAGATTCACCAAAATACAACGGAAGTTAATTTCAAGGATATCGTCATTTATACCCATACATTTTTTTGTAAAGTAACAGTTGCCCAATAGTGATTGGTCAGGCATTTTGACAGTTTTAAAAATCGTGGAACTGGAAAATCGATGAAAAAAGCCTACTGGGGAAACCATGGGAACCCCACCAAATACCTCATGGTGGTGTGGATATAAGTTTTCGATATTATCATAATAAATAGCTAGATAATAAAAATGAATCCAATAAAAGGGAAAATTGACGATTTTCTAAACATATTTTCACCTTTATAACTCGATACATGTGAGACTATATTGTCTGTATCGAGACTATTATAAACAAAAGGTGTGTCAAATTGTATTCTCTTCAAGTTTGTTTGAGTCGTAGGGTCAACCGTTGAGGTATTAATTTAAAAAAAAACATTCAAGATGGCAGCCCGCGCGACCACTCCTCGAGGTCACACATTTGGATATTTCATTATAGTACAAACCTAAACGACATAATAATTTCAAAATTGTTACTACATCACCTTTTTTGGGTAAAAATCCTCACTGAGTACTGACTGGACTATATTTTCAGTCAAAAACAAGTACAAATAAATAATTAAAACACTCACCAAGTTTATATACGCAAAGGCAATAAGCCCTTTTCTGAGAGGGAAGCAAAAGCAGCATCGCGTCAGTATTGGTATCTCCACTGAATTCCGTATTTTGTCCCTGAAATTAAAAAAAAAACAATATAATTAGATAACATTCTTTCGTTATCTGTACTTTTTTTTTAAATATTTTTGCTGTGCACAATAAAGAGATTCTACCCATCTAGGTATAATACAATTAAATAATAAATTTTAAAAACGTAGTAAGTTCTAAATTTTTTATTCAGTACCTCCTACATGAACTACACAATTATTCTTAAGCCTCAGGCAGATGCGACATAGAAAAGGACATCATTAGACGAGGCTTTGAGTGGCGGCTCGTAATGTGGTCAGCAAAGCCTGCGGCTAAACTTGCTGCAACCGTTTCTGGTGACGGACGCGGTAATACACAGTGCAGCCTGTTCCATACAAACTCGATCTTAGCTCGAGCGCGGTCGTAGCTAATTTCAATTTAATAAAAAAAAATTAGGGTTAACTGACTAGGTGTTGACAGATCATCACAGATCACAGATCATCTGATGTTAAGTGATGGTGTGTTCGAACATGTTAAATACACTAAATGTAATGGAGCTGGCTCTCAAGTGAGGCTGCCAGAACACACAGATGCTTGACGGTAGATTTTCAACTTAAGGGTCGTAGCTAGGCACTTGAGTACTAGAAAGTACACTACCACCATGCTATGGTTTCCTCACGATGTTTTCATTTACCTTTTTCATGCCCACCATGAACACACCGGTACCGCAGACCGCGTCATTCTGGATAAAGACTATTACAATCTAATTACTACTTCTAAGTAAACCCTTGTCTAGAAGTAGCCCATCTTAGATCGCATCACCATTTATATCAGGTAAAATAATGGTCAAACGCAAGCCTATAAAATACGAAAAAAACTACTTAAAAAAACATTCAGTAATTACTAAGGCACGTCGAAATAAGCGCAGAGTACTGAAACAGCTGCAAACTTTTTATAGATGATGGTAATAAAGTGTAATAATTTTAAGCCGTTTGTTACTCTAATTATACACGCTATATACATAAATAAAGTATCTATAGAGTGTCATAAACTTGGGTTTTCCTATTGGCCTCAATCTTCAGCTTTAATCAACTTTCCGGATCTTATTCTTGTAAAAAATACTTCTCAGTAATTTCGAGTCGGTAAACAGAAATATTAATCGGAACATGGGATAACGTCTTTGTCTTTTCTTGGAAATAGGAAATGATTACATAAAAACAGAGGTTACAAACAAGTTTTACAAAATCAACCTTTACTTAATTAAACTTGGCTTAGCTTGGGGTTAGCTGGCGACTTGTGAAATGTTGTACGATCTTACTTGATGGATACATAGGTATTTATTTGAGGCACACTTGTGATCGACAACACTCCAACGCAAAAAAAAACGACTTAAAAGAGTCCTATAAAATAAATCAACGAAATGTCCTAATTTTTTTTGCTGGGTAGTTAAAGTGTGTGTTAAGAGCTAGTTCCATTCCTGGCTAATTTTTTTACCTTTTTTTATTAGTTACCATCTTCGGTCACACCGTCACTTAACATCAGGTGAGCTGTGGTTTAATAACTAGCCAGTTTACAATGTTCGTACGTACGTATGTAGGTACGTGTTGCTATTGCTATAACAAGTAGCTAAGTAGTATGCAGCTCTCTTTTGAGACAGCCCTGTTGGTTCATTGGTAGTATGTCTGCTTCGAGAGCTCAAGGGCGTGGGTTCGATTCCCACTCAGGACTAACATTTATGTGACTATCATCGATGTTTGTTCTGTGTCTGGGTGTACTGTATGTATTATAAGTATGTATTTACAAAAAAAAAAAGTATTTAAGTATTCTATCAGTTATCTGTCTTCCATAGCACAAGCTCTGCTTAGTTTGGAGTCAGATGGCGCTGTGTGTAAATGTCCTATGATATTTATTTATTTATTTGTCCAAATAACTACAACACTACTCGCTTATTAATAACAAGCGACCCGCCCCGGCTTCGCACTTGTGCAATGTAGATACTAATGTGGTACATATGCAAGTAGAAACCTATAAATCTTCCTCTTGAGTAATTATATCTATTGGTGAAATTCACGTGATAATCCGTTCAGTAGTGTTTATGTTTATCGCGAACAAACAGACAAACAGACGCGGCGGACGATTTTATTGGCATGGTACCGCCGCAACCGCTAGGTCCCTGCATTTTAAATCTGTAATATCTTCGGAAATATTCATTTAAATTATATGCTGTATGGGGCCACATTGATCTATATTAAATGGACAATGTATTTAAGGTACTTAATTGGATAAAAATTAGTTAGGTATTGCTTAAAATCACTTCGTAAATAAGCCATTTTTTCCCGTAAAATGTAAAGGATAAAAAATGGTTATTGTGGGTTATACTTATGAGATAGACATATTAGACATATACCATCGCAGACTTTTTTGTTGACCTTTTTAAGGTGTACAATACTGTAGTACATTATTTTGATTTATCTCGTGGGGTTTCAGCCAGCGTTTACAATGTAAGCGCAAAAAAATGTGTTTATTTACGACATCACATTAGAAACCTCTAAATTTATCAATGTTTCTCTACAATATTATGCATGTATTATACATATAAACCTTTCTCTTGAATTACTCTATCTATTAAAAAATCGTCGCTTAATTGACGTCTCTGTTATTAAATATTCACAGAGTAATTGCAATATAGAGATGCAATCATAAACCGAAACTGTATACTTAAGTGTTTGTAGGTCTTGTTTTGTAATGACCGCATACATAATCATTTGCCTTTTGCGGTTACCAGGCTGTGAGAACTCCTAGAGTATTTTCATAACGAAAACGCTCTAAGAACTGTATTTGGTAAGGTAATTTAGGTTAAGTTTTCTTTTAAGTGCAGGATAAACGAGATTTCACTGACCATAAATAGAACACTTTTGTGCTTAACTAAACTAGGCTATGTAGGTAAGTATCCGTTGTTTCTTTTCTCCGGTAACTGTTAGAATTGGTTTTTGGGAAATCTATACCAGTTTAATTACACTATCATATTTTATCTGACCTTATAATTCCACCCTGCCCATTCTACTATCGGATCAGCCTGAATCTCTAAAAGCCAACACCATTTCATGGTCGATGTTCCATAAACTCGAAATAAATCCTAAAAATAAAACCTCCATTGTTAAAACTGCTAAATAATGGAATTTGTTGCCCGAGTGAGTTCCCGATAGAGAAACTGGGTCTTTTCAACTCACGAGTGAATAGGTATCTTGTAGGTAAGCGTGCTCCATCGTAGACCGCATCCCCACTTAACATCAGGCGAGATGGCATTCAAAGGCAAGCCTTATTTGACAAGCTTTTTGACAGCCCTGTTGGTTCAGTGGTAGGATGTCAGCTTCAAGAGGTGAAGGGCGTGGGTTCGATTCCTATCCAGAACAAACTTTGTTGTCCAAACAAATGCCCATGTTATCTGATTTCCTTAGTATAAGTTTTGCTTAGTTTGCGGTCAGATAGCGCTGAGCGTAATGTCCTACGATATTTATTTATTTGTGATAAAAAAAAGATTCCAGAGCCAAGAAATTGCTGAGTAACATCACGGCCGAAGTGTAATAACATTATAGAAAATTCAACTCTTTCTGTGTTTTATTTAGAGTCAAAATGTTTTGTTACGCCGATCTACCGTATTGACTCAAGTTTGCAGAGACCAATGGGATTTTTTCTCATATTTGATTGAAGTAGCATCAAAAACGCTGATGCGGCAGGTCGATGAGCGTAAAAAACATATCTCCTATAAAGCATAGAATAGAATATAACTTTATTATACACCAAAAACAAATCACAATAAAATACAAATGTGAAACATAAAAATAATTAAAAAAAGAAGAAGATATATAACATAACCAAACAATAAAATAGATATTTGATGTATAAGGGCGGTCTTATCGCCTAGAGAGATTTCTTCCAGACAACCTTTGGATGGAAAGAAAAGCAAATAAATATTAGGTTGGTGTATAAAAAAAATAAAAATAAAAGAACAATGCAATAAACGTATGAACAACGTACGTACGTAGAATATTGTTTTATTTTCATTGCAAGAGAGAAGAAGAAGATTAAGATATATGTATAGACGGATAGGTAAAGGTTAATGTTCTCGAGAAAAACAGTAGTTAGCTCAATCTTAACAAGTAATTTAAAATTCATAAGTGTTTTCCCCAAATAACAGAACATTTAAATTTATGTCATGTCCTCGGTCATTTTCCGCTTCAGCTATTCCAAATGTAGCTCAAATTATCATCTCATTTAAATGATGTTATATCATTTGTGATGAGGTAAGTAGGTATTATTACCGTTTGAACAGATAATTACAATACATAATGGTATTTTTAGTAAGTTCATATTTATAACTTTATAACTAGCGACCCGCTCCGAATTCGCACGGGCGCACTTTGTTTTGGTGACTTGATTAAAAAAACATTTAATTTCTTTACTTATACAAAATATTTTTTTAGGTTGAATGAAAATTATCAGCAGAATCAAAAATCAAAATCAATTTATTTGGCATGTATTTTGGACTCACCCATTGGCTCCGAAGTAATGATTAAATTGTATTTCAGACGCCAATGGCTTCTTCTGAAACCTTATTCAACAAGAAAATGCCATAAACAGACTTAAAAACAATACAATTTTTTAAAGAATTACTTTGATCCTATCTTAGTAATAATCCTACTTCTACTAATATTATAAATGCGAAAGTTTGTGAGTATATATGTATGGATGGATGTTTGTTACTCTTTCACGCAAAAACTAAGACCCCAAACTAAGCAGAGTTTGTGTGATGGAAGTCAGATAACTGATAGAATACATAAATACTTTATTTTTGGAAATGCATACTTATAATACATACAGAACACCCAGACACAGAACAAACATTTGTTGATACACAAAATGTTTGTCCTGAGCTGGAATCGAACCCACGCCCTTCAGCTCTTAAGACAGATATACTACCAATGAGCCAACAGGGCTGTCCAAATGTATGTAAGACCTATTATATATTCTTGCAAATAAATTATTTAATTTGATTTGATTTTAAGGCTACTTTTAATCTGGTTTTAATGTAGCAGGTAACACCGCGGGGCACAGCTTGTATTAATCTATATTGTGTATATAAATAAATACCTATACTTTAATCTATCCTCTGTAAATATTATGTAGGCGCCTAAAATGTTTTCTGTGGCTCGACAGGCAATCAGAAAATATCAGCTTAATACCATAGTCAGGTACTTCTGAAAGTATGTTTCAATTTACAACAATGGCATGGCTATAGGATCATTTAGCTATAAGTACATTGATCCACAGAATGGTCATTGTTGCACTTCCTCAATTGCATACTGTCAGGCGGATCGGAAACCTTGAAACTTCTACAATTACGCGAAAACACGTGCTTCTCAAAGTTATGGTCTGTGAAACGCTTGAAAAAAAGTGAGTCTAAAAACGAACTGAATGTTCCGTATGATAAACACTGAACATAACTCAATATTCGCAAGTTTTGTTTGACAATAATACGCGAATGAAATTTTGTAAGAGAGTTGTTCATAATATCAATTTTATGTGTATATATATCTGTTTATTTCACATAATGCATGTAGATGTTCAAAACCAAAGCTGGCAACATCGTGTTTTTGGGTCACCAAGATACAGACTAAGCCTAGTTTGGGTCCCGATGTATAATGCCATATCATTTACTCTAAATAAATAATTATGTAAAATTATTAAACTGTAAATGTATTGTTTGTAATGAAATTAATGTTCGTTAAATAAAGATTTATTATTATTTTTAATTATTCATTATTCATTCGTGACCATAATCAGTTAAGAGTTTAAACAACTCATAAGAGTTGAGTTTACAGTTTAAGTCATACACTATACAGCCCTGTTGGCTCATTGGTAGCATGTCTGCTTCAAGAGCTGTAGGGCGTGGGTTCGATTCTCACCCAGGACAAGCATTTTGTGATATAAAACAAATGTTTGTCTGGGTGCACTGTATGTATTATAAGTATGTATTTACAAAAAAAAAGTATTTAAGTATTTTATCAGTTATCTGATTCCCATAGTACAAGCTTTGCTTAGTTTGGGGTCAGATGGCGCTGTGTGTAATGTCCTACGATATTTATTTATTTATTTATTTATTTATTTACTATATAGTTGAAGACGGTTACGGTAATCCTAAAATTAAAAAGTTGTTAATATTAATCAGTAATAACGGCAAATAGCTTAGCGAGATTAATATAGAGTTTAACTTTGGAATTTATCTGAGTGATCGTATCTTGGTCAAAGTAATGCAACAGATACATATCACCGATAACTCATCATATTAGGAAGCTGATGTGGTAGTAAGTTGGACATACACATCTGTTGCAAAAGCGATAACCAGCCATAACAAGCCGTATCACCCAGAGATAGCTCTGGGGCGGTGCTGGTTCTTGAATGAAGACAGCAATTTGGCAAACGTAGCGTAGGACTGAGATTCGATGGAGTAACGATATGCGTAGGACCGCTGGCGGTGGCTGGAAACGAAAAGCCGAAAATCAGGCTAAGTTACGTATCTCGGGAGAGGTTTATGTAAAGAAATGGACTGCAATAGGTTCATGATGATGACGAAGGGTAGGTACTACTTTAATTTATCCAGAGAATAGCCCCTACACCGGCTTCACACATTTTTGTTTTTATGGTTGACAAGCTAGATGTTTGACCACAGCTCACCTGATGTTAAGTGAAGGCGTGGTCGAATATGGCAACGCACACCTAGCCTAGAATGGAACTGGCTCTCGAGCGAGGCTGCCGGAACACACCGGTAGATGCTTGGCGGCAGATTTGAAAATCTTGAACTTGAGGGTGGTAGCTAGCCAGTCGAGTACTAGAACCATGCTAAGGTTTCCTCAGGATGTTTTTCCTTTACCGGCAGCTCAAGCTCATTGTTGGGGTTTGAACCCACGCCCTTCGGCATGCGAACCTACCGCGCTAACCACTGAGCTATCATCGCTACATACATCTAATGCCCGAATAAATATCTCAAGTGATAATCTCAAGAAGAAGAAATAAGAAAACAAACAGATACACGTCAAATGCGACTAAATTTTTATATCTAATATATTCAGTGATGAGACAAGAAATGCACAAAAAGTTTTAGAAACACAGATGAAACAAACGTGACAGTCGCGAAATTACTATGGAGATGGCCAATGATTGTTAAATACTCTTCAATTAAAATGCGCGCTCGCCGTCTGTCAGCAGTGTTGCAACGCTACTTATCAACCATCCGTCCATCGTTATCGACGGATGCTAGGCCACGGGAATACGAAAGTTCATTTTCACATTTATGCTTGACTAAGTAAATAATGCTTTGAATAATTTAGCTTGATAAAAATACATTAAATGTTGCAAGTATTTATATTTAATGTTGTTTTTAGTTATAATTAACATTAGTACCTAATTGTACTACATTATTTTTTTCTGTTTTCTGTTGTTGTTGAAGAACTATGAAATTTATTTGGGAATTGATCTGTGTAATTATACACGAGAATGAAATTATCTGGTACAATAATAAAGGATGCATCATGACACGCAGGGTCCGGTAGACAAAGTTGTTTCGTGTTATTTTTTTTCATTTTAATCAGTAAAAAGATTTGAGGAAAAATATCTTGCAAATATTTTTGAGAGATCCTTATTTTCGGTACATAATTATGATAAATTTCCTCAATGGATTTTTTTATAAAAACTATTAAAATATAGTACTATAGCACGTTTTCTGTGTAAATTTTATAATTTAAAATTTACGTACGTATACGTAAGTACGTATTTTCATAAATATTATGAATACGTACTAATTACATTTTTAAAGATTGCGAACAGTTCTTTATATTTAATTATCCTGTTTTCTTCTTTTTTTAAATAACAAAAATGTTTTAATTTGATTAATTGTCATTTAATGAATTTCACAAATCGCAACGTCAACGCGTAACTGTTACATTTTGGCTCCACTAAACGTGACATGTATTGTGTTGCGCTGAATAATTTTATTAGTGACTGTGGCCGCCTTAAAAGGCTAAAAATTACTCGAAAAAAGGTACATAGGGCATGAATGACTAAGTATCATATGATCAAGTGTATATGGTGTATAAAGTCTCGTATGGAGCGCCAGAACTCGTGATCACTCACCAAGACTCGTGTCGTTTCAAGTTTTCAATTTTTCTGCACAGTTCAAAGGCTCTTTTGCTACCCTGTATTCGGTGTTCACGTGCTTGTCGATGTCAATCTGCGCTTTTTGAAGCGCTTACAATATAACTTGGCAGACTTGTACTCAAGCATTGGTCGTCTAACGTTTGCTTTGGTTATAACTAGGTCAGATTAAAGCAGCATACATTTTCGGCTTTACAAGATTCCTGCAGTTGTTTCCCAGAGTTCTCACAGAATACCTAAACGATTTTCCGGCGCAATCCAAAGTGGCGTGGCACGTCGCGCGTCGTCCATCCACTTTCACCTGACCCTTATTTCATGCCCTGATCAACTGGGACGGGCACGGAATCGTTGCAGAACTGTTTGAGGTTGCCGTTCATTATCGCGTCACGTCATCATTATAATTTTTGGCTAGTAATCGGCCAAAAATTAATTTGTAGTACGTATAGTAAAAGACGTATTCTACTAAACTCTACGTGTTATCAGACCTGAGTGTCATCCACTGAAACATAATCTCCGATAACTGCAAACTCTTCAAATTGACTATGAAAACTGACTATGGTTTGACACATTTTTGCTTAAATTCTACGAAACTAATTCAACTTGATTAGATGGGATACTCAAACTATAGTTGTCACACATCGAGTCGTAAAAAAGTACTGATGTCTATATTGTGTAGCAAAATATTAATTATACAAAGTTGACGTACGCTACGCATCCTTCACATGGCATAGGACTCATATATCAATGCACTGCTATTTGTTACTTGGTGTTGAATAGCTCGTCGAATGAGCGATGGCCCTTAACCTTTATAATCGTATGCGGATACTTAATAGTAATTTATCGTACCTACTTATACGTAGATTACTACATTTGTATTTTAATTTGTACTGTGATCTAATTGAGGAGAT
Organism: Biston betularia; assembly: GCA_905404145.2. NCBI lineage: Eukaryota > Metazoa > Arthropoda > Insecta > Lepidoptera > Geometridae > Biston > Biston betularia. The sequence goes on along the minus strand of FR989874.1, from coordinate 2,323,275 downwards.
CTAATTAATAATATAAAATACAAGATGTTCGAAAGATCGGAACCCGTCTTACCGGACGGCGCAAACCTGAAAGGAATATAGGCTGTGACCGAGCGAAACGAAAGTCATTTTTATATGTATGAATCGTTATTTGAGTGTTTTTTTTTGTATATTATTCTTTGAGAACTTCTTCCCTTTTAATTATGATTTAAGGTTTAATCACCACTTAAAATCGGAATTATGTCATCCTAAATTGTGAAAACTATGGTATTCATCTTATATCGCATCATGCTCAATATCAGGTAGGGTGTCGTGGAACAAAAACTTATCTTGAACTAGCAGCTCGCCGGCTTCGCACGGGAAAACAAAACTCGATTAACAATATACTTATATCCTATGTCATACAGTGATAATGTAGCATTCTAACGATGAGAGAATTATTAAGATCGGTCCAGTAGTTTCGGAGCCTATTCATATAGGTAAATTTTTAATGTGCTGCGAAAAAAAACTGGACCGTTCTTAATAATTCTTTCATTATTAAAATGCTACATTATCCGTGATGGAAATAGGCTATATTTTATTTAAAAACAATTAGGGATCCGTATGGAAAATTTAATAATGTAACCCAAGCTGTCAAAAATTTGAAAAAATCCTTACTTAGCATGCGCAGCGAAAACTATTGACAATTAAATAAAGCGACGTTTTATAGAGCAAATTGACAGCTACAAATAAGTCCGCAATATCATATGTCTAACTATTACAGTTGTCATCTACAATTTAGGTTTTAATATAATAATTTTTTGTTTGTTTGTATTGAATAGGCTCCGAAACCACTGGACCGACAAATTTATATTGTTAATCGAGTTTTGTTTTCCCGTGCGAAGCAGGGGCGAGCTGCTAGTATCTTATATAATAAACTTTAGGCATGCTTGGTATACGCCCATTGGCATATCCACGTCAATGTTGAGTATTGCGCGGTCACATTGTTTAGTGAGAGAAATTAGTTACTATAAAATTTGTCCTCGATAGCAGTTATGTGAAAATGCTTAATTGCACAAAAACCGTAGGTTTCCTGTGAAGTTATATCAAAGAAAAAACAAACATGTTTGTACTTTCTACATTATTAATGTCAGCAAAGGTTAATATGATTGGACAGCGCGATTAATAAGCTGGTTACACGCAAATATTTGTTCACAAAACTGTGTCACCTTGTTGTCGCCATACACTACAATTTTATATCGAATATTTACACTAAAGTAATATTATAAAGACTAACTAAACTCGAACACTCTCTAGGTAGACTCGAACTAAACAGTTCCACTCTCCCTTCATTGTACGAGCCGCTAAACAATGGAATTTGCTGCCCGAGTGGGTGTTCCCTGATAGATACAATCTGGGTGCCTTCAAGTCGCGAGTGTATCGGTTTCTTCTAAGCGACCGTGCTCCACCGTAGGCCGCATCTTCGCTTAACATCAGGCGAATTAGTGGTCAAACGCAAGCCTATATGTAATTTTAAAAAAACTTTTTAGGTTGCAGTGCTGGTCCAGTAAAAATTATATTTAAAAAAATACCAAATGTATCACCACATCACCACCACCAGCATGTTACCATGATGACAGACCATCACTTGATTGCACAGCTTGATCGATTTGATTGATTTGTTTTAACCTTCTTCAAAAAAATATTTTTAATTTATTACAACATTTTTTATGTACGTTACACAATTAGGTTCTCGAAGACTGCTGGATTGTTTCTAAAAGTATGAGTGAAATAATTTTTTTGATATTATAAATTTTTTTGAAAGCATAATCGTGTAATTTGAATAGAATTTACTAATTGTTCACGACAGCTGTAATAAACATATATTTTTGTTTATCAGGAAACGTCCCTGTTGTTTGTATGGTCCAGTAATAATTTAATCAGCTTCCGTTTGTTTGAGTCCAGAGTTACAGACTCACAAAGTTATGTACCAGCGCCTAATTGCTTACAACTTAAACTTTGGAAAAAAATTGATTCTATGAATCAGTGACTGATATAAGATTGTCCTTTGAGAGAGGCTTGATCCACTGAGTATAGGACACCTATTTCAAAACAAACAATTATTTATAACAAACAAAAACCTGAATCTATGGCCTTTATTTGCGGTAAATCACAATATCTTGAATAAAACGGTAGATTATTGGCATAAAATCAAATTTATGAATGATTTATGAATTTATGATTTTTTAATAAAACAGTAGTTTGTGCTAATTTAAAGCCAAAGGCCAAAATTAATGTGTTGTGTTGTGTTTTCACTGTAAAATTATAAATTATGCTCCATTTGTCCATAAATGGCAAAAAATTGTTTGTATGGAAATCGTACCACCTTAACTAAACGCACTGCTCCAATGAAACAGCGAGGTTTCGGAGTAAACGAAAATATCATCGATGTATACAATTTTTTTTTTGATTTTTTTAAAAACAGCTCAATCGATTTCGATAAAATTTATACAGGATCACCTCTGAAGCAAACCTACCAAGCAAAAAAATATATCATCAAAATCAATTCATAATTGGCGGAATGATCGCGTAACACACATACAAAAAAAATTGAACTTTGAGTCAGTTAAAAATACAAACTTGTATTTTTTTTTATTTTTTTTTATATGGTTGACAGGCTAGGTGTTTGACCACAGCTCACCTGAAGTTAAGTGAAGGTGTGGTCGAAGATGGTAAAGCACACCTAGTCTGGAATGGAACTGGCTCAAGTGATTATGTTATTTAATATTATATAAATATAATATTAAATAACATAACATTGTTACCAACCTTTCAAGAGCTATGGATAAGACAAAATGCTTTTCCCCTAATTGGAACGATTAGAAATAAAAACAATCGATAAATTAGCTACTTACGTACAGCTCGGGTGTAAAGATACTTACCTGTATTGACCTACAGTCGTTCTTCCTTCAAAGTAAGGTCAACACAGTCTATTTCTATCTCGTGTAATATTTCCCCCGCTCCCAATTAAGATAAGCCTTTTGTTTAACTAGTTAACTGTAATTTATGAGTAAATATTTAGTGTATACTACTTATTTGCACTTCTATTAAAAATGATTAAAGCCATATTATATCTACATAACTAAATGGCGTAAGCTACATAATTGCCTACATAATATCTTATAATATGTTGGGTATATAACTATAAACATATATACAAAAGTTCGTCTACTTTGTATGATTTGGACTTAGATTTATTATACTAGTTCTTTTTTCTTCATCAATAACATATTTGTAAAAATCGAAACACTTGACACTGGCCAATGCAAAAAGTGCAATGCCAAACAAAGAAGAAGATACCCAACTTTTTGACGGGAACGCGGGAAGAGTCGTGTCGCTCCGTTGTATTTTTTTCCAAAACTAGTGTTTTGTCGAGTGTTTATGCATAAAAATGGTGGTGTTTTATTCATAAAGTGCCAAATTACAAGCGCGAGTGTGGGAAATTGATATAATGTGGTGAAACGTGACTTTTCGTATTGCTTCCAAAACTCCATCGAAGCTTTATAGTAAAGGCGCCACTACTTTACTAAAGCATGACTGGACTTGACTGACACAGACTGGACTTGGCTAAGACTGGACTTTGACTATAACTGGCTACGAGGACACTTAGTTAACTTTTGAAACTTGAAAATATATAAATACTTGACACTGGCAAATGCTAAAACGCGACGCCAAAACTAAAGAAAAAAAAAACTTTTTGACACAAAGTTGTTGTGCATAAAAAGCAAAATTAAGAATTTTGAAAAACCCACAACGGTTAAAAATTAATTTTCACCTATTTAAGATAATGCACCAATGAAACCCGAACACATAACTAAAAACTGCGTCAAAATCGGACTAGTAGTTTTGAAGAAAAATGGCAACATGTATTTGCACAAACACACATCCTCTCACCCCAAACGCATATATACCGGCTCCATTCCGTCGTGGGTAACAAACAGGTCTGTCATGACCAATTCGTAGCATATGATTTCACTTACCATATTTTCTCAAAATATAATACCGTAGAAGAGCATTACAAGAATAAAAAAACTATCATAAGAGTACCTAATCACACTAATTATATAAAGGCGAAAGTTTATAAGTGTGTTTGTATGTTTGTTACTTGATCACGCTCAAACGGCTTGACCAATTTTAACAAAATTTGGCATGGAGGTAGCTGACACTTTGGATTACCATATGCTCTATTTTTTATCTAGAAAAATGTAGTGTTCACGTGGGAACAACAGGTTACACCGCAGGGTGCGGCTAGTATTTAATCATTTCTAATTTAAATTGTGACGTCGACGCTACTTTCGAACTTCCCAGAGGCCTTCCTCATCAAACATTTACCAAAATTAATCGTAGGCCAACAACAACACAATCAATAATTGATGTTTTTGTTCAATTAAAGCATGTATTTATAATGGGGTTTAGAATTTAAGTGGATTCGACGAAAGTAGAGCAATATAATTACAAAATAACTTTGATCACTCTCATTTTATAAAATTGAAATAATCAACGTTCAAATTATATAATTTGTACTTCAAAGATTGTTTGGTTTGTTTACTTTTTACTATATTTTGGTTCTACTAGCAATTTTTATTATTATTCTCAAAATTTTCCTATCATTTGAAAAAACTGGTTCAAATTTATTATAGTAATGTGTTATGTGTTTACTTGGTAGTAGATTACCTTATCAGGAAGTCATCTAGGTAGGTACCACTGCAGTACCAGATATTCTACCGCCAAGCAGTAGTGTGTAAACATTACTGTGTTTTACGGCTTGAAGGGGCCTGCAGCTAGCGAAATTACTGGGTTGTTGAGACTAACCATGGAAAGTCTCAAAGTAACAAAGCAGCGATACCCCGGACTTTGTTTTGCTATCTCTTACCACCAGAAGTAGGTATCGTTCGTCTCATTAGTTTTACATTTTTGAAAAACATTGCAACAGTGTAATGTAAGATACAGTACCTAATAAACAGACTGTCAGGGAAATAATCGCTTTACACATTAAAAAAACAAATAATTAAATTATCATAATAGTAATGGTTCCTAGATAATTGATTGATTCAGGCGTTACTTTGCGGAAGTTCATTTTGAATGTTCAATGTTTATATTTAGTTTATTTCCGCTTAACCGTCGTTCCAGTTCCAACAAGCGCTTGGTCGAGACTGAGTCAGTCTCGACCAAGCGCTCGAAGAGTCAACACGTCCTGAGGATGCCTCGTGTAGAGGTGAAACACGTGTCGACAAAGTGGTTACTGCAGAGAGGAGGATTCTTGATTATTTTAATTAGATTTTTTGTAGTTTTAATTTTTTATATTTGTCAAATTAAGAATATTTCTAAGTTTATGAGTTCTAGATTTTAAGTAAGATTAGGGTTTTTAATAAATAAGCAGTGTAAAATTAGTTAAATTTAAGTCTCCTCGTCACTGTTGGAACTGGAACGACGGTTAAGCGGAAATAAACTAAATATAAACATTGAACATTTAGTAATGGTTCCGTATAATATATGTATGGCTTTAGATATTTTTTTTAGTACACATAGGCTTGCGTTTGACCGCTAACTCGCCTGATATTGAGCGAAGATACGGCCTACGCTCGCCTAGAAGAACGATTCACTCGAGACTTGAAGGCACCCAGATTGTATCAGAGAACACCCACTCGGGTAGCAAATTCCATTGTCTAGCGGTTCGTACAATGGAGGTAGATTCGAACCGTTCAGTATGAGCTGTTGGTTTTTAGTTTCATCAGAGCGGGAAAAACCAACGCCGTTGACATTGTCGATATACTTACGTACAGCAACTAGGTGTTATCAGATGCGGTGATAAGGTGAGTAAACAGAGCCTGGAACAATGCTCCAGTGGCAGCATCGAGATAAACTCTAATCTTTTTGTCAGTAAGACAGTGCATTGTTATAACTATTTTTAAACGCTAAAGACAAAAGCTAAAGATAAAAGACTGATTAAGCGATGCATTGCAACAGCAAAAGATTTTTTTTATGTAAAGCTAATGAGACGAACGAGACGCTCTCCTAATGATAACGCCTGTTCATGACCATTGCAGCTGCTATACACAGAACCTTGAGTAGACAAAGTCCAAGGCATCGCTGCTTTGGCGCTCATTACTTTGAGACTAGATGGTTAATCTCAACAGCCCTATAATGTCGCTAGCTGCAATACCCTTCAAACCAGACAACTGTTTGGCGGCAAAATATCTGGTACTGTGGTGGTACCTACCTAGACGACCTCCTGCTAAGGAGATCTACCATCAAGTGAAGAAGATCTACAAATGATTATCTAGGCTGTGTAAGTAACAGTTTTTAATAAATTATTCGATTTTATATAGAGTTATGAGTTACAACTTAGTTATAATTATTATCTGCAGTTCTTAGGAACACGCTCCGTGCAATTTTGCGCTCTCTACCAAAGGCATATACAAAACATTTTTGCTGTGCAAATGAATAGGGGCTTATTTTATAATCGATCGGATGAATAGTCGTTTGAAAGTCTGTAATTACCCACAAGAAAGATTTATTTCTAACTTTGCAGGCGTAGTAAAACAAAATGTGTTTTATTTAGAAAAAAATACGCCGTCACGACTCTTCCGCGTTCCCGTCAAAACCTCAAATACATTTTGGAACATCAATTTAAAACTGACGGTTGTAAAAAGTTATTCAATGATAGAGCAGAATATTAACAAAATCTACTTAGACAGGTCAAACGCGAGATGGTATCGCGCCCCGAGGGTTCGTGATTATAAAGCTTAGCAAAAAAAGTTGAAAAATAAAATGGGAAATTATATATTGGCAATATGTATAATATAGATGACTTAATGACAGAAAAAAATAGAGTATTTTGACTGTCTCTTACCCAATTTTAGTATTCAATAGGTCGGACAACCAGAGGGTGGACACGGTAGACTAGCAAATGGGTCTCGTTGCATACCCTTCGGGTACGGAACTTCAAAAAAGTTTTTAGTTCTACACGTGCATAGATTTGATGGATTATTTATTATTGTTCTGTTATTATACTTTGATATCATAATTTGACCTTTGACTATGTTCATAAAACTAACAAAGTAGCGGAATTAATCGTATCAAAACTTTTCCACGCATAATTATATTGCTTATAACACAAAACAACATAACTGAATACCGGAGTCTTACATCAATAATTTTATTAATTGTATGATTTATTTTATTTTAGTTTCGCAAAACTGAAAATGTCAATAAAGTAATATGTCACGTATAAAATGTCAATATAATTAAATGTCCATAAAAACAAAAATATTATAATTACTTACTAGTAATTCAATAATCTCTTAGTTTTAAATAATCGTCAAAGTCATAGAACAAGGTCTCTTGAAGCCAAGATCTTAGTTTGCTTCTAAAGCACGCGATGGAAGGTGCATCCCGGATGGAAGCGGGTACGCGATTGTAGACCGCGGGCCCCAGAATGTATACCGACCTCTCCGACTTGACGAGCCGATGCGACGGCGTTACTAGTTGGTCTTTCTTTTTATTACTGCGAAGATCCAACGTGCTGTGGACGCCCCGGCGTTGAAATTTATCTATGTTTGTATGCGTGTACAGGGCTATCTGGTAAACGAACTCACACGGTAAAGGCAGAATCTGTAGCTCCTTAAACAGATCCACGCAAGAGACGTCGTCCTAAACCCCGCATATGGCACGAATAGCTCGCTTCTGCATAACAAAGGCTCTATTACGATCGGCAGCGCGGCCCCACAGCTCCAACCCGTACGTGATGTTACTGTGGACGTTGGCAACATTGGACTTGCTTCCCAGACGTCCTTACAACCCCTAGATACAATTTATTAGTACCTAAATACTTTTTTCGCTAGCAGATTTATGAGACATTTACTTCGGTTGGTCAAATACGCTAAGTCATAACAGTACACAAGAAACACTATTAACAGAAATAATGTTCGGGAATTCTTTACAAGTTTGAATTGCTTTTAACTAATTTACGTTGATTATAGCTGTGTTCCAACCGCCAACCGGTCCAACTGGTCTTTATGGAAGTCAATGGGGGAGGCCTATGTCCAGCAGTGGACGTCCTACGGCTGAAATGATGATGATAGCTGTGTTGCAACCTGTTATAATTATAGCAAGTGTGCTTGGTGGTCAGCAGATTATTATTGGATAGAAGAAACGTCAAGTGCAAGTTGGATTTGCACACCGACGGTTCGTGGAACTATACAAAATACAGCGCTTAGCGAAAAAAAATAATTAAAGTCACTATTTAAAGTAATCATCAGATGTCTCAAAGTAATGAGCGCCACAGCCTGCGCCAACGCTGCCCTTGTTCAACAAAGTTCTGGCTACTGCTGCAGTGGTCATTGGGCATGGTTGTCAGGGTCACGTTGTCACTTACCATCAAAATAGAGTTTATTTCGTCTCAATGCTAGCTTACAAAAAAAACTATTTATGCTGTTGTGAGCATAAAAATAGCTCGAAAATCACAATCACGTCTACACCTATTCACGACTCCGTCAAATCGAAAATCGTATAATACCACTAATATTATAAATGTGAAAATTTTGGATGGGTAAGGATGGATGTTTGTTACTCTTTCACGCAAAAACTACTGAACGGATTTGGATGAAATTTGGTATGGAGGTAGCTGAGACCCTGGATTAACACATAGGCTACTTTCAATTCCCAAAACATGTAGCGGGTAACACCGTGGGGCGCAGCTAGTTTGCTCATAAGACAACATGCGAATGTTCCACGTTATACGCTTGCTCTAGTACAATAGAAACGCCCTGAAGCGTTAAGCCAGTGGCGTTGTCAGTTACTTTTGAATGGCAGTCATCAGGTCATGACGGGGCCTCCACGGGACCTTAACTTTGACATTAGTCTAGGACTTGCCTGAATAGTTTTAAGGTTTTTCTATCACGCGCATTTAATATCCCTCGCTCGTTGTAAATTGCAAGAGTAATAAATACTTATCGTGATTAAGTAGGCACTGGCACTAGTACTTTAAATACCGATGTATTAAATATATAAATTTTACATGTAAAAAATTGATAGATTACGTAGGAAATTACATACAGCGCCATCAGACCCCAATCAGATCCCAAACTAAGCAAAGCTTGTAATACGTTTTTTTTTTTTGAAATATGAAATATGGAAGTCATATAACTGATGGATTATTTAAATACTTTTGTAAATATTTTGTAAATACATACAGTTATAATATAAGTATACAGAGCACCCAGACACAGAACAAATATTTGTTTATACCACGAAATGTGTATATTAGGTGGGAATCGAACCGACGCCCTTCAGACCTTGGAGCAGACCAATGAACCAACAGGGTTGTTAAAGAGGAAAGATTTGTATTGTTGTATTTTTATATGTAATGAATGAACTTAAAAACTACAGGACCGATTTCAAAAATTCTTTTACCGTTGGAAAGTTATACTATCCCCGGGTGACTAAGGCTACTTTTTATCCATATATTCCCACGGGAACTGGAACTACGCGGGTGAAACCGCGTCGCGTCCGCTTGTATAAAATACATATTTAATAGTTACTGCTTGGTAGCAGAAAATTTGACACTGCAGTGGTACCTACTGGCTACCTAGTACCCGCTATAGAGATCTACTTTTTGGTAAAAAGATCTTATAATTTATAACATTTCATAGTAAGGATTAGGTACGTAAAAACTTAACTAAATACCAAGATCTAGATAGATACTACAAAAATATTAGATTAAATTGTAGAGAAATTACCGTACTTTTCGTGCTAATTCCTTTTTTTTTTAATGTAAAAATAATGAGACAATCGTGTCGCTCTCCTGATGGTAAGAGATAACGCCTGATTATGACCATAGCAACGATACATAGAACTTTGAGTTGTAAAACAAAACCCACCTCCTGATAAGTAGGTGTAGGTACGGACAAGTAAAGTACAAAAAGCATAAACCCGAAAACAAATAAATCAAAACATCGTTACTGTATGTATCGCTACATCTCTACATGTAAATCTCGGCGGTCAAGGTCTGAAAGAGGTATTCGAGGAACGGGTTTCCAAGTGTCGGTTTACTAACACCCAGACGTAACTTAACCTGCAAAATATTATTATGTACAAACCACGAAATGGTACTTAGTCGAAATTATTTTTGTGATTATGAATTCAGAATTGTGTATGTGGGTGTTCTGTATGGCGTGTACCTATTAAAAAAATAGGTTCATGTCTAAAAAAAGGCTTAAGAAAAAAGTTTAAAGTTAGATTTATTTATTGATTTTTAGAACTAGTAATAATAAAATTGAACTGTTTATATTTTAAAATTTTATTAAAGCATGCTGCATGCAAAACGTCCAAAATAAATATTTTTAGACCTTCAATTGAAAATGAAATCGTTAAATATATTTCACTGTGAATAATATTATTTTATGAAAAAAATTAAGTGTTTTTTAAATTTAACGTTGGTTACAATTTAAATGATATTTATTTAAGTAACAATTTAAATTTTAAGCTCAGACCTTACCAATACAATAATTTAAAAAAATCATGTATCTCAAAAAATTACATTTTATACAAAATGTAATTTTTTGTTAACATTAATTATGTATTTATACTCCAAAATTTTAATCATTACTTTAGGGTCTATATAATTACTTTAAAACGAACGAACTCATACGAATAGTTAAAAAATTGAACCCCTTATCTTTAACCATTTGAAAGTTAAAAAACCTTAATTTGTAAAAATTTGTGAGAGTCTTATGGACACCCGGTTGGAACGGAAGGCTTTGTTTTTTATAATTTTAAAATATTTTTGCATATTCTAAAAATTGACGGCAAGCTGAAACGATTGATAAAAGTTTTAGTTTCCTAAGTGATCGGGAAGTCCCTCAAAAATCACTGCAAAAAGATATCGGTATTTGGTGTCGTTTTACATTGTGATAAACTTTTGTGTCTAGCCCCTCAGCCAGGAAACAAATGAGAACGATAATGATAAGGAACTCCTTTTCAAAAACATTAATGCCCACTAATAAATTAATATTAAAAAAAAATTATGTGCAGTGTCATTTGTGATCATGTAAGGGATTCTAACCATACTCGATACATCCAACTATGTTCAGGCATTTTGAAGTAATTTCGGAATAAACTCACAAAAAGTCGAACGTATGCGCAGTTCGATGATATAATTTTATACGTGATTTATTAATGCTTTTGAATAAACGTCGGTAATATAGACAATAGAGCGTCTAGAATGCCTAGATATGTTATGTGTATCACAGTAATTATCTAACGACTACTGTTCACCTTGGAGAAATATCTACTCGCCCTGTAGACTTTATTGTTGAATCAGCTTCAGCGTATAAAATGAAGATGTTTTCCTCGTTAAATGTTTAAATGCAAAAATTACAACATCGAACAAAAAACATTGACGTCACCTGTTTTACGTGTGTAAGTACTTTTACAAATTGTGTTGTATAATTTGTAAAATGACGTTCATTAATTAGGATGTTGACGGCGAGGGTTTTTTGTTATTATAAATTTACGTGCTGTGTTATGTTTTAATAAGGCGATTAGATAAATTCAAAATTAATAACAGTGATAAATAGAAATTAGACATTGATATAATTTGTGATTCTAAAGCTGAAAACCTCAAACGGCACAAATATAGTTATTTGGATAGAATGTATCTTTTTGTGCCGTTTGGGGTTGAAACTTTAGGTCCGTGGGGGCCGGCCGCTCTCGAACTGTATCGGAACCTGGCCAAACGTCTAGAGGAGGCTTCAGGTGACCAGAATGCTGGTATCTACTTTGGTCAAAAGCTAAGCATTGCCATCCAGCGTGGCAATGTTGCCAGCATTCTGGCCACACATCCCTCCTCTGACGGTTTTTTAGACTAAGTTTTTTGTATACATTTTGTAAATAGGTAGTATAATTTAAGGTATTTTTTATTTTGTTTAATAAATCTAACTCTGTATTTGTTAGCTGTGTTTAAAATATCGTATTTATTAATTATTTAATTAATATTCAAATAATTTTCTATCAGCCTCCCCTACAATATATGAGATGTGGCTATAGGCGCACATCAAAGAATAAAATAAAATACTACGAAGAATATATTCATATCTGTATCTATACTATTATAAAGAGGAAAGATTTGTTTGTTTGTATTGAATAGGCTCCGAAACTACTGAACCGATTTCAAAAATTCTTACACCGTTGGGAAGCTACACTATATCCGGGTGACATAGGCTACTTTTTATCCCTATATTATCACGGACGGGAACTACGCGGTCGAAACCGCGAGGCGTCCGCTTGTCTAAAATATATTTTAAAATGTGTAGGATAAAAAATACAATTCTCCTACTCTATGATGGTCATATTAATACGAGTTTACTAAAGCTCATTAACTGTTCCATTTTCATAGATCAAAACAGATACTATAATCATCTTTCAAGCTTCTTTTTACAACCGAAACAAACGCTCTGCCACTCACTTAGTGGCAACCACGTAAATTAAAAGATAAATTATTTTAAGCCATGCCACGAAAATAATAGCTATATAGCGCTACTGATGCTATTCCAAATTAACATCCATATTCAATTACTATCTTAGGCAAGTATACTTTGTAAAAACACTGCATGACTAAACGAAACATATCGATTGAGAAAATCGATTAAATCTGGCGTTACTTCACGGAAGTCCATTTTAGATCTTCTCATAGGTTAGTTAAGCTGGAAGCTAGAGGCTCTTAACTTGGCATTTTTAAGAAAAGCATGAAACCCACATGTACAAACATTGCGTACAACAGAAAGCGACTTGACCCGAATCGACTCGAAATGAGTACTACGCAAAAACTTTCGCTACACATCACTTACTTCAAACTCGTCTCGACTGTAGCCGACATTTTGACAGCACTAAACTATTAAAAAAAAGTTTTCAATAATCACAAATAATACTAAACTAAAAAGAATGTTTATTTTTCAGTTTCCCGCGTATTACCACGAATTACGGTCACGGAATGTTAGATTTATTTGGTGCCGGCGCGGCGGCGTCGAAAATGCAAGTTGAGTTGGACGTCGAACGTGCATCCGGCTACGCGATGTTCTAATCACTGAGCGATCACAGTCTCTCGTTTTCTTTTCTGACGATGTTTATAGAGCTGATCAGGCGAGTAATTATACGTGTGAATGTTTGATAAGAGAGTTGACAGGATGATGGAAATATTTTTAAGTTTTAGTTACATTACTTACATACTCATGTAGAATACTGTGTGAAATACAAACAGAGCATTATTTATTTACCTAAAAATAATTTGCTACTGATACAAGAACAAAATATTTTCTATTTTATTGAAATACGTGACTTGTAAATGTTATCATTAAGTAACGTGTAAATGTATGTATTTTGGTTTCTTATTTATTAATCACGATATTCATGTTTGAAAAGGTAGCTTGCTTTTTTTACCTTCCTTTAATAAATAATAGTTATTTGTTATACAATTTTGATGATCGACCAAGCGAAGAATTCTAAAAAAGTTTTTCATCCCCCCATCTCGGTAAGAGAGTTTTGGCTCTTCGATATCTGAGTGCAAAAGTCGTTTTTATCCGCTAGAGGATAAAGTACATTTGAATTAAGAACATTGTGTGCACTAAGTTTGTGAATTCAAAACATCATTAAACCTATTTACTTCTGCCTCCATGGTGCCGAATTTATCATACAACTTTTTTTAATTTGTTAAAACCTCAGACTCCTTGGTGTACGTTTTTTTGCATTTAGTCATTTCCTCGCTGAGATGTTGCACTCGAGTGCAAAGATTTTTCACCTCGTGCTCTTTTGATTCCCTCGCTAACGCTCAGGATTCTAATTTTGAATCACGAGCGCATGCTTCGTTTGCTCAGTCATCAAAATTGAGCACGCGGTTAAAAAACAACTTTGTACTCTTGTATAACAAATAACTATTATTTGTTACTTTGATACTTACTTATTTATTTTCTATTTTTATTTTTATATCTTTGATACAGTTTTGCGTTAAACATGTTGTAGTATTAATTGGTTAAATTAAATAACTTATTTTGTGTATTCATGTTGAAATTATTAATTATCTCGTGGTATCATCCGCTCCATATAGGTCCAAGTGACATAAGATGCACTCTTGCAGCGTCGAGGTAAACCACGAATGTACGCAACAACCACCGCAGTGGGAACGAGTGGCAGTTTAATCTAGTAGCAAGCCATTTTAGCCCATTTTACTAACTAACTATTAATAATATAACGAAAATTATCCTGATATAGATATATTTTTTTAATTTATATGTATTTGCATTTTTTTACTAGCTTATCTCATTTATTAACTTACTACGAATATTATTAAGTATTTAAATATAAAGTAAAAAATAAGCGGTCTTAAAAAAATAAAGAATTACAAAATATGTCAAACTATCTAAATTGACATTCGTCAATTTTATTATGTATTAAATATAATAAAAAAATATTAATTTATTATAATTATATATATATGTACATATAATATAATTTTTTTATAAATATATGGCCTGATATATATTTTTTTGTAAAATGATCAGAAAAAAGTTATAACGGCTGATAGAAACTCAAATTATCATCGATTTTCACTTATAACTTTGTTATCTTTGTTATTTTATTCTACGACTAAAAGTTACTTGACCAAAGTTGTAGAGAATGTTATTTGCAACAAAAAAAGTTTTTCAATTTTTTTTGCGTGACCAATAGTTTGATCAGAAAATCATAAAGCATAAAAACCATTTGTACCCTTTTTTCTAAGATGGCGGCCGTGGGACAAAGGTTGCAACCCCACAAACTTGGATTTAACTTTACGCGAATAAAATTGCGTTCTCTTACAAATACAACCTCAAATGTAACTTTTCAATAGACTAATATCAATTCGCGAGATTTACGTATGATGTAAACGAAATAAAATGTACGAAAAGTGAAAAAGTGCCGCGTACGTAAATAGAAACTTTTAATACATTTAATTGCATAAATGCATTAATATAGCGCAGGTCATGCCACTTAGTATGGACCAATATGCCCCTATTTCGTAACTGTCTCTGATTTGTATTTGTGTTTTCGTTTATGTTTCTTTTGTGTTGCAAAATTTAATAATTTCTCTCTCTCTCCAAAATCATGCACAAACAACGCACTTAACGCTTGCACATTAAAATGCTAGAGTGCACTAATCCATACTTAATAATACTTTGTGGTAATCTAGACTCCTTATTCGCGAGTCTTGCACATAAACATTTATTTGTAAGACAAATAATAATCATTACAAAATATACCCACATATAAGATGCACTTTAGATTACAAGAGCGAGGTATAACCCACGATTGTAAGATTTATAAGCAAATGCCGCCTACGTGGGAACTACTCAGTGTTTGAATTGCCACTGATCCAAATTGCCGTGTTTGGATCAAATCTATCTCGTATTGATAAACTAAATTCGTCTTCTACTTTATGGGAGAAATGGCAACGGAAGCCTTACTAAAAACTATAGTCAACCAATGTTTTTATACTCAAATTTCATGCTTCTAGTCCAGCGGTTTCTGCTGTGCGTTGATTAAATTGATTGATCAGACAGTCAGTTTCTTTTATAGATATGGAGTGTTTGTTGTAAGAATAAAATAAACTCAGTGATTGCAGTTTTTTCTTCAAAGTTTGCATTATCTATCTATACTATTATAAAGAGGAAAGATTTGATTGTTTATTTGTTTGTTTGTATTGAATAGGCTTCGCAACTACTGGTCATTCTTTCATTATTAGAATGTTACATTATCCGTAACGGATATAGGCTATATTTAATTTACAAACAATTAGGGATCCGTATGGAAAATTCAATAATGTAACCCAAGCTGTGAAAAATTTGAAAACACCCTTACTTAGCATGCGCAGCGAAAACTATTGACAATAGAATGAAGTGACGTTTTAAAGAGCAAATTGACAGCTACAAATAAGTCCGCAATATCATATTATGTCTAACTGTTACAGTTGTTTTTTTTTTTTCTTTGGTTTTGGCGTCGCGTTTTAGCATTTGCCAGTGTCAAGTAATTATATATTTTCAAGTTAAATAAGTGCCATCGTAGCTACTTTTAGTCAAAGTCGTCTTTGTCAAGTCCAGTTCGTGTCAGTTAATTCCAGTCATGCTTTAGTAAAGTAGTGGCAACTTTACTACAAAGCTTCGATGGAGTTTTGGAAGCAACACGAAAACTCATGTTTCACCACATTATATCATTTTCCCACACTTGCGCTTGTAATTCGGCACTTTATGAATAAAACACCACCATTTTTATGCATAAACACTCGACAAAACACTAGTTTTGGAAAAAAATACAACGGAGCGACACGACTCTTCCCGCGTTCCCGCCAAAACCTCGTTACAGTTGTTATATACATCTTATAAAGAGGAAAGATTTAATTTTTTTGTTTGTTTGTATCGAATAGGCTCCGAAACTACGGGATCGAAAAATTTATATTGTTAATCGAGTTTTGTTTTCCCGTGCGAAGTCAAGCTGCTAGTATGAGATAAGCCTGTATTAAAACTCACTAGTTAGTGAGATAGGATCGGACAGAAACACAAGGTCAGCTATTACCTGATCCGCTACTGTCATATACGTTTCATCAGACGCTGACGGACCTGTCTTAGATGGCGAACGAAATGCTTGCGCGTTTTAACCCCGTACAACGCCATCAACCATAGCATAAGAATAACTTGACATCTTTATACAGTTACCGTGTCGACAAAGCAAGTACAATCATAGTAACTGTCAGATATTCTACGGCCAAGCAGTAACGATATCAAAGGGCTATCGACAATTATAGCCATCGAATGTCTCTAAAGTAATTAGCACCAAAGCAGCAATAGGTACTTTGTTTTTTTGTTCAAAATTCTGAGCACTGCTGCAATGTTCATGTACATTGTACAGGCGTTATCATGTACCATTAGGAAATCGTGTCGCTCCTCTTATTACTTTTAAATAAATTAATAAACTTATGACAGTAACATTTTCTGTTCCGAAAGCTTACGGTATGATACATTTTGCAATAGATAAATAAATAATAAACATCGTAGGACATTACACACAGCGCCATCTGACCACAAACTAAGCAAAGCTGTACAAGCTTGGCTTAGTTTGGCAACCTCACTTGAGAGGCAGTTCCATTCAGGCTTCGACCACACCGTCACTTAACATCAGGTGAACTGTGGTCAAACACCTAGCCTGTCATTCATATACATATAAAAAACGCTGACTTCCACAGCACAAGCTTTGGTCAGATGGCGCTGTGTGTAATGTCTACGATATTTATTCTATATATTATATCAATGCTAAGAAGTTTCTATTACTGGTTGTAAGAAGTATTTAAGAGGGGATAGCGGGAAATAAAAACTATTTACAATTTATTACTTTTTTATTCATTGTTTACTTTTTAAAATACTTCATTCTTCAGTTGTAATACAAAATCATACAGTGGAGTTTTTTTTGGCGGGAACGCGGAAAGAGTCGTGTCGACCCGTTGTATTTTTTTCCAAAACTTGTGTTTTGTCGCGTGTTTATGCATAAAAATGGTGGTGTTTTATTCTTAAAATGTCGAATAACAAGCGCGAGTGTGGAAAAATGATATAATGTGGTGAAACATGACTTTTCGTGTTGTTTCCAAAACTCCATCGAAGCTTTATAATAAAGTCCCCTCTACTTTACTAAAGCATAACTGGACGTGACTGACATAAACTGTACTTGATCAAGACTGGACTTTGACTATAACTGTAGCTACAAGGACACTTATTTAACATTTGAATTATGAAACTATAAAATACTTGACACTGGCAAATGCTTAAAACGCGACGCCAAAAACAAAGAAAAAAAAATCATACAGCGTCAGAGATCATTTAAATGATTTTTTTCATTCATAGAACCTGTCTTGATAGTTAGTGATCACTGATAAGCTTAACATACTGATGACTTCATTATTAATAAGGATGTTAGAAGCGGAAAAAATATATTGAGACGAGTGACGCGCCGATTGCGCAGTGCTTCCTAGACTTTTTAAAATACTCACCTAACTTTTTTACTTCGTTGTAGATCTCTGTTTCAGTCAAGCAATTGTGATTTACCGCAAATAAAGACCAAAATAAATGCTAGTAGCTATCATTTCACTGTAAAATTATGCTCTATTTGTCCATAAATGGCAAAAAATTATTTGTATGGAAATCGAATCACCTTAAGCAGGTTAAGTGGAAGTAAACTAAATATAAACTTTAAACACTCAAAATGAACTTCCGCACAGTAATGCTTGAATCAATCAATTACTTATTTGACGGATGTAGCTAAAATAACCTACTACCAAGCTATGGTATTCTATGTTTACCTTCACAAGCAGCTCCAGCTTATTGGTGGCAATTGGTTTTGGTCTGAACGCAGTTGCAACTGAGCGTTTTATCGCTACGTATAACTTTTAAATCATTAGTTTATTTCAAACTCAATAACAAGTTGATCTTAACGTAGATCACGGCGGCAATAGTCACGATTGTACGTCCTATAGGTAAATCCCAGTCTGTTAATAGTTTTGTTCAAATTGTTTTGGTGAAGCTGTCGATGTGCTAAAGGCGTTCCTGATACACCACGTATTGGATTTCTTTACTCTCTTCTAATATGTGAATGGTGTTGTACACTAGGAACAGTTGGTAGATATTAAGACCTGTAAAGAAACATAATTATGTATATAAGATAACCACATTTTATTGACATTTAATAATGTTGACATAATTATTTTATATGTGACATACTATTTTATTGACATTTTCATGGCTTTGACATATGTTGTGAGTTTGATATTTTTAAATATGAGTGGAAATATGACCTGTAACTTTGGTGTTGTTAACAAAAGATTTGTATTTGTATTTGGGTGTTTCCCGTTGGATATAATCTGGGTGTCTTCAAGTCAAGTGTGAATCGATATCTTCTAGGCAAGCGTGCTCCATCTTAGACCGCATCATCACTCAACATTGGGTGAGATGGAGGTCAAACGTAAGCCTATCCCACTAACCCACTGTATAATACTATAAATGTGAAAGTTTGGATGGATGGATGTTTGTTACTCTTTCACGCAAAAAGTACTGAACGGATTTGGATGAAATTTGGTATGGAGGTAGCTGAGCCCTTGGATTAACACATAGGCTACTTTATTTTAGTATACATTTGTATACTTATATAAATATAGGGTTCTTCAAAAGGCGTGTTTTTAGAATTTTTAAAAAGGTTGGTAACGTATTTGTTGTGCCCCTCGTGTTGCAGATAGATCCATAAGCGACAGTGATTGCTTACCATGGGACAACTCGTCTGTTTGTTTGCCGCCAGTGGCAACAACAAATCATAGTATTTTTTTTTAACTTTTGTAGGTATAGTCGGTATACTTGGATGAATATAACTAGATGACGAATTGGCAGTAGCTTTGTTTATGTTACTCAAAATCATTGGAATACCACAGCGTGTATTTTGATATCTTTGTGTCGCAACTTTAACAATGCCTCATCAACAGAACTGTGTAATTTGTTCGACCTTACCATTTTATTACACTCGGTGTATTCTGGGTAGGTACTTCAACAAAAAAACTGTAGGAATTTATTGTATTGGCACAAGTTTTTGTGATTGCGAAATTTTATTTTTGTTTCTATTCAACTTCTTCTTCTTTGATTTTGGCGTCGCATTTTGTGCATTTGCCAGTGTCAAGTGTTTTGATGTTTTCAAAAAGTTAAATGAGTAGCCAAAGCGTAGTCTTCGTCAAGTCCAGTCCGTGTCAGTCAAATCCAGTCATGCTTTAGTAAAGTAGTGGCGACTTTACCTACTGTAAAGCTTCGATGGAGTTTTGGAAGCAACACGAAAATTCATGTTTCCCCACATTATTTCACTTTCCCACAATCGCGCTTGTAATTCGGTACTTTATGAATAAAATGCCACACTCGAAAAAACACTAGTTTTCAAAAAAAATTAATAAGGCGACACAACTCTTTCCGCATTCCCGCCAAAACTCCTTACTCAAATTTGTTTTTTAAGAACCTAACGGTGTTTTTTTTTTTTGTAAAGCATAGAACGGATAGAGTGTTCAATCAAAAATGTAGCATAGTGTAAATGTACATAGGTAGATTTCAATTTTCCATTCTATGGTTTATAGCTCAGTCCAAAATGTTTGTTCTATAAGCTAAATTGGAGATGATGAAGTATCTCGATTTCACAGTACTTACTCAAAAAGAACAGGTAAACCAGATTTTCTTCTAACTGGTCGTATTCGAAAGACAAAGATAGAATTATGTCCAGGCACAGTGTAATGAGTTGAAATCCCACTCCCAAATAGAAGTAAACCTGTAGGAAACACTTGTTCTTCTGAAAACAAATTAAAAATATTTAAAAAAATGCTCATGTCTAGGCCTGTTGGAATACCGACGCTTCGCCGGCACTAGAAGAGGGAGAGACGCTTCGACACACCTCTTCAACCGAGCGTCATGGCATGATTTTGCAAGGCCAGAAGATTGTCTAAAAGAGATTATTCTCTAAGCCCGCATTTTTGCCCGCCAAAATAAACTGACCAAACATGTAAAAATAATAAACTCCATGACCCTTAGGCCAACTAAACACACTGCTCCAATGAAACAGCGGGGTTTCGGAGTAAATGAAAATATCATCGATGTGTACAATTTTTAGATTTTGATTGATTTAAAAAAACAGCTCTATCAATTTCGATAAAATTCATATTGGGACCACCTCTGAAGTATGATCAACCAAACAAAAAAAGAATCATCAAAATTGATTCATAATTGGCGGAATGATCACGGAACACACATAAAACATACCTACCTACAGTCGAATTGAGAACCTTTTGACCTTTTGACAGCCCCGTTGGCTCATTGGTAGTATATCTGCCTCGAGAGCTGCTGGGCGTGGGTTCGATTCCCACTCAGGGCAAACATTTTGTGAATAAACAAATGTTTGTTCTGTGTCTGGGTGTTCTGTAGGTATGTGTTATAAGTATGTCTTCACAAAAAAAAAGTATTTATGTATTCTATCGGTTATCTGACTTCCATCACACAAGCTCTGCTTAGTTTGGGGCCAGACGGCGCTGTGTGTATACTGTATAGTCCTACGATATTTATTTATTTTTATTTTACAACAGTGTACATTAGTGTGCCCTTCAGTGTCCAACACTACAGTCTATACTCCATAATCAGTACTTACAGTGCAGTACTCTGTATATAGAACCGGTTACGTGTACCCGTTTAGAATGATTCATTTAGCCACCCCTAAAGATAACATAGTTATGTGTACAAGAGATCACTGACCTTATGTGCCCCGATCAACAGTATAATGATGAGAATGACATCCGTACACATAAAGGCTATAGTAGAAGCGTGCAGCGTTATCGGGTCCCTGGTGTCACTTTCCGGAGCGGAACGTTCGAAGGCGATATGGTCTACCAGTAGGAATATTAATATTGGCAGAGATAGGAGATTAAAAACCTGAAAAAAAAAACAAAATTTCAAATGAAATGTGGAATTGTTCAACAAGGGATTTAAGATCCGTCACAGATAAGTTTTTTTTTAATGTAAAAGTAGTGAAAAGAACGAGACGCTCTCCTGATGGCAAGAGATAACGCCTGTCCGTGACCATTGCGGCGATACATAGAAATTTGAGTAGTAAAACAAAGTCTAGGGTATCGCCGCTTTGGCGCTCATTGCTTTGAGACTTTCGATGGTTAGTCTCAACAGCCCAGTAATTTCACTAGCTGCAGTAGGTACCATTCAAACCGGAACACAGTAATGTTTACATACTACTGCTTGGCGGCAGAATATCTGGTACTGCGGTGGTACCTACCTAGACGACTTTCGGCTAAGGAAATCTACCACCAAGTAAAATGTTATTAGAGTATAGAATAATACTATGTTTTGTAAGTTACTTCGATGGCCATGTACCGACTTAATACATTCACAAAAACGAGATGCATACTTTAGATGAACGAATCTTTAATGTAAAAAATAGCGCCTGTCCATGACCATTGCAACAAAGCAATGTCCAGGGCATTGCTACTTTGATTCTAATTATTCCGAGTTAATATCAGTAGCCCTGCAATTTTGCTAGCAGCAAATATAGTAATGATTACAAACAACAGTGATCCACTAAGTGATGGTACACGTTTAGGCGAAAAATTAGGATATCTGTGTAAATAGAGAAATCCTGTCCCATCCTACTTCGTACCAATATTGTTGCTGACAACCTAGATTAGCACATAGGCTAATTTTTATCCCCAAAAATGTAGTGTTAACGTTAACACCGCGGGGTTCAGCAAGTATTAAAATGTGAAAGTTTGTTGAGGATGAATGGATGTCAATAACTCTTTCATGCAGAAACTACTTCACGGATTTGGATAAAATTTGGTACACATATAGTTTATGGCCTGTATTAACATATGGGATACTTTTTATATAACAAACTAAACAAACATTTTGTCAAATTCCACGCGGACATAGTCGCGGGTAATAACTAGTAACAGATAATTATATTTATGAATTGAACCATAAATACAATAGTTTTGTGTTTGTCACATCTATTTTTGTTTTGTTGGAATACTTATATAGACATGATAAAATGTAATAAATAGGTACTCCCTAACCCACGTAGCAAGGACATAGAATTATAACAGGTATGTACTTAGGCAGCCCGTACACGTTCAATCATGATCACGATCCGCGATCCGCGATCCGCGATCATGATTTCAAAATTTCTAGATATTATGCGATCCGGAGCATCAGTCCGTCAATCCGCTTCGTACACGATCAGTCTGGATCGCGATCATTGATCGCGGATCGCGGATCGCGGATCGCGCGCTACGTGTACGGGCTGCCTTAGAATCTAGACAACAACTTCAGATTATAGAAGTGTCCGAAATAGCGAAACAAGGCACGTATATGGTAAAAATATCTATAGAACAAACTGTTTTATACATTCGCGACGTTTCTATGACCGAAAAGAATTCATATTGTTATGTTACGTTTTTTTTACTATATAATTTAATTCTTTAATGGAGCGGTTAGGGTTTTTACTCTGCTCTGGAACGGAGCTGAACAAACTAAGTGCTCAAATCACGTAATCGATTTCGTCGTATGTATAATAGGCTATAAAATTTTCCAAAATCGAATCAATCGAAAGAGAAACATAGAAAGTAGACATTAGGTACTTACCAAATTAGCATATGCAAAAATAGTGACGCCCTTTCGAATCGGTATGCAGAAACAACACTTTCTAGTGAGCGGCCATGTAGGCCAACAGCTTATTGGCATTTTGGCAATAACACTAATCGAATTAAGGGTATAAGTTCTTATTTATTAGATACAAAAGAGGTACCCTAGATACAAAAAATAGCTTTATCTCAGTGATTATGCAAGTTGTAACAATTATCAATAAAATAGAAAATCTATTTTATTTAGTCGAAAATGATGACGTACAGTTTATTTTATTTTTTAAAGTTTGTTCACGAACTTTTTTATCAATGAGCAACTGTTTGATTTTATCAAGATTTTTTATACTTTGAATCCAATACAAATTATCCACCGTAATAATAAAAATGTTGGCAAGATATCGTTATTTGTTATTGCGGTGGCCGTCATTCAGGCGTTGCAACACCCACGTCTAACTTTTACATTGATTTGTCAAAAACACTTAATAATTTAAACTGTTTTGAGGATTATTTTAGATAGAATTATCGGCGAGTGTCCATATCACGTGCTTTGACTAAATGAACAACTGCCGCGACATTGCTTCCTCTGAGGTCGTGTTAAATGGAGTTCTTCCTGTCTGTACAATAGCTTGCAATGAAGGCCTACTTAAGCACTTTGCCGTATTAAAGAAGCAATATAATATTTCTTGTATGTTTGTTCCAATCATGAATATCTTTTACTGTGACATGGTGTTTTGATTTGTAAGCTGATTGGAGTTTTTTTATTGTTAGTTATTGTTCATAAACGTTTTGATTTATACATTTATAGCTAGATGCTGTATTCCGTGTCAAGGAACAGTGAAAAAGATGCTTTCTAGGTAGGTACATAAATAATATTATGAATATGTACATTATATCAAGGTTTTAAAAATTAAAAAAATAATAATAAAATATATCATGTAAACTTTTATTAACCTATTGGAAAAAAATCTCCTTAAGTATTACTAATAACTTGTTAACATTAACAGTTTAGCAAGGTGTTTGACAACAAATTACCTGATGTCAAGTTAAGGTTTCTAGATCAAGTGAGGCTGCCGGAACACACTGATAGGTGTGCTTGGCGGCAGATTTTCAACTTGAGGGTGTTAGCTAGCCAGACGAGTACTAGAAAGTACGCTACCACCATGCTATGGATTCCTCTCAATGTTTTCCTTCACTGGCAGCACGAGCTCATTGTTGGGTTTGTACCGACGCTTATCGGTTTGCGAACCGATCGCGCTAACCACTGAGCTATCATCGCTACAATTTTTTTTTATCCTTCAAGATAATAAACTCGGCTAGAAGATAATTTGCTAATTCAGACGCATACTAAAAGGCAGTAAAAGTTTTATGTAAGAACAATTTATTTGTTTTGTGGTAACCCTAAAATTAATGATTTGTTAGAAATGTAAATAATAATAAAATATTACAAAAAATTGAGAACATTTATATATAACACTTAAATCTAACCGGATAATGTAACAACAGTCCTGATTTTTTATTTTAGTATACAGAAAACGTAAAAAGAATTAGCATTAGTAGGTACCTATTATATATTTATGAATACATTGTGCGTGAATGGTACAGTAGGCAAGTAATGACTTCAATCAAATCAGGCGTCCAAACGGTGGGCAGTAATATTTTAATCTATGTATTGTTAGGTCGCCCAATTTGTGTATTGTGTATAGTTGTGTAGGCAAGAAATTAGCAATAAAACAAGTTATTGATTAATTAGATTTCACTAGAGCAAATTAGACCTAATTATTTTGGTATAAATATCACATTATTATAAAACACTAACGATCCGACATTTATTTTTTCAAATCGGTTTACATTTGATCTGAGGTGAAAACTTTAAAAAATACGTAACGCTGGCCTTTATTTTGCTCAGCGTTTGAGTATTGCCATACAACGCGGCAATGGGGCCAGCGTTTTGGGAACTATTCCCATTGATAGCGGTCTTTTAGAGTAGTTATTATTTTAAGTTATTTTGTTTTGTTTAATTGAAGATATTTATTATACTTTTTTTCATAATTTAGCATGATAGTCGAATTAAAATAAACAGTACTAAAGATATTTAACAGCAACTTTAAAAATTACAATTATCTTTTTTTTTAAATAAACGGTATTAAAGATATTTAAGAGTACACTTAAAAATTCCATGTTCTAAATAGCAAAAGAATCAGGATGATAATAAAATTTACCGCTTGACCAAAAAAATACGATCGAAAAAAGAAGTGCACCAATTCCCTTTTTTTAAGTCGGTTAAAATGTAGTAGTCATGACTGTGTTAGAATAAAATAATAATTTAACCTTAAATTACACCTTGTTTAACAAACTTTCTGTTAAGCTATAAAATCCGTGATAGCCTCAAAACTTGACTTGTTTGGTTTTCACGTATATAGAGATATAATCTTCCATATGTTAAAAACATATAGCACAGACTATGGTTATATTAAATAGCAGACAGCCCTGTTGGTTCATTAGTAGTGTGTCTGCTCCAACAGCTGAAGGGCGTGGGTTCGATTCCCACACAGGACAAACTTTGTGGTATAAACAAATGTTTGTTCTGTGTCTGGGTGTTCTGTATTTATTATAAGTATGTATTTACAAAAAAAAAAGTATTTAAGTATCCTATCAGTTATCCGACTACCATCGTACAACCTTTGCTTAGTTTGGGGTCAGATAGCGCTGTGTGTAATGTCCTATGATATTTATTTATTGTATTCGATCAATAGATTGTACGCCATAGACGTCATGGTGAGGTTTGAGTGTGAGTGTGAGTGTGAAAATCTCCAGGCATCAGTTTCTAACTAAAACTCGTCTTTATAAAAAAGTATACAGGGTTATAAACTTGGGGTATACCAACCCAAAAGGGGATCTTTTTACTTATCATTATAAATAACTTTTAAAATTTTCAAAGAAAATAACTCTTTCTCTATCTATCTTTATAGTATCTCTTTAGCAGGAGGTCGTCACGGTAGGTACCGCCGCAGTACCAGATATTCTGCCACCAAGTAGTAGTGTGTAAAAATTACTGTGTTCCGGTTTGAAAGGTACGGCAGCTAGCGAAATTACAGGGCTGTTGAGATTCACCATAGAAAGTCTCAAAGTAACGAGCGCCAAAGCAGTGACGTCCGGGATTTTGTTTTGCTACTCAAAGTTCCGTGTATCGTTGCTATGGTTATAGATATGCGTCATCTCTAACCATCAGGAGACCATCTCGTTCATCATATTACTTACAAAAAATTATTAAGAGTTAACATTAGCGATAAGGCCGCCACTTGTGGCACTAGCTCATAAGATACTTTTGATCTCTATAATTTTTTCTGTTTATGGTGTGCACAATTAAGATCTATCTATCTATCTATATATACTTCTTTATCTATTATTTTGTAAAATAGTTGATTATTATTTCGCGATTTCAGTGTTGGTTCTATCTCAAAAGTTGTTCTAATGTTTACAATAGCCCCCCTCTTTGCAACAACTTCAAGCTATAACCTTGAAGCAAAAAGATTTGGATGAAATTTGATATGGAGGTAGCTGTGACCCTGGATTAGTATATAGGCTACTTTTTATTCTGAAAACATGTAGCGGGTAGCACCGCGTGGCGCAGCTAATATTATATATATATCCTCTTACACAGATGTATCCCAGGCAAGCATACTTTTCAGACCTTTTATGACTAGGTCTTTATTGCTATTTTCTTATTGAAATGTATTTTCCGACTGTTCTTTTCATATTCCGTCTAGATTTTCAACATCAGCTTGAAAGGGTTCCGCAGGTTGGCACGCCTCCTCATCGTCTTTATCCAATGTGGGCATTTGAACAAACTCGTACTGTTGCTTGTTCCTCAACTTTATCATTTCACTTTTCAATGTGAAAATTATGCACACATCGAGAACTGCAATAGAAATCATTACTAAAAAATTACATATTCATAAATGATTAAAATCTTGTTGTTTAACCATCAAAGAAATGAGCGCCAAAGTAGTGATGCCCCGGACTTTGTTTTGTTAGTCAAAGTTTTGTGTATCGCTGCAATCGCTGCAATGCTGCAAAATTGACAGCCCCGTTGGCTCATTGGTAGTATATCTACCTTGAGAGCTGTAGGGCGTGGGTTCGATTCCCACTCAGGGCAAACATTTTGTGACTAAACAAATGTTTGTTCTGTGTCTGGGCGTTCTGTATGTATTATAAGCATGTATTTACAAAAAAAAAAGTATGTATGTATTCTATCAGTTATCTGGCTTTCATCACACAAGCTCTGCTTAGTTTGGGGCCAGAGTTCGCTGTGTGTATAGTCCTACGATATTTATTTATTTATTAATGGTCATGGACAGGCGTTACCTCTTACCACCAGGAGAGCGTCTCGTTCGTCTCATTACTATTTACACAAAAAAAAAATTATAAACAAAATTTACATGACGAAAACGAAAAGGATCAGCTTAATAGTACATTGTAAGTAATTATGTTTTACAAACAAGCTTCTAACAAAATTAATTGGTATACATTAGAAAAGGCCTACGTTCAGCAGTGGGCAGCAAAACGCTGAGAATGATGTTGTTAAACCCCTACGTCGATTCTAAACTGCAACTCTCAACAAGATGTACTTTTTAGTTAGATACCTACTAATTTTGTAGCGATGATAGTTTGGTTTGGGCGGTTGGTTCACACACCGATGGGCGTGGATTTAAACCCCGATAATTACCTTAAGGTGCCGGTAAAAGAAAACATCGTGAGGAAACCATACCATGGTGGTAGGATACTCTCTAATACTCGGCTGGCTAGCTACCGCCCCTAAATTGAAAATCTGTCGCCAAGCGTCTAACAGTGTGTTCTGGCAGCTTCACTTTTAATAATAAATAAATATCGTAGGACATTACACACAGCGCCATCTGACCTCAAACTAAGCTAAGCTTGTGCTATGAAAGTCAGATAACTGATAGAATACTTTTTTTTTTTGTAAATACATACTTATAATACATACAGCACACCCAGACACAGAACAAACATTTGTTTATATCACAAAATGCTTATTCTGGGTGGGAATCGAACCCACGCCCTTCGGCTCTTGGAGCAGACATACTACCAATGAGCCAACAGGGCTGTCAAATTTTGAAAGCCAGTTCTATTTCAGTGTTCAGTATTTACTATCTTCGACTACACCGTCGTTTCTTAAATACAAGAGCTGTGATCTAACACTTAGCAACAAACCTAACCTGAATAAAAAACTGTTTTTTTTTTTCAAGAATATCAATGTAGTTTTAAATTTTTATCAATAAAAAACTTACCAGCATTAATAAATCCACTGACCATGATGACGATGACCAGGACTTGACCACTCGACGTATCATATATATCGATAAGACCATAAATAAGGAATCCAATAAAACACACGGCTCCCATTAACACCATATAAATACTATAGCATAAGAAAACTCGTAGCGTACGAAGATTATTCTGTAAAAGTAGAAAAAAACATATCACTAATGCCACAGTATTCATTATCCCACTTGTGTAAACCTACTCCCAAATGGCAATTGAATTTCTTCTTAAAATTATGACAATTTTAACAAAAGGTCTGCGCTTCAAGTCCTACGCTCGAGCTGTTTAGAAATAACTGTGTTCACATGGCTGCTTTGATTTTTAATTCTCTTCCAGAAGAATATGTTAATCTGCCTTATAGACGTTCTGTGCTCGGTTGAAATGTTGGCTGGTGGAAGAGTGCTTCTATGATGTCGATGAGAACAGTAAAAGCTCTTTATTCGCGGTGTATCAGGTTCATAAATATGCCGCGAATGCAGAAACCGTGGATATGGAATGGTAATTAGTATGGAATCATAGGGGATACGTTCTAAGGTTCCAAAATAGAACCAATATGTATCAAAATAAAACCAGGTTTTAAAAATTATTGTATTTTTTTGTTTTGTCGCTTTTGAAAAGTCTTTAAATACAGAAAACAGATTGATATTGGGCTGTAGCATTAATAAATAATTTGCCGTTTCAAAACAAGGCATTCGCCAACGGTCTTTATACAGTGGCACTAAGTATTGTCTTAGTTTGAAATTAATAGTCCACTCGGTTACATATTTTATAAAAGACGCCTCGGTACGTACCAACAGTAAATACATACTCGAAAGATACCGCAAATAATGAATTTTTTAGCCGCGAATACAGGAACAGGGTTCAGATTCAGATTCAGAAATATTTATTGAAGAAAACACTGATACAATTTAATATTATGCTAGGTGTTCTTGAAAAGATTGTGTCATCAGTTTACCCTTATCGGGCATTCAATAATTTAATTAAACATTATGTCATATTGATTTTAAAAATAATGATTTAATAATCCAATTAGTTCCAATTAAAACAAGTTTCAATTTTTTCACCCGCGAATAATGAAACCGTGAATAAGGAACTTTTACTTAAATAGTATGTCGTGACGTCTATATGTTTACGGACGGACCAAATAGAAAAATCACAAACATTAATGTAACAATTGTACAGCCACTCGAGCACGCGTTGTTTTAGCACTAATTTTCTAGTAAAGCGAATTTAAAGAAAGAGGGCCTCACAATGATCTGTCGCCCCGGGCCTCGCAACAGCTAAGGCCGCCGTTGATTAGCTCTTATGGGTTCACGAAAAAATTACGCAACTACGATCCTTATTGAGTGAGATAAGAGTAGTATAAGAGCGCCCCTGATGACATACTTACAGTAAAAAGTCCAACTGCAAGCACCACCATAAAGACACAGTCAATGACTAACACAATAATAACAATGAGAAAAGCGTGTGCTAAAGTAAAATGGTTGGTTGTCAGCTCGTGGTAACTATCTAAAATCATCACCATCAATGTGAGAAAAACTGCCAGTGACAGGTCCAGTACCTGAAAACGTAATGCTTAGATTTAGTTTCACAGAAGAAAAAAATACAAGAACGTCATATTGATAATAGTTACGTAATTCATTTTGAGTAGCTCTACTTCTCCTTTGAATAAGGCTTCAGAAGGAGTTTTGGCGGGAACGCGGAAAGAGTCGTGTCGCCCCGTTTCGTGTATTTTTTCCAAAACTCGTGTTTTTTTCGAGTGTTTATGTATAAAAATGGTGGTGTTTTGTTCATAAAGTGCCGAATCACAAGCGCGAGTGTGGGAAAATAATACAATGTGGTGAAACATGACTTTTCGTGTTGCTTCCAAAACTCAATCGAAGCTTTATAGTAAAGTTACCACTACTTTACTAAAGTATGACTAGACTTGACTGATACGGACTGGACTTGACCAAGACTGGACTTTGACTATAACTATTGCTACGAGGCAACTTATTTAACTTAAGAAACTTGTAAACATAAAATACTTGACACTGGCAAATGCTCAAAATGCGACGCCAACATTAAAGAAAAAAAAAGCTTCAGAATTAAACATTTAAAATTATCATGTGAGTGTTAAACGCAGGCCGTACCAACTCCCTTAGACGAGTAGGCACAAAGGTACATACCGTCCACATAGGTACCCGGGGCTAGAAAGAAACGAGAGAGAATATAATTTTGTAAGTACCTTTCTCTCTCTAGCAACAGAAACCTAGAGATGTCCATCTAACTAAAAACATGGCATCGAGCAAAATATAGTAATTTTATACGCCGTGGCACTGAAATCTTTAAATCGATATATCGAGTCATAAACTAATAAAGCTGGAACATTCATAATTGAGGGCTATCACCGAAGAATGGGTTGTTACTAATGAACCAACTGATTGGAAAATGACTCACGCTCTGAGGTTTGCGTATTTACCATGCAATAAAGACGATTTCTAAGTCCTACAAGTAAATAATATGATATTTTTTTTGACAAATAAACATGTTTTTACTGTTATTTGTTATTATTATTATGTAATTCATCGAATCTACGCTTAGAAAAATAAAGCAACGTTTTTTTTCCTCTTACTTTACCTACAAATAATCACTAAAAATCACTTTATTCCTGTCAGAACCAAAATAATAATGTAACTAACTCCTGATGGCTATAGTCTTAGATGTAGCTTACTCAGAGTTTTATTTTAAATAGTATTAGGCTAACAGTATTTTTAAGAACATTTAAGCCAAACATCGATTGAATTATGTATCGAATCGAATCGGTAGGGCATGAACAACCCTAAAGCGTGAAATACAAATTTAAAAAATAACTAATGCGTCACAAGAAAAATGGCAGCCGGCATTTATTGTTAGTTGATATTATTTTCTTGTTTTTGTTGTAGTATTATTTGTAATTCAATAACTGTAAATACTTATTTAGAAAATACGTTGAAGCTTCTGGTTCCTCCATATATCTATACAAGTGTTTTAGTTGTTTGTGAAAAGTACAACTGATACTGATAAGAAGAAAATTATTTTATCACATTCATTCAATATGAAAGAAAACATGAGAAAGTGCATCAAGTGCGGCAGGTCACCTGCTACTGAACCTGACACCACATTGTATCGTTTCCCGAAGCCTGGGCTTAAAAATAGTTTACGGTAAGTACGAACTTATGTGAGAGTATGTTGATACTTTTTCAATCGTTTGTAATCATGCAAACACACTAAAAGATCTAGCTTCTAACAAAACCCTGATCTACTGATAAAAATAAAGCTTGATCAACTATATAAATTAAGATATCACCAACCTCACACCGGGCACTAGATTGTCTTTCTAACCATATAAGACATTGGGTAAAATTGTGGCAATATGATATTAATTGATTTATAACAAGTATGATAATGTTCTTTTTATGTTGTAGCTTAAAAAACAATAGTCATTGAACATGTAAGTATGTATTTACAATAATACTTTTTTATTTTCAGCTGTGAATTAATGGCAAAATATTGCTATCCTGATGCAGCTTGGTCAACCCAGAATTTTCAAGAGAAATTACATAAGGACCACCGAATGCTTTGCAATCGTCATTTCAAAGCTTCAATATTTGTTAATAAAAAACTTGTGAGGTCTTCTGTGCCAGATGAACCATGTGATGAGGTGAGTGATGCAAGCAGTGAAACACCAGTTATCTATTTCAAATTTCAACTTAGTATGATTTTGGTCATAACAAAGATAGCATGTGTATGTCTGTATTCTCTGATATTTAAACCAAGTATAGATTAAATAACTGTGCACACATCTTATATGATATGATAATAGTCCCATGTTCAGTTCAGTTTCAGTTTTTTATTTGTTAGTTTTTCAAGTCCAGGAGCTAACATTCCTTGTCTGGAGTTCAATGTGTCCTTATTCTTACTAATTTAATGAATGAATACAGCAGGATTGTTCTGGATGTGAGCCACTCCCTACTGGCCTTTCTGTAATAAATTAAAGCTTATGTTCAGCAGTGGATGTTCTATGGCTGAGATGATGATTGAATAATACTAATATTAAAATCATGTTATATGAATTGTTAAAAATATTTTTATATAGAATTAGATTCTATAGATTAAATATTACTACTATATATTTTCAGATGGCAAGCCCAGTTGTTATTGAACTATCAGCAGTAAATCTGTCACCGTCTGACATATCATCAAATGAGAAACAAGGAATTGGTAAGTACACATCTTTGCCAAGAAAGCCCTAAAAATCGTAGCATTCAATGGTATCATCGTTCATTGCATTGCAGGTTCCATTGTGTAGCTTTAAAGTGGTTCGATTTCCATACAAACAAATTTTTGCCATTTATGGACAAATGGAGCATAATTTTACAGTGAAATTACAGCTACTGGCATTTACTTTGGTCTTTATTTGCGGAAAATCACAATTGCTTAAATAAAACAGTAGATTATTTGCTAAAATCGAATTTATGATTTTTGAATAAAACAGTATATTATTCTAATAATCTACTGTTATATTTAAGCAATTGTTATTTACCGCAAATAAAGACCAAAATAAATGCCAGTAGCTGTGATTTCACTAAAATTATGTTACATTTGTCCATAAATGGCAAAAATGTATTTGTATGGAAATCGAACCACCTTAACTCTTTATTCTGATGCAAAAAGTTATAGCCTTAAATGTATACACAATCTCAATGTTTGTGGTCTTTCATAGTAAGATATATCTTATTTTACATTTATAAATAAATCATAAACAGCTAAAGGAAAGTATTTAAGTACAGTACATTCAGTAATCTTATTTAATTGACATAATTTAACTTAGCTACGACACTTAACTTGCACATAATTTTTTTTTCCTGGTTGGGAATGAAACAAGGGTTTGATTTGCTCATGAAGCAGGGTTTTTACTATCAATTGAGCTAACAGGACTTTATAGCCAATAATTTTGTAGTACTGATTGGCAAATGTTAATTTCCAGGTATTGCTAAATGGAGCTACATTGAAAATTTTTATGAGATGGATAATAATAACCCAAACTTCGTCTTTGCTCCTACTCTAAGAAAAGACCATCTCAGCCCCAACACCAAACAAAAGATGAAGGTTAAGTTAGCAGCTCAAGTGTTGAGCCATACTGTTGCATCGGGAATATTTGCAAAAATAGCACAAGGTAAAGAGATTTTTATATTTATACTCAAGGTGGCAATACCATAGCTCTTACATTTTTTATTAATACCACAATCAGTATGGAAGTTTCAGATGTTACATGACTATGGGCAGATTTAGAGAACAAATCCATACTGATTGTGGTATTCCATGATGGTAAATTATTTGTTAGTAATCAATAAATATAAATTTTAGGATAAGAGTAATCTCATGTTGTTAAATTTCATAATGTCCGCTACATAAATTAACTTATTTTTCAGGAGAATTAACTACAGAAGCCGCTACTACTGCAAATGTTTTATCTTATATGGACACACTGTTTGATTGCCTGAATTCAGTGTCACCAGATTTAAGGAAGGGTAAACCATGTGCTACAAATTTGAAAAAAGGTTCACCACATTTCAAACATTTTAAAAAAATGATTCCTTTTTTTAAAAACTTAGAGTTCATTGGATGCAGGAGAGCACCTTCTTTTTTAGATGGTTTCGAAGAAATATGGAGGAGTCTCAGGCAAAGACACAAAGATGTTAAAAGTTTAGCGACACGAAGACTGCAGCAGGATCCTCTGGATAATTTATTTGGCTGCATTCGTGGACACTGTGGATCGAACACGAACCCAACTGCAGGGCAGTTTGTGGCAGGTTTAAAAACTGCTATGCTGGCAAATTTACCACAAGTCAGCATAGGTAACTGTGAAATAGATGACAATGACACTATATTAAATAGTTATAAGATCTTGCTGACACCAATCACAGATAACTCTAGCACTAGTAGCACTAACGATATGACTGACATAGGCGTTAAACAAGTTAATATCGATTATGAAGAAAACGAATTGACTGGTGAAATTCAAGCGTGTGCATACGTTTGTGGTTTTATAGTAAAAAACCATCAAATAAAATGCATAGCATGCAAGAAAGCTTTTACTAGTGAAGTTAATAAAATTCATAATTTCATTGCCTTCAAAGAATACACCGACACAAAGAAGGCTCTTGTGTACCCTTCATATGAATTAACTATGTGTGTTGAGAAATGTGCAACACTCATAAATCAAATATTGAACAATGAAGCTAATCACTTTAGTATAAAGAAAAGAATTGTAGATATGTTAAAAAAGTCAATCAAATTCGAATTTTTAAATAACTGCAAAACACATAGAGATTGTAATATAATATACATAATTGAAAGTGTTTTTCACATATGTGTCAAAAGATTTTGCACTATCGAAAATCGTAGATTTTCTGACGAATCTTCTGTAGCAGCTTTAAAAAGAAAGTTTGAAATTTTGAAGCACAAATGAATTGTACAAAACGAACACACATCTCGTTGCAAGCATGGAAACCCAGAACTACCAATAACTTCATATGCATCAACGCTCACCTCTGTCTAACCAAATTTGATAATTTTATGATCCGACAAATGCTGCTTTGGATACTCTTTAAAGGAATGAATTGACTATGGTTTTTGGCATGCTGAACTTTTTAATTGAATAGAGAGATATTTTTCTGATATGCTTATTGTTGCTCCTACTTCTACTTTACTGAATATAAATTAATTACTAAATTGTGGCGTATTGTTACAACACGCCACTTTACAAATCTAAAAAATTTTGAATGAGTAATTTATTGTTAACTCACTTAACTACTATCTCCCATGCCGCTACATTATAAAACTGAGTTTTCAGAGTAAAACACTGACTTTTTTGTAAATACAAACGTTTACAAGTATTATATCGTAGACCGCATCTTCGCTTAACATCAGACGGGATGGCGGTCAAACGCAAGCCTATATAGTTGAGTTGTTAGTTTGGCTTTTGTTTGTAGTTGAGCTACTGAAAGAGTAATTCTTCTAGAAGCTTGGCGTATGATCTTGAGTACTCTATCTTGACGACATGAGTAGTGACCCTTTATCGTGGGGTAACCTGCACACAACCAATAAGTAGTGTAGTGTACAAGTAGTAGTAGTAGTAGCTATTGTTGCAGTGTATTCATGAAAAAAAATCATAGGTTTTTTCTCATCCTATACATTACATCCTATGCATTGAATTGAATTACTTCATAAAAAAAATGAAAAACATACATACATACATAACACTTTGAGCAAGAGACTGATGATGTAGTTAGGTGCGCCATTTCAAGGCTAATGAAAAATTCTTCTTTATATCCAACACAACTCTATTAGACAGAACACCTTGTTGATGAAATTGTATTCTTAAATTTACATTTAAGAATACAATTTCAGTCTCGTCTTATGAGAGATATTGTCCTAAGACGGTTTTTGTTGACCGTGGCGTTAATCAAGCTGCAATGGTTTTTCAAGTTCATCCAAAAATTATTATGCTTCAAGAGAAAACTGTTAGCCTGCCGAAGCCACATCAATTTGTTTTCACTGTTTTGTCTATTTTTAATTAGGAATTTACATGATTGTTTGTCGCATAATACAATAAAAATCGAATTGTCAAGTTCTGAAATGTCATAAATGTTCTGTAATGATTATAATTTAATGTAATACCTACATACTGCTTATCTTGTTGCATTATTTTTTTTTTCAAATAAAATCTGTCTTACTTTCTAAATATTTGTTTTTATTTTCTAGGTAAACTGAATCCTGCGCCACGTGAATCTATGGACCAGCATATATTGTAAACAAAAATTACTTTTTGTTTACTTTAGTTGGAGCCGTTTCATAAAAGAAAAGTTCTATCATAGTGCTAATAATGTCTTCTTACTTGCTCGGTTGTTATGCATTGCAAGCAAAAACACATGAATAGAGCTATGATATTAAAAATATGTATGTTTTCTTTACTGAAACGGCGTATAGTAGGTTCACGTAATGCAGGATACATTTCCTTATAAAAATTCAAAACTCCCGCTGAACAGTGGTTTGAAATTCCCCCTACACGAATTTATAAAATTCCCGCCTCTATATGGTGTTTAGTTTTGAGGGGGCCCTCAAAAGATGGTGCTAGTTTGTATGAATGTATGGAGTTGTTATTCTTCTCGTGAGTAATATTATTCTTTGGTTAAACGTGGACCCTCACAGCGGGAATGACCCGTAAGTTTAAAGTCGCTCAGAGAGCTATGAAAAGAGCTATGCTTGGCATTTCTCTGAGGGATCGTATCCGAAACGAAATAATGTACCAGAGAACTAAAGTCACAGATATAGCTCAGCGTATTGGCAAGCAGAAGTGACAATGAGTAAGGACATATCTTACGCAGAACCGATAACCGCTGGGGTTGACGTGTTCTGGAGTGGAGACGATATACGTAGGACAGCTGGCGGTGGATGGAAGCGAAAAGCCGAAGATCGGGCTGAGTGGCGTCTCTTGGGAGAGGCCTATGTCCAGCAGTGGACTTATGATGGCTGATGATGAGGAGTGTCAAATAAGTCAAAGTCAAGGGTAACTAGTCACGGTCAGGTACCTACTAGTTAAGTAGAGATGATTTATTTCAGTGATAAGCGCGTTTGGTTCACACGCGGAAGAGCGTGGGTTTAAACCCCAACAATGTTTTTGAGCTGCTGATGACGGAAAACATCGTGCGGAAACCATAGCATGGTGGTATTTTCTAGCAAGTAGGTACTCGGCTGCTTAGTTACCACCCACAAATTAAAAATCTGTCGCCAAGCACATAACAGTGTGTTCCGGCAGCCTCACTTGAGAGTCAGTCCCAGGCCAAGTGTGTTTACCATCTTCGACCATACCGTCACTTAACTCCAAGTGAGCTGTGGTCAACACTTAGTTTGTCAGCCATAAAAAAGTAGACTACAATGTTCTATTGAGAAAGTAATCACTACATTATAACACATCTTACATACAAATAAATACATAATCAATTACTAAGCGATGTACTAAAAAATCTTTAAAAAACATACATTTAGGAAAGTACACGTAACATGATTTTTTGCTGCTGGCGTAAAACACCTTTTAGAAAGTCTGTTCTCAGTTCAATATCTTGCACAAATAAATATGTATATCTGTGTGATTAGCTGAGTATTAAAGTTCAACAAATTAACAAAATACAACAAATACCTACTATTAAGATCTGAAATATTTATTACATTTAAACTTTCCAGTAGATGGCAGTCAACGTCTAATTTTAATTTTATTATAATTATGTCCATAATATATAGAATGACTGTTCTCATTAATCTATGCAATGATGATATGATGTATGATAATGATGTTCTTAATGATTTATAAAAAAACAACTTCAAAATACACCTATGTCAAAGTAGAATTAAAAAATAACATAATTTTTAATTATATTATATACACTATAGTAAATTGTGAACTCACCGATTTTACACAAGACCACACTTGCAGACATGATTTTAATGGAATACAATAACAGCATTTTCTAAAGAACGGTGCTTCTCTAGGCATATTATTGTTTACAAACAGAACAAAGACTCAACTATTTGGTTAGGTACGCATTTCGTCTTGACAATCGCCACTGGATGACATCACGGCCGTGGTATCTATATTTAGTTAGCCTACATCTGAGATCTATAGCATGCCTTAGTCGTAAACTTTATAAAACATGCGACTCTTACATTTGTTAGTATTATAGGTACGAGTATCAAAAACGTGCTGATAAATAATTATTAATTTTATAACTAACGACAAAAATGTAACTCGGACATCTTAATTTGTTATTTTCATTACTAAATAAAAAGAAAGTATTTTAACCGTGTGACAACTTGAGATCGATTCATAGATTATTGTAGTCTATGTTGAGTCATGCGGAATATGTTGTCTGTGGCCGGAAAACCGGCCAATCAAAAGCTTCTCAGCTTATCGCGGGAAGCTTTGACCTTTGGTCGAAACAAGTTTCCGATTAACCATTGCAAGTAGGCAAAACATCAGATTTGTTTGTTTGTTTTTTTCAGTTAATGAGAATAAAATGTTTTGTTTATAATGTAAAATAGATAACAGATATCGGATATAGGTTTATAAAAATAATTGATGCATACAAACAATACACAGAGTAATAGAATGATTCGAAGTTTCTTTCAAGATCGTTGTTTTACCTTATTTCTATTCTCCTTCTTGTTTTGTTTGGAATTACTTTCACTACAATTTTCGTAACGTTTCGTCGCTTTGTTCTCCGGTGACATTGTAGTGATCTTTATTTCGTAACTTTATCATTTCACTCTTCAATGTCAATATGATGCAAATGTCTATTCCTAAAAAAGAAAATTTGACATACTAAAGAGGTCATTAATAAAGAGTGAGCATAAACTTGTAAATTGGTTTTGTGAATTGCATATTATGTTCTATAATAATCATTATAAGATATAATAAGCACTTCACAAGTTAATAGCTATGTAACAGAAATATGGTTTATTTCTTATTATCATTTGTCATGAAGGTCCTAAAAGACAGGAAAGAGATTTTTTTGTTACTTCGTTCTGTATTAAAATTTTAAAATATTTAATACAGAACGAAGTTTCTGAGTGTTTCTGATCATTCACGCTGTAGCTCAGATTAATCACAGTAGTTTTTAATCTGAGCTCTGTAGATATATGAATTGACAACTCAAGTATAATTCGTTGACATAAAAGAATATCCTGGATATTCCTTTATGTCAACGAATTATACTAATTTAACTAAAATTATTGAGTATAGCAATTTTAATTATAAAAAAAACTTTTTTTGTTAAATATTGAAAACTACCGTGATAAAATATATTTTTCATAACCCCATCTCGAAAAGAGTATTTTTGCTCTTCGATATCTGAGTGCAAAAGTCGTTTTTATCCGCTAGAGGATAAAGTACATTTGAATATAGAACATCGTGTGCATTAAGTTTGTGAATTCAAAACATCATTAAACCTATTTACTTCTACCTCCATGGCGCCGAATTTATCATACAACTTTTTTTAGAGTTTTGGCGGGAACGCGGGAAGAGTCGTGTCGCTCCGTTGTATTTTTTTCCAAAACTAGTGTTTTGTCGAGTGTTTATGCATAAAAATGGTGGTGTTTTATTCATAAAGTGCCGAATTACAAGCGCGAGTGTGGGAAAATGATATAATGTGGTGAAACATGAGTTTTCGTGTTGCTTCCAAAACTCCATCGAAGCTTTATAGTAAAGTTGCCACTACTTTACTAAAGCATGACTGGCACGAACTGACACGAACTGGACTTGACTAAGACGACTTTGACGATAACTATAGTTAAGATACAGCAGAAATAACACTGAAGACGAGGCAGTATGGCTTTATAGCTTTAGCCTGCCCGAAAGGGCAAATTAACGAAAAAAAAAAAAAAACAACTTTTTTTAATTTGTTAAAAACTCAGACTCGGAACCTCCTTGGTGTTGTGATTGTAAAAGATTTATTTGTATTTAGTTATTTCCTCGCGGAGGTGGGATCGAAAGTTACGTGTTGCACTCGAGTGCAAAGTTTAAAGTCACATCATAATAATATATAAAAATAGAAACATGCCAAAAATAAAATATAAAATACTACATTATTCGATGTCGTTTAAACTTTAGACATGCTCTTCAAATCTGCATGACCTAAACCTCCTTATCCTACTATCGAACAGAAGTTCTCAAAAGCGACACTTCATTTTTCATACTTGAAAAACTCGAATCAAACGGTTTAATTCCACCTGTATCGTAGGAACCGCTAAATGATGGAATTTGCAGCCCGAGTGGTTGTTCTTCGATGCATACAATCTGGGTGCCTTCAAGATGCGAAGCAATCGATTTCTTCTTAGCGTGCTCACATCTTCGCTAAACATCAGGCGAGATGGCAGTTAAAAGCAAACCTATCTGTAATTTAGGAACTGACTTTCAAGTGATGCTGCCAGAACACTCCGTTAAGTGCTTGGCGACAGATTTGAGGGCGGATCAGAGTACTAGAAAGTACCCTACCACCATGCTATGGTTTCCTCACGATGTTTTCCTTCACCGGCAGCTCAAGCTCATTGTTGGCTCATTAATTACTCGGTTTTACTTGGTGGTAGATCTCGACAATCGTAGTTATAGATATGCGTATATATGTATATCACATCACACTTACCTACGAATTATCTACCGTGATAAAATACTATAACAAGTATTGTAAATAAGAACATTATCAATGAGTGTATGGGATACTTTTTCCACGAATACACTTCGTGGAAAAAGTATAAATAAATGTTTCAGGGATAAACATAACATCATAACGGAAATGAGTGGGATGCCGATATTAAAAAAAAAACAAACAAGGTTTTATTTATTTTAAAATTAGTTTATATTATTAAGTTTGTTAGACAAAGGAAAAGTCAGTTTTAAATATTATAATTCGTGTACACTTTGATGTTTGACAATTTGGAGTGGTGTTTCCACTGTTAAGGTGATTCGATTTCCATACAAATAAATTTTTCCATTTATAGACAAATGGAGCATAATTTTACAGTGAAATCACAGCTACTGGAATTTATTTTAGTCTTTATTTGCGTTAAATCAGAATTACTTGAATCAAACAGGAGATTATTAGCATGATATATTTAATTTACCGCAAATAAAGACCAAAATAAATGCACGTAGCTGTGATTTCACTGTAAAATTATTCTCCATTTATCCATAAATGGCAAAAAAATATTTGTATGAAGATCGAACCACCTTAACCAGAATGTTCTAGCAAGGCAATATGCGCAAAAAGCTTTCGTCTAGTAGTCGATTTCAAAAAATACGATAAATTAATAAGCGCCCCAAGCGCCCTGCAAACGGAAACTGATATTAACTTCTTTTTTGTTTTTTGGCATCGCATCTTGTGCATTTGCTAGCGTCAAATGATTTTTAAATTTTTGAGTATACTAGTAGTAAGGTAGACAAGTCAAGTTTCCACAAAAGTGATTTAAATACAAGAATCGATGGAGAAGTAAATTTCAACACATTATTTCATTTTCCTACACTCGTACACGTAATTTGGCATTTTATGAATAAAACACCACGATTTTTTTATAAATAAAAACTTTTCACTGTTTTTTTTAAATAAGATAGATAAATAACTCTATAATAACTTTTTATTCATTTTGGTATCGAAAACTATATTTAAAAACGTCTTAGAATTTGTCGTAAGTAAAAGTCCCTTCATTAGTTAACGATATTTTTGGTTTTGTGAAATTTTCATTTGCAACCGTTTCTTTAGGTTTTGTAAAAATTTCGTCAAGCTGGTCTCCCATTCCAATATTACCAACCTCGATTCCATTTCTATTGTTGTTAGTTCCAAACGTTGGATTTTGATTTATGTTTTCCATTGTACATCCTTCTTCCGCGGCAATGTTTGTAAATCTAAAATTACGACTGTTTCCCAATTTATTGATTTCACTTCTTATTAGTAAAATAATGTATGCATGGACCCCTGAAATAAACATCAAAATTACTTGACTTTTTTATGGCTTACAGACTGGGTTTGGCCTAGAGTTGCCAACCGTCTTGTTTTCCCAGGACATGACCTAGTTTTTGCAGTATCCTGGAATGTCCTGAATAGATTCGGTGCTAAGATAAGCAACGATTCGCTTGTTCGGAAAAGGCTTCAAAGCCTTGAACATCGACGCAAAGTTGCTTGTCTGTCGGATTTCTACCCGATGCATGTTGGGGAGTGCGCTTCAGATCTGCATGACCTAATTCCGCCCTGCCCATTCTACTATCAGACAGCCAGGAGCTCTAAAAATCTACACCGCTTTATGGTTGATGTTCCAAAAGCTCGAGCTAAGCGGTTTGATTCCACATTCTTCATACGTACCGCTAGACATTGGAATCTGCTGCCCGAGTGGGTGTTCCCCGATGAATACAGTCAGGGTACCTTCAAGTCGCGAGTGAAGCGGTTTCTTCTAGGCAAGCATGCTCTACCGTAGACCGCATCTTCGCTTAACATCAGGCGGGATGGCGGTCAAACGCAAACCTATCTATTATAAAAAAAAGTTTTAAGCAGCGTCCTGAGTTTTTAAACCATAAGGCCATATGTTTTAAAATTCGCCACTTTGCATCTCTATGTCTTGCGTTCTGTTTTTAACTGAATTGCCCTGGTTTTTCCAAATTCAAATCCTAGTTTTTTAAATTTGGGGTTAGCAACCATATTTCGATCCCACCTCCCACCACCATTTATTTATTTATTTATTGTTTCTAGACTAAAACGGCACAGTATGCCAATTACAATAGTCCTTAAGATAATATTAAAATAGGTATTCAGGTAAAGGATGTTTATGTAAAGGTGTGATCAAAGATAGTAAACACACTTAGCCCGGAATGGAAATAGCTCTCTAGTGAGGCTGCCTGAACATGCCGTTAGATGCTTGACGGCAGGTTTTTAACTTGAGTGTAGTAGCTTTAACCAGCCGAGAACTAGAAAGTACCTACCTTACAACCATGCTATGGTTGTAGATTAGGTAAATAGGCTACATTTACTATTTATTTACTTACCTACTTACTTTCATTACTTAGGGTTGCGCTGGATAAAATTTTAGAAATTCATAGGTGTTTGACAGTTAAATTAAAAATGGTGGCATACCTAGAAATACGATGCCGGTGACTATTTCAGTAGTAAAAAGAGCATTGAAAGATTGGAGTGAATTATTATTTTTCGTTTTTGCATTGTATCCATTTTTAGCCGATATGACACAAAAGAGTACAGTAGATATAAATAAAACAACTGTAATGATAGCCAGAAATACAAAACTGTAAATGTAGAATATTCGCAACAGCTTTATGGTTTTCTGAAACAAAAATAATTCATTTTCACCTACACTATAAGGTGTCGCCCCAATTGCCCAGCCATCGTACGATCACGCGATGCATTTTTATCGTACGACGCACAAACTCACGATCAAATGTGACTGAGATCTCATTCTGACTTGTAACTTATGTTATCAATAAAATACTATGACTATGACTATGTCATACTTAATTTGTTTAGATTTTACTCTAGTAAGTAAACCTTTCTCACAAAATTTCATCTGTGTCGGTTATACTATTAATAGTTAAGAATAAGATGACGAGTATTTAACTTTTTAGCGACTTAATTTTTTTTTTTAAAATAAATAAATAAATTAATTAGATTTAGTTTGTAACGATGATCGCTCAGTGGTTAGTGCGGTCGGTTAACATGCCGAAGGGCGTGGGTTCAAATCCCAACAATGAGCTTGAGCTGCGGATGAAGAAAAACATCGTGAGAAAACTATAGCGTGGTAGTACAGTAAACATATGTATTTACTGTGGTGGTAAGGTATTTAAGTTTATCTGCCGCCAAGCACCTAATGGTATGTTCCAGCAGCCTCACTCGGGAGCCAGATCCATTGCAGGCTAAGTGTGCTTTACCATCTTCGATCACACCATCACTTTACATCAGGTGAGCTGTGGCCAACACTTAGCTTGTCAGTATAAAAAAGTTTTATTTGTAAAGTAATTTAAGCTTATTAATTTTTATAACATCTGTGTCGTGCAAAGCTAGACATGTAAAAAAAATATTTTACCCGATGTCCTCCAATCAGAAATACAATAGTCATGCCAATGTCAGCCAAAAGAAATATCAATAAAACCATTCCCAATAACACTTCGGGCAATATAGCAAATCCAACAAAAAAGGCCAACTGCATGTACATTTGAATAACAAAAGATCCAAGTAAAAACACCATAAGAGTTAATACCTGAAAATGACAAAAATGTATAATGCAACTGTTACTGTCCTAAAGTACCTTTAATAATATCTATTGCAAAAAACTTTTACTCTAGGTTAAAACCTTAAACTTCCAAAAAAAGTATCAGCAGTTTTTATTTTACTTTTGTGGGATTATTCACGGTTAATTACGTCGGATACTTTGATTATAGTGTCGGCCACTGTCAGTGTGTCAGTGCCCTTCTTCAAGGAGTCAAATAGAGTTCAATATGCGCGTGACTTCGCCTAAATAAAACAGAAATATCTCAAAATCACGTCAGTTTCACTAGCTAAAATATAAATTAATTAAAATTAATAATTTACTGTTTTGTTCAAGCTATTGTGATTTACCGCAATTATAGACCAAAATAAATCC
Organism: Biston betularia; assembly: GCA_905404145.2. Lineage (NCBI taxonomy): Eukaryota > Metazoa > Arthropoda > Insecta > Lepidoptera > Geometridae > Biston > Biston betularia. The sequence goes on along the minus strand of FR989874.1, from coordinate 2,278,466 downwards.
CAGTAGCTGTGTTTACACTGTAAAATTATGCTCCATTTGTCCATAAATGGCAAAATATTATTTGTATGGAAATCGAACCACTTTAAGCTCATATCTTACGTATTTGCCTTAAGATATTTATTTATATTAATATATAAATCAGATTATTTTTTTATATCTAAAAAGTAATGAGACGAAAGATGCGCTCTCCTGTTGGTAAGAGATAACGCCTGTCATGCTATCATAAGTTTTAAAATTTGACACTGAAATACCTAATTGTGAGGTAGTTGTAAATGGGTGTATCCGTTTTTTCCTCAATAAACAAATTTAATTTAATTTATATACATAGTTCTTAATTTCATATTCTTCTATATACTTACTGCATACATACTATATATATGTACTTACCAGACGGCAGCGTGCCCAGCATGCTGACAGCATTGCCACGTTGAATGACAATGATTAAGGTGGTTTGATTTCCATACAAATAATTTTTTGCCATTTATGGACAAATGGAGCATAATTTTACAGTGAAATCACAGCTACTGGCATTTATTTTGGTCTTTATTTACGGTAAATTGAATATATCATGCTAATAATCTACTGTTTTATTCATGCAATTGTGATTTACTGCAAATAAATACCAAAATAAATGCCAGTAGCTGTGTTTTCACTGTAAAATTATGCTCCATTTTGTCCATAAATGGCAAACATTTTTTTGTATGGAAATTGAACCACCTTAACGTTGGACAAAAAAACACCAGCATTTTGGTTACGTGTCAATCAGGTGAAATATACGTATGTAAGTTTAGGTAGATATAAGTAGGAACCGCATATAATTCCCACATCTACCCATATCGATAATCGCATACTTACCAATTTGACATATCCCCAAACCAACAATCCATACCGTAAAGGTATACAATAACAGCACCTTCTAAATTCTGGTATTTCCACTTTCATGGTAACAAAAATGATATATTTAAAATGTTTCAAATTAAATTTCCAATGCACAAACAGAGCTAAAAATCATTAAATTGAATATTAATTTTACTGAATATGAATACTGATTTTACTCGTATAATAAAAAATCATTACATTTTAACGCTTCTCTGGCAGTTTATCGAATGGACAGAGCAAAACAAAATATGTGGCTTATCGTAAAATTATCTGCGTTACTCATATACGTACTATGTGTGGATGCTGCGAAAAAGATCCGATGCATCAATGTTATTTTATTATTTATTTACTGGCGGACGCCTCGCGGTTTTACCCGCGTAGTTCCCGTTCCCGTGGGAATACAGGGATAAACAGTAGTATGTCACCCGGAGATAGTGTAGCTTCCCAACGGTGAAAGGATTTTTGAAATCGGTCCAGTAGTTTCGGAGCCTATTCCATACAAACAAACAAACAATCATATCTTTCCTCTTTATAATAATGAAGATTACACCGGAAATTGTATGCATGGATATAATGAGTTTATATATTATGATTGTCCTGTAAGCTTCTTTGATTGATCTGCTTTGGTCGTGGGTTCAATTTCCAATTTATGTGATGAATATTTATGTTTCTATTGTGTCTGGATGTGCTAATATGACGTAATTCCGAGAATATGGTAGGTAGAGAATGGACGTAGTAAATAATGCGTCAAACATTATATATGTTAATAATTTTTGTTTTACTTGTGCGGGATTCCTCACGTAATTCTCACGTCTCAACTATAGAAAAAAAAATATCGTAGGACATTAGACACAGCGCCATCTGACCCCAAAGTAAGCAAAGCTTAGCTTATAGTTTCAACCACATTATTTGCATTTTTCTTGTTTCAGTATAAGACTGATAATGGAGAACTACGTTGAATATAAGCTGGATGGTCGAAAAAATGAACTTAAAAACCCGGCCACTTGCGAGTCGGACTCGCGCATGAAGGGTTCCGTACCCTCCCACTAATATTATAAATGTGAAAGTTGGAATGTATTTTTGTTACTCTTTCACGCAAAAACTACTACACGGATTTAGATGAAATTTGATATGGAGGTAGCTTAGACCCTGGATTAACACATAAGATTACTTTTTATTCCGAAAACATGAATAAAGAGAAATAGAGAGAATGTATCAGTTAAAATGACGAAAAAGTTGAGACCCTCAATTATTTTACCAGTTAGTCTTGAAAATTAAGGGACCATTAGTTGAAAATGTAAGTGAAATTCATTTACTATTGTAAAAATATAATAAATAAATTATAAAAACACATTTCAAATATGTATTCATTGTTTCAATTTAAATATCCACGCTCATCTTTAGATTGATCAATCAGCCTGTTACTTTTCAAATATCCGTGTTTGGATCATTAACTCCATTTTTGCGTGTTTCACGTTCCAGAGTGCACTTGGCTTCTGCAGCTAGGTTGTCAAATCTACAGTTGGTATTATTCCTTAGTTTATCAGCTTCACTTCTGATAAGCAGGATAATATAAATTTGCATTCCTGAAAATATACATCACTAAAGATTGGTTGCGTTTTATAAGTCATTTTCCTCCTTGGAGCAATTTTTGATTGAAAATGTATGCCTTTTTATTTATTCATTCAAAAAGTCCGCCAACACAGTGTACACCAATACATTACAAATTAAATTACTAAACCAAAGGAGTTTTAGGCGGGAACGCGGAAAAAGTCGTGTCGCACCGTTGTATTTTTTTCCAAAATTAGTGTTTTGTCGAGTGTTTATGCATAAAAATGATGGTGTTTTATTTATAAAATGTCAAATCACAAGCGCAAGTGTGGGAAAATGATATAATGAGGTGAAACATGACTTTTCGTATTGCTTCCAAAACTCCATCGAAGCCGTTGTTATAGCGGCAATAGAAATGCATCATCTGTGAAAATTTCAACTGTCTAGTTATCACTGTTCTTGAGATACGGACGGACGGACGGACAGCGAAGTCTCAGTAATAGGGTCCCGTTTTTACCCTTTGGGTACGGAACCCTATAAACTATACAACAATTTGGAAGACTTTGTTCTTTCGATTATTTCATAACGTAATGCCATTGCTTGTATATTTTGTTTTATCATGCACGATTATTGAGTTCAAGAGTGATCATTGTACCTGATTATACTTAATTTACTATGGGAAATTGTGAAAAAAATTACTGCCCCATACATTTGAATACGGGTCAGCAAAGTTTTCTGTTGTTTTCATAGTAAAAATTGTTCAGAATAATGACTGCATTAACCCCCAAGCGCGACTTGGCTTACTCTGAACAAAAAATTTTTTTTGTTAAATTTCTAGGTAATTTATTTCACGACTTTCTTTTACTGCATGGAAATACTTTTCTGGCAATATTAGCGGCATTGAAGTAAATCATAGACGTACCCGAATCAGCACAGCTTTATAAACTCACCAAGAAATAAGATTCCCATCAAAATGTCGATTTGGATGATACTTATGAAATGCGAGTATCCAAATAGTTTACTTAAAGTTTCAATATTGTACAGGTCAGATACCACGGCCCAAGTGAAAAACAGCGTAATAATACACAGTAATACTACGTTGTAAATGTAAAATGTGTGAAGCATCTTTGTAGTTTTCTGAAAATAATACAGAAATGAATAGACCTTAAACAAAAACTTAGACCTCTAAAAGTGGAACATATCGTCCGAGTATCGTCTAATAAACATATTTGAAAGTATGAATATATGTAAGGACTTTGACTATAACTATAGCTACAAGGTAACTTATTTAACTTATGAAACTTAAAAATATAAATCCCTTGATACTGGCGAATGTTCAAAATGCGGCGCCAAAATCAAAGAAAAAAAAAAAGATGAGGGCACGCAAAAAATTTGCGGGAAAATAAAACACTGGCCAGTTATAACTGGCCGGTGTTTTCTTTTTTTCACATCATGCCTAGCGTGCTCGCGGCATCGAGATAGAAATTCGTGTAGACGCGCTAGGCGTGTCAGCGGCACTGAATGTGTTAACATCAGTTGAGTTGATCAAACACCTAGCCTAATATTTAAAAAAACAAATACTGCTAAAACTAATTTCTGTGAAGGATTCAATTGAACCAGTACAACGAATAACACGTCTTTAGTATTTTTTAAATAATACAATACTTTTTTAAATAAATGCTCACCCGATGACCACCGACTAAGAAGACAACGGTTAGGCATGTGTCCACCACCAAGAGCAGTAAAAATATGGATTTTATTAAAATCACACCTGTTGTGAGAGCCGTAGGGGTGTTTATGAAAGAGGATATCACAACTACAAACATCACCAGCAACAATACCTAAAAATAAATTAGTATTAACAAAAACCTTTAAAAAAAACAAACTAAATGTACTCGTAGAATCATCATTGTATTAAAGTAATCAAGTAGCCGACTTTAATAAAAGTATGTTATAAAAGCGAAAGATTGAATAAAATTTAACACAGTTTTTAGTAAATTACATATGAAAATTAATTTCTTACCAATCTTAAGTACCCGCAAATGATTAGTCCATATCTTAGAGGTAGACAGAAGCAGCATCGTCTCAATTTGGGCAATTCCAATTTCATCTTCGGGTAAAATTTCTAGTTTAACTTCGTGAATTCTGCTGGATCACTAGCACTAATGATAGGAAACGAGACTGTGCTTCTAAAATAGTGGCAACGACTAATTTCCGTCGACCGTCTCGTCTCTGTGAGTACAGGTCATGAACTAATCAAAATCAAACCTCACTGGCATACTCCTGACACAAACTCGGGATCCAATTGATAAGAGAATTATATCTCTGTTGTTGAGAAAATGCTTATTATTTAAAATTAGCAAATCTTCATATTTATTTATAATTGTGGCAGAATTACAAAGAAAATAGTTAATGTTTCCGTAAGGTGCAATTTGTCTTCATATACATAAACTAGCAACCCACCGCGGCTTCCCACGGGTGCAATATAGATATTGATGTGGTACATAAGCATGTATTATACATATAAACCTTCCTTTTAAATCACTCTGTCTATTGATGGAAATCGCATTAAAATCCGTCGCATAGTTTAAAATATCTAAGCGTACAGACGGCGGGAAGCGACTTTGCTTTCTATGTGTTGTGTGTATATGTATATGGCCATCCAGTTTTGCAATGCCGCGATTGCTATGGCACTTTTGGTCAAGGATTTTTCGAGGGTGGCTTTTTTTCCTTTTTTTTTGTTGACTTGTAGCGGATGTGACCTTAACGCGCGTCTACAAACCCTCTCCGATATTAATTTAGTAAACAGGTATTGTAAGGAATTCTACATATTTATCAATTATATAAAACAAAATAAATAGGCTAATAATATAGATAATAGTTTTCATAAATAGACTGAAATAAATTAATGTTAATTAGTTTATTTCTCCTATGTCTTGTCAGCTCATTATATCCGTTATTATTTAAATAACCATTATGTATACCTATGTGTATATTTCATCTATAGTATATGCATGTATATTATAACATATACATATACGTATAAACATATGTAGACATATACATTTTAATATAATTTTATTTTTAATATCTTTGTAGGTTTTAAAATCAAGAAAAACAAAGAAAAATAGATAGACTAGCTTCATTTTATTATATACAACACACGATGTCAGTGTAAATAGAGATTAATCAACTTTTAGATTTTATTTTAAAACATAGGTATACACTTAAGACTATAACTTATATAAAACTAACGGTTTATAACTTATTGTAATTAAAATTTTCACTCTCATTATTCTTGGCTTGATTAATGATTCCGATAAATTGACTATCAATTCCATTTTCACTGGATCCTTTCATTGGATTAACAATTCCTTGGTCCTTTGTTCCATTTTCTAGGGTACGCTCAGATTCAGCAGTTAGATTGGAAAATCTGTACTCACAGGAATTATTTAATTTATTAACCTCACTCCTTGTTAGTAAAATTATATAAGCTTGAATACCTGAAACAGTGATTTTTTATTAAAATATGTAGGTTTAAATATATAAAATAAAACGTGCTTAAATAGACATAGTTTAAATGGAATAACAAAAACAATATGGTTTGATCATTTGTGATTAAGGTGGTTCGATTTCCATATAAATATTTTAACAAATGGAGCATAATTTTACAGTGAAATCACAGCTACTGGCATTTATTTTACTCTTTATTTGCGTTAACTTTTTGTTAGTCCATTTAAACTATATCTATTTAAACACTTACAAGGTATTCATAACAATCAAATAATATAATTACCAAAGTTAAACACTCCAATAAGAAGTCTTATCTGTACAAAAGGCATAACACGTTCTATATATTGGGATGCCGTATAATCATAGTACTGTGCTATAGAGATGAGCTCACTTGCCGTGATCCAGGTGAAACATAGCGTATAGAGACTAAGTATGACTATATTGTATATATAGTACACGCGTAATAGTTTTGCGGATTTCTGAAAATAAAAATATTTTTAATAAAAACATAATACCTACAACCTTTGACAGCCCCGTTGGCTCATTGGTAGTATATCTGCCTTGCTGTAGGGCGTAGGTTCGATTCCCACTGAGGGCAAACAAATGATAGCGATGATAGCTGAGTGGTTAGCGCGGTCGATTCGCATTCCGAAGGGCATGGGTTAAAACCCCCAAGAATCAGCTTGAGCTGCCGGTGAAGGAAAACATCGTGAGGAAACCATAGCATGGTGGTAGGGTACTTTCTAGTACTCGGCTGGCTAGCTACCACCCTCAAGTTGAAAATCTGTCGCCAAGCACCTAACGGTGTGTTCCGGCAGACTCACTTGACAGCCAATTCCATTCCAGGCTAGGTGTGTTTACCATCTTCGAGGTTCTTCGAGGCAAGGTAAGCGGAGCGTTGGTCGTCCAGCCGCAAGATGGGTCGACGATATTGTCACCGTTGCGGGTCGAACCTAGACTAGATTGGCACAGGACCGAGGCAGATGGCATGAAAAGAGAGAGGCCTATACCCAGCAGTGGGATAAAGAAGTCTGTGGATGATGATGATCTAATATAATACTAAAAAAACGAAACTTACTTGATGGCCGCCGACTAAAAAGACGACGGTAAGACAAATGTCCATAAACAAAAGCAATAAAAATATAGATGTGGATAAGATTTCATCTAACATCGACATTCTCGAATATTTTATAATGGCTACAAGATAATACATTGCTAATGAAAACAATGCCAGCAATGGGATCTGAAAAATAAAGTAATAAATTATAGTAAACGCAATTAAAAATAAAAATAAAAATTGATGTTGTAAAATAAACTGTGATGCTCGGAGTCTATGCTTAAAATCACATTTATTTTTTGCATCGTTACTGCGTGAGAGAGGAATTAAGAAACAAAATATACCTACTACCGTATTTGTCATCGTTATAATTAGCTAATCATGGTGTATATAATATATACATATACAATAGAAACAATATTAATCAATAACTATATAAACACAACACATATATTATATATAAAAATTTGTAAAATTTTACGTGGACAAAATCGCAGGTAACAACTAGTATTTGTATACATATTTTCATTTACAAAATTAGTGTTATAATCAAATAAAATCGCAACTGGAATTGGATTCGTACAACGCTGAAAGTTGGGCTTATAATAGTTTGGGCTGGTTAGTCGGGCTGTTTGGGTCTTGGGGCAAGTTTTTGACCAATAAGTTTACACACTCATGTATATACATATATATATATATATATATATATATATATACAACACACGATGTCAATGTAAATAGAGATTAATCAACTTTTAGATTTTATTTTAAAACATATGTATATACACTTAAGACTATAACTTATATAAAACTAACGGTTTATAACTTATTGTAATTAAAATTTTCACTCTCATTATTCTTGGCTTGATTAATGATTCCGATAAATTGACTATCAATTCCATTTTCACTGGATCCTTTCATTGGATTAACAATTCCTTGGTCCTTTGTTCCATTTTCTAGGGTACGCTCAGCTTCAGCAGTTAGATTGGAAAATCTGTACTCACAGGAATTATTTAATTATACATGTATATATTATATATATATTATATACATATACTTATATACATATATGTTTCGGCAGCCTCACTCGAGAGCCAGTTCAATCCAGGCTACGTGTCCTAGCTTGTCAAAATATATGAATAGAAATTGCAAAGGTTATTAAAAAAAATACTTACCAACTTAATGTAGCCCCACGTTATAAGCCCATACCTTAAAGGCATGCAGAAGCAGCAACGCTTCAGTTCTGGTATTTCCACTCTCATCTTTGAAAACTTCGTACTTAGGTACACAAATTATAAAGTTTAATACTTTCAATGCACAAATCTAAGTGTTATGACTTGGTTGACAATTTTTTGTCTATATTATCCAAATTCTGGTAACTTAATACAAAATATATGTATTTACATAAATCTCTATTGACTCTCTTGCAACGATACGCGAACTAATTGAACCATTACTGTGGAAGTAATTATTCCTATCAGCATATTTATACGCAGTTAAAACTGACGTAAATGTTTAGACTATATAAACTGTGTTAGTGTGGGTCTGTCGTAGAGATAAAATCAAAAACATCCTCTCGTTTCCTGCGAAAAACATTTTTATCTATAAATTACAATAACCAAATAAACACGTGGGGAAATGAATAATAATAAATAGGTTATTTAATATGGAAACATGAGTTACCTCATGAAAAGAAAACATGAACATTATTATTTTTCAAAACTTCTAAAATATAAACTTGTAAAACATAATTTAATTTCCCATCCTATCCTACGATAAATAATATTATAAATGTGAAAGTTTGTGGGATGGATGAATGTTTATTACTCTCTCACGCTAAGACTGGGTACTGAACGGATTTGAATGGAACTTGGCACACATATTGACAGCCCTGTTGATTCATTAGTAGTATGCCTGCTTCGAGAGCTGAAGGGCGTGAGTTCGAGTCCCACTCAGGACTAACATTTGTATGACTAACATCGATGTTTGTTATGTGTCTGGGTGTACTGTATGATTGTATTATAAGTAAGTATTTACAAAAAAAAGTATTTAAGTTTTCTGTCAGCTATCTGGTTCCCATACTGGTACAAGTTTGAGGTCAGATGGCGCTGTGTGTAATGTCCTACGATGTTTATTGTATTTTTATAGTTTATTACCTGGATTAACATATAGGATACTTTTTATACTGCAAACTTTTTGATAAATTCAAGGTTTAAAGAAAGATTAAGGCGGAATTAATGACATTAATGTTTTTTTTTGTCTTATAATCAAATCAAACATATGAATTTAAGAACGGAGTTTTGGCGGGAACGCGGGAAGAGTCGTGTCGCTCCGTTGTATTTTTTTCCAAAACTAGTGTTTTGTCGAGTGTTTATGCATAAAAATGGTGGTGTTTTATTCATAAAGTGCCGAATTACAAGCGCGAGTGTGGGAAAATGATATAATGTGGTGAAACATGAGTTTTCGTGTTGCTTCCAAAACTCCATCGAAGCTTTGTAGTAAAGTTGCCACTACTTTACTAAAGCATGACTGGAATTAACTGACACGAACTGGACTTGACAAAGACGACTTTGACTAAAACTAGCTACGATGGCACTTATTTAACTTTTGAAACTTGAAAATATATAATTACTTGACACTGGCAAATGCTAAAACGCGACGCCAAAACCAAAGAAAAAAAAAAAAAAAAGATTAAGGCCGAATTAATGACATTAATGTTTTTTTTGTCTTATAATCAAATCAAACATATGAATTTAAGAACATCATTGTTAGAAATAAGACCAACTCTTTTTTAATGTGAATGTAATGAGACGAACCTTACCCTCTCCTGATGGTAAGAGATAACGCATGCTCATGACCAATACAGCGATACACGGGTCAAAACAAAGTCCACAGCATCGCTGCTTTGGCACATGTATCTAAATGTATCTTGTGTAATCGATTTTTTTATTTATAGAGAAAAAAGTAGGTACTTTACAAGGTTGCCATTTGGTCCTTTTGTTATTTTTTTACCTATTTCAAAAAGAGAACTTTTATTGGAACGGTGTTCCTTATCGCACGTTATCGTTCTCATTTGTTTGCGGGCTGAGCGGCTAGACCAATAAATGTGTAACAATGAAAAACGACACCAATAATCGACATCTGTTTGCAGTGACGTTTGAAGCACTTCCCGATCACCAAGGAAACTAAAACTTTTTTCAATCGATTCAGCTTGCCATCAATTTTCAGAGTATATAAACACATACAATATACATACACAGCCCTGTTGGATCATTGGTAGTATTTTTGTTTCAAGAGCCGAAGGGCGTGGGTTCGATTCCCACCCAGGACAAACAGTTTGTGGTATAAACAAATGTTTGTTCTGTGTCTGGGTGTAATGTATGAATTAAAAGTACGTATTTACAAAAAAAATTAAGTATTTCTATCAGTTATCTGACTTCCATAGTACAAGCTTTGCTTAGTTTGGGGTCAGATGGTGCTGTGTGTAATGTGCTACGATATTTATTTTATATTTTATAATTAAAAAAATAAAGCCTTGAAAGGAACTCCGTTCCAGCCGGGTGTCCATAACACACCTCTCATTTTTTTTATCTATAGAAAAAAAATAACTTTGTTTGCGGAAAACGTTTATTTTTTACTTTACGTATAGACTAGCTAATATATATATTATAGTAGACTAGATAAATCAACTTTCAGATTTTCTTTTTTATACGTATATACACTTATGACTAACTTATATAAAACTAACGGTTTAAAACTTCTTGTAATTGAAATTTTCACAATCGTTATTCTTAGTTTGATTAATGATTCCAATAAATTGACTATCAATTCCATTTTCACTGGATCCTTTTATTGGATTAACAATTCCTTGGTCCTTTGTTCCATTTTCTAGGGTACGCTCAGATTCAGCAGTTAGATTGGAAAATCTGTACTTACAGGAATTATTTAATTTATTAACCTCACTCCTTGTTAGTAAAATTATATAAGCTTGAATACCTGAAACAGTGATTTTTAATTAAACGATGTAAATTCAAATTTATGAAATATGTACGTAGGATACCATCTGGCTATTTTATAATTATGCTTTTTTATTTTATTTATTAGAATAGTTTTTTTATAAATTCAAAATAGGTTCGCGTTTGACCACACTCTGCCTGATGTTAAGCAGTAGTGTGGTCTAAGATGGAGCACGCTTACCTAGAAGAAACCTATTCACTCTAGTGCGTCGAGTGTCTCACTGCTGGGCAAAGGCATCCCTTCCATCTTTCCATACTTCTCGGACTTTGTCTTTTGTAAGATGGTTCAGTTAGTCACACTACCTTTGTCAAATTTTGGGGTCCAAGCAAAAGGTGACCGTTGCCCAGCGAGTGGTCGAACGGTACACAACAAACGTGTCCTACATTCCCACTTGAGTTCATGAGCTAAAATGGTGTGGGTTCAATTCCCTCCAGCAGCAGTTTGATCTGTGCCTGGGCATTGTGTATGTATTATAAATAATATGTATTTACACAAAAAGAAGTATGTTCTATAGTTATCTGGTTCCAATAGTACAAGCTTTGTTTAGTTTGGGGCTGTATAATATGTTCTACGATACAATTATATTTCTTTATTTTTGAAAAGCGCTGCTCTTTTCTAATAGCTAAACAGTTTTTGTTTAGTCATCTAAGAACTCGATTAGGGTACTTTTCAAACAAAAAATAATCACAATCGGTTCTGCCTTTTGGAAACTACGATGCCACAGACACGTACCTACTACTTATAACACCCCTCTGTTTGGCTGGGAGTTACAAAAAATATGTTTCCTTTTCTATACTATTATAAAGAAGAAAGATTTGATTGTTTGTATTGAATAGGCTCCGAAACTACTGAATGTGGATGTTCCCTATGTACGCACAAAGCGTTTTAATTCCACATTTTTCATTCGCACAGCGAGGTTGTGGAACTCTCTGCCGGAGTCTGGGTTCCCTGTTAGGTACAATATTGGTGTACGCGACGGAATGAAATTGTTAATAGGTGTACGTAACAGAATAAAATTGTTAATAGAATCTATATATAATAGAATGTAACAGAAATAAAATAAATGATATCGTTGAGTATATTCATTGAGAGGTCCGCTGGTCTAAATTAATAGAGCCCCATTCGCCGGGCCCCGCCCACCCGCACTCGCCCTGCCCCCGCAGTGGCGAACGAGCGCACGCGGGGATATATAAGCGGGCCCGGCCCAACGATAGTCACTTGCCAGCGAACAGCGAACGCGAGCGGACCTCTCTCCTGAAGACTCCAGAACGAATCCCAGAGAACCAAGACTGCATTTAACTCCAGCACCCGTGCCCCATTAGAGAAGGCTTCCCAGTCAGAGTTGCTCTCTCTCTGCACATCCCGGGGAACGAGCGGGCATTCGCCGCTATCAAGAAATACAGTCCACTGCGCCCCGCTCGTTTCTCGGACCGCCAACCAGAGAGAGGGTGACCCACGGAGCCCTCCTCCCGCACATTTGGTCCTTCGAGCCGGATTCAAGCCGTCTACCATGGTTCTCACCCGATCCGCCAAGGGTGAGCGGACCGCACCGCATCGAGCCAACGCCACGCCGTCAAGTCATCAGGAAAGTGCCGCCTCTACAGCCGCGACGGAGGGTCCTCTCACATCATGGCCCTCCTCGCTCGCCACAGGCGCACTCTCAGCGGGGGTGCCGCAGGGCCCGACTGCCACGGAGCCCTCCTCCCGCACACCGTTGCTGCCGCGCATGAAGAGCGCAGCAACCACGCTAGCCTACTCGCCGGCATCGCCGACGGGACCTCTCAGCGGTGTACAACACGCACCACCAGCCGAAACCTCCACCCCCAGGGCCGGAGTGTTCACAGATGCAGCCAGCAGCCACGCGCCGCCCGCCAAGGCGCCTGCCCTCTATGCCGGAGGGTTCGCTGCAGCATCCACCAGCCGTCCGCAGCAGACTCTCGCAGCACACCTACAGGCGCGAGGGACCACTACGGACACAGCGGGGCCAACGCCGACGACCGAATCCAGTTCGGCCTTGCCACCACCCGCATCTGCCGCCAGGACGCACTCCTGCCGCTCCAGTCGGCAGTCTGAGCGTCAACTTCGCCTCGCCAAAGCCCGAGAGGACTACCTCCGGGCCAAGCAGGAGCAAGCTCGAATCCAGACCGAGCTCGCCGCCGCCTGCATAGCAACGATAGAAGCCGAGGACCGTGTAGAACAAGAAGAAGACGCACGGACCACCCTCACCGAAGATGAAGCCGAGCAGAGTCAGCGCATCGGTACCTGGCTGAGCCAACATGAGCTCATAGCCCCGCCACCGGTACCGACCTCAGCCGAGACCGCAGACACCGCTCCGCGTCTTCAACTGCCAGCTCCCGACGCGTTGCCGATCGCCGCTGCGCCTGCCGTCGCCGCGCCGCCAGCACCGAGATCGGACATCGCCGAGCTAGCAGCAGCCATCACAATGGCCACCCGTCAAGCCAAGCCCGGCCTGACTCACCGTTTCTACGGCGAGTTGCCGGCCTACAACGGATCGCACCAGGAGTGGCTCTCATTCAAAGCCGCTTACGCCGAGTCATCCGTTCATTACAGCGCCGTCGAGAATACTGCCAGACTCCGGCGCAACCTCAAAGGACGAGCCAGGGAAGCAGTAGAAAACCTCCTCCTGCACTACACCGAGCCCGAGGAGATAATGCGCACCCTGGAAGCCCGCTTCGGAAGACCCGAAGCCATCGCCGCCACCGAACTTGAACGTCTTCGGTCCCTGCCACGCCTCACCGACAGCCCACGCGACATCTGCGTGTTCGCCAATAAGGTCACCAACGTCATAGCAGCCATCAAAGCTCTGGGTCGGGTGTACTACCTCTACAACCCAGAGCTTACAACGACCACATCAGAAAAGCTGCCGCCTACACTACGTCACCGGTGGTTCGAGTTCGCCGCCACACAGCCGACGGGAGAGCCGGACCTGCTGAAGTTGTCCCGCTTCCTGCAGCGAGAGGCCGATCTGTGCAGCCCCTACGCACACCCGGAAGCCGACAACGCCAGAGAAGACGCCGGTCCCCGCCGGAGGCAGCCACCGACACAGAGAACTCACGCCGTCCAGAGAAAAGAAGAGGACTGCGCGGTATGCCGGAAGCCAGGCCACAGCCCGCCTGACTGCCCTAAGTTTCAGGAATCGAGCCCCGACGAACGCTGGGACACCGCCAAGGCAGCCAAGCTATGTTTCCGCTGCCTCCGGATACGCAAGCGGGAACATAGATGCCGGGTCCAGAGATGCGGAGTCGACGGGTGCGAGTACACGCACCACCGACTGCTGCACACAGTCAAGAGAACCCCCCGTGAGACAGCCACTCCGGGGGAATCCGTCGACACAGTCAAGAGAACCCTCCGTGAGACAGCCACTCCGGGGGAATCCGTCGGTTCGACGTGGACCGCCCCAGCAGCCGCAGCCACAGCGGCCTTCCTCAAGATGGCGCCGGTCACAGTTTCCGGACCGGCGGGAGAGGCGGAGACCTGGGCCCTACTCGACGACGGGTCAACGGTCTCTCTAATCGATAAAGAATTCGCAGATCAACTCGGCGCCAGCGGGAAGGTCGACCCGCTGCTCATCTCGGCAGTGGGCGGCCACAAAGTCAACGCAGCACGATCACAGCGCGTCCCGCTCACGCTACGCGGGCGCAACGGCGGTCATCAGGACGTCCACCTGAGGACCGTCGCAGGGCTGCAACTAGCCCCACAGACCATGCGCCAGGAAGAAATATCTTCGTGCGCACACCTTCGGGACCTGGCACAGCACGTAACGTCCGGCAAAGCGGTCCCGAAAATACTCATCGGCCAGGACAACTGGCACCTGCTCGTGACCAAGAGGATGAAAAAGGGACGCCGTGACCAGCCGGTTGCCTCGCTGACCCCACTAGGCTGGGTCATCCACGGCGCTCACTCCGGCCGCACCGCGAGAGTGCATTTTGTTGCCCACGTGTCGCCGGAGGACAACATGGACGAGGCCCTCCAACAGTACTTCGCCCTCGAGAGTCTCACCGTCGCCGCGAAGTCGCCGAAGAATGACCCAGAAAGGCGCGCGCTGCAAATATTGGACAGCGCGACCCAACGACTTCCGGACGGCCGATACGAAACCGCGCTGCTGTGGCGCGATGGCGAAGCTGAGATGCCCGATAACTACGCCGCCGCTCTCACTCGTCTGGAGGCCACAGAACGCAAGCTGAAACGGAATCCAGAACTACACGAACAATACAAGGAGCAAATGGCGGCGCTGACAGAAAAGGGATACGCCGAAGTAGCCCCGCCACCGAGTACCAGCCAAACATGGTACCTCCCGCACTTCGCCGTAACCAGCCCCGCCAAACCTGGAAAGGTTCGTGTGGTCCACGACGCCGCCGCCAAGTTCAGAGGGAAATGTTTAAACGACTTCCTGCTGACGGGACCCGACCTGCTGCAGTCCCTGCCCGGAGTGCTCATGCGGTTCCGGCAGCACGCCATCGCCGTTTCCGCCGACATCGCGGAGATGTTCATGCAGGTGAGGATCAAGCAGGAAGATCGGGACGCCCTCCGCTATTTATGGCGGGAGGATCCCTCTCTACCACCCACAGAGTACAGGATGGACGAGAAACCCGAAAAAACCCACGAAAACGCCGCATCAACCCGTCGGGGCTGCCGAAACCCGGCCGCTACTAGCTCTCGACGGGGACCTGCTTCGCCGCGCCGAAACACTCATTTGGCGCCACAGCCAGCAAGAAACGTTCGGAGATGACATTGCCGTCCTCCGAGAGGGGCAGCCAGTCCCCCTTGCCAGCCGCCTCAGCAAGCTAGCCGTGACCTACGTCGACGGGCTAGTGCGCCTGAAAAGCCGAATATTGGAAGCGAGCGGTGTTCCCGACAGCCTGAAGTCACCTCCCGTACTGGACGGGGATAGACGCGAAGTCCGCCTCGCCATCGACTTCATACACCGCCGCCTGCACCACAGCGGAACTGAGATGACCATCAGCGAAGTTCGGCAGCAATACTGGGTGCTGCGCCTTCGCCCCGTGACCAAGATGGTCATCCACCGATGCCTGCAGTGTCGCATCAGACGCGACACCCCTCCTCGACCAGCGACGGGCAACCACCCGGCGTGCCGGCTTGCGCATCACCAGCGCGCCTTCACGTATACCGGCGTAGATTTCTTCGGCCCGCAACCCGTCACCGTCGGCCGCAGTACACAGAAACGCTACGTCGCTATATTTACTTGTCTCACCACCAGAGCTATACATCTGGAACCAGCGGCGACCCTCAGCACCGACTCTGCGATCATGGCGCTGCGACGAATGATAGCGCGGCGCGGCGCCCCCACCGAGATATGGTCCGACAACGGGACCAACCTGCGCGGTGCCGACCGCGAACTGCGCCGAGCCATCGACCACGACCTGCAGACCGAGGCGTCCACACGGTGCATCTCGTGGCGCTACATACCTCCTGGAGCGCCCTTCATGGGTGGCGCCTGGGAGCGGATGGTGAGGGCCGTGAAGACCGCCCTAACTACTGCCCAGACTTCGCGGAACCCGACCGACGAAGTATACAACACCCTGCTCGCGGAGGCGGAGTTCACCGTGAACAGCCGCCCGCTCACCCACGTCTCCGTGAGCCCCGATGACCTGGAGCCATTGACACCGAACCATTTCCTGCTCGGCGGTCCCGCCCGAGTCCCGACGCCGGGGACATTCATCGACGGCGACTTAGCTGGCCGCGCTCAGTGGCGCGCCGCTCAACGCCTCGCCGACCTCTTTTGGACCCGCTGGATCCGGGAGTACCTGCCGGAACTCCAACACCGGCGGGAGCCCCACAGCCGGGGCACTCCGGTCCAGGTCGGCGACGTCGTCATCATTGCGGACGGGAGCCTGCCCCGCAACACCTGGCCGCGCGGGGTCATCGAAGCCGCCTATCCGGGCCCCGACGGAGTCAGCCGAGTGGTCGACGTGCGGACAGCGGGAGGCGTCCTACGAAGACCCACGAAGAAGCTGATAATCCTGCCAACACAGATCGTCGCTCCCCACAACACTTGCGGCACCCCGACCGTGCCGCACGGCGGGAGAATGTACGCGACGGAATGAAATTGTTAATAGGTGTACGTAACAGAATAAAATTGTTAATAGAATCTATATATAATAGAATGTAACAGAAATAAAATAAATGATATCGTTGAGTATATTCATTGAGAGGTCCGCTGGTCTAAATTAATAGAGCCCCATTCGCCGGGCCCCGCCCACCCGCACTCGCCCTGCCCCCGCAGTGGCGAACGAGCGCACGCGGGGATATATAAGCGGGCCCGGCCCAACGATAGTCACTTGCCAGCGAACAGCGAACGCGAGCGGACCTCTCTCCTGAAGACTCCAGAACGAATCCCAGAGAACCAAGACTGCATTTAACTCCAGCACCCGTGCCCCATTAGAGAAGGCTTCCCAGTCAGAGTTGCTCTCTCTCTGCACATCCCGGGGAACGAGCGGGCATTCGCCGCTATCAAGAAATACAGTCCACTGCGCCCCGCTCGTTTCTCGGACCGCCAACCAGAGAGAGGGTGACCCACGGAGCCCTCCTCCCGCACAATTGGCGTCTTCAAATATAGAGTAAATAGGTTTCTTCTAAGTAAGCGTGCTCCATCTTAGACCACACTACTGCTTAACATTACAGTATTTACAAAAAAAAAGTATTTATGTATTCTATCAGTTATCTGACTTCCATCACACAAGCTCTGCTTAGTTTGGAGTCAGATGGCGCTGTGTGTATAGTCCTACGATACTTATTTATTTATTTATTTTATTAACATCAGGCAGAGTGTAGTCAAACGCGAACCTATTTTGAATAAAAAAAAAACCGATGTCAAAAATTATTTCACCGTTGGAAAGCTACACTATCCTCTGGTGACATAGGCTACTTTTTATCCCTGTATTCCCACGGGAACGGGAACTACGCGGGTGAAACCGCGAGGCGTCCGCAAGTATTAAATAAAAAAGGAAAATCTTTTTCATCACAAATGATCAAACCATCATTTTTCATCACACCATCATTTAAACACTTAACGGTATTCATAAGGATCAATAATTTAATTACCTAAGTTTAATACCCCAATAACAAGTCTTATCTGCGCAAGAGGCATTACGCGTTTAATATATTGGTATGTAGAGTAATCGCCATGCTGTGCTATAAAGACAAACTCACTTGCCGTGACGCAGGTTAAACAAAGCGTAAAGAGACTAAGTACAACTGTACTGTATATATAGTACATGCGTAATAGTTTTACGGATTTCTGAAAACAAAAATATTATTAATAGAAACATAATACGATGTACTAGATATTCAAGGTATGTATCTAGTTTATTTCCGCTTAACAGTCGTTCCAGTTACAACAGTGACAGAGCGCTTGGTCGAGTATGATTACTCAGTCTCGACCAAGCGCTCGAAGAGTCAACACGTCTTGAGGATGCCTCGAGTAGTGGCGACACACTTGTCGCCAACTGGTTACTGCAGCGCGGAGATACTTGTGTTTATTCTAGTTAAATTTTTGTTAAATTATATTTTTAAAGTTTATGTCAAATTAGTTCTAGATATTACGTTATTAAATTGAAGTCCTCATCACTATTGTAAGTGGATCGACTGTTAAGCGGAAATAAACTAAATATATACCTTGAATATTCAAAATGTACTTCCGCAAAGTAACGCCTGAATCAATCAATTATGTAATGTACTAGATGGTATTAAAAATCTGTCCCAATGCATATATTTGGTAGATGTCCTTAGCAGGAGGTCGTCTTAGGTACCAACACAGTACCAGATATTCTGCCGCTAAGCAGTAGTGTGTAAACATTACTGTGTTCCGGTTCGAAGGGCGCTGCAGCTGACGAAATTACTGGGCTGTTCTGACTAACCATCGAAAGTCTCAAAGTAATGAGCGCCGAAGCAGCGATGCCCTGGACTTTGTTTTGTTACTCAAAATTCTGTGTATCGCTGCAATGGTCATGGACAGGCGTTATCTCTTACCATCAGGAGAACGTCTCGTTCGGCTCATTACTTTTTACATTAAAAAAAATTCTTAGAAATTATTGTAAGACTAGCTGCGCCATACAGTGTTACCCGCTGTTCCCACGTGAACATTACTTTTTTCGGGCGTAAAAAGTGTGTTAATCCAGGGTGTCACCTACCCTGATATCAAATTTCATCAAAATTAGTCCAGCCATTTGAGCGCGAACAAGTACCAAACATACAAACACACTTACACACACACAAACTTTCGCCTTTTTAATTTTAGTGTGATAATTATGTTTGTACCACGAGATCGATAGTAATTTGTTTGTATCTACACTAATTATAAAGAGGACAGATTTGATTTTTTGTTTGTATTGAATAGGCTCCCAATCTACTGGACTGACCGGAATAATTCTTTTATCATTAGAATGCTACATTATCACTGAGTGACATAGGTTATATTTATATCGTTAATCGAGTTTTGTTTTTCCGTGCGAAGCCGGGGCGAATTTCTTGTCTAATATATATTTAAAACACAAAACTTACTCGATGGCCGCCGATCAAAACGACGATGGTAAGACAAATATCCATAAATATAAGCAATAAAAATGAAGACGTCGAAAACATATTTACTAACGTCGAAAATCTTGCATATTTTATCATGTCAAAAAGAGAATATACCACTAATGAAAACAATGGCAGCAAAGGGATCTGAAAAATAAACAATATTGTTGTAAAAATAAAAACAATTATATTATTTTAAAGTTGTAAAATAAACTGTGAATCTCGAAGTCTATGTTCAAAATCAAGCGTATTTAATGTATCCAAAAATGCACTGAAAAAACTAGTTAAATAATTATTTTAATTTTACGTCGATGAACGATCACTTTAACTGTCTAATTTTTGCACTATCGTGATTAATTTTTACGAAAGTACGTGTGCTCGCTGCCATGCACGAAGAAAAAATGAGCTCTCACAGTGCGGACGACTATGAAGGCTAT
The DNA here is from genome assembly GCA_905404145.2 of Biston betularia. NCBI lineage: Eukaryota > Metazoa > Arthropoda > Insecta > Lepidoptera > Geometridae > Biston > Biston betularia. The sequence continues at coordinate 2,258,453 of FR989874.1, read as the reverse complement.
AGCCCACCTCCATTTTTGTAAAATACGTGCAGTGTTGCCTGTAGGATAAAAGTACTACCTGTTGTTTATATCTGAAGCATGAAGCTACGAATATATAAAGCTTTTCATATTGCCATGTTTGCATGGCTTTACTTGATGGCAAATATCCTTAGAACACGATTACCATCGCTTTTAGATTCTGCGATATATATTATTGCTATCCCAATGCCAGATTAATTATACTTTTGCAAGGATTATTGAAAAATGTACTTACCAACTTAATGTAGCCCCACGTTATAATCCCATACCTTAAAGGCATGCAAAAGCAACACCGCTTCAGCTCTGGTATTTCCACTCTCATCTTTGAAAATTTCTGGCTTACGCGAATCTTAAAGTTATTACCATGAATGCACCAATCTAAGTCTTATTTTTGATTGATCTGGCACAATATTATAGATAATATTGTTCGATAATCAAAAATTTAAATTCTAGTTATTTAATAAAAAAAATAAGTATTTATAAAAATCTCTATTTATTCTCTTGTAACGAGACGCGAAATAATTGAACATTACTCTTTTCAGCATATTTATACCCAGTTAAAATGACGTAAATATTTAGACTATATGCACTGTGATAATGTGGGTCTGTCGAAGAGATAAAACGAAAAACATCCTCTCATTATTCGCGAAATACATTTTTATCTAGAAGGTCAAATAACCAAAAAAAAACAATCCGTGAAATAAATATAACAAACACTATCTTTCGAATTTTAGGTAATTCCATGTTCACTATCGAAACGTGAGTTAGCTCTTAAAAAAGAAGTATTATGTTTCAAAACTTGTAAAATATAAACAAAGTATAATACCAACTATTAAATACAAATAAGCCAATAAACAAAATGTATTTTGTGTAATCGTCATTTGGTCCTTTTGTTATTTTTTTACCTATTTCAAAAAGAAAACTTTTATTGGAACGGTGTTCCTTATCGCACGTTATCGTTCTCATTTGTTTGCGGGCTGAGCGGCTAGACCGAAAAATGTGTAACAATGAAAAACGACACCAATAATCAACATCTGTTTGCAGTGATGTTTGAAGCACTTCCCGATCACCTAGGAAACTAAAACTTTTTTCAATCGATTCAGCTTGCCATCAATTTTGAGAATATGTAAAAATATTTTATCTACACTAATATTATAAAGAGGAAGACTTGTATATTTAAATTTTTGGATGTTTGTAACGAATAAACTCAAAAACTACTGAACCGATTTCAAAAATTATTTCACCGTTGGAATGGTACACTATCCCCGAGTGACATAGGCTACTTTTCATCCCAGTATTCCCATGGAAACGTGAACTACGCGGGTGAAACCACGAGGCGTCTGCTAGTAATTTATAAATAAAATAAAGCCTTTGAAGGAACTCCGTTCCAACCCGGTGTCCATAACCTCTCAATTTTTTTTATAGTATCTTCTTTTTTATAGGTGATGAATAAATCGTCTGCCTGTTTTCTACTCTTTCTATAGAAAAAAAAGTAACTTCGTTTGCGGAAGATATTTATTTTTTACTTTTTATAAATCTAGTGAAATTGTCGTAAAGAATTATTTCATCCTATACAGATGAGGGAGCCTGAAACTGACGCTTGATCTCTGTCTCGTCAGTTCTGCTTGGTGTCTTTCCTTCAGGCAGCGCACCTCACCTCTCACTAATAACGTCATGTAAGCTTGAAGTACTGTAAAAAAATATGTTATAAAAATATTCCATAGATTGTATTCGTGTTTGACCTCATCTCAATTAAATATCAACAAGCTACAGAGCTGTTGAGAGTAACCATCGAAAGTCAAAGTAATGAGCGGCAAAACAGCGATGCCTTGGATTTTGTATTGCTACTCAAAGTTCTGTGTATGGTCATGGGTATGCGTTATCATCTTCATCATCTTACCATCAGAAGAGCGTATCGTTCGTCTTATTACCTTTGCATGATAAAGAATCATAATGGATTTCCCTATTATACAAAGTATTACGCTGCCACTTTTTTTAATCGATCAACGAGGTTGTGGAACCCCTTGGAAGAGTCTGTGTTTCCCGTACTAGGTATAATATGAATGTCTTCAAGTCTTGAGCTTTTCTATTTTATTTTTGATAGTTTAGGCTTTTGACCACAGCTCACCTGATCAAATTTGACGGTGTGGTCGAAGAGTGTAAACACATTCAACCTGGAATGGAACTGCTCTCTCGTGAGGTAGCCGCAACACAGTATTATGTGCTTGGCGGCATATTGTCAACTTGAGGTTGGTAGCTGTCATTTGAGTACTAGAAAGTACCTTACCACCGTCCTATATTTTCCTCTTTTCCTTCACCGACAGTTTAAGCTCGTTGTTGGGGTTCAAACCCACGCTCTCCGGGGTGTTACTGCTAACCACTGCGACTGCGCTAACCACTGAGCTATCATCTCTACAAAAAGGCTATTAACCTATTTAATCTGGATCAGAAGAAACCATAATTGTATCTTTCAAGGAACACATTATTTCCGAAAGTATGATATCTATACTTATTCCGTAGGAAACGTTAATCAAAAAACAAACAACCTCTATTATTAATATCACTCAAATCTGTTAATTCAGTATGAAGTAGCAAACATAAAAAAATACAGTAGGATTCTAAATGCTGCAGCATGCTGAGGCAGTCAATATGTAGCTGAAGCCAGAACTGCGGATGAAAATTTGAAAACTTAAATCTAGAATGAACAGAAATGTCTTACGTATGACGACAGCTCCTAGGCCAATGAACTCGTAGACTCCGCAGTCTATGTACCAAGCGTATTGGAACAACATGTAGTACAGGATGTTGAAACGTTTCAAGTCAGCGGAAATTAAAATCACGACCAGGAAATAGACCAACACCATCGTGACGCAGTAGAAGTAATACACTTCAAAGAGCTTTAAACTTTTCTGAAGAAAAAAAATAAGGGTCATCTGGAGACTTTATGTTTTCAGTTCAAAAACTAGTATACATTTTTAAAACCCCCGACGCCAGGCATGCACATGACACTAAATTTCGGATCAATCAGTGGTAAATACTCACAAACATAAGAGCTGTTTAGTTACTTTCAAAAAGCCGAATAGAATCTCTTGAGTCATAGCTAAGATCACTTTCTATCAAGTAATATTAAATAATAAAATGTAATTTGCCATTTTGTGGTAGCGGCCATCTTGGATTTGAAATTTATCATAGTATATATAGTATTTTAGTCAAGCCCTTTCATTTGATACTCATATTGAGGGAGTTGTGAAAAAACTGTAGTCCGCCATTTTGTGGCAGCGGCCATCTTGGAACGATTTTCATCAAACATAGCTAAGAACACTCCCGACTAATTCACCTTTCAAACAAAATCTAAATCTGTTCATCCGTTCGGAAGCTACGATGCCACAGACAGGCACACACACACAGACACGTCAAACTTATAACATCCCGTCGTTTTTGTGTCGGAGGTTAAAAACTCAACTTTATAGTAAGCTACTCTACCTTATGTGCCGCTACGATGAATGTCAAGGTAAATATTAAGTCAAGCATTTGCGGTACGATAGAAGCCACCAATTTCAGAAAAATTATTGCATCTTCGTAAGAATCCTGCATCCGTTTGAACATGGCCACACACATCAATGTGAACTGCATTATAGTAAGCAGACATATTATCTGAAAAATAAAAAAAGAATTAAAATCATTCTTAAAGAGCTCTTTATTTTTTTTAATTAAATAAATTACAGTAATCAATCCCACTGATATTATAAATGTGAAAGTTTTGATGGATGGATGTTTGTTACTTTTTCACGCAAAAACTACTGAACGGATTTGGATGAAATTTGGTATGGAGGTAGCTGAGACCCTGGATTAACACATAGGTTTTTATTCCGAAAACATGTAGCGTGTAACACCGCAGCTAGTTTATATATAAGTGGTTTGGCATCTCCCGTCATTTTTTTGTTTTATTCCATTCTAAGGTCGCCTGGAAGGTATCGCTTTTAGCGGTAAGTCGCCATTTGTGGCACTAGCTCTTAAGTTTCTTATTTGTGACATATTTTTTTTTTCTTATGTTAATAATCCTTGTGTATCTATTACAGTATATCTATGTATATCAAAATAAATGGATTACTTAAAGAAACCGATTATAATTTGGCGAATTGAATATTCATTATGCACATCAAAAATAGAATGAAAAGTACAGAAAACAAAAGAATCTTATGAGCTAGTGCCACAAGTGGAGACCTTATCGCTAAGAACGACGTGTGCCAGGCAACCATGAATGAATACCACAAACAAGTCCATCAATATGTTGACGGTATTGTCGCAAATGACAATACTTGGGTTGATTGCTCTTTAAATCACACGTCGCGTAGACCAGACGTTAAACTTCAAGTTGTTTCTGAACATAATTCAAAGGATAACGCAGAAGAAGTTGCGGGCGTGAGCTAGTAAATAATATATATGAGATAAACTTCCGACCCTCAACTACTAAATGCTAACTAATTTATCGGATATCTTTTTTTATAGTAGGTACATAAATTATGGTTATTTTGGCGCATTCTGTTTTATCTTTTACTTGGTGGTAGATTTCCTTAGCAGGAGGTCGTCTAGGTAGGTGCCACCGCAGTACCAGTTGTTCTGCCGCTAAGCAGTAGTGTGTAAACATTACTGTGTTCCGGTTTGAAGGGTACTGCAGCTAGTGAAATTACTAGGCTGTTGAGACTAACCATCGAAAGTCTCCAAGTAATGAGCGCCAAAGCAGTGATACACTCGACTTTTGTTTTGTTACTCAAAGTTCCGTGTATCGCTGCAATGGTCATGGACAGGCGTTATCTCTTACCATCAGGAGAGCGTCTCATTCTTCTCATTACTTTTTGCAGTAAAAAAAAAAACTTTTAGAAATGTTTAATAGTAAATAAATAAATAAATATCGTAGGACATTACACACAGCGCTATCTGACCCCAAACTAAGCAAAGCTTGTACTATGGGAGTCAGATAACTGATAAAATACTTAAATACTTTTTTTTTGTAAATACATACTTATAATACATACAGTACACCCAGACACAGAACAAACATTTGTTTTATATCACAAAATGCTTGTCCTGGGTGGTAATCGAACCCACGCCCCACAGCTCTTGAAGCAGACATGCTACCAATGAGCCAACAGGGCTGTCGATTACGGTATTGTATGATAGAACTTTTTTGTTTTGTTTTGTTTTAGTTCATGTTATGTCTCAGATAACGAATGTAATCTTCTGTTACTTGTGTCACCGTGTCCGGTGTAGTAGCCGACGCGACACATTTTAATGTTATTTCTGTTTTGATGTTTGTGCTGGACTTTGTGTCGTAAACAGTTTTTTTTTATGTTTGGCAAGATAAGGCAAAAAGTGAGTTTTTATTTATTCAATTAGTACCGCGTACTTAAGGAGGTGCGATTTCCATACAAATATTTATTTGCCATTTATGGACAAATGGAGCATAATTTTACAGTGAAATCACAGCTCCTGGCATTTATTTTTGTCTTTATTTGGTCGAAGATGGGTACCCGCCTAGCCTGGAATGGAGGTTGCTGGAACACACTGTTAGATTTTCAACTTGAGGGTGGTAGCTAGCCAACTAGCTAGTGCCTTCACGATGTTTTCCTTTACCGGCAGCTAAAGCTCTTTGTTGGGGTTCAATTGTTCGGTATTCCAATTGCTTCCATGACGTAGAGAGGTATTTTGAAAAAGTGTGGTAATATTAAAATTTGCTGATCTACCCACGTACTACCAGCCGAACATGAGAAAAAAATGTTTTTTTTCTTGTTTATATTATGAGACTAAGGAGACGTTATTTAATACACAGAACAAATATGTATCGTCACATAAATGTTTGTCGTGGGTGGGAATCGAACCCGAACCGAACACACCACAGCTCTTGACGCAGATATATTATTAAACGAGCTAGGGCAGTGCAAACTTTACTTCAATCGATCGGGTTACTTAACAAAAAAAGCAAGTGGTATCTAATTGTCTAAATCAAAAGCATTCTCTGCGACGACTAGGTATTAGGTATCTATATTAGTAGTACCAAGTATTAGATACCTATTCGTATAATACTTACCAATCTCAAGTATCCTATACATAACAACGCTTTCCTTAAGGGAAGACAACAACAGCACTTTTTAGGACTAAATATATTGTTCGCCATGATAATACGATAGATTAGATGTGGCAGAGAAAAGGTAAAAATAAATAATTCCAGTAACTTCACTAATTAACCAACTAGAAGCGTTATTATTTACGTTTCATCGTGTTTAAGTGGTGACGGATTAAATATGACTGCATAACGTTAGTAGAGATAAGTATGGTATGTATCTATCTATGTTTAATATTGCTAATAATCCAACGAAGAGTGGGATGTTAATGAATTACGACTCTACGCGCTAGGGATGTCTATTTGTCTATTTAATTATATATCTGCTGATCGTTATAAAATCATATAATTACTGACTTGGTTATTAAATAAAATGTCAAGTTCTCAATTTTAATTTTACAAATATTTTATTGATAACACCAATGTTACAAGTCAAAGTCCGTAATATAATCCTTCCTATCCAATCCTACTAATGTTATAAACGCGAAAGTTTCTGAGAATGTATGGATGTATGTTTGTTACTCTTTCTCTTTCAAAAGTACTGAACGGATTTGGATTAAATTTGGTATGGTGATAGTTAATACTGGATACCAACAATGAGCTTGAGCTGCCGGTGAAGGAAAACATCGCGAGGAAACCATAGCATGGTAGTACTTTCTAGTACTCGGCTGGCTAGCTACCACCCTCAAGTTGAAAATCTGCCGCCAAGCATCTAACGGTGTGTTCCAGCAGCCTCACTTGAGAGCCAGTTCCATTCCAGGCTAGGTGTGCTTTACCATCTTCGACCACACCGCCACTGAACATCAGGAGAGCTGTGGTCAAACAACTAGCCTGTCGACCATAAAAGAAAAAACAAAAGAATATCACTGAAAAGTAAAATACGCAATTTCGTTTACTCGAATGAATCTTTTTTAGTTATTTTGGCTTTTGGTTTCTATGGGGTCAATAAAGTATATTCTTTAAAAAAAAACAAAAGGTTCCCAACCCGTTCACAAAATAATGATGGAATTTTGAGGTTTTATTAATACATAGGCTACTTTTTATCCCGAAAACATGTAGCGGGTAACACCGCTACTAGTTTCAAATATAGATATAACTCTTTATTGTGCACACCAACAATTTTACAATGCAGAAGAAAAATGACTTACCTAATGGGGTTCGGTTTCCATACAAATATTTTTTTTGCCATTTATAGACAAATGTTGCATAATTTTACAGTGAAATCACAGCTTGGTCACACATTTTGGTCTTTTTTGCGGTAAATTACAATGCCTTAATAAAACAGTAGAATATTAGCATAATCTACTGTTTTATTAAAAAATCAAAAATTCATAAATCATTGATAAATTTGATTTTATGCCAATAATCTACTGTTTTATTCAATTGTGATTTACCGCAAATAAAGACCAAAATTAATGCCAGTAGCTGTGATTTCACTGTAAAATTATGCTGCATTTGTCCATAAATGGCAAAAAAATATTTGTATGGAAATCGAACAACCAAGTATAACAACTAGCGACCTTATCGTTAAAAGCGATCTCATTCAAGCAGCCGTGGATGGAAAGGATTAAAAGAAGAAAATGACGGGATGTGTCAATAACGAGGATACAGTGGCGGCCTTAGGGGGTGGCAAACAAGGCAACCGCCCGGACCCTCGCTCAGACAGGGGCCTCGAATCCTCAACTACCCAAGTAAAAAAAGTCTTTACCATATTATTATGTAAACATACGTACGTGTATCTCGCGCCTTACACTTTACAAACCCCCACCTGAACGCACGGTTTCATTATTAGTGCAAGTGTGTTACAGCCACTCGAGCACTCGAACTATTTCTTTATTAAAACGGACACGAAGAAAAATGGCCTCACAATGATCTGTCGCCCCGGGCCTCGCAACAGCTAAGGCCGCCGCTGCGTGGATATACATATAGCAGAATACATAGCTATAATATAAACTAGGAATATCGCTATGAGAGTAGATCTGCGGGCAGAAGCTAGTGAAATAAATACCTACATCTTATCAAAACATCAACTCTATGAACTCTGTGTTAACGAGGTGCGATAGGAGAATTATAACTTTGATTATAGCAAATAAGGCATCAGATTTTATTGTACCTATAATATAAATGTTTAACAAAAACTAAAATACTAACAAACAACAACAAAAAAAAAAACGGTTTATTGAAAAACTAACTCTAGTATTTTCAATCAATCAATCTAAAATACGTACTTTACATTATTATTATGGATTGTATTTATATTATATTAATAAAATAAAACAAACAAATTTTCGAAGCAAGTATATTAAATAGCATGCATTCCTCCCCTCCCCACCCCGAGTGGTAGCGGGTCTACCGTTACTTCAGCGACGTGGTTCACGAAACGAAACGGGCCTCCATGGTACTGGAGTTTGTTGAGCTCCGCCCGAATGAGTAGCAAGAGATAGCACTGAAGAACTGAAAACAAGAAACATCTGTGGTAGCTGTCCGCATCAAGAAAGTAGAGCCGAAACGTTGCGTATGAATACTGGGAACGTATGATAGTGTGCAGTCCTTCTGCTTGTCCTGTGGTTGAACGGAGAGGATGGGATAAGGTCATAGAGCTAAAAAATAGACAGACATGCTACTCTGCGGCGGTGAACGAGACTAGGTAATTTTTTGGTGACTACATCGTTGTTACCAATAAGCCTTACAGCACAGCATATCCACCGCTTCTAAAGCTTCCAACTGGTATTTACTTAATCGAACAAAAAGGTGGCAACTGTACTACTCCACACATGACTGGGCTAAGACTTGTGCTTGATACAAACGAAGCAACTGTTTCTTTTTTTTAATGTAAAAAGTAATGAGACGAACGAGACGCTCTCCTGATGGTAAGAGATAACGCCTGTCCATGACCATTGCAGCGATACACAGAACTTTGAGTAACAAAACAAAGTCCAGGGCAACGCTGCTTAGGCGCTCATTACTTTGAGACTTTCGATGGTTAGTCTCAATAGCCCTGTAATTTCGCTAGCTGCAGTGTACCCTTCTAACCGGAACACAGTAATGTTAACACACTACTGCTTAGCGGCAGAACAACTGATACTGCGGTGGTACCTACCTAGACGACCTCCTGCTAAGGAGATCTACCACCAAGTAAATTCATGTTTCATCATCAAATGTTTCACCTTTATAAGAATAAAACGCAATAGAGTTTGACAGCTTACATTTAACTTACGTAAGTACTATTCGTATGTATTGTTGTATAGTTTAGTATGTAAGTATTGTTGACAGGCTAGTTTATGAATAGATTTATGTATATATATTTATTACCTAATCCAGAGAAAGCGAGGCAAAACTCTATGGGATCGAAGAGGTTTTCTGGTTGGTTTTTCCCGAACGGCACTTTCCGGACGACGACAATGTAGGTCAGGAAACTGGCAAGCGTGGTCGCTATCCCGTAGTAGTAGTACGCGCGGATTAATCGTGTATTTTTCTGAAAATTGAAATTAATTATAAATAATAATGTATGTAATTACGTTACTTAAAAGTTTTAGACTTTTTACTGCCAGTTTAGTTTGTAGATGATTTTAGTTATCTATTAAAATATTGTTTTCCGAATAATTTAATAGATAACTAAACTACTTGGTGGTATCTGCTTAGCATTAGATTGTCTAAGTAGATACCACCGCAGTACCAGATATTCTGCCGCCAAGCAGTAGTGTGAAAACATTACTGTATTCCTGTTTAAAGGGTGCTGCAGCTAGCGAAATTACAGGGCAGTTAAGACTAACCACCGAAAATCTCAAAGTAATGAGCGCCAAAGCAGCGATGCCCAGTAATTTGTTTTGCTAGTCAAAGTTATGTGTGTCGCTGCAATGGTCATGGACAGGCGTTATATCTTACTTTCAGAATACTCAGAGCTCACTGAGACCGACTAAGCTGTGTCACTTTCAGGCGCGTAGGTCATAAAGCCAAAGCTTATGACCGTGTATTTATAAATTTGGTAATAACAAGTGAACATACGCGATAAATAACATACCCTATGTGCACCAATCAGCAGCACCACGTTGAAGATAACTTCCAGGAGATAGAGGAGGTAGCTGAACCACAACTTCGTGTGCATACTCACCCCCCGGTACAGGAACACTGAATGCACAACCGGGGCGTGACTTATATCTATCCATATATTTATACATAGTGTGAAGAGGGAGAACGCCTGCAAAGAAAAACATTTCAATTACAGTGTAAACTCTTTATAACGAAACTCAAGGGACCGAGCATTTTTTATCGTTATAGAGAGTTACCGTTACATGGAGTGACTTACTTCAAGACGTCTTCCAACGTCGCTTTTCTTTTCTCCCTTTTCAATCGCACGTAACACACAAACTTTTTCGTCAACACATAACGCTTTTCTTTTACTGGCCATGTTAACAGTTTCAAAGTTGGTTCACGACTGATAATACGATAGGTAGGTGTTTAGTTCGAGATCATCCTTTCAAGCAAACCAAGCACGTGTTCAAGGCAATTAACAATAACAAAAGCAAGACGGCTGTTTACGACCTCAGAAGTTTCGGGGCCTCAAAGGTTTAGTCGGCATCTTTTGTAACCTGATAAGATAACATAAACAATAACACCGTGACGATTTTCTGTGTCTAAATATGAATACATTTCTTCGTAATAGAGAATGGCTGCTGCGCTATAAAGAGTGTATCAATGTGTGGGTTTTAAGGTAAACCAACCAAATTGTGATCTTTTCTATGTTATAGAGAGTTTATAGTTATAAAGAATAATGTTATAAAGAGTTTACACTGTATATTTATAGCATAGCTCAACGGTTAGCGCGGTCTGTTCACACGCCCAAGGTCGTGGGCTTAAATCAATTAACTATCAAATAAATTCTCTAGTGACTTTTAATAATGTAATTATAATGCACCTAGACATACCTAGTTTTGGAATGTGATACGAATCTAAAAAATGTGTATTTGTATTTAAATTAATATTATTACATACTGTTTTGTGTGCTATGATATAAATAAATAAAGTCCCAACAATGAGCTTCGGTTGCCAGCGAAGGATAACATCGTGAGTAAAACCATAGCATGGTAATAGGGTATTTTATAGTACTCGGCTAGCTGGTTATTAGTTCATTCAAGTTATTCTGCCTCCACGCTCCAGTGTTTAAAACATTACTGTGTTCCGGTTTGAAGGGTACTGCAGCTATCGAAATTACAGAGCTGCTGAGACTAACCATCATCGATAGTCCCAAAGCAACGGTGCTCCGGACTATGTTTTGCTACTCAACGTTCTGTGTATTGCTGCAATGGTCATGGACAAATGTTACCTCTTACCATCAGGAGAGCATCTAATTTTTCTCATTACTTTTACATAAATAAAAAACATTTGTACAAGCCGTTGTATTTGTTTACTAGAGTTCAGCCTACAAATGCAAACGTAGAGATATATAAATAAATAACATAGGACACAGCGCCATCTGACCCCAAACTAAGCAAAGCTTGTATGATGAACGTCAAATACCTGACTGATGGATACTTTGTGATTGTTTTGTAAATACATACTTATTCAGAACACACAAAACAAACATTTATGTAACGATAAAAATGAATGTGGGATTGAACCCACGCCCTACAGCTCTTGAAGCAGATGTACTACAAATGAGCCAACAGGGCTGTCAAATATGAAGTGACGATGTATTTGTGTTTTCATAATTCTGATAGACAGAGATCTACATACATTCAGATAAGACTAAAATAAAACACTAAACGATAACAAAAAGTACAGATTTACAATCAATCACAAAACTAAAACTACGAAACTACTTTTTTAAACTTACCAAATTCAAGTATCCAAATATCAAAACCCCATGTCTTAAAGGCACACATAAACAACATCTTCTGCAGTCCGGTAGTTCAAAATACATTGTCCAATATTTGTTGTTAGTACGCTAGTTGAAAAGTGCCGACGGTACGAAGTAATTCAATGTAAACAATAACAGGTCACAGTCAACACGTTCGATATTTAAATGTTTTGTTTACAACTTTTATAAGATAAAACATGACCCGTGCAGTTTGTGATTGTACCAATGGTATCGCAAATGGACGGCGAACGTAGGAAAAGAGCAACTATCCTATCTCAGAGCCGCGACAAACGTAATTGTTCAGTTAGAACCATGTCCATCTAAAATGTCAGTACGATCTCTTTGTTATTGCAACAGTTGTTAGGCTTTTTATTGTGATAAGGTATCAAAAGTTTAAGTGAATAAGGTCGAGTTTACATGCAATTATCTTATTTACCAACTCAGTTCCAAGAGATGACGTTGTGTCATGAACTTTGTCGTGCGGTATGAATTCGTGTTTTGAAGTTGGATCCTGGCCTTCCCGGAAACTGTTTTTGATTGGATAATTGAGTTACTCTACAGGTGGCGTAGCAAGTACTGGAATTAGATAATTCTTTATTGTTCACACCAAAGTCGGTAAAAGTGATCTCTTTGAAGCTACTTTAGGATGGAAAGAATAATAATAATTCAAGTACATTTTATGAGCAATTTAGGAAATAATATTAGTTTATTATTTTTATTTTTTATAAAACTACTGGTGACCCCGGCTTTGGGTGCAATGTAGATACTAATGTGATACATATGCATCTATTATACATATAAATCTCTCAGTCTAATTAAAATCCGTTGCGTTTTTTTGTAAGATCCGAGCGTACAGACGGCGGCGGCGGGCGGCGTGCATACCTGTGTTTGTAACTGAACTAGGAGTTCAGAACGGCTGGACCGATTCTACTGAATTTTTTTGTTTATGCTTTGTTTGGAATCCTGGATAGATTAGATTTACAAGTCAACCCGGTAGATGGCATGGCAATCGTACACCGGGGCGTAGTACCACGCATGCAGCTAGTATGTAATTATTATAACAAAGACACATATTTCGATAAAAAAACGTGCTAATATTTTATTTACCACAGGAACGCGCAGGTCGCGAGCCTCTTCCAACCGGTCTTAATGGAAGTCAATAAGGGAAGCCTATATCCGGCTGAGAAGGTAATGATTTTAATTGCAGAAAATTAAAATATGACCACACCGTCATGTGACATTCAATTCAATTCAATTTATTTGTGAAAGTAACAATGAAAATTATATAAACTATACATGCAATTTGCAAGGAACTCTGTTTCCCAGAGCCGACTTCTTCCTAACGCAGATTAGATGAACTGTGGTCAAACACGTAGCTTGTTTACCATAAAAAAAGAGATCGCACATGTTCATGACCATTGCAGTGGTACACAGAACTTTGAGTAGCAAACCAAAGTCCAGGAGATCGCTGGCGCTTATTACTTGGAGACTTTCGATAGTAATTGGTCTTCACAGCCCTGTAATTATAACTTATTCTCGAGATTTATTTATATTATCAACTGATAAGGGTTGCGCAGGGTTATGACACTTAACTCTAGATGGCATTGGAAATGTCGTGAGCAATCATAGGCGCTTATCACCAGGAAATTACTTCATGGTTTATGACTTTATTAAAGAACTATCTACGCCCCGCGGTGTTACCAGCTACACGTTTTCGGGACGAAACGTAGCTTATGTGTTAATCCAGGGTGTCAGCTATCTCCATACCAAATTTCATCAAAATCCATTCAGTAATTTTTGCGTAAAAGAGTAACAGACATCCATCCATCCAAACTTTAACATTTGTAATATTAGTGGGATTAGTTGGATAGAATATCTTTATTACTGAAGCTAGATGAGAAGTCTCATCAATACATATTATGTGCAACAGTTACACATGGTGGTAAATCTCCTTAGAAGGAGATATACCGTCTGGGTAGGTAGTGTGAACACTACTGTGTTTTGGTTTGAAGTGTACTGCAGCTAGCAAAATTATAGTGATATTGAAACTAATCATCGTTTGGCTTTGCTACTCAAGGTTGTGTGTATCGCTGCAATAGTCACAGATATGCGTTCTCTTACTATGAGGAGAGCGTTTCGTTAGTCTTGATACATTTGAATTTTGAAAAAAGTTTCTACATTTCAGGCCGTGCCCAGTATCCCACGTATAATTAAAAAAACTATATACGAGTACAAGAAGAAAATAAATAAGAAAGAACATTAATAGTTTTTTTTTAAATTTTTATCATAATACTAGACGAATAAGCACTTCATAACGAATACAATTTTAATATGTGTCATATCCTATTTAGATAAAAATATATTTTTTTGTGTGTTTTGTTCTATTACGCCCCCAACTGGTTTACTTCCTGTTTTTTTTTTAATCACTTTCAATATCACAGAAAAGATACTCAGTAGTCTGTAACTCTATTATTTGTTTTGGTTCTGATATTTAATGGTATTAAATAAAATAAGAACTTTAATAGTACAACTTAAAATATTTCCCAATACCTACCTACCCTTAACCCTTTCACGACCATGGGAAACATTTTTCCCCATTGAAAAATAGGCAATTGTGATATTTAATTTAATCTATTACATATTGTTTTATACAAAATAACAAAATATAATGTATGCTGAACGCAATTACGTAAACAGGATTGCATAGAAAAAAAAAGTTCTTTCAAATAAATTGGCACCAAAATTAGCTTATTCGCGTGCTCTACTTTGTTTAGTTATGGATTATTGTGGGGTGTAATTATGTATATTTATTGTGTTTTCTCATATGTTTTACATTATTTGGTAAGTATATTTTTGTGTTATAATGAAGTTTATTTGAATAAATGAAAACAAATGCCTTATAATGACAAATTATTGTATGGGAAAAATAATTCCCTGTGGTCCATATGTAAAACTTTTCTAAGCTATTGGTGTTTTGTTTCTTTGTGTCATAATGATTGTTGTTTATTTTATTTTTTTACCTATTTATTGTTTTTTTTTACTTTTTGGTAGTTTATTTTGATTGTTTGTTGCTGAAATGGCCAGAAAAGGGATATAATGAGATATTGCAGTAAGTTTTGGCAGATAACAGTGATTATAATGAGCTTCAGTTGAATGAAGCAGATCAACAGTTCATCGCTGACACCCTGAGTTTCAACATCCTGAGCTCCACGCAATTGTTGAAATAGAAGAATCTTTTTAGAAAACAAATCAAATTGCTGCTCCATGTACTTCATGTGAGAATTTGGAAGACGTTCCTAAATTTCGATGAAGAAAGAAATCTTATGTTGCTCATATAATCAACATCCTTCATAAAACTGGCCAACTGTAGTCACTGCAGAAAAGCAGCGGGTTGGTACAATAAAGATTCCTATAGATTTTAGAAAAAATTAAAAGATGTGCAATTTGCTCTAACTACCGCACAGAAAAAAGGACACATGACATATGTACCATATGCAATGTACATTTATGCTTTACAATAAAAAGAAATTGCTTCGCAGAGTATTATAATTAGCTTGATCTTGATACCAGTAACTGTATTTCAATATTTTGTATCACTTTTTCAGCATAAAAACTAATAAATAAAACACATTTCAAAATAAGCCTTACTATTATTTGCGTTACCTTTATAGACCATTGGGAAAAATATTTCCCTTAAAATTCCAAAAAATCTAAAAGTCGTCATGTAAAATCCTGTTGATTTTTATTAATTTTACATCTAAACGAACTAAAAAAAACAATCACATATTACAATTTAGTCTTAGCAACCTTATGGTCCTGTAAGGGTTAAATAACATTGTAAAATAATATAGATGTTGGTTCTCATTATATTTTTCTTTTGAGTCAATGTGTTTATTTGGGATATGAACCCCTCCACGAGTGAAGGCCTTCTCCAGTTTCTTTCGTATAAAAAGTATTCAAGTATTCTACCAGTTATCTGACTTCCATAGTACAAGCTTTGCTTAGTTTGGGGTCAGATGGCGCTGTGCGTAATGTCCTACGATATTTATTTATTTATTCATGTTTGTCACAATGTTTTTCATGAGTGGGAATTAAACCCACGCCTTACAGTGAAAGA
Source organism: Biston betularia (assembly GCA_905404145.2). NCBI lineage: Eukaryota > Metazoa > Arthropoda > Insecta > Lepidoptera > Geometridae > Biston > Biston betularia. Next base: position 2,242,340 of record FR989874.1, on the reverse strand, counting down.
AGTAGAGCTACCACTTAATGTGATAAGAAGGCAGTCACACTATCGGTGCTTTTGGTCATGATGTCATTTTATGTGCCTAAGTTTTAGAATAATAAACGAGGTTGCTCAAAAAATATATGTTTTATTTTAGCTTAAAAATTGCTACAATTTTCGTAGCGCGTATGCTACGATATGTCATTTAGCACCATAACATAAATTTCGTAGAAAATTTTGACAGGCAAAAAAATAATAATGTAAAAAATAAAATACAAAATATCCTTACCCTTCTCTCTGTAAGAAGAAACCCGCGCCCGGCAGTGGAATATTTAATTAGTAAACAGGGTTTATCTGCAAGCTCTCAAAAACTTTTCCTTGAATACTCTATAGAGTATTTAAAGAAAGAAAGATAGTAGCTTTTTACAACACTGGACACTATATTATGTAATGTTGTAAATTCTAGACCATAACTATTAGTAGAAAATAAAAAATGTGAAGGTTGGTCTGAATGCGTGCCTTACGGTCGTATTTCGTTTTTTTTATTTATTTCATTGACTAGCCTTATATAAGTTTTATTTTATTTTTCAGTCCCTAGTGTCCCACTGCAAGGCCTTAAAAAGTTAGCAAAGGTCACGAACCCCGGAGTGTAGGAGTTTTGGCGGGAACGCGGGAAGAGTCGTGTCGCTCCGTTGTATTTTTTTCCAAAACTAGTGTTTTGTCGAGTGTTTATGCATAAAAATGGTGGTGTTTTATTCATAAAGTGCCGAATTACAAGCGCGAGTGTGGGAAAATGATATAATGTGGTGAAACATGAGTTTTCGTGTTGCTTCCAAAACTCCATCGAAGCTTTGTAGTAAAGTTGCCACTACTTTACTAAAGCATGACTGGAATTAACTGACACGAACTGGACTTGACAAAGACGACTTTGACTAAAACTAGCTACGATGGCACTTATTTAACTTTTGAAACTTGAAAATATGTAATTACTTGACACTGGCAAATGCTAAAACGCGACGCCAAAACCAAAGAAAAAAAAAACCCCCGGAGTGGCGCATAAATATAAAGAATACAAAATGCCTCCCTTTCTTTCTTCAAGACTGTCCAGTCTTCTGCTTTGATAATCCAATGATTGTGTGACGATCTAGTTCGCCACACCACCTTCTTCTGGGTCGACCCCGTCACTTACATTTTGGTATCCGATCTGTGGCAACCTTTGCTTAGCGGTCGTTTGGTCGTTTGACATGTATGCCTTATATGTACAAATACAAATAAATACAAATAAATTTAATGTTTCATAAAAATATATAGTACAGGTATGTATAGTAACCCTGCCTGCAGCTGTAGCCTTCGCTGTGTTGCTGCAGACAGTGTCTTCCCACTAAGGTTTAAAAAATAAAAAACATTGAACACATTAACTTAAGAAAAAAAACATAAATGATTTTTGTTATGAATTTACATATTTATGCGTGTGCGTGTGCGTATGTGTATGTATATGTGTGTGTAGTGAGTGTGTGTGTGTGGGCGTATGTGTGTGTAGTGAGTGTGTATGTGGGTGTGTGTATGTGTGTAATGAGTGTGTGTGTGAGTATGTATATGGGTGTGGTGAGTGAGTGTGTGTAGTGTGTGTGTGTGAGTGTGTGGTGTGTGGTGTGTAGTTATTAGGAATATATAATATCAATAATGTTTGTTAGCATAGCAGCAAAAGGTTCAGAATAAAAAATTAGTCCACTCTTTCCAATAATTTTTCAATATTAATGTAATCCAGTTGTGTCAACCAGTTTTTTATAATTGTTTTTAATTTGAATCTATTGACTTTTCTTATATCTAGAGTAGAAAAATTGTTTAGCTTATTATATAAAATAGGTGCCATATGATTATAATGTCTCCACGATAATGCACAATCATAGCCAGGCACAGGACAATTATCACGCCTCTTATTGGATATAGATAGAGAGGGAACCGTTTCTCTGTGGTACCTCATATGGCAGTGGCAGTGGCATGTGTAATTGTATATTCTGGATAATGGAATTATTTTATAATTCCACTCATATAAATTTACTGCGGTCAAACACCTAGCCAAAAATCAAGGAACTCTGAAAATATAGTAGTATTACGTACTCGTACACCGATATATACACCTTGTTTAAACTATTATGTAAAAATAAATAGAACCGATTTAATGAACAACAAATGATATGATCTACGTAATATTGAATTTCCACGAAAGCACTCTGGATGAAACTAGGCTAGTCTAGTGTTAACTTCAACAGGTGTGGTGAGGTTGTTATAAACCCCGTTGTCCTCAATTAAGACTTCTCCCGTCACTATCTGGTGCAGCTGATTATCGTACACGTGGGGCCCATCAGTCTCCAGCTTCTTTATCAAACTCCTCACACTTGTAATAAGGTATAACTGCAAACCTATCAAAATTTAAAAAGGTTATTATCATAATAATATATATGTGAAAACAAACAATAAAAAACGAAAGGTACAAGCTTTTAGGCGTATGAAAGAGAGAGCATATGGTTGTTATCCTGCTGTTTCATAAAAATGAAACAAATTAATATTGGAGGACATTTTACATCGGTAGTGTCAGCTAGCCAAACAAGCAAAGCTTGTACTATAGAACGTGATACAATATGTGTATACTTTTTTAATTATATAATTATTTATAACAAAGCAAACATCTCTGTTTATCATGTACACGGGAATCAAACTTATGCCCAACAGTTCGTAAAACATTGCTAAAAACAAATGAGATAAGAGTTCGAGCAAAAAGTGACCTTTAGCATTTGCAGTAAGCAATCCAATGGCTTTCCGAAAGCTAGACGTTCTGAACAAAATTTTCTAAATATGTTTTTTTTTTAATGTAAAAAGTAATGAGACGAATGAGACGCTCTCCTGATGATAAGAGATAACGCCTGTCCATGACCATTGCAGCGATACACAGAACTTTTGGTAACAAAACAAAGTCCAGGACATCACTGCTTTGGCGCTCATTACTTTGAGACTTTCGATGGTTAGTCACAACAGCCCAGTAATTTCGCTAGCTGTAGTACCCATAAAACCAGTTGCAGACATCAATACCGCTCAATGAGACTGGATACATGCTACCTTTTTTAGGTTAAACTTGTAATTTTTGAGGTTGCTTGATTTTTAAGCGATAGTATCAAGTATTATTGCTGCTACGTTATTTTAAGCCAAACTTGTAACTTTTTCTGTTGCCTTATTTTGGAATCAAACTTGTAACCTTGCTAATACTTAGTTATAAGCCAAGTTGTTACTATTTCACCGATACTTATTCTACTTCTAGTCGTGATGCTGTAAATTTGGTCAACTTGCCTGTTAATCACACTGTGACTAACATCTCAACCCTTTAGACCATTCTGTTCTAACATATTACTTACTTTACTTATACCTAACTTGACTCATACCTATCGAAGCTTCTGTTAAAATGATTATTCGATACCGCAATCGAACGCAGAATCGTCAAAACTCGATATACCGATGCAGTCACAAAAGCACTGATTGAAAATACCAAAAGCCACTAGTTTGCCCGTACCTTAGCAGGGCAAAAGAGAATTCGGTATGTAAAGAAAAAAATACTTTGCTGATTCCAAAACCATTTTGAAATATTACATTCCTGTACATGATTTTCACGTTTAAAACTCTTTAAACTATGAGACGGGGTTTATTTTAATAAAAAACATAAAATAAACTTGACTTTCAATTTACCACTAATGATGTCACGTCGTCGGCTGTATAAGGATTCTTTGAGTGCCTAAAAAAACAATGGAAAACCTCAACAAAATCTGTCAATGTCAAGTCAACGGTTGCCGATAAACTTGTAACCTCCACACTTATCAACGTCGAGTTGTTTTTTTTTTACATGGCTAATGCATGTTTTACATATTCAGCCTACCTCATGACGTCATAACTATAAAAAGTTTAATAACGTATTAAAAATAAACTTATTTATTAGTTTCATAAAATAAAGTTTACTATCATTGAAAAATATAAAATAAATACAAAAAAAAACTTTACATACCGAATTCAGGGGGCTATAAACGAAAGTGAAATTTAAAGTAACTTACAGAGACTAGAAAATATGAAGATAAGCGTGTCCAGCAACAAGTAATAATGGAACCTCTGTACTGCCAGGTCTACAACTTGCAGCACAACGATCGCCAACGTCAAAACCAAAGCGAATTGGTAGTACGCTTTTATGTAAATCACTGATTTCTGATAACAAAAAAACAAATGGTGATCCTAATTTAAGGAACGCCTTCACCTCTGCTGTGTACTGGACTGTCATCGAACGGTGGTAGGGCTAAAATTCTACCACGCTGGTTCACACATGTTTTTTTTTAGAGGAAATAAATAAATATCGAAGGAAACTTTAAGCCTAAAACCATGGGCCCGACTTGGAGTGAAGTGGAAGATCCGAGTGTAAAAGTCATGAGCCGTACGAAAATCTCTCATGATAGTAAAAGTTAACGCTTGTCCATGACAATTGCAGCGAAACAAAAAACTTTGAGTAACAAAACAAAGGCCAAAGTAATGCGGCTTTAGCGCTCATTACTTAGACGGTTAAATTCAACAACTCTGTTGTTTCGCTAGCTACAGTGTCCCAAGCCGTAACACAGTAGTATTTACACACATGGCAGCAGAATATATGGTACCGACTGGTATGGAACATATCTAGACAATTTCTTACAACAGAAATTTACCACAAAATGATGTAATACTGTTTTGCTATCTGCTCTATATAGACTTCTAGACAGAAAAGAGGAATTATTACTTTATTAGAAAAATGTTAGCTTTCTATGGGATTATCAAAAAACGAACTACTGGACGTATCCACTTGAAATGTGGTACAATTGCGTCTTCTGAAACATTACTCAGGGATAAAAGGTATCCTTTGTCTTGATCTAATAATAAAATACCGCAAGTTTCATGACTATTGCTTATTTATTATTTACACATGTTTAATTTATCTCTGAGCCCTAGTTCTAAACTTCACGCGGACAAAGTGGCGAGCGTAAGCTAGTATGAAATAAATTTGATTAATATTTTTAAGTACATTTATTAGATGGAGGCTTACCGTGTGTGCTCCATAGATGAGCGCAATATTGAAAATTACTTCAGCGCAGTATATAACGACGCACAACTCAGCTGGAAAACCCAGTAATCGGCTATACATCAAAAATGCTGGGGCGTCTTTGTCATGTATTATGTAACTAGCCAGACCGATCATAAAAACGCAGAGTACCTGTAAGAAAACTTTCTTTTAATCTTGTAAGATGACTCACTTATATTGTAAACGCACTTTTCACACAGTGGCATCTCAAAGTCAAAATCAAGTCAAATTGTTTGTAAATACATACATACAACACCCAGACATAGATCAAACATTTATTGCCACATTGTCTTTATGCCAACAGGGCAGTAAAAAATTCAATGTAGTCCACTATGATTAGGTACATATTTTTATATCAAATACAAACAATATATTACTAACACCCTAGTCAATCATTATTTAGTTATTTAAAACTAATAATTTATATTCTTTACGAAAAGCTATGTATCTTATTAATCCATATAACATTTATGTATAATTAAAAAAAAATTAAACTAGCAGTATGTACCTACTTCTAATGTTGATTTGGATAAAATTTTAAATGCAAATGGTCCAGGAAACAAACAAATGTTTCATGGTATGCTGTAAAAAGCATCATTATGTACTTACACAAGTTGTACATGTATTGCAGAGTAACATCGCTTACGCGTATGACGTAACGGTAAAATTAAAGGTATTTCGAAAGAAATAAACTTACAATGTTTATGTAAGAAAAGATAATAATTCCTTTGCGCAGAGGTAGGCAAAAGCAGCACTTTCCCAGTAGAGGCCAGTCGCAGTACATTTTGATTCCTTGAGTCACGAGATCACAAAATCGTGGGAGGACCGCGAGAGTCCACAAATGAGTATCGTCTTATACAACGTGAGGCTTACTGCCTTATGACGCCCATTAAAATCTTGATTCACTACACTGACCCATAACGTTACCATTTTTAAATTGGAATGTGTCATTTTTAACCCCCGACGGTGTGTTATAAGTTTGTATGTGTTTGTATGTGGCATCGTAGTTCTGGAACGGATGAACCGATTTTGATTGAAAGGGAAATTAGTCGAGAGTGTTCTTAGCTATGTTTGATGAAAATCTGTCCAAGATGGCCGCCGCCACAAAATGGTGGATTACATAGAAACTCCCTCGATATGGGTATCAAATGAAAGGACCTGACTAGTTGAATACGATACACCAGTCAGGGGGTTTTTAAATTTAATGTTATTCATGTAACTCAAAATACGAACAAAAGTATAAAATAAGTCATAGTAGAGTCTGCGCGGAAAGGAAACCGTCGTCTTAAAAAAAATATCTATCAAATGTGTTTTATTCATAAAGTACCGAAATACAAACGCGAGTGTGGAAAAGTGATATAACGTAGTGAAGCATGACTTTTGATCGTGTTGCTTCGAAAACTCCATCAAAGTCCGTTAAGTCGCCACTACTTTACTGAGGTATGACTGGACTCGGTCATGACTTATTTTGTGACACTTAGACATATTTAACTTGATTTTTCATAATTTACGTAAAAATATCGAAATACTTGACAATGGTAAATGCACAAACTGTGGTGCCAAAAATAAAAAAGTAACTGTGGAGTGACAGTTAGCTAAGGAGTAATAATTCTGCATCGTCTCTGTGAGAGCACAGATAGTAATATTTTAATATTATCTGTGTGTATATTTTCCCTTTGGTTTTGGTCGCATTTTGAGCATTTGCCAGTGTTCTATATTTTTAAGTGAAATAACTTGCGTCGTAGCTATAGTTATAGTTAAAGTCTAGTCATGGTCAAGTAAAGTCCGGTCATGCTTTAGTAGTGGTGACTTTACTATAAAGCTTCGATGGAGTTTTGGAAGCAAGACGAAAAGTCACCGTCACTCGCGCTTGTGATTCGGCACTTTATGAATAAAACACCACCATTTTTATGAATAAACACTCGACAAAACACTAGTTTTGAAAAAAATACACCGGGGCGACACAACTCTTTCCGCGTTCCCGCCAAAACGCCCTGTGTATATAGTTGCGAAATTTTTTTTTTTTTTTTTTGGTGAAAAAAGTGGCAAACAAGCTACGGGCCACCTGATGCTAAGTGGTAACTGCCTGATCACATGAAATGTTCAGCACAAGCAGCTCAAATTCTGTGCGCTTATCTTTTGGGGTATAAATTTAATTTGAGTGAGCTAAATGTTTAGCGCGGTCAATTCACATGTCGTGGGTTCAACCCCCAAGAATGGTGGGCTAGCAACCAACCTCAAGTTGAAAAATGCCGCAAAGCATCTAACGTTGTGTTTCAGCAACCTCACTTGAGAGTCATTTTTATTTCAGACTAGATTTCCAGTATTCGACAACCAATTAACATCAAGTGAATTATGGTCAAAACCTTCTTATAAACCGTAAAAAATAAAGTGTAGTAGGAAGAAAAACTAGGTTTTGACCATTACTCATTTTTGATGTTAATTGGTTCTCGAATACTGGTAATCTAGTCTGGAATGGAAACCGTGTCTCGAGTAAAGCTACATTAACACACCGGTGGCCTGTATTAAGTTCTAAACACGATATATAATAAATATAAATAAAAAACTGACTACTTATTAAAAATCTTATTTCTTTAAGAATACAAAAATCACAAAACATTTTATGAAATAAGTTATTTACATAGATTAGCTTTAATTTAACATCTTCTATTTATAACTTATCTATAATTTTTACATTTATAAGTTATCTTATGGTTAAAATATAAATTACTTAATTTTATAGAGCCTTAAAACTGCTACAAGTGTATGTAGCACTTTGTAGCTTGTGTGCTACGAATTGTATATAGCACCATACTTATAAAGAAATTAATCGCAGAATTTTATATAAAATACATTCATAACTAAAAGCAATCAATAAAATATACACAATCACGTTAATATCATAAAACATTTGTTGCGTAGCTTGTCTTAGACGGGTTCCGTATCACAATTTGTCGGCTGGTTTTGGGGCCTCTACCCGTCTTTCTTTTATAGCTCTACTAGGGTAACCCTATTTTCACAATCTTGTCAATGAACATATAAGCATACAAAGTCTAACCCTGGTCGCAAAAAATACAAGAAGTACAGTGTGACCGCGACCTAAGAGTTACAGTGACATTTTGGATAACCTTTGACTAATTTGTGGTTATATATATTTGGGTCACTAGACTCTAGAGTCCGGTGTCCCCGTATCATAGATACGGGTGATATGGCGGTAGCTACGTCTCTGCAAGATGTAATACGCAATTTATTGTATATCACGTCGCATAAGTACGTCTTAAGTAAACAAAGATGACGAAAATGTATTACTTAGTTGAATACTTTGACTATACGGTCGAGCAAAATGTAGGTCTCAAAGGTCACATGCATACATTGGTATTTGTATGTAAATATTTTGACTGATAAAATTATGAAAACAGTTGTTCTGATTTTCACATAATTTTGTAGGCAAGTAGTTCTAAAAAATAGAGTTCGTGATGTCACGGTTTGGTGCGAACAATTATTTTTTTATTTGAATAAATCGTAAAACGCGCGTCACATAGATTCAATATTTTTAGGCTAGTTTTAGTGTCATGCGGGGATCTAGATGGCACTACTCATTGTATTTTTTAGGTTTAACGTCGACCACGTCGTATTAATGATGCGTTATATTAATAGATGGCGCTCTTTTATACGTAAATATTTGTTTCTTCGTGATGAAAATCCATGTATCAAATTTATCTATGTTTTATGAAACATTTTCAAAAACCATATCACAATCAAATTTTTACAGTTTTTACAAATATGGACAATTGCAATATACAGACTAGCAAATTATGAGTGAACAGTGTAAACCATGAAACTTAGCAGCGAAGTTTGTTAATCAAACAGTACCCTGGCCTTAGTCATGAAAATTAAGAATGAAGAGTGTAAATCAAACAGTACCCTGGCCTTAATCATGCCATTTTAGAGTGAAAAATTTAGTACTTTGGCCTTAGTCATAAAAATCAGGAGTGAAGAATGTAAACCAAACAGTACTCTGGCCTTAGTCATGAAATTTAAGAGTGAAGAGTGTAAACAAATAGTGCCCTGGTCTTAGCAACTAATGAGCTAATCTAGTTTTTAATTTCAGTAGGTGTGGTGAGGTTGTTGTTATAAACACCATTGGTCTCTATTTTAACCTCCCCCGTCACGATCTGATGCAGCTGATTGTCGTACACGTGAGGTCCATCAATCTCCATCTTCCTTAATAAACTCCTCACAATAGTGATGAGGTACAACTGCATACCTGTCCAAAATTAATACGTAATCTTAATTTTCAATGCTCAATAGGAGAAGGGTTTTCAAATTACAAGGGAAAGCTAGTTTTAACATAAATGACGTTTGTGTACAAACGTCATTTATGTTAAAACTAGCTGCGCCCCGCAATTTTACTCGTGTTTCTTCGGGTAAAAAGTATGCTTGTGTTAATCCAGGGTATAAGTAAGTAATAAGTACCTTATGTCTTAATGCTATCTGCATTCTAAATGCAACAAATAAATAAATAAAAATCGTAGAACATTTCACGGCGCTATCTGACCCCCAAACTAAGCAAAGTTTGTACAAATAAATGATACTAACTGATTCTACGTAGTAACTTTTTTTTTTCTTTTTTTTTATTGTTGACAGGCTAGTTGTTTTGACCACAGCTCACCTGATGTTAAGTGAAGGTGTGGTCGAAGATGGTAAAGCACACCTAGCCTGGAATGGAACTGGCTCTCAAGTGAGGCTGCCGGAACACACCGTTAGATGCTTGGCGGCAGATTTTCAACTTGAGGGTGGTAGCTAGCCAGCCGAGTACTAGAAAGTACCCTACCACCATGCTATGGTTTCCTCACGATGTTTTCCTTCACCGGCAGCTCAAGCTCATTGTTGGGGTTTGAACCCACGCCCTTCGGCATGCGAACCTACCGCGCTAACCACTGAGCTATCATCGCTTCAATCTAGATTGAATTGTATCAAATTACTGAATTATTGTTTGCAAGCTTCAAGCTTGAAATCGACTTTCAAGACTGGAGTCTTGAAAAAAGTATAATAACAAAAATGCGTCAAATGCTAAATATTTGGAGATAAAAATTAATAACTTACAGAGGCCTGCAAAAATAAAAATTAGCATCTCCAGGACCATGCCAACGTGAAACCTCTCCCCAAAGAGGTCTAAGATCTGCAGCACGACGACCGCCAGGGTCGACACAAGGGCGAAATAGTAATAAGCTTTTACATGGATGGCTGATTTCTGAAAAAAAAATTATTCAAGCTAGGTAAAATGCAACATTATTTGAGTTTTTGGCGGGAACGCGCAAAGTAGTATAGTGTTAAAAAAACATTCATATGCCTGCAATATGGCAAGTCCTAACGGCAAAATTAACTAACACCTAATAATATTATTAACGTAGGATTTATGAATAAATGAATAAGTGGGAGTAGGTATTTAACAGATAGATAAACTATTTTTGACACAGATATTTCTTCTTCTATGATTTTGGCGTCGCCTTTTACTTTAGTAAAGCATGACTGGATTTGACTGACACGGACTGGACTTGATCAAGACTGGACTTTGACTACTTTTTAATTTATGAAACTTGAACACAAAACACTTACATTGACACTGGATATTAAATGAAACAAAAAGGAATAAAGTATTGTCTATGTATGACGTATGTCTATGTAACGGATTGTTTGCTACTAAGTTGGTAGGTATAAGTTTGTAATTACCGCGTGAGCTCCATATATAAGTGCGATATTAAAAAGTACTTCAGCGCAGTATATGGTGATGCACAGCTCGGCTGGGAAGTTCAGTATTCGGCTGTATACTAGATATGTCGGGGTGTCTTCGTGATGTATCGTGTAACTTAGCAGTCCAACCATAAACGCGCAGAAAATCTGGAAGAAAATTTTTATTTCGTCAGTTTTGGAAATTTGGATTGTTTCTTCTCAGGCATAAGAGAAGGGAATATTAGATGGGAACCTTTTAAGGTTCAAATACCGCGATTGCTAAGTAGATATAGGTACACAATTTCTTCCACCGCGGTGCTTTTAATATTTTAGATAAATATTTTACTTTAACCAACAGTGAGACATTCGTGGCTGATAAGAGAAAAAAATAAAACACTAAAATTACAAAAAAAAAAAGTTTAGCAAATTGAACAAATTTGTTAACATTTTTTTATGGTTGAATATCAACCATAAAAAAAAACTTATCCCAGTTTTGTCACAATTGCGTACTCACTATTTCTAAATCAATAATATAGTTGCACAAATTCCAGACTAGACCATAAAGTAGTCAAATATAATATAACTGTACAAAGACTACCTTTTGACTGAGCACATGAGTCCGCAAATGAGTCGACCAACTTAGCTGAAGCAATAAAAGCAAACCGACTTTTATGACGTAACATTTAAATAAAAATACTTTCAACACTCACAATGTTAACGTATGCAAAAATGATGACACCTTTCCTCAGAGGCAAGCAGAAGCAGCATCTGCCAAGCTCTGGCCAGTCACAATACATTTCGAATGCTCTAAAGTCACGAGGGAACAGAATGAGTCTCTTGCCAGACAGATTCGGTTTAACTGGCGTTAGACTGTTTGTGAGACCATTTATTGTGACCATTATCTCTAAATGACCGGAGGTGGACTTCAGGTCGCGGCGTAGATTATTTTACAGTTTGTATTAGCTTAATTACAGCTTCACCAACAGTTAGTATATGACATGCAGATTAAGTATCACTATTTGGAAATGATGTATTTACCGGGGTTTTATCTTGTTTATGTTAATGTGATGTTTGGATCGGAAGCGACTTGGATTTCCCTTCTGTTTCAATTGGAAATATTATATTTTATTTGGTTACATTATCTACATACAAATAACTGTTGTTGTTGTTGTTGTGCAAAAAAAGTAACAAAACTGATATTCTAGAAATACCTAGGTATGTATTCAATATATATATATTCAGAAATATAAAAAACATGTATCAAAATATGTACCAAAATTGCAAATATTTAATTTTTGTATCAGTGATCCCAAACTGAGAAATCGGCACTTAAACTTATAAACTAGTAAAGTAGGTATCTCAAAGTAATGAGCGCCAAAGCAGCGACGTTTTTTTTTGTTACCCGGACTTTGTTTTGTTACTCAGAGTTCTGTGTATCGCTGCAATGGTCATGGACAGGCGTTATCTCTTACCATCAGGAGAGCGTCTCGTTCGTCTTATTATTTTTCACATTAAAAAAAATAATAAAAAAAAGGTATGAGAAAACAATATTTGTACACAAATTAAAACACCTAAATTTAAACAATTAAAGTATCGGCAAAAATAAACTTGATAACCTTTTACACGTATTAGTTGTTTCGGAATTGTCAACATTCATATAGTCATCATCCATCATAACAAACTACGCGTCATATTTTTTTTTACAATCTAACTCGTTATGTATTGCTGGAAATACGCGATTACGCATCTTGTTTATGCACTGTTTTCTATTGTTGTTATTTGTGTCATGTAAAAGTAATGAGACGATCGAAATGCTCTCTTCATGGTATGAGACAACGCCTGCCCGTGACCATTCAAATTCAAATGTTTTATTTGCATAAATAGGTACAGTCAGGTCGAAAATAAAATATAAAAGCATCCCAATATTCAGCCTTCACAAGGCGTGCAAAAATAAAAATAAAAATAAATTTACAGATAATGAAATAAATGTCAAAAAGGATGTCAGAAAGGAAATTCACAATGTCAAATTTTAGAAAAATATATACTGTCACAAATTATTACCAATTATTATTAACATTTAAACATTCTTGTCAATTAAAAAATCACGTATTGAGTAGTACACCTTATCTAAGAGAAACTTCTTTAATGTAGTTTTAAACATAGAATGCGAGTTTAAATCTTTAATCGTCATTGGTAATATAACCATTGCATTGGTACTTCGAAACTCTAAACTGTCTCAAGACTAAGGTTGGCATTTACAAGACGTAAGTACATCAGATCCAGTTAGACCTAAGCTGACTACTACTACAGGTGGTGCGGAACGTCACCCTGAAAATGATCTCGGGAGCCGGCCAGTACGTACACAATGACGTCATCGTCCGTGACGTGCGAATCGAGACGGTAGGGGTAGTTCCTTTGTCGCGCGGTATCTTTGACCTCGAAGACAATGCGTCACACACCCACCGGAAAAATTTTGACCTGATCAATGTTTGTTTTTTTTTTTATTTTTTTTTTATGTAAAAGTAATGAGACGATCGAGGCGCTCTCCTGAAGTTAAGAGATAACGCCTGCCCATGACCATTGCAGCGATACACAGAACTTTGAGTAATAAAACAACGTCCAGGGCATCGCTGCTTTGGCACTCACTACTTTGAGACTAGATGGTTAGCCTCAACAGCCCAGTAATTTCGCTAGCTGCAGTACCCTTCAAACCGGAACACAGTAATGTTTACACACTACTGCTTGGCGGCAGAATATCTGGTACTGCGGTGGTACCTACCTAGACGACCTCCTGCTAAGGAAATCTACCACAAAGTAAGCTGTATAGGAAGCTGACAAACGTACCTGGCGCGCCATCTCCTCGAGAGCTCCTCCTACCTAGCCTAGAAAACGAAAACAAAGTGACGGCAGAAAGGCATGAGGCCCTCACAAGAGATCCACAAAGCCAAGACGTGGCCAGTCTTGAAGATGTTCGAGCTCCGCCCAGGGAGCGGAACGTCGAGATCATACCTTCGACACCGCCTGGGCCAAAGTTTACCAGAGCCCGGTTTCAGAAAAGAGGGATGCCTCGAAGCCGACTTTATACCACACAATGTTTGTAGTGATCTTTTGTCCAGATCACAACGACCTTCTGCTAAGAAATAAAATATCTGATGAAAAATTGTAATGGTTATTTAATTTTAATCAAGAATTTTTAACGACATCAATTTCTTGAAACGAGCGAAATCAATACTTTATACCGGCAAATATACAAAGTGCGAAACAATAAACAAAGAATACATAAAAATACTTTTTGAAAGTATATAGAAGTTATTCGTGAACTTTGACATGACTTTGTGTCACCAGTGTTGTGGATTTTTGGTTTCGAAATTTTTCCCGAAAAATACAGTTTACAAAGAAATGATAAATCATTCGCACCCATAGATTATTCGATAAAAACAAAATCTTGATAAAAATTTACTAAAATCATTTATCTATATATTTTTTACTTAAAATAAGATGTGTATCAAAGTGAACGTGTCTTTTCCTGTACTGAATAAGTTTTTGATGCTCTATTCCTTACGATCGGGCACTTATTTAATTATGTTTTGGTTTGCGGTAAGTTTATACCTATATCAACAAGTATGTTTTTCCGTGTATAGACTACAGTTAGCGTCATCTCAGATATAAAAGTGGTCTTATATTCAATTATTTCACATTTACACTGAACCTTCGGAGCACATGTCTAAAACTGGTAAACTAGTAGACTGGTTGACTGGTAGACTCATTCTAATCGATCTTTTGACAGAAATAGAAGATCCTTCATTTAAGTATGGTTGGTGTGTGTTTGTTTTGGTTTTGGTACCCGGTGCCAAATATATTCCATACTGCTGCTGGTAGATGTCGAATCGCAATAAATATACTTACGCAATTAAAACATCAGTACTTACTGTTAGAGAATCATCATCGGCACAAGCATACACTCATGCAGTGAATATTTCTCCGTCAAAGCATCTGCATCTGTTCAATAATGTCAGCTTTTTTCACATTGCTTACCTTCGAATTATCCCAGAGAATTATTTGAAAAAATAACATGAATTCAAAATTGGTTTATTTGCCGATTTTTCTAAGTATGTTTGCGTTCGATCATAATAATTTTCCTTACTTTCATTAAATAATTTGCACGTACGCGCACACAAACAATCACATCTACGCATATGCATGGGCGCGCACACACGCTTAGACTTACACACGCATGCATGCGCACCCACATGCATACACACGCGCATACAACAAATTCACGGTGCGTATCTGTGCCTCTTAATTTCTACCATCTTTTTGTTTAGATTCGCTCCTTTGCATGCATAATATTCGCAATGATGACGATACCTGAACTGTTCACTGGCGGAAAAAAAGCTTTCAAAAAATACCTCCTTACGGCCCAAGTAGATAGTTCAGCCACTATCGAAGAAATTCACTATTATATTTATGGAGCATTAGGCGTTTTCCTGATGACTGAAGCAGTCATTTTCGTTCATGCTTGCTACTTAGCCAATGGATTGTTTTGTGTAAGTAAATACTTTTGCAAAAATTCTACCTCGATAACGTGGAGCAGCCTCTATAATGTTGTCGAGAACTAAGCGATCGGCCGAGCGCCCGGCATGCGAGGCTGCAAATCTGTTCCTACCTACCTTCAGTCTCAGTTTATAATTATTATTACCGATGTGGGTAGCCGGTAGCCGGGCCGCGTGCGGCCGCTCGGCGCTCGCTTGCGTCTATCACGATGACTTCCTATTTTTATTGTATTGTTATAGTTAAAATTAAGTAATTAAAAATAAAGACCTGAAGATGACCCGACTCCGATTGCAGCGATACACAGAACGTTGAGTAGCAAAATAAAGTTTTGGCGCTCATTACTTTGAGGACTTTCGA
The DNA here is from genome assembly GCA_905404145.2 of Biston betularia. Taxonomy (NCBI): domain Eukaryota; kingdom Metazoa; phylum Arthropoda; class Insecta; order Lepidoptera; family Geometridae; genus Biston; species Biston betularia. The sequence goes on along the minus strand of FR989874.1, from coordinate 2,226,580 downwards.
TGGTTCGTCTCAACAGACCTGTAACTTCACTAGCTGCAGTACCTAATCATCAAACCGAAACACAATTATGTTTTCTCACTACTTCGCAGAATCTCTGGCACTGCAGTGGTACCTAGACGATCTCATAATCTCTCCGCTTATCCGATTATATTTTTATATTAATTCATGCGTTACTTTGCTGAAGTTTGTCTTTTTGTCCCACTAATATTATAAATGTGAAAGTTTGGATGGATGGATGTTTGTTACTCTTTGGCGAAAGACACGGATTTGGATGAAATGTGGTATGGAGGTATCTGAGACCCTGGATTAACACATATGCTACGTTTTATCCCGAAAACATATAGCGGGTAACACCGCGGGGTGCATCAAGTAATATTATAAATGCGAAAGTTTGTATGTATGGATGGATGTTTGTTACTCTGTCACGCAAAAACTACGAGTGTTCATGTATGTATTTTTAGTATTTAAAAATAGTTTTGGTTGCAGCAGTGATGGAGATTTCATTTAAATACTAACTTGACGACAATTTTTAAATAGATATAAACTATTTATTGTGTACACCATAAACAGAAAAAATTACAGAGAACAAAAGAATCTTATGAGCTAGTACCATAAGTGGCGGCCTTATCGCTAAGAAAAAAATATTAAAATAATGTATTAATTAATTTTTTAATATTTATTTTTGTTTTTTTTTCAGCGCGATTTAAATCCAGTGAAAAATTTCTTAGTATGCCGCCTATATACGTGGTTGATCGAGATATTCTGCCTAGTTATGCTCTGCTTCATACATAAGATCATTTTGGGATGGTATCTGGTCATGCTCATGGTTTTCAGTAAGTGAACAATATATACAACATACACATTCAAATTCAAGTACTTACACGACCCATGTTCAAGAGCGAAAATTAACTAGTTCTTATGATCCAAGAAATTCTAAATTCAATTTAACATTATAGTCAACTAGTAAATAATTAACTTAATATTAAAATGTTAACGTAGAAAGCCTTGGTGGTAGATTTCCTTAGCAGGAAGTCGTCTAGGTAGGTACCGCTACAATATTAGATATTCTGCCGCCAAGCAGTAGTGTTTAAATATTACTGTGTTCCAGTTTGAAGGGTAGCAGCTAACGAAATTACTGGGCTGTTGAGACTAACCATCAATGTATTCACTGTAGTCTCACAGTAATGAGCGCCAAAGCAGCGATGCTTGGCGAGTGGCTGCTCAAAGTTCTGTGTATTGCTGCAATTGTCATGGGCATGCGTTACCTCTTGCCATCAGGAGAGCGTATCGTTCGCCTTATTACATTTTTTTTTTTTTTAAAGCCGCTCGTCTGACTAATACTCTTTTCTAAGGTATGAAAAGTTTTTAAAAGTAAACCAGGATTTAGCACTCATTACTTTGAGATATTTTATATTGTAAGTCCCATCACACATAGTGAGTCATGTTTGAGTCTAGTCATGTACTAGTAGTGGTATCTTTATTACAAGCTTCGATGGAGTTTTGGAACAACACGAAAAGTCGGTTTCCCCGCATTACTTATAACAATTTCCTACACTCATCTGTTTGATTCGGCACTTTGTAAGTAAAACACCACTATTTTTGTACACAAACACTCGAATAACATAAGTTTTGGAAAATAGTGCAATGCGGGTACGTGTTTTTCCCGCCAAAAGTCCAATTTGACGTGGTATTGGTATATTATCCTTGTTTTATTTAATTTTTTTCGGCAGCATACTTTGTATATTTTGCCAGTGTTAAATATGTATCGTACAATGTCAAATAATAAGTCATAATCACAGAAAAATAAGGTACGTCTTTCACGTGGTATCCCTTGTATTATATACCTACCTATCCTTCCACTAAACTTCAACAATATTTAATTTGTTAACATTTTAGTTCTAGAGGTGTACAGCGTTGGAGTGGTGTACAGTTATTATTGCAGCGAACAAATTGAGGAAAGTCCGTCGCAGAAGTGCTGCTACCCTGAATGGGCGTAATTGGCCACTTGACATGAGGTTACAAGCTTTGTGTAACAAAATAGCCTAAATCTCGCTACCCTCACACAGGATGACTTGACTTTTCTCTGAGAATCTATACAAACAATACCTCTATATAATAATAAGTATATAACCCACTAGTTAGAATGTGTCAATACAACGACATCTTAGTGGATCATCATTAGACTATTGTAATTGGCATACTGGCTCAATAGACATATATTTAAACGGGATGTCTTGGCCATTTTGCAAAAAAAAAAAAGCTATTATAATCGCGTGCACGCGTGATTATAATAGTTGACGGCTTGTACATTTCGCCTGTTCTTTATATGTATGTAATTCAACATTGTTTGTTTGTATATGGATTGAGTCACTCTCTTTTCACTATGCCTAAGAAAAACTATCCAGGACATCCCAGGACACTACTAAAACTAGAAAATGTCCTGGGAAAACGGGACGGTTGGCAACTCTATTATACCTAAGCAATCCGTATGGTTTGGAGGCAGACAGCGCTAAGCCTATGACGTGATTAGACGATTTTAAAAATAACAAATTGTTAATTTATTACCTCCTCTCTATCAAATGCTGATAATATTAGGTATTATATCTACTTATGTCAAAAATAGCTTATCTATCCGCTCCTTTTTTTCTCTCGTTCTGTTTTATCCAAAGTTGGTCACTTTTCTTATCAGAGCCCTTCCTATCTGATAACGGTTACCGACAACTAGCTATCTGCTATGCATTTAGAATACGGCTAGTTTTGTTGTAAAGTTAATTGAGGGCACCAACATCGTGTTTTCTTAGTTTACACAGTCGGCCACTACAAGAAAACATTTAGTTCCATCTTTAGCCACAATGATAAATAAGTTAGTCGGTTACAGGTTATGTAGTTTGGTCACATATCGATAATATTTTGTTCATTTGTCATCAGTGTAAGACTTTTCTTCGAACAAGACACTAATAAGCATTTATTTTTGTAGATTCTAAGAAGATTTGTAATTGAAAAGATATTTTGAAAGAAGTGTTTTCGAGAAAAATGGGTTTTAGTTTTCCAAGGGTGACAAAATGCTGCTTTTGTGTGCCGTTGAGAATAGCCTCTTTGCTTATTGGTTACATATCTATTGTAAGTTGAACTATTTTTGTCTAATAAATAATTATAACTGGCTGGATTGAGGTCATTCTGATCTGAGTTATTCCAAGACCAAGAAGGAGACAATTTCTTCTAAATTGTCTCTTCTTGGCAAGTGTGCTTCATCGCAGACCGCTCGTGGTTAAAATAGACTGTATTTGCTCGAAACATTTTGGTAAAAAATTTCATAAATATCAAATCAACGATTCACAAATTTATCGTCGAACAAATGTGTTTTTTTTTCTTGTAATAGTACCTAATAAGACAAACAAAACACCTCATAGTAGTGTGGACGCCTGTTGATAGTCATTGCAGCGGTGTCCTAAACAATAAAAATAATTTATTGATTCAGGCGTTAGGTAGGTCATCATCATCATCATCATCATTTCAGCCGTAGGACGTCCACTGCTGGACATAGGCCTCCCCCATTGACTTCCATAAAGACCGGTTGGAAGCGGCCCGCATCCAGCGCGTTCCTGCGGTCTTTACTAGGTCGTCTGTCCACCTTGTGGGTGGACGTCCTACGCTGCGCTTGCCGGTCCGTGGTCTCCACTCCAGAACTTTGCAGCCCCATCGGCCATCAGTTCTGCGTGCTATGTGCCCTGCCCACTGCCATTTCAACTTGCTAATCCGTTGGGCTATGTCGGTAACTTTGGTTCGTCTACGGATCTCCTCATTCCTGATTCGATCTCGTAGGGAAACTCCGAGCATAGCCCTCTCCATAGCGCGTTGTGCTACTTTGAGCTTACCAAGAAGGCACACAGTCAGAGACCACGTTTCAGCGCCATAAGTCATCACTGGTAACACACACTGGTCGAAGACTTTCGACTTGAGGCACTGAGGTAATTCGGACGAGAAGACGTCGCGCAGTTTTCCGAACGCTGCCCAGCCGAGTTGGATTCGACGACTGACCTCTTTCTCAAAGTTGGACCTACCTAATTGGACTGCTTGTCCTAGGTAAATGTATGTGTCAACAACTTCGAGAACCGAGTTCCCAACTGATATGTTAGGTAGGTACTTTGCGGATATTCATTTTGAGTGTACAAGGTATACCTATAATATATTTAATTTATTTAAGTTTAACAGTCGTAACTACGTATACATATATAAATATACCTACCTTGAACCTTGATAAAATGGCTACTTTTAATCGTCTGTCTATTAAGGTGTTAGGGTATATCCAGGGTATTAGATAGCTGAACTTAAAATGTCATCCAAATTCATGAAGCCATTCTAGCATGGAAATTTACATACATACTTTCGTATTTTTATAAGTGATTAAAACAAAATAATTCTCTCATTCCAGCTAATATCATGCCTGACAATATCCGCAATATCGTTCTACACATACAAGGTGGCCATGTTTGTAAAACAGAATGAGGCGCAGCCAAACCCAGAACATTCTGTAGCGGAAGTGCAGAAAATGTCAATCAGCCTGTATATATCTTTCGGCTACTACATGATAGTGTTTCTATACAATCTAGTCATAAATACGCTGCTTGTCGTGGGAGTTCATAAGGTAAGCTAATCACGTAAAGTTTGAGCTTGCCTCAGAGACTGGCGGCCAGCTTAAACCGCGGCTAAGTCTGCCCAAACAACCCCGGCTTGTAATGGCGAACGCGACAACAAACAATGAAGCCAGCCCACTGTCACCCCCTGCCTGCAGTAAGAACCGGTTAAAAGTGGTTAGAGCTGGGACTTCCACTATTCATTTAAAGAGGCCGGAGACGATGACTCTGGGTGGACCACACTGTGTGGAAGGCGGGTGTGGTGTTCATACGACATACTGCTGTTGCGCCATCACTATTGTCCACTGATATCGGACTGCAATACAACATTATTTTCAAATAATATTTAGTTTCGTTGTCCCCCTCTTGTGGATAATACCTTATTTGATTTGATTTTTATATATATTTTGTCTGTGCAACTTACCTATTATTATTTTATTTATAATTATATTCCTAAATAATAATCAATGACGTAATTAACTTTAAAATAAATTCTCCAGTGACTTTTAAAAATGTAATTATAATGCAACAATATGTATTTGTATTGAAATGAATATTGTATTATATTATATTTTGTGCGTTATGAAATAAATGAAAATAAATTTAAATCTGAAGCACCACACAATTATACAATAATGTTTCATTATATTTCCAGAACAAGCCCCAGTACCTGAAGTTTTACATCAAAACTGCTTACTTTTTGTTAGCGCTCGCTATCACGCTGGTCATTCTGGCGTGTGTTTTCATGGGCTTCATCGCGGCCATCCCCATGCTCAAATGGGCTGGTAAGTCTTTCGTAGGTTTATGATTAATAAGCTGTAGACGATGACTTGTTTAAATTGCGTAGTTAGGAATCGATTGACACATAAATCGATTGAATGAGCGATTGATTTATCGATCATTCATCAAAATCGGATGAGTAGTGTCGTGCTACGGTGAAACATAATAATAATTATGTAAATACTGACACCATACATAGACTGCCAAAACATAACTCTACCTTTTGGGGTTTTGGCGGGACCGCGGGAAGAGTCGTGTCGCTCCGTTGTATTTTTTTCCAAAACTAGTGTTTTGTCGAGTGTTTATGGATAAAAATGGTGGTGTTTTATTCATAAAGTGCCGAATTACAAGCGCGAGTGTGGGAAAATGATATAATGTGGTGAAACATGATTTTTCGTGGTGCTTCCAAAACTCCATCGAAGCTTTATAGTAAAGTCGCCACTACTTTACTAAAGCATGACTGGACTTGACTGACGCAGACTGGACTTGACTAAGACTGGACTTTGACTATAACTAGCTTCAAGGACACTTATTTAACTTTTGAAACTTGAAAATTTACAAATACTTGACACTGGCAAATGCTAAAACGCGACGCCAAAACCAAAGAAAAAAAAAACTCTACCTTTTGGCTTAGCCATAGCCACGTAAAAAATATAGTCGTAGATAATGCTACCCACTCGCAGCTACTCGCAACTACTTGCAACCACTGCTACTATTGTTCTTTGGCTACTATTGTAGTGATCACGTGATTTTAAAATACGATTGATTTTAATTAAAAGCGGAGTCTTTGGCTTCTCTTAATTTTTTATTTTTTTGCAGTCACCATCGTATTCTGTATTATCGTAGTACGGAGCACGTATTTGGAGATGGAGGAACAAAATAAGCCGAAAAGTTTTGAAATGCAGAACCTTTACATGCCACAGCAAGCGCCGTTAATCGTTTGAATTTAATAAAGTTATTTGTAAATCTTCATTGTTACCCTTTTATTTTTATACTGTAGGTTAATTTTATATTTTCTTTTTGAATTGATTTTGTATAGTTACCATAGTCAAGAACGTCAATATTTTTAAGTATTTTATGTTGATTATAGTAAAACAATAAGTCACAGTCAGTCACACAAACGTAAAAATCGAGTCTTGGCCTTCACTTCAACAGAATTTTGGAAGCATTTTTACATGCGACCTTCGAGTAGACAACTAGCCGTCGCTGTCACTGCTGGACGTCGACAAGGATTTTTTTTATAAATATGTATTTAAAGAATAATAAAGTAATAAATTATAAAATAATTGGATCGCAATAGTGCTTACTCTAAATTATATCACAGAAATTGGGACCTAAGTGCTAAGTAGTGGTAAGTAACACAACGCTAGGTAGGTACCATTTGTAGCGATAAAAAAAGCGTTTAAAATTAAAAAACATAGTCAACTCTAGAAAAAGTAGATAAACAATATTTTTTTATACTAGCAACAAATAGTTATACGTCAATACGAATAATACGACAAAATTAAAAAGATTAAAATCTGACTCGTCTATTTTTATCTCTTTTTCTCATGAAATATTGCCCGTAATTGTGTTCTGGTTTTGATCCGGGGAACGCGGGAAGAGTCGTGTCGCTCCGTTGTATTTTTTTCCAAAACTTGTGTTTTGTCGAGTGTTTATGCATGAAAATGTTGGTGTTTCATTCATAAAGTGCCGAATTACAAGCGCGAGTGTGGGAAAATGATAATATAATGTGGTGAAACATGAGTTTTCGTGTTGCTTCCAAAACTCCATCGAAGCTTTATAGTAAAGTCGCCACTACTTTACTAAAGCATGACTGAACTTAACTGACACGAACTGGACTTGACTAAGACGACTTTGACGATAGCTATAGCTAAGATACAGCAGAAATAACACTTAAGACATGGCAGTATGGCTTTATAGCTTTAGCCTGCCCGAAGGGGCAAATTATTAAAAAAAAAAAAAAAAAGTGATTGTGTTCTCTTTCTCATGTCGATTCTTTTCTATTTAGTAGAATTATTATTTGTAACGTCGGCGGGCTAGTGTGTAATTGTGTATAATTCCTGCAATTTTAATGTTTTAATATTATTACGTTATTGTATTAGTTAGAAACAATGAACATTCGTTAACTTTATATCAAAAACTGAGAGAAAAGTTGAAGATGTCTAGTAAATACATACCAAGCAATCCGACAACTCAAAACCAGGTTCGTTTCGCATCGTGGACACGCGAAGTGCTTTCTTCAAATTTTAATTGTATTTCTCGTTAATTATGTATTATTTTAATGTGAAATTAAACGAATTTTTAATAACGAGATGTTTTATTTCCAATTCTGTTACTTTCAGCTTATACAATGGATAAACGATGCTGGTATGTCCGAGGGACCCAAGAAGGTGAACCTTCTGCGAAAGATAATAGAAATTCTTTTGCACCAGGGCTCACAGTACATACCACTGTTCCTAGAGAGTATGCTCAGCCACAGTAGTGATAAGTCAAATGATGTGAAAAAGCAAATCATTATCTTCATTGAAGAATTGAGGTGAGACAATTTAGGATGTATCTCACTACCAAGATGCTTTTAGCCTAAGATTTCTTTCTTATCAAGTAGTAAGCACTATTTGCAAACCTACTACCTACATAATCTTGTTAGATTAGATAGCACATAATCAGGTCAACTTAATTTTCTTATGTAGGATTGTAATTTATTACCAGCACAAATATAGTGAAATTTGTTCATAGGCATTATGATGGGAAATTCAATAATTATTATTAAACACAGTAAAGCTTAACAGTTGTTTCAGTCACAACAGTGATGACTCCTACAAGTCCTTATATCTTCTTCGCTTGGACAAAGAGCTTGAAGAGTCAACACATTCTGAGGATGCCCTGTGTAGAGGTGAAACACATGTCAGCAAGTGGTTACTGCAGCCAGAAGAGGATATAAAGACTTGCAGAAGTCCTCATCACTGTTGTGACTGAAACAACTGTTAAGCGGAAATAAACTAAATAATGATATATTACAGTGAGTGGTTATTTAACTTTATATAATAGTAATATTGCTAGGGATATATTCCAGGGAGTAAATTTTAGGGTAAAAGCTCTCAAAATAGCATGTTAATGTTTCAGAAGTCTCCAAGTTTTTCTGAATGTTGTGCTTTCATAATGGACTCTATTCTCAATAGTTAACTGTGACTATGTATTAGTAAACCTATGTCCTATTACCAATAAAATGATTATGATTAAAAGTGACAAACAAGTAGATTTACTTAAACAATTATATCAGGTGCCTTTATGGCTAGGCCTAAGATGGATTTTTTTTACAGCTACATAAATATAGCAGGACATTACACACAGCGCCATCTGACCCCAAACTAAGCATAACTTGTACTATGGAAGTCAGATAACTGATAGAATACTTGAATACTTTTTTTGTAAATACATACTTAAAATAAATTCAGAGCAAACATTTTTTTATACCACAAAGTTTGTCATGTGTGGGAATTTAACTCACACCCTTCAGCTCTTGAAGCAGACATTCTACCAATGAACCAACAGGGCTGTCAGAACAGCAGACACAGTTTAAAAGCAAAATCAGTTCATCGAGGTAAAGTTATTGAAAGCAAGAGAGCATTACAATCTGTTTAGATATTATGAAAGAGATATTTTTAGTTACTTGTAAATCTTTTAATATTTCTTTACTGACACCTATAAACTTACCTACTATTTAGTAGGTGTAGTACTATTATATACTATGCCTACTTATTTACCAGTATGTTACAATAAATGTGCATGTATAAGGGAGTTATAAATTGCTTAATATCTGGTGAGTTTTAGTCAAAAACTCATCCACACAGTCTCAACACTAAAAAAACCTATGATTTACTAAATAAGTATTTCAATTATTGTAACTCTTTAATATCAACATTCCAGTAAACAGTACCCTGAGTATTTGCCAAAATCAATCGCTCAACTGCCATCCCTTGTGATAGACTCGGTGATTGCGGTCCAAAAGCGTGCAATTCAAGCTGCAAGTATTGTTTACCGGAACAGTTTGCTGTGGATATGCCAGGGTGAAGCAGATGTTAGAGAGATGCAGTTTGTGTGGGACCATCTCGGCAAGTTAAAGGTATGTAGCAAGGCAATGGTCAATTAAATACAATTAATCAGTTTTTGATAAAAATGATTACAGTGATGTATGTATTATTATTTTATTTATTATATATAACTTGGATTACATTTTTTTTTTCACTATTTTATCTGCTATCGGCTATTAGCCATAATCAGATCTTCTCTGCGATAATAAACTTGGCTTACATAAGCTACATTAGAAGTCTTAGAGCAGAATATTAACTGTGACAGTGGGGCTTGCCGTTCAGCCTATACAAACTCGCTTATTGCCAAAACTCATTCCACTATTTATCTTTTGACTATATTTTGAATAGGTATTTTATAGACAAAGTCTATACCTAAAAATAGTCTTTTAATTCCCATCTTACATTGCATTATTTCAATAATATGATTATGGCATTTGAATTCTATACACAACCTTATTTATAATTTTATGCAATTAAAATACATTTAGTTGTAGTCAATGGATAAAAACCACTGTATGTATAGGCCTCCTCTAGAGCTTTATAGTGTTCCTGTCCATTTCGTAGCTAGCCCAAGCTAATTATATGTAACAAGATACATATATAAACAATTATGTATATTTTTTTTTTTTACTACATAAACAATTATATGTATTAAGAACACTACAATATTGCTGAAATCATAATGGGCCATCATCATCAAAATAAAATATTTTTCCTGTATAATTTCCAGCTGCTAGTCCTAAATATGATAGACAGTGACAATGAAGGTATCAGAACCCACTCCATCAAGTTCCTAGAGGAAGTGGTCTTACTGCAGAGTCCCGGGGACCAGTCAGATGGGGACTTCAGTCTCGACAGCCTGCCTTCAGATATACCTTTCATACAGAGAAATGTGCTCGAAGAAGAATCTGAGTAAGTCAACTTTGGTTTTTTAATGTTTGACAGGTTAGGTGTTTGACCTCAGCTTACTTGGTGATAAGTGCCACTATGACCGAGGTGAACACACCTAGCCTGGAACGGCTCTCAAGTGAGTTCCCAGAAACACTTGGTCAGTTGCTTGGCCATAGATACCCTATAGGGAGTACCCTACCATCATGCTTCGGTTGCCTCAGGATGTTTTCCTGTACCAACAGGTCATGCTCATTGTTGGAATGGCTCACGGCTTTTGGCTGTTCGGTTCACAATCGGTTTGATTTCACCTTTATTGTGCTAACTGCTAAACAGTGGAATGCACTTCCCATGGCATTTGAGCATTATCCGATAAAAACAATCTGACTATTCAAGTTTGGAGTGAATAATTTTCGGGCATGCTTCATCGTGCATCTAAGCTGAGCAGGTTAAGCAGTGGTGAAACAAAATTCTTTCTTTAATCAAAGAAAAAAGAATACAAACTTCACGATTTTCATTTTACATTTTACAATATTTGATACTAGCAGTATCTGTCAATATGCTTTTCATCAATCAGATAAAATATTTGTTTTGTCTATCTTAACAGTGAGGAAGAAAGAGAAAAATAATTTTCTCTTTTGTCTCTTCACACATTTAATAGTCACATAACGTCAATGAATGTGGTTGATATATTTTGATTTCAGTCACATCTTCACTCTTCTAGTAAAATTTCACAACTCTCAACACATATCCAGCGTAAACTTAATGGCATGTATGACCACTATCTGTCTATTAGCTAAAGTCAGGCCAAAATACATGGCTCGAGTGATACAAGCCTTAGCGGACCTGCACACAACATTGCCACCAACACTGTCGCAATCACAAGTGAACTCTGTGAGAAAACACTTAAAAATGCTTCTTATAAATATAATCAAGCATCCATCTTCAAATGACGTGCTGCCACAGTTAACCCAGTTGTTGATGGACATCGGTATGACCACACAAGAAATAAATAAAGTACTACCTAAAGAGAAAAGGAATAAACGGTTAGGGGAGGTGCGGCAAAGTGAGATGCCATCAAAAAGGTTTAGAGTCGATTCCCCTCAAAGTAATAGTCAAGGTTCGGACAGTAACAGTCGCAGCGACTTTTCACCGTTTCTAGACGAAGACAGTAGTCAATCCGCCATTGTGCAATCGATCGTAACCAAATCTAACGTAACGGAAGACAGTATTATCGATGGCTTAAACAATATAGATAATGTAATAAGCCTAGTTACGGCTACGTTGAAAAATTGCCTTCCAAATGCAATGCCCGTTCATTTCGCGAATGCATACAAACCTATACCGAATTCGGGGACAAAGACGCAAAAGAAAAGCTTGGCGAAAATGATATTGGCCGTAATCAAAAACGAGCCGACTGAATTAATAACTGAGGTACCCATTGTTCAAAAAGTGCAGACGCCACCTCCCCAGCCGAGTATAACAGACTTGGCCGCTAAAATTCCGCTGTTGAAAGAGGCTGAAGAAGAAAAATTAACACTCAAAAACGCAGTAGCAAAACTACAGGAATCGACCAAAGCTGAGCGGCAAATAGAGAACGCTGTAACCAAGTTAATGGAAGAAACGAGACAGGAGCACTTAAAAGCTGAAGAAAGGAAAGACAAAGATACAGAGAAACCGATACCGCCGCAGACGCCTACCGTCCCAAGATTGAAACAGAAAGTGAAGTTGCTAAAACTTCAAGAAATAACGCGTCCTATACCGAAAGAGATAAAGGAAAAGCTAATCATCCAAGCAGTTGAGAGAATTCTTAAAGCTGAGAAAGAAAGCATTATAGGTGGCGCAGCTCAAATTCGAGCTAAATTCATTACGATTTTTGCTTCGAGTTACACGCCAGAAATTAGAGAGCTTGTACTAGGATACATACTAGACGATCCTGCAGGTAGAATTGACTTGGCTCTTTCCTGGTTGTATGAGGAGTATTCTTTTATGCAAGGTTTTAATCGACACCCAGTAACTTTGCAGCCGAAATTGCATGAGAAACACGACCAAAATTATAATCAATTACTGTGTGCGTTGATTACTCAGATTTGTGAACAAGGAGATCCGAACACGGAGGCTTCGAAAGAAATGTTGTTACGTAAGATTTATTCGGAATGCCCTGTGGTTACCGACGAAGCGGTTGATTATTTGAAACATTTGGTTCAGGAGGAGAAAGTCGCGATGGTCGCTTTGGACATTTTGGAGGAGATCTGTGTTATGAGGCCGCCTAGAGCCCATAAATATGTGGCGTCTTTGGTCTGTCACGTCTGTAAGTATTATTCTATAAGTTTGTAGTTGTAACATAAACTGGTGATCCTTTTTATGTTTAGCCCCTCATCTTTTAATTTTTGACCTACAAAATATAGTATATGTTGCGTTTTAGAAAACTGTGATAGCAAAGTTAGTCCGTTCCTAATCGCCTTTTTATTTTGTCTGAAATTTTGTACGAACTATGTATTTGTAGTTTAAAAAAAAACATATGGGTTTCTGATTTATCTGTACAGTAAGCAAAGTTTTTCTCAACTCATAGTTTTTTTAATGTAAGAGCAATGAAAGCGATACGCTCTTGTGATGGTAAGAGGCATGCCCATGACTATTGCAGCGATACACAGAACTTTAGAGTAGCAAAACTAAGTCCAGGGCACCGCTGCTTTGGTGCTCATTACTTTGAGATTTTCAATGGTTAGTCTCAACAACTCTGTAACTGCTCTAGCTGTAGTATCCTTCAAATCCGGAGCAAAGTAATGTTTACACACTACTATCTTAAATATCTGATATTGCGGTGGTACTTACCTGGACCTCCATCTAAGGAAATCTACCAAGTAAAATATGGCAATGACAAAATGGTAATAGAGTTCTGAAAGTACCTAAATCGATAAACATTATTTTAAATATATGTAGTTTTCTTTGTTTCAGCTGCTTGTTAAATAAATAATCGAAACTTGTGTATGATCGCTACTTTGACAATATTTATATGCCAATTTTAAAATGTCCCACGCTGGCAAATGCACGATGTCTGATTTCATTCTAGCAGAAAAAAAAACATTGTAAAGACTTGACAATATTTTTCAGTGAGCCATAATGAAGAAATTCGTGAAATGGCGCTCAAATCGTCTCTGAAGATCTACCAACGTTCCACCGACGCTTGTCGAAAGGTTATATCCAAACACGCCATGTTATACCTAGGATTCATATCCCTGTCAGCCCCACCTTCCGAGATATTGGGCATACGAGCCGGGACCTACAGGGTACCTTGGACCGACAACCACTACAAGCTGTGCTTGAATCTTATTATGACGCTGTTCCCAGAAGATGAAGGTAAATAAAACAACGCATCAATCATAATTCCCCTCTAATGTTTGCTTATAAATACTCTTTGTGACTGTCAATCCTCCAAAAAATAGAAAAGAATAGAATGCAAACGGACACACCGTTTGCATTCTATTCTTTTCTCCGGCAGCCTTACTTGAGAGTCAATTCCATTCCAGGCTAGGTGTACTTTACCATCTTCGACCACACCATCACTTAACATCAGGTGAGCTGTGGTCAAACACCCAGTCTGTCAACCATTAAAAGAAATTCCGCTTTATTAAACACCAAATATACATACATTATAAAATACAAATATAAAACATAAAAAAGAAATAAAGAACATAGCAAATCAAAACAATAAATATTCAGCTTTATCGCTTAGAGCGATTAACTGTCCAACGATTAGATTAAAACAATATTTCAAAGCTCAAGTTTGGGCCTGCAAATGTTTATTTTTGGTCGAAGAGATCATTTCTGCATTAAAAAAGCAATTTTGTACGACGGTTTCGCCTGCGGATCGCAAAATTTATTTTGCCCGCAATATTTTTTGGTCCCCGCCCTGACTCAACAAACTTTATTTTTTTTTTTTTATAGAGCTGATCATCGAAGTGGCGCGAGTATACGGTTGCGCGGGTTCTGAAGCTAAGCGCGTGGTGCTTCGAGCGATCGAAGCGCCGGTGAGGGCCGCATGCGGGCCGCCGCAGGACGCACACGATCCAGACTCGCCGACTGCCTTGCGGCCCGCGATCGCAGCGCTGCTGGACGAATGTCCGCGTGGGGCCGAGACTTTGTTAACTAGAATCGTGCATATACTCACTGAGAGAGGTTAGTATTCGTTTCAGTAAAATAAAAAAATACGACAGTAAATTGTACCAATTATTCCGTCCGTCAACAAAGAAGTGTAATTTTTAAGTGTTAAAATTATTATACTTATATTTATAGGTCAATTTATAAAGCAGAAATATTTTGAGAGATTATTATAGCTTTAGAATCAATGAAGTAATCGATATTGTTTTTTTTTAATTTCAGTCATTGTACAGATGAATTAGAATTATTATTTTGTAAAATATTTTTTTTTACATAATATTTTAGATTAGATTGGATAATGATTTATTATTTACTTATGAGAGATATAATTGGTTGTTATAGTCGTTTTTATAAATGTAAAAAAAAATATTAGGTGTATTATAGGTTCTGTTTGAGGAAATACTTAAAAGGTTTTAGTTTATCTTTCGCTTGTCTCTCAGCTATTCTCATATTATTGTTACCCGTCGTATATGTTTGAAATACCAACCGCAGGCAGGACTCAACCCCCGAGATTCAAAACACATCTGTTTTATTAAGAACGCATGCTTTATATTAACATCGCCTAATTTTTATTAAGAATGTATACTGTTTATTAAAAAACGCATACTTTTTATTAAAAAAGCATATTTTTTATTAAGAAATCATACTTTTTGTTAAGAACGCATAGTTTTTATTAAGAAAGCATATTTTTTTTATTAAGGAAGCATATTTTTTCATAAGAAAGCATACTTTTTATTAAGAAAGTATACTTTTTGTTAAGAGCGTATAATTTTTACTTAAACCGTTTAATTTTATGTTATCCACAGCGCCTCCAACTGAAGAGCTAGTTTCGAAAGTTCGAGATCTGTACGCGACTCGAGTGTCGGATGTTCGCTTCCTTATCCCTGTGCTCACCGGCCTGACTAAGAAAGAGGTAAGCTATAGAAATAGTTTAAATCAGAACTATCATGTTTGTTCACTACGGCGTTATTAATTATTTTTATTTTTTTGTATATTTCGACACAATTGCAAGCAACATTAATTATCCACGAGCAGGCGGAGAATACGTATGAATAGATATGGGTGGTCCAGTCTGTCCTTGAATACGGTCCTATACAACAAAATTCCAATTTCTGGTTAATTGATGTAAACATAAAGTTAAACATTAAAAAAATATTTATTTGAGCATAAAAATATAAACAGCAAAGTTAGTTGGTATTACTTTTAGTTAAACTTATTTTATGTATTAATGAAACTTATCTAAAACCTTAACTATAACTAAAAAGGAAGCGTACAAGTATTACGTTTCGTTTTTCTGTGTAAATTATTCACTATCCTGTAAAGAAAGCAAGAAATTTTGTGAAGGTAAAAGAATTTCATGTGGTCATTAAATTTGAAATTTTGAGAGAAAAAAAATGTTTTAAAAATGCGTGAGTTCTGAAGGGTTAAAACAATGTTACGTAACGCGTAGTTCAAATGCCCCTCCCGCCCCTGTAATGCATCATAACGTTTCAGAAGACCCCGAAACTCGTTACGTAATACTTGAACGCTCCCAAAGTTATAAAAGTTTTATAGACATAGCCAAAAATACAATAGAACAAAAGTAGAGTTAAAAATCTGCCACCAAGTATCTCTACTACATAGTCACTTAACATCAGGTGATCTGTACTCAAATACCTTGTTGTCAACATGCTTGTCAACATTTTTTTTTTAATTAATTGTATTCTGGCAGATAATGGCAGCTCTACCGAAGTTTATAAAACTGAACCCGGTCGTCGTAAAAGAGGTTTTCAACAAACTTCTTGGCCTACAGAACCCTAGTGAAGATTCACCAGGTAAACTTTATATTATAGACTTTTTATAAGATTTTTTTTTTCTAATGATGTATCTGTTTGTTGTTAGACACCTCATTGTTATTACAATCTAGCCTAGTTGAGACTAATAAGTAATTTTAATATAACTTAAATTGCTAAGTAGATTATAATCGAGGAAAGCGTCCATCGACACTTTTCTTACACTCACTTTATTAAGGAAAAGACGCTTTGTTCATGTGTTTTACAAAATAAAAAAGATAATATTTATTTAATAGATACATTTAAGACAATAATACAAAAAGTTGTAGTATTACTTGGTGGTAGAACTCCTTAGCAGGAGGTCGTCTAGGTAGGTACCACCGCAGTACCAGTTATTCTGCCGCTAAGCAGTAGTGTTGTAACATTACTGTGTTCCGGTTTGAAGGGTACTGCAGCTAGCGAAATTACTGGGCTGTTAAGACTAACCATCGAAAGTCTCAAAGTAATGAGCGCCAAAGCAGTGATGCCCTGGACTTTGTTTTGTTACTCAAAGTTCTGTGTATCGCTGTAATGGTCATGGATAGGCGTTATCTCTTACCATCAGGGGAGCGTCTCGTTCATCTCATTACTTCTTACATAAAAAAAAAAAAAAAAATTTAAGACACACAATTTCGGTTGTGACAATTTGTACAACGTGATATATCGCGCCCCAAGCTAGACGAAGTACCTATATTGGTGACCCAAGTGCACACTGTTGCCAGTTTCATTTTCGCTTTCGCTTGTCTGATATTCTAGGTGTTCGACCACAACTCATTTGATTAAATGCGGCGGTGGGATCAAAGATAGCTTACACGTTTATCCTAAAATGATTCTCGTCAAGCTTGACTTGCCGTTGAAGGAAAACATCGTGAGGAAACCATAGCACATCTTACTATCCTACTAATATTATAAATGCGAAAGTTTGTGAGTATGGTTGTATGGATGGACGTTTTTTATTCTTTCACGCAAACGGATTTGGATGAAATGTAATACATGTATATATAATACATGTACATACATACATAAAAAATAATCAGTTGAGCTTCGGATTTACGAACTAAACTAAGAGTAGATTGTGTCCGAAACACAATCTACTCTTAGTTTAGTTCGTAATCCGTGCTCCCCGTATGGTGCTGACAGAAACAGAAAAAAATTGGTTAGGGATCGTACAATAATTAGTCCTATATAATTGTGTTCAAAACACGTTACATATTTAATGTTGTATGGAGGTTGCTGAGACTGGATTAACACATAGGCCACATTTTCTCCAGAAAACATGTAGCAGGACACAGCTAGTCTTATATAAAACCAAGTACTCGGCTAACTAGCTACCACTCCCAAGAAAATCTACCGCGAAGCGCTTAACGGTGTATTCTGGCAGTCTCAGTTGCTAGGGGTGTTTACCATCTTCGACCACACCGTTACTTAACATCAGGTGATCTGTGGTTTAATTACATTCTTCATAAAATACTTGAAAATGCCAAAACTCTTGACACGGGCAAATGCACAAAGAGCGATGTCAAACCAAAAAAAGGAAGTGAGTTCTATAGGGTTGTATGAATTATTTAGAAGTCACGTATAGTCTTTTAAGAACTCTTATCATTGTCATTTTGGTGAAAGGAAACTTCGTGGAAAAACGTGCATATCTGGAGAAAGGTTTCAATGCTTTATGTAAATTCGACAAATAGTACAAGATATATTTAGACAAAAAATCGTTCAATAAGCCTTTCTGGGTAGGCCTATCCCCAGCTGTAGGGTGCTAAAGGTTGCTCAATGAAAAAAGTTTGTGTCAGTCATAAAGTCTCCCAACTGGTGCGGCCTACGACAGATGGGACCCACAAATTCAGTACCGCATGCCGTGTTTCTGTCGAGCTGCGGTTTTAGCTGGCCTATGTTGCGTCCGTCTGGGGCAGGCTTTATTCATATTTCTGTCACTACAATAACTCGTATGCCGTATAACTTATTCTAGTGTATGTTTTTACGCATAACATTGTGGATGAAATACCTTTTAAAAATCCATATTTACCTTATTTCAGTATATACAATAATGATTTGTAAGTAATCTTTGACAAATTTTGAGGGATTAAATTAATAACATAATTGTATTCTGGGTCACTTGTTATTTGTGTGTTTTATTTTTTTATTGGAGTGTGGAATGGGCTATCGGGCACTCTCTGTGTTTAAATTGGCAACACCTCTTAAAACTAACATGGTTGGGGAGTTTTGAAAGCATCGTGTCGCTGCATTGTATTTTATTCCAAAAGATGTTTTTGAGTATACAAATAGTGGTGTTTTGTTTATAAAGTGCTGAATTACAACCACAAGTGTGGAAAATCATATTATAATGTCGCGAGGCATTATATGACTTGCTTGATTTGACTTAGACATAAATTGCAAAAACCGAAGTACATATAAAGGCATTAAGGACTCTGTATCCATTTACCGACGAATTAAATAAAAACTAACATGGTTGGCATTATATCTAATATAAAGATTGGAAACTACAGTGGTGTTAATTTCATAGGTTTAGGGGGCATTTTTTTATACGTTTGAGATACGTGTTAATATTCACCTCTTTGCCCGTGTTACACCATATTACTGCTTTGGATACGTTATAAAATAAAAAGTGTGTTGTGTACTTTATGTGTTGGGTATAACCATTCCAAATTTTACCTAAATGCGTTATGCGTTACAGCGTAAAGAGGTTTCCTCGTGATCCCATCAAACAGACCACTAAAAAGCAAATTAACTTATGGTCCTACGCAAGGTACCACTAAAAATGAGATTAACTTTTGGTTCCAGAGACCACTAAAAGGCAGATTACCTTGTGATCCCATTAAGGGGACTACTAAAAATCAGATTACCTGGTCCCATCAAAGGGATCACTAAAAATCAGATCAACTTTTAGCTCCATCGAAGATATCACTAAAAGCCAGATTACCTCGTGGTCCTATCGAAAGGACTACTGAAAATCAGATCAACTTTTAGCTCCATCGAAGATATCACTAAAAGCCAGATTATCTCGTGGTTCCATTGAAGGGACCACTAAAAATCAGATTACCTGGTCCCATCAAAGGGATCACTAAAAATCAGATCAACTTTTAGTTCCATCGAAGATATCACTAAAAGCCAGATTACCTTATGGTCCCATTGAAAGGATCACTGAAAATCATATTTCCAGGGGGTTATACTAACTTTTTGTTACAAGGCGATATAGTTATAATTAGTTTATAGCAATAATTATGATATTTCAGTCACCCCGGCAGAGTTGCTAGTTGCTCTCCATTTGATAGACCCCGCCAAAGCAGACCTCAAGTATATCATTAAAGCGACTGCCCTGTGCTTCGGTGAAAAGCAAACTTATACTCAGGACGTAAGTACTTCCAAGTTGCTTAATTTTAGAATAATACATTACTACCCTAACTAAAGATACAATGATGCAAGTTTTTGAAAACAATGTATATAATTATGATCTATGATGTTAATGAGTTCTTAAATAGTAGGTCGTGTCGTGTACATGTTTATGGATGGCCCAAATAGAAAAATTAAGAAATCTGAAAAAATTTAATGTAATCATTGTAATAATTAAAATCAAATGTAATTATTTTTTTTATGTAATGAATTGATATATTTATGTATATCATTTTTATGTGTATAATTGTAGATTATAATAATAATAATATAGCCTGTTTATTCTTTAATAAAATTTTAAATTTTACATGTAACTTGTAAAATTTTTATCAGTACTAATGATTACAAAAAAATAATAATTAATTTAATTATACACATTGTTTTATATATATATATATTTATCACTTTTTTTACATTAATTTTTTTTCATGCATCAAATAAAATTTATTGTTTTTCTTAATATATTTATAAAGGGCCTCCCTGGAGAGTAAAGGCCTCCTCCATTTTTCTCCACCTAGATCTGTCCTTCGTTTTTACTGACCAATTTTTTCCTGCTGTTTTTATAATTTCGTCGAGCCATCTCTCTGCCGAATTTCTGCGAGAATTGTAGATTATCAATTGGTTTATCAATTAATGTATTTAACCGTAATGGTTGACAATAGACGCATTATAGTCTCGTGCGTCCCAAAAGGTTGGTTTTGAAAACCAGCGCTGCTGAGAATTCGGCAGCACTAATGCTGAGAACTAACCTTTTTTGTCGCACTGGACACTACAGCGGCAACTTTCTACATATTATTATTGTTATTTTTCATTTTCTAATCTTTTATTTGTAGTGTTTTTTTTTGTTGTAATGTTGTGTGTGTCAAAATAAATGTTTTCTTTCTTTCAATATTTAAGGTTTTTTACAATGTTACATGCAAACAAATCTTTGGATTTGAAGCGAAATTACAGGGCCATTGATACTAACTATCGAATGTCGCTTCGCTGTAAGGCCGTTGATATCAGAATCAGAATCAAAATCATTTATTTATTTATCATAAATAACGATCTATAATGGTCAATATATATTTTTTATTAGTGAAATATGTTTTATTAACGTTTCTTATTGCGTGAAATAAATTTACGCACTGGAAAAAAAATTCAATCCGTATTGTATGTTTATTTTTTTCTAATTTCAGGTGATATCAGCAGTCTTACAAAGGCTGACCGAAGAGCCAGAGATTCCAGTTCTGATGATGAGAAGCGTCCTCCAAGCTCTCACACTGTACCCTGCCCTGGGCTCGCTCACTCTCAACATACTACAGTTGCTACTTGAAAGAGAAGTAAGTATACAAATACAAATACAAATACTTTATTGATAACACCAATGTTACAAGTCACTTCAAAATTTTAATGATGTCATTAATTCTGTCACTGATTACATGTCAAAATAAGGTATGTCAATATAAAAAAATACTGTCATAATAAAATATGTCAATATATTAAAATGACATGACAAAGAAATCATAATTACTTACTAGTAATTCAATAATCTTTAAGTTTGAAATACTCGTCAATGTCATAAAACAAGGTCTCTAGCAGCCAAGATCTTAACTTGTTCTATGCATATATAGACAACGAAAGTGATGTAAAACGTGTATTTTCAAAATGTGGCATACCATTTAATTTCTAGCCCAAAATCTATCTATTGGTCTATCTATCAGAAATCACTTAATGTTAGTCAAAAGAATGTCATCAAAAACAAAACTTGTAAAAAAACCAAGTCTCGCAACTCAGTTCTTCTATTGTAAAAAGTTGTGAGACCCATGCAACACCAAATCGTATAATTTATTCAGTCCCTACTTAAGGGACCTTTTGTCTTAAGTTATTGCGTAATTAACTAACCTAACAACATCTTATAGTGACTATATCAATCTATCTATACTATTATAAAGATGAAAGATTTGATAGTTTGTTTATATTGAATAGGTTCCGAAACTACTGGACCAATTTCAAAAATTCTTTCACCTTTGGGAAGCTACACTATCCCCGGTGACATAGGCTTTATTTTACTTTTTATCCCTTTATTCCTACGGGAACGGGAACTACGCGGGTAAAACCGCGAGGCGTCCGTGAGTATTAACACATTCAGTGCCACCGACACGCCTAACGTGTCCTCACGATTTTTCATGAATTTGGGCATACATTCTATCTAAAGCAGAAATACGGATTTTTATGATTTCCCCTTTTTTACTGTGCCAGTGAACACGCCTAGCTTGCCCAAGCTCGCGTTTTATATAGGGTGGCATTGCTGGGAACTACCCGAAAATAGTGGTGGCAATTAAAGTGTTAAATATCTTTGATGTTTTAAATAAAATAGATTGACTTTGCAATCGCACTAATGCGTTTTTTGACGGAAAAATTTGTGATTAGCTGTCACTTAAATTACATTGTCTTTTTGTAAAAGCAGTGTTGCTTACAAATTGTATTCAACTTTCAGGTTTGGACAAACAAAGTAGCGTGGGAAGGTTGGATCAAATGCTGCGAGCGTCTTATACCAGCGTCCACCTTCCTTCTGTTATCTCTGCCGGCCGAGGCACTGCAAGCCGCGCTGGCACTGCCGCGGCTGGTGGCGGCACTGCGCGAGCACGTAGGGGCAATGCCGCCCGAAACTGCCTCCACTCTACCGCCGCATATCGCTCACGCTATCTCGGTTATGCAGGTATGAAATAAACTTTGGAATCGATTTCGCGAGGATTCTGCTTCTGCTTTTGCTTTTCCATTTTGTTTACCTCCTAACCTTTCCTCTTTTATTTCTCTTCGATCGAATTGTTACCACGATTATATTCATTTTACATAACAATTATGTTGTACTAACCCCTTCGGTGTTAATTGTAAAAGCTGTTTACCTTACTTAATCTTTGTTTTTTTTTTTTGCTATTTCAAATTTGTGTTAATAACTATAGAACCAGCTTTAAAAAAAATAAAGTAGAAGAAAAGTTTTTTTTTATCGTTGTTAGCTCAGTTGTAAGTGTGTGGGTTCAAATCGCGACAATGAGCTTGCGCTGCTGGTGCAGAAAAACATCGTTAAGAAACCATAGCATGGCGGTACGGTATACAGGATACTCCCTAATACTCGGCTGGCTAGCTATGAAACTCAAGTTAACGGTGTGTTCCGGCAGCCTCGCTTGGAAACCAGTTTCCATTCCAGGCTAGGTGTGGTTACCATCTTCGACCACGGTGTCGTCAAAAATCTTGCCCGTTACCAGTAAAAAAGTACCCATATTAATATAAAATTAAGCGTGCTTTTTTTCTTTCAGCCGGATGTTCCACCCCAATACAGCGCCCCGATGCCAGTTCCTGCTCCCGTGGTCATAAATCCCTTAGAACCTCTGCCCCCAGGCATGGAATAACTAAGATGGAGTCAAATAGACGTGTTACCACCTTCGATCGCATCGCCCAATGTCAACAGCTGAGCTGCGGTCAAACGTATTTCACTAGATTCACATTAAAATATTTTCAATTCTGCGGTAAATTTGACGGTAAATTCCATCTTATAAAAGAAGTTCCACTGCGATAACTGAATTGTACAGTTACGAATAAAAATATTTTGTTTAAAAAAAAAAGTAATAAATGTTTCGTTCAGTAATGGCGCCGTGTGACGGACTTTTTTGTGTGAAGGAATTTAAAACGTTCGGTATATATTCTTTCTAAAAAAAGTTTTTAAATATAGTGAGTACACCTAAAACTAAAAAAACACTATTCGAAAATTCGATGAAAATGTGGGTAGTTTTAATTTTTTTACTAAACTTTTAAGTTTTCGTTTGTAAATATTACTGCCTGCTTGGAATGAAATTGTGAATTATGTCTACTTAGGTACTGAATAAAATGTTACGAAGTATTTTCTTTTTCTTTTTTCATCCAAGTTCCAAGAATAGGATGAGTTATGTTTTCTTTTATATCTTATCGCTTTCATATATGCAATGATCACTAAACATAGTCATGACCCACGGAGCCGGCCAGCGAGCTTTCTTTTTTTTTACTCTTGTTGACAGGCTAGGGTTGAAAGAAAGAAAGAAAGAAAGAAAATAATTTTATTTTGCAACAATACAAAAAAAAAACAAAAATAACAACAAATAGAGACAAACAGTTGACCGAAGCTCACCTGATGTTAAGTGAAGGTGTGGTCAAAGATGGTAAAGCACACCTAGCCTGGAATGGAACTGGCTCTCAAGTGCGGCTGCCGGAACACACCGTTAGATGCTTGGCGGTAGATTTTCAACTTGAGGGTGGTAGCTAGCCAGCCGAGTACTAGAAAGTACCCTACCACCATGCTTTGGTTTCCTCACGATGTTTTCCTTCACCGGCAGCTCAAGCTCATTGTTGGGGTTTGAACCCACGCCCTTCGGCATGCGAATCTACCGCGCTAACCACAGCTATCATCGCTACAATGAGCTATGTGGAAAGAGCTTAAGATTATGAGAGAGCTTGAGTTGCTTAAGAGGATCGTATCAGGAACAAAATAATTCGTCAAAAAAACCAAATCAAATCAATAATAAAATTGTGATCTGTGTTTCTGGTGTATAATAAAGTTATGTTGCCCTGTTGGTTCATTGGTAGCATGTCTGCTTCGAGAGCTGAAGGGCGTGGGTTCGATTCCCACTCAGGACTAACATTTTGTGACTAACATCGATGTTTGTTCTGTGTCTGGGTGTACTGTATGTATTATAAGTATGTATTTACAAAAAAAAAAGTATTTAAGTATTCTATCAGTTATCTGTCTTCCATAGCACAAGCTTTGCTTAGTTTGGGGTCAGATGGCGCTGTGTGTAATGTCCTGTGATATTTATATTTATATTTATTTATTTATTTATTTATTTATATTCTATTCTATTCTATTCTATCACCGTATTACCCAGCTGGTGCTGGAGTAGGAGTGTCCTAGAGTTTTAGATCCATTGCTCGGTGTGCTTTACCATCACCGTCAAAAACACGTCATTTTCCATAGTAAAATACGAGTACCTACTTATTTACTTATTTATTACTTAGTTATTAGCATAACTCAAAGTTAACCAATGCTTAAATTTTAACATGGGGAAATTTTGAATGTTTTTATCGTATACCTACAAGCGGACGCCTCGCGGTTTCACCCGCGTAGTTCCCGTTCCCGTGGGAATACAGGGACAAAGAGTAGTCTATGCTACCCGGGGATAGTGTAGCTTCCTAATTTTTGAAATCGAAAATTACTGGACAGTAGTTTCGGAGCCTATTCGATGCATACAAACAATCAAATCTTTCCTCTTTATAATAGTATAGATTAACAGTATAAGGAAAGCCGTACCAACGTAACTTTTTTGTGCAAGTATTATTTCATTAATGCAATGGAAAATAAATCTAAAGCAGTTAAAATGACATTTATTGTATAATGGTTACAATTATACACAATACATATAAATTATGATCTACTGCAATTTGTAGTATTCATATTTCGGTGCGATCGCCTTCAGTATATTTTCCACGTTGTATGGCGAATCTGCAAATAATATAAAAAAATTAAATAAATAAATAAATATCGCAGGACATTATACACAATGTTTATCAGCAAATAAACATTGCTCATATATTTTTTTTAACATCGATTGACATACAAAGAACAGCGTAACAGGTAAGTCTATAAGACATTTTGAACATGATATTCTAGTATAAAGATTTGTTTAAAGTGAAGGAAAGAACGAACGTGAGTTATCCCTTATAAGGAGTAACCGACGTAATTGAACGTGAGATTTTTTTTTTATATCGAGTAGGTTCGCGCTTGACCACATCCTGCCTGATGTGAAGCAACGATGCGGTCTAAGATGGAACACGCTCACCTAGAAGGAACCTGTTTACTCTTGATTTGAAGACACTCATATTGTACTTTTCGGGAAACACAGACTCCGGCAAAGAGTTCCACATCCTCGCTGTGCGAATAAAGAATGTGGACTCAAAGCGCTTAGTGCGCACATGGGGAACATCCGCCATGTACGGATGTCGCCTCGGTCGCGTTTGTCTGGCCGTCCGGTAGTAGAAAGGGGCAGGCAGTGTTCTAGCATAAGTACAACAAAAATTTATCAAAACCACGTCAGTTGTCATAGCTTGAATCTTAATACAACTAAATCAATTATTTAGTGGCAAATGAGAAACATCAAACTAGAGGTCAAAGTAAAAAAGGTTCAATAGATCCACCATGTGTCCTGTATTAGGAAGATCCTGTCTTATAGGGTCCTTAACAAGTTTGTTTATTCGTTCAGTGTGAGAGAAAGAGTTAACGAATTGTATGTACCTAAGTATTATAGTTTAAAAAACAGATTAGATTTTATTCCAGAAAATGTTATCTCCGAAAACATGGGTAAATTAAGTTTTTAATAAATATATTGTGCTGTGGTTTTATTTTAATTGTGATTACAATATGAGTTGACGACTTACCAACAAAAACCCATTCAGTATCATTGTATCCGTACTCTCTCCTCGCCTCTAAAATGGCATCGTGAAGCGCAAATGTGACCGCAACTGCGAGGACCAAAGCTGGTTCTCCCGTAGCTACAAAAAAAATCACAAAATACTTTAAATTATAGTAAAGTAAAAAAAATACACTGAAGTAACTATTACCTATGGCGGCATTCTATCTGCTGGCTAGCTGCCGCCCTCAAGTTGAAAATTTGCCACCAAGCCTCTATTTAACCCTAGAAAGATAACCTTATTTTTTAGTACTAAAAAGATAAACATGCGCCCCAGAGGCGCACAGTTTTCAAACCCGAATTATTTTACAAATTGTAATAATTATAATATTTTTATAAATTTAATGAAGTTTTACATTTTAATTGTGTTAATAAAACACAACTATATACTATTATTTTTTATTTATATGAAAGTTATAAACAAATTAAAAATTCTTGGCAAAAAGTTACAAAAATTAACAGTATTTTGTATTAAAGTAGATTTTTTTCTAAAAAGGTCAATATTTTCAGTATTTTATTTTACTAACCAATTAACTACTGTATAATCAGTCTCAAATGCCAAAAAATAATACGAAAACCAACAGTTAGACACATTTGTTGCAAACATCATTTTTGTGTTCCCACACACTGTCTTTTTACATTTTGTGCACGTCATCTTAGACATTCTTTTTTTATTTTGTTGTACACAAGCTACAGTAACGCCGAACTTTAGACGGAAGTTCCTCATCAGCTTCTTCAGAAACGTCTTGAATGGTTTGTGGCAGGATATTTTCTCTCAAACGTCTTGCTAAAGTAGGGATTTCCACTTTTGGTTTCTTCATTATACCTACTCACTACGGTTCAATGGCTATTCTCCTTTTTAAAAAAAATTGTGAGTGTAAATTATATATGAGTTGACAAATGCTATGTTCAAAATATAATAAAACATTGTCTTAGGCCATCTGTTAGTCTTTCTGGAACAAGACATCGAAGAACACATCTCATCGAACGTCTCAACGCCGCCTTCAGTCTGGTTGTAGAACATCATTACTTCAGGTTTGCCAGTTGTAGACTTTATAAGGGCACCTACATCGCATGAGGACAATACATATACCATCTTTGACAGCTTGGGCTTGTATGATACTAGGGTTCAACAATGAATATCCATCGAAACAGAACATACATGAACCCACTGATCGAGTAAGAATGTTTTTCAATTCTTCAGGAATTTCTAATTTGTTTGACCTAACTGTGCCCACAATTGTCAAAAAACTATTCAGATGAATAAATAACCAATGTACATTAATAATATAAACCGTACATATGTAGAAATTAGTAAAAAGTAACAAATACAAAATCACAAAGAAATCCATAAAAGTTACACAAAAGATAAACATGCGCTTCTCGAGCGCAACGCGTTGCCATAGCAACAAAACTGTGGTACTTACCGAACAGAAGAAGTCGTCTTTCGGTAGTGTTGACCGACAACTGAGTTGGCTCGGAAACACAAGCTTGTACGCGCGTTAATTAAAAAATTACATCGATATATCTGTTTCGCGGGCGCCTCCGAAGCGCACGTTATCTTTCTAGGGTTAACGGTGTGTTAAACGGCAACGTTATCGAGAGCCAGTTCTATGTCATGCTAGGCGTGCTTACCAATTTCGACCAGACTGTTACTTAACATCGGGTGAGCTGTGACCACCATCATCATCAATGTTTTTTTTTATGTGAAACATGTAATGAATTTTTACCTTCCAAGGTCAGGAGCTAAACGGTGTTTTTTTTAATAATAAAGTTATTTGTTTATTTATTTAAGCCTACTATTATTGTTTGTAAAATTGAATACGCCATGACTGTAAGTGTTTCTGGGGCGTCTTTTCTTAAAGTTTTTGTTATTTGTACCTACACAAAATAAAATGCTAGAGTTTGTAGCGATATAAGCTTAGTGGTTAGCGCGGTTGGATTCAAACCCGAACAACGAGCTTGAGCTGCCTGCCGGTGAAGGAAAACATCCCGAAGAAATCACCAGAATCAAGGTAGGGTATCTTTTAGTATCTACTCGGCTGGCTAGCTACCACACTCAAGTTGAAAATCTGCCACCAAGCACCTAACGGTGTGTTCCGACAGCGGCACTCGAGAACAAGTTCCATTCCACACTAGGTGTGTTTTACCATCTTCGACCAAACCGTCGCTTAACATCAGGTGAGTTGTGGTCAAATAGCTTGTCAACCATAAAAAAATATATCTACAGACGACAAAAATGGACTGAAAATCAATGTAAGTTTTTACGAATAATTGAATTAGGAATTTCGTAGTTCAGTACCTACCTATAACTGAAGTGATTACACCACAGACACCGCAAAACAACTAGATATCTATTGTAACACATTCTAGTATTTTAATTTTTTATATTTTCCCTTATAAGTATTTTTGAGAACAATCGCTTTTAACTCTACGTTTCTTATTCGTACTGCTTATAAATTGGAACTGCTCGCCAGCTTCCTTATTTCCCAATTGTCTAGATAGTTTTAAGGTCACATAATAAAATATCTCCTTTGTTTGTAAACACGAACAAAAAATATGTACAATATTCGAGAGTGGGAAATGTGACCTCACCTTTAGATCTCAAAACACCGGCAGGGTTTGGAGAGTTCCTTCTAAAGCTAATTCTGAAGTCTGCTGGAATGTCTTTAGCGCCAGGTGGCTTATAGTACCAAGTCCGGTCCGTGAGGAGTCTGCCAGTGGACTTGTCGTAGACGAGGTGCTCGGACGTCCACAGCCCCAGGCCCATGACGAACGCGCCTTCGATCTGTGAAGCGATTTCAGGCTGTGCTTGTAAAAAAACATTTAAACGACCCAACGCTGAATGTGCTTCGATGCGATGCTTACTAATTGTTATTTTATTTTGAGTTCCCATCAAATACTTGTGCTTACAGATTACTCCACAGCGCACAGAGAGTCAACATTGTAATACTCTTAAACCTCATAAACCTAATCCACCAAGGGATAAAGTAGGTAGATGTGTAATGATCAGGTTCACAAATAATCCCGACTGATTTCTTTCCGTAAATACTGTAACCATTTGGTATATGGGAAGGTTACGATTTGGATCCCAGATTGAACCCAAAACCAATGGTACTTCTACTTTCAAGATACCGCCGCGGCTTTTATACCTCTAATCCCACTTATATTATAAATGTGAAAGTTTGGATGGATGAATGAATATTTGTTACTCTTTCACGCAAAAACTACTGAATTGATTTTGTTGAAATTTCGAACGGCCCGAAATTCGTGGACAAAAATTTATTGGATTCAAATTTTCGTTTTAAGTCAATACAAAAATGTATCTTAACCTACCTGCCCGACATCGATATCAGGGCTGATGCTAATTCCAGTGTCTTCTAACAAGTCCACTCGTCTCAGGATGTGGTTTCCAGTGAGGACGTCCAGCTCGATCTCCGCAGCACAGACTCCGTATACATTGTAGTCTTGTAAAGAGTCTTGAGGAGAGGTCATGTATGATGCTTGAAGGTTGATACCTAGAACAAAACAAACCTTAAGTTCGATGAAGGCAAAAAAACAACCCACCCTGCGGCCAGGTGGTGTGACGACCTTCAAAAAGTCCAATCTTTTCCTTGAATTATTAGAAACTCTGACTGTACGCTAATATTTTCCTTGATAAATTGTTCTGACCTTTATTGAAAGCAGCCTTGATGACCTCCTCCCAGGTAGGGTCAGTGAGCTCTCGCCTGGTAGGCTGCAGCCTCGTGAGTAACTCCTCACATGCCTTCACGGTTGCGAACGCGAGGCAATCGCTGGTGATGCTGCCGTTACTGGCCATTGTGTTCGGAGACGTGAAGTTGTCGCTGGCTTTTACGTTTACCTTCAATTTGAATAGGTGAAGTGTAACGCTATGTCACGGGTGTTTATTTCAAGATTAAAATAAATTATTTGGTAAACTTTACTGTTTTGTTCAAAAATCATATACATATTTGATTTAATCCTAATAATTATTAGGATTAAATCAAATATGTAATAACAGTAGATTATAATCTACTGTTATATTCAAGCAATTGTGATTTACCGCAAAATAAATGTCAGTAGCTGTGATTTCACTGTAAAATTATGCTCCATTTGTCCATAAATCGAAAAAAAATATTTGTCTGGAAATCGAACCACCTTAACATGAAATAGCCAAAATAAAAACAGTACGGTTAGCACGCTGAAAGGCGTGGGTTCAAACTCCAACAATGAGCTTGAGCTGTCGCTGAAGGAAAATAACGCGAGGAAATTATAACATGGTGAAAGGGTATTTTCTAGTATTCCGCTGGCTACCTACCACCTTTAAGTTGAAAATCTGCCGCCAAGCATCTAACGATGTGTTCCGGCAGCCTCACTTGATATCCAGTTCCCAAATAAAACTTCTTTCTAGAACAAATTACCGTGTCTTACCTTTTCTAAAGGTACTTTGAGCGTGTAAGCGCAAACTTGGGCAACTTTGGTGTTGATGCCTTGCCCCATCTCGATGCCGCCGTGAGACATTGTTATGGTCCCGTCGCCGTGGTAGATTGAAATAGTGACGGGAAAGTTCCACGAGTAAACTAGGTGAAGAAAAAATAATGAAAAGTAGGTATATAGGTATACATATTATTGGAATAGAAGTAGGTACTCTAAGATAATAACTGTACATAGTCGATTATTAATTTCTGTCAGCTGTCAGCACCATACGGGAGCACGGATTTACGAAACACAACCTACTCTTAGCTTAGTTCGTAAATCCGAAGCTCAATTGAATATATTTTATGCATACATGTATTATGTAAACACTGTCTTTGGCAAAAATTGTGGGACTATTTTAATTAGAATACGTGTATATTTAACGAAAAATAAATGATTTGATTTGATTTGATTATTAATTATCCTTTTAGTATATCTATTTATCTATGTATATTTTTTCTTGAACTATCTATTGCCGCCATACTCAAAATGTGCTCCGCGGAACTCTAGGGGACCGCAAAGCCTCGAAAAAATAAATGCCGTAGGACACGCAGCGCCATCTGACCCCAAACTAAGCAAAGCCTGTGCTATGGAAGTCAGATAACTGATATATATAGTGGATACTTATAATATATATATATAGATAGGTACTTTAAATTGAACCAACAGGGCTGTCAACTAAACCTTATCTACCTACTTATGAAAAGTGTATTTTACCAATAGGATACGCCATCACTGACAACTTAAGCGCCTTTTTCTTCCAAGCATTGTCTTTGTTAAACTTTTGAATGTCTACTCTCCTTTGTTCGAAGTTACAGTCCATTTTGAAAGTGCCGACAAGTTCGATCATGGCGCTGTTCTTTTCAGACAGGTGTTTCAGTCTAATTTCTATCGCGTCTTTCTTGACAGCGTGTGCTATTCTTTCCATAATGTGCTCTCCTAGCGCCGTAGCTTCAGTTGTTCCTGTTAAAACAACGACGACGTTTATGACGTTTTAAAATCATTTATCGATATAGGATAATATTTAGTGTATTTCCGCTTAAATGTAGTTTTGGTTACAACGGTGATGAGGGTTTAATTTAAAGTTTATCTAACTTGAAGATTAACTTTATTACTACTTGTGTTTTATTTTTTATTGACTTTTAGATTAAGTTTTTTGTATAAATTTTGTAAATAGTATTCATTTAAGATTTTTTATTTTGTTCAATAAATATTTGACTTGAAGACAATTTTTAAATATCTATTCAAAATATTACTTATCTCGGAAGAGATCGTATTCATCGATTATCTCTTAGCGATAAGGCCGCCAACTACCGCCACTAGTGTTAAGTTTATACATATTTATTTGTAATTTGTGTGAACAATAAAGAGTTACATTATTATTTTAATTTACTTAAAATCTCAGTAAATTAAAAATAACCACAAGTCTTTTTATCCTCTCCAAAATCAATTTAAATAACAAAATCTATTTTAATTTTACTAATTAAAATAGATTTTGGAAAGTTTTATGCTTCATGCATTCAATGCTTGAATTTAAGAAGCTGTTTATACACACAATACAGATAAAAAACAAATAAGGATTTAATATTTTACCAGGTCCCCTGCACCACGTGTTGCTGGCTTTATCAGTCAGAACGCTGTACCCTTCCATTTTCCATCTAGACGTATCATAAAGAGTTGTGAGAATACCACTTAGATCTCCAGCTGTATCACTAAAAGTACAACCGACATCGGAATAAGATGTAAGGTTGAGATACTGAATCAACCCTTCGTTGCTGACTCCAACCTGGAAACAGTTATCATCTTTACCTATATGTATTTCCTGCCTTCATCTCGCAAAGCAGGGCCATTAAGACGTATTTCTCTACTTCAGTTTACGATCTATGTCAATCTAGACTTTACGTATCTACTAAAAAAAAGAATTATATTATGCAATATTAATTAGTAAGCATTATTTTAAGTATAAAAATGACCTAACTATTACAAAACTATTACTTGGTGGTAGATCTCCTTAGCAAGAGGTCGTCTAGGTAGGTACCACCGCAGTACCAGTTATTCTGCCGCTAAGCAGTAGTGTCTACCTAAGCATTACTGTGTTCCGGTTTGAAGGGTAGGTACTGCAGCTAGCGAAATTACTGGGCTGTTGAGACTAACTCTATCAAAAGTCTCAAAGTAATGAGCGCCAAAGCAGTGATGCCCTGGACTTTGTTTTGTTACTTAAAGTTCTGTGTATCGCTGCGATGGTCATGGGCAGGCGTTATCTCTTACCATCAGGAGAGCGTCTCGCAATGAGACGTACTTTTTACATAAAAAAAAAAACAGGGAAAGTGAAATTTATTTACGGACAAAAAACATTATCGTATATAGATACAAAATACTCTCTAATATTGCAATAAATAAATATCGTAGGACTAGAAAGAGCTATGCTTGGCATTTCTCTAAGGAATTGTATCCGAAACGAAGTAATTCGCCAGAGAACTAAAGTAACAGACATAGCTCAGCGTATTAGCAAGCTGAAATGGCAATGGGCTGGACATATTTGTCGCATAACCGACAACCGCTGGGGTAGACGTGTTCTAGAGTGGAGACCGCGAATTGGCAAACGTAGCGTAGGGCGCCCTGAGACTCGATGGAGTGACGATATACGTAGGACAGCTGGCGGTGGATGGAAGCGAAAAGCCGAAGATCGGGCTGAGTGGCGTGTCTTGGGAGAGGCCTATGCCCAGCAGTGGACTACAAAAGGCTGATGATGATGATGATGATGATGACCCAGATATAGAGCAAACATTTATTGTCACATTTGTTAATCCGGGATACCTCTATCACCGGGGTAGGCTCAAGGTTCCTATTCTGAGTGCCTTTTAAAAATTCTGTTAAAATGTATTTTGAAACTCGTAGTGTAATAAATAAATAATAAATAAATAATAAATATCGCAGGACAGTGAGAGTGAGGAGTGTGATTATAAAGCAAAGCCCACCTAGGTGTGTATACCATTTTTGAGGGCGCACTACATTTCTTGACTATTATTATTCACAGAATCTATAATTATATAGTTATTCAAATTCCTCGTATTGAAAATCAATATGTAAGAACAATTATATTCATGGCGCTCTGCTTCCTTATGCTCTATTACCTACATGAAATCCGCGAAATTTATGTTTGTCTAGAATAGTTTTTGAATGCCATCTTAAATTTGAATTTTGAATTCAATCTTTTTGAATCCATGCCATCTTACCGAAACAAAAAAAATACTGGTAAGCGTTAAATTCCGTATTAGCTTAGTGTTAAAAACTGTTCTATTATTCCAAAATCATTATCGTATATCCTCAATATCGCCAATATCGCTCCATATAGGTACCTACTTTACTAACTTGGTAATCTTATTGTGGCATCTATTTGCGTTTTTATGGAAACGTAATGAGACGATCGAGACGTTCTTCTGATGGTAAATGATAACAACTGTCCATGACCATTGCAGCGATACACAGAACTTTGTGTAGCAATACAAAGTACAGGTCATCGCTTTGGTATACTTACCTACTTTCAGTCAAAACAACCTTCAGTTTTTCTATCTGAATCTTATGGAAAAGTTTCAGGCACATACCTCGTAATCGAAGTCACACTGTTGTCGCTTGCCGATCGCAACCATATTGTCAACCAGTGGCATGACTAATGTAGCTGTCCTGTTCAGTTTGTACGCAACGACGGCGCATGCGCAAGCTACCATTGACGATCGAGATCCCTTGCCGCCGTACGCGCCACCTATTCTAGACACTATCACTTCCACACTGCAAGGAAAATTGTCCCGCTTGATCAAAAATATTTGCTATATTCTTTAGCGATGATAGATCAGTGGTTAGCGCGGTAGGTTCGCATGCCGAAGGGATGGAGTTCAGAACCCCAACAATGAGCTTGAGCTGCCGGTGAAGGAAAACATCGTGAGGAAACCATAGCATGGTGGTAGGGTACTTTCTAGTACTCGGCTGGCTAGTTACCACCCTCAAATTGAAAACCTGCCGCCTAACATCTAACGGTGTGTTATAGCAGCCTCACTTGAGAGCCAGTTCCATTCCAGGCTAGGTGTGCTTTACCATCTTCGACCACACCTTCACTTAACATCAGGTGAGCTGTGGTCAAACAACTAGCCCGTCTACCATAAAAAAAAATATAGGTTCCATTTACATTTTTCAAAATGCCTTTTTTATGTCAAACTAGCTGCGCCCCGCGGTGTTACCCGCTACGTGTTTTCGGAATAAAAAGTAGACTATGTATTAATCCAAGGTCTCAGCTACTTCCATACCAAATTTCATCATAATCCGTCCAGCCATTTAAGCGTGAAAAAGTAACAAACTCACTCACAAACTTTCGTCTTTTTAATATTTGTGTGACAGTGGAATACAATTGGAAACTTGACTTAAGTAATAAAAATAGATGAATATTAGCATTATTATAATATAGTTGGTAAATGTTGCCTAATTCTCACCAGTTTTGATCAATTCCCAACGCTTCTCCAACAGCCACGGTAACGAGGTCCATCCATTGAGTAGCTGACCTTATTCTGACTCCCCTTGAAGTATTGGTCACGCTGCAGCTCTGGGTTTCCATGTGGTAATGATATTGAGATGGGACACTTAAACTGCCAATAACGATTTGACTTACATCGGTCCCCTTGTCAGTAGGTTTGACGGAGTATTCTTGACGAACCTCAAAAAATTCAAAAAATATTTTATGGCCTTTAGTAGAAAATTAATTTAAAAAAATGTTTATCTATATGTATGTCTATAAGTATATCCTACTAATATTCTCATAAATGGGAAAGTTTAGATGGATGGAAGTTTGTTACTCTTTCACGAAAAAACTACTGAACGGATTTGAATGTAATTACGGTATGGAGGTAGTTGATTAACACACTGGATTAACACATAGGCTACTTTTTATCCCGAACACATGTAGCGGGCAACACCCCGGGGCGCAGCTAGTTTTCTATTAGTTATTTTTCAGTGTTGATAGTTTATAACATAGATAAGTTTTTTTCTCATTTTGTCAATACACCTCGTCCTTAACTTAGTAGAATCCCCTCTGTACTGATATTTCCTCTTAGCAATAAGGCCGCCAATTGTTGCACTAATATTAAGTTTATACATATTATTACAATTGTTTGTAATTGGCGTTAACAATAAAGAGTTGTGTTAATTTCAAATATCATCATCATCAGCCCTTCGCTGTCCACTGCTGGACGTAGGCCTCTCCCAATGCACGCCACTGAGCTCGGTCGACAGCTTTTTGCGTCCATTGTTTTCCCGCCGCTTTACGCAGGTCGTCACACCACCTGGCCGCAGGGTGCCCTACACTACGCTTGCCTGTACGCGGTCTCCACTCAAGAACTCGTCTAGAACGTGACACTACACGTGTGTATATTAACAACTTATACACGTGTCTAGAACACGTGTATAAGTTGTTTTCGAGGGTCATCTTGAATCGACTCGCGAGAAGACTTGACGAGTTTCAGCCCCTAGAGCAGGCCGGGTTCCGCGCTGGATTCGGCACCATAGACCACATACACGCAGTGAGGCAGATTATAGAGAAAATTTCAAATATACAAGGCAAAAAATAGAGCAACATAAAATTCTTACTCTTCGATCTTTATCGGGGGCTTTCAAAGCCTCTCTTATATCTAAAACAGGCTTAGCTTCAGATTGCTTATATTTGACATCAACAAGTCCTGCAGCGGATAAGGCAATCTTTTTTGTCGTAGCTGCAATAAGTGCTATGGGTTGTCCATAATAAAGGATTTTAGTAGCTAATATTTCTTCGTCCCCGTCTTGCCAAGGCACGTTACTCGGCGTAAAGCTGTTTTTACCAGGAATATCAGCAGCTGTGAAGAACGCTATGACGCCTGGTTGTTTCTAAAATTAATAATGAACAAATATATTTATTGAGATAAAAACGACTATTCTAAACAACTTTATCTATCTCACTTAAAAAAATAATTAGTAATTAGATAATTACTATTTAACAATAGACAATAGACAACACTTTATTTGTGACGTTGCACATTTCATTGCATTACTCTTTAGTTATCGTTAGTTTTTATCTTACCAAAGCTTCTTTAGCATCAAAGCTTACAATGTCGCCTTTGCATATTTCTGAGAGTACGAACGCAACTTGGACTGATCGGGGCTCAGTTGTAATGTCACATGAGTATTTCACTTCTCCTGAACACTGAAAAAATATTAATATTAAAACACTGATATTCTAATTTCCGATATAATTATAAAGTGATAATAAATAAATAATAAATATGATAGGACATTACACACAGCGCCATCTGACCCCAAACTAAGCAGAGCTTGTGCTATGGGAGACAGATAACTGATAGAATACTTAAATACTTTTTTTTTTTGTAAATACATACTTATAATACATACAGTACACCCAGACACAGAACAAACATCGATGTTAGTCACACAAATGTTAGTCCTGAGTGGGAATCGAACCCACGCCCTTCAGCTCTCGAAGCAGACACACTGCCAATGAACCAACAGGGCTGTCATAATGCAAATAGCACAGATTGTACTTGGTATTAAATAAATTTCAAAAAGAGTTCTTATTATTTAGAATTATAATCTTGGGGTGTACTAAATAATTATAAAGAGGGGTAAGTGCATATGAACAAGTATTAACCTGAGCACAATTCTAAAATAATAAAAAAAATCTGTAATTTTACATTAAAATAAAGTACTGCTATGGACCAAACGCTGGTCCATAGTGCCTTCCATACTGCCGTTATGCCATATCTATAAATTTTATCGAAATCGATCGAGCGGTTTTTTAAAAACCGGCCAAGTGCGAGTCCGGCTCGCGCACTAAAAGTTCCATACCAGTATCTATAAAAACGGCAAAAAAATCACATTTGTTTTATGGGAGCCCCCTTAAATTATGTTTATTTTATTCTGTTTTTTAGTATCTGTTGTTATAGCGGTAATAGACACATTATCTGTTAAAATTTCAACAGTCTAACTAACATGATCTATGAGTTACAGCCTGTGACGGTCAGACAGACAGACAGACAGGCGGACGAACAGTAATAGTAATATAGGTAGTATAGGTCCCGTTTTACCCCTTGGGTACAGAACCTTAAAAATGAACAAGAATCTAAAAATTGTATACATCGAGGATATTTTCGTTTACCCCGAAACCTCGCTGTATCATTGGAGCAGTGCGTTTAGTTGTCCTAAAGGTCATGGAGTTGGTTTTTTTTTAATTGTAAATTTGTATATTAATTATTATAGGAACAAAATATCACCTGTGTTAGACCTTCCAATTTCGGCACGGGCTTGTTCAGAGGCCAGAGTGATTTATCGGTGTCGAAAGTCTGCGTGCCCTTTGACACCTCTCGTTCTAATACTGTGCCACCTGATATGTACCGAGGGTTCAATGATGGAGCAAGTGACAAGACACTCTATAAAATGTCAAAGAATCAAGACTTAAAAAATATTCTTCTTAAGAAATAATTGTATGTATAAGTGTATGAGTGCTCATAAAACAACTCACCTTATAAAACAACCCGAGTGAAATAGCTTTCCTACATTTCCGAGACGGTTCAGGTGGTATATCTATTGGTATCAGTTCCTTATCCAAAACCATCAGAGCTTTCTGCAATGTTTTACTGCTGAACAGGTCTTGTCCTTTAAGAAAAGCGACCGTGTCGACAGCTGTTGTGAAATTAGGTCTTATATTGCCAAAGACAATGTTAGCTGTTTCTACCTTGTTCTTCGACTCCAATTTGTATAAGAAACCAGCGTTGACGATTGCGTGAGCGTTTTGGGCTCTGGGCATTACCTGAAAGAATGCTTATGAAATATAGTTTCAATACTACTTAGTTGAAGTGGCAGGGCACACATTTTTTTTTTTAATGTAAAAAATAATGAGACGAACGAGACGCTCTCCTGATGGTAAAAGATAACGCTTGTCCATGACCATTGCAGCAATACACAGAACTTTGAGTAACAAAACAAAGTCCAGGGTATCACTGCTTTGGCGCTCATTACTTTGAGACTTTCGATGGTTAGTCTCAACAGCCCAGTAATTTCGCTAGCTGCAGTACCCTTAAACCGGAACACAGTAATGTTTACACACTACTGCTTAGCGGCAGAATAACTGGTACTTCGGTGGTACCTACCTAGACGACCTCCTGCTAAGGAGATCTACCACCAAGAACACGCAGAATGCGAATTTGAATGATGGCCGATGGGGATGTAAAGTTCTGGAGTGGAGACCACAGACCGGCAAGCGCAGCGTAGGACGTCCACCCAAAACGTGGGCAGACAACCTAATAAAAACGGGAAGACAGCGCTGGTTGCGAGCCGCTTTCAACCAGTCTTTACGGAAGTCCATGGAAGTCCTACTGCTAAGATGATGAATACTACTAACATCACGGGATTGAAGGTATGCTAATGTTTTTTTTATATATAAATGTAGGTAATGAGATGAATCGCTCTCCTCACCGAGAATTTATAGCATACTTAGCGCACAGTCTAATTTCGTATGATTTAAGATATTGATATTAGATACTCAATTGATCAGTTCGAAGTTTTTGATCTTACCTTATATGTCCTTATCAGATTCGATTCTGACATTGGCGGCAATTTCACTTCCAGTATTAGTTTGTCGGTTAGGTTTGCTTTTGAGAAGGTCTCCATTTGCATTTGGCTCTTGCTTAAATTACTGTTCACTGTTCAAGAGAAATATTACGCAAGTTTGAAAGTGTTTTTTTGTGAGCAAGTTATATTTTTAACCAAATATAAATTACATTATCATCAGTCGTAGTGGTAAATATATACCTCTCCCAAGACACGCCACTCAACTCGATCTTCGGCATTTCGCTTCAATCCACAGCCAGCTGTACTACGTATATCGTCACTCCATCGAGTCTCAGGGCGTCCTACGCTATGATTGCTAATGCAACACACCTACCCAGCAGTTATCGGTTCAGATATGTCCAGCTCACTGCCATTTCAGCTTGTTAAAATGCTGAGCTACACCTGTAACTTTAATTCCCTGGCAAATTACTTAAATCCAGATACGATCCCTCAGAGAAATGCCAAGCATTGCTTTTCTCATAACTCGCTGAGCAACTTTGTTTCAAGTTTCATGTATTACAAAAAGAAAACATTAAAAACGTGACGAAAGAGATACCTAGTTTGAATTTTGGTTTCAGATAATAATACTTTAATAATTTTCTATCGATTACTTTTGGAGGTAAATGTCCATAACTTACATAATGTTATCATGGCACCGACAGTCGCAAATAAAAGATAAACATCGGAGGGGAAGTCATTGTGCATGTTCTTCATTGCTAAGTTCCCACCGATTGTACCGATCTGAAATTATATTATAAGTAGCTGTTACCTGCGACTTCGTCCGCGTAATATAACATATTGTTGAAAGGAAGATATCTCTACATAGTATAAAACAAAGTCACTTCGTGACGTCTGTACGCTTAATGTTTTAAACTAGGTACGCTACAGATTTTAATTAAATGAATGAATTAATGGATAATTGATTGTATGAATAAGCTTTTAAATAAAATCTTCTATAAAATAAAAAAATATCGCAGGACATTTCACCATCTAGCCCCAAACTACGCAAAGCGAGTACACCCGCGCAGTTCCCGTTCCCGTGGGAATACAGGGAAAAAGTATGTCACCCGGAGATAGTGTAGCTTCCCAACGGTGAAAGAATTTTTGAAATCGGTCCAGTAGTTTCGGAGCCTATTCAATACAAACAAACAAACAAAGAAATAAACAAGCAAACAAACAATCAAATCTTTCCTCTTTATAATAGTATAGACATAGATAAAATACCTACACTCAGACACAGAACAGCTCATGATATATGATTTGAATACTAGACAGTGCCCTACTACCATGCTATGTAAAATAAACTTAGTTCTACCACTAGTATAAATGAAATCGGGGCGTTTGCCCTTATTTTGGCAAAAAACTTGTCATCTTCGACCAATATTATGTCTCTATTTGTTTTACTAAAAATATTTAATGTGAAAGAAACTAAAACAAGTATCTTTCCTGATTATTAAACCACTCACATTTCTAACAGGCACATGTGCTACCAAATCCAAATGCTTATAGAACTCTCCTAGATAGCTAAAATCACTCTTATTCGACCATCTCTGACAAATCCCCATCAGTTCTGTCAGAGTCGTTCCAGCTCCTATTATGAGGTTTTCATCTGGTAAGGATTCCTTAAGAGCTTCAATCGAAGATATGTCGATGAATACTTTCGGCTGCGACTTTGATGGAAATACTCCTTGACCAGTGTTGCCGGATACCAATATGTAGCTGTCATTGCCTTCACGAGCTAAAACCTAAAATTTTGACAAATCAATATTTATTTATTTAACAAGCTAGGTGTTTGACTACAGCTCACCTGTCTCAAGTGAGGCTGTCGGAATACACCGTTAATATTAGAACGTTTATATATGCAACTATTCAAAGTACATAATATTTTACGTCGTATTTTTCGAAAAAATATATTGTTTTAGTTTTTTTTATTACTTCTATTTCATTCATTGGTTTCTGAAGTGCTGTGTGCTACGTTGTTACGGAAATCTATTATTCGGTTATAATGGTTAAACATTTCTAATATTACTGTTAAATCGGTTTGATCACGTTCGTTACTTTCTCTTTTGTTATGTCTTTAGACAACATTTGTTATAGAAAAGTTGAACCATTTAGCTATGGTATATTCTATACGGTATCATTGTCGTTTTTATTTTTATTTGACCCATTAATCTGTTAATCTGTTCTTAAGCAATCTAAATTATCACCTTAAAGACATCTTGAACTGTGTACGCCTTGTACCATTTGCCACCGTTTATAGCAACGTCTTTTAAGATTTGTTCTTCGTTTTCTATGACGCACCAGTCGTCTTCCTCGTCAGTACGATCCTTATTGCAATCTTTGAGACATTTTAGTTTATGAAGATCTTCAACATCCTGTAAATGAAATTTATTCTGTTATGTCAATTTCATACGTAATTTTCGAAAACATAATTTCTTTTTTCTCATTTATGCCCTTGACTTACAACTGTGATACTCCGTGAGTTCCATTGCAGGCTAGGTGTGCTTTGCTATCATTGACCACACCGTCACTTAACATTAAAAAAAAACAATACTTGTTGAGCAGCCGTAATTTTTGTATACGTGCAAATATAAACATTTTATCGATTTAAATATGTTTACCTACCTACTTATTTAACGCTTCAACAACCATTGTTACGAAACCTAATACAAAAGAAAGACAAGAAGAATTCACGTCATGTTTTTCTAAATGTTTTACTAAATTCTACTAGGCCATAACTGCTGACAATCGACCTAAGATGGAACATCATTCAGTTCAATCTCCAAGTCTTCGCTTTTTGCTCCAGCTAGCTATTGACGTGAATCTTGCAGACCTACCTCTAGTTTATTTTTAAGCCCAGGGTCTAGGTCGTTGGCAAAACTTTTAAACGCGTCCAGTATGGGCCTATATCCAGTGCAACGACAGATGTTACCCCCGAAAGAGTTCTCGACTTGCTGCATCGTCAGTTTAGATGTGCTTTTCGCCAAACTGTAAAATAGAAAATGGTAACATTGGATAGGCAAATTTTGATCTATGTTTCTCTTTTACTTCTTAAATTGAATGATACGTATGCTTCCTGTAGTCAAGCCCCTAGAATTGCAACACAGGAAAACGCTCATTGAAATGAATTACTTTATGCTGTTATAATAGGTATCTATACATATAAGTAAAAACGCAGATGCAAATCCACGAAAATTAATTTGATTCTCATAATCCTTTCGACCGCGGAATTGTAAATAAACTGGATCAGCGACATTAATGACAAAACGTTACTCGGAATTTAGTTTTTTTTCCGATGCAACTAAATTTGTGATAATATGTCGACCGTTTCTCTATTTCTTTTTAAATGTAAAAGTAATGAGACGAACTTTGCGCTCTCCTGAAGGTGAGAGATAATGCATGTCCATGACTATTGCAGCGATGCGCAGAACTTTGAGTAACAAAACAAAGCCGGGGCATCGCTGTTTTGGGACTTTAATTACTTTGAGACTTTCGACTGTTAGTCTCAACAGCCCAGTAATCCATGAGTCCATTTCCTAAAATATGTAAATACTAGCTGCGCCCCGCGGTGTTACCGGCTGCATATTATCGAGATAAAAGTAGCCTATGTGTTAATCCAGGTTATAAACTATCTGTGTTCCAAATTTCATCCAAATCCATTCAATAGTTTTTGCGTGAAAGAGTAACTAACATACATCCATCCGTACTCACAAATGTTCGCATTTATAATATTAGTAGGATACATCACAGTGGCAACTTTCAATGGGAGTAAAACCAGAATCAGAAAATATGGCTCAAATCAACACAAAAAAAATCGGTCAAGTGCAAGTCGGAATCGCGCACGACGGGTTCTGTACCGTTATCTATAAAAAAATCAAGTTTGTTGTATCGGAGCCCCCCTTAAATATTTATTTTATTTTATTTTTATTATTGTTGTTATAGCGGAAATAGAAATACATAATCTGTGAAAATTTCAACTGTCTAGCTATCACCGTTCTTGAGATACAGCCTGGTGACAGACGGACGGACGGACAGCGAAGTCTCAGTAATAGGGTCCCGTTTTCCCCTTTGGGTACGGAACCCTAAAAATCAGCAGATGAACTGAAATACACTGAAAGTATACCTACACTGTACACTGTAATATAGCACAAGTTTTCAGTGTATTCAGGATGAGCATAATTAGTTTATTGTCTCTTTCTCTGATACACCTCCAAGGTGAAAGATCTTAGAAACTCACCTGTACATGTTCATAACCATCCCAGGCGAGCAGTACCCGCATTGTGTTCCATTGAAGGATGCGAGGCGATGCTGCACGGCGTGGTAGCCAGCCCGACGATCACCGATACCCTCGACCGTAGTGATGTCCCATTCGTGGCACGACAGGATGTGAACCAGACACTAAAAATAAAATAGAGATTAATAACGGCGATTATTACATACAGTCTTTAGA
Organism: Biston betularia; assembly: GCA_905404145.2. Classification (NCBI taxonomy): domain Eukaryota; kingdom Metazoa; phylum Arthropoda; class Insecta; order Lepidoptera; family Geometridae; genus Biston; species Biston betularia. The sequence goes on along the minus strand of FR989874.1, from coordinate 2,182,756 downwards.
AGATTTACAAAATTACGAAGGACTTGTTAGTTTTTTATTTAAAATAGATTTGCTTTTGACCCCGCCCTGCTGATGTTAAGCAGGATGCAGTTCAAGTTGAAACACGCTTTTCTAAAAATCTGTTTACTCTGCATTTTGAAGACCTCCAAATTGTACTTCGCGGGACAACGGGTATCGGGTAGTACCTCAAGCTATTATAGGTTTTTTTTTTAATGTAAAAAGTAATGAGACGAACGAGACGCTCTCCTGATGGTAAGAAATAACGCCTGTCCACGACCATTGCAGCGATACACAGAACTTTGAGTAACAGAACAAAGTCCAGGGCATCGCTGCTTTAGCGCTCATTACTTTGATACTTTCGGTGGTTAGTCTCAACAGCCCAGTAATTTCGCTAGCTGCAGTACCCTTCAAACCGGAACACAGTCTACACACTACTGCTTAGCGGCAGAATAACTGGTACTGTGGTGGTACCTACCTAGACGATCTCCTACTAAGGAAATCTACCACCAAGGTAAGTACTTACACGTCAAATACTTACATGAATTTGTTTTTAAATTAATAGTTCATTGTACCGGATCAAAGCTTGTTTTCAAAAATATTATTTACTCCTTAAAACTGTCCTTTATATATACATTAAAGACATAGGTCAAGCGGCAATGAGAAAATCATGATTTAGTTAAAGCCTTCATTCTAAAAACAACAAAGTACATATATGGACTCAATGATCTTAATTCTTAAAACTTGAGAGTAAAAGTCTATCCTTAGTGTCAGTTAACTGGTATATTTTTATTATTGTCCAGCTGAGCCACAGCTAACCTGATGTTAAGTGAAGGTGTGGTTGAAGATAGTAAAGGAATCCTAGCCTGGAATGGAACTGGCACTCAAGTGAGGCTGAACACACCGTTAGGTGCTTGGCGGCAGATTTTAAACTTGACGGTGGTAGCTAGCCAGCCGAGTACTAGAAAATATCCTAACACCAATGCTATGGTTTCCTCACGATGTTTTTGTTCACCGGCAGCTCATACTCATGTTGGGATTTTAACCCACGCCCTTCGGCGTGTGTACCAACCACGCTAATCACTGAGCTATCATCGCTTATCGTCAGCTTATACCAAAAGTTTTAGTGGGAAGTTTACGAGTGATTTTCCTTACTGAATTGACAGCGAAAGTCTGTCTCTCCTTGGTCTTTGGATGAATTGTGGACACGGAGACGATGCAAGATCCGCAACCTCCCTCGTGGCACATGGCCTTGGTGCCGTGAAGCTGCAGATAGTTCCGCAGATAGTCGTTCAAGGATGTCGATGAACTTACTTCGGATCCCGCTGTGGAAGTATAGGCAATCTAAGTAACTGTTTAATCTATGATCATTGTAGTAGGTGGGTATTAACTAAGAAATATACAGTATGACTGGTGAGACATCTACGATAGGTACTCGAGGACGTGATATTTGGCGATGATATAGGAAGAAAAAAATAACATTAATTTTTTTTATTTAAAAAGCAATGAGACAAACGAGACGCTCTCCTGGTGGTAAGCGATAACGCCTGTCCATGACCATTACAGCGATACACAGAACTTTGAGTAACAAAACAAAGTCCAGGGCATCACTGCTTTGGCGCTCATTACTTTGAGACTTTCGATAGTTAGTCTCAACAGCCCAGTAATAGTAACTGACTACGAGGTAAACTTAACCGAAAGTTATGCAATTAATTACGCAACGCATGGACACCGCGCGGACGCATGAGCTTGACGTTGTGAGGACGCTTGCGCCGACGACGGGGGACAAGCACGTACTTGTCGCGTCATCAAAGCATCGTTATCGGGAGTGTGTACACGCTTCATTTATTTATAGGGAAATTGGGGCCAAAAATTAAGTACCAAATTTTATTACATAATTACAACGAGAATCGAATACCAAGTACTCTCCTTCAGCATCGTAGGTGTCTCACCAGTCATGCTGTATTGTCATTTATATAAAATTTATCGCATATGGAAATTTGCTGCCCGGTTGTTCCTCGATAGATACAATCTTTGTGCCAAAAATTCTATCATAGACCGCATCATCGCTTAAAATCAGGCGAAATGGCAATCAAACGTAAGCCTATTTGCAATACAGAAACATACATACTGACAGTAGTAAGCCAAAATGAGGTTATTTTTAATTATGGTCATTAAGTAATATGGACAACTTTTACTATGAGTATAACCCTGAAATCACAAAAATCTGTCCCACAGAAAAATGTTACTTGCCCTTGATCAAATGTGGGACAGTTGTTTTTTTGCAATTTCTGGCTCGTAACTAATAGTTGTTCTTAACGATGAGGACAATAACCCCCTTTCGGCTAGTAGGTACCACTAAGCTAACAATCCTGTATGATTAACTGCGTGATTCTAGTCAGGTATGTAAGTAAAAAACGAAGCGGTTTCACGAGCCTAATCCATTGTTAACTTTTTTGTTTGTAAACATTCGTAAAAAAGATTACATAACACAGCTGCACCAATCTAGAAAACAGCGATGATAGCTCAGTGGTTAGCGCGGTAGGTTCGCATGCCGAAGGGCGTGGGTTCAACCCCCAACAATGAGCTTGAGCTGCCGGTGAAGGAAAACATCGTGAGGAAACCATAGCATGGTGGTAGGGTACTTTCTAGTACTCGGCTGGCTAGCTACCACCCTCAAGTTGAAATTCTGCCGCCAAGCATCTAACGGTGTGTTCCGGCAGCCTCACTTGAGAGCCAGTTCCATTCCAGACTAGGTGTGCTTTACCATCTTCGATTACACCTTTACTTAACATCAGGTGAGCTGTGGTCAAACATCTAGCCTGTCAACCATAAAAAAAAAAAGTATTAAAACAAACGGAAGTACGAACTCTTATAAAATAATGTTTGGAAAAATGACGACCTATCTGAGTATCCTACTAATATTATCTATATTTCTATACTAACATTATGAATCCCACTAATATTATAAATATGAAAGTTTGGATGGATGGATGTTTGTTACTCTTTCACGCAAAAATTACTCAACGGATTTGTATGAAATTTGGTATGGAGGTAGCTGAGACCTCGGATTAACACATAGGCTACTTTTTATCTCGAAACATGTAGCTCGTAACACCGCGGGGTGCAGCTAGTATTATAAAGAGGAAAGCTTTGTATGTACCGAATAAACTTAAAAACTACTGGGCCGATTTCAAAAATTCTTTCACCGTTAATACGCTACACTATCCCCGGGTGACATAGACTACTTTTTATTCATGTACACAGGAACGGGAACTACGCGGGTGAAACCGCGAGGCGTCCGCTAGTAAATTAATGTGAAAGTTTGTATGTTTGGATGTTTGTTACTCAATCACTCAAAAACGGTTAAATGGGTTTGGATGAAATTTGGCACAAATAAAGTTCATTATCTGGATTAAGATATAGGATATTTTTTGTATTAGAAAAATGTTAGTTTCCTGTGGGATTATCGAAAAACTAACTACTGGACGTATCCACTTAAATTTATCATAGATTTGACAGCCCTGTTGGTTTCTTGGTAGTGTGTCTGCTCCAAGAGCTGAAGGGTGTGGGTTCGATTCCCACCCAAGACAAGCATTGTGTGATATAAACAAATGTTTGTTCTGTGTCTGGGTGTACTGTATGTATTATAAGTACGTATTTAGAAAAAAAAACAAAATTAAGTATTCTATCAGTTATCTGACTTCCATAGTACAAGCTTTGCTTAGTTTGGGGTCGTATGGCGCTGTGTGTAATGTCCCACGATATAAATAAAATAGATGCGTCTTATGGAATGGAAATAGCAGTCACGGTACTGCTTCTGTATTATTTAAGATAGTCATACTCCGTTTAAATTGGCCTTTACGGCAGTTACACCGGAATGAGGAGGTACCTACAAGACATCCTAGGTACATCATTAAAGTACATATTTGTACCTACAAGGAAAAATATCATGTGAATTTTCTGCATGTTTAATTACTTAATGTGTGTTGATGTTTTTTTCACTCGTATTGCTAAAACCAACAGATAGTATATAGGGTTACGCGTAAAGGAGTTGGTGGTAGATCTCATTAGCAGGAGGTCGTCTAGGTAGGTACCACCGCAGTACCAGTTATTCTGCCGCTAAGCAGTAGTGTGTAAACATTACTGTGTTCCGGTTTGAAGGGTACTGCAGCTAGCGATATTACTGGGCTGTTAAGACTAACCATCAAAAGTCTCAAAGTAATGAGCGCCAAAGCAGTGATGCCCTGGACTTTGTTTTGTTACGCAAAGTTCTGTGTATCGCTGCAATGGTCATGGATAGGCGTTATCTCTTACCATCAGGAGAGCGTCTCGTTCGTCTCATTACTTCTTACATAAAAAAAAAAAATCGATTATACTTGGGTACTTAATTAAAGACATGCAGTTTTTTTATGGTTGACAGGCTGGGTGTTTGACCACAGCTCACCTTATGTTAAGTAACGGTGTGGTCGAAGGTGGTAAACACATCTAGCCTGGAATGGAACTGGCTCTCAAGTGGGACTGCCAGAACACACCGTTAGAATAATATGCTTGGCGGCAGATTTTCAACTTGAGTGTGGTAGCTAGCCAGCCGAGTACTAGAAAGTACCCTTTACCACCATGCTATGGTTTTCTCACTATGTTTTCCTTTACTGGCAGCTCAAGCTCATTGTTGGGATTCCAAGCCGCGCCCTTCGGCGTGTGAACCGCGCTAACCACTAAGCTATCATCGCTACAAAATATTAACAAAATTAATAAGTTTATAGCATACCGTAATAATTAGGTAATTTTTAAATAATCGCCTCAATCATAGATCGCCCCGAAATGCGTGCTGTAGGTAATAAACCTCATATCTTTACAACAGTTTTAATATCAATAACAAATTACACAAATTATATTTATCATTATGTTTGTGTTAAAATTGTGATTTAAAGAAAGAAAGTAAGAAAGAAAGAAAACATTTATTTTGCCACACACAACACTACAACAACAAAAGCACACTACAAATAAAAGATTAGAAAAATAAAAATAACAATAATAATACATATACATATACACATGACACATACATATACCTACATGATATATACATATTTACATATGTATATATTTACTTAATCTTTCATTTGTTTTTCATCGAGTAAGTTCTATTGGTACGATTTTCGAGCGATTTTGCCTTGTTGCCAATTGTAAAGCAAACTGGTAGGACATTACACACAGCGTCGTGCCAACAATAGTGCATTACCTATTTTTTATTATTATTAGGTATACCTCTATATTATGTACTTATGTACAGAGATAATAATACGACAAGCAAAACTTTTACAAATAAGCTCTTAGGTAGTTATGGACTTAATCATATTGATATATCTTCACAAACATTTCCAGCGTTAAAAATATGAACTCTCGGAAAATCAGAGGTATATACACACTAATAGCTGAAGACCTGATATTTCCATAGCAAAATAAATAAAAGATTCGTTGTCGCCAAAAATAGAATCTGAAGGAGCCTGACTATAAGAATAATGACCCCAGCTTTGTTCAGCCCAACAATGCTATATTGACAAAACAACTTTTTAATCCAACAATCCAAATGGAGAAATGGTAATCTTTGTATTATTATAAAAAAAAAACTTTACTCACATAATGAATATCGGTCACCGTTGACAGTGAAATAGATTTTATCCATTTTGTTTGATATAAATACGCTATGTAGACGCACAATAGCGTATCATTGTTGGATTAACGAAACAAGCGCACGATAAGAACGGTATAAAGCGACTGGCTATTTGGTTTGGTAAGTATTGATACTTACTCTAAAGACCTATTCAGATATGCGCGATATAGTCGCCGCATCGCCACCTTGGAACCTAGAAACGTCACTTCAAGCTGAATGCCTGAACTAATTGGGTCTTAAAGTAAGCTTTGAATTTATTTTTATTTTGCTTTTTTATTACGTTTATTTCTTTATTCGTCTCTTTATTGTAAGTATTTCCATATTTTTAGAAAGTCACATAATTAATTATTTATAATTATTAATTAATTATTTATGTCACTTTCTAAAAATAAGGAACTACTTACACAACAATAAAGAGACGAATAAAGAACAAAAATAAAGAAGCGAAATTAAAGACGGCTTCCTTTAATTTCGCTACATATTTTCGAAATAAAAAGTAGCTTATGTGTTAACCCAGGGTATTAGCTAACTCCATACCAAATTTCATCCAAATCCGTTCAGTAGTTTTTGTGTAAAAGAGTAACAAACATCCATCCATCCAAACTTTCACATTCATAATATTAGTGGGATGAAATTTTGCGGATACTGTATAAAATTAATATTAACAGATTCGCTGAATTTTTAGGATATCTGTGTATATTTAAATTGCCTTTATCTATCTATCTATTTCTATTTAATTGTAGCTGTACTCGCACTTTGTTTTAATAAATGAATTGTTAGAATAAACAGAGTTAGACGCTGAAATGAAAGTTTTGTTCTTTTATGAGATTTCTAGTTACTAAAGAAAAAATAAAATTAATACATTAACATGTTCACGATGACGGTTTTTGATGGCATAGTCGGAGTTTCCTGTTATATTTACCTGCTACCAAACGTTTCGCGTTTTCATAGATCTAAAGTAGCCAAGGTATAATAAACCCAGGATATTAGGTGGCAAATCACCTAAGCAGGAGGTCGTCTAGATATGTATCACAGAAGTACCGGTATTCTGCCGCCAAACTGTACTTTGGCAACGTTACTGTGTTCCGATTTGATGGGTACAAATTGCAGGGCCGTTGAGACTAACCATCGAATCTCAAAGTAATGAGCGCCAAAACAGCAATACCCTGGACTTTGTTTTGCTACACAAAATTCTGTATACCACTGTAATGGTCATGGCCATGCGTTATCTCTTACCATCAGGAGAGAGTTTCATTTGTCACATTACTTTTGCATAAAAAACCTAACCTCATACCAAATTTAATATAAATCGGCTAAGCTGTTGCAAATGCACGTATACATACAAGATTTTGTATTTATTATAAAAGTGAGAAGATTAATTTGACGGGATTTTGGATTTTGATTAGAGTGATTTTATTTCGTTGCCCTCCGCGGCATGCGGCATGATATAAATGCGGCATGCAGCAAATAAATGTAATAATGAATAGGCCTTTATTCTAAGGCATTGTAACGGACAATTGGCAAAGAGTTCAAGTGCACATAAAAGTTTAATGTTTTGAGCATAGTCATATTTTTTACACTTTTCTCGTTCTAAGTAGGTTTATAGCGGTATCAAACTCAATAATGTAAACTCACTGAGAGCAGATTTTATTTGTTTAAGGTGGTTCGATTTCCATACAAATAATTTTTTGCCATTTATGGACAAATGGAGCTTAATTTTACTGTGAAATCAAAACTACTGGCATTTATTTTGGTCTTTATTTGCGGTAAATCACAATTGCTTGGATAAAACAGTATATTATTAGCATAGTCTACTGTTTTATTAAAAAATCATAAATTCATAAATCATTCATAAATTTGATTTTATGCTAATAATCTACTGTTTTATTCAAGCAACAATATAGGTAGGTCCCTTTAGTTTTAGAGATGTGCGGGTAGGTCCCTACCAAGCCTAGTTAGCATTAAGTTCCTTACTTTTTTTCTTTGGTTTTGGCGTCGATTTCTGAGCATTTGCCAATGTCAAGTGTTGTATATTTTCAAGCTGCAAAAGTTAAATAAGTTGTCTCGTGGCTATATTTATAGTTAAAGTCCAGTCTTGGTTAAGTACAGTCTCTATCAGTCAAGTCCAGTCATGCTTTAGTAAAGTACTGGCGACTTTAGTATAAAGCTTCGATGGAGTTTTGGAAGCAACACGAAAAGTTATGTTTCACCACATTATATCATTTTCCCACACTCGCGCTTGTGATTCGGCACTTTATGAATAAAACACTACCATTTTTATGCATAAACACTGGACAAAACACTAGTTTTGGAAAAAAATACAACGGTGTGACACGACTCTTTCCGCGTTCCAGCCAAAAAATTCCTATGTAAATAGAACATTACAATCTTTCACGTTGTTTTCTTTTTTAAACTTCTGATGCAGAAATTTTTTAGTGCACATAGATCTTATTTTTCCAAAAAAAATTCACTGTCCGATTGCTCATGTGAAATGTCTTTGGATTGATTAACAAATTGAGGTCTAAGCCACCATACAAAAAGAAAAATACGGTATAAAGCTGGTTTTTGTATTTTATTGTTCAAAAAGTTATACAATTATATATGTTTGTAGGTACCTACTTAGAATACAGGTTTGTAGTATTTTGCAACAAATATTTCAACAAAACTTTTTTTTTATAATAATTCAGTACTGTCGTATAATAAATTATACCAATACCTATGCCTGACTTTCAAATAATAATAATAATAATAATAATAATTTATTTATTTGACATAAAACATGGTGTACAGATACATTAAACCATAGGCTCCCGAACTAGTCAAAGACTGTGTGTCAGGAGCCAGTGGCTTCTCCTTTTAGATTAAGATACAATAATAATATTACAGTAAATCAAGTTACATTAAATTAAATAATTTAGAATTTTGAGTATATATAAAGTTTCCAGTGTTGCCGAAAATAAATATAAATAAAAAAAACGTAAAAATATAAAAATCTAGGTTAATTCTGCCTGCAGTTCTTAAATTGTGTGTGTGTGTGTGTGTGTGTGTGTGTGTGTGTGTGTGTGTGTGTGTTGTGTGTGTGGGTGTGTGAGTGGGTGTGAATAAGATAGATACATAAGTTATAAATATAAACTTTCTAATAGTTTTTCTATGCCTCCATAATCAAATTTTTGTAACCAAGTTAGGATAATTGTTTTTATTTCGTTGTTACTGTACTTTTTAGGATTATATTCTTTATTAAATATGTTATATAATCGTGATCGTGTAAATAATGATCATTATCAGCATATCAAAGTATACTGATCGTGTATCGCTATAATCATTCTTGGGAGACGTAACGTCTACGTCTGTCAAGAATGATTGTAGCGATACACGAAACTTTGAGTAAACAAAGTCCAGAACTTCGCTGCTTTGGCGCTCATTACTTTGAGACGTTCGATGGTTAGTCTCAACAGCCCTGTAATTTCGCTAGCTGCAGTACCCTTCAAACCGGAACCGGAACACAGTAATGTTTACACACTACTGCCTGCAAAATGTCTGGTACTGCTCTATATAGGTATGTAAACATTAATTATAATTTTATAATACATACATTTGTACTACGGCATTTTAGGTGGGAGTGAACTGTTATTTATTATACCAATTATTTTACAACCAAACTTTTTTTACCAAAGTAGACTAAACTAACTAAAGATTAATTAGAAACTATATAAAGTATCTACGTGTACTTTAAACGATCTCTGATTATATTATGTATTCAATTATAAAATAATGTACACACACAGTGCATACAATACTGCACTACTGCAATACTTACTTGCACTGTGTACAAGTAAGTATGCCTATAAATATTTATACATCAAAGATACCGAAAAATTACAATTGGATTAACGTTAAAAAGTCATGTTGGCCAGTGTAATTATGTTACAGTCAAAACACATAACCACTCAAAACCATTTTTGACTGTGAAAATCAGGCACAAATGGTGTTGACTGATGTCCTTAGTCAAAATTAGTTTTAACTGATTTTCGCAGTCAAAAGTGGTTTTGACCAGTTATGAGTTTTGACTGTAACATACTTATAGGTATACTAAACTTATAGGTGTACATCAAAATGTATGTAAGCGGATTTATCTTGTTACAATCAGCTCTTTAAAATTACAAAATAATATAAACTTAGAATCGTATTCCAATTTAAGTACTCATCATACATTTTAGTATCTGATTAACTTATTTATTTTTATTTTATTTCATAATTTATTTCAAGTTACTAGGACCCATAATTATTTAACTAAATACAAAAATACAAAACATTCAATTCAGTAAAAAGTACATTAATTTAAAAATAATAATAGTGAATAAATAAATTCAAAATTACCATTCAAAATTAAACTTAAAATGTAGTATTCGTCCGTCAATTATTATAATAAATCAAGTGTCATAGCACATGTGCAGTTGAGCGGCATGTGTGATTATGGGGTCGAGTCGGACGGCCACTGCACACAGGATGCTGTTAGTGCTGCCGCGGACGCGGGAGACCATCGAGACGACCCGTTTGCGGAGTATGGCACGAAAGCCATCCCCCCGGTTGTCCGCAAACATCCCCGACGCACTGCAGCGCCAAGGCAGCCCCAACACCACCCTGAGCGCATTGTTGTACTGCACTCGCAGGGCATGGCATAATGACACACTATAAAAGTATAAATATCACTTTTGATACAACATAGTTTCACAAACGGTGGCCTTATCACTAAAAGTCAAAACGACTTGTTCAGTCATTGTACAGATTTCAATAGATACTACATAATGACTAGGGATTTGTTGACTCATGGTATCCTACTCCTTCAGCAGATGGGACATTGATGCGCGTCAACAAACCCCTTATAATGTTAATATAATACATTAATGTATGTGTATGATATGTCTAGTGTTAAAATATTATGTTTAAAGTAAAAAATTAAAATGACCATTGACCATGTATAACTACAAAATAATAATATACAGTATGACTGGTAAGATACCTACGATACTCAAGGACGTGATATTTGGCGATCATAATATAGGAAGGAAAAAAATAACATTTAAAATAAATATTAACTACGAATTAAATTTAACCGCAAGTTATACAATTAATTACACAACGCATGGACACCGCGCGGACACATGAGCTAGACGTTATGAGGACGTTCGCGCCGACGACGGGGGGCAAGCACGTACTTGTCGCGTGATCAAAACATTGTTAACGCTTCATTTATTTATAGGGAAATTGGGGCCAAAAATTAAGTACCTAATATTATTACATAATTATAACGAGAATCGAGTACCAAGTAGATACTGTCCTTCAGTATCGTAGGTGTCTCGCCAGTCACGCTGTATATGCAATTATGCATACTAATCAGAGTTATTTAAAACTAACGGACGCCTCACGGTTTCATCCGCGTTCCCGTGAGAATACAGGGATAAAAAGTAGCCTACGAGTATGTCACCCAGGGATAATGTAGCTTCCCAACGGTGAAAGATTTTTCGAAATCGGTCCAGTAGTTTTTAATTTTATTCGTTACATACAAAAATACAAATATTTCCTCATTATAATATTAATATAGATGGTCAATGCAAACAGTTTGAATAGTGCGTAGTAGGTACTAAATAATATTATGTTACTATAAATGGCGTTTTTACGTAAAGTTCCTTATTTCTAAATCTAGGCCTCATTATAATAAATTCGGTCAAGTGCGGTTTAGATTCGCGAATTGAAGTTTCGGTATCACAACACAACATATAGCTACTTGCCGAAAAAAAAAAAAAAACATATTGGCAAATATGATTAGGCACTATTAGACAGCTAGGCATTACGGTCATCCTAAACTCCCGTTCCTTTCGGGTAGTGATTTTGATTTGAGTTAGGTCTACTTGTGAGTCCCAAATAATAGTTTCGTATGATGAAGAAGGTGAGGACATTTAATACTGTAACAAGAAAAAGCACAAATTAGTAAAGATATCTCTAAAATTGTATAAAACAAAGTCGCGATGCGCGTCTGTCTGTTTCTTCGTTTACTACTTCTAAACCTCGCAACAGATTTTGAGGAGTTTTGGCGGGAAAGCGGAAAGAGTCGTGTCGCCCCGTTGTATTTTTTCCAAAACTAGTGTTTTATCTAGTGTTTATGCATTAAAATGGTGGTGTTTTATTCATAAAGTGCGGAAACACAAGCGCGAGTGAGGGAAAATGATACCTTGCACGTGTTCTGGAATGGAGTCAGGCGTACGGCCTAAAAGTAAACCCCTCCAAAACTCAGGTTATTATTATCGGTAGTTCTCGGCAGCTTTCTAAAATAGATTGGTCAACGGTTCCTCAAGTGGTATTTGATGGTCTTAATATACCTTATAGCGACACGGTTAGAAATTTAGGCATTACTATGGATCGCTGTTTGAGCTGGGCACCGCAGCTACAAGCTACCAGTAGGAAACTGTATGCTGCGGCTGGATCATTGAGAAGGTTGCGCAATTTCCTCCCTACTTCCACTAAAATCGCATTAGCCCAGTCATTACTCCTCCCTATTCTAGATTATGCAGATGTCTGTTACTTGGACCTCACTGAGGACCAACTTAACAAGCTTGAGCGCCTTCAAAATTTCTGTATAAGGTTTATATTTGGCTTGCGCAAGTATGACCATGTCTCCCAGTTTCGCACTAAGCTCAAGTGGCTCCCTATTCGCCTTCGTAGAAATGCTCATATCCTCTCACTTCTTTACAACGTTCTGTTCAACCCTATCACTCCTGGCTATCTCAAAGAACACTTTAAATTTTTTCATGAATCTTCTCAGCCTCGTTCTTTAAGACAGTCTACATCCCTTTATCTTTATACACCTAAACACTCAACTTCTTTTTATAGTGGTGCCTTTACTGTAAAGGCCATTAGGTTATGGAATGCTTTGCCTGTCTCTATCAGACAGTCACAGTCTTTAAACATTTTTAAAGACAGAGTAAAGTCGCATTACTTGTCACAATGCTGAGTCGTCATTGCTGTAAGTCGGATTACTTGTGTGCATGTACGTCGCTGCTGATGTTGGTTTTTATTTTACTTTTGATTTTATCTAAATGTATATATGTATATGTATGTGTATATTATAGCCTATATATATTGTATATTGTATATGTATTATGAGTGTATACATGTTTATATATGTAGATATTTCGTTTTAATCAAAAGATTATTTTTTATATACTTACTATATTATGTTTAATTTTTATTTTATTCTTATTTCTTATTAGTGTTACATCTCCCGTCTGTTTCTTAAGCTTTCTATCGTATTTTTCTTTTCTTGGTTGCCTGGAAGAGATCGCTGTTAGCGATAAGGCCGCCACTTGTGTCACTAGATAATAAGGTTTTTTGTTCTCTGTACTATTTACTGTATAATGATGTGCACAATAAAGAGTTATATCTATCTATCTATCTATCTATCTATCTATCAATGTGGGGAAACATGACTTTTCGTGTTGCTTCCAAAACTCCATCGAAGCTTTATAATAAAGTCGCCACTACTTCATTATAGCATGACTGGACTTGACTGACACGGACTGACTGGAATTTCATTATAACTTTTTTTTTTATAATAGATATATATATAGATAGCCACGAGGCGACTTATTTAACTTATGAACCTTAAAAATATAAAACACTTGACACTGGCAAATGCTCAAAATGCGACGCCAAAATAGAAGAAAAAAAAATTCATTGTATAGTTTCCACCGTGTGAAAAACTGGAGTTTTGGCGGGAACGCGGGAAGAGTCGTGTCGCTCCGTTGTATTCTTTTCCAAAACTAGTGTTTTGTCGAGTGTTTATGCATAAAAATGGTGGTGTTTTATTCATAAAGTGCCGAATTACAAGCGCGAGTGTGGGAAAATGATATAATGTGGTGAAACATGAGTTTTCGTGTTGCTTCCAAAACTCCATCGAAGCTTTATAGTAAAGTCGCCACTACTTTACTAAAGCATGACTGGCACGAACTGACACGAACTGGACTTGACTAAGACGACTTTGACGATAACCCTAATTAAGATACAGCACAAATAACACTGAAGACGAGGCAGTATGGCTTTATAGCTTTAGCCTGCCCAAAAGGGCAAATTAACGGAAAACGAGTGTGAAAAACTGTTACTATGGACATTACTGTGAAAAAAGTAGCTACGGAAGTAGAGTTCGAATTTGAAACAGTAAAAGTTAATTTGACATAGTAGTAGTTCGTAACAATGGGTACAATGACTCCCATTCGGCTTCTAATAACTCTGTTATTTACATTATAAATAATAATAATAATTTATTTAAAAAAAAACATAGTAAACAGATACAGTTTACCAAAGGCTCCCGAACTAGTCAAAGACAGTGGGTCAGGAGCCAGTGGCTTCTCCTATTATGTACATGAAACAGATTATTTACATAGAAACAAAGTGAATTAGGTGATTCAAATTTTGTCAAATCAAATAGTGTGTGTGTGTGAGTGACTTATACTTACAGATAAAAAGAGTACTCGAGAGAAATCCTGACAATCCAAATCTAGTAGGCTCCGTGAGTATGTTGTAAACAATGCCCGTACCGAGCAAAACTATCACAATAATAATGAATATCAGGAAAGCATTAATAAAAATCCGGTTGCTCTGAAAAACCACACAAAATCATTATAATATGCATACAAGTAAACAATCAATCAATCAATGGGTGCAATCAAGTCGCGAGTGAATCGGTTTCCTCTAGGCGAGCGTGCTCCACCGTAGGCCGCATCTTCGCTTTACATCAGGCGACTTGGCGGTCAAAAGCAAGCCTATATGTAATAAAAAAAAAACAAAAATGTTACTGTCTGAAGCAAACAATATCACAATTAATCCCCTGGCTTCTGTAGCTGTAAAAATAATGAGACGAATGGGACGCTCTTTGATGATAAGAGAAAATTTCAGTCCGTGACCATTGCAGCGACACTCAGAACTTTGAGTAACGAAACAAGTCCACGGCATCGTTGCTTTGGCACTCATTACTTCGAGACTTTCGATGGTTAGTCTCAACAGAATACCTATTGGCTTTTTAGATATTATCCTACAAAAATTATAAATGTGAAAGTTTGGATGGATGGATGGATGTTTGTTACTCTTTCACGCAAAAATTACTGAACGGACTTGGATGAAATTTGGTGTGGAGGTAGCTGAAACCCTGGATTAACACATAGGCTACTTTTTATCCCAAAAACTTGTAGCGAGTTACACCGCGGGGCGTAGCTAGTATTTATATATTTAGAAATTGGCTGCAAAATATGTGACACAGCGGTGATATCAAGATGGAGATCTACTATTTAATAAAATTATGGATCAAAGCTTACCTTTACAATGCCAACGAGTAACAAAATGGAGAAACCAATTGCAGCCAAGAAAATTAAGACGGCAAAAGCAATTTCACCAGCAGGGGAGTTGTGCAACTGAGCTTTCACAGAATCTGGAGGAGCAATCATCGTGAACAATGACCCGACCCATATAATCTGGAAAATAACAAAAGAGGTAATGTAGAACTACAAGCATGTTCTTTAAATAATAATTAAAGGATTGCATTGCTATTGGAAGTGGCATTGCCGTCAGCATAATGGGTATGCTGCCGACTGGTAATATCTACCGATTATTCAGATTTGTTTCATTGGTCTCTACAGATATTTCGTAGCGATTATAGCTCAGTGGTTAGCGGGGTCGGTGCACACACGGAAGGGCGTGCGTTGAAACACCGACAATAATTCTTGAGCTGCCGGTGAAGATTAACATCGTGAGGAAACCATAGCATGGTGATAGAGTAGTACCACCCTCAAATTGAAAATCTGCCGGTAAGCACCTATCGGTGTGTTCCGATTGGAGTCAAAATTTTAAATAAATAAATATCGTAGGTCATTACACACAGCGCCATCTGACCTTGTGTGGTGGAAGTCAGATAACTGATAGAATTCTTAAAAACTTTTTTTTTGTAAATTCAAACTTATAATACATACAGGACACCCAGACATAGAACAAACACTTGTTTGAACCACAAAATGCTTGTCCTGGGTGGGAATCGTAATCAAAACGTGAAAAATCGTGGTGTATGTATCATTAGTATGTATTTACAAAAAAAACTAATTCTAATTATTCTATCAGTTATCTGACTTTCATAGTACAAGCTTTGCTTAGTTTGGGCTCAGATGGCGCTGTGTGTACCTACGATATTTATTAATTTGTTTATTATTTTTTATTTATTTATTTGGTAAAATGACGGTATACGTAAAGCAGTGTGCTATGACTGGAATCAAAAGCCGAAGATTGCGCTAGGCGACGTGCCTATGCTCAGCTGAGGATTAAAGTGATGATGATGACGAATCAATATCAAAGTATTTATTACCAGTTGTATAACTGCAATGAGTGAGGCGATGAGCTTGTTGGAACAAAACTTTGCAAGTTTGCTGTCTCCTCGGAGGTCCAGACAGTAGCACATTTTGAGTCTGCAATCAGAAAATATAATTATAAAACACATAACAGTTCCATACTTCCATAACTACATCCTAAGATAAGATTATGAATTAAATATACCTACTACAATTTTAATACTATTTTTGACTGCCCAGTTAGGTATTAGCTTATTTGGTTGTGTATAGGTTGGTTTTTTTGATCTGAATAAAATTGTAATGCAATAACTTTTTCAGATATAGTTATGCAATAACTTTTTCAGATATAGTAATGCAATAACTTTTTGCAGATATAGTAATGCAATAAGGTTTTTAGATACCTATTGTAATGCAATAAGTTTTTCAGCATTGTGTAACCTGTCTTCCTGTGGCATGTTTTCCTTGACGGAGAGGCGCTCCGACGTCGTCGTGGCGATTGAAGGAATGTGAATGCTTGTAATTATATTATATTGGATTTTACGTTAGAAAAAATGTTTTTGGTATCTGCAATTTTTTTAAAAACAAAAAAAAAGATTTTTGGATTTCACTTTTGGAATCGCGTAATCGTTTCAAAACTTATCATTTGGCGATCGAGTCCTTACTGTGTTATTATTTACATAGTTAAGTCAAATTACACACGCTTATTAAGCCTTTAGCAAAACATACGAATAGCTACGTATATAGATCATATAAGCATAACTGCGTCCACACACACAACGATAGATCTCATACGTAGCCCCACCTCACACAAACGAGTTATAAATAGATATTTAAACCGATGCCGATGACGGCGTTTGCGCACATACATGTTTCCATAGAATAAATAGCAGCTTTAAGGAAAAATGTCCCGTTTTTTGGTAGATAAAAATCCTCAAATATTCAAAGACTAGTCGATAATAATACACATAATAGGTACCTATAACTTAAATTTAAATTTAACTTAATAATTTCTTGAGTATAATTTTCTACTTATAGATACAAGCATGCAGTATTCTTTAATTTCGATTAATTCTATGTAAATCAACAGTTAAAAATGGAACAAAGAAGCAAATTCTATTTTTTTTCTACTAAATTATACTTGTACTAACTTCTGAACTTAACGTAAAAGACGTTAAGTTGTAAATAAAGTTAATTCATACGAATATAAAAAAATCTCACATTTAACGCACCTACATTGAAGTATTATAAAATAATCCTCAAACAGACAAGTAATCGCGACATGTTACGAAGTAAACATGTTATTACTTATCTGGTTAAGTTACAATTATGTGAATACTTACTATGTTCTTTATAGATTGTTCTCACACAAGAAGTTCCTGAATGCTCCAATGGTAAACACCAAAACTAGATAATGTATGTCTATAGTATCATTATTATGTGTTACACTGGGAGGAAAACCAAGTATATAAGATATTATATTGTTAAGTGAAGCGGTCGCCGGCCAGCCGCTCTCTTGATACTACAGTGACTTCTCGATAGTGTTGTCAATCGACGTGCCGACTATCGATAGTCTACACTGTCACTACCGATAGTTTTAAGGATCTCATGAAAAGTTGTAAAATGGCATCGAGCAGAGAACTTAGTTAAATAGATGCTACATCATATAAGATTAACACTTTTTAGTTGATCGATACCATTGATAAAATGTCTGTACGAATCATTGGTTTTAAGGTGGTTCGATTTCCATACAAATGTTGTTTTTCCATTTATGCACAAATGGAGCATAATTTTACAGTGAAATCACAGCTACTGGCATTTATTTGCGTTAAATCACAATTACTTGAATAAAACAGTTGCTTGAACAAAAATCATAAATTCATGATGATTTACAAATTTGATTTTATGCTAATAATCTACTATTTTATTCAAGCAATTGTGATTTACCGCAAATAAAGGCCAATATAAATGCCAGTAGCTGTGATTTCAGTGTAAAATTATGCCCCATTTGTACATAAATGGAAAAACATTGTTTGTATGGAAATCGAACCACCTTAACCAATTTTTAACGTCAACTTGTGGTGCCCATGTATCGATAAGTTTTGCTACATAATTCGTCAGCACTAGTCGATGTCGAGTGAGAAACTCGAAACAAAACCCGGTGTCCTGAGTCACTTGCAGAATAAAACATCGTACTTGCAGGCCAGTCAACTTTAGCCTATCTTGCTGGTGATATTATAATTGTTGCGATATGCTTGCAACAGATGTCGACAGCGTCGTATTTTACGGGTAAAGTTTTCGATAAGCTTTCTATGACGTACCTATATAATTATTTTTATTGTACGACAACCCTGTTGGGTCATTGGTTGTATATATCTGCTTTAAGAACTGTAGGGTGTGGGTTCGATTCCCACCCAGGTCAAACATTTTGTGGTATAAACAAATGTTTGTCCTATGACTGTGTGTTTTGTACCTACGTATTTTAAGTTTTTTAAAGACTAAGTTTAGAAAAGTTCAATCTATATGCAGAAAATTAAAATGGCGTTGGACTGGACATATGCTGAGAGAAAAGAAAGATAAATGAACCAGAATAATAACGGAGTAGTACCTTAGAAAAAGCAGAAGTAGAGGAAGACAGCCAAAGCGATGGTAAGACGAAGCTGGGTCAGAATGGCAACGTACAGCAAAGGACAGAAAAAATGCAAATCTTTAGAGGCCTTTGTCGAAAGACAAGCTGTTAAAGCTAAAGCAATGTTAAGTTAAATTTAAAAATCTAACAGCAATAAAGGCTTATTTTATTTTAAGTTATTTGACTTCTATAGTCCTGCTTAGTTTGGGGCCACATGGATATTTGTTGCTTACTAGACCTGTTGCAGTAGGTTGACCAAAAGCTTATCAAAAACATACCTATAGTACGACTGATTAAATCGAAGGCATTAAACCAGGATTGAGGACTTATTTGAAATTACCTCACAAGAAGTAGTACCTATAGTAAAAAAGAGAAAAGTTGTAGAAAACTTGTGTGTATTTCTAAAGGATAATTCTATACATTTGTGTTTACGACTTTAGATTTTGATTTGCCAATTTTTATGAACAAAAACTTATAAGACCTAGTGTTCAAAATGATATTTTTTTCTATAATAAAATATGAAATATACTGTTTTACTTACGCGGGTTTACTCACGTGCCCACGTGAGTAATCCCAACCGCTATCTTCACGTGGGAGGCGCGTAGCGGCCCGCAGTGTGAAGCAAGAGGCCGCGCGTGCGTTGTACTCGGCTTTATCTCCATGAGGAAGGCCACCGGATGTAACCGACACTAGCCGGAGTTTCCGATAAAATTAAACGCGAGTAATTCCGCATGAGCTAAACAAAAATGCGTCAAAACCACGTCAGTTTCCATAGTAAAAAATGTTTTTTTTTTTTTTTTTTTTTTTTTTCATTTAATAGATCTACGTTTGGCCACCAACTCGCCTAATGCAAAGCGACGGTGTGGCCGAAGATGGAGCACGCTGATCCAGAAGAAATCTATTCACTCTAGCCTTAAAAACGTCCAAATTGTAATTTATGGGAAACAGGGAAGCCGGCAATGAGTTCCATTCGTGGGCCGTGCGCATCAGAAAAGTAGAGCGGAATCGCTGCGTACGAATACTGGGAACGCCAACGAGGAACGGATGGTAATGAGCCGTTTTTCTGCTCGTCCTGTGGTGGAACGGAGACGGTGGGATGAGGTCATGGAGCTCCTGCGAACACTCCCCGAAATGTATCCGATAAAAAATAGATAGACATGCCACTCTGCGACGGTGATCAAGACTTAGCAATTTTTTGGTTACTAGATCGCTATCACCAATAAGCCTCGTAGCACGCCGATCCACCGCTTCCAAAGCTTCCAGCTGGTATTTAGGTGCTCCAGCAAATAGGTGGCAGCAGTACTCCACACACGACCGGACTTGTGCCTGATACAAGTGAAGCAACTGTCCCGGTGAGAAGTACCTCTTAACCTTGTTAAGAATACCGAGCTTTTTGCCAGCCAATTTAGCTTTAGAATCGAGGTAGGCACCGAAATTCAGCGTAGGAGTCAAAGTAAGGCCTAGAAGGTCCAGATGATCAGCTACGGGAACCGACACATCACGGAAAGTAGGAGATAGTGGAAATTGGCTTTTTTTGGCAGAGAAAAGACATGCCTGTGTCTTATTGGCGTTGAATTTGACGAGATTTTCGTTGCCCCAGTCTGAAACATCTTCAAGTGCTTTATTCAAACGCATTACCATATCTTCTCTCGAAGCCTCGATATCCGCTTTACTAGCCTTAGGACTGGATGTGTACCTTTCTACAATTGTGCTGTCATCAGCATACCCAAAGATACCGGGTTTAAGCATGTCATTTATGTGCAGCAAAAATAGTGTTGCAGAGAGTACAGACCCTTGAGGTACGCCAGCGTTAATTGCCAATTGATCAGACGAGCAACCATCAATGACCACTCGAATCGATCGTTCCCTCAAGAAGTCTTTGATCCAGGAGCAAAAAGCAGCAGGCAGCCCAAACGATGGAAGCTTGCCAATGAGACTATCGTGCCAGACCCTATCAAAGGCTTTAGAAATGTCAAGAGACACAGCCAAGGCCTCGCCGTGTCTCTCGATAGCCTCGCTCAGAATGTGCGTGGCATACACAAGGAGATCTCCCGTTGACCGGTTCCGGCGAAACCCGTATTGCTGGTCGCTGAGTAGGTTGTTATTTTCTAGGTATGCCATGAGCTTCCTATTCAGTACACGCTCCATGGTTTTACACAATATAGATGTGACTGAAATTGGCCTGTAATTATTTGGGTCGGCACGGCTTCCTTTTTTAGGGACGGGTTGGACATTCGCAAGCTTCCAACACTTAGGGACTACACCAGTCAACAAGGACAGGCGGAAAAGACGGGTAAGAACTGGAGCCAGCTCTGGTGCACATGTCTTTAACACAATAGCCGGGATACCGTCCGGACCACTCGCCTTGTTCACGTCCAACACCCGGAGTGTCCTGAGCACCTCTTTTTGGTTGATGCGAACTGCCTGCATAGTAGCACCGCAAAGAGGCAAACTCGGTGGTGTCTCACCCGAGGTGTCCAAACGAGAATTTTCCGCAAAAAGAGCAGCAAATAAGTTTGCTTTCTCCTTTGCGGTATGCGCAAGTGAACCATCAGGCTTTAACATCGGAGGCAGAGACGCCTGACAAAAATTCGATTCAACCGACTTGGCCAAGGACCAGAATGCTTTGCTGCCAGTTGGGTGGGCAGCTAACTTTGCCCCTATACGGCTTATATGATCAAAACGAGCCCTGCGAATGGCTTTCCTGCTCGACTTGGCGGCTTGGTTAAAGGCTTTCTTTTTTACACGTGTGTCCTCGGATTTATGCGATCGAGCGTTGGCCCAGGCTAAGTAAGCTTCACGTTTACGTGCTTCGGCACGATCACATGCAGCGTTAAACCATGGGCGCGCGAAGCCCCGAGGTGGAACATCCGAAAATGGTATAAAATATTCCATAGCCTGATTTAGCACCCCCGCAACGGCATTGGCACAATCTGTTGGATCACCAGACGAGAAACAAACCTGCCGCCATGGATAACATGCGAAAAAATTTCGCATGTCATCCCACTTTGCAGACTTATATCGCCATACACGCCGGTTACTTCTAGGGCTGGGATCGGGTGGGTAGTAAGATGACACAGCCATCACCAGGCAGTGATCTGAACCTCCAAGTGGCGACGATACTGATACGGAATATTTGTCAGGGTCATTTGTCAACAAAAGATCCAAGCAGTTAGCAGTGTGGCAATCAACGTCAGGGACCCTCGTAGCTTCTTGAACTAATTGAGTGAGGTTGAGTGACACCGCTAGGTTATATGTCTCTCTCCCTGCGTGATCAGATTTCTCATATGGGAAAAGCCACTCTCTGTGGTGGCCATTAAAATCCCCCAGAAGTACAAGTTGGGCTGAAGGGTATCGTCGCTGAGCCATGTCTGCCGACACACTCAGATGCCGAAATAAGCCGGAAGCCTCTTCATCTCCAGTATGCGAGCGATAGACGCTAGCGTAGAGTATTTTATCCAGGCCAGTGTCGACCAAAATCCAAAGGACGGAAA
The DNA here is from genome assembly GCA_905404145.2 of Biston betularia. Taxonomy (NCBI): domain Eukaryota; kingdom Metazoa; phylum Arthropoda; class Insecta; order Lepidoptera; family Geometridae; genus Biston; species Biston betularia. The sequence continues at coordinate 2,160,577 of FR989874.1, read as the reverse complement.
ACTTGGGCGTTTCAAGGTCACGGAGACGCCGGTAACAAATGTCGTCGCGCGCATATACGCAGATTCCCGCGCGTGATTTAAAATTGTGCTCCAGAACGTAACCTGGGTAAGAAAGATAAGATGCGTCAGCGGGACACCTGATCTGGGTCTCCGAGAGGAACAGCAAGTGCGGTCTAGCAGTCTCAAGGTGATGATGGACCGAGTCGATATTAGCATGCAAACCTCGAATATTAGAGAGGTGCACGTGAAGTGAGAGGGCGTGCTTCCGCTGTTTAAACATCTTACTAGTTCTTCTTTTTTTCATTTTTAAATTGAGTGGATAGATTACAGAGTACGGTAGTTGGAAGTGACACCATGCCCAAGGCCAAGCGATAGCACGGAATGACACCACACCAGGAGGAGGCTAGAATGGAGACTGCGGGGACGCCCGTACCCCCCCGAAAATGTTCATGAGGCCCTCTCATCCGGTCGCCAACCGGCATCATGACGCATCCCCAGGATTTTTCGCTAGATGGCGGGGCAGCCTTTCGTATGTGGCTAACAAACTACTTGGGCCCCCAACTATCTGCGGTCGGCCAGCGGAGAACCGTGCTACGGATCCCGCTACCCTCCATATCCAGACACCAGGTGCAGTGACAGGCCGAAATGCTAAGTGCGGGCCAAGCGACGGCGCAACACCCCAGACCCGCTCCCCAAATGGTTACACCGGACTTCAACCCGAAACACGACTAGGTCGTTTCACGGGTTGGCTTAGTCAGGTGGGTGGTAACAAGCCACGGCTTAAGCCTCCCACCAGAATTTTGTTGCTTACTTAGCACCACCCAGGGGCCACGTGTAGGGATTCATATTTACGGGTGACTTCCTACGGACGTGAGCAACACAGCCCCCAATTTATAATCTGCTACGAAATAAATAAAGAAAACACTTAATTATTTTAGTTGTTTATTTTTATTTATCAAACTATTCAAAATAGCACAATCAGTAAGCATAGAGTATACTAAAGGAACCTATAAAAGGCACTTTAACCAGACCTCGGCTATCCTGCTGGAACTTTGCACCTTTTTTTGTGATCAGTATGATTCGTGATTTAAAAGTTCCACTAAATTTTGTCGTATATTCATTGTATTTCTCACAATACGTTATTACTAGATTAATGCTATAAGGGGTTTGTTGACGCGCATCAGTGTCTCCTCTGCTGAGATGATAATTTGAGGCAATAAATCCCTAGTCAAAACGACCCCCACGTGTAAACGATAATACGCGAGCAAGATAACCGAGATCACATCGAAGAACATATATTGATGAAAAGAGAATAAGATATACTTTAACATGATGAGGTACTTATTGGTATGTAATATCTTTGTGGATATAGTTAAATAATTATACCGTTTTTTTACGTTATTAAAAAAAACAAATATAATCTACTTATGTGTCTGTTCTTGCTTTACAATAAACTTCTACTACAATTTTCATGCTTTACAGAATTAGTTGTATATAGATTTATAGAGAGTTGTTACATAGAAAGCTGTCGAGAGCGAAATCTTTGTAAATGCATTCTGCGAAAAGTCTTACAACTTTATTAAGTAGGTCATGTAGCATGTCACAAAATTAATAACCCGTGAGATATTATTAGTTGTTACCTAAAACTCTGTGTGCTATTATAATTAAAATTTAATATCAACTCAACATAATCATTATATAATTAGAAAAAAAAAATTAACTACAATAATTATTTTTTTTCCTTTTTTCATCAGCCATGGCACATTCGTGCATTGTGCCAATTCTCAACAATAAACTATTTATTGTAGTAAAGTTACAAGATTTTTCCCGCCGTTAAATTAAAACTACACAATGACAACTTTCAATACACTACAACGATAATAATTCAATTGTTTATTAATTAATAATAAATGACTTATATGTTAGAAACAAATTACCCACCGCTGATGTGATTAGGTACGTGTTTGTTTTCATAAGATAATAAGAGTATCGAGTCGAATAAAACCTTAAATATTATGGAAGTAGGTAAAGAATACAAAAGTGTAAATTTTTTTAAAATCAAAAAGTTATCAAAAATATACCTATTCCTATGGCTTTCATTTGACTTTAACATCGTTCCCAAGTTACCATGGAAGAAAATAATTTTGGTACCTCACATCTTGCTTTTTTTACGTTTGTCCTTTTAAGTATTCATGGGCCATGGACAAATTTGGGCTTCAACTTTATACTACTCTATGTAACGTAGAAAGGGTACTTTTTTTAAACTTATGAGGGTTCACGCATTGTCTTACGTACGTATCTATAGGCAAAATGCAATAATATACAAGTCAAGATGTAATAAATCACAAGTCAAGGTGCAATAAATCTCAAGTATTTTCTTCTTCTAATACTCCGAAGAGAACTTGGCGTCGCACTTTCTGTGCATTTGCCAGTGTTAAGTTGTCGAAAAATTCGAAAAATTACAAGTTGATTTCGTTTGAAATATAAATATTAATTCATTACAAGGCTTACTTGTAAATACTTTTTTTTGTAACACGAGAAATGCGCGAAAAATGCTTACGGTGTAAAATATTTTGTACGTGTTACTATTATATCTAACTTAAAAATTACAACAGAAATAATCATATTATGTAGGTGGTAAGATGCAGAAATACAAATTTCAAAACGGATATTTAATTTGGACAATATGTTTTATTTGTACAGAGTCAATCTCCAAATACATTCGAATTAATCACTTTGTTAAGCTGACATTTCGGCATAATGTATGACTTTATGAAAATCGCTTTTATTTGTAAGTAATTTATCAGTCAGTATCGGAGTCCAATTGAATGTACCAGAGATCAACTATGCAAAGAATTATTTTTATTGCCAGAACGAAAAAAAAACGACGCCGGCAAAGCAATTAAAGCAAAAAAAAACATAATTCAAACAATTGTGACAAAATAACTAAAGAAAAAAATCAGTAATATAACCATAGAAAATGCATTAAAAATAACAACGTAAGATCTAATTTGCTTATTCTGATGACATAATGGTGAGTTGTTTATCAAAAGCTTTCAACTTTGTTCCGCTACTCATGAAGACTCTTAACACGTAAGAGAGCCAAACAGGTTACATGTGCCATGTGATGACAGGCCAATCCCGGTGCGCTTTGAGACGATACATAAGCGGAATCGATGGCCAACTCCAACAAAACAAAAAGGAGACAACCCTTTATCTACTCTATCAGAACCATAGACAAGCAAACATCAAACTAGACATTTTATTGTGCATCAGAATAGACAATAATAGAATAGACGTCAAGTATTTAGGCGGCGGAGTAGATAGCGGGGCCTCGGGACGGATCCTTCATCTGGTAATACATGCTTCTGATAACCAGCAGGAAGTAGATGCCCAGCACTAGAAAAAAAAGATTAATTTACCATAATTAGTTATTTTAATATCTGTTCATCCGTCTTGTCCTAAGACTTAGAAACAAAAATCAAGACTTATTATAACTGACCCTTCCGAATCGGCCACGCGAGGAATACGGTTTTTATAATAAATACCATAAGATTAGAAAAAATAATTAGGCAAGTTTAATCGCCATTCATTATTATTGTCGCGATTTCGCTTTTAATTTATGATTTACTTTATAATTTATGACTAACTGCGTCTCGCGGTGTTAACCGCTACATGTTCTCGGGATAAAAAGTAGCCTGTGTTAATCTAGGTTATAAACTATCTGTGTTCCAAACTTTATCCAAATCCATGTCGGGTTTTTTGAATTTTTTGCGTGAAAAAAGCGGGATTCCCTTGTCAAAAGCGGGACATAGTAAAAAACGTATATAACCAGAAGTTTTAGATATTTATCTTTTTATTTTAGTTCAAATAACGTTTACGTGACCAAATAGCAAAAAAAAGTATTTTAATAAAATTATGATAATTCGAAATCAAATATTTGCGATATATAGACTGTTTGCTTAATGTAATTAATCTAAATTACGCAAGCAACGCAACTCACTACTTGCTCATTAAAACTAGTTATTTCCAAGCACTAAAACAAATGGTATTTGTTATTCCTTCGTACGTTCTCGCAAAATAAAAAGTTATAAACAAAAAAGAAAAGAGCGAAAGAGAAAGAGACGATGTCGCGGTCGCAGTCGCACGCACCGATTGCGTGACGTACCCCTCTCTCCCGCGCGCGCGCTTCTTCATTACGCGCCGAGCGGGCGGCCAGTCCACACTTGTTTGTGCCACCCGCCCGCGCTTTCTCAGCACGGTGCACGCGCGGTCGAGTTATCCCCAAAAAGCGGGACTGAGCCCGTCCCGCGCGGGACATTTAATTTTCATTTAAAAATTGGGACGTCTGGCAACGCTGATACCATACTCATAAACTTACGCATTTATAATATTAGTAAGTAGGAAGTTACAGGTCGATATAATTACTTACAGATTGTTAGAAGGCTTTGGATGACGGAGCCGGCGGTGACGGTTGCGGTGGCACAAGAAACGATGAACTGGATTACAGAGATCACCAGGAAGATCACAGAATATATCAGGTACGCCTTCAGGTGACCCGGCTTATTCTGAATAGAGAACAGATTTATTCGTATAGATAAGAAATGTGCTCGTGCCCTTTTTTTTAAAGAGACGAACTATACGCTCTCCTAATGGAAAGTGATCACGCATGTCCATGACCACTGCAACAATACACAGAACTTTGAGTAGCAAAACAAAGTCCGGGGCATCGCTGCTTTGGCGCTCATGACTTTTTGAGACATTAGACGGTTAGTCTTAAACAGCCCAGTAATTTCGCTAGCTGCAGTACCCTTCAAACCGAAGCACAGTAATGTTTACACACTACTGCCTGGCGGCAGAATATCTGGTACTGCGGTGGTACCTACCTAGACGACCACCTGCCAAGGAGATCTACCACCAAGTAAATAGTAAAAGTGTTTTATACTATGTAGAGATAGGCTTGCGTTTGAATTGAAATTGGGGCCAAAAATTAAGTACATAATTATAACGAGAATCGAGTACCAAGTACTCTTCTTCAGTATCGTAGGTGTCTCACCAGTCACGCTGTGTATTCACTATGAATTCAAATGAAATTTGAGTGACCTATTAAAAAAATATTTTACCTTGTGTAATCCGACGAGCAAAACGATTGAAAACACTAAAGCAAGCAACACGAAGATTAGAAGAACGATGGACGCGACCAACACCAAGACGCCGAGTTCTTCAACCTTATTTTTCATATCATCTGTCTGTTCACTGTTCATGATCACTACTCCGCCAGCTATAGCTATTATCGCCACCACGGTCATGACCAGGGTACTGATCTGCAAATTAAGGGGCACATTAGAAATCTAGCAAACATTACCCCCGAGCTGGGGCATAGTACGGATACTGATTGATTGAACAATTAATCGATCAGTTTCTATTATCGCCACCACGGTCATGGCCAGGGTACTGATCTGCAAATTAAGGGGCACATTAGAAATCTAGCGAACATTGCCTTCGAGCTGGGGATATTATACGGATACGGATCGATTGAGCAATTAATCGATCAGTTTCCATATAGTATCTACACTAATATTGTATTGTGGTTGACTTCTTAGCCAATATCTCAATACAACTTTAGCGAATAGTGTGTAATCTAGAATTCGAATTCAAATTAGAAAATAAAATGCAAACACATAAAAGTACTTACCAAGTTAAAATACCCTATGATGAAACATCCTGTCTTCAGCTCTATACATAGGCAGCACTTGTCGAATGTCAGAGACGGCATTTTGGATCTGAAATCAATAGAGACTATTGTATATTAATACTGACGGCCGAGCTGAAAATTTCTTTACAAATATTTTTTTCAGAACCATTTAGCAAGTTTAGTTTAGATCCTTCCGCCCTTCCTTTGCAGGTTACGTGGGGATAGGCTTGTTGGCCGCTTCATGGTTTTGTAGAATTATGTGAGGGCTTCATGCCTTTTTATCGTCTCTTCCTCTTCGAGAAGAGAAGTAGCGTAAGCTTCGATCGATATATAACAGACAAGAAAACTTTGTTTTCTTTAGTTTACGTTACGCGAAGGACAGACTATTACATTTTTTTTTTAAGGTTGACAGGCTAGGTGTTAGACCACAGCTCACCTGATGTTAAGTGAAGGTGTGGTCGAAGATGGTAAAGCACACCTAGCCTGGAATGAAACTGGCTCTCAAGTGAGGCTGCCGGAACACACCAGCAGGTGCTTGGCAGATTTTTAACTTGAGGGTGGTAGCTAGCCAGCCAAGTACTAAAGTACCTTTCCACCATGCTACGGTTTCCTCACGATGTTTTCCTTCACCGGCAGCTCAAGCTCATTGTTGGGGGTTGAACCCACGCCCTTCGGCATGCGAACCTACCGCGCTAACCACTGAGCTATCATCGCTACAAAATAACGACAAGACAAAGTCAAATCGCGAGTTATCGGTTTATTATGTTGTACGTTAGCGTATCCATCGTAGTACTTTTATGGTATTAATTTAACTTTTTTAATACTGTGTGTGTTAATAATGTACTTTTAATTTATAATATGCCTCATTACATTAAAACTGGTGTCGTGTCCCTGGGTACACAGAGTCTGAGTAGCAGAAATGTGACAGTCCCGTTCAAAACGGGACGTATGTTCCTAATACGTAGTTACGTATTAGGAACCTTGAGAGATTAATAAATTATATGATTGGCAGCCCTAACCACGGAGACCGATTAAAAGAAATTACGTCATACATTAATCTAGGTCACAGAAAGATCTAAACCTAGTTGCAGCATTTAATAGTGTGGTATTCGGGTTGGATTCTATCGTGGTGTTTGTCACATTCGTGTAATCAAGCGCTTGAGTGGATTAATTAAAATGGAGGACCGACCGTAAAAATTATAGGATTGCTAGCGTGGGACACTCCCGGCGGGCGTTAGTAGGTGACACAGCTTTATTTTTAGCTTCCCGACGTGTACACATTGTTCGGAACACACGCTGACTTTCATAGTTCTACTCATTTGAGTAAGACTTTAATACATTCAGTGCCACCGACACACCTAGCGTGTCCTCAAGAATCCCTATCGAGCGAGCACGCCAGGCGTACTCTCGATTTTTCATGAATTTGGGCATATTTTCTATCTGAAACCGAAATACAGCTTTTTATGATTTCACCTTTATACAGTGCCAGTGAACACGCCTAGCGTGCCCATGTAATTTCATCTTGCAGAGCAGGAAGCACGCCTGGCGTGCTCGCGTTTTGTATAGGGCGGCATCGCTTGGCAATGACAGTGTTAACTGCTATGCTGCTATCACTGGCACACAAAAAAAAATCCAAAAATTGAGTTCTTAACTCAATTTTTGGAATTTTTTTTTTTTAGAAAGTGTGGCAACCAGACAGTTCGCTTGTCTAATTGGTAGCATATGCTGAGGTGAGCCCTTATTGTGTAACTGTTTTTCTGTTTGTTTGATATTGTTTTTGCGTTTACGTACTTATTTGTTACAAAATAAAATCTTTTTCTTTCCTTCTTTCTTACCGCCAACATCGTCACCGTCACCGCCCGGCACACAGACGGTGTAAATAAACAGATACAAACAGTTACAAAATAAGGACTCACCTCAGCATAACACTGGTCATACTAAGCGGTATGACCAGCGCTGGTCTTCAGGTTAGCCCTTGTAGTTGAAACCAAAGCGTATGTGAAACAAACTTCGACGCAAGAATAAGGTCAAATAAAGAAACCGCTTGTTGTAGCTAGTTTTTAGAGTTCCGTACCAAAAAAAAATCCTATTGTCCCATCGTGTCTGTCTGTCTATCCGACCTATATTACTCAAACCATTACAAATAACAGAATATGTACGTGTCAGCGCCCTATATTAACGATTACGTCATAGTCCATATGTTGTACTAGATTAATAAGTAGTAGCAGCTCCCTCTGCCATCGATTACTTAGCAGTTAGTATATGAGTAAGACTTAATGTAAGCATTCCTTATGTTTTGGAGGCAGATGGTTACAAGCCTGTGGCGTGATTAGACGATTTTAAAAGGTACAAGTTGTTAATTTATTACCTCCCCTCTGTCATACGCGTTACAAAGCCAATGGCCTGACAGAATAACAAAAATAAATTAAGGGCATACAAAAAACGATCAAGTATTTTTATATTTTCACTCAACGTGTATCTGCTTAAGAGATGGAGGGCATGGGTTCGATTCCTACTCAGGACAAACATTTGTGTGACGGGCATAAAAATTTGTTCTGCGTCTGGATGTTCTGTATTAATTATTAAGTAGGTATATAGTTACAAAAAAAGTATATAATAAGTATTTTATCAGTTATCTGGTGCCATAGTACAAGTATCGCTTACTTTGGCGGTGTGTAGAATGTCTTAGGTTATTTCCTATTCATTCGAAAAACAGTAATACAAAATTGGTATATAAGTATAATATATATTACACTACTACTCGAATGCAAAACTAAACCCCGATAAAAGAGCCGATCTTGCGACAGTTTACAAATTTTCATAATTAAGTTTAATTTAAGTAAATAAATTTCCCGATTTGCTTTTCGACTAAAACATTGCGCATTTTGTGTACCTACTACGAACCCCACGGTGTACGATTACAACTCGCACTTGACTGGATTTTTTAATTATTATTTTTTTCGATTACTTTACCTGGTGGCAATCTACCAAAAGCTGTATTAGGAAAATATTGGTAGTAACTAAAAATTCAAGTTACGAAATAAGATGTTATTACCAATTCTGGAAAATATGTAAGTATAAACTATTTTATTTTATCCTAATATTTATTATTTCAGCCAGCAAGAATTTACTGTTGTTATAAAAAAACAGGATAAAAACAACAGGATTTTCGGTATTATAACTATTGAAAATAGCTTTAGGTAGGTACTCGGGACTCGCTCACAACAAGTGAAAACTTTATTTACCGGGTATTTTTAACCGACTGAAAAAAGGAGGAGGTTCTCATTTCAACTGTATGTTTTTTTAAATATTTGTTATGCGATAATTCCGCCAATCATGAATATGTTGATGTTTTTTAAGCGTCAGAACTCCCAATCATGCAATGACAAGTTGGGAGTTTAGGCGGGAACGCGGAAAGAGTCGTGTCGCCCCCGTTGTTTTTTTTCCAAAACTAGCGTTTTGTCGAGTATGTATGCATAAAAATGCTGGTGTTTTATTCATAAAGTGCCGAATCACAAGCGCGAGTGTGGGAAAATGATATAATGTGGTGAAACACGACTTTTCGTGTTGCTTCGAAAACTCCATCGAAGCTTTATAGTAAAGTCACCACTACTTTACTAAAGCATGACTGGACTTGACTGGCACGGACTGTACTTGACCAAGACCGACTGACTTTGACTATAACTTTAGCTACGAGGACACTCATATAACTTATAAAACTTGAAAATATATAAATACTTGACACTGGCAAATGCTCAAAACGCGACGCCAAAACCAAAGAAAAAAAAAAATTACCTACAAAACAAATATAACTGTCACACAATTTTCACCAACCTAGTTAATTTCCTTGACTTGTATACACGTTTGCACCTAGTGCTATTTATTGTAACCTATTTAGAAAATGGCACAAGGACATGTCATTCGAAACGCCCTTAGTTTTATGAGCACAACATAATCGTATATGGACGTTAGATAGATTATTTACCTACCAGATAATCGATTGCTTCAGGCCTTCAAATTACCAAATGTTATGTTTGGCAAAGCATATTATGTTTGTTCTGTGTCTAGGTGTTCTGTATTTATTATACATGTATTTACACGGTCGCGGTCGTCCAGCCGCAAGGTGGGTCGACGATATTGTCACCGTCGCGGGTCGAACCTGGACCAGATTGGCACAGGACCCAGGCAGATGGCATGACAAGAGAGAGGCCTATACCCAGCAGTGGGATAAAGAAGGCTGTGGATGATGATGATGCATTTACAAAAAAAAAAGTATTTAAGTATTCTATTCTATCAGTTATCCGACTTCCGCTTAGTTTGGGGTCAGATGTCCTATGATATTTAATTATATTTAATAATCAGGAGCTGTGGACAAACATCTAGCCTGTCAACCAAAAAAAAATCGTTGGACAATACACACAGCGCCATCTGACCCCAAACTAAGCAAAGCTTGTTCTATGGAAGTCAGATAACTGATAGAATACTTAATACTTTTTTTCTTATTTTTTGTAAATACATAATAAATACACACTTATAATAAATACAGAACAACCAGACACAGAACAAACATTTGTTTATATCACAAAATGCTAGTCCTGGGTGGGAATCGAACCCACGCCCTTCGGCTCTTGGAGCAGATATACTACCAATGAACCAACAGGGCTGTCATGGTATGGTGTAGTATGGTGGTAGAGTAGTCTCTAGTAGGTACTCGGCCTGGTAGCTACCACCCTCACGTCGAAAGACTGTTGCCGAGCATCCTAACGGTATGTTTACTATCTTCGAACACGCAGCCATTAACAACATGTGTGATGTGGTCAAACACCTAGCCTGACATCCATTAAAAAAATATTGACCGATGATGACCTTTAATCCGCTCGGTCAGTTTCTACGTGCTAGAAGTTCATTGCTCGATGTCTGTTAGGTATGGACTGTTCTTCACAAGGTGAATCGCTTTATTTTTAAATCCAAAACACTTTCATCAGTAATTTATTTATATTTCATACCATACATCACCTAGATAGATACATATAATTCGGTTTGTAAAGAAAAAAAAACTTTACTGATTCCAAAACCAATTAAAAAGAGTACATTTGTGTTCAATATTTTTACGTTTAAAACTCTGTAAACTATGAGGTGGGGTTTATTTTAATAAAAGACATAAATCGAACTTGACTTGCAATTGATGTCTCATGACGTCACCTCGTAGGGCAACTATCATAGACTAAAATAGCAATGGCGAACCAAAACAAAATTTGTCAATGTCAAGTCAACGGCGGTCATAATAATTTCTTCAATACACGAGTACATCGAGTTGTTTTTCGCTTTATTGAAACCAATATCTGGATTATTTTACTTTAAACGTTATTTGGACTCTGATATCGCTTTTATGGCATAAGATTTGTTTAATTCATGTCATGAATTGTAAAAACCGAAGACTTGGCAGAATGGCTTTACAGCTTTAGCCTGCCCGATGGGGCAAATTAAAAAAAACTAGTCAGCTCTGTTGTCAAAGTTAATCAAATGTGTCAAATATTTTGTATACTTTTCTGTTTTAAATGGCAAATGCATATTCTACATATTCAGCCTACCTCATGACGTCATAACTATAAAACGTTTGAAAACGTATTATAAATAAACTACCGCATAGAAACCCAAAATATTCAAATTAATTTCATAAAATAAAGTTTACTATCAGTAAAAAAATACAAAATAAATACTTTACATACCGAATTAGGCCTCTGATTAGATTGTTTAAGGCTCAGGAAACATTAAGATTTTTTCTATTTCATTGCTTTAAAACGTGTCTTTTTAAACATTGTACAGTGAAACTAAATACTAGCTGCGCCTGTTTATCGGGGAACACCCACTTGGGAAGCAAATCACAACTACACGTATATTTATGAATCTTTAGGTAGACTGTTCCTTTTTACAAAATGTGTGCAGGAAAAATGTATTTTCCGTGATCTTCTCAGCTGTCTGTTTGTTTAACTGATTACGTTAACTAAAGAGACACTTGTGTACACAACTGTTCTCCGATATATGTACCTACGTACATACGAGTACATGACTATACTATAACTATAACAATCATTACAGTATGAAAGAACAGCAACGCTTTTTTTATTAAACTGCATAATTATCCTACGTAAGTATTCAACATAATGAGACCAGCAAAAATCTCATTTTTGTCACGGTGTTTGCGTTCGCACTCTTCCAGAACGACTGGACCGATTTTTATGTTTTTTTTAATGATACCAATATCTGGATTAATATATTAAGTAAGTATATTAGGTAAATATATTTCATACCGCTAGGTGATTAGCTACTTTTTATCCCGAAAAAATTGTAGCGGGTAACACCGCGGGGCGCGGCTAGTACACACATAATGCATGCACCCATCCATCCAAACTTTTACATTTATTATATTAGTGGGATGTGAAAGTTTGGATGGGTGTTTGTTACTCTTTCACGCAAAAACTATGGAACGGATTTGGATGAAATTTGGTATGGAGGTAGCTGAGACCCTGGATAAACACATAGGCTAAAAGACGCAGGATCTTGGAACTCGGCAGCACTAACTAAGCTATTCTAACAGCTGGAAGATGTTTCTGATGGGATATATCTGTACCCGACCATCATCCTACACCACATCTGCTCATAGCCGAAAAGACTGATCGCATGATAAAAGTATTTAAGGTGGTTCGATTTCCATACAAATATTTTTTTGCCATTTATGGACAAATGGAGCATAATTTTACAGTGAAATCCAAGCTACTAGCATTTATTTTGGTCTTTATTTGCGGTAAATCACAATTGCTTAAATAAAACAGTAGATTATTGGCATAAAATCAAATTTGACTATGATTTATGAATTTTAGATTAAAACAGTAGATTATGCTAATAGTCTACTGTTTTATTCAAGCAATTGTAATTACCGCAAATAAAGACCAAAATAAATGTCAGTAGCTGTGATTTCACTGTAAAATTATGCTCCATTCGTCTATAAATGGCAAAAAATTATTTGTATGGAAATCGAACCACCTTAAAAAAACCTATGCGGGACCAGCCACGCCCAACCTTTTAAGAACATATTATATGTAAAACCGTGCACCATGATGACTTAAGGGCATAATATAGATTCAAGACTGCTTTTATCATAGCCTTCCTTTTTTGCGTAGTCGGGTAATAAAAGCCGCCGCCGCCTACTTCCGCCGCGCCAAATTTATACAAACACCATTTACACATTTTTACTGATAAATCATATTTGGAATGTGCGCGTTGAGTTCTGCTACAATTAAACGCGTCATGGTTTTTTTTTAATTTATTTCTTCCGCCGCGCCAAATTTATACAAACACCATTTACACATTTTTACTGATAAATCATATTTGGAATGTGCGCGTTGAGTTCTGCTACAATTAAACGCGTCATGGTTTTTTTTTAATTTATTCCTTCCGCCGCGCCAAATTTATACAAACACCATTTACACATTTTTACTGATAAATCATATTTGGAATGTGCGCGTTGAGTTCTGCTACAATTAAACGCGTCATGGTTTTTTTTAAATTTATTTCTTCCGCCGCGCCAAATTTATACAAACACCATTTACACATTTTTACTGATAAATCATATTTGGAATGTGCGCGTTGAGTTCTGCTACAATTAAACGCGTCATGGTTTTTTTTAATTTATTTTAAGTGCTTTATCACTTAGCGTCCAAATCGCTCTGTACACTATAGGTACATAAAAACTATTATTATTTGGTATTTTTTTTTACATACCTACTATTTTTTTAAAATGTAAATGTAAGGAGACGAACGATGCGCTCTCCTGATAGTAAGAGATAACGCATGACCATACCCATTGCAGCAATACACAGAACTTTGAGTAGCAAAACAAAGTCCGAGGCATTTGTTTGAGACTTTCGATGGTTAGTCTCAACAGCCCAGTAATTTCGCTAGCTGCAGTACTCTTCAAACCGCAACACAGTAATGTTTACACACTACTGCTTGGCGGCAATATCTGGTATTGCGGTAGTACTTACCTAGACGACTTCCTGCTAAAGAAATCTACCATCAAGTAAATTATTCAGATAAATCCAGATAAGTTCAGATAAATTACTCAATGTTTAAAAAAAAAGTATAATTATAGTTATCTTGCTGAAATTAAATGTCACGCGTGGAAACTAGATAGGTTAATTTATGCATAAGATTTATTTAAGAGGGACGTTAAAATACGATTGATTTTAATTTTAAAGTTATTTGTTGTTATAAACATAATTAGTATTTGTCCAAATCGGCTTTATTTATTGGCTTAAGTTACCATTTTATCTAAATAATACGTCGTTTTGCAAGCTAGGATTAGGTACCTGTTAAAACTTTGAGCTAAGCAGTTTTAGTATAATAAGTAGGTACTACCTACGTCCTACATACTTATTAAAACATAAAATTGAGGGTAGTTCATAATAATGATCATTAGTAATAGTTGTCACGGTGAACGGTCTTATAGCGAAGAGTCTCGACCAACATCTTAAGAGACTCTTGCTAGACGGTTGGGTCAAGGGTCAGCTTCAAAAGGCAGTGATCCTTGACACGGCGCGCATTGTGAGGAGGTTCCTCACTCTGCAGCCCTAACCACCGGCAGCTTGAGCGCTGCCCCGCTGCCGGCGGCACTCTAGTTTTTAAGTTTTTTTTGTATTATTTATGTTTTATATTTAATGTAAAAAATAAGAACACAAATAAATACCAATGAATAATCATTATACTCATTAAGTCATAATTACTTATCAATAGGTGGTATTAATTATAAATTACCGTTTTTGATATTTATAATTGCCTTTTTTAGTAATTCAGCCCAGAATAATTAGTTTGATATAAAATATTATGTAACTTAAATAAACGCACATAATATATGCCATACAGACTGCTAAAATTACCATACCTATTGCATGCACAAGACTACAAAAGTCCGAAAAATAAACATTTTTACGTGGCAGAACTGTAAAAAATTTAATCAACAGATTGACGTCATTGAAACGACTACCATAGACCGACCAATATTATCTAAAAAGTTGTCCAAATGACGGAACTAAATATCATTGTACCGACGACAGCTGTATTTGTAAACACTATTGAGCCGAAATTTCTATCGTGGCGCCTCCTCACGGCTTCAAACACAAAGTGGTCACATTCACCAAGGTTACACGTTGGCGCCAATCTGACGCTCCCGTGGATTGGATTAGATTTAGGCTAATGGGAATCCGTTTTTCTGGCAAATAAACAGCTCTGTTGGTTCATTGGCAGTATTTTTTTTTTTTATTGGTTGACAGACTAGCTGTTTGACCACAGCTCACCTGATGTTAAGTGAAGGTGTGGTCGAAGATGGTAAAGCACACCTAGCCTGGAATGGAACTGGTTCTCAAGTGAGGCTGCCGGAACACACCGTTAGATGCTTAGCGGCAGATTTTCAACTTGAGGGTGGTAGCTAGCCAGCCGAGTACTAGAAAGTACCACCCTACCACCATGCTATGGTTTCCTCACGATGTTTTCCTTCACCGGCAGCTCAAGCTCATTGTTGGGGGGCTCAGTATGTCTGCTTCGAGAGCTGAAGGGCGTGAGTTCGATTCCCACTCAGGACTAACATTTGTGTTTAACATCAGCAAATGTCGTTATCCATGCGAGTCGCGAATGATATTAAAAGGTTCAATACTATGAAATGATACATTGTGACTAACATCGATGTTTGTTCTGTGTCTGGGTGTACTGTATGTATTATAAGTATGTATTTACAAAAAAAAAGTATTTAAGTATTCTATCAGTTATCTGTCTTCCATAGCACAAGCTCTGCTTAGTGTGTGATCAGATGGCGCTGTGGGTAATGTCTTATGATATTAAAAAAAAAAACATTTTGAAATATTTTTTGTGAACACTTACGCTTTAATTATTGTAAGTAGATAGAAATGTTTTTTGTATCATCATAATTGTGACATAAGTGCAGCAATAGTCTGCATTCCCGGATTAACATTAAAATATAGTTCAAGTTATAAAAGTTTAAACTACAAAAAAAATTATGAACATCACCAAGAAGTTCTAGAGTCAGAAGGAGAGTGCACTTGGGATTAGAGGGCGCCACTGAAAAGTCACAGAAAAGCAAAGTACACAATTTTATTTACTTAAATGACATATTTTTTTTCTAGTTATTTTAGTTTAAAAATCAAACTACAGAACCGATTTTGATGTAATTAATATGGAACCAATCGGAAAGAATATTCTTTCACAAAAATATAATACAGGAAAATTCCAAATCGGTTTATAAAAAGACAGAGTTCTGAGGCAACAATCATAAAAAAAAATACAAGCAAACTAAGAACCTCTTCCTTGAAGCAGAAAAACAACGCCCAGCATTACTGCTTCGACACTCATTATTTTTCTCAATAGCCCTGTTATATCGCTCGCTGCAGTATTCTTCAGACCGGAACATAGCAATGTTTACAGACCACTGGTGATAATGATACCTACCTAGTCGACTTTAAGGAGATCCAGTATGTATATTTTTTTTAATGGTTGACAGGCTAGGTGTTTGACCACAGCTCACCTGATGTTAAGTGAAGGTGTGGTCGAAGATGGTAAACACACCTAGCCTGGAATGGGGCTGGCTCTCAAGCGAAGCTGCCGGCTGTATTACTAAACGAATAGGATACATTTCTAAAATAGATACGGAACCCCACGCGCGTCACGCTCACAACACGCCTAAACATCATATTTTATTATCAGCAAAGTAAGTAAAAAATCTATAACTTCTATAAATAGAACATTTTTTCGATAAATAGGCGACACACGTGGAAAGAGGAGCAGTTGCGGTGGGGGCAGAGGGCGCTTGCCGGCGATCACTACATGAGTGCCGGCAGAGCAGTCGGGGTTAGCACGACATGCGAATAATATTTATTTAAAAACATTTAAAATAGGTTTCAAATGTAATTTCTGATGTATACGTAGGTAGGTGTTCATGTTAAAAAATAATTAGTTAGCGACTTTTTAATAAAAAGGTATTAAAAAGTCACAGAAGTGTACGTGAGTCTTATAGATTTGATGTTAGCGAAGCTACTAACAAAAAAGATCGATCGAAGATTAGTATTCTAGGTGTGCGATGTCGACCCTACACGCGCCTCTCGCTAAAACTCCGAGAATCGACTCTGGTAAGGAAGATGTTCTACTTGGGTATCAGAATTATTGTGTAAGCACTGATTATGCTATCTTAACAATTTAATGTTTAGTCATCCTTAGATACATAGAAGACTTCTTGTTTTTTGAATACATTTTTCATATTTCCCGATTCTGAATCGGTCACGGAGTTGCTATATGAATATCTCAACATATGAGCATTTATATCCTTTTATAATTAACTCTGTAAGTGAAATATAGGCTAAGCACCTAACGGTGTTCTAGCTGAACAAACAACCGACCAAGTGCGAGCCGGACTCGCGCACGAAGGGTTCCGTAAAACGGCAAAAAAATCACGTTTGTTGTATGGGAGCTCCCTTAAATATTTATTTTATACTGGTTTTTAGTATTTGTTGTTATAGCAGCAACAGAAATAGATCATCTGTGAAAATTTCAACTGTCTAACTAGCACAGTTTATGAGATATAGAAGTTCGAAATTTTATAGTAAAATTGCCACTACTGACAAGACTGGACCTTGACTATAACTATTGCTACGAGGCAACTTATTTAACATAAGAAACTTGTAAACATAAAATACTTGACACTGGCAAATGCTCAAAATGCGACGGCAAAATTAAAGAAAGAAAAAAAAACGTGAAGGGTTATGGTTTCATAAGACGATAATTAACTTTTTTTTTTTTTTTTATAGTATATAGGCTTGCGTTTGACCGCCATCCCGCCTGATGTTAAGCGAAGATGCGGTCTACGGTGGAGCACGCTCGCCTAGAAGAAACCGATTCACTCGCGACTTGAAGGTACCCAGACTATATTCATTTTTAAACTAACTTTAACATTTTCCTCTATTCAGCGATGTTTAAACGTGCGAGGGAGACACCGTGTAATCATTCTAGTTCCTGTTCAACTTTATATGTTATATATAACGTTTATTTATACATACATATAAAATGAGTTAATTGGATCGACTGGCCTCGGATTTAAATCGTTTTGACTTTTGATAAATGTATATTCATATCAATGATGAAGTCATAGGTTACTTTGTTAAATTTGTTTACAATGCCATTAAATATCTATCTTTGCACATTGCACAAATGATTACCCTATAAAATTTAGTCAAGAACCCTTTGAAGGGTTTTGGCGGGAACGCGGAAAGAGTCGTGTCGCCCCGTTATATTTTTTCCCAAAACTAGTGTTATCGAGTGCTTATGCATAAAAATGGTGGTATTTTATTCATAAAGTGCCGGATCATAAGCGCGAGTGTGGGAAATGATATAATGCGGTGAAACATGACTTTTCGTGTCGCTTCCACAATTCCATCGAAGCTTTATATTAAAGTCACCACTACTTTACTAAAGCATGACTGGACTTGACTGATACAGACTGTACTTAACCAAGACTGGACTTGGACTATAAATATAGCCACGAGAAAACTTATTCAACTTTTAAAACTTGAAAATATGAAACACTTGACACTGGCAAATGCACAAGATGCGTCGCCAAAACTAGGTATATTATTGAAAATTATTTTACTGAAACAAAACAAAGTGCAGGGCGTCGCTGCTTGTAATATAATGAGTTGAATATAGTAGTCTAGTAGGTATTAGACAGATATGTGCTCTTCGTTTGTAGTTTTATTTATATATCGTATATCTTGACGTGTAGGTCATCGGCAAAACCTGTTATTAAGCACGACTGACTATGATATTCTAAAACTACGGTGTTCTATATTAAAAATGTTTTATGACATATTTTTTTAAGTTTTTTTTTTAATGCGGATAAATCCGCCTTTGACCACCTCGCCTGATGGTAAGCGACGATGTGGTGGTGAAGGAATAAAGACACCCTGGTTCCACTTGGTGGTAGATTTCCTTAGCCGGAAGTCGTCTAGGTAGGTACCACCGCAGTACCAGATATTCTGCCGCCAAGCAGTAGTGTGTAAACATTACTATGTTCCGGTTTGAAGGGTACTGCAGCTAGCGAAATTACTGGGCTATTGAGACTAACCATCGCTAGTCTCAAAGTAATGAGCACCAAAGTAGCGATGCCCCGGACTTTGTTTTGTTACTCAGAGTTCTGTGTATCGCTGCAATGGTCATGGACAGGCGTTATCTCTTACCATCAGGAGAGCGTCTCGTTCGTCTCATTACTTTTAAATTAATTAAAAAAACCCCCGTTTTCGTTTTGAAGGTAGTTTATAATTCTTAGTGTAATTTCTATCATAAAAATATACCACGATGTGTAAGTTTGCGAATGAAACCGCGCGTTGCTAAAGGTTATTTATCTTACCTTCATCCATTATTTCGTATTTATATAAACAGTACGAAAATAATCTGAAAGAATGCGGGCAAAACGTACGCACATGCGTAAGTGAAATACGTTTCTATCGCCGGCTTCCCGCCATACGCCGTTTTGGATCGAGTACTACGGACTGTTTGGAGTAGGTAGGTACATTTTTTTAATGGTTGCTAGGCTTTGACCACAGCTCACCCGATGTTAAGTGAAGGTGTGGTCGAAGATGGTTTTTACACTAAGAATTATAAACTACCTTCAAAACGATAACGGGTGTCTTTCTTTCTTCCTTTTTACTCTATTAGTTTGTTTAGAAATCTGTCATAGAAGCGCGCATTGCCTGTGATCGAGGTTTATTAGGCATTTTTTTTTTAAGGATTGACAGGCTAGGTGATTGACCAAAGCTTACGTGATGTTAAGTGACGGTGTGCTCAAAGGTGGTAAAGCACACCTAGCCTGGACTGGAACTGGCTCTCAAGTGAGGCTGCCGGAACACACTGTGAGATGCTTGGCGGCAGATTTTCAACTTGAGGGTGGTAGCCTAGCTAGCCGAGTACTAGAAAGTATGACAATGAAACGGAAAAAAAATTAAAGTTTCTTTTTATGAAAAGGATACTAGGAGGTTGTCTAGGTAGGTACCACCGCAGTACCAGTTATTCTGCCACTAAGCAGTAGTGTGTAAACATTACTGTGTTCCGGTTTAAAGGTGACTGCAGCTAGCGAAATTACTGAGCTATTGAGACTAACCATCGAAAGTCTCAAAGTAATGAGCGCCAACGCAGTGATGCCCTGGACTTTGTTTTGTTACTCAATGTTCTGTGTATCGCTGCAATGGTCATGGACAAGCGTTATCACTTACCATCAGGAGAGCGTCTTGTTCGTCTCATAATTTTTTTTTAAAAACTGGGTATTGTTATTATTTTAATTTGACATTTTTTCTTTTGTGACATTAATATTAGATTTTGATTATTATTTTTGTATTCTATTTTGATATACATGTCAGCTTTCAAGCTTTATAATTTGCATGCCGAAAGGTTGCTTTTTGCTTGTTTTTCCTTTGTTACGTCTGTATTGTACCCATTAAGCAAATAAATTGATTATTGTAATAAATAGTGAAGAAAAAACAAACATTGTTTTGTTTGACAGCGAACCGATGAGATGACCTATCCAGAAAAGATATGAAATTTATTATTATAGTTGACTAAAGAAGCAGCTGTAGGTATAGCCAAAATGTTGGGCAAGAGGTCTTATTATGATAAATTACAATTTTGTTAAAAATAAAAGTCATGAGACATTTACACACAGCGCCATCTGACCCCAAACTAAGCAAAGCTTGTACTATGGAAGTCTGATAAGTGATAGAATACGTATCTATTTTTTTTTTGTAAATGAACAAACCAGACAGAACAGTCATTTGTTTATGCTAAGCAGTAGTGTGTAAACATTACTATGTTCCGGTTTGAAGGGTACTGCAGTTAGCGAATTTACTGGGCTATTGAGACTAACCATCGAAAGTCGCAAAGTAATGAGCGCCAAAGCAGCGATGCCTTGGACTTTATTTTCTTACTTAAAGTTCTGTGTATCGCTGCAATGGCCATGGACAGGCGTTATCTCTTACCATCAGGAGAGCGTCTCGTTCGTCTCATTACATTTTACATTAAAAAAAAATTACCATACAATGTTTGTCCTGGGTGTGGAATGGAACTCACATCCTACAGCTCTTGAAGCAGACATACTAACAATGAACCAACAGGGCTGTTTTAAAAAATGTAAAGCGGACACATACTGGTTCGTGATTTTAATTTTTAAAATGACTGATAAGTTTGGTCTATTATATTATCAGTTGACACCGAGGTCATGAGATTGATTATTATTAGAATTGAGATTCTAATATTGTAATCTTATTTGACTTTGTATATTTTATAATTAAACATTCTGATTATTTATTTCTAGCGGACGCCTCGCGTTATCACCCGCGTAGTTCCCGTTCCCGTGGGAATGCAGGGATAAAAAGTAGCCTATGTCACCCGGGGATAGCGTATCTTTCCAACGGTGAAATAATTTTTGAAATTGTTTCAGTAGTTTTTGAGTTTATTTGTTGGTGTAGATTGCCAGTATTGACATATTATTTATAGGTATGTAATGTAATTATTACCAATTTTATTGTGTTGTTGTATTTTCAATTAGTTCAATTCGTTTTATTTAAATAGAAAAATTATTTTGTACATTTATGATACTTATGCATTACTGTGTTCCGGGTTGAAGGATACCGCAGCTAGCGAAATTACTGGGCTGTTGAGACTAACCATCGAAAGTCTCCAAAGTAATGAGCGCCAAAGCAACGATGCCCTGGACTTTGTTTTGTTACTCCGAGTTCTGTGTATCGCTGCAATGGTCATGGACAGGCGTTATCTCTTACCATCAGGAGAGCGTCTCATTCGTCACATTATTTTTACATTAAAAAAAACTATTTTTACTAGTTTTTTTTTGTGCTTAATATTGTTAAAACGTCTCAAATAAATCGAAGCATATTATATCTATACAAGGTTACAAACTTGGGGCTTACTAAGTCTAAAAGTGGTCATTGTGCTCAACATTATGAACAACTTTTACTACGAAACAACTCTAATCGCGAATAAAAATCTCCCGTTCCATTAAAAAATATATTAACCTTTAACAAAATGTATGGGAAAGTTGTTTTTCTCGATCTCAGTTGCTTCCATCGAAAAAGTAGTTCAAAATAAGATTTACAAGTAATCTATTGCGACTTGGTGTAAATCCTAAGGTTATAACCTTGTATAGTAGGGTTGCCAACCCCAAATTTAAATAACTAGTATTTGAAGTTGGAAAAACCAGGACGCCGTAACAGTTGCAAAGTAGCACGCAAATTAAAAAAAAAACCGGCTAAGTGCGAATCGAACTCGCGCACTGAGGGTACCATTACCTACAAAAACGGCAAAAATCACGTTTGTTGTATGGGAATCCAATGAATTTTTATCTTTTCCAAAATTTCCTTAAATAACTATTTTATTCTTTTTTTTGTATTTGTTGTTATAGCTTATAGCGGCAACAGAAAAGCCTATATCATCTGTGAAAATGTTAACTGTCTAACTATCACCGTTCATGAGATGCAGCCTGGTGACAGATGGACAGACAGACGGACTGACGGATGACGGACAGTAGTCTGTGTTTGTGTGTCTGTGTGGTATCGTAGCTCCCGTAGCTAACGGATAAACCGATTTTGATTATTTTTTTTTGTTTGAAAGGTGATTTAGTGTGTTCTTAGCTGTGTTTGATGAAAATCGGTCCAACAGGGCCGCCGCCACAAAATGGCGGATTACCAACGATGTACTGGGTAGGTAGGTATGCCTATAAACTGAGGTAATACCTCATTTCGGATTGCACATTATTTTCACAACTTCCTCAATATAAATACTTGTAATTTAAATTTATACTTGTATCTACTACTTTGCTCCCCCAAATTAATATGCTTGAGGCACTAATCGAGTGTTCTTTGCCCATTTCGCGTTTGGCAGATTTCTTTCCTCAATACATTAGGTAGATATATTAGTTTGATCTTCATTAGACCACACCCAAAGAGTGCTACAACGAATATTTATGTGTTTTTTTAGTTCCTCTTCCTACCATGGCCAGTGCGACGCGCCAGGCGTGGCGTTCGTTTCCATTGGCGATGGGTGTGGTTTTAAGCGCGATCTCGATAGTTACTAATGGGTGACAATTTTCTAAAACCTACCTACAAGTAAAAAACAAAATTTATAAACGATAAAAGTTCATTGGATTCACAAACAACCCGAAGTCCTAAACACACTAAAAATAGAAACTTATTCCTAGGCGTCGCTAAAATAATATCCCGCCATTTTTCATTTCGTAAAGTAAAAGTCGTTATATGCCATTAAACTATTATTTATGATGTAAGTAAACAATACACACTAGATCTGAACATAAAAAAAATTACAATAATAACTGTCTTAAAATAACTTTTTCCAAATTTTAATAATTTCCGAAAGATAGAAATGTTACTGTTATTGCCGGACGCTGGTATTATTCTTTTTTATTATTAGTCCACTTGAAGGAGTTTTAAACAATCTAAAACGAGAAAAAATCCTCTATTGATATTCCATGACAGTAGGCGTCGACTAGCCGCCGCGTCGACCCCAAATTCGGTATGTAAAGTTTTTTTTTTGTATTTATTTTATATTTTTTACTGATAGTAAACTTTATTTTATGAAACTAATTTGAATATTTTGGCTTTCTATGCGGTAGTTTAATTCTAACACATTTTCAAACTTTTTATAGTTATGACGTCATAACATTGGCTGAATATGTAAAATATGTGCACCTTTTTTAGGCACTGAAAGAATCCTTATACAGCCAAGGACATGACGTCATTAGAAGTTAATTGAAAGTCAAATTTATTTTATGTATTTTATTAAAATAAACCCCGTCTCATAGTTTAAAGAGTTTTAAACGGAAAAATCATGTACAGGAATGTAATATTTCGAAATGGTTTTGGAATCAGCAAAGTATTTTTTTTCTTTACATACCGAATTCTGGACTATCAGAGAATATAAACACTTGGGTTGTATTCAGTCTACTCAAAATAAAACATTACAAATTAATTTTACGACGGATCGTAAACGTCTCATTTGAAATTTAAATGATCGAACCACATGAAACTCGGCCATGAAAGCATCTTCGCATCATAACAGTAAAAATGTATTTATATACCTCCTTTATCTAGCATCTAGCATAAAACTTTAATACACGAAAACGTAAAAATATATGTTAAAAAACAACAATACAAAAAAAAACTTGCAGTAAGTAATCATTAAAAAAAAGACGTTAATTTTCTTTATAATATCACTAAGTCGCACTATGTTCCGGGGCACACGTTTTTCCTAACACATTTGCAACTTGCGACCCACAATGTAACCTTATAAATTATCTACGCAATAAATATCAGTAAGAAAAATGTACCATAATAATGTCATACAACAATAATAATTAAAGATCACAAAAAAACTCACTTTTTCTGAATACGTTGGAGAAACTGAATTTACACAAGGACACGGCGTGACAAGCGAAGTGTTGCCGGCGAGTAACTGCCAGACCAGACAGACCGAGTTACTGAACAACTGAACCGAATGAATGAATGAAACTGGCTGACAATATAGGGTTGCCAATTCGATACCATAGACACCTAGATGCGAAATAGTGATGTAGTGTGCTTCATTCAGCGTATTCGAACATTTGGAACAACCTCGCTTCGAAATACCTCGAAGTTCGAACATGAAGTTTATCACTTCACTCAGCGATTTTTGGTACGCGAGTCGACATCAATCAAAGTTTTATTCTTTATTTGTTTCACCCACGGACGGAATAGGAGACAAGGAACAATTTGTTTACAGTGGTTTCACCTACTTTTTTATTTTACTGCATGACATCTGCATTTTTAGGGTTCCGTACCCAAAGGGCAAAAACGGGACCCTATTACTGAGACTTCGCTGTCCGTCCGTCCGTCCGTCACCAGGCTGTATCTCAAGAACGGTGATAGCTAGACAGTTGAAATTTTCACAGATGATGTATTTCTATTGCCGCTATTACAAAAAATACTAAAAAAAAACTGAAAAAAAGCAGTGATGCCCTGGACTTTGTTTTGTTACTTCGAGTTCTGTGTATCACTGCAATGGTCATGGACAAGCGTTACCTCTTACCATCAGGAGAGCGTCTCGTTCGTCTCATTATTTTACACATTAAAAAAAAAATTTAGGGGTAGGCTCCCATACAACAAACTTTATTTTTATAGATAATGGTACGGAACCCTTCGTGCGCGAGTCCGAATCGCACTTGGTCGGTTTTTTTACACAACTGCCCAAAAATGCCATGTGTCGCCAATATATCGAAACTTCAAAAGAACGTTGTTGTTTGATATTTTTGATAAAAAATTATTAAAGTGTGGTCGAAGATGGTAAAGCACACCTAGCCTGGAATGGAACTGGCTCCGGAACACACCGTTAGATGCTTGGCGGCAGATTTTCAACTTGAGGGTGGTAGCTAGCCAGCCGAGTACTAGAAAGTACCCTACCACCATGCTATGGTTTCCTCACGATGTTTTTCCTTCACCGGCAGCTCAAACTCATTGTTGGGGTTTGAACTCACGCCTTTCGGCATGCGAACCGACCGCGCTAACCACTGAGCTATCATCGTTACAACATCGAATCGTAACGAATAGTCTCCGAAACTACTGGACCAATCGCAATAATTCTTTTATCACTAGAATGCTACATTATCACTGAGTGACATACGCTATATGACAGCCCCGTTGGCTCATTGGTAGTATATCTGCCTTGAGAGCTGTAGGGCGTGGGTTCGATTCCCACTCAGGGCAAACATTTTGTGAATAAACAAATGTTTGTTCTGTGTCTGGGTGTTTTGTATGCATTATAAGTATGTATTTACAAAAAAAAAGTATTTATGTATTCTATCAGTTATCTGACTTCCATCACACAAGCTCTGCTTAGTTTGGGGCCAGATGGCGCTGTGTGTATTGTATAGTCCTACGATATTAGTCTTACGACGATATATTCATATTGTTGATCTAGTTTTGTTTTCCTTTGCAAAGCCGGAGCAACCTGCTAGTTACATATAAACCTTCGTCTTGAACCACTCTGTCTAATGACTTTGTTTTATACTATGTATAGAAGATAGAGAACAAACATTTCACATTTGTTTGCCCTGTTATGGTTATTATGAGCGTCCCAAATTATTTATCGGACATTGATCCAGTGCGAGTACCTAAGAATTTTATTTAACACTAGCAGCTCGTGCCGGCTTCGCACCGGAAAACAAATGTCACTCAGTTTTCTTGGTGGTAGATCTCCTTAGCAGGGGGTCATCTAGGTAGGTACCACCGCAGTATCAGATATTCTGCCGCCAAGCAGTAGTGTGTAAACATTACTGTGTTCCGATTTAAAGGGTACTGCAGTTAGCGAAATTACTGGGCTGTTGAGACGAACCATCTAAAGTATCAAAGTAATGAGCACCAAAGCAGCGATGCCCTGGACTTTGTTATGTTACTCAAAGTTCTGTGTATCGGTGCAATGGTCATGGACAGGCGTGATCTCTTACCATCAGGAGAGCGTCACGTTCGTCTCATTATTTTTCACATAAAAAAAAGTGATAATGTAGCATTCTAATGATGAAAGAATTTTATTATTCAGATCGGTCCAGTAGTGTCGGAGCTTATTCAATACAAACAAACAAAAAATCAAATCTTTCCTCTTTAATAGTGTAGAATGTAGATGTAGGTGACGACAGTAATAGTTAGACATATTATGATATTGCGGACTTATTTGTAGCTGTCAATTTGCTCTACAAAACTTCACTTTATTGTCAATAGATTTCGCAGCGCATTCTAAGTAAGGGTTTTTTCGGTAAATTTTTCACAGCTCGGCTTACATTATTGAAGTTTCCAAACGGATCCCTAACTGTTTTTTAAATAAAATATAGCCTATGTCCATCACGGATAATGTAGTATTCTAATGATGAAATAATTATTAAGATCGGTCCAGTAGTTTTAAAAAAATCTCTTTATAATAGTGTAGATAAACTCTAAAATACCGTAGCCATCCATGTAAACAATAAATGTTTTTGCATTATAATAACACAAGGCATGAGTTCCTAGCGCCAAACAGGGTCAAACCGGTTTTTTGTCGAAGTTTAACCTTCAAAACGCGTTGTAAACTGTCTGCCTTGAAACTCCAAAACTAGCAGTGAGAAATTGAAAACGGCATGATTGATCTCTTAAAGAAGACTTTTATATAAACGTAATAATATCAGAGACTCAATGTCTTCATCGTTCTTGAAATCGATTTCGTTGTTTTTTTATGTTTGACAAGCTTAATATTTGACCGCTGCTCACCTGATGTTAATGTGGTTCGATTTCCATTCAAATAAATTTTACCATTTATGGAGCATTTAATGATAAAATTTATAATTTTAAAGTGAAATCAAAGCTGGCTACGAATAAATTCATAAATTTGATTTTTTGCTAATATAATCTACTGTTTTATCCTAACTCCTATTATACGAAAATTTTGTAGGTAGCTATATTAGTGGTTAGTGCGGTCGGTTTACACGCTGAAGGGCGTATGTAGGTACAAACTCTAACAATACGCTAGAAGTGAAGGAAAACATCATCAGGAAAGCATGGTGGTACATTTATTTTCATTTTTATGTAAATGCTCTCCTGATGGTAAGAGATAACGCATGCCCATGACCATTGCATCAATACACAGAACTTTGAGTAGCAAAAGAAAGTCCGGGACATCGCTGCTTTGGCGCTCATTATTTTCGAGACTTTTGATGGTTAGTCGAGACTACTTTAGTAAATTCCGATGTGGCATTAAGATCTTTAGAATATTTTATCCATAAGATGTATAAGTCGTATGACTGAATCGATATTCTTAGGAACATAAAGTGTTGCCAAAATAGTCCACTTTATCCATTTGTATTCTAAGATAACTGCGACACAGGACGTACCTACCTGCATACATATTATCATAGGTAGGTATCTATCATACCTAATCATGATTTTAGTTTCGCATAACTAAGCAGACAATAAAATCGCGTCACTTCTTGAAACAGAAAACAAGGACTCTGCTAGGCGAACGAAATTTAAGGATTACGATAATTATGTTATTATTTACGCTGAAGCTCATGAAAATAGACTTCATCAACATGTGAATGTCGAGGCTATCCAGCTTCTCGACAACACGGATATAGTAAGAAGACTAAAAAGGACAAACCCTTTTGAGATAAGTGTATTAAGTTAGTAATGTCAGTGCAGTGAGTGAGTGTAAACACCGTGAAACCATAGCATGGTGGCAGCGTACTTTCTAGTAGGTACTCGGCTGGCTAGCTACCACCCTCAAGTTGAAAATCTGCCGCCAAGCATCTAACGGTGTGTTCCGGCAGCCTCACTTGAGAGCCAGTTCCATTCCAAGCTAGGTGTGCTTTACCATCTTCGACCACACCTTCACTTAACATCAGGTGTGCTGTGGTCAAACAACTAGCCTGTCAACCTTTTCAAAGTCACTTCATAATATGATTAATACCTACATTTTGTTTCAGGAAGGTTACTAATATATATATAAGGCCATAAATAAGGCCATAAATAAATGCTGGATTTATGGCCTGCTGTGGTGCGCTGTGCTTGGCTGCGCTGCGCTGTAGATAAGGGTTTAAAAATGGTTATCGTTTTTTGTATAGCCAAGTGCCCGCTTGATGTTCCTCTTGTACTACAAATGTGTTATAAAAATAGCTAGGTTTATATTGACCTTTTGATACGAGTAACGGAAATGATGAGGCCACCGTTAATAAATTTGTTATCAGGGATTCATAAGCGTTTAGGTAGTAATCTGGGGAAACACAGCATGCCTGAAATGCCTTTACAAACTATGAAACATTATTTCGTTTTCGTTGATTAATGCTTACAAGTCAAAGACTATGTCGAAAGCTATGTGAAAACAGAACTATTTGAATGTTCAATGTTTATATTTAGTTTATTTCCGCTTAACCGTCGTTCCAGTTCCAACAGTGACGAGGAGACTTAAATTTAACTAATTTTACACTGCTTATTTATTAAAACCCTAATCTTACTTAAAATCTAGAACTCATAAACTTAGAAATATTCTTAATTTGACAAATATAAAAAATTAAAACTACAAAAAATCTAATTAAAATAATCAAGAATCCTCCTCTCTGCAGTAACCACATTCAAAATGAACTTCCGCAAAGTAACGCCTGAATCAATCAATTAACAAAACTATTTAGTTACTTTATTTAAAAAAAACCGTTATTTTTTTTACTTTGAGCCATGCTCGCCATGTTGTTATACAAAAAGTGATAAGTACTGAAAGATTTCAGTTACTGTCGAAAATAGGGAAGGTGTAATCCATGGCATCTTTAATGGGTTCTATTTCTGAATTATACACTGAGTTTTGGTATACGAATATGTCCGTCTGCCATACGTCTGCCAACAGAACAACAGAAAACAGAACAACAAAAAACGGAACAATAGAACAGCAGAAAACAGAACAAGAAAACAACAGAACAACAGAAAACAAAATAAAATACGTAGAATAACTGGCAGTGGGTGGAAGCCGAAGATCGGGCTGAGTAGCGTGTCTTTGGAGAGGCCTATGTCCAGTGTTATTTAAAATAGGTTTGCGTTTGACCACACTCTGCCTGATGTTAAACAGTAGTGTTTAACATGAGGTTGCATGATGAATGTAACTATTGCTCTTTTACACAAACATGTTTCATATCTCTCTGAATCTGTACACAATTTTTAACTCAACGCGAACGTAGTCGCGGGCGCAAGCTAATCTATACTATTATGAAGAGGGAAGTTTTGATTGTTTGTTTGTAGCGAGGCTCTGGGTCGCTGGCAAAGTAGCTCCGGTGGATGAAAAGCAGTCTGCCTGTTGTGATGGTGAACATCCTACCCTATCGTAGTATTTTATTTTTTAAATATGTATACATTTATACCAGGTCCAGTAGACAGTCCGACCATCTTATCTGTTCAGTTGAGAGTGGCGCTAGTGTAGAATTTGGTATTGTCACCTAAGAAATTCGTCAAGAAAAAAGAAAAATCAAAACATAGGGCAGTCTTTCAGGCCAATCTTCAATCTGCACTGCTATCATAAGATAGAATATTTTGTATTTTGTATTTGTAATAAAACTAAAAAAAAATGCGGAATAAAATGGTTTTTTTTAATTGTTGTCATGGGCTCTTAGTTCAATTGGCCGCCTTCCAGGAATTCCAAACATAATGATAATTGATATCCTTGAAGTATTGTTATGTATGGTTTTCTCTCGATTTTTTCACGAGCTACTAAGTGATTGTTGGGATAACAACTGTTGCCTTGCGGTGTGCGACCTTACGCCAAAAACTATGCTGACATCGCTATCAAAGTTGAGGATACATAAAAATTTACAACAAATTAAGGCATAATGTATTTACCATTGTAATCGTTGTTAATCACTCATCGAGTCGGAGTGATTGGTATAAATTCTGAGGTTTGCGGTCCACAACCGCAAAGCCATTTCCGTTCGGGATACAACTTCCACAATGCGCTTCAAAACCAAGCTTCGCAACACGCATTGTTCTTTTATTATTTATTATACATAAATAAAAATATTAATAGTAAAAAAAAATAATTATTAAGTATATATTTTTTTTTTACTATTAATAGATCTACGTTTAGCCACCAACTCGCCTCATGCAAAGCGACGGTGTGGCCGAGGATGGAGCACGCTGATCCAGAAGAAATCTATTCACTCTAGCCTTAAAAACGTTCAAATTGTAATTTATGGGAAACAGGGAAGCCGGCAATGAGTTCCATTCGTGGGTCGTGCGCATCAAAAAAGTAGAGCGGAATCGCTGCGTACGAATAATGGGAACGTCCACGAGGAACGGATGGTAATGTGCCGTTTTTCTGCTCGTCCTGTGGTGGAACGGAGACGGTGGGATGAGGTCATGGAGCTCCTGCGAACACTCCCCGAAATTAGGTTATTAACACGCGTTGACTTTATTAAAGTTATAGATAAATTTATTTGCTTAACAAGTTTAACTTATAGATAAATTTATTTACTACAAGGGAAATTATTGAACATTAAAAAAAAAAAAGTAGCTAGATATTAATTTGTATACATTTGTGTGTTATTTCTGTCAATGAGTTCTACTCACCCCTCACTATACATTGTTCTACTCTTCAGTTTGCTATACATTCATTGTATCTACGTTAGAGCGCCACAATGAAATGACATCATCGACATCGTTTTTGTCTAATCTAACAAACTTATCTATGCAGAGGATTGAGGGCGCCAGCAACGCATTTGTCAATGACCGTCGATAGACTATACTACAAAAAAATGGTTTCTCTATTTCGGCAACTTAACAGATAGATTCGATCTATAGTGATGACCTTGAGGCGCCCGCCTCGTTTGGGGCACAAGGCAGATGCAAACTAAGGACGGGAAAGCAGGGGCTTTTGGCTCTGGTAGTCATTATTAGAGTATTTTTTTAATGGCGGTAAAACTGTGTGAAATAAAGCTTAGATTTACGTCGCAAGCTTTCTTTTCAGTGCAATATATTATATTATATTATAATATGTTATATAAGACCAAGATTTTTGGCGGGAACGCGGAAGAAGTCGTTGTATTTTTTCCAAAACTAGTGTTTTGTCGAGTGTTTATGCATAAAAATGGTGGTTTTTTTATTTAAAGTGCTACTTTACTAAAACATGACTGGACTTGACCAAAACTGGACTTTGACTATAACTAAAGCTAAGAGGCAACTTATTTAACAAATGAAACTTGAAAATGTAAAACATTTGACACTGGCAAATGCACGAAATGCGACGCAAAACCAAAGAAAAAAAATTGGGCACGTTGTCAAAGCCGTCCACCAAAACTGAAATGTTTTTTATTTTTTCAATTTTGAAAAAAATTATTGCTTCCTGAATCCATCACCATAACGTGTGCATGTCTGAGTGCGGCCGGCGCCGCGCCGACCGCTATAAAAAACTTGTATTTCATTATAGCTATACTTACATACCTATATAGTACTACACTCGTAGTACAATGTATTTGCTTACTACGTAAGTAGGTACTAATAGCGTGTGACCTTTTAAAAGCTGAAATATATTACTTTTTTGACATTTCCGCTTAATGTTGCCCTACTGCAGTTCTATCGCTATACGTAGGACAGCTGGCGGTGGATAGAAGCGAAAAGCTGAAGATCGGGCTGAGTGGCGTGTCTTAGGAGAGGCCTATGTCCAGCAGTGAACTTCGATAGGCTGATGATGATGAGATCTTCTTAACAGGTTGGTATTGCCGCCACGCCTTAATGTAAACGTTCCGTTCAGGTACTGCAGCTAGCGAAATTTCAAGGCTATTGAGACTAATCATCGAATGTCGTGAACTTCAAATCCTGTCTGCGATGATTTTATATCTCCAGTAATTTATTAGTAGGTAAATACGTATAGGCGAGCAAGAAAATAAATAAATATCGCAGGGCATTACACATAGTGCCATCTGACCCCAAACTAAGCAAAGCTTGTAGGTACATATACTATGGAAGTCAGATAATTGATAGGATACTTAAATACTTTTTTTTGTAAATACATACATACTTATATTACATACAGTACCTACTTACACCCAGACACAGAACAAACATTATTTTGTTTATATAACACTTTTTTTTAATTAACCAGCCGCTGCGTTCCTCTCAGGCAGCTCTTTGAACAGGAACTTTCGACCAATAACTAACATAATTTGTAAATTATTACACTACCTAAAATCACAACTTATGTTACTTGATTTTATGATGTGACATTAAAAAATACAGACTATAAAATATGTGACACTGAAAAAATGCACAAAGTACGACGCCAATGACACAGAAAAAAACTTGTTTTTATATTTTTATTTTTTAATGGTTGACAGGCTAGGTGTTTGACCACAGCTCACCTGATGTCAAGTGAAGGTGTGGCCGAAGATGGTAAAGCACACCTAGCCTGGAATGCAACTGGCTATATATGATGCCATGATGCCATAAATCTATTTTGGAGCAGGTGACCAGTTATATATCGGTGACATTGGGGTCACTGTACTCTTAAACCCTAACTTACTTGTGACTTGTGACACTAGTTAATAAGGTTTTTTGTTCTCTGTACTCTTTACTATATATGATGTGCACAATAAAGAGTTATATCTATCTATCTATATCTATCTTAGTAAGTAGACATAAAATATGAAATCTTATAGAAACCTCTATTACTCTGATCAACTTTATTCTATTTCAACAGGATTCTCGAAACTGACAGTCAGGTTTTTTTTAGTTGGCTTCGAATGTTGGCATTGTTTTTCATCTGTATTAAGATCAATGCTTGGGCTTTTCTTAAAATCTTTCAATAATCCTGTAGGCATAGCTGGTAAGTCCATTTGGGATCTTTGAGGAATTGTAAATACAACACCACCTCGATTCTGAACTATCGAAGGATATAATCCACTTTTTTTTTCTTTCGTTGGAGTGGAGAATAGAACGATCTCTCCATTGGCGTCCTTAGGTTTTTCACTATACGTCTTGCCGGATTGCTTACAGGAAAAGTCTTGATAGTAATTAGGTTGTCTGCACATTTCGTAGTGATAGCTTCTAACAATCAGTATGAAGTAAAATGTAATCACTGAAATAGAAAAAAAAAACAAAAGTTAAGAATCACTAAATGACTGAAGTCGCGTTTCGCGTATAGTCCATATTAAACTACGCAAACACCAAGGACCACGGACCGATGATGGGCGAACGTGGATCACAAGGCACCAAAGTGAGAAGCCGCCCATGTGCTAGATGGGCGGATGAAATATTGTCATTGGCGGCTTGAAATTGGCTAGATACGGCTAAGGACAGATCACAGTGGAATTCCTCGGAGGCGGCTTTTACCCCAAAAGTCCATACATAGTTCACTACATTAATAATTTTTTTTTATGTGAAAGTAATGAGACGAACGAGACACTCTCCTGATAGTAAGAACTGACGCCTCTCCAAAACTATTGCAGCGACAGAGAGCATTGAGTAGCAAAACAAAGTCCTGGGCATCGCTGCATTGGCGTTCATTACTTTGATACTTTCGATGGTTAGTCTCAATAGCCCTGTAATTTCGCTAGCTGCAGTACCCTGTAAACCGGAACACAGTAATGTGTACACACTACTGCTTGAGGGTAGAATATCCGCGGTGGTTACCTAGACCTCCTGATAAGAAGATCTAACACCAAGTAGTTTGTAGTAATTTCTATGGATACCTTATCTCTCTCACACCCGTTCAT
This sequence comes from Biston betularia, assembly GCA_905404145.2. NCBI lineage: Eukaryota > Metazoa > Arthropoda > Insecta > Lepidoptera > Geometridae > Biston > Biston betularia. The sequence continues at coordinate 2,126,501 of FR989874.1, read as the reverse complement.
AAAACACGTCCATCCTACTCTGCCGGAAAGACTGGGACCACAGATCTCTAAAATATAATTATCTCTATGACTGGGACAGTATGAAATTGCGTGGGGAATCCCTGCTTAACTTGTCATTGGCTGATTCAGTGTGAACCATACGTAGGTACAATATTAAAAAGTTAAAAAACCCACCAATAATAGAAGTCGGTTGAACTGAAGATAAAATTACGGTATTTTCGCGTAATATAGTGGCATTATGATACTACATACTACACATCTATCTATATCTATATATCTATCTATCCATACTGTACTATTATAAAGAGAAAAGTTTTGATTGTTTGTTTGTTTGTATTGAATAGGCTCAAGATTCAATATTTTATTGCTCCGAAACTACTGGACCGATTTCAAAACTTATTTCACCGTTGGGTAGCTACACTATCCCCGGGTGACATAAGCTACTTTTTATCCCTGTATTCCCATGGGAACGGGAACTAGGCTCTGAAACTACTGGCCTAATTCCAAAAATTCTTTCACCGTTGGGAAGCTACTGTATCCCCGGGTGACATAGGCTACTTTTTTACCTGTATTCCCACGGGAACGGGAACTACGCTGGTGAAACCGCGAGGCGACCGCTAGTTATTTAATAATGACATAAGTAGTTCAATTATACAACGAAATTCATCAATGATCCTGGATTACCTACGTCCATCTCAGGTAAGCTCTTATTGAATCCGTAGTTTCAACCAGCAAACCCTTTCTTATAGCTATTATACTTACAGATACGCAAGGAATTTCCCGCGACGATAAGCCAGAACATAACATTTTCTGTTTCAGCTTCTTTAATCGCTTTGAAAATTACTATGGCTATGAATGAAACTTCACAAAATATATAGCCCATGTACCATATTTCCAAATGATCTGGTCTTTTCTGTAAAAAAACAAAGCTGACATAAATCTCGACTTTACGATTTTATTTTTATTTGAAAAACCATAGTTATGGGATGATACAATAAGTCTATACAGGGTTGTAAGCTTGGGATATACTCAACCGAAAGAAGCTATTTCAAACATCTTGTTGAAGGTCAATGATAATAATTTTTAAATATGAATGGAAATATGACCTGTAACTTTGGTGTTATTAATAAATGATTTGTATTTGTATTTGATATTTTTCTATACAACAGCTGAGGGCCTAGTACAGTAAAATTCCAGTAACGATAACGCTAATTGAAAAGCCAAAAATGTACAGAGAGACATAAGCATCCCACGTGACATATCGAATTATCTACTACCTAAACATTACCTAATATTTTTTGATGTTTTATTTTTTGTAATTTTTATTGCTAGAAATTTCACAATATTATTAGGACTAGCCTGATGACGTCACTGACAAAAGAACCGCTGCACGACAAATTTTTAGGTACAGACTTGTTCTATCTGTTGAGACCTCGACCGTTCTTATCGTATTATTAGTCTCGTAGTTTTTTTATGACAAGCTATTTGACCACAGCTCACCTGATGTTCACTGACGGTGTGGTCAAAGATGGTAAAGCACGCCTAGCCCGGAATGAAACTGCCGGGACACAGCGTTAGGTGCTTGGCGGCAGATTTTGGTAGCTAACCAGCCGAGTACTAGAATATACCCCAACACCATGCTATGGTTTCCTTATGATGATTGCGTTCACCAGCAGCTAAAGCTCTTTGTTGGAATTTGAACCCACGCCCTTCAGCGTATGAACCGACCGCGCTATCAACGCTACAAAATAGAAGTATTAGCACTTGAAATCTGACGGTATAGAAAATTTTACTGGCGAGCGAATAGACGTTTTCAAGTCAAAAGAGAAAAATATGATGTGATTTTTTTTTACACTGACGCCAAACCTGTAAGATGGATTTTAACAAATGACGTAAAATTCCAAGTAAACTAATAAACATACAAATAAATAAGGTTTGATTATAGCAAGCGTAGAATCATCATTATGTTCATATTTTCCTTCTAGAAACTCTAGCTCATTTAACGAGGATACTTATAAAGGCATGAAATGATAACTTATGAAAACTATACTCAGTTCAGTCCGATTATGAAACACAGTTTTTATTAGTTTGAAGTTGTTGAAACTTATTTTAATTCCGAGTCAGTTTTTGTAAACTGTCCCACGCTGGCCAAGTGCGGGTTGGCGGACACAATATCTTCGAGTTCTTGTAAGAACTCTCAGACATGTAGTGTAGGTTTCCTTACGATGTTCCTTCTAGGGGTGTGACTTAGAGGAGAAAAAAACAATTAATAAATAATCGATTTTTCTCTCTGTAAAATAAATCGATGTGTAAAAAATCGATACTCTAAAAAATAATCGTTTTTTTTCTAATTATTCGAAAAGTTGCATCTTTTTTTGTACATAATAATAAAATTGCTAAGTCGATAATAACTAACAAAACAATCTGATGGTTTTAAAATTGAAAAACAAACCAACCTTAAATAATGAGAAAACTGAATAACATTATCGATTTTTAATATTTAGGTACCTATGTAGAGATGGCGCCATTTTTCGCCTGACAAGTGACATTCCTTTTTTACATTTAGTTACAACACGCGTTTTGTCTCTTATCTCACAGATGGCGCGGTTTGCAAGATTCGATTAAAATGCGTAAACTTAAAAAAAGAGAGTAATAATTAATAAAAAAATTCCGGTTTTTAATAAATCGATCGATTTAAAAATTGATTTTTAATAGATCGATTATATTAATTACTCTAAAACATACTTACTTCAAGTAAACCAATGTATAGAGCAGCACACAAAGCTAGCTTCACGCACGTAAATATCAATAACAAGGCCAGCATCCATCTAAGAAGGTATATATACCCAAATAGGTGTTCCAAGTAAAAGCTATTGAATATAGCCGCGAAGTAAACGATCAAAAATGTAAACTCTACCATCTGAAATATAAATAAAAAAATTAAATGTTTTTTTTTTAAATATCATAGGACATTACACACAACGCCATCTGACCCCAAACTAAGCAAATCTTGTGCAATGGAAGTCAGATAACTGATAGAATACTTAAATAGTTTTTTTTTAATACATACTTATAATAAGTACATACAGTACACCCAGACACAGAACAAACATTTGCTTATATCACAAAATGCATGTCCTGTGTGGTAATCGAACCCATGCCCTTCAGCTTTTAGCAGACATACTACCAATAAACAAAAACAAAGCTGTCGTAATAAGTAAATTTAAAAAAAAAAACAAAAAAATGTTTTCGTGATTTTTTTAAAGAAATCTCTGACACGTTGTTCATGACATATTTTCATTTACTGCAATACACTTTGTAGAGTACTAGCGGACGCCTCGCGGTTTCGCCCGCGTAGTTCCCGTTTTCGTGGGAATACAGGGATAAAAAGTAGCTTATGTCACCCGGGGATAGTGCAGCTTCCCAACGGTGTAAGAATTTTTAAAATCGGTTCAGTAGTTTCGGAGCCTATTCAATACAAAGAAACAAACAATCAAATCTTTCCTCTTTATAATAGTACTAGCGGATGCCTCGCGGTTTTACCCGCGTAGTTCCCGTTTCAGTGCGAATACAGGGATAAAAAGTAGCTTATGTTATCCGGGGATAGCGTAGCTTCCCAACGGTGAAAGAATTTTTGAAATCGGTTCAGTAGTTTTGGAGCCTATTCAGTACAAACAAATCTTTCATCTTTATAATAGTATTAGATACACACCTCCTTAAAAAAAACATGATCCGTGCCGTGGAATTTGCACCTAGAGGAAGTTATTAACAATACTAATGTATTGTTAATACTAATGTACCTATTGTTAATAACTTCCTCTAGGTATTCTATACTTATAGAATTTTTTAACTTAAAAAAAAAAAATCTCCTTACCGCACAGATCAATGCAATGATAGCAGTGCCCAATCGTAGATTCACGAAAAAACAAAAATGTTTTAATCTCAACGCCATTATGGAGTTGGAAAACTGAATTAATTAATAACACCTTTAATATGGATCCATCATAAGCAACAATGATTCTAAAGTCAATACATAAGGTCTACTAATAACACAATGTCGTCTCAAGGGAAAAAGGATAGCTAGCTTAACGCCGGTCTCACACGGGAAAACCATGCGATGATAGCTCAGAGGTTAGCGTGGTCGCTTCACCGAAGGGCGTGGATTCGAACTCTAACAATGAACTTTTGTTGTTTTACATTTAGAGGTGTTATCGTTTAGCCAGATTGTTATGCAACTAAATAAAAATCCGTTGTATTACATTCGTGCTTCTGAAAAAAAAAATTCATTGTGGGATAGATATAACTGATTGTTATAGTCGTTTTTATCTCAATAAATAAATATAAAATATAAACATAGCTAGCCGCTGCATAATCAAGCGTGTCATAAACTGCTTGACTAGCGTTTAGTCTAAATTTATGACATTATTTTAAATACATAAGAACCTTGCCAATCATATTTTTTCGTTAGGTCGATTTTTTTTCTACGTTTTATAATGACAATCCAACTAAACTTTGATACGCTGTTTTACAAAATTCCTGTTATGTTTTTTTGGCATCCCTGTTGGTTCATTGGTAGTATGTCTGCTCCAAGAGCTGAAGGGCGTGGGTTCGATTCCCACCCAGGATAAACATTTTGTGGTATAATCAAAAATGATTGTTCTATGTCTAGGTGTTCTGTATTCATTATACTGCTAAGTAAAAAAGTATTCAAGTATTCTATCAGTTATCTGACTTCCATAGTACAAGCTTTGCTTAGTTTGAGGTCAGATGCCCTACGTTATTCATTATTATGTAATACTACGAATTTTACAATATGACTGCGTATGCACCGTTTGGGTTTTATGCAATGTTTGCCGACCGCTCACGTTCTTTCAACAAAAACCCTAACGTGTTTGAAATCAGTTTTTGGTGTCTTCGTGTAAGACTAGCTTTAGTGACGTGTTTCATGAGTATATATACCATTTAGTACCATTACGTACTGAGTATTAAAGTTATTGTAATATCAGAACGATATAAGGAAAACTATTGATGACAGTTGTTTAGTCAATTAAAAATAGAATACATAATATTATTATAACAAATTGTTTTAAATTTTGTTATTCAATGGTTGGTTGGTTAGCTTGTTGTTAGACCATAGCTCACCTGATAGAGTGACGGTGTGGTCGAAGACGGTAAACACATCTAGCTGAAATGGTATCTACTAGCTCTCAAGTGAGGCTGCCGGAACACACCGTTAGGTGCTTGGCAACAGATTTCCAACTTGAGGGTTTGTAGCTAGTCAGCCGAGTAAGTACTAGAGAGTACCCTACCACCATACTATGGTTTCCTCACGATGTTTTCCTTCACCGGCAGCTCAAGCTCATTGTTGGGGTTTGATTGAACCCACGCCTTAATAAAATGATTGAAGAATTATGTGACCTAAACGTTTTTGATGTGAATTGAAAAGGGATACTGTCCTTTTCCTGCAGTTTAAGGATAATTGAACTTGTACGGAATGCATAGAAGTGACGTCAAACCTAGCTATATAGCGCACTCTTTCTGCCGTGAAATAAGAATTTTTATAATTATCATACATAATTATTATTAATATTCTTCTGAAAAACAGTAAAATAGTTAATTTGAAAGGTTTTTTATAGCGATGATAGCTCAGTAGTTAGCGTGGTCGGCTGGTCAGTTCACACGCCGAAGGATGTGGGTTCAAACCCCAACAATGAGTTGGAGCTGCCGGTGAAGGAAAACATTGTGAAGAAAGCATAGCGTGGTAGTAGGTTATTTTCTAGTACTCGGCTGGCTAGCTACCACCCTCAAGTTGAAAATCTGCTGCCAAGCACGTAACAGTGTGTTCCGTTGCTTTACCATTTTTAACCACACCTTCATTTAACATCTGGTGAGCTGTGGTCAAACAACTAGCTTGCAAAACATTAAAAAAATTCACCAGGACATTAACTACTTATGTATTTAATTAAACACGTACATCCTCCATATTATTTTAATTTAAATTGATAGTAGTTAAAACAGTAAAAATACAATTAAGTCGTTTGTAACCATACTGTTTAAGAATAAGAAATAAGTATAAATTAAATAACTAAGTAAATAGTTACATACATTCCCATTATTGTGTCATCTACAAAATGCACACAAAATTATAGATAAGATTAGCACAATATAATAAAACAAATACACATTCTACTATGCCAAAGTATATCGAATGAAATGATCATACAAAAAAAAAAAATGTTATGGCCAATTTGCAACATATGACCACGAAATATCTTCACGATTAAACTAGTCGGTTGGGCTTTGGCGGGAACGCGGTGAGTCGTGTCGCTCCGTTATATTTTTTTCCAAAACTAGTGTTCTGTTGAGTGTTTATGCTTAAAAATGGTGGTGTTTTATTCACATAAAGTGCCGAATCACAAGCACGAGTGTGGGAAAATGATATAATGTGGTGAAAAATGACTTTTTGTGTTGCTTCCAAAACTCCATCAAAGCTTTATAATAAAGTAGCCACTACTTTACTAAAGCATGACTGGACTTGACTGACACGGACTGGACTTTGACTACTTTTTAACTTATGACACTTGAAAATATCAAGCACTTGACACTGGTAAAAGCACAAAATGCGATGCCAAAATCAAAGAAGAAGAAGAACGTGACAGATTGTGTCAGATTAAATTTGACAGGCTTATGATACTTAGAGACAGTCTGGGACAGTAGGTCAGTAGCTGTCAGTTAGTACCTACTTACTTGCAATATCTAGACACAAATTATTTAAATTGTTCTACACGCTGGATAGATCTGATTAAAACAGTAACTATTTTACTATACAGGAAATTCACGAATCGGACCGAATTACTAAGAGATTTTTAATTTTATTTTTAGATTTTGATTTCGTTTTTAATTTTAATTTGCTAAATGCGTTGCCTTTTTAAGGAAGCACCCCATGCAATTCTTAAATTCATATTTTTTAAATAATAAAATTAAAATCAAAACTAAAATAAAAATAAAATAGATTTTAATTTAATTATTTGAAAAAAATATTTTAAGAATTGCATGTTGTGCTTCCTTAAAACGCATTTAGCATTAATACAAATTAGTGTATTCATTATTGTAGTTGCTACAGCGTAGACCCAAAAAAAAAAGATCATCAAGAACTATCCGTGTCCATTACACAATCATGGTCAGAAAAATGCTTAGAAGTAATTAAGTACACAGTACCTTAAAATAATGTAAACTCGGATTAAAAGTAGGTACGCACGCAAAATACGATCAAGCATACGCGATAGTTGAAAATCTGCCGCTAAGCACCTAAGGAACCCTTCGTGCGCGAGTCCCACTCACTCTTGGCCGGTTTTTTTTTTCATTTACTATATATTGCCATGCTCTCCGATTCAAATTACAACAAATGAAATTTCCCAAAGATCGTTTCTTTTCACATTTTTATTATTCTAATACTCTCTCTGTCGTTGATCTGTTTTATAACAGAGAGTAAATGAAAATAATATTATTCTACTTTCTTCTGTCCTAGTTCTTTACGGTTTCGAGTTCATCAACGTAGGTTTTGTTCTGGCAAAGAAGTTGGTTGGGTCCTTGCCATCCAACCGCCGTTCATCATCATTTCTTTCATCTCTCATCTTGTAGTAGTAGCTTCTTATCACCGCCAGGAAATAGATCAGGATCACTGAAATGTAATTTACTTATTATTTATGTAAATTTAATAAATAAATTTAATTTAAATTTCTTACAATGCAACTTTTTTAAATTGGACATGGGTATCATTGTTTTATTTGTCACACGCATAAGTATGGGCGGCATGAAGTTTCAGCAACCTAGTTGGGTGGCCGTGTAGCTAGTGCTAGTGTAACCAGTGGGACAGTTTGTCAAAACAACAAAAAATACGAAAAAACGGGGCTGACTCTGTAAATATGGGCAAGTGAAAAAACTTTTTGTGCTCGCGTGCTTTAGAACCAAGTTAAAATCTTGGCTGCTAGAGACCTTGTTTTATGACATTGACGAGTATTTCAAACTTATAGATACTAGTAAGTAATTCTGTTTTTTTGTTTACAGTCAGTGACGCTGTAGAGGTCGTCTGCGGCCAACAGAAATAGTCATAAAAAAAAAAGATTTTTTGACATGTCATTTTATTGTATTTGACAATGTTTTTTTTGTATTGACATATTTTTATATTGACGATGTTTTTTTATAATAATTATATTGATATGTTTGTATATTGACTTACCTTAATCAATGTTTTAAAACTCATCATAATGACATACATAAAATATTTGAAATTTTTATTTGACTTATAACATTGAAAAAAAAATATCGCCATTTTGGTTTGACTGTGATATCATGTATCCTATGGCACCCGTAAGACTAAGACGCATCGATCAACGCTTTAAACTTATGTATAAATAGTTCTTGCCATATTTTTTCCGAAAACAAGTAATAAAAAAAAGTACTGACATTTTATGCAGATCTCGATGGCAACCAGTGCCCAGGCCCAGGCGCCGAAGCGATCAGCGTATCGGAGCAGCACGACGGCATACAGAAATATCCCCATCACCAGAAATGCGAAGCTTCCCACGTAGTACATCTCCAGGTGTTGGTCTAACCGCTGCAATGTCACAAACGTTCATTATAATAATATCATTTTCTCCTCGCGGTTTCACCCGCGTAGTTCCCGTGCCCGTGGGAATACAGGGATAAAAAGTAGCCTCTGTCACCCGGGGATAGCGTAACTTCCCAACGATCAAAGAATTTTTGAAATCGGTCCAGTAGCTTCGCCTATTCAATACAAACAAAAAATCGAATCTTTCCTCTTTATAATAGTGTAGATCTATAATACAAAAGCACGGTTTCAACCGCTTTCCTACGGGAACTTATATATTTTAATTTTTTAAAAGTAGCATAATTATGTATTTATTCAAGTTTACAAGTAGTAAGTATTTTAAGTCGCTCAACGAGCTATGAAAAGGGCTATGCGCGTTGTTGAGGTCGTATTCAGAACGAAGCAATTCGCTAGAGAACAAAAATACACCAGCTTATCTCAGCGTATTAGTAATAATATTACTTTATAATATTAAAATATCGTAGGACATTACACACAGAGCCATCTGACCCCAAACTAAGCAAAGCTTGTACTGTGGAAGTCAGATAACTGATAGAATACTTAAATTCTTTTTTTTTTTGTAAATACATATCTACTTATAATAAATACAGAACACCCGATAGATACTCTGTCCATTAGGTTAGCCGCTTTTTGACAGCTCATACAAAGTCGACGACATAACTTTGTACAGTGTCTAGCAAAATAAATCTCACACAAATATATACGTTTAATCAAGTATTACCTCTTTACTAGGATTAATAAAAATTGCTCTCAAGATTAACACGTATGCGCTTGAAATTATTAAAAATGAACTTCCGCAAAGTAACGCCTGAATCAATCAATTATTTATAATTGGCAGTGGGCTGGACATATTTGATACAGAACCGATACCGCTGGGGTAGACGTGTTCTAGAGTGGTGACCGCGAATCGGAAAACATTGTTTAGAACGCCTTGAGACTAGATGAAGTGACTATAACCGATATACCTACGTTAGACAGCTGGCTGTGGCTGGAAGCGAAAAACCGAAGATCGGTCTGAGTGGCTTATCTTGATTATGTCCAGCTGTGGACAATGCTAAGTTGACAATGATGGTGAATATAGCTTCTCTCACCGCAACTTTCTTACCTTAGCCAGGCCCACAATAAGTGCGATGCAAAGCAAAATCTCGAAGACCAGAATCATCAGGCTGATGATGCTCGTGAGGCGGTGGAACGCCATATCCTGGACGGCTATGCTATGGACTCCGTGCTGGATCATGCTGTTCTCCGAGGAAATGTGGATGCTGGTTATGACTAGCATTACTAGTCGGGCGATCTGGAACGAGAGTTGCATTGCATTGAAAAATAGGACTTTCTTCATTTCAGATGACCTTGATAAAGTAACATTCGATATTCGATAACGCTATTCGAAAAGTCCAAAAACGTACGGAATTGATATAAGCTGCCTACATACCAACAGCTTACGTTATGTTTATTTGTTTTGTTATTATTTAATTGACTTGTAACTGATGTTACTAATAAAGAACTATGACTATGTCAATCCCGTACACTTTTTACGTTTCTATTGACGTTATCGGATTCGGTAATCGAATGTAAGGTACTTTGTCAATCTCTGGATACTATTGGAAAATTAATCGTAAATAGCTTTTCAGGCAACAAATTTAAGAAGTACATTGTAAAACTCTCAGGCATGTCAGGTTTTCTTATGATATTTTTCTACACCATTTGAAGCTTGCGGCAATACGAGTGTACACAGACCTAATTTATATAAGACAGAGGTACGTGATATGGGGATTTAAACACCTCCAGTTTGGAAGTCAGACAATATTACAACTCGGATATCGTAACTTCCTACTGACTATACAGTATAAGTACATGAATTTTCAATAAGAACCAACCTCAAAGAGGGAATTAGGGTGGTGCAACCGTGTACCGGGTTATCCCTTATCAGAAGAGGCCAAAATACTGATCAGCATCACCAATACAGCGTGGGATGTAAGAAAAATTGTACACATTTTGTAAGAGACCAATAAGAGTGCCAATATTCACTACACCCTCTGAAAAAATATAGATATAACTATAAATAGATAATTACCAGCATCAGATATGCTATTATAAAGCTGCCCAGGCGCAGGTTTACGCAAAAGCAGCATTTTCTTAACACGAAAAACGACATCTTTCTCGTCTCTGTAATGAAAATGAAAACTTAAATTAATTTTGATATGAAAAAAATCGCCAAAGAAAAAACATTCGTGTCGTTTTGATCCATTAGTTATTTTTATTTTTATTTTTTTATTTAAAAAGTAATGAGACGAACGTGACGCTCTCCTGATGGTAAGAGATAACGCCTGTCCATGACCATTGCAGCGATACACAGAACTTTGAGTAACAAAACAAAGTCCGGGGCATCGCTGCTTTGGCGCTCATTACTTTGAGACTTTCGATGGTTAGTCACAACAGCCCAGTAATTTCGCTAGCTGCAGTACCCTTCAAACCGGAACACAGTAATGTCTACACACTACTGCTTAACGGCAGAATAACTGGTACTGCGGTGGTTCCTACCTAGACGATCTCCGGCTAAAGAAATCTACCACCAAGTAAATCCATCCATCCATCGTAACAGGATTGAATATATACCTACATTAGAGTGTTGCACATTATGCGACACTCGTAATGTATTTTATCATAGAATCACAAATCTATACCATATAGCATATACTAATGTCTTGATAAGAAAGATCCTAGGAAGTAGATGAAAAATTTACAAATCACATTTAACATAGGTGAAATTTACGTAGATAGGTAGATAGTTAATAAGTTAATGAAATAAAAAGTTCTTGTCCATGTTATATGTATTGATTTCAACTGGTTTTTGGGGCGGATGGATGAAAGACGAGACGAGATTGAACTTATAATGGCTCTCCCTTTTTATAAAAATTTATTGCAGTATTGTATTTTTCTTAGGAAGACTATTTGCATAAATTATTTATTACTCAGTATTAGGAACGCGCTGGATGCGAGCCGTTTCCAACTGGCCTTCATGGAAATTATTGGGGAGGCCTATGTTAAACAGTACATGCCATACGGCTGAGATGAAGATGATAAAGATCACGAAATTAAGTTGAAAAAGAAAGAAAGATGAAAGATAAACATGAAATGGTAAAATTAGCTAAAATAAAACATAGCTAAAAATATATCTTACAGCAATGATAAGTTAGTTAACCCAGTGATTGGCTCGATCGATTCACACGCCGAAGGGTGTGAATTCAACCCCCAACAGCTTGAGCTCCCGATGCAGGAAAACATCGTGAGGAAACTATAGTGGTGGTGGGGTATTTTCTTATACTCGGGTGGCTAGCTACCACCCGAGCTGTGGTCAAACACCTGTCAATCATAAAGAAATCTAAAATTATAGAAAACTGAAAGTAGACACGTTTGGTAGGTACACTAACATACTGTGATGTACAGATACAATAAATTTAAGTAGACAAAAAAGGGCCGCATTTGAATCGTGGAATATATTATTCATTGGATTCAAAGAAAACGATACAAATCAAAATGTACAAGTGGGATAATAAAACCGGTCCGACAAGGAAAACATCTTGATAAAATTTAGAACCGTGCTGAAATATATATTATGTAGGTGTTAGTAGTATCATTGTTAAATCTGTAAAGAGATGAAACTGTGATTCGAGGGTACAGAATTACAGATAGGTTACCAGATTTTTGTTTATCTATTTGTTTTATGGGGCGAATGAAACGCTCTCCTGATAAAATAAAATAAAACAAATATTGGAGGACACTACACATAGCGCCATCTAGCCCCAAACTAAGCAATGCTTGTACTATGGGAATCAGACAGATGACAGAGTACTCGATTTTTTTTAAATGTAAAAGTTATAAGACGAACGATGCGCTGATGGTAAGACATAACGCTTGTTCATGACCATAGCAGCGATAGACAGAACTTTGAGTAGCAAAACAAAGTCCGGGCATCGGAGACTTTGAGACTCATTTGCCTTGTAATTTCGCTAGTTGCGCTATTTTCCTTCAAACTGAAACAATGTTTACACCCTACTGCTTGGCAGCAGAATGGCTCCTACCTCGACATAGACAACTCCCTGCTGAGGAGACCTACCAAGTATATCTTTTGGACTTGACCGTGTCTTACATCTATGTTTTCATTTTTATATTGACAATATATTTTTTTATATTGACATACCTTATTTTAACATTTTTGTGTTGACATGTAATCAGTGTTTTAAACCCCAATTAAATGACATATATAAAATTTTGAAGTGACTTGTAACATTGTGTTATCAATAAAATATATATAGACACTAGCGGACGCCTCGCGGTTTCACCCGCGTAGACATTCTACCAATGAGCCAACAGGGCTGTCAATGCTGTCATAGATCAAGATCCTTGTAAAATGTGTTAGCATAAATGTGACAAAAAAGGTCATGAGTTAGTCTAATAGGACACGTCCGTCCGATTGTACCTACCATTGATACATTTATAGATGAAAAATAAATAGTTTAGGTATGTAGTTACGTAATATAAACCTACGACTCTCTTTAAATATATAATGGAGTTTTGGCGGGAACGCGGAAAGGGTCGTGTCGCCCCGTTGTATTTTTTTCCAGTTTTGTCGTGTATTCATGCATAATAATGGTGGTGTTTTATTTATAAAGTCTCGAATATAATGTGGTGAAACATGACTTTTCGTGTTGCTTCCAAAACTCCATCAAAGCCTTATAGTAAAGTCACCACAACTTTACTAAAGCATGACTGGACTTGACTGACACGGACTGCACTTGATCAAGACTGGACTTTGACTACAACTATAGCTACGAGGCAACTTATTGAACTTGAATACTTGACACTGGCAAATGCACAAAAGGCGACGCCAAAATGAAAAAAAAAGATATTAAAAAAATAATAGTCACGGTAAACGGTCTTATAGCGAAGAGTCTGGACCAACATCCGCTGGAGGGTTGGGTCACGGGTCAGATTTAAAAGGCAGTGATCCTTGATACGACGCGCATTGTGAGGAGGTTCCTCACTCTGCTGCCCTAACCACCGGCATCGTGAGCCCTGCCCCGCTGCCGGCGGCACCCTAGTTTTAAGTTTTTAGGGTTCCGTACCCAAAGGGTAAAAACGGGACCCTATTACTGAGACTTCGCTGTCCGTCTGTCACCAGGCTGTATCTCAAGAACGGTGATAGCTAGACAGTTGAAATTTTTACAGATGATGTATTTCTATTCCCGCTATAACAACAAATACTAAAAATAAAATAAAATAAATATGATTATTTAAGGGGGGCTCCCATACAACGGTCCCCTTCGTGCGGAACGGACGGAACCCTTCGTGCGCGAGTCCCACTCGCACTTGGCCGGTTTTTTTTTATTACCGTACCTAGTTGAGCAGCACTGATTATGTTATTTATTATCAAGAGTCGATTTGTGACAGCGATATTTTATGCTCCTCAGTAGCTCTCAGTTCTAAATACCAACATGGTCTCCTAATTAGTTTATCTTTTACGTAGACGTAGGTTACTTCGATATAATGCTATATGCTTCGATATTTTGCTAAACTAGAATACTTTTTTTTTATGGTTGACAGGCTAGCTGTTTGACCACAGCTCACCTGATGTTAAGTTACTGTGTGCTCGAAGATGGTAAACACACCTAGCCTGGAATGGAACTCTCAAGTGAGGCTGCCGGAACACACCTTTAGGTGCTTGGCCACAGATTTTTAACTTGAGGGTGGTAGCTAGCCAGCCGAGTAGGTACTAGAAAGTACCCTACCACCAATTCAGAATTATTCTAGTTTATAAGCAAAGCTAAGCAAAGATCAAGTGGTTGTACTTCTTTTGCAGAGAGGTTAAGAATTTATCCACAAGCCAATTAAAAGTAAGCTATAGATATACTTTTTTTTTTTTTTTTATGGTTGACAGGCTAGTTGTTTGACCACAGCTCACCTGATGTTAAGTGAAGGTGTGGTCGAAGATGGTAAAGCACACCTAGCCTGGAATGGAACTGGCTCTCAAGTGAGGCTGCCGGAACACACCGTTAGATGCTTGGCGGCAGATTTTCAACTTGAGGGTGGTAGCTAGCCAGCCGAGTACTAGAAAGTACCCTACCACCATGCTACGGTTTCCTCACGATGTTTTCCTTCACCGGCAGCTTAAGCTCATTGTTGGGGTTTGAACCCATCGCCCTTCGGCATGCGAACCTACCGCGCTAACCACTGAGCTATCATCGCTACAAAATATTGCATTAGTAGGTACTTAAAATAAATTAAGACCCTTTTGATAAAATAGGTACGTTTATAAGGTAATTAGTGAGGTAATGTTTGTCGTATTTAATTACTTTTTTAAAATATGACTAACCAGATACAGAAGAGAAAGTATTGGAAGTTTCTAATGTACATACATAGATACCATTGTACGTATATGTAGAATACATGTAACATCAAAATTATACAAGTGTATTTTTAATTAGCGCACGCCTCGCGGTTTCACCCGCGTAGTTCCCGTTCCCGTGGGAATACAGGGATAAAAAGTAGCTTGTGTTGTTAAATAGTGTAGCTTCCCAAAAGTGAAAGAATTTTTGAAATCGGTTTAGTAGTCTTTGAGTTTATTCGTTACAAACATACAAAAATACAAATCTTTCCTCTATATAATACTACTAGCGGACACCTCGCGGTTTCACCCGCGTAGTTCCCGTAGGAATCCAGGGATAAAAAGTAGCCTATGGTGTCCGGGGATAGTGTAGCTTTCCAACGTTGAAAGAATTTTTGAAATCGGTTTAGTAGTCTTTAAGTTTATTCGTTACAAACATACAAAAATACAAATCTTTCCTCTTTATAATATTATTATATTTCATATTACATAGTGTAGATTAATGAGGTTATGTTCGTCGTATTTCATAACTTTTTTTTAATAAAAATATAACACGATACAGAAGAGAAAGTATCGGAACTTTCTAATGTAGATACATATAGGTACAATTGCATATTATGTAGAATACAATCATGTAAAATCTGAGTTAAACTACAAATACATTTTAAACAAGCGGACTCCTCGCGGTTTCATTCGGTTTCGCATAGTTCCCGTTAGAATACAGGCATAAAAAGTAGCCTATGTCATCCGGAGATAGTGTAGCTTCCCAA
Source organism: Biston betularia (assembly GCA_905404145.2). Classification (NCBI taxonomy): domain Eukaryota; kingdom Metazoa; phylum Arthropoda; class Insecta; order Lepidoptera; family Geometridae; genus Biston; species Biston betularia. Next base: position 2,110,714 of record FR989874.1, on the reverse strand, counting down.
CGGTGTAAGAATTTCTGAAATCGGTCCAATAGTTTCGGAGCTAATTCAATACAAACAAATAATCAAATCTTTTCTCTTTATAATATTAAAGATATAGATAGATTACATGCAGTGAACAACTGCACACATATGCATATCAGCATTAAATGTGATAATACTTACATGTAAAATGGTAACGCGATGCAACAAATGAGTATGTGTTGGCGAAATATTTGCATCGTAAAATCATGTCACAAATAGTTATGAATCCCACTCGCTGCCACGCTTGATTTAATATCACTTATTCAAAATGCACTCAGCCCTGTTGCAAACGTTTACAATGAAAGGTGAAACATTTTCATTTATCTTAGTTTTCTAATTTTACTTACATTTTCCTTGTTTATAAACAGAAGACACTGACGTTGGAGCCACCGCTACTCTGCGCTCGCCTCGCTCGAGGAATGGCGATGGCGAATGGCATACGTACCTATTCAAGTTTTGCCGTTATGTGCGACCGGGGAAACACGCGTGGCTGTAGACAAGCGAAGGCCCTTCGCTACCTCCACAGCTGTCTCACTTGCACGGACTCTCATTATCTCACTGATATTATAAACAAGTCGCGTCCAGCTATATCAACCGCGGTAGTAGAATATATCAATCCAATAAACATAAATATCCAAATTACAGTAGCGTGTTGAAGTAACACGCCAGTGAGCGCCAAAACAGTGATGCCGTGGACTTTGTTTTGTTACTCAAAGTTTTGTGTATGGTCATGGACAGGCGGTATCTCTTACCATCAGGAGAGTGTCTCGTTCGTCTCATTACTTTTTACATTAAACAAAAAAAAAGTAACAAACAAACACACACTCAGCTCAGGTTTTTTTTTTTTTCTTTGGTTTTGGCCTCGCGTTTTAGCATTTGCCAGTGTCAAGTATTTATATATTTTCAACTTTCACAAGTTAAATAAGTGTCCTCGTAGCTAAAGTCATAGTCAAAGTCCAGTCTTGGTCAAGTACAATCCGTGTCAGTCAAGTCCAGTCATGCTTTAGTAAAGTAGTGGTGACTTTACTATAAAGCTTCGACGGAGTTTTGCGAAGCAACACAAAAAATCATGTTTCACCACATTATATCATTTTCCCACACTCGCTTGTGTTTCGGCACTTTATGAATAAAATACCACCATTTTTATGCATCAACACTCGACAAAACACTAGTTTTGGAAAAAATACAATGGGGCGACACGACTTTTTCCGCTGTCCCGCCAAAACTTCGTTTCGCCTTTATTATAGCTAGAAGGATTATAAACTATTTGTTTTTTAGTTACCTAGGATACCTAGGTGTAGGTATAACTACAATTTCTATCTCTTTTTGTTAAAATAATGAGAGGAATGACGTTCTCCTGATGATAAGAGATAAATAAATACATAATAAATAAACAAATATCGTAGGACATTTCACATAGCGCCATCTGACCCCAAACTGAGCACAGCTTGTGTGATGGAAGTCAGATAACTGATAGAATATATAAATACTTTTTTTTTGTAAATACATCCTTATAATACATACAGAACACCCAGACACAGAACAAACATTTATTGTTACATAAATGTTTGTCCCGGTAGAAATCGAAGCCACGCCCTACAGCTCTTGAAGCAGTTTTTTTTTTAATGTAAAAATAATGAGACGAACTATGCGGTCTCCTGATAGTAAGAGATAACGCATGCTCATGACGAAAGCGATACACAGAACTTTGAGCAGCAAACAAAATCCGGGGCATCGCTGATTTGACACTCACTACTTTGAGACTTTCGATGGTTAGTCTCAACAGCCTAGTAATTTCACTAGCTGCAGTCACCTTTATACCGGAACACAGTAATGTTTACACACTACACTGCTTGGCGGTAGAATATTTGGTACTGCGGTGGTACCTACCTAGACGACTTCCTGCTAAGGAAATCTACCACCAGGTGCATCAGATATTCTACCAAACGAGCTAAGACAGTCAACTGACATTTGTTTTGTATATTTTACATGTAAATAGAATAATCGCTTATACAATATCAATCCACTGTGAAGAGTCTTGCTATTACTTTACAAAAAGGAGATTTGTAAGAAAAATATGTGAAAAAGTCAGTAACAAAGGACACCGTAAGTTTCATCGTCAATATCATAAACAAGGCATCAATTTTAGTGAGTAAAATTGTTTTCACGAGTATTTTGGAACACCATTTTTTATAGCGATGATACCTCAGTGGTTAGCGCGGTCGGTTCGCATGCCGAAGGGCGTGGGTTCAAACCCCAAGAAAGAGCTTGAGCTGCCGGTGAAGGAAAACATCGTGAGGAAACCATAGCATGGTGGTAGGGTACTTTCTAGTACTCGGCTGGCTAGCTACCACCCTCAAGTTGAAAATCTGTCGCCAAGCATCTAACGGTGTGTTCCGGCAGCCTCACTTGAGAGCCAGTTCCATTCCAGGCTAGGTGTGCTTCACCATCTTCGACCACACCGTCACTTAACATCAGGTGAGCTGTGGTCAAACACATAGCCTGGCAGCTATAAAAAAAAAAAAAAAACCATATAGGCTTGTGGTGTAGGTACCTACTAAGTGGCAAAGGGATCATTGCATAATATATCCTACGATATTTATTTAATAATAAATAAGACTACTGTACTGGCTGGGTGTACTGTATGCGTGCTCCACCGTAGACCGCATCTTCGCTTAACATCAGGCGGGATGGCGGTCAAACACAAGCCTATATACTATAAAAAAAAAAATGTATTAAAAAAAAAAAAGTATTTAAGTATTCTATCAGTTATCTGTCTTCCATAGCACAAGCTCTGCTTAGTTTGGGGTCAGATGGCGCTGTGTGTAATGTCCTATGATATTTATTTATTTATTTATTATTACTCTTATTATTTTAAGACTACTCTAAATTTTGATCATGTTAATTTTATATTATTTTATTTATGTAGGGTATGTTTTTAACGTTTTTTATAGTTTAAGATACAATAATGATACATTTCCTCATAAATGTAAGTTCACCTTCCAGAATTTAGCACACGAGCCCAAAATGTACTTAGATCTAAATACGATAGACGTAGGAAGCACCTATCGATCTAAATAGTAGACTAGACGGCGCCATACCAGGGTTTATCGGCAAAGATTAAAATACTTGTGCAGTAGAGAAAATCTAGAGTCTTTGGTTTTGATAGCATACCTACTTCCCTAAAACTAGCGTTGGTCCTGGCTATTGGACACCAAAAATGTGTAAACAAATAAATAAATAATTTATTTACGCACAGCTACGTTTCAGTATCAATTGACAGCCCTGTTGGTAGTATGTCTACTCCAAGAGCTGAAGGGTGTGGGTTCGATTCCCACCCAGGACAAGCATTATTTTATATATGTTTGTTCAGTGCCTGGGTGTACTGTATATTTTGTAAGTAGGTATGTATTTACAAAAAAGTGTTTAAGTATTCTATCAGTTATCTATCTTCCATAGCACAAGCTTAGTTTGGGGTCAGATGGTGCTGTGTGTAATGCCTTATGATATTTATTAATAATTCAAAATGTATGACAGTGAAAAGAAGAAGTTTTTAAGAATGGGCTTTATTACAATGATTTACAAGACTGTTTTAATAAATAAGGTTATACGGTGTAGGTACAACTTTTGTTTTGCGCAGCGCACAAGTTCAATTAAATGAATTTATTAAATGAAAACTGCGTCAAAATCGGACTAGTAGTTTTGGAGAAAAATGGAAACATGGATTGCGGATGCGGTGCGGTGAGAGTCATCCTCTCACCGTCACCGCATATATCTACAGTCTCTGTTCCATCGTGAGTAAAAATAAAATATTACTAGTAGAATTTTTAATGTTTATTGAGATGTTATTACATTGACATTGAATTAATATTTTAAAATTTCATTTGTATAATTTGCAAATTCATTAAAAATGACAAGTAACATTAGTGTTATGAAAAAAATATTCTATTGTTAAAAAAAAAGTCATTTCAGGTGTTCCATATATCATATTATGTCACGTAGATAAGGTAATTTAATCAGCGTAGGTACCTTCTGTTCATGCTTTAATCTTTGCCGCACCCCATGGTTTCGTCTTCACAGTATCTCGTGGACCAACAGTCAGTGGTTACTTTTGTTCGCGTTCACATAGTTCAGTGAAATCTTAACTTGGTATGTCGATTTTACTTTTCAAATTTAATATTTCATTTGGTCACATAACTTTATAAATATAGTCTGTAACAGTGTGGGGTAGATTGAAAAAAAGTGTGTTTATGTGAGAATTGTAGGATTATGTTTATTAATAATATAGAAATTATGTACCTATTTTGTATAGAGATGTTTATTGCATACTTTTTTATGCAGATTAAGAGAGAACAACTTTTAAAGTATACCACTATCCCACTAATATTATACATGATAGATGGATGGCTAGATGAATGGATGTTTGTTAATCTTTAACGCAAAAACTACTGAACTGATTTGGATGAAATTTGGTATGGAAGTAGCTGACACCCTGAATTAACACATAAACTTTTATTCCGAAAACATGTAGCGGGTAACATCGCAGGGCGCAGCTAGTAATATTATAAATGTGAAAGTATGGATGGATGGATGGATGTTTGTTGCGCTTTCACGCAAAAATTACTAAATGGATTTAGATGAAATTTGGTATGGAGATAGCTGAGATCCTGGATTAGCACATAAGCTACTTTTTATTCCGAAAACATGTAGAACAACAACAAGAAAGAGGCCCTCACAATTATCTGTCGCCCCGAGGCCTCGCAAGAGCTAAGGCCTCAGCTGATTATAGTATAAAATGCTCTAACGACTACTTAAGCTAATACAGGATATTTTAATCAAAGATTAAAGTCCTGGGTACCATTGTAAAGGCCATGTCACAGCATTATCCCTTGCCATCTCTTTTCTCTTCTTCTCTGTTCCAAGTTGTGTGCATATTGCCGATGATTTTAAACGGTGAACGAAAACGTCGTTAGGAAAATTACATGTCTGAAAGTTCTTAAAAAACATCGAAGATGATGTGTGAAGTCTGCTAACCAGCGTTGGCCAGCGTGCTATAGTCTAGGTGGATTATTGGCTTACCTTACTCACAATTAGAAGAGGCCCACGCCCAGCAGTGGGACAGTTAAAACAAGTATAAATTAAAAATCTAAAAAACCCTCGACAGGTGTATAGTATTCTACTAATCAATCCCTTTCATCTGATACCCATATTGAAAGAGTTGTGACAAAATATGTAATCCGCTATCTTGTGGCGGCGGCCATCTTGGATCGATTTTCATCAAACATAGCTAAGGATACTCCCGACTAATTCACCTTCCAAACAAAAAATGCCACAGAAAGACAGATAGACAGACACACACACACGTCAAACTTATAACACCCCGTCGTTTTTGTTTCGGGGGTTAAAACACGGCTGATTCGGAAACGGAGGCTAAGAATGTTAATGATGAAAACTACGAGGAAAGAATTACATTTTTGGATTTTTGTATCTTTGTAACGAATAAACTCAAAAACTACTAGACCAAAATTCTTTCACTGTTAGGAAGCTACACTATCCCCGGATGACATAGGCTACTTTTCATCCCTGTATCTCCGCGGGAATGGGAACTCCGCAGGTGAAACGCGAGATGTCCACTAGGGTGTCAATAAATTTTCTTGCCCTCTAGCCAATCAGTTTTACTCATATTTCACTTAGATTGGAAAAATTCTCGCTCGTGTTTCAGATTCGAAATGGGGCTGCCGCAACTGGAAACATGCTGCTTTATATTCGATTTGAAGACCGGAAATATTATTCTCGGGTGCCTGAATGCGGTAGGTTTTCATTACTTATGTTCTAAACATCAGATTCTACTTTATTTACAATATTATCTCGCTGCTCTCGATTCATTCACATTTTCATTCAAAATGGGTTTACGTTTGACCACACCTTGCCTGATGTAGAAAACCCCTGTTTACTCTGGATTTGAGGACACCCAAATTGTACTTGGGAAATACAGACACCGGAGAGTTTCACATCCTCGCTGTATGTTTGAAGAATGTGGAATCAGTAGGTACGTGGGGAATGTCCACCATGCATGGATGGCGCTTTGGTCGTATTGTCTAGCTGTCCAGTAATCAAAAGGTGCTGATGGAACTAAATTTGCAATTTCAAGACACTATAATTATTTAAGAAATGTCGTAAATTATTTTGCACATGTCCTTCACTTTTTTACGTACGCCGTTTATAAAATACGCGCTGAATGTTTTTTTACATTGGGCAACACATGCGGTTGGCCACAATCTTACCTGATGGTAAGCGACGACCGAAGATGGAGCACGCCTGCCTACAAAATACCTATTCACGTTATACAAGAACGATTGAGTTGTTAATTTCCAAAAAAGTGTAGGTCGTGTACAGTCGTGTGTTGTTTGCATAAAAATAGGTGAAACATGTCAATAAAATTAAATGTCAAACGCAAAGTATGTCAATATGATTAAATGTTGATAAAAAAATAAAATTACTCATTAGCAATTCAATAATCTAATTTTAAATAATCGTTAAAGTCATAAAACAAGATCTCTTGAAGCCAAGATCTTAACGTTCTATTCAGTGTATTGTAATATGTACTTACGACTTTCCAGGTGCTGTCATTCATCATGGTTGTGATAATGATAATAGCAGCTTCCATGGTCGGCGTGGAGGTCAACGCGGATAACAAACAGCTGGAAGCTCTGGACGAGGTGGAGCTGAAGGCGGGAGAGACCGGGCTCTACGTCATGTGCATTATACTGATCCTTATGTTCAGTGCCAAGTTCTTGTTTGACGTATTCTTTGTTTATGGAGTTATTACGGTGAGAACAACTAGATCAAGAAGAGTTCTTCTTTTCTAAATCTACCACCAAGTAAACATACATCCATAATTATATATTTATTTTATTTATTAATTTCTATTACTTTTCAAGTTTTTACCAAAGTAAGTAAAATATCTATAAGTGGAACATCTTCGCGATAAATAGGCGACACAAGGTGAGAACAGGCGACAAGAGATCTTTCGGTAAATTCCACTCGCATGAAGGCGTATGTAAGTACCAACTAGTTTTAGAAGTTCAGCTCTGTCAACAAACGCCTTCAAAGTTGGTATTGTTATTAGCAAGTTTACGTATTCTATTATTATCGCAGGCACCGCTGTGTTGTATACAAGGCTGTATTAACTAGAGGTTTACTGGACCGATAAGTGTTCATAGTACCTACTCGTACGGACAGCTTTTACGATTAATAAAGATTCTTAAAAAGAAAAATTACTGCGTCACCTGAAGTTGTGAAAAGGAAAACGTCAATTCGGCCTGATCAAAAGTATGAATTAATGAGTTCGCTATTTTAAAGTTATGACCATAGTAAATGCTGTCCCACTAATGTGAACTATAATAATTATGAAGGCAGATTTATAGTAATTATTATGAGTACATTGTAATCTGTACTTAACTTTTTTTCGAGCACAAATGTTTGTTTTGTTTGAGTATTGAACCCATACTGCTGATGACAGCCCTGTTGGTTCATTGGTCTGCTCCAAGAGCTGAAGGGCGTGGGTTCGATTCCACACCCAGGACAAACAAGTTGTGGTATAAACAAACATATGTTCTGTGTCTGGGTGTTCTGTATGTATTTGCAAAAAAAAAGTATTTAAGTATTCTAACAGTTATCTGACTTCTTAGCTAGCTTAGTTAGCTAGCTTTACTTAGTTTGGGGTCAGATGGCGCTGTTCGTAATGTCCTACGATATTTATTTATAAACTACCAAAAGAAAACATTACACAATAAATATAAAATCATGTATCTAGTTCCCAAAGAACAAGCTTGCCTTAGTTTGGGGTAGATGGCGCTGTCTTAAAAGTCCTAGGATACTTATTGAATTTAATTATTGTTTTAACCTTATATGCGATTATTATTACTTAAATTACAATGTTTTATTTATTTTAATTGATTGCACATCTCTCTGTATATTTCAGGAAAGAGCCGGCATCATCAAAGCGTACGTGATAATGTGGATAGTGTTCTTCTTGCTGCATATGTTTGTGTTCTTCCTCAACGTGGCCGGATTCGGAGCAGCCACCATTTGTACAGAACTCTTTTACATCAGTAAGTTATTTCATAATAAAACTGAACGAACGAAACGCCCTTCGTGGTAAGAGATAACGTCTGCCGATAACCATTGTAGGAATAGATGTACCCAGGGCCGTCTTAAGCATTATTCGGCGCCGGGGTGCAAAAATCAGCCTGCATTCGTCTATATCAATATATCTATATATACTATTAGAAAGAGGAAAGATTTGTTTGTATTGAATAGGCTCCGAAACTACTGGACCGATATCAAAAATTCTTTCACCGTTGGGAAGCTACACTATCCCCGGGTGACATAGGCTACTTTTTACACTGTGAAACAATAAATATCTTGAATCTATTTTACTTTAAATTTATTTGTTCTCTTACATAAATAAGAATTTCAAGGTATAAATAAGTATATCTATCTATAAATAACTAATCTAAAAGGCCGCTATCAATATTGCATTAGACTTATGTTTTACTTTAGATTTAATAGGAGGTTTTTTTTAAGTCAAAGTAATGAGAAAAACGAGCCGCTCTTCTGATGGCAAGAGAATACGAAGCCGCCAGCGAAAGGCTGGTTCAAAAATAAAACAATAGGCGTAGTACTTTGTTGTACGAGTGTATATGCATAAATACTTTCCTCCAGCGTTCTTTTTACATGACGCTAACTATACCTTATACACTGAGACCACGCGAGCGGAGCCGCGGGCACAGTAAGTTCATTATACATCACATTGTTTTACTAAACACGGCGCATGCCGCTTTTGGCAGATGCCATACCATTCGCGATGTGCAAGTTAATTTCACTCTTATTACACAGTGACGAATTTCAAATTATTCAAGACTAGCGGACGCCTCGCGGTTTCACCCGCGTAGTTCCTGTTCCCGTGGCAATACACGCATAAAAAGTAGCCTATGTCACCCGGAGATAGTGTAGCTTCCCAACGTTGTAAGAATTTTTGAAATTGGTTCAGTAGTTTCGGAGCCTATTCAATACAAACAAATCTTTCCTCTTTCTAATAGTATAGATATCATAAAGAAAACGTCAAATGACATAAATATTTTGCGCAGAATTCCAAGCTTCCTTCTAGGTACATTGATTGAAAGTATTTATTATTTATAACTTTTAATTTTTCAGGTCTGAACGTGTATTTAATTCTACTGGTTCGCAGTTATTATAAAATGCTCAATACTCGAGAAGAGGTTTAATAATTTTAATTTAAGCACGTCTGTGATTTTTTTAAATTAATTTTAATTAAAAGTATAAATTATATTAGAACTTAATATTATTTACATAGAAGGTTTTGCATTGTTTCCTTTTGCAGATATTTTTAATATACCTAAGTACAAGTTGTTATTATTAGAAATGCAATTTATAAAAATGTTATCTAAATGTTATATCTATGAATATCGAGATTTGATAATGATTACGTATTTCTTAATTGAAACGACTGAAATAGGTCTTTCTAAAAGAAAATTCTCGTAAGCTGTTGCCTTTATTTATAATTATGTAAATTATTATTGCGATAGTGGCACCTTAAGTCAATTGTACAAATATTTTAGCCGCGCTATATAAATCAGTATAACCATAAAATCATCCATGAACATACACAAAAACAAGGTCTATCTTCTAGGACTGCGTGCTACATCTTTGACCACGCCATCACTTACTAATAGGCGAGTTGGCGGTCAAACGCGGACTTAGAAATATTTTAAGCCACTTTTTACATCAGTTATGTATAATTATGTATACTTGCAGGCTTACATAATACGTATATACTATAATACAGTAAATACTTTTTTCGTAAATGATTATGAATCCGTCAGTTAAATACCGTCTACGAAGTTAAAAGTAAAATAAAACAGTTATTACATGATATAAATGTTTTAATTAAATCTTATAAATTTAGTTATACCGGCCAATGGTAATTTCGACCTCAACCAGACAGTTGTACTTGTAAATGAATAATAAAGATAACCAAAACCAAACCAAACCAAAACCAAAACAACCAAACCCAAACCAAACCATCGATGTTTGTTCTGTGTCTGGGTGTACTGTATGTATTATAAGTAAGTATTTACAAAAAAAAAAAAAAAAGTATTTAAGTATTCTATCAGTTATCTGTCTTCCATATCACAAGCTCTGCTTAGTTTGGGTTCAGATGGCGCTGTGTGTAATGTCCTATGATATTTATTTATTTTTAAACCAAAACCAAAACCACCACCAGATACCAGATTGTAACCAAAAGGTTTGTATTTTAAGAATGCAATAGCCGGTATGTAACAAAATCTTAAAAATATGAATATTAAGTAACTTAACTTTAAAAATGTTTAAATTTATTGTGGAAACTAACGTGGTTTATCACGTTTTTGTTTTACTATACTCACGTTTAATTATATCGGAAACTCCGACTATAGTTTCGGCCACATCCGATCCGACTAAGCTGAGTACAACGCGCGCACGGCCTGGAATTGATTCGTACTTTTTTGACTGAAGCTGTCCAAATAATTAAACGTGAGTAATTCAGCATAAGTTAATCAAAAATGTTTAAATCTGTTTAAAAGACAAAATGTATTTTTTCTGTCCTTTGTTTAGCTATTAGATATTTGGGTTTTACTGTAAGGTTACAAGTGGTTATGGTGGCTCTAAGACAATTCAACTGTACTTCAATTGAAGAATTTTGTTTGCATAAAAATACTTTTTACTATTTTATTTTTTAATACCTACAAAAAAAATCAGGGGAAAATCTGAGCAAAATCTCCCGATTTTTTTTGTATACGTATAAGTAGTAAACGAGATGGTAAAATACAACGTATGCCCAAGACCATCGCAGCGATACGCAGAACTTAGGATAGCAAAACAAGCTTCAGGTAACTACTCATTACTTTTAGACTTTCGATAGATGGTCTCAACAGCCCTGTAATTTTGCTAACTGCACTACCCTTCATACCGGAATACTGTATTGTTTACACACTACTGCTTGTCAGCAGAATATCTGGTAGGTACTGCGGTGGTACCTACCTAGATGACCATCTACTAATTTGTTGTATCTTATTGGTGGGGATGCTAATAGATTGTTTCCAAACTCAGTAAAGCTCATATTCTAATCGTCACGTTTCTTCCTAACTTCCCCACTAATGGAGCGCTAAAGCTAAAGAGACGTTGAAAACTTAAACTTTACAAAGAACCATGAAAGTCTTAGAACGTTGTGATAAGTAATCGACAAAATAAACAAACGAATCATCGATTAAATCATAAGATCATCGATGATTGAAGGGCAGCTCGTAGGACAGAAAACGTTCTAGTTCTTTCCATGGTGTAATTTTTCAACCTATTGAACAGGCTCGGCTTCAATCTGGTCAGGCTCCCAGAGCTGGTCTTCGTCATCATGTTTCCAGTGGTCGTAACCTCGCTGCATCAGCTCGTAGACATGGTGGACGACAACCAGCCCATGGGTGTAGATGGCTAAAAAAAATATTGAATCAAATATACGGTTAAAGTAATTCCAACCCATTTTTGTTTCACTTACTGACGTATAATATTATATCGGATACTCCGACTATAAAGCTGAAAACAACGCGAGCGTGAGTAACTAACGTAAGTAATTCCGCATAAGTTAAACAAAAATGTCTAATAAGCACGTCACATTCCATCTTCTATATATTCCAAGTCAACCCTGTTCTTTATAAACTGGCCCACTGCTGGGCGCGGGTCTCTTTTCATTGTGAGAAGGATAAGACCATAGTCCACCACGCTGGCCAATTATAGGTTGGCAGACTTCACTCATCTTCAAGATTTTTTCTTAAATTCACAGACATGTAGGTTTCCTCATGATGTTTTCCCTTATTGTTTGAAGTTATCGGTAATACGCACATAACCTAGAAAAAACAGAGGTGCGTGCCATGGGATTCGAACCCAAAACCTCCAGATTGGAAGTTTTAAGATTTTTTGATATTTGAAGATAGAAAATACGGAAGAGCTACAAAGTCTCATAAAAAGTGTAGTTTTTAAATCTACAGGGTTTTAATTTTGGGGTATCAGTACTGCCAAAAGATTGAATTGAACTTATCATTACATTTTCGAACAATATCTGCTTATACGCGTATTCTATAGTAGAGACCGCGTGTCGGAAAACTTAGTGTAGAAAGTCCTGATACTAGAGCAACGAAACACGTAAGGCAGTGGGCGGTGACTGACAAATGGGCTATGTGGACGTCAGGAGAAGTCTATGCCTCCAGCAGTAGACTAAAGTGGGTAAAAGTGGAGCAAATTCCATTCCAAGCTAAGTATGTTTACCATCTTTAAAATCAATGTTTGTAGCGATGATAGCCCAGTTGTTAGCGCGGCGGGTTCACACGCCAAAGAGTTTTTAATTTAAACTCCAATAATGAGCTTGATGTGCTGGTGAAGGAAAACATCGTGAGGAAACCATAGCATAGTGAAGTGTCCTTTTTAGTCCTCGACAAGCTATCTACCACTTTCGAGTTGAAAATCTGTGGCCAAGCACCCAACGGTGTATTCTGTCAGTCTTACTTAAGAGCCAGTTCCATTTCAGGCTAGTTGTGCTTTACGAACGCCCACACCGTCACTTAACATTAAGTGAGCTGTGGTCAAACATCTAGCCAGTCAACTGTTAAAAACCTTACCAGCAGCAATAAATTGTACAAGCGCCATGACCCAGTGCCGCTGCAGAAGTACCAAAAGACCGCTGAGCATCATCAGAATTGCCATCATGATACCAAATCCAAAATACCCCAACAAGAAGCTCGGACGGCTCTGAAAATTGTAAAACCAGCATCTTAATGAAAACCAATCTTCCAACTAGGTCAGCGTAGCTTCGACATGAATGTGCTTAATAAAACAGCTGCATTTCATAAAGTACCTAGCCGTTATGCGGCTGCAATAACATAACTATAAAGTTTCCAACTCTAAACAGGAAGATCACTAACACGAGCTGCAACGACAGGACTTTCGTCTCTTAGTAGACCTCATAACCAGTCATTGCAACTTGAATAGTCACCTCTTTAAACTGGGAGTCACGGGCTTGCAAGAGAATGAAACTGTAGAGCATGTGCTTTTACATTGAAAAGCTACAGAAGGTACTAGAATTGCTACTAGGCTGCATGAAGCTTCGTCCATGTCGTTATCATTGAACATTCCACTCACTGGAGCTACAATGCCAGCGGCCCAGAGCCTCGCTCCAATACTTCAAGGAGCTGGGTTGGTTAGGGTTAACGATGGTAGGGGGAAAAGCACAGAATAAGAAGTCTTACTTTCTTGAACCCAACGATCAGCAAGATCGAAAATATCATCCACAAGACTTGGATCGTCATGAAAATGGATAGGATTGTCTTCACGGTTTTCGAGTCGAAGTCTAGATGCATCAGCTGTTTGAGATGGTCGGCTCCTTGCTTAGGACTTGAAACTTCTATCCCCAGGAGAACTGCAGAATATATCGTCATGATGACAGATAATATCTGGAATATACAAAAGAGAAATGTAGGTGCATACGAGTATAAAAAGTCTTTCACAAGGCCTCAGTAGTTCGATGTAACGAGTATTGATTTAGTTCTGTCTGTGGGTGTTATTTATTATATTCTATTTGTTTTATAAATGTAATAAATAATACGTCATGTATTATTATTAATCATTCATTCACTTGGTGGTAGATCTCCTGAGCAGGTCGTCTAGATAAGTACCACCGCAGTACCTACCAGATATTCTGTCGCCAAGCAGTAGTGTGTTAGTATTGCTGTGTTTCGTTTTGAAGAGTACTGCAGCTAGCAAAATTACAGGGCTATTGAGACCTACTATCAAACGTCACAAAGTAGTGAGCACCAGCAGCGTTACCGTGAACTTCATTTTTGTTAGTCAAATTTCTGTATATCGCAAATTAAATTTATGAGTCATTTGTGTTTTTTATGGAGTTGAGTTTTTTATTTCATCCTGCCTGCCCTGTTAGCTCATTTGGTATTTATAAGATCTGCCTCTAGAGTGTGGGTTCAATTTCCACCCAGACATTTATGTGACGATAAATAAATAAATATCGTAGGACATTACACACAGCGCCATCTGGCCCCAAACTAAGCAGAGCTTGTGTGATGGAAGTCAGATAACTGATAGAATACATAAATACTTTTTTTTTGTAAATACATACTTATAATACATACAGAATACTTATAATACCCAGACACAGAACAAACATTTGTTTATTCACAAAATGTTTGCCCTGAGTGGGAATCGAACCCACGCCCTACAGCTCTCAAGGCAGATATACTACCAATGAGCCAACGGGGCTGTCTGTTGTATAAATGTTTGTTGTTCTGTATTTATTTACAAAAAAAGTATTCAGTTATCTGGTTCCCAAAGTACAAGCTATGCTTAGTTTGGGGATAGATGGAATGGTTGTATGAAATGTCCTACAATAGTTATTACAGCCATTTTAATCACTCAATACCGTCAGTCGAGTGGCATCCGGCGAATTGCGCCGGATCAGCAAATTCTTCGTACGATGTATAGACTTGAAGCCACGTTGATTAAATTTCACTTAAGAGTCATCCATGAATTATATCATACGTTAAGGGGGGGAGAGGGGCGTCGACGAAACGTGACATTGTGTGACAAAGGATTGGGACGGGTCCTAAATTTCGTAACGTCACATTTCAATGACTTATATAGACGAAATTTGAACTATTAACGAAAAACTTCAAAATATTTTCAACTCTATATATATGTAAATAATGTTTTGGTTGGCTAACTCAAGAATAACGGGTCGCGCATTTTGTTGAAATTAGACGTTGTTTTTTCATAAATGTGGTTTGGTTATGATGTCTATTTACTTATGAGTTATTATTTAGGTATCTCGGTATTTACTTATAACTAAATGTTGTTGGCTCCATTGTTTAATATGCCATATTTTATATAATTGATTGAATGAATTGATTTAGGCGTTAGTTTGCGGAAGTTAATTTTGAACATTCTAGGTATATATTATTTAGTTTATTTCCGCTTAACAATCATTTCAGTTACAACAGGGACAAGAATTTTAATTTAACTAATTTGACAACAATTTAATAATTGAAAACTTATCCGAAATTTTACTTAATATTTAATACTAAAATTTGACATAAACTACAAGAAAAAAACCTAACTTTTAAAGTCTTTATATCCTCATCTCGTTGCAGTAACCACTTTTTTTTTTATGGTTGACAGGCTAGTTGTTTGACCACAGCTCACCTGATGTTAAGTGAAGGTGTGGTCGAAGATGGTAAAGCACACCTAGAATGGAACTGGCTCTCAAGTGAGGTTGCCGGAACACACCGTTAGATGCTTGGCGGCAGATTTTCAACTTGAGGGTGGTAGCTAGCCAGCCGAGTACTCGAAAGTACCCTACCACCATGCAATGTTTTGTTTGTGGATGGCCCCTTAAAAATGTAGAATCCTTTTGAAAATAATTTCATAGCCGATTTTTTTTGTTCGTTTTTTCTATTCTCGATTGCGTGGAAGAGATCGCTCTCGGCCGCCACTTGTGGCACTAGCTCATAAGATTATTTTGTTTTCTGTTTTTGGTGCCCATAATAAAGAGATTTTTTCTACCTATCTATAAGAGATATTATATACTCAAATTTACTAGTTACTTATCTCATGTTGATGACGTCACGCTTCGTGCAAATGGCCACAGGTAGGTAGGTAGGTACTTAGAATTTTCTCAGTATTCAATCAGACGCTGTAACGGGATATTGTACTCGGAATCGCTTACTGAAGGGCTTAGCTGTTTCAAGTGTAAACAAAACGTCTGGCTAACAGTTATTCGATATGCAACGGTTCAAATAACCTTTTCATACGCGCATTTTATTTAAAGTAGTAGCAAAAGTAGTTAAGCATTTATTTTATTTGAAATCGATGATTAAAATTTTTCAATATCTATTATAAGACATTTGCTGCGCGGTTTCACCCGCGAATGATCTGCGACGACTACGCCATAGCAATATTTTTTCTTTACCTAAATAAACAAACGATGAATTTTAGCTTGTTTACGGGTTTTTTAATGTTAGAATTAGAGAGACGAACGAGACGCTCTCCTGATGGTAAGAGATAACGCCTGTCCATGACCATTGCAGCGATACACAGAATTTTGAGTAACAAAACAAAGTCCAGGGCATCACTGCTTTGGCGCTCATTACTTTGAGACTTTCGATGGTTAGTCTCAACATCCCAGTAATTTCGCTAGCTGCAGTACCCTTCGAACCGGAACACAGTAATGTTTACACACTACTACTTAGCGGCAGAATAACTGGTACTGCGGTGGTACCTACCTAGACGACCTCCTGCTAAGGAGATCTACCACCAAGTGGTTGACAGGTGTTTGACATAGTCAATAGTCATAGTCATATGACGTAGACATAGTGTTTTATTGATAACAAAAGTTACAAGTCAAATAAAAAAAAAAAAATTAAATGAAAATAAGTGGAAAAAATTTCACATGTTAATTTGATATTTAAAAAAAAATAAAAAAAATGATTCTTCGCTAATTATTCATCGCTACAAAATGGTTTCCTCACGACGTATTCCTTCATAAGCTGTTTTGTCGTTTTGTCCTGGTGAGTATCGAATCCACGCTAGCAGTTATGTATGTGGCTTTATGTAGGTACCAGCTGCGCACCGCGGTATTACCTTATGCTACATTTTTTAGGAATAAAAAGTAGCCTATATGTTAATAATCCACTGTTTCAGCTACCTCCATACCAAATTTCATTCAAATCCGTGCAGTAATTTTTGCTTGAAAGAGTAACAAACATCCATCCATCGAAACTCATCCATCCAAACTTTCACATCTATCTATACTATAAGAAAGAGGAAGAATTTGATTGTTTGATTGTTCGTTGTAAAAAAGCTCCGAAACTACTGGACCGATTTCAAAAATTTTTTCTCTGTTGGGAAACTACACTATCTCCGGGTGACATATGACGGCTTCTTTTTATCCATGTATTCCCACGCGAATGGGAACTACGCGGGTGAAACCGTGAGGCGTCCGCTAGTTTATAATATTAGTGTGATTGTATTATGTAGGCTTTACGTCATACAAATGCACCGAGGTATCCTTAGTACTGCCGATACGCACATTCCCGTATTTACGTCTCAGGCTATTAGTGCAATACCTACTACATATTCCTTTTATAAGCACAAAGTTAATATAGGTACAGTTTCCTGTAGTACGTACTCCTAAAGTTATGTATTAATTATTATCTTTTAATGTTTCAAGGTACTAAGCGCCAAAGCAGCGATTCCCCGGACTTTGTTTTTCTACTCAAAGTTCCGTGTATCGCTGCAATGGACTTAAAATCGGGAGTATTCGGGAGAGCGTCTCGTTCGTCTCATTACTTTTACACATATTATGTTTTTTTGGTTTATCTGCTTTAAGAGCTGTAGAGTGGGGATTCGATTCCTATCCAGGATTTTTTATTCGAAATAAAATAAATAAATATCGTAGAACATTACACACAGCGTCATCTGACCCCAAACTAAGCAAAGCTTGTACTATGGAAGTCAGATAACTGATAGAATACTTGAAACAAATGATTAAAATGAAACTTATGATAAACAAATGATTGTTCTGTGTTCTGTATGTATTTACAAAAAAAAACGTATAAATGTATTCTATCGGTTATTTTATTTCCATAGTACACGCTTTGCTTAGTTTTTGGGTCAGATGGCGCTGTGAGTAATAATGACATTTTTTTTAAATTATTTAACTATTGTTTTTATTTCCTTAGATATGCACACAATAATAGAAATAAATAAAAAAATTAAAATTAATAATAATATTGGCGTTGGCCGCTAACTTTACAAAAGAGTCATTTGAATTTGGTTATAGGCAGCTAGATTTGGCTACCAACTTGACACCGGTGATTGATTTCATGTTTGAAAAAAAAAAAAAAAAATATTGATATATAAAATATGATGTCGTGATCCTGAATCTTCCTCTAAGTACGTCAGCCAATTAAAAGTGACCCTATGTTTTCTTATGTAAGATATTTTTTTACGTTTTAAGCTAAAAAAGAAATCTAAACAATTTTACATGGTTGTTGTTTCGAAACACTATTTTTTTATAAAAAAAAATTAT
Source organism: Biston betularia (assembly GCA_905404145.2). Classification (NCBI taxonomy): domain Eukaryota; kingdom Metazoa; phylum Arthropoda; class Insecta; order Lepidoptera; family Geometridae; genus Biston; species Biston betularia. The sequence continues at coordinate 2,092,488 of FR989874.1, read as the reverse complement.
GTAAATAACACTTACCAGTGTAACAACTCCCAACAGTAAAGATCCAGTCTCCGAAGGAAAAAAGTAACAACACATTTCCCCCATTTTTCTTGCAATAAAAAACACAAAACTCTCCTCAAACACAAAAGCTTCACCGACAAAAACTAGATGATTATTCAATTAAATGATAGAATTAATTATTAATTTAAAATCATAAAATGTTTCTATGTCCGCATAGGTTGCCCTATTTGAACCAATTGCCGTTTTGTGCAACTCGAAGTGCTTTCAGGATAACATGTCGTGAAACGCACGAGTCATTGAAATGTGAACCTTATGGTAGGTATGTTCCGGTACCCAATCGAAAACAATGTCGAGTTTTTTTTTTTTTATGTCAAAAGTAATGAGACGTACGAGACGCTCTCCTGATGGTAAGAGATAACGCCTGTCCATGACCATTGCAGCGATACACAGAACTTTAAGTAACAAAACAAAGTCCAGGGCATCACAGCTTTGGCGCTCATTACTTTAAGACTTTTAAATAATACATCAGTCATAACAGGGAGACATTTATTACCAAAACTATGCATTCAATGTCTGACATGAATTAATATAGGGCTTGGCGTGATTGTGGTCCGGAATTGTCCCCGAGTCAGAGGCAATCCAGACTATCAATGTTATCTTGGAGGTATGATTAGGCCTTCGATCTCAATGTACCTACTATCCCAAGGACGTCAAAAATTTAGAAAGTTTTCTTTTAGATTGTCATTGGCGTGAACATACAGAGTTTGTCTCCCGAATCAGCCTCGTTTTTTTATAAACTGTCCCACTGCTGGGCGTGGGCTTCTTCTCAATGTGAGAAGGGTAAGGCCGTAGTCTACCACGCTGGCCAAGTGCGGGTTGGTAACACTTCAAATATTTACGAAACTTAATGTTAAACTTTTTTTTAAAACTCTTGGTCATTTCTTCACGATGTTTCCGTTTACGTTTGAAGTCATCGGCAATACGCACATAATTTAGAAAAGATAGAGGTGCGTGCAGTGGGATTCGAACCCAGGATCTCCAGGCAACTCAAGCTCATTGTTGGGTGCTCATTTTTTTCAGGCACTTATGCCTATTCTCCGTATCGCTTAGTTGTTTTTGTACTGGGAATTTCACAAGGGATGGATTCATTATTTGAAGTGGTTCACCGCTCTTAAAAGTGTCACATTTGTCATTGAAGTTTATGGTACGGTTGAGCGATAAAGTGTGTGCCAAACTGAACTGTTACCAAAGCTTCTACTAATTTAGCAATATTAACGAGGCTTGTATAAAAAATGTGACCATTAATGTTTTTGTTCAAAACGCAATATTTACATTATTACTATAAAGAGAATAGAATATAACTGTATTATACACCAAAACAAATCACAACATCCAAATATGAAACATAAAAATAAAATAAAAGAAGAAGAGATAATTAACAAAACAATAAAATAGATATTTGGTGTATAAGGGCGGTCTTGTCGCCTAGAGCGATTTCTCCCAGACAACCTTTGGATGGAAAGAAAACAAATAAATACTAGGTTGGTGTATAAAAGAGAAAAGAATAAAAAAAGAACAATACAATAAACGTAGGTATATCAATATAAATATATACATATAAAATACTAAATAAACTAAATATAGATTAGCAGGCTGAGAAATAATGTTTATATACTAAATTATTAAAAATATGAATTGACTTAGCCTGTCTTCCAAAGTAAGACAGCCTCCACAGTAAAGTAAGTCTCAGTCACAGTTAAAGTCACACAAAGCAAGTCTTCGTCGAGTCCGGTCTTGCCCTAGAGTAGTGATGACTTTACTACGAGCTTCGGTTGAGTTTAGGAGCATCACGGAAAGTAAACGTTATGTTTCATCGCATTGTATCTCTTTCCTACACTCGCGCACATAATTCGGTACAATTTTGAATAAAACACAATTTTTATACATAAACGCTAAAAAAAAATCCGCATGGAAAGACCAAGCGTCACCCGTACGTTGTGGACATTCCCCAATTCAAACAATTTATTGTTGTTGCGGCGAGGAAATGAAACAGTAAATCAGTAATGGTACCAAGCCAAGCACCTAACGATGTGTTCCGGCAGCCTCACTTAAGAGCCAGTTCCATTCCAGGCTAGGTGTGCTTTCATAAAGCTATAATTCATGTGCTATAATAAAGACCAAAATAAATGGCAGTAGCTATGATTTCACTGTAAAATTTTGCTCCATTTGTCCATAAATGGCAAAAAATTATTTGTATGGAAATCATACCACCATTCAAAATTAAGAGAAAAAATAAATAGCCATGATAATAATAATATAACTCTTTATTGTTCACACCAATTACAAACAATTAAAACAATATAAACTTAACACTAATAGAACGATTGGCGGCCTTATCGCTAAAAGCGATCCCTTCCAGGCAACCTTAATATGGAGAGGATTTCACGAAGCTAAGGACTGGGTGTGTTGACAAGAGAGTTAAAATAAAAATAAATAAATGAATTAAAAAAAATCATTTTAAACATAATACATAAACATATGTACCATATGACGAACCAAAGTTACCGACATAGCCCAACGGATTAGCAAGTTGAAGTGGCAGTGGGCAGGGCACATAGCACGCAGAACTGATGGCCGATGGGGCTGCAAAGTTCTGGAGTGGAGACCACGGACCGGCAAGCGCAGCGTAGGACGTCCACCCACAAGGTGGACAGACGACCTAGTAAAGACCGCAGGAACGCGCTGGATGCGGGCCGCTTCCAACCGGTCTTTATGGAAGTCAATGGGGGAGGCCTATGTCCAGCAGTGGACGTCCTACGGCTGAAATGATGATGATGATGATGACATAAACATATACGTATCTACACTCAGAAGTAAAATAAATCAGTTGAAAAGAAACTCGTCGAGTCTGGCGTCGGCTTTCAAGACGTTTGCTGCCAGGGTGAAGGGTCCATCTACAATTGAAAAGAACAACAAATTGACAATTATACAAAAACTATGTATCGTATGTAAGGAGAAAGTTGCTGAAGATTAACTCAGGTATTTACTGTCAACTTTGTAACCGTCCTTAAATTTTTATATGGCGCAATTTTAAGAATTTTATAGAAGCTTGGGATGTACTGAGCCGTAAAATAAAATAATTGTATTCATTATTATAGACTAAAAAGGACAAAACCTTTTGAGTTAGTGCATTAAGTTAGTAATGTCAGTGCAGTGAGTACTACATATTATAGAACACATGAACAAAGTGTCTTCCCTTAATAGAGACAGTAAGAAAAGTGTCGATGGACGCATTCTTCGTTTATACTCTACTTAGCAATTTAAGTTATATTAAAATTACTTATTAGTCTCAACTAGGCTAGATTGTAATAACAATGAGGTATCTAACAACAAACAGATACATCATTGGAAGGAAAAAAATATATATTATAGACAATTTGTAGGTGCTATGCGCCACACACTGAAATCGCAAAACAGGAAATCAACTGTTTCATTTATTTTGTAAAAGTATTTTCTACGGAAAGGCTGTTTTATCACCACGTTTTTAGAGTTGTACCCTAAAAATACTGTTCTTCCGGCTTTTGGCCTTTATTACTAGTTACGATTTGTATACAAACATGTTGATAGTTTGCCGAATGCTAAACTCACCGTCGTCTATAAAGACACCTACAACATTGAGGATGAGGTCGATGCATTGCCAAGCCAGCCCTTTTTTAAAAACGTATCATGTAATTCTGCTGAAAGACTGCTATATTACAATTATATAAAGCTAATTTTGTTTATATATAGTTTGAAGTGTACCTATAGTTTATGAGTGCCAAAGCAGCGGTACCCTGGATTTTGTTTTGTTACTCAATATACTGTGTACTGCTACAATGGTCATTGCGTTATCTCTTACAATTTCTTTCAGCCTTTTCTTTCGGCTCATTCATTTTACATAAAAACTAAATTAGTTTGCTCTTAGGTCCATCACAAGCCAGGTCAGTTGGTCCTGAGCCTCGATCACGAACGACTTGCGAAAAAGTACTCGTATCGACATCGACAAAAATTTGTATGAGATTTGTACAGCTCTGTATGCTATCGAGGACTCGATACCTTTACGATGCGAATTCGGTAAATTTTCGTGACCGAGGCTCTGGTCATACTAAGTGGCGTGGTTTGCGTACTTTTTTTCATATTATGTTTTTTCTTACCAACATTGAACCACTTGTTTCTGGGGTATCCAGTTTCTTCTCGAGACGAAGCGATGGCCTCCCTCAGCGCGAAGGCCACGCTTATCGCCAAACAAGTGGGAGGCTCAGCTACAGCTGAAATAATAGTATATTTTTCTGACCACAGATACTGAACGCAACATTGCAAAGAAACCCCAACTGAATACGCAGTCGCAACGTCTCTTCAAATCGGAGAGTTACATCTTGGTTGTCTAGGATAGATCGCTTCTAGCGATGAGGCCGCCACTTCTGGCGCCAGTTCATAAGACTTTATATTTTCTGTACATTTGTCTATTTCTGGTGCACGCAATAAAGAGTTTCTGTCTATTTTTATATTTCGGGGCCCGTGATCAACAACGGCGTACCCACTTCCTTTTGGAATACACCGCTCTATCACGAGCTTCAAAATCAAGATCTCATCTTGATTTCTACAACAATATTGATGCGATGTCACAGCTAGTTAGTCTGTAATAATTCATTTACCTTTAGCCCCCAAAGTTCCCAAAGGATTGTAGGAGTTCCTCCTCAGTTGGACCCTGAAGTCTATCGGCACGTCTTTGGACAAGGGCACGTGGTAGTACCAGGTCCGATCAGTAAGCAGCTCCCCAGTCTTTTCATCGTAGATTAGTTCTTCGTGGGTCCAGTATCCTATCCCCATGATGAAACAACCTTCGATCTGTGAGAAGAATAAGTAGGTATGATTTAAATTTAAAAAATTGCCATAATTTTATCTTATAACCATCACAAGCTGTGCCCAATAGTTGTGTATTATTCATGTTTACCACCGAAATTTAATGACGCACAAAAATTTCCTATTGAATCCCAATGATAAACATAATTATGTGTTCAAATAGTAAAATTTTAATGCCGCAGTTTCACTGTAATTGCATACGTATAATAATAATGAATCACGTAAATACATATCAATATTTTAGTCTTAGCAATGGTAATTCTGAACTCTTTTGTATGTTATGTGTTAGATATCGGATGATTTTCCCAGATATACAGATATGTGAAAGTTTAGTCAACCAGTAAACATACCTGCCCGATGTCTAACTCAGGATTCATACTGGTTCCAACATCTTCTATAATATCTGCTCTCAGAACTTCATGTTCTCCCGTTAGAATATCTAATTCCACCTCGGATATAGCAACTCCACCTGATCTATAAGGCTCCTGATCGTTAGAAGTAACTCTGTAACTAGCTTGTAAGTTGATTCCTCTGTTGAAAGCTGCTTCAACCAAAACTTCCCAAGTAGGATCGACCAGTGCTTCTCTGACAACAGTTAAGCGATCTAAAATAATCTGGCAGCACTTAATGGCACCGAAAGCGACTGCTTGAGTGGTTCTGCTTCCACCAGTTGCAAAATTATTTGGACATGAAGCTGCGTCAACTGGTTTGCATCGAACTTTATCGATAGAAATGTTTAAAGTGTATGCAACGGCTTGAATAACCTTTGTATTGATACCTTGTCCTATCTCTATACCTCCGTGAGTGACTATCACAGTGGCATCTGCATGATATACACTTAGCTGTACATGGAAGTCTACCACTGCATATACTGCCCAACTCATTAAAGCTATTCTTATTCCTTTCTTTTTCCACCTGTTCAATTTATTGAAGTTCTCGACTTCTTCCTTTCTTTTATAGTATTCACTGTCGCGGAGAAGTGTTTGAATCATTTCTTGTATTTCTGTATACTGGGGGTTTAGATTGTTCATACGCACTTGAATAGGATCTCTATCTAATTCATAAGCTATTTGTTCCATCAATTGTTCAGTCATGGAAATGCTTTCAAGATTACCTAGAAATCGCTAAACTTTTAAAATAATTTCGTAACACAAATTTAGACATAATTAATTTCACATGCATTGTATTATGCTTTGCTAAAAAATATATTGTTACTTATTAGGACGGTACATAGAAATGACAAAAAGCCAAAATACCTGGAAGAAAAATGCAAAGAAAGTGGGAATAGATTGTATGAAAGAGTGTTTGAAAAGAAGGAGGGAATGATTACAGGAGTATCGTTCTGTTGTGTATATTCATTATTAATTATAAATCTGTTTTAGTTTGCGCAGATCTCTGTGGATCTCCATATGAGCAACAAAGGAGAAAAAGATAATTTTAGTTTATTTTTACCTCTTGTTGCTCTCTCGAAGTTCGGTCCGTAGACCTATTGCAATGATGAAGTATTGTGGATAAATTATTAGAAAGCAGTGTACCATCACAAGAAAATAATAAATATTAGAGGGAATAATAAAAATAATTGTAAGATTTGTTATTCTTACCAGGTGATCTAGCATAAGTATTGGAAGCAGTATCAGTGGTAGCGTCAAATATTTTGAATTGCCATCGTCTATTATCATACACGTTCTTTATAGCGGGTACGCACAAATTGCTGACTGGGTCGGATACTACATAGCCGTTGTCGATGTAGAGATGGTATTCCAAGTACTGGATTTCTCCTGAGCTACTGACACCCACCTTGATAAAACCCCGTAAAAATCATATAAATAATAGATATTATATATTGTATGAAAGCTACATAGCAATACACAAATTAATTTAAGCAACTAGTAAGTCCCATACTAAGTACCCGTTAGTTAAAGTTGCCCATAGTTAAAAGTAATAATCCACAATTACAAAACAAGTTTTTTACTATTTTTCACAATATGAACAATACCTTGATTTTTTTTTGTTATTCCTCTGTATTGCGACATTCTAATTTTTACCTCAAAGTCCCTAGTGCAAGGCAGGCGCTTCCCAACAACTCTCAAAGCAGCCTGGATGCTCATCACAAATCTGCATGGCCTATTCATGAGGTAGGAGACTAATGAACAAGCGGTCGCCACGTGATTAGTCCGGGTGATTTTTAAACCATAAGCACCTCCACATCGTGGGATGACGAGATTTATCCTACAGAAGTAAAGTATTATCAATATCAATCATCATTATTAAGTCGAATAAGGATTGGATGTGAGACCTTATGTGAGAGGTAACGTTTTAGGTGACATTAATCGTGTGATTTACTTAGTGGTAAATCTTTTCTAAGTAAATAATACTGCAGTATCAGATATTTTGACGCAAAGTAAGTGAATCAAGTTTATTTACTAATACCAATATTGATTATCAAAAGAGAGACTACGGTCTCACACTATGTTCAAGGCTAGTGTATCTAAATAGTCACATTATGTGAGTCACGGTTTAAAGGGGCTACCATCGAAAGTATAAGGCTATTGAGAATAACCATCGAATGTCTTAAAGTAATTAGTGCCATAGTCATCATCATCATCATCATCATCAGCCTTTTGTAGTCGACTGCTGGACATAGGCCTCTCCCAAGACACGCCACTCAGCCTGATCTGCGGTTTTTCGCTTCCATCTACGGCCAGTCGCCCTACGTGATATACGTCACTCCATCGAGTCTCAGAGCGTCCTACATAATAGTCCTATAGTGTCATAGGAGGGCCTTGTAATTTATTTTGTTACGCCTGGATACTGCTACAACGGTCATGGGCAGTTTTTTAAGGGCTATGTGGGGAGTATTGAGACTAACCATTAATTATAATCTCTCAAAGTAATGAATGACTAAACAGCGGTACTTTGAACTTTGTTTTGCAACTCAAATTTTTGTATACCACTGCGACATTTATGAACATGCGTTATCTCTTAACATCAGGAGTGCATTTGGTTTGTCCGGATGTCTTTTGACGAAATTAATTTAATCGCAAATTGTACCTACCTATTCTGCTCCATATTAATCGTTTCACTAACCCCCACTTGCAAGCTGTTTGAGTATTGTGTACAAGCAAACACATCAAGGCCTGTTTCACTCGGCCGAGATACAGTGGATATTGTCTCCATTGGATAGTGATACTGGCCAAAGATATTGTCAGATCCTTTTATTATCCTTTCAACATTCAAACCTCGATCTCTGGCTGGTATTACTATATACAAATTCACTCGTTCTGGTTCTTCTTTCCGGACTTCATTGATCGTCAAGAAAGGCCTTTTCTTTTCAACTTTATATTTAACTTGAACTAACAAAGCAGCCTGATTGGCTAGTTTTTCTGTTTCAGCTACAATGACCCCCAAAGGTTGGTCATAGTATTTGATAGTTTTCTCAACAAAAATTTCTTCAGGAGCTAACTGACCCGGAACTCTTTGTGATAAGAAGCTGTTCTTCCCTGGTATGTCTTTTGCAGAAAAAAATGCTAGCACACCAGGGATTTTCTGAAAAATATTATTAACGTATATTAAAAAATATACTATCATCTTATTTTGTTGGTGTAAAGTTATGTGTAGTAAAATCTACTCACAAAATTAATATTTCATCTTTAATTCAAGATCGCACATATTTGTCACATGTCTAACTAGAATCATTGATGCTCTCTGCTGACGCTAACTCCGATATCTTTTGTGGTTAATAAATTGTCAATTCAAATACTTTAATCGAAATATTAGAGTTAAAACTAAATTTAAGTTCTATAGACTGATATAGTATTAAATATCACTATTTTGTCTATATTTAATTATTATTTAAAACCACGACTTTCATAGTAGACAAACTTACCAAAGCTGGCGTCGGATCAATATCGACAATTTCACCAAGTCCAATGTCCGACGTTACAAAGGCACAAAACACTTCTTTGCTTTCAGTCGGAAGGTCATTTACATATTTAGCTTCTCCAGCACACTGAATTAGAGCATCTAATTTTGGCATAGGCTCGTTGACCGGCCATATAATTGGGTTGGTATCGTACACATCGGTTCCTTTTGACAGCGGCCTTGTTTTCCTGAAATCTCTTGCGCCTGTTCGGTAACGGGGCTTGAGTCGAGCTTGTGGAATAAGCACGAGCAGACCCTGAAGACACAACATTATTTTTCTGAGTTGACTTAGATATTTAGTTTTAATGATTGACTGGGTAGACATTTTACTAAATTTTATTCTAATTACATTTGCGTAAAAAATTAATTTGGCAACTAAAATCTACCTGATGATAAATGAAGTACGGACAAAATACTCATGGTACTGCAGATGAAAAATGAAAATGAAAATGAAAATTATTTATTAGCACAGATAGAGCAAGCATTACGCTTATCATCACTTATCAAACTGCTCGTCTTTCATTTGAAACATTATTTTAACAATTTACAGACAGTAAATAACATTGAATTACTTTAACATGCCACAAAGAATTTTGAACAGCCAAGGCAGTGTAGTTAGTTACTTTTTGGTTGTATAAAATACCTTATAAAACAATCCTAAAGCACATTTCTTTCTGAATGCTGGTTTCATTTCTCCAGCAATGTCATCCACTATTAACTCGGCTTCTAAGATCTTGAGTGCGCCTTGCAGAACCTCGTTAGTAAAAATTTTCTTCTTACAGACATATTCTTCAGTTTTGTGAGCGTGGATGAAATGTGCAGAAAGACCTCCCATTACAATTCTAGCTGAGACGACAATTTCAGGATCATGAGGATCAAATTCATAGAGGAATGCTGCATTCACTTGAGCATGAGCGTTTTGAGCTCTTGGCATTATCTGAAAAGAGCACGCGCTTAAATTGTGATGATAAACAATTTCGAATTTTTAATTTAAAAAAAAAAAACATTTTCGCAATTTTTTTGTTGTTAACCAGAATAGGAGGAACAAAATACTTTCCTGATGAAGACATCTGACCGTTAGCAATTTTTTTTAGATATATAAAAATTGAACAATGCCTTATTTATACTCCCTTCAAGTTTATTCATACTTGGTAGTATAGATAAGGTATTGTTCAAAGTTGTTGTTGTTGCTGTTTTGTTGATTGATTCAGGCGTTACTTTGCGGAAGTTCATTTTGAATGTTCAAGGTATATAGCTCTAGTTCGTTTCTAGTTTGTTTCTAGTTTTCTAGTTTAGTGTTGGTTTGTTTTTTAAGGGCATTGGATTCCCAATTATGTGGGGGTCTCAACCGAAGATAACCACTTGTATTATTTAGTTACTGTTTTTTTTGGTTTCTATATTTGCGACGTAGATATCAAAATCCTATATAATGCTTCTGTAAATATTGTAATTGTCTTCGATTGAGATCCACGTTAACTCATCCTTGGAACTTTGATGAGTTACACATTTATGTCTGGCGATGGAAAAAACTGTTCGACTCTTATAAAACACTTATGTTCTGTTATTTTTTAAATAGAAGTTTACTTTCTTTCTTTCTCTCTTTTTTTGTTATCAACATGGAAACTAAATGACTATCCAACATATTTTTTTATATCTTTAATTTATTTTAGATACACAAAACAAATTAAAACAACAACTGTACTTACAACAACTACAATTCTGAGATTGGATTGTAATTCAAAATATGTGCATGCAGAATAATAAGACAAATTATACCGAGACAAATATAATGAGAAGACATATTATATAACATAACGCATGTATGTGCTATAGTTTTTTAAGCGGAACATTTTATTTTGACTTTACAACGAAATCACAAGGCAATAAGTACGTAATTTAAAAATTGACATCTGAGAATTGGAGATCTTCAGATATTCTTCTTTATATAAAAATTAAACATAAGATGTATCTTCAGATATTCTTCTTTATATAAAAATTAGACATAAGACATATCTTCAGATATTCTTCTTTATATAAAAAACACACATAAGATATATCTTCAGATATTCTTCTTTATATAAAAATTAAAAATGTTACATAAGAAACATGCATAAATAATTTTATTTGTTAACAGGACGATAAAGAAAAACTGACCTTGAAAGAAACGAACTCGTAGCGTTTCGAAAGGGGCGGCAATTTGAACTGAATCAACACTCTTCCTGTCATGTCAGTATACAAGAACTCCGCTGGAGTGATCTCTATTTTTTCATTTTTTCCGACTGAAACATGAGAAAATATTTCAATTATTATTGGAATAGTTCTTGACTAAGCTTTGATAATAATAGCTTAAATATTTTTTTTGGTAAGAGATAACGGTTGTAGCAAAACAAAGTACAGGGAATCGCTGTTTTGGCGCTCATTACTTTGAGACATTCGATATGGAACACAGTAATGTGTACACACTACTTTATGGCGGTAGTATTGATACATTTTTGTCTTACCTATGCTCTATTACTCACGTTTAAATATATCGGAAACTCTAGGAAGAGAAGAGAGACGACCACACTAATAAATAATAACAATTTTATTGCCAGAAATAATTTTCAGTACATACATAATCATCATCATCATCATCATCATTTCAGCCGTAGGACGTCCACTGCTGGACATAGGCCTCCCCCATTGACTTCCACAAAGACCGGTTGGAAGCGGCTCGCATCCAGCGCGTTCCTGCGGTCTTTACTAAGTCGTCTGTCCACCTTGTGGGTGGACGTCCTACGCTGCGCTTGCCGGTCCGTGGTCTCCACTCCAGAACTTTGCAGCCCCATCGGCCATCAGTTCTGCGTGCTATGTGCCCTGCCCACTGCCACTTCAACTTGCTAATCCGTATTAACATACATAATATAGACTGTTAATTTAAGCAGTACCGTTGGGCCCCAAACTAGGCAAAGCCTGTATCTTGGTGGCCCGGTTCACAAGTTTTATACAAACAGTTATACGCGCTACTAAGTCAGAGAAATTGCAAGCTACACAAACATACAATTTAAATAAGAGTAGTTAGGACAAAAGTGGTAATAACCTAAAAGTGGTACCTAATAGTGGTTGAACGTTTACATATTAATAATATAAAAATATCCAAACAATACAAAATACAATTATGTTAAAAATACACTGCCACTTAACATCAGATGAGCTGTGGTCAAACACCTGTTCTACCAACCATAAAAAAAAGTGAATCGGTTTTTTCTTGGCGAGCGTGCGCCGTCGTAGAACGCATCTTCGCTCAACTTTAGGCGAGATGGCGTTCATACGCAAGCCTATTTAAAATTATAAAAGAAGATAGGCAACAATTAGTTAAGTTGACAGCCCTGTTGGCTCATTGGTAGCATATCTGCCATAAGAGCTGCAGTGCGTGGGTTCGATTCCCGCTCAGGATAAACATTTTATGTATCAACAAATGTTTGTTCTGTGTCTGGGTGTTCTATATGTATAAGTATGCATTTACAAAAAAAAAGTATATATGTATTTTATCAGTTATCTGACTTCCGTCACACAAGCTCTGCTTAGTTTGGGGTCAGATGGCGCTGTGTGTAATGTCCTACGATATTTATTCTATTTTTTATTTTTTAGTAACAAGTTACCGTAACTGTTTTGAAATGGTAATAATTATTATTTTGAGGTGTAGGTACCTACCATGGACCACTATTCGTTAAATATACGGATCGTGACTACAATTATCCAGAACATTATCCTGTCCTCGTCAATAATATGTATAAATGATTACTAGCTTAGCTTCAGTTAAGTCTATATTTCAAATAAATACAAATATCTATATATACAAATATATATGTATATACAAATATCTTTTCTTTCCATCCAAAGGTTGCCTGGAAGAAACCGCTCTAGGCGATAAGACCGCCCTTATACATCATATTCATCAATTATTCTATTGTTTTGTTATATTATTTTATCTTCTTTTTTTTGTTTGTTGTTTGTTTCCTATTTGTATTAATTGTGATCTTTGTTTCTGGTGTATAATAAAGTTATATTCTATTTTATTCTATTCTATATTTTATTGATGATACCAATGTTGTATGTCAAATTCTGTAATATCATCTCAAGTTATCTGACTTCCATAGTAGGTACAAGCTTTGCTTAGTTTGGGGTCAGATAGCGCCGTGTGTAATGTCCTACGATATTTATTTATTTATTCTAAATATTTATAAAATAAAAAGAGTTTTAAAACACCGACTACGCGTCAACGAATAAAAAAAACAAAATGACAATATAAATAAAAAAACATTGTCAGTGAGTTTTGGCGGGAACGCGGAAAGAGTCGTGTCGCCCCGTTGTATTTTTTTCCAAAACTAGTGTTTTGTCGAGTATTTATGCATAAAAATTGTGGTGTTTTATTCATAAAGTGCCGAATCACACGCGCGAGTGTGGGAAAATGATATAATGTGGTGAAACATGACTTTTTGTGTTGCTTCCAAAACTTCATCGAAGCTTTATAGTAAAGTCACCACTATTTTACTAAAGCATGACTGGACTTAACTGACACTGACTGTACTTGACCAAGACTGGACTTTTACTATAACTATAGCTACGATTCAACTTATTTAACTTTTGAAACTTGAAAATATATAAATACTTGACACTGGCAAATGCTCAAAACGCGACGCCAAAGACAATGAAAAAAAAAACATTGTCAGTATAAAATATGTAATATAGACCTGCTGGGTCCTAGTTAGATGCAAAATAAGCATTACGGTAGCAGAAGTTGGTTAGTCTACTCACCAATCACGAGAATCGCTCCAACAGATTCAAGCAACAGAAAAACATCAGAAGAAAATGTCGGCTTTCGGTGTTTTACCATCAGATTACCGGCTACTGTTCCGATCTAAAACATACAATGGTAATAATTGTTATTTACCATATTAGTAATTTGGACACCTGCCATACAATTGTGGGGCTCAGCCACCGCTTCCAACATAATGACCATCCAAAGAGCACAAAACTGCATTTTAAAACAAGTATTGAATGCGCCATGATTTATCAAAATGACAGAGCTCCATGACATTCTGAACATGCCAATGATAAAACGAGAAATAGATGCCCATAAGGCTGCCTATGCATTAAGACTTCTAAAGCACCAGAATCAGTTAGCGGGGCAACTGACCATCCCTGAAACCATACGTCGGCTTAAGAAGCGGCGAGATATCTTTGACCAGTAAAGAATAACATTCAGGGCAGGCTCCACTGGGAACAGCGCCCTACGCACCAAAAAGCACACATCCCATCCGTTTATAGTCGAAAATTATTGATTGCAAGATAATATACAGGAAAAAAAACCATATCAGTAAGTTTCTTATAAAGTTTGACCTGTCCAAACGTTAGAAGATAGATATCCAACTTATACATATAATTAGCATGGATTGAATTGCGTTTCTCCTAAAGGTATTTTTTGAAGTGACCGATCACATCTACAAGGAATATCGACGACAAAATGCCCGTCATATTAGCTTGTTTCGTCTTGAAGTGTAAAAGTTAACAGTTTTGAAAAAACTCGACATAATTTGCGTAGAAAATTAGTTTTTTTTTTTTTTTTTTATGCCACCGGTGGCAATCAAGCTAACGGGTTGCCTGATGTTAAGCAATAATTAATGATTATTATTGATGATTATTTATGATGTTAATTAGTGAAAACTCCACGGTCCTACAATGTTTGCTTGCACACAAAAACCTTTATGCATTTGTGGGATTTGGCGTATTCATGTGTTTTTGTTTGTGTTTAACCGACTCAAAAAAGAAGGAGATTCTTAATTCGACTGTATGTCTTTTTTGTATGTTACGCGATCATTCCGCAAATTATGAATCGATTTTGATGATTCTTCTCTTATTCGGTAGACCATATATCAGAGGTGGTCCCATATAAATTTTATCGAAATAGATGGAGCGGTTTTTAAAAAATCAACAAAAATCTAAAAACTGTATACATCGATGATGTTTTCGTTTACTCCGAAACCTCTCTGTTTCATATGTATTATTATGCAGTCAGTTTTTTTAATTTGTAAATTTATATATTGCTAGCGGATGCCTCGCGGTTTTACCCGCGTAGTTCCCGTTCCCGTGGGAATACAGGTATAAAAAATTTATGTCTCCCGGGGATAGCGTAGCTTCCCAACGGTGAAAGAATTTTTGAAATCGGTCCAGTAGTTTCAGAGCCTGTTCATTACAAACAATCAAATCTTTTCTCTCTATAACAGTATAGATAGATGTATTTATATAGTACACTTACATTTCTTACTGGGATATGGGCAACTAAATCCAAATGCTCATACAATTTCTCCAGATAACTGAAATCTTCATATTCCTTTGCGGTTTTTTTGAACAACGTCATGAGATCTGTCAGTGTTACGCCTGCACCGACGACTAAGTTCTGGTCCAGGAAGTGTGTTTTCAAATCATCTATCGGACTTATATCTATTAACACTCTTGGAAACATGAGAATTGGGGCTGCTCCTGAAAAATATAGAACACAATTTGCCCTTCTTCATAACAATGAAACGCACTTGTAGCTATGAGGTCTGAGGCTAGCGCGGTCAATTCACATGCCGAAGGGTGTGGGTTCAACCCCCTAAGATAATACAGTTAGCTTGAGCACTTGAGCTGCCAGTGTAGGAAAACATCGTAAAGAAATGGAAAAGATCATAGCACTTTCTAGTACTCGGCTGGCTGGTTACCACCATCAAGTCGAAAATCTCCCGCCAATCTTCTAACAGTGTATTTCAGCCTCACTTGAGAGGCAGCTCTATACCGGACTAGGTATACTTTACCATCTTCGACCACACCATCACGTAACATCAGGTCAAATACCTAGTTTGTAGTTTGTCGACCAAAAGAAACCAGTTTTTTTTACAATTAAAACTCCTAACACAACGGTGTTAGACTTTTTTAGTAAGTCCACGTTTGACCACCAACTTGCCTTATGGTAATCGTCATTTACCATCGATAAAAAAGTTTTTCCTAATCGTGTTCCTGTTCAGATGGATGTTGATTTTAGTTTATTTACTAAACATTTTGAAAGTCTTCAAAAAAATGAGTAAGATATCTCTACATAGTATAAAACAAAGTCGCTTCCCGCCGTCTGTACGCTTAGATCTTTTAAACTACGCAACGGATTTTAATGCGGTTTCCGTCAAAAGACAGAGTGATTCAATAGGAAGGTTTATGTGTATTATACATGCATATGCACCACATTAGTATCTATATTGCACCCGTGCGAAGCCGGAGTGAATCGCTAGTATCTTATATAACATAATATGTAGATTTTTTCTTACCTCTACCAGTATTTCCATTGACCAACATGTAGGAATCAAGTCCTTCCTTCTCAAATACCTCAAACACATCATTCACATGATTAACTCTGTACCACACTCGATGATCTTTGAGATTGATTTTTATCACGCTTTTTGGTTCTCCGTCACTGCTATTCACAAAACACCACGAACTCCTCTCACAGTCTTTCTTACAATCACCCTTGTTTTTACATAAGCTTAAGGCACCCAAGTCTTCAATGTCGTAGACGTGTTTTGTGATGGGCTTAGGGGCGTCTTTGGCGAAGCTTTTGAAGGCATCCAATATTGGACGGTAACCTGTGCATCGGCAGCTATTACTTCCGAAGGCGTTCTCTACCTCATATTGAGTCAGGTCATAGTAATTGGCCTCGAGTAAACTGGAAAATTAAAAACCATAATAAATTATGTTTAAAGTTAATGTAAGAATCATTAAGTTTCATCATTTATGGTATAATAACAGAAGATACGTACCTGAACATTGCCATAACCCATCCAGGGCTGCAGTAACCGCACTGAGAGCCGTTATACTCGGCCAGGGTCTTTTGCAACGGGTGGTAACCCTTGCTACGGTTACCAATTCCTTCAATGGTCGTCACCTCCCAGTCTTGACACGATGTTATACTCACCAGACACTGGGTGGTAACAGCAGAGGATTAAAAAGTCAGAAGAAATAGTCTTACCAAAACAGAGTAGAGAGATGAATGGAATCTTATAAATATCTACCCGAAAAAGATATTAACAGCTCCAAATAAAAGGATATTTCTATGACATATACAAAGTTTCGATCACCGAATTGTGAGACCTCCCATGGCACACAACTCTGTCTTTTATAAGTTATATGCCTATTGCTGATGACTTCAAACGGTGAAAGAAAACATCGTGAAGAAAAGCGTGTAGGTCTCCTCACGAATCCATAAATTTCCTTTTTTTTTTTAATGGCTGACAGGCTAGGTGTTTTTTTTTTATGGTTGACAGGCTAGTTGTTTGACCACAGCTCACCTGATGTTAAGTGAAGGTGTGGTCGAAGATGGTAAAGCACACCTAGCCTGGAGTGGAACTGGCTCTCAAGTGAGGCTGCCGGAACACACCGTTAGATGCTTGGCGGCAGATTTTCAACTTCAGGGTGGTAGCTAGCCAGCCGAGTACTAGAGAGTACCCTACCACCATCTTGCATATATCTGAAGATCCTGTGAAATCGCCATACGCCTCATCGGCCAAAATCACCTGAAATGATCAAATCGCTTTGTTATTCTCACCGAGTTGACAGAAAAGGTCTTCTTGACCCCCTGTTGTGCAGTGGTGACGGCCACGATGCAGCTGCCGCATCCACCCTCCTTGCACATATATTTGGTTCCTCGCAGGTTGAGCACATTGCGGAGGTAGTCGTTCAAAGACGTATCTGAGTCTACTTCTCCACCGACTGTCAAATAATTTTAGTATTTATCTTCGAGTAGCTATCCATCTGTTATTGTTAAGGCTGGATTTGGGGGAAGGCAGGTGTGACTACTGCCCTGGGGCCTTCACAAGAGAAGAGCCACATTAGAAATAAAAAAAATATCCAGATCTCGATGGGTCAGCAAGCAGTCAGCAGTTTTACCGTTAATACCGCAAAAAGCGATTTTGATTTTGAATTTTTATTCGGAAAAAAATTAAGGGCTTTCGTTGCCCCAGGGCCTCTAGACCTTCAAATCCGGCCCTGGTTATTATATTGTTCGAAGTTTGAAAGGGCTTATAGGTACATATACGCGGAACAGTAACAGTAACAGTACAAACTCTACTGTTCCGCTGTTCTGTTTAGTGATAACGTTCTGTCTATCCCCATCCCCATATTGAGAAGTATCTTTTTTCATAATTCTATAACACATTTAATTCATTGTTTCTGCCTGCTAGAGATTGTCAGGTAACCAATTCTAGTATAAAGTCAGTAGGCAAATTATTAAAAAAAAAATACGTTTATTACGTAATTATTAAATACTAGCAGCTCGCCCCGGCTTCGCACGGGAAAACAAAACTCGATTAACAATATAAATTTATCGATCCTATAGTTTCGGAGCCTATTCAATATAAACAAACATAAAATTAAATCTTTCCTCTTTATAAGATGTAGATGACAACTGTAATAGTTAGACATAGCTGTCAATTTACTTTATAATACGTCACCTTATTCCATAGTCAATAGTTTTCGCTGCGCATGCTAAGTAAGGATTTTTTCAAGCTTGGGTTACATTATTGAATTTTCCATACGGATCCCTAATTGTTTTTTTAAATAAAATATTGTCTATGGGCCGCCTTACACGTTCAATCATGATCACGATTCGCGATCCGCGGTCCGCGATCATGATTTCAAAATTTCTAGATATTATGCGATCCGGAGTATCAGTCCGTCAATCCGCTTCGTACACGATCAGTCTGGATCGCGATCATTGATCGCGGATCGCGGATCGCGGATCGCGGATCGCGGATCGCGGATCGCGCGCTACGTGTACGGGCTGCCTATGTCCATCAATGATAATGTAGCATTCCAATAATAAAAGAATTATTAAAATCGGTCCTGTAGTTTCGGAGCTTATTCCATACCAACAAACAAACAATCAAATCTTTCCTCTTTATAATTATTAAGTATGTCAAGTATAACTAAATTATTTTATATATTACCAGAACATTTATTCCCGTTGACACTAAACGTTATACAATCCATAACTGAACACAATGCTCACTCTAAACAATGTTCAACAAACTGCTTTGAAACGGATGCTTGATAATTAGTAGCTGTAATTACAATAACAAAGCATAATTTTCATTTAATTGAGTTTCTCTCAATTAAATTTATTTTTTTTGTAATAAAAACATGTGTATAATTGATTAGGTGCCTGCGGATGTTAAGCAACGGACTATGCGGACAGTCTTTGGATGGGTGACCGTGACTGTTAATTATTTCTGAATTTACCGTGAATCTGACACGTTAAATTGTAGCTTCTGGTTGCTTGTTCTATATGTTATTTAACTATCTAAACGGTCTGCTTTCATTGTACAAACCGCTAAACTATGAAATTTACTACCCGAGAGGGTGTTTCCTAATAGATACAATCTGGACGCCTTCAAGTTGCGAGTGAATCGGTTTATTCTAGGCGAGCGTGCTCCATTGTAGACCACATCTTCGCTTAACATTAGGCGAGATGGCGGTCAATAAACTATGTGTGTGTCAAATTTCATCCAAATACGTACAGTAGTTTTTTGCGTGAAAGAGTAACAAACATCCTCACAAACTTTCACATTTATAACATTGCTGCTCTCCGCGGAGTTACCCCCTAAACTTTTTGGGTTTAAAATATTACTTCAGGGTGTCAGCTACCTTCATACTAAATTTCATCAAAATCGGCCCAGCCGTTTGAGCGTGAAATAGTAACAAACATACAAACACACTCACAAACTTTCGCCCATGTAATATTAGTGTAATAGTAGGAAGGATCACTAAGATATTAAATTTTGTAGCGATGGTAACTCAAAGGTTAGCGCGGTCGAACCATATGCCGAGGGGTGTCGATTCGAATCCTAAAAATTAGTTTAAACAGCTGCTAAAGGTACTACGTAGCTGGTACGAACACAAAATACAGCTCAAATACAAAGTCTATCCCCTGTGAGAAGTCTGCTGAAAATAGATAAAGATTCCCTCAAACAATGGTATCTAATTTTATGGGAAGCAATATAAAGGGCCCGATTAAAACGTACCGACCGGTCGTCTAGTCGATGACGCCAGTACAAGGCCATGGCCAACCGTGCGGATGTCGGAAGCGCCACATGGTTGGCTAGTCTCTGCTTGAACGTCATATCACTCGCTTTGTCTGCGTGTATTAAAAAATAAACGTTCTATTTTCGAAATATTTCGCGGCAATCAAAATAACAAAAAATAAACATCTTGAATTTGATGAAAAACTTTTTGTTGCCTGGCCGAAATTACAAGTAAAAAAGAAATACATTTTTTTTTAATGGTGTAGACAAAAAAGTGTGCATATGAAACGAAATATAAAAAAAAGCATTGGTAGAGAAAATCTGCGAAGGACGCGGTCAACGCGCGTTTAAATTTAGAATGCTACTCAATGCATCAATTTGTTTAATTATAGCGTGAGTAAATAAAACTGAACGAGAAGAACGAAATGAGTGAAGTGAGGAACAAATTGTACGTAAATAATGACTAACACTTGAGCAAATTCTGAACAAAATAAACATTATTTTATACAATTTCTAATGAATATTTATATATGTTACGTTGTTACAAGACAAATGCGATATTTTTACATACCTGTTATAAAAAAGTGATACCCACCAACTAAAATGCATTTCCTAAATACGCGTGTGATTTTTATGCAAGATTTTTGGTGACCTGCGTTGTACAAAACTTATTAAAGGGTATAACATTCTCTCTTTAAATGAAACGGTGAGTGTATTTTTATTTTTAAATTATAAATGTTGTTTTTGTGTAAGTATATATACTTAAAACTCTTTCGTTTTAGAGATCTGTGCCTAAAACCTTTCAAACTGTGTAGATAAAATTTGATATTTATTTACACTTCATATCAAAGAAACAACTAAGTATGTCTAATAGGTATACTAAATATATTCAACAATGATGCATAATACTTTGGCCAAATAAGTACCTACTGATTATGACTTAGTGTTGTTAAATTATATTTAATTTTTCCGAATATTTATCGTATTTAACACACAAATGTATTGGCATTTGAACAAGCAGCGCCCTGTAATATTACCGCCCATTTACCCATTTTTTTTCGTGAAAAGTAAGAAATTATGTTGACAATTGTACCTAGTTCTGGCATGCTTGATTGTTAAATATTAATCAAGGATGATTTTTGTTTGAGGTGTGTTTATTTATAATAATAATAATAGGAAATTTGCTATAAAATAGAAATACGTAGTAAGTATCTACGTTTACGATTAAAAACTGCATGGAATCTGGAATCCATTTATTCTCGATATGATAACTATCGAGAATAAATGGGAGTCCCTTTTTACAAAAACTTTCACCCGACTACACAAAACGAGACACACCCTTAAGATGGAAAGGATTAAAGAAAGAAAAAGACGTATTCCTTTAATCCTTTCCATCCTAATGTCACCTGAAATAAATCGCTTTTAGCTATAAAATAGCTAGTTGTTACACCTATCAAGCAAACAAAAAACAGGACTGTCAAGACTTGAGACTAACCATCGAAAATCTCACCTGGAAATCTCCTTTACTCGAATTTTCTTTAACTAATAATTCTATTTGTACAAATTAATGTTTTTTTACTATAGCACACATATATTTATGTATCTAAGATATATCGATAGATATATCCAATTAACATCTAGTTCGCGTGTTATAGGATATTAATTAACAAAGATTACATATTCAGCTGGCCAAACAAGCGCCTTCCTGTTAGACAAGCGCTTATTTTGTTTCGTGAGTTTAATAACACGAATAAAACGGATTTATTCGATTACGTTTCGGCTACTTGCCTTACTATTGTAGGTTATGATATTAACATATTATGTTAAAAACACAGATTAGAAAATAAGTACAGATACAATGTTGCGAATAGAATTATTGATGATTCTTAGGCCCTACAATTTGCGATTGTTACACAAACTACACGCATACAAATATATTGTACCTTATACTTCCAATATGAGGCTCATCTGTGACGACTTCATTGTTCAAGCTAAGTTACAAAGCCTAGAACATCGTCGCAAAGTTGCTAGTTTATTGGAATTATTTCGGTGAGTGTGCTTCAGAACTGCATGATCTAATTCCCCCAAGCCCACTTTTCTATCGTTCAGCTAGAAGCTCTAAAAAGCGACATCGTTTCATGGTCGATGTTTCAAAAATTCGAACGAAATGAATTGATTCCGCGTTTATTGCATAGACTGCTACAAAATGGAATGCGCTGCCTGTTATTTTTTTTATTCAAAATAGGTTCGCGTTTGACCACATTCTGCCTGATGTTAATCAGTAGTGTGGTCTAAGATGGAGCACGCTTACCTAGAAGAAACCTATTTACTCTAGATTTAAAGACGCCAATATTGTACCTACCTAACAGGGAACATGGACTCCGGCAGAGAGTTCCACAACCTCGCTGTGCGAATGAAAAATGTGGAATCAAAACGCTTTGTGCGTACATGGGGAACATCCACCATGTACGGATGACGTTTTGGTCGCGTTTGTCCGGCCGTCCGGTAAAAGAAAGGCGCAGGTGGAACCAAATTGTGCAGCTCAAGTGCGCACTCTCCGAAATGTATCCGGTAGAAAACTGACAGGCTGGCAATACTACGACGATGCTCAAGACTGTTGCTGGGTGTCTTCAAGTCGAGAGTCAATCGGTACCTTCTAGGCAAGCGTGCTCCATCTTAGACCGCATCATCACTTAACATCAGGTGAGATGACAGTCAAATGTAATCCTAATTGTGATAAAATAGTTTGTGTCGTTTGTGTAAGAGAAACCAAAATTGCAGGGAAAGGGAAATTTTCGCGAACTTTTTAGGCAACATTAAATCTTTATTTTAATAATGTTTTTATTCATGTTTTCGGAATAAAAAGTAGCCTATGTGTTAATCCAGGGTCCCAGCTACCTCCTTACCAAATTTTATCCAAATCCGTTGAGTAGTTTCTATCCAAACTTTCACATTTATAATATTATTGGGATGTGGTTTGAAACACTTTTTGAGGTTATACTCCTTATTCAAGCAATTGTGATTTACCGCAAATAAAGACCAAATTAAATGCCGGTAGCTATGATTTTAATGTAAAATTATGCTCCGTTTGTCCATAAATGGCAAAAAAATATTTGTATGGAAATCGAACCACTTTAAAGCGAAAAGCAAGCAGGTTCAGTTTTGTTGCTGTTTATAATGTTGTTGGTATAATAATAAAATTGACGATTTTTCCTCAACAATATGCAGTAAAAATATGCCGGTCAGACGGAAACACCATCAATGTCAAGCAATTAAAACATCTTTTGTTAATTATTTATTGATCTTGAACAAAACGAATGTCGAGCCATATTAAGCATCGCGACACGCAATGGAATGAAATGAAACCCATTGAAATAGCGAAACGTACGTTATGTCTTACGATCCATTCAAATTTTGACCCAGAATCCGCTAACATACGTTAATATCGTACCTACTTTTTTTTTCTGTGGTTTTGGGCGTCGCGTTTTACCATTTGCCAGTGTCAAGTATTGATATATTTTCAAGTTACAAAAGTTAAATAAGTGTCCTCGTAGCTAGTTATAGTCAAAGTCCAGTCTTAGTCAAGTCCAGTCCTGTGTCAGTCAAGTCCAGTCATGCTTTAGTAAAGTAGTGGCAACTTTACTATAAAGCTTCGATGGAGTTTTGGAAGCACCACGAAAAGTCATGTTTCACCACATTATATCATTTTCCCACACTCACGCATATAATTCAGCACTTTATGAATAAAACACCACCATTTTTATGCATAAACACTCGACAAAACACAAGTTTTGGAAAAAAATACAACTGAGCGACACGACTCTTCCCGCGTTCCCGCCAAAACTCTCGTACCTACTTAGGTACTATGACTTCTATAATTGTTAATGTTTGGCAGTGACATTTGTTAATTTGGATTCTTTTATTTTATATTATTTTGTTACTAAAAATTGTAATCTTGCCGTGCCTAGTGTAACATATGTAGTTATAAGGTCAATAAAATATTTTCTTCCATTCTATGTCGTGACGTGACGTGATATTGGACGTGGGTAGTCCTAGAAACAATACGCGTTTAAAAACTGTCTTTGTTTTTAATTGTTTTGTACACATATTAATGTTCAAAAGTATATAAGTCTTGCACTCTGATAAAGTTAATGTACCGATTTATAGTTTGTGAGTTTTTTGATGGTTGATTAACCCGGTTTAGTGTTTGTTTGGTGGTTTCGTTTGTGACGAGTATCTTGATCATTTGGTGCAAACTGGTGCTGCCCTCTAGCAATCTTTGCTGATACTTTGTTAACCTTCAATCGATTGCATGAGTTGTGCCATCTCTGTTGTTTACACGGAACTGTTTTATCTTATTTGATTATGGCCAAGTGCGGAGGTTGCGGACGATTCTTATCATCGGCAGATGGCGTTAAATGCAATAATTGCCCGGTGATGTTCCATGGAGCGTGTGTTAATTTGCCGAGCGGAGCGTCAGTCAAGCCTGGTTGGATTTGTCCTGGATGTAAAACGAAGCTCCCGCGGGGTAACAACGCTTGTACACCGGTCAAGGGAGTGAGCGATGATTTTGTACCTTCTCTTCGCCCCAGTGATGCCAAAGAGGAATTTGAAACTTCCGGGTCCAAACAAGAGCGCGCGAAAATAAGCGCGTCAGTCTATGAAACTGAAAATAGTATTAATACTTCTGATGTGGCAACGTACAAGATTACTCCGGAGTTTGATTTGGTGTCGGAAATTAGGCTATTTCGTAACGAGCTGCAGGCCATGCGGGAAGAGTTGCGAGAGATTAGGAGTGACTTGTGCACCGAAGTGGTCGAACTTAGACAAGAAGTCAGCGAGCTTAGATCCTTCTCAAATGTCCATAACGAGAAACTTGAGATGATGGAGCGTCAGGTTCAGGTCCTCAAACAATCTATGTCACGACTGCAAGAGGACTCAGCTTATCGCGAACAATACGCATTGCTGAATGACGTCGAAATATCTGGCATTCCCGAACAGGAGGGTGAATCGACTCTGCACATTGTGTCGATGGTGGCTAGGAAGCTAGGTCAAACCTTGGAAGACCGAGACGTTGTGAGCGTAAGGCGAGTAGGAGCTAGGCGTGAGACCAGTGGAATCGGCGACAGAGTTGTCGGAGGCACGGGGCCCTCTCGGCCCCGGCCCATCGCGGTCAGCTTCCTACGTCGAGCTCAGCGAGATGACTTTCTTAAAGGAGCGCGAGTACGTCGAGGAGTCACCACTGAGCAAATTATCGCCCCGCCACACGATCCTGTGCGCTTTTATGTTAACGAGCGTCTAACCAAAGCTAACAGAGTTCTAATGGGTAAAGCCAGAGAAGCGACTAAATTTCAGAACTGGGCTTTCCTGTGGACAAGAGATGGCCGTATATTTGCCAAGCGTGACAAAACATCTGCGCCCCATCACATCTGTAACGAGGGTGACTTAGAGAAGCTTTTTCCTTTATCAAAATGTCCCTAGAGTAGTTTGTATTATTTTCAGCACTCTATTTATACCTTTCACTGTTATTATTTTTTGCATAATATGCTTTATATTTAGAATAGTACGAATTGTTTTAGGTAACTATACATCAAATATTTTTACTACGTCATCTAATGTACTTCGGAACAGTTGTAACGATTACAGTCGGATAAAATATAGCTATAATTTATTGGTCATTTTTCACTATTTAATTTTATGCTTACTTTCCTTACAAACCTGTTGCTTTCATATGGATTTAGTAAAATTTGTACTTGCAAAATGTTGTATTAACCTAAAACTGATTTTGAATACGACCAAAGTGTGCCCATATGATAGTACTAAAAATGTATTTATATGCGCGAACTGTGTATTGTTATTACAAATAGATAATTGGTATTACTATGTTTTATACTATATGTTCAGTTGTCGCTGTAAACATCTTCTTATAATATGTAATATTCACGTCTATTTGCTATATGTTTATTTATGTTATTTATTCTCAATAACTATGTATTTATATCTTCTTATATACCGCGAGCCCGCTAATTATTTATTTGCTGTTAAGTATTATTTTTACTCTTTTTTCCTAGCTAAAAATAAGTGTATTCGAGTGCGCAGTATGTATAATGTTATTCTATCCCTCTACAGTCTTTATTATTTATTTCGAAATGGTCAATAGCAAGTATTTAAAAGTTGGTCTCTATAATGCTGGCTCTCTAGGTACTAAACATGACGATTTTGTAGCTGCTATGCAGAAATTTTCGGTAGAACTCATGGCGATTAATGAAACTTGGCTGAAACCGGGTCAAGCTGGTCGTGCTCCAGTTGTACCGAATTATCGATTATGTCACATTCCTCGACCAAGCCATGTCTGTCGTGGCCATGGTGGAGGTGTAGGTTTTTACATCAAGCGAGGTGTAAATGCTCGGTTATGTTCTCACCCTTTCGCGCCAGATATTGAACAGATGTGGTTTAAGTTAAGTATTAAATGCTGTAAATTAATTATCGGTACAGCTTATCGGCCTCCATGGCTTGATGCTGAGGATTTCTTTGATGTATTGACAGATTCAGTAGCATCTTTCTCTTACTGTGACAATATAATTTTACTGGGAGATTTTAACATCAATGCACAAGACGCTAATGATCCAAATTTCAAAATTTATCAAAATTTTCTTTATAATATGGGGCTGAATCAAGTAGTAGATAAACCAACTCACTTCACAGATCATAGTCAAAAGTTGATTGATGTAGTATGTACGAACCTCCGTGCTCGTCAAGTGAGTGTAGAGCTTGTGGGTTCAGATTTTGGGCACGCATTTGTTACTTGTGAATTTAGTTTTAAGAAGCCTAAGATACCTCCCAAGTGCATTTGTTATAGACCTTTACAAGATATTTCTCTGGATGCTTTCAACTCGCACTTAGAGTCAATAAGATGGGATTTAATTAATGCCAGTAACAATGTCGATTGTATGGTGAGGGAATTAAATGAGGTGATTTTATTTTTATACGATTTACACGCGCCAATAAAGAAAAAAATTATTAGAGATAAGCCGTCTCCTTGGCTTACTGATACTGTCAAGCTTATGATGAGTCTTCGTGATGCAGCCCTTGCTCGATGCAAAGCAACAAAGCTAGACAGCCATAAAGCCTATTATAAAGATTTAAAAAAACAAGTGTCTCTTGCGTTGCATGCAGAAAAGGCAGCTTATTTTAAGCAGCACGTTAATAGCAATATTAAGAATTCTAAATTGTTGTGGAATAACTTAAAAAATAAAGTTTTGCCGCCTAGTTCATCAGAAATTACGTCACAATTTGACAATCCTGATGTTATTAATGATCATTTTCTTCATATACCCGGTAACGTAGACGTGGCTATCTCTACAATGACTTACTATGAATTTAATCGATTTAGTAATGGCTCTACATTTATATTTGAAATAGTCACTCCAAACACAATACTAAAATATCTTAAGCAAATTAAATCTAACGCTCTAGGAGTAGATGGAATGTCACTGGACATGATTAATTTAACGTTACCTCATAGTCTCGATCTAATCACAGCTATTGTTAATAAATCTCTTAACGCTGGAATGTATCCTACACTTTGGAAAACCGCCATAGTAAAACCCATACCAAAAATATCGGATCCACTTTTATTGAAAGATTTGCGCCCAATCAGTATTCTACCCTGCCTCTCTAAAGTGTTGGAAAAAGTAGTGTGCTCCCAAATAATGGAATACCTCGAAAGAGAACATATTTTACCTGATATGCAGTCTGGCTTCAGGAAACTTAGAGGAACCAGCACAGCTTTGTTAGATGTATCTGATAATGTATTAGCCTCTCAAGATCAAGGCATGGGTACTATTCTAGTATTACTTGATTTTTCGCGTGCCTTTGACTCAATCAATATTCCCCTTCTTCTATCAAAGCTAAATTTCTATGGTCTGGATTCAAGTGTCATAAAATGGTTTAATTCCTATCTTAGTAACAGAACACAGTATGTGGAAATAAAAAAAGATAGTGGCGAGGTATTGCAATCTGTCCTGCGAAACTTGACTAGAGGAGTGCCACAAGGCTCTATTTTGGGACCCTTATTATTTATAATTTACATTGCTGATATAGTAAACTGTTTCCAGCACTGCAAATTTCACATTTATGCTGATGACATCCAACTATACATGTCTTTTAAACCCAGTGACATCCGCGCAGCTGAACTTCTAATTAATCAGGACCTTGAAAGAGTTCAGACTTGGGCCTATAATAATTCTCTACTATTAAATGCTAAGAAAACTAAGTTTATGATTCTGGGTTCGAAGCACCAGACCTTAAACATTGCTCTCTCAAATCCCGTATTAAGAGCTTGTGGGGAGGTAATCGAACGGGTTCATGAAGTGAGAAACTTAGGCCTTATTTTCGACGAGCAGTTAAAGTTCGAGCGTCATATCAGTGAGATTGCTAGTAACTGCTTTTATCGTCTTAAAGTATTATATAAAATAAGGAACTATATTAGCACGGATCTTCGCTTAATGCTTGTAGACTCTCTTGTGTTGTCTAAATTCAACTACGTAGACACGGTGTATGGGCCGTGCCTCTTTAAAAAAACTTCGCGTCTCATCCAGAGAGTACAAAATGCATGTGCACGTTATTGTTTCAATGTACCCCCGCGTAGTCACGTTACCCCTTTTTTAAATAAATTTAGTGTTCTTAAAATGGAGCATAGACGCACACTCCATCTCGCCACTTTAATGTTTGGTGTTATCAAATACCAGAAGCCGCTGTATTTGTACTCCAAACTCAAATGGGTTTCTGAATACAAGTCGGTGCGGGCCACCTGCAAGCCACTGTTGCGAACGCCGAGACATGGTTCGGCCGCGTTTCGCGGTAGCTTCAGGTTTAATGCGACCAAATGCTGGAACTCCCTTCCGCCGCCCATACGTGAGATTCAAAACAAATGCGGTTTTAGGTTGAAGATCAAGAAGCATTTGCTGGAGTTGCAGAAGTCAAGTAGATAGCAACCAGCCTGCCTTCAGTAGGTGCTTCTTGTTTCTTCAATCTTCATACTATGTGTATATTTATTTTCTTTCTTTTTCTTTCCAGCATTATTTAGTATATGTTCACGCCAGCCCCTACTATTTTTACTATTTTTATATTCTTATAATTATTATTATTTCTGCACTCTAATTATTATTCATGTATGTACTAAAATATCCTAGTCTTCTTCTATAAGCAACTCTCTAGACTTTTTCTATATTTATAATTTATTTATTCTATTATATATTCGCGTATGTATTTATGTATTTTTTTTTTTTTATTCAGTCTCGTGCGTCCCAAAAGGTTAGTTCTGAAAACCAGCGCTGCTGAGAAATCGGCAGCAATAATGCTGAGAACTAACCTTTTTTGTCGCACTGGACACTACAGCGACAACTTTCCACTCATTATTATTGTTATTTTTATTCTTCTAATCTTTTATTTGTAGTGTGTTTTTTTGTTGTTGTAGTGTTGTGTGTGGCAAAATAAATGTTTTCTATCTATCTATCTATCTATCTGACGTCTTTTTAGGGTTCCGCAAGAAAGATAACTTTCCGATATTATTTTCGTATTTTCGCTGTATCTTTAGTTTTTATAAGTAATTTTAAGATACTTATTTCGGGGCTAGCTCTGAAGCTTTGCACTTGTACGAGACGTCGTTAAAATAAATCGTAGCATATATAGTTATAAGTATTTAATGTATCTTCTAGTATTCGGCTGATGAGCCGCTACCACTCTCAAATTACAAAAAAAACACAACCAGTTTTTATTCTTAACTAACGGATGCCTTGCGATTTCACCTGCGTATTTCCTGTTCTCGTGGGGATACAGGGATAGAAATAATCTGTCATCCGGGATAGTGTAGCTTCCCAACGGTGAAAGAATTTTTTAAATCGGTCCTGTAGTTTCGGAGCCTATAATAATATTAAGAATCAAATATTCTGTTTATAATAGTATATAGATAGATAGATATAGACAATTGAATTGAATTGATTGAATGTCTTTGGGTAAGGTAGTCAAATAAGTAGACTGGTAATCATAAAAATGTGTATTAAGTGCTACAAAATTTGAATCACGGTATCTCTGGTCTGCTAAAAAAATTGTACGCAATGACGTAAATATTTCTTAATGTTTAATTTTTGCGAAATCCGTCAGTAGATATTTATTTATTTATTTATTTATTTATTACATAACATACAAAACAGAATGCAATAACATTTACAACAATTCAAATACCTACACAATTTTGATCTGTATTGCATTCCAAGACTTTTTTTAATGATGGCTCTCAAGTGAGGCTGCCGGAACACACTGTTAGATGCTTGGCGGCAGATTTTCAACTTGAGGGTGGTAGCTAGCCAGCCGAGTACTAGAAAGTACCCTACCACCATGCTATGGTTTCCTCACGATGTTTTCCTTCACCAGCAGCTCAAGCTCATTGTTGGGGTTTGAACCCACGCCCTTCGGCATGCGAACCTACCGCGCTAACCACTGAGCTATCATCGCTACAAAACCTAATTAATAATACTTAAGAAGGAGTTAAATAATTATTTCGAAAACTAATTTAATTGTTATT
This sequence comes from Biston betularia, assembly GCA_905404145.2. Taxonomy (NCBI): domain Eukaryota; kingdom Metazoa; phylum Arthropoda; class Insecta; order Lepidoptera; family Geometridae; genus Biston; species Biston betularia. Next base: position 2,061,993 of record FR989874.1, on the reverse strand, counting down.
TATTTATCACATTGCTACGGAACTCTATCATAAGTATGTAACGACACTCTCTTGGCGTGTATTGCTCATATTTCGAAATTTCTACTGAAATCTACAGCTAGCTAGTAATATTAGTCCGTGTTATGAACACAAATAGCCGGGTTTCATAGTTAGTGAAGGTTATACTGCGCCAGGAGGCGACTCAATGTCGGCAGCGGCACTCCCGTGCGTAAATCTCTATCTACACATACCTATCTACATCTACACTAATTTTATAAAGAAGAAATATTTGATTTTTTGTTTGTTTGTTTGTATTGAATAGGCTCTGAAACTACTGGACCGATCTGAATAATTCTTTCATCATTCAATGCTACATATCTACATCTAGATTAATTATAAAGAAGAAATATTTGATTTTTTGTTTGTATTAAATAGGCTCCGAAGCCGTCCTTTCCTTGAGGGTCTCGGGGCGGAAAACCTCAAAAAAACATTATATATATATATATAACGATATATATCTATAAATATTATAAAGTGGAGTTGCGATTAATAAATAAAAGAAAAATTACTACTATAATCTGAGCCCCGAAATATAACGCCGTCCAAAGTGCACGAGAAATAGCCTACATTGAAACTGAATAGTTGGTAATGTACATCATAGGTATTTCGTATAGATTTTATCTAACCGCAATACGCTAGCGAAGCCACGGGCATCAGCTGGTAAACAATAAATTACAGAGTTTGGGAGCAAATAAATTATTTCTGTTCACGCAAGATACTCACGGTGCTATATACCACAGAATGGATTACAGAAATGTTTTTTGCCAGAAAATGTTTTTACCTGTTGGCTTTACTATATTATATTATTATACTAAACTAGCGACCCGCCCCGGATTTGCACGGGTGCAATGTAGATGGTAATGTACAATGTAGATCTAACTTGGTGGTAGGTCTCCTTAACAGGAGGTCGTACCACCACAGTACTAGATATTCTGCCGCTTAACAGTAGTGTGTAAACAATACTGTGTACTGCAGCTAGCGAAATTACAGGGCTGTTGTGACTAACCATCGTTAGTCCGCTATCACTGACATGCACTATCTGTCATCATCAGGAGAGCGTCTCGTTCGTCTTATAACTTTTAAATTAAAAAAAAACATATTTCCTTTCACTGATAGCTCAAGCGCGTGGTTGAGGTTTGAACGCACGCCCTTCGGCGTATGAACCGACCGCGATAATCACAGCTATCATCGCTAAATATCGGATTATATAATAATGTTACTAATGAAATGTATAGGGTTTAAGTATGTAAATTCTAATTCTGTAAATGAAACGATAAACCATATTCCCGATTTATAGAATTGTAAGATCATTTGAAGAACAGCTATTGAATTTGGTAACCTAACCTTCTAGCAATAAAAGCGTCTTGTTTCCCACTAGTTTTCCGATGTTATTTTAAGCATTATCCAGGTTTATAACCTGAACCCAGTTCACGTTTGAAGGCACACGGAGCCGGCATAACTTTTTAATGGAAATGTATTTATATCTGGTCGTCGTATCGATTTCACAATCATAGGCTTCAAGATCATGGCGTCCATATGATCGAGACAAGTTTTTTCTTGAAAATATAATAGCTATGATTTCCTGCGGCAAAATGTATTATAAATTCTACCAATATTATAAACGAGAAAGTTTGTTTTTGACTCTTTCACGCAAAAACTATTGACACCTATATATAGGTAGGTACACTAGCTGACACCCTGGATTAACACATATAATACTTTTTATCCCGAAAACATGTAGCGGGTAACACCGCGGGGCGCAACTAGTTTAATAAAAGGGTGTTACGCTAAGTTTCTAAATCAAAGCTATTATGGAATGTTGATGCATAGTAGGTAAAATAGCGATTATCAATACGCCCTTTTCCAAAACTATTTATGGTTTCTTTTTATGGTTGACAGTCTATTTGTTTGACGACAGCTCACCTGATGTTAAGTGAAGGTGTGGTCAAAGATGCTAAAGCACATCTAGCCTGGAATGAAACTGGCTCTTAAGTGAAGCTGCCGGAACACACCGTTAGATGCTTGACGGCAGATTTTCAACTTGAGGGTGGTAGCTAGCCAGCCGAGTAATAGAAAGTGCCCTACCACCACGCTATTGTTTTCTCACGATGTTTTCCTTCACCGGCTTTGAGACATTCGATGGTTATTCGCAGTTTCGGCATAGATTAGTATAACAGGATCTATAAGTATTGGTAGTTGCCTACCCTACCCTTTAAACCGGAACACAGTAATGTTTACATGTAATGCAGCAGTGTGCTGCTTGGCGGCAGAATGTCTGGTACTACGGTGATACCTACCTAGGTGACCCCCTGCCAAGGAAATCTACCACCAAGGAAATGAATGTGTCTCGAGAATAATTTCTATAGCTCACGTGATGCCAATAGATGTCACTATTTGGTGGTACATGGCCCTACCACGCATAGAGGGTGAAGCTGTCCCCAGCTATGACATGCTAAAGGCTGATCATTTCAAATCTCTTGCTAAGATTGGTAGATTATCTGCTTCAAGAGTCGGTCATAGGTTGGATTCCTAAGGGGACAAACATTTATGTGACGTTATTTGTTCTGTGTCTGGGTGTTATCATTATCATCATCAACATTTCAGCCGTAGGACGTCCACTGCTGGACATAGGCCTCCCCCATTGACTTCCACAAAGACCGGTCGGAAGCGGCTCGCACGTTCCTGCGGTCATTATTAGGTCGCCTGTCCACCTTGTGGGTGGATGTCCTACGCTGCGCTTGCCGGTTCGTGGTCTCCACTCCAGAACTTTGCAACCCCATCAGCCATCAGTTCTGCGTGCTATGTGCCCTGCTTTGTTTAGTTTGGAGTAAGATGGCTTGGAGTAATTATTTGATGTCACTGATAATTTCAGGAACGAGATGCCCCTCCCGTTGATCCGACGATGCGGCTGTCTTTCTCTGGAAACAGGATGCCTCATACTATGTATAATTTCGACTGTAAGTACAGGCTTTGTATACATTTACATTGTATTGATTTATAGAGGCGTAGTCCATCTGGAATTCTCATACAGACGCGACCTGCGGTAGCGGCCATGAACTTAGTCGCTATTGAAGGTCGTTTTGAATGGGCAGGATTCAATTTATTTTATTGAATAACAAGAACAGCTCCCGCCTATTACACTTATCATTAACATTTTAGTTGACTGCATGTTTAACAGCTACCCGCTAGCTAACAAGCCGCGTCATTCTGGGTCAGGTTTTAAGCCAGCATTTGAAAGACGCGGCTTTCTGTAGAAACCAAAAAAAGCTGGCTAAAGTCGCAACTAGTTCTGCCCACACTGCCGTGACTTGCGATGAGTGGCGTATTAATAACTAACAAACAATGTTGTGGCTTACGCGATAGGAAATAGCAATCAATCGTGTGGCTGATGCGATACCAAATAACAAACAATGTTGTGGCTGAAGCGGTAGCAAATAGCAAACAATGTTTTGGCGGAAACAGTAGCATATAACAAATAATGTTTTGGCTGACACAGTAGCATATAGCAAATAATGTTGGGGCTGAAACAGTAGCATATAGCAAATAATGTTTTGGCTGAAACAGTAGCATATAGCAAATAATGTTGGGGCTGAAATAGTAGCAAATAGCAAACAATGTTTTGGCTGAAACAGTAGCATATAGCAAATAATGTTGTGGCTGAAATAGTAGCAAATAGCAAACAATGTTTTGGCTGAAACAGTAGCATATAGCAAATAATGTTGTGGCTGAAATAGGAGCAAATAGCAAAATAATGTTGTGGCTGAAATAGTAGCAAATAGCAAATAATGTTTTGGCTGAAACAGTAGCATATAGCAAACAATGTTTTGGCTGAAACAGTAGCATATAGCAAATAATGTTGTGGCTGAAATAGTAGCAAATAGCAAACAATGTTTTGGCTGAAACAGTAGCATATAGCAAACAATGTTTTGGCTGAAACAGTAGCATATAGCAAATAATGTTTTGGCTGAAACAGTAGCATATAGCAAATAATGTTGTGGCTGAAATAGTAGCAAATAGCAAACAATGTTTTGGCTGTAGCAGTCGCAAATAGCAAATAACGTTGTGGCTGAAGCAGTAACAAATAGCAAATAATGTTTTAGCTGAATCAGTAGCATAAAACAAACAATGCTGTGGCAAAAAAGTACACAGGTTTTTTTGCTTTCTATGCTAAGCACTGTTATTTATACTAAGTATTGGTAAACAATTGGGGTACGGTCGTGTCGTGTGTGTGTACGTGAATACGGGTACTTTTTTTAACACAAAGAAGTCCTTCAGGTTTCCATATCAACCTAACGAATTTTTTGATCCTTTATCTAGTGATGGCCCTTAATTTCGAATCTAGATGGTAGATATGTAGAGCTGCAACACCAAATTGTATCCGCCAATTTTTATAATTGTAAAATAAATTCGAAGACGTGAATACAACAAAGTATGAGGTAAAGTAATCGGCGGTCGTCTGGTGGTTTCAGCTGGCCTGCTTCGCCAACATAACAGTGGGAGCGTGGAAGCTGCCGCAGCACCGGGAGCGGGAGCCAGAAGACAACCTCATCTCAATGAGCATGGTGATGTTCTCCACGCTGTCTGCCATTGGGAACATAGTCGCACTCTCTGGGATCTGGCTGGTAAGCATTCACATGATACAGAAGGCGTAGTGGCGGTCAAAGCTTTTCGCAAGCCCATTTATTACTAAAATTAAAAATAGGGTAGCGTTTTATTTGTCTCATTACTTTTACATAGAACTAATACTTACAGGATTTATACTACGCCGAATGGGGATCATTATACTCATCATTATGAACAACTTTTTTTTATGGTTGGGCTGGGTATTTGACCATCGCTCACCTGATGTTAAGTGACGGTGAGGACGTTTAATATACATTGACTTAATTTTTTATTATAATGTTTTTTTTGAAATATCGAATTTAAAAATTGCAATTTAATCTATTTATTTTAATGTAATTTATTTTATTATTATTTAATTGACTTGTAACCGACGTTATCGATAAAATACTATGACAACTTTGACTATGGACTGTTTCCGGTTAAGTAAGCCATACCTAAGTGGCCGCAAGATGGGTCGACGATATTATCACTGTCGCGAGTCGAACCATGATGGTATGATGGCATGACAAAAGAGAGGTCTATACCCATTAGTGGAAAAAACAGTGGATGATGATGATAAAGCTAATCAAAATGACGATTATAGAAACACAATAACGCACGTAGATCATCGGAGAATGTCCGGTTATTCATTAGTGTTGACTATACGCAACAGCATTTAAGATCACAATGGTACAATTTGAAGTAATTAAACAAATGATTGCTTCCCTTATTTGATATAATGTGTACTTACGAACTCGTCTCTATTGTTTTGTAAACAAGTACTACTTAACTGTAGGTATTTCGCGGTTTCACTCACGTGGACTTTACAAGTAATAATATAAAACACGTTTATAACCGAAAATTCTGTAACACTACAATAAATATATTTGAATAAAGTAACAATAAAAAACTGTAACGAAAGTTCGAGACGTCGGTATCGCAGTGGAGCTGGGCAGGACACTTCGCTAGGCGAAGTGATGGCAGGTGGAGTAAGGTTGCAACAGAGTGGTGGCCTAGGCAAGGGAAGCGGAGCGTCGGTCGTCCAGCCGCAAGATGGGTCGACGATATCGTCACCGTCGCGGGTCGAACCTGGACCAGATTGGCACAGGACCGAGGCAGATGGCATGCAAAGAGAGAGGCCTATACCCAGCAGTGGGATAAAGAAGACTGTGAATGATGATGATGATGATGATGAAAAAACGAACAATACAATAATTTATTTGAAATTGCCCCTCGTTGCATTTTCGGGTATTTTATTAATTTATTTTATTAATTCTTCCTAACTGGTGTACTGTATGTATTATAAGTATGTATTTACAAAAAAAAAGTATTTATGTATTCTATCAGTTATCTGACTTCCATCACACAAGCTCTGCTTAGTTTGGGGTCAGATGGCGCTGTGTGTAATGTCCTATGATATTTATTTATTATTTATAACTTCTGCATTAATTAGTCTTGTTGTTTACACATATATAAGGGATGTAGTTCGGATCGAAACCTAAATCTGTTCACCTCTGTTAATTATTGTGACTGTATCCTGTTTTGTGTAATATAATTAAATAAATAAATAAATAAAAAATACCAACTTTCGTGTGAATAAAAAAATTCACATTTGAGGAATTAGGTATAACATCATGAATAGGCGTTATCTCTTACCATCAGGAGAGCGTCTCGTTCGTCTCAATACTATTTACATAACAAAACGCGCAAGCGTGTCGCACACTAGGACAAAAATGCATATTGAGCATTCCGGATCCGAGCCGAAGTTTAGACAAAAAAAAAAAAAAACTTTTTTCTTCTTTCTATTTGTATAGTTATAATACTTTTCTTTTTTTTTTTGACTTTGACAATCAGCTCAATTTTATTTATTTGTTGACTATTTATTTTATTATAATGTAATTCATTGGACGTATTCTAAAATAAATAAATATAATAACAAATACAAAATTACCACCGTCGCAGTACCAGACATTCTGCCGCCAAGTAGTAGTCGGTAAACATTACTATGTTCCGCCCATGGGGAGGCGTTCCCTCTTACCATCAGGAAAGCGTCGTCTTATTACTGTTACATAATTATTTTTTTAAATACGAGATCAAGATTAGTTCATAGCTAGATTCAAGACTAGATAGCTTAGCGTGAAAATGTCATCAAATTTTTTTGTTTATTTATTTCAGAAGCGTCCAGGCAATCTGCAGCTTTCCATAGTGTTCAACTCCGTGTTCATACTGTGCATATTCCTGGTGGCCGTGGTGACTTGCATCTTCCGGCTCGACAAATTCTTCCAGCGCCCCGAGCACATCGCGCTCGTCGTTGTACTGCTCATAGCTGGTGCAGGTGAGACATACAGGCTGACAGTAGGGATATTATGAAAAATAATCGATTCCATAAAAATATTGAAAATCGATTTTTGATAAATCGGTTATATTATTTCCTATCTTTTTTTTAAAGTAAAAAATATTAGATATGCGTTGTTGGTTTAAACCAATAAAAAAATATAATTATATATTTGAGTGTAAAAAAACTTGATTTGTTTTTCAGTTTTTTTTAATTTATTTTTTTTATAATTATACGCTCCACAGACACGGGTCCGTGACCTTTGTCAACTTTAATTACATTTATTTATTTTTTACAATTTTACAATACAAAAAGAGGAAAGTTACGTTAGTTGTTTTTCAGTTTTGAACCCAACAGATGTAGTTTTAGTTATTATCGACTTGGTAATTTTATTATTATGTAAAAAAAATGCAACTTTAGGTAAAAAGATCGATTATTTTTCAGTTAATCGATTTTTTACAAATCAAGATTAAACGAGGGATAACAAACAGAAAAAAATGTAGACTGCTAAGGTGCGCACTAAGGATTCCAAATCAACAAGTAAATTTTGTACCCATTTTTTTGTAGTACGGAGCTTTTGATGTGCGATTCCAGTTTGCAATTGACTTTTTTTTTAATCCTACTATCCCACTAATATTATAAATATGAAAGTATAAATAGATGGATGGGTGTTTGTTACTCTTTCACGCAAAAACTACTGAACGGATTTAGATGAAATTTGGTACAGAGGTAGCTGATAACCTGGATTAGCACATAGGCTACTTTTTATCCCGAAAACATGTAGCGGATAACACCGCGGGACGCAGCTAGTAAGATATAATTATGCGGTATACCAGCACTACCCCGCAAATCGGTCCTGGTCACAATAATTCATAGGGTTGTGGGATATTTTGGGGTTGCAAGAGCCTAGCAATAAGCTATTACAAGTTTTTAATTTATTCCTAGCTTACTCAATCTTCTACCTGATGGTGGTGAACAGCTTGTATAGGATGATGAAGATGTCCTATTACGATAGCGCTATACCGATATGAAACACAAAAATGGTAAGAATTACAAACATTTGTTTATTTTCTTTTGGTTGATTTGGTTGATAGGTAGTCTAGTTGTTTTTTAACACAGCTCTCCTGATGTTAAGTGAATGTGTGGTCGAAAATGGTAAAGCACACCTAGCCTGAAATTAAACTGGCTCTCGAATGTGGCTGCGGGAACACACCGTTCGGTACTTGGCGGCAGATTTTTAACTTTAGGGTGGTAGCTAGCCAGCCGAGTACTAGAAAGTACCCTACCACCATGCTATGGTTTTCTCGCGATGTTTTCCTTCACCGGCAGCTCAAGCTTATTGTTGAGGGTTAAACCTATTCAACATACACACTAAGATATTTTATTGGGCCCTATTATATTTAATAAGTTAGTATTAGACCACAGTTCATCTATAAGTGATTGGTAGAAACAGATCTATACTAGTTCGAAAACACTTTCCATCTCTTTTTTGTTGGGAAACAATGATGTCAGAGCAATCTGTAAGTGTGTTGTAATTTCTTATGAGCAACATCCAATATCAAATAAAAACAAACAAATTAAAAAAAAAATATATATATATATAATTCATAATGGATAAAATGTTTCCTTTCCTTTACAGAGTTTTCGTTGATGTTACTAAATGAAAGGTTGGTTATAAACAACCTCTCTTTACTCTTCCTTAGGTATTTAATAAGGTAAAATGCTTGTAAACCATATTCATCTTCTCAGTCATTCTTGGCGGAGTGGTTATGGTGTTGTAGATAGTGTTGTAGGTTCGTTGCGGCTTTTGCGAGAATTCTCAATTACTCTCTATTGCACTGCGTGTACACTCAGGAAGAGAACAATTTGTAGACAATTCAATGAGGTCTGATGTTGTGGGTGATCGGCTGCGAAACCTTGACCTTCTATTTTTCCTTGTATGTACCATTAATCTTTTTAATGAGCTGCGAATGATTTTAGCAGCGCCGATAGCTCAGTGGTTAGCGCGGTCGGGCGTGGGTTCAACCCCAAACATTGAGGAAAATATTGTGAGGAAACCATAGCATGCTGGTAAGGTACTTTCTATTACTCGGCAGGCTAGCTACCACCTTCAAGTTACAAAATGTGCCGCCAAGCATGTAACAGTATGTGTCGACAGACTCACTTGAAAGCCAGTTCTACTCCAGGCTAAGTGTGCTTTACCATCTTTCACACCGTCACTTAACATAGATGAGCTGTGGTCAAATACTTAGCCTGTCAACCATTAAAAAAACAATGATGTAACCAAACGTCTCAAAGAATTTAAGTAGAAAATGTAAAATAAGTTATAGATAAGACTACTGATGCCTCTTGTACGCCAATTTGAGAAGAAATAATGTTAATATGTATGTATTTTGTGCCTTTAAAATAATATAGCGAAAATTGATACATATATATATATTTTAAATGTAAAAGTAAATGAGATGAACTTGTCTAGACACGTGTCCATTGCAACAATACACAGAACTTTGAGTAACAAACCACAAGTCCAGTGTTTGTCTCCCGAATCTACTTTGAGAATTTCGAGGGTTAGCTTCAGAAGCCTTGTAAATTTGCTAGCTGTAGCTAGCAAGGGTACTGTAGTACACTTCAATCCGGAGCTCCTGCTGCTAGGCGGCAAAATATCTATATAGTATCGCGGTGGTACCTACCTAGTAAAATAAACATATAAATTCACATATAAATAAACAGACTTGTCATCTCGTCTGATTGACGTGACATGTGACTACAACACTAGTCTGTATTTTGCACAAACTTTGAGTGTTGCCAAGCTGACACCGTTGCCACATGGCAGTATTTTGGGTAATATTCCTACTAAACTAATCTAAAAGGCCGCTATCACCTTTTAGATTAGTTTTATTTTAGCTGTCTTCTTAAGTTTGACGTATTATAAATAAATTGTGTATACTTTAACATTGTTATGGAAAGTGAATTTAAATATAATTTTTTCAGATTTAACCGTGACTTCTTGTTTTATCCGCATTTTCCGAGAATAGGTGTTAAGTTCATGATTATAATTATTTCATACAATTAGTACTCCCAAACTTTATCAAGATCGTAAAAAAGTAACCAACAAATGAACATACAGAGGAACAAGGTAACTATAAAGGGTTATAAAAGTACTTATCATTATGAACAACTAATACTATGGAACCAACCCTAAAATTGGGGGAAAAAATTACATGTTCTATAAATTTTATTCTATGGAATCATTTTAATTAAAGTCAATTTGAGGGTTGATTTTATAGTAAAAGTTATTCATAGTGTCCCCTTTTGCTTAGAACACAACAAACTTATATCCCTGTATTAGTGTAATACATGTACATGATGTAATTAATTTAAAAATGCTAAGAAATTTTAATATATTTGTAAGTAAATTATTAACTGCAGCTGATATTATAAACTGTTAATAAATCGTTATTCAGAAATAAAATACTTGTGTTTTTATTACATTTTATTACCAAACGCGTTTAACAAAGCATTGTACAACAATCACAAACATCAAAATTTCTATAAAATTAAATTCAATTCACATTGTAAATAATTGTCACGACATTTAAAGCGTTAATTTATTAATTGATCGATAGTTTACAGAAAGGAAGCAAAGGTTCATTAATTTATAACGATTCTAAAATATTGTATCTTATTCGGGAATTGATAAATATATAAAATACAAAAATTATATGTATTTTAGAAGGGTAAAGATTATATCTCACTATAAGAATAGGTATGTATAAGAGCCGTTAAAATTTTACGTCAGCAGAAAAAGGCACACCTCGTTTTCTACTTGTTCTTAAAAAACTCGTTTTTTTTATTACTTATAGGCTTGCGTTTGACCGCCAACTCGCCTGATGTTAAGCGAAAATGCGGCCTACGGTGGAGCACGCTCGCCTAGAAACCGATACACTCGCGACTTGAAGGCACCCAGATTATATCTATCAGGGAACACCCACTCGGGCAGCAAATTCCATTGTTTAGCGGTTCGTACAATGAAGGTAGACTCGAACCGTTTAGTTCGAGTCTTTGGAATATCGACCATGAAGCGGTGTCATTTCTTGGAGCTCCTGGCTGTCTGATAGTAGAATGGGCAGGGTGGAATACTACTACAATACTTAGTTTTTAGCGATAAGGTCGCTTGTTAAACCAGTGAATTAAAATAAGCTCAGGAGGAGAGGAGGAGGGAGGGAGAAAAGCTTTGCTGACAATAGGGAGGGCAGAATTAATAATAACAAAAATTGTGCTTGCGTAATACCTAAATGTTCCGTTATAACAAATACATAAATTAATAAACCTTTACTTCACAGTAAAACGTCTAACAATCATCTATAAATAGATATTGAATAATATTACATTTACTTGAAGGTTGAGTACATTTGTTATAAAGAGGTAATATACATAGAAACGTTAAAAATTTAGGATAAAATATAAGAAGAACCCCCATAATATGTCAAGGAGATAAAAAGGGCATTTTCTTATATTTAAAATTGGAGAAATGAAAAAGTTTCATTAAATGATAAAAAAAAAAATCTAATCACGGTTAAACCATGTTGTGTATTGAAATTGATTTATTGCACCATTATAATGATTTGTTTTATTTATTGTCTTGATAGGTTTTAGCACTGTAGTAAATTTACATTTTTTTAAATAATTTATTGTTAAACTAATTCTTTTCTCCAATGGGTACGTTCAAGAAGGGATAGTAGAGTATATAAAATTATCTAAGTTCTAATTAAAGCGAAGGACGTATTTATTGTCGATATTTAGGTAAATTGGTACTAATGCACATTATTATCATGATAAATAGGTACGACACAATCTATACACAAACTATGCTATACACAATATAGGTACTCTAAGTATATTTTTACTATTGTATGTTTACGGACACAATAAACGTTACCTGTATAATAAATATGTATTTAGTTAAAATCAATCATTCATGGTGAAGGCAATCTAATTATTTTGTTTTGCTGGAGTGGGATTATTCACGTTTAAACATGCGCGGCCGCAGTGTGAAACAAGACCGCGCGCGCGTTGTACTCAGCTTTGACTCCTTGAAGAAGGCCACCGGAAGTGGCCAAGCTATAATCGGAGTATCCGACATAACTAGAACTGAGTAATTACGCACATCTTAAACAAAATGTGTCAAAACCACGTAAGTTTCCAATTTCATTCCATTTGTAAAATAAGAAAGATTGTTTGTTAGATATAATTGTTGGGAATGGATATGTTATTATAAAGAAGTAGCACATATTTATGCAATTAAATATTTTATAAAAAGTATAGCAAAAGTATTAATGAATTTTTGGTAAACATATCCAAAACGATCCCGTGACTAGACTGACATTGCTTTGTAAGCTACTGGCTGCCAATCTAGAGGTCCTGGGTTCAAATCTCACAGCACACTTCTTTTCTTTTCTATTCTAAGTTTTGTAAGTAAAAAAATCCATGAGAAAACCAGCCAGCAATTCTTAATGTTTTCGAAGGTATGTGCAGTCTGCCAATATGATCTTACTCATCTCACAATAAGTAGTGCCACGCCCAGCTGTGGGGCAGGTTATAAAAATAGGGCTGATCCAGATATTAAAAAAATCACAAACAGTAGTAAAAAGTTAAGATAAAAGTCTTAAGCTCATAGCAACAACAAATTTTCAAACAGCAAAGAACATTTATAACATATATAACACTTACTTCTAATAATGGAAGACAATAATATCTAACATTAAATCATGTAACGCATCAATAGGTAACCATCTTTTTACATAAATGCGACAATATTAATTAACATTAATTGTTTCACAACCAGAACATTTAATTAAATAAAACTAGAAAGACCGTAAAAATAAGTGACGCCAAGCTCTTGGTCTAACCAATTAGTTTTTGTGGAATGTTTAATCTTTTTCTTGCGATCGTCTGATCGTAAGTAGGTACAATGTAAACATCTGTTAACATTAACTTTTTTGTCAACTACGAATGCGACAACAATAATTAATATTAATTGTTTTACACAAGTTTTTTAAATTAAATAAAACTAGAAATATCATATAATTATGTATAAATAAACAAAGCCAAGTTTTTTGTCCAACTAATTTTGGTGGCATACAGAATCTTTTTCATGTCATCAGACGTCAAAGATTGCTTTGTATTTTGATCAAAATGTAGAATCATATATATATATATATATATAAACGAATACGTCAATAATAATTAAAACTAAAAGTTTCACAGCAGAACTTATAATTAAATAAAACTAGAAATATCATATATATAAATACCGCCAAGCGTTTGAATCTTTATTTCTGTTACCAGCCGTCATAGATTTAATTAACTTTATTCATATAAAGTAAATAACTTGTGGATTTTAAATTATCAACAACACTGATTGTACAATCTTATTATGTTGTTGAAATCCCACAGTCTGAAATTACCTAAATCTAATCAAATGTACCCGTAAATTGAACCTGCTCTCAAAAATTTAATCGCCGATACTCCATTTTGGTCCTTATTCTCAAACTCCAACTTATAAATTTAAATATTAGAAGTATATATGATTTTAATTACAGATTATATATATGTAAATTTATTTTCAATTTAAATTTGAAAGTTGATAAATGGATGAATTAATTTAATACTAATTTGACTGTTTAAAAGACTATAATGTCAATAAAAGTATATGTTAAGTCTACTAATTGAAACTGAGATCTGATATTCCCTAAAATTATCTAATACTTAGAGGCATAATTATGTTTAAACATTTTGTGAAGGTTTTATACTCATATTTATTATTCTTGATATATATTTACTTTCCCCCTCCACAGTAACAAAATATTAAACTTTTCATGACCCCCAATTCGTTTGGTCCGTTCTCATTTTTCTATAACACACAAATATATTAATATTTCCATTTTGTAGTACATAGTGAAATTACCTTTGACAATCTCAGTAACTAATTGCTCGAAATATTAATTGCAAAAATTCATTAAATTAATTAAACCATGATTCTCAATAAGTTTTAAAAAAGTTTTTATCTAAAAGAATTCACAGATTACAAAAGGTCCGTCCGTCCTGATATGTATTATTCTATCTAAATATGTTTCACTAATTGAAATTTACTTATAAGACGCACGTAGCTACTTTAATGTAACATCTATGATATAGTTACTCTAGGTAAATATGTAGGAATCCTAGTAAACTATACACCAATCCAAATTCATCTCAAAATATCATATAACTGATAGAATACATAAATACTTTTGTTTTTGTAAATACACGCTTATAACAGACTAGCGGACGCCTCGCAGTTTCACCCGCGTAGTTCCCGTTCCCCTGGGAGTACAGGGGTAAAAAGTAGCCTATGTCACTCGGAGATAATGTAGCTTCCCAATGATGAAAGAATTTTTGAAATTGGTCCAGTTGTTTCGGGACCTATTCAATACAAACAATCAAATCTTTCCTCTTTGTAAATAGATAGATTGATAATACAAAATGATTTTAATTGCAGCATGTCACAAAATCTATTGACCCACGATGTCAGTCGTAAGAAAATGTCAACAAAAACAAAGCACTATATGTCGATAACCATCATTAATATATTTGCACGATATTAATCGTGACGCATCGTGTCATAGTTAAACTACTCGCCACGAGATGTCATCACTAAGTAACGACATTTCACAAAAACTCAAACAGATGGCGCTCTACAATTTTCAAAGTAAACATGAACTATCGCGAATCTTCTTAGCTTTCTTTTCTTTCTTTTAGAGCCAAGTCCTCGGAGATTTTATAATGTTTCTCAATAGGTACAGTGTAGGACATATTCTTGGGACTAGTAATGAAACCCTCTTTTGTGCAGTTATTAAGTTTTTTGCTTGTAGTCAATCATTTTTGTGCTGAAGCTACTATAAGACTTAGGTACAGTTAAATAGACCTTAAAAAGTGTAGTTAAATAAATCCCTCAGCATTGTTTAATCAAATAATAGGGTCTTTTATAAAATTTTGATAGTTTTACAACAAGCAATGATGTCGTTCCACTGGTGACAAAAATGTGTACTAAGACAGTTTGTTCACGACGAAGTTTCGAAAATTACAAATACAAATAAAATGAAATAGCAAAGTAGATCGCTAGCTCCTCGACTACATTGCCCCCACCTTGTGTTTCAGACGCTCATAAGTAAGTATTTACAGTACGCCATCCTCGTTGATTGATATCAGATAACTTCTGATGACGCAGATGTAGTAGAAATTTTCGGCTGTAAGAATAGCAAAATTATTACTACTTATTATAATTATGTACCTTCTTGAATCTCGGAATAAGATAGAAAATGCCTTATCCTGAAGAAGAATAAATGGAAGTAAACTGGTCATATTCAAAGAGTGGCACCTCATAGGTGGGCACTGGACAATACCGGATGCCAAAACAAGCGTAAACCAGAGAGACTTTTCCAAAGACGGCATGACTATTTTTTACTGTCCCATTTGGCATACATAGGGCCGCCTTACACGTTCAATCATGATCACGATCCGCGATCCGCGATCCGCGATCATGATTTCAAAATTTCTAGATATTATGCGATCCGGAGCATCAGTCCGTCAATCCGCTACGTACACGATCAGTCTGGATCGCGATCATTGATCGCGGATCGCAGATCGCGGATCGCGCGGAACGTGTACGGGCTGCCATTGATGTCATTTTTTGTAAAATACTAGCTATTTTGATTGTCAGTGGATATTTGTAGTTTGTGGAAGATGTTGATAAAAATAGATAGATATCAAAGAGCGGAAACTTTTGTCAAATAATTTTATTCCGCACAAGAAACTATAGAATAAAATATTGCTTATAAGTTAACTGAATAAATTTGTTCTCTTTATCAGACTTACGATAGAAGACTATCTGTGCAATGACTTGTTTTATATAAAAGTAATTAGACGAACGAGACGCTCTCCTGATGGTATGGCATAACATATCACTATTGACCATTGCAGCGATTCACAGAACTTTGGGTAGCATACCAAAGCCCAGGGCATCGCTGCTTTAGTGCTTATTACTTTGAGACTTTCGATGGTTAGTTTCGACAGTCCTGTAAATTTGCTAGCTGCATCACCATTCAAACCGGAACATAGAATAATAAATAAATAAATAATAAATATCGCAGGACATTACACACAGCGCCATCTGACCCCAAACTAAGCAAAGCTTGTACTATGGGAGTCAGATAACTGATAGAATACTTAAATATTTTTTTTTTTGTAAATACATACTTATAATACATACAGTACACCCAGACACAGAACAAACATTTGGTTTTTATATCACAAAATGCTTGTCCTAGGTGGAAATCGAACCCACGCCCCACAGCTCTTGAAGCAGACATGCTACCAATGAGCCAACAGGGCTGTCATGAAGAGCCAACAGAAATGTTTACATACTACTGCTTGGCGGCAGAATAATTGGTACTGCGGTGGTACCTAACTATACAACCTGCTAAGGAGATCTACCACCAAGTGGTTGATCTAGAATAGGTAGAAGAAGAAGAAAAAAAGAAGAAGAAGGATAGAAGATTGTTTAAGTATTTGTTTTTTTTTATCACACTTACCAAGGAAGAGTATCTGGGCAATGACATGGCCAGCGTCCATGTGGAACAGGGCCTTGAGGAAGCCAATGATGTGCAGCACAAGGAAGATGATCCAGAAAATACAATACTTCTTGATGATGCCGCATTTCTCCTGAAAATAGAAAATGAAAAAAGTTAAAATCTGTGCAGGTAAAATTTTTCCATGACAAAATAATTATGTAAAATCACACGTGATTTTGACAACAATATGGCAATACAATATGCGCTAATTTTTCATTCTAAAATAAGTTATCTAAAGTCAATAGTTATAACCAATCAACAATTTGACTGTCTGGTTACTTCATTTGGTAGTATCATTGCTTCAAGAGCCACATAGGTTCAATTCCCACCCAGGAAAAACATTTATGCGACAAACATACATGTTTATTCTGTGTTTGGATGTTCTGTATAAATATTAAAAGTGTACAGTTCTAAAAAAGTAAATAGTAGGTACATGGTTTGCTTAATTTGAGGCTAGATGGCGCTTGCCCTAATATATTTATTTATTTATTGGCAACATTAAAAGTTATGAATGACATGGACAGAAAACGCCTGCTAAAATCAAAGTAGTTATTTTTAAAAATTTTACGTTAAAAAAAATATTCTGATTTCTGCACATAAAATAAATAAATAAATAAATGTCGTAGAACATTACACACAGCGCCATCTGACCCCAAAATAAGCAGAGCTTGTGTGATGGAAGTCAGATAACTGATAGAATACATAAATACTTTTTTTTGTAAATACATACTTATAACATACTTACTATAATACATACAGAACACCCAGACACAGAACAAACATTTCTTTATTCACAAAATGTTTGCCCTGAGTGGGAATCGAACCCACGCCCTACAGCTCTCATGGCAGATATACTACCAATGAGCCAACGGGGCTGTCAACATGTCTTAAAATATTAAATAAAATAACTAAGCAACCTCCTTATCCTACCTTATGCACAGCCCAGACGAATACTAAATCAAACAGGAACTTGATGAAGAGCAGTGCCACTAGCAGAGCCACGATGGTGTAGACTACTGAAGACATGGCAGCTTCGCCGTCGTCTCTCTTCGCCTGGAGCTCTGCTGCTTCTTTAATATCCACGGCCAGGGTGATCAGGATTACTCCCAGCACGAATGTCAGGATCTGAGGAAGCATATTCTCGCGTGAATAGTTCGTAACGATCACCACATGTCCAAAAGAGATCATAGTTTCCATCAGTGAAAAGAAGTTGTCAGCAATGAAAGTGTATTGGAAGTGGGAGATATTACCTATATCATGAACTGTCAAGACTAATTTAGAGAGTATGTTGAGAAAGATAAATATAGGTACGTACCTATACATATATTTAATTCCAGAAGAAAATGGGACTAACGTTTTGACAACTATAACTTCGACAGCCCTGTTGGTGCATTGGTAGTATGTCTGCTCCAAGAGCTGAAGGGCGTGGGTTCGATTCCTACCCAGGATAAACATTTTGTGGCATAAACAAATGTTTGTTCTGTGTCTGGGTGTTCTGTATTTATTATAAGTATGTATTTACAAAAAAAAAAAACAATTATCTGACTTCCATAGTACAAGCTTTGCTTAGTTTGGGGTCAGATAACGCTGTGTGTAATGTCCTAAGATTTTTATTTACTATTTCCATTGATTTCTTTATGTGAAAGTAATTTTCCATTTCGAATGGTACTAAAGCGACATTACAGGGCAGTTGAGACTTACCATCGAAAGTCTCAAAGTAATGAGCACCAAAGCAGTGATGTTCTGAACTTTGTTTCGCTACTCAAAGTTCTGTGTATCATAGACAGGCCAATCTCTTACCGTCATGAGAGCGTATCGTTCGTCTCATTACTTTTCCATAAAAAAAATATGTAATTTATGTAATTTTTGGCTAGTGTGTTTTGTTACTCACAGAGTTTATAATTCCCATGACCATGCATCCTGTCCGCAGGTCAAACACGAAGCAGAACTTGTCAAACACAGGCAACTCCATTCTTGCCTGAAATTAGTAAATATTTTTTTTATTTTCAACTAGCGGCTTCCTTGTGATTTCACCCGTGTAGTTCCCGTTCCCGTGGGAATAAAGGTATAAAAAGTAGCCTATGTCACCCGGGGATAGTGTAGCTTCCCAACGGTGAAAGAATTTTTGAAATCGATCCAGTAGTTTTTAAATTTATTCGTTACATACAAAAATACAAATCTTTCCTCTTTATAATATTAGTATAGATGTGTAAATCTTAAATTGCATTTGATTCGGCGTAGATACTATAGGTAGTAACATCACCCTTTTTTATTAGTAATTATTTAGCCAGCCTTCTCCGAGTCCCCCATAACAAGAGTCACACATAACAAAAGTATTTATTAACCAGTGCGTTCGACTTGACATGATCCACGAAGCCGAAACGTGGATACAGCGGGAATGGGTGTCAAGTTTTAAACCGTTCAGGAAGCTATAGAAATATCTATGTAATATTTCTCTGAGTGATTGTTATGTATCCAGAACGAAGTAATTCGCCAGAGAACTAAAACCATAGACGTAGCTCAACGTATTAGCAAATTAAAGTAGCAGTTTGGCTGTACATGTATCTTGTACATATTCTGAATCATTACATTTTGGCATCTAGAGCAATAACTGTATGTACCTTCATAATTAACATCATTTTAATAAAGCTACTTAAGAATGATTATTATTAAATTGATCGATAGATTGGCATAGCATTCAATGATGAGTAGGCAATTTTAAACTGCTAGCTAAAGTATGGTAAAGCATAAAATATCGAAGCTCTGTCATGGTTTTTGCTAGATAATTTGGCTTGTAAAAAAAGTATTTTATGACATCTAGATTAAATAATATCTACATCCAATTTATTCATAAAAAAAACTCAAAAGTCAAAATGGCACGTACCATATCACAGCAGAATTGTTATTAACTTGTAACACGGCACGAATGTCAAAACTAAGCGAGGACGAGAAGCATTTTATAATTTGCAAAGTGTGGAACGGTGGGTCTACATCTGGTGTGGCTCGACAGATGTGAGTCGGGCAGGGAAGCTGTTAAGGCGATGGCAACCATGTGCTTAACTTGTTAGATCACAAAAATGGATATAATTAACGATGATTTAATTAAATTAAATATTCATCTAACTTAACGACAATTTTTAAAATATATATTCCAAAAAGTATCGTCAAATTAGATAAATATTAAAATTAAATCCTCGTCACTGTTGTAATCAAAACGACTTTTATTCGGAACTACGAGTACGCTAAAATATTTCTCTTGAATATTCAAAATGAACTTCCGCAAAGTGATGCCTCCATCAACAAAGCCATTTTATCTCTCTCTCTCTCTCTCTCTCTCTCTCTCTCTCTCTCTCTCTCTCTCTCTCTCTCTCTCTCTCTCTCTGTCAACCTACGGGATGTGCAGCCTCGTGATATCTTTAATTTTCTTTCTGGCGCTTCACCGGCCGCTGCCGCGCGCAAAGTAAGGATTTACTTTCTTTCTTACTTTATAATGATTTTGAGAAGTCTAATTTATTTGGCTTCTTTTAATTAACATTAAAATTATTAGTTATAAAGTCCTAATAGGTAGTCGTATTCTCCTACTAATAATCTACAAAACCAGCTACTTCGGGCTTAGGAAATTTGTAAAATCTTCGCCTTAACTGGGAGGCTGTCAGGACCTGCGCAGTGGCGTCTTTCTCCGATCGATAGCAGATGTGGTCCAATGAGCATTTTACTATCGACGTCACGACAAACGACGCATAGTATTTTGCTAAAAAAACATTTTTTAATAAATCGAATAATGCGATCTCAAATAAATACCCAGATGTAAATATGATGTAGTATGTAAATGGAAACTGACGTGGCTTTGACACATTTTTATTTTACTTACAAATACAAATACAAATAATTTATTAATAACACCCTAGTTACGAGTCAAACATTATTTACTTATTTAAAATTAATCATTATATTCTTTACGAATAAATCTTATCGACATTATGTATAATTAAATTAATTCAAGAAAAATCTTTAAGTTTTAAATAGTCCGTTAAATCATAAAATTGTTCCTGCATTAGCCAAGACTTCAATTTATTTTTGAAGGTGGCGACGGAAGTTGCGCCTCGCATGGCGGCAGGTATTCGGTTGTAGACAGCAAGCCCTCCAACGTACACTGACCTTTTATGCGGGATTAGTTACTCACGTTTAGAAAACCATAGTAATAGTTTCGAAAAAGATACAATCTATAATATTTAGGAAAATCATTTACTCTAAAAAAAACGTATGTTTTTTTGCACTAATCATTATTATTAGGGTAGATATTCCAGTGAAACAATAATAGCTCAGTCGCGGTTGGTTCACACACCGAAGGGCATGGGTTCGTGGGAGCTTGAGCTGCCGGTAAAGAAAAACATCGTAAGGATGCAGTGGGTACTTTCTAGTAGGTAATCGACTGGCTAGCTAACACCCTCAAGTTGAAAATCTGCCGCCAAGCACTTAACGGTGTGTTCTCTCAGTCTCGCTTGAGAACCAGTTCCATTCCAGGCTAGGTGTGCTTTACCATCTTCGTCATTGAATATCAGGTGTGCTGTAGTCAAACACTTAGCTTGTCAACCATAAAAAAATTTGCTCGAAGTAATATTAAAATCACGTCAACACACGAATGCAAGCTTAACATTGTTGTACAAAATTTTGAAACTTTATGCATAGGCTTAGCTTAGATTTTATTTATTGATGGGTCTCCGCGCGCGCTTCGACTAGATACCGCCGGCGTACTTGTAAAATGCGGTAACAAATACCACGCCGAAGTCGGCGTACCCAAACCAGTCTCGTGCAAGCAATGTGCGTGCCAAGTGTTGTGATTCATTTTGTAAAATGCCAGTTAGCGTAGTGAAACTGTGTAAAAATAATACAAGAAACAAGAATTTGGCGGCAATTTTTGCATCCTCGCAAATTGTCTTACACACACTACAATATGAAGTTGCCGCATTCACGGGGCTGTCGGTTTTGGGAAGCGCGGTATATTAAAATGTCTTTTGAATAGAGCTTTAAAGAACTTAAATATCGTGTCGGCTGTTGTAAATGTCACCGATAACGTTACACTTCCAAGATATTTTACGTTCGTTTTACGAGTAGGATGGAGTGAAAATAGATACAAACGTATCTAAACGCTTCAGGTGACCTAATAAAGTGCATAATGAGATGCTCGCTTACTCAAGGCTTCTCCTTTATGACACAACAATTACCTAATCTTGGAATCATCCTCTCTTGCGTTTCCCTAGCATGCTACGTGGACAAAACCGTCTTTCTTCGCGTGAAAACATAAATTTATTATCTATCTATCTATAGGTACCTACTATTATAAAGAGGAAATTTTTTGTTTGTATTGAATAGGCTCCGAAACTACTGGACTGATCTTAATAGTTCTTTCATTGTTAGAATGCTACATTATCCGTGACGGACATAGGATATATTTTATTTAAAAAACAATTAGGGATCCGTATGGAAAATTCAATGATGTAACCCAAGCTGTGAAAAATTTGAAAAAAAAAACCCTTACTTAGCATGCGCAGCGAAAACTATTGACAATAGAATAAAATTACGTTTTATAGAACAAATTGACAGCTACAAATAAGTCCGCAATAATTACAGTATTGTCATCTCTACATCTACACTAATTATAAAATATTTAATTTTTTGTTTGTTTGTATTGAATAGGCTGCGATGCTACTGGATCGATAAGTTTATATTGTTAATCGAGTTTTGTTTTCCCGTGCGAAGCCGGGGCGAGTGTACAATAATTATGGTCTTAGTAATAGGATCCTGTTTTACCATTTGGGTACGGAACCCTAATGATTTTTCTGTGCCTGGGTATTCTGTATCCATTAAAAGTATGCAATTACAAAAAAAAACTATACCTACAAATATTCTATCAGTTATCTGGTTCCCATAATACAAGCTTTGTTTAGTTTGGGGCTAGATGGCAATATTTATTTATTTATTAAGACGTATAAAATGACAATGATTATGGTAACAAAATGCAATTAATTATCTTTGTAATCATTCGGCTATTGGAACACTAATATTGAATTATCTAGCTCCTTCAATTGTTATAACTCACTATCTTTTTGTTAGTGATAATGTTTAACATTTTGCACATATTTTCGATTTCACCTAGTAACTTTTGATAAAATTATGAACAGACAGAAAGTAGAGTAACATAAGTTTTGTTTGTTTATTTTATATGATTATGAATTTGGAGGTCTTGCATGGGTTGGCACCAGCGTACCAAGTTTTTTTTTTTTGCCAAATCGGGATTTCGGAACTTTTTGAGTGACAAAAGCGGAATTCTGTCGTCGAAAACGAGACATAGTAAAAAAACGTATAGTCTCAGACGTTGTTAGCATGCACAGATTGCGTGACGTACCCCTCTCTCTCCCGCGGTTCTTCAGCACGCTGGACGCACGGTTGAATTATCCCCGAAATCCCCGATATCCCGGGAGCGAGCCTGAACCGCGCGGTACAATTAATTTTGATTTAATAATCGGGACGTCCCGCCAAAATCGGGACGCCTGGCAACGCTAGTTGGCACGCTCTGTCTTTTCTAAGTTATGCACGTACCTATTGCAGCAGACTTCAAACGGTGAAGGAAAACATTGTAAGGAAACCTACATGTCTGAGAGTAGGTACATGAAAAAAAAGTTACCAACCCGTTTGGCCACCATTTTGTCTGATTGAAATTAACTGGTGACTCGCCGACGCGGACAGTATGACCGAGAATGCTTGCTAAACTTGTTAAAACAAAACTATGAGATGTAGTATTCTAAATCAGGAAGTTTGTTTTACACCAACGCTCTCTTGATGGTAAGAGATAATTGGTAGATCTACTATCTTCAAACAGACAGCATAATATATGTTACAAACAAACAGAAAGTAGAGTAACATAACTTACTAAAACTGAGGTGTGATATTCCAAAGCGGTAAGTAATTTGGAACCAAATATTATCAGTGATCTTAATCAGTTACGTCTCTTGTGATTTGGAACATCTATAGATAAATCTAGGCTAGTTGCAGTATATAAATGGATGTAAAGTAATTATAACAGTGATCGGAAAACCATGAAGTGCCTGGCAGCGTTTCTTTTCCTGGCTTTTGTCGCCTGCGAGAGTTTACGAACTGGTATCTATCATTTTTTTTGTTGCTAGGCTAGGTGTTTAACTAGAGCTTACCAGATTTTAAGTGACGGTGTGGTTGAAGATGGTAAACAATGGAATGGAACTGGCTCTAAAGTGAAGCTGCCGAACACACAGGTGCTTGGCGACAGTTTTTCCTCTTGGACTTAGGCGATAACTAGCCACCATGCGATACCATACCATATATGGTTTCTTTACGATGTTTTCCTTCACTCGCAGCTTAAGCTGCTAATTTTTGGGGTTTGACCCCTCGGCATGAGAAACGATCGCGCTAACTACTACGCTATCATCGCTATGGCACGCTTATCATAACACATCATATACATATTATATCACCGCTATAACGTTTTTTTCAATGTTTCATGGATATTGCTATTTAAAAAAAAGTATTATATTCTCTTAGTTATATGACTTCCAAAGTAGACAAGTCTTGCTTAGTTTGGGGTCTGATGGCGCGGAGTATAATGTCCTACGATATTTATTATTTATTTCTTTCTTTATATATTAATGCTAGTTAATTTGAAACATGCGATGGTTAGCCATAACTCTTAATAGCCCTGTAATTTCACTACTGTTTGTGGTAGCTGATAAGACCTTATGTTAAAGATATCTAATACCCATCTTAGCAATGTCGAAAAAATCTTAGCAATCTTTTCGGCCGTTGCCTAATTTAGAGAAAAATTACATAATTATCTTTTTCAAATACCTTTTCTCTCATCGGAGATCCGTGTACCTACTATTACAGATCAGGTTTTTTGGAAGGAGCTCGCAAGGAACGAGCTGTCGGAAGCCTTGAAGGTACAATGGAACCTGAACACGGCTAAGAACGTGATAGTGTTCATCGGAGACGGCATGGGGCCCAACACCGTCACTGCCACTCGGATATACAAGGGCGGCGAGACTCACCGTCTGTCCTACGAAGAATTCCCACATGTGGGTCTTCTGAAGGTAAGCTGTCATGATTCCCCAGCTGTATCTTGCTGTTATGTCTTCCATAATCATTTCAAGCCCTTAATAAAAAAAAAATATGTTTCTGCCTTAATATTTATCTTTTTACTAACATGTATTTCACTAGCTGCACCCCGCGGTATTACCCGCTACATTAGCCTATGTGTTAATCCAGGGTCTCAGCTACTTCTATACCAAATTTCTTCCAAATCTGTTCAGCAGCTTTTGCGCGAAAGAGTAACAAACATCCATCCATCCAAACTTTCACATTTATTATATTAGTGGGATAACATTTTATTTTGTCGACATCAGACATACTCGTACTCTGCCAATAAGTTGGTGTCTGATTCAGCTGCTACAATTTTGCAATATTTCAATGAAAGCTGCTATTGGTTACCGCCAGCTGGTTCGGTGATAGTATTCTTTTATAGTAAGTGAGTGCTATGCCCATAATTTTAGGCAGGATTTCCGAAAATGTTGACTAGTAATAACTTTAGCATTATGAAGAAAACAAACAATCTGATTGCACATTTACGATGTCTTACTCGGTCCGTATTACCCATAACATTTTTTCTAGTAATTAAAAACTTGTGGTGCATAACATAAATTATGATTCCTCTAAGTAGGCTTGGAGACTTTCGCATTTTTAAAAGTAAGCTAAAATAAGGACGATAGGGTTACCATTACATCTGGTTTTATCTTCTAGGGTTCGTAACAACAATGCGAGTGACACACACCACGCCGGCGCCGCTGTACGCACACTGCGCTGACAGACTCTGGGAGTGCGATGCGTATATGCCAGCTGGCACCGAGCAGTGCAAGGACATCGCTCGCCAGCTGATCGAGGACTGGCCTGGCATGGACTTTAATGTAACATTTCTTTGCTTTATCATAAAACTCATCTGCCTATCGTAGTCCAATGCTTGACATAAGCCACTCAACACACGCCACATAGCTTCTTGATTTTAAGCGCGGTCGGTTCGCATGCTGAAGGGCGTGGGTTCAAACCCCAACAATGAGCTTGAGCTTTTAACTTTCAACCAATATCTAGGTGTATCAAAATTACAAGGCTAATGAGGTTTATCGAATGTTTGAAAATAATAAACGCCAATGCAGTGATTAGTCTCTGTTTTGTTCCGAGTATTGCCGCTTTACAATAGACATCGGCAAGCGTGACAACTTGGCGGTAGATCTCCTTTGCCAGGTCATCTAGGTAGATGCCAGGTAGATGCCACCGCAATACCACATATTCTGCAGCCAAGCAGTAGTGTGTAGTAGTGTTCCGGTTCGAAAGCTATACTGCAGTTAGTTATAAATTACAGGGCTGAGACTAACCATCTAATGTCTCAAAGTAATGAGTGCCAAATCAGGGATGCCCTGGACTTTGTTTGGTTACTCAATGTTCTGTGTATCGCTACAATGGTCATGTTCAGGTGGCATCTCTTACCATCAGGAGAGCGTCTTGTTCGTCTTTAAAATACATTTAAAAAGTTATTACTTATTTTTCTTGTTTGTCTCGTACCAATAATAAACGCACTGTATTCTGAACACAGCTTTCGCATCTTCCAGGTGATTCTAGGAGGAGGACGTCAAATGTTTGTTTCGGACGCGACAGGCACCGATGCCGACCCCGTCAACACCTGGTCCTGTAAGAGCCAGGACGGAAGGAACCTCATCAACACTTACATCCAGGATAAGCAAGTTCGTGGGCTGAAGCATAGTTATGTGGAGAATACTCAACAGCTGAAGGACGTGAACGTGGAAGAGACCGATCATCTGTTTGGTATGTGATTTTTCATACACAATAGTCGGGAGATCGTTGGGTCCAAAGTGGTCCCTGATAGAATACTATTTTTTTTTTTTTTTTTGTAAATACATACTTATAATAAATACGGAACACCCAGACACAGAACAATCATTATTTATACCACAAAATGTTTATCCTGGGTGGGAATCGAACCCACGCCCTTCACCTCTTGGAGCAGACAAATACGGAACACCCAGACACAGAACAATCATTATTTATACCACAAAATGTTTATCCTGGGTGGGAATCGAACCCACGCCCTTCACCTCTTGGAGCAGACAATGAACCACTACCAATGAACTAACAGGGCTGTCAATAGGCTGTCTATGTTTGGAAGGACTGTGCTGGGGGCCATTAACCTGCCGCGAGAATTATCTGGTCAATAATTATCGTGTTAGAGATCTTGACATTTTTGGAGACTATCAAAGTTCGAATCATATTTATAATCATAACCAAAGTGAATAACAGACTGATTTTGTTGAATTTTGTACACATTTCTTTGTGCCATTCATATTTTAATTTAATGATTTTTAATAAGTTAAGAATGTGCAATTCTTGTGTTCCTACAAAAAGCAACGTATTTTGTTTTGGTGTGTGAATTAATGCAGTTGCTAATATGAATCCTCAATAAATGTAATAAACAAACAAACAAACCTACTTAGTGTCCATATTGGTTCCAGGTCTATTTGCAAATGGTCATTTGAAGTATGAGTATGAACGCGACCAGGGTCCGGAAGGCATGCCGTCCCTCACTGAAATGACAGAGGCTGCTATAAAAGTGCTGCAGAAGAACAGCAACGGCTACTTCCTTATGGTACGTGGAAAGAATGTGCCCTGCATTAAGATATTACGTTACGTTAATTATCAGATCTGATAACGCAACCTATAGTGTCATATATGGTGTTGTTATACATGGTGGTTCTATGTATGCGTATTCTTTCTAAATGTCTATCATCGTGCATCAAAGGGCCATCCGTAAAATACGTGTGTCACGAATTTCGTGATTTTTTTACCCCTCCCCCGTCTTTGTCATATCTGGTCACAATTACGTGTCCCCCTACCTAGTGTGATGTCACATTTTTGCAATTTTACATTCAAAAATTTATGAAATTAGATATAAAATAAGTATTATATATTATGTGTTTTGAAAAAATGTGATGTCACAAAATGTGACACCCCTCCTCGCCCCTTGTCACACAATGTCACACTTCGTCGATCCCCTCTCTCCCGCCTAGCAGTGTGGACAAAATTAAAAATTCAACTCACCATTAAACTAGCCAAAGTATTAAATTTATTTATGTCACATAAGATTATGTGTATTGTTTTTTTAATGGTTGTCAAGCTAGGCTGGAACACACTGTTAGGTGCTTGGCAGATTGACGTAGCCAGACAGCCAAGTACTAGAAAATACCCTAGCACCATGCTATGGTTTCCTCACGATGTTCTCCTTCAGCTCAATACAAAAATATTATGTATTCACCATACTAAATTGTTGAAATAAATGTTTATTATTAATTTAGGTGGAAGGTGGTAACATAGACATGGCTCACCACCGCGGGCGCGCCAGGACCGCCATCGACGAGTCTGCCGCTTTCGAAGATGCTGTGCGTCTCGCAGTTTCTATGACAGACGAGCAGGACACGCTAATAATAGTCACCGCCGACCATACGCACACACTATCCATCAACGGCTACCAAGACAGAGGGAGCGATATATTTGGTGAGTCTTACGAAAATTTTAATTTCTGACTTTTCTGAAAGCCCGTTCCACAGTTTCCAACGGGGGTCGGTAGTTTTTAATACAAGTGGAGTTTGCTACCTAGTTGGGTCTTTACGCATAGTCCAGACCATAAAAATGATCAAACTCAACTACCCCTTACTGTCGTTGGAAATGCGTTTCGCCACTAACTGTTGCCCTTGTCGGGACGGAAGGCGTAACCTACACGGTTTGTTAGTTCTGTTGGTGAGATGACGTCGTGTGTTGTGTGCAGGCATCGAGCAGGCGTCGCCTGTGGACGGTACCAAGTATACGACGCTGTCGTACAGCACGGGCGGACCCGGCTCGCAGCACTACTTCGCGGAGGAGCGCGACGGCACGCTCGAGGTGCGCCGCGAGGACCCCAGCGAGCACGACACCAGAGACTTCTACTACGAGCAAGTCGCCGGGATCATGCTGGACGAGAACAGCCACGGGGGCGGTGACGTCACGCTCTATGCTAGAGGTTAGTCTCATATCCAGCCTGACAGTTCTTGGAAAAACTGTTGTCTAGATTTCTTTAGCAAAATATATGAAAGACAACAGATAAACAATATAAAGAGAGCGTTATGTTTACGCAATCTGCCATCATTTATAAAACCAACTTCGAAAGAAGCACTACGTAGTATCAATAATTTAAAGCAAGAAATTATAATATTTTGTTGGTTGATTGTCTGTGGACAGTCGACCTAATAAAGGCCGCTGGATGCGAGCCGCTTCCAACTGGCCTTTGTGGAAGTCAATGGGGGAGGTATATGTCCAGTAGTGGACGTCCTACGGCTGAAATGATGATATTCATGACCATTGAAAGCGATACACAGAACTTTAAGTAGCAAAAAAGTAGTCAAACAAAGGGAATCGCTGCATTGACGCTCATTACTTAGACTTTTGATAGTTAGTCTTGACAGCGTTGTAATTTCGCTATCTGCAGTACTCTTCAACCAAATCCTTTGCATGGTGATAAGTACTCGGCTGGTTAGCTACCACCCTCAAGTTAAAAATCTACCACCAAGCACTTAACGATGTGTTCCGGCAACCTCACTTGAGAGTCAGTTTCATTCCGGGCTAGTTGTGCTTTACTATCTTAGACCACACCATCACTTAACATCAGGTGAGCTGTGGTCAAACACCCAGCTTGTCAACCATAACTTTTTTTTTTGTATTTATATTTTCTAAACATTTACTATTAACAAATGATATTCTGTTTATCCAGGACCTCACGCTCATCTCTTCCACAATGTCCACGAACAGCACTACCTGTACTACGCGATTTCATATGCGGCCAAATACGGAAATTACCGTTCAAATCCTTTTAGGAACTTTGGCGCCCAAACATGGAAACATGCCCGAGATATTCGCATCTCTAATAACACTACGAATTAAACCAGAGAACCTATCATTAAATTATACTTTGTAGTGACCCTTCACGATGTTTGTGGTTTGACAATATTCCTGTAGCTATAATAAAAAAATAAAAACTTTATCAACCAGTCGTGAGTTTTTGATTGAGATATCATTCACTAACATTTTTTATGTAAATGTAATGCGACGTACGAAACGCTTTCCTGATGGTGAAAGACGATGTTTGCGCACGATCATTCCAAAGATACTTTTTGTAAAAAGACTTTGAGTAACAAAGCAAGGTCTAAAGCATCGCTGCATTGCTCAATGAAACCATCTTTGACAATCATTATTGTATTCTCAATAGTTTTGTAAAACCTTGAAAGAGACTGGATTATACTGGATAAGGCATATTCTCATTGAAAGAAGGGCCATAGTCTACGCTAGCCATGTTGGCTGTGATCACAAAGCTTCGTGAACATTTTTTAAGACCTCTAAGACATTTATTTATTAATTTAAAAAGTCCGTCAATACAGTACACACCAATCTCAGATACACCAATTAAATCCCTAAATTGGTAACTACAAAATGTCAATTCACGGCAATTTTTTTTCTTTGGTTTTGGCGTTGCATTAAGCATTTGCCAGTGTCAAGTGTTTAACATTTTCAAGTTTCATTATTAAATAAGTTGCCTTGTTGTTGCTTTAGTTATAGACAAAGTCCAGTCTTGGTCAAATACAGTCCTTGTCAGTCAAGTCCAGTTTACTTCCAAGCGACTTTACTAAAAAGCTTCAATGGAGTTTTGGAAGCAACACGAAAAGTGTTGTACAACATTATATCACTTTCCCACGCTCGCGCTTGTGATTCTAAACACTCGACAAAACACTTGTTTTGGAAAAAAATACATCAGGGCAACACGGCTTTTACCGCGTTCCCGACAAAACTCCGCCAGACTTCCAACTAGGTTGCTGAAACTTTCAGTAGATTAACAATTTCTCAAAAAAAAGAGCCCGCATTATAATCGTTATTCCTTTTAGATATTGTTTGGGTCCACAGTTAGTTCTTGCGATTCTTCTTCTTCTTTCACTAACTCGATTAATTGAAAGATAAAAAAATATTTATTTAAGTTAATAAAAACGTATAAAGTGACTTTTAAGTTGATTGATGGTTAGGCATTTATTTTATCTCCAACTGTTGGAACAAACGGTATTTTTAAGCTAAGTCCTGTACATAATAAATCATTTAAATATTAGGTACATTTTGTGGCACTTGACCAAAAATTTTTACCGGAAAGAACATCATTGTTTTGCTTTGCAATGATAATCAACCATTGAAATGATTTGTTTCGGGTTTTGTCATGGAACATAATTTTATTTTGTACAAAGGATTTTCTACGTTATAATAGATATGTACCTACTACAAATATCTATAGAGATGCCCAAAGACTGAAAACGAACTGAAGCCATATAAGATACCAGGGTAATTTTAGACTTTGTCGATAATTTAAAACTAAATAATTATTAAATTGCTAGTAAGTCATTATTCACTCTTATATACCTAAACATTTTTAAATGGTATTTACATATATTAACATGGCTTATTATTTTGGTATTCATTATTATCCCCGTAACTGTTCACTAATGCCCTGGAAGATGAGTTTAAGACACTGGACTGGAAAGGTATGGACATAAATGTCAACGGTGAGTGCATCTCTCACCATCTACAGGAAATGTTGCCTTTTTCACCAAAACTAAGTTGCGATTGTGGTGATTGTTAGGTTGTACAGGAAAATGTTCTAATTACTGCATACAGCTGACTTAAGTACCGAGTCTCTCTATAGAATGTCATCTGTGGTAGGTACGTATAATAATTTAAATATGTTTGTATACTCGCCTTATAAACGTTGTTTTGGGTTTTATGAGATAAGTTTAAAGACCACTCTAGTATCGCGTAGACTGCTTAGCGGTTTTATTGTGAAATTATTTAGCTATGTTTATTATTTTTGGTTGAACTAGAAGCGACAAAGAGTAGGTAAGTAAGTGTTCCAATTTTATAATATTTGGAGTATAATGCATATGGAGATTTTGGTAACTTTTGACTTCTATGTAGCCTAGTTGATAAGTAGCACTGATTTAGGTGTTATTCCTGCCTAGGACAAACATTTATGTGACGAACATAGATTATTTATAGGTATATGTAGAGGAGAGTAACCAAAAGTGGGCTAGTGCCAGTAACAATTCTCAAATACAAATAATTGAAATAAGCAACAAACGACTAGACTGACTGACTGACAAACCGTCTATGTCCAGCAGTGGACGTCCTACGGCTGAAACAATTGACTAACCTACCATTCTACCTACCCTTTAGTTTTAGAGATCTGTGGTACCTACTGTATTTTGCAGTTCCAATGTATTGTATGTGGTGTGCGGGGGCGACGTCGGTAGGGGGTTCGTCGGAGTGCGGATTCCCTGTGACAGTCAAGAACCTGCTAAACGCCATACGCATGCCGACTTCGCGGCGCAGTCTTGTGCCATCGGTACTACAAGATTTGGAGCAAGCATTGCGGTCTCGCTGGCCAGGTGAGACACAAAGTTTTAAACACACGTCTTTAAATTTGCTTCAATGGCGACTTTATGATATACAAGCTTCTATGGAATTTTGAAAGCAACATCGTAAGTCAAATTTCACCACATATGAATTTCCTACACTCGCGTAGGTAGGTACTTACTTCGGCACTTTATAAATGAACACCACTTTTTTAGACATAAACACTCGAACAACACAATTAAAAATAATATAGGTACGACCTTATTGCGTTCCCACCAAAACCCCTGGAAAAAAACTCTGTGCACCTATTCTGTATAAACATAAATTATATTGTCTAGCCTAATGGTACTTATTTTATTTTATATTCTATAATTATGTAAGTAAACGCATATAATAAACACACAAGAATTGACCTAAAATAAAATAACTTAAAATAATAACTACCCTAAAAGACCGCTATCAATGGGAATAGTTCCCAAAACGCTGGCCCCATTGCCGCGTTGTATGGCAATACTCAAACGCTGAGCAAAATAAAGGCCAGCGTTTTGTTCACGTGTGGCGTCGACCAAATTTGTGCCTTTTGAGGTCTTCTGCAAATTCCGCCGCTGCGCCAGCCCTAATCTGAGTTCTTGGAAGATGTGACGGCGCAAATGTGTCAACGCAAGTGGCGTCCCATACTAAAGGCAAGCCTAATTATATTTAAAAAAACTCAAGACACACTTTTTTTATTATTAATAGGATTGCCTTTGACCATCAGGCGTTAATAGAATTTTTGTTATTAAATATACTACCAATATTTATAGTATCTAAAATTAACTCTTTTTATATTTCTGGTTGCATTATGTGTGCGAGGATGCGTTTAGTATTTTGACAAATAAATGTGAGTGAGTATAGAAGACTCCAATCACATATACAAGTCAAGCATATTTTCTCGACCCCTAGTTAAAACATTCTTAATTTTTTGGGCAGATTGTCAAACAGTACTATTTGGATCCCTGGCAACGGACCTGGAACAGAACGATAGTGATATTGATGTAATCATCACACTTCCTAACCGTGACCCATCATCGGATGCCGAGCTAGTAAAGGAGACCTGCTACATTTTACAACGGTATCCAAGGTTGTTCCAAGTTGAAGGTGCGAAAGTCTCTGACATTTCGAATATAAGAGTGTGTATCCCGATTGCAATGCTTACACATGTGAGATCAAATTTTAAAGTAGACGTCAGTTTTAACCCCAACGGCATACAGTATGTCAAGTTCTTGCGTTATATATTGAATTTGGATAAGCGTGTGATATATTTGGTGAAGATTGTCAAGTATTGGGCGAAGGTGCACGGTTTGTCGGCACCTACGGTGCTCCGAACTCGGGGAATTATAGTTATGGCAATATTTTATTTGCAGCAAAAGAAAATTTTACCGCCTGTCGCATACCTCCAAAAGAGCGCAGAAAAGATATTTATTGATGATTGGAACATGGGGTTTTCGGAAGGGTTTAAGACCAGAATTGAAGAGTCATTGAGCTCACTCTTGGGTGGGTTTTTCAAATATTATCATGAGTTCGAATACGATAAATATATAATATCTCCTTATATCGGGCGTCCGATAGCGGTTGAGCTTTTTAAGGATTTAAAAACGGTTTCTGATGAGTTTGAAATCTACAAAACTAATGTTCGCTTAGACGTAAAGAAACCTTTGAATTTAATAACACCGATTGTTCAAGATATTTTTGAACACAATAGAAATGTTTTGGGTGCTGTGGGGAAAAATGGCCCTGGCATCGCATTTGTCAAATCTTTTGAAGATGCTGTAATAAAATTTGAAAATGCAAGGAGCTGCACACATTTTCTTGAAGCAATTCTTTTTAAAGCATCTTGATTCCTGTATTCTAAAAATTCCTGTAAATTAATTACTCATAATTATTGTTACTAAAGAACTTTTGTTAAATATTTTCCTTTTTTAATGGTGACAGACTAAGTGTTTTACCGCCACTCGCTTGATATTAATGACGATGGAAAATATATTTAATCTGGAATGGGAACTGGCTCTCAAATGAGGCTGCAAATAAACACTATTTCTACTAAATCACTATTACTTGGTGGTAGATTTCCTTAGCAGGAGGTCGTCTAGGTAGGTACCACCGCAGTACCAGATATTCTACCGCCAAGCAGTAGTGTGTAAACATTACTGTGTTCCGGTTTGAAGGGTACTACAGCTAGCGAAATTACTGGGCTGTTGAGACTAACCATCTAGTCTCAAAGTAATGAGAGCCAAAGCAGCGATGCCCTGGACGTTGTTTTGTTACTCAAAGTTCTGTGTATCGCTGCAATGGTCATAGAGAGGCGTTGTCTCTTAACATCAGGAGAGCGCCTCGATCGTCTTATTACTTTTACATAAAAAAAAAAAGAAAAAAAAAACCTATTTGTTGGAAAATAAAACCAATCATGTTTGGTTCAGATTTTGTACCTTTTTATTGTAAAAAGCAAGACGAACGAATAATGTAATTTATGTAAAGAATTTTTTGTATGAAACTGATTTGCACAAATTTGTGTTTTGAGCATACCTATTAGAAAAACATTGACTATTCATGATGGCACAATACAATAACACTAACATATCCTTGTTACTATCACCTATTTATTCATAACAGTTCTTTGTTTTGTTAAATGTCAATTGATACCACTAGCACGAATTCAAACGTCTGACCTTGAATACGCAGATCTCATTTTCAATGTCTAGATGTCAGTTGGTGGTCACTGAATGGTCTGGCTGGCTGTATTTATGCTGAAACAGGGACCTACAGTCATATTTGTTAACTACTGTCTGCCGTAATACTGGATTTAAGCGTGGGCCAGACTGTTGTAAACAAACCCTCCACATCGCTCTCCACCGGCGGTTTACAACAGTGTAAACGCTTTTTACAACAAAAATTCGTTTGTCCTTCAACAACCTCTGTGGACGGACGCGCGATGTAAACCGCGTGTGGATGCAGCCATTATAGAAATGGGAGGAGCCTTGTTGTAAACCAGTGTGGATGCAAACACCAACCGTGGGCTTCACAATCCTCCCACCAAGGTGACTCCTGTGGGAAGCTTGTTTAAACAACAGTCTGGCCCACGCTTTAATCCTAGCTTAGCAGCAGCTACTTATTTACATTTGAAAATGCCTTCAGTTTATAATTTATTTCTTCTATTGTCTGTATTTTAGTGTGTAGGTACTATAAAGAGATATCGATCAATCAATCAGTGCACTATTATGTTCTCTGTATTTTATTATGTTTAATGTATGTACCTTTATTATTATTATACGAAATAAAGTACTTAAATTAAATTAATGTGAATTGAGATTTTAAACTATTTACATTTTACATATCAGTCGTATTATTGATACAGTAAGCAAAGATTCGTAAGCCTCTTACGCCGCGGCAACAATCGACGTCCAGGGTTAGACTTTCGAGTGAAAAATTTGTTACACGGCCTGTCTAGGGCAAGTCACTATGCTGAAACCAAACAACCGCTAGTACAAAACTGTAATTTAAATATCTTTACTTGTGATAAATAACAATCGATGGCAATATAGTTATAAGACTTATAAGTGTAGGTATGTTCCTGCTTCGATAAATTTAATTAGTAGATACTAAAATGTTTATTTCAAAAGAAATATTTTCTTCCTATGTTTTAAGATTTAAACAGTTTTGGATTTTGATTTTGGTTTTAGTAAAATACAGTAAATCTTCTTGGTTATCTAGGCAGGTACCACTACAGTATCAGATAATTCTCCGCCAAGCAGAAGTATGTACAAATAACTGTCATCCGGTAGCTAGCAAACTTACAGCTCTATTGGGACTGACCATCAAATTATGGTGGTAGAATATTTTTGTAGTATTCGACTGGCTAGCTACCACTTTGAAGGTGAAGATCTGCCACCAAGTACCTAACGGTGTGTTCTGGCAGCCTCACTTGAGGGCCAGCTCTATTCCAGGCTAGGTGTGCTTTACCATCTTCGATCACACCGTCAGTTATCGTAAGTTGAGCTGTGATCAGCGCGTCAAGTTCGAATGCGACAGAGCGTGGTTTCGAAAAAGGACCTTGAGGTTACGGTGAAGGATACTAGTGCGTAAGGAAACTTTATCAAAGCTTTATTGCCCTCCTTTTGTACATGTTATTTTGTAAGTGTGCAATAAAGAATTAAATAAATAGCTGTAGTCTACCTATTTAACATTACAATTGGTGGCGAAATCTATCTAGGTCTGATAATAATCAAAGTACACGAATAACGCAATCAATGTTTTATTTTATTTCACAACAATTCAATTATTAGATACATCATTTAAAATATATACCTACACATAGATACATAAGAAAAGTGATAAGTTGTATTTTGCTTAATTTTTATATCGTCAACGCTTATAACTTAAAGATTAAAAAGCAATTCTAGCATGTTTTTCATTGTGGACGCAGTGTTGCCAGCTGGGTACGATTCGTATTCCCCGTATTTAGCAGCAAACGAAACCGCGTGGTACAGATAATGTTGCTCGTGAACATTGTGGAACAGGTGGGAGTATGGACCTGAAAGCACAAAGAACTTCTTAAAATGGTATCTAATAATGAGAGAATTTTAGAAAATAATACTCGCTCAGGATGCGGATCGCAGAACTTAGAGTAGAAACTTTAGTCATATCCTCGTTATTGACACACCCCTCTGATCCTATCCGTCCTAAGGTTGCCTGGAAGAGATCACTTTTAGCGATAAGGTTACCAGTTGCTACACCTATATTTAAGTTTACTTCTTCTGTTTTCTGTATTTTAGTGTACACAATAAATAGTTATCAATCAATCAATAATGCATGATTTTTAACACTTGAGCTAGAAAAACTATGCGAATAAATAGGGAACAGGCGTGAGACAAACCTCTAGCATAGAGCGTGACGTCACCGCCCCCGTGGCTGTTCTCGTCCAGCATGATCCCGGCGACCTGCTCGTAGTAGAAGTATCTGGTGTCGTGCGCGCTGGGGTCCTCGCGGCGCACCGCGAGCGTACCGTCGCGCTCCTCCGCGAAGTAGTGCTGCGAGCCGGGCCCGCCCGTGCCGTACGACAGCGTCGTATACTTGGTGCCATCCTCAGGCGACGCCTGTGCGATGCCTGCACACAGAGCACGACGTCACCTCACCAACAGAACTGACCAACTAGGATAAGTTACTCACCCCACCAGTCCCTATAGGGATGGGACATCATTAGTGCCGAAATGCATCTCTGTATCGAAAACTTCTACGTCTCGTGAGTATCACAATTATTTATCTTTTTTGCAAATACCAACAAATTATTACCTACTGAAGTTGGCAAGTAAAACAGCTAGGTCATTTGACGATAATCGAGTTCAAATCATCATAAATCTTACCAAATATATCGCTCCCTCTGTCCTGGTAACCGTTGATAGAGAGTGTGTGCGTGTGGTCGGCGGTGACTATTATAAGCGTATCCTGCTCGTCTGTGAAAGCAGCCGCGAGATGCACTGCTTCTTCAAAGGCGGCAGATTCGTCGATGGCTGTTCTTGCGCGCCCGCGGTGGTGAGCCATGTCTATGTTGCCGCCTTCAACCTGAGAAATAGTAAAACATTCAAGTGAATTTAACTGCAGCTGCATTCTACGCAAGTAAAGAACAGTGTAATAAATCGAATCAAATGCCGATCGATTCGTGCCGATCATAAGCTTTAAAACTTGAAAGAACATTTTTGCTGTCAATAATAAACTAAAATACGTCGTCATTTGGCCTAGGCCAATAATTTGAGGTTGTTTATAAATTTAGATACTTATCCATATTTTATTTAGCCTTTGTTGACAAATGAGAGGACAAAAAATGATGATGAGCATACCATTAGAAAGTAGCCATTGTTATTCTTTTGGAGCACTTTGATTGCAGCTGCTGTCATGTCGACAATCGAAGGCATGCCTTCCAGACCTCGATCACGTTCGAAATCGTACTTAAGATGTCCATTGGCGAAGACACCTGAAAGTAAAAAGTCACTTAAGCATTTAAACTTGTATAAAAATTAAAAAATTATTTATTTATTTCAGGCAACAAGTTTAGACATGTGTTTTTTTCCTTGCTTCATCAATTTCTTTAGTTATAAAGCTTAAATTTTAATGCAGGTTTTAACAACTATTAACAACAATAGTAAATTTAAAGCTTGTAGTCCAGATTAAATAGTTCGGCTGGCTAGCTACCACCCTCAAGTTGAAAATCTGCCGCCAAGCATCTGACGGTGTGTTCCAGCAGCTCACAGCCTCACTTGAGAGCCAGTTCCATTCCAGACTAGGTGCGCTTTACAATCTTCGACCACACCGTCACTCAATATCAGATGAGTTGTGGTCAAACGACTAGCCTGTCAACCATAAAAAAAAATACAACGGAATTTCATCAATTTTGCATCAAGCTGTACTAAACGGTAACACTTTTTGCTAATCGATCTGTTTTGTAAGCCCAAATAATTATTTGGGCTTACAAAGTAGATTATAATCTACTTTATAGCATGACATACCGAACAGGTAATCCGTGTCATCCACATTCATCTCCTGCAATTCTTTGTTATTCTTTACGACGCTGTACTTAAGTCCTCGGTCTTCTTTGTCCTGAATATAGGATTGGATGAGATTCCTGCCATCCATACTCCGACACGACCACGTGTCCAGGGGATCAGCTTCGGAACCAGTCACGTTGGAGACAAACATTTGCATACCACCGCCTAGGATTACCTGAGGAAGGAATTGAGACGTGAAGGTTTCTCAGACTATACCGTTTTAATATGTTTGAAAAGATGTTTTAATGTAAAAGTTTTGAACTGATCGAGACGCCGTCCTGATGGTATAAGATGACACCTACCCATGACCATTGCAGCGATACATAGAACTTTAATATGGAAACCAAAGACTAGGGCATCGCTGCTTCATTACTTTGAAACTTTTGATGGTTTGTCTCAACAGCCCTGTAATTTTGCTAGCTGCAGTACCCTTCAAACCGGAATAGGTACAGCAATGTTTACAAACTACTGCTTGGCGGCAGAATATCTGGTGCTGCGATGGTACCTAGCTAGACGACGTCCTGCTAAGGAGATCTACCACCAAGTATCACCATAAAAATTCAAAAGTAAAATAGAACGTATTGGTTGAAAGTCTTAAAGTAGTGAGCGCCAATGTTGTGATTACCTGGACTTAACTCAAAGTTTTGATTAAGTACGTAATTGTCCAGGCGTATCTCTAAGCATTAAGAAAATCAGCAATTAAAAGAATTGTACAGTGGCGCTGGTGTAGTGTAAGCTACAAGCATCGTTGTTACCAGCTCCTAAAGTAACAAAAGTTCTGTTACTGTAAAGAGCTGTTTTGTTACAGAACAACAGATGATGAGCGGATGGAATTGGTTCCTACCTGAAGGTCCCTGCCGGGCCAGTCCTCGATCAGCTGGCGCGCGATGTCCTTGCACTGTTCGGTACCTTCCGGCATGCGGGCCTCGCATTCCCATCCCCTGTCAGGGCAGTGCGCGTACAGCGGGGCGGGAGTAGCATGGGTTACACGCATCGTTGTTACTAGCCCTAAACACCAAACGACGAAGTAGATTTTGGCTTTTTGAGGGGAGCTCGCAAGTCAAGCTATGGATTCCCTACGATGTTTTCCTTTATCGGCTAAGCTCGTTGTTCTAATTTGTACCCACGCCGAATTTACGTACTTTTTGTGTAAAAAGGAAAAAACTAATATACTAGCGATCTGCCCCGGCTTCACACGGGTGCACTGTAGATACTAATGTGGTACATATGCAATATGCATGTAAGTATTATACATCATCACTCCTGTTAATTGAAACCGCATTAAAATCAGTTGCGTAGTTTTAAAGATCTAAGCGTACAGACGTAGAGTAAGTACTACGTATGTAGGTACTATGTAGAGATATAGGTACTTAAAAATATATCATCATCATCTCAATCGTAGGATGTCCACTCACTGGGACATAGGCGTCCCCCAATGATTTCCATAAAGACCGGTTGGTAACGGCTCACAACTAGCGCGTTTCTGCGGTATTCATTAGGTCGTCTGTCCACGTTATGGGCGGACTTCCTAAGCTGCGCTTGCCTGGCCGTGGTCTCCACCCCAGAACTTCATAGCCCCATCGGCCATGATGCCATATGCCGTACATAAATTTTGCCATCAAACTTTTAATTAACTTCATGAATTTACCTGCACTTTTCCCAGCCTTTAAAGCCTGAGCAGCTAAAGATTCCAGCCTTGCTTCAGGGTTCAATGAAGCAGCGCATTGCCCCCTAGCAACGGTAGCGTCCACCCCGAGGACAGCTTCATTGGTTTTCACTCCGCAGAATAGCGCTGTTGCGGTGCAAGACGAGTCAGGGACCATTTTGTCTGCAGAATACGTCTGGAATATGACGACAATAACCCATCATCATTCATCCAACAATCAAAAAAGTTTTCTTAGAAGTCTTTAGTATTTTACTATCCCGCAGTTCTACTATAAGTTTGAGCTTCTCTATCAAGTTTCAAGTTAGGATACATATAAGTGAGGACTTATACTACTATACCGTATATCCATCCGAATATATGCTACGTATCGCTTTTTAACAATTTAAAAAACAAGACGAAATAAAAAACATGCTTCAAACGGTAAAGAAAAACATCATGAGGTTTCGTGTACGTCTAGAAGTTCGTAATGTTCCCGACGATTGGCAAACTGCCAATCTTCATTGGCCAGGGTGGTGCGCTATGGCCTTAGCCTTCTCACAATGAGAAGAGACCCGTGCCCAGCAGTAGGGCAGTTTAAAGGAACTTGGCTAATATATAAGCTTAAAGGGTATATATAAGTAGGTACCTAACGCTGGAACATACTTAACTGCGTCGCTCAGTCAGTTGAGACTAAGTTCAAAGATTGAAAAGGTAACGTTCATGCTGAACTTGACACGTTCTCTCGTCAGTAGTGGAGTAAACGAGATTAGTTACAATAAACTAATTTTTGAGATCATCTCATTGAATAGCACTAAAACTTAGAAGGTAAATATAGTTCACCTTTAGCAAGCCCATGTGTGGAAACTGCTCGAAGGACAGCCGGTGGGGCTCGCCGCCCTTGTATACCCGAGTGGCGGTGACGGTGTTGGGCCCCATGCCGTCTCCAATGAACACAATCACGTTCTTGGCCGTGTTTAGGTTCCATTGTACTTTCAGGGCTTCTGACAACTCATTCTCTGCAAGATCCTTCCAAAAAGCCTGATCTGGAAGAGTAGGATCTCGGATGAGTGGAAAGGTATCCGAAAAAGAAAAAAATATCTGAATTAAGTACCTACCTAATAGAACATTGGGCATTAGGCAGTGAATCATAGTAGGTACGAGTTCTAGACAGGTTTCACTGCAAAATATAGATATTCTGCCACTAAGCAGTAGTGTATAGGTAGGTAGGTACATACTTATTACCTATTTACGGTCTGGTTTTAAAAGCTAATGTCTAAAATATAGTTGCAATAGTCATTGGGTATCTAAGCGTTATCTCTTACCACCAAAAGAACATTTAGTTCATCTCGTTACTTTTACATAAAAAGTATTTTCGGAATGTATAGACATTTAATGTACCTATAGTAGAGTTATTACAAAAATTGTTGGTAGAAGACGCCTGGGCTCGTAAGAGTGGTCAGACTCGTTCAAGTGGTTTCAAATAAATGCATCTTTGTACGGCTATTAAAATTCTTATCACAGACTTTTCACGGAAGGAAAATATCCTGAGGAAACGCACCTACCTACCTACGCTCGGGGAAGAAATTCAACATCGATTGTATAAAATTAATTCGTAATAAGCCCGCATGCGTAGATACCAAGACCAATTTTGAAGCCTTTGAGTTGACAGATCTTAATAAAAAGAAAATGTTACCGTCTAATGGGTGGCGATAAGATAGACACGTAACATTTTATTAAGTCTCTCCTACAAAATTGAAGTTACTCATTTCCAAATAATAGAATTATACTTTTATGCTTTTTATGTATATTTAGACTGTAGTGTTGGACCAACTCTTACAAAAACTTACCTTTACGCTGGTCGCATCGTACACACAGTAATAGAAAAGTTAACACGGGGATGCTGCGCACTCGCATTGTTAGCACTGGGCTCAGAGCGGAGCCGCTATTATCATTATAGACAATTTGCAGTCAGCAGTCGAGGGATTTAGTTTGTTGACAGGCGACTCGAGTATGTTATGCCGTTTATAGTAACAGCTCTGGCAAAAGATTCCACCAACGCCAGTGCAACTCTTTCATTCAATAACTTTAATTATTTATGTTATGTCTCACAAATTCGTAAAGTGTTACTATTAGTGCAGTCTTGGTAGGTTCTGACTAACAAAGAAGATCAAGAAATATTCTAATTTGGCAGAATGTGAAATGTTCTTATTCATTATTTCCGAATGTTACTATTTTAACGTTAAAATTAATTAGAGCTGAAGACGAGGACCCAAGACAGAGACAAACCTCGACGAAGCTTAATGGTGTGTGTCATATTATACCTACAATACGATTGTAAAAATATTTCATAAAAAAAAAAAAAACGAATTTGCGACCTCCCCTGAGAAGATATTTTCGAAAAACTGACATTTGGCACAATTTTTTAAAAATGGCGGCGCAGACGGCTTTTTCTCGAGTTCGCAAACTCGGAATATGAATTAGAACATTGCAATGTACATGAACAGACGTTATCTTACCATTATAAAAATATTTAAATCGTCTTATTACTCTTAAATTTAAATTTTAAAAGTATATTTTTGTAAGAAGCGTCACTCACCAGTTCGCAAACTCTCACAGACCGCAAGGGTCGCGACAAATACAGCTACAAGCCACTTCATTAGACCGCTTCTGCAGTTCACTAAACTAATCGACAATCACATATTTCTACTATTTATAACTAGTTTTATCAATGTTCCAAATATTGCAAGATGCAAATCAAAACATTGTAGAATCCTGATCGAGAAATCGGCACAAATAGGTACCTAACAACTATCTTCGGTTCCAAATTCACTGAGAAAGTAATGACATTTGGTTCCAAATAAGATTATCTTGTGTTGGAAATTAACTTTATCGCTTATTAAAAGATTGTAGGTTGATATGAAGATTATGAATTATCAAATCCATATTACACGGCATTTTAAACTATTCGGTCGTTTATTAGTGGCTAGGTAACGTTTATAAAGACGTGTGGTTTCTGTAACATAAACTGTTCTTATTAAGAACAACAAGTCTAGTAAAAATCTAAAATAGCTGTCGACTAGACTTCTGCAAAATAACATTAAATTTGTAGGTGTCAATTATGCCTACGCGTGTGAATTTATTACTCTTACTAGCTGCGCCCCGCAGTTATCCGCTACATGTTTACCAGGTGTACTATGTGTTAATCCAGGTTCTCAGCTACCTCCATACTAAATTTCATCCAAATCCGTTGAGTAGTTTTTGCTTGAAAAAGTAACAAACATCCATCCATCCATCCAAACTTTCACATTTCTAATATTAGTGGGATTAAGTAGGTATACTTGTAGTTACTGAAGAAATGTGTCGTCCATATAACATTTTAAGATACAAGCATAAAGATCTTAAATCTGTGGATACAACCCTGTTTTTTATACCATTCTTGCCCGGCGAGTCTTAAACAGACTTAAAAAAGTTTTAGGTACAGATCGTTGTATGTTTGTTTAATCTTTATTGCACATTTAGATACAACTAAATAAGAGTAAATAACGTGAAGATACCTAGTGAGAGTAATTAATGCTAAAGCATTCCCTATCAGTCACCCCAAGAGTAATTTTGGAGGACAGCGGAAAGAGGACGTTGCGTAGCGTGCGTTAAAACCTTATTTGTACGTATCAGACTTTTGCATAAAAATTAAGTGTATATGACGTTATATCACACGAAATCTCTTTTCTCTTTACTTCCTCTCTGTAAAGTGAATCTACCTATTACAGGTAAGGCAAGCCATTTGAAAAATCATATAAATTTTCATGTCATCTACCGGTCGCCTTGTGTTATTTTGATGTTAAATAGTACATTCGTTGTATACTTTTATAATAAAATTGTTTGAAGTAAGTTTGCTTTTATTGTCACAATATAAACCACAGTATAAAATAGGTTTTCAATATTCAGATGGGTATATTAAGTTACTATTAATATGGTAATAAAGTGAAATCGATTATGCTTATCGATTATCGAGGTTATTGCCCACTAGTAAACCTTTGTCATGAAACTGATAATTCAGTCCAAACCCCTATTAATAGTAGGCCCACCAATATTAACTACCATACTTCTTCACAGCTATGCCAATTATCATAGCCCCTGCGAGCGCAATGAGTATCCATTTA
Source organism: Biston betularia (assembly GCA_905404145.2). NCBI lineage: Eukaryota > Metazoa > Arthropoda > Insecta > Lepidoptera > Geometridae > Biston > Biston betularia. The sequence goes on along the minus strand of FR989874.1, from coordinate 2,017,396 downwards.
AGCGTAGATGAACTGAAAAATAAAAAGCACTCGTGAGACTAATTTAGCAAAAATCAGTAGATCTTTTAAATATTCTTTGATATAATATGCGTTTCTAGCAAAAGATTAGACTAGTCTAGTCTAATCTAGGTAGTATACTATATATTTCTATAGAAATAGATCCTTCTTCTAACATATCAATACGTACCTATAATATATTAAATACATTTTGTAACTGTCTGCTTTTAGCCTTACATCTAAACGTTGTTTATAGGTAATCTAAGACTCATCATCATCATCATTTCAGCCATAGGACGTCCACTGCTAGATATAGGTAGGCCTCCCCCATTAACTTCCACAAAGACCAGTTGGAAGCGGCTCGCATCCAGCGCGTTCCTGCGGTCTTTATTAGATCGTCTGTCCACCTTGTGGGTGGACGTCCTACGCTGCGCTTGCCTTAACTGCATTCAGTGTGTCGTGAAATGTACAACAACGGTTTTAACTCTGAGTTCAGGTTGCACTAAACGGTGTTTAAATTCACTGGTGAAATCGACGTTAAGATTAAAAAAATATATTTATAAGACAAAAAATACCTTAACGGACCACCGTCATAATTACGCCAGGACTTCTTTGCCGGTTTTTTTGGCGAACAACAATTTTTGCTGAAAACATTCGATTTACTTATAAGAAAAATTGCAAAAATAATATTTTAAAAAAAGTTACAAAAAATGAATCGGTAATAATAACCTTGGTAGAACTATGAACTTCTTATTCAAATGCGGGACGAAGCCACTAAAAAAAAACATTGTTATTTTAATAAATGAAAACACAACAGAACTACAACTAAAAAAATACTATACGTACAATCAATTGCTACAACAGAGTAGATACTAAAATATAAATTAACAATGGCTAAGGCGCAACGCTCATGGCAGTGGCAGCGCGGCGGAGGTGAAAAAAAAACATTAAATGTCATACCTTACCCCATTGTCCTACATGCAACAAAAATATCAATGCAATGCTATGATTGCAACGCTATACTTACGTATTACACGTGACATGTCATTTGCGCACCAACCTTCCTGTGGTAGTTATGATTAGGTATCTATATTCAATTTACTAAGGTAGGTACATAGCTTGGAGCCTTTATCAAATTGTGGTATGATTTCCATCAAACCCAGTATTCTTTTTTTTTCAATCAGTGTTTAAACGTGGCATGTGTACACATGCCACGTTTAAACACGCTTATATTAAAAGACGATTAACAAATTAAACATGTTCCCAACGAATTTTATTTCCAACGTATTAAAACCACGTCAATTATGTAATTATCATACTTCTTTTAAAATTTGTTATTCTATCCCACGTACGTAATAGTGATACGTCACAGCTGATTAGATCAAGCTTTGGCGAATTTATATTTTAAATGCAACACCAAAAATATTTATTTAATAAACGTACAAGTTTAGTTAGTCTAAGTAGTCATTTAATAAAATCAATTAACAACAATAGAAATTCAGTCTTTGAATAAGTATTCAGGTATGATAGTAAATAATAATTTTAACAAAATGATATGTAAATGAAATAACAAATATAGCGCATTAAGGTAAATATTTACATTAAATACCATAAATTAAATGGAAAAATTGTCTTCGGTGTTATTATATCATAGAACGTACCTACGGTAAATTCATAATAAGTATAAATAGTTGGTTAATAAGTACCTAAACTAAATCTTAGATGTTAACTCATTTTTGTAACTTAATATAGCATTTTTCTATTGATAATATGCTTAAAAATTTGAGTGCATTTCAATATAACTTATTTGATAGATATTTTATATTTAAGCCGATTTAAACTTTTTAATTGTGAGGCCGATGACAAGCGCCCCCGCAAGTGCGAGAAGCACCCATTTCAGGTTAGAACTGAAAAATAAAAAAGACAGTTAGAGCTAACCGTTTACCTATTGTGATGTTATACTACTTCAATTACATTACTACAACATAAACTGTTTACCTAGCTACTTTATAAAGTTGAAAAGCTGTACTTGATTCTGTATGTGTGCTATACTGAGCGTATGTTCAGCGCTTTGTGTACTACATCTATGTGTTGGAACTACTTACATACTTATTTATGTTTAATCGATACCTACTCGTTTGTCAAGTTTATAAGATATTATTACATAATATTCTTGTACCAAGTGTTTAAATAACTACTACAAAACCTTAAGTTTTTTGATAGTTAATTCAATTTGCCAATTGTTTTACTCGTACATATAATAATTATAAAGTGTTCAATCTAAAATAACATAAAGCAGTCTATCGTATCTACCCGCTAGGAGCAGGCTCAGAGCCACGCTGTGTTCGGCCACATCTTGAAAGTAAATAATGCAATTTTTATTATTTGCCTACCTTTCCTCTTGACAGGGCAGGCCACGAGGTCTTCTGTTCAAAGATATATAGACACTATTGGATATTCTATTTGCAACTAAAAAATAAGTGGAAATTGTATGACTCTATTAATTTTCTATACAGAGAGCCAGCGCGACCAACTAACCTTCAGGTTCTTTTCGAGAAGTAATGAAATAAAAAACAAACATTGATATCTGTTCATTTAGTCATATAACACGGCTAAGCACTCAGACAAGTTGGTCTCACTAAACTCTAAAAATATTGTATCCAAAATAAGTTGTCAACCATACGCGGTCAAACTCAATATTCTACGACATAGGTAGGTACATTAAGGGCACTACACACAACGGATTTCAATCTTAATTTCAGAAATGTTGCTATTAAAGTCCATAGTCTATGCTAACCCTGAACAGATGTCCTAAGTGAGCGACGCAGCATTACAACGCGAATATATCAAAAAGTAGATACTTATTCAGGAGGCCTTCTCTATCACACAGTTCAGTTTATACCTACGATTTCATACTGCTGTGAGACTCGAATCCAGACTTATTGCTTTACGTCGCTCAAGTAGGACAATGAGAGCAGAGGAGTAACTAAAATACATGTAAAGCGCGTCCACCTTTCTCTAGGCACAAGTATAGGTTTCGCCGGCTCAGCTCGCTCGCGAGGTTTTCGCGGCACTCGGGTTTCAGGCTCCTTACAGTACCCACATGGTCCTAAGGCCTGCGGGCGGAGAGAACCTCTGCTACTGGCGCCACTACCACTACCGACTTCCCTGCATTGTTAATCTAAGATTAAATATCACGGCATAATACGTAGAATCAATTTAAATTGTACAAATTCTAATATAGTCCAAATTGAAGATTGTTAAAATGTTATATACCTATGTTAACAGTAAATTATTTTTTTGAAATAAATTTAATTTATACGATTATAAACAAAAAGAAATAAAGAAAAATAATAACCTTACTGCTGGGAGAACTATGAATTCTCTATTCGTGTACGGGATGAAGCCACTAAAAACAAAATCATTGTTATTATTTCACTAAATAATACCTACATGTAAAATGCACAAAAATCACTAATATTAGACGTAAATTTAAGGCGTGACGCAGAGTGCGGTGGCAGCGCAGCATAACCCAGGCGTAGTAACCAGAATCCTAACTTGGTCTACGTAAGCGACGAAAAGCTATAAAACTCGTGTACAGGCGTAACACTGTCCGTGACAGTATTTTAACTAATTTAATCACGCGAGAGTAAGAAACTTATAAACAACCATATTTTCAAAATAAAATAGGTACTATAATTTTGTTACATTTCTTAAAAACTCACGAATTAAAAACGTGGTAAAGATTTTTTACTTAGGCAAAATAAGCCACGCCACGATTCGATACCTACAACTAGGCACTTCCATAAGAACAGGTAAACGCAATAGCATCGCGTCGCGTGGCTCCACCGCTTTCGTTGCTTACGTAGGACAAAGCCTATGAATATAACGCCTACAAAATGTAAATACGGTTTAAAACTGTTTAGCCTGAAGCCTCAGGGTTTATGTCCAAAATTATATTATTACAAAACATTGTATGATTCTATGTCCTCAAATCAGTTATTTAACTTAACAATGGCTTTATTGATTCATTGTTCATAAAATGTTTGCTTAATTATTTTAATTATTATATATTTATTTTTTGCACGCAAAGAAGTATACCTACTAGATAAAATAACACAAGAACATTTTTGTTCAAAACAAAACAAAATATTGTTGTTTTTAGTATGTTCCTCGTAGGCACAAAGGAACTTTATTTACACTAACTACACGAAATGAAATAAGAGCCTAGCTTGAAATGAATTTCCTAATGTTTTCATAATACACCTACTATTAAAATACTATGGGAAAAATCATGAAAACATCGTATGAGAGGTTAACAAGTATTTATTGTCACATTAACAACGGTAGAAAATAATTTAAAAAACCAGTATCACATTTGAGTATCATACAATATTACCGAGTTTCTAATATAAGTAGGTAAATTAAAAAAAAGAAAAAGAATTAAACATCAGATTAAAACATTCTAATTACATTGTGATAAAAGTTTAAATAAATATAAACAATAATAGAAATATTCTTCGAAACGCCATTTAACCATATTTTTTTACGACTGAAAAATGTTAAAAAAAATATGTATTATGTTTTGGAATGTAATGTTAACAAGGCATCTAATAAACACAAACAAAAACTCTAACTAGAATATACAGTATGACTGGTGAAATACCTATGATACTCGAGGACGTGATATTGGCGATCATATACGAAGAAAAAAAAATTAACTGACTAATAGGTAAACTTAACCGAAAGTTATGTAATTAATTAACGCATGGACACCGCGCGGACGCATGAGCTGGACGTTGTGAGGACTCTTGCGCCGACGACGGGGGACGAACACGTACAATCCACGCTTCATTTATTTATAGGGAAATTGGGGCCAAAAATTAAGTACCTAATATTATTACATAATTATAACGAGAATCGAATACCAAGTACTCTCCTTCAGTATCGTAGGTGTCTCACCAGTCATGCTGTATAAACATATTTTGTTACTTAGGTATCTGGAAAATCCATGCATATATACATATATATATATAAAATAAAAGGATTTAGACTACACTTACAAATTCGACTGTATTCTTAACGTTTAACCCTTAGTTTGAATCCGATATTTGTTTACTTGGCGCCATATTTTTTTATAGCTATTCCAATGATGATAGCCCCAGCAAGTGCGATGAGTGCCCATTTCAGCGTAGAACTGAAAAAAAAAGATTAAACTGTTTTACTATAGTTAATTTTTTTTTATCGCTACAATAATTTTTTGCTACAATGTTGAATCTGGATGACGTATCAATTGTTGAAGCCGGTTTGAGGACAAAGATATTAATTTCCATAAGATTTTTTTTCTCAATTTTTGTTGTTTTTATATCATAAATAAAGCGGTGTCTATTGTATAGCTAAATACCGAACTTACAAACGTTAGTTAAATTTGATCTGCTTTGAGTGTCCAATTTTGATTTCACATGTCTCGTTGGACAACACATCAGCGCAAAGTACTTTCAATAAGTAACATTTTTAAGTTAATTTATTACTGCATAACTATTTTAAATCTACAATACACATAATAATCTACAAAATAGTATTAATACAATAGATACAATCACAAAATCTCCCTGGCGATCCAGCGGGGAAACGCGGCCAGTATTGCGGGAACGTTCGGCCGGGGCTCGATGCGCGGGGAGACATAAAATAGTTTTAAGTGACATTTAATTATATTGACAATTATTTTTTAAAGTGACAATGGAATAATTAATTTGTATATTGACATGTAACTATTATAGAAATATTCCTAATTAAATTTTAATCACAAAATGTTCATATAATTATTAAAAATGAAGTAAACAGGAAAACACCTACACTATCTATATGTATAAAAGTACATGATCAATTATTTATTGACATTTTCATTGTATTGACATAAATGTTATGATTTTGTTATTTTTAAATATGAATGGAAAAATGACCTGTAACATTGGTGTTATCAATAAAAGATTTGTATTTGTTAATAAATATAACATTAAATTTAAATAATTTACACAATTTACAAGCAACAATAATCGTATATACATCCTCAAATATAGTCAATTTTACAAATAATTTATTTCTATTACTAATTCTAGTATAGGTAATTTAAAAAAAAAATCATATACATAAATTTGTACGCGCCAAATAATTTACAATAACAGAATACCGTATATGATACATTTTCAAGACTTTTCTATCGAACATACGAGTTCATCATCATTATCATCATCAGCCTATACTAGTCCACTGCTGGACATAGGCCTCTCCCAAGACACGCCACTCAGCCCGATCCTCGGCCTTTCGCTTCCATCCACCGCCAGCTGTCCTACGTATATCGTCACTCCATCGAGTCTCAGGGCGTCCTACGCTACGCTTGCCAATACGCGGTCTCCACTCTAGAACACGTCTACCCCAGCGGTTATCGGTTCTGCGACAGATATGTCAAGCTCATTGCCACTTCAGCTTGCTAATACGCTGAGCTATGTCAATGACTTTAGTTCTCTGGCGAATTACTTCGTTTCGGATCCGATCCCTCAGAGAAATGCCAAGCATAGCTCTTTCCATAGCTCGCTGAGCGACTTTGAACTTACGGACCATTCCCGCATCATCATTACGGACGAGTTCATGACGTACGATTAATAAGAAAATGTTACGATTTCCAAAGACCTTTAAAAAATATGAAAAAAAAACGCGACCTTTTCCGTTGTACATTGTACGACGACGGAAAATACCTATAGTATCCATTGGACAAGGGTTCAAATTTCCGTTGAACAAAATGTAACATTTGATTTTAGTAAGAACGGAAAGTGAAATTGTCCGTTTAAAAACATTATACAACATAAAATGTAACATTTTCTGTTTGTAGCGATGATAGCTTTTTTGTGTTAGTTTGCAGTGGTTAGCGCGGTAGGTTCGCATGCCGAAGAGCGTGGGTTCAACCCCCAACAATGAGCTTGAGCTGCCGGTGAAGGAAAACATCGTGAGGAAACCAAAGCATGGTGGTAGGGTACTTTAGTACTCGGCTGGCTAGCTACCACCTTCAAGTTGAAAATCTGCCGCCAAGCATCTAACGGTGTGTTCCGGCAGCCTCACTTGAGAGCCAGTTGCATTCCAGGCTAGGTGTGCTTTACCATCTTCGGCCACACCTTCACTTGGCATCAGGTGAGCTGTGGTCAAACAACTAGCCTGTCAACCATTAAAAAAAAAAAAAATATTAAAAACAAAAAGTCGTGACATGTTTCGATGTACAGTGATTAAAATCTCTGACTTACATTATTCTGTAACATTTTTACTGCTGATTAATATTTATCTACGTTCAAACATTTTATCTAAAAGATCGACTTTTAAACTATAGCTATGTATGTATCTACTATACAGCCAAAACTTATCCATCAACTAAAAAACTAGCCATTTGGTCCGAAAAAAATGGTGTTTAAAATAGAGGTTTAGATTATTTATTGATGGCTCTTCGCGCGCAGATCCATCAATAAATAATCAAAGAGGAGAGGTTATTCTTACCTAGTGAAATTATCTGTATTCATAACAATCTACGCTGATTATCTAAAAAACTAAACAATGTATATCAAAATGCATAATTTGCCTACCTTCCTTGTTCAGGGGACGGCGGGGGTCTGTTTAAACAAAGGATATTGGTCACTATTGAATACTGTACTGTACTTGGAAGTTATGTATCTTACAGTACCCAGAAATCATAACTCGAAAATTTAATAAAACATATTTATGCTAATGTCTAATAAGAACATCATATCGCCTATTTTTGTAAGTCAAAGAAAGGGATGTTAAAAAATTTGAATCTCTGAGCCACCCAAACACCTATGCGAGTACTAAATCGGACGCAATGTAACGCAAATTATGTTCAATGAATTTAAGTAATGTCAGCCATACACGATCAACACTAACGTCAAATTAATAGAACTTAGTCATGTCAAACGTACATCAGCGCGTAATATGGTGTTTTCTTTTATCTTTTACACTAAAACGATTTATTTCAGAGCTTGTATTCATGTATAAAATAAAATAAATTTGCGAGCATTACAATATGGTTTTTATCAGAGATAGGTACTTGTTATTTTTAAAGATGTGTTTTTTTATAGCCCTAAAGGAGTGTATACAACGAAGACTTTAATGTTATTCGGGGCGATTTCAATTAATAGGAATTAAAAAAAACTACAACAGAAATAAAGTGAGTGCACCTGTTACGTTGCACGGGCACAACGATGGCTTTCACGCGTGCCTCTGTTTGTGGCTCTTTATGACTTTCCCAGCCGGCGCAGACGCCGCAGGGGCCAGGCGCTTTCGGCGCGCAGCAATGGCCACATGGCTTCCCAGGTGATTCTAGGAGCGGCGAGCTGCCACTACCCCTGCCACCGCCACTACCCCCGCCACCGCCACTACCTCGGCCACCTTCCCCAGTTCTACGGTTACAACACAATAGATACTAACAATATATGTAATTGTGCTGTGGAAAGGTCACAGATAAATTTAATCTAAAACTATTACTCTAGGTTAGAAACGTATACACGGTTATAGATAACATAATAAATGAAATAGAAAAAAAATAACGCAAAAAACTAATTTCTAAAATAATAATATAAATAAAACTTGACCTTGGCGGGCCCGCATCAAAGTTACGCCACGTCTTCTTTGGCACATTTTCTGGCTGACAACAATCGTTGCTAAAATTATATTGGATTTATGTGAAAAATTTACATGCGAAAATAAATAAAGAAGGCTTTAAAAAGTAAAAATTAAAATATTAACCCTGAAGCTGGCAGAACTATGAACTCCCTATTCAAGTGCGGGACGAAGTCACTAAAAAATAAATTATTGTTATTATTTCACTTAAAGATACAACAAAAAAAATCACTAAATACAGCCAATTCTTATAAGTTCTAAATCTACCAGTCACATACACCAATGAGTGAAAAAGAGCAAAAAACTGTTTATCTTTTTTTTACCCCTAGTAAATCAGACAATATCTGTCATGATATGTGCGATACAAATTCGTACATGCCAATAGAATAGGATTGACACTCTACCGGAATGCAATTTATTATTTATTTAATTAAATAAAAAACAAAACATTTACAGGGTTAAGTTGACTCCCAAACTAGGCAGCATGGCCTGAGTTGCTTAAAACTAAAGTAAATGTATTTTTCTTATGTAAAATTTAGTCCAAGATCACAATAAGCGAGAAACTTTTGAAAATTTAGCTAAATAGAAATTAAACAAAGAATTAAAAAAAAACCGGCCAAGAGCGAGTCAGACTCACACACGTAGGGTTCCGTACCATTATTTATCTATAATAAAACTAAATATTCTGTGAATAGTTAAAGCGTCTACCTGTCACCATTATCAGTATCGAGCAAGAAACGGTAAAAAAATCAAGTTTGTTGCATGGGAGCCCCTCTTAAATATTTATTTTATTTTATTTTTAGTATTTGTTGTTATAGCGGCAATAGAAATACATCATGTGTGAACATTTGTTCATCACTGTACTATCACTTTTCTTGAGATACGGCCTGGTGACAGACGGACGGACGGACAGCGAAGTCTCAGTAATAGGGTCCCGTTTTTACCCTTTGGGTACGGAACCCTAATAAAGATTGTGTCTAGCAAATGTAGATGATATTACAGAAAGAGAGTGGAGACTACTTTTTATAACTTACAACTTTATCCAAAATTATAGATAAGAAGATTTGAACATTATGAGTTTTTCTGTTTTGTCATAAGAGAGGATCAACAGCCACTTTTTAACACATTGTTTAGTTTTACACATTCCCAGCATGTCTTCACATTGACCAATAACATGTGGCCATGACCATGTGACATCATGCAGATTTCAAACAATTTCTATTAGTAAGGACACATCTGTCAGACTGCCTAAGTTAGTTCAGCAACTTACTTTTTTTTATTCAAAGTAGGTTCGCGTTTGACCACACTCTGCCTGATGTTAAGCAGTAGTGTGGTTTAAGATTGAGCATGCTTACCTAGAAGAAACCTATGTACTCTAGGAACACAGACTCCAGCAGAGTTCCACAACCTCGCTGTGCAAATGAAAAATGTGAAATCAAAAAACTTAGTCGAAGCTAGACTGTACCAAAATATAATATGTAAGAGATGCTTGGTAGTTTAGAACCACAACTGGTTAACATTTTCGCATTTCGTTACATCAGTGAAGTGTAAAATTGAGTTCTATTGTGATATACATAGGGTTTGTATGCCATAACGGCGCCGCCGCACCCCCACGCTAGCGCCACGCCTTAGCTTCGCCTCAACAAACAATGTTGGGATTGACATGTCTTTAGCAACATTCTATAAACCTATTGCTAACGATGATACTACTATTAATACAACCACAACTGGTTAAAAACATTGCAACTGACAAAATAATTATCAATTTTTGTTTATCATGGGACTACATATTCTATTTACTGGTAGCTAAAATAAATGAATAAATAAATTTAATATTTAAATTACTAATTAATATTTTGAATAAATCAATATTAGAGAACATTTATTATAATAATAAAAATATTAATAATTTATTGGGATTTATTAGGAGTATGATCTCACTGGCTAGATTCACAGCCCAGACTGCTGACTGACTGTCTTTTTCTGCCTACCGTCATTTCAGGACAACAATAAGAATGTATTTAATTTGAAAAAGTATTCTGTCGGCTATCTGGTTTCCGTAGTACAAGTTTTGCTTAGTTTGGGGCTAGATGGCGCTGTGTGTATAGTCCCACGATATTTATTTATTATTATTTATTTTAGAATGATTTTTTATTTAAAATTCACAGTTCTTTACAATACATTCAATAACAATAACATGGTTCACATTTTTGTTACTTCACATGGCAATAAATAAAATTTTATAATTTTTTTTAACATAAAATCTTACAAAGAGAATTTTCAAACAAAATAAATGATTATCTACATAATACTTAGCTAGGCTCTATCAAACTATTATCATGTCTTATCATATAATTCATGTCAAATAAGTAAACATCTAAAAATACTTAGTTACACAATCACATCTGTTATTAGCTAAGATAAGCAGAAGGTATTATAATAATTTATACCAAAATAACATGATTCTTACTATAAGATAAATAAAAGTAAAATAAAATGAGTAACCTTTGTGATTTTGGTGCTACATTTAACGATATGCAACTGAAAATAAGAATTAATTTTATATAATCTGTACTGTTCTTTTACGATGTTATTTAAGAATTTCATCGAAGGATTATAATAAAACAAAATACTGTTGTACAGACTTATTGTAAACATTTTCTTACCTTATACCTAGTATATTATTTTTAAGTCACAGCCTTAAGTTTGCCGTGCCGTGGAAAAAGTCTCTAATTCCTCCTTCAAGACTCCCTAATCTCTAGCTCTTACATTTGCTGGTACAAAAAAGTTGCAGAATGTTACTCAAATTTGACAATATTTTTGTACATACTATATACATACATATGTATGTACAAAATTGTTATATATACAAATTACCTTGTTATACAAATACCAAGGTAAAGTACTGTACTACTTAACAATCCAGTTTTTTTTTTAACCTTTGCGTCTATAAATCCATGGCTAAACCATTAACTTTTTACCACCCTAACCAAATAATATAACACTTTACTTACCATTGTGTGCTTTGCCCTTGATCTCGTTCATTTTCTGCTACTGTTCCAATTTTGTAATTTTTCATCATTTCCCTAGAAAGAAATAATAGTTTGAAGTTGGTTAAAAGTTTTATTATTATTGAAAACAAAATCAGTTTGATTTGAACCCCATTTAACAATCCAAATGTGGAGATCTAAAATGTATTATTCTTTTTTTACATGCTGCAAGGCAGAATGAAAAATACTTTATTGAATACCATTGTACCCATATAGGCAATAAATCATTAATAAAGTTTTCTAAATCTTCCAGTGGCACCACAAAAATTTTGAATACCTAGTAATGTAAAATATGTTCACTTGCTGCTGGGTTTGTAAGATTTTTAGCACTTAGTTCTTATGTAGTTTGTATTACAATCATACCAAATTTAATGGTCATTAAGTTATAAACACAACACACTAAGCAGTGGCAATTTAGGGTTTATTAACCCCATCTCAATTAAGAATAAGCACACTTTGTGTATGCAACTCTCAAAAATTATCTTTTTATATGTACTCTTTCTTACCTTGCATCTTCAGAGTGGGCAACATCTTCAAATGCTTGAGTACCATCTTTCCCTGCATATTCTAGTAGAGAATCAGCGCCTCCAGGATGCTAGAAATATATATTTCTTATTAATAATAAACCAACCTAAGTTGTAATTACGAAGCATTATTTATAAAAATGAAAATTCGTGTTATTTTCAATGAGCTACAGCAAGAAATAATAACCTCTTCTAGGAATTGGGTGACATCGTAAACATCATGGTGAATGATGAACCATGTACTTTTCTCGTTAGCGTGTTTTTTAACTTCCTCGAGACTTATCTGTCGGTTCATTTCATAAGTTATAAGAAATTTGCACGTCTATTGCTGAATTATTGCACAATAAACCAAACTATTTCAGATTTTTTTTTGGGTTTTAAAATAATTTATCTTGGACCTTGATCACATGATTTTTGTTTTGCTTGACTGATTGTAAATTTGTGATCAGCGATAGCGAATAGCGGCTGTTTATTGAAGGAATAGGTAGAAGGAAGAAGGAAATAAAAGTAACTTTTTTCTATACTGTCACTGTCAGTCAAACTGTCACACGATCAATTTTTTTTAAATCATCTTTGCGACGCCAAAACCAAAAAAAAAAAAAAATGTTCGGCAGGAACATGGAAAACCCACGTTAATATAATATTTTAAAAATAATGTGCTTTTGATTGTTCATGGAGCAGTAATGGTTTTAAGAGATTAGCTTAGTTTATTATTTAACAAATACTTTAAAATATTAGAAGACGCTGGCAGAATTCACTGGCCTTTGATTTTATTGTGAAGACTAAAGTCCAATGGGCTAATAAGGTAATAAGAATGAGGACGGCAAATTAAAAAAAAAATATCGGAGCATTGCTATTTGTTATTTAACCTGTGAGAGAGTTTTGGCGGGAACGTGGGAAGAGTCGTGTCGCTCCGTTGTATTTTTTTCCAAAACTAGTGTTTTGTCGAGTGTTTATGCATAAAAATGGTGGTGTTTTATTCATAAAGTGCCGAATTACAAGCGCGAGTGTGGGAAAATGATATAATGTGGTGAAACATGAGTTTTCGTGTTGCTTCCAAAACTCCATCGAAGCTTTATAGTAAAGTTGCCACTACTTTACTAAAGCATGACTGGCACGAACTGACACGAACTGGACTTGACTAAGACGACTTTGACGATAACCATAGTTAAGATACAGCAGAAATAACACTGAAGACGAGGCAGTATGGCTTTATAGCTTTAGCCTGCCCGAAAGGGCTAATTAACGAAAAAAAAAAAAAAAAAATTTAACCTGTGATGTGATTCTAATTTGTTTAGTAATTTTAGTATTTTTGTAAACACGTGTTCCCATTCTACACTTAGTTTAGTAGTAAGCTGGTAATCTGTTTTGGGTAGATATTACAGAAAAGCATTAATCACTGTCTTTAAATGTACGTCGATGGCTGAAGACAAGGATTTCAACGACGTTCTAGAGGACATATTTCTCGGAGAGGAAAGACAACATAAACAAAGTTATGAGGAAGGTTTTAGGGCTGGCAAAGAGTCTGGAAACCCTGAAGGCTACCATCTAGGATATCACAGAGGTGCTGAACTGGGCAGGGAACTTGGTAAGCTAGAACAGCTTTTAAGTCTATGAGGGATATGATAAGAAATTACAGGCCTATTTCTATTCTCCCTGTTTTCGCTAAAATCTTTGAGCAACTGCTTCATCCAATTTTGCTTGGCATTTTAAAAATCTAATTAGTCCCCACCAACATGGTTTCATGAGGTCCAGTAATGGATTTGTTGTAGTAGATCTGGACCTCATCCAGATCTACTACAACAAATTTGTTGTCCTTCATTAATGCCATTTCCGTTGGAGTAGACAAGCGGTTGGCCATTGACGCCATTTACACCGACTTCAGCAAAGCGTTTGATCGTGTTAATCACCAAAGACTCGTGCAGAAGCTTTCGGCATATGGTATTGCTGAGCCACTGCTGAGTTGGTGCACGTCTTACCTTTCTGATCGTCGGTCAACAGTTGTGGCGTCTGGATTCTCCTCTGACTGTTTTCCGGCACTGTCCGGAGTGCCGCAAGGTTCCCATCTGGGGCCCCTATTTTTCAACGTATTTATCAATGATATCAGTGATTGTTTCCTTCACAGCAATCACTATTTGTTTGCTGATGACTTGAAGTTGTTTAAAGTCATAAACAGCTCTTCTGATGCGTTGCTCTTACAGGGAGATATCGATCGTCTCGCTACATGGTGTTGCTGCAACGGAATGGACCTCAACACATCAAAATGTTACTCTGTTCACTTTTCTAGGAAAAAGACCAGAATACCCTTTAAATACAAGATTAATAATAGCCATTTAAAGGAGCTTGAAAGTATTCGGGACCTTGGTGTAGAAATCGATAAAGAGTTAAGGTTTCGCATTCATATTGATAATGTCTGTTCGAAGGCGTTTAAATCTCTTGGCTTCGTACTGCGTAACTGCAAAGATTTTAAAAATCCAAATACAAAAATATTACTGTATAATTCCTACGTCCGGAGTACCTTGGAGTACTGTAGCGTTACTTGGAACCCATATTATGATGTCTACAAAAAGAAGCTTGAAAGCGTACAGAAGCGTTTCATGTGGCACCTTGCTTTTTCTTGCAATGTTGCTAATACCATCAAAAGTTATCCGGCGAGGCTTAAATACTTCCATATGAGCTCTCTTTCGGATCGTAGACGCACGTTCGATTTACTGTTCTTATACAAACTTGTAAACGGAGCACTCGATGTCCCTGAACTGTTATCTTGCTTAAATTTTCCTGTACCAACTACGCAAACCAGGGCTTCGAGGCTCAAAGTCTTAACGAATCCTGGATATTATATACCAACCTCGGCAAAAATGCGCCCCTAAATAGACTTATAACGCTACTGAATAGTCTACATAGCAAACATTCCTTGGACATTTTTACTAGCACTGTTAGCAGCTTCAAGCGGGCTATCCGCAATATTAACTTAGCTGATGACATTTAAATTATTGTATTGTTGACTTGTATAATTATCTATTTTATTTTTGACCATGTAATGATGAATTCGTATTTGTAGCTTTTGACTTAATTAGTATTGACAATTTTTTATTGACTATTGTTTAATTTTGACTGAATATTTAATTGTAATGCATGCCGTCTTCGCCTATAATTGCTGTGACACTTATCTTGACATTTGTAATTTAGTAATTTTATTTTTAATGTATTGGTGTACACTGTGTTGGCGAACTTTATAAATAAATAAATAAATAAATATAAAAATACTTGTAAACATAACCTTATTAAAATCACAAAATATACATAATACTATTAACATTGGTAAAATTTACGAAAAAAACTAGTACACATTTGTGTATAATGCTGCGAAGAAATTGGTGAAGATTTCTTAATCCTACAATTTTATTTGACATGTTTTGACAGCTACACAGTACACGTGAATACCTGGATATATTTGTACGTTAGGGTACGACATACGGAAAGTTTAAGACCAAAGATTTTGTGATAAGTTCAAGTCTGTGATTGATTATAATTATTATTTACCACTTAATTTTACTTGGTGGTAGATTCCTTTAGCAGGAAGTTGTCTAGGTAGGTATCACCGCAGTACCAGATATTCTGCCGCCAAGCAGTGGTGTGTAAACATTACTATGTACCGGTCTGAAGGGTACTCTAGCTAGCAAAATTATTAGGCTGTTGAGACTAACCATCGAAAGTCTCAAAGTAATGAGTGCCAAAGCTGTGATGCCCTGAACTTTGTTTTGCAAATCAAAGTTCAGTGGATTGATGCTGTGGTCATGGACTTACATTATCTCTTACCATCAGGAAAGAGTATTTTTTGTCTCATTACTTTTATCTAAAAAAATAAATAGTAATCGGCTAAATTTAACAGGTTCATTTTCTTGACTTTTATGTTTGTAATTATTAATATTAATTCAAAATTTCGTTTTTTTATTGTAAGCTTTATAATGTACTCTTAACTTTTGATAACTCTTAGCTGAGCTTCTCTTTTACAGGACATTATCTAGGTACAGTGACACATTACATAAAATCCCAAGAGACATCTGAGTCAAAATACCCTGATAAAGTAATTCTACAGTTAACTAAAGTCAAAGAGCTGATTGACTCATTCCCTCGGGATAACTCTAAAGATCATGATATACTAGGCTTAGCAGAGACAATAAGAGCTCACTATAAAAAAGCCTGTGCCTTGCTGAAGATCTCTTCTGCAAATCCATATGACGAAGGAGTGTCCTTTTGATGACGTCAAATGGTAAGTTTATTTACTTAAAATTTTTGACATATTATTATGTGAAATACTTTTCTCTGAACATGCCATACAATTTGATCATAGCACTTTGTCTTATTATTACATGTGGCAATAACTACCAACTAACTTCCAACCAGTCTTTATAGAAGTCAATGGGGGAAGCTTATGTCCAGCAGTGGATGTCCTACGGTTGAAATTTGACAGTCAGATGGACATAGAAAAAATATAACTAAATTCCTACAGTATCCTAATAGAAAGAAAATGATAACATTTATTTAATGGAAATACTTTACGAAATTACAGGAATGTCAAACTGCAACATGCAAGCAATTCGAAAGAAGCTTCAAGAGCATATAAAATCTATCACCTGTTATCTCAATCCACTACTACCTTTAGCCAACTGCCATATGGTGGAATTTCTAACTGAAAATCACTGGGATAATCTAGTTCCAGAGCATTTGAGGAAAGAACTTGATGGCTGGGATAGAGTATGGGATTTTCAGTTTACATTAAATAGGTTTTGGGATCTTGAGACTACAGTTAGCAAAGGTGAGTGACATTTTTAATGTAAAAAGTAAAGAGACACTCTCCTGATGGCAAGAGATAACACCTGTCCATGACCATTGCAGCGATACACAGAACACTGAGTAACAAAACAAAGTCCAGGGCATCACTGCTTTGGCGCTCATTACTTTGAGACTTTCGATGGTTAGTCTCAACAGCCCAGTAATTTTGCTAGCTGCAGTACCCTTCGAACCAGAACACAGTAATGTTTACACACTATTGCTTAGCGGCAGAATAACTGGTACTGCGGTGGTACCTACCAAGACGACCTCCTGCTAAGGAGATCTACCAAGTAATACATTAAAGTAATTAAAAAATATAATTTCGTATATTTTGTTTCCTGTAAAGATGGGTCGACGATTTTGTCACCGTCGCGGGTCGAACCTGGACCAGATTGGCACAGGACCGAGGCAGAATTGCATGAAAAGAGAGAGGCCTATACCCAGCCGTGGGATAAAGAGGGCTGTGGATGATTATGATGATGAAACTTTTTTTGTAAATCTTCCTAGGCAAGCATGCTCTATCTTCGGCCACATCGTCGATTTCCATCAGGTGAGATCGTGGCCAAACGAATGCATAGCCCAAAGCGAAAAATGAAAATAAAAAAAAACTTAAAATAAATCTGTTTTCCTTTTTTTTTTAAATTACTTATAGGCTTGCGTTTGATTGCCAACTCGCCTGATGTTAAGGGAAGATGCGGTCTACGGTGGAGCACGCTTGCCTAAAAGAAACCGATTCACTCGCGACTTGAAGGCACCCAGATTGTATCTATCAGGAAACACCCACTCGGGTAGCAAATTCCATTGTTTAGCGGTTCGTACAATGAAGGTAGACTCGAACCGTTTTGTTCGAGTCTTTGGAATATCGACCATGAAGCGGTGTTGCTTACATTGTATAAGTGGACTAATGTTTTTAAATTATGTATTTCAGATAACACAGCATTGGCAGCATTTATAACCGCATCACGCAACCATTGCCTCGCTGTCAACGACTACTGCTTGTCACTGGAGCAGCTGCAAGACAGATTAGCGTCCTGGGGAGGGCGGGCCAAACCGGAAATCAATATCACTGGTTTCATGAACAGCAAAAAGAGTTATGAGGTTAGTTTTACAACAACCCGACTGCGGCGAAGCTAAAATAGGGAGGGTTATGTGTGACCTGTTTGTATGTATATTCCATTCCTGTGTTCTCTCGTAAGTAAAGTCAAAGTATAAATTATTGCTATGCTGTGTTACATTAAGGTGGTTCGATTTCCATACAAATATTTTTTTTCCATTTATAAAGCACACCTAGCCTGGAATAGAACTGGCTCTCAAGTGACGCTGCCGGAACACACCGTTAGATGCTTGGTGGCAGATTTTCAACTTGAGGGTAGTAGTTAGCCAGCCGTGTACTAGAAAGTACTCTACCACCATGCTATGGTTTCCTCACGATGTTTTCCTTCATCCGCAGCTCAAGCTCATTGTTGGGGTTTGAACCCACGCCCTTCGGCATGCAAACCTACCGCGCTAAACACTGAGCTATCATCGCTACGAAAATGTTTACATTTCAGGTGGCGACCATGTCCCGCCTGGTTGCTAGTCTATACGAGGCCACGTCGTCTACTTGTTGTCTAGAAGCAGGTGGAGGCAGGGGACACTTGCTAGTCGCACTGAGTTTGGGGTATCAGATATCCAGCCTCACAGTCGACTGCGATGAGGATAAACTTCGTACTGCCGCAAACAGGGTTAAGATGATACAGGTAAGTAATTGGGTTGGCTGCCCTGCCGTCTTTTTTTTAAATCATAGGACACTACACACAGCGCCATCTGACCTCAAACTAAGCAAAACTTGTGCTATGGAAGACAGATAACTAATAGAATACTTAAATAGTTTTTTTTATTTCTAAATACATACTTAAAATACATACATTACACCCACACAGAACAAACATTTGTTTATATCACAAAATTCTTGTCCTAAGTTGGAATCGAACCTACGCCCCTCAGCTGTTGGAGCAGACATACTACCAATGAACCAACGGCTGTCCACACCGCGCTCGTTGGTGAGGTCTGCCAAGTTAACGCACGTCATGGCGCCAACGGTCTACAATCATCTGCCGATGGTAGTTACTGCAGCCGTCGGACTGCATTCGTATAAAAAAAAATTGAAAAAATGGCTTGTCGAGCAATCTTTCTATAAATTCGATGAGTTTTACAAAATTGACATGTAAATTGATAATAATTTTCATTGACATATTTAATTTATTTACAATTATTTTATTATTATTATGAATTATTCCTCATGTAATTCTATGAATGTGTGTACGGCATGTACAATAATTATATTGGACATGTAAATTATATTTACCAATAAATATGAATATGAATATCACACCTTCCATCGCGTGCTTCAGAAGCAAACTAAGATCTTGGCTTCAAGAGACCTTGTTCTATGACTTTGACGATTATTTAAAACTAAGAGATTATTGAATTACTAGTAAGTAATTATAATATTTTTGTTTTTATGGACATTTAATTATATTGACATAATTTTATTGACATTTTATATGTGACATATTACTTTATTGACATTTTCATTTTCATTGTTTTGACATATGTAATGATTTTGATAATAATTTTTAAATATGAATGGAAAAATGACCTGTAACTTTGGTGTTATTAATAAATGATTTGTATTTGTATTTGTATTTGAATATGATCCCACACACGGCCTACGATATCGCAAAGATTAGTTTACGCTATTTCGCGTCGCGCCTTGTCGTTGGTCGTCGCACACGTAGGACAATAGGTTAGTCTACATTACATGTTATCATAGGTTTATTATTAGCCACAAAAATATTGACTTGTATTCTAAGGGTAATGTTTTTCTAAAAACTGTCGCCCCTTCTTTACTAGACGATGACTTGGATTTGACTTTGAATGGCTGGGTGTAAATAAGACATATTTGACCTTGAGAATACTTGAATATTTAACATTGGCAGGTAAAAATTACGAAAAAGAATTTGTATGTATGTCTGCTTCGAGAGCTGAAGGGCGTGGGTTCGATACCCACTTAGGACTAACATTTGTGTGAATAAGATCGATGTTTGATCTGAGTCTCGGTGTACTGTATGTATTTACAAAAAAAAAAGTATTTAAGTAATACGTCCGCTGTCTGGTATATCCCATAGTACAAGCTTTGCTTAGTTTGGGGCTAGATGGCGCAGTGTTAAATGTTCTCCAATATTTATTTATTTTCGCGTCGCATCGCATCGTGTCGCGTTGCCGTGTTTTTTTGCTTACGTGGGGCAACTGGTAAATTAGGACCGATGGCGAGAAACATCTTCAGTTGATTAATATCGCTCAAAATTCTTTCACAGAAACAATGGCATGCCATATCCAAGCGCAAGAATAATGAAAAAACACAAACAGAATTATCGTTAGATCAAAACCATACAGACCAAGTAAACCTACAGTCCTATGACGAAAATCTAAATAAGTCCGACACAGATCCCCATCATTCCAACGCTAGCCCAAGTCACAAGCTGAAGAGTTCTTTTCATTCCGAGATTAAGCCGGTCAACTTGCATCGATTCGCAACGTCGTTTATCACAAAGGATACAAACTTAGTCGCTGTCGTCGAGGAGAAGTTTCCAGAACTCATAGATAATGTGAAGCTCTTGTTAACAGGTAAGCAAGAAAAAAAATAGAAAGAAAAAAAAATAGAAATAAAAATAGAAAATATTCTCAAATAGATTCCCCGCAAAGATCTTAAAAGTAAGGATATGGTATCCGAACGTTAATGTAGTCGCAGTATCGAAACAGTAAAATAGCGCCATCTTTAAAAAAAATAGGAAGAAAAAAAAATGGAAATAAAAATAGAAAATATTCTCAAATAGATTCCCCGCAAAGATCTTAAAAGTGAGGATATGTTATCCGAAAATTAATGTAGTCCCAGTATCGCCAAGTAAAATAGCGCCATCTTTCAAAAATTGTGCTAACTACGTTGCATGTCGCATAATACGATGAAAGAGTTTTTAACGGGAACGAGGAAAGGTCGCGTCGCTGCTATTTTAAATATTATATACTATATTACTATCCAAGAATTATGTGTCTTTTCGAGTGTTTGTGTATAAAAAATAGTGGTGTTTTATTTTGAAAGTGCTCGTGGTTTTCACTATATATAATGTGGTAATGTAGTAATATATAAATAGGAAAGATTTGATTGTTTGTTTGTATTGAATAGGCTCCGAAACAGGACCGATTTCAAAAATTCTTTCAACGCCGGGAAGATACCCAATCTCCGGGTGACATAGGCTACTTTTTTATCTCTGTGTTCCCACGGGAACGGGAACTACGCAGGTGAAACCGCGAGGCGTCTACTAGTGTAGTATATAAAGTTGTGAAACATGACGTTTCGTGCTGCTGCCAAAACCCCATGGACCATCAAGTAGACTATTTTACTAGGACATCGAAATAATTAAACTCAACTGTTATCAAGTCTATAATTAAAAATAAATATGATGCTTTTTTTTCTGCTCGCGATTTTTTGCTTTTTCTATAAACTTTATATTTTGCCATTTACGACCTTTCTTCCTCGAGGTATCGATCGATACTTAACAACATCGATGAAACGTCAGTCAATCAAGTTTTAGATGTTGAAATTGTTTACGAAGTTAAGAGTTTGTTTACATTGTCGGTTGCAGTAACGAAAACTCGATAAGGGTAGAAAACTTGTTTATGATATAATTATTATGTATGTAAGTGATTTGAAGTTAGGACGCCGTCTAACCAATGTAAATGTTCTAAGGAACAAACGAAAAGCCAGTGACTAAAGCGAATGTTTTATAATTTATAATTCATAATATTTATTAGCGCTTAATAATAATAATACATTAATTTATATAATAATACATTTCAAGAGACTCTCGTTAGACGGTTGGGTCAAGGGTCAGCTTCAAAAGGCAGTGATCCTTGACACGGCGCGCATTGTGAGGAGGTTCCTCACTCTGCAGCCCTAACCACCGGCAGCTTGAGCCCTGCCTGCCCCGCTGCCGGCGGCACCCTAGTTTTTAAGTTTTTTATATTATGTATGTTTTATAAATATTAACTGTAAAAAAATAAAAAAATAAGAGATAAAATAAATACCTGAAATAATACATTAATAACTTTGGTGGAATATTTAAATTATTTGTTAAAAATTTAACCAACTTGATTTATTGTAACGTGAATAAAACTACACTAGCTTTTCATAATAAATAAATTATGTAATAATAATAAAATTAAAATCCAAGAAAATAAATAAATAACTAAAATAATATTTATTTTTTTAATGTAAAATGTAATGAGACGAACGAGACGCTCTCCTGATGGTAACAGATAACGCCTGTCCATGACCATTGCAGCGATACACAGAACTTTGAGTAACAAAACAAAGTCCACGGCATCACTGCTTTGGCGCTCATTACTTTGAGACTGTCGATGGATAAATCATAAAATTAATTAATTATTATTATTTTTATTTAGTTTATTGATTTTTTTAATTGAATAATTTTCATTTTGTATTTTAATATTTTTTTATGAATAAATCTTGGGTTTGAATCTGACAGCACGCACGTCTGTCTTTTTTAAGTACAAAGTTAATACGCACATAGCGTATTGCCACTGACTTACAGACCGAAAACATCATGAGCTAAAGCTAACTAATAAGTGAGAATTCTTAAAATAAAATTCTTGAAGATGTGTGAAATCTACAACCTGCAGTTGGCCAGTAATGTGGACTATGGTTTTAAGGGTAAAGTTGGCCAGTCTCAATGATAAGAGGCCCTAGCACTAGCCTAGCACTGGAACAACTTATAAACACAGCTGATTCGGATGTCATACGAGATTTCGGTAACATTGCACCCGTGCGAAGACGGGGCGGGTCGCTAGTCAAACAAAAGAAAAATGTGTCAAAATCACGTCAGTTTTCATAGTTTAAAATATCTACTTAACACTGGCTGAATACATAACGTATTATGTCAAAAATGAAGGTAGAAAATAGAATGCTTATTCGAATTGAAATTATTTATTGACATAAAAACGATTAATCAATTACATTTATGTCACAGAATTATACATTAATTAATGAGAAAAGAAAAACAAAACAAAATTCAAAATAAAATGTCAAATTCAAATATTATGTCAAGCTCAAATGCAATGTCATAACTCATATCGCAGGTCTCCATACATGCGGCGACTTGGGCCCGTCGTCGCTGCGAATATTCGCGTCTCGGCCTTCCACTGCCGCCGTGTTCAATGTACCTTGCTGCTACCACCTCCTTACTGAGAGTATCGGAGATAACTCTGGTTTTCCTATGTCCAGCCATTTGAAAGGTAAGCGTACTTGGTAAGAGATCGCTTTTAGGGATATGGCTGCACTTATGGCACTAGCAGCTAGTAGAGTAGAGCTAAGGTAATATTCTTTTTTTGTGTACTTTTTTTCTATTTTTGGTTTGCAACAATAATGAAGAGTTTATATCTACATAGCAGATTTAAAAAACCGGACAAGTGCGAGTCGGACTCGCGCACGAAGGGTTCCGTACCATTATCTATAAAAAAAACAAGTTTGTTGTATGGGATCCCTCCCTTAAATATTTATTTTATTTTATTTTTAGTATTTGTTGTTATAGCGGCAATAGAAATACATTATCTGTGAAAATTTCAACTGTCTAGCTATCACCGTTCTTGAGATACAGCCTGGTGACCGACGGACGGACGGACGGACAGCGCAGTCTCAGTAATAGGGTCCCGTTTTTACCCTTTGGGTACGGAACCCTAAAAACACGTATGTTGTGTTTTCTTTGCGGTCTAGTATGTTCATTTGTTTCCAGGTTACAAGTTGGGCCGAAACGCGCGAATGTTGGCAGCGCAGTCTATGGATAGAGTTGTGAGCGAGCGACAAATGCCCGCTGACAGCTTGCTTTACAGAGCGCTACTACAGGTAACCTATAATTCAGACAGCTCTTGTGACATAGGCTACTTTTTATCCCTGTATTCCCACAGGAACGGGAACTACGCGGGTGAAACGCGCGAGGCGTCAGCTAGTATTTAATATGGGTATATATATTGACAAGAACAGCCCAAAACGCCCATTACAAAAAATACATTGTATAATTGTATACGCTTTTGTACCTATATAGGTACAAAAGCGTCTAAGCAAAGTCAATAAGTCAATAAAAAGTAAGTATTGTTAATATTAAAACAAATGTCAAAAAATGAGTTTTTTTAATAACATATAGGCATGCGTTTGACTGCCATCTCGCCTGATGTTAAGCGATGAAGCGGTCTACGACGGAGCTCCAAAAAAAATTATGAAAGTAAAATAAATTAGTTGAATGAATCTTAATTCAAACTCAAGTTATTATAATATAACTAAGCGTAAGTGTAAACTAAAGATAATAATTTGTAAAAGTTGATTTTATCTTGTTTCAGGTACTCATAAAGAAGCATCTCCCCAATGCAAGCATTTCCGAGGGAAAACTAAAACGTTTATCGTCCAAATGCACTAATTTCAATCAGTATTTTAAAATGGCCGACGCCATCTTGAATTTAGGTTTATATGACAGTTTACCTCAAGGTTGCCTTATAGAAATATGCAACGACGTAGATCGCCAGTGGAGAAAATTAGTAATTTTTTATCTGTTAAAGATGTGTTTAGCTCAAGTCATCGAAAGTGTTATATTGTTGGATAGACTGATGTTTTTGTTTGAAAATGATTTTGAGAAGGTTTTTTTGGTGAAATTGTTTGATCCGATTTTATCGCCCAGATGTCACGGTATTGTAGCTGTGAGATAGAACTTAATAAAAAATGTTGTAATTTAATAAAAATATGATTAAAGAAATTGTTGCAATACTGATTCATTTTTTATTTGCGAACTACTAACCTTCCTATCTTTAAACTTTCGCGATTTGAACACATAATTATGTTTATCATCCGGTCTTGATCGCGCAGAAAATACTATGAAATAGGTAGCTATGCAAAAGCCGTGGTCACAACTTGACTCATGGGCGAAGTGTCTAGGTAAATAAAAAAAAACTATTTGATAATATTTTGTGCGCGATTGAAACCTTGTGATAAACGTAACTTAATGTAATAAATGGTGTTTTATTCATAAAGTATCAAATTACAAGCGTGACTGTGGGAAAGCGATATAATGTGGTGAAACATGAATTTTCGTGTTGCTTGCAAAACTCCATCGAAACTTATAGAAAAGTCGCCACTACTTTATTAAAGCATTTAACTGGATTTGATTGGCACGGACTGGACTTGACCAAGACTGGACTTTTACAGCTTATAAAAACTTGAAAATATCAAAACACTTGACACTGCTGGCAAATGCACAAAATGTCAAACCAATAAAATTAAAGAACTCCCAACTGTTCGCAAAAAGGTCAGTTTGGGAAAATATTTAAAGCAGCTTGTTGAGGTGCCATTGTTACACGAAATCCATACACCTACTTAGGGGAGAGATGGCGCGCCGAGTTTAGCGCGGTGCAGCGTACATACCCGCTACGGAACCGCTCGCGGTGCTCCGATACGATATGCAAAACTCAAAACTGCTCAAAACTCGGAAAGCATACTTTCCCACGCATTATCTACAGTTGGTATTGTTATTATTTGTTCATGCTATCTACAAGTCTGAGAGAAGACTTTTGGCGGGAACGCGGGAAGAGTCGTGTCGCTCCGTTGTATTTTTTTCCAAAACTTGTGTTTTGTCGAGTGTTTATGCATAAAATAGGTGGTTTTTTATTCATAAAGTGCCGAATTACATGCGTTGAGTGTGGGAAAATGATATAATGTGGTGAAACATGACTTTTCGTGGTGCTTCCAAAACTCCATCGAAGCTTAATAGTAAAGTCGCCACTACTTTACGAAAGCATGACTGGACTTGACTGACACAGACTGGACTTGACTAAGACTGGACTTTGACTATAACTAGCTACGAGGACACTTATTTAACTTTTGTAACTTGAAAATATATAAATACTTGACACTGGCAAATGCTAAAACGCGACGCCAAAACCAAAGAAAAAAAAAGTCTGAAGGAAATTTAAAATAAGGGTGTCCCGCTCCCGCCCAATAATTACAATTTAGTAGGATAGGTGACAAGAAAGGGTAGCATCCAAATAGTAGACTACGAGACTACAAATGGATAGGATGCTTGAAATGACCATGTACGAAAGTTGAATGTAATATGGTACATATTTACTCTGTTAATCGGAAATTAATTCGTTAAAAAACTGAGTTTTGCAATGAAACAATATTCGTTTGCCAACCACATTCGCGAAAATAACAGGTGCTAGCAAAGTTAGCAAGGACGATATTTAGCTTATGAAATTTGAAGAAACTTTTTTTTTGAAAGTTTATTTACACAAATGTCGAGTTTTTGTTACGTGCGTTTTGCGTCAACACACACCTACTGGGGAGTCAAGTTTTGGCCATGGACTTTGTGAGGATTCCTGCATGAGAAAATAATTTAAAAAGTAAATTTCAATGTTGAACGTGTTGGAGTTGAACTACATGCCAATGTCATGACTTGCGACATTGCATTGGCATCGCGTTCAACTTAGGTAGGTACTGCAAGGCATTAACTACGCACGTTCGCCAATAAACACCAATCTTATCCAAGAAAAAGAAAAAAATATGTTTTCTTCTTTTTATATGCTTTCGTATTACCACACCCTGGTGGATGTTACGCAGTGACTTATATTATAGTCCCTGAATTATGATATAACCTAATTATTATTGACATACTCTGTTAGTCTTCCTTGAATCCTTTCCATCCTAAGGTTGTCTGGCGTCCGGATAAAGCCGGACATAGTTAAGCTTTTTGATTGCATGTCCGGTCAAAATAAACGGTGTCCGGTGTGTGTCAAAATGTAAAAATTCTAGGTAACAAAAGCTACATTTTGTAAATAGTATAATAATTTAAGGTCTATTTTATTTTGTTTAATAAATATTTTTTGTAGTACAAAAGCTTGTTAGCTAGAATTTTTACATTTCGCAAACGAGCTCGCACGGAGCGTGGCTGAGTTTTTGTTGTATCTACCTATTAATACTGAAACACAAAATCCACGGGTACATTATTAAGGTCTTTTTACTTAAATGTCCGGCCAAACTGGCTGGTCTGCCCGATTTGCAGACATTGTTTTTGTACCTTGCTAGTAACAGATAGTCCTCATCGTGCGAATTAAAAAAGTTATGTCGACACGCTTTGTGCATACGTGGAGAATTTCCACCGTACCTACTCGTATGACTACGTTTTGGTTTTGCGGTATACGCATCCGAAACATCATTACGAAGCTGTATGTCAAAGAGTAACTCCACCTATCACCACAACATTTGGCCAAGTCTCCTGCTGTGGCAGAACATGATTTTTCATACGTATTGCTTCCAAAACTCCATCGAAGCTTATAGTAAAGTCGCCACTACTATGCTAAAGCATGACTGACTTGACTGACATGGACTGGACTTGACCAAGACTACACTTCGACTATAACTAGCTACAAGGTCACTTATTTAACTTAT
Source organism: Biston betularia (assembly GCA_905404145.2). Lineage (NCBI taxonomy): Eukaryota > Metazoa > Arthropoda > Insecta > Lepidoptera > Geometridae > Biston > Biston betularia. The sequence continues at coordinate 1,989,761 of FR989874.1, read as the reverse complement.
GAAACTTGAAAATATACAACACTTGACACTGGCAAATGCTCAAAATGCGACGCCAAAATCAAAGAAGAGAAGTCTCCTGCCAACACAGGACCATTTGAAATAAAAAAAACTGTACCCATAGAACCCAGGCTCTATGACTTTACCCTATAGTGGGAATATGAAAATCGTGTCATACCTACCTACACAAAAAAGTTTACTTACAAAAAATGGCTTATTTTTCTGATAAGGCAGTAATTTATTAACCAACTTCATAATTCTTCTCAGATAAATCTCATACATGGAATTGGTTTAGGTACCTATTTGTCTTTCATATCATTAATCAAAACTTTGGAACCGTGCTATTTTTATTGCTTTTTGTTTTATGCGTTTGTATGTTTTCTTTAAATCACGGGTGTGTCTACCTTTGTGCAAATAAAGGTATCGTCTATGATCCCCGATAAATTTAGAAATACCCTACTTTGTAATAGGATACGTTGAATGTTGCACAGCTAATATGCATAATGTAGGTTTTTTCCTGATGTAATGAAAATAGGAGTTACTTAGCTTTTTTTTTTTTTTTTTTTAAATGGTTGACTGGCTAGTTGTTTGACCACAGCTCACCTGATGTTAAGTGACGGTGTGGTCGAAGATGGTAAAGCACACCTAGCCTGGAATGGAACTGGCTCTCAAGTGAGGCTGCCGGAACACACCGTTAGATGCTTGGCGGCAGATTTTCAACTTGAGGGTGGTAGCTAGCCAGCCGAGTACTAGAAAGTACCCTACCACCATGCTATGGTTTCCTCACGATGTTTTCCTTCACCGGCAGCTCAAGCTCATTGTTGGGGTTTGAACCCACGCCCTTCGGCATGCGAATCTACCGCGCTAACCACTGAGCTATCATCGCTACAAGCTACTAGCTTAATACAATGATCAGAAATAAAGAGCATGCATTAAAATTCGAAAACTTACTAGATAAATCTTTAGCAAGAGGTCGTCTAGTTAAATACCACCGCCATATATTCTGCCGCCAAGCAGTAGTGTGTAAGCACTGTTTGCTTAGTGGTAGATCTCCTTAGGAGGTCGTCTAGGTAGGTAGGTACTACCGTAGTACTATATATTCTGCCGCCAAGCAGTAGTGTGTGCATTCATTTGTCTGGAGTGAGTGTTTGGAACGTGTCTTCTAGTAGGTACATACCTACAGATCAATCGCGAAAACTAGAACTAGACTAAATTAGATTTATATGAAATTTCCTGTAAAATTTGCGTTCTTGTGAACTTTACGCATCGGCTATCGGATGTGGGCTCAAGCGACCGCTTCATTAAACTTCCGGTGACGTCACTAACTAAATGAATAGCTATCTATCTATCTATAACTGGCACATTTTTTTTTATTTACCTTTATCGGTAATTTATTTTCTTACGTGAAAGTTTTAAAAACTATTGAAATTGTAGAAAATTCATGTAGAAAAATGTTGTTAAGAATTATGAATGTATGTTGCAAAAATAATAGAAGCTTGAGCCCTTCTTGTATCTGATAAGTTAACATATAATGTATACAATTCTTCGATTTTTAAAAAATCTGAAAATCTTACCTCTGTACCTATGATCTACCAAGCAAAAAAAATCATCATTGGCGGAATTATCGAGTTACATACATACAAAAAAAAAACATACAGTCAAATTGACAGCACCCTTAAGACTTTAGTGGTCATTGTACCTACTATCTTATGAGGCCTGACCGAATTGAAACCCTCCCCATCTTTTTTGAAGTCAGTTAAAAATATAATAGTCCACAATTGTTGATATTGTAATATCAACAATAAAAACAAATTAATAATCGTATAATTACAAGTCAAACGCATATTATAATTAAATTTTCACCTCTAAAAAGCACCCACGCTAAGTACACCTACCCTTAAACTTATTTGTAGAAATCGTCAAATACAGAACTAAAAGTGTTCAATATAAAGCGAGTAGTAACATTTACAAAATACAACAGTGGCTCCTCCACGGAACGGTGTCGAGAAGTTTGTTGTCCCCTTGCGATACTCAATCCTTTGAAGTATTGTTACAAGTTTTTTGTCAGTTTAATATTAATGTCAGTGTCCGCCTTAAGAGATTAATGTTTATGTGTTGTAGTTTAAGGTAGGGTTGTTGTTTACAATATATGATTAAATCCAGCCTCCAGACGCACGCGGCTTGAGTAGCCTGTAATACGACGCGATGACGATGTTTGATGCTTTTAGCGATAAGGTCACCCGTTACAGATTAAAGGTTAAGTACTTACTATACTTCTGTGACTCATACTCATTTATTTATAACGAAAAGTTACAAGTCACAAACATTAAGGTGGTTCGATTTCCATACAATTTTTTCCCCATTTATGGACAAATGGAGCATAATTTTACAGTGAAATCACAGCTACTGACATTGATTTTGGTCTTTATTTGCGGTAAATCACAATTGCTTGAATAAAACAGTAGGTTATGGCTCTCACTGCTCTTTTCTGCATTCTGAAGACTCGTTCGCAATCTGCAGAACACGCCAAGAACTCTACACCTTATTGTAGGAGAGAGTGTACAGAGGCATAGTAGCAATTCCGGACCATTTCCTTCAGCAGGATTGCTGATAGTTTCCAGAATGCGAAACACGCACGCCCGATTCTAAAGTACAGATCATCGACGTCCCTTTCCCACGTGGGGGTACTGCCTATCCCAAAGCCTAAAAAGTCATGTTCTATTTTGTTTTTTTCCAACAACTACGCTCAGCGCTCGGTTTCTTCTGTGTCCTGAGCGATCAGTCAAACTAAACAAAGTGCGTTATGGCTATGCTCAAGATCAACCAGTTAATTTTGAACCACTGACTGAGAGCGCGTAAGTACCTACACGCCAAATACTTACTAGAATTTATTTATAACTGTTTAGTTCATTGTCCCAGATAAAAAGCTTGTTTCAAAAAAATGTTTTTTTACTTGTTATTTTTAACTTTTTAGTAGCTAAGAATTTTAGAAAGTGCTCCTCAAGACTAATCAATCGAGTCCAAAATCGGTGGGGTTATGCTGTTTTAGACCCTGTATCTCCAACCCGCACTTAGCCAGCGTGGTGGACTACGGCCGTACCCTTCTCATAATGGGAAGAAGCCCGCGCCCAGCAGTGGGAGAGCTTATGAAAAACAGGGCTGATTCGGAGTACCCTTCACACTGGAACACAGTAATGTTTATACACTACTGCTTGGTGGCTGAATGTCTAGTGCTACGGTGGTACCTACCTTGACAATCCACTCATCTACTAGCAAGTAAACTATTACAATTTACTGCTTTTTTTTATTTATAACGAGAGTTCATATCTTAACAAAATTTTGTTAGGAATCCTGAGTTTAGCTTTAGACAGTAGGTACCTACTCGCAAAGTTTCAAATTTAATCGACATACGAGTAAGCTTTATCGACTGGCAAGATTGTATCCCTAACACGGTATCGTCAGGACAGCCCTATCAAATTAGGAAATTTGATAGCTAATAGTTTGTCAATATACCTACGCATTGAAATTCTCGTTTTTCTTTCTAAAATTAGGTACACAAAAATGAAGATTAACGGCTAAAGTTTCTTAATTCAGTTGGTATTTTCTCTTGATTAGTCTTGACTCATCGTTAGTTTTTTCGTGGGTTTGTTCTGTAGGACAAACATTTGTGTGGCGACCATGTAAATGTTTGTTCTGTATCTGAGCGTTCTGTATGTATTATAAGTACGTATTTACAAAAAAAAAGAATAATAGAATCGTCAGTTATCTGGTTCCCATAGTAAAAGCTTTGCTTAGTTTGTGGCTGGATGGAGCTGTGTGAAATGCCCTAAGATATTTTGAACTGTGTAACTTAGGCCTCTAATGCACGCATCACCATCATTTCAGGCCTCTCCCATTGACTTCTATAAAGACCGGTTGGAAGCGGCTCGCATTCAGCGCGTTCCTGCAGTCTTTACTTGGTCGTCTGCCCACCTTGTGGGTGGACGTCCTACGCTGCGCTTGCCGATCCGTGGACTCTACTCTAGAACTTTGCAGCCCCATCGGCCATCAGTTCTGCCTGCCATGTGCCCTGCCCACCAGCCCTGTTGGTTCATTGGAGTATGTCTGCTCCAAGAGCTGAAGGGCGTAGATTCAATTCCCACCCAGGTCATGCATTTTGTGATATGAAAACAAATGTTTGTTCTGTGTCTGGGTGTACTGTATGTATTATAAGTATGTATTTACAAAAAAAACTATTTAACTTTTAACTTTTTTTTCAATCAACTTTTATTTATTTTGGTAAAGCATAAAGTTACAATTTATGTAAGTAGAGTAGATATATAACAAAATTAATATAATTATGTACTTCACGGCAAAAACTTAAGGCACATTGCGTCCTATGTTATTAGGTACTATTTCCTGATAAACATATTGTAGGTACTTTGTAAAAAAAAACACTATATAAATAAAAATAATAACTCAGGAATGATACAAAAGAAATACTTGTTCAAGAATACTTATTTACATACTGATCAGCTATTATAGAATGCGGTATTTATCTGTAAAGAATTACAAATAAATACCGATGTTTGATGTATATACAACTATTTAAGTATTCTATCAGTTATCTGTCTTCTATAGTACAAGCTTTGCTTAGTTTGGGGTCAGATGGCGCTGTGTGTAAAAAAAACTCATCATGCCTCATTCTTGTACCTACCTACACTTACTTTTAACGACGACCTCCATCGAGATCTCAAAGTGGGCATGATCGCAACCATAATTAAAAAATAGGCTGAAGCTTATGAAAATAGACTTCATCAACATGTGAATGTCGAACTCCAGCCCCTCGACAACACGGATATAGTGAGAAGACTTAAAAGACAAAACCTTTTGAGTTAGTGTAATAAGTTAGTTAATGTCAGTACTACATATGTTATAGAACACATGAAGTGTCTTCGCCTTCAATAGAGACAGTAAGAAAAGTGTTGATGGACGCATTCTTCGATCATACTCTACTTAGCAATTTAAGTAATATTAAAATTACTTATTAGCCTCAACTAGGCTAGATTGTAATAACAATGAGGTGTCTAACAACAAACAGATACAACATTAGAAAAAAAGAAACTTATTTTTTTGTAACTTCATTTCTTTCTTTTTTTGGTCCCAATTGCAAATAAGGGACAAAAGTTCTACGGGTACCGCCGCGTTGTAAGAGCGGGAACTAGTACATTGCCAAGGCCTTGCGATTTTTTCAACTAAGCAGAGCTTGTGATTGTAGTCAGATAATATAATTGATAGAAAACGTAAATACTTTGTTATACAGAACTCTCAGACAGAACAAACATAATGTGTTTATAGCGAAAAATATGTGTCTTGGATGGGAATCGAACCCACGGCCTACAGCTCTTGAAGCAGAATTATACAACCAATGAGCCAACAGGACTGTCACAATTTAGTTGTAGGTTCAACATAATTATATGTACCTACATCGCATTACAGACCAATTTGATAAATTCATTTTTATCGTTTTTTTTTTATTAACTTGTAAAAAAAAATAACACATTTTGTCGAAAGCAAATGACGTTTTTGTACTAACACTCCATTTCAATTCGTATTAGATAACAATTCGTCCTTCGAATGAAAATTTCAGAGTTACAGCGGATCCAATAAATTGTGGTAACGATGGGAAAGCGCTGCAATTTCCTATTAGATGCGAATGTGTCGTGAAAAAATAATAAATAGCCTTTATTAGTCATAAATAACGGATGACTTTTTTTCTGTTGGTTTCGTACGCAGCTTTGTGGGCGAGAACTATGGACTGAGAACATAACTGTATGTACCTATTATAAGTATGTATTTACAAAAAAAAGTATTTAAGCATTCTATCAGTTATCTGACTCTCATAGTAAAAGCTTTGCTTAATTTGGGGTCAGATGGCGCTGTGTGTAATGTCCTACGATAATTATTTATTTATGTTAAATAAATAAATATCGTATGCAACTCTAAACATTCAAAGCTCACTTCTTAAGTTTGTGTCTCTGTTTTTGTTACAAATAATAAAAACAAACTTTTTCTTTTTTATGCTCTAAATTAATTAAGTTCTTATATTGAAAATTGCGGTGCGTACGTAATTTTATATCAATAGGTGCGCAGAGATTCTAGTAAGCAGAATGGCTTGGTTTTTTTTTTAATTCTTAATACTTACGTGTTTGGCCACATACTCTCCACATATGATGTTAATAAAAAAAATGCGAAAAACAATGATGCTGTCTAGGATCTAGAAGGAACCTGCTTCCTCTAGATCGAAAATTCTACTAATTTTATTTTTGGTGGGGGGGTTTATGCTTGTAAACGTTTAGCATTAGTTGGTTATGTTATGAAAAAGTAATTTTCATTTCTATCCGATACGGGTGCTATCCCAATTTTCCAACATTTTTCTATAAAATTCGTACTATTATTCGTATTCAATATTAATAGTTACCCACCTATCTCAATTTTAGGTTAAAGGAAAATAATCTGGGGGTAGCTTTATATAGGACCTTAAAAGGATCAGGAACTGCGGGATCAGGCAGGAAAACACGCAAGAAACGTTACGTTCGAGTTTTGGCGGGAATGCGGGAAGAGTCGTGTCGCTCCGTTGTATTTTTTTCCAAAACTTGTATTTTGTCGAGTGTTTATGCATAAAAATGGTGGTGTTTTATTCATAAAGTGTCGAATTACAAGCATGAGTGTGGGAAAATGATACAATGTGGTGAAACATGTCTTTTCGTGGTGCTTCCAAAACTCCATTGAAGCTTTATAGTAAAGTCGCCACTACTTTACTAAAGCATGACTGGACTTGACTGAAACAGACTGGACTTGACTAAGACCGGACTTTGACTATAACTAGCTACACTTATTTAAATGTTGAAACTTGAAAATATATAAATACTTGACACTGGCAAATGCTAAAACGCGACGCCAAAACCAAAGAAAAAAAAACGTTACGTTCTACAGCCCTCATGCTAAGGGCGGCTCGCCCCATAACTTATAAAAAAGGCGCACACACCCTTCGCGGCATTCAGTACGCAACCATGACACGCAACGCATCTCGCGCGGTCGTAATCACCCTACTCTTAGCCGGTTAGTTTAAAAAGTTTAAACACCATTTTCAAATGTTTAAATCATATCAGTTCTTAATTTATTACTTAGCGCGAATTTATTTTTCTTTTTAATATTTTCGTAAAGTTTGTTTTTCTTTTCCGCTTTTGGCTTAGCGCGTATTTATTTGTAATCATTTTCGTAAGTTGTCTGTTTTAAAGTGCGCGCAGCTGAAAGGGTAAGTGATATCTTTATCGATGTTTGTTTAAACTTGTCCGATTAACGAGTTTGATGATCAAACTTGGGCGGTCGTAAATGTAACGAAACCCTTTTACACACTTTCAGGGTGAAAGGTGAAACTAAATTATAGGTACACTCAAATTAGTGGAATGAATTGGTCGCTTATGTGGCGTGAATAATAACATTACCGTATACTATTTACGCCCCGCGGTTCGTCTTGTCTTATTCTTTTTATCACACTCAAATTTTGCTTTTTTTATGTGTTTGTAAAAGTATAACTAAAGAAACTATGTAATTAATCGTAGAACTTGATTTTAGCATATCTACATTGAAAGAATTAAAACTATTTTACATATTTTTTATTTAAAAAAAACATCAATATATCTCGAAAATTTAAATGATTTTATTGATATAATGATGAAAAAAGGAATTTTCAAAAAAAAAAGAAAAATAATAATAAGAATCTGTTTATTGTTTTGTTTTGTTTTATTCATTTTCCTTTTTTTCTGTTTCATATGTATTTGTATGTTATAATTTAGGTATATGTGTGATTGGTGCTTAATAAAGTTGTAAAACAGTTAAAAACATCGTTAGTCGAGATGTTACGCTATATCCATGGTTAAAAAATTACAGAGTATATTGTCTGTAACTAAAATAATCGAAAAATAAGATACAGCCATCTCAGTGGCTGAAATAATCACACATACCTATTACCTACCTATATTACATCTGTAGCTTAAATAGTCATAAGTGGTAACGTGTGCCAGCCAGTTCCACTAACTAAAACAATTATTTTTCATCAGCGACAACTACATATACCTATATCAGCTATTCATTTATTATTATTATTATCTCTGTGGCTGAAATAGTCACAAACAGTATCTACCTATATCATCTTTGTGGTATAAATAGTCACAAATAGCACATCATCATCTGTGACCAGAATAGATACAAAACAATTTCTCACTCACATGATCTACCACAATATTGCATAAATAAAACTACAATCTAACTTTGGAGTTAGGCCACTGGCTAATCTACATATTATAACAACTTTTACGTGTTTTCTTGACCACCCTACACAAACAGAAATATGTGAGTCAAATGTATGCCAGATCAATCAATCTATTGCGGAAAAGTTGGTCAAACTTTCGTCTATTCAAGTGGGTACTATTTTAGTATATAGGTTGGTAAGATAATTTAATAAATATAGGTACAGGTATTCTTCTATATACGATGACTTTTGTAAAACCATTGTTATTTGCCTAATTTTTCTGCAATTCAAAATTATTTTAATTTCATCCTTAACAGTATCCATATCAGCTTTCGATTATAGAATCAGAGACTGGTGTCTCCTTCCTTCTTTTCGTTACTTTTTTCGATTTTCCTTCCACTTAATTTAACTTTCTTTACTTTCGTGCCAAATATCATCGAGGTCAGTAACAAGAGAAAATTACAGTGAAAATGATTTTGGTTGTAAAAGTATGGTGACTTTTGGCAAAAGGTACGGAACAAAATAAAATAGAATAGAATACAACTTTGTTGTACACCAAGAATTGGCATGTTACTTAAAAAAGAAAAAACACAACATTAAGTGTAATTAACATTAGTGCAACGGCGGCCTTATCGCTTAGAACAATTTCAGTTGTATTTGTCACGATTTTGTTTACATTAAAAAAAAAACAAAATTAAGAGCACTTTCGACTCAATATATTCCACAAGCTTATAATGCTGTTTTCTTCACTCTCGGTATCACAACCTATTCCAAGTTTTTATACATTTTTAAATCTTAGCGTAGGTATGTACAATTTACGTTGCGAGCGATTGTTTCACATTGTGTAGGTATACACTTTTCACCGCTTCAATATTTACACCAAAAAAAGTAAATAACAGACATCAATAAATAAAGCGTAATTTATCAATTTTTACACGACACAGCTAAACATATTTTTGTTTTACTATTTTTTCATTTTAAACTTTTTCATTTGTAAAACAAAAATGTGTCAAAAATACGCCAGTTTTCCTAGTAAAACAGCTAAAAAACTTCTACCTGTTGCATTCCAATAATACTAATATTCAACAAGTGGAAGCCACTGCTCGTAGTTTCGTACCGCTTCAGTAAAAGTTAAAAGACTATAACAAGTCCATAGTTTATTATTATCATTCGAAAACATAGAAATAGTATGTTAAAATATTCAAAAGTATACAATGTACGTACTCATGAAAATTGGCTCCAGTCTTCTTTTCAATACTAAATGGGTTTGCAGACACCCTACGTCATTTACAAAGTTTTCTATTCCTTTAAAAATACCTACCTTTAGTTAATAAATAATGAAAACAAATTACAATAAAAAAGTAAATACAAAACATTTATTTGCTTGTTATTAAAGTAGCCATAGTATTATTTCAACAGCTACTATTTTTACTTAACTTTATGTAACAAAAATTCAAACATTGAGGTTGCGAGGGTTTTAGCTAGTCAAGAATTATTATTGCGCGTAGCAGGATTATAGCACTCGTAGCAGGCACGTAGCAAGCTCGTAGCACTCGTGACAGGCATGTAGCACTCGTCGAAGGCATGTTGTGGGCAGGTGGCATTCAGTCACAGCATGCATTAAAATTTCTAGCAAGCATGTAGTACTCGTAGCAGGTATGTAGCACTGATATTTGGCATGCACAGCTCGCAACAACTATACCTTTAACAGTCTCAGATATTTACGTCCGATAGGAGAGTAATTCCGATTTTCGTGTAATTAAATAATAATTTGTCAATTTCGTAACATAATTCGGAAATTTTATACATTTATTTGCTGAGAGTATTGATGCATGAATATCTCTCTCCCAATGCAATATAAAATACGTAGGACAACAGTTCCACGCTTAACATTTTTATACTCGATGGGGCGTACATAGCATCATAGCAGTTTATCGAGCTCTGTTGTTTATTTATTGTAATGAGGTCAAGAGTTATACATGTATTTTGTGTATTTCCGCTTATAAGTCGCTCTAGTACCTACAATGACGAGGATTTAATGTAATTCGTTTATAATTTGCAATATTTATCTCAAATAAATTTACAATATCTAAAACTAAAATTCAAAAGAAACTTAACAACTAAAACTACAATTTGTCGGGGAGATAGAGATTAGTTTAAGAAGAGTATTTAATTTTTTTTTTACTCTTTCCTAACTACGACGACTTTAAATTTATGAACCGTTTCTGTGAGTCGGCCCGTTTTGGCACCGTAGGCCATGACGGGTAGAACGCACTACAAATAACAATTATTTATAATATAAACTAATTGAAATAATTATCACTTATTATTTCAACTTATGCTTGTAGCAACCGGTTACTACACTAAAGATGTAACTCCAGAATACTATAAGATGAACTTGTGTAAGGTGAAGTCCTGAATCAATCAATTATACATTTATGGCTTGTATCGAATGTTGTATTCAAAGATATATCGTCGTAAATAATAGTGACACTTACGGCTCAGTCATATTCGTATTATGCTTAACTAGCCCGCGCCCGTAACTTCGTCCGCGTTAAGACTTTAGAATTAGTTTCAGAGAGAAACAAAACATTCGTAAATAACAAATATTCAATAGTCAGGAAACTTACGCTATTTAATTACAAGATTAAGATAAAGGATTCCTATTATCCCGGAATAATATTCTATAATTCATCTACCAAATTTGAAGTGGATACGTCCAGTAATTCGTTTTTAATAATCCCACAGACACTTAACATTTATATGATACAAAAAATTGTGTGCCAAATCTCATCCAAATCCCTTCAGCAGTTTTGCGTACTTGAGTAACAATCATCTAAACATACAAACTTAAAGCTTAATTATGCAACAATATGCAATGTGAATTAATATATGTACTTAAACACGGTTATAATATGGCATGAAGGTACGAAGCCACACAAACTACTTTGTTGATGAAATTCACATGGTACCCTACTGTTTGGTTTCACGGAAAACCATACGAAACTTTCTCCGAAACTCATTAATTTTTAATCATATTTTCGGTGGAAAGTTTACGCAGTTTCAAACAAGTGAATGCCAAACGATATATTTTAAGGTGTGAACCATCTGATTCTGATCTGAACGACGTGTGTCGGGTCGCTCTCTTCCCTCAGATATGGTTGAGGAGGGCGATGGCTGGCATGCGTCATACTCGTGATCGGTTGCTTCTTGCGGGTCGCTGGTCTGCTCGCGGTATACACACAATCTAGTACCTACTTTAACCTTAGATTTAATCTACGAAAGGATCTATACGGAGGATCTTTTTTTTGTTTCTTTGTATTGTAAAATTGCAATTGAAAAAAAAATTAATTAAAGTTGACAAATTTGTTTAGGTCACGTGTTAAGTCTTATTGCGTGGTGTGTTATTTGCTTTGTGTGGCGTGTGTAGTGTAGTGTTATATAAAGACTTTGTTTTGTTACACAAAGTTCTGTGTATTGCTGCAATGGTCATGGACAGGCGTTATCTCTTACCATCAGGAGAGCGTCTAGTTCGACTCATTTTAAAAGGAAGGATATTCAATGTTATAATAAGATAATTTACTAACAAATTGATTTACAATCATCTTATGTTTTATAATAAGAGCTACGCATCAAACATATTTCGTCAAAAGAAAAATTAATTTACAAATTCACCTTAAGTATAAATAATAATTAATAATAATAAAAAGTAAATTAAAAACATTTTTGATAAATAGTACCTAACTAATATTATTTATGCTGTAAAGTGGCATAGTTATATACTCCTGGGTATGTATATTTTATGTAATGTATGTTACCAAGCCGTCAAAACATATTGCACCATTGCTAACCTGGGTTGAGTCGCTAGTGAATCATTAATTCCAGTGTGGTTTTTAGTGTTTATCATCTTCGACTACACCGTCACTTATCATCAGGTGTATGTGGTCAAACACCGAGCTTACATTAAAAAAAACGCGAAAAATATCGTTTCATACGTGTTAACAAAGGTAATAAATAAACCTTTTAAAATGTTAACGTTCAGTTGGCTATGAGGAAAACAAATACTTATTTATACGCTCCTCCGCTTTCAAACTTTTCACAACCAGAATTTTATTTAAGCCTAATTTCCTCAAAAAAAAAAATAGACGTAAAATAAATTAGAAGATAATATGAGTTAAATATTGATTTCAAGATATCTTCAATTAAACAAAACAAAATAACTTAAAATTATAAATACTCTAAAAGACCGCTATCAATGGGAATAGTTCCCAAAACGCTGGCCTGACCTGGCCTGGCTGCTCACGTTTCTTAATTAGAAGATTAAGAAACGTGAGCAGCCGAAGGTAAAGTGTAGCTTCATTACATGGAGAGAGCCCACCCATTGTTGTTTCATTCATAACCAATTTGCTAATTTATCTTGCCGCATCTAAAGCTGAAAACCTCAAACGGCACAAATATAGTTATTTGGATAGAATGTATCTTTTTGTGCCGTTTGGGGTTGAAACTTTAGGTCCGTGGGGACCGGCCGCTCTCGACTGTATCGGGACCTGGCCAAACGTTTAGAGGAGGCTTCAGGTGACCAGAATGCTGGTATCTACTTTGGTCAAAAGGTAAGCATTGCCATCCAGCGCGGCAATGCTGCCAGCATTCTGGCCACATATCCCTCCTCTGACGGTTTTTTAGGCTAAGTTTTTTGTATACATTTTGTAAATAGTACAATTTAAGGTCTTGTTCATGTACCTAAAAGTAATAAGAAGGACGAAGCGCTCTTCTGATGGTAAAATCATAATCATAGGCATAAAGGTAAGTAATAAAAAGCCGATAGCCAATTTTATGCCATCGGTAATTGTATTTAGAAATTGTAGTAAAATATAATATCTATATATCTATCTATACTATTATAAAGAGGAAAGATTTGATTGTTTGTTTGTTTGTATTGAATAGGCTCCGAACCTACTGGACTGATTTCAAAAATTCTTTCACCGTTGGGAAGTTATGCTATCCCCGGGTGACATAGGCTAATTTTTATCTCTGTATTCTCACGGGAACGGGAACTACGCGGGTGAAACCGCGAGGCGTCCGCTAGTATATTTATAAAAAACTGATCACCTCTCATCAGAAAAATGAAATATGATTCACCCTCGACGAAACGTATCGGCTTCTTTTGCTATTTCAGAGTTGGTCCCATACCTAGTAATAATGGTTTGGTCTACTTATAAGCTTACCGATATAGCCCCTAAAATGTCCACCGAGCTAATAATGAAAGTAGATATTATTCCTATCATTTGCCACTCTTACTGACCAGCGAAATAATATCGAAGCTCGATAATGTGCCCGCTTCCCGTCTGTCGATTAGATTTCCCGCGTCTGTGTATCTGTCCATTTGATTGCATTTTATGAAACACGACGCCCACGGTTTTTGTCACACACAACAAAGTTCATTTTCTTTGGTAACCCTCCTACGTCTCATAAACCCTACATACTATTGGGAGGTGAATGAATCCCACAGGGCTGCCGGTAGAGCCAGCTTTCCAGGGCCACAAGCCCCTGATAACAGTAATAGCCAAAACGTGACTTGTTTTTTTTTTATGGTTGACAGGCTAGGTGTTTGTCCACAGTTCACCTGATGTTAAGTGACGGTGTGGTCGAAGATGGTAAACACACCTAGCCTGGAATGGAACTGACTCTCAAGTGAGGCTGCTGGAACACGTCGTTAGATGCTTGGCGACAGATTTTCAACTTGAGGGTGGTAGCTAGCCAGCCGAGTACTAGAAAGTACCCTACCACCATGCTATGGTTTCCTCACGATGTTTTCCTTCACCGGCAGCTCAAGCTGATTGTTGGGGCTTGAACCCACGCCCTTTGGCATGCGAGTCGACCACGCTAACCACTCAGCTATCATCGCTAAATGTAATGTTGTTCTAGTGTTATTTATTTGACAGCTTTGATTACTTATTCGGTAGAATATCTGCTTCAAGTTCTGTAGGTATTCTTTCAGTTATCTGGTTCCCGTAGTACAAGCTTAGTTTGGGGCTAGATGGCGCTGTGTGAGAAGTCTTACGACATTTATTGATTTAAGGGCTCCGAGCAGCAGAGCTGTAGCTTAATATTCTTGTATTTACAGGGTTATAAGCTTTGGGAGTACTTACTCAAAAGGGGTAATTGTACTCATCATTGTGAACAACTACGGCCACAACTTTGGCATTGTGACAAAAAACAGCTGACTTTAAAAAATTCTCAATCATTCTGAACAAAATGTATGTAACAGCAGATTTTTTTCACGATTTCAAAGTAGTGCCAATAGTAAAAATTGTCCGTGATGATGAGTACAACGTCCTCCTTTCTAACCTAACCTACTTACCTACTACTTAACTATACTTTTTGAGACCTACTAAGATATAAGACTTTTACATAACAAAAATATAATTTACTCTTTACTAACAATATTGCATTAGGATAAAAACCTGTAATGATAATTGTAGTTTTTTTTTAATAAATGAAATGAAAGTTTATTTAATACTGACAAAAACATAGCATTGCCACGCTGTATGGCAATGCTAAGCAATTTTTTTTAAATTACATGTGAATATTATAGAAACAGATAAGTTTTTTTTTTATACTACATAAGACAGAATTGAGATTCTGTCTGTCTCTATTATCAGTGGGTGATACTTGTCATAACAGGTCATTATAAAATGTCTATTTTCCATTTATTTATTTTTTTTCCCCAGGGAAATCCTTGATGGATACCACCGGCTTTGGGGGAAGCGCGGTGGTTATGTGGGACTCTCCGCCATTGTGGCGGCCTACCCACAAAAAAACCCTGGGGTGTTTCTGCCTGGCGCCCGTGTGTCGGGGCTACGGGAACGCTTTCGCACTCATCCGCGGCCCCAACGGCGCTGGTCCCCTGGGATAAAATGTCTATTTTCCATCAGTTATCCCCCGAATCTTCAGCCTGAGTACCTCTGGCCTCTGGTTGAATACTCATTTCGGTCAGCTTCGCGGAGTGGCTTCCAGGGGATCCTTATTACTGTAATGATCGTGTTTATGGAGGAATATCGCCTAATATCTGTTGAGGTGCCCATGTTGACGCTTTTGGCGATATTGATTAACTATATCGGTGAGGATAGTAACACATAAATAAATAATGGTAAATGAAAACGTTGTATGGGACTTTCGCCACAAATTAATAGTAGTTACATAATGTCTTTTGACAGCCCTGCTGGTTCATTGGTAGTATGTCTGCTCCAAGATCTGAAGGACGCGGGTTCGATTCCACACCCAGGATAAACATTTTGTGGTATAAAAATGTTTGTTCTGTGTCTGAGTGTACTGTATTTATTAGTTAGTATTTACAGAAAAAAAAGTATTTTAAGTATTCTATCAGTTTTCTGTCTCCCATAGTACAAGCTTTCCTTAGTATGAGGTCAGATGGCGCTGTGTGTAATATCCTACGATATTTATCCTACACGCCAAATACTTACTAGGATTTTATTTCTTTTTAAATATCTTAATTTATTGTTCCAGATGAAAGCTTGTTTTTAAATAGATTTTTTTAAATTTCATTTTAAATTATACTTGTTGGATGTCTTTACCTACATTTCGCGGCTTCTTTTTTGTACTTTTCTCATGCTTTCTAAACTCAATCATTGGTAAATGTGAGGCTTTCCTAATCAAACGAGATCTCTCGGAAACTTCAACTTCATCGCTTCATTTTTATTTTACCAAACGTTCCAAGAACAGGATATTAATTCCATAACATTATTAATGTTGGATGTTTGTTTACAAGATCTCAGTTGACATTGAAGTCTTCAACATGAAGAGTAAAAAGAAACATACCTCAACATAATCAAAGAGAGCTACTAACATTTAACTTCAAAGAGAGTTTTTACGGCTATTGTCATTTCATGTACCTACCTAGTATTTGTCTTTTTTTGTTATATTTATTTTAATTTTAAATAGGTTCGCGTTTGACCACATCCTGCCTGATATCAAACAGTAGTGCGGCTTAAGATGGAGCACGTTTACCTAGAATAAACCTATTTACTCTAAAGTCAAAGTGAAATAAGAATAAAACAATAGAAATAAGTATTGTGTGTATGCCGCGAGCATTCATGCTCATCATCGAAGGCTCCTTCTTGCGGCGGCGTCGTGTGTCGGGTCGCTCTCTTCCCTCAGATATGGATGAGGAGGGCGATGGCTGGCACGTGCGTCATACTCGTGATCGGGTGCTGCTTGCGGGTCGCTGGTCTGCTCGCGGTATAAACACAATCTAGTACCTACTTTAACCTTAGATTAAGATTGAATTATGTTAACTAACGTAACTTTCCTCTTTTTGTATCGTATAATTATAAATTTAAAAAAAAGTCAAAAGTTTTATTTGCATGACAAGAGTTACAGTGTAAAAGGGTCTTAAATATAATTGTTTGCGTCCGTTGCCAACCATTACGGTGTGCAAATTCATTTACTATTTAATAGATGTTCTAAATTTGAAGACACCCATACTGTACCTAACTGGGAACACAGACTCCGGCAGAGAGTTCCACAACCTCTCTGTGCGAATGAAAATGTGGAATCAAAACGCTTTGTGCGTACATGTTGAACATCCACCATGTACGGTAATTTCTGTTCCTGTGTTTATGCCCAAGCTATATCAGCCTAGTTGGATAACAGTCTGAGTGCCACTCTGGAGGTCTATGGTTCAAATTTGATTGAAAGTAACTCTTTAATAACTTATAGGTATATACATATATGGGTATATATAGAAGCAATCTTCAATCTTTTTTACATATATAGGTACATCACGCAAACAATTAGTCGTCCTCTGAAGAAAAAGTGGCGTCTACCTGCTATTGGCGAAGGGATCGATTTTTTTATACACGTTTTTTTTTTTATGGTTGACAGGCTAGTTGTTTGACCACAGCTCACCTGATGTTAAGTGAAGGTGTGGTCGAAGATGGTAAAGCACACCTAGCCTGGAATGGAACTGGCTCTCAAGTGAGGCTGCCGGAACACACCGTTAGATGCTTGGCGGCAGATTTTCAACTTGAGGGTGGTAGCTAGCCAGCCGAGTACTAGAAAGTACCCTGCCACCATGCTATGGTTTCCTCACGATGTTTTCCTTCACCGGCAGCTTAAGCTCATTGTTGGGGTTGGAACCCACGCCCTTCGGCATGCGAACCTACCGCGCTAACCACTGAGCTATCATCGCTACAAAACGTACGTACATACAAAATCGATCCCTTTCTCATCGAATGATTTAAAATCCGCTCTACCGCGAATTACATTTGAAATATGTACATTGTACATGTTAAAAACATCCTTAAAATACCAAATTTTCCTTGATTGTACGCTTCGTTTAATACACACGTTTACAGATAATATATTTTAAATAAAGTGAAGGCAAATGAGAGACGTGCCTCACAAATAATAGATGAAAAAAGTCAAAATAAGGGTTGAGAAAATTCAGTTAAGATCATATACCAAAGGGATGTACATATATTGTACGTTTACCTTACTGAAACGTTACGCTGGGATCTATCGTAATTTTCTTGGGTGAACTATGTTCTATTTTAACTCTTTTTTGTATTACAACTCTAGGTATGGATTCCTTGACTTCTAATAGACTAGAAATGGGTGATATATTGACGTAGACTCGATCCTCGCTTATATAAATCATCAAAGATTGGATTCATTACGTACATAGTTATTCCCAGTACACTTTTAACATAAAACATAGCTGGATAGAGCAGCATCATTATAAAAAATTGGAAACAGCTCATGTTTTCACCCACAAGGTATATTGTTTAATCGTTGTATATTTTTCAGTTCGATCAGCAGTCACGAAAATGTTTAGGTCTCATTTTTGCAAGTCTAGTTAACACCTGTTTGTATTTTATTATATTCATATTTCAATATCAAATTGTTGGCGTCTGCCAATCTAACAAGGTGACCCTTTTCATGTGTTTTCTTCAATCACCTCCAGTTACGGTCCAAAATTGAACGATAATGTGGCGGCTTCGAATTTCGGTGATCGACTTTGATGAAATAAATTCGACCCTATGAGTCCGTAGTATAGAGATTATTAAATTACAAACAATGATCAATTACTACTCATTAATTTACTAATTATTAACTTTTTAAGTATAATTGACACCGACTGGACCATGCCGGAGCGCAGCGCAGCGTATTTATAAACAAATTTACAATTTAAAAAAACCGACTCCATGATCCTTAGGTGAATTAAACGCACTGCTCCAATGAAACACCGAGGTTTCGGTGTAAAAGAAAATATAGTCGATGTACTCAATATTTTTTTATTTTTGTTTTTTTTAATCTTCTTTATCGATTTCGATAAAATTTATATAGGACCATCCTTAAACTATGATCTACTAAACAAAAAATAATCATTAAATTCGATTTATAATTGGCGGAATTATCGCGTGACATACATACAAAATAAACATACAGTCGATTTGAGAACCTCTTCCTTTTAAGTCGCTTAAAAATAAAGCGTTTATGTAGTAGTCTAGAAGGTGATGTAACATATTTACATGGCATTTACACAACTAGGGTCCAGTGGAATCCTCGCGTAAGTTTTAATTTTGATAATGTGTTTTTGACTGATTTTCCAAACTCGCGTACTCGGCCTAGCCATTAATTTTGGCAGCTCTATTCCCAAACGAATAAAAAACGTGTAAAATCCCACAACATATTAAGATTACGAGTACCTACATTTAATCGCGTTAGTGAAACCTGAAAGCATTTTGTCTTTTGGGAAATACAAGCATAAACCTAAACAGTATGGATATTTGTTCAATAAAGCTTTTTATGAGAATTAAAAACAGATGTCCTGTTCTTGTAAAGTGAGTTGTTAGTATACGTAGCGTTTTTTCTAGATGTAGCAATACTTATTAGTGTGAATCTTACCGTCATAGAAAAATCACTAAGTTAGTTTAAAATAAGGGTAATTGTGCTAAAAGAAGCCTGTATGTATTTAGATTACGGGACGCGTCAAATGTCCCAGAATGCTGGCAAACAACTTCGGTCACAAAATTAGCGTTGCCAATCATCATTAAAAAAAAAATTCTTGTCTATTGTCGATTGTGCCCGTACTGTTTGTTGGATATCGTGATTAAACCCAAAGATTATAAGGATAGTTCCCGCCATATGGCAATTAATGGACCGTTTACATTGAGGCGGGCACATTAACGAATGATGTTTGTTCTACCCACATTAGGTTGTAGCATACCAATGCAAATTGGTAGTCAGCAGGATCTATTCGGACCGAAATAGATTGTAAATAACTCTATGAAAATAATTGTACACACGAGATTCCTTACCAAAAACTAGTACAGCATTTATAACGTTATACATGCATGTGAATGGATTAAGTTTATTTTGACAATTCAAAACACCTAGTTACTCTATACCTAAAATTGGCATAGATAAAATCAACTGGACTCGCAAATTCGACTAAAATTAGATACCTACCTACGCTACGTAAACACGACTGGGTTTCGTATTATTATGCTCATAGGGAAACTGGCGTCTGATTTGCCGTTTTCAAGCGTTTTTATCATACTTCGGGGCACCATGATGTATTTCTGCATTTACTTATCATACCAAACAAAGGGTTAAACATCCTAATATTTCCAGGTGTCATAACCAGCAATGCTCAGCGCGACTACCGTGATCAGAGCTTCGATCTGATCAGGTTCCTGGCCACCAAGCCGTGGGCGGGCCGTGGCCACAACCGCTGGGACCGCGCGCTGCGCATCGACGCCGACTTTGCAGACCACTTCACCAAAGACCGCTGGGTCAAGCCCCATGTGACCCCCCAAATTGACAATTCTAAAAGCTACATCGACGATGATATGAAGTAAGTTTTTGTAAATTAAGTTATGTTTTTTTTATTACAAATATGCGTATGACCGCCATCTTGCCTGATGTTAAGTGAAGATGCGGTCTACGGTGAAGCACGCTCGTTTAAAACCCCGTTTCGCTAGCGTCTTGAAGGCATGCTTTTTACCTCCTAAGCGAGTCTTACCGCTATGAGATCTACCTTCTTCCTCAAGTCAAGACAAAGCACGACGTATCTAGCATAGTCATGTTTCGGACTGAGATGTTATGCTAATATTTGATCGTTTTTCCAGGATGGACACGAGTAATATGGGCGAAGGTTTCACAGCAGAAGTTCCTGAATTTTGGCAAGTGTAAATCGCATTTCTTTTATGACCTTTTACCGAATTTTGGAGGTACAGTTCGAAAAAGGGGTGGCCCCTGTACCTTGTGTCTTTTCTTCTCATATTTTTTGATGACAGAGGGTTAAGGGGATCCGAATGATGATAACGTCAGCAACGCTATAGAATTATGCTGATTTTTTTCCATATTATTGGCACACCTCGTTTTCTACTTGTTCTTGAATCCTCTCGATACTTTTGCTGCACACTTTGTAGCTCTACTCTCACAGAGTAGGTAATAATAAAATATGGTAGAGGCCTTGCACAAAACTTTTAATATTACAGTAAAATGATTTTGAAGCATTAATATATTCTTAATCTTTTACAGATTTTAGAGCAAAGGTTCTAGACAAAGTAACATTCGATATTCTATAACGCTACCATAAAAGTATAAAAACGTACGGGGTTTGACATAAGCTACCCATGTGACATATTGACACTCCTTGACCTTTTGCAACGAAAGCTCCTTTCCCTCCTTTTGACTGGACTATACAGCGTGTGTGTTGATTCAGGGGCGGGTCGACAAAGCGGTCGGCGGTGGCTACGGCTCTGAACGGGCGCAGGCGGCGGCAGCCGGCGCCGGCGCTCGGTAAGGCAGTCACGCCATATGTCGGCGTCGGTAAGCAGGCCGTATCGCCGGTCATCTCGTACATTACCTGTTTGTGTTGCCTCATTGTCCTCTTCGCCGTCATAATTTTTTCACTCTCTGTCGCTATCGCTTTCTACATTCAATGGTTTCTTCGGTGAATCTGAATATCTTCTGAACAAACTTCAAAAGAGGAGGTTTTCAAGTTGATTGTGGTTTTTCTTTTTTTTTTATATATAAATTATATTTGTTACTTAAAAAGTCAGTCATTTATAAACCGATTTGTTTTTTTTTTATTATTTGAAACGGTATACGTAAGTAAACGATTGATCCCAAAGGAATTGTACGTAAATCGGTTCAGTAGTTTGATTTTTAAAGCAAAATACCTAAAACCTTGACTTGTTTACTCTTATAAGCATGGAGTCGGTTTTTTTAAATTGTAAATATATACTTGTGGATACACACATGGGGTATAGGTACCTACTAAATCGAAAGGATCTATTTCTAATCTTTTAAATTGGATTCTACATCCGTTCACGCATCTCATTAATTTCAAATATTTTCTTCTTGTTTTTTTCTTTGATTCTACATCAGCTTTCACTTGGCTTTGTTAGTCCGCTTTTAATGTGATCATTCATATACTTGGATCCCATAAACTGGATAAAAAATCTAGTCTAAGTAAGTATTATATTAGTGAGCATAAATTAGTTAAACAAATAATCTACGAGTAGTTTTATGCTGTTAAATGGTAAACTAAATTTTTAACTACCTAAATATTACTACAAATCAAACAAACAAACTATTCTGTTGCTACATATATAATAAAGAAATACATACTATATCAAACATAAAAAAAACAAGTCAAAATACTTATAACAACCTAAAAATAATTTTAAAAACAAATGGCAACACTTATCCCAATTACTCACCCGGGGAGTTTTGGCGGGAACGCGGAGTCGCGTCGCTCCATTTAATTTTTTACAAAACTTGTGTTTTTTTTGTGGTAATATACAAAAATAGTGATGTTATATTCATAAAGTTCCGATAATGATGTTATATTCATAACCTAGCCTGGGATTTCAAGGGAGGCTGCCGGAACACACCGTTTAGGTGCTTGGCGACGGATTTTCAACTTGAGAATGGTAGCTAGCCAGTTGAGTACTATGAAGTACCCTATCACTACTCTATGATTTCCTCGAGATGTTTGCTTTCACCGGCAGCTCAAGCTCATTGTTGGGGTTTGAACCCACGCCCTTCGGTGTGAGAACCGACAGAGCCACTGAGCTATCATCACTACTATTATTTATATTTGGGTATATAATCCGGAGATTAGCATGTTTCTTCTTAGATCGCATCCTACAGAACAGCTACATGTTATGTAGGGTGATCTATCTATACGTATAAAGGGTGTTATTAACACAAACCTATCTCGAATTTAAAAAAATGCAATCATGAAAATTGATGTTAGATTCAAGAAAGAAAGAAGAAGAAAGAGTATGGTAAAATTCAAGTATGTATCATTTTTTTGTGACTAGTAAAGCAAGAAGAGAGTTAGGAAGAAAGAAGAGTATGGTAATTTATAACACGATCAAAACGTCGAGAAAAATAAACAACACTATTTTATGATATTTTGTGCGCGATTAAGTCCGAGTAGCAAACATAATGTGGTAGTTTAAATTCACAAACTCGTCACAAGAAACTCTTACAAGACAAGTATTTTAAACTTAATATAAATAACAGTCGTTATTCCATTAACTGGATTTGCTAAAAAAAACTGCGTGAATCCAGCTAAGTGAAAGAAACAAAAAAAGAAAATGAAAGTTCAAACTTGTTTCCTATTAGTGAAAACTTAAAACACGTCCCACTAGCATGACCACAGATCTCTAATGTATACACCGCTTCATGGTCGATATTCTAAAGACTCAAACTAAACGTACGTTTTTACCTTCATCGTAAGAACCGCTAAATAATGGAATTTGCTGCCCGAGTGGGTGTTCCCTGATAGATACAATCTGGGTGTCTTCAAGTCGCGAGTGAATCGGTATCTTCTAGGAGAGCGTGCTCCACCGTAGACCGCATCTTCGCTTGGCGGTCAAACGCAAGCCTATTTGTTATAAAAAAGAAAAAATTGTGACGACGTAAGCTTTACATTATATATAAAATAGCTCCATGCGGCTAAAGAAGTTTTTACTTAAAAAATAATCCGTCTTTTGAGCATAAGAATAATACCAAAACGTAATGAGAATCTCACAACATCATCCCACATAAGTACCCTCGAAAAGATATTTATCTCACTAAAAATACACGCATATTTCAATTTGTTCACTGTCGATTGATTTCTGAAGAGATAGACTAGATCGGTAATAAATAACGTTATATCACTAAACAAATAGAAGTTCAAGCGATTTCAATATTACACAGAATTCAGGAGTAGGTACAGTTATTTAGAATCTAGTCGCCTACGAAAAGTTGTTCCATAATTTAATAAAGTCTCAATAAAATGTCTAGTTTAACAAATACAAATACAAATCATTTATTAATAACACCAAAGTTACAGGTCATTTTTCCATTCATATTTAAAAATGTCAAAATCAAAATCATTACATATGTCAAAACAATGAAAATGAAAATGTCAATGAAGTAATATGTCACATATAAAATAATTATGTCAATATAATTAAATGTCCATAAAAACAAAAATATTATAATTACTTACTAGTAATTCAATAATCTCTTAGTTTTAAATAATCGACAAAGTCATAGAACAAGGTCTCTACTTTCCTTGCTAGCGTATTTTCGCACGTGGAAACCTTTCCACGGCCGTGGTATTCTGTGAATTTTAGCATATTTCAACACACCACAGAAAATAAACTATTTCATAATATGTTGACTCTATGCAACTATTATTTACTGTGGAACTTCTGGTTTGAAGGGTACTGCAGCTAGCGAAGTTACAAGGCCGTTGAGCGTAATCGTCGAAAAGTCATGTTTCCACACTCATGCACGTAATTTGGCACTTTACATAATTATAAAACGACACTATTTGTTTACATAAAAATGAAAAATAACATAAAGCGGCGACACGATTTCTCTACGTTCCCGCCAAAAATTAATTACGCAATGACATTTTTTTTTTCTTTAGTTTTGGTGTCGCATCTTGAGCATTTGCCAGTATCAAGTGTTTGCAATGAAATTATAATATTTGTAAGAACAAGTTTTTTTTTCACGTTTTGGTTTTAATTCTAAGCAAAAGAGCCAAGAAGAAATTTAACACTAGGTGCTAAAAATCTAAAATACACCACTGAATAAATAATCAATCAATGTTAACCTACGCCTACATAAGAAATTATGCTCATAAAATAACAACACGTAAGTCAATTTAGTGTAAAATAATGTCGATAGTTTTACGTAAATAGGTAATATTTTCTTTGATGTATTGGTACTTATAGGACACTATTCATATTCAAGATAACATCGCATTGTACGAAGAATTGGGTTTACATGAGTGAACACGAGGAAAACGGTAGAAACCCCATATATTACAATAAAATAGGTATAAATAGCGACGTATTTTTAATGACTTGAAAAAATGAAATATTTTTAGAACGAAGTGAAGGTCTTAGCGGCAAGAGGGAAAGCGGAAAATTCCGTATCCGTATTGTATTATTTTTCAAAACTAGTGTTTTGTCGAGTGTTTATGCATAAAAATGGTGGTGTTTTATTCATAGATTTGTTTCACCACATTGGTGAAACATGACTTCTAGTGATACTGAACACTTGATACTGGCAAATACTCAAAATGTGGCGCCAGAACCAAAGGAAAAAAAACCATTGAAGTACTTGACACTGACAAAGTGCAAAAGAAGAATTAGGTACTTATTGATGAAAGGTCCTAGGTACTTATGGAACTTAGACGAATAATCAGGGTCCAAGATTAGGTACTTACTCAGGTAGGTACTTAGGGAACAACTGTTTTTTTAAAATCACGATTTCAAAATAACCCTTTTTTTGGCTTCGCCGCGTGCCGTCAGATACTTAGGCTCATTTGAAATTGTTTAGCTCTTTTCAGTTCAATAAATCTACCTTACTGCGTAACCCGTACAGGTAGTGCCTACCGAACAAAGTGGGATAAATTACAAACAATTTACTGGCTTGTTTACTTGCGTCTCTATTTATGTTTATTTTTCCAAGAACTTGGCATCGGTTGAGAATATATTTGTGTAACAACACATAAAGACGAATTCTGCGCGAGACATTACAGAATCGAAAAGGCTACTTGAAGCACGGAATGTGATGTAAGGGCTGTCTATGAAAATTCATGACCTGTAAACAACCTAACACCAAGAAAACAAATTTCGATATTATGTAGCATGGTTAGCAGCGATGGTTTGATACTCAATACTATAAAAAGAAGTAAGAGTTTTGGTGTGTAAAGATAAAAATTAAAGATAAATTATAAATGAAAACAAGGATGATAAGTAGATATAAATATTAATTACTAGTACAATGAACTAATCTCGGCTTAGGCAGAACTAAAATATCCATCCCGCGTATTTCTTATAATCTCCTAACATTATAACATCTATGAAACACTCCACATGTCCGGCTGAGGCAGTTCATCTATTGGTCCAAATTCTTATTAAATTATCTTTGCTCTCCTTGCAGGTATGATGGCCAACGTGGGGTCATTCTTCGACTCTCTTCGCGGCAATCTGGAAGGCCTGAGTTATCTGTCGCCACATCAGCGAGCCACAATACTCACGGACGCCCCAACTGTGGTCCGTGCACCTTCCAGTGGTAAGTTATGAGTTCAATGATGCACATTGAACCCCCTATTTGCGATTGAAAACTGCGAAAGTTTCGTAACTAGTTATCTAAATCAGGGCTGTCCAAACTACATACCTTCGCGGGCTTAATTAAATTTACAGTAAAAGCTCTTTATTCGCGGGGTATACATTCCATAAATATGCCGCGAATACAGAAACCGTGGATATGGAATTGTAATCAGTATGCAATTTTAGGGGATACGTTCTAAGGTTCCAAAATAGAACCAATATGTATCAAAATAAAATCAGCTTTAAAAACCAGAGTTTAAAAATTGTTGTTTTTTTTGTTTTGTCGTTTTTTAAAAGTTTTTAAATTCAGATTGATATTGGGCTGTAGTATTAATAAATAATTTGCCGTTACAAAAATAAGACATTCGACAATGGCCTTTATACTTAAGAACTTTTACTGTTCATACTACAAACAAAAGCTGGAGGGCCGCAGTAAACTTTTTTCAGTTTACAAGTAAAAAATTTCATGGTAATCAATTCTTTATACGTTTATTGGCCCTTCGTTAATTTATCTTTAACAATCATATCGATATCAATTGTCGCTATGTCCAGTATAGACACAAATATCGATCATATGTTTTGACAAAGAATTCTATTATCCAAACTGTTTATGTTCAAAACGATTTTCTGATTAAATCATGCGTAGCGGGCCGCTTGAAAATAGTCCGCGGGCCGTTGTCTGGACAGCCCTGATCTAAATGTACAAGCGTTTTGAGATATATAAGTTTGTAAAATTAGCGAAACTACAGCGCTTTTTGCTGACAAGCCGTAGTTAAACTTAGAGCAACTCGTTTAACGATGATTTTAACTTTACTGCAACCTGTTTGTAGTTTTAGAAAAATCTCTCAACTATTTCTTGTAAGAAACATTGCTATGTAAGTAAAGAGGAAAGGTCTACTTAGGTCTTAGGTTTACTTGGTGGTAGATCTCCTTAGCAGGGGGTCGTCTAGGTAGGTACTACCGCAGTATCAGATATTCTGCCGCCAAGCAGTAGTGTGTAAACATTACTGTGTTCCGTTTTGAAGGGTACATTTGACAGCCCTGTTGGCTCATTGGTAGCATGTCTGCTTCAAGAGCTGTGAAGCGTGGGTTCGATTCCCACCCAGGACAAATATTTTGTGATATAAAAACCAAATGTTTGTTCTGTTTCTGGGTGTACTGTATGTATTATAAGTATGTGTTTACAAAAAAAAAAGTATTTAAGTATTCTATCAGTTATCTGACTCCCATAGTACAAGCTTTGCTTAGTTTGGGGTCAGGTAGCGCTGTGTGTAAGTAATGTCCTACGATATTTATTTATTTATTTTTCACATAAAAAAAAAGGTCTCTTTCATGATGATGTTTTTACTAACTAGCATTGCGCTGCTCTTTATTTTTTCTATCATGGTGCTGGCCTACCCCAGCTTCGCATGGTGCAATGTAGAGTACTAATATGGTGTACGTATGCATGTATTATTTATAAATCCGTTGCGTAATTTAAAAGATCTAAGCGTACAGACGGCGGGAAGCGACTTTGTTTTATACCATGTAGAGACGAGTGAGTTGTTATTCTATTTTTTTTTCTAAATAAAGCTGCAAATACTTTGCCCGCGTAGATAGTTATATCTATTACATTATCTGCACTTCTAACATCTTACCTAATGTTTCTGAAACTAGAATTAAATTTACATGGTCACTTTTCATCACTTGTGCAGGCGCGCAAGTTTGTTAATGGTCTAGCTTTCTAAAGACAAGTTACAAGTACATAGCTTCACTTGTTTGTAAGTTACATACGTTCTCACTTCACTCCTAACTTTGTAATAAGCTGTTTGACTATCTACCTACCTGGATGTAAGGATAGCGCTCCCGAAAAGACCGGTAATAATGTTAATTGCTGATACGTTCTGTTCCTATGGTACCTACAGACTCAAAAAGATTTCACATGTAAAAAAAAATATTTCATTTCATTGTAATTCATGGAACGAAAGAAGTTAATGTGAAACTATCTAGTAATTATCAACATTCAACTTTTTACGAAGTAGTTATTCTGTTTTTTTCCTGTGGTTGGTCCTGTGCCGCTCGTAGGTAAGAGTTGAAATACATTTTATACGGAGTTATATTGGGATTGATGGATAAACTTTTAATTGATATCTAAGTTCTGCAATCAGCTTGTTTTTTTTATAGAATACAATTTCAACAACAATAGAATATGTTCAACAATAATGAATATGAATAATAGTTAAAGGTTGAATGCCGCAAGTGCGTGGGTTCTAATTCCAACAACCAAAGCAAAACGATATAGTAGTGGGAAGAAACTTCCCAGTAAGTACTCGGCAGGTATAACGTCTTCAGTTAGAAAATCTGTCACATACAAGTTATGTATATAAACTCTGTAGCAACCTCATTCCAGGCTATGTTTTACGATTTTCACTAAGCAACATACTTTTTTATCCAGCCTGAGATTCCCAGACATTTGTAGTGATGATAGCTCAGTGGTTAGCGCGGTAGGTTCGCATGCCGAAGGGCGTGGGTTCAAACCCCAACAATGAGCTTGAGCTGCCGGTGAAGGAAAACATCGTGAAGAAACCATAGCATGGTGGTAGGGTACTTTCTAGTACTCGTCTGGCTAGCTACCACCCTCAAGTTGAAAATCTGTCGCCAAGCACCTAACGGTGTGTTCCGGCAGCCTCACTTGAGAGCCATTTCCATTCCAGGCTAGGTGTGCTTTACCATCTTCGACCACACCTTCACTTAACATCAGGTGAGCTGTGGTCAAACACCAAGCCTGTCAACCATTAAAAAAAAAAAAAAAACATCTATGGATTAGTGATCTATATTTTTTTCTTTTGTCTGTCTTTGTTTGTTTGTTTTTGTTTTTATGCTTGTTACAAAATTAAATGTTATTCTTTCTTTCTTTTTTTTTTTTTTTATGGTTGACAGGCTAGTTAGGTGTTGTTTTTATAATTATTATAAAAACTACTAGCGTACGGCTCGCTGTTTCACCCGCGTAGTTCTCATTCCCGTGGGAATACAGGAATAAAAATTAGCCTATGTCACCCGGAGATAGTGTAGCTTCTCAACGGTGAAAGAATTTTTGAAAACGGTCCGGTAGTTTCGTAGCCTATTCAATACAAACAAATCTTTCCTCTTTATTATAGTTTAGAGCAAGAAAGAAAGAATAACATTTAATTTTGTAACAAGCATAAAAACAAAAACAAACAAACGGACAAAAGAAAAAAGTAACTTACACACGCTTGGCGGCAGAAGATCTGGTACTGCAGGGGTACCTACCTAGACGACCTCCTCCTTTTTTTTCTTTTTTTTATAGCTTACAGGCTAGGTGTTTGATCACAGCTCATCTTATGTTAAGTGACGGTGTGGTCGATGATGGTAAAGCACACCTAGCCTGGAATGGAACTGGCTCTCAAGTGAGGCTGCCGGCTGCCTCCTAAAGAAATCTGCCACCAAGTTTGAAAAAATCACCAAGTTTGAGACGAACGAGACGGGACGGAACAAACGAGAAGTTCTGGTCAAACACCTAACTTAAAAAGTAAATATTTTGCAAATCATCTACAATAACGATATACGCAAGATGTTTACAAACGATATTTCAAAGTCACTTCAAAATAAATATGATAGCGTGATTATATCGTAGCACCTTCGTTCAACGACCCAGAACTGTATTAGGGAATTTTTGGGGTTTTCTCAATCTTTCTTGGTGGTAGATTTCCTTAGCAGGATGTCACCCTTCAAATCGGAACACAGTAATGCTTACACACAGAGAGAATACAGTTTGGCGGCAGAATATCTGGTACTGCGGTGGTACCTACCTGACGACATCCTGCTAAGAATTTCAAAGTAATTGGATTACATTTTTTAGATTTCAAGTTAAAACTCAAGGACGTAACGGTATGTTCCTTACAACACTACTCTACGTATGTTTTTTACTAACACGACATGTCACCCATTGATAAACCGGCCTGAGGTCGTTCACCTCACACGTGTCACTAAAAAAAGAAATCAAAATCTTAGCATCGCATTTTAAACATTCAGCCAGTGTCAAGTATTATATATTTTTGAGTGTCTCATGATAAAATCAAGTAAACTATTACAGTAACCAGTTGCCGACACGTGTTTTGCCTCCACACGAGGCATCCTTAGGAGATGTTGACTCTTCGAGCGCTTGGCTTTTCTCGTCCAAGCGTTTTTCAAACAGCCTTTTCTTAAAATTGGTGCTCCCTTGGATCCATCAATACAACGTGCAACGTACATTACTTCACAAACCGGAAAACGAGAAGAATGCAAAGTTTTAAATATATTTCACATGTTTTCCTCTATTTGACCACGAAAAGTAGAGGCAGTTCCTTCCATACCAACGGACGGCTAACTAAATCGGTCCCACCATCAGTAATGATAATGATAATGTCCCATTTTCCTACTTCCTGTGAAGCAGGAAGCTCGAACTATCCTTAAACGAATCTAATTGGCATACACCTCGCGTGATCCAGCGGCATCTTAAGGACATGAGCATACGATCATGTTAGGACTTTAGTTCCTTTGTTATAAGGTTTGGTAAAATAAAAACGTTTTGTGTGTGTGTACTACATACGGCCTTTTACATTTTACTCAACGCCTCACATGTTTTGTGGTTGATAGGCTTGTGGATTACAGCATTTTAGACGATTTTTTTTTTTTTTTTTAATATTGGTTAGGTTCGCGCTTGACCACATCCTACCTGATGTGAAGCATCGATGCGGTCTAAGATGGAACACGCTTACCTAGAAGGAACCTGTTTACTCTTGATTTGAAGACACTCATATTGTATGATGTAGTTGAAGATGTGAACCTGGCCTAGAATGGAAACTAATTTACTTTTAAAGTTGTCGGAACACAGACATTTAGGGACCCATTTTATTTGTTTTACATCTGTACTTAGGTACCCATAGCGCAAATAAATGGATTATGAATAGTGATTTTTTTTTTTATAATTTGCCTCATTGGGCTTGCTATATTGCTTGCATACTGCCTGTCCTACGTGGTATTATACCATTAATCGATGAAAATTAGATTTGACTTATGAGTGATATCAAGCCGGTTTTTTTCTCTTTCTTCTTGACATCGCACTCTGTGCATTCTACCAGTTTTAATGTTTGTGTGCAGTCTTCAGTCTTCATCTTCTTTATCTAGTCTTCGGTTTTTGCATTTCATGTCAAATATACAGTCAATGTCGAGTCTTGGTCAAGTCCAGTCCGTGCCAGTAAAATCCAGTCATATCTTAGTAAAGTAGTGGCGATTTTATTATAAGCTTATTTGGAGTTTTGGAAGCCTCACGAAAAGTTATGTTTTACCATATTATATCATTTTCCCCTACTCACGCTTATAATTTGGCATCTCATGAATAAAACACCACTATTTTTGTACATAAACTCGCTTGTATGGTTGCAATTCGTAAGTACCTACCCTAATTAAGAAAAACATGTATTTTTCTCATAGGTATATAAGTGAATATTATATTCTTTTTGAGAAAATAAATATCTTAAACCATAAACACTCGAAAACCCACTAGTTTTGGAGAAAATACAATGGTGCGTGCGACCCGCCTCTTGCCATGTTCCCGCCAAAAAAAAAACCGGTTGAGTACTAGGAAACCATGGCGTGTTTTCTTCACGTAGTTTCTACGGCATAGAATTCCACGCATGGTTCTTTGTAGCTAGCTACCACAAGGCTAGGCTAGGCTATCTATAGTTAAAATGTTTTCCTACACGAGCAACTCACGCTGTCACGCGCTGCGCCATGCTATCCCAACGCGCTAATCACTGAGCTATCATCGCTACAGATACACTTCATTTACCAGGTGGTGGCAGCGGCGGAGGCGGCGGTACCGGCATGCAGCGCCTGCACGCCTTACGTCCTCTGCGTCCCACCAACATCAGGTGGGTCACGTTTAATTATCACTGCAGTTACGTAAGACCCTCAAACCTGCCCCAAACAGATGCGGTCTGCGGCTGCATAATTTCATATACGTGGCTTCCGCTAATTAAAGCGCTATAGCAAGCTGTGCCTTTGTAGAGCAAGTTCTGCTGTTTGTAACCACGTCCATCAATAGCAGAATGGGCAAACCTTTTTAGTTGACGAGAGAGAAACTCTTAAAAGATACCTGAGTTTGTACATGACTGCGCCTAACCTTCCAGTGACTTTCCTTGCTTCCAGTTTGCTTCTATTTATTTTCCTATGGTTGGATCTGTTTGTTTGCCGGAGTTTGATCCAAATCTGTTCAGCAGTTTTTCCGTCAAAGAGAACACAATGCATGTAAATAGAGAGATTCTGTAAGTACGAGTAGAACTTGGTAGATCTCCTGTTTTTCGCCCATATCTTTTGTATATTTTATTCTGTTAGTTACTCTAGTCGTAGTTAACCTTTCTGTGTCAGTTTTTATGCCACGCTGTCTATAATGTTGTACCGTAGAACCTACAACCGCAGATCGTTCGTGGAGGCCGACGACCTATATCCGGCAGCCAACCACCACGACCCGGGACTGCTGTGGACCGGCCTGGGTCGGTAGACGTCGCGGACATCCCGCTATCAGTATGCAACCTGCTGACAGTACGCAATTTGACAGAAGTACCCTAGGAGTCCGGACTGCCCGTCAACACGCCTCGATCGTCAATTCTTTGGATATACCACTCGGCTTAGATATATTACCATTGCCCGAAAAGCTTTATGCTCTGCAAGAATATTATCATGTCTAAAACTCTGACTAGGTACCTGAGATTCTCTAATACTGTAGGTACAAAAAGTAATGTAATAAAGACAAATTTCAGTATTTTTAAACAATTACAACAAGAACCTTACTGTTTTAAGGCTGGACTGGAATAATTTCAAGCTATGTTTTCACATATGTTTTTTTACAGTAAAGTCATCGTAAATTAATTTATGAAATGAGTCGAAAATCTATCGATAAAAATGAATAAAGCACCGATCAGATATTTACATTATCAAATTATTTCACAGATAGGTATTTATATTCTATCTACTTAGTAGGTACGAAGAAATTTTATGCTAAAGAATTATTGTAACATTATTTCAATTTTATATCTGTGGGTAACTTAGCTTTTGTATTAATAGTTAATGTAAACATTTGCAACGATTACATTGAAAACTGGCTGGCAATTTTTAAAAGATACTTATCTTTTTAAAACAGATCATTTATATAGTATTTGTATTGTAATGTACCTATATATATCTCCAAATGTTAATAACTACTTGTGTTTTATTTTCCTTTTTACGATAGTTAAAGTTTATAGCTTGTGTAATTTATACCTAATTCGATTTAAAAGCTTATTAAATAAATATAATATGTTTAAGTAAAACTGTTTAGTATTACACTTATAAATTATGTAACTGAGTGTATTTAGGTGATAGTTTTTTTATAGGTAAGGCAAAATTATGAAACGATTGTTAAATGAAATGTTGTTGGATTTTTTTTTGTAGCCATGATAGCTCAGTTGTTAACGCGGTTGGTTCACACACCGTAAGGCGTGGGTCAACCCCCAACAGTGAGCTTGAGCTGCTGGTGAAGGAAAACGTCGTGCGAAAACCATAGCACGGTGGTAGGGTACTTTTAGTACTCGGCTGATCAAGTTGAAAATTTGCCTCACTTGATAGCCAGTTCCAGTCCAGGTTAGGTGTGTTTTACCATCCGATTACACTGTAACTTAACATCGGGTGAGCTGTGGTCAAACATCTAGTCAATGTTATTTATAATTATGATATAAAGCACTCCTTTCGGCTTGTTATACCCTAAGCTTACAATAATAATATTACTATACTAGAACAAAACTATAAATATAGAGTTTGCAACTGAAAACAAAAAGTGGCTTCACTTTTATTGTAAATACTTAAATTGTAATCATCTGTCATTTTCTCAATTTAATCTAAAGATTTAGTTTCCTGTTGCTTGCTAAAGGGTTGTCTAGACATCGCAAGGAATGTGCCGCGCATTGCCCGCAACGCATGCGCTTTCAGAGCATGCGGAGAATGCTCATTCATATTGTCACCTAATGCGTGGTACAGCTGGCGTAGCGCTTAGTTAGATGCTCTTTGTGTGTCATGACATGCGTGAAGAGCATTTTGTTACGCTTGCCCAAAGAGCATTTGTCTGAGTAATGTCTGGACACAGCATACATGTTATAGTGATTTTACTTGCTTTATTATTTTAAGTAATTTCTAATATATTCGCTTTACAGTACTAGTACAGATATGCAACAGTTTTTATTGATTTAACTATGATGTTTTGTCTGATTGATGCTATCGCTTTTAATGATGTCTTACTATTTAATTAGGATAAGAATTAGCTGTAAGTTATTTATTGCGTATTAAGAATAAATTAACGTTACGATGCTGACGAATTTTGTTTTTCTTCTTTAGTTTTATCAGAATTAAAATCTATGCTTCTACAAATTAAAAATACATTTTAGATTCCAGCTTATTTTTTTTTAATGTAAAAATAATAATGAGACGAACAATGCGCTCTCCTGATGGTAAGAGATAACGTGACATACGTTATCTTATGACTTTATTTCCTTTAACTGGAACTACGCCATAAAAGTCTCGGGATGTCATACAGGTCAACAATCTCAATAAAATTGCTAGTTAACTATATAATAGCTCTAACCAAATTAAAAAAATAATTCCCATTTAGGACCGCCTTTAATTTTCGTACAAATTTCTATTGCTCTTACTAAGTATGTATTTACCCTAAATTTCAAGGTCTAGGCAATTTTTTTTATGGTTGACAAGCTAGGTGTTTTGACCACAGCTCACCTGATGATGAGTGACGGTGTGATGATAAAGCATGGTGATGATGAAGATGGTAAAGCACACCTAACCTGGAATAGTGCAGACTCTCAAGTGAGGCTACTGAAAGACACCGCTAGGTGCTTGGCGGCAGATTTTCAACATGAGGGTGATAGCTAGCCAGCCGAGTACTTGAAAATATGCTTTGGTTTTCTTACGACGTTTTCCTTCGCCTGCAGCTCAAGTTGGGAACCCACGTCCTTCAGCGTGTGACCCGGCCGCGCTAACTAAACTACCATCGCTACATACATCATCGCATATCAATTGACGATATTATTACAGTACTTAAACTTTAGACAAATGTATGAAAAAAAGCAGTTTCTATTTACTTCGGACAGAGGTGGTGTCCCAGTTTCTATTTTTGTTATAGTTCACGTTTCGCGTAATTCTTACAAATTAAAATATATAGTCTATAGTCCATGTAATCAGTTTTCATACATTCAATATAAATGCAAGTTTGAGTAGATATATTCTTGCGTTATTGATTCATCTTTGACTCTACAAGATAAACGTGCGATAAACAAAAATAAACGAGAAAGACAGCTGACTATCAGTCACCTCTGTTCTGACATAACAAAGGCGCAGTAAATTATCTCATCTCTACAAATAGAGCTGGCCATTAAATATTGTATGTTGCTACTAGTATTTCTATAGTTGCTACGCTAGTAAGAAATAAACTGCTACAAGGGAAATACTTACATCTGGGTAGACAGTTACTGCACAGATCACTTCCATTATAGAGAAACAACTAGGATAATACAACGAAATCAAACTTGCTTTACATGGCAGTAGATCTCCTTAGAAGGATGTCGTCTATAAAGGTACCACTGCAGTACCAGTCATTCTACCGCCAAACAGTAGTATGTAAACATTACTGAAGCTGTAGCTAGTGATTTTACAGGGTTGTTAAGACTAACCATCGAATGTCTTAAAATAATGAGCGCCAAAGCAGCGATGACCTGGACTTTGTTTTGCTACTTTAAGTTTTATGTATCGCTGCAATGGTCATGGATATGCATTGTCTTATACATCAGATGATGGTTTCATTCAGTCTGGGTGTACTGTATGTATTATAAGTACGTATTTACAAAAAAAAAATATTTAAGTATTCTATCAGTTATCTGACTCCCATAGTACAAGCTTTGCTTAGTTTGGGGTCAGATGGCGCTGTGTGTAATGTCCTACGATATTTATTTTATTATTGTTATTTTTAATTTTTTTTGACATTACATTATTATTTTATTATTCGTCTCATTACTTAAAAAAAAGTACATTTAAAAAAAAAACATTTTCCGACGTTCCTGTCAGAATTCCGAATCTACATGTATTGCTTAAGTTTCTTCAGCATATTGATAACCAAAGTTATAGGTCTTATTTCCAAACATGTTTTTTTTAGCAAATCAAAACACTCATGTCAATATAATGAATATGTCAAATGTAAATTTGGCGTGAACAAAAAGAGTTATACAGCATGACTAGTGAAACACCTACGATACTCGAGGACGTGATATTTGGCGATCATAATGATACACAGAAAAAAAATATTAATATTTATTTTTGATGTTTTGTTATTAACTGACTACTAGGTAAACTTAACCGAAAATTATGTGATCAATAACGCAACGCATGGACACCGCGCGGATGCACTAGCTGGG
This sequence comes from Biston betularia, assembly GCA_905404145.2. NCBI lineage: Eukaryota > Metazoa > Arthropoda > Insecta > Lepidoptera > Geometridae > Biston > Biston betularia. The sequence goes on along the minus strand of FR989874.1, from coordinate 1,953,318 downwards.
CGTTGTGAGGACGCTCGCGCCGACGACGGGCGGACTAGACAAGCACATACTTATTCTTATTCTTATTCGGAATGGGGGCGATGAGTCCTGCACTGACGTCCCGCTTGGGGTGTATTGTGCATTTCCCCCTACCAGCGTCTACCCGAGCCAAACCAGCTCCTTGAAGTACCGGAGCGAGGCTCTGGGCCACTGGCATAGTAGCTCCAGTGGGTGAGATGGAATTGTTAACAATGATGAAAAGCAGTCAGCACTTCGCGGTGACATAGATGAAGCTACCTCATGCAATTTAGTGGCAACTCTAGTTTCTGCTGTGGCTTTACAGTGCCACAACACATGCTCTACAGTTTCGTTTTCCTGAAGGCAGCCACGACAAAGCGGGCTATCCGTGGCTCCCAGTTTGAAGTACATACTTGTCACGTGAACAAAACGTAGTTTATTTATACGGAAATTCGGGAAAAATTAAGTATCTAATTTTATTACATAAATACAACGAGAATCGAGTACCGAGTACTCTCCTTCAGTATAGTAGGTATCTCACCAGTCAAGCTGTATATATCTATTGTTGGCTTTAGATGGAAGGAAAGAAGGAGTTCCAAAACAGGTTACCAAGGGAACAATTAGTAGATATTAATTATAGTTCCACATCTGCTTTATTCTTCTGTATGTTAGGTAAGTTTATGTTGTAGGTACCCTCGTGTTATCTTATAACCACAAAGCTTCAGACGCTTTACGACAGGCGGCGATCTGTGCGTTTATTGTCTCGTCCCCAACACTAGTACCGTATTGAGATCAAGATTATTTGAAGATTGAGTTTCACCGTGATGCGCCGAAATTCAGCGCTGTAGTCACAAAGTCTAAGACACCAATATCTATTACTCCGACTGTTTGTTTCAACCGACATTACTGGCAAGTCATCATCATTATGATCAGCCAGTGTAATTCCGCTGTCGAATATAATTTTCAGAACTATTGTTACTAACCAGCGAAAGTCTCAATGTAATGATCATCAAAGCAGCGATACCCTGGATTTTGTTTTGCTATTCAAATACAATAAATACACAAATAATCTTTATTAATGAGATAGGTAATTTTAAAAACATGGGTTTGGCCTCCCCTGTTAAGTTTCCACAAACATGTAGTAGGAGAGACGGCGCAAATTATTATTTTTTTAAGATTCAAAGTTCTGTATATCGCTGCAATGGTCATGGGCATGCGTTATCTCCTACTTACATCGGATATGCGTATCGTTCCTCTTATAACTTTTACATAAAATGATCTCTAGAATCAAAGAAATTTTTTTCCGAAAATTACACAATAACATTTTGGGTACCTATGGAAGTATAATAAAAAACAAAACAGACGCTTGAGTCATAAACGCTAGATAGTAATCTTCAATTGCTTACAATTCCGGCTAAATTCGAAGATCTCAATCAACATTACAACCTCATTACCCCAATCGAGCTAATGGCTTTACAATTGAGGGCCGTTTCCCGAAATACGATGGACGAGACAACGACTTTGGTGCCTAATTGGTTTATGTTATCATAAGTCTGTAGAGCCTAACTAAAAATAAAACTGAAAGTTGTAATATAGATATATAGACGATCATTCTACTAAAATGTTAAGTCCATTAACTCATAATGTAAGTCCTTTGTTTCAAATCAAATGCAATAGGTAATGTATTCGCGGCAATACATGTACGTATAGGTAAAACAAGATCTCATTTCTTTTTTTGTAATATCACAATTGTTTGGGTTTCTGGAAGCAGACATGCAAATGTCAAATGTAGATAAATTAATTTAATTAGTCCAGATTAGGTATATTAATATTGTTAGTTATTATTTATAAGAAAAATTCAAGAACACCTTACCGCTGTAGAAACATCGCTCCGGCAAACATTTTTAAATAATTATAAATAATAAAATATTGATAAATAAATAATTGTTTGATACTCTTTACTCCACAGCCAGCCCAACAAACTCGTAATATATAATGTATGTAATTATTATCGCAATTATTTTTATTAGTTTAAATTTATTAACTTTACAGTGTTAGTAACAACGTCTCCCGTCTGTTTTTAAGATTTATAGTGTTTCCATACTTGGTTGGAAGAGATCGCTGTTAGCGATAAGGCTGCCATTCGTGGCACTAGAATATAAGATTCTTTTATTTTTTGTACTCTTTTTGAGTTTCTATCTACCTATATATATCTATCTATACTATTATAAAGAGGAAAGATTTGATTGTATGTTTGTTTGTAATGAATAGGCTCCGAAACTACTGGACCAATTTCAAAAATTCTTTCACCGTTAGGAAGCTACACTATTCCCGGGTGACATAGGCTACTTTTTATCCCTGTATGCGTCCGCTAGTCTAGTATAAAGAACCGGTGCGTAGACGGAGCGGGTAGTACCTACCTAATTACTAATTAAAAGAAAACCATACATAAGAAATTGCGGGCAATAGTAAACAATCTCATATATACCCGAGTACCTTTATAACTTAACACAAAAAGCTAAATGTCCCACATCACTTACTTTCGTTTTATTTCACCGACCCTTTCCAGAAATGGCACATATTCTGTTAATCTGAGGTAGTGGGCAAACAAAAACCTTTATTAAATTAAGTTTACGCTTCTAATATAAGGATAGTGAACGAAATATACTCACGCTTGGGGTCTCCATGACTGATGAGACACAACAGACGACTTCGGAAAATTATTTTGTAGCGATGATAGCTCAGTGGTTAGCGCGGTCGGTTCACAGGCGAAGGGTCAAATCGCAACTATGAACTTGCGGAAAACATCGTAAGGATCATGACATCGTGGTAAAGTACACAGCTGGCGATCTACCAAATTGAAGTTCATAATCTTTTTTCGACTGTTAACAGTTTTTAAAGTAAATAAATGAATATCGTAGGACATTATACATAGCGCCATCTGACCCCAAACTAAGCAAAGCTTGTGCTATGGAAGTCAAATAACTGAAAGATAAATAAATTACTTTATTTAGCGTAAATACTTTTTATTTCACATTACTGCTTAATATCAGCTCGACTGTGGTCAAACGCGAACCTATTATGAATAAAAAAGGTCCATTCTCGCAGCAAACAGTTGTTAGGACTTTGATATCAAGTAAATAATTCGGCAAAAAGTTTCCGTAATTATCACAAGAAATGGTTGCATTAGAACCCGAAATAGAAGTCGCTTCGTCTCATGGCCATTTGGTCACACCATCAGGTACGCGTGTTAGCTTAGGATGAGTGGAGGTCTCAGGTCAATCTCAACATAAATACCCACACAACACACTAGCGCAGATTACATAATATTATACTATTTTATATATTTTTATTTTTTAAATAAAAACACTAACTACAAATACATTTACACTAAGTTAAAAGTTAAGTTTATTCCTAGCATTGGTGACTTGAACACATAATTGCACTGGCAATGCCCCGGTTATTACAGGTGCCCATAGGCGACGGTGACCACTAACCATCAGGTAGCCCGTAGCTTGTTTGCCACTTTTTTACATGAAAAAATAATTACTTACGTTTTTTTTATGTCCAGACGCTTTCCTGATGATAAGAGATTAACAGATTAACTTTGAGTAACAAAACAAAGTCCAGGACATTTCTGCTTTGGCGATTATTACTTTGAGACCCTCGATGGTTAGTATCAACAGCCCTGTAATTTCACAGTTTAAAAGATCTAAGCGTACAGACGGCGGGAAGTGACTTTGAACTATGTAGAGACTAAAAACCCGCCCCGGCTTCGCACGGGTGCAATGTATATACTAATGTGGTGCATACGCATGTATTATACATATAAATCGTCCTCTTGAATCACTCTGTCTATTGATGGAAACCGCATTAAAATTCGTTTCGTAGTTTAAAATATCTAACCGTAGGTACAGACGGCGCGAAGTGACTTTGTTTTTATACATGTAAATTATAGGTACACCACATTCACAAACCTTATAATTATAGCTAGCGTAACACACGGAAAATAATACAGTTTGCAGCACTTTTTAAACTTTTGTGCATAAAACTCCGTTAAACTTCGTCTGAACAGTTTGCAGGTTTCTTTGGAAGCCGTAGGTAGGTCTCATGTTGACACCAAGTTTGGCGAGAACCTGTCGCAAACTCAGAAAACTTGCCAAAGCCGTATAATGTAAATGAACCATTTTTACCTTGAAATGCGCCAGCCATAATTTTATTTCTGCGTTTAATATTAAAGAACTAGCAGACGCTACCCGGTTTCACTCGCGTAGTTCCCGTTCCCGTGGGAATACAGGGATAAAAAGCCTATGACAGCCCTGTTGGCTCATTGGTAGTAAGTATATCTGCCTTAAGAGCTGAAGAGCGTGGGTTCGATTCCCGCTCAGAACAGACATTTTATGTATTAACAAATGTTTGTTCTGTGTCTGGGTGTTCTGTATGTATTATAAGTATGCATTTACAATAAAAAAGTATTTATGTATTCTATCAGTTATCTGACTTCCATCACACAAGCTCTGCTTAGTTTGGAGTCAGATGGCGCTGTGTGTAATGTCCTACGATATTTATTTATTTTTATTTATGTCACCCGGTGATAATGTAGCTTTCCAACGGTGAAAGAATTTTTGAAATAGGTTCAGTAGTTTTTGAGTTTATTCGTTACAAACATACAAATCTTTTCCTCTATACGGGGCGACATGATAATAGTGTAGATGAATACGGTGGAGAATGTATAACTTCTTTTTGACAGCCCTGTTGGCTCATTGGTAGCATGTCTGCTTCAAGAGCTGTGGGGCGTGGGTTCGATTCCCACCCAGGACAAGCATTTTGTGATATAAAACCAAATGTTTGTTCTGTGTCTGGGTGTACTGTATGTATTATAAGTATGTATTTACAAAAAAAAAAGTATTTAAGTATTCTATCAGTTATCTGTCTCCCATAGTGCAAGCTTTGCTTAGTTTGGGGTCAGATGCCGCTGTGTGTAATGTCCTACGATATTTATTTATTTATTTATTATTATTTTTTTTTATTTTATTTTTTTTATGGTTGACAGGCCAGGTGTTTGACACAGCTCACCTGATGTTAAGTGAAGGCGTGGTCGAAGATGGTAAAGCACACCTAGCCTGGAATGAAACTGGCTCTCAAGTGAGGCTGCCGGAACACACCGTTAGATGTTTGGCGGCAGATTTTCAACTTGAGGGTGGTAGCTAGCCAGCCGAGTACTAGAAAGTACCCTACCACCATGCTGTGGTTTCCTCACGATGTTTTCCTTCACCGGCAGCTCAAGCTCATTGTTGGGGTTTGAACCCACGCCCTTCGGCATGCGAACCTACCGCGCTAACCACTGAGCTGTCATCGCTACAATGGTGTTATTGTTATTGTTTGTAGTTGTTGTTATTGTTGTTACCTTTCAAACCACTGAACAATGGTAGGGAACACTGTTATTTATCCATTTGAGTGTGTTTCAAGGCGTTTGACCACAGCACGGTCGTAACGCTGAGGTCAAAGATTATATACTCGTATCACCAAGTTTTTAACTTGAAAATGGTAGCTATCCAGCTGAGTGTTGACAAGTATCTATAAAATTAACAAAAAAAAATACTCCATGACCCTAAATCCAATCGGCTAGAATGCCTAACGCAGCCTGCCGATGCAGTACTGAAAGTACCTAGTTATGAAAATTTTATGGAGACCGATTTAAAAGATATCCTTTCAAATAACAAGGGGTTGTACCTTCCATCATCAGTTCATTTGAATGACTCAAAGGAACATAAGTCGCGGTACGAGCCTATAATATGTAAAGAATTATCCACAAACTTCTTTTTAGTTAAGGAGTTATATTTTCCACCATTAGCTCAGCAACATGAGATGATCGCACCAGACGCAAATACTTGAATTAAATTTTTATTGAGGCCCATCAATAAAAAAAAATACATTTTCGTAATCTTTAAATTTAAATGCTTATTTATAAGAGAAACGGTACTATACTTTTATTATTCGAACGGCTAAAGCGTGGAATACGTTACCCGAGTGGGTGTTCCCTGTTAGGTACAATCTGGGTGTCTACAAGTCGAGAGTGAATCGGTATCTTCTAGGCGAGCGTGCTCCATCGTAGACCGCAGTGAGATGGCGATTAAACGCAAGCCTATAATTCATTAAAGTAAAAAATATTTCCTGCTAGCCCTACAGCTTGCTCATCAAAATTTACCTACATTACAAGAACATGTGTGATTTAGTAAATTGTTATTTAGGTATTCCATGAAAAAACATAAAACCATTGTGTGATGTTTCGAAAGAAATTCCAGTTAGGCACTTTAGATTAGAACATTAACCATCGCAACATTGTTTTTCAAGATCACGACGCAAGATGAGCCCGTGCCGGATGCAGCGTTAACGACGTCTTCCTTCACAGCGAATGGTCCGAGTCATTGGGGATCTCTGTCACATCTTTCCAAGCGTCAAATAATTTCAAGGGTGTTTAGAACATTTTAGGAAGTAAAGTTGGTATCTAAGATTTATGTAAATCATTGACACATGGTTAGAAACTGAAGGTATACTAATCAGAAGGAATAACTTTTACTGGGGCACAATAAGCTCGTATCCACTAGAAATAAAACGCATGAATTAGTTTCTTATGTGAAATGATAACTAAACAAATTATTAAAAACTAGCGGACGCCTCGCGGTTTCACCCGCGTAGTTCCCGTAACCGTATGTAACCCGGGGATAGTGTAGCTTCCCAACGGTGAAAGAATTTATAAATCGGCCCAGCAGTTTCGGAGCCTATTCAATGCAAACAAACAATCAAATCTTTCCTCTTTATAATAGTATAGATGGATAGACGAGAACATGAAAGGAATACTGTACAAGAAATGCTGTATTTAGATATAAGTAGGTACATATTTATAATTAAGACAGATATATTGTTTTTGCCTTTCGACGGACCTGAGTAGAAGCAAGGTATATAGTGTATAAATATTATTGTGCTGCGGTATGAAGAATAGTATAGCTGGCGATAATCTAACAAAAAAATCGCTCGAGTTCGAGTTCGAGTTCACGTTCGAGTTCGAGTTTACGTTCGAGTTCGAGTTTACGTTCGAGTTCGCGTTCGAGTTCGAGTTCACGTTCGAGTTCGAGTTCAAGTTCACTTTCAAGTTCGAATTCACGTTCACGTTCGAGTTTGAATTCACGTTCGAGTTCGAGTTCGAATTCACGTTCGAGTTCGAGTTCGAATTCACGTTCGAGTTCGAGTTCGAATTCACGTTCGAGTTCGAGTTCGAATTCACGTTCGAGTTCGAGTTCACTTTCGAGTTCGAGTTCGAATTCACGTTCGAGTTCAAGTTCACGTTCGAGTTTGAGTTCACGTTCGAGTTCGAATTCACGTTCGAGTTCGTGTCCGAATACACGTTCGAGTTCGAGTTCGAATTCACGTTCGAGTTCGAGTTCACTTTCGAGTTCGAGTTCGAATTCACGTTCGAGTTCGAATTCGAGTTCACTTTCGAGTTCGAATTCACGTTCGAGTTCGAATTCGAATTCACGTTCGAGTTCGAGTTCGAATTCACGTTCGAGTACGAGTTCGAATTCACGTTCGAGTTCGAGTTCGTGTTCAGCTTTTTCAGCTGTTTCATGTGGAAAAAGAGTTATGATTTTCCCAGTAAGCACATTGTAACCATCATAAGTGTGACGCCTGTAACAAATATATATTTCAAATTATAGGTAAATACAAAGACTAATTAACTGTAAAATTCACCAATACACACAGAAAACAGTTCAAAAGTAAGGTAAATAAAAAGTTAAGTATAGCACAATAGTAAATAATTGGTTTATAAGGAAGGTTACTTCCTACAAAATGCTTGAATTACATCTTCGGGTATCTGCCATGATATCAATAGAACTACAAGATTTTGTGTTTCTTCGCTTAGATCAGCAGCTTCCATGGCTTAGATATAAGTGTACCATATACTTAGATTCCTTGGCAACTTACACTATTAAAGTCTACGCTTAGAGTTCGAAAATTCACAATTTCACAGTTCAGTGTTCACAATCACAACGAGACAACGACCAGTCGACTACTGAATAAAATAAAACGACTGACGGCAATAGTTTCAAAAGAGCACCACCGTGCTTTTGACGCAAGAAAGGTTTTCTTATATTAAAGAAATATTACATTTTACTAAAATTATATCGATTTCGATTAATTTAATTAATTATTTATATTTTTATATATTATTAACGCAAGACTAAGAAATTTTTGATTTAACATAAAATCTAATTGATCTGATGCTATTTATGTTCCCTAAGCAAGAAAATCTAAGCATTTAGAACAAACCATTAAATATTTTCGATTTGTAAAATGTTACATTGAAGCAACGAAATTTACTTCAGGCTAAATTAATAATTACGAATAAAGTAAGATAATCATTATTTTACTTCAATATATCAGCATTACTATTTCAAAATAAATTGCTTATGTAGAAAAGAAAAAAAGTTAGAACGAAAACAACGAGCGTTTTAGGGCAATAACATTGTGTGTTCGAACCAAGCTAACAGTTATCCTTGTTTTAAAGAAATATAACATTGCATTAACATGGTCAGTACTTCGGCTTAATCTAATTATCTGCTTTCACTGAAGATAAATTATTAAGGATATTTTCAGACAAACTAAATTTATTGTATTGGAGCATCAGCACTCTTTAAAATAGTAACGAGAACTTCATGACAATAACATTGTGTATTTGAACTAAGACAAATGTATTTTTAGTTTAATCAAATGTAACATTAAGGTAACATTTTATTACTTTCCTTTAGCTTTTTCTTCTATTTCATATAAGATCATCAAATTAGTTGATCCGATACCATACATTTTTGTAACAACTAAATTAAAGTATTAAAACAAAAATTCGGGTTAGTTTCGGGCAAGTAAGATTTATTGTGTTGAAACAACGATGTTTTGGTTCAGGTTAAAGTAATATTGCTATATTCAATCAAGAAAGTTACCAATTTAGTTCAATATCCTATCATTGTATTTTAAAACAATTTCTTTGACTGAAAGAAATATGTTCAAGCAAACCAAATGTTTTGATCGAAAGAAACCTCTTTGACTCTTTTTTTCCGTGTAGGTGCATGGTAGACTATGGCCTTCTCATGATGAAAAGAAACCCGTGCTCAGCAGTGGGATTGTTAATAAAAAAACAGGGCTAATTAGGAACAAGCCACTGTCTTATATCTTGTACCAAACTGCTGTTCTTCTCTTAATTTGCTCACACGTCCTCCCACGTGGTTTAACTCCATTGCTCGATTTCGACGAATTTTCACTTGCTAACTCATGAGTGGACGGTGAATTTAATTCGAATCATTTCTTTTAAGGTCAGTGAGTAGATTGCATTTATGTAGCTAGCTGCGTTCGGGTTTTATTACCTTTTCAAATAACACCAGACGAGTCGATTAAAGCGAGCGGAATGAACAAAAGTAGTAAAAAATATTCTTTTTTTGACTGTTTTTTTTTGCTATATTTTCACGTAACATAATCATCATTTTGTGGGAATTACGTTGGACATAATACTCGTAGTACCATTAATATTAATGTTAATGTTATTGCTTACCATTAGCCAACCAGTCTGCTTACTTAGAACTCATGAAATAAAAAAATATATACAGAGAAAAAAAGTAAGTTTTGTTTTGTAACACAAAAACACACAAACAGACAAATAAATACTGAAAAGATAATAATGGTAACTTTAAAGAATTTTGGAATGGGATTGAAATTTTTTATATACATAGGTGATAGACTAGGTGTTTGACACAGCTCATCTGTTGTTAAGTGATGGTGTAATCGAAAATGGTAAACATATCTAGCCTGGAATGTAACTGGGTCTCAACTCTAGTGAGGCAGTCGGAACACACCGTGGGCTCGAATTCCACCAGGACACACATTTATGTGACGATAAATGTTTGTTCAGTTTAAAGCATCATTTTGATATAATTGTTTCATTATCGTAATCTTTATTTTCAGGAACGATTCATAGTGTGATACTGTACAAAACATATAATATATACATACTAAAAATACATAAATATATAGTATACATTAGTCAGTTTTCCTGAAACAGTACTTACTGTGTCGATGATGTCGATGGTTGCTCTTCCGGTAGTCATAGAGTAGTTTGATTTGTAAAGAATTCAATTTCATTTGATTAAAAAAAATTATGCCTGCAACTAGGAAAAATAAGGATCGCTTTTCTTTGACTGCAAGATGTGGCATGGTCAATAATACCTATAATAATATGTTTTTCCTAATATTATCACTTTTTAGGGTTCCTACCCAAAGGGTAAAAACGGGACCCTATTACTGAGACTTCGCTGTCCGTCCGTCCGTCTGTCACAAGGCTGTATCTCAAGAACGGTGATAGCTAGACAGTTGAAATTTTCACAGATGATGTATTTTTATTGCCGCTATAACAACAAATACTAAAAATGAAATAAAATAAATATTTAAGGGGGGCTCCCATAAAACAAACATGTTTTTTTTATAAATAATGGCACGGAACCCTGCATGCGCGAGTCCGACTCGCACTTGGCCGGTGTTTACTACATGATAAGTAGAAAGATGGCTCACCACCACCCATACATAATGCATTATCTTTGGGTACGTACCAAACGTTTCGGAACGGAAAAAGCTGTCGACTTTCTTATTTCCTAATACACAGAATTTTGATCTTTTCAAGGTCAGAGTGAATAGGTATATCCTAAGTATGCATCCATATCCTCGATTAGACAATCGCTTACCATCAGCCGCGTTCAAGGTTAAACGTGAACTTACAACCTATAAAACAAAAAACTTGTATTTTTTTTATGGTTCTGTCAACCATAAAAAAAAGCTAGGTGTTTGACCACAGCTCACCTGATGTTAAGTGAAGGTGTGGTCGAACATGGTAAAGCACACCTTGCCTGGAATGGAACTGGCTCTCAAATGAGGCTGCCGGAACACACCGTTAGATGCTTGGCGGCAGATTTTCAACTTGCGTTCGGTAGCTAGCTAGCCAAGTACTAGAGAGTACGCTACCACCATGTTATGGTTTTCTCACGATGTTTTCATTCACCGGCAACTCAAGCTTTTTGTTGGGATTTGGACCCACGCCCTTCGGCATGCGAACCTACCGCGCTAACCACTGAGCTATCATCGCTACAAGTATAATATATAACTACAGAAATGTAAGTATGTATGTTTGTTTGAATGAATTTCGAAACGGTAATAGCGTATAACATTGCCTTTTTGACATTTATGAACCTAATTTATTTTGACATCTGACAAATTGATTTTATATTATATTAGTGGACGTCTCGCGGTTTCACCCTCGTAGTTCCTGTTCCCGTGGGAATACAGAGATAAAAAGTAGCCTATGTCCCCCGGGATAGTGAACCTTCCCAACGGTGAAAGAATTTCTAAAATTAGTCTAGTAGTTTCGGATCCTATTCATTACAAACAAACAAACAAATCTTTCCTCTTTATAATAGTATAGATTAGATTGTTTTTAATTATGTGATAGATATAGGTAATTAATTAGAATTGATTAAATAGTTATTATAATAATCTGCTTATTTACTCTGAATTAATATACCTACAGTATGTATAGGTAACCAATGAAACTATGCTAATAAAAATACTTAAAATTCTGTCATATCAGTTGGGGCTATCAGTAATAGTTGGGGCTTGCCTTAGTAAAATTTCAATAATAATATTCTTTATCGCTTCTGTTATGAACTCTCCATTACTCTTTGACCAGCGCCCGCGCATTTTATAAGCCAATAAAGGACGAAACACAATAGTTATTCCATCCGCTGGGTCAGTCTGGTATAAACGCGCGAGTCGAACACACGTTAGCGCGCGAAACAAATTTTTAAATTTCCAAATTTGAAAAACGTTTAAATTCAGAGCAATGTTGTTTTTCTTAACGGTTGCAGTGCTCCTGGCCAGTGCGAACGCCAAATTCTACACGGATTGCGGTAGGTTTTTGTTATTGTGTAATTATGTATGTAGAAACGTAATCATTGGCGTAATATGAACACGATACAAGTAGAAGTAATTATATCGCAGTTAGTCGACCATATGGATGTGATTTACAGTAATCTACGTCAAATAACAAAAAAAAACATTAATTTATCATTGCGATGTAGTAACTTTTTAAACTAATAATAAAAACTAATATGCATTTTTAATAAACTATAAATTTTATTGGCTTACTTTTTAAAACTACCATCCTGCATTTGTACTCATCTGAGGGTAGCTTTTTTATGGTTGATAAGCTAGGTGTTCAACCACAGCTCACCTGATATTAAGTGACGGTGTGGTCGAAGATGGTAAAGGAAACATCAAATGAATAAAATGCTTGATCATTTTTATCATGTGCTAGCGGACGCCTCGCGGTTTCACCTGCGTAGTTCCTGTTCCCGTGGGAATACAGGGATAAATGTATAATTAATTTAGATTTACTTGGTGGTAGATTTCCTTAGCAGGAGGTCGTCTAGGTAGGTACCACCGCAGTACCAGATATTCTGCCGCCAAGCAGTAGTGTGCAAACATTACTGTGTTCCGGTTTGAAGGGTACTGCAGCTAGCGAAATTACTGGGCTGGACTAACCATCTAGTCTCAAAGTAATGAGTGCCAAAGCAGCGATGCCCTGGACGTTGTTTTGTTACTCAAAGTTCTGTGTATCGCTGCAATGGTCATGGGCAGGCGTTATCTCTTACCATCAGGAGAGCGTCTCGATCGTCTCAAACTATTTAGCTAATAGTTTAGTTAAATTTAATTATGTTTCAAAATTTTTAGCATACTGTCTTATTGAATGAGGTTTATACCTATAATTGAGGCAGCACTTAATTTTTGCCAACCTTGTTTAATATGTATCAACTGTATTAGTAACTGCTTCGTTGGTATGACTATAAAATAAAATAAAATAAATAAAATATAAAGTAGCCGATATAAATCGGAGAATTTTTGAAATCGGCCCAGTAGTTTCGGAGCCTATTCATTACAATCAAATCTCTCCTCTTTATAACAGTATAGATAGATATGTACATTGTACAGTACACATGTAACAGCCAGACGTAATACCTATGTGTATAATTAATTGTTATTTTAGACTTCCATGTACTATATAAAAGTTGTTAAACACTTAAACACAAATTACGGCTATACTTTGTTTAAATAGCTTAAACAAACGTCATAATCATAATTTAGTGTTGTAGGTACGAGAATCCATTGTCTTTTGACCGTCGAGACGTTTACTAAGGAATCTGTTTTCAATTTCAAGCGAAGTATTATTTGCACAATTGAGCTAGAAACTACGGAAGGCAATAACATTTCTTTATACATAATTAAATATCCAAATAATTCAAATGTTTATAAATAAATAAATTGTATTTATCAAAATGTTTAGAGGAGGCTTCAGGTAGCCAGAATGTTGTTCTACTTTGGTCAAAAACTTAGCATTGCTATCCACCGTGGCAATGCTCTGACGGACTTTTAGATTGTTTTTTTTTTCTTATTCCTCCGAGGAGGATTTGGCGTCGCACTTTCTGTGCATTTGCCAGTGTCAAGTTTCAGATTTTTGTTTTTTTTTTTATTAAGTAATTTTATTTCAGGTACTAATTTTTTTTTTTAATAACTTTTTATATTTAGTATTAATTTCATATATTTTATTTTGTTTAATAAATATATGGTAACTGGTCAAATTAATATATTAAATAAATATTGAATTCAATTCATGTATTAAATATTACTATTCTTGGTATTTATTTGATTCTTAATTTTTAAATTTGTTACATTAGCTACATGTAAAACATAAATAATATAAAAAACTTAAAAAACTAGGGTGCCGCCGGCAGCGGGGCAGGGCTCAGGCTGCCGGTGGTTAGGACTGCAGAGTGAGGAACCTCCTCACAATGCGCGCCGTGTCAAGGATCACTGCCTTTTGAAGCTGACCCTTGAACCAACCGTCTAGCGAGAGTCTCTTAAATATTATTTATTATTATATAATAATTATTTAATAATCTGCTACTCGATTAATTAAGCGATCAAATGTTTTACATAGAAATAAGTCAAGTCACGCTAATATTATGCATGCGAAAGTTTGTGGTTTTTACATTTTCACACTGGTTTCAATGGCTTACAGAACTTTTAATATGTAAGCTAGTTTTTAAACTGCACTGCGTAGCCAATTGTATTTACCTAATCAAAAGGGTTTCGCTATACGTAACCAAGCACCACTTTTTCCATCCACTTTTTTTTTGTTTATTGGCCACTAGCGGACGTCTCGTGGTTTCACTCGCGTAGTTCCCGTTCCCGTGAGAACACAGGGTTAAAAAGTAGCCAATGTCACCCGGGGATAGTGTAGCTTCCCGGTGAAAGAATTTTTGAAATCGGTCCAGTAGTTACGGAGCCTATTCAATACAAACAAACAAATCTTTCCTCTTTATAATAGTATAGATAAATAACAACGATTGTTACAATCAAGTCAATATAACAATAAAAAGCGTTTTAAATTGAATTTCAGCTAAGTTAACAACTAAGTAATCTTTTCACTTTAGGAAATTTAAAATAAGTAGCAGGTAATTAACAATAAATTTAACATAAATAAATTATGTTTCCATATTATAACACAAAAATGAGTTTCCCGAAATATTCATTGACATAATAGGTACCTATATTCATTTGCCATTTGTCATTGACATAATACGAGTAGATATATTAGGTTGCCTGGAAGAGATCGCTGTTAGCGATAAGGCCGCCACTTGTGGCACTAGTTCATAAGGTTCTTTATTCTCTGTACTTTTTTCTATTTATGGTGCGCACAACAAATAGTTACCTATATCTATCTATCGTTTAAATGGATCGAGTGGTTTTTAAAAATCAACAAAAATCTAAAAACTTTTTTTTTTTTAATGATTGACAGGCTAGGTGTTTGACCACAGCTCACCTGATGTGGTCGAAGATGGTAAAGCACACCTAGTCTGGAATGGAACTGGCTCTCAAGTGAGGCTGCCGGAACACACCGTTAGATGCTTGGCGGCAGATTTTCAACTTGAGGGTGGTAGCTAGCCAGCCGAGTACTAGAAAGTACCCTACCACCATGCTATGGTTTCCTCACGATGTTTTCCTTCACCGGCAGCTCAAGCTCATTGTCGGGGTTTGAACCCACGCACTTCGGCATGCGAATCTACCGCGCTAACCACTGAGCCATCATCGCTACAAACTATACCTACATCGGTGATATTTTCGTTTACTCGGAAA
Source organism: Biston betularia (assembly GCA_905404145.2). Lineage (NCBI taxonomy): Eukaryota > Metazoa > Arthropoda > Insecta > Lepidoptera > Geometridae > Biston > Biston betularia. The sequence goes on along the minus strand of FR989874.1, from coordinate 1,938,033 downwards.
TCTTGCTGTTTCATTGGAGCAGTGCGTTTAGTTGGCCGTGGTCATGGAGTCAGATATTATATTATTTAGATATAAATGCTCACTTTCGGACAGGCTCAAAAACAGAAATAATCACGTTCGCTCGTTCATAAACTTTAGGTAATAGAGAATTATAAAGTCAATTTCAAAATTACCTATATGTATATATATTGTAATCGCAAGTGTAGGTAGTCCCTGCGAAACAGGTCCTCGCCTAGTGCAGGGACTACAAGCAACGATGACATCTATAAATAACTAATTTTATGAAATAAATTCTTTATGAAAAATTATCACACTAACACCTACGATTCTAGAGATTGAACACGAAGTTATGAATTAGATAATTTATCGTCTTCAGAGAATTGTCGCACGAACGGTATTATATTATAGAGGGCTAAATACCTGCATTTAATGTTAAACCGTAGATTAGAGGACGTATTCAAATGACAGTTTATTTGGAGGCTGTGGGCGAATTAGTATAGCTTAGTGTTTGTTGTGATGACGGGAAATATAATAACAAACATCTACAGATTTATTATCTCTTGAACATCTATAAATTTGCTTAAATTAAAGTGGGACCCATTCTGAAATTTGGAAAAATAAATTTACTGGTTTTTTTTTTAAATTAAGTGGTTAGTATAAATATCGTAAGACTTTTCATACAATGCCAAACTAAGCAAAACTTGTACATAAATACTGTTTTTTTTTTGTAAACACATGTTTACTTATACATACAGTACCTACATCCTCCTGCCTAGGACAAACATAAATGTATGTATGTTTGTCCTAGGTTGGAATCGAACCCACACCCTATAGGTATTGATGCAGATACACAGGACAAAATACTATGAAATAGGTACTTTTAATTTTGCTTCCGAATCATCTAGTGACCACGGCTAATTAACATGGCCCAAACGTTGAGGTAAAGAAACAAAACAAACTTCAAAGTATTCTGTGCGCGATAAAGTCCTGGTAAAAAATCCTTTTTCGATTACAGAGTTGGTCCTATAGTTAAATTGTTTACAATGATGAGAAAATGACCTCCTTCTGGCTTGATAATGACGTTCCGCGTAAACCTAGGCACTTTTACATTTAACACACGTCTCATTAAAATCACACATCAATCACGTCGTATGATTTGAGTCATACGATGTGTGATTATCGAATAAAAAGTAGGTACAAGTAGCGACGCCCTGCACTTTGCTTTGTTACTCATAGTTCGGCGTATCGCTACAATGGTCACGAATATATTATCTTACTGTCATGAGAGTGTTTTTCGGCTTAATTAACTAGCTGATGCCAGCGACTTCGTCCGCAATAACTTTAGAATTAGTTTAAGGAGGAAATGAAACATGTAAGAAACAAATAAGCAATATTCATGGATCTGACATCTGGCAATCTAACATCTGTTAATATGATATCTGTCAATCTGACATCTGTCAATCTGACAATCTCAATTCATCAATGATTTTTTTTTTATTAATTTGCCCCTTCGGACAGGTTAAAGCTATAGAGCCATACTGCCTTGTCTTAAGTGTTATTTCTGCTGTATCTTAGTTATAGTTATCGTCAAAGTCGTCTTTGTCAAGTCCAGTTCGTATCAGTTAATTCCAGTCATGCGTTAGTAAAGTAGTGGCAACTTTACTATAAAGCTTCGATGGAGTTTTGGAAGGAACACGAAAACTCATGTTTCACCACATTATTTCATTTTCCCACACTCGCGCTTGTAATTCGGCACTTTATGAATAAAACACCACCATTTTTATGCATAAACACTCGACAAAACACTAGTTTTGGAAAAAAATACAACGGAGCGACACGACTCTTTCCGCGTTCCCGCAGAAACTCCTTCATCAATGAATAAATAAGCTTTCAAACAAAAAAAATATGTCGTAAAAAGTATCATATATATTTTAATCCAGGTAATAGCTATGTGTAGGTATGCCAAAATTCATCAAAATTTATAATATTAGTAGGATTAAATTACAAATAACTGGTCAAGTGAGTGCCGGTCTCGCGCACCTAAAGGTTTCGTATAAACTTGTAGGTAGGTATGTCAATTGTTCGTCCATCATAGGAACTAAGAAAGCACCAAACATTAACTGAAATATATACTGGATTGAGTGACAAACACATTTTGCTGTTGAAAAACTGATTCAAAATTCAAGATATTTATTGCTTCCATACAGTACAAGATGTTATAAGTACCTAGTATGATACACAGTCAAATATGGACCCTGTCGGGCACGGCAACGTTTAGTCTTGTCCTGTTACATCGACATAGGTCGCGGTCAGTTTACCAAATGAAAATAAGTCTACAAATTTACGTTTACGGATGTTTGTTATAAGACGTTGCTTCTTTCCAAAAGGTTTTGACTCACTTGCAAGAGTCAAAGTATGAGGCATAAATGGCAGTAGGTATCAGTGTTTTGATTGTGTTAGAATATTTTTTTTACCGCTCCGAGGGATTTTCATTTTGAGGCACGGAATCCTAAAACTAGTATTTATTTTGTCGACATTCCGGAATTATCTAGACTCTCATTCTAAGCGAAGTCTTACAATAAAACAATATTACATTGTTTGTTTTGTTTTAAAATTTCTTTAATGTATCATAAAGTATGTAACAAGCATGTACAACTACCAGTGTGTATTTGGTCCTGGCAGTACAACCGTGTAAATATTATTATTTTGCGAGCTTAATACTCATCCAAAACTAAAAAAGTAAAAACTTATGTAAATAAAACGATAACATAAAACATTCAAATATAATTTGATACAGGAGCTTAAGAGATTATATAAACTTTGGAACAGTTATTATATTTCAAAAGGAAAGGTAGAAATATTACATTAATACGGTTCCAAAGTGAGATTTATGTATATATTATACCTACATATATGTTGTGCTAATAATGAATAGAAATGATAACAATTTCATGTAAAATGTTGGCGGGTTCAAACACCGATAGAACTGTAAGTAGGTCGGATACATAAGTTTATTGTTTTGTTTATTGATAGTTACGATTTTTCGTTTTATACTAAATACTTCGTCGAGACGGTCGAGAAGAGTATACAAAAATATTCTATTTTGGGGAAGAAAAAAAAAGAAACCTCGTGAAATAAAAGTAAAAAATAGTCTCAAAGTAATGAGCGCCAAAGCAGCGATGCCCCGGACTTTATTTTGCTACTCTAAGTTCTGTGTATCGCTGTAATGGTCATGGACATGAGTTTACTTGGTGGTAGATTTCCTTATCAGGAGATCATCTAGGTAGGTAGTACTAGTTATTCTGCCGCTAAGCAGTAGTGTGTAGACATTACTGTGTTCCGGTTTGAAGGGTACTGCAGCTAGCGAAATTACTGCTGTTGAGACTAACCATCGAAAGTCTCAAAGTAATGAGCGCCAAAGCAGCGATGCACAGGACTTTGTTTTGTTACTCTAAGTTCTGTGTATCGCTGCAATGGTCATGGGCAGGCGTTATCTCTTACCATCAGGAGAGCGTATCGTTCATCTCACTACTTTTACGTAAAAAAAGACAGTTATAAGTTTTCCTTCGTTATAACTACGAGTAAATAGTTCCGACCAAAGATTTATTTTCTTTGGGAAATAGGAAATATTCGTATTGTAAACCAGTGTTGAACGTGGCTTAGTAACAGAAATTTGAATTTTCAAAGTACACCGACCCACGATCATAAATTTGAATATAATAGAATAGAATCACCAATCCGACTAATATTAAATGTGAAAGTTTGGATGGATGGATGTTTGGTACTCTTACACGCAAAAATTACAGAACGGATTCGGATAAAATTTGGTATGGAGGTAGCTGAGATCCTGGATTAACACTTGGGCTACTTTTTATCCCGAAAACATTCAGCGGATAACACCGCGGGGCCAATATCAGCAGTGTGGGGAACCACACTGCCGATATTGGCCCCGTAGTACAACTTTGCTTAGTGTGGGGCTAGATGGCGCTGTGTGACATGTCCTACGTACAGTAATAATCACGTAGTCGATGCCAGCATTACCTACCAGCGCCCAGGGTGAGATTTCTATGGCGCCCCTATCTGCCATTGAAACCCATGCGAAAAAAGGCAAGGGATCTATATTGAGATATCACCCATCTTATAAAGATAGGTTTATATCATCTTAAGCTTAGAAAATCTCCCCACTAGCCACAGTGACAGCCCTGTTGGCTCATTGGTAGCTTATCTGCCGTTTACTATACTATATACCTTTAAGTTTTTTTCTATGTTTTATGTTTATTGTTTATTTTTTTGTATGTATGTATTGTAAATTATGTTGAAATGTGTTTTATGTCATAAATAAAGTGTTGTCTATTGTCTATTTAAGAGCTGAAGGGCGTGGGTTCGATTCCCGCTCAGGACAAACATTTTATGTATCAACATATGTTTGTTCTTTATGTATTATAAGTATACATTTACAAAAAAAAAGTATATATGTATGTATTTTATCAGTTATCTGACTTCCATCACACAAGCTCTGCTTAGTTTCAGATCAGATGGCGCTGTGTGTAATTTCCTACGATATTTATTTATTTATTTACAGTTGCAGGTATAGTGATCTATATTAGAAATGCTATCCATGCATTTAGATATAGCTCTTGTAAGTTGTGATCCTTGATAAAATTTAAAATAAAGACAGGAGAAAAATACAAGATCAAATCTAGCGCCCTGGGCGGTCGCACAACTGCGCTCTACCCTAACGCTGTTACTGCTCGTAGTATTAATGCGCCTTTCTAAACTGTCAAAGTAGAAACCTGCACAGGGAGACGTGGGAAAGGAAACTTGGTCTGGCAACATGCATTTAATTGGAATAGTTTCTCAGCAAGTGTTACCACCAAGGAATAGGTAGTCTAAGAAATTGAGACAAGCTCCCAAGGACTATAACACACTTAAAAACATACACAGCCACTTGTGTGTACTGCTGTACATACTTTTTTTAACGTAAAAGTAATGAGATTTCGCTGTGTGTAAAGTCCTACGATATCTATTTAAAAATAAATAAATATCGTAGAGTATTACACACAGCGCCATCTACCCCCAAACTAAGCAAAGCTTGTGTTATGGAAGAGAGATAACTGAATACATTTGGCGCCCATTACTTTGAGACTTTCGATGGTTAGTCTCAACAGTCCTGTAATTTCACCCAAGATAAATAATTTCTTTGCTAAAATAGTAGAATATTTTTGTGTACTCTTCTGGGCATAAGTAGATATAATTGCGCAATGTAATTTATATCAATAAGCGGACGCCTCGCGGTTTCACCCGCGTAGTTCCCGTTCCCGTGGAAATACAGGGATAAAAAGTAGCCTATGTCACACGGGGATATTGTAGCTTCCCAATGGTAAAAGAATTTTTGACATCGGTCAAGTAGTTTCAGAGCCTATTCAATACAAACAAATATTTCCTCTTTATAATACGAGTAGTATAAATTAACCAACAATCAAGTTAATCTTCTATCTTTTAATCATTTCGTTCCTAATTGTAGAAAAATATAAGTAAAGAGAAATAGCAAGTTTCAGTTTCCGTTCCGTTTCGTCCTACGTTTTCAATCATTCCATAGGTATACCTACTCACTTAGTAGCATAATTAGATATAAATACGGAATAAAATCTTTTGAAAGCAAGTATCATGGACTAAGTAATTAAGTCCGAATTTCTAAATTACTGTGCCCAACATAAATTCGTGTAAATTAATGTCTTTTCAAGTCTTAATTGATAAACAGTAGGACCGCTAAATGAGGTCACGGAAGTTCATACTTTCACAATTAGCTTGGTAAATTAAAAATTATTATTGCATTAATATTATTTACTTAACTACTTATTGTTATTAAATTATTAATTGACTTGCTTACTTAAATTACATTTTTTTTATATATAATTAATAAGCTTGCGTTTGAACGTGTTATGTTATTTTTTTTAATTATTGTAGAAAATGGCACGTTCACTATTAAATGTTTGCCACCCCGGTCTTACATGTTTATAGCCTAGGTATGAGGCGAAAAAGAGGAACCCTCACTACGCCAGCTCGACTCGCACTTGACCTTATTTGTCTACCCAAATATATATTATGATAGTCACATCTAAATTATGTTTTTTTTTGTAGTCATTATTTTTTTTATTCTCATTAGTAATAATCATTAAATTCCAATCACAATAGACCTACTTTTTACACAAAGACACGGTTGCTAAACACCGGTAGAGGAAAAAAGGTGATCATGAGTATAAAACGATGGGCTAAACATGTAGATAATGGTGGACAATGGCCAGTTGCAATTGCCAGTATTGTGACACAGGATATTATTATCATAGGGGCCTGGTCATAATACGACGCGACGGAATCGCACGATGGCAAGCTGATCAGTTGATGTCGATGTTTTGATTTACCACGGGACCTATGTCTTTTGTTACCTCAGACAAATAATCAAAAAGGTCCTAGTTTGTTACACTGTAACAAGGCTGGCTTCTTTTTTGTTTCTGGCGTCGCACTTTCGGCATTTGCCAGTGTCAAGAATTTCATACTTTTTTATTTTTTTTTTATTAATTTGTCCCATCGGGCAGGCTAGAGCTATAAAGCCATAGGTTTCGCGAGATAAAATCAAGTAGGTACCTACCTACAAATAAGTCGTAATCACAGTATCATCGTCTTTGTTTCCAGGGTCAAAGCTGGCATCCGTCGCGCTGGTAGGAGTGAGTGGATGCGCTGAAGACGCCAAGGAGTGTGTGCTTAAAAGAAATACCAACGCCACCATTAGCATAGACTTCATACCATGTGAGTGGATATGAATATGAATAACAAATCGTTAAGATTGTTATGTTATTATTGGAATGTATGTTTATGTTATAGTTATGTATTTTAATGTCAGCTATCTGTAAAAGCTTTGCTTAGTTTGGGGTTAGATGGCGCTGTGTGTAATGTCCTACGATATTTATATATTTATTTATATCCTCGTTATTTTCACACCGAGTTTTTGCTTGAAAGTGAACGCTTCTAGCGATCAGGTCATCAGGTACACGTAATAATATCTTTTTTTTTTTTGCAAAAATTATACTAAATGTTCAATGTTTATATTTAGTTTATTTCCGCTTAACCGTCGTTCCAGTTCCAACAGTGACGAGGAGACTTAAATTTAACTAATTTTACACTGCTTATTTATTAAAAACCCTAATCTTACTTAAAATCTAGAACTCATAAACTTAGAAATATTCTTAATTTGACAAATATAAAAAATTAAAACTACAAAAAATCTAATTAAAATAATCCAGAATCCTCCTCTCTGCAGTAACCACTTTGTCGACACGTGTTTCACCTCTACACGAGGCATCCTCAGGACGTGTTGACTCTTCGAGCGCTTGGTCGAGACTGAGACACTGACTGCGCTTGGTCGAGACTACTCGAGACTGACTTGATACTCAGTTTTTTGTAGTTTTAATTTTTTATATTTGTCAAATTAAGAATATTTCTAAGTTTATGAGTTCTAGATTTTAAGTAAGATTAGGGTTTTTAATAAATAAGCAGTGTAAAATTAGTTAAATTTAAGTCTCCTCGTCACTGTTGGAACTGGAACGACGGTTAAGCGGAAATAAACTAAATATAAACATTGAACATTCAAAATGAACTTCCGCAAAGTAACGCCTGAATCAATCAATTATCTAAAAATTATACTATTGTATAATTTTGTGAACAATAAAGACAATGATCAATCAAACCTAAACCGCAGCTATCACTATGGCTTATGACTGACCTACTAATTCGTACATAATTGCAGCTTCCGATGTGAAGAGTGTCACAACGGATGTCCACGGTGTAATAATGAACCTGCCGGTGCCGTTCCCGCTGCCGCAGCCAGACGCTTGCCGCGACTCCGGCATCACCTGCCCCTTGAAGGTAATACGACCTCACACAAGACAGCCTTTATTCTTCACACACATTGTTTTACAACATACAGTAGGCGTTTTGGCGGGAACGCGGAAAAAAAATATATAAATACTTGACACTGGCAAATGCCCAAAACGCGACGCCAAAACCAAAGAAAAAGAAAATAACACATTAGTACCTTCTTTCTAAGGGTCGTGAGGCGTTTAGAGGTGTCAAGCCGAATCTCATATAATCTCACATGGGGGAGTGTGGGAAAAGGCCTCGCCTCGTAATTTTTTTTGTATGAAACATGAAACAGTGTAAAATTGCTGAAAAACTAGGTTAAATTAAATAAGAAATATTTCTTCACTAAATTTAGAATGAATATTCTTTTACGAATTTTAGTAGTTTTTCAACTTTATTTTATACTATTTTTTTATGGTTGTGTAGCTAGGTGTTTGACCACAGCTCACCTCATGTGAGGGTGTGGTCGAAAGTGGTATAGCACACCTACCCTGAAATAGAACTGGTTCTCAAGTGAGGCAGCCGGAACACACCGTTAGGTGTTTGGCGGCAGATTTTCAACTTGCGAGTGGTAGCTAGCTAGCCGAGTGCTAGGAAATACCCTACCACCATGCTATGGTTTCCTCACGATGTTTTCTTTCACCGGCAGCTCAATCTCATTATTGGTGGTTGAACCCACCGCGCTAACCAACGAGCTATCATTGCTAAATTTGATGACACCTGAATTAACTATAATGATCGCTTATGTTACAGTCGGGCGAGAAAGCTAGCTACAGAGCGTCGCTACCTGTCTTGAAGTCCTATCCGCAGGTGAAAGTGGACGTCAAATGGGAGCTCAAGAACCAGGACGCGGAGGACCTCGTCTGCATCCTCATTCCCGCTAAAATTAAGTAAATACGTTAAGAATGCACACTGGCTTAGACGGAGGACTGTAAAACTTTATGTAGAACAAAAATAAAATAACAGCGGCTGATACCTGTAGATACATAATTCCATACATAAATCGGTACAAAGGTTATTGTCTAGTGTCATGGGATCTAGATGGCGCCACTTTCTGTGAGCGTTTTGAGTTAATTTGGCTTTACTTTGGCCACTTCGTATTAGTGAAGCGACACATCAATAGATGGCGCTACGTTTTGAGTGAGTTTTATTTTCGTTATAGAGACCCCAGAAACGTCGATCATAGGAACAGGATACGCCGTGCATGCCGTTTCTTATTGTATTTGATATGATTAAATATTTGAATACTGCAAACAAATTACAACTCAAAACTTAGAGAACTAAAAAAATGCAAACTCGATTTCGATACGTTGCCAAATATATTTCAGCGGAGTTTTGAAGTCGATTATAAGTATGATGCGGAATCTTTGATCGAATACTATAGAACACTGTAGAAACAAGATGTAGGAAACTCACGAACGATAGGTTTTTTTATGTTTGACAGGCTAGGTGTTTGACTTCAACCTACCTGAAATTAAAGATGGTAATCATGCCTAGCCTGTAATGGAACTCTTCCTGGAAATTAGTTCGTACCGACCTTCATGGACCGTCCGCCTTAATCGATGAAAGAGAAAACATATTTATTTAACTCTTTCCTTCTCGTTAGTCCGCACATAAATGGATTGTGTAAGATCACGCTAAGCCAGTCAGGATTTTATTGTAAGTTAATTCCGCATAGCTGTGATAAAGAACTATTTGCAGTTTTGAAAATTACGTAACAAAAATACATTTTATTTATAATAGGTTTTTTTTTAAATCATCACATTTTTATTTCGTTTAGCAGTTTGTTTTACTTATCATTTTACTAACTTTTTTTTATAAATTATTGTACGATATTTAGGTTTTGTTACACCAAAGTTAGGTAAGGTGGTTTTGTACAACTTAGGTGATATAATAAATTTATTTAACAACTTTTATGGTGTTTTTCTTCAACCAAAACACGACGAAAACTTCTCAGCATTCTACGGTATCACTGTGGTTGGCGGGTACATCGCGTAGGGACATAAACCTGTACAGTGAACTTGCGACCTAGGCGTAGGTTTAAGGGCACAATAATCACATTTGCACTACCAGTGTTCCGATCCCTGCCTAATCAAATTTGATATGATCCTACCAACGCTGCTTTGGATAGGTACTCTTTGCAACAATCAATTTACAGATGTTCTTGCCAGGAGGTCTTGTAGTACCTAGACTAAGTAAAAATGTTTTTCTTTCTTTCTTTCTATTACATTTAATAATTAAGTAATTTATAGATTTTCGAAAGAAAAATCTCATATAAATGACCATTTGTGTTTTACTTATGAGGGATTACTCACGCTTGATTATATCGGACACTCCGACTAGTTTCGTCCACTTCTGGTGGCCTTTATCATGGAGTACAATGCGCGCGCACTGCGGGCCGATGCGCCCCTCGGTGAATACAGTGGTTGGTGCATCGCGCCCGCGCGCGGGGTGGGAGCGAGTAGTGTACCGAGAAGCGCCGGCGCGCTCTAGAACCCTTCCTCAACGGAGTCCTCTACTGTGTCAGGAATATTCCATAGCACACAGAGCTCCCCGTGACGTGTTCAGATCCACGACCACTCCAGTAAAAAAAAAACAAGTAAAATGAAAATGTGTCAAACCCACGTCAGTTTTTCATAGTAAATTGACAATGAAACCATTTATCGTCAACTCGTTCGTAAGGATATAATATCTATTTAACTTTATCGTATGATGTTTAGGGATATTCGTTTCCCGCATGGTAAGTACTGTAAGTTCTACGAGTACATGTTTGAGTTTGATAAATCGCAATTGTGAATTCTTTAATTGTTATTATTTTTAATATTAATAAAAATTTAATAAAGTTAATAGGTCTTTTGCTTGTGGTCAATTCAATTTTTGTGCCCTAGCTTCTTTAAGCTCATAATAAGTAAATACGAAAAAAAAATTTGACCACAAAAACTAGTTTTTTAAAATAGTGGCGCCACTGTTACGAAATAAAATTGTTCGCATAATTATTGTTCAGAAGAAAACACAATCTAAGCTTAAAAAGTTTATTAAACATATAAAATATATTTTAGTCTTTAAATATCTGCTGTTAAAACTAAAAATCTTTTTCTTACAAACTATGCAAATCTTATAAATAGGTATAAATTTAATGCCGCGTGCAAGTGAAAAGCTATTTTAGTATAAAAAAGGCATAATTTTATGATCAATTCATTTGAGAACACTAATATAGAGAGTAAAAGTGTTACGTCGCACGGTAGGTATATTCCCAACCTCCCCCACAATGTTTCAAAACTTTTTTTTAAATACATAAATTATATTATATATTTGTATATATCATGGGTAGGTAATGCTAGAAGAGGTAAACCTACGTTCAACTTAACATTACACAATTCTATTTGGTAAAGTTGGAAAAGTGACAAAAACAAATTTGTATTCGTAGTTTACCCGTGTGCACTCTGTTCAATAAGTTAACAGCTTTTTAACAGCTCATACAAAGTTGACGACATAACTTTGTACCGCGTCTAGCAAAATAAATCTCACACAAATATATACGTTTAATCTAGCATTACCTCTTTACAAGGTTTAATAAAAATTGCTCTCAAGTTAAGGTGGTTCGATTTCCATACAATTTTTTTTTTTTTTTCCTTTTATGGACAAATTGAGCAAAATTTTGCAGTGAAATCACAGCTACTGGCATTTATTTTGGTCTTTATTTTCTGCTAATAATCTACTGTTTTAATCAAGTAATTGTGATTTACCGCAAATAAGGACCAAAATAAATGCCAGTAGCTGTGATTTCACTGTAAAATTATGCTCCATTTGTCCATAAATGGCAAACATTTCTTTGTATAGAAATCGAACCACCTTAATCTAGCATTACTTCTTTACAAGGTTTAATAAAAATTGCTCTCAAGTTAATGCAGCCTGTGTAAATGCCTGAGTGTAGGCAAGTGATATAATGCGATGAGACTTTTTTTCATATTATTTCTAAAACTCCATAGGAGTCACATATTTTAATAGTGAGATTTATCTCCGATACTTTTAAGTGTTTCTGTTTGAAAAATTAAACTGAAAAATCTTCAATAAAGGTATTTTTTTAAGTTTTGTGTTCGAGTGCCAACTCGCCTGAGCTTAACAATACGGTCTACGATGAAGCACTCTTAACAAGAATAAACCGTTTCTCTCCAACTCCACCCAACTCACTGGAGCTACTATGCCAGCGGCAGTTGGCTTGGGTAGACGCTAGCAGGGGGAAACGCACAATACACCCCAAGCGGGACGTCAGTGCAGGACCTATCGCCCCCACTTTAAATAAGAATAAGAAACCGTTTCACTCGTGACTGATTGTAACTATCGGGGACCATTTGGCCACCAAATTCTATTATAAAGCGGTTCTTATGATAAAAGTGAAATCAAACCGTTTTGCTTCTAGTTTTTGTAATATTAACCACAGTGGTGGAATTTTCATCAGAAGCGAATTTTACATAATACTATACTGATTATAAATCGACATAACATAGGGGCTGATGGGAATCAACCAACCTAGTGTGCAGTAAGCTTAAGTGTCGCCAATCAGTTATTTAACTGATTGGCGACTTTCTTATGTGGCGTATTTACGCCACATAAGAAAGTCAACAATTTTATTTCATTACTCTTGTTCATAATAAACGATTTGCAAAATAATGCACAAATTTAAATGCTTAGATAACCACCATAGATCCATACAATAATTATAACATTATTTCTTTAAAAAAGATACCGACTTCAAGAGGTGCAAAATTTATCAATATTACTCATCATCTGCAAGGTAGGGGAACCTATCATTTCCCCTTGTCATTGTACCCTGTGATATATCAACATATTTTTAGAGCTGGTTAAATAACTACAAAAGAAAAGTTAATAAAATTCACGAAATTAAACGAGGGAGTCATAAAGGTAATGTATATACGGTAAAAGTTCCTCCTTATTCGCGTTTTCATTATTTGCGGGTGAAAAAATTGGAACCCTGTTCCTGTATTCGCGGCTAAAAAATTCATTATTCGCGAACGAAATCGGTAAACAGAAAAGAATTGGGTGTCATCTTTTGAGTATGTATTTACTGTTGGTACGTACCGAGGCGGCTTTTATAAAAGTTGTAACCGAGTGCCACTGTATAAAGTCCATTGTCGAATACCTTATTTTGAAACGGCATATTAAAATAAAATAAATAAATATTGGAGGACATTTAACACAGCGCAATCTAGCCCCAAACTAAGAAAAGCTTGTACTATGGGAACCAGACAGCTGACAGAATACTTACATACTTTTTTTTTGTAAATACATACTTATAATACATACAGTATACACACCCAGACACAGAACAAACATCAATGTTAGTCACACAAATGTTAGTCCTGAGTGGGAATCGAACCCACACCCTTCAGCTCTCGAAGCAGACATACTACCAATGAACCAACAGGGCTGTCAAATTATATTATTATTTATTAATGCTACAGCCCAATATCAATCTGAATTTAAACTTTTCAAAAGCGACAAAACAAAAAAAAAACAATAATTTTTAAACCCTGGTTTTTAAAGCTGGTTTTATTTTGATACATATTGGTTCTTTTTTGGAACCTTAGAACGTATCCTCTACTAATTACCATTCCATATTCACGGTTTCTGTATTCGCAGCATATTTATGGAACGTATACCCCGCGAATAAAGAGCTTTTACTGTATATAAAATAAATACTTTCACCTACCGTTCTGAAGTCGGTTAATAATCATTTTTTCTTAAGAGAACTTTTACATTTACAACATAATTGCTCCTCTTTCTTACTCTTATTAAAATGCAAATTGAACTCACGTTTAAAAATTTTTCTATACATAGATTCTTTCACAGGAACAATATTATCTTTCGTACAATCGCTACTGTACATATCGTACATCTTTTTAATATTCAACTTCTTTTGTAAGTATTGTTTCTTTTTAGAAAACTGTTTGATGGGTTTCGAGTCTATTGTTGCGAAGGACATGATGTGTTTCCGTACTCTGTCTTTAATATCGTTTGGTAAGGCATGTGCACTCGCTTCATTATGTCCTCTGCCATCTGGTTTTGGTAGATTCGTTTCCGTTTTACTCAAATGGACATTGTAAACCGGTTTCTGTGAGATTGCTAGCGTACCTAAATAGAAGTTTTTGCAAACCCCATAACGCTCAGATCTGATAATGAAGTAGTATTTGAAGGAATGTTTTCGTTTGTGATTCTCCATTGGTTTGCTGTGTTTGATGTCATGCCGTTCTGTTGTGTTCAAGAGGAAATGCTTCTTTTCATTAGCGTTAAGAGAGTAGAAAGCTTGAAATACTAATTCTCTATCAGCGTCCGATATTCGATCTTTGCATTTGTACTTGCAGTTAGTGAGACAGTTTTTGGTGGTCTTGATCTTTCGTTCCGGTACGTATTTGCCTCGACGGCTGATGTATGCTTCTCCACGTTGATGTTTGATTTTGCGAACATTGCAAGCCCATGCATTTGGGTTCTGGGTCTCACTGCGAGGTTTTTTCTTCTTCGGCGGTGGTTCTGTACTCTCTGGTTGTGACAGGTTTTCTAATTTGCATCTGAAATTTCAATAGAAAAAACATAAATAACTTTGTATCCTGTCTAAAGAAAGATCAATGATAAGAATGAGATTTGGGAAGAGATGGATAATGTTTATCCATCTCTGTAATGTTAAATGTTGTCTTTTTTTTTATGTAAAAAGTAATGAGACAAACGAGACACTCTTTGGCTTACATTTGACTGCCATCTCACCTGATGATGCAGACTACGATGGAGCATGCTCATCCTGAAAGACAGTGACACAGACAGAAATTCTGTATCTTCTCAGGGCATTTTACACACATCCTTACAGTCATGCTTACGACTTGTAGCTTAATATAAATAGATGCAAACCCATTTAACCTTATTTGTTAATAAAAACTTACTCTTCATTTTTATCCTCAATAATAGGCACATCAGGATCCACCTTCGTCACAACACATGGGTCTTTTGGATAATCATACTGTCCATAGTATTGCTGGACCTCATTTACTAGCATATGCTGCTTGTACACTGGGACGGGTGGTAAAAGCATGTGGGAGGTTATCTGGAGCTGCGAAGTCAGGTCCGTATGGATAACCTGTCCCTGCATAGGTTGCTGCATTTGTAGATGATTTTGTGACATAACCAGCTGAAATAAAAAATATAATTATTTGTTATTGGAAATGTTAAAACTAATTAATTTGACAGCCCTGTTGATTTGTATTTGATGTCTGCTCCAAGATCTCAAGGATGTGGGTTCGATTCCCACCCAGGACAAGCATTTTGTGATATAAAACAAATGTTTGTTCTGTGTCTGGGTGTACTGTATGTACATATTTACAAAATAATATCTATTTAAGTATTCTATCAGTTATCTGACTTCCATAGCACAAGCTTTGCTTAGTTTGGGGTTAGGTGGTGCTGTGTGTAATGTCCTATGATAATTATTTATTTAATGCTTTTTTTCTTCTTAAGTCATTCATCATGTCTAATTAATCTAATTTTAGTTACTACATAATGATGTTTATACTGAAGATCATACACAACAGTGTTACCTGCCTGGGGAGCTTAATTCATAACATTTATTTGCGTATATAGGTATACAAAGTGCAGTTGGAAGTAGTCATAGATTGCCATATCCTGCCTTTTGGCATGCAAATCTTTGTCTTATAATTATTGTTTAACATTTTACAACACTTATATAGCTTTCTATATTTATATATGTGACCCACTTCAAGTGATTTTTGTCATATCAAGATATGTATAGTTCAGACTTGAACAGCAGGATGTAGCTAGTACTATGATTAATATTTTACAGCCTTACATGGTTCTGGTTTTGTGACATCATATCATTCTGCATAGATGAGACTGGTATATGATCCGTTGTCATAGTCTGTGGATATGGGACCTTCCCATGTGATGACAGTGATGGATGGGTGATATGGATGATCTGAGGGTTCTGGAGCTTGGCGTCTGATGTTGGAGGTTGGTGCTGGTACACTTGCACCAGGTGCGGGATGTTCGGCGGGCCAGGCTGCATCGGATCCATGTTGAACTGAAACTAATGTAAGTGGACAAATAAGCAAAAAACAGCAATGAAAAAAGGTAATTAATTAAGTGAGTTAAAAAGCAAATAGCATAAGTTCGAAAAGACTTCAATTTAATTATATTATTACTCCAAACTTAATTAATCTTATTTTAGCAAGTTTGGTTTTAGTCAGTATGGTATTCTGCTACATAGTGATCACATTGTAAATAAATACTGTAAACATACTGGACTGCCTTAAAAATAAAAGATGAGTCATACAGTGTGTAGATTTAGTTTTAATATCGGCTTGTCCTCTATAATTATCAAGACATGTAATTAGAAATTTAAATTTCGTGCGACTTGAGTACAATTATTTTGTAGAGTAATTTTAAATTGCAGAATGTTAAGGAATTTAATTAAATAACACAAAGTGAAAGGTCATCAAAACACCTTGCAACATCCTCGATTGGGGCAGGGCTTTATCCAAATAATCTAAATACTTACTTTAATGTTAGCTTTCTAATTTCCAATGTTTGGCACATAGAAAATAAACTTTATTTACAAACAAAACACTGAATATGCCACGGTTCCATCTGAAATTTTAACAAAATGGATCACACCAAGCTAGAACTTTTGCAAACAAAAAGCAGTTTCCATAATATTTTCTGATTTACGCAGAAATAATAGAAAATAACATTAACGAAATGAGTCTATGTTATACAAAGCGTATAACGGAGCGCATGTAATTTGACGTTTCTAGTGATGTATAAGTCCGGTAAATAAACCGGTTTTATACAATTATTCGTCGAACGAAGTATTATCGTAACAACTGTTAAAAAAAATAAGAAAACTTTTATTTTTATTTTGTTTATTTTAATAAAAAATACAAAATATTTTTTAGAAAATAGTAAATAATTTACATTTTCATACACTTTGGTTATTGCAACTAAATTAGTTCGTAAACTGCTACGTACATATTAACATCCTAACAACATACAAAAAAGTTTATCAAAACATTAAATGCTTGCCTTCTATATAATGTGGAATATTAATTATATTACACAAAAGTACAACCGAATATAAGATAAATACAGTGTTAAATTTTGTATTAGCAAATAAATTCTGGCCTAACAACAAATTCTGTAGTTTTTTGTTGTTTCTAATATACTTATAAATTGGTCGATAAAAGGTATCATTTACTTTGATTTGATTTGTACTTAATTGGCACAGTACTTACAATAAAGTCTATAAAACATTATTTTTTTTGGAATTTATTTTCCAAAAAATTATACACGTAATCATACACAACTAACATAATAGCTCCACCTGGTCCCAATCGCAACACTTTGGGTAAAAGTCCTTTATAGAGCGCCCGGAAGCTGAAAAGTAAAACAATTACGATTAGTTGAATAATTTAGCATCGATAAAAAAAACTTGCAAAATAATGACAAAAGTCATTTTAATTAAATCAAACTGTAGTTTTATAGTAAGAAAAAAAATACCTATATTTTCTTACTTTTAAACTAGCAACGAATAAACATTCATCGAAATTGTTTGCGTATGTTATGGCAATGGGTCGTACAAATAATTTTATCAAGTAACTTGATAAAACAAAAAACTAGACTTGACAAGTAAGAAACTGATTTCAACTAGTTACTGTTAGTCGTGAATAGGCTTGATATAAAATTGCTAGTTTGAACTTATGTATGTACGGAAAACGTTAAATTTCTTTAGCATAAATAAAAAAAAATCCTATAAATTTCATCAATATTGAACTGAATCAAATGATAAATAATTCAACGGCATTAACTGCGATGAATGTAAGTTTGAATCAATGACACGTAATATTTTGCGTTATAGTCGAAGTACCTATTTGATTTAAAATAATCAATCAATTATTTATCTATTTGACTTAATTGAATGTGAGTAGTATAATTCCAAAATGCACTCTCACTCTCACTCAAGGATAATCCTTACAGATATCCCAATAAATATACTACATTTTAGTAACATCTATCGATTTTATGTCAAAACGATAATATTAATAAATCACAATAGATTGTATCAAAACAGATAAGAGTAGCTATCAAAATCAAGTAGTTACTAAAATATCATGTTGATACAGAAAAAATAAACAGTGCAAGTCAGATAGGTACGTTATTAACATTAATTACAATCACTCACTAATAATTTATTAACATTTCAAATATCACAGTACATGACCAAAAATCACTACAGAATAATTAGATTCAACCGTGTATGAAATAAATTTTGAACTTGAACTTTGATAGTCGATTTGAATAAATTGAAGTAAGATTGCAATCTAGAAGAATAGCTATCTACTAATCTATATACACAATATTTACACATGCTGTATTTATTCTATTCTAGCAGATAAAGTTAAGCAACTTATCTAAGAACAAACAAATATCATAGGAAAATTTTAAATTACGTTACATACAAATCCACTTGTAATTATTGTCTTGTAAAGTAAATTTTAGACGTAAGTGATAGGTATTTTTTCAGGTGTAGGTACACTATCTTAGTTTCCGTGGATTGTTTTTGAATTCTTAGCATTGCATTGGTTCCGTGTATTACTTGATTCACTTGGCATACTGCCAGAATTAATGCTAAATAGATCGTTTTGCACAAAGTTGACGATTATATTTTTAGCAAAAGGTATTTCGCGAACAATGGGGTCAGTGTTTTATTTTTGCGAATGAACTTGCAGTTTCTGATCATCGAGTCTTAGCGTTTGGTTATTACCTATACTTTACCATTGCTAGTATACTTTATATCCTTTGTCTATGATCTGAGCTTCTTAATTTAATGTTTGGTTCCAAAGGATTATAATGGTCAATAAAGAATAGAAGAATTTTGATTGGTTATTGCTAGCATTTTCTTTTTTTATAATACGTTCTCTGACTTACCCTTCTTCTTTATACACTAAAACAATAGCTCCTGAAGTAGAAGAATATTTAATAACGCCGGGGGTTGGCTGTGGTCCTTGAATTCTACTCTTTGCAACATCAAAAGGTATGTTAATGCAGGACCCTAAAACTCCTGACGTAAACCCAATCGCAACTTTCCGCCCGAATTCTAAAAGCGGATCCTGGAAAATTTAATAGTAAATACAGAATATTTCATTATCTTTTGGCCTGACAACATCACCATAACAATATAAGATAACATGCGATACTATCATTTCAATGTTATCAAAGTAATAAAATTGAGAGTAAACTGGTTCCTTGTACACTTATAAAGAAAGTATGTACTCGTATATATCATAATTGCTCAGTTTTTAAATACATAGAAGTATTTTAAACTTTTCCAAATGTTTGTGGTATCAAAAGGATAATCATGCTGAAACAAATTTTATAAAAACCTCATATTCAGGAACCATTCCTTTCACACTGTGGTAAAATCCAAAATAGACCATATTAAATACGCCATTCCGTGCAATTGTAGCTGTAAGTCCCTTATTTAAGCCCTTTGACCCGAGCCCATTTTCTCTAACAATTTGTCTTGTTACAGACCATGTGCTAGGCAGCTGACTTGCTAAGGCCTTATTCGATTGCAAGGTCACTTTGACAACCTCAAATGGGTTAACTAGAATTGCTTCTGTAATACCAGCTCCTAATCCAGCTAAAGAGAAAGTCTGAAAAATACATACATATTATCCTATTAATTTAATCATATATGATTAGCTGATACAAAAACAATATTATATTAAACAACAATTGACACTGTTTTTTAAACTTTCTTTCTCACTATAATAGTGCAGTGATAAGACGACAAGGCAAAGTTGATTTGGTAAACAGTAAAAGAGATACATTTTTATCTATTTCTTATCAGACTCTTGTTTGATATTACTTTTAGTACAAAATAAAATGAATAGTTATGACATAATTTTAAGAATATGATTTTTACAATTAAAAGGTAAAAATTTACTAACCAGTGGAGTTGGTGTGTTAGACCCAAACATAAATAACTTTTTGTATTGCTCAAAAGTTGCAAATTTCACAGCCCGCTTAGGTGTTTCTGCTAATATAGGTGGCAAAATTCCTTTCCAAAACGATGTGAGACCTTCATATTTGTACATTTTCTTCATACAATCTAATATACCATTATAATAATGAGGATCTGAACTATTTAAGCCACCCCTCACATTTGATTGTATTTGTAGTCTTGTTTTCACCAAATCCAAAGGATGCATAATGCAAACTTCAACAAATCCAGCACTCCCACCAGCTCCAATTTGCATGGCAGCTTGCTTTAATAATTTTTCAATGTCAGCCATTTTTATTTATAACAGTCAACTAATCAGTAAAGCAATAATATTTCAATTAATAAAATGTTATCTTCTTCTGGGGAGCCACATTACTCAAACCAGCAGTAGCACCAAAACACAACTGCGCTCAACTGAGTCTGTGAGTCAACACAATTTCACAAACTACAAAGTAGTAAGTAAATAAAAAAAAAACTTAGTAAGGAGGAGCTTGCTTTGATTTGAGGAACAAATTCGATTCAGTAGAAAATTATCCGGTGTTTTCCGGTTTTTAATATTAACTTAATGTCAAAACTAAATTGACATGCCAATTCATTTCATTTGTCATTGCATGCGTTTGCGTTCTATTCTATTCTGTCCGCCTGTCAAAATCTTGATGAAAGTGTTGATTTTCATGAATAATTTCCGTATATTTTTCAGCAAATACCGTCACAATAATAGTTATTTTCCGGACCCGAATCAATCTTTCAAATGCATAATCGTATGTCTTGTTACTTTCATCGGTGATAAGTTTAATAGAAGCGATGTATTTAGGAAACAATATGCGTCAATAGAGTTCACAATCGCTCGCGTACTCCCATCCAAAATGGCAGGAACAAATTTGCAGTTGTGAAAAATGATTTTTTAAGTGTTTTATGTAGTGCAGTGTGGGTGGACGGTGTCCTGCGCGCGGAAATGTGGACATAACGTGTACAATGGGTTCTCAGACTCTAGAGATACTGCGGCAAGGCGTCTGGGCATCGTTAACTGGAGGATGGTTCTATGACCCTCATCAAAATTTGTTTTGCAACACAGTACACCTGTATATCTGGTTGTTCCTACTATGTGTACCGTTTTCTGTGTACCTGGTGAGTGTGTACTGTTTATTTACGCTTTTATTCTGGCGTAAAAAGAGGTTAGAGTAATGTAACAGGATCCAGGTCAAGTTGTTTACAACATTGTTTTGCTCTAATCATTTTGAATCCTGATGGTCAATGCCCTCTAAAAGCCTCTTATGAGACAAATTGACTACTGTTACATGCAATAACAAGTTAGCTTTCAGGATTAATGTTAATATCTATTTTTATCCTAAGGTTCTAACCTGTAGCTAAATAAAATACCAAAAACCTCTGTAGGTTGTTCAACTGACTCATGATACAACTTGTCTGATAGCAATTGGTTTTATTTAATTATGTTATCACATACTTAAAATATGTAGTATACAAATATATATTTTTTAGGGAGAGGCCTATACCCAGCAATGGGATGAAGAAGGCTCTGGATGATAATGATATATTTTACGTTCGACAGGCTAGATGTTTGATAGTTATATGTACAAACTGGGGCCATGGATAGCCTGCTGTGTGCACTTACCAGGTCTGCCTTCAGGAGAATAAAAAAATAGAGCAAGTGTTGTGACACTGTAAAGCCACAGTTGAAACTTAAGATTGCTGCTAGATTGCATGAGGCAGCTTCATCTTCATCCAAGTCATTGCAAAGTGCTGACTGTCTTTCATCATTCACAACATTTCCATCTCAGCCACTAGAGCTACTACATATGTCAGCAGCTCAGAACGTTGCGGTACTTTAAGGAGCTGGGTTGGCTCGGGTAGATTCTGGTAGGGGGAAATACATCCCAAGCAGGTGCTCTGCAGCAATGTCTGTGCTCTTCACCCCCACATTTCGAAAAAAAATAGATACTTCTGTAACATCTCAATTAAGATGCTAATGTGGTTTGTAAATTGACTATAAATCGGTTAACATAGTATTTTATTTGAGTACCTATATTGGAGTTCTGAGGTGTAGTTGGAATAAATCACTGAATAAAAGCAAGTTAAGTATAAAGATTTGAATAGAATGAATTTAAAACAAGCTATATTTATTACAAAATTAGTAATTACCTCAATGCTTAAAAAGTTGGTATCAAAATACAATCCTGCCATCTCATTACTTTAATTGGTTGCGCTCACACCTTATAAAAGTACAGACAGAAAGCAAGGGAGAAGTGTAGTTCTGGCAGAAGCTGCAATGTTTTGTGCAAGTGTCGATCTGTGCTTCAAACAACCAGCCTCCATGTATGACGTAGATCCTCATGTGTGCAGCTCTGGTATACTGTTGTCTCTCCAATTATAATTATGGTCTTTGAAATAAACTGTTCTTCACAGAGAGACGACAGCACCCTTTTCAGGCAGGTTATTCTAAATATTTCCTTAACAACAAACTGTGGTTTGATGAGCTTAGCTTATGATTGAAATTTGAAATGCAGATAGATTTATACCCTAGATTAAAATTTAGGTTAAAACAATCAAAACAGAGTTAGTACTTTATAACACCAAACGTGTAAACGTTAAAGTTGAGGTAAATTATAATTGGCAAATAGTCAGTGAAAAAATCTACATTGTAAATTAAATTTGTTGTTTAATATAATTCAACTAAACATTTTCGTAAAATTTAGAAAATTACGTCAAGGTTTATCGTTACCCGTCCTACAGTTTTAAAGCAAGTACAATAGGCTAATAATAATGATGCTGAGGACTCCGGAAATGTCTGAATGTGACATACCTTTTTTTTTTATTAAATAGCCTTGCATTTGACTGCTAGTCCACTTGATACTAAGTAGTCCAAAATAAAAGTTTCATCATCAACAACTGGCTGATATTAGCTGCAATAATTTTTTTTTTTGATTTGCAGTATTTCCCACCTGCGAGTATCGGCTGGGCAGTGTACTGTGCTCTAGTAGCGTTGCTGTTTACGTGTTTAAAGCTGGTCAACCACGGACTGCACCATATGTACGACACGAGTGAGTGCTACGTCCTCGATCCAGCGCCTGCTGATCAAGCTAATGAGAACAGCGCGTGAGTACTACATCTTAAATTTTAAGTTTAGGGCCCTCACATACAAGAGATAAAATGGCATCATAAGTATATTGTGTTTTAAGTTAAGTACATGAAATTTAAGAAAATAAAAGAACAATTTCCTTAAATAGTAAAATGTAATACATTTTTATGCGGGATAAGCCTATGCACTGTTAGTTGAGAGTAAATGAGAAAAACCCTTGTCCCACGTCAACTATATATGAACAACAGGAGTATGCATTTTTTAATATACATCACCAACTGCTAAAGAAAGCATTAACAAGATTGTGTGATACATATGATTGTTTCAGGCCAGGGGAAGGCATGGAGATGTCTAGGCTGCGGCTGCGCGCGGAAGCGCCTCCTAGCGATAACGACTCTGTCACCTCACTCGAGTATCACAAACCCAACAATAGCACTATAGGTACCTACTACACACATAATACATAGAAATGACCAATTTCAACATAATTTTGGCATTAGAATTATTTGGTTTTATTATTTCTATAATTAAATCTAATACTGATTAATGTCATTACAGATTTAAAAGTGGATGTTCATCGTAAGAACAGCTCTGAATCGAGCATAGAAGATAGCGCTATGTCCACCAAGCAAGCCGAGGCTTCTGCCTCCACCAAGTCTGACTTATGTGTAGCACAACCCACTGAACTTCCAGGCCCTTCCAAAACCCGTCCACCGAATAGGAGCCGGTCAAAATCCGGTCACAGAAGAGAAAACAGAACTTCCAAAAGACGAACGCACAACGCTAGAATTGACGAGCTCATCGTCGAGGCAGGGCGGAACCCTAGACTACATTCAATGCAAGAAAACAATCTTCCAGTTCATATGTTGGTAGACGAAGGGCCGTTTGCTAAAGTCAGCAGACGGTATCACGAATGCCCACACCGTAGAACAAGCAATAGAGATTTTTACAAAGAATGGCTTTATTTAGACGCTAACGAAGCAGCTGGTGAACCTTACCAGTCCAAATTCGCTCGGCAACTTAGTTCAGATTCAAAGGATAATTCAGAGCCGAGCGTCGGACCGCCATCGCCGAAGAAAAGGATAGCGCATAGACGACGGTATACGAACTATCCGGATGAGAGTTGCACAAAGTCAGCGATGGCTTTAGCGACAGCACAGTCTTCCAATATGAGGCGTAATTCAAATTCTACCATGTCGACCATACAGTTACCGCTTCTAAATTCCACAGCACAGTTAGTGTCTCATATGAGAAGGCATTCGAACAATGCAGATACGGGATTTTTTGCCAGTGTTGAATTGGGAGAGTACATGATGGTAAAAGCTGAAGTGCCTTCAGGGGATGTGGAGAAGAGTAAAGGGAAAAGCCCAGGAGTTCGACGAATAAAAAGCGCAGCGTTAGAAATAGGTTGCCCACCGCCAAGTGTGTCGAACTTGTCACCTCATCCAAACAGTGCCGAAACAATTGGCGGGCAAATGTTGAAAAATCCCAAAAGCGCCGTCATTCCTCCTCCCAGTAAATGTCTGACTCGAGGTCCCCATTTGAATCTGTATCCTAGAAACGATAATGGGGAAGGTTGTAGCTATCCCTACTTAACGTATGGTTCAGAAATAGTTTATCCTATCGCGGAAATATCAGATGAAATGCAGACGTCGCAGAAGGAGACCGATCTAGACTCGAGTGGCGAAAGTTATAGTGATTACGATGACGAAAAGCAGTTCCGAGGCTTCGATTGGGATCCCGAGCAATCTATAACGATTCGTTCAAGTGATTCTGATTACGAGAACAACGGCTCTCGATCGCCACTTCTCGATCGAGCCACCGACATCCGAGTAGTTAGGACTAAAACACACGATTGTAAAGCGCACTGCTGCGAACGAAGGCCTGCGATCAAGCACGCTCCAGACTGTCCCCACGAAAAGAGCAAAGCGGTACGTCTAAAAAAGATACCAAAACCGGAGCCACAGTATGAGCCAAAACGACCAGAACGACATAATCCTTCGTGTGAATGCAAAACTAGCGCCAACGTTCTATCCGCCGACTATTTCGACAAGGCAAGTGCGAGTTCCAAAGATTTACTCATTGAGAAATCAAGCTTAGAATCTAATGAAAATCCGGACCAAAGTGATAAGAAAGCAGATGAAAAAAAAGTAGTCGAAAAAAAGCTTTGGGACCATGATATTTCAAACACTAGTAGTAGCAGCGATGCCAACGCAGATAGGCCTCCAGAAGAACAAAAAATTGAGACTGAGCCGACACCGGCACCCGAAATTGAAGAGGCATATGACAGCAAAAGCGGAGACGAAAGAAGCGTATATAGCTTAGACTGGCTTTTCGAAGAAGCGCCCGAGTCTTTGAGTTCCAAAGAAGAAGAAGCGTGTGCGTTATCGGAAGACGTATGCCATAAACTTGCCACCGCCTTAGGCGAATCGTCATCAAATGTTCCAAAAAACTTAGGAGCCATACCAAAGCAAATAAAAAACTTAGCGCGTTCGCGAGCTTCATCCCAGAAGGAGAACAAGAAGAGAGATTCTAAAAGGGGTAAAGATGAAAACCAGAATGAGGAAAGAATTCTCATGGATGCGGTTGAAGCTCAGGCGGCTTTGGTGCAAGGCTTAGAATGTTTGTTCGCTGCGACGAACGCGAATACTGTGGTGATGCCACCTCTGAACAGAGACGAGCGTTCTCGAAGTCACCGACAAAGCTTACGAGGCGAACGAGACAATGCTCAGAAAACCAGAAAACGGTCCATTGAAGAAATGGCGCAAACTACAACAAATACGTTATTACCGACTTCTATGCCTTTACTAGCGGCGTTTTTAAACTCGCGAGTCGATTTCGGACCCTGTTGCGTGCCCCCACACGTATCTAATGAAAATGGGTCACCAGAAACACCCCCGACTCCTGAAGAAGGCCCAAGACTCAGACCTTTGATGGATAGAAATCACAGAAACCGAGTCAGGAAAATTAAGCGCTCAACTCGACAACGCAATAACCCGTCGTCACAGTATAACGCTGCAAAGAAAAAAGAAGCAGCACCTAGCAGTGCGGGCAATGATTCATCCAACGTCCATTTTGCCAAATCATTTGACGACACCACTGATGGGGCAATACATTGTTTCATGGACGAATATGGAAATTGGATGTCTTATACTTTCGATAAGAACAGCTCGGGACGGGCTCAGTCTACGTCTGTCGCCCCCTTACCAGATAAAGAGGAAGGCATGAGGATTAACAGAGTAAAACCTTTAGACAACACAGATAACTCCCAAGAAACTGCCGGTGAAGGTAGTTGCGGATCGCTGGAATCAGAAGCCGGGAACAGCGAGAGTATAGCCAAGCCAAAACGAGGAGACAGCATAGACCAAAGCTCTTCAAATCAAGGCAGCAACAATCCTCTCCTGTCGAGTAACAACAATGTATCAACCATAGTTCCTATAACGACTAACAGTACGAATAATAAAAGGTTTTATGTCTTCGATGGAGGGACAGGAAGCCATGATCAGCCAAGATCTCCCGTTGCTTACGTGACTGATAGTTTATTAGAACAGATAGAGGCTGAGAGGCAGTCCCGTATGGGGCTTCCTAGTATGCACATCAACTTCCTCCTAAGCCAGCAGAGGGCACAACAAGCGCAGCAGCAAGTGGAAAATACAACCGCGAACATACCTAGTCTCATGCCTTCAATAGGAGAGGAAGAAAGGAGGAAATTCTCCAAAATGATAGACGACATTAAGAAGGCAAATCAGCCTAAACCAAAGAGCTACTATAAAATGAAGATATCAAAGTGCTTCGAAGTCAAAGTGACCATGGACAGGTTGAAATTAATGGCACTGTTCGATAGAAATTTGACATTTAGAGAGACCTTTATAACAATCATTTTGGCGATAATGGTCTCGATTTTGGGGTCCATGGTTCTAAATTTGGGTTTCTACAAAGATATATACGCATTCTGGTTTTGTTTCATCATGGCGGGCAGTCAGTACTCTTTATTGAAAAGTGTTCAGCCCGATTCCGCGTCACCCGTTCACGGATTTAACAAAATGGTCGTGTTTTCGCGGCCGGTGTACTTCTGCCTTTGCTCAGGAATACTATGCTTAGTTCATAGCTTTCTAAACCAAGCCGCCCCTGAGGAAATCCATTCGAGAAGCAAAAGGAGCACCGATATGACATCCTTGACAATATATGGATTGGAAATGAACGAAAGAGATTTTTTATACGTAATTCAGGAGATATTATCTAAGTTTTTGCTTTTTTTCCCGCTCGCATTCAGTTTGGGATTGTTCCCACAAGTGAACACTTTTTGGATGTACCTTTTGGAGCAAATAGATATGCATGTGTTTGGAGGTAATGCGACAAGCAGTTTGACAGCCGCGATGTTTTGTATAGTCAGGTCGGTAGCTGCTATAGGTGTGCTATACGGATTTGCATATAGTGGATTAGTTGAAGGGAAGAAATCTCAACATCAGAAGCACAACATTCTTTTCTCAATATTCTGCGGTCTTCTAGTCCCAATAGCTTACCACTTAAGTCGTAGTGCGAGTGACTATACACTAATATGGAATCTAATAAAGAAACATTTATTACCACCGGAATTTTACGCAATGCATGCTCCAGAATGCACGCCAGAAATTGAAAAGACCGAACCAAACACAAACACGCTAACTGACGACAAAAAGAATAACTCTGAGAGCAATATATCGAAACAGAATTCTATAGGGAGCTCTGCTTCCAAAATAAATTTTAGTTCGGAGACTAATATCGCTAGAAATCAAAAAAGGTCGCAAACTTCAAGCATCAGTTCTTTAAAAATGGACCCTAGGGCTGGCGATACAATGAATTCTACAACGTCTTTGAAGACAGATCCTGTGGATGAAGACAAAAGTCTGGATTCGAGTGCTAAGATCAACAAACAGGATCCTACTGACAGCCCTGACGATGACATGGAAGATCCTTTGCCTAGGAAACTGCAAGCGACCGTGAATGCCAGGCTGAAGAATGACGTCATAGTTTGCACGTTTCTGGGGCTGTTTGTATTTGGATTGCATTGCACGACCGTCTTTACAACGCTGAGGCCGCAGTTAAATACGGTGAGTTAATTTTATATTCCCGACCTTTTCCCAACCAGTGGATTTCAATCAATGTTTTGATTCTAGAATTATGTAGGTCTCTTTTTACGTCAGGAGCAAATTTTTAGTGTATCGAACTATAAAAAAATGGACTGCAATACAATGGTCATACATTCGTCTCATAACTTTTAAATGTAAAAAAACCTACCTTTATTTAAAGAATTTATCTCTATTTCCTTAATAGCCGAATCCGAATCAGTCCTGTTTTTGTAAACTGTACCGCTGCTTTAAAAAAAAAAACTCGTTTCCTCACGATGTTTTCCTTCACCATTTGAAGTCACCGGCAATACGCACATAACTTAGAAAAGACAGAGGTGCGTGGGATTTGAACCAGGATTGGTAGCCAGGCGGTTTCCCAACAAGGCTGCCGACAATCTTGAAGCAAACACATTATCAAATGAGCTAACAAGGTGGTCGAACTTATGTTGTGTATTTGTGATTCAGGTGTTATGGATAATAGCGGGCACTCTAGGCTGGTGGCTTCACTACGTGATCCCGCAGCTCCGCGCGCAGCAGCCGTGGCTGTGCCTCGCGGGGCCCGTGCTGCGCGCACACGAGCACGCCATGTTCGAGGTCACGGACCCGCCTCGCCTCATGATCTTTGAGAAGGTACGTATCGCCGCCTTTCTTCACCGTGAGCCATATGCCATCAGGTTGTTAGTCTTAACAGCCTTGTAATTTCGCTAGCTGCAGTACTCTTCAAACAGGAATGTATACACATTATTGCTTGGTTGGTGGCAGAATATCTGGTATTTTTTGCATGGTGGTAGGGTACTTTCTAGTACTCGGCTGGCTAGCTACCACCCTCAAGTTGAAAATCTGCCGCCAAGCATCTAACGGTGTGTTCCGGCAGCCTCACTTGAGAGCCAGTTCCATTCCAGGCTAGGTGTGCTTTACCATCTTCGACCACACCGTCACTTAACATCAGGTGAGCTGTGGTCAAACAACTAGCCTGTCAACCATAAAAAAAAAAAATAATAATACTACGGGTTTACCTAGCTAACGTTGCTAACGTAACCGACATTTACAACCTATGTCATCAAAAATAAACAAACCAAAGATCCCACCACCTCTTGGTGCTTTTATAATATTGGTTTGACTCCAAAGTGAAATAAAAGCAAAAGTAATTTAAAAAAAAACGAAGACAAAGTTAAAGTTGTTCGTAATTCTTTTTTACAGATCTTCGTGTACCTTTGTTTCTTGGAGCGGAATGTTTTGTACCCGGCGGTGGTGATCGCAGCGACCACGCAGGACGCGCCAGCTATCGCGGAGAAATTCGGGGACGCGGTCGGCGCACTCATTATATGCGTGTGCGCGTTGAAATGTTAGTAGATGACTTCTTTTCTTACTCTTATTTATTTTATTTTATTGATATTAGGGAAATTAACAGCTAGTTTTTTTGGTAGGTAGGCTAGGTTACCTATGAAAATATATAAGGCCAATTAAAAATTTCCACAAACAATTCAAAATATACATAATTATATGTGTACGGTGCGTAGATGCACTCATACTCTTACTGTTTGAAGAACGCGTCAACAATTAACCGCCTAAGCTGCGCGACAGACGTATTAAACAAATCAATGTCGTGCAGCGCTGCGAACTCATTAAAACTGCGGCTCGCTCTCAGTACGTATGCGTTCTTATTTTCGGTATTGCACTTTTGTGCATTCTACCAGTGTCAAATTTTTTAAAATTTTCAAGTGCTTATCATGATAAAGCCAATTGAAATAAACTTCAGTCACAATCAGTGTCATATAAAGAAACTCACGTTCAAGTTCAGTACATGCAAGTTTTTGTAGCGATGATTGCTCAGTAGTTATGGCGGTCAGATGTCACGGTGAAGGGCGTGGGTTCCAAGCCCAACAATGGGCTTGAGGAAACCATGTCATGGTGGTTGTGTATTTTCTAGTATTTGGCTGGCTAGCTGTCACGTTTAGGTTGAATAATCTGCTGCTAACTTAATGGTGTTCTGTTCTGTTCCATACTATAAGCGCGAAAGTTTGTCTGTTATTTCTTCACGATGAAACTGTTATTTGTTATTGATATGTATGAAAGGAATGCCAATAGCTTATGCCTGAGATCAACACGGGTTACTTTTAAACCCGCAAATAGCGAATAAAAAAGAGGAAGCTAGCAGAACTGATATTTGATTTCAGGTCTTCGTCACGCGTACTCGGAGCCAGACTCCCAGTACCTGATCCTGGTGTTCGCAGTTCTCCTATTCCAGCTGGACTTCGGCACCCACAGGATATCAGAGTCTTTTCTCGTTGATTACTTCATCACCGCCATCATGTTTAGCAAGGTCTACGAGTTGTTGCTCAAGGTAAGTCGATATGCTCTATCGTTTGGGATCACACTTGAACATGTACGTAGTGTGTCGCGATTTGCTCGTCGTCATAAATGCGAAATGTGTTTATGACGACGAGCAAATCTAACTAACTAAAAGTTAAAAAAACTTTGGGGAAGTTCATAAAATTCCAATTTTTTCATGAACACATCATGTCTTGAACAGTCAAAAGCCTTTGATAGGTCACAAAATATGTTTGCATATCTATTAGATTCATCCAAAGATTCAATGATAAAGTAGATTACATTTCTTATCGCCATTTCAGTCGATCAACCTTTTCAGAATCCAAATTGAAAAAGACAGTAAAAAGATAGATATAACTCTTTATTGTGCACATCATAAATAGAAAAGAGAGAAGAAAATCGTTTTCTTCAAAAAAAAAAATCAACTATTCGAGATTTGATAACAGTTTCTAATAATATTTTTGACAACGCTGGCAAAATACAAATCGGTCTATAGTTGCTAATATCTAATGAATCCCATTTTTGAAATGCGGTATCACTCTCTCTCCCTTTATTATGTCCACGATGAGGACGTCGTTGGGGACGTTAGGAATAAACCATTTTCCTTACGAGCACCTCACTCGATCACTGCAACATTATTTATGCGGAGATATAATGCTGGGGGATGCAGTGCAAAAGGAGATTGCTTCGGTAAGATCCTATCTTTAATCTTTAGTCCTTTGCATTCCAGGCAGTCCAACTGTGGAACGCGCTATCTGTGGCCATTAAACGTGCTCCATCGATCGCTGTTTTTAACGAACAAGTCAAACTTTTTTATCTTTCGCAGCTATAATACCTAATTGTTGTTACTTGTCGCTTATTTCTGTATATATTCTCAGAATACAAGTATTTATTTTATTTCTAAATAATAAATTAATTTTATATATATTAGTGTATTTTTAGTTACCTATTTTATGTATTAGGATATATTATTATTAGAGTGTAGATATAAGTATTTATGTTATAGTTATATATTATCCTTTGTGCATATCCTCGTTATTGACACACCCCGTATTTTTCTTCCTCTGATCCTGTCCGTCCTACGGTTGCCTGGAAGAGATCGCTTTTAGCGATAAGGTCGCCAGTTGTTACACAAATTAATTAATTTTATTTCTTCTGTATTGTTTTTTTAGTGTGTGCAATAAAGAGTTAATCAATCAATCAATCAATCAATGATCCATTCTCCTCACCATTCACCAGCCTGTAATCGCGCAATGACGCTTATGAAGTTACTTAAATTAATCTTTATGTATAGCAATGTAAAGTGTTTTTTTTTTCCGCAGATCCAGTTTATAGTGACTTACATAGCCCCGTGGCAGATCACGTGGGGCAGCGCGTTCCATGCATTTGCGCAGCCTTTCTCGGTACCGCACAGCGCTATGCTGTTCC
Source organism: Biston betularia (assembly GCA_905404145.2). Taxonomy (NCBI): domain Eukaryota; kingdom Metazoa; phylum Arthropoda; class Insecta; order Lepidoptera; family Geometridae; genus Biston; species Biston betularia. The sequence continues at coordinate 1,906,067 of FR989874.1, read as the reverse complement.
TACAAGCCGCCATGTCTGCGTTACTGTCGTCGCCACTCACGCCTGCTTTGGGTAAGGAAACAAGAATTCATTAGTTATTTCAAAAACTCGAATGCGAGGTTTTATTTCATACTAGCAGCTCGCACGGGAAAACAAAACTCGATTAACAATATAAATATAGCGTATGTCACTCAGTGATAATGTAGCATTATAATGATCAAAGAATTATTCAGATCGGTCCAGTAGTTTCGGAGCCTATTCAATACAAACAAACAAAAAAATAAAAGACGTGTGGCACTCGGAGACTGCCGCGGTAAAGCTATTGCATAGCATTTTTACGCCGATACAACCAATGCCACCTAGAGGCGAGTTGCTGAACTAAAGAGACAAGCGTGATATATATATATATATATATATATATATATATATATATTTTATTTTTTTAATGGTTGACAGGCTAGTTGTTTGACCACAGCTCACCTGATGTTAAGGGAAGGTGTGGTCGAAGATGGTAAAGCACAACTAGCCTGGAATGGAACTGGCTCTCAAGTGAGGCTGCCGGAACACACCGTTAGATGCTTGGCGGCAGATTTTCAACTTGAGGGTGGTAGCTAGCCAGCCGAGTACAAGAAAGTACCCTACCACCATGCTATGGTTTCCTCACGATGTTTTCCTTCACTGGCAGCTCAAGCTCATTGTTGGGGTTTGAACCCACGCCCTTCGGCATGCGAACCTACCGCGCTAACCACTGAGCTATCATCGCTACAAAATATTTCAAAAAAGTCATTAAAAGTTCTTCTATTCATCGATAGATGGCAAAACTAAAAAGTATCACCGCTGTGCCGGTGGGAGTGGGGGGTGTTAGGTTATTTTCGTTACGGAATTTCTGGATTCGGTCTCCACGCTCAAGGCCCGCGATAGAAGCTATGCAATAGCTTAAAAATAAATCTTTCCTCTTTATAATTAGTAGGATTCATTCTGCAACCCGCTAAACAGTGGAATGCGCTACTCGCAGGTGGTGTACTCAAAATATTTACAGATGAACTGATTTCTTATTCATGATTTCAGAGTTGGTTTTTTTTTTGGATAGCACTGTCGTTCCACACAGTTCTGTATTACCCTGTTTATCTTGGAATCACGGGTTAAACCGCGGGTCGTACCAAGTACATTTAAGAAAACATAAGTTTTAGAAAATAATGTGTCAATTATTTTTCTGTTATATTTGCAGGTAGTGCCATATTCATGACGTCATACGTACGTCCTGTCAAGTTTTGGGAACGGGACTATAACACCAAGCGTGTGGACCAAAGCAACACCAGACTATCTTCACAGTTGGAGAGAAATCTGGGAGCCGGTGAGTATCCAGTTCAGGGCATCACTGCATTGTCGCTCATTACTTTGAGTCTTTCGATGGTGTGTCTCAACAGCCCTGTAATTTCTCTAGCTGGCACTACTGCTTGACAGCAGAATATCTGGTACTGTGGGGGTGCCTACCTAGACGACCTTCTGCTATGGAGATGGACCAACAAAAAAAAATACATCGTGATCCATCCTTAACCGTAACATTGATTAGCATCATGCAGGATTTGATCAAACGCGAACCTATTAAGTATTTTTTTTTTTTTTTTTTTATAGTAGATAGGCTTGCGTTTGACCGCCATCCCGCCTGATGTTAAGCGAAGATGCGGTCTACGGTGGAGCACGCTCGCCTAGAAGAAACCGATTCACTCGCGACTTGAAGGTACCCGGACTATATTCATTGGGGAACACCCACTCGGGCAGCTGATTCCAATGTCTAGCGGTACGCATGAAAAAGGTGGAATCAAACCGCTTAGTATTGAAGTATTGAAGTGTATGTATTATTTATGCCATTTTTTTGCTCAATTCCAGATGACAACAACTTAAATTCAATTTTTTACGAGCACCTCACTCGATCACTGCAACACTACTTGTGTGGAGATCTGATGCTGGGTCGTTGGGGTCCGGTGCAACAAGGAGACTGCTTCGGTAAGATCCTATCTTTCATCATCCATTATCATCACCATTTTCCAGCCCGTAATCGTGTACTGACACGTAGTACAAAGTGATTTTAGTTACTTAAATTATTCTTTACTAGCTGCGACCCGCGGTGTAACCTGCCACATGTTTTCGGGATAAAAAGTAGCCTATGTGTTAATCCAGGGTCTCGGCTACCTCCATACCAAATTCCATCCAAATTAGTTCTGTAGTTTTTGCGTGAAAGAGTAACAAACATCCATCCATCCATCCAAACATTCAGATTTATAATATTTGTGGCAACATAGTATAGTACATTTTCAAATTTCTATTATAGTAGTAACTATCAAGTTCTGGTACCAATTTAAATCATTTCTGATACTTTAATTGGATAAACTGTTGGGCCCTAAAACATAGTTTGTAGAAGAGCTTTTGGCTTTATAACACTGTAGGTTTTGTAAAGGTTTTGTTTTGTTGGTTTTGTTTTTGTATAGCAAATGTTTTGACATTTGAATATGCGTTAATCTTATATAACCATTTTTACCCGACTGAGGGAAACAGGAGGGCTATAATTTTAGTAGTTTATGTATTTATGAAAATCGTAACAAAAAACAGGTACCATGCCATATATATGGTTTATAAGAGGTAACAAGCTCTAAAGAGATCAGATAGATGTGGTTAGTGATATTATTTTATACTATTTAGAGATTGTAATTGGTCAAAATATATTTTTTAGTTCTGGCATCGGACTACCTAAACTGCCTGGTGCATATCGTGGAGATGGGAAACGGTCTGGTTTCCTTCCAACTGCGAGGTTTGGAGTTTAGAGGGACATACTGTCAGCAGCGGGAGGTGGAAGCCATATCGGAAGGCCCTGAGGAGAGCACTGGTAAGTTCACCGCTGGTAAGTGACTTCAAATCTTAACAATGAGTTTGAGCTGCCAGTGAAAGAAACCATAGCATGGTGGTAGGATACTCTCTAGTACTTGGCTCGCTAGCTACCACACTCAGGTTGAAAATCTGCCGACAACCACATCACGGTATCATCCGGGAGCCTCACTTGAGATTCAGTTCCATTCTAGGCTAGGTGTGCATACTATCTTCGACCATACGGTTACTAAACATCAGGTAAACTGTGGTAAAACAGCCTGTCGCAATACGACCGCGCTAGCCACTGAGCTATCATCGCTCCAAAAGTCGGGATAAATTGTTCTTTAACAAGTTAAGACATGACAGATAAATAAAACATTGATGTCTCATTTATGTAAATTCACAATTCACAAGGAACATCAACTCACCAGTTTACCATTAGCCGGAATAACTCTGTCAAGTCAAGCTGTCGAAGATTATAATGACGCAAAAGATTTCAAAAAAATTTAACAACCCAAACGAAAACAGTATTATAAAGACGAATTAAAAATTAATGTAAAGTATATGCGCATTATTATTGTACGTGATTGTTGTTTGTGATATGATACGAGTATGCCTTTGCCACTTAGGGGTTTTTCGTATTAAAAATATGTTTGTATTAACAGAAGGTGTTTGCACGGGTCTTTGGTGGTGCGGCGGTAGAGTATTGTCTCCCGGTGCCGCCTGGTCGCTGCGTTGGCTCGCGTGGCAGCTCGCCTCTGCACGATACGTACTGGAAGGCTACAGTGTTACAGACAACAGTGCCGTGTCCATGTTACAAGCTTTCGACTTTAGGAAGGTTCTTCTCACCTACTATGTCAAGGTGAGTCGGTAAATCAGTGTCAAAATTAGCTCGAAGGACCACATTTTGGAAATAAGACTAAAAATGTTGAGGTTTTAAGTATTTTGTAATTTACTTTCGTGAATACTAAGAACTCTCAGACGTGCGACGTGCAAATTTCTTCACGATATTTTCATAAATTAGAAGAAAAACTGAGGTTCGTGTCGTGGGATTTAAAATCGATCGTGTCGAATTTAGAACTTCGATATTGGGATCCAGACAGTCTCCTAACATTGGAAGGACGGCAAATATATCATCAATGAATAGATATTTTTTATCAGTATTGTACATCATATACATCTATACAAAATGACATTAAATTATAACACAATAAACAAATGACATACAATCACACAAACGAACACTGACAATTATAATTTGGACAAGAGAAAAATAAATTACCATTTTTAACCACAGCATCAGATGAAGTACGATTTTTTTTTTTAATTTACTCCGACTATAATTTCGGCCACATCCGTTGGCCTTCTTCGAGGAGACAAAACAAAGAAAAGGTAAACTATAGTCAGCTTTGTCTCTGTAAAGAAGACCACCGCATATGACTATAGTCGTGAGCATCCGATGTAATTAAAAGTAGTCACGCAAAAGTAAAACATTTTTTTTTTTCGTAGAGTATTATCTACTACACGATTCAGTCAAGCAAGTTGGAGGAGTGGCTTGCGTCCCCTGCGCTCGCGGAGGCTCTCAAGCCGATGAACGAACGCAACTTCGTAGACTTGGACCCCATCTTCAACGTCAACCTGGATGAAGATTACGACTTCAGAGCCTCGGGGATTACCAGGTAATGTCACACTGAACTCACTGAAAATCTTACTTTTCTTCTTTTTTATTGTTTTTGGTGTAACACTATGCATTTGCCCGTGCCAAATATTACGATGTTTTCAAACATTGTGTGAAAAATCAAGTTATTTAAGTCTTAAGTCACATAAAGTAAGTCAAGGTCGAGTCCTGTTATAGTAAAATGGTGACTTTACTACAGTCTTCGATGGAGTTTTGGAAGCAACACGAAAAGTCCTGTTCCTCCATATTATATTACTTTTCTTAAACATGCTTGGAAATTTGAGCATTTTGACAAACTGCGAGATAAATCGAAATTGCCGTACTGCGAGCAGCGGCCGGCAAAAGTTGTATGAAAATCCATATCTGTCTTGTTTTAGCGGCCAAATAACATTACATGGAGAACTCATATCTGTCGTGTAATTTAAAAATCGATTGATATGTTAAATGCGTGCGAGATACACAATTACACATACATATATGGTAAAGACTTTATTGTACGAGGACGCGAGGCCCCGGGCGGTTGCCCTGCTTGCCACCCCCTAAGGCCGCCACTGCTTATGAGCTTAATGTATTGTTATTTTTTTGCAGGAGTCGTTTCTGTGCGATCTACCAGGAGTGGATCGTACACTGCGTGTCGCGACGCGGCGCGGCGTGGCGGCGGCGCGCGGCCGGCAAGGACGCGCACGTCGGCACGCTCTGCTTTGCGCTCAGCCTCGTGGGGCGGCGTGCACTTGCGCAGGCGCAACACTTGGCTGCCTCCAGGTCTGCAACTAAACATATATCAGCATCATCATCTCAGCCGTAGGATGCCCACTGTTGGACATATGCCCCACCCAATAATTTCCAAAACTAAATTGACTGATAACTCTTTATTGTACACGCTAAAAGCGATCTCTTCCATGCAACCTTAGGACGTATAGGATCAGAGGAAAAGAAGACGGGGTGTGTTAATAACGAGGACATTGCCATAATAAAATTATATTATATAAATTGCCGTGGTGGTAATAAGAATTGTAATATTATTTATGATTTTGATATTTTTAAATATGATTGGTAAAATTACTTGTAACTTTGGTGTTATTAATAAAAGATTTGTATTTGTACCCCTCTCATAGACGCGGTGGTGATCAAACGTGGGGCTGTTCTTTTTGTATTGATATTTTGGGAGAAGTTATTAACAGTTGTTTACAAACGCACTGCTCCAATGAAACATCGAGGTTTCGGAGTAAACGAAAATGTCATCGATGTATAAAATTTTTAGACTTTTGTTGAGTTCTTTAATCGATCGATTTCGATAAAATTTATATGGAACCAATTGTGAAAAAAAGAGTTTGCGTTTTAAATTTCATTTAATATATTTGTTTTCGTAAATTGTTTTTGTTGCTGGTAATTTGTTATGTTTGTTTTGTTTGACTGACAAGGGCTCACCGGAAGACCAGCGCTGGTCATACCACTTAGTATGACCAGTATTATGCTGAGGTGAGCCCCTATTTTGTAACTGTTTGTCTCTGTTTGTTGTTTTTGTGTATTCTGTGGTGTTATATAAAAAATGATAATTTTCTTTCATTCTTTCTTTCTTATGAGTCGCCTCAAGCGAGCAGTTCGAATGTAAATAGTGATTTTCTTAATTGTGTGTCTGACATAGATTTTCCCCCATTGCAGCGTGGAATTCTTCCTATACGGTCTCCACTCGCTGTTCAAAGGGGACTTCAGAATCACGTGCGCGCGCGACGAATGGGTGTTCACCGACATGTCGCTTCTGCACTCTGTGCTCGCCCCCGCCGTCAGGATGGCGCTTAAACTGCACCAGGTCAGAAATATTTAAACAGACAAACTTATGAACCATCATACTCGTCATAATAACGCGTCTAAGAAAAGCTCGAAGGACCAAATCGAACCTGAAAACACCGCTTTACCTCAAAACATTATAGCTAATATGCCATTTTGCAATTGGACAACCAGGAGCTCTAAATAATACATTCTGGGTGCCTTCAAGTCGCGAGTGGATCGTTTTGAGGTGAGCGTGCTCCATCGCTCCATCATTTACCTAGTATAGCTGCCAACGAAAACCAAAATTGATTTTATTTGTTTATAACCTACATAGAATTGGTTTTTATAGTGGTTAAATTAATATAGAAATAAATTTGGTACTACTTTGTAATATTATCTATCTATATATCTATACTATTATAATGGGGAAAGATAAGATTGTGTGTTTGTATTGAATAGGCTCCGAAACTACTGGACCTTTTACAAAAATTATTTCACCGTTGGGAAGCTACACAACACGATGCCGCTCGTAATCGCCACATGGCTTATAATGATTTTAATAATTTATACTGTAGGACCACTTCATGTTCCCCGAAGAGTACTGCAGTAGCGCGGCACTGCATGCGGCGATATCGTCGCACGCAGCTCGGCTCGTCATCTGCCACGAGGCGGCGCCCGCATGGCGCCACAACGTGCTGCGGGGCGCTCCGCATCTACTGGCGCTCAGGTAACAGGAATCAAATAAAAAAGCCTTTATTTCCCAATTCCCTTAAGTAACATTGAAGTGGCAGTGGGCAGGGCACATAGCACGCAGAACTGATGGCCGATGGGGCTGCAAAGTTCTGGAGTGGAGACCACGGACCGGCAAGCGCAGCGTAGGACGTCCACCCACAAGGTGGACAGACGACCTAGTAAAGACCGCAGGAACGCGCTGGATGCGAGCCGCTTCCAACCGGTCTTTGTGGAAGTCAATGGGGGAGGCCTATGCCCAGCAGTGGACGTCCTACGGCTGAAATGATGATGATGATGAACATTGTAAAATTTAGATGATAGTCCTCATTTGCGGTAATCTGTTTATTGGGATATGGGCAGTTCCATGGGTGAAGGCCCCCTCCAGTTTCTCCCACTTGTCCGTCCTTTTCAATATTCTGCCAATCATTGTCTGCTGTATCTGTGAAGTCGTCAGCCCACCTTCTCTTCGGTCTGCCTACTCTTCTTTTTCCTTTTGGACCTTTCCACTCTAGTATTGGCTGTCCATCTACCATCTTTGTATCGTGATACGTGGCCAGCCTATTGCCATTTCAGTTTTAGGGCTTGCGTGAGGGCATCGGTTACCTTGGTCGTAACACCAAACTATTATTTCAAAACCGGTATTGTTAATAATTCCAGTATTTTAATTCAAAATCATGTTTAATCCGACTAATATTAAAAATGTCAATATGTCTTAGCAGGAAGTCGTCTAGGTAGGTACCACCGCAGTACCAGATATTCTACCGCCAAGCAGTAGTGTGTAAACATTACTGTGTTCCGGTTTGAAGGTGACTGCAGCTAGCAAAATTACTGGGCTGTTGAGACTAACCATCGAAAGTCTCAAAGTAGTGAGTGCCAAAGCAGCGATGCCCCGGAATTTGTTTGCTACTCAAAGTTCTGTGTATCGCTGCAATGGTCATGGGCATGCGTTATCTCTTACTATCAGACCGCATCGTTCGTCTCATTACTTTTACATAAAAAAAAATGTGAAAGTTTGATGGGTGTTTGTTACCCTTTCACGCAAAAACTACTGAACGGATTTGGATGAAATTTGGTATGGAGGTAGCTGAGACCCTGGATTAACATTTATTAACCCAGGATTAGCGGGTAACACCGCGAAACGCAGCTAATAATAAATAATTATCAGCGATTATTACTTTATGGTACACTAGCTGCGCCGCGCGGTGTTACCCGCTACATGTTTTCGGGATAAAACGTAGCCTATGTGTTAATCAGCTGCCCGAGTGGGTGTTCCCCAATGAATATAGTCTGGGTGCCTTCAAGTCGCGAGTGAATCGGTTTCTTCTAGGCGAGCGTGCTCCACCGTAGACCGCATCTTCGCTTAACATGTTAAGTTTATGTTTAGATGTGATAAATGTGTGTAAAATAATCACAATGGTGTGGCTATTATAAATAAAAAAAAAAAAAAAAAGAATAACACAACTATGTACATTTATGGACATTTCACACAGCGCCATCTAGCCACAAAACTAAGCACTATGTACTATAGCAACCAGACGACTGATAAACTCCTTTTTTGGAAATAAATGTAGAACACCCAGATACAGAACAACAAAATAATTAAATAAATAAATAAATATCGTCGGACTATACACACAACGCCATCTGGCCCCAAACTAAGCAAAGCTTGTGTGATGGAAGTCAGATAACTGATAGAATACATATATACTTTTTTTTTTTTTTTGTAAATACATACTTATAATACAGAACACCCAGACACAGAACAAACATTTGTTTATTCACAAAATGTTTGCCCTGAGTGGGAATCGAACCCACGCCCTACAGCTCTCAAGGCAGATATACTACCAATGAGCCAACGGGGCTGTCCGATTATGTATACATCAGGCGGGATGGCGGTCAAACGCAAGCCTATCTACTATAAAAAAAAAAAGTAAATATCCAGAGCCTCTGCTACCTCCATAGAACAAACATACATCTAAACTTTCACATTTATAATATTACTGGGATTTAATAATGGCGTAATGTATCTTTACAGGCACGTGATGGATGAAGGCAATGACGACTACAAAATAATAATGCTAAACAAGCGCCACCTAGGGTTCCGAGTGATCAAGCTGAATCGGGAGTGCGTGCGGGGACTGTGGGCTGGCCAGCAGCAGGAACTGGTCTACCTGAGGAACAGGAACCCGGAACGAGGGTCCATACAGAACGCTAAACAGGTGAGCACTGACGATAGATTGATCGATGGCAAAATGACGAGATTCAGTCCGTAAGCCCGTTTTATTTGTAAGGTAGCCGATTTGTGAAATCTTTAGCGTACAGTCCCAGTAATATTATAAATGTGATAGTTTGGATAGATGGATGAATGGGTGTATGGATGGATGTTTGTTTGTTACTTTTCAAAAAAGTTTTTACTAATGAATATTTGAATTTTCGATGGGTTCTGTCTCTGTTCTCAGTGGTTGCGTTTGGTTTACGTTGTCTCTATATTGGGGTCAATTTTAGTCGTAGTTATTCAATTTAATTTAATTTTAAAGCTACTAAAATATTGTATGTCCATGAGGACAAAACTGTTTAAAGTGCCTATTGTAAAACATTTATCACCTTAAATTGTAAACAATAAAATATTTAATTTCATTTCTTTCAAACACTACTGAACGGATTTGGATGAAATTTGGTATGGAGGTAGCTGAGACCCTGGATTAACACATAGGCTACTTTTTATCCCGAAAACATGTAGCGGGTAACACCGCGGGGCGCAGCTAGTATTTAATTAAAAGTTGACATAAGAAAAAATTCTCGCAGAATAACCAGGCTAATAAATTAGTTACTCAAACGTGTTTCTTTCCTATCAGGCCCTCCGCAATATAATTAATTCGTCGTGCGACCAGCCTATAGGCTATCCCATCTACGTGTCTCCGCTCACCACCTCGTATGCGGATTCTTCGCCTCAGCTGTGCACGCTGCTTGGCGGAGCCGTCACCGTGTCCGCGGTGAAAAGGCATTTCCTACAGCTGTGGAGACGGTGAGATTTATTCTTTACCTATTCATCCATGCTTCTATATCATCCATACTCCATTGTAGATGTAAAAGTAACTCTGTTTGTTTGTCCGTTACGTTTTCACGCATAAACTGCTGAACCAATTTTGATGAATTTTGGCATGATAATATATGGGACCTTGGAGTATATAACCTTTATTTCTAGGCTACTTTTTTATGCGAAAATAAAGGGATGGAAGTTTGTATGGGGAACGAATAATTTCTCAAGTAAGATATATAAAAAGCAATTACATTTTTACTTTTGATAAGTAACGGATCCTATTCTAATCCATCCAAGAATTCAACACAAGAAATTTTATCAAAATCAGTACTGCCTTTTTCAAATTTTTGCGAGACTTAATGCACTGAAAATTATTTATGTATATATATATTTTATATTAGCTGGCCTCGCAGCGCCACCTACCGGATTACAATTTAATTTAAACCATCAAGGAAACTCAGAATTACATAGAAATTTTTATCAAAATCTGTCCAGCCATTTCCGAGCATTTGCGAGACTAGCGCATTTTTGTATACTTACATCTAGTTTTTTTTTAATTCTGTACCTTTTTGTGTAGTATCCGCCGGCGTTGCGGTGAGGGCTGCTCGTCCGGAGGCGCGTGCGAGGCGGCCGCGGCAGAGGCGGGCGCTGCGCCCTCCGCGACGCCGCCCCATAACGCCCATAACCTGTCGCGAACTTCTTTGGGTATGAAATTTTCAACTAGTTCTAGTAATCTCCCTCTAGATGGCGCTGTCCGTAATTACATCTATGTAGTGCCATCTATCGGGAAAAACAGGCAACATGCGATACCAAATCAGTTAACTTTGCTACGGATTTAGTTCCGAACTTGCTAGAAAAAGAACTTTGACGAAGAATTGTAGCGATCTCGCAACTTTGAATAAAAAATCTGAAAGGAAATCATTGTCCTCTGTCCTGATGGTAAGAGACGTTGAATGTCTATGACCATTGCTGCGATACACAGAACTTTGAGTAACAAAACAAAGTCTAGAGCATCGCTGCTTTGGCGCTCATTACTTTGAGACTTTCGATGGTCAGTTTCATTAGTAATGTCGTTGCAGTACTTTTCAAATTGGAACACAGTAATGTTTACACACTACTGCCTGGTGGCAGAATATCTGGCACAGCAACGATACCTACCTAGACGAACTTATTAACTCTCCTATTAAAACTACTTTTTTTTTAATATTTATATTTGGACTCTAACTTTGGTTACTCTATTAGTTTGGTAGTAGTTTTGCTTCGCAAGCTAAAATTCAAAGGTTTGATTCCCACTCAAGGTAAACATTGGTTTGTAGCGATGATAGCTCAGTGGTTAGCGCGGTAGGTTCGCATGCCGGAGGGCGTGGGTTCAAACCCCAACAATGAGCTTGAGCTGCCGGTGAAGGAAAACATCGTGAGGAAACCATAGCATGGTGGTAGGGTACTTTGTTACTCGGATGGCTAGCTACCACCCTCAAGTTGGAAATCTGCCGCCAAGCATCTAACGGTGTGTTCCGGCAGCCTCACTTGAGAGCCAGTTCCATTCCAGGCTAGGTATGCTTTACCATCTTCGACCACACCTTCACTTAACATCAAGTGAGCTGTGGTCAAAACACCTAGCAACCATAAAAAAAGTACACACACACATGTATATATACCTCTTTACTAAACAGCGCCGTTCAACTAGCGGCCTGAATGATATTCAGCCATTTGATCAAACAGCTAGGCAAATGACTTGAATCGATGACGTTTCATTATTTGCCTAGCCATTAATTACTTCTTCAGGCCCCTAGCGCACACTGTTCTAAATATTCTTATCCGTTACCCATAGTACAAATTTATTGTTACATAGATAACTGATCCGTGTTGCTTATTTTGGTACTAGATGGCGCTGTGTGGAATGTCCTACAACATTCAGACAGCCCCGTTGGCTCATTGGTAGTATATATGCCTTGAGAGCTGTAGGGCGTGGGTTCGATTCCCACTCAGGGCAAACATTTTGTGAATAAACAAATGTTTGTTCTGTGTCTGGGTGTTCTGTATGAAAAAAAAAGTTTTTTTTTTTTTTATGGTTGACAGGCTAGTTGTTTGACCACAGCTCACCTGATGTTAAGTGAATGTGTGGTCGAAGATGGTAAAGCACACCTAGCCTGGAATGGAACTGGCTCTCAAGTGAGGCTGCCGGAACACACCGTTAGATGCTTGGCGGCAGATTTCCAACTTGAGGGTGGTAGCTAGCCACATGCATGCTAGTATGCATGTATTCTATCAGTTATCTGACTTCCATCACACAAGCTCTGCTTAGTTTGGGGCCAGATGACGCTGTGTGTATAGTCCTACGATATTTATTTATTCTTACTTCCCAGCCGGCACCCGCGGAAGTCTTGCGAGCGCTGGAAAGCCCACGTCATCGACCCTCGCGTCGCTCGCGGGTCTGCTCCGCGAACATTCGCACGAACGTTCGGAAGACAGCGCGCCGTACGCGCCGGCGCACGCGGAACGTGCGCACGCGCCTTCTCGGCGAGAACGTAACATGCGCGCTAAAGCGAACAAAGAAACACCTAGACAGGTATGAATAAACATCGGACACAGCTAGCCTAGCCCAAATTTTGTGACATCACATTTTTCAAATTACTGTTTTATTTAAGCAATTGTGATTTACCGCAAATAAAGATCAAAATAAATCACAGTAGCTGTGATTTCACTGTAAAATTATGCTGCATTTGTCCAAAAATGGCAAATACTTATTTGTATGGAAATTGAACCACCTTAATTGCAGTGTTTTAGGGTAAAAACGGGACCCTATTACTGAGACTTCGCTGTCCGTCCGTCCGTCTGTCACCAGGCTGTATCTCAAGAACGGTGATAGCTAGGCAGTTCAAATTTTCACAGACTATGTATTTCTATTGCCGCTATAACAAAAAATACTAAAAATAAAATAAAATAAAATAAATATTTAAGGGAGGCTTCCATATAACGGTCCCCTTCATGCGGAACGGACGGAACCCTTCGTGCGCGACTCCGACTCGCAATTGGGCGGTTTTTTTGCTGTAGTCGTGTTATAGTGTTTTACATTTATTTTTTATTTCTTGTTTGTCTATGTACAGTGTCTGATAAATGAATAATTTATTTAAGTTAAAAAAACGTATTTCACATTATTAATTATAATTTAAACTCGTACAGTCTTCATATATAACTGTGGTGATGTTTGTCTCTGTTACATTTGATTTCATGCCTCTAGCGATGCAACGATGTCTATCATACGTTAGCATTCATCCAATTATGTGATACGATCAATCAGAAGGTCGCGTGTTCAAATCACGTCGGGGGTTCTTGAGTCGTCGGGGTCACCATTCTGTGGGGCACTTGTCAGAAGGTAAATAGAAACTAGAATCGTTGTTGTACTCTGTGTCAATAGTTTAATTTTGCATTTCTTATAAATAATTTTTACTCCCTTTATTAGTTATTGATTTGCACAGTTCTCAAAGTAAAATCAAATGATGATGATGCGCGAATGAGACGGCTTGTCGTTTTGTCTCGCTCGCACAACTATACAGATACGAGCGGGACCTTTCGCGCGCCAGTCTGCGCGTGCCGCTCGCATGGGATGGTCGTCGTCGCTGTGCGCTCTGCCATGCCTTGCGGTGGCGCTCGTAGTCACTACATCAGTGTCATGTAATTTTTAAACGAATATGTAGGGCGGTAACCGGAGTCGGCTACGTCGCGAGCGCAACATGCCAGCGTCATTCCGCCTGCTGGCAGCTTCGGACAATATGCGACTGGAAGGAGGGACTTGCACTTCACATCCCGGAGATGACTCCCAGGTATACATTAACCAAGGGCTCACATCGCAAAGAACGCAAATTCATTCAAAAAGAAGCGCCATCTGTTGTTTTTACGCTTCACTACTACAAAGTTACAAAATAGCGTGAAACACGCGTAGAGAGTGGCGCCATCTAGTAATAATAAGCCGATTTACCATAGTACATGCGTGTGCTCATACAAACACACACACACACACAGTGAGACTTATTTGATTTATACACCACTAGTTTTTAATTACTAGATAAGTTTTAATGGTTATACGTAAACTGAGTAAGACATCGTAAATATGCAATCAGAATTTTTGTTTACTTTAAATACCAAAGTTATTAAAAGTCAAAATTACCTAATTATGCTACCGTACTTTGTATCTACTATTTTATCTGTCTCAAGTACTTATGTTGACATCGCGCTCTGATGTCGATCGCTGTCATCGGTCGCTGACACTGGTCACTGATGTTGGTTACCTACATCATGTCAACATCCAAACTGATGTTGTTCGCGTGTACGTGACGTCATTGTTCAGATGTTTGAAGATTTTTATTGTTTTATATATATATATTTGTCTATCATTTAACAGATTATATCCAAAAACTTATTTTGGCTTTGACATTTGTGCTGTCATTACTTTCAGGCTTCTCTAAGCGCGTGGGGCGGCGGCTGGCAGGGTCAGCCGAGACGAGCTGCCAGCGCTAAAGTAAGTAGATACTTCATTACAATCTACAAATGTAGGTCACATTTTATCAATCTTTTGTTGACAATTTTACTTTTTATTGTAGCGATGATAGCTCAGTGGTTAGCGCGGTAGGTTCGCATGCCGAAGGGCGTGGGTTCAAACCCCAACAATGAGCTTGAGCTGCCGGTGAAGGAAAACATCGTGAGGAAACCAAAGCATGGTGGTAGGGTACTGAAGTACTCGGCTGGCTAGCTACCACCCTCAAGTTGAAAATCTGCCGCCAAGCACCTGACGGTGTGTTCCGGCAGCCTCACTTGAGAGCCAGTTCCATTCCAGGCTAGGTGTGATTTACCATCTTCGACCACACCTTCACTTAACATCAGGTGAGCTGTGGTCAAACAACTAGCCTGTCAACTATAAAAAAAAAAAAAATTACAATTTCATATACCTACTTTCTGATTAGAAAGAATAAAAATATTTCAAAGGATACATTTTCAAATTGGTCCGATAGAAATTTCTATGCTGAAATTGTAGAGCTGACGGGCGCGGGTTCGATTCCCGCTCTGGACAAACATTTTATGTATCAAAAAAGACGTGTGGCACTCGGGGACTGCCGCGGTAAAGCTATTGCATAGCATTTTTACACCGATACAACCAATGCCACCTAGAGGCGAGTTGCTGAACTAAAGAGAAGCGTGATATTTCAAAAAAGTCATTAAAAGTTCTGCTATTCATCGATAGATGGCAAAACCAAAAAGTATCACCGTTGTGCCGGTGGAAGTAGGGGGTGTTAGGTTATTTTCGTTACGGAATTTCTGGATTCGGTCTCCACGCTCAAGGCCCGCGATAGATGCTATGCAAGAGCTTAGAAATGTTTGTTCTGTGTCTGGGTGTTCTGTATGTATTATAAGTATTCATTTACAAAAAAAAAAGTATTCTATCAGTTATCTGGAGGCGTTGGAGTCCATTGAGAAACGTGCTAAGAGGCTCATAAGCAACGATTCGCTCGTTCAGAAAAGGCTCCAAAGCCTTGAACATCGACGGAAAGTTGCTTGTCTGTCGGTTTTCTACCGGATACATTTTGGAGAGTGCGCTTCAGATCTGCATGACATAATTCCACCTTGCCCATTCCACTATCGGACAGCCAGGAGCTTTAAAAAGCGTCACCGCTTCATGGTTGATGTTCCAAAAGCTCGAACTAAGCGGTTTGATTCCACCTTTTTCATGCGTACCGCTAGACATTGGAATCAGCTGCCCGAGTGGGTGTTCCCCAATGAATATAGTCTGGGTACCTTCAAGTCGCGAGTGAATCGGTTTCTTCTAGGCGAGCGTGCTCCACCGTAGACCGCATCTTCGCTTAACATCAGGCGGGATGGCGGTCAAACGCAAGCCTATCTACTATAAAAAAAAAAAACTGACTTCCATCACACAAGCTCTGCTTAGTTTGGGGCCAGATGGCGCTGTGTGGCTGTGTGTGTGTGTGTGTGTGTGCTGTCCTACGATATTTATTTATTGTTTGTACATCAGGTGTCATCTAGCCGCGCCATGGGATCAGCGGAGTCCTCCCTCGAAGACTTGGCCCTTTCCCCGATAGGACTGGATCTGTCACTGCCAGATTGTAAAATAATCGCCAACAGAAATGCGCGACAAGAGAGGGACTTTAAAAGGTATATAATCAATTGTGTTTTATTTTTTATGCAACACGACTAAAATACTTAACTAAACACTGAATTATAATTTTTTGCTAATACAGTGTTATAAGCTTGTATAGTATATATACAACGCCAAAAAGTGTAAAAAAAAGTTCTTTTTTTAATCTAAAATCATGAAAATTTAATTAGTGTATACGATTTTTAACAGACTCAAAAAAGGAAGAGGTTCTCAATTTGACTGTATTTTTTTTTATGTTTGTTACGCGCAAGTTTAAATGGATTTTGATGATTCTTTTTTTTCTTGGTAGATCATAGGTGGACCCATATAAGTTTAATAGAAATCAATAGAGCGGTTTTTAAAAAATCTAAAAAATTGTATACAGCGATGATATTTTCGTTTGCTCTGAAACCTCGCTGTTTCATTGGAGCATTGCGTTTAGTTGGCCTGTTGATCATGGAATTGTAAATTTTGTATTATTTTCTATTCATCCCAAGCTTATAAAATTGTGATATAGTGACACTAACAAACAACACTAATACCTGACTTGCCGTGTGAAAGTATTTAATATTCTGTATTAATATTTTAACAGCAATATCTTTATGGCTATCTTGTGACCAAATTAAGTTTTAAATATTTTTCCAGAGTATTTTTTTTCTATAGTTGACAGGTTGTTTGACCACAGCTCATCTGACTGCATATCTTCTTACAACAAGCAGGGTGTGGTCAAACGCAAATCTATTTTGAATTAGAAAGGTAAAGCTAGCAAGAGTCAAAGTGTCCTGAAACAGTCCTATCAACCTATTGGTAGTCCTAGTCCTACCAATTGTAAAAAATTGAATGTAAAGGATGAATTCATTATGTCATTATGTTGTACTATGTACTACATGTATTAAAGAACTATATTTAAACAGTTTTTTTTTATTTTTTCTATCTAATAAGTATTTAAGCATTCTATCAGTTATCTGACCTCCATAGTACAAGCTTTGTTTAGTTTGGGCTCAGATGGCGCTGTGTGTAATGCGATATTTATTTATTTATTTATTCCAATAGAGAGATACATTTTAATAAATATCGTAGGAGCGCCATCTGGCCCCAAACTAAGCAGAGCTTGTGTGATAGTCAGATAGCAGATGGAATACATAAATACGTTTTTTTTTGTAAATACATACACAAAATCACAAATGAGGCCCGCTTTTACTTTACCACCTTGCGACCCCTGCCTGCCAAAAGGTTGCCAACCGCTGCCAACAAATTAAACACTTTACTAAACCTCATATTTTCGATTGGCTTGAAGCTTTACTAACCCACCGTTCGTTCGCAGATATTTCGTCAACGAGGGCACGTCCAAAGATCTCTCGAAGCTAAGTAAAGAGATACGCCACGAGCGCGAAAGCTACCGCGAACTAACCGGCAGATATATCGAAAAACCTGACTCTGTTCCGGTAAAGGAGACTCACTTCTCCGATATGTCCAATAAGGAGAATAATTTGAAGAGGGACAAGTCTGAAGCTAGGTATGGAATTTGCGAAAATGTTGGAAACTGGGGTTCTTTCACTTAAAAACTCTGCTTGACTTCCGTATAAGTTGGAGGTGTACTAAGTCTAAACCGAAATGGTAATTGTGCGCATTATTATGGACAACTTTGTGGCTCGGTGGTTAGCGCGGTCGGTTCGCACGCCGAAGGGTTCAAACCCCAACAATGAGCTTGAGCTGCCGGTGAGAAAAACATTGCGAGGAAACCGTAGCGTGGTGGCTTGCTACCACGCAAGCTGACATGCATCTAACACTGTGTTACGACAGCCTCACTTAAGAGCCAGTTCTAGTAACATCAGGTGAGTTATGGTCAAAACATCTAGCCTTCCAGCCTTAAAAAAAATTTTTCTATGGGCACAACAGCTTATCGTCTGTGATAGGTTTAAAGAGAATCCTTAAAATTAAAACAGTATTTATATGCGATACTACTTGGCAGCAGTTTATGCTATCAAATTTTAATCTAAAGTAAAAGAACATCAAATTAGACATATATATGTTTTTTAAATTGTTAATTTGTAACATTAAATACTTGTGTACCACTATGATCTAGAATTCTAGACAAAAGAAACTTCCCGCCTAGCCTTTAGTTAATATTGCACGATTCA
This sequence comes from Biston betularia, assembly GCA_905404145.2. Classification (NCBI taxonomy): domain Eukaryota; kingdom Metazoa; phylum Arthropoda; class Insecta; order Lepidoptera; family Geometridae; genus Biston; species Biston betularia. The sequence continues at coordinate 1,887,714 of FR989874.1, read as the reverse complement.
TTCTTGTTTTGTGCAATATTAACTAAATTAAATTACTCATGTTTATTAATGTCAGCAGCGTTTTTAAGTAAGAACGGATTTTGGTATTTGGTTTAGTAGACGTTAAAATTGGGTGTTTGGATATAAATTAGTACGAGGAACAATTTCGATGATATTTATTCAATCAATGTTTTGCATGCTTTGAATGTTGAGCTTTTTAATAATGATTTGAACTAACCGTTACTTACAGCTTGTTACTTCACGCTTTGGGCTTATTACTTAATAGCTGCGCCCCGCGGTGTTACCCGCTACATGTTTTCGGGATAAAAAGTAGCCTATATGTTAATCCAGGGTGTCAGCTACCTTCATACCAAATTTCATCCAAATCCGTTCAATAGTTTTTGCGTGAAAGAGTAACAAACATCCATCGATCCATACTATAACATTTATAATGTTAGTGGGATTTAAGGTTACCTTTGACTAAATCAACTCCCACGCACTAATTGAAGAGCTACTCGCGTACCGAACTGAAGTTGACATCTTTTATACTGCTTCAAAATGGTATTTTATGTTTTGGCGCTGATATTACCTAAATGTTATAATTATTTAATTTCCATCCATCATCAACAGCCTTCTTTATCCCACTACTGGGTCATCAACTAGGCATCTCTCTTGTTACGTCATCTGCTTCAGTCATGTGCTACTCTGGTCCAAGTTCGACCCGCGATGGTGACGATATCGTCGAATTTTTTAATGCCTCAAAAATGTTTTGGTCAAAAACTGTAGATTTTTAAACACTGTACCAAAATAAACTTTAACAGCGAATCTGAGATTTTTCTGAACTGAGACAAGAATTTAACATCCATTCTCTAGCATTTCTCTCATTCCTCCACCTCTTGAGGGTCTTTTTGCGATTTCTGCTAGGCGCTCACAAAAAATTTCGCGACCGTATACCGGCGCAGTAAGGTTCGCAGTCGCGTAGCTTTCTCGTTAGCACTTAACGGGAATCGCTATCAGAATTTCAGAGTACGGGCAGAATGTAAGGGGAACATTCAAAGTCACACGATCATATAAGATAAGATCAAAATTAAGTCCGATCATGACCTAGTAAAGTAGTGGTAAGTTTATACGGAGTTTTATTTTATTTTATTTTATTTTTATTTTACATGGAAAACAAACAGCTGCTAACTTAATAAATAAATAGAAGTTAAATTAACATACAAAAGCCTTAAAAGTTTTCACTTATGTTAAATAAAGTTAAAGTGCCCCGAGCCCACACCGGCCGGGGACTGATGCAAGAATTATAATATATAGGTACAACAAATACAATAAATACAATTTCAAAATTTAGACAAAATAATAATAAACTAAAAACAAATAAATAAATAGATTGACACTAGGTACGTGCGAGCCTCATACAAGTTTTACAGTTTTCTTACACAACTTTTTCTTTTTGGATTTTTTTGCGATCAAATTTTTAGTATTGTCGTATTTAACTTTAGTGTGTTCAAAAAATTGCCTTGAAATAGCGTTCTTAAAAGTGTTTTTGTGTGTGTTTTGGAAGCATTATTTGCTATTATATTTAGCCTTGGTATTTTTATTGATTTCCGATAACCGTTAGGGTAGACTCTAAAGTGGAGACCGTGTATCGGCTAACGTAGCGTACTGAGACTCAGTGTAATGACATACGTAAGGCAGTGGGGTAGTGACTGAAAGCATAAAGCGAAAGATCGGGTTAGGTGGCTTGCATTAGGAGAGGACTACGTGGGCCTCTGAACCCACATGAATTAAAGTGGGCTGATGATGATGATGATTGCTATTGATAAATAATAATCAGTATTTTTAATTTCGTACATGCAGGGCTTATACCCGAATAGAAGCCATGTAAACAACTTGTATAATGACATTGATCCTGTACCATACGAGTACATTTTTTATAGACAATAGACAACACTTTATTTGAGACATAAAACACATTTCAACATACATTAATTAACAATACATACATACAAAAAAATAAACATAAAACAAAGAAAAAAAACTTATAGGTATATAGTATAGTATATATAAATAAAAATTAAACAAAAAAGCAAAAGGTTGAAATATAATTTTATGTCACAAACCGGCCTCGACTCAGCATAATGCCGACTGCAATGTATTAGTGTGCCGTTTTAGCATTAGACCCATCTATATATTTTAGTTTCTGGTAATGATTACTTTCTTTCACATCACGAACTCCCAGCAAAACCTATTAAAAAAATCTCTTTTCCAGATTAAAAGACGTGAAAATGAAGATTTCACGCTCCGACTCGTCGCGAAGCGAGAGTTCCTCGAAGATCGTGGTTGGTGCGAAGGTGATAATAGTGGAGCCGCTTGGAGTATACGATTGCATCAACTTAGGAAGACGGATAGATGTCCAGTGGCCAACGGAGTACCAGCGGAGTCGGGGAGGAAGGAACTATTGGGGCAGCTGGGTGCCCCAAACGGGAATGGATGGCGTGGTAAGAACTTATTGATACTATAATAGATCCAACCGTTTATTTTCTTTTTGACAGCACCAATAAAACGTAACTGCGTCATGTTACGCAAAAGTTCACTTTTAAATGCGACGTTTTAAAAATATGACATCTGGCTAAGTTTGGTCCTTGATCCCGTATAATAATCATCTTTGACAAATTGAGTCCATAAGTGCAGTAGTTTTTTTTATAAATTACATAAAATGACAAACGTTTTTAAAAATGTACGTTCTATGGCTATCAACATAGTGATGTTACGATTGAGATATCGATATTGTTTATTAACTATTTTTGCACGGGTATAATGTAGCATTCTAATCTAATGTAGTATAAATATAGATTGGTATGAAATGATATGAAACAATTATTGTGACTTTTATTTTTATTTATTTATTAATCAAAATCAGATTCATCGTCGCTGTCACTCGAGCTATCGCCAACATTTATAATTAATTGTTGATTCATATTATCTACCGCCACGTGTTTATCCCAATCTGCCATTATAGTTTCTTGACACACAGACAGATTTCACAGACTTTCACAGACTCGATAGAAAAATGAATCGATATCGTGTCCACTATAATCACTTGGTCACAACACTATAACTGTCAAATTAGATCTGTCAAATAGAAAATAAACGGTTGGATCTATTATAATGATCGTAAATAAGTTTTGGCGGGAACGCGGAAAGAGTCGTGTCGCCCCGTTGTATTTTTTTCCAGAACTAATATTTTTTTCGATTATTCTTAAAGTGCTGGATTAGAAGCGCGATTGTGGGAAAATGATATACAGTAAAAGCTATACGTTCCATAAATATGTCGCGAATACAGAAACCATGAATACGGAATGGTAATTTATATGGAATTCCTATAATCCTATATAAATTACCATGTTATTATTATAGGGGATACGTTCCTAGGTGACAAAACAAATATGTAAAAAAAAAACAATTTAATTGAAGTTTTTGAACATTTTGTTTAATTATCTTAAATTATCTCCAAGACGTAAAGGATTTCTATTCTAATTTTCATTTCTATTTTCACTTTAAGCGGTAACACAGATTTTTTTTCGTGTTGAAACTAGTTTCTCATTTTTGTTAGTTGACATTGTAAATTAGAAAAAGAGCGACAGAGACGTGTTACTCTATCACAATTTTTGTAACGTCAAAGTTCTCGGCGATATCATTTAACAACATACTTTAAGCAATGTCGTAATAAGATTTACTTTTTTTATTCGTCCATTTGACGGCATTTACAAAGAATATCGGGTTTGATACCTATTGGAATCCTTTCCCAATATTTTGTACTTAGGAGCTTTTACTGTACAAATTAACGCATGATTTTTCGTGTTGCTTCCAAAAGTCCAACGAAGCTTTTTTTTTTTTATGGTTGACAGGCTAGTTGTTTTGACCACAGCTCACCTGATGTTAAGTGAAGGTGTGGTCGAAGATGGTAAAGCACACCTAGCCTGGAATGGAACTGGCTCTCAAGTGAGGCTGCCGGAACACACCGTTAGATGCTTGGCGGCAGATTTGCAACTTGAGGATGGTAGCTAGCCAGCCGAGTACTAACCCTACCACCATGCTATGGTTTCCTCACGATGTTTTCCTTCACCGGCAGCTCAAGCTCATTGTTGGGGTTTGAACCCACGCCCTTCGGCATGCGAACCTACCGCGCTAACCACTGAGCTATCATCGCTACAAACTACATCGCTTACAGTAAAGTCGCCACTACTTTACTAAAACATGACTGGCATGGGATATCCCACTATTTCAAATTCTGCAGGTGGTGCACAAATGGACGCCCAACCACCGGTCGCCGCTGCTCCGCTCGCATGTGGACAAGAGTATCCTTCTGGTGCAGATAGATGACAAGTTCGTGCCCGTCGCAGAGGCCTGCGTCCAGGACTTGGGCGACGAAGTATGACACGCGTACCAGAGGTGAGTCTTATAAAATTTGCCTCTTCTTGAAATACGTCTCGATATTTCTTTTTTATACAACTACTCTTATTCGGATTGGGGGCGATAAGTCCTGCACGGACGTCCCGCTTGGGGTGTTTTGTGCATTTTCCCCTACCAGCGTCTACCCGAGCCAACCCAGCTCCTTGAAGTACCGGAGCGAGGTCTGGGTCGCTGGTAAATTAGCTCCAGTGGGTGAGATGGAGTTATGCATGATAGCGAAAAGCAGTCTGCCTGTTGCGGTGATTTAGATGTGGATTGTGAGGAAGTCAAGGCGTGTAATGTTTTTAGGGTTCATATATGGATGGATGTATCTGATTTTATTTTTATTTCTCCATAACTTTCCCTTTAACAGATTTGGATGTATGCGGGTAGCGTTAGAATCCTTTATCGTCTGGAGTGACACGGGGAAAAAAGTGTGTATTAGTGGGCGTTCGCGTTTTTTTAATTTTTGTAGCGATGATAGATTAGTGCGGTCTGTTTACACACCGAAGAGCGTGGATTCGAACCCCAACAATGAGCTCGAGATGCTGGTGACGGAAAAAGTCGTGAGGAAACCATAGCGTTGTGGCAGGCTGCTTAATAGAACTCGGCTGGCTGTTTACATCAGTTAAAAATCTGTCGCCAAGCATCTATCGGTGTGTTCCGACAGCCTCGTCTAAAGCGAGTACCAATTTTATCAATAGCAGGAGGTCGTCTAGGTAGATACCATCGCAGTACCAGATATTCTGCCGCCAAGTAGTAGAGTGTAATCATTACTGTGTTCCGATTTAAAGTGCTTACTGGGCGCCAGCGATATTACAGGGCTGTTGAGACTAACCAACCAATATCCAGAGTAATGAACGCCAAAGCGGCCTTGTTCTAGACTTTGTTTTGTTACTCAAAGTTCTGTGTATTGATGCAATGGTCATGCGTTATCTCTTACCATCAGGAGAACGTTTCGTACGTTTCATAACGTTTGTAAACGTTATGAAACGTACGTTTTTTAATGTAAACATTAAAAAAAATATTAAATTCAATCTTATTAACATTTCAGGCGACTGCGGGACAGATATTGGTAATGAATTAAAATCCACGTGGCCTTGTATTGACGACGACCGCATCGCCGGCAAATATGGACTTTATTTCTATATTGATACAACAAAAATTGGCGTGAATCTACTGCAGCATACGTCGTTGGAAGAAAGTGAAGGTACAGAACGTTGTAGTCTTTATGTGTAAGGGGATTAGAAAATGAATTTACGACCTTATTGTGAGGTGATAAGAATGTGATTTTAGGTATATTAATTATGTTCCTTTGTTTCCTTTACATACCTTTGATGGCTTATAACCAAATTGAGGGTACTGTTGATTTATGTTAATATTTTTAAGTATTTTGATTCACAAATGTCAATTTGTTAATCTGTTAGGATGAAAATAATTTCTCTTTCCCCAAAAGGATACCAACTGTTTAATGGGCCTTACTTAAAAAGTCTCTTAAAATTAAGTAACGTTAGTCAGTGTTGTGCACTTCATATTTGTATTATCCTAAATTTAAACAATGTTTATTTTAAGAGATGTTCTTAAGTAAGACTTAAGTTTACAACTTCCTAAACTATGCTTAACTGACGTTCGAATTGTATTGTAGACATTGTTTGCAATTTTTGTTCTACTGCCAACACTTCTAATGTAACATTGAAGGTTGCAGCGCATTATATCAACTCAGCACCGAATCTACATCACCACGTTATATTGTCCAAATGCGATATGATACCGTAATTAAATTTAAAACGTATTGCAACAGGGATAATAACGAATACTAAATAGCTCGAGTTAAGGCAATGCAGATTCGGTGTGGAGCTAATTTTATGTGAACCACATTGATAATAAAAAAAGTTTATTGTCATATTTTAAAATTATTGCTTTATAAACATACTAAATATAAGAAGATTTATAGTATCATCGGATACAGTGATCGAATGGAATACACCGTGTTCATCTTAGATACGCGATTTTCATCTAATATGTACATAAATAGAAATATATGAGTAAGTTCTTATAATTCTATAAGACAATGATTTCAAAATAAAATAAAAATGTGAATATTTCGCTAGCTAACATAAAATTTTGGCTAGCAGCTAGCCGGTAGTTCTGTAATTATAAAGCAACAGCTTTAATTGTTCGTGGGTAGCATAATTATGTAAATACGTCATGTAAATACTGTAAACTAATTGATTATAATGTATATTATTCCTCTCTTAAAAGGTATCGGCAAGCAAAATAGATACGACGCCGGGCTCTCTAAAAAAAAACAAGCAATGCAAAACAAAAACAAAGCAATCTAAAACAAGGAAATTAAAACATTGAAATGTGCGTTATGTATTGTTACATGTACTGTAGACTTTTTAATGGCAATCTTCGAATAGGTGTTGTATGTTTTATCCGTTTTTTAATCACGAATTTAATACTTATTTTATTTGGAAAACATACAGTGATGAATATCTTAATTGCTAAACAATATAAATTTCTATCTTAACACCATTTAACAGTTATCGCATATCGCTTATCCTTGTTCTCCTTATTATATACAAGTCCGCGTTTTACTGCCAAATCGTATGTTAAGCCATGTTTATTTATTTTTTAATTCTCTACTACCATAGTTAGTGTAGGTCTGCTTTATATATGTGGAATGAAAAAAAAGTACTTTATTTCGATGTAATTTGTAATTTTACTATAAAATATACGTATGTATAATATGTAAATCGCATTTGAATGTTTTACTTTTTTTAAGTAGATCCGGTGTCGTGTCAGTGCTATGCGCTATGACCTTAAATTACATTTAAAAAAATATTCTTACCGATTACGACAATCATGAGTAAGCCCAACTTTTCTTTTTTTATATTTTTGTTATATTCTTTGTCTTAATTGTATTTTTTTTTTATATAAAAATAAATCGCTCCCAAAAATGATTAGTCCTTCTTCGACACCAAATGTTTGTGTATGTATGTTTAAATTATTTATTGAATAAAAATTTAAATTAAAGTTCAGGATTCGTATTAGACGATGAGGGATATTAAAACTGTCACAAAAATTTAATTTGTTTCGAATGTCACGTATTGATGTTGTAATAGATCACGTGATCCATTTCAACTTTTTTTTTATTCTAGATAGGTTTGCGTTTGACTACGCCCTTCCTGATGTTAAGGTCCATTCCCATACAAATAACTTTTTGCCATTTATGGACAAATGGAGCATAATTTTACAGTGAAATCACAGCTACTGGCATTAATTTTGGCTTTTATTTGCAGTAAATCACAATTGCTTGAATAAAACAGTAGATTATGAGCACAATCTACTGTTTTATTAAAAAATCACAAATTCATAAATTTGATGTTATGCTAATAAAATCTGCCGTTTTATTAAAGCAATTGTGTTTTTGACCTCAAATAAAGGCCAAAATTAATGCCAGTAGCTGTGATTTCACTGTAAAGTTATGCTCGATTTGCCCATAAATGGCAAAAAAATATTTGTATGGAAATCGAACCACCTTAAGCAGGATGTAGTCCGAGAAGAAGCTTACCTAGAAAAAAAACTTTATAAAAACTGGATGCCATTCGAGTAAAACCCAATTTTTCTAATCCGTGTCTTGAACTAATTATATCGTTGAATGTTGTTGGTTATATACTTATACTGTGTCATTTTATGTATACATATGTAATGAGATTATGAGTAAATTGACAAAGCCCTATAAAAGTGTTGTGTTTCACGAATTTAACGGGGGAACAAATTTATGAGAAATACAGGATATGTGAATAATAAAATTAATCTGAAATTCATTTTAGATTTGAAATTCTAGGTGGCGGTATCCGAAAATTAATATAATACTTTGGATCTATTTTTTTTTCGCGACAACTTTTTAATATTAATAGAACTTTTTAAAAAACAAGAAAAAACGTGTTTTTTTTTTAAAGTAATTTTTAATTGCAGTATGAAGTGCTATTAAAAACCAAGAATTATGTTTTTTTTTCTGGTACCGTCAAACTGCTTTATTACTTTTTCAAACGCTGTACAGGTAAAGGTGCGGCCACATTTGTACCCATCACTCATAGGTACTATTCAATTCAATTCTTGGATTATGGCTTTTGTGAAAACGTTTCACAACTCCGCCACTGTCACGTAGAAAGATAGACCATCAAACGCAAGAATTTGTACGGTATTGAGCCTCGTTGTTCGGTCAATTCGTATAGCAAAGGTTTTTGTGTGTCACCCTGAAACCAAAACATATATATATATATATTTTTTTATGTAAAAAGTTATGAGACGAACGAGACGCTCTCCCGATGGTAACGACCATTGCAGCGATACATAGAACTTTGAGTAGCAAACCAAAGTCCAGGGCATCGCTGCTTTGGTGCTCATTACTTTGAGACTTTCGATGGTTAGTCTCTATAGCCCAGTAATTTCGCTAGCTGCAGTACCCTTCAAACCGGAACACAGTAATGTTTACACACTACTGCTTAGCGGCAGAATAACTGGTACTGCGGTGGTACCTACCTAGACGACCTCCTGCTAAGGAGATCTACCACCAAGTCGAAGTCGATCATTTAACATGCTACAAGACATACACAAATATATACATATACATAAGTAGGGGACAGAGTGTGTTAAAATCCTGTACAACATCACTCATACATATTATTTAGGTCGTTTAAATATGTCAAAAATGACATTTACAATTTTCTTCATTGATTTTGGCGTCGCATTTTGAGCATTTGCCAGTGTCAAGTGTTTTATATTTTCAAGTAAGTTGCCTTGTAGCTATAGTTATAGACGAAGTCCAATCTTGGTCCAAGTCCAGTGCGTGTCAGTCAAGTCCAGTCATGCTTTAGTAAAGTAGTGGTGACTTTACTGTGAGCTTCGATGGAGTTTTAAGCGAGACGAAAATTCATGTTTCACCACATTATATCACTTTCGTGCCGCCGTGAATTTTTACGTACAAAATACAAAATGTCGTCATATAATAATTAAAAAAAATAATTAAAAATCAACTCATAATTACAAAATTGATCAATGTTAATAATTACAAAAATGATTAATTAATTAAATTATACACAGTAAGTAAGTAGTAGCCCACACCACACAGTAGGGGGAATTTGTATAAGCATCGCTATCAGCCAGTTATCTGGTTCCCATAGTACAAGCTTTGCTTTGTTTGGGGCTAGATGGCGCTGTATGAAAACTCCTCCAATATTTAGTTATTTATTACCCATTGCACTGTAAAATTACGTCATACGTCAAAAAAGTGTCAAGAGTTACAAATGTGGACGCACCTTTATCGTTGAAACTGCTTGCCTACCCAAATGTCATAATCGTGATGTTCCCCTTGTCGTTACAAATTGATTGAAAGTCTATGGGATACTTAGTGAACTGTTTACCAGCCGTAATCATCATCAAAATCATCCCATCACTGCCAGTCTGTTTTAAGTACCTACTCTTAGGGCATCCTACCAATGGTTACGACTCCGAATCATTTTAATATAAAACGGTGAGAAAAAAATATGCATTCAAGCTTGTTTCACCCTATTTAGTAAGTAAAGCCACTTTTTTTAAGGGTGACAGGCTGTGTTTAACCACAGCTCACCTGTGTGAAGGTGTGGTCGAAGATGGCAAACACGCCTAGCCTGGAATGAACACACCGTTAGATGCTTGGCGGCAAATTTTCAACGTAAGGGTGGTAGCTAGCCGAGTACTAGAAAGTACCACCCTACCTCTATGCTATGGTTTCCTCACGATGTTTTCCTTCACCAGCAGCTCAGGTTCATTGTTGGAGTTTGGGCCCACGCCCTTCGAAGTGCGAACTGACCGCGCTAACCACTGAGCTATCATCGTTAAATCTTGAGTGAATAGGTTTCTTCTAGGTTAGCGTAGCTTCTTAGATCGCACTACTGCAACATCTGGTAGGGTATGGTCAAACGCGAACCTATTTTGAATTTAAAAAATATAGTTATAAAGCCAATAATGCTGAGAACTAACCTTTTTTGTCGCACTGGACACTACAGCGACAACTTTCTACATATTATTATTGTTATTTTTATTTGTAGTGTTTTTTGTTGTTGTAGTGTTGTGTGTGTCAAAATAAATGTTTTCTTTCTTTCTTTCAATAAAATATTCTATTCTATATCGAATACAAGATGTATTAAAGCTTTTAATTACCTGGTAAACAGTTCGCATATCCACCAGCACTCTGAGCTATGAACGACACAATAATTGTGTTGCACCGATCCGTTTGCGTTTTCAATGTTCATCTCTTTATTACACACTAGCTGACGCCTCGCGGTTTCACTCGCGAAGTCCCCGTTCCCGTGGAAATACAGGGATAAAAAGTAGCCTATGACACCCGGGGATAGTGTAGCTTCCCAACGGTGAAAGAATGTTTGAAATCGGTCCAGTAGTTTCGGAGCCTATTCAATACAAACAAACAATTAAATTTTTCCTCCTTATAATAAGAATATGTATAGTAGTAGGATTTAATGCTAAAACATTTTCTACCTGTAATTGTCTTCCACAGCATTCTTTATCCCACTGCTGGACATAGGCATCTCTTGTTATGCCATCTGCCTCTGCTAATCTGGTCCGGGTTCGACCCATGACGGGGACAATATCGTCAACCCATACCCGATATATCTACGTTAAATGAGATTATGTTCTAGGCGCGCATCCAAAAATATAAAAAAACTAGCGGACGCCTCTCGGTTTCATCCGCTTAGTTCCCGTTCCCGTGGGAATACAGGGATAAAAAGCCTATGTCACCTGGGGATAGTGTAGCTTCCCAACGGTGAAAGAATTTTTGAAATCGGTCCAGTAGTTTCGATGATCCAAACAATCAAATCTTTCCTCTTTAAAATAGTAGGTAGGTATAGACAAGTAAATGTATTATGACATTCAATTCACAAGTCATTCGATAGAACGCATAGTCCTCTTAATTTTCTCCTAAGTCCTCGCTAGTTCCTTTGAATTGTATGTATTCGACTAGCGGATTGAACAGAGATATGTCTAGTTTATACTCGTACGTGAAAATCTAATGAATTCGCTTCCATTTCGTAGATATTTGCATGGCGGTAGGGTACTATCTAGTACTCGGCTGGCAAGTTGAAAATCTGTCGCCAAGCATCTAACGGTGTGTTCTGGTTGCCTCACGTGAGAGCCAGGCTACGTGTGCTTTACCATCTTCGACCACACCTTCACTTAACATCCGGTGAGCTGTGGTCAAACATCTAGCCTGTCATCCATAAAAAAACAAAAATGTAACCGATTCCGTTATTACACTAATACGTTGCGTATACGTTACGTTGTTCCTATCGTGTAAACAAATCAAAGACCGCCAACGATATTGGTGGCAAAGGTATAGTGTAGCTCTTTAAGCGTAAATATTGACTGTTATCATCACGTGCGTTTCATAGAACAAACATTTGTTGTCACATAAATGTTTGCCCTGAGTGGGTATCTAACCCATACCCTACACAAATCAAAGACCGCCAACGATATTGGTGGCAAAGGTATAGTGTAGCTCTTTAAGCGTAAATATTGACTGTTATCATCACGTGCGTTTCATAGAACAAACATTTGTTGTCACATAAATGTTTGCCCTGAGTGGGTATCTAACCCATACCCTACAGCTCTCTATAAATAAATAAAATAAATAAATATCGTGGGACTATATACACACAGCGCCATCTGACCCCAAACTAAGCAAAGCTTGTGCTATGGATGTCAGATAACTGATAGAATACATAAATGCTTTTTTTTGTTGTAAATACATACTTATAATACATTCAGAACACCCAGACACAGAACAAACATGATTGTGTTTATTCACAAAATGTTTTCCCTGACTCGGAATCGAACCCTCGCCCTACAGCTCTCAAGGCAGATATACTACCAATGAACCAACGGGGCTGTCATATCAATATCAGTGTCTTGACTCTATGAAAGTGCAAACGGATCGATCAAAAGTTATAAATTCTCAAGTTGCCTTAATATATTTTAGACTGATTTTTTATAATCGTGAACGTGTCTAAACCTATATTATACCTATATCATAATATATTATGTACTGTTAAAGCATAAATGACGGGTCATATTCAATAGATAGACGGGACGGCCAGAGTGAATTGTTATCGATCTATCGATAGGTCAACTGATTACTGAAACCTGTGTTCAGAAGACTACTTTCAAGACGATATAAAAAGTCCTGTGAAAATATATTATCAAAGGATGAGTATAATTTAGATTTGTGCATAGTTGCTAAATCGTGTTATGAACTAGCTCTTTGTTTGTGACCCGGACATGTTCTGATTCTGAATGTATTTAATTAAGAACTACAGTGTACTTATCACTTGAAACTAAGGCGGTATACACTTTATCCTTCATTTTAATTAAATTAGATTTTAAAACAAATGTTTAGTGAGAAAAGTCTAGCACTTTGTGTATGTGTTATCAGTGTACATTTCTATACATTTAAAAATTGTAATGTATTTCTTTTCCTCATTATACCTGGTTCATGACACTAAAGTAGGTTTTAAAGGTTGATAAAAGATATTACTGTCTTATTAGTCTGATGTTGAAGACAGCGATACTTTTTAGTTTTGTTTGGTGAAACATACGAAATCGACATCAGACTAATTGTAAATTAGAGGAAGGCACAATCCGTCCATGACCATGTGTTTCCTATATCATTTTTGTTTAAGAGAAATATACCATTCTTCTAAACTAATGGCACTAAAGTTATATACACGTGATTGTTGAACTATCGAAAGTCTCAAAGTAATGAGCGCCAAAGTAACGATGCTCTGGACTTTGTTTTGCTACTCAAAGTTCTGTGTATCGCTGCAATGGTCATGGGCATGCGTTATCTCTTATCAGCAGGAGAGCGTTCCGTTCGGCTCGTTACATAAAAATAAGTTTTAAACGTTTCTATTCACTCGTGCACGGAATGGCAGCATTTTCAGGGTTATCAAATTTAGTTATCAGTTTCAGAAATGGTTGTACAAAATTTAAGTATTTGTAATGCATCAAAAACGAAAATGACGTGTATTTTACGTTTTTCGAGATGTATTTAGTTTAAAAGAATGAAGGTATATCAGAATCCACATTTTTTTGTGATGTCAAAGTGCGAGCCGCCAAACTGTTGATTATGTTAAATTATGAATATCAAAATTAATCTACGATTAAAATGGTACATGGAGATATCGAGTTTAATTTCATTGCAAATTACCTGTAATTCTTTTCTATTAGAGAAATCTAAATTATAGCTGAATTGTATTGGAAAATATTCAAATTATGTCCTAAGGCTGTAATCGATAAGGCCGCGTTTTCTACCTAGGCGGACAATGATCCGCTGTCGTTGTGTGTAGAGGCGACGTGATGATATCATAGATCACTTTTTTTTTTTACACAAAAACTTCAAAAAGGCTTTCATTTGGTTCACACAAACTTTGAAATGATTTTCTTTTGTTTCACACATACTTTGAAAAGCTTTTCTTTTGTTTTACACATATCTTGAAACGCTTTTCATTTGTTTTACACTATCTTGGACGCGCTTTTCTTTTGTTTCACACAAACAAACCTTGAAACGCTTTTAATATGTTGACACAATCAAGATGTTTCAAGTTGTCATGTTAATAAATAAAATAATTGCATCGAGATAGATATGGAGACCTTTGCTTAGCTAGGTTTTCATAGTAAGGATGTCAGTTCGCTGGTGAGATAGAAGATAACGACGTGAGACGATTTCGGTTCCGGAGAAATGATGTCGCAAGATGTCAACAATAAGTATATCTTTTCTCTTAGTCTCAACGCAAACCTTTAAAAACCGCCAACTGACCGAAAAAAGTCTATTGACAACCGTCAAATTATGCGATACTTTTTTTAGCCGACAATTTTTTTTTTTCTTTAAAGTCGCTGCCCGCTGATGTCGTAAACGTGGCCTTATAAAAATGCTCTATTACACATAATAACATGAACACGTCACAGATTTGAGTTCCCAACAATTCAAGTTCTTCATTAGTTCAATTTTTTCGCTTCTCCGCGATCCTTATAAGTTAGAACAAAATTATATCCCTGATTTGTTACAGAAAGATCAGACCTCGGCTCGGTCTAACTTTCATACAAATATGGATTACGAAAATTTACCGTCTGATTACAAAAATACATTTTCTCGCTATATTAATCTACTCAAATTTATTGGTATAGACATTTTCGAGAGTTCCAGTATTAATGCAAGTCCTATGAAGCGGTTTTTCATTTTTAATTTAATCTTCCTGTCGGTTATGGGCAGTCAGTTTAGTCTCCTGACCAAGATGAATGCGGTAAATTTTCTGAAAGGCGCTTAGAGTATTCCGATTTGCATGATGGCCTTTTTTGGTAATTAACATTTTAACTCTTACTTTACATCTTTTTATTTGTGTGTGTTTGTCTGTAGTTATTCGTTGTCGTATCTAGTCTTATAAAAATAAATTGAAAACTAAAATCACAAAAAATCTGTTAAAGTCATACTTTAACAGTTTTTTTTTGTTTTCGAGCAGGAGCCTAGCTACCACCGTATCAGCAATACGGGGCCCTAGGGCTCATTCGTTGTGAAAAAATTAGAAGAATAATAGTATTTACCCAAGTGGAGCTAAGCAATGAAAGTCGGGTAGCCCACTTGCATTTAAAGTCTTACCTAGGTGAAAATTCTTATAAGTTACGCCTTGTCATTCTAACGTAAGCAGCATACTGTTTTTAAAAACTTCACTGTTATTAAAATGTTACTTCTAAACTGTTTTTTTTTTAACAAATAAGTTAACATTGAACTAAATAAAAAATCTTCAATTAATCCAAACTACATCTTACTATTTACAAAATTTGTACAAAAAACTTAATCTAAAAGTCCGTCAGAGGAGGGATAGATAGCATTGCCACTAAACTAAACTCTGCGTAATGTATAATTCACAGAACTTAAATAATAAAAGTTAAAACGCTGCTCTGGTTACTAACAGCATTTGAGTTTTGCGTGACATACAAGAAATACATTATGTATGTACCTACTAACTGGCGTTATTTCTGTGGTGCTCTTTTAGGTTTTAGGTTAACCCTATAGTGTTTTAACACTTGCTTCTTTTTAAGTAGGTATGTACCTAATAAATTACAGCACGTGTCGCCAACAGAAGCTACCTACCTACTTGTACCTACAACGCTTTCAATACGTGGTGAACCTATTTACTAATTAGTTCATACTTCAGATATTGTAAAGATGACTACAGCGTTAACAAGGAAGTCTGAGATAAAGCAGATTCTCTTAGAGATTGGCGAACTGTGGCCGAGTGGATTGCATGCCAATGATGAGAAGGCAGTTATCTTGAAAAGGTGGATGAGTCGTATGGAAAGCTTACAAAATGGTAGGTTTGTACAGTAGGTATTTACCCGCTTCCATTGTAATTGAAACTAAGCTACTGTTGTTGAACCAAAATATCCGATCCGTGAAAGCAAATGAAAGACAACCAGGATATTAATTATTCACGAGAATTATAATTATTATCTCTCTCAATCAGGATGCAGTATACACTGACTTCTCTGTTTAGAACAGTACCTCTCTTATATTGAGAAAAGTTTTATTTGAATACTACAAACTTTAACTTAACTTTTTCTGGCTTATTTTGCCACTGCACTAGGCCTATTCTAGCTTATTTTGATACTGTATTGTGCTTATTCTAGTTTATTTCGTCACTACAGCGAGCTTTTTCTAGATTATTTTAACACTATATAAGTATAGATCCTTTTCTGGCTTATTTTAACACTGTTGAATTATTCTGGCTTACTTTGACACAACATTAGCTTTTCTAGCTTATTTTAACTTTGTGGGTCGTTTCTAAACTTGTACCTACCTATTCTAATTATGCGCTCGTTTCTTCCTCAGTGTTTGTCACGTATACCCTGGCACACCTGGCGATATTCGAGATGATTCCTCTTCTACTTACCGTTTATAACTTCTGGACTGGCGTACGGGAGTACGTGTTGCCATTCCAAGTATCTGGCTTCTTCAAAGTCAACTCGACGACGAGCTTCGTGATTTCTTATGTGTGGGAATTGGCGGGAAGTACGTTGTTAAAACTTCAAACTAAAACACCTTCTATTAGGACTTCCCTCCCAGCTTATGTACCTAAACTAACTTTTAATTGAGTGCCTTCCTGAAAAAGAACATTATTGACTTTAAATTCTTTATAAGAGTAGTCTTTTTCATTGTAAACACGCAAGTGCTAAACCTGCTGATAGGCTTGCGTATAACCACCATCTCACCTGATGTTAAGAAAGATGCTGTCCACGATGGAGCACGCTCAATAGATTCACTCGCGACCTTATGACACCCAGATTTTATCTAACGGGTAACACCCACTCAGCAAACCAATTCCTATAAAATAAGTGTCTAACTAAACTTAATTATTAAAACTTACTGTTGCTTAGGTACTTACTAGAATCAAAAAGCTGTGGACAAGAACAGCCACACTAGGAAGTGTAATAATAATAACTAGAAACTTGAAGTTGGCTCGATGTTCATTGTCCCGATTGTCGTCACGATGAACGGCTTTAAAGCGAAGAGCCTTAACCAACACCTTAAGAGGCTCTAAATAGGTTTTTTATTACTCTGAATGGGTTGGTTCAAAAGTCAGATTCAGAATGCAGTA
Organism: Biston betularia; assembly: GCA_905404145.2. Lineage (NCBI taxonomy): Eukaryota > Metazoa > Arthropoda > Insecta > Lepidoptera > Geometridae > Biston > Biston betularia. The sequence goes on along the minus strand of FR989874.1, from coordinate 1,870,564 downwards.
ATCCTTAAAATTATCCGCATTGTTTGGAGGTACCTCAATCTGCAGCTCCGACCACCAGCTGCTTGAGTACTTTCCTGCTGACGGTGGCACACTCCTACTTGTTTTAAATATATTATAGCATTCAAAGCGTCTTAGCGACACAGGTGTAGGTTCCGTTTTACATTATAATTAACGCTCACAAAAATAAATAGTTAAAAAACTTGCGTTTCAGCTGTGCCATGCCACATATGTCTCTACGTAGCGTTCGACCTCCTGGTGATGGCTATCATATCCAACATGAGCATTCTGTTTCGACTCTTGCAAGTAGATCTCGTCAACTGGATCGAGTTTAATAGTGGGACACAAGGCATTAGTATTTCAGGTCCGGCCAGCTGTGAGAAGATAATCAGAATTGTGAAGGATCATCAGACACTTTTGAGGTGATTGTTTAGTACCAGTAGTAGAGTCCATAGGCTACTTCCATACTTTACGTGATTACCTTCTTAACCCTCAACGCCCATTATCATAGATGTGTTATAAGTTAAACATGTGTATGTATGCTCCCAAACGGCTGAACAGATTTTCTTTGTATGGAAAGTACCTAGTCAAGAGTATTTTAGCTCTGAATCAAGAAAATGTGTTCAGCCATTAGAATATTATTAGCTGTTTTCTAGTTGATATGGGATCATCCTCATCATTATCCGCAGGTCTGATCAAGACTTAATTCTGGTAGTTTTTTTTTATTTATGTGTGTTACTATCCCAAATCTTCTGGTATTTGAAGGTATATTTAGCATCTTTGCCAAGAGTCTGTGGATTATGAGAAAGCTTTGACTGCAACTTAACTTGGACTGGAAATTAACTATACCTTCGAGTAATTTGATGGTCACTATGAAATAGGTGCAATAAATGCTAGTAAATAATGTTAATCTGACTATGTCTGGTTCTCTCGGCATTAGAGTAAGCGGAATTTCGATGTTAGACTCGCGATGTTGTTTTGTTGTTCTTAGTTATGATGGAAATGCCACCAAAAAGTTTATGTTTCAGACTATCTAAAAAGCTTAATAGCATTTTCGGTTTGGTCATCTTCGTCCACGTAGCCTTATCAGCTGTCGTGATCTGCTTATTCGGGTTCTTGACCGTGGTAAGTTTACCTATTTTTAAAGAAACCTTAATTTTAAAGTTTTTTTGTATGTAAAAGTAATGAGACGAACGAGGCGTTCTCCTGTAGGTAAGAGAACTAAGAGAACGCAGCGATACACAGTACTTTGAGTAACAAAGAACAGACCAGGGTATCGCCGCTTTGGCGCTCATTACGGAACTTCTTAGCCGTCAAACTGAAACACAGTATTGTTACTAATGCTTGGCGGTAGAATATATAACACTGCGGTGTTACCTAAGTACCTAACGAGATTTGCCACGAAGTAAATAAAACCGTTGTGGTGAGACTTTCTGTATCTGTTACGTGACAATGTAGTCGAAAATGAAGCACATAATTTTAAAAATTCCTATTCAGCCAGATAAGATCCCAGAAAAGAATCTTTTAGAAAACAAGTCAACAGCATGTTCTGCTCCTTGGCGGTAGATACCTACGGATGAGAAACATAAGAGTCAACTTTTAAATAAATAAAATAAATAAATATCGCAGGACATTACACACAGCGCCATCTGACCCCAAACTAAGCAAAGCTTGTACTATGGGAGTCAGATAACTGATAGAATACTTAAATTATTTTTTTTGGTACGTAACTATTCAAGATGTACCTTATGGGTGGTACGGGTCATCTTTCAACTTGTTATTTAGTAAAAAAGGGATATTAAGGTAAAACAAAGCCCCCGGATCAATGTTTTAGATCAAGACTTCATCTTTTCAGCGGTGTTCCAGGCTGAAATTATTTTTTTATATTTATTTTAAATATCACTTTTTTATCACCGATTTTCTAATTATATCCATTATAACAGTCTACTCAAAAATCGAAGCTAATGTAAAGTATATTTTTTTTTAAGTTGACAGGTAAGTGTTTGACCACAGCTCACCTGTCGTTTTTCAGGTTTTTTGTGGAACATTGGAGAGCATAGCATACTTATTGACGGTTTTGTTCTCTGTCATCACCATCTTTCTTCTCGCATTGTTTGGACAGCTCTTATGTGATGCGGTATGATTTTATGGATCAAGTTTTTCGGACTTTAGAGGAGAATATACAAATTTTACACTCAATGAAAATAAAAAATCGAAATCCGAGATAATTATGTTTTTGACCGAGTTTTATTTAATTACTCAAAACTTTTACATCAAATTAATAAAGTTATTTGTGACTTATACTAAAACATAAGTGTAGCTATTTTGTTCATAAAAGATAATGTGGGGTCATCGCTGACAATTTCGAGTATACCTATTTCAATTAAAATAGCTTTTTTTTTTATAGTTGACAGGCCAGGTGTTTGACCACAGCTCACCTGGTGTTAAGTGAATGCGTGGTCGAAGGTGGTAAAGCAAATCTAGCCTGGAATGGAACTGGCTCTCAAGTGTGGCTGCCGGAACACACCGTTAGATGCTTGGCGGAAGATTTTCAACTTGAGGGTGGTAGCTGGCCATCCGAGTACTAGAAAGTACCCTACCACCATGCTATGGTTTCCTCGCGATGTTTTCCTTCACCGGCAGCTCAAGCTCTTTGTTGGGATTTGAACCCACGCCCTTCGGCATGCGAACCTACCTCGCTAACCACTGAGCTATCATCGCTACTTCTGCGGCATTTGTAGTTTTTTTTCTATATTCAAAACTCTATCCTGTTATTGTACTTCTTCAGGATTATACCCGTACTCCAACATTTTTTGTAATATTTATGTTTTTTAATATCAAAGAGTGGCTTCGTTAATACTTATTTTTTCGTTTTTCTGGCATCGGCGAGCGCTCTTAAGTGTGGCTTAATTTTCAGAGTTCAGGCGTAGCTGAAGCGGCATATCAAAGCATGTGGTACAGGACTGACATCAAAGTAAAAAAACTAGTTCTGTTCATTATTATCAGGTGAAGCATCGTTTATCCGAACTCTACTTGATTTTTCTTCTATACCTTTTTTTACATTTTGAAACTAGGCTACGACTTCGTCCGCATTAACTTTAGAATTAGGTACAGAGTAAATAACAAATCTATATACTATTATAAAGAGGAAAGATTTGATTGTTTGTTTGTATTGAATAGGCTCCGAAACTACTGGACCGATTTCAAAAATTCTTTCACCGTTGGGAAGCTACACTATCCCCGGGTGATATAGGCTACTTTTTATCCCTGTATTCCCACAGTAACAGGAACTACGCGGGTGAAACCGCGAGGCGTCCACTCATAAGTAATAGTCATGAAACTTTTTTTTTACAAGACACCTATACCAAATTAGATACGTCATACGTCCCACAGGAACCTAACATTTTTCTATTTATGTACCTAGTTTCATAGACAAATAATTCATTCATCATTACTCATGTTTTAAACTATGGTCAGAGCATCCAATAAAATTTGTTTTTACATTATTTCGCAGGTCCCAGAATACTTGCTTTTTATCTGCATTGGGATATTCCAATATGACTCTAAGGTCTGTTTCTAGAGTGAGTAGATTTTTTTACGATCATTGGTAGATTTTAAGAATGTTTGTTTAATGGTAATGCTATTTTAATCTAACTTCTATTTACTGATTTTTCACTTTTATTTTTCAGATTATGAGCACTGCGTGGACATATTTTTCTTTATTAGTGCAAATATATAAAAATAAGTAAATAACGTACATTACATGTTATTTACCAGAACTACTATTTTTTTTCCAACCGGGACAGAAACTAGTATAGGTATAGTACATCGAGTAGACAACCAAATTATTTATCTGAGGTATAGTGATAGTGGCTCTCGCTGTTTCAGTGTTTGAAATAAATAGTTAAAATTCTCACAAATATATGGGTGACATTTTTGTATTCGGAAGAATAACCCTTAAGTACCCTTTCATAAATTTATACTTAGTATCCTGGGCGATCGAACGTTGCTCGGTGTAGGTATATAAAATTTAAAACTTATAGGAATAGGATATGATTATTCACGGGGGTGAAAAACAGATTAGCAAATTAAATTGAGATCGCTGCCAAACTTCGCAGAATCACCCGCTGGGCTAATCTGAAGATTGCCTGAAAATTTCATCAAAATCGGCCACGCCGTTTTGGAGCCCATAGGGAACATTCACACATAAATTTTAATGTATGAGTACATAATATAAATTACATTTTAATTTATAATAAAAATTTCAGTTGCTTCTTAACTTCGGTTAATTTTTTCTATGAGTAGGTTCGGCTTAGTATTATAGTACTACACCCCAAAGTTATATGTACGTAAAATAGATTTAGCATCTACTAAAAAAAAAATTACTTGTCGTACCTACCTACTTGTAAATATCATCGTAACCATTAAGTAAATAAAACTAAGTATTCGAGAAAATACAATTTGTTTTTATTTCTATAAATAAGTCCAAATACATTTATAACACCAATCGAAATTTTATATTTTATTATAATTGAATAAAATCCAATAACCTAACTAAATCATCTACTACAGTATTATTGTGATTTCTAAGATAATTCTTGAGTATAATTTGTTTACAAAAACAATTGTAGCTACTTTATTTTAATTTACGCATAAGATGTATTTAATTTCTAATTGGATATTTCTTTCGTAAAAACAAAACGTGTAGCTGTACACGGTCAGTCCAAACTGAAAACACGCATCAGTCCTGTCCAGATCGGATGTGTGTTGTCGCCACTTGTATTTGCCGCCTTGCCGAACGCAAAACATTAAAAGTCTATACCGGAAACAACGTGCCTGCTGTTGATGGGTATCACCGTAACGGAAACCGAGGCGCTTTCGCTTCTCTTCGTTCGTGACGGTAAGACTGCTTGAAGTCACTTGGCTCCTAGTCGTCTTCGAGAACACACTAGTATGTCTGCTCCAAGAGCTGAAGAGCGTGGGTTCGATTCCCACCCAGGACAAGCATTTTGTGATATAAACAAATGTTTGTTCTATGTCTAGGTGTACCGTATGTATTTACAAAAAAAACTATTTAAGTATTCTATCAGTTATCTGTCATTCATAGCACAAGCTTTGCTTAATTTGGGGTCAGATGGCGCTGTGTGTAATGTCCTATGATATTTATTTATTTTTATTATATATTATACCAGATCAGGTGGGACTGAAGTTGAACTGATCATGTATAGTAAATAACACTAAGAATATTTTTACGTTTGGTGAACTAAATTTGCCTTTACCTAGAACTTTGGCCTGCACATCTATTCTACTATTAAAGCTTTAAAAATAATATGAATTGCCTTACGTGTTTTTGAAACTACATCTAATCAATAGCCACGTGTCTAGATAAAATGGACCCGGCGGTGGTCGAAAATCCTAAACCTAGGTTTACGAAATTTACACTATATACTAACATCGTATTTATAATCATTTCATAAGTTTTTTCACATCAATAATAATAATTGTACTTCAATTACTGTATACGACTCCGAGAAACATTACCTACAACCGTATAAATATGTAGAGGAAAGTAACCAAATATGGAATACCGCCATTTCTCCCAATAATAGTCCCATTGATTCAGATGACGAAGAAGAAATACAGTTTGACACAGGCAGTGAGCCGGTAGCCGTCATAGGACAGGAAGCTCCTGACTCAGAAGATGCAGTGTGTAGGTTCTGTAACAACCTGTTTTCTCAAAATGGTATTCCATATTTGGTTACTTTCCTCTATATATATGAGATAGCTGCATTATCTACTTTTTAAAGAATGTAACATTTCAATTGCAAAAGTACACAATTATTATGCGGGGTGATTGTTTTTTTTAAATGTAAAAAGTAATGAGACGAACGAGACGCTCTCGAGATGGTGAGAGATAACGCCTGTCCATGACCATTGCAGCGATACACAGAACTTTGAGTAACAAAACAAAATTTAGGGCATCACTGCTTTGGCGCTCATTACTTTAAGACTTTCGATGGTTAGTCTCAACAGCCCAGTAATTTCGCTAGCTGCAGTACCCTTCAAACCGGAACACAGTAATGTTTACACAGTACTGCTTGGTGGCAGAATATCTGGTACTGTGGTGGTACCTACGTAGACGACCTCCTGGTAAGGAGATCTACCACCTAGATATTGTTGCTATCATAATAATTATATTTGCAAAACAGTAAACAAGACCCTGTTACTATTATGTCATAGGACAAGCTTTAGCTACAGGTATACGATACGATGGGATGGAATACATTAAGCACCTATAGCTGTCGGACCTGTCCAGATGTAATTATATAAATTAACTAGCTGTTACCCCCTTCGACCAAGTGAATTTATCCAAAAAAAAACCGAAATTTTCTAATATTCTTAAGAACCTTCTACAAAGTATTAGAAAACTTAAAAATGAAAATATAAATGAAATCAGTAAATTCGTTCGCAAGCTATAGCGTGATCAAGGGAATTAGAGATTCATTTCTATATAGAGGAAAGATTTGATTGTTTGTATTGAATAGGCTTCGAAACTACTGGACCGATTTTAAAAATTCTTTCACCGTTGGGAATCTACACTATCCCCAGGTGACATAGGCTACTTTTTATCCCTGTATTCCAACGGCAACGGGAACTACGCGGGTGAAACCGCGAGGCGTCCGCTAGTAACGAATAAACTCAAAAACTACTGGACCGATTTCAAAAATTCTTTTACTATTAGAATGCTTTATTCTCCCTATAACATAGGCTTTGTTTACTGTTCACCCGTGCAAAGCCGGGACGGACCGCTAGTATATAATATATATAGATAATTTAAATGGAATGAAAAACCGAGTTTCTTTAGGGGAAATGTTTCAAGCAATTTAAAATGCGATTGTATCGTTAATTTTGAGTTCTTTGTGATTTAAAGTGATCGATCCGTTTTACATCTGGATAAGTCTTAATGTTTCACACAACACAATTAAGCTCGATACGCTACAACATCAATGTTCTAGATTACTACATTCTACAATAAATCTAATTTCTAGATACATTTTGAAGGCAAGATTCGAAGACTAGTGACGTGAGCATAGATTAAAGAGAAGTGAGTAGGTACCAACGGCGTAGCTACCGCCATATCACCCCTATCAATGATACGGGGCCCCCGGGCTAGAGGGGCCCCTAACGTGCGTAAGCAAAAAGTAGTACAATGTGACAAATATTTATTTTTACTTAATGCAAGCATTTTTGTTTCTTTTGTGAGAAATCTTTACCCTTAATTTGAGGCCCCCAACTTATTTTGATACAGGGTCCCAAGGCACGCTACGCCATTCGTAGGTACCAACCAACGAGGTCTAAATCAGTGTGTCCATAGATTTTTCGTCCTCTTTTTCAATAGACACACAATAGGGATACTAGAAACAATGCGCAGTAATAATTGATAATTATTATCGTTCTAGATTCAATTAAATTCAAAGTAAAATCTTCACCTAGTTCACTTTTATCGATTAACTAAAATACTAAAAAGTTTTATTTTGTCATTGATATTGGGTGTAAAAGTAAAGTAGTAAGATGCCAAGTAAAAATATAGGAAGGCAATAGTCGAGATTCCCTATTTTTATTAATTAAATCTATTAATCTATGTATATATTAGTGACATTTCATTTTATACTATAAAAAAATATTCGTAGACAACCATATTTGACAAAAGTTTTTTTAAAATATCAGACATTTTAGACTAGTTATTGAAATAGTAGGTACTTAAAATAATTAAGATGACCCTGGAGCTCAGCATGATAAATTATATTTGGAAAAGATTGCGATCAGCATTCAGAAGGTAGCACATTCGAATGGAAAATGACGTAGATAATATAATCTTGCCATGGAAACTGACGTGGTTTTCACACGTATTTGTTTTATTTATACGGGATTACTCACGTTTTAATTAAGTCAGATACTTCGACTATAGTTTCGGATACATCCGATGGCCTTCTTCAAGGAGATAAAGAAGAGAGAAGAGAAACTATAGTTGGAATATCAGACATGATTAAATGTGAAAAATAAACAATCGAAGGAAGTCCACCCGGTCATTGATGTAAACAACAATCATTTATTGATGTAAACGACAATCATTTATTGATGTAAACGACAATCATTTATTGATGTAAACGACAATGTTATATGCTACTAAATGAAATGACATCGCGAATACAGCTTTGGTATTGGCAGTTTAGTTATTTGGTATGAAGTTTTTAGGTAATAAATTTTAAAACTAATAATTAGATAATTGATTGATTCAGGCGTTCCTTTGCATAAGTTCATTTTGAATATTCAAGGTATATATTTAGTTTATTTCCGCGCGAGCGAGTTTCGACCAAGCGCTGCTATTAGCTTTTATGCTAATAATCTACTGTTTTATTCAAGTAATTGTGATTTACCGCAAATAAAGACCAGTAGCTGTGATTTCACTGTAAAATTATGCTCCATTTGTCCATAAATGGATAAAAATTGTTTGTATGGAAATCGAACCACCTTAAGTAAAGTTTTTTTCCGTCGATATATTTTATTTTTAATTATATTATATCTATAATTCATTTCATGGATTTCGAGCTCCAGGGAGCCCTTAATATATAATAAAAAAGTCATTTTTAATTAAAATCTAGGCCTAACAACGGAACAACAACGATTAAACAAATTATTTTCATTACATTTAAATTTTATCGTATTTAAAATAGTACAACTAAATATACCAAATTACAACAACTAATTTGTGATGGCTTATTTACAAGAAGCGAGGTTTTCCTTTACAGCAAGGCAAGGATCTAAATGAACATTGACATGAAAAAAAATACAGAATACATGGAACATGATTGTATAGCTGCAGTTTCATTATATAATAAGTTCTATATTATCCTTGCCGAACTGTAGACATGGAGCTATTTTTGGTGTCGATTTTGAACGTTATAATTTTTAACTAAACATACGGTATTTACTTTTTTTAATACCCATAAGACAAGAAAAGAAGATAAGAAAGATAAAACATCTTTTTTACACAGATAACATTATCTTAGTGCATTATAATAATCACCAGTAGCCAACAAATTATGTGCGCGAACGTTCGTAGTTTCGTCCGAATTCGTAAATTTACATAAAACTGTGATTAACAATAAAGTATTTGTAGCTTACAGTCCTACGTGAGGAACGGAAAGCGATAAGCAGTGATGCGATGCGATGCGACTTTTAAATTAGTCAATGGCCGTATCTACTAAAGAGCTAGGCGGTTACGTACACCGGGGCCCCTCGAATCCTGGCCTAGTTGCATCACAATTTATGAATATCATACTTACTTATATTATATTTATAAAACTACATACAGCTCAGTTAAAAGCAATTAAAACTTGTTGAAATTATTAATGTTGTTTGTATATTGTAGCCAACTTTACTTGTTGATATATGTATTATATTAGTAACCTAAACGTAATTTACTTTAAAAAAACCTGACTACATATATTTATGACCTGGTTTTAATCGCGCACAAACTAATTTCATAGTATTTTGTGCGCGATCAAGACCCGGCGATAAATATAGTTAAAAGTTTAGGATACCTAGCTACGCCACTGAAATTAGTATGAGATCGCATATTTTTTATTTTATTTAAAAAGTAATGAGACGAACGATACGCTCTCCTGATGGTAAGAGATAACGCCTGTCCATGACCATTGCAGCGATACACAGAACTACGACAGATAGACTACGTTCGATATCGCGACTGCTTGATATTATCACTTACGTAGGACAACGGGTAAGAGTTTTGTCGTAAATTATAAGACGATTTTGGGGACATAAAATGTAGAAATCCGCTTGCGAGGTTCAGAAACGACGTCACCTTTTATTTAATAAAACTCAAACCGTTAAAAGCATTGGAAGAAAATTGTAGGACAAAAAGTCATTAAATCTGCTCACCATGTCCTGAAACGACCTCACTTTTTCATAGTCAAACTAAAACGTTCAAAATCGACTATTTACATAACATATTTCTAGGTATTGTTGCACTCGCTCTTTTAATGAACGAGTGTTAGCTACGCCACTTTCTTCTTACCAGACATTCGGTCTATAAGGCCAGTGATCATGTCAGCGTCCACAAGACCTATAAATTTGTCTATGATCAGGCCGTTCTTGATCGCTATTACAGCTGGTACTGCCTTCACCTGAAATTAAACTAATTTTATGGCTTTACAGCTTTAGCCTGCCCGATGGGCCAAATTAATAAAAAAAAAAAAAACTAATTTTATAAAAAAATAGTAGTCTTTTAAAAAGTAATAGATTTTTTTAAATATCGTTGTCAGGCTAGGTGTTTGACCACAGCTCACCGGATGTTAAGTGACGGTGTGGTCGAAGCAGGGAATGCACACCTAGAACTGGCTCTCAAGTGAGACTGCCGGAACACACCGTTAGATGCTTGGCGGCAGATTTTCAAATTGGGTGGTAGCTAGCCAGACGAGTACTAGAAAGTACCCTTCCACCATGCTATGGTTTCTTCACGATGTTTTCCTTCACCGGCAGCTCAAGCTCATTGTTGGGGTTTGAACCCACGCCCTGCAGCATGCGAATCGACAGCGCTAGCCACTCAGCTATCATTGTACAGGAAACTAAAGAATCTTATAAGCTACTGTCACAAGTGGCGGCCTATTCGTTATAAGCGATCTCTTCCAGGCAACATAGAATGGAAAACACATCCCTGATTAAGAACAGACGGAAGATGTAACGATATTAGGTGAATAATTAACACATTTTTTATTTATTTTACTAAGATAGTTGTTACAGTATCGTGAAGAACTGTTTACCTCGAAAGTATGGACGAGGTCAGCGTTATCCTCGACGTCAACAATGGCGAGGTCCAGGTTGTCCAGCGGCTCTACCAGTTCCATCAGCTTCGGAGTCAGTATCTTGCAAGGCTCGCACCACTCCGCGTGGAAGTTCACTATCACTGCTTTGTCGTTGTTCATTACCTGACGACAGCGATATAAGATTATATAAAAAGTAGTTTCGAATGAGGTTGTTTTGTGTCTTATAAAGCCTTGGCACGCACGTGGCATGCGATTACAATAAAATCTGTTAAATGATTCTATATTGAACTATTGACTGATCATATTAAAAATTCAGCCTTGGGAACTAACGGGGACGACGGGACGCAACCTTGCCAAGTGTCCGATTGAGAAGAAGAAGAAGATTAAAAATTCATATCATTTAGATGTGGGAGTAGCGTCCGGATAAACCTGGTTACGCATTTTGATTGCGTGTCCGGCCAAAATAAACTGTGTCCGGCTTTTGTTAATTAAGACTTTTTACATTTCGCAAACGAGCGAGCGCCGAGCGTTTCCACGCGTTTTTGTCATACCTACTGAGACACAAAATCCTCAATAATGTATGCCTTTTTACCCAAATGTCCAGCCAAACTGTCTGACCGGCTATTAGGTTTGGCGACTTGGCAACCCTATGTAGGTGTCACACCAAAATGATACGCACTTTCAGTTCGTCTTTGACTTTGGTGTTATCAAAAAATATATTTGTAATTATTTTTTTTTGGTTTTTTACTTCTAAAAGTTAACTGCAACTGAAGAGACTGATAACTGTGCTGCAATTGGTTTCTTCTAAACAATCATGTTCCGTTGTAATATGCATTTTCGCTTTATGTCAGGCGGGATGGAATTTTTTGTATTACTGATTGTTTAGTTATAAAAATGTAAAAATTGATATTTATTCTTCATTTCCTTTTTTCATATTATGCTCCTTTCATTTTAGCCAAAGAATCGAGGGCTGTATTTAATTTTAACCGACTAAAGATGAAACAAAATAACATAAATCTTTAATTATAGATTGGTAGATGGTGTCTGCCAATATTCAATTAATTTCCAATATTTTATATATATTGGAAATAAACTAATATCTTTACCCAAACTAATTATATACTAAATAGCTTATATAATAAAAACCTTAGTTACATGGTACCAGATTTTTTTAGTGAAATTGACAATAGCTTTAAACTAACTAAAAAGCTGACAAATCAAAATTTACCATCCAAGCCTTGTTAGAACTCTCAAATGGTAAACTTGTAATATCCTACTACAAAATTAAAAATCAATTACTACTAAATCAAATACAATAACTCTTGTAATTTTTTTGCCCTTTCCATGAAACATCTTAGGAACTGCTAGTTAAAAGTGACTAACCTTATGAACAAATTCTTCATTATTCTTGACTAGGATGGTCTCATTGTGGACTATGGAGGTAGATATGGGCCGGGCCCGCCGAAGGCTGGCCAGGGTCCGTATCGGAGACCGGAGACTATGGCAGATGGCGTTAGACATGGCAGCTGAAAATATAACAAATATAAGGTAATGATCAACTTTTGTTGTGGTCATTTATGGTTAACAATGTGGTCAACAAACAAAAAAACATGCACACAATGTATTTGTAATAATGACTACTCAGTTAGTTCATTTGACAGAAGTTCTGTTTCAAGAGGTTAGGAATTTTAAGTTTAAGGTTTGAATCCCACTTAGGACTAACATTTGTGTGACAAATATAAATGTTTGTTCTTTGTCTGGGTGTACTGTATACATATTATAAGTATGTATTCACACAAAAAAAGTATTTAAGTATTCTGTCAGCTGTTTGGTTCCCTTAGTACAAGCTTTGCTTAGTTTGGGGCAAGATCGCACTGTGTTAAATGTCCTCGAATATTTATTTATTTTAGTAGGACCCTGATAGTTAACAAATAACAATAATTAGTAAAATTAAAGCATACCAATCACCATTGGCCCAGATTTATGCCCCTATATGTATATTTAATATTTAAAACAATCATAATACATAAAATAGCCATGAAAATACACAACAGAAAACAACAAATAACTTAAACAATTCCACTTACCACACAAGACAGTATTAATATGACTAGAGCAAGCACATTGTGAATGAATTGTTAGATAACAGACTTGTATGTTAAAACAAAGATTACAAGTCTACGAGCAAATGGAGATGTGATAAGCTGATAAGCATACCTAATGTGTTCTCAAATGTAGTTAAGGAATACAGACCACCATCAATGTCTAAGCTATACATAATACATATAAACTTTACATGATATAAAAGTTAACAATAATCACACAAATATTATACACAACAAAGGATATATCTATGTGTCTGTTTTATACAGTTTCACAAAACATTGCATGGACCATATATGACATTGAAGTACGTAGAATATTTTTTCTATGGAAAATGTGGATGTAACCACAAAATGCTGCTGATCTAAGTTCAGACACTGTTCAGGATAACTTAAAGATGTGGAAATTTGATTCCATTTCGAAGTAGGTAGGTCTAAAAAGGTGCAAAACAAACTTTACAGTGCAACTCAGTATCTACTAACACAGAAGACTACATAAATCATAATTAAACTTACCAAGTAGATGCTTATCTACCGAAACTTCTAATTTTGCGGAATTCAAGCGGCTCAAGGCTATTAGCGAATAAATAACTATATGTAGAGCCTATTACAGTACCCAGAAGTATTATAGCGATCGTGAAATATCGCACAGTATACACCTTTTGGTACAATCTCTCACTATAAGTGAGTTCTACGTCGAGTTTTGGTAACGAGAACAATATGATGGAAAAAAAAATTGAGCCCAAGATCGCGAGTTTTCCGATGGAGTGGCCGGTGCGAAAGCTGATCCAGACCAACAATAACGCCGTGAACCACACGACACACAATAAATACAACCCAATACCAATGCTAGCCATTACGATGTGAATAATATGGTGGAGTATTCATCGATTTATCGGAAACCATGCAGGACTGTTAATTGATTATACCCAGGTGAGCCATTTATGTTAGTGAACCACGTACTTCAACAAAGCAATTATTTTTTGCTATACACAAACAATAAAGATAGAAACCTTGATATAATATTATTTAAAAATAACTCAACCAATTTTACTCGCAATCGGAGTCAGACTCAGACCCATTTATTTTTTTTTATTTTTTTTTTTCTTTGGTTTTGGCGTCTCGTTTTAGCATTTGCCAGTGTCAAGTAATTATATATTTTCAAGTTAAATAAGTGCCATCGTAGCTACTTTTAGTCAAAGTCGTCTTTGTCAAGTCCAGTTCGTGTCAGTTAATTCCAGTCATGCTTTAGTAAAGTAGTGGCAACTTTACTACAAAGCTTCGATGGAGTTTTGGAAGCAACACGAAAACTCATGTTTCACCACATTATATCATTTTCCCACACTCGCGCTTGTAATTCGGCACTTTATGAATAAAACACCACCATTTTTATGCATAAACACTCGACAAAACACTAGTTTTGGAAAAAAAATACAACGGAGCGACACGACTCTTCCCGCGATGAGTTTTGGCGGGAACGCGGGAAGAGTCGTGTCGCTCCGTTGTATTTTTTTTCCAAAACTAGTGTTTTGTCGAGTGTTTATGCATAAAAATGGTGGTGTTTTATTCATAAAGTGCCGAATTACAAGCGCGAGTGTGGGAAAATGATATAATGTGGTGAAACATGAGTTTTCGTGTTGCTTCCAAAACTCCATCGAAGCTTTGTAGTAAAGTTGCCACTACTTTACTAAAGCATGACTGGAATTAACTGACACGAACTGGACTTGACAAAGACGACTTTGACTAAAACTAGCTACGATGGCACTTATTTAACTTTTGAAACTTGAAAATATATAATTACTTGACACTGGCAAATGCTAAAACGCGACGCCAAAACCAAAGAAAGAAGAAGACTCTTCCCGCGTTCCCGCCAAAACTCCCAAATGAATTCAAGGTATTATGACGGCTGTGGCTGTCTGTTATTTATTTATTTTTCTTTGTGGCATTGCATTTGTACATTATGTCAGAGTTGAGTTGAAAACCTAACATTAAGTATGTACTTACGGTGGAAACTATGCCTATCCAGTATCGGTATGATCTGCGTCCTGCGTTCCCCTAAGTATTATAATTATTTATTTTTCTTCGGACCTGTGGTAGCAGATAAAGTAGGCTTGTGTAAAGCAAGTGACACTGCTAGTTGCCAGCGTTTGCCACAGTTTTATCCTCAGACGACTAATCAGGGTAAGACAAATTTGAATAATTCTATGAAGGGTCCAAGACTCAGACGAATAATAATCAGGATGAAGGGTTCAAGGTCCAAGATTTAAATATTGTAATGTATTGTTACTGTATTGTATTGCAACGTCATATTCCTCATCAAAATCATAGCAAGTAGGTCAAGTCCCACTTAGTCAAGTCTTATAGTTTTGCCGGGAACGCAGAAAGAGATGTATAACAATAGAAGTGTTTTATTCATAAAGTACCGAATTACAAGCGGGAGTGTGGAAATATGTTATAATGTGGTGAAACGAGACTTTTTGAATTGCTTCCAAAACTCCATCGAAGCTTATAGTACAGTCATTACTACTTTACCAAAGTATAATTGGATTTGACTGACATGGACTAGACTATTGACTACTTTTTAATTAATTAAACTTGAAAATATCAAAACACATCATTGCATTTTATGAATTTGCCAGTGTCAAGACTGGCGAATTCATAAACTGCGACGCCAAAATAAAAGAAGAAGAAATGACGTCTATCTGGTTGTCAAACTGTCATATCATGTGTTGTGTAGTGTTGGTTGGCAGCATTGATTAAAGTGAATTTTGTAGTGCCGTGTTGCTCTGGAAATTTATTTAGAAAGGTAAGTTGTTTTTAGCTTTTCTTTGCAGTTTTCTTATGTATTTTTGTTTGCAGGAGTTACATCTTACTTCTTAATGCAAATATCGGTTTCTTAGGTCAATCATTTACCCAGAAAACATCAATATAACCGAAAAAATTTAACGCCATTTTCCGCTTGGTAGACCGATTCTGAAATGTTTTTTCATTTTCTGCGCGTCATTGTACTCAATTACTGTTTAGTTATCGCAGTAATTACTGCATCTTGATACTTTCGATTCATTTGTGGTAGAAGCGCAGTTGGTGGTCAATGGGTAACACGATGATCACCTTCCATTCATTCTGATGACTAATACATTCTAACAAGGTCTAATTCGCATTAACATCACAAACTTTACAAAGTTGCCGACCTGTAATAATATCTACTTATAATCAGGTAAGCTTCAAATTGTTTTTAACCATGATTTAGTTTATGTACAGGCCAGAAAGTATGATGTGATAACACTATGTACCTATTACTGGATACATTAATTTTCCTCACATCTTTGATCAATAATGTATTATTGATTGAAGCCTCATAAGCTCATAATTTGTCTGCATTTCCATAGCACAGGGTATTTCAAATTTTGTAGCATAATATTATATTAAATTGCAAATTCATTTATTTCAGGCTATTTAGCCCTTAACTATTAAACTTAATATACTTTTAAAAAAAATTGTGGGCATAAAATATATTTTAGTTAAATAAGATGATAATACTAGCGAGGATTTAACTGGATATCATAGAAAAATGTGTCAATTTTTAGACTCTGTATCAACATGACTTTAATACACTATATTTGTTTTTATGAAGCAAGTTGTAATGCTGAGCTGAGTACCTAACTCTGAGTGACAGCTAATATGTCACAATGGCTTTTAATGTTCTACCTTCTATTATAATTGTTTTTCTAATTTACACCAAGTTTTTAGTGAGCAGAACATAGGAACATACCCACTTCACAACATTGATTGGAAACTGTAACATTTTATCTTTATATTTGGATATGACAGAAAATGGAAATCAAAATATAGTATCAGTATATAACTAGGCATTTAATCAGAAATTAAATTAAGTTATTTTTAATAAGAATGATGATGTATTGTGAACTTCTATCTTTTGTCCTATAAATTACTTGTTAACACATTAATTTATCAATGTTGTTAGACTCTGACACTAGGTCAACTATATCTGACCAATCTGTGATCCATGTCAATGTCAGGTGTTGGAAATTGCCTCCATAAGCTAATTATTCTACTGATTACAAGATAAGATAACTTCCATAGGTAGTTCTTTTTTCTTTGTAATTGTCATAATTGTTGGGTGTGTTTTAATATGGTATGGTTAATGTGATAAAGTGAGTGTTATTAAAATTACCAGTCACTTTTTTTTTAATTTTTTATGGTGTAGGTACAGGCTAAGTGCTTTACAACACTTTTTCACCACCACAGTACCAGTTATTCTATGGCTAAGCAGTAGTGTGTAAACATTACTGTGTTCTGGTTCAAAGGGTACTGTAGCTAGCAAAATTACAGGCCTGTTGAGACTAACCATTGAGTCTCAAAGTTCAGTCTCAAGTGCCAAAGCATTGATGCCCTGGACTTTGTTTTGTGACTCAAAGTTCTGTGTATCGCTGCAATGGTCATGGACAGGTGTTATCTCTTACCATCAGGAGAGTGTCTCGTTCATCCCATTACTTTTTACATAAAAAAATAAAACGGCTCAGCTGATGTTAAATGGTGTTGTGATAGAAGATGGTAATCACCTAGCCTGGTATAGCACTTTATATGTATGTATATGTAGCAACAAAACATTACAAAATTACATATAAACTGAACATTGTGTCATACATGTCAATCTGCAATAGAATACTATTTGGCTCCATTCCAATATTTTTGCGTTTCTGGCTAGTAACAAACTGCTCAACAGCTAGTGTTCTGTGGAATATGACTCAGCTTATTGCAGTTTATTTATCATTCTTTGTTTTGGTTTTGTTGTAAACAAATTGGAATTAAAATTTAGTTTTTTATTATTTATTACTAAATATCATAAGTAAATATCATAGGACATTACACACAGCACCATCTGACCCCAAACTAAGCAGAGCTTGTGCTATGGAAGACAGATAACTGATAGAATACTTAAATAGTTTTTTTTTGTAAATACATACTTATAATACATACAGTACACCCAGACACAGAGAACAAACATTTGTTTATATCACAAAATGCTTGTCCTGGGTGGGAATTGAACCCACACCCTTCAGCTCTTAGAGCAGACATACTACCAATGAACCAACAGAATATATAAATGATGTTTAAATCATTTTAAAAGAAATTATGATTTATGTTTTATACAGGGAATTACTGTATTCCCACGGGAACGGGAACTACGCGGGTGAAACCGCGAGGCGTCCGCTAGTTTTTTATAATATGCTTATATTGACCATGGGGGAACGTCAAGGTACTTTCTAGTACTCGGCTGGCTAGCTACCACCCTCAAGTTGAAAATCTGCCGCCAAGCATCTAACGGTGTGTTCCGGCAGCCTAACTTGAGAGCCAGTTCCATTCCAGGCTAGGTGTGCTTTACCATCTTCGACCACACCTTCACTTAACAGGTGAGCTGTGGTCAAACAATTAGCCTATGTAATAATGTCCTATGCATCCAAATCTGTTAAGACATTTAAGTTATGGTGGAATAAAAAATCTCATATACCTACCTACGTCATACATGAATACTGAAAACATTATACACTTTTTTGGGCAGTCGTGTAAAAATATGACTCCAGCATCATGATACTATTTTGCGATGTACTCGGGAAGCTTATATAGGATTGAAAGTTTCTGTGATCGTGTAAGATAAGCGCTTTTTTATTGTTGTGTCACTTGCCAGCAACTTTATCAAGTTGACCTTGCTGATTTCTTATCGTAGCCTTACAAAATTGGCCATTGACATTGTCTGCAATATTTATATTCACACTAGAAATTAGATTTCAGCTTTTCAAGTTCGTTTTGGATGTGTCAGGAAATTACTTATTACTGTTAAAGAGGCAGGTGCTTTATAAAATCGTCAGGAGCTTGCAGCTGCCAGCCTTGTCAGCCCCGGCTTGATCAATGACCATGAACTGCCATTACACGATTACTTGTTTCACGGAACGCGTCTATGAAACATTTCTTCGGATTATCGGCGACCCATTAGTTTCGCATACAATCAAACTGATTGGCTTGTTTAAAAAGTTACGAAATAATGGTATTACGGAGCGTCCATTAATTACTTTAGGTGATTTTTTTTAGAAATTTCCTCCCCCATCTCTCCCCAAATGAGTATTTTTCGTAAAATATATACATCATCATATTTCAATTGTTATTATTGTGCCAAACTATCGCGACTAACGATCTTAGTAATTTTACTAATATTGCAATCTTAATCCTTACGGTATGTAGTAGCATCGTCGAAACCTGATTCACTGTTCCGCAACGGTCAGGGATGGTTGAATACCCGGCCAGAACTTTAATAATGGCTTTGACCAGTCACTGCTAAGGCGACAAGTGGAAGATCACGTTTTGCAGATACATTTTGAATACAAAAAAATCATTTTCAATTCATCAATTGTTGTAAAACTGCATTATACTGAACATTTTAACAGCTTAAATGAGTATTTTTGTAATTTGTTGATGATTTTCTTTATAATTCTGATTATGTCTACATTATTATAAAGAGGAAAGATTTGATTTTTTGTTTGTTTGTTTGTTTGTATTGAATAGGTTCCGAAACTACTGGACCGAACTCAATAATTCTTTTTCATCATTATAATGCTACATTATCACTGAGTGACATTTATGATGTTAATCGAGTTTTATTTTCCCATGCGACGCCGGGGCGAGCTGCTAGTTGGTAATAAATATAAGATTTTTTGTAAATTAAAAATTAATACATATAAGCCGACTCCATTCCACTAAGCCCACACATCACATCTAAGACAGGTTACATTGTTTTGTTACAAAGTTCCGGTGCATGCCTTCCAGTTTCATCATCATCACCTGATGATGAAGCCGGAACGTCGGACGTTAGTTCATTGGGATTAAGGACCGTGAACACCACTGAAAAGTCACAGGAAAAAAAACGCACATATTTTTATTGGTTATAAATTAACAAAAGAAAAGAACGACCGATTTGAGAATTTCTCCTCTTTAATGTCGACTAAAAAGAACCATTTGGCGAGTCAGCAATTTTCGGAGACTTAACAAACTGACTTAAAAATACTTGACTATATTTGATTGATTGATTGGATTTGTTGAATTGGCACTATATTACTGCTTGACGAATTAACAATAAAAGTAAGCGGTAACACTTTACCAATTGACACAACTTTTTTACTCGTCTTCTAAACAATTAAAATGCTGGACGACTGTATTATAAAATTATAAATAAATTGATTTTTCTTCTGTCCGTACAATTGAAGTGACTGGTTTTTCCTTACATTATTTTTAAAACCAAAACCCTTTATAATGCGTATGTATGCTTAGATAACAGGTTTTGTAAGTATCCATATTCTCATGTTACATTATTTCCAAATTTGATTTGGTTTGAGATTTCCTTGCAGAAATTCTCCGCTCGTTTTGCGCTATACAAATAAATTAGTATAAATCTGTTTAAAATAACCCCTAGACCCTAATTTTGGCTGTCAGTGTTTTTGTAGCGTAAATGGTAGAAATTACCCATTCGTCCACTACCATTTTGGAGCATGAATTCTAAATTTACGTTTCTAAGTCTACTTTTTTCTAGGTCCGTAGCACCATTGTCAATGCTTATACAATGGCTGCCGACATCAATGTACCGTACATGCGACAACGTCTGTACAACTGAATAAACAAGAATCTCCAAACATAAAGCCTCAGCCATCCTCTAAAACATAGCCTTTAGCATAGGTACACCAACACATGGCTCTTGGGTATAAAACAATATTAATTTATTTATTAAGGTACGCCAACAGATACACATTGAAAATTTATAAACACATTGCAAAGAGTTGTGTTCTGATACATGCTCCAGTTATAGGCATACACAGCTTGTTAAACATATCGCTTGCAATTTTAAGGAAATAAAATTATAGTTTTAATGAGTTTCTAAATTACTTAAAACTATTATTTTGTTTGTTAAGAAAAAGCACAAATTATTTTAAACATAGGTACCTACTCAAAATAAATGTTTCTTCTGAGTTTTCGGTATATACATCCTCAGCACGTTTTTTTCATTAACGAGCACCTCTGGAACTTGCTTCTTAAATTGTCCTAAGGAGCCAGAGAAAACATCTACACTGTTACTGATATCATTGTAAGATAAACACATACGCACCATTGGTGAGTTCAAGACCAAGTTAGTGCGGCACAATGAAAGATCAAAAATGTTATATTCTACTTCTGGGGTAGTGATTAGGTACACGTAATTTGACGTTTTCAACTTAATATGGTCTGTTGATGTTATTGTGAATAATTTTGTATTAAATAAAAGATTTAAATCGTGTGTTTACGCCTTACTCGAAGCCAAGACACTCCGAAGAATGCGAGACGAGTGTCGTAGTCGATCCTGTGAGATATGCCACTACATGAACACTTAAGTGATCTAGTGAAGGAATGCTGCAGACTATATTTGGCAATACGTTGCGAAAAATAACTGTACAACATTAAAAAAAACTATTAATTAGTTAGCAACGTTGGCGGTTCTATAAGTTGATAAATCTATGGCCTTTAGTTAATGTATTTACGTCTTTCTGTCCCGTACAGACAATGTGGTCGACATTTTTTTTTCTTATAACAATGGGTGTATAGTCCGAGTATAGATTCCTTTTTAACTCTTTATTAAAGTACATTGCCTTTGTATATACAATTTTATTGGGTATACAATAAATAGCATTCCGGACGGGATGGACCGATTGCGCGCTATTTGCGACCGATGGGACGCGACGAGTTGGTTTTTTATTTATATGTCCTCTGCCTATTGTTTAAACTTTTATTTTTGGACTTAAGGTCAGTTACCGGCTGACTTTATTTAGCTCCATTTACCAGTTAAGTAATAGACTATTACATTTATACTTTTTTTGTAGATACTCATAATACCCAAACAGAACAAACATCTGTGTTCGTTACATAAATGTTTGTCCTGGCTGGCAATTGAATCCACATCCTTCAGCTTAGAGCAGGGCTATGTGTACCGCTGTAATGGCCATGGGCATGCGTTATATTTTACCATCGGGAGCATCTCGGTAGTCGTTACATTAAAAAAATCTTTAAGGTGGTATATATCCATATTAAATATTCAAGGTATATATTTAGTCTATTTCCGCTTAACAGTTGTTTCAGTCATAACAGTATAGAGGACTTCTACAAGTCTCGACAGACGAAGAATCAACACGTCCTAAGGATACCTCGTGTAGAGGCGAAACACGTGTCGGCAAGTGGTTACTGCAGCGAGAAAAGGATATATAGACTTGTAGAAGTTCTCATCACTGTTGTGACTGAAACGACTGTTAGCAGAAATAAACGAAATATATGTCATATCTTGAATATTCAAAATGAACTTCCGCAAAGTAACGCCTTAATCAAGCAATTATATATTCATATATTATATTGTTAGATAAAGAATAAATGAATGAATGACTACAGTTCATTCATTTATTCTTAAAAAGGTTCGTTGCCCTGATCCATACTACAAATATTCCATAATTACATCAAGGATTTTCGAAGGTCTTAAAATAATACTACCTATCAATATCTCGAGTAGTTACCAAGTAAGGTATCATGCCATATGCGTGGTTCCCATGCCGCGTGTTTTGTCGCATGCGGCATACCGGCCAGGCTATTTACGTTATCTGTCGTCCTTGGCCGCGGTCAGGCTTTCTATACTATGTGTCTACATGTTTTAAGTTCTCACATGCCATATTATTCTTACAGAGATGCCTTTACTTAAGCAATATAGTAACTACTGATCTGTTTTAAAATGGCATAGCTGAATTGACGCATATGCTACTTCTTAGCCTGTTTTCAGGATAATGTGTGAAACACACGATTCTTGTCAGCGTTTGTCAACTTTATATTTTTACATTACACTAATGTTGTAAAGTTTGTAAGTCTGTTTGTGTGTGTCGGAACTAGTGATCTGATTTGCATTATTCTTTAGGGAAATATGCTATTATATATACAGCAAAAGCCATTTTTTTTTCTCTATAAAGCGACATGAAAGTAATCGGGAGTACCGCAAGGGTCCATGCTTTCGTCACTATTATAGATCTTAATCTTCTCCAAACAATAATGAACTAATTTCACCAACATTAATCGAATTTCAAACTATTAATCTAATACAAAGATTGTCAGATACCGGAATGAAGAAACAAATAATGTTTAAAGATTATTAAAAGGGAAAGTAATTGCTACACTAGAAATAGAAAGGCAGTTTTGGATCTCCGCAATTTCTCTACCAGCTTCTAATTCAATTATTTCATTTATTCTCTGAATGTCTGAATCATGCAGTATCTTTTCAAATGAGATCTTTAGATTCAGTTGTTCAGTTTCAATTGGATTTCCAATAAATAGTTATATTTCCTGTCTATAAAAACTCTTAACCAATACACATAAAAGCCTTAGTAAAATAGAATCGATAGAAACTATTAACTAGAATTGAATTCTTAATATCCGGCCTAGGAAATAAATTATCTAAGATACTTAAAATGTAATTATATTGACACTATATGTTATGGAAAGTCAAATAGAAACTTCATCAAAGCATGTGGGCGTATTACGAGTATTATTTATTTGATAGGTTTAAGATATCGATTGTAAAACATAGTCCAAAAGAATCATGAATCAAAAGAAATCGTTTTTATTACTTGCATTGAAATTTCTATAATTATGACCACTGGCAATTTTCAATGTACAATTCATTTCTGCGATTACCTTTAATAAAGTCATTGTCTTCAAAGAAAACTAAAATTATTCGGATGACTCCACGATTTAGATTGTAGTTATAGTAATGTTTCTGATTACATTCTGTATTGGATACGGTATTCAAATCTACGTAATAGTTCAATTTTAGTACTTTCTCGTACCTTAATTATGTTATTTGAATATTAAATGTATTGTTCACTTTCTATGGCGCGTTTGCAAATGCGATTTCTTTTCGAAACTCATTCGCTAGTTCAGTCCAGGAATCGATAAGTTCCAGTGCCAACGACCTGTAGTTTATTTCTAATTTTAGGTCGTCTATTTACCTTCGCAGACTTTCAGTTAAATGGCTTACTGAGTGATATAAAGATAATACTGTCACCGGCTTTTACTCCAAGAAGTAAATCTTTAACTAATTAATGGTTCATAAAACATTGAAGTGTTAAATTATAGAAAACACTGATACTGATCACTGATCATCACTTCGTCATTTTATTGCCTGCTGTCTGCTTCTGTAATTATTGTTACATTCATCTATATACTTACTATTTTCCTTGTTACTTTTAGCTTTGCAATAATGTACACAACGTTGGTGTTCATAAAATAACTAAAATTGTTACGTCGCTATTTCTCTTGAGATTTCGAATGTTTTTTTTTTTTACTATAGGAAACAAGTTAACAATTTTCGCAACTTTAGTTCCATTTAATCGATTAATACGTATGTGTATTTAAATACATATCCATGCATCATTTGTATCAAACAACGATGTGATCAGCTAGCTATCGCATTTGAAATGCATTGGCTGTGTCTAGACAAAAAATTGATATTTCAATATTACCTACGAGATTTGTTATTTTAACTAAAATATATTGTTGCTTTTAGTCTTGCTGTAGACCTGTGTGATCGATTTCTGAATATGGGTAGGTACTGGTGACTTTAATTACGATCAAAATATTAATCTGATTTATATTCATAACGTGGAATTGATTTATTATCATAAGATCGTGATGGCTTACTCACGGTTTCAGTGTTATTGTATTTTCCTGATTAAAAAAAGTTATGTGTAACAAAGTGGCAGAACATCAGTATAACAGTTATGTATATGTATTTACGTCATCATAATTATTACATTTGACTGACTGCCCTGTTAACTCATTTGGTAATGTATCTGCTTCAAGAGCTGTAGGGCGAGTGTTTATTTCCACTCAGTGAAAACATTTGTGTGACGAGGATAAAAGTTTATTTTGTGTGTATTAAAAAAAAAATGTATTTAAGTAATTTATCAGTTTAGTCCATTGAAATGTTACATTTTTTAGGCCTTACCTTGCGTTTCTTAGAGGACGCAATTTTATTTTTTTGATGTGTAGGGGGGGTAAGTGTAAAGCTAAAATCAAGTTTGTGGGGTCGCCACCCTTGTCCCACGGCCGCCATCTTGAAAATAGGGGTTGAAACGGTTTTTACGATATATCTCTTAAACTATTTATCTGATAAAAAAAATTTTTTAACGTTTTTTGTTGCAAATTAAATTCTCTATAACTTTGGTTCAGTAATTTTTTGTCGTAAAACTATAAATAAAAAAGTTATAAGTGAAAATGTTCAGAAATTCGAGAAAAAAATTTATATTTTTCGATATAACTTTTTTTTTATCATTTTACGAAAAAACGATATCAGACCATTTTTGTAGATCGGTTTTTAAGGAACAACTTTTATATGCAACATTTTTTCATTAAGTCAATAGCTAAGGTTTTACAGCGCTCCGAAGTGAGTACTATTTTTCAGTACTCTTAACTATACATATTTTATACGTGGGTACTAATAATGTGTCATCAGTTTTTTTATTTTTTTTATTTTGTTATTATAATTCTTTTAATTAGTAATTTTGCAATGTTATTAATAATTAGTTATTGACTCTTTTCCACTCCATTACAGAATTATACAATTATTGATTTTTAAAATAATTTTACAGCCTAAGATACAAACAATTCGCCAAGGCAGTGACAAAAAGTACATTTAACTTATCTTCACTTCCTCCAACACAAGACACAGCTCGCTTTCATACTTTCCGAGTCTACCATCAGGTCCAGTCGTGGCTTGGTAATAATAATGATCCTGAAGACTGGGGCTGGAAAAAATGTGGAAAATTATTGATGCCAGTGCAGAGCTCTAAACCTCCAGCACCCCCTGAGCTTCTAAAATTGATCTTTTGCAAATGCAAAGGAAACTGTGGAGCGATGTGTGGATGTCGAAAAGCAGGGCTAAAATGTTCCGCAGTGTGCTTCCATTGTTCTGGAGAGACTTGCAGCAACGTAATGGAACTCTCAGAATTAATAAATGAAAATGACTTTGATGATGAACCGCCGACATTGACACCCCTTCCTTCTCCAGTTCTCCCACTGATATTTGATTCAGAAAACCGATCAGATGCTGAGCCGCAGCCTGGTCCATCGAAAAGACCGAGGACGGAGTAGTTCAAATTTATAAAATCACCGTGGATTAGGCCTATTGGGATACCACGTAAAAAAAAAACGCGCCTCCAGACTCTACCTCGTGGGTGGTGAGGAAAAGAGTCAATAATTAATTATTAATAACATTGCAAAATTACTAATTAAAAGAATTATAATAACAAAATAAAAAAAATAAAAAAACTGATGACACAACATTATTAGTACCCACGTATAAAATATGTATAGTTAAGAGTACTGAAAAATAGTACTCACTTCGGAGCGCTGTAAAACCTTAGCTATTGACTTAATGAAAAAATGTTGCATATAAAAGTTGTTCCTTAAAAACCGATCTACAAAAATGGTCTGATATCGTTTTTTCGTAAAATGATAAATAAAAAGTTATATCGAAAAATATAATTTTTTTTCTCGAATTTCTGAACATTTTCACTTATAACTTTTTTATTTATAGTTTTACGACAAAAAATTACTGAACCAAAGTTATAGAGAATTTAATTTGCAACAAAAAACGTTAAAGAATTTTTTTTATCAGATAAATAGTTTAAGATATATATCGTAAAAACCGTTTCAACCCCTATTTTCAAGATGGCGGCCGTGGGACAAGGGTGGCGACCCCACAAACTTGATTTTAGCTTTACACTTACCCCCCCTACACATCAAAAAAATAAAATTGCGTCCTCTAAGAAACGCAACCCCAAATGTAACTTTTCAATGGACTAGTTGTCTTGTTCCCATAACACAATTTTGCTTAGTTTGCGGCTAAATGGCGTTATGTCAAATGACATAGAATATTACACTATTTAAAATTCCACGTATGGATACAAATTTATGAAATCAAGAGCATAATCAAAATTATTTATGCTATGACTAATCTTCTTAACCTCTTCCACTCGCTAAATGATTATTATGTCATGTGTTATGCAAATACACAATTGAGTCACTCATCCGCACACAATATTACTGCGCAGTGAGATCTCCTCTCGCTTGTGTTTGAGTCACTAGGGTTAGCCGAAGAACCTTTTAGAGATATAGCTCATTTTGCTGTGTTAAAATGGTCATTCTGGAGAAATCATATTATATTATTTGATAACTATACTTTCTACTAGAATGCACATGCCGCGCGTTGCTCAAGGCACCGAAGCGAAGCTGAGGTCGGCGGAGCTGAGTGTTGTGTTTAATCTATATTAAAAAAATACTGTTTTAATAAAATTAAGCGTACCCACTACTACTGTGGTGTCAACCTCAATTCCTTTTCAATATTGATCTCTGCCAAACGGAAAAGTAGTTCCTTTATGATGACAAGGATATTTTTTAATGTGTCTTTTAACACGGAGAACTGTTGTCCGTGTTTTGTGTGCGTGACTTCCTTAACAAAAATGATCCTAATTCCGGTAGACACACTCGCACAAATACAAATAAGTTTATTGATAATACTAAAGTTGACAAGTCAAATTTCGTAATATCATTAAATATCTTAGGGATGGGCTGCGAATTGTACTTTTAACCTCTGGCTCAAGCAGAATGATGTTTTTAATTAAATGTGTGTATACGTGGCATTGTAGCTCCCAAACGGCTGAATAGATTTAGATTTTCTTTTTTTTTGAGAAACGTGACTTGTTCTCTGTTCAGCTGTTTGAAGTTTATCGGCTCTGTTTTAGTTTATGAATTGAGGAATGGATGGGACAATCCTCTACAGGTTTGTTTGAGTTGATATATTTTTTTTTACATCTGACTACGCATGCGTTTGGCCACGATCTCACCTAATGGAGAGCGACGATGTGGACGAAGATGAAGCATGCTTGCCGAGGAAATAACTATTCACGTTTTTATTGAATTGTTGTACTTACTTTGGAAACCCAGAAACTGGCAACGAGTTCCAACACATGAGTTTCTTCCAAGGAACGTGGTCTAAAAAATGGGGGTCGTTTAAAAGGAATTTCCTTTGTAAGAGAGGGTGTCTTTTGGCCGTGTAATGTATAATGGTTCTTTTTAATTTGTACTTATTTTCTTGGTCTCGCTGGTTTGTCTATGGTCAAACTGCGTCATCTAAGTCAAATTAATAAAACTCCACGGCTTTGTGTTACTGTTTATATAAATAACGAGTTGATACAGAATGTGAAGACAATGACCATGACCTCTTCAGGCTGCGTGAGTCACTGTCGCACCGAGACGGAGTGCCCGATCGATACCTCTCGCGGACTTTTATACTTAGTATTCACTGGTGGTAGTGTATGGCACATATTGGCTTTGTTTTGGTTTGTACCGGTTAACCGTTGTCTTTCTTTTGTACTACCACAAACTATATATACCTATTGCCTAAAGAGTTGTCTGGAAACAAAATACTTTTTTTTTTTTTGGCTTACGTTTGACTGCCATCAGGCGAAGATGCTGATGCGATAATAATATGGCGTCATCTAGTGCCACAAACTAAGAAAAGCCTGTATTATACTTTTATATATTTTTTTTGTAAATTCATCGCCACATAAATTCTCGTTTTGGGAATATGAGCCATGAAACAATATCACTTTTTTGAGCTTCTGGCCGCTGGCCAATAAGTTACTTTTATTTTTTGAAACCAAACGTTCCATTTAGAATTCTAACTGCACTGTGCAGTGTGCACACCAGACAAGAAACAGCATGTGACGGTATAAACACTTTATCATGTGCTGGGCTGGCACGAAAAAGTGTTTATACAGAGCGAGTACTTTGCCAGTGCTGGCGTACAGTTGACTGAGACTAGCGACCGGCGCCAGCTACAGGCTTTATGTAAATCATACCTACTGAAGGTACATTTATAAAGATACAGTCACTATCGCGTAATCTACAGACGCCTCGCTACCTCATCATCTTTACAATCCCTCAGCGAATTTGTTCATATTTTAAGTTTGAAATTTATTTTGCTCGTAGTACGAAATTTCATAAAGAACGGATCAGTGCGGCGGTTCGCAACATCGTCGAATAGATAGGTACCTACACACCGATAGAGTGACGATACCTACATATATACATACGTAAGACCGTAACTGCAAGCGAAATGCCGGATCGGGATGAGTGGCGTGTCTTGATATTTTTTTAAAATTACTAATAGGCTTGCCTTTGACCACCAACTCACCTGATGTTAAGCGAACATGCGGCCTACGGTGGAGCACGCTCGCCTAGAAGAAACCGATTTACCCGCGACTTGAAGGCACATAGATTGTATCTATCAGGGAACACCCACTCGGGATCGGGTTGACGCTTATGTTATATATGTGTTTGTGTATACACATAAATGCTAAATTGAATAAGAAGATTCGGAGACCTCGCTTCCCTTGGTCTTCAATTCTACTTACATGCTAACGCTACCACGGTACTGCAGCTAGCGAAATTACGGGGCTGTTGAGACTAACCCATCTAATGTCTCAAAGTAATGAGCGCTAAATCAGCGCGGACCTGGACTTTGTTTTGTTACTCGAAAGTTCTGTCTATCGCTGCAATGGGCATGGACAAGCGTTATATCTTACCACCAGTGGAGCGTAGTTAAATCATTTACATTTAAAAAAAATTAAAGAGCTTTGTTAAAAGCGTCTGTCTCCTTATAAAATAACCAGTATTCTGCAATAAGAATAACATGTAATAATACTTTAATCGTGAGAGTTATAAATGACCGGTAAAATTAAAAGCACTGCGTTTGAAATTGGTTTCGAGTTTCGCAGCTGTTTTTTTTTCAAATGTCATTATTCGATTCATCTTGATTTCGCTTTATATTACAAATATTTTGCTTTGAGTACTGAAAGGCCGAGTTCGTTCACCTTAAAAGGTAGGTTCGAGGCTCTGAGCTTCTTTATGTTGTCTTTCTGGGATAGAAACGCACTAAGATTTATTTTTCATTTTTACATACGACACAATATTTAATGGTCGATTAAAACCTTTTATTTACAAAAAATCTGTTATAGAATAACTTTTTGGCAGCGAATAATTAGTTACGTATCATGTTCGATTTTATTCCTGATAGTAAACAGGATTTATTTTTATTGTATTATTTAAGGTTATGTATTTTTAAACTATTTATCCGGTTTTCGCGCGAAAAACAATTTAGCCTCGGCGCACATTATAGGCATGTTTAAATCCAGTCTATCTTAGTGCAGCCTTACCCTCAGAGCCTTATAAATGCTGACAAAAACTAATAGCTTCACTATCAACGGTTATGTTTATTATAGGTCTTCGACGTTAGGGAACGAGGCTAATTGCGGACTCGAGGTTCGTAAAAGTCTTTACGAGTGTCGCTCAGTAAATTGCAAACTTTTCTTTACCCTTAGTTTATGACCACCATCTGCCAACATGGAGCGAAGAATTTGTTTCTTACCTATCCTCGTCAAAAAAGCCTATTCTCGTAAGTTTTTAGGATTAGGATTCCACTATCGGCGCGTGTTCCCGGATTTTTTTCAGATATATTTTTACAGTGTCTATAGCTGGATTAGGATATTGTTTTTAAATGTATTAATCTCTTTGCATAAATTTAGGTTATACTTATAAATAAATATTGTTAGATATTACCTAAGCACAGCGCCATCTGATCCCAAACTAACAACACGTTTTTTGTAGAAAAAAATGATAATTTGGCAAATGCACTGTCGTGTTAAACGATAGTCTCTCAGTGAACATTGCAGTGGCATCCAAAACTCAAAAATAAATCTAAAGCATCACTGCATTGGCAATCTTTACTTTGAGATATTTTATTGCGTCTCATTAGTCTTGTATGTCATATGTATCTTTTTGTATATTTACATTTCTATCTTATGCTATACCTACGTAGATATAGAAATATTCTTAACTCTGCCATGACTTTTGTAAAATATTATTTTTCTACATTTTTAAAGCCGTGTAATGTTAAACGTCATTTCAACCTTTCGCCTGATAAAGGTCCCTATGTACCGGAATATGTGAAGTTGAAAAGGGTCCAATGGCCTAACCTTGTCACGTCCTTCCAAAAGTTGTTAAAGTTCAACCCCGCTGTATTACATCAGATAATGTTCTATCTTACCTGTGTATTTATTACATGATAGGTACATTAAAAAAAAAACAATATCAATCATTGGTAAAACGTTATTGGTGGTCATGGTCCATAACATAACCATAATCTGCATTTAATCCATTTAAACGAAGCGACCAATTAAAAAAATATAAAGGAGATGGAAGGGAGACCTTTGCTCTGCAGTAGAAATCATGGCTAGAAATAAAATAACAAAGAGTTTTGATACTACTCATCGTTCTAAAGTGAGTCCTGACTCCTGGCCTTTCTAAAAACTGGAACGAAACGATTTGATTCCATGTTCATTGGGCGGACCGCTAGACAGTGAAATGCGCTGCTTGAATGGGTGTTCCCCGATGGTTATAATCTGGGTGTCTTCAAGTCGAGAATGAATCGGTTTCTTGCAGGCTAACATGTTCCATTGTCTTCGCTTAACATCAGGCCTGGCTCTCAGTGAAGCGAGGCTGCCGGAACACACCGTTACATGCTTGGCGACAGTTTTTCAACTTGAGGGTGGTCAGCCAGCCGAGTACTAGAAAGTACCCTACCACCATGCTATGGTTTCCTCACGATGTTTTCCTTCACCGGCAGCTCGAGCTCATTGTTGGGGTTTGAACCCGTGGGTTCGCATGCTGAAGGGCACGCCCTTCAGCATGCGAACCGACCGCGCTAACCACTGAGCTAATATCGCTACAAAGATAGCATTACTTAGTTAAGCAGCAAAATAGCAGCGCTTAGATAGCAGTAAAAACGTAAGACTATTTGTAAAAATAAAAAAAATAATGACTACACAGTTATGTTATAATAGTAAGGTTTGATACAACACATTATTATATATTAACACATTAATATCTAGAATTTATATAGCACATCTCAGACCTGCAATAGGGAAAGTTTTTTCTACTAGTTGTATCACAAAGAACTGCTTTGTTCCTCTGTTACGCAATGTTTTCTTGCATCACCGCTAGGGATCGATCTTTCAATAGTGAAAGTCGATCTAGATTGTCTTCGCGTGGGAGCTGATAATCATAGAGCCTTTGTATGACAATTAGCAATTCGTAGCGAACGAGCTAACTGATAACGTCTAATTTCCATATACATTTTTAACCTCTGAGCATACTTCTTTGTTTTTGGCTTCGCACTTTGTGCATTTGTCAGTGTTAAACGTTTTGATATTTTTTAAGTATTTTATTAAAGATTAATCGTCGTAAGTCAAGTCTCGGTCGAGTCCGGTCATGCCCTAGTAAAAGTAGTTGTGACTTTACTTACAAGCTTCGATGGATTTTTGGTAGCAGCCCGAAAAAACATATTTCATTATATACGTCATATCACTTTCCAATGCATGTGATTCGGAATTTTGTGAATAAAAACATATACATACATATTTACACAAGTATTAAGAAAATTTTGTATAATAAATAATATAAATGCCGCGATGAGAATTTTCTGCGTTCCCGCTAAAACTCTACTATTATAAAAGAATATACTTACTTGGGCAAATCCCTATTTTTTTTTTCATTATTTTTGACTTCGCACTTTCTGCGTTTTGCTAGTGTCAAATCTATCTATATATACTTTTATAAAGAGGAAAGATTTGATTGTTTGTTTGTATTGAATAAATAGGCTCTGAAACTACTGGACCGATTTCAAAAATTATTTTACCGTTGGGAAGCTACACCATTTCCGGAACTCACTATCTCACTACTAGAAGATTCTACAGAGTTCTGGAACAATACGAAAACACGTAAGTTTTCAAAAACGATAGGTTCGATTCTACAAAGTAGTTGCTAACCATAGAGTTATCCTACTCGTTTGTCGCCAACCGTTTCGACCGCGTTCAATATCATGTTAAATATAGCCTGAAAATTTTCAGATAATATCACACACATACCCATCGCTAGGTAGCTTTAACATGCTAACTATGTTCCTGGAAAAGGGTGTCCACGGTTGTCGCATTCAAAAGACTACAAAAAAATGTGGCTGAAACCTAAGACTTTCAGCTTAGGTCTCTTAAGAAAATCGACGTTCACGAAGGAACCTTACCATATCTATAGAGCCAATCAAATAAGTTTGGTAATATTGTTAAAGGAATCCGTCTTGTCTCATATATCTGTACGGTGTATCGCTTTTGGCAGTTTAATAAGAAATAGGAAATGAGAAATATATATATATATACGACATACGTATTACGATATTCTATTGATAACACCAAAGTTACAAGTCATATTCCAATTCATCTCATAAGAATTAATCGTTACTTCCTGGTAATTTAATAATCTCTTAGTTTTAAATAATTGTCAAAGTCGTAAAACAATCTTTCTAGTAGCATTCTTGAAGTCAAATTCTGTAATTATTTTTAACTATCGTACTTTGTAGTGATGTGTTGCTATGATTCCCTAACCAAATATTTCGCAATGTATATGTCACATTTATAAATTGCTATCTGCATCCTTCAGTTGTATCCTTTGTCTTTATGGATTGCTATTAATATTATGCATTTCGTGAGGGTCGCTTACCTCGATTCAATGTTAATGTGATAAGATTTAAAATGATTTTTATATGACTAGATCATAGTTCCAATATAAATTCTAGCTCTATGTCTTTTCAACTCTAGCTTTTAGTAGTGAAAGGGTTTAAAGATCGATTAAACCTTTTAATCTTGGGCATACGAAGGGTATCAGAAAGGGCTACAACTTTCAAACACATATCGTGTTGTGAGATCTTACGCATTGAACTGACATGTCAAATTTATTAGCAGCGTGCGTTTGAAATGGTTAAAGTCCCAGAAGCAATTTTTTTTTGAGAAATGTATTTTCTTAATAATATGAAAAATCTAAACTTGTCTCTTGTCTTCGTCCGCATTAAAATTCAG
The DNA here is from genome assembly GCA_905404145.2 of Biston betularia. NCBI lineage: Eukaryota > Metazoa > Arthropoda > Insecta > Lepidoptera > Geometridae > Biston > Biston betularia. The sequence continues at coordinate 1,836,517 of FR989874.1, read as the reverse complement.
GTCTTGTATTGACCTCAAAGCCAATTTATTAAGTGAACGAGGTCAAGGCCTGTCGATTCCGTTTTCCTGATGCCATTTTATATAACCTGTTAGTACAAACCTCAAATAGGCTTTAATAAATCCTCGAAATGGGGAAAAGATTTTACGACCCAAAACTTTGTAATTTATATCTAAGTTGTTCGTTGGTAACCAAATACATAGATGCTATTACTGTTACGCCTACTTGTTTTGCTACTAAATTTTATTTATATCTTTGCCTTTGTAATTGGCTATACACCGGGATGATTCCTGGACGTCCTTTACAGGAAGTCGTACAGCGAGGATGTGGAACGCTTTGCCGGAGTCTGTTCCATTTTAGACCATTCTAGACCGCATCGTTGCTTCATATGAGGTAGGATGTGGTCAAACGCGAACCTATTCAAGATACAAAAAAAAGTCCAGATAATTTTGCGTAACATAAAAATCATTATTTCTGTTTCAAGTTTTTACTAGACTTAAGTATCGACAGTAACTTTAAATAACTTATAAGTATGTGACTCTCATCAGCATAGAAACATGGATTGACGGGCTTGGCGATCTAAAAACTTGAAAGTATACTCATTCAAACTTAACAAAAAGGCTTTTACTGCGAGGCTCGACAAAAAACTTATAACGACTAACTGCAAACATGTTCTCTGTGTTGAATACAGTGTTTATATACTTAAAGCTTTTTACATAAACGAAAGATTTTATGTATTTTTATATGAATCTGTAAACCTCATAGTATTTAATTCAATTTATGAATATACTGCTACACAATTTAAACTTACGTACCAGACTTCTTCGCGTCTCTCGTTCTTGTATTGATTCCATTGACCTTGTCCCAAGCTTACGTAACCTTTTCATCTGAAGCTTCTACCTTACCCTCCTTATTATCTGGCTTATCAGACTTTACCCCAAAATCGACATTTGGCGAAACAGTTTTTTCTTCAATATCTGAGGAAATTGTAATACTATTGCGAGTATTTATCATTTGTCCTGTTTACGCAATAACAGAACATCCGGCGAATATAGCGCAGAGTTTAGTTGTTTCATCCACTTCTACAAGTAAGTGTTGATTTACTTGCTGCTTTATTACAATTATTCAATAGATTTTTGTTTTCCTTATGCGGAATTAATCACGTCTTGCTTGTGTCGAAACTACGTCAGTTACCATAGTAAAATTCAATAGATTTTATTTGTAAATGATATGTAAGGTTTTCTCTCGTTAATGCAATCCTTTTATTTATTAGAAAATAGGGTCGCGTTTGATAGCCATCTCGCCTAATGTTATACGAAAATGCTGTCTACGATGGAATACGCTTTCTGACTTTCTATCTATCCCTTTCTTTCTGTTTTTATTTTCCATTAGTTTTGAGTTTTCTTTGAGGTGTCGTGTTAGTATATTTGTTGTTTTCATTAATTGTTTCCCAATCAAGGCATTTTATGTCTTATATGTAAAATATCTTTCAAGAAGAATATGATGATGTATCTATAGTTTGATTTACAAATTCACGTGCTTCTACAAAAATCATTATGTCTTTTCCTTAATCATTTACGCTTATTCAGATACACAGTGTTTATCTCAAACGGTTTACTCTTGCAATTACCTTAAAATGTACGTAAATATCTTTTTATTTCTCTTCAAGGGAAAAGAGAACCCAATAAGGGATAACGAGAGGCAGCTAATCTAATTACCCGATCAGATCGCAACCTCATTTGATATCCTTCTTTATTGTTATTGCGTTACTGTTCAATGTATTTTATGAGTAATACAAATTACCTTCCTAAGAAGTTGCTTTGTAATGAGAACCGTGTTTGTTCTAGCAATTGAATCTTACATGAATATAGTTAATTGGACATTGCATCCCAGTTTGTAGATGTAATTTGCAGGATTTGCACGTTCTTATGACGTTATCATATGGATAATTTAGAGCTACGCTAAATCGTTCACGATCTAGGTACTGCTTAACTTTAGCTGTCTACATATCTACTTCGTCAGAGTAATTTAATGCTTCGCTGCTTTAATGAAAATGCCACTTACGAACTAACGAAATGTGCAGTATTTCCATATTTCATAAAACAGCGTGTTGAGGATTTCATTTTTGTTTAAATGCCATATGCGTGCGTTCATTAGTCGTTCTTTATTTAACTCAAATTTCATTTCAGTAAAAAAATTCGATGTAATAAATTAAAACATCCCCCAACTATTTTTTTTTTTCAATTTACCCATCATGGTCACCCCTGCATGGTACGTGTATGTGTGTGTAGTTGCACAAGTTTCATATGTGTGCGGCGTAGGGGTTGGGGTGGTTAACGCGATTGGAAAACTAGGGCGGTGAAACGAAACAACGATAGTATTCTAGTAACAGTTCCATTCCAGGCTAGGTGTGCTTTATCATCTTCGACCACACCTTCACTTAACATCAGGTGAGCTGTGGTCAAACACGTGGCATGTCAAACATTAAAAAAAAAAAAAAAAAAGTTAATTTTTTGCCATAATCTTTGTTTTTTGTATCAAGCAGGCTTCCATCAGATATATTTTTTAATTAAAATGTTATAAAGTATAATGAATTCAAATTTCTCTAGGATTCTAGGTCGTGTGATGAATTACTGTTTGATAGCCTCTGATTTATATTTTTTTATTTTTTTTTATACAGAATAGGTTCGCGTTTGACTACACCCTGCCTGATGTTAAGCAGGATGCAGTCCAAGATGAAGCACGCTTACCTAGAAAAAAACCTTACATTACATTACACTGGCCTTTACTTTACCATTAGCATTTTAGCACATTTGCTAGTTTGTCTTTATGAGTTTAATTTGAATTTTATACAATTTTCATTCATCTTCCGTCTGTTCTTTGCCTGGAAGAGATCGTATTCATCTTCCGTCTGTTCTTTGCCTGGAAGAGATCGTATTTAAAGATAAGGCCATCGCTTGTGGCACTAGCTCATAATGGTTTTTTGTTTTCTGTACATTTTTATATTTCTCGTGTGCATAATTAAGTGTTACCGTCTATTCATAACTTTAGGGTCTTAAGTATAATATTATTAATGTAATTTACCAAAAACTTTCAATTTCAAACTATTAGAATAAAATACAAAAGATGTACCTAAAAGAAAATTTTAAAAAGATAACAGTATTATTAAACAATCTTCTGAGTATCTAAATGCATGTAATAAATAATATGTTTTTGCAAGTTTTTTTAAGATTCCTTGAAAGTCAAAAATCAAATAAGATGTACCTAATACATTTGTTTTAATTAACTATCCACTTGTCGCTCTACATTTCTTGTAGCTATCGACTCGATAATGCTAATATCTGGCACTGCGTGCGCCTCACTAGCCAACCTCGTCGATTCACTCCAGTACGCATCGGGAACTCGACGTGAGCGGTCGTCAATCCGCACATGCTTTCGAGCACCGGCAAATAAAAACAATTTAACCAAAAACGTTACGCGTCCCATACCGTCCCGTTTTACTATAACATAAACATTCAGTGACAGTGTTTGCAACTTTACTTTGAAACTTTGGAAGGCAGCAATTTTTCGTTAGAATTTGATTAACTTTCATCGAATGTTATTTTTATTTTTCACTTCATCATTTTTTGATATTGTTGAAACTATTATTTATTGTTGCTTATCGGTCGTGCTGATTCGTATATAAATTTGGATGTAATCGCGTGCTTGCGAACGAGGTCTTGTATATTTTATCGATTATGTTCCCGAACAATGTTACGTTTTCACTGCAAATATTTGTATACTTTAGAGCTATCAGGTTTTATATAAAAATTTCAGTTCCAGTATGATGATTTCTCAAGACTTTTTGCCTCAATTACTGGCTTGTTTATTACCGATCATTATATTTTTATCATGAATATCAGTTTTCACCTGATTCAGAATAATTAAAATTTCTATTGGCACGCTTTTCGGATCTTGAACCTTGATTTAATTTTTACCGTCAAACATCTAATCGGTGCCTTTTTTTTATCCTACTTGTTCTTATCTTTTATCGGTGTGTTGTTATATCACTGACACGACTTACATTGACATTATAAAACGGAATCTTAAAATGACGGCGATCTTTTTTAATCTAGATATCAATAAAATTTAATTTGAATTTAAACTTTCTTAATTACTTTGTAGCGCTATCTTTAGAGATTACTTCGACGGTCAGCCTTTTAATGCATTCGGTCTTAACTTTTAATGGGTTGTATATTTGAATCTCTTTTAAACTTTATTCATATATATTCTTTAAGTTGATTTTACCCTGACCAGACATTAGCTGGATAAAAGCTATTAGTCCCGTCACGGCAACATTCTTTTAAATGCTCCTTTCAGGTTAAATGTAACAAATGTAATGGTTTTTCACATACGAACCACAGTTAGACGTAATACTATCAACACTTACTTGATTGTCAGCCATAACAGGTTCACAACGACATAAATTATCCAGCTCTTAATGAAGATGCTATCGCAGAATACAAATTATCACCAGTTGACATAATTTGTAGTACCGACATAACTACCCATATCTAGGAGTAGTGATAGATAATGAAATGTTTTTTTTTGCAGATTAAGCAATCTGTATGTATATATGATTCTACAAATTAGCCTTTACGTCTAGCCACTTATTATCATGGTAGCCTTTGTTCCAGTGTGATATTGATTAGTATCTGTGCATAGTACTGATTTTTTTAATGTAAAAATAATGAGGCAAACGAGACGCTCTCCTGATGGTAAGAGCTAACGCCTGTCCATGACCATTGCAGCGATACACAGAACTTTAAGTTGTTAAACAAAGTACAGGGCGTTGCTGCTTTGGCGCTCATTACTTTGATGATTAGTTTAAACAGCCCTGTAATGTCGCTAGCTGCAGCACCATTCAAACCGGATCAAAGTAATGTTTAAACACTACTACTAGGCAAGATAATTTCTGGTACTGCGGTGGTATGTACCTCAATGACCTCCTGCTAAGATCTACCACCAAGTATCGATATAAATGAAATATCGATTACTGTTGATAAACTAGAAGATAATTCAGCTTTATAAATCTTTTGTAAAAATGTCCATAGTTAATTGAACTCTGAGTTAATCGCGAGGTTACACGTTTACCGTAACCCTAACCCCTGAACACAAATCATTTCTTTAACTATGAAAGCTATAATTTTTTTGTATAGCAACTAAAATGCTATAGAAAATTAATAGGAGTTGCTTTGTTTTTCTTGCGTTGCTTGTATTCTTTAAAGTTTTTCATCAGCCTTCTTTTCTGATAGGTATAAGCCTCTCTCTTATTATGTCATCTGCCTCAGTCCTATGCTAATCTGGACCGGGTTCGACCGCGACAGTGACGATATCGATAAGCTTTCAATTTTCATTAAAAATGAACGAAAACATTGGAAAATGGCAGTTGACAGTTATGCTATTCCAAGAGTTTTTCTGTCATCTCGACATAGCTGGGCATACATGAATTTCGCATCCCAGTCCAACAGTTGACCTATATCATAGCGACGGTTATAGAGATGATTGCAGAGTATAAACGCTTACTAAAACGTTGACCCCGTTTTATTGACTTTGCAGATCGTTAATCTGCGTTGATGGCTGAAAACTGCGAAAATATGTTTAACAAAACAAAACCGCTAGTAAATATTTTAGTGTACAAAATTTTAAAACTTTTGTTCCTCTTGTACATACTTCTTAGTAGGAGGTTGTCTAGGTAGATGCCACCGCAGTACCAGATATCCTGTGTCCAAGCGGTAGTGTGTGAACATTACTTTTCGCACCCTTTAAACTGGAACATACTGCGTTCCAGTTTAAAGAGTGCGAAACAACTAGCCAAATTACAGAGTTGTTGAGACCATAGAAAGTCGCAAAGTAAACATTCATTTCTTAGCTCTACTCAGTTGTACTTTGTTCTACTAATTATGACACTTATAATTAAACTATGTAAATTGATTAAGACATGCCTATGACAGTCATGTCCATGAGACTTTCTATTTTGACGCCTCTGCGCCTCACTGCCGATTTGTGTGGGTCTTTTCTAGTGGCATTATACAAATCTGTTATTATTTTAACTATATTAGATGATAAACCAATCTTATGAAGTATCTACAGTCCATAATCTAAGACTTCTTATAACATTAGACTTGTATATTAACAAGGGATTTCAAAATATAGATATTAAAAGAGGATATTTTATTTGAAAGTCAAATAAGGAATACATTATTCAATCTTGAGATATCGCCTCTTTAGACGCTATCTGAATACATAATGCGAAACGGTCCATTTTCAAATACATCTTAAAAAGCTTCTTACGTTATTTGAAATTTCCCACCGGGGCCACACTTCATGATTTGATGAAATAAAGGAAATCCATCACAGATTTTACATTAAAACCCTTATCAAGATCATTGACTTTGACATGTAGTCTAAACTCGTCAGGTAATGTAAAAAATATCTATATTATATAATATATCTCTATATACATATAATAAGGGTACAATGCTTCTTAATGGATTATTATAATTGTTCAGAATAATGATGAAAATGCCCCCTTTCAGCTGGACGTCTGTAAAAATAAAAAAAGGTTATGTACCTATACTTAAAAGTAAATATTTACTATACCATTTAAATAAAAGCTCATCTACTTCATCAAATATGTATATATTATATTGGGTTCGTTTTTACTAATATTAATATTCACCGTCGCCAAAAATTTAAATAACCGTTTCATTATAAAGAACAATAGAATTTGCTGCCCGAGTGGGTGCTTTCAAGTCAGTTGAATCTGTTTCCACTAAACAAGCGCGCTGCATTGTAGACAACATCTTCGCTTAACAACAGACGAGATGGCGAGCCTATCTGTAATAAAAAAAGAGGTCGATGCGTTTTACAGTTAACATAACTATTAGTACCAATGTCCCTTGGAAATAACGTCCGGTGAAAATGATCAATTTCCGGAGTGACCAGACGTGCACTGGAATTGGCTCGTTAGAGACGCAATTAACATCCAGTTCGGATGGTCATGCATTGTCAAGCGCAAATTCTTTAATGCTAACCGTGTGAGAATGTGAGCACATTTAGCAATCTGTAGTTCTTACATTATATCTAATTCAACTAATGTTTTCATGTTTTCAAAAAAGTCATTGTTCTTGTCAAGTTGTTGTTGTAAATTCTCCCAAGTATCATTATTATTGTATTTGTTATATGTATTTGTCAAGATTATCTCAGGATGAGTGTCACTCCACAGTTTGAATGCAATCGGCCGCCATTCCTCACAGTGAGGCAAATGGCTTTAGGTTGCCACTTGACTTAGTGTACTCATTCTGTATCCGACGCTGATTTGTTGTAGAAACTAAATAATTATGATATATTGATTTTAAAATTTATATCGGCAAGTTGCAACCCTGTGTCCCGCAGCTAAACCGGTATCAAGTTAGCGGTGCCCAACCGAATATGAACGCTCTTGTGTTCGTGCTCGTAAATTTTAATTTGCGTGCAAGCAAGTGACGTTCGTAAGAGTATGTCAATAGTACAGTTTATACCTAAACTTATTCCGGAATAAACCATCTGTACTTACACTACTATAAGTTATTCTGTGCTTCTGTCTCATTTCGTTATTGTATAGATGTTTTTTTTTATGACATGATGACACTCATTAGATGACCACCGCGACATATCATTTGTTTGGCAAAATCATTAGGTTAGCCAGCTTGTCGATCAATTAGTACCCTACGCGTGCCGTGTTTGCTGTAACTTTATTGCACTCAACGAACACTCGGGAGAGTAAAAACTTGAGTGTTGATATCAGAAAGAAAACAAACAATAACGCTAGCGAATGATCCGAAGGGATCAACGACACATCGCTTACCGCGGCTATGCGTAGGAGTTGATCTATTTTAATCACCTCACTTTATCCATCCATCTCCTTTTCTCTCAAGATATTCCCTCACATCTATCTCACATGTTCGGGAATTGTGCAACAATTGGCAAGATTTTATTTTCCGTTAGCATCTGTGCCAAAACACACGTGGATGACCCGACTCCCGGTTAGATAAATAAATCGTTCTTCCCGTAATCGTTTATGTTTAGCTTAAACGTAAAATAATGTTGTTTGTAGGCTTGTGTTTGTTCTATTTTAGTTTAGTTTTCGTGTTTAGCTTCAGCTATGTCGTCGGCAATAGCTTTGTCCTTCCAAGGTCGCAAAGTATGTCGTGACTGTAACCAATTTTAACGTTTTCCAGTGGACAGTATTATTGTGTAGTGGCTTAGTGTTCTTCTATACTATTTATTGCATAAGCGGAAGTATTATCGGTGTGATAAATTTAATAATGACGGCGATAGCGTCATGTTAGTGCAGTGAAATTAATTGTGATTGCTAGTATACCACAAGTCGTATAATGTCGAAGACCCTAAACGCCTACAGAATGTGAGTATAATACATCAAATAACATTATTCGTTCGATTTATTTTATGGCTGGTTGGTGTTATCGGTCATCGGAGGGCGTCAGAATGATAGATTGTATGAAAGTGTTTATATTAAATATTGATTTTAATACGTTTCATAATAAAGTATAACACAACATAGGAAATAAGTATCTTGAACAATTTAGAGGACATGCAAACATAGTTTCATGAAACAAAATGTTGTTAACTTTCTTTCAAATAGTGCACATTTTGTATATTATACAGAAAGCCCAAGGATTTTCTGTACATAAGTAAAGTTTTAGAACTAACAATATTCATATACTTATCATTGTTTTTGTTTGGTTTGGTTTCAAGTTGAAAAAATGTGATATACAGTTTAAATGCTTGCTACTACTATACTAATGCCTCGGAAATGAACACCTTGCTTAATTAATCATCAATCAAGGGTCTGGTTCTTGCCTCAATTTATTACTAATCTCATAGTTTATGTCCACGACCACGATTTCTGATTCATCGTGATGTAATTTATGTCGTGTATTTGATAATATCAGGATTAGAAATTCATGTATGTACTGATATGAAAGATTCCTTATAGCGATATTTCTTATAAAAACTTTAAACTTGAATTTTAAACTAAACACGAGTACAATCTCTATGTGATATCTTTTATTTAATTGATGTTTTCAATAATATTGAAATAGGTTGTTCTTTAAATGCGGATAAAAAAAATAAACTTCTAGAAACTTACATTATCAAATTTAGTTTATCAAACGCAACGATATTTTTACCATGTTCGGTAAGATCACATGATCGAAAGTTTAATCCGGTTAGGTTTATTTTATATTTAATACAATAGTTTAACTGAGAAACTTTGTTACAGTGGTATTCCCATATCTGTAGCAGCATTCCTCGTTCTTGGCCGTTTATCTCGTTTGCCTTCCTGCGTTCTACGCGTTTTTAATGTTGTTAGTTTCCGTCCTCTTATAAATTATCATGACTATTTTAATAGGAGAAATACGAGAACACTCGTTTTTTGTACTTCCGACGGTTTTGCTTTCCTTAGAGTAATATCGTGATCAAATAAACCACGGTTGTTGCCTACCGTTTATTCAGCGCGCGCTTCCTTTGTTAGTTATTAACTTGGTAATTAGTCTTCATCCAATGCCGTCTGTTCACTGTAAAACTATACTAAGTACTCTACGGCGACGGTGTTAATTTTGCTGTGCTCTGTAAAGATCGTTTGTGAAACTGGCAACATTGATAGGGCATCTATTGTCCTTGCGTAAAGGTCTCGCCCTTGAACTTTATAGGGGTTCCACAGGGAGCTTGTCATCGGACTTTCAATATTTTATGTATACATGTAACTATAACGGTAAAACATTTAATTTCGCGGGAAAGGCAATCTACGCGGTCGCATAATACTTTTGGGCTCAGTTGTTGAAAATTATTCATGTGTATGCTTCAAATTATTCACGTTAAAGTGAAATGTTTGCCTACATTTTGTCGAAATTATGATGAAATTACGGAGGGATGAATGTTTACTTTGATAATTAAATTCACAAATTCTGGGCTACATTTTACTAAAATTATTTTTGTATTAGATTAGTTATAAGTATATTTTTGCACAAGAATAGAATAAACTACGATTATATAGGCAGTGGCTACATGGTTACAAAGTACATACCTAGTGTTTCCTTTCTACCCTACCTACTCACACTAGCGAATCACATATATAAATTTCGAACTTTTTAAATGCAAACTGTCCGATTTTCCCAGCCACCGTCACCGTTAACATCCGATTGCGACCTCCGTGTCTAGACACATCGATTGCCCTAGGCTTTGTCCTTTGTGTGTGTAATTGCATTAAGAGCATCAATTCCTTTGTTTGCTGAGTCATTCATCGCCCTAATGTGGTTCGCTAGGTTTGAATTATTTTCAGGAACGGGTGATTTTGATTACCTTTGTAAATTACGCTGTTTGGTTTCGAAAATAAGTTTCTGGTTTCTACATATTATAACAATATTGTTTTCGTTGTTATAGAAACGGATTGTTTATCTCGTAAAAGTAATCAAGCTATGTCATAGACTCAAAAATTAGACTATGACTCAAAATTTAATTACATTATTCATGATAAGAACTTTTGGAAACAATGGAAACTTTTTTTTATGAATGACAAGCTAGGTGTTTGGCCACAGTTCACCTGGTGTTAAGTGGCGGTGTGGTCGAAGATGGTGAAGCACACCTAGCCTGGAATGGAACTGGTTCTCAAGTGATGCTGCTGGAAAACACCGTTACTTTAGGTGCTTGGCGGCAGATTTTCTACTTGATACCTTGGTAGCTAGTCAGCCGAGTACTAAACTGACGTGGTTTTGTCACATTTTTGTTTTACTTATCCGAGATTATTCACGGATTCTCCGACTATAGTTTTGGATATAATTAAACGTAAATAATTTCGCTTAAATAAATAAAAATATAAAAACTTTTATTGTTATTACTCCTACCTTCTTTAGCATTTAGGTTTTTTTTATATAAAGCATATTTTGTATTTTAGATCGTATCTTGTAGATTCAATAGTTCCCAATTTTCTGTTTGTAAAACGTTTTCATAGGTTGTGCCGAGAACAAGGTTAAAATCATGTTAGTTCGTTTAACTTTACTCGCTACAGCGATTCCAATGCCGTTTGCGTAGCTCAATGAACTAAACATGAGTGGATCTAATCTGACCACTCGGACAGGTGAAAAGGGTCTCTTCAAATAAGAGGCAATTTCGCTTCAATTGATCCTTAATAGCTTTGCATCAGTCTGCTTTTAACGTAGATATTGAGAGCAATATTCGTTGTATTAGAACCGGTTGTATTTAGACAAAACAGTAATACTAATCTTGATGATATAATATAGAACATCAAATGATTGTATTCGAAATATTGCTTCTGGCATGAGTCCAACTGAAACTATGTTTTTCGCAAAGCTTAGTCCGGTGTCGAACCACCCCTGATAAACCCCCGTTGCTATTCTTTTTTATTGCATTCGTGCAGAATTTACGGTGTCTCGTGCAATTTTAAATTTAAAAGGATCTGGTGGCGTTCCGGTAGTTTCACGGGTGGATGGAACTTGTTGTCTTTGTAAATATTGTAAAAAGTCCAATGGTATTTTATAAAATTCATGTGTTTTTGAGAAACCTTTTACTTTTTTTAATGTCACCTTTGTGCAACAGTGTTACAGTCGTGTTGTGTTACTTTAATTAAATTTTCACAGTAATATTTAACTTTTTAACTTTCACGATTTGAGCATATCATCATCGTCAGCCCGTAATTGCCCACTGCTGAGCGTAGGTCTCTCTTCTTGTACATCTCGCTTTTCTTGGCGTTACAGGAAGAACATAAATAGTAATAGTAATTATATTATTTTTAATACTTAAAAAAAATTAACAGTAGTGCACTATAACCGGTTTTAACCTTAGAGCGATCTCATCTTGGCACATAATTGTCTTGCAGCCAGATCTTGCCCTTGGCAACTGTATCATAGCCGAAAAGTTGAAGTAAAATTTATTTGTGTTTGTCAATTTAGATAAAAATCTGTCAGCAACTTCGTTTTGGTTCCCACAAATAGCGATTTCATTATAAATACTGCCTCAAGCATATACTGCTTTAAGCAATAAAAGCTACTTGATTCACGATCTAAAGGACCCCCCAGATAAATGTGCGACACGAAATCCTCGCTTTATTTTGTCAACCTACATCGTCGTCTCGTTTGGAGTAGAAACGCCCACCAAATGAAGTTGTATTGAAATATTTTCCCAGAATCCTTGTATTGCCATGTGGTCCCTATAAAATCCTAATTTTCTGTCCAAACAGCGTGCCTCCGTCAGAGGGTTGTCGCCCTTGGTTTCTATAGCGACGGGGATATTATGCGACCCACGTTCCCGGCCCCCACACCCTCTTAGGTGGCTATGAATTTCGGCAAGGTTACCCCCCTAAAAGTCTGGTATTGGACGAATTACAAGAATTTTTCACGATGGCTTACACGTGGAATGTTTCCTTAGAAATGTTTTCTTTGTTTCTATTCATACTCTGAAAAGCTTTTAAGGGCGTCTTACAAATTGAAAGCCAATTTCCAAGCGAAATCGAAGCTTTTAGAAAATTAATTTCTGAGTGGTTCTTTTTTTGTGATTCTATAAATTTATTTTTGTTATATTCTTGAGCTCATCAGATCCATCCCAAAAATATGAAATATTGAATTATAACCCTGACCCTATAGTTGTAACATGTGTAAATGTTTATCCATGCATGTCTGTTACCGTTGCTATACGTTGTAAACCACACACTGGCCGACTTAAAAACATCAAGGTCGGAATGTTTAGTTTAGATTGTATTAGATAACGCGAAACATTTTACACCATATTATGGATCCATCAAGAATATCCACAATGTTACGTCGTTGCTAAACAAAGTGTATACAAATATGTATAAAAGACTGGTTGGGACAGCTAGATTACATATCCATAGAAAACATACTGGCAAGAGTGAAGTAACTACCGCTTAATTTTGAGCTTTTGAATGATATGTAGGTGAGAAACGTAATCATTCAGAAGCTCAAAATTATAAAACACACAACACATAAAACGCACAACCACGCACAAAAAACCAATCATACATACACTACAATTTGTAAGCTATATGTAATTTGGTATACCATTTACTTATTTCTCACATTAAATTATTTTATTGTTGAATTTCTATATTTAGTGTATATTTAGTAGAAAATTATTGTTTTTTATACGAATCATTAAAGTTATTTGTATTTTGGCCTGAAAGCCTGTTTCCGTACTTTCACCATTATCAAGCTGTAGTCTATCGGTGATTTTAAATTCTCATTTAGTTGTTTCCCCATTGTCGTCTGTCGATTAATAGTTCAATATTATTGCAACAATAGAACGAATTCCTCAAGTCTGGCCGATAGTATTGTTTACAGTGGGCATGTTTATCAACGTGGCTATCGTAAAGCCTTCCGTGTCCCTTTCCCTATTGTTTGGCTTCCCTTCATCGGGTGTAGTATTTCGCCGCACTGCGTCGTCGTTTGCATTTCGTTTCCTATTTGCTAAATTTCGTTCATGTTGATTACGGTCGTTATTTTGTGTGCTTTTCCATTTTCTTTATTAGGTATATAATTTGTCTTCGTTTAGTAAGTATTTTGAGCGCAATCAGTGTCAGAATCTAATTTCTCACACGATGTTATGGGATTTTGTCGTCTCGTGCATGTGTAGCATTTTGAGCATCTTATTACGCCATTCTCAGACATCAAATAAATGTTTCTTTCAATTCCCACACACTACTTATAAAACATTTTGCTTCATATTTATTATTTGAACTCCATTGACCTCCCTTCTACTGTAATATCTCATGATGGCGACAACCTCTAAAGCTAATTCGTACTCAATCAAACCCCTCCGAGATTTACTATTATTGCCGGTTTTATTTCTTGGTGGATTTAATAGTCGTTTTGTATAAGCCTCTACATCGTCGCCGTCATTTAATATTTGTGAGCACCTTTTATTAACTTTGCCCTTACTGTGTTTAGTATGTTTGTCTAGTAAACAAGTACAACTTATATATTTATTATGAATTTACGCGGAAAATCCTCTGTCAAGGTTGTGTTTATTTATTCAGTTGATGGACATCGTAAACTTTACAATTTTTACTCATTATCGTTTATTCGCACCTGGTTCGTAAGTGAAACCTTCCGTGCCAAACCATAAATGGTGGTACGATAGATAAGTACTGTGTTCCATAGTTGCAAATGTATGCGGAACAGCAAATTTATCAATTAGGAGTCCTATAGGTTGTGTGTTTCGAAGATGCTGCTGATTTGGTGAGAAAAAAAAACAAAATACTTCGATTTTTTAATATGGTTGTCCAACGTGGTCGATAAGGATCTAATCCGCAGGTCAGTTTAAGCAATTAAATATCTCGTCCATAAATGTCACACGCGATAAGGCCGCCTATTTTTGCACTTCATTTAAATGCTTGTATTATTTTTGTTTCTGTAATCTTGGTGTGAAAAATAAAGAGTTCCTATTTATCTTATCTACACTAATATTATAAAGAGGAAAGATTTTTGGATTTTTATAATTATGTTTGTAACGGATAAACTTAAAAACTACTGGATCGATTTCAAAAATTCTTTTACCGTTGGGAAGCTACACTATCTCCGGGTGGCATAGGCTACTATTTTTCCCTGTATTCCCACGGGACGGAAACTACGCGGGTGAATCTGCGAGGCGTCCGCCTTTGAATTATAAGAACAAGAATTTTCGGAATTGTCTCGATAACAGAAATTACACAGAAACTCGCACAATTGACCTTTTCAGCGTAGATATGCTTAATCTATTACTTCTCCCTAGAAGCTCGTATTTTAAAGGTTGACTTGCGACCACGGACACTAACCTCCTCCTTTCCTGTTTAACAACGCTCAAGGGAGACGTTTAGTTTCACACCGCAGCACGTTCGTGAACACGGACAATCTATCTCTCCCATGGAGACATAGAAAGCTCCATCCTCATACATCCTAATTTCCATAAGCATATATGGAAATTCCAGCATGTTCTTCAGTGGTCTGAGCGTAGCCAAGTTAACGCTGAGAACTAACTATTCTTGTCGCATTGGTCACTATAGCGACAACTTTTTTACTGTTGTTATTTTTGTCCTCTCTTTACTCGTATTAATCTATACTATTATAAAGAGGAAAGATTTGATTATTTATTTGTATTGAATAGGCTCCGAAACTACAGGACCGATTTCAAAAAAAAAATTCACCGTTGGGAAGCTACACTCGCCCGGGTGACATAGGCTACTTTTTATCCCTGTATTCCCATGGGAACGGGAACTACGCGGGTGAAACTGCGAGGCGTCCGCTAGTTATGTGTATATTGACAGCCCTGTTGGTTCATTGGTAGAATGTCTGCTTCAAAAGCTGAAGGGCGTGGCTTCGTTTCCCACCCAGGACAAACTTAGTGGTTAACAAAAGCTTTGTGTCTGGGTGTTCTGTATTTATTATAAGTAGGTATGTATTAACAAACAAAAAAAAATATTTAAGTATTCAATCAGTTGTCTGACTTCCATTGTACAAGCTTTGCTTAGTTTGATTGATTGATTAATTCTTTAATAGGTGTAACAACTGGCGACCTTATCGCTAAAAGCGATCTCTTCCAGGCAACCTTAGGACTGACAGGATCAGAGGAAGAAAAAGATGGGGTGTGTCAATAACGAGGGTATGCACAAAGGATAATACATTAAACTATAACAGTTATGTATTATTTAGTTTGGGGTCAGATGGCGCTGTGTGTAATGTCCTACGATATTTATTATTATTATTTATGTGTAGTGTTGTTTGTGACAAAATCAATGTTTTCTTTATTTCTTTCAATAACGCCGACCAGACTTGTAAACTTCCGCATTGTACCTATTGCCTTATATTTAAACTATATATGTATAGCTTCAAAAATATAATAGTTTTGAAACAGTCATGCGAACGCGCTGAATATTAATGATGACCGGTAAAAACATTTCGCACCGAGGAAGTGCTACAAACCTATTTCTGAGTAAATATAATTTGCATAATATTTTGAGGCGTGATATTGTCACGTTTCTTCAATGGTGTTGTGTATTCTAATCGTATTTCGTAATGAGCTATGAAAATATTACGGTATTTTTTAATTCGCTGATGTTATTTAGGATAGTAGTTAGTATTGAAACTAGAAGTTATTGCCTAGTAGAAAATATCTTTCGTAATGTTTATACGTCATTGCGAAGCGCAAGTCGCTAGTAATGCGATATAATATCAAAAACAAAAACAATATTCAATACAAATATATCAAGATGATTCGATGTACTTGCAGCAATAGGTATATTTATTTGTAATATGGCCTCCACTAAGCTCTGGCTGGTATGGTTACAACCATTGATCTACTTTGTGGCAAATACTTTGATGCATTAGCCTCAAGTCGAAAGTCTTCGACCAGTGTGTGTTACAAGTGATGACTTATGGCGCTGAAACGTAGTCTCTATGTGCCTTCTTGGTAAGTTCAAAGTAGCACAACGAGCTATGGAGAGGGTTATGCTCGGAGTTTCCCTGCGAGATCAAATCAGAAATATGGAGAACCGTAGACGAACTAAAGTAATCGCCATAGCCCAGATAATCGGCAAGATGAAGTGGCAGTGGGCAGGGCACATAGCACGCAGAACTGATGGCCGATGGGGCTGCAAAGTTCTGGAGTGGAGACCACGGACCGGCAAACGCAGCGTAGGACGTCCACCCACAAGGTGGACAGACGACCTAATAAAGACCGCAGGAACGCGTTGGATGCGAGCCGCTTCCAACCAGTCTTTGTGGAAGTCAATGGGGGAGGCCTATGGCCAGCAGTGGATGTCCTACGGCTGAAATAATGATGACGATTAGCCAGAAATAAATGAAGCGTGAAGAAAGACACTAGTCTTGTCCAATTAACGTTTAAAGTCGCGGAAAAGGTTAAACGTAAGTGCATAAAACAAAAATGTGATATGTTTGATTATAACGTTTTGTTGACATCCCTATAAATCGGATTAGATACATAATAGAACTAGTTCCAGATGTTGTAATCCTGTTAAAAAATTACAAGCATTATCTCTTTATCGTTTCAGGCGTGATTCTATTAGTTCGAGTACCTTCGTATTGCAGCACTTTGAGTATTTTTACCGAATTTAATAACAACAAACATGCTTTACCTAATTCTGTAGGGCTTCTTTTACACGTTTGTTACTCTATTTCGACAACGTAAGAATTTAATCTTGTTTGTGTTATCCACTACAAAGAGACTGTTGATTTGTTGAATCGAGACAGGAAATACAAGTTTTGTTGTTACTTAATTTTAAAAATGACGTGACATCACGTGTCGTGCTAACAATACCAGTTATTATAATTTGGCATAAATATTGTTTGAACTACCAGGATATCAGAACAACGAAGTCATTTGATGTTTATTTCGTGCTGTTATCGCCCATTGTGTATGAGTGATAAAGATTAAATTGCCTTGTCACAGTAAAATTTGGTGCGACGGTTTCTCACGGCATCGCGCCGTTCTATATCGGCGCTCCCCATGCTTTCGCAACTGTCACTTCCACCGATACTGTCTGGCTCGGAAACTAGGCTGGGAGTGGTGCGATGCTTCCTTCCGGCTATGTTGCCCTGGTACTCTACTGAGCATGTCGGTTTTGAAATGGTTTCGCTTGATCCCACTGGGATCAAGTCGACTGAAATATAACATTTATAACGAAAGTAAATTATTCCTTTTTGGAAAACCTTATAGATTTGACGTTTTATCTTGTTTGTAGCGTTGTTAGCTCCGTGGTTAGCGCGGTCGGTTCGCACGACGAAGGGCGTGGGTTGAAACCCCAACAATGAGCTTGAGCATGACATCGTGAGACAACCATAGCATGGTGGTGGGGTACTTTCTAATACTCGGTAGGCTAGATTAAGACCTAGTTTAATTCAGAAGTGTGTTTACCATCTTCGACAACATCGTCACATAACATCAGATGAGGTCGAACGCATAGCCTGTCAAACAGTTAAAAAAAAAGTCTTACCATTTATAAAAGTACCTTTAAGCAATTTCTCCAAAAATTTTGCTCCTTATAAATGAACTTAATAATTTATAATGATCAGCCTGTGCCTCCCTTCTCCTCAACATCGATGCGAGTTTATTAACATTATAATGAACTTATACCTGCCCCGGTAGCAAGCGCCGTGGACAAATTGACTTTCTCCGTGCGGAAGTGACAAAGCTAGAATATAATTATATACGTCTATCTAGGTGAAGCGGGTTTAAAGACCAACTCCATGTCAATTTTATCATAAACTAGCTGAATGCCCAATTCTTCCCGGTGTGATAGAATATCAGTATACTATTGTAAAGAAGAAAGATTTGATTGTTTGTTTGTATTGAATAGGCTCTGAAACTACTGGACCGATTTCAAAAATTCTTTGGTTTGCTAGCCGTTGGGAAGGTACACTATCTCCGGGTGACATAGCCCACTTTCATCCCTGTATTCCCACGGGAACGGGAACTACGCGGGTGAAACCGCGAGGCGTCCGCTAGTATAAAATAACTGGGGCCTATAGTCTTACATGTATCTAGAAACTTCTTGGTCAATTGCTATTCTTTCATCTAAAATGACATAAGTACCATAACAGGGCCAATTTGAATAAATTGAATTGAACGTACCACCCCATTGTGACCGTTATTCTTAATTTGCGTAACCGTCTTGAAAACTACATTGTTTTATTACCCAACCCACTTGGGGTTCTAAATTGCCAATGACTACAATTGATGGCAATTCAATAAAGTTACCTAAAGTTATATTGTAGTACAAGCTGCGCCCCGCGGTGATACCCGCTGTTACCACTAGATAACACTAGTTACAACCTGGGTGTCTTCAAGTCGAGAGTGAATCGGTATCTTCTAGGCGAGCGAGCTCCATCGTAGACCGCATTTTCACTTAACATCAGGTGAGATGGCGATCAAACGCAAGCATATAATTCATTAAAAAAAAAAAACACATTTTTTCGGGATAAATATTAGTTTATATGTTAATCCAGGGTGTCAGCTAGATCCATACCAAATTTCATCAAAATTGGAGCAGCCATTTGAGCGTCAAGAAGTAACAAACACACTCACAAACTTTCGCCTTTATAATATTAGTGTGACATTGATGACAAAAAAAAAAGTATACGTAGAATATGAAACATCGAATACACAGTTGTTCCCAATAAAATAAAATTATAGTCACAAAATAGGGGTTCACCTCAGCATAATACTAAGCGGTATGACCAGCGCTGGTCTGCCGGTGGGCCCTTGTAGATTAAACAAAAAAATCACTTATTAAATACATATCGACTTACATTATATACGTACGTACGCAATGTCAGTGATAGAGACATTATTACGTACGTACGTCTATGTAATATCTCTGTCACTGACATTGCGTACGTACGCTCAACCACAGTGAAATACATTGAAGAGCTATGGCGGAAACGCGGAAAGAGCCGTGACTTCCCCGTTGGCTCACTGGTAGTATAGCCTTGAGAGCTGTAGGGCGTGTGTTCGATTTCCACTCAGGGCAAACATTTTGTAAATAAACAAATGTTTGTGCTGTGTCTGGGTGTTTTATATGTATTATAAGTATGTATTTACAAAAAAAAAGTATAATATAATATGTATTCTATCAGTTATCTGACTTCCATCACACAAGCTCTGCTTAGTTTGGGGCCAGATGGCGCTGTGTGTAATGTCCTACGATATTTATTATTATTATTTATTTATTTACGTGTCGCCCCACTTTATTTCCTTCTAAAACTAGTGAAAGCAAAAGCAGCAGCATATCGGAAACAATCATGATACTATTGTCGCCACTAAAAGCTTAACTTACAGAAAATATCCCGTGTAATGTTTTGTCGTTCCTTGTCCACAGAAAGAAGATCGAATCCCTCGGAAGGATGACGGCGATGACGCAGGAGGAAATGGTGGCCGGCGCGCGCACCGTCGCCGCCGGCCTCGAAGCACTGAGGGCCGAGCACGCGCAGCTCCTGGCGGGTCTGGCGGCCAACACCGAGCATGACCACGAGAAGGCGGCGCTCGTCAGGAAGAGCATCGACTCCATTGAGCTGGGACTGGGAGAAGCTCAGGTTAGTAGCATCAGCTCTGTATACGTGCAGCTCGTCAAGGTTGGGGTAGGTCCGGTGACGAGACAGACGCGGTTCGCGGGGGTTAATATTGAGATATAATATGATTTATAGCGATGATAGCTCAGTGGTTAGCGCGATTGGTTCGCATGCCGAAGGGTGTAGATTCAATCCCCGATAATGAGCTTGAGCTGCCGGTGAAGGATAAAATCGTGAGGAAACCATAGCATGGTGGTAGGGTACTTTCAAGTACACGAATGGCTAGATACCACGCTCAAGTTGAAAAGCTACCGCCAAGCTTCTAACGGTGTGTTTCGACAGCCTCACTTGAGAGCCTGTTCCATTCCAGGCTAGGTGTGCTTTACCATCTACGGCCACACCGTCACTTAACATCAGGTGAGCAAAAAAGTTACTAGGTGATAAGATCTTAGCAGGAGGTTGCTGGGGTAGGTACCACTGCAGTGAAGTTATTCTGTCGTGTGTAAACATTACTGTGATTGGTTTGAAGGCGACTGCAGCTAGCAAAATAACAGACTATCGAGACGACCCATCGAAGGAGGTAACTCCTTCGATGAGTCGTCGAAGGAGGTAATGTTCCAACAACTTTGTTTTGTTACTCTAAAGTTCCGAGTACCGCTGTAATGGTCATAGAGAGGCGTTATATCTTACCGTCAGAGTGTCTCATTATAATTACATTATAAAAATAGCTGTGTTTTAGCGATATACCGCAGTATCCCCACGTGCATTCAGCATTTGAAGTAAAACATGACACGATCATCTGCGGTGGTATGCATACCGGTGTCATATTCCTACCACACTCCACTGCACGCGAGTTGGCAGCAGTCATAAATATATCTATAAAATATGATATAGAATCTATATGCAGTTATGTATAATATAGATAAACATAAATGCATTTAGATTCGATATGATACTGAGGTTTGAAACTGTGTCTCCAAACAAACTACATAATTATGTTGTACCTACTAGCTGCGCCCGCGGTGTTACCCACTTCATGTTTTCGGGATAAAAAGTAGCCTATGTATCCAGGATATCAGCTGCCTCCATACCAAATTTCATTCAAATCCGTTCTGTAGTTTTTGCGTGAAAGAGTAACAAACATCCATCCATCCAAACTTTCACATTTATGATATTAGTGGGATGGGATAGATAGACAACTCTTATTGTTCATACCAAAATTGAAATACGGCCATTTCGCTAAAAGCGATATTTTCCAGGCAACCTTAGGATGGAAAGGATACCGCCCTTCGTTTATAAAACGGTGGCACAGAATAAGTGGTTTTAGTCGGCTATTCCGGCGCAGCCTCCAGGTTTGCTCTCATTCCTCTTAGCGTTAGGAATCTGAACACTGAAGCATCATTTGGGTCACACCTTCAGAAAACGCGCCTTTGCACGTTAAAGAAACGACGTCTTGGAGGCTTTAAGGGCTGCAGAATATAAAGCCGATTTTATGTACATAGATCTATTTTTGTACAGTTTTTCATAAGGATCGTGTGACCTTTCAGTCCTGTCACGACTTAGACGACGGAATAGAACTGAATGCGCACAACTCACTCCTGTTAAGTGATAATAGTAAACATTAACACTTTAACGTAATAAAAAGCTAATTTTTACTACCTAAGTACTTATGTGATAATGCAGGATGTAAGCTATTTGCATTCCTATTTCATCCAAATTCGTTTAGCAGTTCGTAGCGATGATAGCTCAGTGGTTAGCGCGGTAGGTTCGCATGCCGAAGGGCGTGGGTTCAAACCCCAACAATGAGCTTGAGCTGCCGGTGAAGGAAAACATCGTGAGGAAACCATAGCATGGTGGTAGGGTACTTTCTAGTACTCGGCTGGCTAGCTACCACTCTCAAGTTGAAAATCTGCCGCCAAGCATCTAACGGTGTGTTCCGGCAGCCTCACTTGAGAGCCAGTTCCATTCCAGGCTAGGTGTGCTTTACCATCTTCGACCACACCTTCACTTAACATCAGGTGAGCTGTGGTCAAACAACTAGCCTGTCAACCATTAAAAAAAAAAAAAAGAAAGCAGTTCTGGCGTGAAGAAGTCTTTTTTTTTTCAAATTCAAATTCAAATGTTTTATTTGCATAAATAGGTACAGTCAGATCGAAAATAAAATAAAAAAGCATCCCAATATTCAGCCTTGACAAGGCGTGCAAAAATAAAAATAAATTTACAGATAATAAAATAAATGTCAAAAAGGAATTCACAATGTCAAATTTTAGAAAAATATATACTGTCACAAATTATTACCAATTATTATTATTGTTAACATTTAAACATTCTTGTCAATTAAAAAATCACGTGTATAAGTCCGCGTTTGACCACCAACTCGCCTGATGATGTGGTCTAGGATGAAACACGCAGACTTAGGACTGCACTGTTGAAAATAATCAAACAATTGGCCTGTCAAGAAAAAAAACTTATTCAAAGTTGTAAATACTCGTTATCATCAAAAGTTACGAAACTGTTGATGTTTCCAACGCAACTACAGATATATACATAATCAAGAGTTCTTGCAACGTAGTTCCAGCCCCTAGAGGGGCGCGGCCGCCTTGTGTTAGTCGAGCGCGTCAGCCAGTTTAGTCACGCAATTTGGTTTGCTTTCCTTTCGTATATTTTCGTAAAGATAGGAGCTAAAACGAAATAAACTAACATGGTTCATTGAGAAATATTTTATTAGAACATTTGTTCGTTGTTGGGGTATGAACCCACGCCCTTCGGCGTGCGAACCATCCGCGCTTACCACTGACTATCATCGAATTCAAATTCAAATTTAAAACATTTTATTGTATCGCTAAATTACTATACGATACTGCGTTATTCAAACTTTAATATAGTTGCATCATTGTCTCATTTACTCTTTATGGTTTTATAAACGTTGCTTACAGATAATCTATGATTAAACTAGCCTGTCATAAGAAGAGTGGACAATCCGTTTAGAATATTGGTTTATTTTTTAAATAATGCCAATTTGAATGTCACGAAAATCTCAATTTATTCTAATAATGTCAAAATATTAATATGTAGAACAAAGTATTTTATAATTTAATAGATAAATCATTTATCAACTCTAAATTACGTTTACAAGTAAAGCACTGAATGCACGAAAACTTCTGTTTCAGTTTAAGTTTATTTACTCAAAAAACGTATTATTTTTTTTTAATCAAAAAAGTTTCGCTTTTCACCACACCTTGTCTTTAAGTTAAATGTGGTCTAGAAAGAAACACGTTCATAAAAAAATAATCAGTTTACTCTAGATTTGAAAACAACCAGAAGTAGACTTCAAGGAGCTTCATATCCTCAATAAAAAAATGATTTAGATTAAAGTTATTGACAGATAATATACTACAGAGGGGCTATAGCACCGAGCGATTGAGACAATTATATGCAATCTATTTCTACATGATTCGAGTCGAGATTCCATACTGTGTATGATATCGTTTTTTCCTATTCTTCTTTCACTTGTACCACAAATCCGCTGCATCATATATTGTATACACTTGCGTCACTCGACAAAATGCACTGATGAATGTGAGAATGTTTGGCTTCCGCACAAAGGACGCCCGTGCCGAGTTGTTACTCTTGAAAGGGGATGACGGGGCAAAGAGTGCCTACTTGTATTTAGTAAAGGGTGAACTTGGTGTAGGGTGGGAGAAACTGGAGGCTTATTGAAAGATTGGCTTTATTGCAAGGCTGTTGGCGTTTCTTGTTACACGCCTGCCCAAAAGAAGGTAATGTTTTCAGAGTTCATGCATGTATGTGGGATAGTTTTCGTGGTTTATAACGAGAAACGGCCGGGTACTTTTTAGATTTCTTTATTTAATACTAGCGCACGCCTCGCGGTTTCACCCGCGTAGTTCCCGTTCCCGTGGGAATATAGGGATAAAAAGTAGCCTATGTCACCCGGGGATAGTGTAGCTTCCCAAAGGTGAAAAATTTTTTGAAATCGGTCCAGTAGTTTCGGAGCCTATTCAATACAAACAAACAATCAAATCTTTCCTTCTTATAATAATATAGATTACTCAGCGTATCCGTCCTTGTATCTTTTCCAATAGTCTATCTCTTTCACACTCGTCTGTCATTCACATTCATCTATCTCTTTCACCTTTCTTACGTTCCATTACACAGAACCTAGATTATGAATATGTGTGTTTCTCACTCCAGGTGATGATGGCGCTAGCTTCCCACCTCCAGTCAGTGGAAGCCGAAAAGCAGAAGCTCCGCACGCAAGTCCGACGGCTGTGCCAGGAGAACGCCTGGCTCCGGGACGAGCTGGCGGCCGCGCAGCAGCACCTGCAGGCCTCCGAGCAGCGGGTCGCCCAGCTGGAGGAGGAGAACAAACACCTGGACTTCATGGCCTCCATACGGTGACTAATTAAATAATTCTGGCGTTACTTTTTGGCGTACAATTTATGTTTTTTTTTTATGTAATAAGCCGCTCTCCTGATGGATCGCTACAAGTTGTAGCATTTAAAAAAAGGTGTGGTTTTAGCAGATTTTTGACGATTGCTCGCTATCGCCATCGCGTACGATACGTACCATACTAAAAGCTAGAGTAACAAGAACATTAACCTCTGCAGGCGTTACACGTACTTGTTTTTAATACGTATGAGTCCGCGTTTAACCACCAGCTCGCCTGATGGTAAGCGATGATGTGGTCGAAGATGAAGCACGCAGACTTAAAAGATTCACTCTGACCTTGAAACGATGTATTATATATATAACTCTCAGGAAACAACGAAGCCGGTAACTTCTTTAATTGAATTTTCGACAGCCCTGTTGGTTCATTGGTAGTTTGTCTGCTCCAAGAGCTGAAGGGCGTGGGTTCGATTCCCACCCAGGACAAACTTAGTGATATAAACAAATGTTTGTTCTGTGTCTGGGTGTACTGTATGTATTTACAAAAAAAAAATATTTTAGTATTCTATCAGTTATCTGTCTTCCATAGCACAAGCTTTGCTTAGTTTGTGGTCAGATGGCGCTGTGTGTAATGTCCTATAATTATAGGACTACTATGTCCCTTATACAGCCAACCCGTGTTTTATAATGATTGTTCTGGTTTATTTCAGCAAATACGACAGTGATATCAATGAAGAGTCCGAGTCGACCCGCAGCGGGCAGAGCGAGAAAAAGCGCGACGACCCCATGGTCGACCTCTTCCCTGATGACGATCACGAGGACAACAGGAATAACAAATGTAAGTAACACTTTAAAGCAGCATCGATGTATACAATTTTACGATTTTTGTTGACTTTTTTTAAAAAGCACTTCATCGATTTCGATAAAATTTGTATAGGACCTCTGAAGTATGATCTACCAAGCAAAAAAAAGTTTTTTTTTTTTTGTAAGAAGTAATGACACGATCGAGACGCTCTCCTGATGGTAAGAGACGCCTGTCCATGACCTTTACAGCGGTACACAAAACTTTGAGTAACATAATAAAGTCCAGGGCATCGCTGCTTTGGCGCTCATTACTTTGAGACTTTCGATGGTTAGTCTTAACAGCCCAGTAATGTCATCAAAATCGATTTATAAATGGCGGAATTAACGCGTAACATACATACTAAAAAAAAAAGAAAAAAATATAGTCGAATTGAGAACTCTTCCTTTTTAGAATCGGTTAAAAACAAACCCCAAGCGGGTCGTCAGAGCAGGACTCATTGCCCCTATTCCGAAAAGCCACTAGTCCCTATATCCACTTTTTTTTTTTTTAATGTAAAAGTAATGAGACGATCGAGGCGCTCTCCTGATGTTAAGAGATAACGCCTGTCCATGACCATTGCAGCGATACACAGGACTTTGAGTAACAAAACAACGTCCAGGGCATCGCTGCTTTGGCACTCATTACTTTGAGACTAGATGGTTAGTCTCAACAGCCCAGTAATTGCGCTAGCTGCAATACCCTTCAAACCGGAACACAGTAATGTTTACACACTACTGCTTGGCGGCAGAATATCTGGTACTGCGGTGGTACCTACCTAGACGACCTCCTGCTAAGCAAATCTACCACCACTTCTCGCTGCAGTAACCACTTACCAAATTTGAATGTATTTGCAGCGATGTCGCCAACTCCGCCTTTGCACTTCGCCCAGCAAGTGAACGCCGGGTACGAGATCCCGGCCCGGCTGCGCACGCTGCACAACCTGGTGATCCAGTACGCGAGCCAGGGCCGGTACGAGGTGGCCGTGCCGCTCTGCAAGCAGGCGCTCGAGGACCTCGAGAAGACCTCGGGGCACGACCATCCCGATGTAGCCACCATGCTCAACATACTCGCGCTTGTGTACAGGTATGTCGCAAACGAACAAACAATTTGATGTCAATTCGATTTCTTTGTGATAAATGGATGGTGTGTTCCGGCAGCCTCGCTTGAGAGCCAGTTTCATTCCTGGCTAGGTGTGCTTTGCCATCTTCGACCGCACCGTCACTTAACAACAGGTGAGCTGTGGTCAAACATCTAGCCTGTCAACCATTACAAGAAGAAAAAAACAAACAAATCGAATTGAAATCAAATTAAGTGAGGCAGGCAGCCGGAACACATCGTTAGATGCTTGGCGGCAGATTTTCAACTTGAGGGTGGTAGCTAGCCAGCAAAGTACTAGAGAGTACCCTACCACCATGCTATGGTTTCCTCACGATGTTTTCCTTCACCGGCAGCTCAAGCTCATTGTTGGGGTTTGAACCCACGCCCTTCGGCATGCGAATCGACCGCGCTAACCACTGAGCTATCATCGCTACTATCAGGGCCGTCTTTGATAAGTATTTCCTTTGCAGAGATCAGAATAAGTACAAGGAAGCTGCTAACTTGCTGAATGACGCTCTCTCGATCCGCGAGAAGACGCTCGGCGAGAATCACCCCGCGGTCGCCGCCACGCTCAACAACCTCGCCGTGCTGTACGGGAAGCGCGGTAAGATTTTTACCCGACTACATAAAAACAAGCTGATATAAAAAATAATAGTAAACAAATAATGTATGGGCTGTGCCACTCGGGATGCTGTAAGGATTCTAACGATACCCCATACACCCAAATCTGTTTTGGCGTTCAAAAGTTATAGTGGAAAAAACAAACTAGCATACAGATTTTGATGGCTGTTACTGCACTTTGGGCTGTCAGAAAACTTATTGTTTGGAGTCTTGTTCTAAAAACTGATTTATTTTGAGCTTCTTATAAACTCAGTTTCGACGTAATTCTAAAAATATTTTGTGTCCGTGGGTTATGTGTTAATTCGATAAAAAGCCGCCTTCTGCAAGCTGTAGAGATAAGAAATATAAGAGATTTGGCGGGAACGCGGGAAGAGTCGTGTCGCCCCGTTGTATTTTTTTCCAAAACTTGTGTATTGTCGAGTGTTTATGCATGGTGGTGTTTTATTCATAAAGTGTCGAATCACAAGCGCGAGTGTAGGCAAATGATATAATGTGGTGAAACATGACTTTTTGAGTTGCTCTCAAAACTCCATCGAAGCTTTATAGTTAAGTCACCACTACTTTACTAAAGCATTACTGGACTTGACCAAGACTGGACTTTGGCTATAACTATAGCTACGACGCAACTTATTTAACTTTTGAAATTTGAAAATATTTGACACTGGCAAATGCTCAAAATGCGACGCCAAAACTAAAGAAAAAAACCCCTGTCTATCTACAGCCACGACAGCTCTGCCAAGAGTGTCCGATTAAAAAGAAGAAGAAGTCCATCCCTAGCCTTTGACCATAAAAAAGGTTATGGTCCCAGTACCAGTTGTGTTGTTGTTTCAGGCAAGTACCGTGAAGCGGAACCGCTTTGCAAGCGCGCGCTCTGCATCCGCGAGGCCGTGCTCGGGCGCGACCACCCCGACGTCGCCAAGCAGCTGAACAACCTCGCTCTGCTCTGCCAGAACCAGGTACTGTCGCTTTCTATGGCACCGCCTGTGATGGGTGACCTACACTGGCACCGCCTGTGATGGGTGACCTACACTGGCGCCGCCTGTGATGGGTGACCTACACTGGCGCGCCTGCGGTTGGCACGCACGAATACCACACTCGTGTTTTTTTTTTGTGGTGGTTCGTGTCGTTTCCAAAATTCCTTGGAAGCTTCTAGTACAGTCACCAATACTTTATATTGAAGTATAAATAAATGTCACAGGACATTAAACACAGCACCATCTGACCCCAAACTAAGCAAATCTTTTACTTTGGAAGTCAGATAACTGATAAAAGACTCTTTTTTTTTTGTAAATAAGTATGTGGCTATGATAGAGCTTAGTGGTTAGCATGATCAGTTCACACGTCGAAGGGCGTGGGTTCAAACCTCAACAATAAGCTTGAGCTGCCAGTTTAGGAAGGAACTATGGGGATACTATAGCATGGTGGTAGAGTACTTTCAACTCGACTGGCTGTCATCTTCGATCACACTGTCACTTACGTTAGGTGATTTGTGGTCAAACACCTAGACAGTCAAACATAATAAAAAGATAATGTATTGTACTTGTGACTTTATATAACTTTGACTGGAATTAATTTTAATGTACTTTGTCATAAGCCGCGAATAAAAAAATACTTACCTTTAGAATAGAATATATAACTTCATACACCAGAAACACAGATCACAATTAATACAAATAGGAAACAAACAAAAAAAAAAGAAGATATAATAATATAACAAAACAATAGAATAGATGATGTATAAGGGCGGTCTTATCGCCTAGAGCGATTTCTTCCAGACAACCTATGGATGGAAAGAAGAGTAAATAAAGAAGTAAGTAACAGAATACTTAAACGTGCGATGCCGATAATAATAGAAAAAACATTACAATTTGGTTTTTCTTTGACAGAACAAGTACGAAGAAGTGGAGCAGTACTACCAGCGAGCGCTGGAGATATACGAAAGCAAACTCGGGCCGGACGACCCCAACGTCGCCAAGACCAAGAACAACCTCGCCTCCTGCTATCTCAAGCAGGTGACCTACCCGACATTTTTTTTTTTTCTTTTGTGCAAAAAATCTCTTATTATGAACAGACTTCAAAACAGGAGGCGGTTCTCAATTCGTTCACCAACTACTCGTAGACGCCTGAACCGATTTGATTGTTTTCAGGTGGTCCTATTCAAATTGAAATCGGTCGAGTGGTTTTTTGATAAAACAACAAAAATCACAAAATTGTATACATCG
Source organism: Biston betularia (assembly GCA_905404145.2). NCBI lineage: Eukaryota > Metazoa > Arthropoda > Insecta > Lepidoptera > Geometridae > Biston > Biston betularia. The sequence goes on along the minus strand of FR989874.1, from coordinate 1,807,192 downwards.
ATGATATTTTTATTTTAAACTAGCGGCCCGCCCCGGCTTCGTACGGGTGCAATGTGTATATTTATGCGGTGCATATCCATTCAAATGCGCTAAAAATCTATTTCACGACTTTTACAAATACACTGTTCCTGTATGCTATCCCATTAGAACCGTGCATTTTTCTAGGATAAACATTAGCCCATGTAATTTTCTTCCCCTAAACTGCCACGACCTATGCCAAAAATCATGTCGATCCTTTACTCAATGAAAACTTAACACAAACCGACGGGAACCATACACTTTACCGGGATTAAAAGTAGCCTATGTGCTATTCCAAACTATAATCCTATCTCTGTGCCAAATTTTATCCAGATCCATTCAGCCGTTCTGGCGTGATTGAGTAACAAACATCCATCCATCCATCCAAACTTTCACATTTAAAATAATAGTGGGATGATATACTTTCAGATTGGTCCTATAGAAATTACGTGAAAATCGGTCGAGTAGTTTACTTTTAAACCATAATACCTAAAAACCTACCCGTGTTCGAGCTTAGGGGCATGGAGTCGGTATTTTTAATTGGAATTAATTAGAAATTAAAATACACGGAGGGAGATATTTCAATGTAACTCAAATATTTCCAGGGCAAGTACAAGGAAGCAGAAACTCTTTACAAGCAAGTGCTGACCCGCGCACATGAGAGAGAATTCGGAACCATTGACGGTGAGTCGCACAATAATATACCTTAATCCCTAAAGCGTTAGGTTCATTTCTTTACTATACTTTACGGAGTTTTTAACTGCCTATTAACAGTAGATATTAAAGTACATACCACTTAAGGTGGTTCGATTTCCATACAAATATTATTTTGCCATTTATGGACAAATGGAGCATAATTTTACAGTGAAATCACAGCTACTGCCATTTATTTTGGTCTTTATTTGCGGTAAATTACAATTGCTTGAATAAAACAGTAGATTTTATTGGCATAATCTATTTATTCAAAAAGCATAAATTTATAAATCATTCATAAATTTGATTTTCTGCTAATAATCTACTGTTTTATTCAAGCAATTGTGATTTACTGCAAATAAAGACCAAAATAAATGCCAGTAGCTGTGATTTCACTGTAAAATTATGCTCCATTTGTCCAGAAATGGAAAAAAATTGTTTGTATGTAATTCATTAAATCTCATAAAGAATTTACTTACTGACATTACATAGTTTAGTAAGTTGTTTATTATGCCACTAAGCACAGTCTGCAGGCGTAATTAAATTATTAAAGACAAGTACACAACGTGAAAAGAAAACTGAAAACAAAATACCAACATACATTTTTTTTTTATGGTGAGGTAGTTTTAAAACTCCTTTTGTATACAAATGCGCTTTGCCGATATTATAGCATTAATTATTAAATATTTCAGTATATCCGTAAAGAATAGTTAACTGTACAGTTGAGTAAATAAACTACAGACTACTAAAGACAGCCCCGTTGGCTCATTGGTAGTATATCTGCCTTGAGAGCTGTAGGGCGTGGGTTCGATTCCCACTCAGGGCAAATATTTTGTGAATAAACACAATCATGTTTGTTCTGTGTCTGGGTGTTCTATATGTATTATAAGTATGTATTTACAAAAAAAAAAAGTATTTATGTATTCTATCAGTTATCTGACTTCCATCACACAAGCTCTGCTTAGTTTGGGGCCAGATGGCGCTGTGTGTATAGTCCTACGATATTTATTTATTTATTTATTTACTTTATTATAAACGAATTAAAAACATTGACGGTTTTTTAGACTAAGTTTTTTGTATACATTTTGTAAACAGTATAATTTAAGGTCTTTTTTAATTTGTTTAATAAATATTTATTTCTTCAATGACAAAATATAAATTACATGTCATTATAATATATTATCACTATGGAAACTGACGTGGTTTATTAAAAACATACATTTGGAGCAATGGAAATCGACGCTGGCAATCGATTTTCGTTTAGCATTCGAGTATAAGCCTTCTTTACCAAGGGTGTTCTGGAATGCATGTTTAAATATATTTTTAAATAATAAATAAATTATGCAAAAATAATATCTTCATATATTTGTTCACACTCAACTGTACATTTAAAAAAAGCTTTGAAGTACTCGCTTAATACCTTGTTCCTAATTACAATTTATTACAGTGTAACCTTAAAATAACGATTTCCTCTATTTAACAAATTCTTCGTAGTCCACTAGAACTGTTCGTAAGTGTTGATGCAAAATATGCCTTTACATTAACGAAGTCTTCTTGTCAAAAGCCTCATTGTAACGGTTATTGTCAACTTAGGTATACCTTTACATAACGTATCCTACCGTTCGCTTTAAAAGGGTAGTGAAAAGTTAATATTAGTAAAACATTTTATTTGGTTCGATTCCCACCCAGGACAAGCATTTTGTGATATAAACAAATGTTTGTTCTGTGTCTGGGTGTACTGTATGTATTATAAGTATGTATTTACAACAAAAAAAACTTGTTTAAGTATTCTATCAGTTATCTGACTTCCATAGCACAAGCTATGCTTAGTTTGGGGTCAGATGGCGCTGTGTGTAATTTCCTATGATATTTATTTATTATTATTTTTCTTACCTTGTTAAAACGAATCTTAGACGTAGTCATAGTTTCTAATTTCTAATTCCCTTTGTTATATCGAGGTTGCACTGTATTACCAATTTTAGTTTAATGCTTTTTATTTGTGTTAATTGCTAATTTTATATCGTATTTTTTGTTTACCATTTCAGAGTATATACAGTCATTAAAAGTGCCTAAAAAATAACATCCGCCCTAGCAACTGTTTTATAGTTTTTTTTTTTTAATTCACGTTATGTAGAATGTACCTAAACGTTGTTACATTCCAGAAAAGTTGAGTTGTAAGTGTTAAAGAAAAAAGCACAAAAAAAAAAATGCTGTGAACAGGGTTTAAATGTTTTTTAGTAGATGTATATTGTATATTTCAAAATCATCATCTATAAGAAAATCTGTTGTTATAAAGTATTAAATATAACTCAATTATTATAATAAATTGCTTAGAGTTGTCAAAATTCCTTTCACCTGGCTGCTTTCACCATTGCCGTGTTCCAATTTGAAGGGTACTGCAGCTAACGACAATTGAGACCAATTATCGAATGTCTTAAAGTAATGAGCGTCAAAGCAGCGATCCTCTGGACTTTAGTTACTCAAAAATTCTGGGCGCCACTGCTTCCTCTCAAAAATTAAATCGCATTAAAAACTACTGTAAAAGTGTCATTTGGCAACTAAGATTAGATGTGAAGGCGATGAGACTATTACTCATCTCTGTCTCCCATGGACAATCTTTGGAGCGTGTGACAGAGATAAACGTTTAGGTAATTGTATCGCGGGACGCATTATTAATTTTATAGGAAGAAATTATGTTTTGATGACTTTAAGAGAATTGTAAAGTTGAGTTATACCGGTATATTTATAAAAAAACATACATAGAGTTTTAAGGAAAAGTAGCAATATTTAAGGGTGCCGATTTAATCACTGCGTACTTTTACTATTATATGGAACCGACACTGATGATAAGCTGGAAACTAGATTGTTGATAAGCTTTGAACATCGCTACTCTTTCCGATTGTGTATTAGAACTTCTGTATAGCAGCAGATATAATGTTCAATGTTCATTATATTTTAATTATAAAAGAATATTTTAGAGGTATACAACTTTGAAATGGAATAAAACAAGGAAGAATTTTTGAAATTGACTTTATTCAAAAGATAATCTTTTGGCATTGTAATTTAAAAATATCATTTCTGGCATATGACCGCCACGGCTGGCTTGGACGTTATCTCATCTGGAAGTATTTTCAAAATAAATTTGCACAATTTGGAAGCGTTGCTGAGCCGTCAGTCTATTCATGTTGAAATGCCGAACCAAACACTTGACAGCTACCAAAATGGCCGCCAGTTAAAACAGTGTTTTTTTTTCTTTGGTTTTGGCGTCGCGATTTAGCATTTGCCAGTGTCAAGTATTTATAGATTTTCAAGTTTCAAAAGTTAAATAAGTGTCCTCGTAGATAGTTATAGTCAAAGTCCAGTCTTAGTCAAGTCCAGTCATGCTTTAGTAAAGTAGTGGCGACTTTACTATAAAGCTTCGATGGAGTTTTGGAAGCAACACGAAAAGACATGTTTCACTACATTATATCATTTTCCCACTCTCACGCTTGTAATTCGGCACTTTATGAATAAAACGCCACCATTTTTATGCATAAACACTCGACAAAACACTAGTTTTGGAAAAAAAATACAACGGAGCGACACGACTCTTCCCGCGTTCCCGCCAAAGTTCAACTTAAAGTTCTATACCTCTAAAGAAAACTCCCTTTAGTATATTTTATTGTCCTATCTTGCCAAAAGCTGCTTATACATTTTATAAAAAAAAACATGCATGAAACTGTTAGTGAGACTAAAGTGTAGATTTTATCTTGTATTAAAGCATGACTTTAATTTTTAAGTTAGTATATATTATAGAGGTAGGTATTTTTATTATAGATAAATCGCAACGCTACTTCCAAAACGGCAACCTAAATAATATTTAAAGTATAGGTAATGTTAGTTAAATATCTTATGAATTATATTCAATCAATTCGTCCAACAAAAAGTGAATTAATGACGCTATTTCTCTCTATGATCGACGGATAATCATATCAAATTAAATTAATTAAATTACTTGGCTGTTGAGACTAACCATCGAAAGTCTCAAAATAATGAGCGCTAAAGCAGCGATGCCCTGGACTTTTGGTTTGTTACTTAAAGTTCTGTGTATCGCTGCAATGGTCATGGACAGGCGTTATCTCTTACCATCAGGAGAGCGTCTCGTTCGTATCATTGCTTTTTACATTAAAAAATATATATATATCAACGGCATTCTTTTGTTGAAATATATCGAAATATTATAAAGTATAACTTCAAATTTAATAATGGCAGCTAATAACTTATCTTTCTGTAGTATAATTTGTCCATTCTAAATATGCCATTCTTTTCTTATCTGTTGTATTGAAAACAGATGGATTTCTCCACGGTGTGTATAGTTTATAGAATAAAATGATACAATTACAATGTAAGTATTTTTTTTTTATTGTTGACACGCTAGGTGTTTGCGCACTAGGCGCACCTGATGTTAAGTGACGGTGTGGTCGAAGATGATGAAACACACCTAGCCTAAAAATTCATTAAACTGTTAATGAGGCTTAATTTAACCTTGTATTAAATTTGTACAATACATACATTGTTACATATTGAAATAAAGAATTGGCCGCACTGTTTTTTCTGTATTAACTTATTCTGTATGAATTAAACTATCTAGATTTTTTTTTTAAACAATTTATAAAGACATTTGCTGTGCTGTTTTCGTTCTTCCCTAGATCTCTATTGCATTTTTGATTGAGGCTCGAATGATTTCTTTTAATATTTAAGTTATTAGATTTTTATTACATTAGTTATGTATGTATTTAGATTCTTGTTTTTGTAGTTAAGTTTAAATAGAAAATACGCTGAATTTGCTTTTGCCATAGTTTCGGTAGTGTGTGTTTGCAATGAAAAGTTAAGCGAAAAAAACCTGTAGTATTATATTAAAGTGTAAACAACGACGACTACAATGACAAACTATACTTATTCCGTCTTTTTTTTTTTAATAATTTGCCCCTTCGGGCAGGCTAAAGCTATAAAGCCATACTGCCTTGTCTTAAGTGTTATTTCTGCTGTATCTTAGCTATAGCTATCGTCAAAGTCGTCTTAATCAAGTCCAGTTCGTGTCAGTTAAGTTCAGTCATGCTTTAGTAAAGTAGTGGCGACTTTACTATAAAGCTTCGATGGAGTTTTGGAAGCAACACGAAAAGACATGTTTCACCACATTATATCATTTTCCCACTCTCACGCTTGTAATTCGGCATTTTATGAATAAAACACCACCATTTTTATGCATAAACACTCGACAAAACACTAGTTTTGGAAAAAATACAACGGAGCGACACGACTCTTCCCGCGTTCCCGCCAAAACTCTTAATTCCGTCTTCGATGTTATTATTATTTTTCTTTTTTGAATTTGGCGTCGCATTTTGTGCTTTTGCCAGCGAGTGTTTTGATATTTTCAAGTTTAATTATTTAAAAAAGTCAGCAGCAGAGGTTTTACATATCCAGGGCCCACTTAACCAACTTTCTCTGTACAGAAAAAAAACAGCTGATTAGTCACCGTGTACTACTGTCAACACTTTGACAGTTGTCATTCGTTTCGTGTCATTTTTGTTTACACTTTTGAAGGATTTAATTAAGTATATTTCATTATCGAATATTGTACGTTACCAAGTTTCGCTTACACAATGCTTGATTGCCGTAGGATCCTCAAATATGATCTAAAAGATCGTGAGATTGCTAAGCGACTTTAGAAATTGACACTTTTTTACTGTAATGAAGTTCACAAGAAGGCTGTTTTTAAAAAAAAAAAAATATTTTTGCCTTAGCTTATAGGCTAAGAGGCTGGTTGGTCTTGGGCTGCCAAAAGCCTGCGATAAGTCCTTGACTATGAATATTAACTATTCTTAGTTTTAGGAGAATTGTTTTTTAACAATCTCATGTACCTTTTCCAATATGAAGGTATTTTGTATGATTGTTGGAAGCTTATATTCTAACCAATTGTTGAAGCTTATATTCTAGCCAATTAGATGCTTGCTTTTAATTTTTTTAAAGGTCTAAGCTCACTGCACCAACTTTACACCAAACCGTTTTATAGGTACCTAATTACTTAAATAAAATGTACCGGTATCTTAATACGATATTATTTTTTCGAAACTTTCTTTTTGGTCGCGTTTTTAATAAGTAGTATTATAATTAAGTGATGTATTAATATTGCTATTGATTGTTCTTTTTAAATTTCAGAGATGTAAACGTATGAAACACGCCTGATATTCGATTTTTTTTTTCGATTCGATATTGATATATTTTTTTTGGGATTTTTCCCTATATACCTCCTATTTAGACAAAAATGGTGTAAAGCTGATGCGTAGCTCGTTGTATTAACTATTATTCGTATTTGCTATTGTACTTGTAATACCAAAAAAAATATCCAAAAATATATTTAATGAAACATTACCAAGTGCAATTGAGTTCACATGTAATATTTTTATGCCAAATATTTGTTGCAATATAATTACGAAATTTATATGAATTTGTTATATACTTGTAATAATTTATCTGCATGATGTGATTATGTAGAATTTTAATTTCTTATAATTAAATGGACATATTTATAGTGTAATTATTGTTTTAATTACTTACGTGTAGCAATAATAATATTATTAAAAGAATTGAGATTTTGACTTTATTTAAATAAATATAAAAATATTTTTGTATTCATAAAAGAATTCTTTTGTAAAATTTAGTTATTTAGTGGAACTTTTATTTTAAATAGTATATAAATACACGAAATTTTATGTTGCAATCTGTAGAGAAAAAAAAACAGTTGGTCCGTGTGGGGCGGATTGTTGAAAATGAAACCTAGGTGAGTGACACAAGTTTGGATTTCGCGTGGCACAGGTAGGAAAGGCAAAACTGACGTAATTTTTTTTCGTTGTTTTTAATGTTTTTATCTCGTTTATTTTTTTTATATTTTACTTAACTGTTCTTTTGCCAATTGTGTCACCTTCCCGACTTGTGTCACATCTCTATTTGGTGATGGTTGTGTTCTATTGCTTTTATTGTACTATCAAATTTTGTTAATTTAAAATAAATCTTATTTATATAAATTTACAATTTCAAAAAATCATTACAAAGTCACTTCGTTTCGTCTTAATGTAGAAAGAATTGTTTGTTCAGTAAAACTTCAAAAATAACTTTTTATAGTTCACATAGAACCTATGTTGCCACAAACATAATTTGATAGCACTTTGTCTATACTGCTGTTTATTTCATACTTCATTTTATATAAACGTGATATTCATCTATCTCTTTCTCGCAGGCGATAATAAACCGATCTGGCAAGTGGCTGAAGAGCGAGAGGAAAACAAGCACCTGCAGAAGGAGAACGCGCCCTACGGAGAATACGGCGGCTGGCATAAGGCTGCCAAGGTAAGTTGAACCTTGTATACTTACGAATTTTGCTCGGTATCCTTTGGTATCATTAATGCATATAGAGTAATTGGGTAGCTTAAAACTGCTCGGGTAACTTTCGACCTTGTTCAGTGAGTAATTTGACTGGAAATCCAAAATATATACCACACTTATATAAGCAACCATACAGGGTTATAAGCTTGGGTGTATTAAGCCGAAAGAGGGTCATTGAAATCAATATCAAAAACTTTTACAAAAAAGTTCACACTGCGCTATCATCGGCCATCTAGATATCTGGAAATAATCGCTTGGTTCATGGGTAATTTTATGCAAATATCATGCGACTAAACTAAAACCTACTTTGCACATCCACATGCTATTTTTAGCTTATTTTGGATAAATGAGTATGTTATAAATAAACTAAAAGGGTGTCGAAAATCTTCCAGAGTCTTCCACACATGGATATTCTGCGTCTTTTCAAAAATATGCTCAAAAGTATTGGCAGGGCGTGAACAAGCCACACCGACAAACGCAGTGTGATCATTCTAGTCAAAAACAACGATAAAATAATAGTAGGTATTAGCGTCATTAAGAAAGTTAAATGCACACTATGCTCACTTGTTTCTTTTAATAAAATTAATCACACTGGATGAGGGAAGGATTCTAACTATACTGCATACATCCAAATCAGTTTAGGCATTTAAAAGTAATGGTGGAGCAAAGAAAGTCACATACATACATTTATGAACCCTTAAAACTCCCTTTTTGGGCAGTCGTGTAAAAATACCATAAATCAGTGTATTCTAAATGGCAATTGTTTTATAGTGTACCTACCCTACAAAACAAAGGCAATTTTTTCAGTTACAGAAGATACGGATAAAGGGGAGATAGGTTAAATTATATTATTCACAATGTTGCCAAAAGATTATTGGCAATTTTTTTTTCTTTTTTATTAGATAGATATTTACTTGGTGGTGGATCTCCTTAGCAGGAGGTCGTCTAGGTAGGTACCACGGTAGTACCAGTTATTCTGCCGCTAAGCAGTAGTGCGTAAGCATTACTGTGTTCCGGTTTCAAGGGTACTGCAGCTAGCGAAATTACTGGGCTGTTGAGGCTAACTCAACTAAAAGTCTCAAAGTAATGAGCGCCAAAGCAGTGATACCCTGGACTTTGTTATGTTACTTAAAGTTCTGTTTATTGCTGCGATGGTCATGGACAGGCGTTATCTCTTACCATCAGGAGAGCGTCTCGTTGGTCTCATTACTTTTTACTTAAAAAAAATATAAAAATAGATATAACTCTTTATTGTGCGCACCATAAATAGATAAGAGTACAGAGAACAAAGAACCTTATGAACTAGTGTCACAGGTGGCGGCCTATTATTGATTAACTAGGTGTTAGACCACAGCTCATCTGACATCTGATGTTAAGGTGGTTCGATTTCCATACAAATAAATTTTTGCCATTTATGGATAAATGGAGCATAATTTTACAGTGAAATCACAGCTACTGGCATTTATTTTGGTCTTTATTTGCGGTAAATCACAATTGCTTGAATAAAATAGTAGATTATTATCTATATCAAATCCAAAGTGTTTTCACTTGTTATTTGTTATTACTGTACATAGAATGAATTGTCGAATTTATCGATTTAATCAATATCTCCACTTGCTCCACTCCATTGTCTAACAACATAATCTGCGTTACGTCGCATAAATGGATAAATAAGCATGGGATCTTACTTGCTATACGAGTATTGTGTTCTGCCACCCAGGTGGATTCCCCCACTGTGACGACGACACTCAAGAACTTGGGCGCCCTCTACCGGCGCCAGGGCAAGTACGAGGCCGCCGAGACTTTGGAGGATTGCGCTCTCCGCAGCAGGAAGGAGGTCAGTACGGCACGTTAGCGACGCTTGCTTTGTGGTTACTAACAGCATCTGTATTTAGTGACACAAAGGGGAGAATTTAAATTCTTTTGAAATGTGGGAGGCGAGAAGTCGGTAAGCTGTATTTATTGAGAGACTCGCAACGTGTTAGTTATACTCGTTTCTTAAGAACGCACCTAATGCCAGAAAAACGGAAAAAGGGGCATTTTCGATGCCACTCTTTAATATTAAAAAATATCAATATTACAACAGCAAAAAATGTTGTAGTATGGGCATAATCCTGAAGGAGTACAATAACCGGATAACATTTTGAAAATAGGTCGGAGATTTTCACAGAAAAAAAAACTATAAATGCCGCAGTTTTTTACAAACTATTTTAATTCAAATACATAATGACTGATTGACTGACCGCTGACAATATAAAATATATTTATATTGTCAGCAGATGACCCCACATTATTTTTTATGAATATTGTAAAAGTTTTGAGTAATTAAATAAAACTCAAATCATTCAATTGTCATGCAATTCTCGATCTTGTTTCTTCGCACTGGAGCGGGTGCAATCTGATTCTTTTCTGGCATTAGGCACGCTCTTAAATTACGATTTCTCAATTTTAACGGGAGACGAGAATTCAGAATGTAACTGTTTGAGAAAATCAGTATGTCGCACTAGGGATCACAATTCTCGAGCCAGATATCTGTGGACGAGAATACCCGTGTGTCTTAAGGTGGTTCGATTGCCATATAAATAATTTTTTGCCATTTATGGACAAACGGAGCATAATTTTACAGTGAAATCACATCTACTGGCATTTATTTGCGGTAAATCACAATTGCTTGAACAAAACAGTAGATTATTAGCATAAAATCAAATTTATGAATGATTTATGAATTTATGATTTTTTAATAAAACAGTAGATTATGCTAATAATCTATTGTTTTATTCAAACATTTGTGATTTACCGCAAATAAAGACCAAAACAAATGCCAGTAGCTGTGATTTCACTGTAAAATTATACTCCATTTGTCCATAAATGGAAAAAAATATTTGTATGGAAATAGAACCACCTTAATAAAGAATTCTCGTTACCGATTTATGTGACACGTAAGCCCATCATCAATATTTAATACGATTTCTTAGCACTAAATACAGCCAATATTAAAATTTTAAATGTTTTCATTTTAATCACGACATGATACATTTTTGGAATTACATCGTTCATGATAATTTACGTTAGATGCGTGACAATGCGCGCAATGAAAATTTCGTCTTGTCTTTTTTTTTTAATAATTTTATTTAACTACCTTTTTTGTCTCCAATGGGAATCACACACTAAACATTTCTATTTTATTTTTTTATACCTACACCTTGTCAAGTTATCCTGCAGTTTGAACTTAATAACCGTAAAGTTACTTACTTTACACTACACATAACACTGATTACGGCAATCAGCTTCGGATCTACAATTTTTTCTAACCGGGGCATTAATTTGATAGTGGCGCCCCTCCCTCTCCAGCGGTAAAAATAAATAGTTTAAAATTTGCAGTGTGTAAGTGGTTGTATTACTTAGTATCTGGGTGACGGAACTTTGCTCGATGGATGTACATTTCAAACTCTGAAATGAGATCGGATACAGAGCGGAGACGGATCGGATCGGAGACATAGCTAGATCGATTGACCCCCCGCAGTTTTTTTTTTTTTTTTTTTCTTTGGTTTTGGCGTCGCGTTTTAGCATTTGCCAGTGTCAAGTAATTATATATTTTCAAGTTTCAAAAGTTAAATAAGTGCCATCGTAGCTAGTTTTAGTCAAAGTCGTCTTTGTCAAGTCTTTGTCGTTTGTGTCAGTTTATTCCAGTCATGCTTTGGTAAAGTAGTGGCAACTTTACTACAAAGCTTCGATGGAGTTTTGGAAGCAACACGAAAACTCATGTTTCACCACATTATATCATTTTCCCACACTCGCGCTTGTAATTCGGCACTTTACGAATAAAACACCACCATTTTTATGCATAAACACTCGACAAAACACTAGTTTTAGAAAAAAATACAACGGAGCGACACGACTCTTCCCGCGTTCCCGCCAAAACTCCCCCCCGCAGTTATTCAGCTCGCTCGTAGAGCCCCCAGTTCGAAATGCCACGGTGATTGCTCCGGCAAGTACGTAATGGTACAATATGCAATCGGGGAAAAAACGGGTGGGGATAGTTACATCACATAGGATTTATTTTTCTGGGCGTTTTAAAATCAAATTAATAGTTGATAGAACAATGAGCGTTAGATGCTAGGAGAAAGAAAGCTCTTGCTTTTCAAGCATGTTAGGACCTACATTTTACATGATAGCTCAGTGGTTAGCGCGGTAGATTCGCATGCCGAAAGGCGTGGGTTCAAACCCCAACAACGAGCTTGAGCTGCCGGTGACCGAAAACATCGTGAGGAAACCATAGCATGGTGGTAGGGTTGAAAATCTGCCGCCAAACATCTCACGGTGTGTTCTGGCAGCCTCGCTTGAGAGCCAGTTCCATTCCAGGCTAGGTGTGCTTTACCATCTTCGACCACACCTTCACTTAACATCAGGTGAGCTGTGGTCAAACATCTAGCCTGTCAATCATAAAAAATAAAAAATTATGATTTTGATGCCCCATGAATCTTCCGCCGGGGCAGTTGCCCCTGTTTGCACCCGCCCCCTCCCCTAGATCCGGGGCTGGTTTTACTATATCGATTTATATCGCTTTATCAACTGCAACACACGCGTTAACACCATAATACTAACAATAGTAATATTTTTTTGTGTTATTATGATTCCATAATGTATTATTGAATATTTTATTTTATACGCTAGCATCTAAAGCACAAACTAACGTTTTTTGACATGGATTTTGCACGCTGCCTAGCACGTACAACAAGTAAGTCACGAATCAAACGCTAAACAACACAATAAGAACATAAATATAATATTAATTTACAGGTGGCTGACATAATTGGCAAAGTTATTTACTTAGTTTTGGTTGTTTTTTTTTTTTTTTTTTTTTTAATTACAATTTGTTGAGATTCTGTTTTTTACTTAAAAAAATACACGATGAAGTGGACCTTATTGTTTGAGATAACTATTATTTTGTTATTAAAAGTTTAGCCTTAAGGGTTTTTTTTCTGTAACTATGTATAGATAGATAGGTACAAATTCTTTACTGTGCAAACCAGATATAGAAAAATGCATAGAAAACTAAAGCATCTTGTAGGTAGTGCCACAAGTGGTGGCCATATCGCTATAAGCGGTCTCTTCCAGGCAACCTATAATGAAAAACATGGAAGTATGTAGGTTTCAACACACGAAGGGGCATGTTTGCAAACAGATTTTTATCGCATGGCGTATTTATTCCGATCAAGGACTAGTTCAGTTCAAAGCTGATTCTGTGTTGTAGATAGCTCATTCGCCTTGTATTAATTTGTCTACGTTCTTTGGTTGGAACTCGACCAGCTACGACTAATATGTATTGCTGGGATTATAAAGGTCGAGTGCTTTCTGAAATAGTCCCGACAGTAACTCGGTTGCTTCCACTAGGCGCTGGACATCGTGAAGCAGTCTCGAGCGCGCGCAGCTCGGCACGCCCAGCGCGACCCGCTCGACCCACATGCAGACCACCACGAGGAGGTTAGGCCACGCTGAGGCGCCAGAACAATACTAGCCTTATTTTCGCTTTAGCCCGTCGCATGCCTGCTCTACACTCTTGACAGAATTCTCGTTGGATATGTTCTAGACTCATGCGAGAATTCTCGATTCTCCCGTTTCAATTATGGACGCTCTTAATGAAACAAAAAATATCTACCTATATACTATTAGTAGTTTCGGAGCCTATTCAATACAAACAATCAAGTCTTTTCTCTCTATAACAGTATAGATAGATATATTAATATGGTTTTGTAATATGCTCAAGAATTCTTGCAAGAGTCGTGGAGCTTGTGGACTGATACCGCATTGATACCAAATGTGCGGTTTTTCTTTTTTGTCCATTAAACAGATTACTTGCGCCGCAATTAAGTTAAAATGGTTTGAAATTGTACAATATGTGGTGACTACGAACGGCGTCGTAAAGCATAGCAGAGCGCAGAGCGACGACGACCATCCCGTGCGAGCGGCACGCGCTAACTGGCGCGCAAAGGTCCCGCTCGTATATTTGTAGTTGTGCGAGCGAGACAAAACAAGAAGCCGTCTCACTCGCGCATCATCATCATTTGATTTAACTTTGAGAACTGTGCAAACTAATAACTAATAAAGAGAGTGAAAATTATTTGTAAGAAATGCAAAGTTAAACTATTGACACAGAGTACAACAACGATTCTAGTGTCTTCTTTACCTTCTGATAAGTGCCCCACAAAAATTATTATTTCCACATGTAAAACAATTTTTTCGTGATTAACGATGTAACTACATAAATCAAATTCAAACCATTTTACCACCACGTAAAGAAAACAAATGTTATTTTGTTCCTTATAATTCTGAGCACATGAATATGTATAGCACTCTGTGTTCTCTGTGTTGTATGATAACATTTATCATAATTATGTGTGCTTTTGTCCTTTTCATACACGGTCGCTATCTCGCGTGATTCTTTATTTACATCACATATTGGATTCTAGCTTTAAGGTGGTTCGATTTCCATAAAAACAATTATTTTTATCCATTTATGGACAAATGGAGCATAATTTTACAGTGAAATCACAGCTACTGGCATTTATTTTGGTCTTTATTTGCGGCAAATCACAATTGCTACCTTAAATGTTATTAAATAATTAATGATCATTCATGATCATTAAATAATAAATGATCATTCATGATCATTAAATAATAAATGATCATTCATGATCATTAAATAATAAATGATCATTCATTTCGTATAGGCATGATAAGTGAAAATTACTAACTTTGTATTTGTTCATTCTTAAATTTAGTACAAAATTTGCATAAATGCAGCCACCGGTGTTTATATATATTTTGGGGTCTTTCGCACGTTGTGGCAGCGTTGCAATCGTATTGTATGCATGCTTTTTCTATATAGTTCATTATGTATATATAGGTATCGTATTTATACGTACGTTTTTTTTGTTTATTGCCTGCGTCATTTTGGTGGTCGAGGTATCTTTTTTCTGTCATTTCAATTGATTTACACTGAAGTAGTTTTAGAATCGATGCACTTCAGAATAAGGGCACCGATAACAGTTATAGCCAATATCATTTTACAGTTCTTACCGACATTTTAATCTATTAATAAATAAATAAATATTGGAGGGCATTTAACACAGCGCCATCTAGCCCCAAACTAAGCAAAGCTTGTACTATGGGAACCAGACAGCTAACAGAATACTTACATACTTTTTTTTGTAATTATCATTTTGTGGTATAAAAACAAAATGATTGTTGTGTCTGGGTGTTCTGTATTTATTATAAGTATGTATTTACAAAAAAAAAAGTCATTAAGTATTCTATCAGTTATCCGACTTCCATAGCACAAGCTTTGCTTAGTTTGGGGTCAGGTGGTGCTGATGCACACAGCGAACGAGACGATCTGATGGTAAGAGATAACGCCTGTCCATGACCATTGCAGCGATACACAGAACTTTGAGTAGCAAACAAAGTCTAGGGCATCACTGCTTTACCGCTCATTACTTTGAGACTTTCGATGGTTAGTCTCTACAGCCCAGTACTTTCGCTAGCTGCAGTACCCTTCAAACCGGAACACAGTAATGTTTACACACTACTGCTTAGCGGCAGAATAACTGGTACTGCGGTGGTACCTACCTAGACCTCCGACCTCCTGCTAAGGAGATCTACCACCAAGTGACTACTACCACCAAACAACTTATTCATAGACCTACGCATGAGCTTCAATTTTACTCGCTATTTTTTTTTTTCATTAATGTTCACGCTATATCACATTTTATTTTGGCCATTTGTTTTATTTCTTTCTTTTTTGTTTCTCACTTTAGGGCACGAACCAAACGAGCGAACCACGCATGAACCTTAAGTCTAAGCTGTTCAATGCCCTAGGCATCAACACGGGAAGCAACGCGCCGCACCAGTAGTCTAGATTAGACTTAGACATTATTACTATTAGGTCTTTTTTAGCTTGTTCACATCGGCCGAGAATTTGCCAAACGAGAATTTTATTGGCCAAGAATATTTCGAGATTGTCTCGGCCAAGAATTTTATTGATCGGACGAGAATTCCTCGTGTAGAGAGTTAACGCGCCGTGAATTCACTCGGTCGGTGTAACAAGGCTTTAGTGAATAAGAACTCACTCGCTTAATTTACACGTAGTTGATCCTTTTGTCTTTGCGTTGGGTATCGGGGGGGATTCTGAGCTCTTATCTGTCATGTGAAAAGGTTCGATTTCTTCAATTGTAAATGCTCAAAGTATGCATCGTTTTCACATGGAATTCTCGCTCATTTTGTTAAATAAGAGGATCATAAGCGTTCCACACTTAAACAATCGACGCCATTTTGATATTTGTGAGTGCTTAACTGAAACTATGACGTTGCGACAATGCAAAAATCAAATTGGCCGAATTTATAGCTTAGTACTATTTATTAGCATGCTTTTGAGCATTAATTATTATAAGAAATGAATAATTAAAAATTAAAAAAAAAATATATATACAAATGAAAGTGTGATAGATATTATCGAAGCATGTTTGTAAGCCGTCCCAAGAAGATGAACAATTATTATGAGAGATTTCTCAATGCAGGGTGGTCCTAGGTTTGAGTGAAATTGTATTAAAAATATTAATTCATAGTATATAAACTTTCAGCCCAATTCCATGCATATATTAATATACACAATTTCACTTGTATCTTTGTACATTCTTTATTATGGAGATTATAAAGACGGTGAAGGAAAGTAAAATTTTAATTATATGACATTCGTAGGAAGTCTCGAAATTATGTTCTCTATACATCGTACGAGAAGACACGTTCTTGCGTTGTTAGAAATTCTTCGATGTATAAATAGCATAATATATTTTTTAATTATTATAATAGTAATTTAAATTTGCATTTATTATGTTGTGGATTTTTTTTTTTGGGTACCTACATCAATATGATTAATTTATTGCATAATTTCAAATCACGCATGGTAAACAACGATTTTATTTGCTTACATTATTCAATTTTAATTTGCTGATAATTTTTTTTTTTTTGTAATTTAATTATTATTCTTTTACATGGAAGAATGCATGGTAGTGATTTTATATTTTGTGAACGTTGATGTTTTTATTTCGAACCGATGATAGTTATTTTACGTCATAATTACAATTGTATGCTTATAACTTTCATTCCAGTGTTATCGGTCTAAGCTTTATGTGAGAGTATAGGCAGCCCGTACACGTTCCGCGCGATCCGCGATCCGCGATCCGCGATCAATGATCGCGATCCAGACTGATCGTGTACGAAGCGGATTGACGGACTGATGCTCCGGATCGCATAATATCTAGAAATTTTGAAATCATGATCGCGGATCGCGGATCGTGATCATGATTGAACGTGTAAGGCGGCCCATAGGTGATAAGTATATAAATATATAGTATTTTTTATATACCTTGATTTTATCTGTATGTAGGTGCTGCTTGAGTATGCGAGTTTTTTTACTCTATATACATTATATTTTAATAAGAAATACACAATCGGAATTATTGAAGCAACTTAACCTACTAAAGAATCTCCGAAATCACTTTTCTGTCACAATATTTTAAAAAGTTACTGGATTTTTTTTTTTAATGTTTCGATATCGATCGTCGTAATTGTTTTTAAATTGTTGAAATAAATCTCTATGTAACATTATGGTTTTGTTTTATTTTTTTGTGTTATAAACGAGTGAGCCTACGGTGTTATGCAATTTATATCCCGGTCTATAAGAAAACATTGGCATGAATGTTTGGAATTTTTGGAAACGGGCTTTCGCTGTTAGACGTGTCTTAGAGGCATGAATATTCAACGAACCATAAACAACATCTCTTCATCGTAGATACATACTTTGTCTATGGTTGATTTCGTGTTATAAATAAACACAATTCATTATGCATTTCTATTCTCTTTGCTGTTTTTGAAACGGCACGAGTTCCCAATTCTATCATTTTTAAGTTCAGTATTTGCCATTTCGTGTAAAATAGCATTTTATTTTCTGTTTATATCTGTTATTTCGTGCTGATTTAAGATTTTCATAGCAACATCATAAATTATCTCAATTAAAGGCAACATTCTGTATATATTATTTGTGTTCATGTAGTGATTGCTATTTTCAAGGGCCCGCCAACATTTTGTCGTCATACTTATTGATAATGTAAGATGTCAACACAAATGTCTCCTTTTTCTTCTTTTAGTCAATATAAAGTCCATTTTTGTAGCGATGATAGCTCAGTGGTTAGCGCGGTAGGTTCGCATGCCGAAGGGCGTGGGTTCAAACCCCAACAATGAGCTTGAGCTGCCGGTGAAGGAAAACATCGTGAGGAAACCATAGCATGATGGTAGGGTACTTTAGTACTCGGCTGGCTAGCTACCACCCTCAAGTTGAAAATCTGCCGCCAAGCATCTAACGGTGTGTTCCGGCAGCGTCACTTGAGAGCCAGTTCCATTCCAGGCTAAGTGTGCTTTACCATCTTCGACCACACCTTCACTTAACATCAGGTGAGCTCTGGTCAAATAACTAGTCTGTCAACCATAAAAAAAAAATTAAAAAAATTTGCCCTTAAATAGAAATACAATAACAAATCTATTATTTTAAAAAAATTGCCATAGAATTCAAAATATCAACCACCAGTTGATGAAGCATCGTCCTTCGTAAAAAATGTCGAATAATACGTGATCGATACAAAAATGTATATAAGTTATTTCCTGTGTATAACTTACTACGTGTTTTCAAAACGTTTGTTCCTCTAATACTGTCTTATTATCAATTTCGAAGTTTTCCACCGCATTCATCAACCGAATATACATACCATACATACACATGTACGTAGCTAATGAGCGCTCTGGGGTCGCAATTTGCGAATAAAGTTCCCGTTTCGATACCGAAATATATGAAGAATGAATCTGCGCCAATGGCGGGGCATAAACGTCAACCTAGAATAATTTTTCATACATTTTGGTATCGAAAGCTTTTTCGCAAATTGTCACGCTAGACTATTTTTTACTGAGAGTCCTGGGCTCCGCTCTGCAATGGTCATGAGACGGCGTTATTTATTACCATCACCCATATTAGTCTCATTACTGCCTTATAAATGTAGATATTTAGCGACGGGAGTTTTGCTGTTTTTGTTAGCCCGTATCGACCGACTGCTTTTGTTCTTTGATTTTGGCGTCGCGTTTTGAGCATTTGCCAGTATCAAGTACCTACCTATTTATTTTTCAAGTTTCAAAAGTTAAGTGTCCTCGTAGCTAAAGTTATAGTCAAAGTCCAGTCTTGGTCAAGTACAGTCCGTGTCAGTCAAGTCCAGTCATGCTTTAGTAAAGTAGTGGTGACTACTATAAAGTTTCGATGGAGTTTTGGAAGAAACACAAAAAGTCATGTTTCACCACATTATATCATTTTCCCACACTCGCGCTTGTGATTCGGCACTTTAGGAGTAAAACAGCATCATTTTTATGCATAAACACTCGACAAAACACTAGTTTTGGAAAAAAATACAACGGGGAGACACGACTCTTTCCGCGTTCCCGCCAAAAACCGACCGACTGCTGGATGTAGGTTTCAACTCTTGTTCCGCTATTGCATATCTCGAAGTATTTAGCCCGTAGAGTAAGTGCGGAGTGTAAATTGCATAACACGGGGGCAGGCGGGCGCGGGCACGCCGCCGGTACGCAGCGGCAGTTTCTCGACGCTGCGCGAGTCGCTGCGGCGGTCGGTGCGGCTGTTGGGCCGGCTCGCGGGCCGCCAGCGTCACTCGGCACATCTGCCCCTCGTAGACCACTGCGATCCCGACAGGTAACGCGTGGACAGGGCGACTGACATGAGAAAAGTAGCTTGTGACATTTGCGCGTCCAAACAATAACGGGAGCAAAATAGAGGGAAACGTTTTGCTCCCTCTACCCGTTTAAACAAGCCGTTTGTAGAAGTCTTCGCACGCTGCGTTAAAGGATTAAGGTCTTTATTTATTTTGCTCACAGAACTACAGATACCTACTAAAGTGACGGTTAATAGCTTTGAATCAAACGGACTCTTGTCACTGAAAAAATTGCAATAATTCGTTTACACTGAACTAAGACCGTTGAATCCTTTTGAAATTTTGTAGCGATGATAGCTCAGTGGTTAGCGCGGTAGGTTCGCATGCCGAAGGGCGTGGGTTCAAACCCCAACAATGAGCTTGAGCTGCTGGTGAAGGAAAACATCGTGAGGAAACCATAGCATGGTGGTAGGGTACTTTCTAGTACTCGGCTGGCTAGCTACCACCCTCAAGTTGAAAATCTGCCGCCAAGCATCTAACGGTGTGTTCCGGCAGCCTCACTTGAGAGCCAGTTCCATTCCAGGCTAGGTGTGCTTTACCATCTTCGACCACACCTTCACTTAACATCAGGTGAGCTGTGGTCAAACAACTAGCCTGTCAACAATAAAAAAAAAAAAAAAAAAAAACCTGGGAGACTACAGCATTGTAATTTATATGAATTACGTAGGTATGATAACAAAATGTATGTAATCAAGCGTAAATGGAAACTGGTTTAATGATATAGGTATGTATTTACTATCTTCGACGACACCGTTACTTAGCATCATATAAGCTGTGGTCAAACCAGCATGTCAATCATACAAAAAATCACACACACTCGTAAATTTCAATCGTAGAGCTTCTGATAGAACGTACTTATTTGCGTTACCTTACCTACCGAACTTCAAAAAAAAACTATCATACATACAAAAAATCTTTGCTGTTTTAAGTGATATTGTCATAAAGTATTATTCTTACTTCCAAATAGGAATTGAGATGGAGCGATTCTAAGCGGGAGTTAGTTATTTAAGTTAAAGTAAATGTTATATGAAAAATCTAGTAAAAAAATAATTACTTAGAAATTTGTCTACAGTTTAGTTGGAAGAAACGCCCTGTCCACTTTAAATAATGCTTTGCAACTCGTATGCTAAGCTTGATGTCTTTGAGTTATTATTCGCCTTAGGTGCCTACTTCTGGTACTGCCGCTAAATGTTTGCGCTGAATCTGTCTCGTAATGTATTAGAAAATGTAGATTGAGCTTTCGTTTGGTAAGTACAACATGTTGTGCTTGTGAAGTAATTGAAAGCAGCCTACCACAATTTCAACAGCTTAAGAAATATTGCCGTAATAGCAGATAGAAGTGACTATTATATAGATTTACCGTTGGATCTACAGACATATCGCATACATTGTCTCGCTGCCTGAGTAAAGAAAACTAGACAAAATTCCTAGTAACGTTCAAATGTCAATATTTTTTAAATTGTGGTAGGTTACTAAAAAAAAACAAGAATCTGACTGAATTTTCGTTCCACAGCTTGAAACGCGCAAGCTCCCTGTCCGCGCTCAGTAACTCTGAGAACGCCAAGACTAACAACACCGACAAGTCAACTAATGACTCCAGCAAGTCAACCAATGTCTACAGCAAGTCAAGTAATAACTCCGGCAAGTCGACCAGTGACTCCAGCAAGTCAACCAATGATTCCAGCAGCACCCAAACATCGGACCCGCAGCGGTAGCTAACCGCTGGCGCTAAAACTAAGCTGTTAATCAGATATACTACTTTCACACTGGTCAGAATTATGGCACTGCGCTCCTGACATTCGCCTATTTTTTAGGCTTATAAAATAATTCGGTAGTAGGTTAACACTGAGTACTTTGAAACAGTAGCGAGAAGTGTAGGACAATTCTCTCGATTGATAAATCTATTTTATGTGGATCGTATCACTGTTAACACTAGATAAGTAAGTATTTGATTTTGTAGGAATAAATACTTTTTTTTTTAAACTTCTGAAGCTTTCGTATATTTTTTTCAACTTTCAAAAAATGTACCTAACCTATATTTTGCAAGCTGTAAGTATACCAACTATGTTGGTAGAGTGACCCCAAAATGGGTATCTGCCTCGGACAATGAAAGACGCCAATCTTCGCGGCGTTGTGTGATCTCGTGCCATACATTTATATGTATTTTTTTCTACTATGTCAAAAATTCTAGCTAATCTCGAGTTAGAAAGCACATTCACCATCTGCACTGCAAAGGTGTGGAACTCTTTATCTGCACCGTTATTTCCGAGCTAGTACAATGTGGGGATATTCAATCAAACGTACCTAAAGACAATAGATATCTTCTGGGCAAGCGAGCTCCTCCTTAGACCCTACGCTTCGGTGAGTCTACTGTTCCAAAGTATTTGGTTTTAACATTCGGTATGAGTAGGTAAAAGTTTGTGTGAGAGACTGAACAGTAATATAAACTTAAGAAAGAGGGCGTGCCCTTTGATAAAGAAGCAAAAATGAAATAATTTAAAAACAATAAAAATGTAGGATTTTATTAAAGAAGATAAATAGATATCACTTAATAAAGATTATAAAGTATTATTCCTTTTAGTGAATGTTTAAAATTCGAGTCAAATCACATTAGAATTTCAATACATCAAATATATACTATGATTAATATAACTACCTACATATATATAGAACACGAATGCTTTGCATCATTTTTGACCACGAAAACTTAAAATTATCGGGCTAATAATTTCTAATTTGTAATGTTTTAAATTCGTTGTCGTTTATACTCGTAACAAGCCTTGCACTTTTATATACGTATCTAAAGTAATCTTACGATTAAGCAACAATTCAATTTTCTTCTGATCACATGGTCTAACACGGCAACACAAGATGTATGAAAAATTACACCGGATTGTATGAAAAATAGCTGTTATGTATGAAAAATGGCTGCCACTTTTCGTTAAGGTGGTTCGTTTTCTATACAAATAATGTTTTGCCATTTATGGACAAATGAAGCATAATTTTACAGTAAAATCATAGCTACTGGGATTTATTTTGGTCTTTATTTGCGGTAAATTACAATTGCTTGATTAAAACAGATTATTAGCATAATTTACTGTTTTATTCAAAAATCATAAATTCGTAAATAATTCAGAAATTTGATTTTATGCTAATAATCTACTGCTTTATTCAAGCAATTGTGATTTACCGCAAATAAAGACCAAAGTATTTGCCAGTTGCTGTGATTTCACTGTAAAATTATGCTCCAATTGTCCATAAATGGCAAAAATTTCTTTGTTTGGAAATCGAACCACCTTAATTATAGTTTTCGTTTATGGATCAGGAGCGCTGTTCCATTTTTCATATTTTGGCATTGACAAAAGCTATATCACAAATTGTCATGCGAGATCCACAAAGCACTTTCAAATATAAATCAGTGTACTTACTTAAAAAATGTATGAAAAATGGAACGGCTGCAAACACACAGGGCCTAATAAAATCTAAATTTTTCAACCGTTTTCTATCTAATACTTCGGCAACTATTACGTACTAAAAGTTGTGCTATACTTAGGTATATTTTACGAGTAATGCGATGCCTTAAATGCTATAAATTTGTACACGCTATACCAAAATCACCTGATGTTTTTATTCTTAACAACAATTGATATGTAGCTTATAATTTTACCTCTTAATATCAAAAGTAGAATGTAGTCAACGTTAATATTTTACGAGTTATTGTTTCTACGTGCCGATTGAAACTTGGTGGCGGTTGCAAAATGAATATGTCCTACAATAAAATACTTAATACATGGCCTTCCTAGCGTAATCAACAAGACTCTAGTTTTAATAGTTATGTCGATCCAAAACGGATACGGATTTAAGAACTCATGCCACTTGTTTTTGTGGAGGAAATCGTCGTAAGAAAACTTGCATAAAGTCTGGAAAAGAAATTCTATGACGTAGGTACGTAAGTGTATCCGCCAACCCACATTGTATCAACATAGTGAGATTTATATCTCTAGTGTGGGAAATATGAGCTCCGCAAAGTAAGACTTGATTTTTTAAGGAAGGAGCTAACAGGGTTGTCGAAAATAAAAATATAATTAAAAAATAAATCAATTATGCTGATTACTAGCTGCGCCCCGCTGTGTTACCCGCTACATGGTTACGGGATAAAAAGTAGCCTATGTAATCCAAGGTCTCAGCTGCCGCCATAGCAAATTTCATCCAAATCCGTTCTGTAGTTTTTGCATGAAAGAGTAACAAACATCCATCCATCCATCCAAACTTTCACATTTATAATATTAGTGGGATTGTTTAACAAGTCTAATTTCTCGACGAATATATCCAATTGTGGTTGGTGAACAAGTAGGTCGTTGAGCAGATGAAAATGAAATTATGGTCGATTTATACCGAACAGTGGGATATTAAAGCTAAGATAGAAAGCTGCGCTTGTAACGCTCTACACAGCTGCCATTAAGTTTGTATCGAATTGTACTTTTATTTTATCGTAACCTTGTACAACAATATATTAATTTTACATTCCCAATAATGAGCTTGTAGCAGCTAAAGGCGAAATTAAATATATAAGTACTAAGTATTTAATAGCTTATGTGATTGCGTTAGTCTCTATGTGCAATAATAACTTTAAAAAAAAAAGCTGTCTGTAGCATTCGCGATTATTAGAATAGTTTTGATATTTCGACTGAGTTATTGTGAACTATTTATTTTAACAAAAAATAAACTTTGTTATGCTGATGAGAATTTGGTTTTATTTTATTTCTGAATTGGTGTTCAGCGGTTTCAATTGTATACTGCGGCGGCCTTAGCTGTTGCGAGGCCCGGGGCGACAGATCATTGTGAGGCCCTTTTTCTTTGAGCCCGTTTAACTAAAAAATTCTGTGGCCCAAGTTCTGTGACAAAAATCCAGAAATACAAATGTTTCCTCTTTATTATACTAGATAATAGCCGAATGTATACACTTATATCAATCCTATAAATTAAGTAGCGTAAGTTTTATGATGAATTAAAATAGTATAGGATGTCCGAACAAATAGGTAAGTACTTATGCTAACACCATATTTAAATGATGATCGCAACATAATCAAAAATAGCCGAACTGTGTCCACCGCAGCGCGCCAGCTCATGGCATAATGGAGTGGTCCACAATAAATAAGAGGTTATGAGTCAAGTCTGGTAAACTCATCTGATTTTGTCGCGAGATTCGGACGCAGGGTTCACAATACACGTTACGTGGAATCAAATCTTTTATTTATATCGAAAAAATTCAATGTATTCAGTTTGTATTCTTTTTTTGTTTTTGGCGTCGCACTTTGTGCTTTTGCCAGTGTCAAGTGTTTCAATAGTTTACTAAAAATCAAGTTAAATAAGTCACAGTCAAACTTTTATGACGTATGTTATCTAGTTAAATAAGTTACAGTCAAACTTTTACAAAGTATGTCATCCTCTGGTGAAGTAGTGTAGTACATGTTTCAATAAAGTTTTGGAAGCTTTTGTTTCAGCACATATATATTTTTTTATATATTCACACATTTTTAAATCGACGCGCGTAATTCTTCGCTTTATGAATTTATGAAACACCAATATTTTATACGTCATAGTTAAACACTCGAAAAAATATTATTTTTGGAAAGTACATATATAATACAATGCGGTGACATGACCTTTCCACATTCCCGCCAAAACTCTGTCGCAACTTGTATTCTAGATTCAAACCTTTTTTAATTAAATTGTAGGTAAGTTTTTTTATTTATAAATTGGCTTGTGTTTGACCGCCATTTCTGTCGATGTTAAGCGAATATGCGGTTTACGATAAAGCTTGCCAGAATAAACAGATTCACTCGCAATGGTGGTCGCTTTTTACAGGCCGTCCGATAGCAGTCTGAGCAAGGTACCTATAACAAGAAATGGAAATGGTTTACAAAACAAAGTGTATACATTATATACACCCAATAACTAATTATGTACCTATCACAAATATATCTACCTATAATAACGCGAATTAAAATTACGTAGGTAAATAGAATTTTAGGAGAAACTTTTTACCCGATAGTAGTCGCTGTTTTTTCTTCAGTTTTGGACAACCCTGATACAACATCCTTGTGACGAAACTGAAAAATTTATAATAGCTTCTAAAATATTATTTAGAACACATTAGAAGCAATAAACTGAATAAGTACTTACCTACTATATCATACTCTTAGTATCATTGCGAAATATATAGGAAGCACAGGCTTGAGGCGCTGCAGTCAATCGAGAGGCGCGCAAAACCTTGCAACGACGTAAGGTGTCCTATTTAGATATGGGGATTTCTAGCGAATACATTTCTGATATTGTGCGCTAGAGTTGCACGAATTGGTTCTACCTGCACCTTTTTTATTACCGGACGGCCAGACAAACGCGACCAAAGCGTCACCTGGTGGACTTTCCCCAGGACTAGGACCTCTTTGATTCCACTTTTTTTATTCGCATGGCAAGGACGTGCAGCTATTTGCCAGAGTCTGTTTCCCGAAAGGTAAAAACAATATGGACGTGTCTACAAATCCAGTGTAAACTGATTCCTTCTAGGTTACCGGCTCCATCCTAGACCATATAGTTACTTAACATCAGTCAGAATACAGTCAAACATAAATTCAAATAGGTGTACCTACATTACCTACATTAGCGATCCGCCTCGATTTCGCACAGGTGCAATTGATTTTTTTTTGTCTTTGGCAGGCTACGTATTTGACCACAGCTCACCTGATGTTAAATGACGTGTGGTTGAAGATAATGAACACTTTATATTGGTAACTTGATAACTATTGAACTTCTCTACGTACAAATATTTAGTTAGGTTGTTATTATATTTACAAAAATTCCGTTAAAATAACTATTATCTATGCCCATTCCAGGCTAGGTGTGCTTTACCATCTTCGACCACACCTTCACTTAACATCAGGTGAGCTGTGGTCAAATAACTAGCCTGTCAACCATAAAAAAAAATCAATCTATTGTATGGTTTAGATTAGAAGAAGTAAGCGGACAAACAAAAAAGTATTATATACTAGCGGACGCCTCGCGGTTTCACCCGCGTAGTTCCCGTCCCCGTGGGAATACAGGAATAAGAAGTAGCCTATGTCACCCGGGGATAGTGTAGCTTCCCAACGGTGAAAGAATTTTTGAATTCCAGTAGTTATTAAGTTTCGTTACATACAAAAATACAAATCTTTCCTCTTTATAATATTAGTAAAAAATATTTTTTAGTCATTATTATAATACATACAGAACACCCAGACAAAGACCAAACATCTACGTTCGAAAAAGAAGCAAGTCTACCTACATTTACACATCAGTACCTACGTATGTACTACCAACCGTAAAGAAAAAACACCGGGAAGCATAACATGCCACTGCTTTCAACGCTTGTTCTCAAAAAAGTAAACGTAGCAATAAATAAGAGAAGCACGATCCAATACATTGCTCATCTCAAGAGCACAGCTGCCCAAACAACATCTGAGACAGGGGAACACGCGACAGAAGCGCGTGAGGCGTTTTTTACCTTTTTATCGAAATATCCAAAGAAAAATGATCTTTTTTATGTAAAAGTGATGAGATGAACGAAATGCTCTTCTGATCGTAAGAGGTAACGCGTGCCATAGACCATTGCAGCAGTATTCTGAACTAATTATTATCTAGCGACTTTTAAGAAATGTGATTAATAAATAAATATCATAGGACATTACACACAGCGCCATCTGACGCCAAACTAAGCAAAGCTTGTACTATGGAAGTCAGATAACTGATAGAATACTTAAATCGTTTTTTTTGTAAATACATACTTATAATACATACAGTACACCCAGACACAGAACAAACATAGTCTAGATCGCAAAATACTTGTCCTGTGTAGGAATCGATCCCACGCCCTTCAGCTCTTGGAGCAGGCATACCTACTACCAATGAACTAACAGGGCTGTCAGGGATGCCTAGTATGTCGGCCTGTCACGCCAAGTTCTGTGTATCGCTGTAATGGCCATGGACATTATCTCTTACCACATGGAGAGCGTCTCGTTCGTTTCAATACTTTTAAATTTTTTTTAATGTTTACATACTAGGTACTGATTGGCAGCAAAATATCTGATGCTACGATGGTATCTACCTAAACGATCTTCTGGTATAGATATCACCAAGAGGATTATATATAGCAAATAGGGCTCGTTTCCAGCAGATAGTTCCCGTTGCTGGGATGTTTCAATGAGGCATGTAACCAGGCGGCGCGCGCGCATCACAGCGGCTTCATAGTCTATTCATTCAATTATCGATGTTATCTTTTATCTAATCCGTTTGATCTAACGAGTTAGTGGACCTTCTAGATGTAGTTGTTTCTATTTAATAGGAACCGACTGAGATTTACTGGTCATTAATAATACCTATCAGAGGATATTTTATCCAGCGCTGTCTGACCCCAAAGCTCGTAACCAAATAAATGTTTTATAACATTATTATCATCGTTATTTATTTTTAAATATTTACAAAACATATATTTTATAATATAAAAAAACTTAAAAACTAGGGTGCCGCCGGCAGCGGGGCAGGGCTCAAGCTGCCGGTGGTTAGGGCTGCAGAGTGAGGAACCTCCTCACAATGCGCGCCGTGTCAAGGATTACTGCCTTTTGAAGCTGACCCTTCAATTCTAAATTCTTAGCTTTTGGCATGTCTGTCTGACATGTTATTTAATTATATATAATTATGATGATGTACACTAGTGTTTTTAATTGTATTGAGTAATGACTGTTATTTGAAATTGACAATGTAAACAAATTGATTTTGAAATACATAAATACAAAACATCGAACCACAGAACAGATGTCTATGTTCGTCACACAAAATGTTTATCCTGTGTGGAAATCGAACCCACGCTCTTCAGCTCGCAAAGCAGAACTAGGGTAGGGTACTTAGACCAATGACCATCGACAATGGCAAACTTAATTTTGTGTAAGTTGTTAATAAGTTTCAAAAATTGTTCACCATGATACTATGACATTAATCATTTTCTTGGGGTAGCTATTTTTATAATGAGATGGGAAGTTCTGAGCGATTGTATCGAATTTAAAATCGAATCGAAATTAGATTTTAATCGGATTACTTCTAGGCAAACTTGCTTATTATATACCATATCTGCGAGAGGACGTTCAATTGCAAGTTTTACATGAAAATAAGCTGCCTTAGTCTAAATAAACTATTCGACTAGTAAGGCTATTATAAAAATCATAAACCTTTCAGATAGCAATTACAAAGGGCGTGGGAACCGAGGGCCAAATCCCGAGGGACAGTCGGCATCTCTGAACCAACACTGGCCGCTGCGAAGGAGGAAGGGTCACATCTAAATCACCCTGTTATGTTAACTGATTGATTAATTCTTGACTTGGTTAGTGAAAATAAGACAACGCAAGTGAAAACCAAATAGGTACTGGGCGTAGGTACATATTATATACAAATTTGATATGATTGGTATGTTTTTGATTGCAAAGCCAATAAGTATATAGTTCTAGGACTATAGGTCTTTGGCTAAATGTCATAAAGGCAAGTCACGCCGAAGAGCCAGTAAACTCATAATAAATAATTAAAAATATAGATACTTTACAAATTATTTATCTTTTAGTTTAATTCGTGTTCAGTGTTTCTATCATGAATTTTATGTGTATTTACTTTTGGAAATGAAATCCGTAATAATTAATTAAAGTGCTACTATTATTATAAATTGTTGTTTTTCCCTTACTTTGGCATCGCACTTTGTGTAAATTGCAAATATCAAGTGTTTCGATATTATCAAGTATGAAATAAGTCTGAGTCGCAGTCATAGCCATCCGAAGTAAGTCATGGTCAAGTCCAGTCATGTCATAGTACCTAACATGACGGCAGCTTTATTAAAAACTTCGACGGAGTTTCGATAGCAACACGAGTAACGTTTATTTATACGTTTCTCTACAATCAAACACCAATTGTGCACGTAGGTAGGTATATATAAGTGAATAACAAAATGCGAAATAATACAATGCCCGTGTTCTCTGTAAATGTTTTTTTCGTTTTAAGCATTTGCCAGTGTCAAGTATTTATAGATTTTCAAGTTTCAAAAGTAAAATAAGTGTCCTCGTAGCTAAAGTTATGGTCAAAGTCCAGTCTTAGTCAAGTCCAGTCATGCTTTAGTAAAGTAGTGGCGACTTTACTATAAAGCTTCGATGGAGTTTTGGAAGCAACACAAAAAGTCATGTTTCACCACATTAGATCATTTTCCCACACACACTTTATGAATAAAACACCACCATTTTTATACATAAACACTCGATAAAACACTAGTTTTGGGAAAAAAAATACAACGGAGCGATACGACTTATCCCGCGTTCCCGCCAAAACTCGTTTTTTTATGTTATTCAGTAAAAAGTTTTCCCTTAAGATGTGTAATACCAACCCGAATTTGGCCAGCTTAGTGGGCTATGACCTAATCCTTCTGGGCCAGTTTATAATAAATAGGGCTGATTCGGACCTGTATAAGCACTGTAAAATAACAATAAGACAACGTTAGCTCGACGCGCAGTCCGCCCTAAGTTGTAGCTCCGCCCACGACAGCGCGGGCGCACCTCGCGTCTTCAGGAGCGTGTGTACTCACGCGCTGAATCTGTAATATCCCGGACGTGTTTTGAAAGTGACATGTAATTTTTTATTTTAAAATCTTCACAATAGTGTCTCGCTTTTAACAAATACGCGGTTAATATACAGTGATATTTCGATCGTCTTTACGAATGAGACTTTGATTTTAAGAAAACAAATTCAGGATATTGTAACATGCAAGACTAGTTTGAACATTGCTCTGCATGGGAAGAAGTCACCGAGGCTTTCATGGCAAAGAGGTATTTAATTATTTAGTTAGTTTTTTTACTGTATTTTTAAACGTTTGACTGCATCCTGCCTGATGTTAAGCGACGATGTGATCTAGGATGGAGCACGTGTAGGAGCAGTTTACTCTGGAGACGGAGACACAAATATTGGTTATTTATTTTTAGTATTTAAGAAAAATGATTGACTACAAATGTTTTGGTACCTAAATACCTATGTAGGTAGGTTATTTATATTACTTGGCTTGGCGTAGGTATTTCTTAAGAAAATCATCTTACATATCTAAGTACTAGCTGCACCCCGCAGTGTTACCCGCTACATGTTTTCGGGATAAAAAGTAGCCTATGATCTAATCCAGGGTCTCAGCTACCTCCATACCAAATTTCATCCAAATCTGTTCATTAGTTTTTGCGTGAAAGAGTAACAAACATCCATCCATACATCTAAACTTTCACATTTATAATATGCACCCGGCGGTGTTACCCGCTACATGTTTTTGGGATAGAAAGTAGCCTATATGCTAATCCAGGGTCTTAGCTACCTCCATGCCAAATTTCATCCAAATCCGTTCAGTAGTTTTTGCGTGAAAGAGTAATAAACATCCATCCATCAAAACTTTCACATTTATAAAATTAGTAGGATTTACAAAAAAACAAACGGCTATGTAATGTAATCATTTTTGCAGAAAAGTGTTTCAAATTAGACGTCATTTGAAATAAGCTTAAATTGAAGTATACCATGGAATACATCCGCGCTACTTTCTCTCCACCCGACTCCATCCCTGACTACATGTTGGAGGCAGTTCCGCAGTCCAGTCAGGGTGTAGAGTGGCATGAATATTGGCCCTATTACTACGAGGCTCGTGAACCTTCGCGGGAGGCCCTCAATCAGTGGGAGTGGGAGACGGTCAAGGAGGAGGTGGGAGGGAGCTTCAGTGAGGAAGGTGAGCTTTTTTTCTGTTTTAGAACAACACTGTAATTAGACAGGGGCATAAACTATATACCTATATTTATATAGATACCTATAGTCCTATACTAATTCGCAACCGACACATTGCACTCATCGTTATGAACAACTACAAATCTTTTTTTGACAACACCAAAGTTACAGGTCATTTTGAATGGCATATTTATAAATATCAAAATCATAACATAATATGTCAATACAATGAAAATGCCAATGAAATAAATAATTAAGAAAATGTAAGATAACTATGTCAATATGAATACTACTACTACTACTATGAGTCAATCTACTTTGGTCAAAAGCTAAGCATTGCCATCCAGCGTGGCAATGTTGCCAGCATTCTGGCCACATATCCCTCCTCTGACGGTTTTTTAGACTAAGTTTTTTTGTATACATTTTGTAAATAGTATAATTTAAGGTATATGAATAAATGTCAATAAAAACAAAAAAAAAAAATTTACTTTATAGTAATTTAGTGATCTCTTACTTTTAAATAATTTTAATATGTACTTTATATTAATTTTAAATGTTTTTTTTTTAATTTTTTAACATTTTATTTTATTTTGAAAGTTTTGTATTAGGTACATTACGTTGTTTTTTAATTGTAAATCTGGATCGATCTATCTATACTATCATGAAGAGGAAAGATTTGACTGTTTCTTTTTATTGAATAGGCTCCGAAACTACTGGATCGATATATCGAGTTTTGTTTTCCCGTGCGAAGCCGGGGCGAGATGCTAGTCTGAAATAAAAAGAAATTGAATGGAAATGAAAGTAATGCGACACATAAGTAGGTACACCAAAGACGAAAAAAGTAATTTCAATTATATATCGTCCTTGTAGTCACTGACTCCAAGGTATGGGTAATTTTTTTTTATTAAAGTTATCCAACAATATAATTTTGTACATTTAACTATGTCCGATATGTAAAAGTCCATGTAGCCATATTATATAGGTACCAGTAAACAAAGTCTATCTCTGAATCAAGACAAATACCTAAGCTATAAACCAGCACCTGCGTTTTGTGAGCGGGACACGAATGCGTCGCGGTAGTAAACCAGCAGGGCAAAGGCTACTAAAGGTAAACAAACAGGCGCCGGCGCTACATTCGCACATCTGCTTGCAGTTAGTCGCTTCCTCTTTCATGACTTTAAACCTGTGTCTAGAAGTTTCGACCACCTAGAAAGATCGGCTTTGTAAATATTCATATACGAGATTTTTTCAAAGCCTACTTAAGAGGAGACTGCGCGTTTAAACATGATATTTCAATAATATGTATGCAAATGAACCATAATTAGGACCAATGTTTTTTTTTTTCTTTTTTAATGGTTGACAGGCTAGTTGTTTGACCACAGCTCACCTGATGTTAAGTGAAGGTGTGGTCGAAGATGGTAAAGCACACCTAGCCTGGAATGGAACTGGCTCTCAAGTGAGGCTGCCGGAACACACCGTTAGATGCTTGGCGGCAGATTTTCAACTTAGCTGTGGTAGCTAGCCAGCCGAGTACTAGAAAGTACCCTACCACCATGCAAAATAAAACAATATTATTTTACAAATCTTTCATATCCTTTCAAGCTAAAAATACGATGGATAGAAATTCACCCGCTACTTTTACTATTTAAATATAGTAAAATTTGTTACATAAATAAAAAATGCATCGTATACCATGAATTATGTATAGTGCTACTCTATGCTACCCAATAAACAGAAAAACGTTTGAAAAATAACGTTTTAAGTTTTACATCGATCCTAATTCTGGTTTATTTACAATATCATATTTAATCGCACAGCCTCGTCGATAGATTATTATGCCTAATGGTTGTACTAAGTTGAATAGAGATGCCGCTACTCGCTATTATACGTAAAACTCTTATTCGAAGTAACGTCGAAATCGAGGCATCAAAGTAATGAGCGCCAAAGCAGCATTGTTTTGTTACTCAATATTCTGGATACAGCTGCAATAGTCATGGACAGGTGTTATCTCTTACCATCAGGAGAGCGACTCGTTTGTCTTATTACTAGGTATTACATTTTAAAAAATACCTAAAAACACCTGATTTATTTTTGCCGTTTAAGGATTGGTCTCATAATATAAAAAACGTTCACATTAATGAGTACAATGACCTCTGTCGGCTTTGTACTATGCCGTTCCCCGTAACCGTGTATTTAATTGATGTGAGATGTAGAAAAATATCTTAGGTTGCTTGAAAATTAGATAGTTATGTAAACGTGTATATCCAACAAATAATATACGCTGTAAATAGGAATAATAGCATAAGTATGTAGACTTAAAACCAACATGAATAATTTCTTTGCAGATGTCCGTTCGCCATCGAACAGCCGTAAGGAGCGCACGGCGTTCACGAAGGCACAAGTCCGCAGCCTCGAAGCGGAGTTCGGGCGCGCCAACTACCTCACCAGGCTGCGTCGGTACGAGATTGCAGTCGCCCTTCACCTCACAGAGAGACAGGTTGTTATTCAGGAAAGAGTACTTCTATATCCTTTGAAAAACTCAAGCGTTTCTCTATTGCAAATGGAAATAATTTTATTATCACGGTTCGCTTCATGGTAGCTGGGCTAGTGTTAATTCAATAAGATTACCTTCAAGACTAAATACCTGTACCTAAGTTGATTAAGCGAAGCAAAGATCTGTTTCTTTTAACTTTCCATGAAGCTAGAGTCAGCGGCGGCCTTAGCTATTGCGAGGCCCCTGGAGATTGAGGGCTTTTTTCTTTGTGTCTATTATAATTGCACTAAAATGAAACCATGCGTTCAGGTGGGTTTTCGTTAAGGGCGAGGCGCAAGATACACGTACATATATGCTAAAGTTCTTTTCTACTTAGTTGACTTGTAGTTGCGCGAGGACGCGAAGCCCCTACAAGTGCGAGGCCCCGGGTGGTTGCCCTGCTTGCGACCCCCTAAGGCCGTCACTGGCTAGTTATCTTTGAAAATACGTAGCAAAGCAAAGATCTGTTTCTTTTAATTTGTCATGAAGCTAAAAGTTATCTTTGAAAACACGTAAATTTGTTATTAGTACCAGGCAACCTGTTAGCTAGTTTGCCAATGCTATAACAAAATTGGTCGCAAGCTTGCAAGATTTCAACGGAAACTCTCCGTTTCAGGTGAAGGTGTGGTTTCAGAACAGACGGATGAAGTGGAAGAGGACCAAGGGCGGTTCAAAGCACAAGAAGAAGGATCAAACTGTATCCAATAATACTGAAATTGCTACTTCTTGAACTAGAACTGCTAGTCATATAATCTTTACTTAGGTAAATTACATCTTTTACCATATTTTGTGACTATAGACAACGCCAAACTTCGAATCATAATTTAGTCGATTGTAAGTAAATAGGTATCTATAGTATTATTGTTGTTGTGTTTATTCTAAGTATGTAACTTTTTAAAAAAATGTAATCATCAGGATATAATTTGAGTTTTCTTTTTTAACCCGTTGCCGATTTTAAGCAACAGGTTCAAAATAAGTCTTTAAGCGATGTATAAAAGCGACAGATTAGTATATTCTCTATCTACATATCTAAGATTTAACGGTTAAGTTTTTACAATTATCTTCTTTTTATTTAATAGTAATGAGACGAACGAGACGCTCTCTTGATAGTACACAAAATTTTGGAGTAATAAAATAAAGTCAAAGGCATCGCTGCTTTGGTGCTCATTACTTTCGAGATTTTCAATGGTTAGTCTTAACGACCTGTGATTTCGCTAGTATCTACCCTTCAAACCGGAACTGCTGTATACGCACTGTTTGTCAGAAGAGATATTAGATATTCTGCCGCCAAGCAGTAGTGTGCAAACATTACTGTGTTCCGGTTTGAAGGGTACTGCAGCTAGCGAAATTACTGGGCTGTTGAGACTAACCATCTAGTCTCAAAGTAATGAGTGCCAAAGCAGCGATGCCCTGGACGTTGTTTTGTTACTCAAAGTTCTGTGTATCGCTGCAATGGTCATGGACAGGCGTTATCTCTTAACATCAGGAGAGCGCCTCGATCGTCTCATAACTTTTACATAAAAAAAAAAGAAAAAAAAAGTAGGTACCTATCTGGTACTGCGGTGGTACCTATATGACCTCCTACTAAAGATAGGTTTCTACCTACTTGTGTTTATGTTAATTATTGTCTGTAATGTTTTTGTAGATCATGAATTGTTTATTTTAAATTGAGTTTTCATATCTATCTATGCATACAGGTGTCTCGTAAAGAAAATACAAAATTCAGGAGATAAGGATATGTTTATTAGACAAATTCATATCTTAGATGCGAACATAAACGCAACCAAATTAACTAAAAAATAATAGTAAATATTGTAAACTAACACGCTATCTTTGGAAGAAACTAAACCGGGCTATGACGACTGAAGGTTGTTCGAAATCGTAATTTTTCACAAACAATACCAAATATGACGAAAAAATCGATAACAAATCAACAATGCTTGATTGAGACTTCCAAAACACTAAATACTAGATATTAACGTTCAATTTGCTTCGTTATGGCGATGTTCATAATACCTTTATCAAAATAAATAAAAGCTTTTTATTACCAATGCCTTACTATCGTTTCTTATTACTTACTTATAATAATTATAAAGATTCATTAATTTTAAAATACTTAATAAACCTTGTAATAAATATAACTATTTCGATGAATGAATGCGTTGGGTTATGAACGATAGATAAAATCAAACATTGAATTTAGTATAAAGAATTTACATACAAACTAGGTACTTTACGGGCGTAGGGCATCGCCTCAATTCAAATTAAGCCGTTCAGTATTCTTTATTAATAATGAAACTTTAAACTAGAGCCGTATCAACCATCGCAAAGCCTAATAATATGCCAAAATTGCCTTTTGAGTGACCTAACTCGTAGTCGATTAGACGACGACACGTAGTTTATTTCCTGGTGTCAACAAACCGTGTGAGAGATATGAGTATGATGTAGTGGGGAGTGAATGCAGAAATTATGAGTGAAACGGACAAAGATAACATGCTTTTCTAACCTCACCCAGAGTAAGAGATGATTCTAAGAGGCGATGCCTATATCATATAAAAATAAAATAAATAAATATCGTAGGACTATACACACAGCGCCATCTGGCCCCAAACTAAACAGAGCTTGTGTGATGGAAGTCAGATAACTGATAGAATACATAAATACTTTTTTTTTGTAAATACATACAGAACACTCAGACACAGAACAAACATTTGTTTATTCTCAAAATGTTTGCCCTGAGTGGGAATCAAACCCACGCTCTACGGCTCTCAAGGCAGATATACTACCAATGAGCCAACGGGGCTGTCAATATATATTGTGCATATAAAAAAAGCGAAAAATCTATTACATAAAATAACTATATTTTAATGGTTTTTACTCTAAACCAGGTAAATTAAAACATCGCCCTAACAAAGCGTATAATTTCTGTACAATGTAACATTTGGACCGTATCCTATATTGTTGGACCAACACAATAAAATACTAAGTTTCAACGATATATATAATGTTCAGACGCATTAACATAATGCATCGTACTTATAAACTTTACCTTTGTCTGTATCGAAGTACATTTAAAACTATTCAAGATCTTTACACGCGTACTGATCGGTTTTATATTGTTTTCTTATATTTTTTGGAAGCGAGTTCAAAGAGAATAGATTATCTAATTATTGAACATGAATCGCAACGTACTCGTGCATATTAATTATTCACAAAGATATAAAAATTCGCTGATCCGATACATGTGCCGCGAATAAATGTGCGATGACCTTAAAAATGATTTTAAGACCCATTTAGCAAAAACGGGACTGTCCTATTTGTCTGTCAAATGGTGCCACTACCGCCATTTTTTTCGGCCAAAGGATATTTTGCTCGGAATATCTTAAATGCAAAACGCGTCTCATATGGTTTTAGGTCGTGGGTTCGATCTCGAACCCTACCAATGAGTTTAAAGCCAATGTCTATTCTGTGAACGAAAACACGGCAAGGAAACTTTCGAAAGATCCAGAAAATATAATGGCATACGTGAACCCGCCAACTCGCAACAGATAACAACAAAATTTTCATTAATTAAATAAACTTTTTTCCTCGATATTTTAACGGATACTTTATTATCACGATTTCAAATTATAACAAGACTAAATGCAAAGTCTACAAGTAACGAAGTTTGATTTTCAATCATGAGCATTCGAGACGTTTAAAATCGACAGCTTTACAATACTACCGTGAACTTTATGTACAGTGTAGCTATATAGATCACTTTAATTTTATATTGTTTTAAGATGTTTTCTCATTAATTCGATTGGATCGGACAAGTAATAATTTTTAATGATCGGACAATCAGACCAGCGGGGGACCGAGATCTCTAATTGCGATTCAAGTTACACTATCACGCAAAAACTAGCGTAGCTTTTACGTGATCGCTAACTTGAACAATCGCAAAAGCCAATCGAGTTATGAAAAAAAGAACCTTAAAGCATGACAGGCACAAAAGTCACCAAACAATTAGACCATTACATGTGTAGGTTTACAATCTTATTGTCACACGAAGCAAAACAACTGCAATTTTCTTTTTAACAGTTTTATAATTGGCAGATTTCTATGCATTTCATTTAAAAGATCATACCTTAACACATTCAATTATTTTATTTTTCTCTCAACTTTCGCGGCTCAATTTATTTATCATAATGCATGAATGGTAGCGTAAGCTAAAACTGACTTGTTTCACTCCCCCCTCCCCCTAGAATCGTATTTAGGGAATCGAATCAAAAGTCTAGAATTCCCCCCTGACAATTCCCCTTATGGGAGAAAATAGGAATAAAAAAAATACCAGAAATCCCCCTTAAATATAATGTTAACCCTACAAGGCTCAAATTTTTTTTAGTGCGCGACAAAAATATATGTGTTGTAATTAGTGATCAGAAGATAGGGAAAATTAATAAAAAAAAAAATAAACCCATAGTTTACGAAAAAATCTACTTTTTATTTCAGTTCCACATATGGTACACTGAGCCTTAACTAGTACTTTTTGGTATTAAACTAGTACAATTGAATTGTTTTAGAAATAGTTTCCTATTTGAAGTTTTTACAATTGGTGACTTATTATTTTAAACAAAATGAAATAACTATTATATATTCTACTTTTTTACATTTAGCGATTTATAATATACGAAATAATATAACTAATACCTATGATAAATTTATTTTTTTATTGATGAAAACATAAATAAAATAAATATCGCAGGACATTTACATATAGCGCCATCTGACTCCAAACTAAGCAAAGCTTGTAATATGGAAGTCAGATAACTGATAGAATACTTAAATACTTTTATTTTTTTAAATATAAAAATAATCTAAAACAATTTTTATATCTATTTAGGCAAAGTTCTACGCGACATTTGTTGCAAGATAATAGTTATTTGTTATACAAGAGTGCAAAGTTGCTTTTTAACCACGTGCTCAATTTTGATGAGCGAGCAAGCCAAGGACTCAAAATTAGAATCCTGAGCGTTAGCGAGGGTATCAAAAGAGCACGAGGTGAAAAATCTTTGCACTCGAGTGCAGCACGTAACTTTTCATCCCACCTCAGCGAGGAAATGACTGAATGCAAAAAAACTTTTGCAATCACAAGATACTTTTATTTCAGTTTAGGTATTAACAATATAACGTGAAAAGAAAATTGCACGCGCAAAGCAATTTAAAAAAAACGTACACCAAGGAGGTTCCGAGTCTGAGTTTTTGACAAATTAAAAAAAGTTGTATGATAAATTCGGCGCCATGGAGGTAGAAGTAAATAGGTTTAATGATGTTTTTAATTTACAAACTTTAGTGCACACGATGTTCTAAATTCAAATATAGTTTATCCTCTAGCAGATAATAACGACTTTTGCACTCAGATATCAAAGAGCAAAAATACTCTTTCCGAGATGGGGGGATGAAAAAAATGGGTTTCCTTTGCAACCAGGATATTTGCATCGCTGTCTTTTTTTACCCCAAACAGGAAAATGTTCAAACCCATCACCGTCTGATATCACGAGGTGGTAGGATTGATGTATTTGGCTTCTGCCTTCTAATTTCAACTTCATCAGATAAACTTGGTCTACCTCTCTTTTTGTTTATTGACGTTTTTATTTTAAATGTCCAATTTTGAATATCCATAAGGTATATTGAAGAAACGCTCAATTTCTTCATCACGCTATCTTCTTCGCGACATAATCTGCAATAAAACCAAAGTATTCATAAGGAAAGTTATCGTAAGTACGTATAAGTAAAAACGGACACTAAAGCTCAACGTACCGTATGTGGAACACGCGTAAAAATATGATTTACTAATAAGTTTACTATTGTAATCTAAAAAACAACTTACCTCTGCAAAATATACACTACGTTGTAACACACAGTATTTTTTTTCGAGTCAAAACTAATCAATAACTATTTTTTATTTATTTTTCAATTTAGAAAAACGACCATTGTATCACTTTCATCCAAATTTCACACTGAGTGCACCATTACAAACACACAAACGATATCTGTACGTAAAGATTTGTGTTATTAGATTGCTAAATATCAGTGGCTTCTATGAAGATACAAGAGATGACGCTACTAATCGTTTTTTAGCTATAGGAACGATTAAAGTCGGTGTTCCACTTATGGAACTGGGTGCCTTGTAGGGTTAAAATTAAAATATAAATAGTAACTACTTTAAGCGAATTGCCGAAAAACTTGTTCGTTTTATATTTACGAGAGGAAACGTTTCGTATTACTGATAAAGGGATAACATAGTTTTTCAAGGAAGGTAATTTGTTTGACCGGTCTTTATTAATTTCGTTAAATTTCCTCAAAATTTTTATTTTCGTTAAATATCCTCAAAATTTTGATGAATTTAGCAAAAATTCTAGTGTATATTCCGAATTTTACATTGCATTTTAAATTATAAGCTTTTTATGAACACTAATAAACGTGAAAGTT
Source organism: Biston betularia (assembly GCA_905404145.2). Taxonomy (NCBI): domain Eukaryota; kingdom Metazoa; phylum Arthropoda; class Insecta; order Lepidoptera; family Geometridae; genus Biston; species Biston betularia. The sequence continues at coordinate 1,766,413 of FR989874.1, read as the reverse complement.
TGAAAAAAAAATTTTTACTCAAATTATCCAATCGGAATTAACACCAATAGTATTTATTGGTGTTAGAATATCAAGACGGGAATTTCTAGAATTTTGTCTTATTAGGGTTTAGACCACCTACTACCACTACCCATAGAATTACCCCTAAGAGGGATTCTATCAGTGAAGAAAAGCCCAATACTTCGTCTTCAATTCCCAGGTTTTAGTCACGGATTTTTTGTGTTTTCACTATGGATGGCCAACTTTAAGGGGTTAATATTGACATTGTGTATGAGGTATACTATTCTCAAAGTATAATAATGTATTTTCTTGGTCTGTTGTGAACTTTTTGTCTGGTAATATGTATGTGTTTGGGTATATCATTTTTTGTCAAGAAAACATCTACTGGTGGTTCGATTTCCATACAAATAATTTATTGCCATTTATGGATCTTGAGATTATGCTAATAATTACTGTTTTATCCAAGCAACTGTGATTTACCGCAAATAAATGCCAGTAGCTGTGATTTCACTGTAAAATTATGCTCCGTTTGTCCATAAATGGCAACAAATTATTTGTATGGAAATCGAACCACCTTAAATTAAACTTATTTTGAGAAATTTCAGTAAATCATTCCGTTTTCAAATAGCATGTTAGTTTTATAACGATACTAAGGGTGTGACGAGATTGTTTACTAAAAAGGATATTGCAGTGTTTACATGGAGTTGGAATTACAAATTATTGCATGAATTGTATCCATATACTATATATCAGTATCACTTAAAGCTATTTTTATAATAGCATTGCTTTTTGATATAAAAATAAGAAGCCAGTCGATCGGCAACATTTTTCTCTAGTATATAGTGAAAAATATTTATTATTTTAGAAGTATTGCGACGTTCATTGCATAAAGGTGCTATGTATTCCTTATTGCTATATTTGTTACAAACAGTAGCTAACTGTAATACTAGACTGTACAAATCGTTACTTTAATATGATCCATAGTTAATTTTACGTTTTTAATGTTTAAGTTATATTTATAGGGATTCTTGGACCAATATTATGTTTAGGACATCTAATTAAGAAATTACTAGATACTGAAAAACTATATTCCGCTAATAATTTACGGTTAAGATAAGCTATACTGTTGTTTAGGAAAATTATGGCCATAGCGAATTACATCTACTCGATGTCAAACTGACAAGCTAATACTTAAAAGCCAGACCTAATCTATCAGAATTAAGTTATGATTTGCTTGTGAGAAATTAAATCTGTGTGCAGATATACATGTATTTAAGTCAATCTGACATTGAGTTGATATAGTATGCTACAACCGAAAATAGTTTGGGCAGGCCTTAAATTATATTTTATTACTACCCTCTTATTCATAAACATTTCATCTGAATCTTTGCTATAACTGCTTTGTCACGAACGAAAACAATGTAGCCTACATGCCTTTAAGGTGTTTATGGGTAAGGCATTATTTAATATTTAGGAAATATATTTACTTCCCGGACGATTCCAGGTTTTTTAAACTATTTATAAATATGCATGGTATAAGCAAACCCTTTTATATATGTAAAATAGGTATTTTAATTCATGATTAAAAAATGTATTTGAAAACAATCATTATAATTTTTCCTCTACACTCCACAAATCTATGCGCTAAGTTTATGAGTTTCTTTTTTTTTTTTAAATTATTTTAAGAACGCCTTATACATAATAACAATGGAAAAATATGCATGTGATATTCGCACTAGTTATTAAAATTAAGCTATACACTTCTTTACACAATTGTCTACGCACTAGTGATACGAAGAGACCGATACGAAATGAGGGTAGTCAATAAATTATAAATGCAATCGTAACCTGACTAGACAATTTTGATGAAGTAACATTTGGATTATTCTAAGCGTTTCGGGTTTCAGTCAGGCGTTCTACAGAATAAAGATGATTCACATAAAAGGCCTACAAATGTACGAAAAACTTTGAGAGTTCATTTGAAATTATGTAGTTTGTGCCAATATAGATCTTATTTTCTATATCGATAAGGGCTTGTACAACTATACCCAGTTCATTGTGAATCATCTATCAGGGAACATTTGATTCGGCTTTCTTCGTATCATTTGTGCACTAAGAGAGTACAATATTCCATTCAAGTCCTATTCACAGCTCACGAGTCTCTCGCTAAACTAATATGTACACTATTATAAAGTTATTAAGGCTCAACCGGTGATCTCACTGTTCCATCACTACAAGAGTATATCACTATCTTTTAAGTTTATTAACACACACTAAGTTTAATTCACTGTTTGTTCACACAATGAGAAACACTGTTTCGTGACAGTCATTGTTGAAAGAACACTGTTTCGTGACAGTCATTGTTGAGTCACGTTAGGCCGTGGCTATACAATCACGAATATAAGGTTTCGTTATGGCCGGGGTCCGCCTGTAGACTGCAAGACCTGAGGGGATGCTCCCGCTATGACAACGTTCTGAGGAACGGTGGCCATGACAGTCTGTGGGATCACTGTCAGTGATTTTGGTATTTTGGGCATTATCATTTGAGTTGTCAGCATCGGTATGTTTGGAGTTAACACTGTTTCACTCGTTATTGACACTGAAGAGCTCAGCTGAGGTATCCGTATCGGAGTAGATGTGACGAGTAATGATGGTGAAGAGACGATGGGTACATGTAAAGTTTGAGATGTTATTGTTGCCGTTTTGGCTGGTATAGGAGCTATGGTGATGTTCTTCAAGCCAACATTCTTGAGTATGTTCACCGCATTCGTTCCTATTTGGGAAACTTCTTGACTTTTTTCAGTTTTCTCTTCGCTGTTTACTTGTGTGACCGTTCCTCCGTTGCCGAGCATCGTGGACGGCTGCAGCTCCGTCACTATGTGGTTGTCGTCGAGGGAAGGTCGTTTCTTCTCCCCGTCATGTAGTTGTTGCAATTTTTCTCTCCTCATGACACACATTTTGTTGTAGTCCTGGAGAGTGATGTGATACCGTTTGCCAGAAGACATGACTTGGACCAAGCTCGGCAGCGCGCGTCCGTCTACTGCTACTTGGGTGGGTTCGCGCGCGATTTTCGCCAAGTTTTCCTGTAATTGGTTAAAAGATTACATTAATTTATTGTGAAAATAATTATCCCACTAATATTATAAATGTGAAAGTTTGGAATGTTTGGTTTGTTCACTCTTTGACGCAAAAACTACTGAACGGATTTGGATGAAATTTGGTATGGAGTTAGATGAGACCCTGGATTAACAAATAGGCTACTTTATATCGCGAAAACATGTAGTGGGTAACAACACCGCGGGGCTCAGCTAGTAACAATATAATTAAAATCCGTGCAAGTGCAAGATGAAAGGTAACTGAAACATATTATAATTACTGGGCTGTTGAGACTAACCATCGAAAGTCTCAAAGTAATGAGCGCCAAAGCAGCGATGCCCTGGACTTTGTTTTGTTACTCAAAAGTTCTGTGTATCGCTGCAATGGTCGTGGACAGGCGCTATTCTTACCATCAGGAGAGCGTTTCGTTCGTCTCATTACTTTTTACATAAAAAAATAAAATAAAAAAAACATTGTTTAGGTGTGAATTTGAGTTACAAAATCCACCTTATTTATATTTACTGTACCGTATGACACACCCATTTCTAATATGTTTCGATAGAGACCTCATTTGCCAAATACGATTAGTAGTAAAAGAGATACGACTGAAATGAATAAAAGTAGCAACATTTCTGAAAAAAATAAGCTGGGAAATCTATTACAAATCACTCCGCTACTACTGGCTTTGCCCTGTGGTTTCACACGAATATCCCGGGATAATAAGAAGCCTATCCAGAGTAAATGGAATATATATATATATATATATATATATATGTCAAATTGGAACTTTATAAATATCTGTTTTTCAGAACAATATCCATAAAGCGTAAATAGATAGATAGAAATCTTTATTGTGTATCTACACCATAAACAGAAAAAAAGTACAGAGAACAAAAGAACCTGAGCTAGTGCCACAAGTGGCGGCCTTATGGCTAAGAGCGATCTATTCCAGGCAACCAAGAATAGTAGAACACGATAGATGACATAAGAAACAGACGGGAGATGTTGCAACACTAATAAGAAAAAAAACATATATTATGTATTGTAAATGTAATATACATGCAAATTTTAGCACATATAATATTAGTAACTACATAAGTTAACTTACCTGAGTAATTGGCATAAGAGTAGGTCGCCATGGTTTGCTGCTCGTCTTTGACTTCTTAGGCGCGTCAGATTTAGGAGTTTCTTTCTTGTCCTTCGGCGGCGGCGGCGGCGGTGGCGGCTCAAACTTAGCCGGGGCTTCAAATTTGGGCGTCCCTTCAAACTTAGGGGTGTCAAACTTAGGCGGGGTGTCAAACTTAGGCGGGGTGTCAAACTTAGGCGGGGTGTCAAACTTCGGAGGGGCGTCAAACTTAGATGGAGTGTCAAATTTAGGAGGTAGCGGCGCGGCAGCGACCTCTGTCGGATCCGATGCCGAAACTCCTTTGACCAGCTGTTGAATATTGTGCAAAACATTCTGTATCGCCTTCCTTCCTTGAGCGTTTGGAGTATTAATAGCTATCAACTCCGGAGGCAGCTGTTTGTTTTTCGTCTTATCTTTCGATTTGACTTTAGGAGCGCCCGACGGCGGTGGCATGTGCTTCTTGGGATCTTTATCCTCCGTTTGATTCGACTTGAGTAAACTCTTGCCGTTCATCGAGGGCTTTTTCCGGAATTCTATCAAACTGATGGCTGGCTCGCTTCGCCTCGGAGCGTCACTGATCACGTTGTCGTACGCTCTAAGGCGGCTTTGGACAGAATCGCTGTAGTTAGCAGCGTGGGGCGCCGCGTTATGTGACAGCACTAAATCCCCAGACCTGAAGTACTTTTCCAACAGAATCAAATGCCGCAGGAAACTGGACTGATTCCCGTACGGCCTTTGCAGTTCATTCCAGAGCCTTTTAGTTTCTACATCGTACTGTATCATCGTATTACATTTCTCCCATCCTTCAGGTGTTACCCCTTTCACGTTGTTAAACTCCACATTGCACTGCAAGTTCATCTCCTCTTCGCCCGGGAACAGCTCCCTGACGGATATCGAAGGGTTGGTCTCTAGTCTTTTCACAGGATTCGAGTATTTCACTTCAGTCCCTTTTTTGGGTTCCTTGTCCAACTTTTTCGATAGTTCACTTAGATTCCTTTTCACTTGTGTGAAACTCTCAGACATCTGCCATTTGTTTTTGAGCGTGTTTATATCGGCTGGCCGCTTATTGGGAATGCTCTCGATGGTGCACTCTTCGTTCAGATTAAGATTTTTCAATCCGGGGATGCTGTCTCTCGATCTCTCCTCGAATATCTCCATTTCGTCTTTCCGAACCTTTTCTTTCGTCATCATGAGACCGAGTTTGTGTATTCTCTTGGCGTTCTTTTCGCTGATTCTGTGCTGGTGTCCCGGTTTTTGCATGCTCGAAACATTTTGGAGTTTCAGGAAGTTCTTTTGGCTTTGCGTCAAGTTTGGTTGCCCTTGCATGAATTGTGCTGGGTTGTTTTGCTTCTGCAATAAGTACTGTAGCTCTGTTTGTTTGTCGACTGGCAGTATTGGGGCTTCAAAGTCGAAAACGCCTTCGTTTTCAGATCCATCGCTGGGAGTAGTTTCGCTCGTTTTCGCAGCACCCGGTACTAATATCTTATTGGAAGATATGAGGCTTTCGATGTCTTCTTCTATGGGCTGTTTCTCGGATTCACTGTCCTTCTCTTTCTTCTCGGGTGTGCTATCGCTGGTTTTCTCTGAGGTTTCGCTGCTGTTGCTCTCCGGTTCCGTGGATTTGCGTTGTTTGGATTTGTTTCTCTGTTTCTTTTTATGCTTATGTTGTTCGTCACCAGCTGGTTCGGGGTTTTCTAATTCCGTTTCAGGCGGTACTTCTATATTGTATACTTGAAGCAGTCTGTAAAAAAGATCATAATTTTTAGCGAGTAGGTAATCATTTTCTAGACTTGAAAAGGGAAGATTGGATCCATTCTGAAGACGTATGAACGGTGCTAACTATTGAACTATCATCGCTACAAAGCGATACAAGTGTTCTAACAGTTATCTGGTTCGCATAACACAAGCTTTGGCGCTGCGTGAGTCCTATAAAATATTTGTTTAATACTCACTTGCGTCGGTAAACTCTAGCGTAGGCATCGTTGTGTCCGGGCCGCTGTAGTAGTGTGCAATAGTAACGGCAAGCCTTGCAGAGCACGGGCCGCGTTTCAAATTGCACAGGAAGCGAGGCCGCCGACAGCAGTGGATTCAGCTCAGTGTAACCCTGTAGGTACCAACAAAAATGAATTAATTACAATATTTCAACGAACGAGAAAAGTTGCTCACCCATTTACTGAAGCATGAGAAATACCAACTTGGTTAACTAATAAGTAATAACTTCTTTAAATAATATACGTTTGACCGCCAACTCGCCTGATGTTAAGCGAAGATGCGGTCTACGATGGAGCACGCTCGCCTAGAAGAAACAGATTCACTCGCGACTTGAAGGCACCCAGATTGTATCTATCAGGGAACACACACTCGGGCAGCAAATTCCATTGTTTAGCGGTTCGTACAATGAGAAATGTAAAGCCATAATCCACCACGCTGGCCTAGTGCGGGTTGATAAACTGCACACGCAGGTAACAGCTATAGCAATACCTATAAGTTTTTTTGTATGTATGAATTGTTAATTATGTTGAAATATGTTTAATGCCCCAAATAAAGTGTTGTCTATTGTCTATTGTCAATTAATGTGCAAGAACGAATGCATTTGAAACATGCTCATTTCACCTATATGGCTATAGAGGTCGTTATATCTTGTTCGAGCCTTCGAGGAGAGGGTAGTAGACTCACGTGGTGTATGAAGTGCAGGTTGTGGTGCTTGGTGAGCCGGCGGCGGCACAGCACGCACGCCATCAGCGGCGCCAGCGCGCGGTAGTGCTCGCCGCACAGCGGAATCGTGTGCAACCCGGGGTAGTCGCCCTTCAGCTTTAACTGACGATAGAACGCACGTTACAATAACTTTAAAATTTATAAATATCGCAGGACATTGCACACAGCGCCATCTGACCCCAAACTAAGCAAAGGAATACTCGTGAATATTCCGCATGTACCAGCCATCGCCCTCTTAAACCATATCTGAGGGAAGAGAGCGACCCGACACACGACGCCGCCGTAAAAAGGAGCCTTCGATGGTGAGCACGAATGCTCGCGGCATACACACAATCCTCATTTCTATTTACATTTAACGATTACATTGATTGGATTTACATTTTAATCGCCTCCTCTCAGCCCAGGACCTCGATCACCGCCACGTTCCGATCTTTGATAGATAAAATATGTTCATTCGCAATTTGCAATGTGTTAACCCCTAAAGTTTACCGACTTGATTCAAACAGAGAAGGATAATCTTGGCTGTAGTATAACGTCAACGCCGACCACTCAACGTTACTCAGATCTCGTCTAGCCTGGTGTGAAGAACTCACCACAGTATTGACGCTGGAGCGCATCTTGATGAGCCATTTCCTACGAATGGAGTGGTCGGCGGCCGCGACGCAGTGCTCCGTGTGGCAGGTGGCGCGCCGCCCCGCGCTCGCGACGCTCTCTTCCGAGCTCTCCGAGCCGCCACACGCCGTCGGACCCTCCGTTTGTCTGACGCAAAAACGAAACGGTTACTTATTTCAAATCTGTGAATGATTGCACTAGAACTATGCAATTATTATTTATTTTATCATCATTAGTAGTAGACTTTTTTTTTAAATGTAAAAAGTAATTAGACGAACGAGACGCTCTCCTGATGGTAAGAGATAACGCCTGTCCATGACCATTGCAGCGATACACAGAACTTTGAGTACCAAAACAAAGTCCGGGGCATCGCTGCTTTGGCGCTCATTACTTTGAGACTTTCGATGGTTAGACACAACAGCCGAGTAATTTCGCTAGCTGCAGTACCCTTCAAACCGGAACACAGTAATGTCTTCACACTACTGCTTAGCAGCAGAATAACTGGTACTGCGGTGGTACCTACCTAGACGATCTCCTGCTAAGGAAATCTACCACCAAGTGGACTGGATATGTAGCGACATCACAAGAAAAACTGTTGCTGAAAATCCGTTCTTGCCACTAATTCGACTCGTGCAGATAGAGTCAAAGGAGACAATAAAGGGACAATAAAAGTCGATGTAAATTTTCATGACAAAAAAAAGAGCTGAACCAGTTTTGATTTAGATTAGAATAAAATTTATTTAGAAATTATTTTGATGTTAGTCAGTACAGATTTAGCTCAGAAGATCAAAAAGATTTAGGGGTATATACTTCATATACCTAGTATAAATAGTCAGACTGTGATTAATAAAATAACTATAATTAAAAGGGGAAAAAACTTTTTAAACCAATTTATTATGCATTTTTTTATCTTGATACCCTACTCGATAGGTTTGGTTAACAATTTTTTATTAACGTAGGTATTACTGTTTCGCTCCAAAAATCCGCCATTTTTTGGTTCAAACCCTTATCAAAGGACTCTTGGGCTTTTAAGACGAATATAACGATACTTTAACTGTCGAAATCCATTTAGCCGTTTGGAAAATACGAGATAATAAATATATATACGCAAAAACCTCTTCCTTGGCAGACGGGTAAAAAAATAAGCATACAATATCTATAGTTAAAATATTGAGGTAAAAAAATATAACATCACCTCTACTACCAGTCATGAAAACTTATACACGTATTGTGTGATATTGGTTGGTATTGCCTAAACCGTACATCTATAGTCAAGCTAAGTTTTAGCTACGCTACAGCACTTGTATGTATACTAGATTTCGCTACGAAGTTTCGTAGCTACGCTGATATTAACTATAGCGATGCGTAGCCACCCTAATCTACTCCCTTTCAAGTTTTTCTTTCCCTTTCCTTTTCCTTTTTACCCCTTTTATAGGCTACGAAACAATAGCCCCGCTAATATATGCAGCGTCATATCAGGGCAGTTTCATAGCTACGCTAATCTACGCTATAGCATTCCGTAGCTACGCTAATTCATACTATAGTGTTTCGTAGCCATGCTAATATATTTTTTTTTTAAATCGGACCAGGCATGCGTTTCGCCACGATCTCACCTTGTGGAAAGCTACGATGTGGCCGAAGATGGAGCACGCTTGCCTAGTAAATACCTATTCACGTTTTTCTTAAACAACCTCAAGTTGTACTTAGTTGGAAACGCACGCTGGCACATACACTAATGTTTCGTATCAACGCTAATTTTAGTAACCAAACTTCGCCAGTATTTTGTAGCCAAATTAAATTAGTTTCGTGGGTAAGCTAATCTACACAATATTATTTCGTAGCCACGCTAATCTACGCTATAGTATTTCGTAGCTTCGCTGATCTAAACTATATTACTTCGTAGTCGCATTAATATAACTATCCACGCTCGAAAAAATGATCAGCGCGTTACGTAGCAATAGAGTACACTTTATATGGCTCTGGGCAGAGTGCTACGATAAATCGGGCTACTTTCTTGTGTCACGGTAGTCCAGATGGCGTGAATTTCTGTGCACGATTCGGGCTATTTCACCTTAAGGTTCGATTTCCATACAAATTTTTTTTTTCCATTTATGGATAAATGGAGCATAATTTTAGAGTGAAATCACAGCTACTGGCATTTATTTTGGTCTTTATTTGCGGTAAATCACAATTGTTAAAAAGTCATAAATTTGATTTTATGTTAATAATCTACTGTTTCATTCAAGCAATTGGGATTTACCGCAAATTTACACTAAAATAAATGCCACTAGCAGTGATTTCATTGTAAAATTATGCTCCATTTGTCCATAAATGGCAAAAATGTATTTGTATGGAAATCGAACCACCTTAATATTATCCATTTGGAAATAGTGAAGCGTTAAAGCAATAGTTGGTGGTTTGAAGTGAATTTTCGTTTAGTGTTAATGAGAGACCGTGGGAGTAGAGGTATAGTCACCGGTGGGCGGGCAGCGGCGGCGGTGCCTGGTCGTGCTTGGGCAGTGGCCGCTTGCGGTACGAGGGGCAGTTGGCGCGCCGGTCCACGTGTCGGTAGCAAGCGTCGCACAGACAACTGTCTATCGTCAACTTCTCCTCGTCTGCAACACAAACAAACGATTTGAATCGAGTGTGATAATTACTTATTTACTTTTCTAACTGGTAGACTACTGGCAGAATAACTGGTACTGCGGTGGTACCTACCTGGACGACCTCTTGCTAAGGAGATCTACCACCAAGTAAATTGAAAGTATGTAAAGTGTAATTATAAAGCACCTAAACATCCGTAGTTTTGGAATGTGATACAGATCTGAAAAATGTCTATTTGTACTGAAATTAATATTGTTACATTCTGTATTTTTTTATGGTTGACAAGCTCGGTGTTTGACCACAGCTCACCTGATGTTAAGTGACGATGTGGTCGAAGATATAAGATGTTTGTGTGCTATGAAATAAATAAATAAATAACGGCTGTTTAATATAACAATGAGTGCTTGTATTTGGTTACTCACTGTCCAGAACTTTCTTCTGGCGCTCGCTGCTCTTGATCTGCGCGATGTGGCATGGCGTGTCGAAGAGTCCAAACTTGCCGCCGCAGTAGAAGCATTGGTCCTGGCACAGCCGCCCCGGGTGGATGCTGAACGAGGATGCCTTCTCCGGGATCACCAGGTTTAGCGTCTCTTTGGGTTCGCTCGGCTCAGGAATGGCTTCTCCTTCTGTTGGTGACGACATTGTAAAAAATCGTGCTGGCGTGTGATGTAAATTGATAATTATAGTTACAATATTTTTTTTCGTCTTTGGTAAAAAACGAGGGTAGTATCTAAATAAGAATGGGAAATTGTCGCGATGAGTAGCGCAGAAAGAGAGAAAGAGATTAAGGGATGAAAATTAATTATCAATATGAAATGTGTGTGGCTTGGAGATGTTTAATTATTTTATTTTTTTTGACTTTATTATATGTATTTATTTATATTGACATCTATCGAAATTGAGCTTTAATGTAATCAATCCCACTAAGATTATCAATGTGATAGTTTGGATGGATGGATGTTTGTTACTCTTTCACGCAAAAACTACTGAACGGATTTGGATGAAATTAGGTATAGAGGTAGCCGAGACCTTGGATTAACTCATAGGCTACTTTTTATCCCGAAAATAAGTAGCGGGTAACACCGCGGGGCGCAGCTAATGTATTATAAAAAAAAACATGCTTAAGGTTAAACTTCATGCCAATTTTAATTCTACCACCATCAACAATATTATTTTACTAAACATGCCAATATTTAAAAAAAAAAATTGCGTTAAGCGGAATTAAAAAATGTACACAATTTCAGCAGACCCCTGGTAGCTCATCAAAACCTCAAAACATTAATGTTTACTTTAATGTCTCTAGACTTTATGTTCTATAGATCTATTAGTTTTTGTGGTAAATTAGTTAGTGTATGTACTTAGATGAAAGTAGAAAAAAAAATACTGAAGCTATACTAGCTAGATAGCTCAGTGGTTAGTGGTGGTTTCACACGCCGAAGGGCGTGGGTTTAAACCCCAACAATGATCTTGAGCTGCCAGTGAAGGGCTACCTTCAATCGTGAGGAAACCATAGCATGTTGGTACTAGTACTCGGCTGGCTAGCTACCACCATAAGTTGAAAATCTACCGCCTAGAATCTAACGGTGTGTTCCGACAGCCTCATTTGAGAGCTAGTTCCATTCCAGGCTAGGTGTGCTTTACCATATTCGACCACACCGTCACATCAGGTGAGTAGGGCGTGGTTTCGATTCCCACCCAGGATAAACATATTGTGGTATGAACAAATGTTTGTACTGTGTCTGGGTGTTCTGTATTTATTATAAGTATTAACAAAAAAAAGTATTTAAGTATTCTATCAGTTATCTGACTTTCATAGCACAAGCTTTGCTTAAGTTTGGGGTCAGATGGCGCTGTGTGTAATGTCCTACGATATTTATTTAATTTACCATTAAAAAAAGCTCATTCCGCCCCCTATACCAACGAAAGAACAAGACAATCATTGTCACACAAGTAAGTTCACAAGCTGTCACAAAAATAATTCACTTTAATATCAACCAACACCACAACTGACAAATATAAAACCAACAAATAAAAGGATAGATGACTGATTAAGGCAACTTTTTTTTGTAGCGATGATAGCTCAGTGGTTAGCGCGGTAGGTTCGCATGCAGAAGGGCCTGGGTTCAAACCCCAACAATGAGCTTGAGCTGCCGGTGAAGGAAAACATCGTGAGGAAACCATAGCATGGTGGTAGGGTACTTTCTAGTACTCGGCTGGCTAGCTACCACCCTTAAGTTGAAAATCTGCCGCCAAGCGTCTAACGGTGTGTTCCGGCAGCCTCACTTAAGAGCCAGTTCCATTCCAGGCTAGGTGTGCTTTACCATCTTCGACCACACCTTCACTTAACATCAGGTGAGCTGTGGTCTAGCCTGTCAACCATAAAAAAAAAAAAACTTTCGACGATCATTCTTCGCATCTACTGTTCAAATCTACATTTACATAATGCGTCAATATAATAGAATACAGACCAAAACAAAACATACAAATATGAAACATACACATTTTGACAGCCCTGTTGGTTCATTGGTAGTGTGTCTGCTTCGAGAGCTGAAGGGCGTGGGTTCGATTCCCACTCAGGACTAACATTTGTGTGACTAACATCGATGTTTGTTCTGTGTCTGGGTGTACTGTATGTATTCTAAGTATGTATTTACAAAAAAAAAAAGTATTTAAGTATTCTATCAGTTATCTGTCTTCCATAGTACAAGCTCTGCTTAGTTTGGGGTTAGATGGCGCTGTGTGTAATGTCCTATGATATTTATTTATTTTATTTATTTATTTATATAAAAAAAGAACATAACAAAACAATATAATACATAAATGGTGTATAAGTGCGGTTTTATCGCCTAGAGCGATTTCTTCCAGACAACCTTTGGATGGAAAGAAAATGTGTGTGTGTAAAAATTAGGGTTCTTACTTATAAAACAAAGACTCATATAATTTAACTGAACCTGACCTTTGTTTGCTATGGGTACAGTTGGGTAACTGTTTTGCCTATACTATTATTATAAAGAGGAAAGAATTGTTTGTATTGAATAGGCTCCGAAACTACTGGACCGATTTCAAAAATTCTTTCACCGTTGGGAAGCTACACTATCCCCGGGTGACACAGGCTACTTTTTATCCCTGTATTCCCACGGGAACGTGAACTACGCGGGTGAAACTTCGAGGCGTCCGCTAGTAATGTATAAATTGGACATACAATATTGATGTTATTATAGTATTTCAATTTTGGTGTGTATTCCCAAACCCCTTATTTATCTCTCTAATTTTGGTTATTTATATAAATTGCATTAAAAAAAATCAGTCATCTAACCGTTTTTTTTCAAATAATTTTACGGTAGCTTCCTTAACGATTGGTTTCAATAAATACACGGATTCCATTCATTAAGTTTAACTTACAGATTATCAGGAATATTAACGATAAGTTATTGTAATGTAAGTACATATTTAAAAATCACACCTCTTACCATCATGTACAAGGCATACTTTAGTAGTTTGTTTCAAAAATATTAGAAAGCTTAATAATCCTGACAAAATTGATCCTATGTGCAAACATTATTTTTTGTAAATGTTTTTGAAATAAAAAAGTGTTTTTTTTTATAATAAGTATCTTACTAAGTCAGTCTTTTAGTTTTATTTTCATAATTTGAAAACGGTAGATCATAAAAATATATTATTATTCATCTTATGATATACAAGAAAGTTGGTGGCAAATTGACAGCCCCGTTGGCTCATTGGTAGTATATCTGCCTTGAGAGCTGTAGGGCGTGGGTTCGATTCCCACTCAGGGCAAACATTTTGTGGATAAACAAATGTTTGTTCTGTGTCTGGGTGTTCTGTATGTATTATAAGTATGTATTTACAAAAAAAAAAGTATTCATGTATTCTATCAGTTATCTGGCTTCCATCACACAAGCTCTGCTTAGTTTGGTGCCAGATGGCGCTGTGTGTATAGTCCAACGATATTTATTTATTATATATAACATTTTAGATAAAGTTTTCTCAACACCAGTGTCAAATTAATAAGTTTTATTACACTTTATTTGAGACCGTCAAATAACAAAGTAGTACAAAAACTACTCTACAACTTTGAGTTTCGATTTGATGTCTCAAAGCAGTGATGAACATAAATAAATAATAAATAAATAAATAAATAAATATCACAGGACATTACACACAGCGCCATCTGACCCCAAACTAAGCAGAGCTTGTGCTATGGAAGACAGATAACTGATAGAATACTTAAATACTTTCTTTTTTTTTTTTGTAAATACATACTTATAATACATACAGTACACCCAGACACAGAACAAACATCGATGTTAGTCACACAAATGTTGGTCCTGAGTGGGAATCGAACCCACGCCCTTCAGCTCTCGAAGCAGACATACTACCAATGAACCAACAGGGCTGTCAAATTGTTTTGTAACTCATAGTTCACACATTGTTTTGTAACTCATAGTTCTGTGTATCGCTGCAATGGTCATGGACAGGTGTTATCTCTTACCATCAGGAGAGTGTCGTTCGTGTCATTGCTTTGAAATAAATATAAAATATAGTTATTTGACGCGAGTAGTAGTTTAGAATCCTGAGTGAAGCGAGGTATTCAATTAAATCAAATCGTCCAGCTGAATTCATCCCTATGCACAGAATTGAAAAGACAAATCGTAAAACCACTGGTCATACCACTTAGTATGACCAGCATTATGCTGAGGTGAGCCCCTATTTTGTAACTTTTGTCTGTCTCTGTTTTGTTGTGCTTGTTACAGAATTAAAGGTTTTTCTTTCTTCCTAAAAAATTGCAGCTAACAGATGTCTACATTCTAGTGTAAGCTCTAGAATACTAGAAACATTCTATGTAGTGTACCTTATAATATGACCCAAACAATGCTAAATGTCAATAAGGACAGATTACAAATTGTATACCAAAAAAAAAATGTAGAGGGGGGCGATAGGTAGATGTTTGCACATAGGACGCGGTTAGTTAGTAGCGACATTCCACACACCATGGTTAAGGCGGTTACTGTAATAACACTTTCTTTGCGCACCATCTGTTACGCCCGCGCCCCCAGCCTGCGGACAAAATGATACACGTCGTTAATAACATTGAAAGATGACAACATGAAGAAAGATTTGACGAAAGCCGCATGTGTAAGTTCATTTTCGAAGATGTGAGAATTCGGTATGTAAAGTTTTTTTTTTGTATTTATTTTAGATTTTTTACTGATAGTAAACTTTATTTTCTGAAACTAATTTGAATATTTTGGCTTTCTATGCAGTAGTTTAATTTTAATACGTATACCCCTGAATGCTAAGGTAAACTGCTTAAAACTAGTAAGATGATGTAAAGAGGAAGATCACCTCGCGCCTCTCAATGGTGTAGAAGGTGTCGTCGTCGGCCGGTGGGTCGCCGACGTCCGTGATCTGCTTGCCACTTCTGTACTTGCTTTTCTGGAAGGTCATCTTCAACGAGCTTCGGTTGTGCTTCTTCTTCTCGCGCTCAGCTCCAGCCCTGGATTGTAGGATCACAATTTTAATCCCACTAATATTATAAATGTGAAAGTTTGGATGGATGGATGGATGTTTGTTACTCTTTGACGCAAAAACTACTCAACGGATTTGGATGAAATTTGCCATGGAGGTAGCTGAGACCCTGGATTAGGATATAGGCTACTTTTTTATCCCGAAACATGTAGCGGGTAACACCGCGTGTCAGTTTTCTATAATTTTATCAATCACAATTTTAAAGCTTATGTGTTTACTCTCAGTTTTGACTTGTTGCGTAAGTATGCGTTAGTTTTCGAGTGTGTTGTATGTATGTATGTACATTTGTTATTTCTACAGCTTGCAAAAGGCGGCTTTTTATCGAATTAACACAAATCCCACGGACACAAAATATTTTTAGAATTGTGTCGAAACTGAGTTTATAGAAGCTCAAAGTAAATCAGTTTTTAGAACAAGACCCCAAACAATAAGTTTTCTGACAGCCCAAAGTGCAGTAACAGCCATCAAAAATTCAAAAGTAACTCTGTTGTTAAGTTTAAATATCTAAATTATGAAATATCTTTTTTTTAATGTACAATATGTATGTAAAAAATATGTTTAAAATAGTCTTGTTAGTTTGCTAGTTCTAGAACATTGGACATTCTGACACAAATGAAAAAGATTTGAGTATGTACCTATTCAGTTTTATCACAGTCTTCAGTGTTCCCGTATAGTCTCCGGAGGATTTCGACGCTTTTCCTTTATTCGCCATTCCGCTGTATATCCTTTCCTTCTCTCTTAGTTTTTCTATTTTAGCCTCTTTCGCAGCTTTGTGTGTGAGCAGCCCGAGAGTTCTGAGCACGTTTTCCTTGCGTTTCTGACTCTCCGGCGTCTCGTGCAGCGAACTGGGACCGGGTTGGCTCTCTATAGAGCTTCGGCCCGACTTAGATGGCCGTCCGGAGCATTTCGCCGGTTTTGCTTCTTCTTTCACTTCGGCTTTGCTCTCCGATGTTACTTCCTTGCTCTCGATTTGAGGTTCTGATTGAGGTTCTTTCGTTTCTTCGTCTTTCTTTTCAGTCTCTTCACGTTTGGGTTCAGATTTTTCTGATGTAGATTTATCTTCGACGACTTCCATTTTTTCAGAAACGTCGAGCTTCTTTTTCGGGACCTCGGGAGCTGGCATTTCTTCGACTGTTTCCGGCTCTGGCTGTTTTTCAACTTTAGACTCAATCGTTGTTTTATTTTCTATTTTTTCTTCTGATTTTTTATCTGGCACAGATTCTACTTTGGGAGTTTCTGATGTGGCGAGTATTTCGTCAGGCACAGGCTTGATAGTTTCTACCGGCGGCGGCAAAGCTTCAGTTTCGACTGACACTGCTTCAGGCGACTTGACCGCCACCGGGGCAGGGACGATAGAAATCGCCTGCGTTTGGTGCGTTGGCGATTTGATTTTTTCTATGGTTGCCATTTTTTCTTCTGTCTCCGCCGTTTCCGACGATTTTCTTGGTACAGATTCTTCTCTAGATTTGCGCTTTGAAATTTTCTGGACTTCGCTGGTAGACTTGGCGTCGGACACGCGCGGTGTGATCGATATTTGACTGGAATCCAACATAACGCCTCCGATTTGGCTCGTGCTGGTAGGATGTAGAGTTGCAAACTGATGTAAATCAACATGAGATGACGAGCCTGATTTATCGACAGACTTTTTAATTTCTGTCAAAGTCACGTCTTTTCCCAGCGATTTCTCGAAAATACTAATGGCATCTGCATCTCGGGAATGATTGGAACTTGTGGACTCCTTCCGAGCGCTTACACTGTTTTTCCTTTTAATCAATGTTACTGAGTTGGGTAGATCGACTTCCAAAGACTTTCTGACTTGATCCCTCTTGACTATAGATATTGCTGAATTGTTTTCGAAACAGCTAAGCACATTTTCTTTTTCCAAAGGTTTCTCTGGCGAGCGCACCGATTGTATGTCTTTTAAAGGTTTGATGTCGGCGCCAGATTTAGTAATCAATACTACGTCATTTGTTACCATCATAGGTTTGGTATCGCTCGGTTTGGACTCAGATTCCTGCCTCTGTCTCCTCTTATCGAACTCTTCAAATTCTTTCAGTCTGTCCATGAGCTTGTCAATGCTGGCTACAGTATTGCACTTGTAAGCTATCTCGTGTCTTGGGCCTTCTCCTTTTTCGGTGGAATCTTCATAGTGCAGTCTGATGGTCTCTCCATCGTCAACTTTTGAAGGTGTGGTTTCATTTGTAAGGGCAGAGACTACTTTTTCTTTTACAGGTGTTTCTGGATTTGCCACTGCATTGCCTTCGTTACTTTTGTTTAAGCCATAGAACTTGGTTACAGACTTAGTCTCCATTTGATCAGTCGCTGGAGTGCCCATGACGATATCATGGTCCCGGTCAATGTTTTGGTCCAGATTTTTAATGAGGTCATCAATATCTTTAGATAGAGTCTCTATTGTTTCTTGTTTTTCATCTATTGTGTCTTGTGTGATAGTGCAAGTCGGGGTACTTTTAGTAGCTTCTTTGGTTGCCGGTTTCCGCGCCTCGGCCGCTGCTTTCTTCCCCCGTCTTGCTCTCCGTATATTTTTCGCCATGGCTTTCGAATTAAATGTTTCTGACATTATGGTCAATATATTGCTACGAGCTTGGAAAAGCGTATCATTTTCAGTCTTCGATGATTTGTCTTCTACATCTGATGTGTTTAAAGTGTCTACTTTTAACCTATTACTATTATTGTTGTCAGAGTCCAATGAAGTACTTCTGGTTAAGCTCAGTTTCTTCTTTTCATTTACAATGGAACTGGTTTCTGGGGCCAGTTTTGGTTCAGCTAATTTAGGGTCAATGTTAGAAGGCACTTTTTCAATAGTAGAGATCTGAACATTATTTTCAATATCTACACCTAGGTCAGTCTTGGATTTATCTAGTTTTTTGTTGAGCTCCCTGTCTGAGTCATTGAGCGTTTCGCTCATGCTCAGGTCAGACTCAGTGTTGTCTGAGCATTTGGAAATCTCACTGCCGTCCCTTGAACAGGAACGCCCTCTCTTCTGCTTTTTCAAGTCCTCACTGTCTGGCTCAGGATTTTTGGAATCTGAAAGCAGTCTGCGTCTCTTGTTTTGTTCCTTTTTAACAACCTCATTTAATAAGTTGTTTTTAACTTTTCTCGGTTTGCCACTGCGAAGATTCTTGCCTTCAAAAAGTGATGGGCTATTGCTTCTCTCTGAACGCATTGAATATGGGCTAGTCCGGGGACCAATCACCAGAGTGCTCGGAGTATCACTGAGCATTGTCTTCATCATGGCCATATCAGAGCTAACTCTCTGTCGTCGACCAGCTGTCTTTGGACTGGAGGATCTGGAGTTAGAAGTGGTTTCCTCAGCGGGTTCCTTCTTTATTTCCGAGGCAGGTATCAAGGACACAGTTTCTTTTTCTTGAGCAGAGTCCGGGTCCGGCTTGACAGCAGGCTTCCTACCACGCTTTACAACTTGTTTTATGACATGTTTTACTTTTTCTTTTACTACAACAGTTTTTTTGCTTCGTAGAGTTTTTCTGATGCCAAGTGGACGTTTCTTGACTATTGCTTTAGGCTTAGGCTGGGTTTTCCTATCTTTGGAAGTTTTAGGCTCATCTTGGCTTTTTTCTTCAGTGTCGGTGGCTTTCTTCCGGGCTCGAGTCTTGGGTTCGATCGGGGCTGGGTCTTCATCAATGCTTTTGTCTTGCTCCTCTTTTCCCTGCTTGGTTTTCATGATGGAATGTTTGGTGGGAGATAGTCCCGTTTTTTCGACATTAGGCAGCGACTGATCAGCTTAGAATCAAGAGTGAAGTGTCCGAAGAGGCTACCTAATGTTTCCTGTGGATTGTCTACTTTCCGACTGGTGTTGTCGCTAGCCAATGCTTTCCTGAGCCTAGTTATACTCCAGGTATCTCTTATCATGCAGGATCGTTATTCTTACCAATTACAGAAGTCTTCTATCTCAATGAGACCTTTTGATCTTTAAGCTAGAGTGTTTTTCCCTAACACGTCACCAATATCTTCCATTTGGACCTGAAACGTGACAAAACCTCATTATAACAACACAATACTAAGTAATTATGAACGTGGTCTTTCAAAAAGATTCTTGACCAACATCATTGAATAACTAGGAATTTAATGATAAAATCAAGCCTTTTTTTAAACAAGCACAAAGAAAAAACCCCTCTCGAACATTATATAAGGTCAAATATACCATAATTCAACTTAATTCACTTAGAAATCGTGTCTACAAATCGTGGTAAACAAAAGCGAGCGCACGGTAATCAACAAGTTCGCGCAATAATATCGCATTATTTTCAATAGTAACACGTCACATTTCAGTATATTTAGTGTCTGAATGCAGTAGTGCAAGTAAATACAAGCTAAATTATTTGTTTACATCGCGCAGTACACAGAAAATCGCGCCGGAAAACTCATGAAAAACTCGATGTTTTGATGTTGGGAGGTCGCAAGTGACACCTAACGCCACCTACCAGCTGAGCGGTGCGTGTGCGTCGACGAACGAAAGCACCAAATCATTTCCCTAGCCGTGGCGCACCTCTGATATGTCCTCACAAAATACTCACCAAAAGTCCAATGGAATCCCCAAAAACCACAATAAACAGTTACTTGGATACACAATGCACCATAATATGCGAAAAAGTTCAATATAAACTCGCGATTAAACTTAGAAAACGATTTTTGAAAAGCCCGAATGTCTGCAGGCGTCCGCCATAATGTTTCCTTCGAAACGAATAATATAGTTCTTATTGCTCTTGTAGCAATTCGCTCTATTCGCTATTCAAAATGGCGACGGTGTTGCGATCACAGTGCGCATTTTTGCGTCTTTTTCCTGGAAAAACTGCTCAAATCCTGAACAACGCGATTGATTCGGGTACAAAACTTACTCCGGGATCACAATTGGTAATTATTTTATTAAATTTTCACTTGTTTCGTGCAATAATGTGGCTTTGACTGCGACATGTGACAGAGCGATGGCTGTACACCCCTCCGAATAGGTTTCTCTCACTAAAGTTGATAACTTATTTTAATATTTGGACACTTTTTTTACTTTTGTTATAAGTTTTGATAAGTTTTTATGTTGTGAGTGAAGTTATAACAGGTTTCAATGATGTTTTTTTGTTCAATACTTTACTATTAATTCTGAATTGTTTGCTATATTTGTGGTTAGGATTGGAGAGTGAGGATATTATTTGAGATAATGATCGTTGAGTTAGCATCCAGTCACACTGATTTACTTCTTGTGAGAACATAAAGTACAATCAGCCATCATTCACGTAATAGAGAATTCAGAGTAAACAATTTTGATGATAAGCCAAATTATAACCAGTTTTTAATCGACTTCATTAGTTAATTTATTATTTTGTATTTCGTGTTTGGTTTTAAAAGTTTTGAGGTTATCTATTGGTATTATCACCTTGTATAGTAAAGTGTTATGGGTTAATTGATGATGTCGTACTGTAGGGCAATTTATATTAAAATCTCAGTTGGTATTACTTTCAAGTAATAGTATTATAATCCTGTATTAATTGTGTGTTATACCTAATAGTATATACTAGTTTGTTAATCATCATATTTCTTTGTTACAGATTCTTCGAAATTACTCCAACTATGCTCATTCACCGTTTGTTAGAAAAATAAAAGAACAATACGAATATGAAATATCTAAAAATTCAAATGAATGGAAATATGTTGAAAGGCTACTACCGTTCGAAACTATTCCTAAATTAACTCCAAAACAAGCTTATCCTTCTGGCTGGATCCCACCAAAAGAAGAAGCTATTAATCAGTCTTACTTTATACGAAGAACCAAGAACTATGAACTTCCCATATACTTAGATATTACTTATCGTGGTATGCGTAAAATATCTAAAATAAGAAATATTGATGGCGACATCTGGCTGATGAACGACGAGATTAAAGCTTATTTGAAGAATAAGAATAATCGTTACGTGGAAACTAGAGTTCATGAAGTAACTAGAATTATTGAAGCCAAAGGCGACTATGTTAATGATTTACGAGAATGGGCGCATTCAAAAGGATTTTAGGCAGGCAATAATTATGTTGTAGTGATAACCTACTTTAAATAAACTGATTTATTGTTTATCCTTGAATTATTTCATTGTCCAAATTCTTAGTTTGTTTTGCTTTAAGTATACGATTTAGTTACAGGTAACTAACTAATTATACAAAACACTAACTAAGTGTTGCATGGAATTAAATCATATCAGATGTTAGACAGTATGTTACAGCATGGCTTTAGTTATCACTCTACAGCACAAAGTCAATACGTTGCAGATACATTTAATTAGTAGTTTATGTGTACACTGTAGAAAGATTATGCTACTCGAAATTCATCAATATCTTATAGTGGCCTATGATAAATTGTAATATTTCATGACAAGTAAGAGTTGAATTGGTGCACCAAAGATTTGTAATACTATAAGTTTATTTAATCGTACGTTTTAGTTTTAGTGTAGAAGACGAATGCGTATTCGTATTACGCATTACTTATGTGAAAATTTCAGGAACCTATAAATATATAAATAACTTCGAACATTTTACACAATTCTAACTAGCCCTAAACTAAGCAAAGCTTGTGCTGTGGAAACCAGATAACTGATAGAATACTTATTTTTATTTTTTTGTAATTACCTACTTGTAATACATACAGAAGACTCGGAACAAACATTTATCTTATCATAAATGTTTGTCCTGGTGGGAATCAAACACAAAGCATATATCCTACCAAACTAGCTACCAGGGCAGTAATAGAAACTGAAAATAAAATCAGTCTTAATTCATTGTTATTTTCTTAAATTATAGTGCCATCCGAAATATTTTTTATTCTATTATACATTTTTCGTAAATAAGGTGCTCAACGGATACGATTGATATATTTAATTAATTTCAACATCAAATATCTCCGTAATAAAATAAAAACGAAGGATCACAGAACGACTATACAAGGATTTATTTTAGTCTCACGGAACCCTAAAACGTCAATAATCAGAAACACGTGGTTGATGAATTTTGTTAGATTTAAGCATATGAAAGAATCAAATCATGTTATTTCTTACAAAATATAGTATTTGCATCTTATAAGAAAATAAATTTTACGTAAGCAATTGTAGAAATCACATATTATTACAAAAATAAAATAATGAAATAACACAACTAAATCAAACTTGTGCGGAGGGGTGTACGCGGAATGAAGTTTGTTTTGTTCGGCCGCCGCCAGGAGCGCTGCAGACGGCGGAAGGTTTTATCTATGTAGCTATATAACATCCGCCCGAGTTGTGGGCCTCTCCAAGTCTCCATGATTAATATTTTCGACCCGATACCGCTCTGTCTTTGTTAAAAACAACTTTTCTGCTACGTATACACGTTTAATAAACGCTATGGCACGCTTTTCACGGCATAAATGGCTCGTATGACACGAAATTTACCTACTTTTAGGTTAACAAAAATATTGTTGAAATGATTACGAAACGGCTATTGCTAGTTAATGCATTGTTTTAGAGAGATATTTAATTGTTAAAACTTATTGAATGTATCGTTTTAACTCTGCTCTGCTAATCAATGATCGATAGGCGACCATTTACGGATGCGTTGCGTAACTTTTAGATGTATGTAGGTAGATACATAGGTAGTTATGTATGAAGTATTAAACTACATAATGATTTCCAAGGTCAAGCGCTTTCAGTCGTACACGTGTATGTGCACTATTCTAGGCATTGTGTCGAATCAATAGCAGAATTGTGGCTACGTGGGCAGAAATTAGAGGGTGGCTTTTGTTGGTAGTACTTTTGTGGTAGTTTTAGAATATTTTCATTCGTGATTTACGTGCTTTTATTTAATTACCTTATCTAAGGGATCTAGTTCTCAAATAATCTTGTGTTTCTGACTTAATCAACTTCCTACCTCATTTTTTGCAAATATTAAGTATACCTACGTACCCACGTAAGTGATTTGTACTTAAAGCTAAGTAAATAGTGAGGTGGGACTATGTTTATACCTAGTAAGTAAATACTAAAGTTTAAATGTAGGTAGATGGTACCTACTAGTATCTAGTTATTAAGTAACTGTCTAGACAGAGATTTTAGGTACGTAATCACTTAGATATCTAATCTAGGTGCTTAGACGATCGTTTTGTAGGTTTAGGTTCTTGATTTTTATGTTAATTTAATTTATGATCTCTAGTTCGGTAAATTTTTTATTAAAATAATTATAAACAAGCAGACGGTCAGCTTAATGGTAAGCAATTTGTTGCTGGACACCGGCAACATATGTGATGCCTTGTTGACAGAGAGAGAAACAATAATTTTCATCTTTTATCATTTTGAATTTGCGTTTAATATTTTTGAAATCTTATTTATTAGAATTGATCATATATTCGAAACGTCATTGAATACAAATATAATTAAGAATAATTGACTCGATAGATATTTAAATCAAAGATATACACTGGAAAATATGTCTTTCGTGATCTGCTAAGAGATTCCATTATAGAAACTTGCGATTGCTATAGTAAAAGATAACACTTTTAACTTTTTCGGAATTCGTAAGACTTTTCGAGTACCTAATCTAGATACATACATAATTATATGTATAGAAAAATGGACGCTAGTGTATGGGCTCCAAAACAGCATGACCGGTTTTGACAAAGTTTTCAGACAATCGTCAGATTAGCCTAGCGGGTGATCCTGTGAGGTTAGGTAGCGATCGAACTAACAAATTTTTAATATATTTTATAGATTTTCTTAAGTGCACCCGATGTCGCAGTTATGAATCTCAAGTGGAGCTGGGCAGGACATGTTGTTAGGCGAAGTGATGACAGGTGGAGCAAGGTTGCAACAGAGTGGTGGCCTAGGCAAGGTAAGCGGAGCGTCGGTCGTCCAGCCGTAAGATGGGTCGAAGATATTGTCACCGTCGCGGGTCGAACCTGGACCAGATTGGCACAGGACCGAGGCAGATGGCATGACAAGAGAGAGGCTTATACCCAGTCGTGGAAAAAAGAGGGCTGTGGATGATGATGATGCAAGTGCACCCGTGCAAAAGTAGGGGCAGGGCCGATAGTGTAAAATAAATCTTAAAAATTGTTTTACACACAAACTTCCGTAACTGCCATATTGATGCTGTGCTAAATGAGACCATATGATTTTCTGTATTAGACTGACCATTCATTGTTGTAATAAGCGTAAAATAGAATCTTAAAACGCTCCATGTTTTCACTACTGCTATTGCAATATAAATACTGCAAAAATGACTATTGAAATGTGCAAAAGAAATAGCCAGACTAAATGTAGGTATACGCAACTTTTGGCAACTTAGTACCTACAGAAACTTAAAAGTTGGTTATTTAGTACCAAAGTAGGGTAGTAATATAATAAAATATCTTCACGTAAATACATCACCCACCTTCATTTTAGTATAATAATGGTATTGAAAAAAGCATTTAATTCCTAGTTTTTCTCTTTGACAGGGTATTTGACCACAGCTCTCCCGATGTTAAGTGACAGCGTGATTAATGATGGTAAACTGAAATAGAAATGATTCTCAACTACAGTAAACTTCTATAAAAAATTCTTATAATTTATTTTGCCGTTTCGAAATATTTTACCGTGTTGTTTGCAATTTCCCTTATTTTCGTGCAAAAGTTGTCAAAATTTATCGCAGTCGAAATCGCAATTTAAAAAAAATCAGTGTGTCGGTGTGTCTCGGTCACGGCCATGTGTACATGAACGTGTACATTTTTAAACACTAAGAAATCCTTTACATTTTCATGTTTCAAGTCCTTAACGCAACGATGTTGTTTAGCTCCTTCCTAGAATAATCCTTTAGCTATCGATCGAGTGGTGTAAATACATTTTGGATGTAAATTATAGATTTTAATTGTAACAAACTTTTTAAATTTTCTCCCACTATAGAAGAAAATTCAAAGATGTATCAACGATAGAAGGAGACCTAAATGGGACCTAGGAGTTTTGGCGGGAACGCGGGAAGAGTCGTGTTGCTCCGTTGTATTTTTTTCCAAAACTAGTGTTTTGTCGAGTGTTTATGCATAAAAATGGTGGTGTTTTATTCATAAAATGCCGAATTACAAGCGCGAGTGTGGGAAAATGATATAATGTGGTGAAACATGAGTTTTCGTGTTGCTTCCAAAACTCCATCGAAGCTTTACAGTAAAGTTGCCACTACTTTACTAAAGCATGACTGGAATTAACTGACACGGAACTGGACTTGACTGAGACGACTTTGACGATAACTATAGCTAAGATACAGCAGAAATAACACTTAAGACAAGGCAGTATGGCTTTATAGCTTTAGCCTGTCCGAAGGGGCAAATAATTAAAAAAAAATAATAATAATAATGGGACCTATAAGCTAGGGTCTTATTGCTAATATCTTCGTGCTAACTATGATATGAAAAGAATTACAAATTAAGATTTTTATATCTAAGTAGTAAGTTACTTTTCTCAACCCCAATCTGCTCTCAAATGACACCCTTTCACTTTGAATTTAAAGTCGTTATATAAGAGTAAGCATTTACATTTCACGAGTCAATACCGCCAGTATGTTAGGCCTTACGTAACTGCGTAGTAGATTTGAGCATTTGAAGTTTCGCTAGACTTCCATCGGTCCCTGATCTTTTTTTTTTTTTTTAATAATTTATTCTGGCCATGGATGTTACACAACTCCTTCAGCCGTCGGTCCCTGATCAATCTATATGTGTTGCCACACGTGAACAAAACGCTGGCCTTTATTTTGCTCAGCGTTTAAGTATTGCCATACAACGCGGCAATGGGGCGCGTTTTGGGAACTTTTCCTATTGATAGCCTTTTAGATTAGTTATTATTTTATTTGTTTTAGTTACTTTACTTATTTATACCTTGAAATTTAATCTACGCAATCATATAATAATGTTTTGATGTAGGTACGTAATATTTTTTACCCCTCGATGCAAATAGAAGCGTGCTATACATTTTACGTGTGGGTTTGTGTTTGTCGACTCCCAAAGTGGTAAATCTATTTTGATTTAGTTTTTTTTTTCTAATTGGTTTTATTTTCAAAGTACAAACTTGTTAACTAACCCGCCCCTGGCCGTTCCCGATGTAAAGTGCCAATCACACTCGCCGCATTTTCAAGCTGAATGGCGATTGCCAACCTCTGCACCAGGAACAAACCGGAGCAGGAGTCACCTGGACCTATCTAAAAGAAATGTGAGATGTTATTTAAAAAAATAACATTTTTTTATATTCTTTTTGAATGGTTGATAGGCTAGGTGTTTGACCACAGTTCACCCGATGTTAAGTGACTGTGTGCTCGAAGATGGTAAAGCACACCTAGCCTGGAATAGAACTGACAAATTATGTTAATTTATCGTTGTATTTTATTTATTTTTGACATATAAATTTGTCATTTCTAGGCTTCCGTACCCATAGGGTAAAACGGGACCCTATTACTAAGACTCCGCTGTCCGTCCGTCTGCCCGTCTGTCAACAGGCTGTATCTCATGAACCATGATAGATAGACAGTTGAAATTTTCACAGATGATGTATAAATACATCATCTGTGAAATCTGTGTATTGGTTGTTATAGCGGTAACAGAAATTTCTGTTACCGCTATAACAACAAATACAAAACAGAATAACATAAATATTTAAGGAGGCTCCCATACAACAAACGTGATTTATTTTTTGCCGTTTTTATAGATAATGGCACGGAACCCTTCGTGCGCGAGTCCGACTCGCACTTGGCCGGTTTTTATTTAACTTGAGTCTTTGCTATTTTTACTATCGAGTATTTGGTGACATTTTTGTATTTTGGGATATCTTTTTAGTAAAACTTATTTTTTACTTAAACAGTAAGTTAACTAAATTAGTTTGAAATGATATATTTATTTTATAGATTTCATTGCACGACGTTGTTGCCAGAGCAGGGGTATTTTAAATAAATTTTAAATGACCCAGTCTTATACGGTTACATCGGGCGCATAGAATTTTACAATTTCGTAATAATAACAAGGCTAATTTCTCTCCTAGAATTATTTACGGGTCCCACAGGACACAGCGTAGGTACAGATAGCCGTATTCAATTAATAAAATTACCGTACCACTACCAATCTAAGAGGCCAAGCTAGTGAGGTAGGTAGGTCGGTAAACGTCTAGATTCTGACCACCGCCGGATAAGGACGTCAGTCAGCCGTTGATAACTTTGTGAATGTTTGTTTGTTTAAAGTCTGAGCTACCTTTATTTGATTTATTGAATTTATGTTACTACTAGCTACGCCCCGCGGTGTTACCTGCTACATGTTTTCGGGATAAAAAGTAGTTGTGTTAATCCAGGGTCTGAGCTACCTCCATACCAAATTTTATCCAAATTCGCTCAGTAGTTTTTGCGTGAAAGAGTAACGAACATCCATCCATCCACCCCTCAATCCAAACTTTCACATTTATAATATAAGGGGGATTATACGCCCCAACATTTAGAAAAGAAACTGACGTAGTTCTGCGACTTGTGGTTTAATCTAATTTAAACGTGATTAATATATGTATAAGAACTCTACGAAAATTCAAAGGAAAAAAAAATTCGAAGCAACCAGGATTTTAATTGAGTTTTAAATTTACCTATGGATGTTTAATTCCGGTTATAAGCTATACAAAAAACAACTAAATCACAAACCATTACAGCGGGAAACATAATCGTACATTACATATTATTTTAACTACAAACAGGAAAACTTTCACTTTTATAATATACTAAATATGATCTACTTACCTAATTATATGCATATACAATACATGTCCTTTAAAAATTTGTCCATTACGCATCAATGAAGTTAATTAGTCACAAAGGTAAAGTATTAAAGGATTACGTCACTGACATTATAAGCGGACGTTACGACACGCTAGACGTGACGTAACACGTGTGTTTTATCATTCTCGTACTGGTGACGTTATCAGGCCAAGCCTCTCCACAGCTGGCTGGCTATTCAGTAATTCAGTCAAAAATTATAACAAGTAAACTTGAGAATTGGCACAATACACGAATGTGCCACGGCGGAAGAAAAAAAGAAAAAAAAACAAGGCGTAAAATAAAACTTAATTTGGGAGTTTTGGCGGGAACGCGGAAAGAGTCGTGTCGCCCCATTGTGTTTTTTTTCAAAACTAGTGATTTGTCGAGTGTTTATGCATAAAAATGGTGGTTTTATTCATAAAGTGCCGAATCACAAGCGCGAGTGTGGGAAAATGATATAATGTGGTGAAACATGACTTTTTATGTTGCTTCCAAAACTCTATCGAAGCTTTATAGTAAAGTACTTACTAAAGTACCTACTATTTTACTAAAGCATGACTGGACTTGACTGACTTGGACTGTAGGTACTTGATCAAGACTGGACTTTGACTATAACTTTAGCTACGAGGACACTTATTTAACTTTTGAAACTTGAAAATATATAAATACTTGACACTGGCAAATGCTAAAACGCGACGCCAAAACCAAAGAAAAAAAAAAGTTATTTCTCTATTAAAAATGTCAAAGACATAATATAAACCAAAATAATGAAATGTCTATATAAATATGTCGAGACGAAAATATATTTATAATTGTGATATGTCAATATGATTAAATTTCAATTGATTTTTTTTATCCAATCATTAATTATTGGTTCAATAAACTCTTATTTTTAAATAATCGTCAAAGTCATGAAGCAAGGTCTCTTGAAGCCAAGATCTTAGTTTGCTTCTGAAGCACGCGATGGAAGGTGCATCTCGAATGGAAGTGGGTACGCGGTTGTAGACCGCGGGCCCCAGCATGTATACCGACCTCTCCGACTTGACGAGCCGATGCGACGACGTTACTAGTTGCTCTTTCTTTTTATTACTAAGAAGATCCAACGTGCTGTGGACGCCTTGGTTTTGTAATTTATCTATCTATGTTTGTAGGGTGTACAGGGCTACCTGGTAAATGAACTCACACAGCAAAGGCAGGATCTGTAGCTCCCTAAACAACTTCACGCAAGACAGAATTCTTTTAGATAATAATAGATATTCATACAAGCCTGAACTAAATACTCTTGTTTCAAGAATAAGTAACTCA
Source organism: Biston betularia (assembly GCA_905404145.2). Taxonomy (NCBI): domain Eukaryota; kingdom Metazoa; phylum Arthropoda; class Insecta; order Lepidoptera; family Geometridae; genus Biston; species Biston betularia. Next base: position 1,736,622 of record FR989874.1, on the reverse strand, counting down.
TAAGTAGCTATAGGTATAGGGCTGGCGAAGTGATCAGAGGAGAACGTTGGGTGATAAAGTTCTGACATCTACACATATTGGCCAAAAGCTCAGCATTGCTGGCCAGCAGGGCAATGATGCCAGCATTGTGGTCCTATTTCCCTTCTCATGGATTTTTGGATTACTCGTTCCTTGCGTTCCTTCTTAATCTCTTATGATACTGTTTTTATTATGTTTAAGTTTGTAAATAGTAGCAAAGAATATGCAGTTACACAAAAAACTTGTATTTTTCCAAACAATCAAACATTTCTTGAACATAGCCATCGCAAGTTTCATCGGGCATTTCCTTTTTGATTCATCACTCGTGTTCCTTTTAGACGTTTCTCAAATATCAGGTGTAGGGTGTTAAAACTTAAAGAAGAATCGAGATGGTCATGGAGATACCTTAATTAAATTGCATAAGCGAACCTTAGATTGGAAATAAAGTTCAAGTCAATGGGGTAGTGTATTTTTATGGCAGGCATAATCATCAGCAGCCTGATGTACAATTAGCCGAAAACACTATTTTTATGTCTGTCATCTAAATAATCATATCTACTATGAGCAGAATACTGAAATCGCGAAAAAAATATTTTAGTGAAAGGTTATCGGATTATTTCTATAAAAAAAATTAGTAGACATGTATAGGACCGCCAACTCGCCTAAAACAATTAAAAGTAAAATTAAATATTGAACCATTTAATGAAATATTTGTACTATTTTAAAATAAATCGATGATGTTGGGGTGAGCCAGTAAACCGGGACAAAATCTATGTACCTACCTACTACGTAATGGCGGCTGATATAATCGGCAGAATCGGTACAATTTATAAGAAATCGATTCATTTTATTTCTTTTGTTTTTGACATCGCATTTTGCTCGTTTTGCCAGTGTTAAATATTTCGTTATTTTTAAATAGTTTATGATCAATCAAGTGAAATAAATATAAGTTACAGACAAATTATGTAGTAGAACTTTTTTAATAAAAGCTTCGACAGAGTTTCGCAAACAATACGAAATAAGATACCATTACATCACTTTTCCACGCTCAAATGAGTAACTCAGCACTTTATGAATACCTACCATATTTTTATACAATCATACACCAGGGGGGAAAAAATAGAAAAAAAATAATGATTTTTCTTAACAAGAAGATGATTTCTTAAAAACTTATAATTAATATTTAAAAAAATCCCATTTAAAACAGCAGCATACTGCGCTGCCGCTCCAAAGAAAATATATAGATACGTACGTGCAGTTCGAATAAAGTTAATCGTGAAGGAGAGCAATTTACAAGTCATGACCTCGCGTTACTTCATTCATCCGCTGAATAAAAATCAGTCTTTTCTTTAACAAAATAACTTTAACACAGATTTTTGCAATTGACTGTATTATTTTCGTATAAAAAAATTGAAGAATATGTCATTTTTGACATATTGAATATGACAGCGCCATTTTTCGTTGGCTTTTTTATATGTAGCCGTCAAAAGGGATCATTAAAAAAAAAAAGCTGGCCCCATTATCGCGTTGTATAGCGATACCAGAACTTTGTGCTAACTAGGAGTTAGCGTTTTGATAGCATTCATAATAATACTAGCTTACGCTCTCAACTTTGTTCGCATTTTTAGAATAAAGCAATAGCCATGACACTTTCATCCCTGAATAATTTTTCATAAGACACATCAATACCAAATTTCAAGTGGTTAAAGGATCCTGTAGTTATGTAGTTGCCCAATATGCTATTCAAGGTAATAAACTATATGTGTGCTAAATTTCATCCAAATCTGTTCAGCCGTTTTTGCGTGATTGAGTAACATACACGCAAACATACAAACTTTCACATTTCTAATATCAGTATGATAAGATACATTTACATCACTACATACATTTATTATAATATAAAAAAGTTCCCCCGTCTATCTGTCTGTCTGATCTGTATGTCGTTTATCTGTCTGGATAAATTCAAAAACTACAGGACGGATTTTCATACGGCTTTCACCAATAGACGGGACGAGGATGGTTTAAATGTAATTTGCTTGCTCTGCTACCCTGGATGCTTTATAAGTTACTAGCAGACGCCTCGCGGTTTCACCCGCGTAGTTCCCGTTCTCGTGGGAATACAGGCATAAAAAGTAGCCTATATTACTCGGGGATAATGTAGCCAGTTCCATTCCAGGCTAGGTGTGCTTTACCATCTTCGACCACACCTTCACTTAACATCAGGTGAGCTGTGGTCAAACATCTAGCCTGTCATCCATAAAAAAAAGTTTCCTAACGGTGAAAGAATTTTTTAGTTCGTCGAGTAAATCAACCGCGCTAATCACTATCGCTACAAAACACACAGTAATTTTTCAGTACCTACTTAATTAATTCAAATTAATTTTTATTCATCTCAAATAACACATTATTTATTGTTATATTCAGAAAAAGATTGTAAAATTTAAAAATTGCATACTGAAACACATAATACGTCTACAAGCTTCTACTATAAAAGTACCTACCTACCTATAAGTTTTTTTTAAATATTTTATGTAGATTTTTAGATGTTCAAAGAGGTGAAATAACATTGATAGGTGTACTTAACCTCACATTTTTACTAAATATGCGGTTAGAAAATATAATTAAATGAAAATGACTTAAAAATGTTAATTATTATAAAGTTATACAATTAATGTTTATTTATGTGTGTTATGTTATTGTTGCTGGTTTGTTTTTGTTTCTGTGGTTTTGTTACAAAATAAAATATTTTTCTTTTTCTTTCTTTATTTATTTGTAGCGATGATAGTTCAGTGGTTAGCACGGTAGGTTCGCATGCCGAAGGGCGTGGGTTCAAACCCCAACAATGAGCTTGAGCTGCCGGTGAAGGAAAACATCGTGAGGAAACCATAGCATGGTGGTAGGGTACTTTCTAGTACTCGGCTGGCTAGCTACCACCCTTTAGTTGAAAATCTGCCGCCAAGCATCTAACAGTGTGTTCCGGCAGCCTCACTTGAGAGCCAGTTCCATTCCAGGCTAGGTGTGCTTTACCATCTTCGACCACACCTTCACTTAACATCAGGTGAGCTGTGGTCAAACAACTAGCCTGTCAACCATAAAAAAAAACATTACAGATACCTACTAGCTGCGCCTGCGGTGTTACCCGCTGCTCCCACGTTGTTCCTACATTTTTTTAGGACAAAAAATAGTCTATGTTATTCCGGGGTGTTAGCTACCTTCCTTCTGCGAATACACTATGTTGCAGAAGGAGATAGCAGAAAGAGAGCGCGAGGTCACCACTGATCTCCCAATGCGCCGCCGAAGAACCGGGCGTCGGAGGAGAGATTATGCTCTGCTTCAACCCCCATAGTAGGGATCTCTGGGTGATGGGTTCGGGGGAACCTATCGCCCATGGAATGAGTATCCCGAGGATGAAGAATGTGTGTTGTGTTTCCACACATCTTCGTTAAGTCGGGTGGAGCAAAAGCTTCCCGAGAAGGAGTCTGGGAGGCTAGCGCTGTCGAGGTAGCGGACGAATGCGCAAGCGTACCCGCTACTCCGGTTCAAGGCGCGGAGACGGAACACCCCAGGGTTTTTAGTGGGTATGCCGTCATTCTTGACGGAGAGTCCCACATAACCACCTGCCCCCCCCCCCCCCGTGGCCGGGTGGTATCCACAAAGGATTTTCCCTGGGGGAAAAAAGGGTGTTAGCTACCTCCATACCAAATTTCATCGAAACAGTCGAGCCGTTTGAGCGTAAAGAAGTAACAAATATACACTTACAAACTTTTGCCAAACAACAATATTAGTGTGATATCTATACTAGTAATTGACTGTATTTACATTGTTGGTACATATTATCGAACCTAATTATGATTTCATTGTTTACCGCCTCGTGTCTATCTATACTATTATAAAGAGGAAAGATTTGTTTGTTTGAAACTACTAGACCGATTTCAAAAATTCTTACACCGTTGGGAAGCTACCTTATCCCCAGGTGACATAGGCTACTTTTTATCCCTGTATTCCCACGGGAACGGGAACTACGCCGTCTCAAATGAGTCGAGTTTGAATAAAATATTGCTCTACCAATCTCTTTGTCTTTGACAGAGTTGTTAAATAAATTGAACACTTGTTTATGATTGGTTCGTCTCAAATTGATAAACAGTTTAATATAATCGGAGTGTGTTGATGTCGTGGACACGGCTTTGTGTACATGAGTACACAAAGCCGTGTCCACGTGTGCCAAATATGTGTACACTTTTGAACACTAAAAAGTCCTCCGGATTTACACTCACTCAGCGTAACGAATTCTGTGATAATTTAACTCAATCACGTGGTGTAATTAAATTTTGTAAGTGGATGATAGATATCCAGGTATCATCCGATTTTTAATCGACTTCAAATTAATGTACAAATTTACAATTTAAATAATATATGATTTTAGAAAAGTTAAATTTACATAAAAGAAAGAGAAAGACCTATGCTTGGCATTTCTCCGCGGGATCGTATCCGTAATGAAGTAATTCGCCAGAGAACTAAAATTTCCAGCAGTGGAATTCGATAGGCTGATGATGATGATGGTTTTACAATTTTAGAAAACCGACCCTATGCCCCTTAGGCCAGCTAGTCGCACTGCTCCAATGAAACAGCGAGGTTTCGGAGTAAATTAAAATATCATCGATGTTTAGAATTTTGTTGATTTTTTAAAAACCACTTAATTGATTTCGATGAAATTTATATGGAACCACCTCTGAAGTATGATCTACCAAGCAAGAGAAGAATCATAAAAATCGATTCATAATTGGTGGCATGATCGTGTAACATATATAGAAAAAAATATACAGTCGAATAGAGAACCTCCTCTTTTTTTGAGTCGGTTAAAAACTAGCTGCGCCCCGCGGTGATACCCGCTACATGTTTTCGGTGTTAATCCAGGGTGTCAGTTACCTCCATACCAAATTTTATTAAAATCCATTCAATAGTTTTTGCGTGAAAGAGTTACAAACATCCATACATACACTTAACTTTCACGTTTAGAATATTAGTAGGTAGTTTTAAGGTATTAGTTTGTCCGTCTGAGTAGCTTATTCTCCACGTGTCCTAATTTAGTCCTTATGACCTCCGACCGAGGTCGAGCCGCGACCCGGACGGCTAACCTAGATCCGCTTGAATACCTATCAACACGGCTAGGCATGAAAAACAACCCAATTACGAGACGCCCTCAAAAACCGAGGTGAAATCATTTTCATGACTCTTTTGATTTTCTGTAAACAGGAATTATTGATGATCCGTCCTCAAATCAAATCGAATTAAGTAATTTATTTTCAAGATTACATGTGTATAAGAAATCTTATTAAATTTATTTATTTATTTATTATAATAAGAACGGCACAACAACCAAACTTACACTCATTTTATCAGTTGCAATGTCAGGTAATAATATTTTAACAATAATAAATTAAAAATTACATACATCAGAATCATTATCTCTGTATTATTTTAAAATTGATGTATTAAACCTTACTATAATTAAACTTTTTTTTAAAATTATAATTAGATACGCTATGACAGTGTATTCAGAGTATTGGCGGGAATGGATAAAATTGTCGCCAAATATTTTTTTTCAAAACTTGTGTTTTTTTCGTTGTGTTGTCGTGTCGAGTGTAGGAAAATGATTTAATGTGGCGAAAAATGAAATTTCGTTGTGTAAAATGTCTGTGTGACGATCTCGGGGAGCTTTTGCTCCACCCGGCTTTACGGTGATGTGTGGGAACTGTGTTGAAAACTTTCAAAACTCAATCGAAGGTCCATGACCTTCATGTTCATGCCTTAGTAAAATAGTGGGGACTTTAAGATGAAGTGAGTTCCCAAAATTGAAAATCTGAATAAAACCTTTTTAACCCAAGACTAATTTCTTTTCTTTTTAAATACTATTCAAATGACGATGAAATACTTTAAAACGTATAGTTTTTCAACACACGATAGATATAAGTTAGTCCGATAGAAAAAAATAGCCAAGTTTTATGAAGAAATGCCAATTTCTTCTTATCCGTCGTCAAATGAATCGAATTTTTTTAAATTATTTGTTCAACGTTGTTAATTTTTGTTTTTTCTTTGTATTCTAAATGAAATTATCTGTTAAATTATCGAGGCAAGACTGGACTCGACCGTGAATTACTTTGTGGCTTTTATTGTGACTCAGAATCCTTAGCAGGAAGCCGTCTAGTTAGGTACCACCGTAGTACTGGATATTCTGCCGCCAAGCAGTAGTGTGTAAACATTACTGTGTTCCGGTTTGAAGGGTACTGCAGCTAGTGAAATTACTGGGCTGTTGAGACTAACCATCGAAAGTCTCAAAGTAATGAGCGCCAAAGTAGCGATGCCCCGGACCTTGTTTTGTTACTCAGAGTTCTGTGTATCGCTGCAATGGTCATGGACAGGCGTTATATCTTACCATCAGGAGAGCGTCTCGTTTGTCTCATTACATTTTCATCAAAAAAAACTCATTTAACCTGATTTTTCATGATATACATGAATAACGAAGAAGTTAAATGCAAATTTACTTAAAATAAAAACATGAAAATACAAAAGGTCAAATTAATTTAATTTAAATACTGAAATATTACTTATAAGAGCATATTATAAACTCTTTAACACTGTAGAAATATTTGCTAATCGGCCAATCGGTCAACGAGTTTTTAAATTATATTCCATTTAAAATTTTGTTGTTATAGTTAGCTACTAATACTGGCTTAGACGATTAGATGATGTAGATACTAATAATGGTACATGTATTATACATATAAATCTTCCTCTTGAATCGCTCTGTCTATTGATGTAAACCGCATTAAAATCCGTAGCGAAGTTTAAAAGATCTAAGCGTACAGACGGCGGGAAACGACTTTGTTTTATACCATGTAGAGATAGAGATAAATCAATGCACATATCATAACTTATTGGTATTTTCTATTAATACATTCAATGTTGATTTAGTTGAGACATATCATCTCGCCTGGTCGACGCTACATGTAACCAAAACGCGGGCCCCTATTTTTCCCAACGTTAGAGTATGGCCATACCACGCGGCAATGGGGCCAGCGTTTTGGGAACTATTCCAATTGATAGCGGCCTTTTAGATTAGAGACTATGTACCTAGTATTAGAAACACTGCAGTAGATATGTATGTTAGGATATTATTTGTAGATCGTTTTATTATGTAAATAAATGTCTTCCCTTTAGTTGTGAAAAGGAAAAAACCGGCCAAGTGCGAGTCGGACTCGCGCACGAAGGGTTCCGTACCATTATTAATAATAAACGCCAAAAAAATCACGTTTGTTGTATGGGAGCCCCCTTAAAGCCAGTCTAGTACTAAAAAATACCTAACCACAATGCTATTCTTTCCATACGATGTCTTTCTTCACCGGAAGCTCAAGCTCATTGTTGGGGTTTGAACCCACGCCCTTCGGCATCCGAACAGCGAATGGTGGGAGGGTACTTTCTAGTACTCGGTTGGCTAGCTACCACCCTCAAGTTGAAAATCTGCCGGCAAGCATCTAACGGTGTGTTCCGGCAGCCTCACTTGAGAGCCAATTACATTCCAGGCTAGGTGTGCTTTACCATCTTCGACCACACCTTCACTTAACATCAGGTGAGCTGTGGTCAAACACCTAGCCTGCCAACCATAAAAAAAAATCTACTTTTCAGAGTTAAGAAAATTATCTTATATACGTTTATAAAGCTTCTACGACATTATTGTGGTTAAGGTGTATTAAGGCGAAAACGTTTCTGATATCGCGAAAAAAAACCATTTTCAAACTTTGGTCAAAAGGGTTAGTGTACTTTTTCTATAGAACATAATATAAGCTTAGCGTTGGTCAGAAGGTTCTTCAGCCTGGATGGGATTCAGTCTGCCTTTCAATCCGGAGGTTTTTTCATTCAATCACCTCTGTCTTTTCTAAGTTATGTGCGTATTACTGCTGACTTCAAACGGGAAAACATCGCGAGAAAACCTACATGAAAATTCGTGTAATTCGTGAAGTCCGCCAGCCTGCACATGGCCAGCGTGGTGTAATATAGCATTACCCTTATCAGTGATAAGAAGCCCACGCTCAGCAGTGGGACACTATAAAAACAGGGCTGAGCTTTGGTCAACACCTAGTCAGTAAAATATAGATTGTTCTTCTCGGAGTTCCATTGCAGTTTTATTAATATTAAAGATTAAACTCATGGGTATATCCTGCTGTGTGTGTGTGCTTCTTCACTTTCCAAGAGACATGGATCCGTCTGAACATAATTTGTTACTTTTGTTTCCCAGGGAATACTTTGTAAAGTTATATGAGCTCATTCTTGCGTCAGAGTCCCGCTACCGCGCATACACGCTACCTTCAAGCCACCTTTTTGGACAATTTAAGTTTTTTAACCTAAAAAATCTGAATATGCACCTAATGTTGACAGCCGTGAATGATATCGTCTATATAATACTTCGTTAGTATGAAAGATACAAACCAATACTTGTACTCTATGAATGTAACAATGAATCTCTACGAAAACGAATATTTTTTTTATAGAATCTCCTGGATTTAATAAATCTTTGACTGGCTTTACTTGACGTTTTTTTTTGGTACGAGATAACGCTTGCCCATGCCCATTGCAGCGGTAACTAGAATCTCTACAAATTTAAAAAACAAAGTCGCTTCTCTACCGTTTTTACGCTTAGATCTTTTAAACTACGCAATGGATTTTAAATGGATATGGATTTTTTTGAATGGATGCGGTTTCCATCAACAGACAGAGTTATTCAAGAGGAAGGTTTATATATAATACATGCATGCACCACATTAGTATCTACATTGCACCCGTCCGATACCGGAGCGGGTTGCTAGTTTTAATTAACAAAATATAATTCAGGGCATCGCTGCTTTGGCGCGGATTACTGATGGTTAGTCTCAACAGCCCTGTGATTTCACAACATAAAGTACCTTTTAAATCGGAATAACAGTAACCAGTAATTAATAAAGAGGTTATTTAAACAAAACAATTTTCTTAAATTTGTTTTCCGGTGTCACGAATAGACGAAGGAAAGAATTCAACGCTCTCGCCTCTATTTCATTAATAAACTTTTAAGTGAATAACTTTATTTTATTTCTAAATTATAAAAGGATAATACTTTAGACGCAGTTACCTACATTTTGACAGGCTAGGTTAAAATCTAAAGAAGTACCATTGGAAAAACAAAACGTAAACGCTCCTCTTTATATGGTAGTTATAAGTTGTGTCTATAGTCGGGATCAACAGGACTTTGAAATCTTTGCAAAGCCTGAAAAATCACTGAAGAAATATTATTCATTGTAAACTTTTCACATAATTTTTAGCCTGGCTTTTTAGGAGAAAAAAAAAATAAACCCTGCGTATCTACCGTAACATGAGTGAAATACAAAACGCTCAGAAAAAAATACGAAAAATATAAGTGACATTTTTACTGATTTGCAAAATTTTAGATCTATTCTTAAATTTAATGAAACACATCGTTAATTCGGAAAACAAACACAGCAGTATTTTGCGAAAATTTAAAAAGTAGAAAGAGAATTAAAACACAACAGGAAAAACTTTTACAATAACAGCAGTTTTGTTTCCCATGTAATTTATGAAAGAAATATAGTATATATTTTTATACAGAATGTGACATAATGAATGGATATATGTACCTTTATACCTTGACATAATGGAACTGAAAACAAAAACAAAGTGTTCTATAAAAAAGTTCTCACAATTTTTCGATATTGTTTTGATGCAAATTTCCATTAAGGTGGTACGATTTCCATACAAATAAATTTTTGCCATTTATGGACAAATGGAGCATAATTTTACAGTGAAATCACAGTTACTGGGATTTATTTTGGTCTTTATTTGCGGTAAATCACAATTGCTTGATTAATACAATAGATATTCCCTATATCTTGTTCTTACTATAATTGACAAAAGTGAAATCCAAATCAGTTTTTTTCCAAATCAACCCTATTTTTATAAACTGTGTAGCTGCCAAGTACGGGTTAGCTGACTTCGCACATCATTGAGCACTTTAGAAAAATAATACAGGCAAAATGTACAGCTACCTGCATTTGCCGTATAAATACATTCCATTGTCCCTGTCTAGCTATTATTAATACTATCAAGGTTATCGGTATGACAACCGATAAGCAACTATAATAATATATAAAGGAATAAAAGCATGTGTAGCAATGAAATTGAATACAATATGAAACAAAAGTAGATTTTAAGTATTTTTAACTTTTATTACTTGCGTACACCAATAACATCGAAACAGGATGTCTTAACAAAAATAACGAAGTCTCAGAGACCGAATCATTTTCAAATATTAGGTATGTTTTTTGCAACATTTTTGTGAAACTTGGGCCTTCTCTATGCAGGGACTTTGTGAGTCGCTTATAATTATAACTTTTTAATTTTTTTTTTGGCTATTCTTCTTTGGTTTTGGCGTCGCATTTTGTGCATTTGCCAGTGGCAAGTGTTATGTTTATAATTATTTCAAGTTTCATTAGTTAAAAAGCAGTCAACGTTCTGTCTTGGTCAAGTCCAGTTCATGTTACTCCAGTCAAGTCATGCTTTAGTAAAGCAGTGGCGATTTTACTATAAGCTTCGATGGAGTTTTGGAAGCAACACGATAAGTCATGTTTTTCCACATTATATCACTTTCCCACACTGGTGCTTGTAATTCGGTGCTTTATGAATAAAACACCACTATTTCTATGCAAAAACACTAGGACAAACACTAGGTTTGGAAGAAATACAATGAAGTGACACGACTCTTTCCGCGTTCCCGCCAAAGAAAACCTTTTTGGCTATTTCCTTTCAATCACTTATGACAAGTTTATGAAAACAGATTTCGCGGCAATAATAACAAGTCATCGTCAACTCCAGTCATGATATAGGAAAGTAGTGGCAACTTAAGTAGATGCTACGCTACATGATTTCGACCACGTCTTTTACTTAACCACAGGTTAGTTGTGGTCAAAAGCACGCGGCAGTTTTGGAAGCAACGCGACAAGAAGTTTCACCACATAATATCATTTCCTACAATCGACGACCTACGTAATTCGGCACTTTTTAAAATGATACCCCGCTATTTCCATAGACTTAAAAAATAGATGTATTCAGATTCAAATAATTTATTGTAGAAACTGTGTTACATTTTAGTCTTAATTTTAATAATCTAAATAAACGAAAATTTGGTTAATTTCATACAAAGTTATTTAAGCTTTTCTACTAAGCACTTAAAACTTACAACTGGTAATCTGAACGCAATTGTTACAGGCAATTAGTAATTCTATAAAATAAAAATATACTTTAGATAAATTAAATAAAGCTTATCGTAATAAATTATATTTTTACTTCTATCTAACTTTAGTAGGTATTATTAAAGATTTGAATTATAATAATTTATACACATATTTTTTTATAAATTACTTACCCGAGGTATCTCTTTACAAAATTGCTTAAATGACATTCTGTGAAAATTACGTTTTGCCAAAGTTACTTTGGGTAAGTTTGACGTTGTGCGAAAAATAACGTTTTCAGAAAGTAACATGTGAAACTGACTATGTTTCACGATGACATTATGCGATAGTGACGTTATTACCAATTTTTAGTCGCCCCCGCCTAAAACCTAAATGCGGACTTTTTAAGAAAGTCTGAGATCCAATATGAATCATTTTTATTTATCACTAGCTGCGCCCCGCGGTGTTACCCGCTACATGTTTTCGGGATAAAAAGTAGCCTATGTGTTAATCCAGGGTCTCACTTACCTCCATACCAAATTTCATCCAAATCCATTCAGTAGTTTTTGCGTGAAAAAGTAACAAACATCCATCCAAACTATCACATTTATAATATTAGTGTGGGATTTTTACTCGCCCCCGCCTAAAACTCAAATGCGGACTTTCCAAGAGAGTCTGGCATCCAATATCGCTGCAATATGAATCATTTTTATTTATCATTTAAATAGTACTACTTATGATAGGTTTGTACGTGGGACGTCTCGGTTCCCGTCTATTTATAACGCGCCAGTTTCGGAATGTCAACGGTATTTTAGGTAGCTCGGGGTTTTATTACAACCCGTTATTTAAAATGTTTTTTACTAGCAGCTCGCCCCGGCTTCGCACGGGAAAACAAAACTCGATTAACGATATAAATTCATCGATCCAATAGTTTCGGAGGATATGATATTAGCGGGATGTAAATGTTTGTTAGAAGGAAGAGCCTGGGTTCCACGACATAGTGTGGGATCCAAGGCGTACCGATATCATATTATATGTATAGTGTTTCATATTATATTTCACCGTATTTTTTTGTTATGTTAGGTTACTAATTCTGAACAATAAATGTATTACCTTACCTTATCTATACCAAGGAACATCCATGTGGTAGCGCATTACACTGCCAATCCAGATATCTAACATAATAACGCTAATTGTTACTTAATGTTTCAAGTAACACTGTAAGAACACTGTAGTAACACTGTAATATTCATTGGCAAGGGCATGGGATATACAAAGTTATGAAAAGGGTAAGAATAACAATCTCTTTAAAACCAGGAGTTCTCTCATTACTTCGACAAAGAAAGTCGGCGTGTCGTAGACACGGTCGTGTGTATACCTACGTGTATTTTTTTAATACCTCCCACCTTTTAGCTATCGAGTGTAGATCAATTTGGGATATAGATGATAAATATAGCTGTAACTCCGAACTCTATCTCACGATTTTGTTAACATCAGTTTTTAGAATTGCCGCTATGGAAGCAAATTTAAAGGCTGTAGGTACTCAAGACAAAAATACTATTTTTTTTATTTCCGTATTTCAATTTACTACATGGCTTAACAAAAACATGCATGTGCATGTAATATGTGTATGTAAACATACATATTATTTTACTTGGTGATAGATTTTCTTAGTAGGAGTTCGTCTAGGTAGGTACCACCGCAAGACTTCTGTTCAGTAGTGTGCAAACATTACTGTGTTCCGGTTTGAAGGGTACTGCAGTTAGCGAAATTACTGGGCCGTCGAGACTAACCTCAAAGTAACGAGCGCCAAAGCAGTAATGCCCCGGACTTTGTTTTGTTACTCAAAGTTCTGTGTATCGCTGCAATGGTCATGGACAGGCGTTATCTCTTACCATCAGGAGAGCACCTCGATCGTCTCATTACCTTTACATTAAAAAAATATATATTTACAAGTTTGCTATATAGAACTACTATGTATTACTTACTCTTTTTTTTTCAAGTTAGTACCTAAATGCAAGGCATGTTACCACTAAATATTGTTACGGGTGCCAGTATACACACGTACTAGAGACTAGTAACTTCAAATTATGTTGTACTTAAGTTCATGAGATTTTGGAATGGTGAAGAAATAGCGCTGGATGTTTGACCACAGTGCGGTGTGGTGTGTTCTGGAAAATACATCTATACAGCTTGAAATGAGAACGGAAGCTTCTATCTTTGTATTATGCAGATGAATTTTTGAGTAGCGCATTCTGAGAAAGTTGGGAATATGGCTTCAAAGATTAAAAAGAAAAAAATTGTAAAAAACTCTCTTTCAAGCGCGGAAATTATGTTTTGATAGGTTTCAAATATCCACACATACGCTTTTGATTATGTACTTGTCTGATCAAAGGCATACGCATACTAGTTTCGCAAATAGATGGCAATGATGATATTTATATTACTACATTCTTTGTGAAACTTTAAATCTGTAAATAAATACACATGTCCTAGATTGAAATAAAAAATGGTCATTTAATTTGGCCCTCGATTTTTTTTTCTTATGATTTAGGTATCTGTTTGTTGTTAGATACCTCATTGTTATTACAATCTAGCCTAGTTGAAACTAATAAGTAATTTTAATATAACTTAAATTGTTAAGTAGAGTACTTATGATCGAAGAATGCGTCCATCAACACTTTTCTTACTGTCTCTATTAAGGGGAAGACACTTTGTTCATGTGATTTATAGTATGTGTAGTACCTACTCACTGCACTGACATTAACTAACTTAATCCACTCCAATCCAAAGGTTTTGTCTTTTTTTTCTCACTATGCCCTCAAAATGATGTATATTTGTATAGTTGACCATATAAAGTATGAAAAATTGAAACACTAATAAATAATACAACGTTAATTTTAGCGACCCTTGGCTTTATTTATTTACTTAAACATTAATTTACTTAAAACTAGTAATTTATACATAACTATATGTCAATACAATCTTAGTGTAGCTCATGACGACATATGACATTTGTACACTTCAATTCAAATTTTGTCAAGATACCTCCGCCCGTTTAGTGGTGGCAAAGTAAAAGGTCGTAACTAAATCAACATAAAAATTTTGCATTTAAAACTTTACAGTATTCAACATAACGCTCAATGGCTTAGCTGTTAAGTTCTCTCTGAAAAAGATGTGATGGAAAAGTATAGAACAGAATAGCATGGAGATAACTTTCATTAGGAGTAATGGGGACCTTAAAATGGAAGTATGAGCCAAATCAGGTCAGAAAAACGCTGACGCGTAGACCTCGAAATAAAGTAGTGGGATGGAAATTGGGCAGACCTTTGCCGAACAGTAGGGCAGTAGGTTAGGAAAAAGATTATTGAGCACAAAAAATCTGGTGTTAGTGCCGGTAAGTATGAATATCTTATTTGCCAATATTTCTTGGCATGGTTAAGATATAACAACTGATAATTATAATTGGCAAGCGTAGCGTAGGACGCCCTGAGACTCGATGGAGTGACGATATACGTAGGACAGCTGGCGGTGGATGGAAGCGAAAAGCCGAAGATCGGTCTGAGTGGCGTGTCTTGGGAGAGGCCTATGCCCAGCAGTGGACTAATATAGGCTGATGATGATGATGATGATGATGATGAATTATAATTGTCTCAGTTTGCGTATTGCGTTTATTTTTTCGGTTTACAATCGCAAACATACTTGTACGGAGCCAAATTAAGTTCTATACATTGTCATTTTGATTTCTTTTGCAAATATAAAATTTCAATACTTGACTGTATCTATTATCAACATAAAACATCGTGAGGAAACCATAGCATGGTGGTAGGTTACTTTCTAGTACTCGGCTGGCTAGCTACCACCCTCAAGTTGAAAATCTGCCGCCAAGCATCTAACAGTGTGTTCCGGCAGCCTCTCTTGGGAGCCGGTTCCATTCCAGGCTAGGTGTGCTTTACCATCTTCGACCACACCTTCACTTAACATCATGTGAGCTGTGGTCAAACACCTAGCCTGTAAACCATTAACAAAAACATTATTATCATCTGACAAGACAATTCATTTGAAGATCTTCGTTGAATATTGAACTTACGGCTTTGCATCATTAAGTGTTTATTCAATATTAAATCCCATGTCACTGATTACGCAGATTATCCTGTCAGAGAGAATCACCTCGAGTAGTTATATATAATCATGGATACGTAATCAGCAATAAACATTAAAAACAGGGATCGACACGCGAACCCTCGTCTTTTTAAGTCGGTTTAAACATGTTAAATAATACTTTATATGTTCAATGGCTCGTCGAAGCATATAAAAGGACATAACTTGCACAAGTAAACTTATTTTTTTATGGTTGACTGCCTAGGTGTTTGACCACAGCTCACCTGATGTTAAGTGAAGGTGTGGTCGAAGATAGTAAAGCACACCTAGCCTGGAATGGAACTGACTCTCAAGTGAGGCTGTCGGAACACACCGTTAGATGCTTGGCGGCAGATTTTCAACTTGATAGTGGTAGCTAGCCAGCCGAGTAAAGAAAGTGAGCAAAGTAAATACTTTTCCAAAGACATATTTGTAGTAAGAAAGATAGAAAGCTATAGCTAAACCGTGACGTTCCCATATAGAACATACCTAGCAAATTCGTTCTTACCTATGTATCTATCGTGTTTTTTTTACTCTTGGTTGCCTGGAAGAGATCGCTCTTAGCGATAAGGCCGCCACTTGTGGCACTAGCTTATAAGATTCTTAAGTTATCTGTACTTTTTTTCTGTTTATGATGTGCACAATAAATAGTTTCTATATATCTATACCTCACATCGCAATAAAACTAGTATTGTTAATTGTTATTCTTTTGCTATTTTATTTTTGTAAATGAACAGAAAGCTTCTAATTTCAGAAATCACAAATGAAACTATAACGTGTGGTTTGATAAACCCTTTATATTGAACAGAGTTGCCTACGCTGATTGTGCTTTTATTGTTTAGGGTTAAAATTATAGAGATATAATTCAAAATATGCCCAAAGACACGGGGTTGAGTGTACACATATTTGTGCATGCCACAACAGTCACAATGACGACAGTCACAATTAAAATAAATAAAAATCGTATGGTATATCACACAGCATCCATCTAGCCCTAAAGTAAACAAAGCATGTAAATACTATAACAGCTAATGGAATACTTATATACATATTTGTAAACTTTTAATAAACGAATTAAATAAATGTCCAAGGACATTTTCACATAGCGCCATCTAGCCCCAAACTAAACGGAACTTGAACCTACTATGAGAACCAGAGAACTTAAAAAATACTTATATAGTTTTTTTTTTGTAAAGACCCAGACACAGAACATTTGTTTCATACAGCGATTGTCCTGGGTGGGAATCGAACCCACGCCCTACAGCTCTTGAAGCAGAGTTACGACGTTGGACGGACGGACAGAGGACGTTGCGCGATTAAACATGATTATTGCTATAATATTGTAAATGATCCATAATTGAGATCGATGTACCTAAAACAGAAATATATAATAGATAGAAATTCACCCGATACTTTTATTATTTTAAAATAGTGTCTTTTTAGGTATGCTAGCTTTTTTTTAAGTTACTTAAACAAGAAAAAAAACTCACGAAACGAGCATACAATTTCCGTTTATAAGAAAACATTTTTTCTAGAACGATTACTTTACTCTTACTAAATTTTATTACATTTGCGAGTAACGTTTGAACACTTCCGGTTAACAGTCAAGCGGAACATAGTATTTTCATCCTTAGTATTTTATGGATAAGGGAATAGCGTACGGGCGCGGGCGGAGCGAACGTAAGATTTTTTTGACTCTTTTAAGCTGCTTTGAAGATTTGCATATAAAGACAGATTAACTCTCGAGTCTTTGGGCATCTTTATAAAGGGTAATACAGAACGGCAGTATTGGAACAAATACGAATTATTGTATTCATCATAACGAATGACTTTTACTATGGAAACAAATATGAACACGTGAAAAACAAATCAAATTTAAAGATGTAATTGACACTAAACAAAATATATGAAATAAATTACTTTTTCCGCGATTTCTGAGTTGGTCCCATAGTAAAAATCGCCAAGATGAGACTGTTTTAGGCTCAGATCCGCGGAATCCAGTTGATGTTCACTTGATTCTTTGCCTGCCGTACAGCGAGGTGGAACGCTTGGTTCCCGGGTCACACCGTCAGTCGCCTCTTTCGAGCAGCTTCCTCACCAGCCGCCAGTCTTCCATGATGTCAGCGTCTGACAGCATGTACACCACGTATGGTGGTGCAACGGTCACCTGGTAGAAGAAGGTTTCTTAGATACAGGCTGACTTTATGTCACTACCGATCGGCAAGTAAAAGACTGCATGGAGTTGGGCAGAAAACCAAATCGTGATTAACTTGATAAGATCATCCTAAAATCTTCCCGAGAATGTTTACGATAGCAGCAAAAAAGATTCTAGTCAAAATATCGCTTAAATTTATCGCGGCTTATAGACACGGACGCCGTGGCAAGAAGAAAAGCTGGCCCCAGATAAATTACTAGATCTCTTTAGCAGGACGTCCTCTAGGTAGACACCACCGCAGTATCATAAATATTCCCAGGACTTTGTTTTGTTACTCATGGACTGCCGTTATCAATTACTATCAAGAAAATATTTCTTTCGTCTTATTTTACACAAAAAAAAACAACTACATCCTACAATTAGATGCCGGTTTAGGTTGGCGTATGCAAGTTTTTTTTATTGACATACGGTTCTCGTTATGGAAAAATCTCCGTCGACCTGCAACATTAGGGATGTTGTCGATGCGATGCCAGAGCGATATTTGTAGATACATTGTTGCAACTCCGAAGAAAGACCTTCGCAGGAAAGACATCCCACGTCTTACAAATTTGAAATGTGGGGGTGAGCCTTTGTAATAAATATTTTACCTGTCGTTTCCGGCGTTTCTTGCCCCACTCGGGGCCGCAGTTCCACAGATCGACGGTGTGTCGCTCCTCTTCCAACTTGCGCATCTTCTCCATTATTTCTTCCTTCATATTCTCAAACGTCAGCCATTTCTCGCTCTGTTGACAAAGGAAAATGGAGCTTAATCATTTATCTGCCTGAAAAGATTAAGGCTCGCACATAACCCGTTTACCAGAGTCGAGTAATTTAAAATGATTAAGCAAAAGTGGACACAGTAACCTTTTTGTTCCCAAAAAGGGTTGGAAAACTCTAAATGACAACAATTAGTAATTTATTATGTTATTTGGACCAGACCACAACAGTTAACACACAATAAACAAGTAGGTATGCATATGTACCAGGAAACTAGTCACCGATAAAACTCCGCGTATTATGAATTGGCAATGGGCTGGCCATATCTGTTCCAGATCCCGTAACCCGTAGACATTTTAATGACGATACCGTCAATCGGCATACGTACTATAAGATGTCTTGTGACTAGATGAAATGACGATATACGTAAGGCATCAGTGGCTGAAAGCAAAAAAGCTAAGTCCAGCGGTGGACTACGATAGGCTGATGATTTATTTATTCTTCTGTTCTAACTGTGAAAACTTTAAATTGGCCTTACATTCTTATTTATTGTAATTGTCTGTGTACCTAGCTATACCTACCTATGATAATAAAAATAAAATAAATATACAATTCTTACTTTTCAGTCTTAATTTTTGTGCAATTTTATGACAATACATTTATATCTATTATTTTTTGTAAGTAGATTTTAGCGTGGGGTAGATAGCTAAGCTCTTCGACGCGCGCTAGTGGGATTCCCTTTTGCGCATACACTGCACTGTTGACGTCGCAAAAGGCAATATTTTCCAGTTCCAAGCATGTCATTATTAATTAACCAAGCACATATTTTTTTAACTCTAAGATTTCATTAGACATATAGCGTCACGCGTTTTGTATTTGCGAATGTCAAGTGTATTAAAATTATCAAGTTTTCATGTAAATATTGTCATAGAAGTCACAGTCCAAGGTGATCGAAGCAATTTGCCGTCACGTCCAGATCAAATCAATCGGTGGCATTTTTTTATGTCGAGTGTAATGAGACGAACGTAACGCTTTCCCAATGGTAAGAGACAACGCCTGTCCATCACCATTGTAGTAGAACCCGGAATTTTGAGTAACAAAACTAAGTCCAGGGTATCGTTGCTTTGGAGCTCATTACTTTGAGACATTCGGTGGTAAGTCTCAATAGCTCTGTAATAGCTCACTCTCATATATTTACTTATCATTATATTTATGCCATATTATTTAACATTGTTAATGTTATTTTTGACATAAATTGGGATGTGACTTTGGTGTCATAAATGAAATACTTGTATTTGTAATTTCGCTACCTACAGTACTCTTCAAACTGAAATACAGTAGTGTTTACACACTACTGCTTGGCGGCAGAATCTTATCTATCTATCTTATACTGCGGTGGTGGTAGACGAGCTCCTGTTTACCATATATATCACGTGCTTATACGATAATCGTGCAAGAAATCGAATATTTAACAAGTTTTGGCAACTCACTCGGCTAATATTTTTACGATGTTTTTGAAGTGTCAAAAATTATTTCGACCTTTGACATTCACTTACACGTAGCATGTAGATTGGAATTCAAATTAGAATTAAAATGTTTATTCATGAAGCGTATTCCTTTGGTAATAATTATTGTAAAAACATATTTTGTCAAATTACGAAGGTTAACCATGCAGCAGCTGACAGAGAAACACTTACTTGGTGGTAGATCTCTTTAGCAGGATGGTAGGTAGGTACCAACGTGGTACCAGATATTCTGCCTCCAAGTAGTAGTGTGTTAACATTCCGGTTTGAAGTGTACTACAGCTAGCAACTTCAAAACGGTGTGGTTAAAACTGATCATGAAATGTCTCAAAGTAATGGGCGCCAAAGCAGTGATGCCCTGGACTTTGTTTTGTTACTCAAAGTTCTATGTATCGCTGCAATGGTCATGGGCAGGCGTTATCTGTTACCATCAGAAGAGCGTCTCGTTCGTTTCATTACTTTTATATAAATACATATATAAACCTTCCTCTTGAATCATTCTGTCTATTGATAGAAACAGCATTAAAATTCGTTGCGTAGTTTAAAAGATCTAAGCGTACAGACGGCGGGAAGCGATTTTGTTTTATACTATGTAGAGACTAGCGACCCGCCTCGGCTTCGCGCGGGTGCAATATGTATATATAAACAAATATGTACATATAAACCTTTCTCTTAAATCACTCTGTCTATTGATAGAAACCGCTTACATTGCAAACTCTGCGCTGGCTGAACCCTACGAGACAGATCAAAATAATGTACTACAGTATTGTACACCTTAAAAAGGTCTACAAAAAAGTCCGCGATGGTATATGTCTATCTGTTAGGGATACCCCACAATAACCGTTTTCTATCCTTTACTTCTTACGAGAAATAATGGCTTATTTACGAAGCGATTTTAAGCAATACTGGATTAATCCTTATCCAATTAAGTACCTTAAATACATTGTGCATTTAATATAGATCAATATGGCCCTTTACAGAATGTAATTTTAAAGAATATTTTTGAAGATATTACAGATTTAAAATGCAGGGGCATAGCGGCTGCGGCGGTACCGGTAGCTCTTTTAAGGGTAACCTCTAAAGAAACTATGTATGTCTGATGACTAATGAAAAAGCTGTGAACGTTGTATATACGTTACACGCTGTAGTACCTATATTTAGTATCAACATTGCACCCTTGCGAAGCCGGGCCAGGTCGCTAGTATTCTATAAACTGAAAACGGTCGTGTACTGAAAATCAATCGCTCGCAATCAACCACACTTGCAACCTAACCCGTCTCGTGTGAGTTGTCTACTTTTTTCATTACCTTCGCAGGTAGACAGTGGAACCGGTTAACTGCGACGAAAATTGGCCGCTCTGCGTCGAGCGCCATGTAAAATGATTTATTGATGTTATTCGTCTGTTAGGATGGTCTGCAGTATGTTTAAGACGCTTTGACGCATGTACATCGTACGTGAAAACAAAATATTACTTCTGTAATATCGATTAGTATGAAATAGACAACACTTGTTTTAGTAATTTGTTCTTAAGACTTGTGATACCTCAACTCGATACTCTTTTTTTTTATTAAAAACTAGCTGCGCCCCGCTGTGTTACCCGCTACATGTTTTCGGGATAAAAAGTAGCCTGTGTTATTCCAGGGTCTTAGCTACCTCCATACCAAATATCATCAAAAAAAAAAATAACCGTTCAGAACTTTTTGCGTAAAAGATCCATCCATCCTAACTTTCACATTTATAATATTAGTGGGATTTGTTAACATGAAATCTTTCCCTTGGTTAAACATCAAAACGTGACGTTAATGAAGCATCAAACGCAAACGCACTTGAGAGCCTGTTCCATTCCAGGCTAGATGTGCTTTACCATCTTCACCTTCACTTAACATCAGGTGAGCTGTGGTCAAACACCAAGCCTGTCAACACTAAAAAAAAAAAAAGAAAGTTATGTGTCAAAAGTATATATGTCTAGGTATATCTTATTCTTAGGTGGGCTATAATTGCTTTATTGATACTGTAGTAGCTTTTTAGCTATAAAAACCTAAGTTATATGTAAAAAGAAAGACAAAGATTTTATTTTGTAAGAAATACAAAGACAAAAACAAATAAACAGAGACAAACAGTTACAAAATAGGGGCTCACTTCAGCATAATACTGGTCACACTAAGCTGGTCTATATGTTTAAATGTTATATTTAACTGGTAACTTGTGTTATCAAATATTTATTTAGTTTTTGTGTTACGTTAATATTTTAGTCAATTTAATTGTATTTGCATTCTTATATGGGCCATGTAGCCTAAAATATACATTTTTTTAAGCGTACATATTTTCAACTATAATACCCCTCGACATTAGGCGAGTTGTAGTCAACTCCCAACTATAATAACTATGTTCTTCTTTAACACAGCCACGGAACAACGAATCGATGTTATTTTTGGCATGTATAAATTTAAGATCGACATATATAGGCTACTCGGTATCCGGGGAAACTAAACGGTTGAACCTTGAACTGCACAATTGAGTTCCCCCTACACTTTCTACAACCGGACGGCGAGACAGACGCGACCAAATCGTCAATATACACAGTGGATATTTCCCAATTACGCACAAAGCGTTTTGATTCCACATTTATATTCGCACAGCGAGATTGTGGATGTCTCAGCCGGAGACGGTGTTCCCTTTAAAGTACAATATCGGCGTCTTCAAATCTAGAGTAAATGAGTTTCTTCTAGGTAAGCGTGCTCCATCTTAGACCGCACTATTGCTTAACAACAGGGTGTGGTTAAACGCGAACCTATTTAAAAAAAAGTATATAAAGAAGAGCGAGCTGTAGTTTTTTTGTTGTCTTCTCTTCGTCGAGTCGATGTTCAATTTTTTTTTATTACCTAGTTTTCTCCCAGTACTTAGCCACTGCAACAGCGCGGGAGGTTTTTGTTGTAATCTCAAAGCTCATTGTTACGGACGTCCCAAAAATTAGATTGAGCTTTCGTCGAACCCACATCGTTCGTCGAGTAAATCAACCGCGCTAATCACTATCGCTACAAAACACACAGTAATTTTTCAGTACCTACTTAATTAATTCAACTTAATTTTTATTCATCTCAAATAACACATTATTTATTGTTATATTCAGAAAAAGATTGTAAAATTTAAAAATTGCATACTGAAACACATAATAGGTACGTCTACAAGCTTCTACTATAAAGGTACCTACCTACCTATAAGTTTTTTTTAAATATTTTATGTAGATTTTTAGATGTTCAAAGAGGTGAAATAACATTGATAGGTGTACTTAACCTCACATTTTTACTAAATATGCGGTTAGAAAATACATATAATTAAATGAAAATGACTTGAAAATGTTAATTATTATAAAGTTATACAATTAATGTTTATTTATGTGTGTTATGTTATTGTTGCTGGTTTGTTTTTGTTTCTGTGGTTTTGTTACAAAATAAAATATTTTTCTTTTTCTTTCTTTATTTAATATGTGTTTTACAATGTTATTACAAGTACATTAGTATTTTTGTTAAGCTTAAACTGTATTTCACGTCATCTAGTACATACATACATGAACATGAACAATCGTATATAACGTATGTCAAAGATACCGGTGGTAAAGTCTTCTTGGACAATGAAACAAAATAAGTTTCATTTCGAGGGAGATAATTAAAAAAAAAAGACTCGTATCGTAGTCATAAAGCGACGGTAACGGATCCCTCGAGATAAAAACCTAATTGTATAGAACTGTCGGTACATATCCTCTTTACAATATAACTTATTTAACTGTAGAGCTGGTGGGGGAGCCACAAACGTATTTACTGAATATAACTCACGGCAACTGGTGGAATTTTTAACGTTGTTTCATTTGGCCGCTTGTTGGGATAAGTTGGCAGCGGTGTATAGAGCACATTCGCAGGTAGGCAGTAGGACAAAGCGGATAATAATAGCGCTAGCGTGCATCTGCCTGTGTACTGTCACGGTGTAATAATAATTGTGATCTGTCGAGTAGACTTGGTGATCGATATAACTCACGAGCAGACTGGCATCATTATCATACATTGGCAACTCCTTAAGAATTAAAATATTTATGCATCCATATATATAAAGATACATTTATTTGCATAAACATGAGTAGTTACATAGTATAGTTATATAGTACAAAAGCTTCATCATGCTTTTGCCTCAATGGGCGTACAAATGATGTCACAGCTTATTTTTTTTGCAATTTAATTTAAATTACGTAATTGAATGTCAAAAAAAATATAGCAAATTTAATCAATAGAATAAATTAAATAATAATATCGTATCGTATTACACACAGCGCCATCTGACCCCAAACTAAGCAAAGCTTGTACTATGGAAGTCAGATAACGGATAGATTACTTAAATACTTTTTTTTTTGTAAATACATACAGAATACCCAGACACAGAACAAACATTTGTTAATACCACAAAATGCTTATCCTGGGTGGGAATCGAACACATATTCTTCATCTGTTTTTGGCATCGCACTTAGTGCATTTACCAGTATCTCTATGTTTTCATGTATTTAAAGATAAGTCTCGTAAAATAAATCTAAGTCACAGTCAAAGTCACATTAAGTCCAATTTTATCTAAATCCGTCTAGCCATTTAAGTGTGAATAAGTAACTTACATAAGCTAGAGGTGTCTATTGAGAAGCATCCAAGAGGCTCATCTGCGACGACTTCATTGTTCAAGCTAAGTTACAAAGCCTAGAACGTCGTCGGAAAGTTGCTAGTTTATCGGATTTATTTCGGGGAATGTGCTTCAGAACTACTGGTATGATTCCCCCATGCCCATTTTTCTATCAGACAACCAGAAGCTCGAAAAAGCGACATCGTTTCATGGTCGACGTTCCAAAAACTCAAACGAATGATTTGATTCCACTAGTGGCGTAGTGTACCCTGTATCAAAATTAGTTGGGGCCCCAAATGAAAAGATGTAAAGATTTCGCACAAGAAACAAAAATGCTTGCATCAAATTAAATATTTATTGTTATATGGACAGTTGATCGTATCACAGTTTTTTTTCATGGTTTTTCCAGGGAGGCACGCGATTGAGTGACATTGTGGATAACATTTTACAAATTTTTGCTTACAAACGTTAGGGACCTCTGTAGCCCGGGGGCCCGTATCATCGATACGGCTGTATGGCGGTAGCTACGCCCCTGGATTCCACGTTCACTGTGCGGACTACTAGACAGTGGAATGCACTGCTTAAGTAGGTGTTCCTCGATGGATATAATCTGGGTCTCTTGAAGTCGACAATGAATATGTATCTTCTAGGCAAGCGTGCTCTATCTTAGACCGCATCATCACTTAACATCAGATGAGATGGCAGTTAAACGTAAGCCTATTTATCATTTTAAAAAAACACAAACCACACGCAACCCTTTATACCTAACATTTGTGTACACGATAAAGCTAAAGAGATAATGTGACCTCACAAACGAGTTGACTGTAAATGGTTTCATGGTCAATTTATATGCAGTGGAAATGGGCGCGAGCGGAATTCCAGCAAAATCTTTCTTAGAATTAACTAAAAGACTGCAAAGGACATCTACAAATTAATTATTTTGCAGAAAAGCAAAGCCATCCAAAGCATGGCAGGCGGGATGGCGGTCAAACGCAAGCCTATCTATAATACAAAAAACGCAGCGTTATTTTTTTTTTAAATCTGACCGTTTAAATGTTTGACCGTAGCTCACCTGATATTAAGTGACGGTGTGGTCTAAAATGAGGAATATGATCATAAATGAATATATACGAGGTTCCTCGGTACGGTAATATTAAACCGAATGGAGGACTTACTATGAGATCAAATCTGAAAGAATCCAATGTTCCGTAGAAAAATGCTCATCACGTTCGACGAAATGTTTAGAACATTTGATTTTTGTCACGATTTCAGAGTTGATCTCTTAATTATTTTGTACTAATCTGAATTGATATTAAAATTGCAAATCGACTCCATTTGGGATAAAAAACAAGATCATCCATCACGTTTATTTTTTAATAAGAATAACTTATCTTTGATGATGATGATGATGATAATGGTAGATTTCCTTAGCAGAATGTCGTCTAGGTAGGTACCACCGTAGTACCAGATATTCTGCTGCCATGCAGTAGTGTGTAAACATTACTGTATTCCGGTTTTAAGGGTAGCGAAATTGCAGGGCTTTTGAGACTAACCATCGAATGTCTCAAAGTAATGAGCGCCAAAGCAGCGACGCCCTGGGTTTTGTTTTACAACACAAAGTTCTGTGTATCGCTGCAATAGTCATGGGGACAGACGTAATCTCTTACCATCAGGAGAGCGTCTTGCTCGTCACATTACTATTACATTAAAAAAAAATTGTAGAATTAAAAAAAAAACTTAATTTATGCTATGTACAGTAAATTTTTCTAAGGGTTCTCCGTGCTCTTGTTAGTCTAATAGGGGTACAGAATCATAATAAATCTATTGGCAATAGGTAATGACATATTAATAAATGTAGAGTTAAGAAACTTACAAGTTTCAGAATCCCTAGAAAGATATGTAAACTGCCGGTGAAGGAAAACATCGTGAGGAAACCGTAGCATGGTGGTAGGGTACTTTCTAGTACTCGGCTGGCTAGCAAACACACTCAAGTTGAAAATGGCATATCCTCACCTTTTTAAGGAGAGTGCGGGAACCGTAAGAAAACTTTTTTCATTGGTATTATCGATCCATAGTTTCACAAGGTCCAAAAGTAGGTCATCGTATAGTTCAGAACAATGAAGGTTATCCTTTACGATAGAAACTGACCAATCATAGGTATATTATAAATGTGAAAATTTTTGTGTCAAATTTTGATATGGATATTAGTATAAACCATGGATTTAAAATATCGGTCTTCATTTTTTTTTATCTCGCGCAAAGTTAATTATAAATAAAATATTAAGAAACAATAAGCGACCAGTGTGGTGACCCTCGCTCCGGCTCGTACTCGGTGCAAAGGCTGGTTGCTATCCAGCGCGGTAATGCTGCCAGCCTCATGGGTTCCTTTGCGCCAGGTTCAGTCAGTAATTAATTTAGACTGATGGTTTATTTTAATTTTGATTTGATTTTATTAGTTTGTCCGAAGTATTTTAGTGTATGTGTGAATTGACAGTAATTTTGTAATTATTATTATTTATTTAATAAAACATTACATTTTTTTTAAATTTAGACCCAAACAAGAAAATTTATGGATCAGAGCTAATAAATCATCAAACAGCTGGACAGATTTTTTGTGACCTACCAAGCACAAAAACTAAATCAAAATAGATTTAGCCGTTTTACACAGATATACACGTTAAATTTATAACACCCCACTTTTAAAAACCATTACCTACAGCGTGAAAAAGTAACATACATATATGCTATCTGTTAAGTCCATCCAAAGTAAAAATCCAAAGCTTTGCTTAGTGTGGGGTCAGAGGGCAATGTGTGTAACGTCCTACGATTTTTATTTTATTAATTTATCGTGTCTTTATACAAATCATTTTAAAAAGAGTTCCGTTACTAATCTAGCGAAAAGAAAAATTTTAACGTCAAATCAACTAACTATTAATTTATTATTCGCTTGATACAAATCTCCACGACTGCATTGAATAATATTTAAAAAACAAGTATTTAATTATCCTATCAGTTATCTTACTCTATATAAGCTTTACTTAGTTTGGGGTCGGATGGCGCTGTGTCCTAATGCCCTACGATATTTATTTATTTCAATTTTGAAATACTTAAAGTAAATGCACGAGCTACTTGCCTACCACAAATTAGTAAACATAGGATCGATTGTTCACAAGATATCATGATACAAATATATCGAAAATCATATAAAAACGAATCCCAGTTTCCCTTGGTCACGCCTTAACTTGAGCATGACCTTACCGATAATACTCTGTAGAAGGTTCTGAATAATGAAGAAAATTTAAAAAATTCTGAAAACGGTAACGATTATTTTAGCTTTAGACAGCCCCGTTGGCTCATAAATAAATATCACAGGACATTACACACAGCGCCATCTGACCCCAAACTAAGCAGAGCTTGTGTGATGGAAGTCAGATAACTGATAGAATACATATATACTTTTTTTTTTTGTAAATGCATACTTATAATACATACAGAACACCCAGACACAGGACAAACATTTGTTGATACATAAAATATAAAATAAAATGTTTGTCCTGAGCGGGAATCGAACCCACGACCTTAGCTCTTAAGGCAGATTTGCTACCAATGAGCCAACAGGGCTGTCTCTATTCAATTTACCGCTAGTCAATTTACATTTAGGTAGGTATGAAATATGCATAAGTTAATTGTAGGTTATATATGGCATAGTTTATCAAGCAGAGATTTTAGCACAAGAGTATAAAAATGATATGTGGCTGAGTGATTCAGAAGCGACCTTATCAATTGATTACAGGGTTACTGTACGTGCGCAGTTCACACGTGTTTTAAGGTACAAGAGGCGCCACCTAGCGGCGGTACACCCACGGATTTATTCGAGACGAGATTTGTGACAAAAGTCAAAAGGAAAACTTAGGACGCTCATAACACTAACTCAGAACTAAAACGTTAAAATGAACATGATTTTTTTGTAGCGATGATTGATGAGCTCAGTGGTTAGCGCGGTAGGTTCGCATGCCGAAGGGCGTGGGCTCAAACCCCAACAATGAGCTTGAGCTGCCGGTGAAGGAAAACAACGTGAGGAAACCATAGCATGGTGGTAGGGTGCTTTCTAGTACTTGGCTGGCTAGCTACCAAGTTGAAAATCGGCCGCCAAGCATCAAACGGTGTGCTCCGGCAGCCTCACTTGAGAGCTAGTTCCATTCCAGGCTAGATGTGCTTTACAATCTTCGACCACGACTTCACTTAACATCAGGTGAGCTGTAGTGAAACACCTAGCCCGTCAACAATAAAAAAAAAAAAAAAAATGATTGCGATCCACGTCATGACGTGATATTGACTCAGATTCAGATACGTACGTAATATTAAAATTGTAATACAATAAAATACGCACGCAATATACGTAACATTTATTTTAAATATATAAATAAATAACAATTTTTTATTTAACAAACAAACATTAATTTCATTACAAACAATACATTTTAATATAAATACAATAGGTACCTACAGTTTAATAATTTTACATAATTATTTATTTAGAGTAAATGATATGCCATTATACATCGGGCCCCAAACTAGGCTTAGCCTGTATCTTGGTGACCCAATATAATCGGAAAACTTGCAGCTAGTTGAACAAAGTGTAGCTAAAAATGTAAGTTACTAGCGGCCCGTCCAGGCTTCGCACGGGTGTACATTTATTTTTTGATTAAATTCTAGCCCGACTACCACGAAAAAGGTGTGAATTTTTTGGGTTAATATAATAGTCTATGTATATATATATATATATACCGGACACGTTGACCAAACATCGTCACGATACAACAGGACTGGTTTTAAATGACAATGCAGGACACGTGCGAAACCGGAAAGTGTTAGAAGTTCACTCGTTACGTTAGTTTACTACATAGATAGAAGTAGAATGCACTGAAAGCAAAACCATGATAAAGACTTAGTTAACGACTTCACAAAATATTTACGTTTTTATGAGAAAAAACGGAACCCTTATAGGATCACTATGTTGTCCGTCTGTCAAGACCTTTTATCTTAGGAACGCGTGGAGCTATCGGGATGAAATCAAAACTATAAACGGAGATCTGTAGTCCCTTGTGGCTGTGAAAAAATTAAAGTTCTCAGTTATCGTAAAAAAATGTTACAGCTGTTTATGTCGCAAAAAACTGCACATTTCGACACTCACGATGGAAGCAAAACGTATACGGTACTTTCCGTTGACCTAGAACTATGAAATTTGGCAATAAACATTGTCTTATAGTACACATAAAGGAAACAATCTAAAAACTGTACATTTGGAATTGAAAAAAAGGGGTTGACATTTTTAGTCCACATTTTAAAGTGGGTTAACCGTATCATGTGGTGTATCATATGAAATACCTTCATTAGCACAAGCTAAAACGGGGTTTTAATTAATATTTTTACGATGTGTAATATTCAGTTTATGAAGAAAAAAGTAAAAATAAATAATAATAATAAATAAATATCGTAGGACTATACACACAGCGCCATCTGGCCCCAAACTAAGCAGAGCTTGTGTGATGGAAGTCGGGTAACTGATAGAATACGTATATACTTTTTTTTTGTAAATACATACAGAACACCCAGACACAGAACAGACATTTGTTTATTCACAAAATGTTTGCCCTGAGTGGGAATCGAACTCACACCCTACAGCCTAAAAAATAATAATAAATTCCCTCTTTCATCAATGACTTTTTTTTAGGTTTTAACAACTTAGTTCTTGGTTTCGTAGGTTTTTTTAATGGTTTACAGGCTAGGTGTTTGATCACAACTCACCTGATGTTAAGTGAAAGTGTGGTCGAAGATGGTAAAGCACACCTAGCCTGGAATGGAACTGGCTCTCAAGTGAGGCTGCTGGAACACACCGTTAGGTGCTTGGCGGCAGATTTTCAACTTGAGCGTGGTAGCTAGCCAGCCGAGTACTAAAGTACCCTACCACCATGCTATGGTTTCCTCACGAAGTTTTCCTTCACCGGCAGCTCAAGCTCATTGTGGGGTTTGAACCCACGCCCTTCAGTATGCGAACCTACCGCGCTAACCACTGAGCTATCATTGCTACAAATGCTAGATTTCCGAGATAAAAAAGCTATGCTAAGTATATGAAAAGCTCGAATAAAACTTCAACACTCGATTTCCGCACTATTATCATACCTACTACATTGTACGGAATCCTCAGTGGGTGAGTGAAACACGTACTTATCCGTGTTTTAAAAAAATATCGGTCAGCAAGTAGAGTATCCGTCTAATAGTAAGGAAACCGACGCCGACTACGATTACCTGTAACATGAGTTATGTTGTAAAATCGCAAAATAAGCACACGCTGAAGGGCGTGGGTTCAAATTCCAACATGAGCTTCTACTGTCTACTACTACTGTTAATCTACTGTCAAGCAACTCCAGGAGTATTCCAGCAGCCTCATTGTAAGCAGGTTCCAGGTTAAGTGTGTACACCATCTTCGACTACACAGACAGTTAACAAACTTAAGAGTGTTAACCATAAATCAAAGCCTTATCTCAAAATTCCAAACCAGGATTTTTTAAAGTGTAGCATCTTTTTTGATTGATTTAAAAAAAAAAATTTTTAGGACACATGTATGTACTAGCTGCGCCCCGCTGTGTTACCCGCTACATGTTTTTTGGATAAAAAGTAGCCTATGTGTCAATCCAGGGTCTCGGCTACCTCCATACCATACTTTCTTGGTGGTAGATCTCATTAGCACGAGGTCGTATAGGTAGGTACCACCGCAGTACCAGTTATTCTGCCGCTAAGCAGTAGTGTGTAAACATTACTGTGTTCCGATTTGAAGGGTACTGCAGCTAGCGAAATTACTGGGCTGTTGAGACTAAACATCGAAAGTCTCAAAGTAATGAGCACCAAAGCAATGATGCCCTGGACTTTATTTTGTTACTCAAAGTTCTGTGTATCGCTGCAATAGTCATGGACAGGCGTTATCTCTTACCATCAGGAGAACGTCTCGTTAGTCTCATTACATTTTACATTTGAAAAAAAAAACAAATTTCATCCAAATCCGTTCAGTAGATTTTGCGTGAAAGTGTAACAAACATCCTTCCATACTCACAAACTTATATAATATGTGAGTTTCTTTATTCCACCATAACTTCTAAATACCTAAACAAATTTAGATGTACAGGGTATCATTAGAATCCTTTCATCATGTCGAGTGACATTAGCTATGCATATACGAAAAAAAAATTTTTCAAATGTGAACGACTTTTTTTTAATTTCGTTTTGGCATGTCAATGACATATTTTTATAATTTTGGGAATTACATACAGCTTTATATCATCAGCCATCAATTTTCCAAGTTCGTCCATCAAATGAATTTCTTCTCTGAGCAATAGTCGTTTAAAAATATCGTAGTGAGATTAAACAACACTTAGAATGTAGAAAATCGATAATAACCTCGCAGCCGTTATCTTATCTCTACATTTGGAGTTCTCAGAAACCGGACTTATCTACAGGCTTTGCCTTTGCTCCTTATCGATAGCTCAATTGAAAACACGATTACTCCGATGAACCAACTTAAAATAGCACACGAACTATTTTTCTTTTCGAAATACTAAAAAGCAATTCGGTATGTAAAGAATAAAATAACTTTACTGATTCCAAAACCATTTCGAAATACATAGTACATTTCTGTACAATATTTTTACGTTGACAACTATGTAAACTATGAGGTGGGGTTTATTTTAATAAAAAACATAAATCAAACTTTACTTTCAATTGATGTCTCATGACGTCACCTCGTCGGGCAACTTTCATAGACTAAAAAAGCAAAGGCAAACAAAAAAAAATTGTCAATGTCAAGTCAACGGCGGTCATAATAATCTCTTCAATACACGTACGTAGAGTTGTTTTTCGCTTTATTGATACCAATATCTGGATTATTTTACTTTAAACGTTATTTGGACTCTGGCATCGCTTTTATGACATAAGATTTGTTTACTTCATGTCATGAATTGTAAAAACCGAAGACGTGACAGAATGGCTTTACAGCTTTAGCCTGCCCGATGGGGCAAATTAAAAAAAACTTGTCAGTTCCGTTGTCAATGTTAATCAAATGTGTCAAATATTTTGTATACTGTTTTGTTTTATATGGCAAAGGCATATTCTACATATTCAGCCGACTTTTACGTCAAACATGTACAAAATATACATTTTTCTTTCGCTTAACAGTCGTCATTTTGTTATTCACCTTTTATTAATTTTTTTTTTGCACCAACCTAATATGTGTTTGTGTTTCTTTCCATCCAAAGGTTGTTTGGAAGAAATCGCTTAAGGCGATAAGACCGCCGTTATAAGCCATATATTTGTTGTTTTGTTATATTTTTGTAGCGATGATAGCCGAGTGGTTAGCACGGTAGGTTCGCATGCCAATGGGCGTGGGTTCAAACCCCAACAATGAGCTTGAGCTGCCGGTGAAGGAAAACATCGCGAGGAAACCATAGCATGGTGGTAGGGTACTTTCTAGGACTCGGCTGGCTAGCTATAACCCTCAAGTTGAAAATCTGCCGCCAAGCATCTAACGGTGTGTTCCGGCAGCCTCACTTAAGAGCCAGTTCCATTCCAGGCTAGGTGTGCTTTACCATCTTCGACCACACCATCACTTATCATCAGGTGAACTGTGGTCAAACACCTAGCGTGTTAAAAAATCTATTTATAACATTAAAAAAAATCAAAAAAAAAAATCACTGCCAGAACACACCGTTAGATCTAATGCGGTAGATTTTCAACTTGAGGGTGGTAGCTAGCCAGCCCAGTACTAGAAAGTACGCTACCACCATGCTATGGTTTCCTCACGATGGTTTCCTTCATTGGCAACTCAAGTTCATTGTAAGGATATGAACCCACGCCCTTCGGCGTGTGAACCAACCCCGCTAACCACTGAGCTATCATAGCTACAATATGTAAATCTCGCAAATTGATACGCTAGCCTCTCGGTAATCTAGTTCAATTTATAGCCATTATATCAAACCAATTAATCACAATCCTTAGTTGACAGATCTAGTTTTACTAAAAATGCTCTATCTGTCATTTTCATTGCAATGTAATAGTAAGAGACTGCGACATTTTGTAGCAAGTTTATATTTTTGAAATCGGTCCAGTAGTTTTTAAGTTTAAAGTACATAATACAAAAATACAAATCTTTTCTCTTTATAATATTAGCATATATAATCAAATTACTAACACCAAGAAAGGAAGTGAATGTTACATCAACACAGAACTCTGAGATTATTTAAGTTATAGTTTAGTTCAAATAACTATACAATTATATATTATATATTTTTCGATGAAGTGTAATTGAAGCTAACTTCAGTGGTGAGTAATCATGTCGAGTGGTCGTCCTATCGGCGCGCGGCGCGCGGAGGGCACGCCATGCGCGCGCGCACTCGACAAGATGGCGTCGCGGCCATTTCCCGGAAACACGGCCCGAGGTCGGGCACCGCTCCGCAACGCGTGGCTGCTGAACTCATGCGCTGCGCTTGGATGCAGTTACCAAGCTTGCTACAAGTGTTGCTGTTTTAGGAATTTACACAAAATATATTTGGTTGCTCTTAGCTATATTTTTTCCCAGTAAAATATAACAACATTTTAATTTCAAATAAATATTGTAGGGTAATTCACACAGTGCCATCTAGCCTCAAACTAAGCAAGGCTACTATTTTTTTAAAGCAAACTATTTTTTTGAGGAAACGATTCCACCTAATGCATGCGCGCGAAAGGAAAACTAAAACCGTACCTACAGTTTTATATTGACATTATTTTCTTTTATTTATTTATTTTATTTTATTTTATTGATATTAGGGAAATTAACAGCTAGTTATTGTTTGGTTACCTAAAAAAATATATAAGGCCAATTAAAAATTTCCACAAACAATTCAATATACATAATTATATGTGTACGGTACGTAGATGCACTCATACTCTTACTGTTTGAAGAACGCGTCAACAATTAACCGCCTAAGCTGCGCGACAGACGTATTAAACAAATCAATGCAATTTTATGCATATTGACAATATTTTTATGTTGACATATTTTATACTAGCTGCGCCCCGCGGTGTTACCCGCTACATGACTTGGAGATCAAAAAGTAGCATATGTGTTAACCCAGGGTCACGGCTACCTCCATACCCAATTTCATCCAAATCCGTGCAGTAGTTTTTGCGTGAAAGAACAAGCATCCAAACTTTCACATAATTTATAATATTAGTAGAATTGGCATTCATGTCTTTTTACTGGCATGTAATCAGTGTTTTGTCGTCGTTTGCATCTGTTTGTTTATCTGCTAACTTCTTCAAAACAATCCTGTCTAACCCTGAAGCGCATTGTAAAATATTTTACAAGCAGCTATTTGCATTCCAGACTGCTCAATTGTGGAATGTATTACCTGTTCCAACGTGCTCCTTTGCTGGCTATGTTTAAAAAAACAAATTAGAATATTTTATCTGTAAAAAGTTGATTACGTTGATGTCAACGTATTTTTAATTTGATTTCATTTCCATCTTGGATTCTGTCGTAATGTCAGTTCGGATACTGTTTGCGAGTCCACCGCCATCCGCCATCTTGCCTAACCCAAGCAATTTACCATCGAGGCGACGCGACGTGTAAAAGCTTATGCTAATCGCGTTTTTAATGCCTTCGCGATTGATGCTTCTAAAGCGACGGCTGGCTCACAATCACGCTGGGAACGGCAAACTAATTAGCACATTGTTTACTACTCAATAAAGGTTAAGTTGGTTAACTAATTAAAATGTGTTTTTTATGCAATAAGACGAACGAAATGTTCTCCTGGCAGTAATAGAAAAGGCTTGTCCATGACTGTTGCAGCGATGGTCAAAACTGTCGAGTAACAATAAATTACAGGAACTTGTATTGAATAAATGCTATTACACAATTAGTATTTTTTTAAATGAACTACATATTTTGAATGTCATGTTTTAATTAGGTCCCTCTCTATTTTTACTCACGACGGAACGGAGACGGTATATGCGTTTGATGTGAGAGGATGTTTGTTTGTGCAAATACAGGTTGCCATTTTTCTCCAAAACTACTAGTCCGATTTTGATGCAGTTTTCAGCTATAGGTTCGGGTTTGATTGGGGCATTTTCTTAGATAGGTGTTATGGTGACAATTAACCAGGGGTCGCTGCAGCAAATATTCTTTGTGCAAATCCATGTTGCCATTTTCTCTAAAACTACTAGTCCGATTTTGATGCAGTTTTCAGTTATGGGTTTGGGTTTCATTGGTGTGTTATCTTAAATAGTAGGTGACAACTACTTTTTAACCGTTGTGAGTTTTTTCGAAATTTTTAGTTTTGTTTTTATTAATATTTCTGTATTGTATTTTATTTTTTACCTTCTTTTTTTTATATTTTTTTTGTTTTTATTTAAAATAGTTTTCAAATGTTTGTTTCCACTGTGCTACTCAACACTTGTTCGCCTAACCAGCACGACGTGATTCAGCTGCATGCAAATGACTCCTAGAACATATTTTGTATAAAATATGTTCTAATAGTCTAAGTTCAGGAGATCGCTGCTTTGACGCTCCATTACTTTGAGACCGTCGACGGCGAGTTTCATTTAACCCTGTAATTTCGCTTCAAACCGGAACACAGTAATTTTCACGCACTACTGCTTTGCGAAAGAATAATTGCACGCATATAGAAATGTTTCGGTATATAAAAAGTTCTTCTATTATGTTTGAAAATAGCACGAAACCCACACAAATTACAGCATAAAACAAAAATATAGCGGTTATGAAAATTCATGCGTGGCCATATTTTTTGAGGATTTTCCATTATTCTTGTAAAGTAAAAGAACTTAACCTACTTCTATCTCTTCTTAGAAATCCTAAAAAAGTAAAAGATTTCTTCTCTTCTCGCTATGTTTTCGTGATAGTCTTTTAGCAGGTCTTTAAAAACACATTTTTAACCCCTGACACAGACAAAGGTATAATGCAAGTTGAAGGTTTATTTTTTGAACCGATTTTTAGTTAGTTTTCCTTTGTTTGAAAGGTGACTTGATCAATTGTTTTGAACTGACTAAATAAAGAAAATATGTTCAGTCGTTTAAAGATTAATTGTTTTTTTTTCTGGACGTGAGCATTTTCCACAGGTCTGATCGAGTTAAAATTTGGAACAATTTAAAAACAAATTATAATAAATTCCAAAGCGGCATAATTCGATCAACTGCAACAAAAATTCAAAAGCAGAGCCGTGGTACCTACACAAATATAACTTAATCAATTCATTGAATCTATTAATACATCATAATATGAGATTGATTTCGTCAAAGTTATTTTTATCGATCACAAAAAAAGTCACTAATAAAACAAGTCATGAAGAACAATCACGTAGATTGTTCGGCCGTTTTGTACAGTCCCTGTTTTGTAATTCTATTCTAGGTACGTACAATTCGTAGGAATATACGTCATGCTCTTTGCTTTTAGAAGTTCACATTGTACGTACACAAAGAAGTGCAAATGTGTGAGCGAGACAGATGAATCATGACTATCCCTTAAGTGCCCGCATTGCGTGTCTTGTCTTTGTTAAGAATAGCCACAGTACACCCATTTCTAATGAAAATCTATGACCAATGCCTTTGGTGGAGTAATTTTTGTATTTAAGGTGGTACGATTTCCATACAAATAAATTTTTGCAATTTATGGACAAATGGAGCATAGTTTTACAGTGAAATCACAGCTACTGGCATTTACTTTGGTCTTTATTTGCGGTAAATCACATAAGAACAAGAAATTCAAACCAATGGGTAACAATTTTTTTTTTGTTTTCCAAAGCGCCTTACGAGTTCTTCAAATTTCAATTTAGGAAAGTTATTATCTATTCCATCCAAGACTCATTCAAAGGAGGATTAAAAACGAAAGGAAACATCGTTGTACAATGTATACATCGTTGTACAATGTATACCTACTAAAAATTTACAAATTTTTTTTTTTAGTTGACCTACTAGATGTTTGATCACAGCTCACCTGATGTTAAGTGAAGGTGTGGTCGAGGATGGTAAAGCACAACTAGCCTGGAATGGAACTGGCTCTCAAGTGAGGCTGCCGCAACACACCGTTAGGTGCGTTAGGTTTGGCGGCAGATTTTCAACTTGAGGGTGGTAGATAGCCAGCCGAGTACTAGAAAGTACCCTACCACCATGCTAAGTTCTCTTTCACCGGCAGCTCAAGCTCATTGTTGGGGTTTGAACCCACGCCCTTCGGCATGCCAACCTACCGCGCTAACCACTGAGCTATCAGGAATATATTTGTATCCTTTCAGTATTGGTTACGAAGTGATGAATGAATATCTGTTTACAAAGAGTTGCTGCATATTGTGATATCTGATTCATTGGAAGCGGTCGCTCCGCGAAGCCATGCACTTTGTTAACGACGAACGTTGAGTCACCGGGATTTCAATGGATGATTACAGATTCCGCCACGGTGACTTCATCTATTTATATTGCTTTTTTCTTCACGCTTTCTGTGAACCAAATTTGAACAACGGAAAATTCGAAAGTATTTTTTTTAATGTTTGGCCTCAGTTCACCTGATGTTAAGTGACGGTGTGGTCAAAGATGGTAAAGCACACCTAGCCTGGAATGGAACTGGCTCTCAAGTGAGGCTACCGGAACACACGTTAGATGATTGATAGAATTATTTCTAGAGCGGTTTCAACATAAATTACGCTCTCCTGGAAACCTCGGTTTGTGACATGTCTTCATGTACGTAGGGACCGCCGATATTATATTTCTATGATCATTGCAGCGGTAACCGGAACTTTGAGTATCAATGAGAAGTTTGAAACTTGATATTTTTACTTGCATTCAATTCCTACCTATTTGTATTCCCATCAGAATACGTTAAATCGTTACAGCGAGGTGTGAAAAACACTGGCCGTAGATATTGTAGTCAAAATAGACATCCAAATATGGGTGTCTATCAGTAATTGTGTGTACACAAACGCCAGATTAATTTACGTCGCGATAACAAGGTTAATGGGGAAATCTATAAAAATTTTGCGCCAAGTGGCTCTTTGTTTCAATAAAATCGTTTACGATCGACATTTTAAAATTTTAACTCATCATACTTTTTTATGTCGAAGTAATGACACTTTCCTGATGGTGAGAGATGACGCATTTCCATGACTAATGCAGCGATACACAGTACTTTGGGTAACAAAACAAAGTCAAGGGTTTCGCTGCTTTGGCGTTTATTACTTTGAGATATTTGATGATAACTCTCAAAAGCCCTGTAATTTCGCTAGTACACTTCAAACCTAAGCACAGAACTGTTTACACACTACTGCTTGGTGGCAGAATATATGATACTGCGGTGGTATCTACCTAGACGACCTCCTGCTAAGATCTACCACCTACCTACTAGTATGTACAATTGTACAAATGTTCTTCACATCAAAGCTATACTATGGAAACTAGACAACTAATTGAATAAATCCTAGGTAGGTATGTATACTTTTTTATGTACATAAATGCTTTTAATATATAGACAGAACAAACATCGATATTCCCAATGTTTTGTAATCATGATGCAATCATACGTGCTCAGCACTAATAGTACGAGTATAATAATGGAGAAAACACGCAAATAAAACTTACTAGAAAGTGCTGTTCACTTGTTTAAGTAAAAGTTCACTTGGTGGTAGATTTCCTTAGGAGGGCATCAAGGTAACTGCCAAGCTGTAGTGTGTAAACATTACTGTGTTCCGGTTTGAAGGGTACTGCAGCTAGCGAAATTTTTTTTTTTTTTTTATGGTTGATAGGCTAGTTGTTTGACCACAGCTCATCTGATGTTAAGTGAAGGTGTGGTCGAAGATGGTAAAGCACACCTAGCCTGGAATGGAACTGGCTCTCAACTCAAATTACTGGGCTGTTGAGACAAACCATAAAAAGTCTTAAAGTAATGAGCACCAAAGCAGCGATAAATAATAAATAAATATCGTATGACTGTACAGACAGCGCCATCTGGCCCCAAACTAAGCAGAGCTTGTGTGATGGAAGTCAGATTACTGATAGAATACATAAATACTTTTTTTTTGTAAATTCATACTTACAATAAATACAGAACAAACATTTGTTTGTTCACAAAATGTTTGCCCTGAGTGGGAATCGAACCCACGCCCTACAGCTCTCAAGGCAGATATACTGCTAATGAGCCAACGTGGCTGTCACCATCGCTGCAATGATCATGGACATGAGTTATTTCTGACCATCAGGAGAGCGACTCGTTCGTATAAATACTTTTCACATTAAAAAAAGAAAAAAACCCTGTTCCGTAATATAAATGGAAAATTGAATATTATTTTCAGAATGAAACAGGTGAGGTTTCGCTTCGTTTCTTTCTTCACCCACTGAATGCCGTAGTTCAAACATAAAGGGCAAACTGCGGAGGTGTGTAGCAAAATAATAATTCATGTTTTTCGTGTTCATTTTTTCTCGTTCATCATTTGATTCTCTAAACTTTATTGTTATGTTTAACATGTCAAGTGTATGACTACAGTTCAACTGATGTTAAATGACGGCGTGGTCGCAGATTGTAAATAGACCTAGCTTGGAGTGGAACTGGCTGTAATTCTAGAGAATAAATATTTTAAAAAAAAATTAGACGACCGGGAAGTTCTCCTGATGGTAAGAGATAAACGCCTGTCTATGACCATTACAGCGATACACATAACTACAAAACAAAGTCCAGGGTACGCCGCTTTGGCGTTCTGGATATTGGTTGGTTAGTCTCAACAGCCCTATAATTTCGCTAGCTGCAGTACCCTTCAAACCGGAACAAAGTAATGTTTTAAACACTACTGCTCGACGGCAGAATATCTGGTACTGCGGTAATACCTAGACGACCTCCTGCAAAGAAGATCTACCATCAAGTCTGGATGTCATGTAATTAGAGTATGACTTGTAACTTTGGTGTTATCATTAAAATATTTAGGTATACTGGCCTGCAGACTTCATTAAAGAGGTAGCAACTAATGACTAATCATATTAGAATCGTTAGAAGAAACAAAATGGTGCGATACGTGCCGTATTTATCACGCCAATGTCGGGAGCCCGCTGATAAGGCGCGGAGTTATCTCGAGTCATCTCCATCGTTGATCGACCGCTACGTTTATGTGTATGTTTGTATATAACAATATTCATTATGTTTACATACTAGTGGGCCCAGTACACGTTGTCCTGCCCGATTGCAACGCCATCTACCCGGTCCACAAGAAAATTAAAAGAGTCCAACCCAATATAATTCTTTCAATGATTTTATGAATATGAAACTGGCTGAATCTTCATGGAACTAACCATCAATAAATTGTAAACTTCTTTTAAAATAGGAACTATTATAATTATGTACATATTAAATTCATTATTTATACTAATTTTAATTTTTTGACATTTGTTTATTTTTTTGTATACATTTGACATTATTTAATATTTTGCCTGACATTCCAATATTAATTAGACATTTTATATCATTCACTGGATATTTTTGTTAATATTAGGCAGTGACATTTGTTAATTTGTTTTCTTTTAAATTTTATACAATTTTGCAAATGAAACTGTATTTTTGACGTGCCGAATGTAACATACATATTAAGAATAAAAAGTAAAAAATAAAAATATTCTCTTCTATTTAATTGAAAATCTAAACCATTTAGGGACTTACTTTTTTTTTTAAATTACATATATGAAGTAAAGGTGTTGTTGGGTGGGTGGGTGTCGGGTACATGAGATTGCAGGAAAAGAAACCTGTACAGTACTTAAGGCTTGCGACCTAGGTGTAGGTTTAAGGGCTTTTATATATTTGTACATATTAACGCTCATTGATCATGTTTCTATCTCTCCCCAACCAAAATTGATATGATCCTATTAACGCTGCTTTGTATACTCTTTCCAGCAATTAAATTTTAGCTGATGTTTGTCTTCTAGTAGATTATAGAGTGAACTTTGTGGCATTTTCGCGCCTGCTTTTACTGCTTATAAATTGACCATAAAAACAAATTTTTTAGTCAATAATTTAGTTGAACGATGTTACATTAAAGGTGTTAATTTAGGCATTTGTTAATCGATTTTTCTTTTCGAAAAGGGGAAGGTTAATTTTATTTGATGTTATATACCAGTATGTTCAGTGATTATTGCGACATTATGAGAAACAGTTTATCCTAAACAATTATTTTGGTTCAATATTTTTTTAATCAGCCCCGACAATTTTATTCAGACGCCTAAAGATTTTAAGTAATTGTTTTTTATAAGACAATTATTTGATATATATTAAAACTTAATAATGTATTTTCATGAGTAAATCAAGTTATTTATAAATATTAGCAAAAAAAAAAAATTTGACATAAAAATCCTTTGATCACGGAGACCAACTGTTCCAATGAAACAATTTAATATTACATAATTTTGTTAATCGTTTAAGTGAGTGTTTACAATGTTTTATAATCGGAAAATAATAATTATACATTCATACACAGATAAAAAAAATTATAAAAACATGTTCGTAGCGCCATTGGTGCTACGAGAGTGCTACGGCGCTACGAAGGTCATTGATCGATTCGAAAACCGTATAACAAAAAAGTATCGTTATTTTTTTACGTTTACTGCATTGAATCGAACGGCTTTAACTATGTATCTCATTTTTATGCGTGGAGCGCCAGTATAAGCTCTTATTGTTGAGATTATAGAGTCTAATATAGAGCACAATTTGGTTTTAATCGATTCGCTTTGTGAACGTTACAAGTATCGAGTAATAAATTAATGGGAGCATTGGAAAATCAATATACATATCAAATTTATTACTGTTTTAAAACATAATTTGAGAAAGCACGCCGTAATGAAAACATGAGAATATTGTATGTTCTGTGTCTAGGTGTTCTGTATGTATTATAAGTATGCAATTACAACAAAAAAAGTATATATGTAGTCTTTCAGTTATCTGACTTCCGTC
This sequence comes from Biston betularia, assembly GCA_905404145.2. Classification (NCBI taxonomy): domain Eukaryota; kingdom Metazoa; phylum Arthropoda; class Insecta; order Lepidoptera; family Geometridae; genus Biston; species Biston betularia. The sequence continues at coordinate 1,694,082 of FR989874.1, read as the reverse complement.
ACATAAGCTCTGCTTTGTTTGGGATCAGATAGCGCTGTGTGCCCTACGATATTTATTTATTTATTGAAAAACACTATGACTATGACTATGACTATGACTATGAAAATGTACATTCTAGTGTAGTTGGTACCTACTAATTTGACGACTTTTTTAAAGAAAACAGTAAAATTTAAACAACAGTTTGAATATGTTGACGTTTAGTTCGTCTCATTACATTTTTATTGTTTTGTAAATACTTTTGTAATTTTTGACATCCTATTAATAATTTTGTGATATTTATTTTGCTGCATACCTTTGACATTTGATTTATTTTTGTGTTCGTATAAATTTTGACATTCTGATTAATTAGCATGCTGCCATAAGTTTTAAAATTTGACATGTAATTTATCTGAAATATCTGTGAGGTAATTGTAACTGGGTGTATCCGTTTTTCCTCAATAAATAAATAAATTAAAAAAATATATATTTTTGTTTCTTTTCGCTGTCAGCGAGTAACACAGTAATGCGTGTTATACAATAAAATAAACAGTACAAAAAAATTGGAAAAAACAAAGAAATACTAGAATAATAATAAAGAGAGGCCTATGTCTATCAGTGGAATAAAGTAGGCTGACGATGATAATGATAACGCAAGAACAATGTTTTAGGAAAGATGTTTAATTTTTTACTAAATTTATTACAATATACAAAATAAATACAAGGTTAAACATCGTCGGAAACGTATTTTTCCGAATCTTCTTCTCCATTATATTCATTATTATCTGTATTTCTTTGCCTATTCAGCTTTCTAGCTAATTCTTTTGTATATTTCGAAGGATTGATTCCGAGTTTCTGCTCCATTTCCAAAACTTCAAGTTTCAGTTTATAATTCTGCAATTCCATAAACTCTAGCTGTAGCGCCATCTTCTTCTTTCCAATTCTCTCTTCGTTTAGATATTTTGCCTTATTTGGTCGATTTCTCTTCTTTGTAACCGGAGATGTATCTGCTTCTTCTAGATATACAACATTGGGGTTATGGTTATCGTCTTCCTGTTTAGTCGAATGAAGCAGAGTTGAGTCAAGGAAATTCTCATCTTCCTGTTTGGTCGGAAAAGGTTGCGTAACTTTTGGCATTGGCGGAACGGGAGCTGTAGATCTCTCAAGTATTTCAAAAACTAAGTCGTCTATTGGACTGTATTTCCTTTCTTTTTTCGTCTGGCCGGAACTTTTCTTCCCTAAAGCAACTCTTCTCATATTCTGCCAGTAAATATCTCTCATATATTTATAATCCTTGTCATAAGAGACAAGTCCCAGCGATTTCGCTTTGTTCAGAATTTGATTCCACAGGTCGACTTTCCGTTGCAAAGTTATGTCTTCGCTGAAAGGGCTGAACAGTACGCTCTTATTTTCGCATATTTCTCGCAGAACGATAATTTTACCGACGACTTTATCCATTTTCAAGGTCGAAGATTTGCAATGTTAATCAATAGCGCAAATGACAAACTCACATCATTACGTGTCAGATTTCTATTCCGTATAATTCTTATTGACTTGCAAATACGTTCCTTTCATGGAATCATTTAAATATTGGTTATATAAAATCGCTTGTAATGAATAGTGTTGTGAGCGCGTGGTCTCGCTTGTAGAATTGTGGACTTGTAGACAAGATGGCTGCCGGTTGGCGCGTGACGTCGGCGTCCGGCTCGCGCGTCACAGACTTGCGCACTGCGCCCCGCGCCCCGCCAGATCGATGCGCTCCCGTATGTGCCGTTAGCACTTGACTCGCACCACGCTTAGCTATTTACTTTTAGGATACTTGTATTATGTAATCCATGTATCTACAACGATGTATTATTTTAGCAGTGATCATATAATAATCATACACATAGGTAAAGGCTTGTGTACATAATTTAATAAGTATACATTTTGTATTTTGATCTTGCCTGAGATCGTTTTAATTATTTATGGAACCTTTTTGTCTATGGATGCATACGTGAGACGATTCAAGTTAATGTACTTTTTTTGTTGGTTAGTTAAGTTATCTATGTTAATAATTTTGATATTTAGTTTTTATCTACTTTATTGTCAATTTAAACTTACGTAAACAAGTACTATCCATATAATAGAAAATATGCTATGATAAAATAGTAAGAACATGCATCAAATTATTTATTTGTTTTAAATAAAATTTGTTGTTTGTTTGTTTAGGTTGTTATATAGAATAAAATTTTTGATAGGTAGGTATAACACCTTAGATAATTATGTATAATACCTGCCATGATGCTTAAATAAAATTAGAATTAGAATAAAAAAGTGATATTTTTAAATGAGAAAATTCTTGTCGTTCGTTTTATTATTTATGTTTTCCTGTTATTTTTCTTACACAAGTCTGCTCGTTGTGCTTGGCAGGAGAAACATACCTTATAGACAATGTTATTTGTGTAATCTCAGCAAGAAAATGTTATTCTTGTTAGATTAATAACGAATGCCGAAACCATAATACATATTTATGAGATAATTATAACTATATTTTAAAAAAAAGAAAAACATTTAACATTTCTAAAAAAAGGGAATTCATACAGGATTAAACAGAATAATATGTGGTATAACAGTGAAATGAAGTAGGTGATTTAGGTAGATAAGTAATTACTAAGGTACTTATTTACTCTCAGTAAAGTATGAAATAACAATTACTTTACAATATAATTGTTTTTTTATGGTTTATTTTGTAAAGCAAGATCTGGGTTGAAAAACTAAAAACCGACTAGGCACAAATTATGTCTACGCGGTAAAAATTATGTCGCAAAACAGTTTTACGCTTAAAAATAGTAATTTTTTTTATAAGAAATATGCTTACGTTTGACCGCCAGTTCACCTGATGTTAAGTGAAGATGCGGTCCAAGATGGAGCACGCTTGCCTAGAAAATTCACACACTCGGGGATCATCCACACAGGCAGCGCATTCCACTGTCTAGCAGTCCGCACAATGAACGTAGAATCAAATTGTTTTGTTTGAGTTTTTAGAACGCCGACCATGAAACGATGTCGTTTTTTTTGAGCTTCTGTCTGTCCGATAAAAAATAGGCATGGGGGAATTAGACCATGTAATTCTGAAGAACGCTCTCCGAAATGAATCCGAGAATAGTATTCTGTATTTCGTATTAAGTGCACGAGTGTGCGAAAATTATGTAATGTGGTGAAACTTGTCTTTTCCAAAATTTCGTTAAAGCTTATATTAAAATTACCACTACCTTACTAGAGCATGACCCGATATGATATTCATAGGTTGTAAGTCACAGGTGACTTACAATCTGTGAATTGAACTAAACTTGCATGAAATACTTAAAGTTATATTAAGTGAAGATGTGGTCTACGATGGAGCACGCTCCTCAGGAAGAACCCGATTCACTTTTTTTTTTACTTTTAATAGATCTACGTTTGGCCACCAACTCGCCTAATGCAAAGCGACGGTGTGGCCGAGGATGGAACACGCTGATCCAGAAGAAATCTATTCACTCTAGGCTTAAAAACGTCCAAATTGTAATTTATGGGAAACAGGGAAGCCGGCAATGAGTTCCATTCGTGGGCCGTGCGCATCAAAAAAGTAGAGCGGAATCGCTGCGTACGAATACTGGGAACGCCCACGAGGAACGGATGGTAATGTGCCGTTTTTCTGCTCGTCCTGTGGTGGAACGGAGACGGTGGGATGAGGTCATGGAGCTCCTGTGAACACTCCCCGAAATGTATCCGGTAAAAAATAGATAGACATGCTACTCTGCGACGGTGATCAAGACTTAGTAATTTTTTGGTGACTAGATCGCTATCACCAATAAGCCTCATAGCACGCCGATCTACCGCTTCCAAAGCTTCCACTCTCGACTTGAAAGTACCTAGGCACTGGTGTTAAGTGACGGTGTGGTCGAAGATGGTACACGCACCTAGCTATATCTACTCGTATCTTTTCTATATATAAATAAAAAGAAACTGACAGACTGATTCACTGATTGATCGATCGTCGCACAGCTAAAACCGGTGGGTCTAGAACCATGAAATTTTGCGCAAGTATTCCGTAGGTATGCACTAAGAACTAAGGGCGTAAAATGGGGGTTGGAAATTTGTAGGAAACTTCGTTATTTTTGACACATTAGTATCTACATTGCAGTCGTGCGAAGCCGGGACGGGTAGCTAGTTTATTTATAGATAAGGTTAGATTAGAATATAACTTTATTATACACCAAAAACAAATTACTATGAATACAAACATGAAAAAAAGAAGAAGATTTATAACAAAACAATATAAGTGCGGTCTTATCGCCTAGAGCGATTTCTTCCAGACACCCTTTGAATGGAAAGAAAGGTAAATAAATATTAGGTTGGTGTATGAAAAAAAAGAACAATACAATAAAACGAAAGTTCGAGACGTCGGTATCGCAATTATGATCCTCAATTGGAGCTGGGCAGGGCACGTTGCTAGGCGAAGTGATGACAGGTGGAGTAAGGTTGCAACAGAGTGGGGCCTAGACAAGGGAAGCGGAGCGTCGGTCGTCTAGCCACAAGATGGGTCGACGATATTGTCACCATCGCGGGTCGAACCTGGACCAGATTGGCACAGGACCGAGGTAGATGGCAGAGAATTTGAAGAGAGAGGCCTATACCCAGCAGTGGGATAAAGAAGTCTGTAGATGATGATAATGATGACATACATATCAAATACTAAATAAACTAAATATATCTTTAGCAGGCTGATAAATAATGTTTATATACTAAATTATTAAAAATATGAATTGACTTGGTTAGGTATAACCATAGAGATATATTTAGAGATCTGTGGGTATGGCGTAGGTTTAGTTTTATATTTGTGTAGGAAAAGCATCAAGTGTTTGTTTGCGTGGGCTCTTACTTTTTCGCAACATTTATATGCAGAGTGGGCGACGGGCATAAGTCGACAGGACGGATGGCTGTTTACATAAAACTCTTGAACTTTGGAGCATGATAATTGTTTCGTTTTATTTATACAGGAACGTTCGCGTGCTATTTGAATACTCAGAGTACAGTTTAGTTCGCTCCCGATGACCTTTCAACTAAATGGAACTACAAATTGAAACTGTAACGTAAAACAAACTTTATAAGAGAACGAGACGGTACTCTACACACGCATTTTGAAATGAAGATTAGTACTCAAAATAAACATTGTAGAACATTACACACAGCGCCATCTGATCCCAAGCTAAGCTTGTACTATGGAAGTCAGATAACTGATAGAATACTTTAATACTCAGCTTTGTCTCCATGATAAAGGCCACCGGATCTGGTATAGCAAAAATGTATAACTTAGAAGAGAGCTTCAAAGACAAAGAAATGTGTGCGAAACAGCCAACCAACCTGCGTAATTGTTCTTCGGACGACTTCAACATTCGTGACATTTTTTGATGAATAATAATTTCAACTGACTCTATTTCGTATTGTATTGTTTTCAGCACTGAACTAGGAGTATACACTCAATTTTCAATTTCAAAATATCTTTATTTGTCCGAAAGTATGTAAATTGTACAATTACTAGTGTAAGGTAGCTAAATCCAAATAGTACAGAAAAAATATCTAAAATTAGTTATTTATTGAGCACCTATTAAACTTAAAATAATAATTATAAATAAAAAGAAACATTCGAGGTTAGAGAGTAATAATAAACAATGTTTGCCTACATAGGCTTTAGGGCCTCATAGGGCCTCAGTAACAAATAAATGAACTCTTACTTTTTTTAACCAAAATTCTTTTCAAATTTAGAATGAAAGTGAAAATGTATTCAAGACTACCTGCATCTTCTTTGTATCACATTTGTAAATACAAGCGAGATGGTGGTTAAAAATCAATAAGTATGAACGCACTTTTTTTATAAATTTACACTTGTCGACAATAAAGCAAAAATATGTGTACCTACTTATCTATAGACGAGCATGTACGACCAAATTTAAAAAAAAGTAAACAACAGGAAACGAAAGTTACACAGTACTGTCAAGTTAAACCGTTTCTGACATTTTACTGGCTTCACAGAATTTTCCATTTCCGATTGACTAAAACCTAAGAAAAGACATCAACGACAGCCGTGGAACCCAGACCATAGTGAGGCATTTGTATCTTTTATCTGTCTGCTAGATTTTTTAAATAAAGAATAATCATCTTTTTTACGGAAGAAAATATTAGAATATGGGGCGCCCGCTGTTACAGTTGGGAACGCTAATCAACCCTAGTTTGAACCGCGTACACCGCATCAGTGCCGTATTCTCAAAACCTACTCTATTTTTTTTTACTAGGCTTTTTTATGGTTTGACCACAGCTCACCTGATGTTAAGTAACGGTGTGGTCGAAGATGATAACCAACCTAGCCTGGAATGGCACAGGCTTTCACAGGCAGGTGCTTGGCGGTAGACTTTCAACTTAAGGATGGTAGCTAGCCTATACCCTACAACCCTACCACCGTGTAATGGTTTCCTCACGATGTTTTCCGTCACCGGCAGCTCAAGCTTATTATTGGGGTTTGAACCCACGCTCTTCGGCATGCGAACCGACCTCGCTAATCACTAAGCTATCGCTACATATTATGTTTAAATACTTGCTCCTGAATTCGGTATGTAAAGTTTTTTCTTTGTATTTATTTTATATTTTATGAAACTAATTTGAATATTTTGGCCTTCAATGCGGTAGTTTATTTTTAATACGTTTTTAAAATGTTTATTGTGATGACGTCATGAGATAGGCTGAATATGTATAATATGCCTTTGCCATGTAAAACAAAAAAGCATACAAAGCTATTTTGACAAATTTGATTAATTTTGACAATTGACATCAAGTTTTTTTGTAATTAATTTGCCCCATCGGGCAGGCTAAAGCTGTAAAGCCATACTGCCACGTCTTCGGTTTCTACAAGTCATGACGTCACAAACAAATCTTATGTCAGCTTTATAAAAGCGATATCAGAGTCCAAATAACGTTTAAAGTAAAATAATCCAGATATTTGTATCAATAAAGCAAAAACAACCCGACATACGTGTATGGATGAGGTTGTTATGGCTGCTGTTGAATTGACATTGACATTTTATTTTAGTTTGCCATTGCTTTTTTTTGTCAGTAAAAGTAGCCCCTATTAGATGACGTCATTAGAGGACAATTGAAAGTTAAGTATATTTTATTAAAATACACCCCATCTCATTGTTTAAAGAGTTTTAAACGTAAAAATAATGTACAGGATTGTATTATTTCGAAATGGTTTTGGAATCATTAAATTATTTTTTTTCTTTATAAGGTACGCTCTCCGAAATGTATCCGATTGAAGACGGACAAACAAACGACAGCGACGCTGCGTCTGTGCTCAAGGCTTTGTAACTAAGTCGTGGCCAGTGTCGTCGCATATAAGCCTCCTACATCACATTACGAGTTACTCATTACAGGCTTCCGGTTTCAGGGCAATGTAAACCTAATTGTATATAGAGAGGCGATATCTCGATGGAAGTAGGGCAGTGGGTCGCGGCGCAGTCGACACGCCATAACCAACGTGTCGTTTTTACTGCTGCACAATGATTTCATATAACCTTACTTATATAATCTTACAAATAATGCCTGAAATAGAACTGGGCAATAAGTGATAGTGATTCAACTTCAGGGTGGTAGCTAGACAGGTGAGTACCTACTAGAAAATATCCTACCACCATGCTATGGTATCCTCGCGATGTTTTCCTTCACCGGCAGCTCAAGCTCATTGTTGAGGTTAGAAACCACGGCCTTAAACGTGTGAACTGACCGCGCTAACCACTGGGCTATCATCGCTACATAAGTGGCCACTTTTGGCTTACAATGTATAAGTCTAGGAGATACGCGAGTCATCTTCGCAACTCTCCTTCCAACGAAAAGGCTTATGATAGACAATGATTACCATCTTCGACCACACCGTCACTTAACATCAGGTGAGCTGTGGTCACCTGATATGGTAGCCTGCCAAGCATAAAAAAAAATCAAAACGCCTGACAGTCTCCTACACAGGATTACGCGGAAACGAAGTCATTATTATGGACATCATTATGGACAAGTTTAAGTTCTCACGTCCATTGAGAGACGTGCTGAGAAACTCATCGGCTATGACTCACTTGTTCGGAAAAGGCTCCAGGCCTCGATCATCGACGCAGAGTTGCTTGTCTGTCGATTTTTCTATCGAATACACTTTGAAGAGGGCGCTTCAGATTTGCATGACCTAATTACACCCTGCCCATTCTACTCTCGGACAGTATCAGGAGCTAAACCGCTAAACAATGTAATTTGCCGTCCAAAAGGTACGTACAATCGGAACAATCTGGGTGCATTTGAATCGCGAGTATCGGTTTCTTCTAGGCAAGCGTGCTCCATCGTAGACCGCATCTTCACTTTACATCAGTAAGGTGGTAGTCAAACGTGAAACTGTCATAATACAACCACTTTTTTATGTCACAATAATGAGTCGAACGAAACACTTTTCTGATGGCAAGAGATAACGCATGCCCATGACCAATACAGCAATAAACAGAACTTTTTAATCATTATTATTTTTTACAATTATTATTTAATGTTTGTGCTACTTTTATTAGCCCCTATACAGCTGACTTATTAATAATTGTACAAACTTTTGACGCGTCCATATGGGAACACTGATAAAATATAATATTTAATTTAATTTTTTATAGCTGCAACGTTTTGTTCAGATCCCACTAATATTGTAAATATAAAAGTTTGGATAAATTGATGGATATTTGTTACTCTTTCACGCAAAAACTACTGAACGGATTTAAATGAAATTTGGTATGGAGGTAGCTGAGAACCTGGATTAACACATAGGCTACTTTTTATCCCGAAAACGTGTAGCGGGTAACACCGCGGGGCGCAGCTAGTTTACATATAACTATAAAAGCAACAAACTGGCTTAGCTGAAAAATGCTTAAAGCTTTGTGTATCGCTAAAGTTCTCATGAACATGAACTATCTCTTACCATCAGGGGAGCGTCTCGTTCGTCTCACAAGTTTTACCTAAAACAAAATTGAAAACACGTCACATTAGCATGTCGGTGATGTGAACCTATAAGTTTTATCCCTACCAAAAATCGCTAAAGAATTTTTAACTTAAAAAAAACTAACAAAATACGTTGCGCAGTTTAAAAAAACTGAGCAAATAAACAGACACACACTAAATGCCACTTCGCGTTATATCTTTTACTGTTTTCAACACGGGACAAGTTTATATTTAGAAATCTTACATCAGTTTCAGTGCTGTGATCTTTTTATGTGATAAACCGGATTCATAGTGCAAGTACTGATAACATTCCTTGCTCCTTGCCTCTATAAAGTAATACGTTTTCAAGCGCCATAAATCGTAAATCCTTTATGTAATTACGGTAATCTTTTCTGATAATTAATATATTTTTGTTGAAAAAAGTAGTTTCAAAATATTTTTTCGAGGCAGGTCTAGGAGATTCCATTATTAAAAAGATACGAATATTATAGCATTAGATGTTTTGCACCCACAAGGTGAGCAGACGACCTAATAAAGACCGCAGGAACGCGCTGGATGCGAGCCGCTTCTAACCGTTTTTTAGGGAAGTCAATGGGGTAGGCTTATGTCCAGCAGTGGACGTCGTGCGGCTGAAATGATGACGATATGTTTTTAGTATTTTTACTTTTTAGATCTACATAGAAACAGGGTGAAAAAAAACACAATTGGGTGTAGTTTTGTATAATCCGAATCATGTGAGAAAACCATTAAAAATCGAATTTGTCTAAAAAAACTTACTAATGTCTACAAAACATATATATATCTCAAAAGTTCACTTATAAATATTACCAATTTTTCAAAGTACTCTCAAAGTTTTATATGTATATTCTGTAATAGAATAAATGTAATACTTTTTTTTATTTAACTAAAGTGTAAATTCAACCGCGACGGTCCAACGAGATAAAAGAGTATTTTCCTTTCTCTGTCTTTGGTCAGACGGTTCTTGTAGTAGTTTCCGTAAAAACTAAATTAGCATGGGATTCAAGCGTACGATTCAAAAACCTCTGTTCTTCAAAAGTGTATGACCCAAAACCACTTTTTTTTAATCGTACGCCAAAATTTGTGTTTATTCGCATACGAATTCATGAAATTGCATTCGAAATATCCTCAAAAATCCCGCAAAATCCGATCTTCAAATTTCCCGTATTTTTAACCACTGGAAAGCAGTATCAGTATAAACTGTATGCCTTTAGTTCTGCGCAACAGAAAACGTTTACTAACATAATAAGACCAATTTCGAAGGATTTAGTTGAGATATAACTTTCTAGTAAAAAAAATTCTGCAACATTACAAAGTTTACATATTTCCACAAGGTTTGAAAATGTGCTTTAACACCAATACATAAAACAAAGAACTATTGCTCTTTGCCACGTCAAAAGGAACGTCAATTTAAAAAAAAAAAGTTCTAACATCTTTTTTACTCTATGCAAAGATTATGGCGCCGACTTTCTAAACACTGGAAAATATGCTTTAGCGTAATCTATTTAGAAACGATACAAAACAGCTTGTGTGTTAGTTTTGTAAAATTGTTTTATGTTGACATTAAAAATTGCGTTGCGATAGCGCATGAATAACACAAAATATGACTTTTTGGATTCAGTTCGAATCGACCATATTTGTATACGTACCGTAGTATACGTATACGTAGTTAGTTATAAGTACGTAAGATTAAAATATACAGGCTCAGATTTGTCAACAGTATGAAAACATAGAAATGTCAGATTGGAGCAGCACAAGAGAATGCAGCCAACGGTGCAACCTACAAAACGCGGAACTAACTGTACTTCGCCGGCCAATACCGTAATCATACCTACTTCCACTCTAAGCAAAACATTACCCGTGCACAGGGTTATAAGTCTAGGGTGTACTACGCTGAAAAGGAGACCTTTTACTCATCATTATGGACAAGTTATAGGGACCAATTTGAAAGATATCGTGTCAAATAACAAGGAGTTTTACCTTTCATCATCAGCTCAACTGAATAACTCGAAGGAACATAAGTAGCGGTCTATACGAGCCCATTATCTCACTAATATTATAAATGTGACAGTTTGGATGGATGGATGTTTGTTACTCTTTCACGCAAAAAGTGCTGAACGGATTTGAATGAAATTTGGTATGGAGGTAGCTGAGACCCTGTATTAACAAATACGCTTGTTATCCCGAAAACATATAGCGGGTAACACCGCAGCTAGTATTTAAATAATTATTCACTAACTCCTAATATTCTAGGAGTTATATATTCCATCACCAGCTCAGCAAAATAAGATATAATTATTACCAGACGCAAAAGCTTGAAAAGTTTTAGAATTTTTTGGTGTGTAAAGCACATTACAATAGACAAATACAAATAATCTTTATTTATGCATATTGTTTTAAAACATGGGTTTGGCCTCTCCTTTTAAGTTTACATAAACCTGTATTAGGAGAGACCGCTCCTTCAAATACACTATTTTTATACATTTACAAACATAATAACAATATTTATTTATTAAAGAAATTCACCAAACACTTAATTTCTGTATGGTATATATTACATTACATTTATATCTATTTATTTATAATTTATAGTGGGTATTTTAACTGTTTATTTATGTTGTAGTCATGACTAATTAAATGCTCTGTTTGCTCGTAGTTGAAAAGATAATAGACAACACTTTATTTGGGGCATAAAACACATTTCAACATAATTAACAATACATACATTCAAAAAAATAAACAATAGGTAAACATAAAACAAAGAAAAAAACCAAGCAAGCGGGACGTCAGTGCAGGGGCGATGAGTCCTGCACTGCCGTCCCGCTTGGGGTGTATTGTGCATTTCCCCCTGCCAGCATCTACCCGAGCCAACCCAGCTCCTTGAAGTACCAGAGAGAGGAAGCAACACGAAAAGCCATATTTCACCACATTATATCACTTTCTCACACTCTTTTTTTTTAAAATATTTATTTAATATAAAAAAAAGTTTTGGAAAAAAATACAATGGGCGACTCGACTTTTTCCGCGTTCCCCCCAAAACTCTAGCGTTGTTATGCTGCTTTCTAGTAGCTATAAAGTATGATAGAAAACAGATTCATAACAAACAATCATGTCTATTTGTATTCGCAGTCATGACCTCTGCGCATCGCAGTGCGCAACTGCCTATCTGGTACATAAGTTTGAAGCTTTCACAAGTGACTTATGTATAACCCGGGGCGAGGTCGGATTTCTTCATGCGCCTACATCGTGTAACAAAATCTGATGCAGTGTTGTAGCTAGTTATAAAACAGTTATAGATAATAAATACTTCATACTTCAGAGTTCAGTATACGATATTATAAATTACTAATTGTTTATTTTTCCTAAAACGTGGTACATTAAACCTTATAAATAAACATTTTTTACATATTTATTTTTTTAATGTAAAAAATAATGAGACGAACTAGACGCTCTCCTGATGGTAAGAGACAACGCCTGTCCATGACCATTGCAGCGATACACAGAACTTTGAGTAACAAAACAAAATCTAGGGCATCGCTGCTCTGGTGCTCATTACTTTGAGACTTTCGATGGTTAGTCTCAACAGCCCAGTAATTTCGCTAGCTGCAGTACCCTTCAAACCGGAACACAGTAATGTTTACACACTACTGCTTAGCGGCAGAATAACTGGTACTGCGGTGGTACCTACCTAGACGACCCCCTGCTAAGGAGATCTACCACCAAGTACAGACCTAAGACCTTTTTCCCAGGTGAGACTGGGCTGGACACGTCTGCCGTCAATGCCAGCGGAGCTATGGGCGATAACCACCACCAACTGGGTCCCGGAGGTTTAACGGCCACCAAGCCGGCCTAGAAGACGGTGGAAAGATGAGCTCGATTCTCACGACAAGGAGTGGACCTCAATAACACCAGAGGAGCGATGAAGGGAGGAAGAGAGGCCTTTGCCCAGCAGTGGGACAAAATGGACTGTTTTAACAAATAATTAATAATATTAAAGACCTTTATTATTATTATTACCTAAGACTCCGCTGTCTATTCCGTCCGTTTCGTTCTGGTTTACTCGCGATTTTTTTTATTCACCAGCAGCTCAGGCTCATTGGAAGGTTTGAACTTACGCCCTTCGGTGGGTGAATCGACTGCGCTAACCACTAAGCTATCATCGTTACAGAACCTTAGTAAAGACAGAGCCGCAGATTGGCAGCCAGACAGTCTTCTAGCTAGGCTACCAAGATATTATTAAAAAAATAGGTTTTCACGGGCGGAACACACAAACAGGCCAATACGTTAAAAAAAGACATTCCAACATTATTATAACGTACACCCAGAAGCCACCTGCTCAAATACTGCTATACCTACTTATTTATTTAAGGCCATAAATTTCGATTTTTTTCAATTTTCAATTAGATAAAACAGAAAACACGACTGCGTTAAATGAAATGAACAAAAAACCAAAATATTGTGCCATTGTCATTCGGGATGATGTAAGGATTCTAACGAATTCCCATATATCCGAATCTGTTTAGACATTTAAAAGTAATGGTGGAATAAAAAACCTCACATGTACAATTGTACATACATGATCCCTGAAAACTTTACTTCTTTTTAGGCAGTCGTGTAAAAATATAGCGGTTGCCCAAGTTACGCGTATTAGAATTTCGATTTTTGAAGATTTTCTCACGAAATGTAAAAATCTAAACCCAATTACATATGTCTTACAAAATCTTGCAAAGTCCTCATCATCATCATCATCATCATCATCATCAGCCTATACTAGTCCACTGCTGGACATAGGCCTCTCCCAAGACACGCCACTCAGCCCGATTGCAAAGTCCTAAAAAGTAAAAAACAATAAAACATATTTTTGTATCATTTTTTATCGATATACCTACCTAATATTTCAATTCTTAATTACTTTACTATTACAAAATTCATCTTTTAATAGATATGAAAAATTGCTAGACGTTTAAAAATATCGCCTTAATAAAGTAAATATAATAGAAAAACCTTAATTTTTAACATAGGCCTATAAAGAGCCTAAAGAAGTGGAATAAAAAAAACTGTGGCTGATGATAATAATGATGATTTTTTTTTACGAATGCGTTATTTCTTTTTACATATAAATAGATTCGCGTTTGCCCTCATCCAGATGTAAAGCAACGATATGGTCGAGGATGGAGCACACGTACCTAGAAGGAAACTGTTCACTCTTGATTTGAAGACACCCATATTGTGCTTATCTGGAAACATAGACGTCGGCAAGGATTCACATCCTTGCTGTATGTAAAAAAAAATGGAATGTTAATGTAATTTATACATATAACTTAACGCTTAGTTATTTTTAATAACTTGAGTATATATTTTTATTTTTTTATGTAAGAAGTAATGAGACGAACGAGACGCTCTCCTGATGGTAAGAGATAACGCCTATCCATGACCATTACCGCGATACACAGAACTTTGAGTAACAAAACAAAGTCCAGGGCATCACTGCTTTGGCGCTCATTACTTTGAGACTTTCGATGGTTAGTCTTAACAGCCCAGTAATTTCGCTAGCTGCAGTACCCTTTGAACTGGAACACAGTTATGTTTACACACTACTGCTTAGCGGCAGAATAACTGGTACTGCGGTGGTATCTACCTAAACGACCTCCTGCTAAGAGTTCTACCATATATGATTAATTCAATTACTACTTACATATTTAATTAATTTATTTTACAATCTTTATGATATCTATTTAAATATTTGCTATACTTTTTATTAGTTTTTTTAATGGGACATTGACTTTGTTTAGGAAGTTCTTTTGACTTCAGACACTTTGTTTTTACAATGTTTTTAATTACTATTGTAACTGGCATATTGTGAGGTTTTGGGCAAGAAAAATGAATTATAATACATATACATTACATCCTAATCGAATTTTTCTATAAGTAGAGAAATTAAATGTTCTGTGATCAAGCCATAATTAATTACACCCGTGCGATGCCGGGGAAGGTCGCTAGTTAATATTATCAACGTGAGAATTGCTTTAACTGTCACGTTGTAATCTATTCAAAACTAAACAGCTGAACAAATCTTGACGAAACTTTCGCATATCGATATTATGTACGGACATAATAATATAGTTAAATCGTTATATTTGCTGACAAAACAAATGTTATGGTATTTAAAAATACTTCATTGATATACAGCAAAAAATACAGTAAAGTTTAACTACTTACCTAAAAGTTATAAGCAATTAATATGTAAACAATAATTTATTTAAGGAAAAACAGTTTAGAACGTCAATAGAATATGAAG
Organism: Biston betularia; assembly: GCA_905404145.2. Taxonomy (NCBI): domain Eukaryota; kingdom Metazoa; phylum Arthropoda; class Insecta; order Lepidoptera; family Geometridae; genus Biston; species Biston betularia. The sequence goes on along the minus strand of FR989874.1, from coordinate 1,678,757 downwards.
CCTGGATTCCACAATAGGTGGAATTTCAGTGACTTAAATTACTAACTAGTAGGACGCTCTGATACTCGATGGAGTGACGATATACGTAGGACAGCTGGCGGTGGATGGAAGCGAAAAGCCGAAGATCGGGGTGAGTGGCGTGTCTTGGGAGAGGCTTATGTCCAGCCGTGGACTTCAATAGGCTGACGATGATGATGATATACCTAACAAAATTACATGATATGATGACGTCAGAACTATATTTTACTGTAAGAAAATCATTACATTACAAACAATATATTTACAGCATAATATTTTTACAGACAATACATTTACAGATTTTTATTTTATAAGTTTTTTTGCAAATGATATGGCGTTATACATCGGGCCCCAAACTAGGCTTAGCCTGTATCTTGGTGACCCAAGTTCAAGATGTTGCCAGCTTTGGATTCGCGCATCTACATGCATTCTGTGAGAAAAATATACCCAGAACAATTTGTTACTGCAAATATAAATATGTTATTGATAACAAGAGTGAATGTGTGTATGAGAGAGTGAGTATATGTTTGTGTGATGTGTAGAATTTTATTTTAGTGTGTTTTATGTTTGTTACATGTAAGAAAATACGATGGGACTGCCATGTGGCTACCATAAAAGTCCCATAAATAAAAGAGAATAAAAAAAAATACCTACCAGGTTGTATTTACTTTATTAATTATTATTTAAAGCGTGTTATTTTATGAATACATGTTATCATTTTATAGTATGTAGTTTAAATACAAAATACAATTGGGTTCTATTCCCAACCAGGATAAACATTTTGTGGTATAAACTTTTTTTTTTTTTTTTTTAATGGTTGACAGGCTAGTTGTTTGACCACAGCTCACCTGATGTTAAGTGAAGGTGTGGTCGAAGATGGTAAAGCACACCTAGCCTGGAATGGAACTGGCTCTCAAGTGAGGCTGCCGGAACACACCGTTAGATGCTTGGCGGCAGATTTTCAACTTGAGGGTGGTAGCTAGCCAGCCGAGTACTAGAAAGTACCCTACCACCATGCTATGGTTTCCTCACGATGTTTTCCTTCACCGGCAGCTCAAGCTCATTGTTGGGGTTTGAACCCACGCCCTTCGGCATGCGAACCTACCGCGCTAACCACTGAGCTATCATCGCTACAAACAATTCTGTACTTATTATAAGTATGTATTTACAAATATTTTTTTCTAATAATCTACTGTTTTATTGAAGCAATCGTGATTTACCGCAAATAAAGACCAAAATAAATGCCAGTAGCTGTGATTTCACTGTAAAATTATGCTCCATTTGTGCATAGATGGAAAAAAAATATTTGTATGTAAATCGAACCACCATAAGTAAGTTATTTGCTGCATCAAAGGATTTGAATATAGGAAAATGCGTGAAAATCTTACGAAAACAAAAGCGAGAATGATACGCGTACCAACCAAGTTACGAATAAAGCATTCAAGTTGTACCAAAGCGTGCTTGATCCTAAGTGCAAATAACGTTTCAAGCGCCATCTGTCTGCAGCTATGCCGTCGCCACCCCGCGAGATCGAGGCACGCACACTCGCAGCCTAAACACACGCACACAAGCGTACGTCACGTGAATGTTTTCATAAAATGAAATCGGGTCGCTCTCACGCGAACACACGAAGAATGTTAATAAATGATTCTATGTACGGACGAGTATTTATAAGATACGCTGGCTTTTACGCGTGGCTTCGCTCGCGTTACTAACGAAATGTAGCGTACGCCTTTTAGGGTTATTATAAAATAAAATAAGCCTTTATTGCTGTTAGATTTTTAAATTTAACTTAACATCGCTTTAACTTCAACAGCTTGTCTTTCGACAAAGGTCTCCTCTAAAGATTTCCATTTATAAAATGACATCTATTAAATGTAATAATTGATAAATTTTTTTTTAAATGTAATTGACATATTTTAATTTATTTTAAGTGTAGAATTGTTTAATTTTATTTAATCCATTTAATGTATTTGCACACTGTAATGGTTGACAATAGACGCTAACTTTAACATTAAGGACCTTTTACACTATTGTCATGTAAATAAAACTTTTGACTTGACTTTGACTTTGATTTATTTCTGTCCTTTGCTGTACGTAACCATTCTGACCCAGCTACTTGCTTCAAATCGTCTTACCATCGCTTTGGCTGTCTTCCTCTACTTCTCCTGCTTTCTCTAGGGTACCCTAGAGAAGAGTGGAGAGTGGTAGCTAGCCAGCCGACTACTAGAAAGTACCACTACGCTACTGTTTTCTCACGATGTTTTCCTTCACCGGCAGCTCAAGCTTATTGTGTTTTTTGATTAATAAATTAAGTTCTTGATGCAAAAATGTGCGTATGATTTCATAATCAAGACTCTATGAAACACGATTTTAAAACGGACGGAGGTTATCGATTCGATCTGTATCAGAAAAACTTTGAATCAGAATCACTGACTGATCGATCAACGAATACTGCTGAAACCGCCGCTAAAAGCATGAAATTATGCACAAATACTCCTTAGTGAGGTCACGTAGGTGTGCACTAAGAAAGGATTTTTAAAAATTCCACCGCTAAGGGTGCATAATAGGGGTTGGAAATGTATATGAAACTTCGTTATTTTTGACACATTACTATCTACATTGCACGCGTACGAAGCCGGGGCGGGTCGCTAGTTAGACAGAAATAACAACGATAATTACAGTTATCAGATCAAGTAATATTTACACTAAAGGAAATTTTGGAAAAAGTAAATAGAATTGGTTTGAAGATTCATGTTATTTTCTTAACACACTTTTAGTAATAAGGCTCGATTATATCTACGGAACAACGTAATATTCTAAACGTCAAATGTGGCAGACAACAGTTTTTTTTTTTTTATGGTTGACAGGCTAGTTGTTTGACCACAGCTCACCTGATGTTAAGTGAAGGTGTGGTCGAAGATGGTAAAGCACACCTAGCCTGGAATGGAACTGGCTCTCAAGTGAGGCTGCCGGAACACACTGTTAGATGCTTGGCGGCAGATTTTCAACTTGAGGGTGGTAGCTAGCCAGCCGTGTACTAGAAAGTACCCTACCACCATGCTATGGTTTCCTCACGATGTTTTCCTTCACCGGCAGCTCAAGCTCATTGTTGGGGTTTGAACCCACGCCCTTCGGCATGCGAACCTACCGCGCTAACCACTGAGCTATCATCGCTACAAAACAGTTAAATCTTTAATCTTACTCTAATCACAAAGCCAAATATCCGATTTTATTTGTCCGAAATAACCTGGTCCAAAGTTACCCAAAACGTGAGCCTGTTGAAGTTATCAACAGTTGTTTGTTTGATCATTAACAATTTTGTTTATTATATCTGTTTTTATAAATTGTTTGTTTTATTGCTGGTAATTTTGTGTTTATTTTGTTCGTACGACAAGGGCTCACCGAAAGACCAGCGATGGTCATACCACTTAGTATGGCCAGTATTATGCTGAGGTGAGCCTCTATTTTGTAACTGTTTCTCTTTGTTTGTTTGTTGTTTTTGTACATTGTGGTGTTACAAAATAAAAATAATTTTCTTTTCTTTTTAAAAGTCATTGTAACTTCGAACAGCTTAAACGTCAATTTCTCATAGATTACTTTAATAAATTATTATTCAAGTTATTTAAATTAAATGTAGAGTATGAAAGGGTACTCCCTAGTCCCTGCAGAGTACAATACAGTTAAACCGATGAATTCTGTGAAAACTATTCAAAGTTATACAACTTGACTGTATACATACGGTATTAAATGAAATCATTCCGCGTAGGTTACATTATTTGCTTAGCATTTTTCAAATAACGCGACGGATTTCTATAGACTGAGAAAAATCAAGTAGTATATTTATGTTTAGGTACAATTTGTTTCACGTTATTAATACAACATATTTTTAAATAATCTTATCTAGCAGACGCGTTCCTGATAACAAACGGACAGATCGACAGCTCTCAATAAATAGGTAGATTTATGTTAACGACCTAAATGCCTAAAATTATAGATAAGTACGTAGTACTCATTGAAGGACAGACGGCGGACACCATAAATCCAAACTTCGAAAACTACTACTAAAACAGTGTAAACGTAATGAGACGTTACTTTTACCATCAGGAGAATATCTTGTTCGCCCCATTACTTTTAAAAAATGCTTCCCAATATGGATTCCAATTTAAAGATGTCACTTTATAAAGGATTTGTGGAAGTTAGGATTTCAGACAGATACAAATGCTAAACATGTACCTATCACCCTTCTTTTTGGATCCGATCTTAAAACATAACCAAACATAACACGTTGGAAAACAAAACAAAATTACAAGATTACATTTAACTTTCTACGCGAGTATAATAAAAGGTCACAGCAGTTATTTTGAATAGTTTTAAAAGCCCATATTTCATTCCATTTCAAATGTCACATAAGTTCAGTTTAATAAGGCCTATAAGTACAAGAACCTACAGATAGTGCATGTGGCGTTAATTCCATCACTCACGCGGCATAGCGTCTTCCCAAGGCGAGGAACAAAGCTATCGACTCATATACGTCCAACGTGGCACTTGTGTGTTTCCACGGGACGAATCTAACACAATGTGAACCTAAATACAACGACATAAAGCTCACAGAGTCGCCTGTCTCCCCGTGTACGTGCCAGACATCGCCAAGTTAATAATAATAAACGAGAGAAAAAACCGCTCTCGACAGAGGGGCTGCGTCTTCCGCCGATAATGTAAATAGAATGACACGAACAAAACCGCGCATGTGCACCGACACGACGCGCTGTTTTAACTGCCTTTAACGTTTCGGTTTTGGCATGTATTCGGGAAATCGTCGGTGATTTAATTAAAATATGTTCCATTTGAACATAAAATGAGGAAAAGTTCCAACTTATACGGTTGAAATTTGTTATAAATAGACGAATTATACGTTAGTGATACATTGGTGGTATTGAAGTCGCATTGCCATGCGCTCGGGCGAGCTCGGGTGTTTCCGCCGCGTGGTCGGCTAACGGCTCTTTTCCTCTATGGTCGATGCGCTGGCGCAGACTTTTACTACAAAAATAAATACTCCTTGGCAGAGAACCAAGGCGAGCCTTCGTATTGTAACATTTGACCATTTTATGGGCGGCTGCCATTTTATAACCTCTTTGCTGAATGATAACATTAATTAAGACTTTTTTGTGGTAATACAAGAAGGTATTTTTATTCAACGGCACAGAACACATTACGTTCTCTCTGAGCATATTATGATAAAATCATATGTAAAGTTTAAGAAACAAATTATTTTTATGTAGGTATAGATTGCGTAGGTACCTAAGCCGGACGGAGATCGACGTTGCAACCGAAGATATACCAAGATGAGACTTATTCACTCTAACCTTGAAGATTCCCGTGTTGTATTTCACTGGAAACTGACCGTGGCAAGTCATTCCAGTACTTAAATATTTCATTACATTTTAAGCCCTTTTAGAGGACTGCAGTATGCCATACCTGCTATGTGACGTCATGATAGTAATAATTTGTACTTTGTACGAGGTGCTTTATAATTGGTGATTTATCAGTGGTTAAGGTTATCAATGTTTTTATTCGTTTTGTCTTCTTTTGTTTTACATTACCGAAGCTGACATTATTGTAATAGGTATTAGAGATTTTTTTTTCAGATTTTAGTCCTTTCGCTTTGTTTAACACACATACCAATATTCTTGCGTAAAATTATGATTTTTTTCAATATACATACCTAGATACCTAGACTCTTTATTGTGCACACCAAAAATAGAAAAAGAAAGTACAGAAAAAAAAATCTTATGAGTTAGTGCCACTAATGGCGGCCTTATCGCTAAGAGCGATCTCTTCCAGGCAACCAAGACTGGAAAACACGATAAAGGCTAAGAACAGATAGGAGATGTTATAAAACTATTGAGTTGAAAAAAAAATTGATTTTATTGGCGATTTAAGCAAACTAACAGATATGTATTCTTTATGATAGTAATTCATCAACACATGCCAGTTCCTACTTTAGTATGAAACTGGAGACAATTCCGTTTTGAATGGAGATGAACGGCATATATAGATTATAGATAGCACATCTAAGTGTAGCATGTATATCTTATGCATCATAAGTAGGTATGTATTCACAAAAAAGAGGTATTTAAGTATTCTATCAGTTTCCTGAATTCTATTGCACAAGCTTTGCTTAGTTTGGGGTCAGGTGGCGTTGTGTGTAATGTCCTATGTATCTAGTGTATATATGTTCGAAATCTGTCACTTTATACTTTATATGCCATCACATATATTAAGAATGTGATATTAAACTGAATCTGAATCTGAATCGTCTTCTCGTCCGAATTACCTCAGTGCCTCAAGTCGAAAGTCTTCGACCAGTGTGTGTTACCAGTGATGACTTATGGCGCTGAAACGTGGTCTCTGACTGTGTGCCTTCTTGGTAAGCTCAAAGTAGCACAACGCGCTATGGAGAGGGCTATGCTCGGAGTTTCCCTACGAGATCGAATCAGGAATGAGGAGATCTGTAGACGAACCAAAGTTACCGACATAGCCCAACGGATTAGCAAGTTGAAGTGGCAGTGGGCAGGGCACATAGCACGCAGAACTGATGGCCGATGGGGCTGCAAAGTTCTGGAGTGGAGACCACGGACCGGCAAGCGCAGCGTAGGACGTCCACCCACAAGGTGGATAGACGACCTAGTAAAGACCGCAGGAACGCGCTGGATGCGAGCCGCTTCCAACCGGTCTTTATGGAAGTCAATGGGGGAGGCCTATGTCCAGCAGTGGACGTGCTACGGCTGAAATGATGATGATGATGATTAAACTGAATAGTTAAGCCATTAAAAACATGCCCTCTGAAATCAAATACGTAGGTACCTACTTTACAAAACTTAAGCATAAAATAAAGCATGATTCAGAGATCTTAGCCAGAACTTAATTCATTAAATGTGCTAGAGAAAGTAAACGATAAGCTTCTCCTTAAAATAGCAATATTATAAAATTTGAAATTCAAGTCATTATCATCATTTCAACCGTAGGACGTCCACTGCTGGACATAGGCCTCCCCCATCGACTTCCATAAATACCGGTTGGAAGCGGCCGAAATTCAAGTAGCGAGGCCTAATCCAAACGTACCAAAATAAACGCAAAACGTCAAACTATTTTAATTGTTGTATAATGTGTCAAAAATATGTGACAGTGCGGTCAGCGATAAAAATACTTATGGCACATAAACTGGCATATTTGCAGTTACGTAAGCCACGCGTCACAGCGCCTACGTGCTCTGTCTTATCGACTACACAAGGTTCCTGATCAGAGATGTTCAAAATAATAGATATTGCGTCTAGCATACAGTTCACGATTCATCATCGCGAGTTCTTCCAACTCCTTTCCAGAATAGAATAGAATGTAACTTCATTATACACCAAAACAAATCACAACAAAATACAAATAAAAAAAAAGAAGAAGAGATATAACATAACAAAACAATACAATAGATATTTGATGTATAAGGGCGGTCTTATCGCCTAGAGCGATTACTTCCAGACAACCTTTGGATGGAAATAACAACAAATAAATATTAGGTTGGTGTATTAAAAAGAAAAGAACAATACAATAAACGTATATACATATAAAGTACTAAATATAGATTAGCAGGCTGATAAATAATGTTTATATACTAAATTATTAAAAATATGAATTGACTTAGCCTGTCTAGTAATGGAAGGAAGTTCATTCTAGGGGGAGTGAAGGGCATCGGTCTCGAGGTATGACTTCTTTACCAAGGCCGAGCGCTTGGTGGGTACTGCCTCCAGGATTTGTGGAGGGTGCGATCCCAACACCCAGCTTTCCAGGCGGAGCCCGACCAGCAAGCTTAGAAATGTACGGGATTGACATAAGCTGTCCAAGTTACATGTCGACTTTGTCAATCCCATACATTTTTGGTTTTCCATTAGCGTAACGCTTTTCAAATGTTACTTGGCTAAGCCTAAAGGACTTTTTGCGTTTGACCGCCAACACGTCTGATGTTAAGCGAAGATGCAGTCAGCGGCGGAGCACGTTCGCCTAGAAGAAACCAGTTCACTCGCAAAGATACCCCAGATTGTATCTATCAGGGAACACCCACTCGGGCAGCAAATTCCATTGTCTAGCGGTACCTACAATGTAGGTAATCAAATTTGGTTGAGCACGGATGGGAACACAGGTAGTGAATGTGACTATTAATAGTAGAGTAGTAATACGTATTTAATTCCCTTTAAACCTACACCTAGGTTGCAAGTCCAAGGCACTGTAACGCGATGAACTCGACATCCGCACGGTGATACTACTAAATGTCAAGAAGCTTTCGTCTCAAAATTGAAATCTGCACACATTTATAAAAAAATTGAGTCAAATATATTTAATTCGGAAAATTGTCAGCCTTAACCTGAAATCTATAGCTTTTGATATCTTCGTATCTGAAGTTTATGGTTCGGTTATAATGAAATACAACCAACGCGACGCAGGATCATGACAGGAAAACTACTTTATCAAAATATTCGTAATGAATCATCATGGATATTTTCATATTTTTACTTGGATCAAAGTTTTTTTTTTTTCTTTGGTTTTGGCGTCGCGTTTTAGCATTTGCCAGTGTCAAGTATTGATATATTTTCAAGTTACAAAAGTTAAATAAGTGTCCTCGTAGCTAGTTATAGTCAAAGTCCAGTCTTAGTCAAGTCCAGTCCTGTGTCAGTCAAGTCCAGTCATGCTTTAGTAAAGTAGTGGCAACTTTACTATAAAGCTTCGATGGAGTTTTGGAAGCACCACGAAAAGTCATGTTTCACCACATTATATCATTTTTCCACACTCACGCATATAATTCAGCACTTTATGAATAAAACACCACCATTTTTATGCATAAACACTCGACAAAACACAAGTTTTGGAAAAAAATACAACGGAGCGACACGACTCTTCCCGCGTTCCCGCCAAAAACCCTGGATCAAAGTTATTTGGTTTGGAAAATGTTATACAGGTATATAAAAACATTTTTTTAATAGCTAATAGACTAGATGTATGACCACAGTTTTTAAACTTGTTTATTATTAATTTAAGTACAACAAATTAATAACAAACAAGCTATTAATAAAAACTTTAAAGTTATTAAAGCATTCTGGCCACATATCCCTCCTCTAACGGATTTTTAGACTAAGTTTTTTGTAAAAATTTTGTAAACAGTATTAATTTAAGTTTTTTTATTATTTTGTTTAATAAATGTTTTCTTACATTCTTATTAAAACAGCAGTAGTGCGTAGTTTAGATTATTTGTTAAAATTTAGAGAGCCTGACCTACGTCGTACAATTTTCGTTGCACACCGGAGGGAGAGAGAGAGAGAGCAACCGTTAGAGATGTCCTATTAACTAACACTGAAAATAGTGATGCGGTAAAACCACAGACTATATAATATTCTAACACACAGCTCATCTGATATTAAGTGACAGTGTGGTCGAAGGTAAGCACACCTAGCCTGGAATGAAACTGGTTGTCAAGTAAAGCTATTGAATAACACCGTTGGTGCTTGGCGGTACATTTTGAACTTGAGGGTGGTAGCTAGCTAGTGGATACATAGAGTGTGGTAGAGTAGCTTTTTTTGACGTGTGAACCGTCCGCGTTTACCACTTAGCTATAAACAGTAACATAAAACTGATGCTGAATTGGTGTAATCATCACAAATATTATATTTTATCGACAGCCCTGTTGGTTCATTGGTAGTGTGTCTGCTTCGAGAGCTGAAGGGCGTAGGTTCGAGTCCCACTCAAGACTAACATTTGTGTGACTAACATCGATGTTTGTTCTGTGTCTGGGTGTACTGTATGTATTTACGAAAAAAAAAAGTATTTAAGTATTCTGTCAGCTATCTGGTTCCCATAGTACAAGCTTTGCTTAGTTTGGTGCTAGATGGCGCTGTGTTAAATGTCCTTTAATGTTTAATTTATTTAAAAAAATATAAATGCGAACGTGAATTTGTTTGTACCGCTTTTATGTGTAAACTACTCAACGGTTCTGGTGAGCTTAAGACCCTGGAATAAGACATACCTACTACACTTTTCATCATCATCCATCACCACGCGGGTAGAACCGCGAGGCACAGCTAGTATTTTCAAAAGTCCGCGTTAGACGACTAACTCGCTTATTGATAAACGAGGATGTGGTCAAACATTTTACTACATATTTGAGCAAAATTAAAAGATAGGCGTCGTCTATGCATTCTGACCTTATCTGGTCTGATGAAATATAGCAACAAGGTGCATTGTGTGAACAGAGATAAGTTTACTCTAAAGATAACTTTACTTGGTCTCATTATTTATATATATTTATCTCCTTAACAGGAGGTCGCCTTAGTAGGTACCACCGCAGTACCAGATACTCTGCCGCCAAGCAAATGTGTGTAAACATTACTGTGTCCCGGTTTGAAGGGTACTGCAGCTAGCGAAATTACAGGGCTGTTAAGACTAACCATGGAAAGTCTCAAAATAAAGAGCGCCAAAGCAGCGATGCCCTGGACTTTGTATTACTACTCAAAGTTCTGTGTATCGCTCCAATGGACATGGATAGGCGTTAACTCTTACCATCAGGAGAGCGTCTCGTTCTTTCCATTACTTTTACATTAAAAAAAGATACCTTCAAGTTACCTATATCTATAATTGTTATGCTTGATAATACAAACTGAAAGAAAATTAAGTAAAATCAATGGAAAGTCGAAACTTAAATTTTAAATATGCAAGGTTGATTCGATAAAGTCCGGGGAATGGGAGGTCCGAGGTCGCCCTTCTTCACGATGGTAAACAAACCCGAGAACAATTTATTAAGGTGGTTCGATAATAAAGACCAAAATTAATGCTAGTACCTGTGATTTCACTGTAAAATAATGCCCCATTTGTCCATAAATGGCAAAACATTATTTGTATGGAAATCGAACCACCTTAATATTGGACGATGCCAGCTATGGGGGCAGGTGGTCGATAATTTGGAAAATCTTTACCAGCAGCAGTGAAATAAAACAAGTTAGCTAAAAAAGTGTAAAATATCGGGTAAGTTTGAGCCAATATATCTCCACCTATAACGGAAAGATTGACAGCTGTTGTGATTTTGACTTTCCACCTATACTTTGAATGGGGGAGACATTAAATTGTGAAATTGTGGGGAACACCTATTTACCATAGGATATTATACGCAGCGCCATCTGACCCCAAACTAAGCAAAGTTTGTATGACGGAAATCAAATAACAGATTTAAAAAACATAATTAAATGTAATGAGACGAACGATGCGCTCTCCGGATGGTAAGAGATAACGCATGTCCATGACCATTGCAGCGATACACAGAACTTTGAGTAGCAAAACAAAGTCCGGCACATCGCTGCTTTGGCGCTCATTACTTTGAGACTTTCGATGGTTAGTCTCAACAGCCCAGTAATTTCGCTAGCTGCAGTACCCTTCAAACCGGAACACAGTAACGTTCATCGAAAACATAATTCGTCGAGGACACACTTCGTTGAATCACAACTAGATATTGTCAACTATAGCAGAAAAGAGTAACAAAGGCCCCCATCTACAGCGGAAAATGTTCATTAGAAAAGCTGAAAATACTCGGGTTTTTCGACTAAAGCGGAAAATTCGACGAATTGTTTTTTCGACGAATTTTTCGCAGACGGTGAGTAATACCGCATGAGTAGAACAAGAATCTATCTGTCTTTTTGTACGTAACCTTTTCACGAGAAAATTGGGTTGACAGTTACAGTTACAGCGGTCGGTTCACTAGCGTGGATTAAAATCCTAACAATGAGCTTGAGCTGCCGGTGAAGGTAAAACACCGTGAGGAAACCATAGCATGTTAGGGTATTTTTTATTACCGTTGGCTAGCTACCTAGCCCAAGCACCTGAAGGTGTGTTCTGGCAGCTTCACTTGAGAGCCAGTTCTATTTCAGGCTAGGTGTGCTTTACCATCTTCAACCACACCGTCACTTGACATCAGATAAGCTGAGGTCAAACGACTAGTTTGTCGACCATAAAAAAAAGTGTTATGCGTCATGCATAAAAGCCATTATTAACCAATATTATGGTAAGGTGAGCCCGTATTTTGTAACTATAAATAAATAAATAATAATAAATATCGTAGGACATTACACACAGCGCAATCTGGCCCCAAACTAAGCAAAGCTTGTACTATGGGAGTCAGATAACTGATACTGAGAATACTTAAATACTTTTTTTTTTGTAAATACATACTTATAATACATACAGTACACCCAGACACAGAACAAACATTTGGTTTTATATCACAAAATGCTTGTCCTGGGTGGGAATCGAACCCACGCCCCACAGCTCTTGAAGCAGATGAGCCAATGAGCCAACAGGGCTGTCTGTTTGTTTTTGTTTTTGTGTTTGTACCTATTTGTTACATAATACAAACTTTTTCTTTCTTTCTTTCCATTAACACAATGAAGTCTGGTATTTAGTTAGTAAAACTTTAAATTAAACAACTCGTCTTCTGCAGTCTTCTTTCTGGGTCTTCTTCAAAATTTAGACGTTTGGTTGCATATTCATAAGATAAGCTATGGGCCACTTTTCGCCCGGAAAATCTTCAGTAAAAATCCAGAATAGAGTTAAATCTTTTATAAACAGACATTCCACACGATATTTCAATGTAGAGCAACAAATTGCGTTTAGCGCGGTGATTCCGTGTGAAACCGCAATAGAGCATTCGTTCCTGGGAAACAGATAACGGTATACCAGATAATAATAAAGTATGTTTTTACCAAATTGGGTTAGTTATATATTGTTTATCAGCAATTTTCTGTTACTGCCATGATTTGATTTACAAGAGTGCCATATAAACCAAGTGAGTATTAAAGTGCTGTTAAGCAGTAGTGTGTAAACATTACTGTGTTCCGGTTTGAAGGGTACTGAAGCTAGCGAAATTACTGGGCTGTTGAGACTAACCATCGCAAGTCTCAAAGTAATGAGCGCCAAAGCAGTGATGCCCTGGACTTTGCTTTGTTACTCAAAGTTCTGTGTATCGCTGCAATGGTCATGGACAGGCGTTATCTCTTACCACCAGGAGAGCGTCTCGTTCGTCTCATTACTTTTAACAGAAAAAAAATCACTTCATTAAGTTCAACACCAGATCAGTAAATAAATATCGTAGGACATTACACACAGCGCCATCTAACCCGAAACTAAGCAAAGCTTGTACGATGAAAGTCAGATTTAGAATACTTAAATAGTTTTTTGTTGTTGTAAATACATATAATAACAAATATATATCTTGCTCTGAACTCCACAAGATTTTTTTTAATTTATATAATCTCCCTATTCTAATTCTATTCTCCCTAGTCTATTCGCATTTTACATTCTTGGTTGCTTGAAAAAGATCGCTTTTAGCAATAAGGCCACCCACTTGCAGCTCTAGATTCATAAGATTATTTTGTTTTCTATACATTTTTCTATTTCTGGTGTTCACTATAAAAAGTGTCTATCTACAATTAAAAAATAAATTATTTTAATCCCACTAACACCATAAATGTGAAAGTTTGGATGGATGGATGTTTGCTACTCTTTGACGCAAAAACCACTGAACGGATTTGAATGAAATTTGGTATGGAGATAGCAGATACCCTGGATTAACAGTTTTTATCCCAAAAATATGTAGCGGGTTACACCGCGGGGCGCAGCTAGTATAAAAATATAGTTGCCATTTTTATGTATTTTGACAGTAGAGTTTACTTACCTGTCATTCCATTTATAATATCAATGACTTAATAACTAACAAATTAAGTAGTGACTTTTAAAAATGTAATTATAATAAAACCTAGACCTAGTTTTGGAATTTGATACAGATCTACAAAAATGTATATTGAATTAGAATTAAAATTGTAACATTCTGTTTTGTATGTTATTGAATAAATAAATTAAATGAAATTAATTATTTCGTGTCAGGACACATTATGAAATTGATTTAATCAAAATTATCTTTTTAGATCACGAATGGCTAGGTCATTTACATTAACAACTAGTGCTCAATACTAAACACTTTATTGCAGCATATATACAGTAGTAGGACTTATATAATATACCATACCGTAGAGTTGCCAACCGTCCTGTTTTCCCAGGACATGTCCTAGTTTTTGTATTGTCCTGGGATGTCCTGTTCCAATTATACACAACAATTTATATAATTATAAGTAAGTACTAGTGTTCAACAATCAGGTCTCTACTCGTATGTACGTACTACCAATAAAAGGCAAGTGGTTACTGCAGCGAGAAGAGGATATTAAGACTAGTGGTTATTTTTATTTAGATTTTTGTTTAATTAGTTTTTAAGTTTATGTCAAAATCAGTTGTAGATATTAAGTAAATTACGATTAATTTTTTAATCAATAAATTGTTGTTAAATTTAAGTCCTCATTACTGTTGTAACTGAAACGACTGTTAAGCGGACATACAACTAAATATATACCTTGATTATTCAAATTGAACTTCCGCAAAGTAACGCCTGAATCAATCAAACCAATCAAACAAAACGGAGAAAAGTCAGTTGGCATCGGAGCTTGCGCCTCAAGAAGTGAATCTTTCAAACAAGCCTCAATCATTAAATTTATTCCAGCTATCGTGTAACGCGCGGGAGATGTTGCCGAAACCTCGACGTGCACGCGTATTTGCGTAACTAAGACCTTGGACTTTCATTATCTTTATCTGACGACGAGGCCCGAAGCGACACACGGTCTTTGTGCAATCGATTATGGCCACTTCTCTCTTATATCAAACTAAAAGCTAAAATATATTTCAATTCCTTCTAATACATATTATAAATGTGAAAGTTTGTATGTTAGGATAATCATCCGTTACTCAATCATGTAATTACAGCTTTTTTTAAATGTAAAAGTTATTTATTTATACACAAAACAGAACATAGTCAGAACAGATACATCATATGCTAGGTACAGTTTCGAGCCAGACTATATGCCTGAAGAAGTGTACACAACATAACTAGAACATACTGCATACTAGCAGTAGTGTGTAAACATTACTGTGTTCATTACATTATTGCATTACAATTGTCGCTGCAATGGTCATGGACAGGCGTTATCTCTTACCATCAGGAGAGCGTCGCGTTCGTCTCATTACTTTTTGCATTAAAAAAAAAAATCAATACATATATTTGGAAGCAGGTTTACTAACATTTAAAATCTAAGATATTTATTTGTTGTATATAAAGCTATACGATGCAAAAGTGAAACCAACAAATATATTTTACATACAACTTAACTATCAAGTAACATTATTTGTGTAGGTGACGTAAATGATATTACTTATGTCATTAATTATTTATTTATTTTGTGTAATTAGACGAACAAGACGCTCTCCTAATGGTAAGAGATTACACCTGTCCATGACCATTGCAGCGACAATTGTCCTTTGCCACAGAAAATTCATGTTTAAAAGATGACACATTTTTAAGAAAAAGAACACTGAGAAAATTAAACGCAAAATAGATTTTTTTAGGTGACTGACAAATTTTCAAAAAAAAATACATTTCATCAGATCATTGCTGCTTATGATTTTTAACATCATATCTGTGGAAATTAGACCCATGCATTGTATACTATTACTTATTGGTAGATCTCCTTAGCAGGAGTTGGTCTAGGTAGGTGCCACCGCAGTACCAGATATTCTGCCGCCAAGCAGTAGTGTGTAAACATTACTGTTCGGTTTTCGAATCGACCGCGCTAACCACTAAGCTATCATCGCTACAAAATCTAATCCCAACGCGCTAAATGACCTAACCAGTAAGTTATCATCGCTTCAAGATACCTAATCCATGCTTAAAGCCCAATTACCTAAGTTAGCGAGATTGCCCGCACTACAAAAAGTGCCAAATTTCAGTCTAAGTGTACTTAAACACAGATTAGTTTTCCATGCTTATTTAGGACATTCCTTTCAAGTCGTTCACTTAAGGATGGAGCCGGGGCCGCCGCCACTTTGACCTTATCGGTTAGTAGAGCTGTGTTTTATTTGACTTTGGGGTAATTACTTTCCTGCTTAACGGCGTACGAGCACCTACTTTCGCACAAAAGAACACTAAAAGTAAAACTATCTAAAGCAGTACATTGCGACATCCATCGTGTGCACCGTGAAGTATGCGTAATTTAAAATTTCCATCCAGTCAAGGATTCAGATGGCTGACAACTAAATTTTGACTTACTACAGTAAAACAATAATTGGCTAATACTTTGATATCCAGATTACCTCAAAATGTGTTCTTATGGCAACATTAAGTATTTTAAAACTTCAGGAGGCTTCAGGTGACCAGAATGCTGGTATCTACAGATGCAGATATGCTGGTAGCATTGCCATCTAGCGTGGCAATGCTACCAGCATTCTGGCAAGCTTTTAACCAAAGTAGATACCAGCATTCTGGCCACATATCCCTCCTCTCACGGACTTTTAGATAAAGTTTTTTGTATAACTTTAGTTACTAGTAAAAATTAAGAATTTTTTTTTGTTCAATAAATGTGTTTCTTGTAAGTATTTTGTGTTTTGCAAAAATCAATTTATATTTATAGCGATAACGTCCAGGACTGTCATGGCGTCTGATGCTAAACGATGATGCGATCTACGATGGAGCACGCTCGCCTAGAAGAAACCGATTGGAACTATTGGAAATCCTGAGCTCTAGTATAGGGTAAAAATTAAATTATCTCGGGACTTATAAATCAGTATTTCATCCAACAAACTATTATTGTGTCCAATCTCTGAACGCTGACCTAAACAAACACAAACTGATAAATTATTTTGATGCCAATAACTAAGATAAAGTTACGTTAAGTAATCAATCAAGTTTTTATTAGGTCTAACAACACAGACCTAAACTAACTCACTCGGCAGGCTCCAGACATGTCGAACAAATAAAAGAGTTTACTCGTTTTCTTGATTCGTCTTATTCCGCGAAAACTGTCTCAAACGTCGAGTGTCAAAGCAGCTTTGACGATTTTTCTTACACGACTGCCCAAAAAAGTAGCGCACTGTTTTCAGGGATCATTAATGTACATATGTCTGTATGTGAGATTCTTTATTCCCCCATAAATTGTAAATTCTTGTATTGATGATAGCTCAGTGGTTAGCGCGGTCGGTTCGCATGCCGAAGGGCGTGGGTTTAAACACCGACAATGAGCTTGAGCTGCCGGTGAAGGAAAACATCGTGAGGAAACCTTAGCATGGTGGTAGGATACTTTCTAGTACTCGGCTGGTTAGCTACCACCCTCAAGTTGAAAATCTGCCGCCAAGCATCTAACGGTCTGTTCCGGCAGCCTCACTTGAGAGCCAGTTCCATTCCAGGCTACGTGTGCTTTACCATCTTCGACCACGCCTTCACTTAACATCAGGTGAGCTGTGGTCAATCACCTAGCTTGTTAACAAAAAAAAAAATCCTGTACAGAGAAAAATCGTGTCGAGAACTTTATCCACAAAATTGAATCGGAAACTTACAGTATATTTCGAAAAAAAAGTCGCTTAAAAACGTCACACTGTGAGAATATGCGAAAGAAGATTTTTTGCATTAAAGTCTACTTCAACTGAAAATTAAATATATTTTTCAATATAATTATGACAATTTTGTTAAGTACCAAAACACTCTAGACAGCTCTAGTATTTTTAAATATCCTATTTTATTAAAATAATTAATAGAAAATGTATTGATTAGCTTTTTTTCTCTTATGTATACAGAATTAGGATGATCGAACTAACCATTGTACGCATCCAAAAAGATCGATCTAGGTCGATCTCATGTTTTGTGTCATCAGTAAATTTTGAAAATAGTTATGGTGTCGATTCTAAAACAGTATTTACATTTAAAAAAATACATTACACAGATTTAAAAACGTGAAAAAAATTCTCGAACAACTCGAGAAATAGCTGTAGAGAACTGACGAAAATTGAGAAACAAAATATGCCGAGAAATCGAAAACCTCTATTAAAAAACAATGCTTCGCTGTTATTGGCAAGTATTTAATTTTTTTACATGTTCAAATTGTAAGTTTTGTTGACATTTTTGCCTTGTTAAGACTACTATTTATCGTGATGGTTGTTTCATTTTGTCTGTGACTGTAAACGTATTGTGTTGAGGTAACTGGGTCACGGAAAGCTAAGTAAAGCTAGGCACGAGGACATTTATTTTTATTTGACCCTCTTCATAACTTAACTAATCTTACCCGAATTAAGCACTGAATTACTTACGGGAAGATAAATAGCTTAAGCACGTGTCTGGAATCTTTAGTATTCTTTTGCAGTAACCGTACTTCGGAGTTTTAGTCGCAGATGTTCGTTTTCGACGTGAAATACATATGTACCTATGTACATATATATAAATCGATTTGTGTATCTTCCCTACGGATTTCAACACAGCGCGACCGATTTCGATGAAATTTTCAGGCAATCGTATAATTTGTATTATTCAATCACAATCACAGCCTCTTCTATCCCACTGTTAGGATAGCCACACTCCCACACACAGTCATTGGTAGTATGTCTGCTCCAAGAACTAAAGGGCGTGGGTTCGATTCCCACCCAGGACAAACAGTTTGTGGTATAAATACTTTGTTCTGTGTCTGGGTGTTCTGTATTTATTATAAATATGTATTTACAAAAACAAAAAGTATTTAAGTATTCTATCAGTTCTAACTTCTATAGTACAAACTTTGCTTTGTTTGGGGTTAGATGGCGCTGTGTGTAATGTCCTAAGACATTTATTATTTACTAGCAGCTCGCCCCGGCTTCGCACGGGAAAACAAAACTTGATTAACAATATAAATTTATCGATCCAGTAGTTTCGTAGCCTATTCAATACAAACAAACAAAAACTTAAATCTTTCCCTTCATAAGATGTAGATGACAACTGTAATAGTTAGACATGATATTGCGGACTTATTTGTAGCTGTCAATTTGCTCTATAAAACGTCACTTTATTCTATTGTCAATAGTTTTCGCTGCGCATGCTAAGTAAGGATTTTTTCAAATATTTCACAGCTTGGGTTACATTATTGAATTTTCCATATGGATCCCTAATTGTTTTTTAAATAAATTATAGCAGATATCCATCACGGATAACGTAGCATTCTAATAATAATAAAGAATTATTAAGATCAGTCCAGTAGTTTCGGAGCCTATTCAATACAAACAAACGATCAAATTATTCTTCTTTATAATATATATTTTTTTAATGTAAAAAATAATGAGACGAACGAGACGCTCTCCTGATGGTAAGAGATAACGCCTGTCCATGACCAAATTCAAATTTCAAATTCAAATGTTTTATTTGCATAAATAGGTACAGTCAGGTCGAAAATAAAATATAAAGGCATCCCAATATTCAGCCTTCACAAGGCGTGCAAAAATAAAAATAAAAATAAATTTACAGAAAATAAAATAAAGCGTTAGAGCGATACACAGAACTCTGAGTAACAAAACAAAGTCCAGGGCATCGCTGCTTTGGCGCTCATTACTTTGCAGACTTTAGATGTTCAGTCTCAACAGCCCAGTAATTTCGCTAGCTGCATTACCCTTCAAACCGGAACACAGTAATGTTTACACACTACTGCTTAGCGGCAGAATAACTGGTACTGCGGTGGTACCTACCTAGACGACCTCCTGCTAAGGAGATCTACCACCAAGTAAAGCCAGTACAAGTACAGATTATCATATTATTATGATAGACCGATTTACATTACCAACAATATTTGCTAATAACTTTTTAAATGTTGTTTTTGTTGAATCGTTATCTAGGAACAAATACGCCTAGATACAAGGTGCAGTACAAGTTAGGTACGTATTAGACAAATACATAGATCTAATAGACATCGTTAATAGTTAAATGGGGCCATATTCATTAAAACCGCATTTAGACTTCATTAGTGGTATCGGATCGAATTCCTTTTCATACCCACTGCCTTTCACAAGTTACTTGTACCTTTAAATTCACTTTGTACTTAAACATTATAAAAGCCAAGTTGGATTTCTACTTTTAAATTCAATACTTATTTTATTATTAACTTAAGGTGGTACGATTTCCATACAAACAATTTTTTTCCATTTATGGACAAATGGAGCATAATTTTACAGTGAAATCACAGCTACTGGCATTTATTTTGGTCTTTATTTGCGGTAAATCACAATTGCTTGAATAAAACAGTAGATTATTCTAATGTTTCATTCAAGCAATTGTGATTGCTTTACCATCTTCGACCACATCTTCACTTAACATCAGGTGAGCTGTGGTCAAATACCTAGCCTGTCAATCATTAAAAAAAAAAATCTGACATCCATAGTACAAGCTCTGCTTAGTTTGGGTCATATGGCGCTGTGTGTAACGTCCTACGATATTGTTTTGTTATTGTTGACAGTGTTTTCCGGCAGTCTCTCTTGAAAGCCAGCTCTATTCCAAGCTAGGTGTGCTTTATCATCTTCGGCCAAACCGCCATTTAACATCAGGTTAGCTGTCAAACACCTAGCTTGTCACCATAAATACAGTCACTGTCTTTCCATCCGTCTGTAAAGATAAAGATATATTTATTTGCATTAAACATTAAACATGAGTGTTTGCATAGTACTGATCTTATATTACCGAAGTCTCATCATGTTCTTCCCGCAATGGGCGTCTGTTAGTCACCCTTATGCGTGAAATCCATATGATCGGAAAAATAGGTACGTAACACGCGTATTCTAGGATAGCTTGGGCCATACATGTCAGACTGTATAGTTGAAGTAGTTGTTATCTTCCTTAGCTACGTATGGACATGGTATCGTATAGCTCCGGCCTCCCGATGCACTCGTTAGGTCGCTGTCACATTAGCACTTGTCTAGCGGGCGCGTTCTTCCTACGCTTGGGCCGCGACGACACATCGTGACGCGGCGTCCGCGCGACTATACACCCCGACACAAAGACGGAGGGTTATGTGTTTAGAAGCTACATAAATATGGTCTAAACTAATTAATCATATTTAAAAAATAAGGTATCTATTAACGCTTGTCTTAGCTTTAAGCGCGTCATAGGACACATGAATTTACCAATACCCTGAACTTTGTTTTGCTTTGTTTTTAAAGTTCTGTGTATCATTGCAATAGTCATTGGACATGCGTTATATTTTACCATCAGTAGATCGTCTCGGTTTTCCCACTATTTTCAGTTAAAATATAATTTTTTTATGCTAAACATATCAAATAAAAGGGTTTAATGTGCGATAGTATGCATGATTAGTAAAACAAAGGTTTGACATAGGTAACAACAGTTCGAGTCACCTGTCAAACGAAGGAAACAAAAAATCTCTCAAAAAATTTCACTGACGGACATAAAGGCCTGAAACTTAATACCTTCAACTTACATCATCGATAGGGTACTCTCTAGTACTTGGCTGCCCAACTACCAAAGTTGAAAGTCTGTCAAACACCTAACAGTGTTCCGGCAGCCTCACTTGAGAGGGCTCCCATTCAGGTAAGCTGTGGTCAAACACCTAGCCTGTCAACCATAAAAAACAACGGCAAAAAATGTGATACGTCGTAAGGAATATAGCTTCTTCAATGTTCAGCGAAAAAATAGGCACGCTGGGTAGGCGCGACTCTCGTGCTGCGTTTTTCCACGCTGTTGTTGGAGAAACGCGCACGCTCGTAGAACGCTAGTATGATAGCGGCCTTAACAGCGCGCATCGCGCAGCGAGTTGGCAGCGCGTGCACACATTCCTCCACACGTGGCGATGGCGCGCGCATCGCCTACCATACGTATTCAATCATTATCGATAGTTCCACCAAGACTTGTGCGCATTGCAACTTGTTTCAAATGAATCTCAATTTCAACTTTTTTGGTTATTCAGGGAAGGAAACATTATGAGGCAGCAGACCTGTTTCAAATGAATCTCTTTTTGAACTTTTTTGGTTATTCAGGGAAGGAAGCATTATAGGGAAGCAGACCTGGTTCAAATGAGTCTCCTTTTAAACTTTTTTGGTCATTCAGGGAAGGAAGCTTTATGAGGAAGCAGACCTGTTTCAAATGTATCTCTTTTTGAACTTTTTTGGTTGTTCAGGGAAGGAAGCATTATGAGGAAGACCACATACTTTTCAATCGTTATAAGGATCACTAGAACTCATGTGCACATTTGCAACATTTTGTAAGTTAAATAAATAATTGCAGATTTTTATTTCAGTAATTCCTATTTTAACTCAGGGATTTTTTTTATTGAAGTTATATTTTACATTCCTGATAGTCAAGTTGGTTCATTGGTAGTACGTCTGCACCAAGAACTGAAGGGTGTGGATTCGATTCCCACCCATAAATATTTTGTGGTAAAAACAAATGTTTATTACAAGTATGTATTTACAAAAAAATGAGTATTTAAATATTCTATCAGTTACCTGACTTTCATAGTACCTAGAAGCTTTGCTTAGTTTGGGGTAAGATGGCGCTGACTGTAATGTCCTACGACATTTATTTTCTAAGACGTTTAGAAAAAAATATTAAAAGATCTACTATGCGATCGTAATTTTGTTTAATCCCTACAAAATATTTTTTTTACATACACTTAGTGACATTTCACTTAAACCAGTCATGTGTAATCAGACATCAGTCATTTACCGTATTGGCGCTCGGTCATTATAAGAAAATGTTCCAAGTAATATAGAGCTAGTTTGTCACAGCCGTCCATGGTCTGCTGCCACCGCGATGGAGAGGAAAGTGCGCTTTCTCTCCATTCGACCGCTAGAAACCAATACATTGTCGCTCAGCGGACGACCGCTCTCAAATACTATTTTTAAACTCACATATTTTGTAAACAACTCTGCTGTGATGCATTCGCATGCTAATCTTGCTCACTGCATATAGCAACAAAGTTACTAAAGCAGTATTTGTTTAAATATTTTTAGCGATGATAACTCAGTGATTAGCGCGGTCGATTCACACGACGAAGGGTGAGGGTTCAAACCCCAACAATGATCTTGAGCTCCTCGTGAAAGAAACCATAGCATCGTGGTAGGGTATTTTTAGTAGACGGCTGGCTAGCTACCAGCCTCAAGTAGAAAATCTGCCGCCAAGCATCTAGCGAGACACAAAACTTTCAGATAAAGTTCAGAGCATTGCTGCTTTGGCGCTCATTACTTTGAGACATACAATGGCTAGTCTCAACTCTAAAGATATTACATAACTAGCGGACGCCTCGCAGTTTCACCCGCGTAGTTCCTGTTCCCGTGGGAATACAGGGATAAAAAGTAGCCTATGTCACTCCGGGATAGTGTAGCTTCCCAACGGTAAAAGAATTTTTGTCCAGTACTCCAGTAGTTTCGGAGTCTATTCAATACAAACAAACAGTCAAATCTTTCCTCGTTATAATAGTATAGAACCAAAATATGACAGTGATTTCAGTAAATACGCTCATCGTTCTAGCCACTGAGCTATGGCCTTTCTGTTCGCCGCGAATTCTTAAAAAATTATAGACTCGGGCTATCAATCAATGAAACATAGGGAGCGGAACATACAAAAATAATGGTGTATTTTACTTTTTCAAACAAATTCAATTATTTACTACAAGTTAACTAAGTGTAAAGTTTTGTGAAGGTCCCACACTAGGCTCAAGGTCCGTGTTGTGAAGGCCAGGGAGAAACAACAGTTGAAATATTTTGGAAGAGTTCAATACAAGAGTTAATCATAAAAAAAGAATTTGAAAAAGCGAGATAAACCTTAACAAATAGCAATATTAAGCCGATGTTTAGGTTACAAATGCAAAGTGCCTGTCACGACCAAAACGACAGCTGAACACGGGCGATATGAATAAAAAATGCTGCACCGGTGTGTTTTAAATTTTATGCGAAATCTTCAACATTAGGGATTGCAATCCACAATTGTTTGCAATCCAGCGCGATTTCAGCTAGATTAACTTCGATCCAACGGTATCCCGGTATCGGTTATAACTTTTTTCGGAATTTAAATAAATAATTTTTGTTATGGAATAATTAAAGCTTCATTAAAAATAATAATATCTTAATAAACATAATTTATTAATTGTTTACTGTTTGACTACTTGTCTTATTTATTAATAAAAAACAAAGTTTTGTAGTCTTTGCAATCTAAACTAAAAATACCTGTTACTTTAATCTTTACCTGAGGTAATTATAATCAGTCTTCTTTATTTCAAGATTTGTGCGTGTGCGTGTGTGTATGTGCAATACAAAAGACTGAACGGCAATAATGTCGCGGCAATTCACGTGACCCAACACGCTGCGAAGTGAATTAAGTTAATTCATGCGCCCTAAATTTGCGGGATTTGATGATTGCGATATCTCACACACCAGACCGTGCAAGATGTTTGTGTGTTGCAAAATACCGCAGTTCCTAAAATGATGCCGGATTGCGGGATCTCACTTCGCTGGATTGCAATCCCTACTCAACACGAAACGTATAAACCGTCAATATTTACCGCGGGCCGAAGGTCGGAGGAAAACCGATAGCTAACAAGGTGAACTCAATATTCCTGAAATTGATGGATCAAGGGCACAAACGACGAATTCTACCTACAGAACTTCAGAACAAAAAAGTGAGTGCAAAACAGTCAATCGATTTACATGATTATTCTGTGGACTGCTTTTTGTGGCGTTTTCACTGCTCTGCAGTTTAGGTGATTTAAAAAGGTTAACTTTGTATCTTATTTACTGCACGTTTACTTTGATTGACAGGCTATAGATAACCTGGAACAATGAAACTCATTGCCGGCTTCTCTTAAAGTAGACTTTTATTTATTGTTTCCTATAAACTATAATTTGGACGTTTTTAAGGCTAGAGTGAATAGAGATTTCTTCTAGATCAGCGTGCTCCGTCCTCGGTCGCTCTGTCGCTTTACATCAGGCGAGTTGGTGGAAAAACATAGATCTATTTAATGTAAGAAAAAAATCTAAGCTAAGCTGACCTGGTAAGTGACTCGTGTGGTCGAAGATGGTAAACACACCTAGCCTAACACCATCATTTAACATCAGATGAGCTGTAGATAAAATATGTATCCTACCAAACTTAAGGTGCGAAACAGATTGAAGCGGAACAGTGTTCTTAATAATAAAAAAAAATATTGTTCCTTCCTCTCTCGTAGAACAGACGGCGGCGGGAACCAAATCCACAGGGCTGTTGACAACAATGGCCTGGTCCGACAAAATTTTTTTTTTGTTGACGGGCTAGGTGTTTGACCATAGCACCTAATTTTAAGTACCGACGTGGTCGAAGATGGTAAAGCACACCTAGCCTGGAATTGAACTGGCTCTCAAGTTTTTCTCTATAACTTGCGGATTGCTAATAAATAATGTCGATTAAGTAAACGAATTCCTGGATATATCATTTATTTTCTGACTGATTATACAGAATTCGCAATTGTTAGACATTTATAGTTTATTTGGCTTAACATTTATATCTAAAGTTACCTCAAAAGAGAAATTACACTTTTAGTATGGCAGCAACTAATGTGGGAACGAGAGAGCCTCTAGTGGGCACACTCGTGCCACATCTAGTAGTTTTTAATCTGAGATTGGCATAGACTGATTTATCGACAATGCGAATCTCTACAAGAAAAAATAGTTTTACCATTAGATTAATAAGCGACATGTATCTCTACAAATATCTGCAGAAATATTAAACGCCACACAAGTGAGGCTGCCGGAACGCACAGTTAGATGTATGGCGGCAGATTTTCAACTTGAGGGTGGTAGCTAGCCAGCTGTGTAACATTTGGGCAATTTATTGATGTGATGAAATTTCATCAAGTTCTAGATTGTATTGCGAACAATACTAATTTCCATTATGTTCACACTTTCATTGCCCCCACTATTTTCGAGTAGTTCGCAGCGAAGCCACCCTATATAAAACGCGAGCACGCCCGGCGTGCTCTCTGCACTGCAAGATGAAATTACATGGGCACGCTAGGCGTGTTCACTGGCACTGTATAATGGTGAAACATAAAAAGCCGTATTTCGGCTTCAGATTGAAAACATGGCCAAATCTTTGATAAATCCATGAAAAATCGAGAGCACGCCTGGCGTGCTCGCGGCATCGCGATAGGGATTGTGAGGACACGTTAGACGTTTCAACGGCACTAAATGTGTTAAAGGTTTAATTTAAATATAGAAAAAAAACAGAGGATAAAACATATTTTTATTGCAAGTGCTAAAAACAGTTTTAAAAACTATAACCCGACTATGGAAAAAATAACTATAGTCTAAAGAAAAATATAGCCTGTCACACGGCGCATAATAACAAATCGATTGACACCTCGTTCATCAGTACCGGATGAGTATTTCGGCTCTACTATAGACCCCACGTAAATACAAACATACATACATAGACCACTTAAAAACACTTCCTTTTGTCTTTGTCGTAGTCCGATAATAAACATGAAATAATGTAATTCTAACTCAGTTAATGCTAGATGCATAAAGTCATTCATCAGCTTTAGTTTCAGGGAAGGAAATGTCATATTTTCCAATGCTCGCCTCAAATAAAATATTCGATATTAGATGTTCTACCATATTCTGAGCATAGCTCGACTGCAATGCTTCTATTTTCGCAGCAATGTATTCTCCAAAAGCGTGGAATCTGGAGCGAGGTTTCTTGCTTCGAAGATTTTCTTCCTGTTGGTCACTCGACATCTTTCTTTTGAAACATAATTTCACATTACTTCCAGTATCTGAAGTGGAACCTTCTGGTGGTGGATCTGGGGTAGTATCGTCATCATCTATGTATACTTCAAATGTTCGGATCGGTGATCGGTATGTGGAGTTTTCGGCCTCAGGTTCAGAGTCCTAAAATTCATTCAATAAGTACTTTTTTTTACCAGGCCTGTATGATCTTAAACCACATACACATAATGTAACTACCTATACTTACTTATAAATGTTGACATGTAATCTACACTTTTTTTGCGTGACGTTTAACGTTAGTGAGATGAGGACAAAGCATTTTAAGCAATGATTAACCTCAGCACTTCACACAGATACATGTACCTTCAAACTAAACATAGCTAATACTACAAGAACCGTATGGGTACAATTTTGTGTACTATGGTCCGTAAGTTCAAATTCGCTGAGCGAAAGAACTATGCTCGGCATTTCTCTAAAGGGATCGTATCCGGGACGAAGTAATTCGCCAGAGAACTAAAGTCACAGACATAGCTCAGCGTATTAGCAAGCTGGAATGGCGACGGGCTGGACATATCTGTCGCAGAACGGATAACCGCTTGAGTAGACTTGTTTTAGAGTAGAGACCGCGAATTGGCAAACGAAGCGTAGGACGACCTGAGACTCGATGGAGTGACGATATAGGTACGTAGGACAGCTGAAACTAGCTAGTGGCGTGTCTTGGGAGAGTGCTATGTCTATTAGTGAACTTCGATAGGTTGATGATATAACCCCCCAGACAATGAACAAACATATATATTCGCAACATACATAATTATGTTAGTCCTGAGTAGAAATCGAACCCACGCCCTTCACGAAACAAAACTTGGAAAATTTAATTTCCTAAAGATCCATGAAATGCTATAAACAACAGACATTCGACAGCAATGTCCAATGTCCATGTCTGATATACATATAGATATTACACAATATTTGCATCATTATCAAGTTGTTTTTCTTAAAAAAAATATTTAAGCAAGGCTTTATGTTAATATACGTTTTTTTTGTAAACATATAAGTCTAACCACACAGACACTGAACAAACGTAATCATATAAATGTTTGTCCTGAGTGGGAATCGAACACACGCTCTGCAGCTTAAAGCAAAACTACTACTAACAAAGCTACAGCCCCAGATCTAGGGGGGGCAAACTGACTGCCGCCTGGGGCAGGTGGGCACCAGCCGGAGCAGATTCAGGGGGCGCCAAAATCATATCACAGGTTCGTAATATGGATGAAAAAGCTAACTAGGGGATCTACGAGCGAGCTGAATTAATATGGGGGTTTTGAATAATAAATTGAACTAAGTATCATCTTTAGAAAAAATAAAAAAAGTAAAAAAGTAGTAGAGAAGTAGTAGAGTAGTGGAGTGTAGAGTAGTTTTATATATAACGAGCAAAGCTATGTCACCCAGATACTAAGTAATTGTAAATTTGTAAAAGGGTACATCCGGTTACAAAAATGCCACATATGTTTTTGGGCTTTTTTTAACTATTGAACACCGGAGGGGGCGCCATAATATAGTTTCTGCCCCGGTTGGTAAAATAAAATTAAGAACAAGATTTCCGTAATTCGAGGCTAAATGGCACTGTGTGAAATGTCGACCATTATTATGTCTAAATTATGTATGTTTATTAAAGGGGTTATATTCTAAGTAAGGTGGAAGTGGAGGGGAAAGGTTAGAGGGAAGCGGGAGCGGTAGGGGAAGCGGAAGGGGTGGGGAAGGGAGAGTGTTTGTCTTATACAGACGTTCTCCTGCAACGTCAGGACAGTTACATAAATAAAAAGTGGCCATTAGCAAAACAAGCTTAACAAGTGCCGTAAAGCATTTCGCATAAAGCACGATAAAAATAATATTATTTTAAATACATACTTACATATAATCCTTTTTCCATAAGAAACATTGATTCGTTTCTGTCTATTAAGAAATGGAGTTTATTGTAAAACAACCACTTTGGGGTTTGGGAAGGCGCAGCTCCGGCCTGCATGTTTGTTTTAAATTTTCTGTTCTCTTTGAAAAACTGCGCAGACAAATTTTTAATCTTTCTTTGTATTTCCAGTTGGTGTATACCCATTGTAACACTGATAGATTTCCAAGCGTTCTTCTTTTTATGTTTATTTTTGAAGTCTTCGTCTGTCGCGTCCCAGAGTACGGACTCGGTGCGGTATAGATCGATCAATGTGTCTGTTAAAGCTGTCGTCCACGTAACTTCAGACATTTCCGTTTCCAATACAAGTTGTAAACACAAATATCCCCAACCCAAGCTCAAAACAAGAACAATACTAAATATTAAGACACAAGACTTACAAACATAAAAGTGATTCTAAAAAGGTAGGTTGACATCACGTGCTCGCAACAGAAAAGTTGCCAACACTGTGAGTTGCCGATTTGCGTCTTGTTCCTTTAGGCCGAACGCGAGCCGAACGTTGCCGACGTTTGCCGAACGACCTCGTAACCTGCTAGAAACACTAAACATAAATTCGTGTTACTTCCTAAACTCCCAAATCTCGGTCGATCTGTGTATCGAACTTTGAATAACACGATAGCTGATAAATGGTTCGTAGATTTTATATTTTTCCCCGTTTTCTGGAAGAACGGTCAACGGGCCCCAAACTACGCAAAGCCTGTATCTTGGGCGCCCTGTTACAAGTAACGGTTTACTTTGATTTCTACTGCAAGTTGTACACTTTATGTTATTTATAATTTATATATTGTATATTAGCTATTCCATTCTTATTCAATTTCTTATAACTTGCTTGCAAATATACTAATTCTAAATTTAATAAATTCTTATATGTAAGCATGTGCTGTATTTGTGTGTATGCGCGCGTGTATGTGTGTGTTTGTGTATATATGTGTGTGCGTCCATGAATGAGTGTGTTATGTGTATGACGTTAAGCACTTCCATAGATCATTAAGAAGAAAGAGTATAAAAGAAGTGGCTTAGACCCGGGTGAGTGGGCAGTGACATAGTGAGTAACGCTTTAAAGTAGATTCAACAGGCTGCTGTCCGAGCCCTGTTCTGACGCAGCCAGAGAGCTGTTCAGTTCAAGTCGCCTCAAGTGACCCCCCCTAGATTATGATTAGTGTGTATGCGGGTGAATGTGTGTATGAGAGAGTGTGTATATGTTTGTGTTGTGTGTAGGTAATTTTTATTTTAGTTGTAACATGTTAGAGCGTTGGTCGTCCAGCCGCAGGATGGGTCGACGATATTGTCACCGTCGCGGGTCGAACCTGGACCAGATTGGCACAGGACCGAGGCAGATGGCATGTAAAGAGAGAGGCCTATACCCAGCAGTGGGATAAAGAAGGCTGTGGATGATGATGATGATTATGAACATGTTAGAAAATACGATGGGCCTGCCATGTGGCTACCACAAAAGTCCCCTAAATAAAATAGAATAAAAAAAATGATAGCTTTAAACGAAGGGTGAATAGTGTCCTTAAAGGTAGACAACGCACTGGCAATGCCCCGGGTATTGCAGGTGTCCATAGTTGGCGGTGACCATTTACCACCAGGTGCCCGTCGTTTGTTTGCCACTTTTTCACATAAAAAAAAAGAAAAACAAAACAAAGTTCAGGACATCGCTGCTTTGGCGCCCATTACTTTAAGACATTCGATGGTTGGTCTCAAGAGCAAGGTAGTGTCAATCAGTGCAAGACACATCGCCCCCACATTAAATAAGAATAAGAAGTCAGTGTCAAGATAAGATTAGGTATACGACCACAGTTCACCTGATGTTAAGTGACAATGTGGTCGATTATAATTATTGTAAACACATTTAGCCTGGAATGAGAACTGGCTCTTCAGAACACACCTGTTAGGTGCTTGATGGCAGATTTCCAACTAACGGATGGTAACAAGCCAGCCGAGTACTAGAAAGTACCACCATGCTTAGACTTCCTAGCGATATTTATTTTTCCAATTAAGCTTGCATTTCACCGCCAACTCGCTTAATATTCAGCGCAAATGCGGTTAAGGTGAAACACGGTTGTTTACACTCTCGACTTGAAGGTACCCAGATTGTAGCATGGTGGTAGGGTACTTTCTAGTACTCGGCTGGCTACCACCCTCAAGTTAAATATCTGCCGCCAAGCACTTAACAGTGTATTCCGGCAGCCTCACTAGAGACCCAGTTCCATTCCAGGCTAGGTGTGCTTTACCATCTTCGAACTCACCGTCACTTAACATCAGGTGAGTTGTAGCCAAACACCTAGCCTGTCAAAAAAAAAACTATCAGGGAATACCAATTAAATTCCATTGTTTAGCAGTTCGTACAACGAAGATAGAATCGAACCGTTTAGTTCTTGTTCTCACCGGCATCTCGGGGTCATTATTGGGATTCTAACCCACGCTCTTCGACATGTGAATGGACCGCGATACACACTGTACCAACGCTATAAAAGATATGCAATCAAGTAGCTTTATCCGTGCCCAAACCGAATGGCACACGGTAACCCCCTGTTCACGAATTGTCTCCATATTAATCACCAACCATCTGTCAAAAGGGACGAGTTCCCGCTCCTTTGTCCCCCTTCCGTGTGACTATGGAAAAAATGTATGTACGACGCCAGTAACTTTCCACTTTGGTATGACTATTTCTCAATTCTAGCAGGCTTTTAGTTAAGCGTCGTATTACATCAAACAATTTCCACGAAAGCCATATTCCTGGAACACTATTCAAGAGTCTAGCTATCGAAAAACATGTTTTCGTACGGAGAAGTGGAAAATACATTGGTATTTTCCACGTTTCCTTGGAAACTACGTCTAATGATTATTGAAACCGAAGTGAGATTTACTTAATTAAATACCAGAAAAGTAAACGTCTACATTAAATGTACTTAATCATATTTATTGATAACGAGGTGTACAATTATACAAATAGGTACCTATACAATTTTATTGATATCCCCCTCACTTGAGAGACAGTTCTATCCAGGCTAAGTGCTTACCATCATCGACCACACTGTCACTTTACATCAGACGAGCTGTGGTCAAACATATAGTCTGTCACCTATAAAGACAACTTATAAGAATTAGCAGGCTTACTTCAGAATATTTAATCAATACCAACAATATCCAAAGGTTGTCTGGAAGAAATCGCTCTAGGCGATAAAACCACCCTTATACACCAAATATCTTTTATATTGTTTTGTTAATTATCTCTTCTTCTTTTTTTATTTTTATATTTCAAATTTGTATGTTGTGATTTGTTTTGGTGTAGGTATAATAAAGTTATATTCTATTCTATTTACAAATTCTCATCACTGTTGCAACCAAAACGACTTTTAAGCGGAAATACACTAAATAGGTATATTCCTTGAACACACAAAATGAACTTCTGCAAAGTAACGCCTGAATCAATCAATTTTACCCGTTATATTGCTTTTTTAGCAAAACTTCAGTGAAATTGAAATCACAAAATCCAATTTAACTACGTAAATGTTTACGTACACACTGTAAACTGTAAATATTCTGACTACAAAATTGTAAAAACGTTTCAATTTTGATGTAAATTTTGATTAAACAAAAGTTGATTAAACTTTCAAAATTGGGCACACAAAATATTTTTCATTACCCAATATTATTATAATTCTGAACTTAAAATGTATGTATATTGCCATCCGGTGACGCAAATAAGATAAGATAGATGATACGTTTATCTATACTATTATAATGAGGAAAGATTTGATTGTTTGTTTGTTTATAATGAATAAATAGGCTCCGAAACTACTGGACCGATTTCAAAAATTCTTTCACCGTTGGGAAGCTACACTATCCCCGGATGACATACTTTTTTATCCCTGTAACCCCACGGGAACGGGAACTACGCGGGTGAAACCGCGAGGCGTCGGCTAGTAACCAATATATATATAATTAAACTACTTAACTAGTAAAAAAATATTTTAACAACTTTCTTTTTAACTTGTTTCTTGCTCAATTTTAATGTGTTGTGTGTATTTTTGTGGGAATCCGCCTTCTACCATATTCTTCTGTTCTACCTGTGAAAACTTTAAATTGGCCTTCCATTCTTATCTATTGTAATTGTTTGTGTAACAAGCTGTAAGTTTCCCAATACAATAAAAATAAAACTGATACATAAAATAGAATGGTGGTAGCGTACTCTCTAGTACTCGGCTGGCTGGCTACCACCCTCAAGTTGAAAATCTGCCGCCAAGCATCTAACGGTGTGTTCCGGCTGCCTCACTAGAGCCAGTTCCATTCCAGGCTAGGTGTGCTTTACCATCTTCGACCACATCATCACTTAACATCAGGTGAGCTGT
This sequence comes from Biston betularia, assembly GCA_905404145.2. Classification (NCBI taxonomy): domain Eukaryota; kingdom Metazoa; phylum Arthropoda; class Insecta; order Lepidoptera; family Geometridae; genus Biston; species Biston betularia. The sequence continues at coordinate 1,645,733 of FR989874.1, read as the reverse complement.
GGTCAAACATCTAGCCTGTAAAACATTAAAAAATAACTAAAAAGAAAGCAATACTTTTTATTTTGTAACACTTAAACAAAGAAACAGCGACAAATAAGATACAGTTACAAAATAGGGACTCACCACAGCATAATGCTAGTCATACTAAGTAGTAAAGCAAAAACTCGGGCTAATTCAAGCGGGGGAAAAGTGCGGGAAATTCTAATATGGGCACATAAATTTTATTCAAAAATTTTCCATTTTATGATTACTTTGGCCTGTTTCAAATTCCACCATTATGGTCTCTGTATAAATAAATATCGTAGGACTTTATACACAGCGCCACCTGACCCCAAACTAAGCAGAGCTTGTACTATGGCAGTCAGATAACTGATAGAATACTTGAGTACTTTTTTTTTGTAAGTGCGCATACTTACAAGAAATACAGAACACCCAGAACAAACATTTGTTTATACCACAAAATGTTTAATCGAACCCAATACATACGTAAGGACAGAAAGACTGGCGAACGGACCCGGATAAACTATAGGTTGTTGTTCGATAAAAATGTAATTTTGCGATATACTGTGTTTCGTCCACAACCCCCCGCTGATGGCAATAATCGCAAACACAATTTTCTTTTCTATCCTCCCATTTTTCATCTCAAACATAAAGCGATATGTAGTAGGTACTATGTGTTTTTATTTTCTAGCCATGCAATAAGTCTTAATGGAAACCGCAGAAAAGGAATGAACAATATGGTTGCGCTAATCAAAACATCGGCAAAAGGGGGTCTTATCACTAAGAGCGATCACTTCCAGACGACCCTTGGGTTTAACATTTACAGAAAGCGATTTTTATTTTAATAACAAATTATTGTGTTATTTTTTATGTTTTGACAGACTAGTTGTTTGACCACAGCTCATCTGATTTGAGGTGATGATGTGGTTGAAGATGGTAAAGCATACCTAGACTGGAATGGAACTGGCTCTAGTGAGGCTACCAGAACGCACCGTTAGATGCTTGGCGGCAGATTTTCAACTTTAGTTAGCCAGCAGACTACTAGAAAGTACCCTGCCACTACTATTATGGTCTCCTCGTGATGTTTTCCTTCACCGGCAGCTCAAGCTCATTGTTAGGATTTGAACCCACACTCTTCAGCTAGTAAACCGACCGCGCTAACCACTGAGCAATCATCGCTAGTTTAGTCATTATTTCAATATTAATCTGTTATACCTAGTCCTTAGGTATACTTTAATCCCTTTACAGACACATCAGGTAAGTTCATACATTTATGTAAGAATAATTCCTAAGCCCCCACATCATGTTCAGTAGGTTTATTTTGTAGAAAAAAAGACACAATTATAAATGAACTGAATATTATTTTTCATCTTGCACAAAATAACTGCAGACTATCAATAAATCGTGATCAAATCTCTGAGAACAACCGATACGAAAAATAATTAATTCAAGTATCGCATTTCATAACACAATCTCAGCACTAACCGAGATTCATCTCCTCGTAAAACGAACGAGTAAAAGCGTCTCATAATTGCATTATTAAATTTGAAACCAGCGCCGTAACCTTGCGCACACAGATCGACGCTCGCGCCGTCCTCGGCACTAATCATTAGCATTTTGTATTACGTTTCAGTTCATCAAGTAACAAACTGCTGAATCGAAAGGTCGATTAAAAAAGAGAGAGAACAAAAGCAAAATTCGCAAATTGGAACGCGTTGCGCCGGCGCAGCGCGTGGCTATGTGTGCGCGTGCAAGGGTACGTCACCTTGACTCGAGGCCCGACGGGGTTCGCAGCTGTCTCGCTCGCGCGCTCTCGTAGCCGCTACGCGGGAGCGGGACGGGGCGCGCGCCGTAGACGACGCTTTCAGAACGCTACGCGGCTTAATCGCCCGCCATTTTGTTGTATCTCGTTCGCGCCGACGCGGTTTTTATTTAGGAGCCTCTTTATTTGTTCAAGTTTTATGATGCCACGTTCCGCTATAGGATAAGGTTTCTAAACGTTTTTAAGCAATCATTTTCGTTTTTCACACATTTATCATAGATTTACAAGGGTATTCGTGTGTTAAATTCCTATCAAATGATTCAGTTATAGATGTTCTGCATAATATGACACGTAGCTCCGAGGTTTGCTCGTCAATGATTCATGTTATAACTATGTAGTTAGTGAGGAACAATCGACCGCTTATGTAACAAGCAGGTGTTGATGCTTCGTGGAATCTCGAGGGCTAATTAATAACCACCGACGACTTTTATAACAAACAGTTACTACAAAACGTTACGTAATATTTCAGGTTGTTTCTATTAAAAAAATTAGGTATCAGTATTCATTTACGTTTTAAATATAGGTACGTCGTAATAAAAACATGTCTTAAGTACTCACTGACGTAAGCAGCCGTGAAAAAAACACACAGAAAACGCAAACGAGAAGCAATTGCGCATATTAGAATTGAATAATTGAATACATAATAAAATTATATCAATAATAATAGAGATAAGATAGTGGAGCCGTACGTGAAACGCCTACAAAACATTCCACGGCGACATTTTCTAAAATACAATCCAATATTCTTGTAAAACATTATTGAATACCTGTATTTAGCATTAAATACGTTTATAATGCAAATGTAGGGCATAAGTTCAACTAAACACGTAATTATAAGCTGAAATGTCGTAGAAACTATGTTTTCGCGACACGTGGCGCCATCTATCGCATAACTTATGAACTGGCGGCGTCACAAGGTTATATAAAGCCCAGCGAATCGCACCGAGGTTATTTTTAAACGTATATTATACACGTACTAACCACCTAATTTAATTGTGTTCACTGATCTTATTGACGTATTTACCGGAATACGGAAAAAGAAGGGTTCGAGTCTGGGAGTTATGTATGATGACTTTACCTACTATTTATTACCCATATACGCGTGTAAGAAATCTAGGTCGTATAGGGTAATAATGTAATATGACGTCACAGTAACTCTTCTACAGGCAAAAATTGCAATTTTTACACGACAGTCCAAAAAAGGAGTGTAATGTTTTCAGGATTCATTCACAAAAAACTGATTGTTGGCATTTTGTTTTCTGTTTTCTCTTTGTAATGTTTTGTGTACTTTTCTTTGGATTAATAATTTCATTACGCTGTACTTAGTAGCAACAACTTACTAAACTGTGTAATCTCTTATTCTTATGATTCTTAAACCGTATTCATGTGTATAGATTATATACATGAACATTATTTTATTTATTATTGTATTATGCATTTTTTTATACCACTATAACATTTAAATGACTTAACACATTTGGATGTATGGAGTATCGTTAGAATCCTAAAACGATTTTTTGAAAAAAAAAAAAAAAAACGATATGGCGGATGCATGGTTTCATTTCACTAAAGCAGCCGTGTTTTTTGTTGCATTCAATAAATAATAATCATTCTTGTTGGCTTTTCTTATCTATTTTTTGGTTTTCTATGTAAAATTAAATTTGTAAAACTGTCTATAATCTTTTTCTATACAAAAGATGTGGCATGGTAAGATAACGCCTGTCCATGACCATTGCAGCGATACACAAAACTTTGAGTAACAAAACAAAGTCCAGGGCATCGCAGCTATGGCACTCGTTAATTTGAAATTTTTGATGATCAGAGTTTCAATAAGTAAATAAAGTATTAATTATTCTATTAGTTATAGGACTTCCATAGTACAAGCTTTGCTTAGTTTGAGATCAATTGACGCTGTGTGTAAGGTCCAACGAAATTTATTTTTATTTATTTTAATGGCAACTTATCTATTCAGGTGAAACCATAGGGATGATTGTAAAATTTGAAGCGTTCATTTTAATTACATTAAGTATGAAATATAATACACACTTCATAGTTTGTCAATCAAAATGATTATACCTAATTAAGATAACGATCATGAATTCATGATAAAATTGCCCGAGTAACCAGTGCACGTACGAACCGATCGCAAATAAACTACATTACAGTTAAATTGTCGTAATCTTCCTCTTGTTAGGGAAATCTTGTTCAAGTATTCTTTGTTTAATATTAGCGACTTATGTATCATGGTGGCTATTTAAAAAAAACCGGCCAAGTGCGAGTCCGACTCGCGCACGAAGGGTTCCGTGCCATTATTTATAAAAAAAAAAAACAAGTTTGTTGTATGGGAGCCCCCCTTATATATTTATTTTATTTTTAGTCTTTGTCGTTATAGCGGCAATATAAATACATCATCTGTGAAAATTTCAACTGTCTAACTATCACCGTTCTTGAGATACAGCCTGGTGACAGACGGACGGACGGACAGCGAAGTCTCAGTAATAGGGTCCCGTTTTTACCCCTTGGGTACGGAACCCTAAAAAAGTCTTAAACTTATTTTCAAGTATTTGCCACATGGTAAAACGTGGCAATAAGGTCAGCGTTTTGGGAGATATTTTTTTTTTTATGGTTGACAGGCTATGTGTTTGACCACAGCTCACCTGATGTTTAGTGACGGTGTGGTCGAATATGGTAAACACACCTAGCCTGGAATGGAACTGGTTCTCAAGTGAGGCTGCCGGAACACACCGTTAGATGCTTGGCGGCAGATTTTTAACTTGAGGGTGGTAGCTAGCCAGCCGAGTACTAGAAAGTACCCAAGCACCATGCAAAAATCTTGCTTGGAACGAGAACTGACTCCCAGCCTACGTACTTTGAAGTTCTTATTGCAATTCCTGTTGGGTGCTCACGAAAAAGCTACGCGACTGCGAACATTACGGCACGGGTATACGATATGCGGTCGCGTAGCTTTTTTGTTACTACCGGTAATCGCAATAAGACACAGAGTACGAGAGCAGGTCCGGCTGGCGGTTAGTAACAAACCTTTAGACGTCTGTCAACAGATTTTTGATAGAGTTTAACTCCCTGTATACACTATAGCCCTGTTGGTTTATTGGTAGTATGTCAGCTCCAAGAGCTGAAGGGCGTGAGTTTGATTCCTACCCAGGATAAACATTTTGTGGTATGACCAAATGTTTGTTCTGTGTCTGGGTGTTCTGTATTTATTATAAGTATGTATTTACATAAAAGAAGTATTTAAGTATTCTATCAGTTATCTGACTTCCATAGTCCAAGCTTTGCTTAGTTTGGGGTCAGATGGCGCTGTGTGTAATGTCCTACGATATTTATTATTATCTGTTTTAGAAATAACTTTCGCTTAAACATTTACTTCCTTCGTAAATTTAACTAGTAGGTTCAATTACGAATAAATTATTTGATGTTGACAGGTCTAAATAAATGTGTTTTCGTAAATTTTCTTATGAGAAAAGATAAATGGTACAAGTTTAATACAGGCAATAACTACGCAGATATTGCCTCTCAAGAAAATCTCATAAGATTACGCTGAGTGAGTCATCAACATCAAGAAAAATAATTTTATCTATCTCTTTTACAACATAAAGAAAAACGTAATAAAGTCGCTCTCCGCGTCTGTCTGTATGTCCGCTTACTTGTTCTAAAGCACACAACAGATTTTGATACAGCTTCCCCTGTTATTTAGATATTCGGGTACCCACCCGTGCGCAGCCGGGGCGTGCCCCTAATCACACAAATATTATAAAAGCAAACATTTGTGAGTGTGTTTGTTACCTCTTCACGCTCAAACTTATGGACCAATTTTAATGAAATTTGGTATGGAGGTAGCTGACACCATGGATTAACACTTAGGCTACTTTTGTACCCCGAAAAAAAGTAGTGTTCACCAACACTAACACCGAACACACACTTCGGTAACACCGAAGGCGCTGCTCGTAAGTAGTTTATAATTTTTCAATGACCTATAGTTTTATAATAAGCTAAACAGTTTGTAGCGATGATAGCTCAGTGGTTAGCGCGGTAGGTTCGCATGCCGAAAGGCGTGGGTTCAAACCCCAACAATGAGCTTGAGCTGCCGGTGAAGGAAAACATCGTGAGGAAACCATAGCATGGTGGTAGAGTGCTTTAGTACTCGGCTGGCTAGCTACCACTCTCGAGTCGAAAATCTGCTGCCAAGTGTGCAAGGTGTGTTCCGGCAGCCTCACTTGACAGCCAGTTCCATTCCAGGCTAGGTGTGCTTTACCATCTTCGACCACACCTTCACTTAACATCAGGTAAGCTGAGGTCAAACACCTAGCCTGTCAAACATGAAAAAAAAAACAGTGTACGTATAAGCAGGGCCATCTTAGGCATATTCGGCGCCGGGGTGCGAAAGTCAGCCTGCGCCCTTGATCTCAGCGTAGTAGGTTATAGGTACCTATCGAAATTTATGGCGGTTTCGGCATGCGCCCCTTAGGACTCTGCGCCCAGGTGCACCGCACCCCTTGAACCCCCAGGTAAAGACGGCCCTGCGTATAAGATATCGCGCGCCGTAAACTTTATTTCATCTATATCAAAAGTCGAACAAACAGCATTGTATGCGTGCGGTATTATTTATTGAAGGTGCACGCTCCAAGCAGCCATTAAACTCTGAACAGCGGACGAATCAAGGGTATCCAAATACAAAACAACAGAATCGTGTAAACAGCCAGCAAAGACTCATATATTATATGGCATCACTTTATTTATTATGCGAATAGACATTTTACTATGGAAACTGACGTGGTTTTAACAAATTTTTGTTTCAGTGTTTAAGGTGGTTCGATTTCCATACAAATAAATTTTTGCCATTTATAGTCAAATGGAGCATAATTTTACAGTGAAATCAGAGCTACTAGCATTTATTTTGGCCTTTATTTGCGGGAAATCACATTTGCTTGAATAAAACAGTAGATTAATAACATAAAATCAAATTTATGAAGTATTTATGATAGCTCAGTGGTTAGCGCAACAATGTGAGGAAACGGAAACCATAACGTGGTGGTAGGGTATTTTCTAGTACTCGACTGTCTATCTCCCACCCTCGAATTGAAAATTTGCCGCCAAGTATTTGACGGTGTGTTCCGGCAGCCTCACTTAAGAGCCAGTTCCATTTCAGGCTAAGCGTGTTTTAACATCTTCGACCACACCGTCACTTAACATTAGGTGAGCTATGGTCAAACACCTAGCTTGTCAACCATAGTAAAAAAGTTAATTTTAAAAGTATTCAATCATTCATAGGTTTAGGTTATATATATAATTATTCCTAGTTAAATATATGTATAAGTAGAATCAAGATTTCATTTCTGCAATGAGAATAAAACAAAACGTATACATTGTGCCCTATTAGTAGCCCTTAAACTTGGGAAGGCAAAGTGAAACAATTCGTTAATATCTGAATTTTCAGAAGTCGTTGATTAAGGGTCCAAACCAAATTGAGATTTTTGAAAGAATTCGAAAACCTTACCACTAAATTATATACTGAAGGTATGCATTATTTTAATATATCCTTCAAGTATTTTATAATTTCTCATTGTAGCACACCCCGTATTTTACTTTTTTCACAAATATGTTTCATACTAAGTATGTATGGTAAAGATCCGTTTCAAGATAAGGTCACCAGTTGTTGCACTATTGTTAAACTGTTTCTGTTATTGTATATATTATTTTTGGCATGAACAATAAAGAGTTATCTTATCTCGACTGACTGACTGTTTTCTGAATAAGTTGACTGGGGTTAGGTATTCAAAAACACATTTCCTTTATTTCAGTTTGTGAGGAAACTTATAATGTTTGGAGAAGAATTTTAATCCCACTAATATTATAAATGTGAAAGTTTGGATGGATGGATGTTTGTTACACTTTCACGCAAAAACTACTAAATGGATTTAGATAAAATTTGGTAAAGAGGTAGCTGAGTCCCTGGATTAACACGTAGGCTACTTTTTATCCCGAAAACATATAGCGGGCAACACCGCGGGACGATTATAAGAATACATAATTATACATCACCAAAACTCCATCGAAGCTTTATAGTAAAGTCACCACTACTTTACTAAATCATGACTGGACTTGACTGATACGGACTGTACTTGACCAAGACTGGACTCTGATTATAATTCTAGCTACGGGACGCTTATTTATTTTTTGAAACTTGAAAATATGTAAATACTTGACACTGGCAAATGCTAAAACGCGACGCCAAAACCAAACAAAAAAAATATACATCAGCTCGCATTGGGCCGCGGAATCGCCCTTCGAGGATAGAACTAGCTAAAAAAGGTAACTAGCGCGCCAGAATTGTTCTATGTCTCAATAAGTAATTACAGCATACGCAACGAAGGCCGATGTTTAAGACTGTAATTATCGCTTAATGAGTAATTAACCTTTGCTATGAGACTGAACCACGAGTATAAATTACTTGAAATGATATTAAATCACGGGACACACTCGCAAATTTGGCAGTACGTCACGAGTATAAATTTTTATGATACTTTGTGCAAAAATAAATAAATACTTTTTTTTTTAATATGTTTTGCTCAGGATGTTTTCCTTTACCGGCGGCAAACTATTTAATTTGATGGAACTGTTCCTTTAGTTTATTTTGTAGTAACTTTGCTTCTTTAACCGGCCCAGGATTATGTGACGAATATGTTTGTTTTATATCTGGGTAACTTTTTTTTTTATTGCAGATAGTGACGTTTGACCGCCATCTCGCCGGTCTATGATGGAGCACGCTCGCCTAGAAGAAACCGATTCACTCGCGACTTGAAGGCACCCAGATTGTATCTATCAGGGAACACCCACTCGGGTGGCAAATTCCATTGTTTAGCGGTTCGTACAATGAAAGTAGATTCACACCGTTCAAGTTTTTGGAATATCTACCATGAAGCGGTGCCGCTTTTTAAAGCTCCTGTCTGATAAGAGAATGGGCAGGGTGGAATTAGGCCACATATATATGTAGGTCGTATATAAGAATACTTGAGTCGCAAGAAATAGGCACTATACAAGTTGTCCTTCTTGCAAAGTGATGAACCCTCCACCCACATAAACGAAACGAAAGAGGACAAAACTTTCATTCGATGATATATCTACCGAATGAAAGTTTCGCCTTCTGCTATCAGTTGTATGGTACACAAGCTTTGCTTTAGGGCTATATCGCACTGTGGGAAACGTCTATTAATATTTATTTCTATTGTTTAGTGTTGTGTTAAATGGATCCGTGAAAGCTTCTAGTAAAGTCAAGACTTACTTCTTACTGGGCTGTTGAGACTAACCACCAAAGTCTCAAAGTAATGAGCGCCAAAGCAGTGATGCCCTGGACTTTGTTTTGTTACTCAAAGTTCTGTGTATCGCTGCAATGGTAATGGACAGGCGTTATCTCTTACCATCAGGAGAGCGTCTCGTTCGTCTTATTAGTTTTTACATTAAAAAAAAACTACTTTACTACGGTATGGACTAGACTCTAAATTGTGATTTACTTTTCGTGACTTAAAAAAATAATATCGTAGGAAATTCACACATCACCGTTTAGCCCCAAACCAAGCTCATACTTTGGAAACCCGTTAACTGATAAAATACTTGCATATATTTTTGTAACTTTTTTTTTATGTAAAAGTAATGAGACGAACGAGACGCTCTCCTGATGGTAAGAGATAACGCCTGTCCACGACCATTGCAGCGATACACAGAACTTTGAGTAACAAAAAGTAACAAAAGTCCAGGGCATCAGACACTGCTTTGGTGTTCATTACTTTGAGACTTTCGATGGTTAGTCTCAACAGCCCTGTAATTTCGCTAGCTGCAGTACCCTTCAAACCGGAACACAGTAATGCTTACACACTACTGCTTAGCGGCAGAATAACTGGTACTGCGGTGGTACCTACCTAGACGACCTCCTGCTAAGGAGATCTACCACCAAGTAAGTCTGGGTGTTCTGTATTTATTATAAGTATGTATTTACAAATAAAAAATTATTTAAGTATTCTATCTGTTATTTGACTGCCATAGTACAAGCTTTGCTTAGTTTGGGGTCAGGTGACGCTGTGTATAACATCCTACGATATTTTTTTATTTTTAGTTACATAAATGTTCATCCTGGGTGGGAATCAAATCCACGCCCTTGATGCAGATATACCAACACGGCAATCAATTTTGCTTCAGACTAAGATTTATTTTATTCTATTTCAGTATTGAACTCTTTCAAAATATAAAAACGGTAATATATTGAAATAGGTGTGAGGCTGGAGAAATATATGCGAGAATCCGTTACCCGTCCGTCGTCCGCTGTCCGGCCGCCGGCTCACATAGCAACATTATCCAATAGATAGCATTCTTATGGGTTCCGGGCTTCGCTTACTCAGGATTTTGTCGAACTATCACAATACAAAATTAAAGAAAAGCTATCAGTTACTAAAGTATATTAAATAGATGGAAACTCTTTACTGTGCTTAGCGTTGCCTAGCATCCGGATAAAGCCGATTTGATTGCGTGTCCGGCCAAAATAAACGGTGTCCGGCTTTTGCTAGTTAAGACTTTTTACATTTCGCAAACGAGCGAGCGCCGAGCATGGCCGCCCTCGGTTTTTTGTCGTACCTATTAATACGGAGACACAAAACCCTCAATAATGTAGGGTGTCCGGCCTTTTTACCCAAATGTCCGGCCAAACTGGCTGATCTGTCCGGCTATTAGGTTTGGCGACCTGGCAACCCTAGTTTGGGGTCAGATGGCGCTGTGTGTAATGTGTTAAATTTTATTGGTCAGCTAGGTGTTTAACCACAGCTCACCTCATGTTATATGACGGTGTGGCCGAAGATGGTAAAGCATACCTAGACTGGAATGTAACTGGCGCTTAAGTGAGGCTACCGGAACACACCGTTAGGTGCTTATTACGAGTATACCTGAAGTTGTCAAGTCATTTTGATTCCCACTCAGGACTAACATTTGTGTGACTAACATCGATGTTTGTTCTGTGTCTGGGTGTACTGTATGTATTATAAGTATGTATTTACAAAAAAAAAGTATTTATGTATTCTATCAGTTATCTGACTTCCATCACACAAGCTCTGCTTAGTTTGAGGTCAGATGGCGATGTGTGTAATGTCCTATGATATTTATTTATTTATTTTATAGTTATAGTTTTGATGTTATAAAATGACTCGCGTTTGACCGCCTAATGTTAAAGATACGGTCTACGATATAGTACGCTAACCCAAAAGAAACCGGTCGACTCGCAAATCAGTAGATTTTTATAGAAGAAAAATTTGCTTTGTACAAAAAAACATCTCTTGAATAAAATAGGAGTATAACTCCCATCGTAAGCCCCGCTGGGAGAAGCGCTATTAGCCAGAGCAGTACATTTATAGAGTCGCCCTAGTTACAGCTTGGTGGATGTCCAAATCGGCTCGCTTTAGTTGACAAATAGACACGTTCGGATGTTAGTCAACCTTTAGATATACTATGTATGGCGATACTTTCACACTAGATCAATGACCTAGGCGTTACGACTCTATAGCAGGAGGTCGTCTAGGACTCTAGGTGGGTACCATCGGAAATTCTGCAGCCAAGCAGCAATGTATAAACATTGCTGGTGTTTCGTCATGAAAGATAGTTCAGCTAGTGAAATTACAATGGTTATAAGATTCACTATCGAATGTCTCACAGTAATGAGCGCTGATGCGGTCATGCCCTTGACTTTTTCTGTGTACCTCCAAGGGTCATGGGCAGGCGTTATCTCTTACTATCACATCACGAATCTCATTCAATTTAATTTCATTGCGACGTAAACAAGAGGTAAAACAAATAAAGTTGCTATACCTACACAGAACATAATAGATACCTACTACAAACACCTCACAAGCTTTTCTAGCTATTTTTTTTTTAGCACGAATAAGTCCGCAACTCGCTTGATGGTAAGCGATGATGAAGCACGCGGACATAGAAAATACCAGTTCACTCTAACCTTGAAAAGATCTGGACTATATCTTTCAGGAAACAAGAAAGCCGGCAGCTTGTTCCATTCCTTAGCCATACGGATAAGAAAAATCGAGTTGAAACATTCGGTACGTACCCAAGGAAATTCGTCAATGCAAGGGCGACAATGGGCCGTCTAAGTACAGCATAGGCCATAGCAAAATATCTGTACACCTTTGGAAAACTTCCGAGGCAGAAATAAACACAGTGAGGATATACAATCTACACAAAATATATAAACTTGGTGGTAGATCTCCTAAAAAGGAGATCGTCTTGGTACCACCGCAGTACCAGATAGTTTACCGCCAAGCAGTGATGTGTAAACATTACTGTGTTCCGGCTTGAAGGGTGCAGGCAGCTAGCGAAATTACTGGGCTGTCGAGACTAACCATCGGAAGTGTCAAATTAATGAGCGTCAAAGCAGCGATCCCCTGGACTTTGTTTTGCTACTTAAAGTCCTGTGTATCGTTGCAATTCAGATTCAGAAATATTTATTGCATAAAAACACATTGATGCAGTTAAATAAATAATAAAGAAATAAATATCGTAGGACTATACACACAGCGCCATCTGGGCCCAAACTAAGCAGAGCTTGTGTGATAGAAGTCAGATAACTGATAGAATACATAAATAAATACTTTTTTTTTGTAAATACATACAGAACACCCAGACACAGAACAAACAATTGTTTATTTACAAAATGTTTGCCCTGAGTGGGAATCGAACCCACGCCCTACAGCTCTCAAGGTAGATATACCTACTACCAATGAGCCAACGGAGCTGTCAAATTAAATATTATGCTAGGTGTTCTTGCAAAAATTGTGCTATCAGTCTGCCCTTAACCGGACATTCAATAACATAATTAAACAGTAATTTAATTTAATTAATCAAACGTTTAGGTGACCAGAATGCTGGTATCTACTTTGGTCAAAAGCTTGGCATTGCCATCCAGCGTGGCAATTGAGTCTGGTGCAGTATATAGAGCAGCGGCGGCCTTAGCTGTTGCAAAGCCCGGGGCGACAGATCATTGTGAGACCCTTTTTCTTTGACTCCATTTTACTAAAAAACTTGTTCGAGTGCTCGAGTGGCCGTAACATGCTTGAACTAATAATGAAACCGTGCGTTCAGGGGGGGTTTGTCAAGTGCGAGGCGCAAGATACACTTACATATATGGTAAAGACTTTGTACTACGAGGACGCGGGGACCTGCTAGAGCGAGACCCCGGGCGGTTGCCCTGCTTGCCACCCCCTAAGGCCGCCACTGATATAGAGCATATAGAACAATAAAATAAGACACAATAACATTTTAGAAGACACAATAACATTTTAAAATATACATTTTAGATATATATATATATATATCTAAAAATTTACAGAGTTGCTAAATGCGGTGGTAAATGGCGAGCAGTTGCACAGCATTGTTATTGTTTTGCAACGAGTTCGGTGGCGGAAGTGACGTACCTCGCGCGCTATTGTTCCGATGTAGGTCGCTATATACATATACATACACACATACAATACAGCACAACTATACGTATACTAAGTAAGTATATAAGCGCCTAAAGCAATTTCAACAGGACTTCCTCTCCGTTTATAAATACAGCGTTTTTGAAGATATAGATGAGGATATATCTAGTGACCACACTAGATAGTGTACACGTATGTAAGTTAGTTACTAGTGTTCTAATGTTATACCTAGTCTGGCCATAAATACTGTTAAAACTAAAAATTAACAAAATATTACATTTGAATTTGGAATCTGTAATTTTTATATGATTGTTCATTGTGTTTTTTCATTTTGGCGCCAATAAATTGTACAATATTTTGCGATATTAAAATGGAGTGGGGTGATAAAGAGAACCGAATCGCTGTGATTGCATTACGCAAAGTAGGTATGGAGCCAAATGCAATTTTTAAAACTCTCCATACGCTTGGTATTAGTCAAATGTTTGTGTACCGGGATATTAATAGGTACAATGAGACCTCCTCTGTTTGTAACAGAAAAAGATCTGGCCGTCCACGTAGTGTTCGTACGAAAACGGTGGTCAAAGCAGTAAGGGGTAGAATTCGAAGAAATCCTGTCCGAAAGCAAAAGATTTTATCTCGGGAGATGAAGATGGCACCTAGAATAATGTCGCGTATTTTAAAAGATGACTTAGGACTTGCAGCCTATAAGAGACGCACTGGTCACTTCTTAACTGATAATTTAAAAAAGAATAGGGTGGTAAAATCGCAACAACTACTGAAGCGGTACGCAAAAGGAGGCCACAGAAAATGTTTGTTTACGGATGAGAAAATTTTTACAATTGAGCAACATTTTAACAAACAATATGACCGTATTTATACTCAAAGCTCTAAGAAAGCTTCCCAATTAGTCGACAGAGTGCAACGTGGGCATTATCCGACTTCAGTGATGGTTTAGTGGGGTGTTAGCTATGAAGGAGTGACTGAGCCATATTTTTGTGAAAAAGGTATCAAAACATCGGCACAAGTGTGTCAAGATACCATTCTTGAGAAGGTAGTTAAGTAGTTAACAACACCATGTTCAATAACCAAGTATGGTCTTTCCAGCAAGACTCGGCGCCGGTCATAATGCTCGGTCCACGCAGTCTTGTTTGGAAGCGAACGTTTCGGACTTCATCAGAGCTGAAGACTGGCCGTCGTCTAGTCCCGATCTTAATCCGCTGGATTATGATTTATGGTCAGTTTTAGAGAGTACGGCTTGCTCTAAATGCCATGATAATTTGGAGTCCCTAAAACAATCCATACGATTGGCAGTGAAGAATTTTCCCATAGAAAGAGTGCGTACTTCTATTGATAACTGGCTTCAACGTTTAAAGGACTGTATTGCAGCCAATGGAGACCACTTCGAATAAGCTTGTTATATTTTAAATTGGTTTATATTTCTGTATTAAACTAACACACTGTAAAAGTAATAAATGTTATTTGCAAAAGAAAAAAATAAATTTTCTTTGTTACAATATTTATGGCAAGACTAGGTATATGTGAAAGTTTGGATAGATGGATGTTTGTTACTCTTTTACGCAAAAACTACTGAACGGATTTGGAAGAAATTCGGCATGGAGGTAGCTGAGACCCTGGATTAATACATAGGTTTTTTATCCCGTGAAAACATGTAGCGGGTAACACCGCGGTGCGCAGCTAGTGTATCAAATTAACAATAAGTAAGTGCACATAAGTGTAACAGCTGTATTACTCTGGACGATGTTTTTTACTGATGGAATGATTATTCCCGCGGAGTTACAACATTGGGTTCTTCAAAAGGCATGTTAATAGAATCTTAAAAGGTCGGCAACGTATTTGTGGTACACCTGGTATTGCAGATATCTATACGCGACGGTGATTGCTTAACATCAGGCAACCCGTCAGCTTGATTGCCACCTGTGGCATAAAAAAAAAAAATGTTATGATTATTTTTTTGCTAATTATTTTTTTCTTTTAATGTGATTTTTTTTTTATGTATATTTTTGTGACATAATTGTAAATGTACTTATAACGTTTTTATTTCAATAAAATAATTTAAATTTGAATTTGAATAAGTTCATTGGTAGAAAGAGTATTCAAAGCAACATCGATGCGGTATTTTCAAATATCGTTAGACAGGAATGAGAACAGGGGTGATAAAGGTGAGTGTTAATGAAAAAGAGCCCCTTTACAAACCCCTTTCAAACTTATAGGTACCAACCTGTGTCGCAAGTAGGCACTCTAAGGATTCACGTACCTGAAGCGCGATGGACCCGACACCCGCACGGCGACACCAATGAATGCTAAGAAGTTCCATCTCGTATATTTTCTCTTCTAACTACGCTACAATACTTTGAAAAACTGTTATAATTCTGGTCTTCAATTACATATTATCGAAACAAAATCGGTCACAGGAAGCACATTTTTTCAAATTTTATTTAACACTAGCGGACGCCTCGCGGTTTCACCCGCGTAGTTTCCGTTCCCGTGGGAATACAGGGATAATAAGTAGCCTATGTCACCCCGGGATAGTGTAGCTTCCCAACGGTGAAAGAATTTTTGAAATCGGTCCAGTAGTTTCGGAGCCTATTCATGACAAACAAACAATTAAATCTTTCCTTTTTATAATAGTATAGATATATAGATATACGGTTCATAGACGCCTTCGTGAACTTTGGATTACAATATTTTTTTTACAATACATGAAGAGTTCAAAGAAGTTAGTTAAATTAATTTCCCTGTTCATGATTTGTGTGTACCGCGAGCAGATCATATCTGAGGGAAGAGAGCGACCCGGCACACGACGCCGCCGCAAGAAGGAGCCTCCAATGGTGAGCATGAATGCTCAAGGCATACGCACAATCCTTATTTTTTGTTTACATATTACATTATATATATCTATTATCTATATGTAATGTACTAGCGGACTAGGTTTCACCCGTGTAGTTCCTGTTTTCGTGGGAATACAGGGATAAATAATATATCCCTATATAAAATATAAAATAAAATATACCTATCTCACTCGGGGATAGCGTAGCTTTCCAACGGAGCCTATTCATTACAAACAAACAAACAATCAAATCAATATATCTATGTGCTAGTTGCCCTTCAAACCGGAACACAGTAATGTTTACACACTACTTTAATCGAATATTCAAGGAATATATTTAGTTTATTTCCGCTTAACAGTCGTTTCAGTTACGTTATTTAGTAAGTTTATGTCAAACTTAGTTTTAGATATTAAGTAAAGTAAGTTTTTTATGATTAAATTGTTGCAAAATTAGTTAAATTTAAATCCTCATCACTGCTGTAACTGAAACGACTGTTAAGCGGAAATAAACTAAGTATATACCTTGAATATTCAAAATTAACTTCCGCAAAGTAGCGCCTGAATCAATCAATTACTTTTTTAATTGTCCAACCTTGAAAGGGTGTCCTGATTTTATACCTTATTGAAACGTGTGCACTTTTTAACCGACTCAAAAAAGGGGGAGGTTCTCAATTCGACTGTATGTTTTTTTGTATGTATGTTACGCGAACATTCCACCAATTATGAATCGATTTTAATGATTCTTTTTTGCTAGGTAGATCACACTTCAGAGGCGGTCCCATATAAATGTATTTGCCGAAATCTATTGAGCGGTTTTAAAAAATTAAACAAAGATCTAAAAATTGTATACATCGATGATGTTTTCGTTCACTCGGAAACCTGAGCGACGATAGCTCAGTGGTTAGCGCGGTAGGTTCGCATGCCGAAGGGCGTGGGTTCAAACCCCAACAATGAGCTTGAGCTGCCGGTGAAGGAAAAACATCGTGAGGAAAACATAGCATGGTGGTAGAGTACTTTAGTACCCGGCCGGCTAGCTACCACCCTCAAGTTAAAAATCTGCCGCCAAGCACCTAACGGTGCGTTCCGGCAGCCTCACTTGAGAGCCAGTTGCATTCCAGGCTAAGTGTGCTTTACCATCTTCGACCACACCGTCACTTAACATCAGGTGAGCTGTGGTCAAACACCAAGCCTGTCAACCATTAAAAAAAAAACCTCGCTGTTTTATTCGAGCAGTGCGTTTAGTCGCCTTAGGGTCATGGAGTTAGTTTTTTAATTGTACATTTGTATACATAGTATTACCCTAATCCTTGTAAAGGCGTATCGAGACGTAAACCTCGTTGCAACGTGTGATATGGCACCGCAGTACAAAGAAAGCGTATCTGAAATAATTGTGACGTAGCGGAGCGTTGACCGCAGATCGTTGAACCGGGCCGGGCTCGTCTCGGCTCACATTCGGGGGTCATGTCCCTAACGCGGGCTTTAATTGCCCGGCGACAGCCCTAGTTAACATTTAATTGTATGACGTGTGGTCGAAGATGGTAAACACCTAGCCTGGAATGGAACTAGCTCTCTGGCTGTCGGAACACACCGTTAGGTGCTTAGCTACAGACTTTCAGCTTGAGTGGTAGCTAGCCAGTCGAGTACTAGAAAGTAACCTTTTAAGGTGGTTCGATTATATACAAACACTTTCATGAAATCACAGCTACTGGCATTAATTTTGGTCTTGCAATTGTGATTTACCGCAAATAAAGACCAAAATAAATGCCAGTAGCTGTAATTTCACTGTAAAATTATGCTCCATTTCTCCATAAATGGCAAAAAAATTATTTGTATGGAAATCGAACCACGTTAAGTAGTATATCAGTTGTCTGACTGCCATAGTACAAGTTTTGCTTAGTTTGAGGTTAGATGGCGCTGTGTGTAATGCCCTACGATATTTATCTATTCAAGGTATTGTTAAAGATTAACTTCTGCGAAGTAACGACTGTAACAAAACCTATGTAATTCGCTTGATATGACATTGCCTTAACTAATATTATAAGGAGGAAAGATTTGTATTTATGTATATTTGTAACGATTAAACTCAAAAACTACTGAACCGATTTCAAAAATTCTTTCACCAGTGGGAAGCTTCACTAACCCCGGGTGACATTTTTTATCCCTGTATTCCCATGGGAACGGGAACTACGCGGGTGAAACCACGAGGCGTCTGCTAGTAGTGAATATTTTAAATGTAATAATTAAAACTGACCGGTTAGGTCTCTACGAAATATTGACAAGAATATTTTATGTGTACTAGTGTAGTAGATAGAATTAAACGACTACGTGATGAAACTCATTAAGCCTTATATTAGTAAACATTTTATAACCAAACGACTAGGAAACTTTTTTAGAATATGAGGCTATTGAACCCGGCTCCTGCGAATGAGTGAGATGTACTTCCGTTTTCAGGCTGATTTAGAGCTAGATTTCACAGTAAAATTGTGCTCCATTTGTTCATAAATGGCAAAAAATTATTTGTATGGAAATCGAACCACCTTAATCTGTATCTTTTTATTTGTGTGTGTGTTGTCTGTACTTATCTGTTGTTGTGTCTAGTGTTTTGTAGGGTAAAAATAAATTATTTTCTTTCTTCTTTCTTTCTTAAAAAAATGTTTCCGTAAGGTTAACATACCCGTGCCAATCCGGGTCGATTCGCTAGCAATAAATAATGAATCATAAGACATATAAATGTACATCTTATCTATCTTTCCAACACAACAGTAAAAGGCTCAACATAGCCGTTTCAGTAACGACAAAACTTACCATACCAAAACTTACATAAGTCGACGCAGAGAAACTAATTCCATAACTGCCAATAAAAAACATGTTACAGTGGAAAATGATGTGATTTTGACACATTTTTGTTTGCTAAGCAAGAAAAGGCCGCGCGCGCTTTGTGCTCTGCTTTGATTCCTTGAAGAAACCCACCGAATATGGCCAAAACTATAGTCAGAGTATCCGACATAATTAAACGTAAGTAAACCCGCATAAATAAAACAAAACAGTTTTTTTACGAAATAGTACAAAATAAAGTTGTATTTCGCGCGTGTCTGTTTGTTCACTCAGTTCTAAACTATTTTTTTTTATACAGAATAGGTTCGCGTTTGACTACACCCTGCCTGATGTTAAGCAGGATGCAGTCCAAGATGAAGCACGCTTACCTAGAAAAAAACCTATAATTAGAACTATAATTGATTTTATTTATTTAATATTATTTATTGCACACTTACTATAGGTACAAAAGAAGGACAAATACAATTATTTTATTTATAGCACCGTTGTTACAATTCAAATCCCGTAGTATAACTTCAAATACAACATTTTTTTTTCTTTGGTTTTGGCGTCGCATTTTAGCATTTGCCAGTGTCAAGTATTTATATATTTTCAAGTTAAATAAGTGTCCTCGTAGCTAGTTATAGTCAAAGTCCAGTCTTAGTCAAGTCCAGCCCGTGTCAGTCAAGTCCAGTCATGCTTTAGTAAAGTAGTGGCGATTTTACTGTAAAGCTTCGATGGAGTTTTGGAAGCAACACGAAAAGTCATGTTTCACCACATTATATCATTTTCCCACACTCACGCTTGTAATTCAGCACTTTGTGAATAAAATACCACCATTTTTATGCATAAACACTCGATAAAACACTAGTTTTGGAAAAAAATACAACGGAACGACACGACTCTTCCCGCGTTCCCGCCAAAACTCAAAAATACAACTTAATGACAAAGCATTCTTACCAGTCATCCCCATTCACAGTAAATGAGGTTGTAAACGTAAATATAAAATACATGTAAATGTAAAAATACATAAAATGTATTAAAAAAATAAGATCGGATTACTTTGATTAGAAGCTTTATATATATATCCGTGCAAAGACGAGGCGGGTCGCTAGTTAAGTACATAATAATATTATATGAATTTAAGTTTCTCGTATGGGTATAGTTCCATTTTAAAAATGCGTTAACGTTTTTTTTCAAATGTAGTCAGTTCCAGATATTTTCAGTAAGTCCCACGTATACCGGGAAAACATACTTGGTGAGGTTGTGGCCGCGATTAAAACCGCAGGGTGCGCCCAATCACGCCATTAGTAATGAAAATATTTGGTAGTTATATTTAAAACTTTAATCAACTCGATTTTTAGGTCGTGGTTCCAAGGCGTGTATCATTAGAATCACGAGGCAATTTTTAGAGTACCCATTTGTACCATGAGTCCGAGAAAGGTTTCGTGTAGTTTATAATGGTTTAATGTCTGTTGAATCTGAAAGGGACCTTCAGGAAACGAAGCGACGTACTTCAAACCCCAACAATGAGCTTGAGCTGCCGGTGGAGGAAAACATAGTGAGGAAACTATAGCGTGGTGGTAGGGTACTTTCTAGTACTCGGCTGGCTAGCTACCACCCTCAAGTTGAAAATCTCACTTCACTTGAGAGCCAGTTGCATTCCAGGCTAGGTGTGATTTACCATCTTCGACCACACCACTTAACATCAGGGGAGCTGTGGTCAAACACCTAGCCTGTCAAGCATTGAAAACAAAAACTTTTTTGTTACAACTCAAGAACATTTACACCATCATTATAATTAGTCGAAATTACTATAAAATCTTCGTGATGCATATAATTTTCGTGGAACTGAAACTTCGCCAAGAGATTCAGGAAAAGGTATCTACATTTAGAATTTGCAGGTTGCTTGCCAAGTGCGTACTAATATTATACAAATTCAACTATATTTGTATAAAACACGAAACAGTGAAACAATAAACAACTAGACCGCATCGTTGCTTAAAATCAGACAGGATGTGGTCAAACGCAAAACTATTCCATATAAAATAAAAAGGTACAAAAGACTCGAGAGAGTGACGAACATAATCGTGACCAAAGTCTTTCCCCTCGTGAAAATGAGACAGACGTATCCGAATTCGAGCTGTCACGTTTCCACATGGAGAAAAACAATTTTATTCACGACTAGCAGACGCCTCGCGGTTACACCCGCGTAGTTCCCGTTCCCATGGGAATAAAGGGATAAAAAGTAGCCTATATCACCCGGGGATAGTGTATCTTCCCAATGGTGAAAGAATTTTTGAAATCGGTCCAGTAGTTTTTGAGTTTATTCTTTACAAACATACAAATATCCAAAAATACAAATGTTTCCTCTTTATAGTATTAGTGTGGATGGAAAGCGCCACACTGCACTCTTCAGTGCCATTTAGTGTTTGTTTTTACTTGGTGGTAGATTTCTTTAGCAGGTCATCTAGGTAGGTACCACCGCGGTACCAGATATTCTGCAGCCAAGCAATAGTGTGTAAACATTACTGTGTTCCGGTTTGAAGGGTATTGCAGCTAGCGATATTACTGGGCTGTTGAGATTAACCATCGAGCGCCAAAGCAGCGATATCCATAACCTCATCGGGTGTGCCAATTGCAAGTTAGCACACTACACACATCTTACAAAGTATTCTGAACTATTAGACATACAATTATCCTGACGAAATTTCCTTTCACCGTTTGCAATACCACCAGTACTGATGAAGTGTTTTTCACAAGAAATGGAACATATTTTCCCGCGAACTTCCCACGTCGCAAGCCCGCTGAGAATGCGCTCGCGCCACCGGACGTGACGTCACGCGCTCACGCGTGGCGTCGGTCGCCCGTGTCGATGACACCGCCGCATTGTCCCCACACGCTTATCATTACGCCTGCTACTGCTACCTAACATACCACACACATATTTGATACATTTTCATTTTCATTGTTTTGACATAGGAGAGCGTCCGTCCTATGTAATGATTTTGATAATAATTTTTAAATATGAATGGAAAAATGACCTGTAACTTTGGTGTTATTAATAAATGATTTGTATTTGTATTTGTATTTGATACAAACTGCACGACGCTGTATCGCCTGATAATCCAGAGACGCATCGGGCATTAAAGGGGAATTTGAAAGCATATACTTTTTAGCATATAGTGTTGAGACGAACGAGACGTTCTCCTAGCTAACTCTACACATACATATTGTGTTTGTTTTAATGTGCGCCTACAACCACATTTTATATACTGTGGGGTTAGCTGGCAGAAAATGGTTTTCTTTTTGTACATGTTATTTAGTAAGTTTTTTTTTAATACGTATAAGTCCGCGTTTGACCACCGACTCGTCTGATGGTAATGACGACGATGTGGTCGAAGATGAAGCATGCATACTCTAGAAGATACATATTCACTCTGACCTTGAAAAGATTATATCATTTAAGAAACAAGGAAGCCGGTAGCTTGTTCCATTCCTTGGCCGTACGGATGAGAAACGTTGAGTCAAAACGTTTGGTACGTACCCAAGGAAATTCCACTACGTATGGGTGGTAGTGGGCCGTCTTTCTACTTGTCCTGTGGTAAAAAGGGGATGGAAAAACAAGGACGTACAGCTCGGTAGCACATTCTCCGAAATGAATTCTCCGTGCAATAAATAACTCCAACGCCTGTCCATGACCATTGCAGCGATACACAGAACCTTGAGTAACAAAACAAGGTCCAGTCCATCCACTGCTTTAGTGTTTACCATGTTTAGTGTTACAATTAAGTACTTACTTAAAACATCAAAAACAAAATACTTTTTTTTTTATACTCTATAACTAGGCTAAAGTTGTGTAATTACAATGAGAATTTTAAATATTACGCTATCATAAACATCCGTCATTCTAATAACTGACTTGGTGACAGACCGACTGAAAATATGTCTGCTTCCGATACTAAAAGACGCCATCTTGTCGACGGTTTTATATTTCTTTATTTGTTTCATTATTATCGCAAGCCTATTTTTAAAATAAACTTAATTTAATGATAATAATAAACTTTGATCACTGATGCATAGATTATTTATATTCGTAAATTAAAACTGCATTCTTTCCTACATTTTCTATCAATTACCTACGTACCTTTTTTCATTATAATATTTTGTTTTTATGGACATTTAATTATATTGACATAATTATTTTATATGTGACATATTACTTCATTGACATTTTCATTGTTTTGACATATGTAATGATTTTGAATGATTTTGATTTTGATATTTTTAAATATGAATGGAAAAATGACCTGTAACTTTGGTGTTATCAATAAATGATTTGTATTTGTATTTTATTTTACATTTGCCAATGACAAACCAAATACTCAAAGTAGATAGTTAGTTCATTTATTATAGCAAAGTCTTTACACTTTGCTATAATAAATGAATTGTATCAAGAACTTACGGTCAAAATGATCATCTAGATTTATAGGTTGGTGTTCACCTAGATAGATACACTTAACACTTGGTGGTAGATCTCCTTAGCAGGAGGTTGTCTAGGTAGGTACCACCGCAGTACCAGTTATTCTGCCGCTAAGCAGTAGTGTGTAAACATTACTGTGTTCCGGTTCGAAGGGTACCTGCAGCTAGCGAAATTACTGGGCTGTTGAGACTAACCATCGAAAGTCTCAAATGAGCACCAAAGCAGTAATGCCCTGGACTTTGTTTTGTTACACAAAGTTCTGTGTACGCTGCAATGGTCATGGACAGGCGTTATCTCTTACCATCAGGAGAGCGTCTCGTTCGTCTCATTACTTTTAACATTTAAAAAAAAATGCTAGACCGTCGAAAGGTAGAATTTAATCACGGTTTTTTGTTTTGTAACTCATCTAAAAATTTGTTTGCATTAAAATCACAGACATATAAATATGTGTGATTTTAATGCAACTTTTTTTACTGAGAAATAGTCCTTTGTGTTTATATTATAATTTTAGATAGTATACAAGTACTGTTAATAAAAAATTAATATATGCTTTACGTATGTTTTAAGTTCTCGATAGTAGTAAATTGAGGAGAACACATTTAATTTACTATTATATACCTACTACTCTATTATTGCACATTAACTAATTTTTATTTTTATATTTTCTTATGAGTTAATGTATAATTATGTGACATAAATGTAATTGATTAACGTTTTTTATTCCAATAAATAATTTAAATGATCCAAAAAAATAATAGATTTTTATTTATTTTCATCCACACATTTAACTCGCTTTCCTGTAAACCATGTTTTTAGACGTCTCTTTACACGTAGGGGCCGTCGATTTACAAAGTCACGATCAAATATACGAGGTGCCAATATTTTACAAATAGTCTATATCGACGCGACTAGGGGTGTACAAAAAACACCCCGCGGCGTATATTTAGAGAGTCACCCCTTCGTAGACTGAAATATACGCAAGGGTGCGTATGAGTGTTTATACGACGAATAAATTAAAGGACCTGCGATGGATTGTACAACTTGTGGATAGCGAGCCTCCTAGTTGCACCTCGGTAAGCAACCAGAGAATGGAATAAGCTACCGACTCCATTGTTTTCTAAGAAATATAATCTAAATAAATTTAAAAATTAAGTAATTCGACAGCCATGGTTCATTGGTAGTATGTCTGCTCCAATAACTGAAGGGCGTGGGTTCAATTCCGCAGGACAAAAAATTTTCGTGATATAAACAAATGTTTGTTCTGTGTCTGGGTGTTCTGTATTTATATAAGTATGTATTTACAAAAAAAAATAATTAAGTATTCTATCATGTATCTGACTTCCATAGTACAAGTACAAGCTTTGCTTAGTTTGGGGTCAGATGGCGCTGTGTGTAATGTCAACAAACAAAAAAAATCATTCTCATCAGTCTGTGTGCTTCATCTTCGGCCACATCGATGCTTACCATCAGGCTAGTTGAAGGACAAACGCGAATTTATCCACGATTAAAAATATTGCACTTAGCAACAGTGAGAATTAATAAAAACAATCAACATATAACAAGCGCATAATATTTATTTCTAAGTAACCTACCCTAATCAAAAGGTCCGTCAGAGGAGGACAACCGGATTTTCAAACGATCTAAACGTTTGAAAATCTTTTTGTCACTTTCTGCGGCTTCAGGTGACCAGAATGCTGGCAAATTTTTACTTTAGTTAAAAGCTTAGCATTGCCATGCAGCGTGGCAATGCTGCTAGCATTCTACCAGATCTGCAATATTACGTTATTTTTTTTATAGCTGACAGGCTAGATGTTTGACCACAGCTCACCTGATGTTAAGTGACGGTGTGGTCGATGATGGTAAAGCACACCAAGCCTGGAATGGAACTGGCTCTCAAGTGAGGCTGCCGGAACACACCGCTAGATGCTTGGCGGCAGATTTTCAACTTGAGGGTGGTAGCTAGCCAGTCGAGTACTAGAAAGTACCCTACCACCATGCTATGGTTTCCTCACGATGTTTTCCTTTACCGGCAGCTCAAGCTCATTATTTAGGTGAAACTATCATTTCGACAGTTCCATATCCCGAGGTTAATTCGTCCACGGTTTGGGGGTAACGGTGGGACTTTGTACGTCGGAGAAAGTTTAGCTGAAAGTTTCGCGTAGCGGAGAGCTTTATGGCAACGGTGAAAGGTGAGCAGAAATAGCACAAAGGTTTTGATGCTAACGTAAAAAACTCATAACGGCACTTTGTCGTACATGTTTTCCGGAACATATTATTTAGGTTTGGTGTTTTCTTTTTACATTTTTTATATTTCGCCACGTTTTTTTTAAACACCTCTACCAAAGAACACTTGGCAGCCCCGTTGGCTCATTGGTAGTATTGAGAGCTGTACGGCGTGGGTTCGATTCCCACTCAGGGCAAACATTTTGTGAATAAACAAATATTTGTTCTGGTGGTCTGTATGTATTTACAAAAAAAAAAGTATTAATGTATTCTATCAGTTATCTGACTTCCATGACACAAGCTCTGCTTAGTTTGGGTCCAGATGGCGCTGTGTGTATAGTCCTACGATATTTATTTATTTACATGGGCTTTTCAGACGAATATAACGATACAATAACTGTCGAAATCCATTTAGCCGTTTGGAAGATACGAGGTAATAAAGAAATATACATTGTACATACATACAAGATGCGCGCGAAATACATAACCCTTGGCAGTCGGGTAATAAATTAATTATCATGGATCAATAAAGGACTCACCTAAATCATCCTATAATAAAAAAACAAATACACTTCTGAGTCCCAGTATAAAGGTCTAAGTCGTACTGTTCTATATCTCCCAACACGAAGGATGAAAGTGATCATATAGTCTCGTGTTTATGAGATACCCATGAAAGGTTTTTCTTACAAAAAGAGACAACAAAGGAAATATCCTCGAAGCCTTACGTGTCAATGGACGCTAGACAGACAGATCAATACGCATTTACAGACATTGTTGTAAGAAATATAAGGGTTGCTTTACAGCAAACACTGAAAAATCCCACTAATATTATAAATGTGAAAGTTTGGATGAATGGATGGATGCTTGATACTCTTTCACGAAAAAACTACTGAACGGATAATTGATTGATTCAGGCGTTACTTTGCGGAAGTTCATTTTGAATGTTCAATGTTTATATTTAGTTTATTTCCGCTTAACCGTCGTTCCAGTTCCAACAGTGACGAGGAGACTTAAATTAAACTAATTTTACACTGCTTATTTATTAAAAACCCTAATCTTACTTAAAATCTAGAACTCATAAACTTAGAAATATTCTTAATTTGACAAATATAAAAAATTTAAACTACAAAAAATCTAATTAAAATAATCAAGAATCCTCCTCTCTGCAGTGACCACTTTGTCTTTGTGTGTGTTTTTTTGTTTGTTTACTGAACGGATTTTGGTGAAATTTGGTATAAATAAATAAATATCGTAGGACTATTGTGTATAGTCCTACGATATTTATTCGCCAGCGCCATTTGGGCCCAAACTAAGCAGAGCTTGTGTGATGGAAGTCAAATAACTGATAGAATACATAAATACTTTTTTTTTTGTAAATACATACAGAACACCCAGACACAGAACAAACATTTGTTTATTTACAAAACGTTTGCCCTGAGTGGGAACCGAACCCGCGCCCTACAGCTCTCAAGGCAGATATACTACCAATGAGCCAACGGGGTATGAAGGTAGCTGATACCCTGGATTAACACATAGGATACGTTTTATCCCGAAACATGAAGCGGGTAACACCGCGGGGCGCAGCTAGTAGCTGATAAAACCTGCCTCCATACAACTACGTACTAGTACATGCTAGCTGCGCCCCGCGGTGTTACCCGCTACATGTTTCCGGGATAAAAAGCAGCCTATGTGTTAATCAAAGGTCTCAGCTACCTCCATACCAAATTTCATCCAAATTCGTTCAGTAGTTTTTGCGTGAAAGAGTAACAAACATACATCCATTCATCCAACTTTCACATTTATAATTAGTGTGAGTGGGATTACTAGGAATTTCAGTGTTTGCTGCAAAGCAACCCTTATCGCACGGGAAAACAAAACTCGATTACCAATATAAACTTATCGATTCAGTAGTTTCGGAGCCTATTCAATACAAACAAACAAAATATGTAATCTTTCCTCTTTATACGATGTAGATGACAACTGTAATAGTTATATGATATTGCGGCCTTATTTGTAGCTGTCAATTTGCTCTATAAAACGTCACTTTATTCTATTGTCAATAGTTTTCGCTGCGCATGCTAAGTAAGGATTTTTTTTTAATTTTCACTGCTTGTGTTACATTATTCAATTTTCCAAACGGGTCCCTAATTGTTTTTTAAATAAAATATAGCCTATGTCCATCACGGATAACGCAGCATTCTAATAATGAAAGAATTATTAAGACCGGTCTAGTAGTTTCGGAGCCTATTCATTACAAACAAACAAACAATCAAATCTTTCCTCTTTATACTAGTATAGCTAGATAGATAGGTGAATATACAGGTTTATAAGCTTAGGGTGTACTTTTAAGGGGGTCATTGTACTAATTATTATGGACGACATGCACTATGAACACAACTCTGAAATCGCGATAAAAATGTGCTGCCCATACGTTTCAAGGTCAAAGGTCAACGAACGAAGTGTTAAGGGGATACTGAAAATGGATTAATGACCTTCCCGAAGCGCAGGGTTCCCGCAAAAGACTTCAACGCACGTCCACATCCCTAGTCCTGATATTTAAGATATTTCTTGCGTATTTTTCACCAACATATATCCTCTAGGTAGATTTGTATAAAAAACAATTTCAAACAATTTAACCTGACAACATAAAAATTCTAAAGGGAAATTCATTAAAAAAATGATTGAATGATTGGCTTCTTAACAAGTGTTTCTACAGCGTTGAGGAGTTCATTTTCTAATAAATAATGACTAATATGAATATAATGTAGACTAATTAAATTAATTTATCTACTTTTAACATTTGCACGTCTGCTTGTAGACTGAATATAAAAATTGTTATAAGACCTATAATATATAATACCTACCTACATGTATTTTTTTGAAGAAATTATTTGATATGATTTTCAAGAAAATCGTCCCGAAAAATTCTGCATTTTTTAAAAATGTAAATGTAATGAGACGAACGTTACACTCTCCTGATAGTAAGAGACAACGCAGGTCCAAAATAAATCTTCTGTCATAGTGTTTCGTGGTTAACAGCTATACCAATTTTTTATGAATTTATTTCTGTATATTTTGTAGATATGAGAATATAGGTCGTAAAGTATAGTTCATACAGCTAGGTGATTAGGGACAATCCTCTACTCAAAGCGGACGAAGTCGCAGGTGTAAGCTGGTAAAGCATAAAACCCTGGCAAGTATTGTGAGTAGGGGCTTGCACAAAACAATTCTTCTTTAAATCACGACATAACATTATAATGGTACGAAACCCCGAGTACGCGAGCTCGACTCGGCCTTGACCGATTTTTGAATGATACTTAATTGGTATCATACCTACGTAGTACATTTTCACAAGTTTTGCCTTGAAGTTCGTATTCGCTTTTACGTAGACCGCCTACGTGGTTACGTGGCTTACCTACCTACGCATTACAATGCACCTAGCAAATAACTGCTATTTATAGCGAAAAAAAGTAAAATGCTGACATAAAATAAGCACTAGTTTACTCAATAAGATATTGAAGAATACATGAGTGTAAAAGTAATAACATTCATGAATATTTTAGACGAATAATATCATTTCAATGGCCATTGAATTTTTCCTTTCACAAACATCCGAGGACAACGTAGCTGAATACGCGTGGCGACATCTAATGAAAGCGGGATAAAACTTTTTAGATCCATGTGGCGACATCTAGTTACAATGCTCCTAAACAGCGAAACGATTTGAAACGAGTCGTTTTCAAAGAAGGTTTAATTAAGCGACATCTCACGGGATTATTTGAAGTTACACAAAACTATAGTAGAAAATCCTAATTTCCCGTAAAAACACACATTAATTTTAAAATGTGATGTAAATTGAACACATAATATTATAAAAGACTGCTTACCTTTCCATAAATATCCTTTAAAACTTTAAAAGTCTATACAAAAAAGGAAACATTTCCATTGCAATCTTTTCCAAGATTTTACAGTTAGATACATCAGAATTCAGTTACAGCATCGAGCTTGGCAAATAACTGCTGCCTAAATTGCAGTTCTAAAGCAACACACGGTAGCTAATTCCATTCTTAGGCAGTACATACCATAAATGATAACAAGATAGAAGTAAAAAAATATATCTTTTTAACTGGTCTTCACTAAATCAAATTTTTTAGTATGTATACCACTTCAGCAGAATAAAAAAGCAGCTGACAGTGTCATCAATTTTATAACACAAATTCTCAATGCTGTTGTGTCACCATAAAAGAAATGCATAGTAATTCTAACATGATTCATTGGGTTCTTCAAAAGGCATGTTAATAGAATCTTAAAAGGTCGGCAACGTATTTGTAGTACCCCTGGTATTGCAGATATCTATAGGTGACGGTGATTGCATCAGGCAACCCGTTAGCTTGATTGCCACCTGTGGCATAAAAAAAAAAAATGATGTATTGCATTTTTAAGGCATAAGTATCAAGTTATTTGGCTTTGCTTAGTCTATCCTACCTTAAAGTGTTGATGAGCCGCTTGCTCTTCAGCCTCGTACTTGTGTTTAATATTCTCAATTCGAAACTGCTTCAGCACACCCGCCACCTCGATTCTGTAACAAGTTATACATACATATTAGAAACTTTTATATTCACAATTCTATTTTTGATTTTCAAAAATTATCTTTTTTTTCTTGTTACAAAGTTTTGTAACAAATGTTCTTTAAACTTTTTTGCACTATCTGCACTATTGACTTAGCTGTCATTGCACCTCAGGACGCAGGAAGCGGAAGTGATGAAGAATGGGCTAAGATCATTGGGGTAACGGGCCCTCAAGACATTGTTTTGCCAAACAGAGCGGCAGAAATGTCCAGAAAGAAGCCGGCATTGTCAACCTCACCACCTACATCCACTAACAAACAAGTAAGACAGGATGATAATGAATCTAGTGAATCTGCAGATGACCTAGTGTCAGAAACAGATGATGAATAAAACTCAGCAACATATAATATACCCATAGTAATAGTTAATATAGTGAATGAAAGACTTAAAATGTATATATTTTACAAGAACAACTAGTGATGAGACTTTTACAAAATCTAAGTGTTGTGCAGCTATCCTGAGGGAAGGCATGTCTGCCTACACTGAAATGAGGGTAGGCAGCAAAACACAGTCAGTCAGCAGTCTGGGCTGTGAATCTAGCCAGTGAGATCATACTAACATAAATTACGGAAATCGGTGTGTATATAATAATATTATTGTTATTATCTTTAACCATGTAACTTTTAGTTAATTTTGATTGAATTTTCACTGTATTTTTAGCTTTTAGTTTTTGACTGAATATTTAACTATAAAGCAGTGTCTTCACCTGTAATTGCTGTGACACTTAACTTGTCATTTTGTAATTTCTTAGTTTAATTTTGAATGTATTGGTGTACACTGTGTTGGCGGACTATGTAAAATAAATAAGATGAAAGTGTTTTAAATTTCAAATAACATTTCAGTGATAAAAAACGTCATTAACTCTGATTGGTGTTCAACATAATTATCATGGTGGACTTTCGTGTTATGCTTTTGACTTTCTTGCTCTTAATAAAAAAAATTAAATAAATACACAAGTTTAGTGATTTATAACTACTGTCATCATGCTTATTACTTTAAGATTTATTCACCTGATCCTCATATTGTCCTGCATGGTGCGTAGTGGACCGAGGTAGTCCTCGGAGCGGCCACCTCGCACCTCATCCAGCTGGTGCTCCACCTGCTTCACTCGTTCCGAATACAACTGCTCCCGAAGAGCGCTGAACTGACGCTCCAGGTTAGCTAGAAACAGACATATAGTGCATCAGCCTTTACCATTCTGTACCCATTCATTTAAACTTAAGTTTGACACCAGGTCTATAAGGTGAACCTTTTCCCAATGGACTTTTTTTACCCAGTCATGTGTTGATAAGGCTTAAGAAGACTTATAATCTAGTGTTTGAACAAATACAAACATCAATGTGTTAAAAACGGCCAAGCAACTTTTGAAGTTGAAATTAAAGATAAAGATAAAGATAATTTATTTGTTAAAACACGAGTAATATAAATTGAAATACATTGATAGATTAATTAATTATGTCCTTTGATCGTGTTTTGCCCTTTAGGCGTACAAATATGAGCGATGGCATGTCATGTAAAATAATAAATTCAAATTAGATAAAAAAAAATTACAAGTCAAGAAATAATAATGAAGTGAAGTACATTTTTATTTATAGGTTTGTGGAGTTGCTACATGAAATAGGAAGACAATATTAAATTAACAACCTGCCCTAACTAGAGAATAACTTTAAAACTATTCATTATGTACTAAGTTTTAAAAATAAAACATGCAAAAGTTTTACCACTTACTGTCTTACAAAAACTAAACAAGGAAGACAACAGTCATGCACACAAATATGTAATTATTTTTTCAAAAATGTCCCCTTTTCCATGGGAATACATAAAAATAGGTTTGTAGGCCTATGTCACCCAGGGATAGTGTAGCTTCCCAACGGTGAAAGATTTTTTTATTTATGTTACAGACCAAACAAATTTGATACTAAATAAGTTCTTTCTACATAAAAATGTTTTATCTTAGATCACACTACTGCTTAATAGCAGTCAGGGTCTGGTCACATCAAGAGTAAAATAGAAAAAAGAAATAATGAAAATAGTGTTTTCCACTAAAAAACTATAATTTTTACTAATACAAGCATGAACTACACATTCACAAAGGGTCACTGGAATCGCTAGCTTCAATAAAGAAACACTTCAACGCCAGCAATAGCATTGTCCAATTCCTAAATTGTACACATAATTATAGCTTTTATATGATCTGGTAAAGTTGATAGTGGTAATCCCAGTATCAACTGCTTAGTTAGAGCAAGATATTGTGAGAAAGGATTTTGTTGCTTATCTTAACAATTTACATGAAATTCACTATTGTTCACCTCTTGAAAAACTTTGACCTACTTTTTATTTGGACAAATATTTTAGGCCCATATCATAACTTTGTGTTATCACAACTTTTAAACCGTATTATGCTATTGTTTATTACACAATAACAAAATAATTGTAATCTTTCAGAGATTGTTTGTAAACATAACCCCAAAATTTTCCCACCAAAACTTACCGAGGTTGTCGAGGCATTCGTTGCGTCGCCTTTCACATTCACTCTCGTCCATTTCCGAGGAGTCATCAGAATCTGGCTCATCCGCCTCTTCGGCGCTGGAGTCCCGGTCCGGGCCTCGGGATGAGCCACCAGACCTTTCAGTATCACCTCCAGACATGTCCCCGTCTCCATCGCTATCACCCTCCACTTTCATAGACGGCATTATTGTTTTCCGCTTAGTACAATAAGTAGTTATGCCATTTAGCACTCAATGGTGGAAAAAATATAATTATGATTATTTTGATTTGGTTCCAGTGTCCCAGATTGCAGGAATCTTTGGCGATATGTCAATTTTTTTTTTTTTTTTTCGTTAATTTGCCCTTTCGGGCAGGCTAAAGCTATAAAGCCATACTGCCTCGTCTTCAGTGTTATTTCTGCTGTATCTTAACTATAGTTATCGTCAAAGTCGTCTTAGTAAAGTCCAGTTCGTGTCAGTTCGTGCCAGTCATGCTTTAGTAAAGTAGTGGCGACTTTACTATAAAGCTTCGATGGAGTTTTGGAAGCAACACGAAAACTCATGTTTCACCACATTATATCATTTTCCCACACTTGCGCTTGTAATTCGGCACTGGCGATATGTCAACGTCACAACAATTTTTTTTTTTTTTTTTTTTAATAATTTGCCCTTTCGGGCAGGCTAAAGCTATAGAGCCATACTGCCTTGTCTTAAGTGTTATTTCAGCTGTATCTTAGCTATAGTTATCGTCAAAGTCGTCTTTGTCAAGTCCAGTTCGTGTCAGTTAATTCCAGTCATGCTTTAGTAAAGTAGTGGCAACTTTACTACAAAGCTTCGATGGAGTTTTGAAAGCAACACGAAAACTCATGTTTCACCACATTATATCATTTTCCCACACTCGCGCTTGTAATTCGGCACTTTATGAATAAAACACCACCATTTTTATGCATAAACACTTGACAAAACACTAGTTTTGGAAAAAAATACAACGGAGCGACACGACTCTTCCCGCGTTCCCGCCAAAACCCACGTCACAACAAACGAAACGAATACAGGAAATGATTTTGACAACTTGCGACATATAGTTTCTTTCCTTTGTTTTTAGCATCATACATTATGCATTCTGCCAGTGTTAATATTTTCCTTTTTTTTTACATCGGATTAGACATGCGTTTGGCCACGATCTCATCTGATGGAAAGCAATGACGTGGCCGAAAATGGAGTATGCATTACACTAGCAAATGCAAGTGTGACGCCAAAAAAGAAGGAGAAGCAAATGAACAATACTAGTTTTTAATCTGAGGAACCATCGAGATATGACAAGTATGGAGGTCTCGTATTCAATTTGAAACAAACAACATATAGTTGCTACTGCTTTATCCTACACTAGCTTGACGTCGGATCAGCGTTGAATTTCGTACTATAATTATAGTATTTGTTATTGTTTAGAACTTCATGGTGTTGTGTTCAATCCTTTATGGTGTACATAGGTTCTTTTGTGCCAGTATGTTTGGCGTGTAAGAGTGTGACTCTTTTGTTTTTATAGATTGCGTGTTTTACTTCTTACAAGAAAATATATGTTATGTTCAAGCTATTAGTATTTATTATTTCCTAAATAGATAATGAATATTATTCAACTGTGATCAGCTCTCGCTATCAGGTTATGGGCCCAGCTTGTAACATAATTATTTAACATAGTTTTATGAAAGAGTAAGCTGTGAAAATGCAAGCCGTAAGTTACAGTATTGAGAAGCTGGCCGGTCAAGCCAACTATGGAACATGGTCATTTGCGATGGAGATGATGTTGACTGACCTGGAGCTATGGGACTGCATAGGTGAGGATTTTAAACTTGATACAGTCGAGGCGAAGAAAAAAGATGCCAAGGCTAGAAGTAAGGTATGCCTCATGTGTAAGGAAAATATTTTTCCTATGATTATGTCTCTCAATACCGCAAAAGAAACATGGCAAGCGCTGCAGAGGGCGTACGCGGACAGTGGCCTGATGCGTCGGCTATATTTGCTACGCAGGCTGTTCAACGTCAGACTTTCATCGTTCTCTAGGATAGAAGAGTATCTTAGTGAGATCCAAGCCACGAGTCAGTCATTAGTCAGTATTAAGGCGGGACTAGATGACGAATTCGTCGGAATTATTATGCTAGCAGGTCTGACAGAAGACTACAATTCACTCGTCATGACTCTAGAGCATTCTAGTACTAAGATCTCAACGGAAACGGTGGTGGCAGCGCTGCTGAAGGAAGGCGTGCGGAAGGATACGCAAACGGTAACTCAGAGTGGGACAGATGCTGTGATGGCAGTGAGGAAAACCAAGAAAAGTTTTCAAGGGACATGCTATCACTGTAAAAAGAGAGGGCATTTTAAATGGCAGTGCCCTGACCGAAAGCCTGAGAACAAGCTACAGAATTCTAAGGATGAGAATGGCAAGGATACGTCGGGTTTGATCGCCGCTTTATCAGCGACTGCTGGTGAAGGGCAGTGGATCATCGATTCCGGAGCAACATCGCACATGACGTTAGATGCACATATTCTAGAAGATAAAAAGAACATTAGTACTAAGTGTGTGACTACTGCGAATAATCATAAATTAGTATCTAATGTACAGGGGAATGTGTATGTTATGGGGGGTAGCGTTAGATTCGAAGAAGTTCTTATGCTTCCGGATTTAGCTTCTAACTTGCTGTCTGTAGGGAAAATGTGTAGTAAAGGTTACACTGTTGTTTTCGATAAGGTTAGTTGTAAGGTTTATATGGAGGATTGTAATGTATCTGTATCTGGTAAGCCAACATTGACAGCACCACTGAAACAAGGGTTATATGTTTTTAATCAAAATGCAGCGACGGTTCTGACGTGTCGTCAGGATTTTTCTACTGACTCATACGATGTATGGCATAGAAGATTAGGTCACCTGAGTAGACCTCTGATGGTGAGGCTGAAAAGTTTGGTCGATGGACTAACTTTTAAGGAAGTGGGCACGGAACCATGTGAAGGTTGCTGCAAAGGAAAGGAGTGCGTCAAGAAGTTTCCAAAAGGTAAGAGTAAGAGAGCAAAAGACTTACTTGAGCTTGTGCATTCAGATTTAGCAGGCCCTATGGAGGTAGAATCATGGGGACGTAATAAATACTTTCTGATTTTTGTGGATGATTTCAGTAGGAAGACTTTCCTGTATTTATTGAAATGTAAAAGTGAAGTACCTGCTATTTTCAAAGAATTCAAAGCTATGGTGGAAAACCAGACGGGAAAAAGGATTAAAAAGTTGCGCAGCGTTAGTGGCTCGGAATACATCAACAAAGAGCTTCAAGGTTTTCTCAAGACACATGGAATCCAACACCAGAAATCCGTACCATACACTCCACAGCAGAACGGAGTTGCCGAACGTACTATACGTACAATAACCGAGAAGGCTAGATGTATGGTACACGATGCTGGTCTTGATAAGAAGTTTTGGGGAGAAGCTGTTGGTTGTGCTGTGTACCTGAAGAACCGATCTCCAACGATGGCTCTTAAGGATAAAGTTCCTGAAGAAGTTTGGACGGGGGAGCGAGTGGATATATCCAATTTAAAGGTTTTTGGATGTAAAGCACAGGTTCTGGTAAAGGATCATAGTCGAAAAAAGTTTGATCCAAAGACCGTTGAAATGATAATGACTGGATATCCAAGTGATTCAAAAGCATACCGTTTTATTAATATGAACGGTGATCCAAGAAAAATTGTCATTGCTAGAGATGCTACTTTTATGGAAAAAGTTCCTGTGGTTGTGAAAAAACAAGAAGTTTCATTTCCAAAGAATGATTCTGTTTGTATACAGGATATTCCTGTTCCTATAGTTGAACGAACAGCTCAATCAGAAACTAGTTCACCGAGAGATTTTTTCGATTCTGTTGAGTCAGAAGGTGAATTAGAAGTTCCTGTGACAGAGGTATTACCTTTGACATCTGTTAATGTAGAAGCAGAAGGTTTACAAGATGTACGGCGATATCCAAAACGAGATAAGGTTTTGAAGAGGGAAAAGGATATGGTATACAATTATCATGTATCAGAGAGTCCTGATCCAGTTTCCGTACAAGATGTCATGGAGCGTTCAGACAAAAAGCTATGGATAAAAAGAAGATTGCAGCATTAAAACGTGCTGAAGGAGACTTTGGAACTATCGCTACATTACAAGAGAAATAGTAATCTTTTGATTGCGTATGCGTATGCTGATTGAGGTAACGGGTCTGATGAGAAGTCTTTCTCAGGCTATGCTCTCTATTTCAGTGGTGCTGCAGTGTCATGGCAGTGTGCTGAGCAAAGATGCATATCATTTAGTACTGCAGAAGCCGAATATATTGCTATATTGTGAGACTGCTAAAATGCCTGCTGATATTATGTTAACAAAGGGAGTAGGTAGGCTAAAGTATTTATGTTCTGTACACATCATATCGGATTGAGTGGGGATGTTGTTTAGAACTTCATGGTGTTGTGTTCAATCCTTTATGGTGTACATAGGTTCTTTTGTGCCAGTATGTTTGGCGTGTAAGAGTGTGACTCTTTTGTTTTTATAGATTGCGTGTTTTACTTCTTACAAGAAAATATATGTTATGTTCAAGCTATTAGTATTTATTATTTCCTAAATAGATAATGAATATTATTCAACTGTGATCAGCTCTCGCTATCATTTGTACTACTATTTCATGCTCCGTACTAGATAGTATTCATATCTAAGGATAGTACGGAAAAATACTACTATTTCGTTACTTCGCTTATAAAAGACCAAAATAGGTAAATATGACACCCGTTTAAAGCCAAACCATTGAGTTTTTTTTTCTTTGGTTTTGGCGTCGCGTTTTAGGATTTGCCAGTGTCAAGTATTTATATATTTTCAAGTTACAAAAGTTAAATAAGTGTCCTCGTAGCTAGTTATAGTCAAAGTCTAGTCCTAATCAAGTCCAGTTTGTGTCAGTCAAGTCCAGTCATGCTTTAATAAAGTAGTGGCGACTTTACTATAAAGCTTCGATGGAGTTTTGGAAGCAACACGAAAAGTCATGTTCACCACATTATATCATTTTCCCACACTCACGCTTGTAATTCGGCACTTTATGAATAAAACACCACCATTTTTATGCATAAACACTCGACAAAACACTAGTTTTGGAAAAAAATACAACGGAGCGACACGACTCTTCCCGCGTTCCCGCCAAAACTCAACCATTGAGTTGTGTTGTGTTGTGCTAAGTTGTCAAAAAATAATTCTTCTTCATCTTTTTTGATTTTGGCTTCGCATTTTGTGTATTTAAATTATGAAACTTGAAAGTATAACTTGACAATGGCAAATGCTTGGGGTGCAACGCCAAAATCTAAGAAAAAAAATATGCAGCAAAAGTGGCAACTGTACCGATTTTATTCTTTCGTATACTCGCTGTATAAAAGAGATGTTTTTATGATTACATGCTATGGCTGAAGAAAATAATAGGCAAGAACTTGCATAATTTAGAAGAGGAGTAAATTTTGCATAAACATGTTGGTTCTATCTATTTATTGATTAATAGCTTTTTTTTAAACAATGTAAGATTTTAAAAAAAAGTATCGGCGTACTACTATTTTGATAGTCTTGTACTATATTTTTCAACGTACCCGAATCCAACCCTGCGTCTGATAGAAAGAGACGCAATCATACAGCAACTATCGTCTTGAACGACCAGCGTTGGATTTCGTACTATAATTATAGTATTTGTACTACTATTTCATGCTTCGTACTAGATAATATCCATACCTAAGGATAGTACGGAAAAATACTACAATTTCGTTACTTCACTTAGAAAAGACCAAAATAGGTAAATATGACACCCGTTTATAGCCAAACTATCTGTAAAAAAAAATCATTGAGTATTGTTTGACAAACAATACTTCTTTTTTTTTCTTTCTTCTTGGCATCGCACTCTGTGCATTCGGCCAGTTTCAATGTTTCTTAATGTTGTGTACAATCTTCAGCCTTCAACTTCTTTATCTTAACATCCATGTATTTCAAGACTTTGATTTCATGTAGTGAGAAAACGGGGAAACCATAGGACGCGTAAACAGAAAATACCAAATAGGTTTATGGAATAAAATTTTAAAAGGACAAGGATCAGGAAAGCAGGAATTGGAAAAAAGAAGAAAGAAAGATTATAATTTTACGTTATTAGATAAGAGGAAACAGGATATAAAATTATAATTATTTGTATCTAGGGTAACAAGTAAGCACGGAATATCTGTAGGGAAAGGAACTTTGATAGAAACAAGATTTTCATAAAAAGATGAAGTATTATTATTGGGACAGCAAAAAAATATATGATTCAAATCACAAAAGTCACTTCCACAATCGCAGGCAGCAGAATCAACTATGCCAAGTCTATAAAGATGCGCTGGGCTACATACATGGCCAAGTCTCATCCGTATCAAGGAAGAAGTAACGCGTTTACTTAATGTTTGGTCGAAAAACCACGGTCTCTGCAGAATATTAGGTTGTAGGTTGAAATAAAATTTACCCTTTTTCATAACACTTCTGGACCACAATACTTCTTCTCCATCTTTTTTGATTTTGGCTTCGCATTTTGTGTATTCAAATTATGAAACTTAAAATTGTAACTTGACACTGGCAAATGCTTGGGGTGCGACGCCAAAATCTAAGAAAAAAAATGCAGCAAGTGGCAACTGTACCGATTTTATTCTTTCGTATACTCGCAGTTTGGAAGAGATGTTTTTATGATTACATGCTAAGGCTGAAGAAAATAATAGTCAAGAACTTACATAATTTAGAACAGGAGTAAATTTTGTATAAACATGTTGATTCTAGCTATCTATTTTATTGATTAATAGCTTTTTTTTTTAATCAATGTAAAATTAAAAAGAAAGTGTACTATCGGCGTACTACTATTTTGATGGTCTTTTACTATATTTTTCAACGTACCCGAATCCAACCCTGTGAACGACGTGAAGCCAGCCACCCAAGAGAATGTAATCACTTGGGTTTTGGCGGGAACGCGGGAAGAGTCGTGTCGCTCCGTTGTATTTTTTTCCAAAACTAGTGTTTTGTCGAGTGTTTATGCATAAAAATGGTGGTGTTTTATTCATAAAGTGCCGAATTACAAGCGCGAGTGTGGGAAAATGATATAATGTGGTGAAACATGAGTTTTCGTGTTGCTTCCAAAACTCCATTGAAGCTTTGTAGTAAAGTTGCCACTACTTTACTAAAGCATGACTGGACTTGACTGACACAGACTGGACTTGACCAAGACTGGACTTTGACTATAACTAGCTACGAGGACACTTATTTATCTTTTGAAACTTGAAAATATATAAATACTTGACACTGGCAAATGCTAAAACGCGACGCCAAAACCAAAGAAAAAAAAAAAAAATGTAATCACTACGTCACGTTTCACTTGTAAAGGTGACCAGCTGGTGACTTGCTGTGTTTTCGAAAATTGTGATTTA
Organism: Biston betularia; assembly: GCA_905404145.2. Classification (NCBI taxonomy): domain Eukaryota; kingdom Metazoa; phylum Arthropoda; class Insecta; order Lepidoptera; family Geometridae; genus Biston; species Biston betularia. Next base: position 1,605,473 of record FR989874.1, on the reverse strand, counting down.
TTTTTGTTTAGGAAGTGATTAGGTGTGAAATAATTTGTTGTATGAACACTTAAAACCATTTTGTTGTGATGGCTTGTGTAGCTTATGGCTGTCACAGCCACAGTTCAAAGAAAACTGAAGAAAATCGAAGCATATCATTTCACAGGTAAGTTTTTTGGAATTTTCTGTGTTTTTCCGCTTAAAATTTCCATGAAATATTTGAATATGTTTAAATTCATTGTTTTGAGCCTGATATAAAAACATAATAATGTCTATCCGATCTCAAAATTCTTGTCAATTCCAGAAAGTAATTTCGTTGTTTGATTATAGTGATGTTCCTTGACGTAGGTACCTACATTGTTACCGATTCGTTTTTGTAAAACTTGCGGTAGTAGTTTCTTGAAATATACCTACCTTATACAGCACCACTGTTTTATTAAGTTTTATATGATAAATAGGTATTATAAAAATAACTAAAGATTGTTGTGCCTGTTTCACACAAAATATTTATTTTTTCAGAATACTATGAATCTATTTTACTATTAAAGTTCTTATATTTTCCTAGTAACTATTTAAAAATATTTTACAGGTTTCCTTTCGATGACAATTTAAGGAAGATTTGGATTAAAGCTGTGAGGCGCGACAATTGGGAACCCACTAAGTATTCCCGTCTCTGCTCAAATCATTTTACAGCTGAATGTTATATTCAAGGGTCGAAAAGGAAGACCTTGCGTACTGACGCCGTGCCTACAAAATTTGAAGGTTATCCTGCTTACTATACATCGGTATGTTAATATGCTAAAATTTTTTTTGTACGTTAAGTTGCTCCAAAGATAGCCATATTTTAAATGATATAATTCATGATAAAGAACCATATCAAATTTCATAATTTCTGTTTGCTACGAATTTAAGTTTGAGACTAAAAGTTGTTGTGTAATAAATATCTAACCAGACAATAGTTTATTGGTTAAAAAAATATTTCTAGAATATTTACTACAGATCTCTATTAGCAGGTATCCGAAAAATTTTAGGCTATTTTTTTTATGTTTTTTGGTATTTACTAGTTTTTTTATTTATTTTCAGGAATCATCAAAGCGATCAAGACTTAAAAAGTTTGATTTGCAGAGGGACATTGAATTTAATGCACCTTCTACTTCAACTGCATCTCCAGAGCAAAGCCTAGAAGACACCCCTAGAAAAAATATATTGAAGAAGTTAATTGCTAAAGAAAAGACTCTGTCTGCTCGCCGTCGGTTGAAGCTAAAAAATTTGCAACAAAAATGCAGGAGAATGACAAAAAAAATTGAAACCTTAGAAAATATTATCAAAGATCTCAAAAATAAGTCTTTGATTAATACTGAATGGGCGCAGGTACTGAGTGAAATAGGAGGAGAAAACGAAGATTTTCTTCGTAGATATGTCGCTAAAAAAACTGGCCAAAGTTTACCTCGAGAATATAGTCCTGAGCTCAGAAAGTTTGCGGTTACTCTAAATTTTTTGTCTCCGCGCGCTTATTCCTACGTACGACAACAATTTGTCACCGTGTTACCGCACCAAAGTACGATATCAAAATGGTACGCGTCAATCGATTGTATGCCGGGATTTTCTTCAGAGTCATTCAATACAATAAAACAAAACAAAGGGCGATAAAAAAATATTCTGTGCGCTTAGTGTAGATGGAATGGCAATTCGCAAACTAGTTGAGTGAGATGGAACTAAGTATCATGGTTATGTAGATGTAGGCAACCAATTACAAAGTGAAAATGTACTTGTTGCAAAGGAAGCACTTGTGTTTATTGTGTTTATGCTCACGAGCTTAAATGAAAATTGGAAAGTCCCAGTGGCTTATTTTTTAATAGATGGTATTACCGGCTTACAGCTGAGTACGTTAGTAAAACAATGCATTAGACTGTTAAACGAGTGTGACATTAAGCTATGTTCTATTACGTTTGACGGGTTGCCTGCTAATTTGTCGATGGCTACTGAACTGGGGTGTAATTTTAATGTTCAAAATTTAAAAACAACATTTAAATTTGATGGTAAAGAAATAGCAGTTTTATTAGATCCGTGCCACATCAAACTAATAAGAAATACTTTTGCGGAACATAATAACTTAATTGACGTCGAAGGAGGAATAATTTCGTGGGATTTCGTGAAAAAACTGCATGACCTTCAAACCATGGAAGGGTTACATGCCGCCAACAAAGTTCGAAAACAGCATATAGCATTTGAAAAGCAAACAATGAAGGTTAAGTTAGCGGTGCAAGTACTCAGGGAATCGGTAGCTGATGCTTTGGATTTATGCCGAGAATCCAACATAGCAGGCTTTGAAAATAGTGCTGCTACTTCTAAATTTATACGAATTTTCAACAACTTGTTTGACATTTTCAACAGCCGCAGTATGGAAGCTAAAGGGTTCAAAACACCCATTGCTTCGTTTAATGCTTCAAAAGTTTGGGATGTTTTCGATGATGCAGAAGTATATATACGTGGGCTTAAATTGCCCAACAACGTTCCAATTGTAACGTCAAAGCGAAAAACAGGATTCTTAGGGTTTTTAGTGTGTATAAAGTCGATTAGAAGTATTTATAGTAGATTTGTTTCACCAACATCAGAATTAAAATATTTGACAACATATAAAATGAGTCAAGACCACTTAGAGCTCTTTTTTAGCGCCATACGTGCGAAAGGAGGTCATAATAACAATCCTTCTGCACGGCAATTTCGGTCTGCATTTAAACGACTACTCGTTCATGCACAATTTAAAAGTATAGATAGTAAAGGAAACTGCATTCCGTTAGAAGAAATTAATATCTTAACGAGTTCTTCCTCTGATAAATACATTTGTGATATAAATAAATCAGCAATTGAGAGATATAAGTTAATAGAAAATGAAATGCCCATCTCAAATACTAAAGGTGATCATGATTACTTCTTTGATCCACCCCAATTGACTGAATTTGCGGATACGATCGTACAATATATAGCTGGGTTTGTTGTTCGTAAAATCAAGATTTTATTTTGCCAAGTTTGTGTTGATTCCTTGGAAAGCAAAAAAGCCGCTCGAAATACATAGATTAACCCACATCAAAGATAAGGGTGGATTAATACATGCCTCCCCGGATGTAATGAATGTATGTAAAACTGCTGAGAAGGTTTTGAAAAAATATATACATATCTTTGGATCACAACAATTAGGACTCCCTAAAAATCTGTTTTTTCTAATTAAAGAAACTTTTGCTAACTGTACAAACTGTTTTGAACATTTATTCAACCACAGTATTGAACAATGGAGAGTCGATAATCACCGAAATTTAATTATTAAATCTATCGCTGAAACATACTTTATCACGAGAATCCATTATATAACAAAACTTCTAGTTCAACCCGAAGAGCGTGTACGTAATTATTTGAACAAAACAGTATTGTTTAAAGGACAATAAATAAATATAAATATTTTGTACTTATTATTTTATTTAATGTACTTTTTATTTGAATGTCCTGCTCAACTTTATTTTTCTACCTTGAAGGGTGTCCCACAACAGCCATAACCAGGGACCGCAAAAAGTAGCTTGATTAGCACATCATTTTGAATATATTATGGGAATTTGCCGAGCTCACAAAGCAATACCCAGTATGCATGTATTTTGCGTGTTCCCAAGTAGTCAGATTAGTGTGACCAACGGGAATTTCTGTTCCCAGTGGTGGTCACTGTCAACTTACCGAACTTGCGTTGCCTCGGAGGGGGATTACAGACTGTTTTATCTCAGATTTATCACTGGGAACAACAAGTTCTGTTGGTCTGACTAGTATAACATAAGAACCAATCTGACCACTGGGAAACAAATTTTGACCGCCAGGTAAAGTATTGTCTGGTTCACGAGTTTATCTATCGTTAGGTACTATTATTTTGAAAAAATATTACTGTAACGAATTCTCAAAAAGTATTAAGTGATTTTTCTAAGGTAGGTTAGGTTAATTAAAATTCATTTGTTTCAGGTACGAATAGTACCCATGTGCATATAAATTTTACTGAATTTGACATGCATTTATATTGAAAAAATACTAAAAATATCCGAATAAAAATGATTTAAATTTAATTAAAATAATAATGTCCAAAAATAATATAATTTACATAAATAATGTCAATAAAATAAAGGTACGACAGTAAATCGACCAAGCTACATTGATTGACCTTAAAAAAGAATGCTATTTCCGATTCATAAACCGATAAATGTTGTAATACTCAATACATAATAATAGTGATTCTATAGCAAACTCGGCTTCATAGACATTTCAAGAAAGGACAGATTGTGTATCTCTTTCTCCTTCTCCCTTGTTGCGTGGTAAATAAGAAAAACACGATCGGATATATTGTAAGTGTTCAATTCAACACGATTCCTCCATGCTTGTGATTCCTCGAAGTGAGGTCACTATTATTCTGCGAGTATGATGTATCTAGTATAAGTAAATATTTATGTAACTACCCTGAGTATTGTTTCTACTCTTTGACGAGAACGAACTGTAATATTCTTTGGTAATATTAGGTATATATTACTCTGACGAATAATCGAATTTAATTAAGGTTCCAAGATATTATGTTATAATATTAATAAATGTACTAATATCAATATAATGTGCCTAATATTAAAGGAAAGTAAGTAACTTAACTATGTCTATCCGTTAACTATGTCATGCTGAGTTATGCATTTACTCAATCGGTGAATATTACATTATGATGTGTTTTAGAATGGCCGCCGGAAACTGTTACAAAGCCCGAAAGCTCGGTAGAGTTTCCATACAAATAAATTTTTGCCATTATCAAATGGAGCATAACTTTACAGTGAAATCACAGGTACTGGAATTTATTTTGGCCTTTATTTGCGGTAAATCACAATTGCTTTAATAAAACAGTAGATTTATTAGCGAAATCAACTATTTTATTAAAAAATCCTAAATTCATAAATTTGATTTTATGCTAATAATCTACTGTGTTATTCAAACAATTGTGATTTACCGCAAATAAAGACCAAAATAAATGCCAGTAGCTGTGATTTCACTGTAAAATTATGCTCCATTTGTCCATAAATGGAAAAAAATTGTTTGTATGGAAATCGAACCACCTTAATAGTGTACGTCTTTGGATTCCGTGATGATGGGGGTAAAGATGGATAAACAGCACGGTTTCAAACATTTGAACGTATACGTATATTAAAATAATATGTTTTCACTTTGAAGCTCGATTCATGAATAAATTGAATTGTTAGTTTTGTTTTCGGCGCAGGCGTTTAGTCCGCCTGACAGACGTTGCAGTATAAGTACGTAGCAGCACTTTGCCAGCCCATTTAGGAAGGCGACAAGCCTGGACAAATAGTACCTATGTCGCCTAGGTTATCTGTATAGGGAGGTACTATCGCATCGCATCTATACTAGATACGTTCTGGAGTTTGTTTTTTTGATAGTACCATAGAAATCTAATGTGTTAATCCAGGTACCGAAATCTCTAGTCAAATGTTCAATACGTTCAGCCTTTTTTGCGTGACCGCTCAAACTTTCACATTTATAAGTAATATGTATTAGTAAATAGGATTTGGTATACCTGTATCCTGCGGGATTAATGTTTAGTCAGGTAAATGTCAGGGTTAAGGTGGTTCGATTTCCATACAAATAAATGTTTGCCATTTATGGACGAATGGAGCATAATTTCAGTGAAATTACAGCTACTGGCATTTATTTTGGTCTTTATCTGCTGTAAATCACAATTGCTTGAATAAAACAGTAGATTATGCTAATATGTAATTATCACAATCTACTGTTTTATGTGATTTACAGCAAATAAAGACTAAAATAAATGCTAGTAGCTGAAAGTTCACTGTAATATAAAATTATGCTCTATTTGTCCATAAATGGCAAACATTTATTGGATGGAAATCGAACCACCTTAAAATTATCCTACAGGAACGCATTACCTAGTGGAGCTATAACCCTGATGTAGAAATGGGAAATAAAAGTTATGCAATAAAATAAAACCAGCATTATTTATCTGATATTAAATTTAATAGGTACTCTATTATTTACATGAAATTGTTCTATTAACATGTTATTTATAATATTTTTATCATTCATTCAGTTGTTAATAAATTATATACAGGACTATTTATAAATTAGATAATAATATCAATACTGTGAAGTAACCGTTGAAAACTAACTTGTGAACGATAAATGTACGAAAACTGCACAATACTACACTTTGGCGGACTAAATGTTTTGACCACAGCTCGCTTGATGTAAAATGACGGTTTAATCGAATCGAACTCATCGCGTAAACGGAAAGCGAAACCAAGTGGAAACCATTTTTCAAAAACATCTTGTATCGAAAACTTGACGTAAGTATGCATCTGGCATAGTTTGAGAGAATTATGTACCACCTAGGTACATAGACCAAAGTCAAATGTGTAAAAAAAAACAAGGTTCCATGTGTTCCCGCCAGGGGCGCTACCCCACTATTCGTACATTTGCTATACTTTATGTAGTAGGTATGTAAATCTTGCAAATTGATTTGCTAGCTCATTTGCTCGTGAGAAGTCTAAAAAATATGTTTCAGATACAATCTCAGTTAATGAGTTTGATAAAACGCTAACAAAACCGGTAGACGCGGACACCGCACAGCTGTTTTTGACAGCCATGAAAGAGTCCGTTTCTCGACTACAGTGCATTAAAAGTGACCGACAAATTTCTAAACTATGTGCCGTGACCAATTTAAGACAAGTATTTTAAACTTCAAGTTGAAAGTAGCTTGTAAGTCTCATTATTTTTAGATCACTAACGAAATCAAAGAATGTGTTCAATGCTATTCTAGTTCTTCGGCTTTAACATTTTTCGTACATTTACCATTACAACAATACTTACAAAAACCACACAGAAATGACATAGTTAATTAAACATTTTAGCACCTCCACACGCTACCACTGATATATTGAACTTACACAACTAATCAAATATAATATTTACTCCCATAAAGTTTTTTTTTATGACTATGACACGATCAATACCTCAAATCAGTACATTATTCATTAACTTTCATGGGCATAATAAGGATTAATACAAATTAAAAACGGTCCTATAATTAAAAAAAAAAAGTTTACAATGCCCAGTTTTTTTTTACCTAGGGACCGTGGTCTACATTTCTGCCAGTGTAAAATACCTGGTTTTTTCAAATACTTGTTATGCCCACGAAAGATACAAAATCACGAACTGTCTCTAAAATTACGATACAAAATATACAAATCAAAATTGTGATATTAAAATGAATGTAGACGCCACATTTCGTGACAATTATTGTATTTGGCACTATATTATTTGGAATGCACAAATCTATCTAAATTCACAATATACAATGTTTGGGACTAATTACAAGTGTTTTAGAATATTGATTTCATTTTGTATTGCATTTAACTAGATCTATATAGGTCGCTAACATTGGTGCCTATAGCCGAAGAACACTAATGAGGGTTAAGTAGAGTTCGTAGCGTTATCAAGCAATGTATTCAGGAGGACGTGTGGCGATAGTATGGACTTGTATAACTCTGGATACAGACAGTGCTAACTATTATAGTGCTATCTCGTTTTGTCAGTTTAGAGTCAGCACCTCATTCGTTGGGCCAGTTTGTACCCATCATAACTCAAGAGCTTTTGACAGGTTAACGAATTTGGGTAAGTTTTACTATAACAGCGACATAGTTATGAAAATGAAACATAAAACATTTTTGACCGAGCTAAGATCTCATCACGAAGAAACGTCATTAGTAAAAAGCGCCATCTATTGTGCCGCTTCATTACTATGACTCAAACAGAGGGAGTAGTGACATCTAGACACCCAGCATGACAATAGAAAAAAATAGATCGATTTATCGTAATTCCGTCTCTGTATAGAATGATGTATAATTTTCCAGTACCTATTATAATATCAGTGACCGACCGAAGCGGAGGTTTCCGGGTCGTCTAGGACTAAAGATCGGCATTTGTAAATAATTAGAAAGTAAAATTGACAACAATTGAATTTGAGACGGAAAACGAAAACTAGAAAAATGTTACCGTTTTTTATTATGACAGAGCACTGCCCACCTTTACTCTCAATAAAAGTTCTCGGGGTGTCCGCCAGAATATCGTCTCATTGTCAATGATTCGTTTGTCCACCAGAACAGATAGATGGACTGCGCTTCATAGAACGTTGAGCAAAGATTTATTTTATCACCTACTAGTAAGACCCTAATTAGTGTTGGCCGGTTAGAGCTAATTATTAAAATGGAAGATTTATTTGTTCTAAGCCGAAAACACCGATTCCGCGACTATTCACTATAATTATTGTATCTAGGTATAGGTATACATTTTAACTGGTAAATTTGCCAAAAAGGAAACACGATTGGACAAATACTTTAACTTGAAATAGATATACTATAAAAACAGATATGTCGTTGTACAGTTATGTTGGGTAAATCGATTTAAATATAGCAAATACGTGGAACAAATAAATACGTTCAGATTTTACCAAATCTTATTCAGTGCGATACTAGCGCCACTAGTGGTGAAAATATAACATTAACGTTTAATTTTTAAAGTAGTGGTCAAAACTGTACGTATTCTTTTGTATTATATTAGTATTTGGTTATACGGATATAAAATATTGCTTTTCTACACACTACGTAAAGCAGTGTCTTATATAAGTTGGTTTATTGGAACTATTTAGTAATTCTATAGATCTTATAGAGAAGACTACGGGAGAATTTTCCAGAAAATGTCTAAGATTTATATCTACCGTACAAATGTAATAGAGAAATATTTTATTGTTTACCTCGTCGTAATTTATTCGCTATCTATTTTAACACATCGCAAACTATAAATTCCGTCGCATTATTGTTTGTGTAGCATTATTATGTAAAAATTCAACAATTTATTAATACTATTTTAGAATTTATTTTTATTACTTTATTAAGACGTATTTTATTGAAATGTTTCGTCACAAGTGGTAACACCTACGACACAAGAAGGGATCATTAGAAGCTTGCTATAAACTTGCTAACAACGCCGAAATCTATCTAGGGCATGCAAGGGACAAACGTACGATATTATTTTAAACGGCAAACAGTCTTTATATTTTGGCAGAATTATGACAAAGTTCTAACGTCATGCGATTGGCTTCGCATAATATTCGCTTTAACTGGAAATGGGAATCTGAAACTTTATGAATTTTATTTGACATGACAAAAACTAGATATTTCAAAAATACACACGGGCAAATCGATTTACTGGTAGATAAGATTCAAACTTTACAATTTTAATTCTATACCTAAAACACAAACAAAAACACGATTTTATAAGTAAAATTTTACATTTAAATGTCTTTTTTTTTAATAAACTCTTTTTAAGGCGTTTACGTGGAATGTTATGTTTTAATCCATCGATAAGATTTATTTAATTTGTATTACAATACTTCTCTCATCAAGATTTTTAACTTTTATAAACATTTCATAAGTTATTTGCACCGCACTCGATAAGTACATCTAAATACAATTCGAAAACAACGATAAATAACTTAAACTAAAGTGATGTATTTGAACGATCGAATAAAATGTAAACGTTAAAATATTCCGCCATAAGAACCGAATATTTTAACAGATGCTCGCATAAAGGAACGCGATTATTCTATTAGGTACGATCGACTTTCGCGCATTCGCTCTCAACCAAAGAAATCGGGAACACATTTCTATCTATACATTCTAACTCCAACGGATTCGGAACACGACTTTCGAATCTTCGCCCGAATACAACCCTAGTCGTTTTCTTCACATTCGCGAATCTGTCGTCGCAAGCTTTGAGGAAATAGAGAAGCAAATGTAAAACCATTTGCGCGATAAGGTCGAACATCAACACCAGTTTGAACATTCGGAACGGTCTCTCGCGGGTGTGGAGAGTGTTTTCGCTAGTGTGGTCTGTGAGTGGGGTCCACGCGCACCGGCCGGCGGCGCTGGCCGGCCGCTAGGTGTGTTTGAGCCAGTGCGCGGGAACCCACTGCGGTTCCCGCTCTAGGCTGTTGATTTCGTTCAGCAGCTGTTGGTAGGCACGTTGTGTGTCGTTATTTATAATTATCATGTCGAATAAATGGCCCCATCTTAGTTCCATGTCGCGCGCGGTCGCAATTATTTCTTTCAGTTCCTCCTCCTGAAAAATTATATACAATTTTCATTCGTACACGTACAAACGTTCATTAGCTTTGCACTGCGGTTTCACTTTTTTATATTTGACAGGTTAAGTGTTTGACCACAGCCCATCTAATGTTAAGTGGTGTGGTCAAAGATGGTTAACACACCTAGCTTAAAATGGAACTAGCACAGTGAGGCTGCCGGAACGCATCGTTAGGTGATTGGCGACAGATTTTCAATTTGAGGGTGGTTGTTCTGGAGTTCTGGAAAGTACTCAACCACCATGTTATGGTTTTCTCACGATGTTTTCCTTCACCGGCAGCTCAAGTTCGTTGTTGAAGTTTGTACCCACGCTCCTCGGCGTGTGAACAGACCGCACTAACTGCTGGGCTCTTCTATCCTTTAGGGAGCGGCGGTCTTATGATCATAATAATAAAAGAAATTAGGTCTAGCATCAATGTAAAAGAGAGAGAGAGAGAGAAAAAATGCAGCGAGTTTTTGTTGTTGGTCAGTGGCCGAAGCGAAACCAATCAGGTTTTATACCATCATTATTGGTTTATATGTTGATTTAATTTGTCTAGCTTGTGTCTCAAGTCCACAAGCTAAGCGCTACAGGACAACTTTACCTTGAAAGCTTCTGCGTTTCTGATTTTCTTCTGCCTGAGCTTCTCTAAGCTGGGTGGCGCTACGAACACGGTGTATGGCTTCAGGTCGGAACTCCTGAGGATCTTCAGCGACTGAGGATGCAGGTTCAGCACACAGATCTTCCCGGAGTTCACTACTTCTCGTATTGCTTCTAACGATGTGCCTGGAAAAAGAGCATTTGAATTGAGCAGATTTCATTCGATTTGGTAAAATTATTCGGTCTACCTGGAGACCACGGACCAGCGCAGCGAGCAAGCGCAGCGTAGGACGTCCATCCACAAGGTGGACAGACCGCAAGAACGCGCTGGATGCGAGCCGCTTCCAACTGGTTTTTATGGAAATCAATAGGGGAGGCCTTTGTGCAACAGTGGATGTCCTACGGCTGAAATGTTGATGATGATCATCTTACATGTGCTGATGAAGGGTTTAAATGTATGTTTTTCACAAACTTACCATAGTAAGCTTTCTCGTACTCGCCGTGCTCGACGAACTTTCTATTAAGTATGTCAGACTCGAACTGCGTGCGCGATATGAAGTGGTAGTCCTGCCCGGGGACCTCGTGGTCTTTCCGGGGACGAGACGTGTCTGTGGATTTAAAAAAAGGTTTTTCGGAGTCAGAACTTCAATTATTTTTACACAACTATTGAAGAACGTTGACATTTTATTAATGTGTGTCTATTTACATGCTCAACTTCAGCAGGTAAATTGCAACTTTTGTGGCTTTCCTTAGCAAGACGTCGTCTAGGTAGGTAACAGTAGTATGCAGTAGTATGTTCCGGTTTGAAGGATATTGCCGCTAGCGACTAGCCCCGGACTTTGTTTGTCTGGCAATTGGTTACTGCAGCGAGAAGAGGATCTTGTTATTTTATTTTTTGCGAAATTTGGTAAACAAGCGATTTGCTACCTGATGGTAAGTGGATGCCTACAATACCCGGGGCATGGTCAGTGCGTTGTCTACCTTTAAGGAACCTATTCACCCTTTGTTTCAAGAGAAGTATATCAAAATTCTGTGGAAAAACCGTAGCGTGTACTTACGTGGCACGGCCGCGGCGAACCTGGAGCCGTCCTCCATAAGCCGCTGGCGCAGCTCGTGCCGCCCGATGTTGGGTGGCCCGATCAGCACGATGGGCCGCTTGTGCGACGCGCGCGGGTAGTATAGCGCCACCTCCTCGTACGTCAGGATCTCTTCCTGCTCCAGATCTGCGAGAACGATCGATATGCCTGCATTTTAAAATGAGACATGCTCTATTTAGACATGGAACCTTACTTTGTTTCAGATAGATATAGAGAAACTCTTTATACTGTCTGTATTTTATTTTAATGTTATTTTTTTTAAGAACCTTAAGAGCTAGATATAAATTGTACACATTAGTTTATTTTAGTAGAATATCTGTTTCAAGAGCTGTAGGGCGTGGGTTCGATTCCCACCAGAACAAACATGGACATGCGACATGTGAAAATAAATGTTTGTTCTGTCTAGGTGTACTGTATATATTATAAGTAAGTATTTAGAACAAAAAAATACATAAGTAATCTATCAGCTATCTGGTTCCCATCGTACAAGCTTTGCTTAGTTTCGGGCTAGATAGCGCTGTGTGATATATCCTGCGATATTTATTGCATTTTGTTTTAATGGTTTGAGCATGCGTTATCTTTTACGTCACATTCGTCTCGTTTGTTTAACTTTTACATAAAAACAAAACAAAGGAACTCACATACACAATGAACCCTGAAAACATTACACTTTTATTGGGCAGTCATGTAAAAAGATGTTTTAGATATCAATGAAAACATGCGTTAGGTAGTAAGCACCGTTAGTTAGACTCACCGTCGCCAGCGGACGTGGAGTAGAGCGGGTACCCAGCCTCGCTGGTGGCTTTCTTGCCCTTCTTCTTGCGAGGGGGTTTCTTGGCGCAGAGCAGCGTGCCTCCTTTGCGAGGCTTGTCGCGTGCTGCCACCTCGCCTGCCAGCGTAAGCTTCATGGATTCTCGTCTGCAATATAAAGTACCAATCAAACATCGTCATAGCGCTGCAGCAGGATTTTACAAATAAATATTGTTCACACACGGCCAGATCCGATCTAAGCAAAGCTTGCATTATGCCGACCACATCCCACTAATTATTATAAATGTGAAAGTTGGCATGGATGGATGGATGGATGGATGGATGGCTGGATGTATGGATGTTGGTTACTCTTTCACGCAAAAACTACTAATCGGATTTGGATGAAATTTGGTATGGAGGTAACTGAGACCCTGGATTAAGACATAGGCTACTTTTTATCCCGAAAACAATTAGCTGGTAACACCGCGGGGCGCAGCTAGTAAGTAATAATTATGTTTATGTTATGCAAGTCAATATGTTTTTTTTTTAATGTAAAAAGTAATGAGACGAACGAGTCGCTCTCCTGATGGTAAGAGATAACGCCTGTCCACGACCATTGGAGCGATACACAGAACTTTAAGTAGCAAAACAAAGTCCAGGCATCGCTGCTTTGGCGTTCATTACTTTGAGACTTTCGATGGTTAGTCTCAACAGCCCTGTAATTCAATCCGGAACACAGTAATGTTAACTGCTGCTTGTCGGCAGAATATTTGGTACTGCGGTGGTACCTACCTAGACAACCATCTGTTAAGGAGATCTATCACCAAGTGAATCTTAGGAATGGTGTAGGTAATGGTTACTAACTGATGCTGGAAGGCCTGGCTTGGAATGAGTCCGGCGAGCGTCTGGTCTTCTTCTCCCTCGCGGAACGCCTGCCACCAGTTCGGGTCCTCGCGGCTGATCACGTGCAGCACGTCACCTTTCTGGAAACTGATGCCTGCAAACAAATATCGTCAGAAAATTATTTCTTGCCAATTAAAGGGTTAATTAAAGAAAGTCATCGTTGGTTTCTACAATAACAAATTGCAACGACAAGGAACGCTGCACACATAGAGAAGCAACGAAGTAAAGTATATATATGTATAATATACGCGCCCGCACACACACACACATAAAAGAATCGAGAAAAAAAGCGTAGAGGGGCACGTCTGAGTCTCTAATAGGTATCCTCTAAGTCTGCGTGCTTTATCTTCGATTAGATCATCGCTTACCACCAGGCGAGTTGATTGACAAACGCTGTAAAAAAACGGCTGAGAGCGTCACGCCTTTTGCCGTCACGGCATACTAGTCCTATTTACTTCAAGTGACAAAGAAATAAAATAAGCTAGCCGGACTAACTGCTACGTGGCGTTACTATAACAGGTGACGTGATAGGTCAAACGAGAAAGTCGGAAGGTCAAAAATAAACTATGTAGCGTATGTTGCGACTAACCGAGCTCCCGGCACGGTATGTAGACATCGTCTTCGGGATCGTAGTCGAAATGCGCGCGCACATGAAGCACCCGATGCGCAGGCGGCGCGCGCGGCGGTTGCGCACCAGAACGTGGTGCCACCACCACAGCCAGCGTGCCCGAAAGCGCGCCCAGCACTTGGCAAACCTCGTGCACTGACTTCCCACGCATCGCAACTCCGTTTACTTCTAGAAGCTGGAAGTACAAAGGTTTAACGTAACGTTTTCTTTTCTACCCTTCAATTTGTTTTAGTATGGGCGTCTTCAAGTCTAGAGTAAGGTTCTTTCTAAGTAGAGTCATGCGGGGTAACCGAGCGCAGTGGGTAACTGAGCGCACTGCCTGTATCTCAGGATCGAGGCGCGGGGGGCGGAGACTTACTGTAATTTTTACTGTAATTTTGTATTCAAAGTAATAATGATAATATATAGTACATTAATGCCATTACAAGAAATTTAATTTTGTTAAAACAACCAATGCATTCACTAACCCACATTGCGTCTTTTTACCCCAATGCCATACGCACACTTACCCGCAATACGGGTCAAGTGAACGCATTCCGACTTTCGGTTGTTTTTTTATATTTTCTCAAAAACTAAGAAAGAGACTCATTTTCTTTTCGTTTGGATTTATAGCCTAATAAATGCTTATTTCGAAAAAAAATCTTTTATTACCCTACGCTCGCTGTTCTTTTGTACAAGTCGGTCCAAATGTAAAAGTGCGCTCACTTGACCCGAACGACTCTATGCGTGATCTATCCTAGATTCTTTGCTAAACAATATTATCAAGTTTCTTTTATTATTTTATTCATCGTAAATCAACAATTGTAATCCTTATAATAATATATGCATCTTAAGAACTTGTTACAATCATGTAACGTCGGTACGTGTAACTTGTGAACTGTGAAATTTTGAACAATTTTATGTTTACATATGTATAGTATAATCAGGAAAATTTGTTACCAAGTGATAAAGCTCGCTTTAGAACGCGAGCAGTTATAAAAGTATTTCCTCTCGCAAAACGAAATCGAAATATCCATTATTCTATTTAGCCCTGGGAAGACAATTTTCAATACTCAATTTTATTGCATGTTTACATTACTATGTTCATAGGTCTTATTAGCAGTTTAGTAAATACTTCTTAACCACCCTGTAACGGCATTGCAAGAGAGCGGAGCGGTGCCAATTAAAAAAAAAACTCCATAGCGCGTGATAAGGGCTGGTAATTATAGTTATTTAGATAGCGTTATGTTACCTCGTCCCCCTCGTGCAGTAACCCTGATTTCTCCGCCGCGCCGCCCCTCACTATCCTACCGATGATTACCGCCTCGCCTTCGTTCCTCACTGTAGCACCTGCAACCAAAATACTGCATCAGTAGAAGAACTAGTCTAAATAATAGTATTTGGCCCAGGTATTGGATTCTTAGGAACCTGGCGAAGTCTGACAAGCTCACTCATGTCATGGGCCCGACAGTGTATAATAAACTACCGAGTGAAATAGTCGCCGCTCCGAGTGTGACTTGCTTCAAGTCCCGCTTGAAGCGGTGGCTTGTCGATCAGACGTTTTATAGTTACAAAGATTTTCTTGTGCGTAAAGCTTAGGATGTAGGTACAATTGTACAACATATTCCTTATATTTTTATTATTATTATTGTAATCTGATTTAATTTAACTGTGACATGTTAATACTATTTATGAAATAAATGAATATGAATATGAATATTGTGACGTGACGGTTTAGCTCCGATAGAAGTTGCGATAAAGCATATAATCCCTTACCAAGCGGTTCGTTAGTCTTCTCTATTTTGATGATCTTGATGTGTTCTCCGGGGTCGTCGGGCGAGTGCGCCTTGTCCTCCCGGTGGTTCAGGTTGTTACCAGTCTGGAAAGAGATGGGGAATGAGAACATTACTCAATGAGAAAAGGGTTGGCACTTATCGTCATTGCCACAAAGTCCTATATTGATATCGCCCGATACACATGATCTTGCCTGCACACGGAAGCGGTATATGATGTTGGCCGCAAATTTAGTCGTTATCAAGGTTTTGCCTGAGCATGCCAGGTTCTTCAGTTTGCTATTCCAGACCACGTCTATATAGCGTCTTTAAAACTTCAAAATATCTAATCAACCGCCGCGATATTTTCAAACACAATGCAAGACTAGTTTATTGCACAATAATATTAACAGATTTTAAAGAGCGATGTATATGTGGTATTTCCTGTGTATTTGACATTAATTTGGCAAATGTCAAAAATCTTAAGAATGGTTCTATTTATTAGTCCCAGCTCATCAGATTTAGGCGATATTCAAATTATGGCAAAGAAAGAAGGCATATAACATTTTCTCTTGTCTCACCTTATGCCTCTTCCCCCTGTTGAAGCACGCGGGGTCCAGGAGTGCAGCCGCCTGGTCGTGCGCCTGGAGGAGACTCTCCAGCTCCAAGCCTCCGAGGATAGAGAGCAGTTCAGCGGCGATGGCGGATGTCTCTCCGCCTGTCGCTGTCTGGGCTCCCACCACGTCCATACACTGACGACAGGAGAAATAACTTGTAAGCTTTTCTGGTTACAATTATCGCGATTGTTGTACCGTATTGTGGAGAAAATTCTGTTCCCTATTAAAGTCAGTGTAGTAGTCCTGCTCAACGATGACGATGGCCCTCTCTTTCCTAGGACGTGAATTAATGTGACTCACAAGGCTTCATTTAGCTGCCTTTTACTTAAGAGATGGGTAAAGTTAAACGTCAGCACATTCGTTACAAGGATGTCTGGATGTACTTGGATGTACTCTTACGATCAATTTAGTATGCTGCCGTGATAACACTACAAGATTTTACAAGATATAATGGAAGTAGGACCATAACGCTCTCATTTTTTGACTTGCATTCCTCGGCAAGTTCGTGACTTTTAACATGACTCGTGACTATTGTAACATGAAAGAAAATTGTGACATTGTGAGACGTGCTTTCTCGCTACGTGACGCAGAATCGAATCAAATGATCTCGCGCAAACGTCAGTTTAAGAAATGGTGGAAAAATAGTGATGCCCTGAGCTTTGTGTCGTTACTCAAAAGCAAACCATCAAGGCAGACGTTATCTCTTACCATCAGTACTCATTACTTCTTACTATAAAAATAATATATGGACATTAAACAGTGTCGCTGATATCAACTAACGACGTCAACAGATCTGTTCGATAATATCGAAAGAAAGAAAGATAGGAAAGCATTTCACATAATACACACAACAGTAAAAAAGAAAAGAAAAAGACAATAAACCACATACTTTTCTTTATTTTTTGCATCGCACTTTGTACATTCTGCTAGTGTCAAGTAGTCCATAGTTACAAGTGCCTAAAGCAATAATTCAGTAAAATATATCAGTCATAGTAAAGGTCTTGTCCAGTCCATGCCCTAGTAAAGTACTACGAGCTTCTATAGAGTTTTTAAAACAACACAAAAATCATGGGTCCAGAACATATAAAACTAGGTATCAGGCGAGATGACAGTCAAACGCAAGTCTATTTGTAATAAAAAAAATATGGTATTATACTCACGTCTTTCAGTCGGTCGGTGGCCCTGGGTGCATGAGGTGGCGCGTGCGGCAGAGCCAGGCCTGGCCGTTTGTGTCGCGCTGCAGTGAGCACGGCCGCACGCGTCGCCAGCGCCGTCCGCAGCCCCGGACACAGCAGGGCTCCGGCCGCGCCCGCCACCCGCGCCGCCAGGGCAGACTCCCCGCTCGCGCCCAGCGCTTTTTGGATCCGTGTGAGCGCTGAGCATACTTCCTGATAATCTGAAAGGCAGAATTTACGCCATCAGTTTTTATACAACATTTTGATCAAATGTTATAGACTTGTTTCAAGATCTCAGAGTTTTGTTTGTGTAAAAGTTAATGAGACGAACAAAACGCCCTCATACTGCTAAGAGACAACACTTTTTGCATTTCAATGTACCCAGAACATTAAATTACAACATAAAGTCCTAGACATCGTTATTTTGATGATGATGAGATAGTTAATTTCAATAGCCATATAATTTCGTTAGTACCCTTCAAACGGGAACACGCTACTGCTTGGCGGCAGAATATTTGATATGTGATATCTGCAGTGACAAGACGACAAACTTTCAACGATTTACAGGTCGCATCATGTAAAAAGAACGCTGGCAGTCAAACATGTTTTTAATTCTATTTAATTATATATTATCTAATATATTTTTCAATTTATCTACCAATAAACAATATACGAAGTCGTCAGCGAAAGGCTAGTTCAATAAAACAATAGGCTTAGTACTTTGGTGCGCGAGTGCACCCATGCGCCAACACTTTCCTCCAGCCAACTGTACCACTTAATAAGTGTCCATTTAAGAAATTCATAAAGATGAGTACAATGACGCCCTTTCTGTTTAACACACCCTAATACCACAATATAGATAAAAGTAAAAAAAAAACATGTTCGTATCTTATTTTGGAAGGATATAAAGTAACCTTAGGCTAGTAGGTCAAACCGCGCCCGCGGGACATTGCCATTTATTGTGTAATTTGATTTGTAACGAAATCCATCGGACTATAATTCAACCGTCCATCGGTAGAGTTTTTATAAAAATACTCTGATACATTTAAACAATTTAATAAAGATCACTTTGCGCAAGATTATAAAGAAATAACCTCGACACATTCTAGAGCACTAGTAGCGTTAACAATGCTATATAAATAACTATGTGAAAAAAACAAACAATTCTCAATGAAATAGCATTACACCCAATATGTTTGTGGGGCAAAGTTCACAACCGCACATTTGGCAATGTGAACTTTACTGGTAATGTCCACCAATGAGCCAAGACAATAACATAAATCTTTTCACCACTTTCAGACCCCTCTTTACCACACTTTAACACACAATCGGAATTGAAGTTTTAAACTAGTACATAACCTGCACACTTAACAGGGCACAAGAACAGAACAGAAATAGTTACTTTCTCTTTTCTATATCTATCTATCTATAGATATACTACCTATTATAAAGAGGAAAGATTTGATTGTTTGTATTGAATAGGCTCCGAAACTACTAGACCGATTTCAAAAATTCTTTCACCATTGGGAAGCTACACTATCTCCGGGTGACATATGCTACTTTTTTATCCCTGTATTCCCACGGGAACGGGAACCACGCGGGTGGAATCGCGAGGCGTCCGCTAATACTATTATAAAGAGGAAAGATTTGATTGTTTTTTTTCTATTGAATAGGCTCTGAAATTACTGGACTGATTTCAAACATTCTTTCACCATTGGGAAGCTACACTATCCCCGGGTGACATAGACTACTTTTTATATCTGTGTTCCCACGGGAACGGGAACTACGCGAGTGAAACCGCGAGGCGTCCGCTAGTCTATAATAATCATAATATGAAATGACCTAAGCATCATATTATTATAATCGCGAACATAAAATTCATGATTATATAGTTTATCTTTTAACGAGTCGTTCCATTATTTCTGAGATGTCACTAGGTAAACATTAAAATGCTGCCAAAAAAATTGCCCAATATTTTTTTAGCAAAACTATACATTTTAAAGCAGCAAAAAGAATCAAGATTGCATAGGTAATATTTCTGAGAGAACTGCTGTTTTCGGAATACGATTACGATACATTTTTCTTATATTGTGTCTCATTTAAGTTAAAAAAAATACTATTTTGAGTTGACAAATGACACGGACGGGACCCGCGATCTAACAGTGTGTTTCGGCAGCTTCACTCGAGAGCCAGCTCCATCCAGGCTAGGTGTGCTTAACTATCTTCGGCCACACCGTCACTTCATATCAGGCGAGCTGTGGTCAAATACCTAGCTAAAAAAACCTTAACAAAGTGTGTGTGGAGCGGAAAAAATTCGTTACAAAAAATACTAACTCAAAGTTTGTATTTGCCCTACTCTTCTCAATTAAGTTTATCCTTTACAATAAGATACCTACACAAAGGTACAGATATCAAAGCCGAAGATCCTCTTAATAGGTAAACCTCAGACTAAATAACAGGTATACTTATAAAGCCTAAGCATATTTGAACACATCTTTCACGTATATTATGCAGCTTCAAAGGCATAATCTGACTCAGATTACCTAACAGTTGCCAAGCGGCGTTTTAAATCGTAACCATAACTGAACGTTATAGCGATAGTCGGCAACGGTAGGGCACCGACCCACTTTCCACGTGAAACCGGTGTGGAACTATCCACATGCGAACCGTGAGTAATGTGCCGTCCACCTGTAGTTCGCGCAATTTTAATTAATCAGCAGCTGCCCGCTTGGTTATTTTTAACCTTCCTTTCTTTAAGTACTGGAGGCCCACCACACTAACTAATAAATAATAAAATATTGGAGGACGTTGTCAAACAGCGTCATCTAGCCCCAAACTAACAAAAGCTCGTACCAGACAACTGATAGGATGCTTAAATACTGTTTTTTTGTAAATACATACTTACATACAGAACAAGCATCTAGTCCTGAGTGGGAATCGAACCCACGCCCTTCAGCTCTCGAAGCAGTCAACAGTAACAAAATGATATCGAAATATGTATTTTAATAAAAACACCCTTCAAGTGTAATATGACTCATCAAAACTAATCCTATGACCTCAAACTCGATGGGTTTACTGGTAGCTACTGAAGAGTTCCACTATACACCCAAATCAAAGGAACCCAAGCTCATGGAGTACTTGTATCGACTTTCTTACTTTCTGACTTTATAAATGGGACTCAAAACAAGCCTTTGATCCAAGAACTTATTTCTATACTTTTTATGAAATGAACTCTGCTGATGTTAAAAGAGAACGCCTGCTCATAACCATTGCAGTAGTACCCAAAATTTAAGTAACAAAACAAAGTCCAGCGCATTGCTGCTTTGGCGCTCAATAGGCTGTACTTTGAGACCATGATGAGTCTTTAGTGATTTTAATGTCACTAAATACAGCACCCTTGAAACTGGAATATAGTAATGTTTACACACAACTGCTTGATAGCAGAATATTTAATACTTCTGTACCTTCCCAGACGACCTCCTGCTAAGGAGATATACCATAGACTGATCTAGATTACTTAAGTTACTCACCGACAAGTGCATACAACTGCACTGATTCATCACTTGCGTCTTCCTCATAAGCATCATTGACGAAGGCTGTCCCTGAGAGCGGTGGCGTGGTCTTCAGCGCTTGAAGTTTGGCAGACCCTCGGAGTGATGCGCGAAGGAACTCATTCTGCTGTGCAATTCGTTCCTCTTCTTCTTTCCGCTGTCGAAGTTGCTCCTGGAAGAGGAAACTGGAGTTAGATAGATGTAGCTTGTTTGTAGTTAGTATATATCTAGACTCCAGCAAAGAGTTTCATATCTGGTTTACTTGAAACGACAAATAAACAATTTAATATCTAACAATCTTTCAGCACAGAATGACATAAAACTTAACTTTTTGAGAATCAAAATGAACTGCTCCACAACCTTTTGCCGAGAAGAACAAAATTAAGATTTTCTATGGACCAGCAGAACTTTTTCGTGATCATAATTGGTACAGTTTTAATGCTGTACAGAAGTATTGTGAACTAGTTAAAAGTAGATAAATCAATTTCATTAAACCATTTAAAGTCGACTCAAAGGAGCTTATTGAAATGAAGTTCAGGTCTCCAAATAAAATTGTAACTAAGTTGAACCGTCAAAGAATTTCGAAGATGGAAGAAGAATTGAATATGGACGGAGTAACAAAACAAATGGAAATTCCTTAAACCGAAGTGACATTTCTTATTACATAACGATTATTCCAACTAAGAAACACAAAACTCAACTGGTCCCTGAACTGACACAAATTTTCAATCCATAGAAACTTCGCTTACAAATTGTTGGCATTAAGCCAAGCTTAGTAGCGACATATATAAAAGACCTAGCATACATTCCACCAGCACAAGAATTCTGAAGTTATGAACACACCTTACCAAGCTCGGTAAAGGTCACAGCTAGATAAACTGTTAACTATTTAAAGCAAACCGAAGTTAATTTAACTAAGAGCTGGTATGCAAGGTTCCAAGTTTGTTTCGAAGTTTGGTAAATAGACCGACCACTATGTTTGTAAACTATTCGGGCCAATTTATATTGGAGACGTTTAAGTCGCTTATCTGTTTTGTATTGCATGAATTAGTTGAAGAAGATGTTCTGAACATAGTTTTCGATAAGACAGGTCGTGGTGTAACCGCGTGAGACCTTCGTAGTTTCTTTTCTCATCTGATGAGTTAATCAAGTTAAGCGGATTTGTTGGAATTTCGTTGATGATGTACATATTTGAAAGAGGCCTTTGTCTTCCGTAACACGAATTCAGTACTATTTTGGGGCCAATCGTTTCTTATTTAAATTGATGGTACATGTTCTAAGCAGGAGATTGTCTAGATGGGTAGTACAAGATATTCTGCCACCAAGCAGTAGTGTGCAAACATCACTGTGTTTCGGTTTAAAGGGTCCTACAGCGAAGTAACATGGCTATCGAGACAAACCATCGAAAGTCTCAAAGTTATGAGTGGCAAAGCAGCGATGCCCTAGACTTTGTTATGCTAATCAAAGTTATGTGTATCGCGGCAATGGTCATAGATAGACGCTATCTATTACCATCAGGAGAGCGCCTCCTTCGTCTCATTAATTTTAACATACCAAGTCCATTCCAGGCTAGGTGAATTTATATAATCCTCGACCACATCATCGGTTAATATCAGATTAGCTGTAGTTAGACACAAAGCTATAAAAAAGTATAGAGAAAAATAAGGTCTTTGCCATCGACATTAATTGATTAACTCTTTACTGTCCACGTCAAAGATTATTTAAAGATGAAAAAAACTTAAGCAATAAGTGTAACAACTGAAGATCATATCACTAAACGCGATCTCTTTCAGGCAACCTTAGGACGGAAAAGATTTAAGGAATAAAAAGATGGGGCTTGTGAATAACGATGCCATGCGGTGGGCATCAAATATTTATGCTTATTACATGGTTTTGTTTTAGATGATACGAGTTGTGGTTGCAGCGCACAAAATTTGAGCTCGAAAACAACAAAATCCTAAATCTAAACACGACCGAATTCAACAAATGTGAGAGGACATGATCGAAACAAAAGGTCAACTCGACTTCAATCACTTACAACAGAGAAAGTTCACCGAATGCAGTGGAAAAGAAAGCTTAGTTCATGTTATTCAATCAAGTTGCTGCCATGCAGCGAGAAATCTAGAACTTTGATAGTAGAAGAATTTAAGCAAATTTGAAAATTTGGCACGAATTCAAAATTAAAAAATAACATTGCTTATGCAGATACGGACGATGCAAACTTTGCATACTAAGCAAATTTATTTTCAGTTTGGAGGATCTACTATTGCATTTTCAGAATATAAATTCCTCAATTTTCTCTTTATAGTTCTGTTGGATGTTAATTATTTGTTTCTTATTGGGTTACTCTCAAAATTGAGAGCCAGTTCCATTTAGGTGTGTTTAGAATCTTTGACTACATCGCCACTTAACATCAGATGAGATGTGGTCAAACACTTATCCTGTCAGCCATGAAAGAAAAAAAAATTACACATCGAACTCGAGGATTAGCGCGTAACCGATACAGGTGGCACAGCGAGATTGAAGCCAGCAGTAGTACAAGTAAGGAAATAGACGATTGATTAATTATTTGATTGATTGAACAATTGATGGATTAACTATTTATTGTACACACTAAAAATAATACAATACAGAAGAAATAAACTTAATTAACATGTGTAACAACTGGTGACCTTATCTCTAAAGGCGATCACTTCCAGGCAACCTTATGATGGAAAGGACCAGAGGAAGAAAAAGACGGATGATGTAATTGTAAGATCAATGGACAAGGTTTTTAGCGCGGTCGGTTCGCACGCCGAAGGGTGTGGGTCCAAACCCCAACAATGAGCTTGAGCTGCTAGGTTGACTACTTTCTAGTATACGGCTACCTAGCTATCATCCTCAAGTAAAAAATCAGCCTAAAAGCGCCTAACGGCGTGATCCGGCAGCCTCACTCGTGATCCAGTTCCATTCCAGGCTAGTTGTGTTAACCATCTTCGACCACATCGTCACATAAGATCAGGTCAGCTGTGATCAAACACCCAGCTCGTCAACCATTAAAAAAATGTTCAGATGATTTCGCAGTTTATAAACTTTTTTTTTCATATTTTTTTTACCGTTCTAGCAAACTACGATTATGGTTTTTTTTGTAATAATGTATGACCTAATTACAAATATATAATCACATTTTCAAATCACGATGTGAAGCCTTATTTGTGCTGTTACCACTCTCCACTCCTGACGACATTACTAAGGCTACACTGTCCATGACATGCAGCGCTCCAAAATTACCCGACAGCCATTCTGCTGTAATCGGTGCCGTTCGTTAACAATACCGGTCAAGTGCGAGTAGGACTCACGTAATGGGGTTTGCGTTTTTTTTTCATAGTTGACAAGCTAGTTGTTTGCCCGCAGCTTAGCTGATGTTAAGTGATGGTATCGTCGAAGATGGTATACATACCTAGCCTGGAATGAAACTGTCTTTCAAGCGAGGCTGCTGGAACACACCTTTAGGTGCTTGGTAGCAAACTTTCAGCTAGCCAGTCCAGTACTAGAAAGTACCGTAGGTACCTACCATGGATTCCTCACGATATTTTCCTTCACCGGCAGCTCAAGCTCATTGTTGAGGTTTGGACCACATTGATGAAGCGCGATATTTATAATAGTTGAAAATAAAGTAACTCCGGGTGGGCTAACCACAAAGGCCCGGCCGGGCCGCAGGTTTTTTTCTTCTTTGGTTTTGGCGTCGCATTTTGAGCATTTGCCAGTGTCAAGTGTTTTATATTTTCAAGCTTCAAAAGTAAATTATGTTGCCTCGAAGCTATAGTTATAGTCAAAGTCCAGTCTTGGTCAAGTACAGTCCGTGTCAGTCAAGTCCAGTCATGCTTTAGTAAAGTTGTGGCGACTTTACTATAAAGCTTCGATGGAGTTTTGGAAGCAACGCGAAAAGTTATGTTTCACCACATTATATAATTTTTCCACGCTCGCGCTTGTGATTCGGCACTTTATGAATAAAACACTATCATTTTTATGAGACACGAGAAAACCCTAGTTTTGGAAAAAAATACAACGGGGCGACACGACTCTTTCCGCGTTCCCCGGGCCGCAGGTTGAGTATTTTTTGATCTAACTAATTATTTTTTTCTGTTTTAATTATAGCTTAAGGTTCCGCTATAGCGACATACACTCTACGAAAACAAAATCGACAGTCTGTTCGGAAATATAGGTTAGATCTTAACAATAGGGTTTGCCTAATGCACTACAGGTACGGAACCATAGAAAGCAGCCAGTCTAAATATGGTCCAATGCAAATTGTCTGCTTTCTAGTTTAGTGCGTAAAGTAGACAGGGGTCAACATCCACTGAGCCACATGTCGGCCGGTTGCTTTTCAGTGTTATTATCTCGCTTTACATACAATGCGTAAATGCATGCCATAACAGGCAATGTGTAACCACGACTCGACTTACGTACAAGTACCTACATATACGTATAGATACCAGCTTGCGCCCGCGACTTTGTCCGCGTTGACTTAAGAATTGGGTTCAGAGAGAAATGAAAAAAAACGATTTAATTTTTTGCCATTTATGGACAAATGGAGCATAATTTTATAGTGAAATCACAGCTACTGGTATTTATTTTGGTCTTTATTTGCGGTAAACCACAGTTGCTTAAATAAAGTATTCTATCAGTTTTTTTTCATACATGTCAAAAAACTAATTAATTAAAACTAGGTCCACCGATCGACCCCGCCGCAAACGTACCCATCAAACTGGCGGCATTTCCTCGCTATCAGTTATCTGTTTTCCATAGCACATGCTTTGCTTAGTTTGGGGTCAGATGGCGCTGTGTGTAATCTCCTATGATAATTATTTATTTACTTAATGAAAAAGTAAGTAACAAAAGAGCAATTGCTTCATTCATCATAAAACTTGCATCACTTAATTGCCTAGATTAGTATCATCTATCAGCCCATGAATGGAGCTCATTGTCGGCTTCTCTGTTTCCTATTAACTACAATTTGGACGTTTTTAAGGCTAGAGTGCATAGATTTCTTTAAGATCAGCGTGCTTTATCCTCGCTTTATATCAGGCGAGTTGGTAGCCAAACGTAGATCTATCCTACTAATATTATAAACGCGAGTTTGTAAGAAAGTATGGATGTATGTTTGTTACTCTTTCACGCAAAAACTACTGAACGGATTTCGATGAAATTTGGTATGAACGTAGCTGAGACCCTGGATTAACACGTAGGTTACTTTTTATCCCGAAAACATGTAACGGGTAACACCGCGGGGCGCAGTTAGTTTAATATAAAAAATAAATTTACCAAATTTCAAGTTTTTTACCTGTAGTTAATTTTTTGGTAATCGCTACCATTTTTTCGGGATAAAAAGTATCATATATCCAGATAATAGTATGTGTGCCAAATTTCATTCAAACCCGTTCAGCCGTTTTTGCGTCATTGAGTAACAAAAAACCAAACATACAAAAGTTCACGTTTATTATATCAGTAGGATTTGTGTCGTCCCATCTGTTCTGTTACCTTAGATGGCAAAATGAGAGGCCAGAATTGTAACTGTTCGCCGTATTTGGGTCCGTATTCTTAGTATTGTAACATCTATCACCTATTTGTAATGCTAACTTAGTTTTTAGATTTTATATTCGAATCGTCCGGATACAAAAAATAACCACAAATAACCGATCTTATAGCCTTATCCTTTCCAACATAATGATGCCAGAGACCTCTTTTAGCGACAAGGCCGCCAATTAGTACACAAGTTCTAAGGTAGATTTTTATATTAGATATAGTCTAAAGTCTAAACAATAAAGATTTTATCTACATATCTATCTTATAGCTTGAAACTGGACAACGCCAAAACTATTTTTTAGCTAGAAGTGATAGTATTTTTATAAATAAGGCGTTTTGTTATATTGCTTTTATAGATATGTACATATATGTCTTACTAAGATATAAAATTATGTACATATTATAAAGATTTGTAACCAAATCTAAGATCTTAGCTTTGGTTACAAATCGGTTGGTTACAAATTTCGGTCGCGATGATAGCTCAGTGGTTAGCACGGTAGGTTCGCATGCCGAAGGACGTGGGTTCAAACCCCAACAATGAGCTTGAGCTGCCGGTGAAGGAAAACATCGTGAGGAAACCATAGCATGGTGGTAGGGTACTTTCTAGTACTCGGCTGGCTAGCTACCACCCTCAAGTTGAAAATCTGCCGCCAAGCATCTAACGGTGTGTTCCGGCAGCCTCACTTGAGAGCCAGTTCCATTCCAGGCTAGGTGTGCTTTACCATCTTCGACCACACCTTCACTTAACATCAGGTGAGCTGTGGTCAAACAACTAGACTGTCAACCATAAAAAAAAAAAAAAAAAATCTTTGTAATATTTAATACGCAGCGCCGAAGCCGCATTTTTTTAAATGTTTGACCACAACTCGCTTAATGGTCTAAAACATTCGCAAATAATAATAGTTTAATGAGTCCTTGAAAGAACTACCGCAAGATCCGGCCATGCAGATTCCTCGAGTGGTATTTAAGGGAATCCCAATGTGCTATATCTCAAGTAGGTACGAATTAATTGGTGCCGTTGAAATGTGCGCGTTGTGTCCGCCAAAACGCATGTTTTACATACGTTTTACATACAATGCTCAGTGGCGTCGGTTAGGTTTTGAATTGGAGGAAATAAGGACACTGAATAGATTCGCAACAAGTACGCACTTCTCATTTCGACGTCGCATTTCACACCAAAAAAGTTCAGAGAATTTGCATAAAGGTGGAAAAATGGACTTGATAAAAGTCTGAGGATAGTCTAAATATTTAATCAATCCATAGTGTTTACCCCCGTACCCAAGAGACTGGTGGTATTACCACATTGAATAGGAATGCTTCTGCGCTGTGTTAAATGAGGGTTAGCTATGTTACTTGCTGTGACAGACAGTATCCCTGGCTACAAGAAATAAAATTAATTATGAAACAAACTGTCGAGAAAAATATGCTGACATTATCATGTTTTAAGTTTTTTTGATATGATATGATTGTTTTGATTTGTAATATAAATTATTGCGTTTTGAACACAGAATAATGTAAATACTATTTTCATAGATTTTTTTTTTTGCGCGATGTTACAGATAAATTATCGATTATTTATTATTTATTTTACATTATTACTATCTTGTCACATTATTGTATTATCACAAATTAGTTTTGATGATTTTTTTTCTTTCTTTTTTTAAGTTTTTTATGTTATAACTAGCGACCCGCTCCGGCTTCGCAAGGGTCCAATTTAGATACTTATGTTGTGCATATGCATATAAACCTTCCTCTTGAATCACTCTGCCTATTATTGGAAACCGCATTAAAATCCGTTGCGTAGTTCAAAAGAACCAAGCGTACAAACGGCGGGAAGCGACTTAGTTTTATTCATATATATCGATTGTTGGTTTATAATAAAGTTGTATTCTATTCTATAATTTTAAATGAATACTCTGTGCCTTATTAATTATATTTTTTTGTTGTAGAAGTTATGGGTTTTGTTTTTATGTATTAAATCCCTGTGTGTTATCGAAGCGTTTCTACTTCTTTCTGAGTGATCTCTGACTTTGTAATCTGCTGTTTAGGAAATTAATCAGTAAACTGTGTCTCGTGAGGTGCTGTGACGTTATCAGGAGAGGCAGTGTTTGCCGTGACGTCACCTAAAGTATACAATATACCTATATATAGTACAAACTAGTAGCGCGGGCGCTGGGCTGTGACAGAGATAACAGCCGCCAGGATCAACAAAGACTCAAAGTGCTTTGTTACTAAAATTATGTATAGCACGAAATTAAACCTGCTTTGGCTTTATGGCGTTTTGTTTGCGATTTCTCACTTCCTGTGGTCAAAATAATTCATGGTGTAAATATGTGTTTGGTAAATTTTACCTTCGTATGATTTTTTTTTTAAATAAACTAACTGACCCGATGACAGTTATGACTAACGGCATAAGGTTACATATGAAAAGTTAATGTAGTCGTTAAATTTTCTACTTAAACTTCTTTAATCTTTTGCTAGGGTATTTGTTTGACCACAGCTCACTTTAATTTTATTTAAGTGATCGAAGATAGTAAACACACATTGCCTGGAATGTAACTGACTCTCAAGTGAGGCTGGCGGAGCCCACCGTCAGGGGCTAGGCGGTAAATTTTTAACTTGAGAGTGGTAGCTAGCCAGCCGTGTACAATAAATTACCAACCATTACACTATGTTTTACTCGCGCTGTTTTATTTTAAATAAAGGAACCAACAAACACACAGCCTCAGTTATAATCGGTCTATCATTGTCCACTGTCGCAAATATACTTAGATTTACGTTCTCAGAGGCAAAACTAGTACTCATTTTCCGCTTTATCATTAACAAATACTACGTAAAATTGCTATCTAATTACTGGATACGATTGCGTTCTATCCCTTTTCTCTGAAGCTTGAATAATTGGATCCAATTCCCGAGTTGGCCAACCTGGGCGCCAACTTTTAAGCTTCAACTGACAACTGCCATGAAATTCAAGCTCTCACCCCATTTAACAAAATGGTTGCAATTTTCTAACAGCGCCGGACAATTCCCAATTCCACGGAGTGTTTTCACACTGAAACGCCCTAATTTTAGAACTGGTATTGCAGTGTCATTTATTTTATATTTGTTTTGAAGTGTACTTTTTGTTGATTGACAATGATGATTTAATAAATGAGATGATGTTAGATAATAAATAATAATAATTTTAATTCAATCATAAAAAAATAAAAAAAAGTGTCAAAAGAATAAAATAAAAATGTCAATAAAATAAGATAAAATACACATAGACATAGAGCGTGTGCCACAAATAAGAGTTCGGAAACTACTGTTTGTTGTTTTTTACATTGTAATATTTTTAGACGCGATTTTTGATTTTAATCATCATGCACAGCCTTCTTTATGCCACTGCTGGGTAGAGTCCTCTCTCTTGTCATGTCATCTGCCTCGGTTCTGTGCCAATCGGGTCCAGGCTCGACCCGCGACGGTGACTAGCGAAGCGAAAGTTTATGTAAAGAAAATCTAGTTACACGCCCCGGTTACGCGCGGTCTTATAAAAGTTCCGGAATATGTCTCAATGAGAGTGAAATCCGAGTCCTTTGACTCAAATTTTAGTTTTTGTGTGAAAGAGTAACAAACATCCATCCAAACTTTCACATTTATAATACTAGTGGGATTGTTATGTCATAGGCTATGTTTTGCGTACTAGATTAGTTCCGCCCTATTTTATAACTGTCCCACTAGTGGGTGTGGGTCTCTTCTCATTGTGAGAAGGGTACGGCCGTAGTCCACCACACTGGCCAAATGCAGGTTGGCAGGCTTCACACATTATCGCGAAATTTTTTAAGAACGCTCGGACATGGTTTACACACAAAGTTTTCCTTCACTGTTTGAAGTCATCGGCAATACGCACATAACTAAGAAAAGGCAGTGCGCGCTGTGGGATTCGAACCCAGGACATCCAGTTTGTAAGCCAGAGGGGAATCCCAACCAGGCTGCAGAAAGTTCTAAACTACGAAACTACACTAGTTACTATATATTGTGTATGATAAAGTTATTATTTGAACGTATTGACCCGTTATAAAAATTGTTTAGTTTTCAATTTAACTACGCTATCTTCGTGACCCACTCGGACCATAAAGGGGAGAAAGGGGTGTAAATTAATTTTTGTCCACCCGGGGATAATATACGGCACAAATTACATCAACCGCCATAAAATTACGGAGAGGCGTCTATAAATAACGCTCCTAATTACTTCGTAAAGTTTCGCGCACACTAATCACTTTATGTGGAAACATGTGCTTAATTATAAAATTAGAAAAGTCCAAATTGCAATACAGAGTTTTAGCATGTACACACTACTAGGGTATGGATTAGACTTGACCGTAACTTACTATAAGTGACTTGACTGTTATTAATTTATTTTATGATTTTACTCGAGTCATTCGAAAAGTCAGAATGTAAAAATCCAAAAATAAAGAAATAAAAGTATAGGAAATATAATGAAAATAGTATGTAGATAAAAATTAGCTTCATTACTACATAAACAACCGTAAGATTTCAGTCTACTGAGAAAAAGGCATGTGTTAATTTTAAGTAATTTGTTTTTAAACTATTGATAATTTTTTTTAATGTATAAAGTAATGAGACGAACGAGACGCTCTCCTGATGGTAAGAGATAACGCCAGTCCATACACAGAACTTTGAGTGACAAAACAAAGTCCAGGGGCATCACTGCCATGGCACTCATTACTTTGAGACTTTCGATGGTTAATCTCAACAGCCGAGCAATTTCGCTAGCTGCAGTACCCTTCCTTTTATGAATTTCAGTAAGTAACTGTTCTGCCTGTACGGTAACTTGCGAGCCCTCTACCATCGGATCGATTATAGCGAATTATTACGAGTTCTTTTGTTTTATAAAAAAGTTATTTTTTTATAAATATCGTCATAATCCTATCTATGATTTTTAACATTATCATCATTATGAACATCAGAATTTTATTGTGAGATCACACTTAGTAACTATTTTTTTAATCTATCTGTAAATTTTGGAAGTAATCACAATAATAGAGTCAGCAGCAAGCCAGCCGCAGGCAAGCAAAGTTATGAGTGTCGGGATTGCGCAGTGCGGACACGCATCTCGTTCACAAATTAATTCAAAATATCCAGCAAAGCGGGCTTTATCAGATAATGTAAATAAAACCTTAATTAAAGAATAATTAATGCGGATATTGAAGCGAAATGTTTTACCCAATAAACCACTACCGCTACATATGATATAGAGATAGTATTTTCAAGTCGAACTGACGAATAATCCAAAAGACAAAAAATATCTACTTTTCCATGCCCACTGAAAGCAATGGACTAGAGAGGTACTATAGTGACTTTGAACGTGTTTAGATAATGAAGATTCAATGGACAAGAAAAGGCTACGAATGACTTTGACTGTGACTTGTTTAACAATGTTTAGATAATGACGAGTCAATGGACAAGAAAAGGCTACGAATGACTGACTGTGACTTGTTGAATTGATAATTTTGAAATACGTAGTACATCATACACTGGCGATTATTCTGAGTTATAAGCTTGGGGTATACTAAGCCAAAAGGGGGTTACATTGTAATCATCATTATGAACAACCTTTAGTACGGTCACAACTCCGAAAAAAAATCAACTGATCCTGACATTTTAACGAGAGATATTGACATTTTGGAACAGCTGTTTTCAACAGAATGACAGTCTGTGTTACGTAGAGGATTTTTTGTAATATTCTTGAATATTCTGACGTGAGGCCGGTTTCACGAAAACACAATTACGACTAACGGCAACAGTTCATTGACACAAGTCCGCATGCAACGTCCATGTTACACGGATTACATCTACGTGTTACAACACTAACATTATTATGAATATCGCATTAGCTCGGTGACCCGAGTAGACGCTACCTAACAAATGGGACCGGTTTTTTGAAATGCACAAGTTTGATGATCCGTGTCTTGATTACTTGTAAATGGCATTCGTTTATCGACGACAAAATAGACAGCGTCTTTGCATTGCATTTGGAGCCCAATTGCACTCACACAAAGTATCATACCTTTTATTCCTTGAAATGTTATTTTTCCTATTAATACAAGAGCCCCGCGAAGTGTAGCAATTAAAGGGGCTGAATGCTACATACTGATGTGAACAACTTTGTTAATAACAGTGCGTTGTATGGCAATACTTAAACGTTGGGCAAAATTAAGGCCAGCGTTTTGGTCACGTGTGGCGTCGACAAGTCGAGATGACAACTACTTTATTTGATATTTTCTTTGTTCCCGATCCGTTATGTCCCAAAGTTTCAACACCAAAAGGCTCAAAGATGTACCAACTGTCTAAGATACTATACACGCGCCTTTTGAAGTCTTATTTGCAAATTTTGCAGCCACGCCAGCCACAAGAAAGAAAGGCACAAGAAAAAGTCTGAAAAGAATAAACACTACCCTGCCGTCTAATCCAACACGTATCATGAATCATATTCCATCTAATGCTTTCTTTGTTAGAAGTGTCTTCTTACAATTGATGGATGCCCTACCGACCTATCCGGCCCGACTCAACGACTTGTGAGCTTTGAAAAACTGGGCCAAACGCATTTGTTGCAAACGGTCCGTTCGCCCCCTCACTCTGTAACAGTGACGTCATTCAGTGGGGGTAACTGGTAACTGCAAGGGGAAGTTGGGAATACGCCCTAATTCCAAATGATAATAAGGTGCTGAATCGAGATTGTTTTTTATGACATAACTTTCGAGATTTGGGACAGATTGGAACATATTTCGATTACATAAAAGAAAAACGTTCTCGCAATATACTTACCCGGACATTTTATGACTATGACTAGTGTCCAATACATATGGTAAGTACTAATTTAAATAAAGTACTCAAACCGTTAGGGGTATAAATTTAGGCTTATACGAACTGCCACTTTTGTTTTCAAATAATCTAAGACGTCTGAAAATAAAAAAATAAAATTCTACGAAACGGAAATA
The DNA here is from genome assembly GCA_905404145.2 of Biston betularia. NCBI lineage: Eukaryota > Metazoa > Arthropoda > Insecta > Lepidoptera > Geometridae > Biston > Biston betularia. The sequence continues at coordinate 1,571,635 of FR989874.1, read as the reverse complement.
ATCTTTACCTTTATTTTTATCCATAACTTCTTTTAAAACTGCCCAAGCATACTTAAATTGCGGCTAAAATTTTAATAATATTTTATTCTTGTATAAACAATTTCCGAGGAAAATACACCAAAGGAAACCCTAGTCCATAAATATGGCTATTACTTTATCTACGAGAGCAGTGTCAATTTTCATGTCTAAGCTCATATTTTGTTTATTTTGCTGATGGGAAGGTCAGCCGTAAAACCGGGGGCGGCTGTCGGCCATCCATCTTCCATCCCGGAGTGGTCACTACGGCCCGATACGGCCCGCTACGGCCGCTTACGGCCCGCTCTACGGCCCATATCGGCCCCCAATTTGGGCGAATGACGAAATACCCAAAGCACAAGCTATAAACTGGGATCACTGCAGATACATCAGGGCAGTGTACTGTAGGTATACTTTAGTGTTGTTTTGTAGAAATTGATGTTACGAGTTTAGGGTGACTAAGTTAAAGCAAAATGTGGGATAGGCACTTAAAAATTCAAATCTTTTATTGTATTTCATCTGAGAACACAATAAAAATATGTGAGATCATAAAGTCTTAGGTAGTTGTTTTATACACCTACAGGTCTTAGGACCTCTTTGACCTCAAGACCTTTGACTGCTATGTTAATTTAGGTGATAATAGCTCTAATTTCTGAACTATATGGAGCTGGTTTAATTACCATGGTTCTCAGTTCCACAAAAATTTGTTCTGTATCTGGGTGTTCCGTATGTATTATAAGTAAGCATGCATTTACGAAAACTAAATATATGAGTATATCCGGCATCTGGTTTACATAGTATAAGCTTTGCTTAGTTTGGGCTAAAATGACGCTGTGTGACAATGTCATCCAATATTTTTTTAATTATTTTTAAGCCAATTAATTTTTTTATACCTACTTGTTCAGCGTGTGGAATAAGCATTTATTTTATCTACATGGAAAAGTCTGTATTAATAATAATCCAGGCAAAAGCCGGACTTATTCGAACAGATGGTGACCCTTCAAGAACCGTTCTTGTCTTTCGGACTAAGCTTTGTAATAGAACAGAACTATCGTCAATTTGCGGCCCGTACCAGCAATATTGTTTTACATTTTGACGACATGAGACATAAAATACGGCTTCACATATCAGTGGGTACTAGGGTCTATCAGATACATATATCTCCGAAGATAAATTCACTTGGTGGTAGATTTCCTTAGCAGGAGGTCGTCTAGGTAGGTACCACCGCAGTATCAGATATTCTGCCGCCAAGCAGTAGTGTGTAAACATTACTGTGTTCCGGTTTGAAGGGTACTGCAGCTAGCGAAATTACTGGGCTGTTGAGACTAACCATCGAAAGTCTCAAAGTAATGAGCACCAAAGCAGCGATGCCCTGGACTTTGTTTTGTTACTCAAAATTCTGTGTATCGCTGTAATGGTCATGGACAGGTGTTATCTCTTACCATCAGGATAGCGTCTCGTTCGTCTCATTATTTGTCACATAAAAAAAAAAAAAAAAAAAAAAATAACGAAATGACATGATAGTTTTTTGATGTATTAGTTTTTATACTAGAGTACCGTTCGCGATCCCATAGGAGGATTCACGAGGGTAAAACAGCGAGGCGTTTCTAGTCAAGCTATGTATAAATAAAATTGGGAAAATATATTGATTAGCTTAGTTTAACGAGTGAATTTAAAGCCAGAGATGAAGATAGAGAGAGAAATAGAGAGAGCAAACATGTTTTGTTTAATTATTAAGTACTAATTGCAAAACGCGGCTTCGCCAGCGTATAATTTGCGAATCAAAAAAAATATATAAACGTAATGCTTATTATGTGGGTAGAATACAAACTCTTCTGCGCTTCAGTAACAAAAAAAAACCAGTGTAAACTGATCCTCGAGCGCTGTCAGGGCCGCTATATTTTGAGGCTCAACTTATAGTAGAGGTCACATTTTTTCGTCATAACTCCATTTTCCCAGAACCGATTTTCATGAAACAAAGACTGAATGTTGTTCAGAACTTTATAAAAAATATTCCCAAAAAAACATACGTAAATCCGTGGCATAGTTTCTGAGTTTATCGCTAACAAACCAAAAATTACATAAATATTTTAAAAGATATATGTTTCGTGGCTACTTTACTACGAGCTTTAATGGAGTTTTGGATGCAACACGAAATCATGTTTCACCACATTATATCATTTTATAAACCTCGTAATGGCGCTGAAACGTGGTCTCTATGTGCCTTCTTGGTAAGCTCAAAGTAGCACAACGAGCTATGGAGAAAAACCGTAGACGAACTAAAGTAATTGACATAGCCCAGAGAATCAGTAAGTTGAAGTGGCAATGGGCAGGGCACACGCAAAACTGATGAACAAATAAATAAAGTGTTGTCTATTGTCTATTGATGGCCGATGGGGCTGCTGGAGCCCCATCTGGAGTGGAGGCCACGAACCGGCAAGCGCAGCGTAGGACGTCCACCCACAAGGTGGACAAACGACCTAATAAAGACCGCAGGAACGCGCTGGATGCGAGCCGCTTCCAATCGGTATTTGTGGAAGTCAATGGGGGAGGCCTATGTCCAGCAGTGGACGTCCTACGGCTGTTGATGATGAAACAAAACACACGACACGCAAAAGAACACTTGTTGTGGAAAAAAATACAACGGGGCAACACGATTTTTCCGCGGCAATGCCAAAACTCATACTCAATATTAATGAACAAGAAAACCATGACGTATTCACCACTAGAAACGAACGGTGACATAACGGGGAAAGCACAGTTCAAACAATCAATGGTATTTCGCAATGTGACGAATTACGTTTTGACTCTACGTTTCTCATCCGTACGGCCAAGAAATGGAACAAGCTGCCGGCTTCCTTGTTTCCTGATAGATATAATCTGGACCTTTTCAAGGTCAGTGTGAATAGGTATCTTCTAGGTCTACGTGCTTCATCTTCGACCACATCGTCGCTTACCATCAGGCGAGTTGGTGGTCAAACGCGGAATTATCCGTATTAAATAAAATAAAAAAACTAGGACGCAGCATTTATTTATTATTTATTTAATACCGCTGGTCATACCAATTAGTATGTTTTTATTTTTTTTTATGCCACAGATGGCAATCAAGCTGAAGGGTTGCCTGATGTTAAGCAATCACCGTCGCCTATAGATCTGCAATACCAGGGGTACTACAAATACGTTGCCGACCTTTTAAAATTCTATTAACATGCCTTTTGAGTTGTTGATAGGCTTACAAACGTAAGCCTATCAACAATTCATTTGCGCCATCTCGTTGCGAAGATGCGGTCTACGATGGAGTACGCTTGTCTAGAAGAAACAGATTCACTCGCGACTTCAAGGCGCCCATATTGTTCCCATCAGGGAACACCCACTCAGGCAACACATTTTATTGTTTAGCAGTTCGTACAATGAATGTGGAATCAAACCGCTTAGTTTATTATCATCGACCATCGAGCACATCTTTTAGCATCAGCTGATCTACTGTCAACCATCTAGGCTCTCAATTAGAACTATCGCCAAACCTAACAGCCAAATTCAAAAAGAAAGAAAGAATAACGTTTAATCTTTTAAAACAAACAAACAGAGACAGACAAAAGTTACAAAATAAGGGCTCATCACAGCATAATGCTGGTCATACTAAGTGGTATGACCAGCGCTGTTCAGGCTTATCTATACTTTTATACAAAACATACTAACGAAACCGAAGATTTTGACATTTTACACAGCGCCATCTAGCCGGCAACTAAGCAAAGCCTGTACTATGGGAACTAGATAACTGATTGAATACTTATTAGTAATTTTTTTGTTGTAAATACATACTGAACACGCAGTGGATACGAACCCACGTTTAGTTTAGAAGTCAAAGGCAGGTGAAACCGCCGGGCACAGCTCGTACAAAGTAATACACAGTTATAAAAAGTAAATTTAAATACGAATAGTACAAAGTACTTTAAAGTTGATAATAGCTTACATTTCATTCCTTAACTCGTGTATAAATATGTCAAGCGGGTTATAAAGCTTACTGGCACATTAACACGGAAATTAAGTGTGTAGTAAAAATGTAAAGGCGACGAAATTGTCGGACCCTTTGTGCTCAGAATTATGTTTCAAATAAAATCTTGCTTCAACGATGCTCTAGATTAGAAAACGCCTTCCGTTTTTATGACAGTTGCAATAAGAGTTACGGAATCTATATACCTACTGGCAACTTTTTATACAACTGCCCAAAAAAGGAGTGTAATATTTTCAGCGTTCATGTATGTAAGTTCATTTATTTCACCATAAGTTTTAAACGTCTATATTATTATAGATTTGGATGTATGGGATTTGGTAAGAATTCTTGGAAAAAAATAATCGTGTTTTTAATTTTCGCTTTTTGTTTTAACACGTTCGTCATTGTCCGAAAAAAAGAAAAACTAAAAAAGTATCCCGGAAATGTTTAAATTCGTGTAATACCAAATGTCTATCTTCCATGGGATTTTTACATGAACTTTAGAGCTATACTTACTTTAAAGCTATGTATTTCTATTTAAACATATTAATTCAAATGATATTCGATGGTAAGCGCATAACTTGAAAACAAAACCGATTTAGCTGTTTGTAGGGTTCCGTACCCAAAGGGTAAAAACGGGACCCTATTACTGAGACTTCGCTGTCCGTCCGTCTGTCACCAGGCTGTATCTCAAGAACGGTGATAGCTAGACTGTTGAAATTTTCACAGATGATGTATTTCTATTGCCGCTATAATAAAAAATACTAAAAATAAAATAAATATTTAAGGGACTCCCATACAACAAACTTGATTTTTTATAGATAATCGTACGGAACCCTTCGTGCGCGAGTCCGACTCGCACTTCTCGGAAAGGAAGTCGTCTAGGTATGTACCACCGCAGTACCAGATAATCTGCAGCTGTTGAGACTAACCATCAAAAGTCTCAATGTTATGAACGCCAAAGCAGCGATGCCCTAGACTTCGTTTTGCTACTCAAATTCTGTGTACATCTGCAATGGTCATTGGCATGTGTTATCTTATACCATCAGGAGAGTGTCTCGTTCATCTCTTTTTTTGCACTCATGATAAGAAATAACGCCTGTCTATAACAATTATAACGGTAACAAGAACTTAGTACACATTACATATTACGTTTGTGTAGTAGGTACCTCACCGCAGTATTAGATATTCTTTGGCTAAGAAGCAAAGTCTAGATGCCGTTCAAATCGGAACACAGTAATGTTTGTAAGAAGATCTATAACCTAAGAAAACCGTATCAAAATCCGTTGCATAGTTTAAAGGAACAAAGCAAACAGACACGCGAAATGCGACTTCAGTTCGTACCATTGATACTGATACATTGCGTACTCGCCGTGAGGCCTTTCGCTCTCCCACACGCCGCTTTCCACGTGACCTCCATTTAAGGCTGTACTGGTTACGCAACCCAAATGCACAATACCATCACGGAGTGCCACAGCACAACAACGGCAGAAAGGAATGCTGCGATAAATACAACGCTTGAGAGTTTTAAAGGTGATAAAAAACCGGCTAAGTGCGTGTCAGACTCGCGCACGTAGTGTTCCGTAGGGGGATCTATAAAAACGGCAAATAAAACTATTGTTTACATTTATATGACTCTACTTATGAAATCTTTTTACGTTTATTATCTTGAGTTACATTATTTTTTTTAATTCGGGGGGTTTTAAATTATTTCATCCTTTTTTAATTACTTTTTTACTGCCGCGGATTTTTTCAAATTTTTTAATTTAGCTTTTTTTAGTTTTTTTTTTTTTTTTTTATAGTAGGTAGGCTTGCGTTTGACCGCCATCCCGCCTGATGTTAAGCGAAGATGCGGTCTACGGTGGAGCACGCTCGCCTAGAAGAAACCGATTCACTCGCGACTTGAAGGTACCCAGACTACATTCATTCATTATATTCATTCATATATATTTAGTGTTTGTGGTTATGGCGGCAACAGAAATACATCATCTGTGAAAAGGTCAACTGTCAACAATCTTGGTTTATGAGACACAGCCTAGTGATAGACGCATGGACAGCGGAATCTTAGTTATAGGGTCCCATTTTACCCTTTGGGTACGAAACCCTAAAAACTACAACTGCCGTGATTTATACAGTTTTGTTTTGCTTATACGGGATTACTCACGTTTAATTATATCAGACACAAATACAAAACAAAAAAGTAAACATCATCATCATCATCATCATTTCAAGATCTTCCTCTTGTCTCATCGGTCTCGAGCATTACGCGGTAATAAACAGTTTAGAGTCTTCCACGTGTCCACAACATGCGTATGTTCATTTTTACGATAACACGGCCTCAGTGAAATCATAAGATCAAATTTGTCTTTCCCTACTAAAGCAACTATGCCAATACTCACCGAATAAGCCTTAATTCTCTCCGGGTCCACGTCGTGCAAGCGGGCCTGAGCTCGCGGCGACGACGAGACCATGATCCACGGTCACGATCCACCCACCATCGATCACGGTCTATGATCCAGCTGGCAACGATCACGATCGACTAAGGTTAGTCGACCTGATGCGCAATAGTATGATCCAGTATCCGATCACAATCCACTAAGATTTAGCATTAAATCACTAATCAATTCATTATGATCTCCGTCTAGCGAAGATGTCGATCCACTATTCAATTGAAACGACGATCCACTATGATCATAAGATCATATGCGTATATAACGTGTGTACTCCATTCATCACATCAATATATCACTGCACTAAGTTTTTGGGTTGAACACATTTCATTTTCGGTTGATTTCGAAATATGAAGCTTCACGAAACAAATTAACGCGTTGTTGTTAGTGTTTTAATGGATTTTTTGTCAACCAAAGCACTTAAAAGAAATAATACTAGAACGTTGAGGGAATTCATTGTGGACTAATTGGGCGAGACCTGTCAAATTTGTGTTTAGGGTTTTTTATTCTAAATAGGTTTGCATTGTTGCAGAAGCATGATATATGCAGTAGTGCGGTCTCAGATGGAGCACAAAAGCCTAGAAGTAACTTACTCACTCTAGATTTGAAGACACCCATATTGTACCTAACAGGGAACACAGACTCCGGCAGAGTTCCAGAACCTCGCTGTACGATTAACATGAAATAGAAACGTTTTGTGCGTATATGGGGAATATCCACCATGTTCGGATGATGTTTTGGTCGCGTTTGTCTGGCCGTCCGTTAGTAAAAAGGTGCTATATAAAATTTTTAAAAGTCACAATTTCTTCCATATTTCAAAATTTATATGCAGTAAAGTGTGCCTATTACGCACAATTATTTCATAAACTATAACTAAATTAGAAGTCTGTTATTAAAATATCACATAAACAAAGGTGATGCACTAGTATTATAGTAATTGGTGTATCATGGTAACTGGCTTACTTAATTGTTCTTGCACTAATAACGTAAGATATTATGAGCACAAAAGTGGAACAGTGATTGTGTCATATTACGGCATACTTTAGACCGAGTACGTTTGATAGAAATATCGGGTTAGTCATAAAAAGTTTTTTAAACTGTAAATAGGCTTGCGTTTGAACGAGATCTCGCCTGATATGCGGTCTACGATGCAGCACGCTCGCCTAGAAGAAACAGATTCACTCGCGACTTGAAGGCACCCAGATTGTATCTATCAGAGAACACCCACTCGGGCAGCAAATTCCATTGTTTAGCGGTTCGTATAACAATAAATACAATTTACTCAAAAATATTATTGAAGGGAAAATAGAGGGGAAAAGAGGTAGGGGCAGAAGGAGAATAGTCTGGTGTGACAATTTGAAGTCTTGGACCGGTGCTGCTGATGCCGCTGTTCTAAGCAGAGCAGCTCAGATATATTTGGAAAGATGGTCGCCGACATCCGTTAGGATATGGCTCAGGAAGAAGAGCGGTTCGTATAATGCAAGTAGAAAAGTAAGTTTCAGTAAGTGTACATTTTTTTAATGGTTATAGGCTATCTTATATGGTAAAATCATCGAATATGATAAACACACGTAGCTTGGAATGGAACTGCATCTCAAGTGAAGCCGCTGGAACACGCCGTTAGGTGCTTAGCGGTAATTTCCAACTTGAGGGAGGTAGCTAGCCAGCCGTGCACTAGAAAATACCCTACCACCATGCTATGGTTTCCTCACGATGTTTTCCTTCACCGGCAACTTTGGCACCGGATTTGAACCCTCCAGCGTGTACCAACCGCGCTAACCACTAAGCTATCATTGCAACAAAAGTGTGCTATTCAATTAAACCTTAAATAAAAAAGAGTCCTGTCAGTCTGTCACGGATCGTTATTAAATTGCACCAAATTGAATAAGTCAAAACCGAAAAAAATGTTTCATAGGGTTTTATTTCCCGAAAAAATACGGGGTTGTAAAATCGAGAGTAAAACCGCAGATCACAGTTTCTTCATAACAAATGTAAAGTTATCACAAAACCCTATCGGGTTGACATATACCTATACTTTGTGAATAACCCCGTTTATTTACTACTTAGGTCCTAAGTACATAAGTAATCTATCATTCTAGATATCCTTCTACTGCCATATTGAGCTAATCATTTATCTTCCTATCACTTAAGTATTTGCTATATTTACCACACTGATATTTTATGAGTAGGTATACGAAAACACGAATTCTACAAATTGACATCTATATAATTACTAGCTGCGCCCCGCGGTGTTACCTGCTACGTGTTTTCGGGATAAAAAGGAGCCTATGTGTTAATCCAGGGTGTCAGCTACCTCCATACCAAATTTCATCAAAATCCATTCAGTAGTTTTTGCGTGAAAGAGTAACAAACATCCATCCATACTCACAAAATTTCGGATTTATATTATTAGCCGGAATATAAAAATAAAACACTGTTTCCCTTGGTCTCGCCATAAGCATAACATAAGAACGACTTTACTGATTTTATTTATCTTTTTTTATACTTTGTAGAAGTTTATTTCGGAAAGAAAAATTGCGCAAAAAATCGTAAAATTTTAACGACTATCTTAACTTCGCTCGTTTGACAGTTCACGCGTTTGCTGAAGCAAAGACAGGACAAAGTATGTCAGGTGAGCTACTTATAATAATTATACTACATATAACACAACATGTATATTGGCTAAGTTTCTCTGTCTATTTTTTCTAACCAAAGCGAAGATTTTGATAATATATTTAGGCAGAAAGAAATCACTGTACGAATATTTATGAAGACAGCTACAATAAAGTCAGGGAATATGAAATGCTGCGTGCGTTGTATATCATTTGTATTTTAATGTATTTACCGATACAACAAAGGAGGAGATTCTCAATTCGGTTGTTGTTTTTTTATCTTTGTTATCTCAGAACTTCGAAATTTATAAACCGATACATTCGTTCCTTATATACAAGGATATGCTTTCAGATTGGCCTTATAGAATCTTCATCAGAACCGGTTCAGTGGTTTGATTTTTAAACCATACTAATTAGAAAAATATATCACCAAAGTAACTGAAATTGTTTATTTTGCTTTGTGCCTTTTCAGTGGTGTTTACGATTACAAGAATAGAGCCAATGAACCTTCACTCCGGCTTCATCATCAGATAATGTTGAAACCATAAGGTATGTACTGGAATTCTGTAACCTAGTGTTTAGGTCACGTTTAGGTGTTTTTTTCACCGGCAGCTCAAGCTCATTGTTAGGGGTTGGACCCATCCCAAGCAATGATGAAGCAATGAATTTGAAAGCAATGATAGCTCAGTGGTTAGCGCGGTAGGTTCGCATGCCGAAGGGCGTGGGTTCAAACCCCAACAATGAGCTTGAGCTGCCGGTGAAGGAAAACATCGTGAGGAAACCATAGCATGGTGGTAGGGTACTTTCTAGTACTCGGCTGGCTAGCTACCACCTTCAAGTTGAAAATCTGCCGCCAAGCATCTAACGGTGTGTTCCGGCAGCCTCACTTGAGAGCCAGTTCCATTCCGGGCTAGGTGTGCTTTACCATCTTCGACCACACCTTCACTTAACATCAGGTGAGCTGTGGTCAAATACCTGGCCTGTCAACCATTAAAAAAAAAAAAAAAATCCCCTTCGGCGTTGAACCGACCGCGCTAACCACTGAGCTACCATAACTAGGTTACACTCGTGTAAACTGTAGATTAATTTTGAATGCAAACGTTTCTCTGAAACACCTACATCGTAATAAGCAACTAGGTTAACTAGGCTAGGCACAAACTGGTAATTATTCCGCGATCATAAATAAATGTCAGGAAACTGTAGACAGTTTTTATTAAAACCCGCTCCAGATTTAAGGCTACGAACATTGTTTTTTTTTAAGGCACAGGTGATGGCAGTGACGGTGAAGCAGACGGGTTGCCTGATGTTAAGCTATCATCGTCTCCTATGGATATCTGCAATACCAGGGGCACAACAAATACGTTGCCGACCTTTTAAGATTCTATTAACATGCCTTTTAAAGAACCCAATGTTGTAACTCCGCGGGAATACGGAAGGAGGAAGATCATTCCACAATTTGCAAGTGTATTGCAAATAAAAAAGAACAATTGCATTTATTTCTGCAAAATCTTTGCTGTGCGAACGACAGAGAAGGTGAAACTGAACGTGGTAACTGGTATTAACTTTACAAGGTCAAATGCACGCAGCGATTGTTAAAAAGGCTTTTAATCAATGTCTAGTATGCAAATTAGTAATTAACTGATAAAGTAAAATAAATGCCAGTTTCAGTAGAAAGGTTAAGAAATAAAATTGAAAAGCAAGTTTTATTTATGTAAAAGTAATAAAATAAAGTGTCCCTGACCCTTGCAGCGGCACGCGAACTTTAAGATCAAAATCTAGGCATCGCTTCTCTGACGCCCATTACTTTGAGATATTTTATGCTTACTCTACAGCCCTACACTAGCTGCAGTACCTTTAAAACTGGAGCATAATGTACATCACATACATGTATCTATATGTTACAATTTACTACTTGGAGGCAGAATATATGACACTGCGTAGGCGCTTACCTAGGATCTGAGAAACAGTTTTTTTTGCTAAATTGCATCCGTCCGTGTAGCCGCTAGTGATGAACAATGAAGAATTGGACTGAATCCACTGAAAACAATTGTTATCATAGTTTTACAGTGGAAAATGACGTAGTCTTGCCACGTTTTGGTTTACAGTCTTCACACCCGTGTGTGGCACGCCCTAGGTAGCGACCCGCACTGCGAAGCAATAATAGGCCACGCGCGCGTCATACTCTGCTTTGACTCCTTGAAAAAGACACCGGATATGACCAAAAAGTAAAACGAAAGTTGTTGATGAAACACTATTAATTGCCAGTTTTCAATACTTTAAAGCGAATGGAATTTCAGGACCCCAAATATAAATAAAAAACATGGCGTATATCCTTCCTTTCAGATTTTTTCTCGAGAAAATTAAACTTCAGTTTGGGATGTTTCTAAACTCCGGTTATCTTTTTAATCGTTTAAATCTTTGTTTCCAACAACAAAGAAAAATATGACTGGCGGTTTCTAACGTTACCCTATTTTTCTTTTCAGGTTTTTTGTTCAGCTTTAGTCGAATTTGAAGTTGTTTCAGCTACATTTTCCTCTGGATAGTAATGAGAGACTTCGCGCCTCGGGGACATTTTGTCTTGCTCCAATTTCCGGATTTCTTGCGCGAAGACGGAGAGAACCCTAATTAAAAATAGGGGAAAATTAATATCCGCCAGTCATACTGCTAAAGGACATTGCGCAACTCAAAAATAATGTTCTTTTATGTTTTTAATTCAAAATACCAGCCGAGAAATACCAACAAAAGTAGGTACGTAAACACTAAATTCGCATTTTCTTTTTCAGTAAAATTCGGTCCATCGGTCGGTGCTGCTATTAATCAGTATAGCTATTGATTAAGATATATTAACTTCTTGTTTTATTTTATTTTTTTGTTTTATTATATGTGTGTTTGTGAGAGCGCGCATTTGTGTAATTGTGTATAGAATATAGTTATTTAATTAGTATGAAAAATATTAAACACATCAAAACACATTTTTTTTTTAAGATTTCCTTTTTACACGACTGCCCCAAAAAGGTGTGTAATGTTTTTAGGGTTCATGTATGTATGTCAGGTTCTTTATTTTAAAATATTTTTTAAATGCCTGAACCGATTTCAATGAACGACTGAAAAAAAATTCAATGAAAACTGGCTATAATTATTTTTTAATTCAACATGGCGGCGCAACCGCTCTATTCACAAATGTGAAAAAGTTATGTTTTAATTATTTTTTTTCATCGTAGCCGTGTTTTTTGTTTCTCAATAATTAACTTATTTCCTTCACCTACATGACAGATTTCAACCGCTTTACTAAATATAATGTTACATATTCTCTAACTAAAGGAACTTTTTACGTACGTAGTTAGTACAAGATTGTTAAAACAAGAACGATTTATTTATAACGTTGATTAGCTAACTTGTGACGGGAAAATTGCACAAGAGCTCTTTGAAATTGTGGATGGCGATTCGAGTTTGCAATCAGTTTGTGTTCGGGTCAATAATTAGATCGTATGGCTTTGATCTATTTTTAGCTGCTGTTGAAAAGTTATTGAGGTCTAAATAATGATTGCATTAGTAAGTACTTATGTTTACTTATTTCATGTTATACCTATACAAACATGGTTATAAAATTATAATGAAAAAAAAATACTCTCCATGATTCTAAGCCACTTTAGTTTAAAAATCCAACTACTTAACTGATTTTCATGTTTTTTTTCAAATCGGTTTATAATGAAAGCGTCACAAATATGAAAAAAAAAACAACCGAATTGAGAACCTGCCCTTTTTGGAACACGGTTAAAAAATAACAAGTTCAGGTTTAGTAATAGGCCCTTTTTAAAATTAAGGTAAGCGAAACCTTTAAACAGGGATGCGGAGTAAGCGATTAAAATACAATTTCAATTTTTCAACACATATACAAAATTGTGAATTGAATATGTTTATTTGATTACACTGCACAACTAAAGTACTAACTTTATAGATAGATGGTGTAGCAACTTAAAATATCTTTTTAATCTTCCCCGCATCTTTAAATAGTATAAAACAGTCGCTGCCCGCGTTTGTCTGCTTCTTTGCTTACTTATTAATTTTGATACGGGTTTCACTGTCATTTGGATATTATATACGGAAGTTTTTTATGTACAAAACATTCTAATTAAACTTTTGCATAATTATAAAAATTGTATGTTTTGTAAAACCGGTACGCAGTATCCGCGCATACGGTTTCATTGGCATCCAATTGTAAATAAACGAAAGCTATAGAATTCTTAGAAAATGTAAATAACACCATTTTTACTAAGAATATGTGGGAATCAGCTGTGTGAATGCCTAAGATATCCTTATCAACTGTTAACGAGAGCGCGATAAGCAATCAAAGCGGATCGGTTTATCGAAAGATTATTGTATCTTCAATCGAATGATACAGTTCTATGGAAGTCCTAACATCTATTGTTAGTGAGTCAACTAAATTCGAAAACGTATTTTTACAAGAAAAAATTCTTATTCATGTCGTCGTTATTTAACATTCCACCCATCTCACTGGAGCTACTATGCCAGCGGCCCAGAGCCTCGCTCCGGCACTTCAAGGAGCTGGGTTGGCTCGGGTAGACGCTGGTAGGGGGAAATGTACAATACACCCCAAGCGGGACGTCAGTGCAGGACCTATCGCCCCCACTTTAAATATGAAAAAGAAAAAATTCTTGAAATTTTTGTAGAGTAAACTACCTATTAAAATTATAAATATGAATAAACTGACTTCCAAAGCAGTATGCAAGAAAAACCATTATATTATATAGCACAATTATTTTCCTTATTTTTCACATTTCCCTAAACAATAAATAAAGACATCTCGTCTTCATTTATTCGTGTAATTTTTTCTTAAAATCTACAATTATCATAAACCTAGTAGAAAAAAAATCTAATTAAATAAAAAAAAGTTCTTTCCAAAGACCTGAATAAATGTAGATATGTTTTACAGAGTCAAATAACTGAGGCCCGCGAGAGTCGTTGTGTTTGGCGCAAAATAAGCTAAAACTGGAAGTATTTTATTCACATTGGCCTCCGAAGAGCTCTTGTGAACGATAATGTCTCTGCCACCTCCAAAAAACATAGCTGTGCTGAAAACCCGGAAAAAAAGTTCAACTTTTTAATTGTTTTGGCATATTGAAATCTGATATAACGTCGATTGAATTGAATTTAGAGTCGTGTCGTTCCGTTGTATTTTTTTCCAAAACTAGTGTTTTGTCGCGTGTTTATGCATAAATATGGTGGTGGTTTATTCATAAAGTGTCAAATCACAAGCGCGAGTGTAGGAAATTGATATAATGTGAAACATGACTTTTTGTGTTGCTTCCAAAACTCCAACGAAGCTTTATAGTAAAGTCACCACTACTTTACTAAAGCATGACTGGACTGAACTGACACGGACTATACTTGACCAAGACTGAACTTTGACCATAACTATAGCTAAGAGACAGCAGAAATAACACTTAAGACAAGGCAGTATGGCTTTACAGCTTTAGCCAGCCCGATGGGGCAAATTAATTTTAAAAAAATATTAATTGATAGAAACTAAAACAAGCACATATTCGTGAACATATTAAACTTTGTGTCGTACGGCAGTTTCCATTCTCATATGGTTTTTTTAAAGGTTTTGCTCAGTGATCGTGAGAATTAACGAAAAACAGTGTTGACGATAAATTTCAATGATCGATTGAATTCAATACGAAGTATTGTTACATGCCGCGGCGGCAGGTTTCAATAGAAACCTTTGGCATTGTTATTTTGTGTGAAGTCAATAAGATGTACCTACATTACTCTTCCTTACTTTTTTAAGTATGTCAACTGACAATTTCCGAGTATTAAAATATTGTCATTGTATGACTACCCTGTTCGCTCATTTAGTCTGGCTTGGTATTTGGTAGTTTTGGTTTTTTTGGTTTTGTAATCTGACTTTCATAGTACAAGCTTTGCTTAGTTTGGGATCAGATGGCGTTGTGTGTAATGCCCTACGATATTTTTTTTGTATATCTGCTTCAAGATCTGTGGGGCTGGGTTCGATTCTCACTCAGGACAAACATTTGTGTGACGATCATAAATGTTTGTTCTGTCTCTGGGTGTTTTGTATGTATCATAAGTATGTATTTACAAAAAAAGTGTATACATTAAGTATTCTACATAGCTAGCTTTGCTTAGATTGAGACTAGATGGCGCTGTGTAAAATGACCTAAGATATATATTTATTTCCAAGACGATTATTGTATTTTTTAACAATAATCGAAAAACAAATCTCTGTGCTATTCAAAATCATAGACATTTATTTACGTACCGACTATAATTGAGACAGTTTTATGTTTCAGCAAAGATAATTTTCAATAAAAATAATATATTCCGATTTATTAAACTGAAATGATTATTGGCCCGGTGTTGTGTTCAAGGGCAAAGATAAAATATCTATCTACCTGACTGATATTAAAATAATAACTTGTGTAATGTACCTAGCCGAAGCTAGTCTACATTGAAAATATACTTATTATTTTTTGGGATTTCACCCGAATCTACCCAAATCATCCCTGGGTCTTTCATAAATAACATAAACGCTCCAAATTCCTTCCTTTGTCTGAAACAACGTTCCTATTACACAATGTTGGACATTTATCAAAATTTTCTTTCAGAGTTTTTCTCGTAAACATGCCGGGGATGTAAACAACTTTAAAGCTATAAATATAGGGTTATCGACAGCATCGCACACAAACCAACGACAGGAAACCTCCGCCATCATAATTGAGAAAAGACTTTTTGCGATTGAAAAACAAGTTCTATATAGCAATATTGTAGTGAAAAGTCGAGTAATATTCCACCAATAAAATGCGTGTTCAATAACGGCAACAAAAGAGGGAATATTTTATTAATGATTTTGCTTTTCAGACCTGCTACCATGTTGCAGTAGCGTCAGTGTATGTGTGAATAGGACTTTACAAAAAAGTATTTACGTAAAACCCACCTCGTTCTGTCCCTCGTACCTGCGACACAAACAGAAATGTTTCAATCTGTCAACGTTCATACAACATTTTGTCGTGTCCAAAAAGTACGCGTTCAAAGTTTGCATAACTTTCGCCATCGCACTGGATTGATTTTTTTTTTGTCCTTGCAACACTTTACATTTTTCGCGGGATATTTTTTTTCTTTTGTTTTATTTTTGCAGCGAATGTAAAGAGGTGTAATGCGCGAGTGGAGTGTGTGAATACTGGCTGTTATCAGAGGCTGGCTATCTGAGTTTGTCACGGCAGATATTGTTACGGGCGATATGTTCTGATGACGATAACACTGTTTAGCGAGGGGCGTTGTGCGGGGCCATTTTGTTTTGGAAGCATGCTGATTGTCCTAAGATCGATCTATGATTATTTCTTACCATTAATAAATACGTCAATTTTGTAGATACGTTGTTTGAGCTAGAGTCGAGGCAAAATATTACAGTCAGTCTGAAAATGATTATACCTTACATCCTAGAAGCAACGTGATTAAAGTCACTTTATATGTTTGTTTCTTCTGCCATTCTTGCTAAAATACGACTCGTGGACCCGAGTCGAGTTAATATGTTTCATTACATTTCCAATCCACATTACTGTGGACATTACTGTGTTCCGGTTTGAAGGGTACTGCAACTAGCGAAATTACTGGGCTGTTGAGACTAACCATCGAAAGTCTCAAAGTAATGAGTGCCAAAGCAGCGATGCCCTGGACGTTGTTTTGTTACTCAAAGTTCTGTGTATCGCTGCAATGGTCATGGACAGGCGTTATCTCTTACCATCAGGAGAGCACCTCGATCGTCACATTACTTTTACATAAAAAAAAAAAAAAACCAATTTAATTTTACATTCTTCACAAAACCTTACAACCGCATGCTGACGCAATCGTGGCTGTATATTTAGGTAGCCTTAGTATATTTTTCAACACTAGCACCAGTAAATAGATTTTTCAGTAGGTACACTGATATTTGTGTACTGTATATATGTATAATTCAAAAGGTATGTATTTTTAACAGATAAAATTATTTTAAATCGGTTCATAAATGACGGAGCATCAAAAAATATTTCAAAATACGACCGCATGAGAGCTTCTTGCTTTTATGAAGTAGGTTAAAAGACAATATTGACTTTACGGTATGTAACTACATATTTATTTTTACCCCTGGAACTGGTTGGCAATCTAGTAATTAAAATGTAGGTATTAGCTTATTTTTTGCATTTTGCTGGGGAACATCCATCATGTACAGATGGTGCTTCAGTCGCGTTGGTCTGGCCGTGGTCAGACAATATAGGGGCAGGTGCATCAAGGTCCATTCCAAGAGAAACCCAAGTGTGTTTGACTCTACATTTAAGTTAGTAAGTACTTAGCGTGCGTGCTCATAAACTTATGACGGCTAGACTAGAAATCTGTCAGTCGTCATAAGGGCACTCATTAATCGAGCACCGAACTGGCACATGACCACCTTGACACAGAACGTGTGAACATCGGATATAAATATACCTAGATATTGGTAAGCATAAATATTTATTGACTTAACTAACCATAATTGAAGTCGAATCTAATATCTAGAATGAATTCGCTATCTAGAATTTTCTACGTTGTCTTGTTAATTCATTTGGTAGCAGTTCTGCTTTGAGAGCTGAAGGGCGTGGGCTCAATTCTTAAGCATGACAAATAGTTGTGTGACGAACATAGATGTTTTTGTTTTACTTAAAATAAATAAATAAATAAATATCGTAGGACTATACACACAGCGCCATCTGGCCCCAAACTAAGCAGAGCTTGTGTGATGGAAGTCAGATAACTGATAGAATACATAAATACTTTTTTGTAAATACATACTTATAATACATACAGAACATCCAGACACAGAACAAACATTTGTTTATTCACAAAATGTTTGCCCTGAGTGGGAGTCGAACCCACGCCCTACAGCTCTCAAGGCAGATATACTACCAATGAGCCAACGGGGCTGTGAAATTATGTTTTTTTTTTAATAACAAATAAGCTTACGTTTGACCGCCAACTCACTAGTTACTCACTCATTTTAGTGTACCTACTTGTTTTGTTTTTGAAGAAATAAAAATTTAATACAATAAATTGACAATCGGTTGCAATAGCCGTATAACTTGTAAAAATTCTAAAACTACAGTACTTTTTCTACTCCTAAGTAGTTTTTCAGTTAAAATAAAGAATAGTTGGGGGCTAGGTACCGCAAGCGGCTTGCAGATGCGGCTTCTTGTGTCAGAAAAACACCTTGACACAGAAGGCAACGAAGGTAATGGTGACATTGACATGAAACCATTCGGTAAAGACTAAGTTTTTTCTAATAAATTCCATTTTTATTAGTCATTGTTGCAAAATTATTAGCATTCATTAAATGGCGATTAACTCGCTATTTCAGTTTATATAAGTATTATAATTGCCGTCGCAATTCCAAATGAACTTTACCATTGTAAGAATTTAGGTGGATACAATGTAGTGTTCATTTTAAGTGTTTAAACTTAACCACTTAAACCGCCACGTGCCGCGTTATATTCTTATTTCAGATGAAGTGTGTGGTAGCTACCACCGTCAATTATTTCACGTGAGCTGTAGTTAAGGTGGTTCGATTTCCATACAAATAGATTTTTGCCATTTATGGACAAATGGAGCATAATTTTACAGTGAAATCACTACTAGTGGCATTTATTTTGGTCTTTATTTGCGGTAAATTACAATTGCTTGAATTAAACAGTAGATTATTAGCATAAAATCAAATTTATGAATTTTAGATTTTCGAATAAAACAGTAGATTATTTATTAGCATACTTTGATTTAATGCTAATAATCTACTGTTTTATTCAAGCAATTCTGATTTACCGCAAATAAAGACCAAAATAAATGCCAGTAGTTGTGATTTTACTGTAAAATTATGCTCCATTTGTCCATAAATGGCAAAAAATTATTTGTATGGAAATCGAACCACGTTAATCATAGAAATCCAACTTGGCTTGTTCAACAACTTGTTCGCTAGGCATCTTTAGTCTTATGGCTAAGCAACATTTTAAGTAACAGAACAAAGAGAAAGGGAATAAATAGTAAAACTGCCAGAATTGAGAATCTTTCGAATTCGGTAGAAAAAGGCCATAGGTATCATTTATTATTCGTATGCCAGTAACCAGTAGCTAACGACGTGGAGAAGGTAGTGATCGGTTTCCCGGGGGGACTGGCTAGTTTATTCCAATCGTAAATAAACCCGTCTCGAGGGAATCTCCCCTATATATTTTTAACGTGTATGCCTACTGTATACGGCCGAATGGCAAAATACAACTAAAAATAATTTTCATAAGTAATTTTGAAACAAATTGTACCTATATTTGCGCAACTCAAAAAAACATCCATTTTGAACAACAGCAATGCTAGTACAAAACTTATACCCAGCAATGTGATAAAATGACGATGATGAGCGAACCTCCTCTTTTTTTGAGTCGGTTAAAAAAGTAATCAATTTTCAACCCGATAGATGCGCTGTTCGAGTTTTTGTACGTTTTCTATCGAATACGAACGTACTAGAATTTTCCAATATTTTCCCGCTTGGAGTACCTACAGTTCTAAATACTATTTTACGTCGTCTTCAGAAGGAAAATTGGTAACAAAAATTAACAAGCCAATTTCAACAGCTATACAACTGAAACTTTTATACTAAAAATACTCTTTCTTGTTAAAAAGCATCAGCAATATGAACATTTTAGGGAATGCATTGTCAGAAATTTCCATCTTAGTTGTGAAAAATAAAACGTTATACACATAAGCTCTGTTCTATTTTCACAAACACCGCTAAAGCTTCATGCAGAATTGTATTTCTCATGAGATATAAAATAAGACTTAATGTTACGTGTATTCACGGTATGAAACGCATTTGGCAGATATTACTGTAGAAGATATTAAAGGCGGTCGAGAAATATTGCTTAGTGTGTACAACAGATATCATAGATAGAGTTACCAGGTCTAGATTGGCACAGGACCGATGCAAAGTATAACAAGAGAGAGCTATATCCAGCAGTTGGATAAAGTATGCTGTGGATGACGATGAGGTAAAGTTCATAAGTAGTGTAAAATTGACAAATGTGAACTTATAGACCGTAACATAGGAAACAAAAATCCCTAAAGAAAAAAGTATTTATGTATTCTATCAGTTATCTGACTTCCATCACACAAGCTCTGCTTAGTTTCTTAGTTTGGGGCCAGATGGCGCTGTGCGTACTACAGTATTTATTTATTTTTATTATTTATTTATTACAATACAGATATTATGATTTAACAAATGTAAATGTAAACATCGTAGCGCAATTCACACAGCTCCATCTAGCCCCAAACTAAGCAAAGCTGTGGGAACCAGATACTCTTTTTAAAATGAAACTATAAATTTAAAATTTAAAACCCCCCGACATGCGTATAGTATTTCTACTAGCCAATCCCTTTTATTTGATACCTGAATTGAGGGAGTTGTGAAAAAATAATTATGTAATCCGCCATTTTGTGGCGGCGGCCATCTTGAACCGATTTTCATTAAACTTAGCCAAAAAAACTCCCGAAAAAAAACGGTTCATCCGTTTGGGAGCTACAATGACACATACACAGCGTCGTTTCTGCGAAAACCATAGGACGGATTTTAGTAATGATAGCACAGCCATTAACGTGGCGGTGTAAAAAACATAAATAAAAAAATACAGTAATCTAAGTGAAAACAAAAACATACCACAAATTAAAAATACATACAATACTTAGATAGATACTTTCTAACGTAACTTTACCTATTTCCGTCAGTAAAAGGATTTCCAATACTTTCTTCAGTTACGTGTCTACTCACAAGCTAATCAACTAATTATTTAGAGGTACTGTTCCCACAAATACGACTTCTTAGTGATTATCCAATTTGTGTTGCCAGCTCACCTCGAGGTGCCGTAGTGCCCAGGTGTCTCGAACTATCCCAGAGTCAGCATTTCCGCCTACGTCCAAGTTATCTCAACATTGAAGCGCCACTACCGTATTTTCCGGGTAAGACAACAAGCATCTCATCGATAATTTTAGTTCCTTCTTAGGCCACGTATTTGTATTAGTTGGTTAGTGTAACCTCTATTTGTCACGTGTCTCGCAAGGTAATCTCTGTAAGGATAGCCCTGAGGGAGCTTAATTATCTACTCTTCGGCCACTGAATCCAATCTATGCTTAATTAGTTCGCCTGAGAAATAGACTCTGGTTAGACTGCAATTAAGGGCAGAAATTGTTAAGACGTATGTCTATGTTTAATTCTTGTATCTACCTACTGAATTAGTTATTAGGCTAACTAATATAAAACTAGAATGATTAGATTAAAATGTTTATTATGGCAGCCCTGTTGGCTCCTTGGTAGTATATTATTTACCTTAAGAGCTGTAGGACGTGAGTTCGAACTACACCCAGGTCAAGCACTTTATGGTATAAACAAATGTTTGTTCTGTGTCTGGGTGTTCTGCATATATTATAAGTATGCCCCTATTTTAGTAAAAATCTTAGATCTTAAACATAAATTGTTCATTGCGGTTTGCATCCAGAATGCCCAATATACACCTTCGTCCAGTATTGTATAAAATAAGTGTGCCATCTGACTCCAAACTAAGCAAAGCTTGTACTATGGAAGTCAGATAACTGATAGAATACTTTTTTTTTTTGTAAATACATACTTATAATACATACAGTACAGTACAGTACACACAGACAAAGAACAAACATTTTTTTATACAACAAAATGTTTATCCTGGGTGGGAATGAACCCACGCCCTTCAGCTTCAGGAGCAGACATACTACCAATGAACCAACAGGGCCGTCGATTTAATGAACTATTGAATTTTGTAAAATTCAATTAAAACAGGTCCACGATTCATTTCGTGTCGTCCCATACTTCAAGCATCATCAAATCAAGGCCGTCAACCATAACCATTGACAACTTTTTCATACACCTGACTGCATTTCCAATGCACCTTCAATCGCTTTCGCATCTCTTTCACTCCCCTATTTTCACACACTATATTGAAAGAGACAGAAGATGAAAGGTGCAGTCTCCATGGTGACTGTACCATAGACAATATAGACACGCCAGCGCACGTACTTCCTTCTTCCTGTCCTTTATGCTCCCTCAATGGATACGAGTTGAATAATAAACTTTCGCAATGGAAATAAAAGTTATTTTTGTGTGTTTTTAGTTACTTTTTGCTTGATCGAACGCAGAATGTTGAAATGAGTTTTGTTTTATAAATGGAACGATAGTCTATTTTTTGCGTTTGGTGTGAATTTTTTATCTGGACGTCGCGTCGATCGAAACGTTTTGTTTTTTTTTTTTTTTTTTTCTTTGGTTTTGGCGTCGCGTTTTAGCATTTGCCAGTGTCAAGTAATTATGTATTTTCAAGTTTCAAAAGTTAAATAAGTGCCATCGTAGCTAGTTTTAGTCAAAGTCGTCTTTGTCAAGTCCAGTTCGTGTCAGTTAATTCCAGTCATGCTTTAGTAAAGTAGTGGCAACTTTACTACAAAGCTTCGATGGAGTTTTGGAAGCAACACGAAAACTCATGTTTCACCACATTATATCATTTTCCCACACTCGCGCTTGTAATTCGGCACTTTATGAATAAAACACCACCATTTTTATGCATAAACACTCGACAAAACACTAGTTTTGGAAAAAAATACAACGGAGCGACACGACTCTTCCCGCGTTCCCGCCAAAAAAAAAAACAAAGCTAAAAATAAAATGAAACGTTTTGTTCATTTTATTTTTAGCTTTGTTTTTTTTTTGGCCATAGACTATAAAAATATTGAATTGGTCCCGTAATTTGGACCATATGATATTGTTACTATGATTATTGAATAAGAGTGGCTGGAGACAGAAATAATATCGTAGATGATGGAGTCCCGATTTTACAATTAATATTTGTGGGAGTATTTAGCGTCACCTTCAGATGTCCAGCCATTTTCCTTGGCACGTGACTCCTTAACATTTATTCACATTCAAATATTGAGTAATAAAATGAAAGACGTCATCGCTCATAAATAAACAAGGTAAATACGTGACTAGAGTATTGGTAACTCCAGTCTTAAATTGTTTACACAAAAATATAAGTACAATAAGAACTGATACTATTGTACACGTAATTACGTTGTGCTTTCTGCACTTGCTATGCTATTCTCAAGGGTACGATATTTATTTATTTACTGTTTTAAAAACCATCTCAACATAGTACAATCAGGACCTACAATTTAATGTGTCATCCGACGGTAACGGTGCGAAAGAGATGCCGTGAGTGGCATCTCTTTCTCACCTATCCGCACACTGACTGGATCGTCCATCGATTTGATAAATTAGTCTAGATACACCACGAGCGTCACTATATGTACAATTTATTTTACTTTTAATGTGTAATCTTTTTTTTTATGTATATAATGACATAACTATAAGTGTATATCGTTTTGAAGTCAATAAATTAATTAGAATTAAAAAAAATGTTATCATTGACAGGCTAGGTGTTTGACCACAGCTCACCTGATGTTAAGTGAAGGTGTGGTCGTATTACAAACGTAGGGTCTCGTTGGGTATAATTTGGGCACAGAACCCTAAAATAAGGGCGTGCTTTACTCTAGCAATCCGTGTGGGACAGGCTTGTAGGAAAGAATGTAGAGTAGGTCGGGGAAAGATCGGCGGAACCGGTCCGCACGTTAGTGGTACCTGCGAAACACTACACACGTCGTTACTATTTCTATCATATCTACTTGTTTGCGTCCACTTTTATAAAAGTACCTACCTTAAGTTATAATCTAGAAAATATTTATTACTTTACAAAGTATAAAACAGAGTAGCTTTCCGCCGTCTGTACGGTTAGATCTTTTAAACTGCGCAACGGATTTTAATGAGGTTGCCATCAATAGACAGAGTAGTTCAAGAGGAAGGTTTACATGCAATATTTGTGTATATGAACCATATTTGTATCTACATTGCATCCGTGCGAAGCAAGCAAGCAAGCAAGCAAAAAAGTTTTCGAAGATGTGTGTAGTCTGTCATGCACTTGACCAGCGTGGTGGGCTATGGCCTTACTCTTCTACAACGAGAAGAGACCCACGCCCAGCAGTGGATCAGAACACAACACAACAAAACAGAAACAACAATATTATATAATTGTTTTTATAGAAACAGAACTGACTCGGAGATATAAACTCTTAAAAACAGAACACAAACAAGAAACCCAAGAGCTAATTGCTCTAATCGCTTAGAGAAATCTCTAAAAAAAAAGAAAGAAAAACGTACGGACGGCAAGTATTTTTTTCACAAGAATACTCAAAAGCTGTAATGTCCTACTATATTTATTTATTTATTTCGCTATCTGCTTGTACAGTTCAAACCGTTACATATGTAGTACAAATACCAATTTAATACTTTATTGATAACACCAACGTTACAAGTCAATTAAAAATTTCAAAATATATATGTCATTATGAGTTTTAAAACATTAGTTACATGTCAATTTTAAAAAAACAAAAATGTCAAAACAAGTTATGTCAATGTCTAAAAAATATTTTCAATGTAAAATATGTCAATACAATAGTAATATCTTCTTCTTCAATCGACAATCTGTCTCCATCGACTCCGGCCCTCACCACTTGGTAGAATTTAGAAGGTGGCTTCTTTCACTTGTTTAGATCATCGTGTTGGCGACCGGCCTCGGTGGTCTCTTTCCTTCGGTATTGCCAACAATGACCAGCTTTTCAAGGCTGCCATCCCCGCTTCGCATTGTATGGCCGAATTAATAAGATAGTAAACGCTGTTGACACATGGTGGACAGTCGGCTCTCAATGCCGAGTTGGGAGAGAATAGATACATTAGTGCGTTTGGCCGTCCATGGCATACGTAGCATTCGTCTCCAGCACCACATTATCGTGATATCGTATATTATAGTAATATCTCGTCTGGTCGACGCCACACGTGAACAAAACGCTGACCTTTATTTTGCTCAGCGTTTGAGTATTGCCATACAACGCGGCAATGGGGCCGCGTTTTGAAAACTATTCCCATTGATAGCGGCCTTTTAGATTAGTTATTATTTTACATGTTACATTTGTCTTAGTTACTTATTTATTAGTAATATATATAGTAACATCTATTATATAGAATATCCGATACTACGGCGGTGCCTACATTTACGATCTCCTACTAAGGAGTTCTACGACCTTTCTGCATTCAGCTCTCAAGGAGCAATGCAAAATAGTATCGTTTCTGTATTTTTTATTACATTAAAATAAAATTGAAAGACATCACAAGAATGCAATATGTATTTCCGAGGCAACTCAGTGACGCGCGAAGTAATATCTCCTGATATATCAGAAGTGGGAAAAGCCGCATTCTGATCCTTGAACTCTGCACTTTGCATGTATGGAACCATTGCAGTATTGTCAACGGCGTTCTCACGTCTCGCCATTCAGGTATTAAAAGCTTGCTACGACATTTCCCTACTATACGTATATATCTACTAAGTATACAGGAGGAAAGGTTTATATTTTTGGATTTTTGTATGTTTGATTCTGATGTTTGAGTATTTTAACCGATTTTAAAAATTCTTTCACCATTAGAATGCTACATTATCCCTGAGTAACATAGGAATAGGAGTGGAAACTCCACTATCCCCGGGTGACATAGGCTACTTTTTATCCCTGTATTCCCACAGGAAGGGGAACTACGCGGGTGAAACCGCGAGGCGTCCGCTAGTAACAAAAAACTTTGTTTAACATGCGTAAAATCTTTTAACTTTCCTCCAATTTATTTCGAAATTTCCTTGAAAACTTCAACCGTTGAACCTTGAAACTTATCAAAGCGTTTGATTTCCCATCTCAACATCCTTACCCAACTCAACACCTAGCAAAAGTGTCAGAAAAACAAATGGCTACTTCTCAACTCGACCATCCCGTTATCGGCTAATTACCCGAATACTCAAGAAGAAGGCAATTTTCTTGGATGTACCTATATTTAAATATCATGTATGTTAGTCCGATGCTATGTACCTCCTTTAGCCTTCTAAAAAAAACAATTGTAAACAGTGTCGTTTGTACCCGACTTTAAAAAAAGAGAAGGTTCTCAATTAGGTAGTATTTTTTTGTTTGTTACCTCAGGTTTCCGTCATAATAAATCTTATAAAAAGCTCTCAGCCGCACGTCGTAGGAGGCAGGTTCGAAAGAACTCTCTCTTTTTCACGACTACAAAAAGGAGTGTATTGTTTTCAGGGTTATGTAATATGTATGTTAGTTTCTTTATTCCACCATAACTTTTAAATGCCTTAACAGATTTGGGGTTTCATTAGAATCCTTACGTCATTTCAAGTGACAAGCTACATTTAAAAAAAAGTAGGCATTCTTGTTTTTTCATTTTCATAATTAGGCTTATGAAAAGGTTGTACTATTTTACCCACGAAAACTCTCTCTGTATAGAATTGTAATTTCAATATTTCAAACTGCCTACAATAATCTTTTTTTTTATGTTAAAAAGTGGCTAACGAATGGCCTGATGGTAGGTGGTCATTGCCCACCTACAATACCCGGGGCGTTGCCCACCTATTCACCCTTCGTTTGAAGCGAGATAAATCAAAACTCTACAAAAAACCCGAAGGTGGTAAGCCATTCCACATAAGACAGATTTATATCTAAATAATACGCGCATATTTAGTAAACTCCGGACATTTTTCTATCAAAAGAAAACAAAACAATAAACCTCATCACTCTGCGGGCTCAGACCTCCAAAGAACCCTCTAAATACCTAATGTAAAGCTTCATGCGACCACATAGTACATAGGACTTTATACCTAAACAGGTGAACACTCAATTATTGAAATCGCTGAACCGGCTAGCGCCATATCTGGAGTGGAACATGATTAAATAATAGTTAGTACTCAGCTAAAGTGGAACTAATGAATTTCGCAGACACCAGCTAAATATAACAAGGAGTTTTGGCGGGAACGCGGAAAGAGTCGTGTCGCCCCGTTGTATTTTTTTTCAAAGCTAGTGCTTTGTCGATGCATAAAAATGGTGGTGTTTTATTCATAAAGTGCCGAATCACACGCGCGAGTGTGGGGAAATGATATAATGTGGTTAAACATGACTTTTCGTGTTGCTTCCAAAACTCCATCGAAGCTTTATAGTAAAGTCGCCACTACTTTACTAAAGCATGACTGGACTTAACTGACACGGACTAGACTTAACCAAGGCTACAAGGCAACTTATTTAACTTCATCATCATCATCAGCCTATATCAGTCCACTGCTGGACATAGATCTCTCCCAAGACACGCCACTCAGCTCGATCTTCGGCTTTTCGCTTCCACCCACCGCCAGCACGTCCTACGCATATCGTCACTGTCCTACGTATATCGTCACTCCATCGATTCTCAGGGCGTCCTACGCTACGTTTGCCAATACGCGTAATAATTTAACTTATGAACTTGAAAATGTAAAACACTTAACACCGGCAAATGCACAAAATGCGACGCCAAAACCAAAGAAAAAAAAATAACATGCAATTAAATTTTTTTAAAGAGTTGGTACCTTAACCTATCTTAGAAGTGTAGGCTACAAAGTTATATGTCGTAACAGGATGGAGCTTAATCAAGTTGGTGGAATGGCTTAGCGCTATATTTAATGACGACTTATGAACTCGACCTAGCTCTGGTATTTCATTCTAAACTAGTTGTGCCAAGTGGATTTATCTGTAGTTTTCTCAAATTTTCCAAAGCGTGAATTATCGTTCTCTTGCTGTACACTACTATACTGTTAATCGTAAAAAGTAATAAGGAAACAAACATTTCTTTTTTTACATAATAACTGCCCATATAAGTTTTATACTATTGATTAGTGGTACTCTATGTGGCCAACATTATATTTTCTTTTTTTTCTTTGTTTGTTTGTATTTGTTTAAGTGTTTGGCCATAGCTCAACCGATAAGTGATGATGTGGTCGAAGATGGTAAACACACTTATCCTGAATTGGAACTGTTTCTCAAATGATGCTGCCAAAACACACCGTAAGATGCTTGGCGGCAGATTTTTAACTTGAGGGTTGTAGCCAGCCGAGTAATAGAAAGTACCCTAACACCGTGCTATGGTTTCCTCGCGATGTTTTACTTCACCGGCAGCTTAAGGTCATTGTTGGGGCTTGAACCCACATCTTTCGGCGCAACAACTAATAACTAACAACCGCGCTAACAACTGATCTATCATCGCTACAAAAATGTTTTTACTTCACAAGCTTCCATTTTTGTCATTAAAACTAACATAATTATACTTTGATAAATCATGTCACGTAAAGTATTCCGGAAATAAAACTATTATTATTATAATTACATTTAAAAAAAAATCATAACGTCCAAAACATGTAATAAAAACGCCGACAAGCCAGGTAGTGGAAGTAATGAAACAAATCAAAACTTAGGGGCCATTTCTTCGACAAACTCCTAAAAATGTGTCGTGCGCAGTTGATTGATCAGTTATCAGAAAGTTTCAGAGAAGAGATCACGCCAAACTTCATGCTCGCTCCGAACAAAATCATATACATACCTACCTACCTGTCAAAGTTCAGCGGAAATACTGTGAGGTCGCAATGCTTGAGCATTTAATCATGAAAATGTTACGCGACTACGAACCTTATTACAATTTACACCGGTATATAATATGATTTCGCTTAGAATATACCTACTTAAGTAAATAGCAATAAGAGCGCAGTACGCTCATATATTCGTGCGTAGGTATATCAATAAACCAGATTATGTGTTTTGGAGCAAAAAACGGGGAGGAAATATATTGGGTAAATCCTTCAAAAACACTAATAAAGATTCAACTTTTTTGTCGTGACAAAATGAAAATGTTGTATGTTTTTCTTTACCTTTTTTTTACTACTAACAGCCCCGTTGGCTCATTGGTAGTATATCTGCCTTGAGAGCTGTAGGGCGTGGGTTCGATTCCCACTCAGGGCAAACATTTTGTGAATAAACAATTGTTTGTTCTGTGTCTGGGGTGTACTGTATGTGTTTACAAAAAAAAAAGTATTTATGTATTCTATCAGTTATCTGACTTCCATCACACAAGCTCTGCTTAGTTTGGGGTCAGATGGCGCTGTGTGTATAGTCCTACGATATTTATTTTTAATTTTTATCATTTACTGTGGACTGGCTAGGTGTACTAGAAAGTACCCTACCACCTTGCTATAGTTTCCTCACGATGCTTTCCTTCACCGGCAGCTCTAGCTCATTGTTGAGGTTTGAATCTCATGTGAACCCAACGCACTTACTACTGAGCTATCATCGCTACAAATGCTCTAAGTACTAATAGTTAAGCTATGATAGAGCCTTCTGGCGGCTTATAATCCATAACTGTGATATAATAAAGCACTAATGGCTCGCCGTCGGGCATAAAGTTTGGCGAAAACTACTTTCTGATCCCCGCGAGGTTACATTCGCGCTTCCGTGGCAACATTTTATGAATCTACCCTCGGGCGGGCACATTTTTCTCTCTGAATAGTAGTCCAAGGAAGTTTTTGATTACCTGTTATAACAGGCAGTTTAGAAGTTAGCTTGGTTTTAAGTACGTTTCTATGCTTTAACGTAAAATTATAATGTTGAAAAACTTCTATGGGTGACGGTTTACATAATACACTTGTTTGTATTTATTGTTTATAAATAAATAAATATTGTAGGACATTACACACAGCGCCATCTGACCTCAAACTAAGCAAAGCTTGTATATGGAAATCAGTTACTTGATAGAATACTTAGGTACATACATTACAGATACAGAACAAACATTTGTTTGTACCACAAAGTTTGTCCTGGGTGGGAATCGAACCCACGCTCTTCAGCTCTTGAAGCGGACATACTATCAATGAACCAATAGTGGTTAGCGCGGTCGGTTAACACGCCGAGGGACGTGGGTTCAAACCACAACAATAAGCTTGAGCTGTCGGAAGGAAAACATCGTGAGGAAACTATAGTATGGTGGTAGGGTGTTTTCTAGTACTCGGCTGGCTAGCTACCTACTTCATGTTGAAAATATGCCGCCATGCACCTAACGGTTTGTTTCGGCAGCTTCACTTGAGACGCGGTTCTATTCCAGGCTAGGTATCTTTACCATCTTCGACCACACGTCTTCAAACACCTACCTTGTCAACTATAAAAAAAGAATTTTTGTGTTGACTTTAATTAAGTATATTTTTTTTAGTTTTTTTATGGGTAGTCAAAAATATACGATGATTACTTCTTAACAATAGTCAAGATTTGCAAAAATGATTATGTAGCTAAAACAACTGGCCATTCAAAATTATAATTAGCTATTCATTTAACAGTCCACGTGCATAACTAAATTTGCGTAACAGTTTCCGAGAACTCTCTTAATTCTAACACAAACTCGTATCTGGCATTTCGCTTAAATATACATTTTATCTTGAGCTAGAAATTTGAACACTAACAAGCGGCTAATTTGCTAAATTAATGCGTTTCGTTTCATAAAAGTTAAAAATAAATAAATAAATATCGTAGGGCATAAAACACAGCGCCATCTGGCCCTAAACTAAGCAAATCTTGTACTATGGAAGTCAGATAAGTGATAGATTACTTAAATACTTTTTTTAGTAAATACATACTTATAATACATACAGAACACCGAGACGCAGAACAAACATTTTGTTTATACCACAAAATGTTCATTCCTGGGTGGGAATCGAACCCACGCCCTTCGGATCTTGGAGCAGACGTATTACCAATGAACCAACAGGGCTGTCAGTGTGGATGTCGGAATAATTTCGAAGCTAGAATTGTTGTTTATCCACAAGGTAGTATGTCGAACCAAATTCGATTCGACTCACTTGGTCTAGGTAGCTACCAGATATTCTGCCGCCAAGCATTACAGTGTTCCGGTTTGAAGCGTACTGCAGCTAGCAAAGCTGTTTAGACTAACCATCGAAAGTCTCGAAGAAGTGAGCGCCAAAGCAGCGATGCCCCGGACTTTATTTTGCAACTCAAAGTTCTGTGTATTGATGCATGGGCATGCGTTATCTCTTACCATCAGTAGATCGTATCGTTCGTGTCATTACTTTTATATTAAAAAAAACTATCAAGTAATAAATTAAGTCATTTTGTAAGACTATTTTTAAATAGGTATATGGTTGACATCTGATGTCAAGTGACAGTGTGGACGAAGATGGTAAACCTAGTCTACAATGAAACTGGTTTTCAAATGAGTGGTTTTTAGTTTAAATATATTTATATTTTGTAGCGATGATAGCTCAGTGGTTAGCGCGGTCGGTTCGCATGCCGAAGGGCGTGGGTTCAAACCCCAACAATGAGCTTGAGCTGCCGGTGTAGGAAAACATCGTGAGGAAGCCATAGCTTGGTGGTAGGGTACTAATGTCTAGTACCCGGCTGGCTAGCAACAACCCTAAAGTTAAAAATCTGCCGCCAAGCATCTAACGGTGTGTTCCATTAGAGCCAGTTCCATTCCAGGCTAGGTGTGCTTTACCATCTTCGACCACACCTTCACTTAACATCAGGTGAGCTGTTGTCAAATATCTAGCCTGTCAACAATTGAAAAAAAAAAAAGTATTTTGCATTAATTCCTGTTCAGGTAAAGGCCTTTTCGAAGGATATCCAGTCTTCTCTAGTTGCACATGAAACAGATTCAAACCTTCCCCCTGCGGTGGCCAACCCCGACTGTCAATGTAGTCCAGTATTATTACCGCAGTACGGCATTGTTGAGTGTTCAAATTGGAACATTGAGAAGGGTTATTTACCTTAAATAACGCCGGCACATTGAATTATTCAAAACAAACATTCACAATGTTTATTTATGACTCGGCCAAAGCTTAATTTATAACAGAATTCAAGCCGTTTATTCGACAAATGGGGTGAAATGGGGCACTCGTTGCGGGTACAAGTAACGACAACAACCCCAGGATCTGCCTAATAGAACCGTCGTCGAGCTAGATATAAATAGAATGAAACCGTCTTGTATTCCTGTTCTCCTATTTTATTCTAAAGCCTGTTATGTGTTGTCTACAGAAAATTACAATACGCTCACTTGCGCGATTAAACATGATTTTTGTCGTGTAAATTAACCATATTTAATAAAATTGATTGGTATTCAAATAATTTCATAAATCATAAATGACATACACAATCAAATTTAAATAATCGTCTTATGTACTAAAAAATGTGTTTTTTTTTAAATCTAATAAAATAATATTAAAATATGACGTCTATCGGCAGATATTCATTTAAAATTTTAGTTTCGTAGATAACTTACGGCCCCAATGGTTTCTTTACTTTTTATCCTGAAAAAATGTTGTGTCACGTGGGAACAGCGGGTAACATCGCGGGGCGCAACTAGTTAAATAATAAATATTGAAGGGCACAATGCAATTTAGCCCAAACAATGTTTGTTCTATGGGAACCAGATAACTGCTATGTTTGTTTTGTAAATACATATCCACTAGTTAAGTAATAATTAGGATCGATGTAAAACAAAAACATTATATTTTTCAAACTTTCTGTCCAAAAAAAGACATATAAAAATTCACTCGACACTTTTATTATTTTAAAATAGTGTCTTTTTACAAATACTTAACTGTTTTCTTGAAAATGATATTAGATACATACGAAAAAAAAACTCATGAATCGAGAATACCATTCATTAACCGTTTATAAGAAAATCGGGATCAATTACTTTGCTCGTACCTAATACATTTAATTAGATTTGCGAGCTAAGTTCGCGTACTTCCGAGCAACAATACGGTCAAGCGAAAGATCCTATTTTCATCCTTATTCTTTTATATTTAGGGAAAAGGTGTATGGGCGGAGCGTACGTGGGATTTTGTTTCAAGGAAGCCTACTCTTAATTTAGACTTATGAAAGACTTTTTGAAAAGTTTGTTGATGAAAACACGCTTATTTTTGAAACAATAACGAAAAGGTAAAATCTCACGTGTAGAATGATTAACAAATAAAACTAATTAAAAGTATGTTTCGTACTACCTACCGTAGGCCCTTGAGGGCCGTAACGATTGTATCATTTAATAGAAGGTACTCTTAACGCTGTATTCACGGAAAACCTAATTAATTTTATACCGTTCCGTGATAGATAAGATAAATTTTAACTGCCCCACAAATGCCACAGACTCGGGTTTCCAGTTAATGTTTGACAAGGTTTAACTACCTGCCTAGGTACAAGTATCTTTAGCGACTGGCTAATGAACTAACCCTAATAAAGCGGGGCTAGAAATAGCTCGCGACTAACTACCCATCTCCAACTAGATTTACAAAGAGAGCCTTTAGTGACGGTTTAAATAAAATATAACTTGATACTCATAGACGACCGCATAGCATAGCAAACACCTTTTCTTAAGGTTTAAGAAAAACAAAAATTATGTCACATTGTCAACAACTGTCAATGTCACTTTTATAGGTGTAAAAATACTTATAGGAGATTTGGCGAAAACTCGGAAAATTCGGGACACCACATTATTTTAATTTTTAAACATGTGTCTTTTTTAAGTGGTTATGTATAAAATAGTGGTGTTTTATTATTAAAGTGCCAAATTATAATTCGGCCGTGAGGAAAGCGTGGGAAAGAGGCATAATGTTTGGGGGAACTTGGTTCGCGGATTGCTTTCAAAACTCCATTTAAGCTTATAGTAAAGTTACTACTTTACTAAGGCATGACTGGACTCGACCGTGGGTTACTTTAACTGTGACTTGGTATTATCCGTAAATATATTGTATTGTAGGACTTTACTGATAGATAGCGTTGTATAGCTGTCAATCTAAACTTTACAGTTAATTAATCAATATTAACCTAATTAGTTATTTGTGAACAGTAAATTTATAGTCGTAGCTTGTTGCTTCATCGTTTTTAATCTTGTCTAAAGTTAAATCGAATAGACCGATGTATATTTTTATAAAAATGTCAGACTATGAATAAAAAAAGCATAAAAATTTCAAAAACGTATTCTGAAGAAATAATTGAATAAAAATAGAACAAAGCTACATACTTAATTATAAGATTAAAAAAATACTTTCTTGTACTCGACAGGTTAGCTACCCTCAAATTGAAAAGCTGTCACCCAGCATTCAACAATGTATTCCAGCAGCCACATTTGAGAGCCAGTTCCATTCCAATCCAGGTAAGTTGATCATCTTCGACCATACCGTTATTTAAATTTCAAAAAAATGCATTAATAAAGATTATTTGTAAAGATTTAACATCAGATGGCTGTGATCAAACACCTACCATGCCAAACATATGAAATATCAATGATAGGCATATAGATTTAAATTATAAATTACAGTAACATATTTTATTATATCTGTGGTCATGTTAATCAGAAACATTTTTTTTAGCAAAGCGTAATTTTTAGCAATCCTTACGTAGAGTCATACGTTTTTATGTTATATTATAATGCACGAAGGTTGTCCAAAGTACTTATAATACACTATACTACGTACTATCCACAACATGTGTACATAACACCAAACAAAATTGGTCTCGCTGTACGCTCTAGTCGTTGGCAAATATCCGTACTCGCGTACCACATACTAATGCGGCGTACACACTACACAAGTACCTACGAGGTACACGAGTGTCAACTATGACTAATACGTTTCAAATTAAAACAATGGACACGGTGATGCTGATTTTTATACAATTTTTAAAATTATTGGTCTCTACATTTTTCACGAGCAAGGAAATAAAAACTTGCAGACAAAAATTTGTTGACGAAATTGTTTCCTTTACGATTCTGTTTGTCTAGAAGAAAGAGTGCGGGCATAATGTCAATGAATACATTTTCGATAGCAAATGGGAAAATGTTTTTGTTGCATATTGTGACAATATTTAAATCTCATTTCTAAATTCAAACCTAAAACATTCCAACAGCCGTTGATTCGATTGACAAACAACATTAAAACAACAACAACAACACAACGCAACAACAATCCAGGGTAGTCACGATTTTGTTAACATTTAACTTTAGAAACCCGATAAATCAGACGGGCACATTTCTAAGTTTGAGAACAATAGTAAGTAACAAAAACTAAACGCACTTTTCAAAATTAAAAAAAGATCAAAATCTCCATTAACACGTCACTGTCAAATTCAAATTTGGAACACTTTCGTCCTTTTTAAAAACTCGCGCGTCCAAGCGCGGCCAAGTTACGCGGCATACTGCCGAGTTAACCGGCTTACCCTACTACGAACTACAACTTGGACGAACAAAACGCTATTCCATCGACTGTGCTCAATGGAAGGTGGCATTTGTTGTGACGTCACTTTGATTGACCATAATATTGATGCTGGACGCTTGTAATAATATTGAGAGATTCCGTCTTTTGTTGCGGCAATATTGTATTAGTGCGGAATAACTTTCTCACTAAACAATAATGTTATTGGAACTCTAGTGTACTGGAATTTTATATTGACGTGATGAATAGATGCTAGAGCTGTTTTATTGTTAACCGATTTTAAAAAACAAGGAGGTTCTAAATTCGGTTGTATTTTATTTTCATTTTTACTACCGAATTCAAAATTATTTTTTATTTGAAAGGATATACATACTTTCGATTGAACCCATTCATATAAAGCGGTTTAATAACTGGTAAAAATATATAATAGGGCTTATCGGAGTCTGTATTGTTATTTGTGAAAATTATGCTTAATACTTTTTCTGAATCTTAAAATCTTGATTATGTATTAACGCTTGAT
This sequence comes from Biston betularia, assembly GCA_905404145.2. Classification (NCBI taxonomy): domain Eukaryota; kingdom Metazoa; phylum Arthropoda; class Insecta; order Lepidoptera; family Geometridae; genus Biston; species Biston betularia. Next base: position 1,535,771 of record FR989874.1, on the reverse strand, counting down.
TAGCTAAATTAGAGAAACAATTTTATAATCATCATCATCAAAGTATCTTACTTTGTGAAATGCCGTGAATTGTTTCCTCACGGTGTTTTCATTTACTGTAAACTGACCCCGCTAACTACTGAGCTATCATCTTTTTATGTTTGCTATTTCGAGAAAACACACGATAACAAGACAGCGTACGAGTAATTCTTTTATCCTCTATGATCAGACTGTCTACAAAGCAAAAACTACGAGGGCAGAACGACTAAAATGAAGAGATAAAAAAATATTACTGTTACCATATCCAAAAAAACACATCTTACATCCACGCAAATCGAATTTTTATTTCAAAACCACAAGTAACCTGTTGTGGGCATAATATAACGTCGTCATTGGCGGTATTACAACAACTGACTAGCGACTTTCCGCGGAATCACTCGTCATATAGGTATACTATTACAAAGAGACAAGATTTGAGATTTGATTGTTTGTTTGTATTGAATAGGCGCCGAAACTAATAGACCGATTTTAAAAATTCTTTCACCGTTGGGAAGCCACGCTACTTTACTTTTTATCCCTGTGTTCCCACAGGAACGGGAACTACGCGGGTGAAACCGCGAGACGTCTGCTAGTATTACTAGTATTACGTACGTAGAGTTGTTTTTCGCTTCATTAATCCAAATATCTGGATTATTTTACTTTAAACGTTACTTGGACTTTGATATCGCTTTTATAAGGTTATTATAAGACTTGTTTACTTCATGTCCAAAGTCAATCAAATGTGCAAAATAGCTATATATCCTTTTTGTTTTACATGGCAAGGGCATACATTATATTCAGCCTACTTTATGACGTCATCGCTATAACAAGTTTGAAAACATTAATAATCAACTACCGCATAGAAAGCCAAAATATTCAAATTAGTTTTATAAAATAAAGTTTGCTATCAGTAAAATGTATAATAAATACAAAAAAAAATCTTTATATACCGAATTCATTCCATTTTATAGTTTGTGTGGAAAAACAGGGCTACAAATTGCATTTCAGATTCCATTAGGGACGACACTTGCTAACTGATTCTCAACGCGACTTTAATCCGTTTAAAATAGCATGCGAATTAGCATGTCGCAGGGTTTTACGTTATCTCCTCTATAATTAGCATTCGCAACAGCCACATTAACATCCTGGGAACATTAATCAGTGGCTTTCGGTGGTTCCAGGCTCACTTGGTATTCTAATGTATTCATTAAAATGGACCATGGACCAACCTATGCAAATACATAATGGCCGATAGTTGGCCGCCTAAACTAATAACATAATGTGTGTTTTAATTATTAAAGGCAATTCTAATAATAGTGAATATTAATAACGCTTTAGCTTTAACCTGATCATTTGCATAATATTTGTCATAAAGTTATTTTGTCATAATATATTGTACTTAGTCATTATTTGAATTTGAACGCGCATATTTTTTCGTTGGTCATACATAATATTGCCCTATAAGAATAAAATTAATTTATTTCAGATAACAAGGCCCATAATACAAGCTTTGCTTAGTTTGGGGTCAGATGGCGCTGTGTGTAATGTCCTACGATATTTATTTATTATATAAATATTAACATATTTTATGTAATTTATTCGACACACTTTTTTCTACAAGTTTTATAGTTGTGTGTCTTTACCCTATTAGCTAATTTGGTAGATTATCTACTTCATGAGCAGTTGGGTATGGGTTCGATTCCCACCAAAACGAAAATTTATGCGACGATATATATTTGTTCTCTGTCTGGGTGTTCTGTATGCATTATAAGAATTATTTACAAAAAAAAAAAGTATTAAAGTATTCTATCAGTAGTCTAGTTTCCATAATACACAGGTTGGATAGAAAAACAGACATTCTTCACCGGCTCAGTAGGGTTTCATTGACAATTTTTCAGTTGCTAAACTTTCATATAATATCTATGCAAACCTTAAATATTTCAATATCTAGCACTGGTATAAGTAAATGTACATACAAGTAAAAGATATTAAATAAAAAACTAAATAACTTAGTGCAGACTCGCAATAAATTTTTGGATGATAAATAATTAAATCACTAAGTAAAACAATTTTTTTTAACAAGTTACTAAGTAGATACTTATGCAGCACTTGTTTTAATAATGCAGCACTTGTCCTAATCTACATACCTATATTTATAAAAATCGTTGTCAAAAAATATCGTAGCTTTTATTTTTTCAAGAAAATGAAATAAGATTTCGTATATTTTTTCTATCGTTCCAAATACATGTTATCTGGAAATTGACTATTGCTGAAGCCTTAGTGGGAAAAATGATTTCAGAATTGATTCGGGCAACAGTATTCAACCCTCGTTCATTGGCTTAGATTTTAAAATTGAGTTTCATCTATAAGTGATATTGAAGAAATCGAATCACTTAAATAGAAATGTTTTATAGGTAACTACACAAAATTTTAAACGCTTTTATGTCACACTGGCTGCGCCTCGCGGTGTTACCCACTACATTTTTTCAGGATCAAAGTAGCCTATATGTTAGTCCAAGGTGTCAGCTACGTCCATACCAAATTTCATCAAAATTGGTCCAGTGTTTTGAGTGTAAAGAAGTAAGAAACATATAAACACACTCACAAAGTTTCGCCTTTATAACATTACTAGTTACACGGGACTATGTTCGCGTGGAATTTGACAAAAAGTTTGTTCAGTTTGCAGTATAAAAAGTATCCTATATGTTAGGCTATGAACTATACCTATGAGTGCCAAATTTTATACAAATCCGTTCAGTAGTATTTGCGTCTCCATCCTCACAAACTTTTACATTTATTATATTAAGTAGAAAAGTGCGATGACCTTGTTGAGTTGTTTGTGAAAAAAAAAACACTCTCTTGGATCACTTCCTATAGCATCCAAGATCCTATAATACGATTATAGTACTTGTTAGTATATACTTACTGTACTATTTTGTCGTTTTTATTTGTAAATCGTTTCATCGATTCTAAAAGTGAGATTTGATAGCGTACTGTTGATGAGACTTCGGTCCGGATACATTCTATCAAACAAGTTTAAATACCTGATAGGAGTGACAGATTCACCGAACTGCACTGCATGTGAGATCGTGGAAGACGTGCATCATGTGCTGATGGAATGTGTCCGGAACGAGGCGCAAAGGCAAGATTTGTTTAGTGGTGTCCATAGTATTGCTTATGATGTAGGGTGTTGCAACAGCATTTTGGCTTCACCCGCTTCAGAGGAAGCCAAAATGCTGTTAAAAGTATATAAAAGTAGTGTATAAGTTATAAGTTAAAAAAAATGTAGTTTTGTGTATTACGGGGGCGACATAGTCACTGCGTTACTAACCCCCATTAAATTAATAAATAAAGATGAAAAAAAAAGTGAGATTTGTCGCTCGACTGCCTCAAATAGCTTTTAAAATCTTCCGCAGTCTATGTCAAGGCCAATACTTCAATTTCCGTCAATTCCTCCCAATTTCCATCCTCATTTCTTCCAATCTAAAATTCCTCAGTCTTCATCCTGCCTTGTTAACGAAGTAACGTATTTCCCTAAACCCTGGAGTGCTTAACATTCCTTCCCCGTGCTTTCACAGATGATTTTTATTTCTAAAGCTATGAAATGTTATATTGCTCCGGTGAGAATAAAATGTACATAATAAATTATGGGTTTACGAGAAATTTTAACAGCGATACACGTGTACGTGATTAGGTTTTGAGTGAGAAGGAAGTTGTTACTTACAAACTACAAGACATACACAGAATTTCCCAATTTTCCTGAATATATAGCTACAAAAACAAATGAGCTGCTGGGAAACGTACCCCATCGTATACCGCATGGCGGTGAAGCTCAAGTCTTGACAGCCCTGTTGGTTCATTGGTAGCATGTCTGCTCCAAGAGCTGAAAGGCGTGGGTTCGATTCCCACCCAGGATAAACATTTTGTGTTATAAAATATCATAAAATTCCATTTTTATTCTGCAACCGTTAATATTAGATGTCGAATGTGTATTATTACTTATTACTTTTCATCAAACAAGAATAAAATTTAATTGAATAAAAAATAAACCATACCAACGCCATACTGTTGTATGTATTTTACCTGCTGTCGGTATGATGTAAGAATTGTAACGGAACACTAGACATCAGAAACTGTTCAGCCATTAAAAAGTTACGATAGAAAGAAATTCACCTCCCTACATAAATACACAAAACCTGAAATTATTACATTCTTTTTTCAGCCAGTCACAATCACTTAGCCCGTTCTTAGGGTTTTCTCAAAATAAACGCCAGCATTTTGGTCACGCGTGTAGAAGTGGTTATCATCTCGTGCATGCGTATATACATGAATATATTCAACACCAGTTCAAATGTATCCCAAAAAAGTGTATAAGAGAGTATTCAGATTCCACTTAGTGGTAGATTTCCTTAGCAGGAAGTCGTCTAGGTAGGTACCACCGCAGTACCAGTTATTCTGCCGCTAAGCAGTAGTGTGTAAACATTACTATGTTTCGGTTTGAAGGGTACTACAGCTAGCAAAATTACTGGGCTGTTGAGACTAACCATCGAAAGTCTCGAAGTAATGAACGCCAAAGCAGCGATGCCCCGGACTTTGTTTTCCTATTCAAAGTTCTGTGCAATGCTGCAATGGTCATGGACATCGTTCAGTCTCCTTACTTTTACATTAAAAAAAAATTATATTACTTATCGGACAGGTTCTATCAAAGTACTCGGAACAGAGTCAGTCGAATTAAATGTTAAATTCTAAGAATTGTGACCATTTTCTCTTAATTTAGTAAAGGTTAATGAATGTCACTTGAGCGGAAAAGATCAAAGCGTCAATAACATTACGCTAATAATCATAAATCACGGAGTTGAAGCTTAGTAGCAAGGCCAGTCACAGCTTCGGATAAAAAATTAATAATGAATAGGTTTGTAAATTTGTGCGAGGGAGAAATCTACCGCTGCCAACCAATTGCCAAACTTTATCAAGATCAAATATTCTGTTACCAAGCAGTAGTGTGCAAACAGTGCCCCGCAAACACCCGCACGTCTACACCATTCAATGCTAAAAAGTTTCGCCTCCATCCCACTAATGTTATCAATGTGAAAGTTTGTATAGATGGATGTTTGTTACTCTTTCACGCAAAAACTACTGAACGGATTTGGACGAAATTTGGTATGGTGGTAGCTGAGACTCTGGTTTAAAACATAGGCAACTTTTTATTCCGAAAACATGTAGCGGGTAACACCGCGGGGCGCAGCTAGTCATTAATATCGGTTCAGCCATTTTTGTGGCTGAAATATGTCATGTATGTACATAGATTTCTTGTGATAACATCTTGCATGAAGTAAACAAAGATGCTGTAGGACGACACACACTTACGTGATCGTTTCGGAAAGTTGATATAAAGATAGATAGATAAAACAAAACAAAGTTTTCTGACTATAATTGTAAATAAGACACTGTTTAAAATAAAAACGTTATAGGCAAGTTAAAATTAGGTTATCTAAGAAAGTACAGTATGAGTTAGTAAGAACACTCATTTTTTTCCCATCTAATGATGTATCTGTTTGTTGTTAGATACCTCATTGTTATTACAATCTAGCCTAGTTGAGACCAATAAGTAATTTTAATGTAACTTAAATTGCTAAGTAGATTATAATCGAAGAATGCGTCCATCCACACTTTTCTTACTGTCTCTATTAAGGGGAAGACACTTTGTTCATATGTTCTATAATATGCACACTCACTCACTGTACTGACATTACTAACTTAATACACTAACTTAAAAGGTTTTGTCCTTTTTAGTCTTCTTGCCTCGACATTCACATGTTGGTGAAGTCATTTTCATGAGCTTTAGCGTATTTTTTAAAGATCGTTGCGACCATGTCCACTTTGAGGTCCCGATGGAGATCGACGTTTCTTAAGTACACTCATGAGTTATAAAATACATTACCTACTAAAAACGTGCAGTATTATTTTTATCTAGATCTACAACTGGCTGGCACGTGCATAATAGCCACTTTTATCAATTAATTCAAAGTTTGTACGAAAGAGTTTGTTGTTGGGATAGGACCGCCTTTAGTGTCTACTTTTTTTTTATAATAGAAAGGCTTGCTTGCGTTTGACCGCCATCCCGCCTGATAGTATTTTTTCGTTTCATGGATACGTTTATACATACAGAACTGACACAGAACAAACATTCATCGTCATATAAGTGTTTGTCCTGGGTTGAAATCGAACCCACGCCCTACAGGTCTCAAAGCAGATGAGCCAACAGCGCTCTTTGTTACATTCTTTCAATAATTACAGTATTACCATAGTAACAACACATATTGTTCGTTATTACCTACATTTTCAGAAAGCCAGACGGAATGAGCGAAATTATAACCAAAAAAGGATGGATAAACATACGAGAACTCACAAAGGGGTAACGGTGAACTATGTACGGACAAAACAGACGTGCAGACCAATTGTATTGTAGGTACGTAGCATATTGTATTATATGTATTTTGTGATGATGTGTCATTTAAAATCTATTTTTGAAGCGTGACACTGTTCTAGCAAAAATTACCTTTAGTTTTGGTGCTAACGTAAAAAAACACATTGATTATATTGTTCAAAACTCGCGTTTTGAGAGTTCCGTAACTCGAAATGAAAAAAGGAACATTTATAGAATCACTTTGTTGTCCATCTGCCAAGACAAAATAAATCAAAACCTAGTCATTATGTACATAAGAAATTGAGATAAAACATATTTTTGTACTGTCCCTAAATTTTCTTAAAGCTTCATGTAAAGTCTCTATCATTTAGCAACTAAAGCATGACTGAGACTCGACCATAATTTGCTTTGCATAACTTGCCCTGTGACAAGGTCTACAATAATAATGATTATCTTTTGATATAATACGATATTAACATAATACGACGAAAACACCATCCGTACACAGTGAATATACCAAATTACAACACTTCTACTTTTTCTTTGCAAAGCGATAACAACAAGGATGTGAAACTTATAGGCCAGAGTCCATTCCCATTAAGTACAATTTATAGATGTCTTTAAATCCAGAGCAAATAGATTCCTTCTAAGAAATTGTACTCCAGCCCAGGCAAAGTTACAGATTAGCAACAGACAGGGCGTCAACAAACGAAATCCTACATTGATAAAAAATAAACACATTGGCGGCAAATACGCTATGTACGATGCCATGTCTAATACTTTTGGGAGGTAAGAACAAAAGAAAAAAAAATGTTTGCATTGATCGTAACTTATTTTTTTTTATTTTGTTTTACAACGACATTTTATTTTATTTATCTGTGGCTTCCGTATTCGATATAATAAAAATAGAAATATGGTACAGAAAACAAATCCTATGAGCCTGTGCCACAAGTGACGGCCTAATCGTTAAAAGCGATCTCTTCCAAGCTAATATATACATTATGTATAATTTCATATCCCATAGAATACATAAAAAGTGCTATTAAACACTGTTAAAATATAGGTAATTTAATTCTTATAATATTTTCTATCTAGAATCCATATTTAATGTTTTCGATATTTATGACTAAATTACTAAACAATCACGGGCTGCAAGTAGGAAGGTTTCATCCAGTATGAAGCAGACTTGTTCATACCAAGTTTTCAAAAACATTCATTCAGTTTTCACACTGTCTAAAAGTTGAAACAGTAATTTCAAACTACAACACAAAGATTAAGCCACTGAAAATCTGAAAAAGCTATGCTCAAAGGACGTAGTTACGCGGAAGCTAAAGCGAATTAAAAAGTTTACAGTAGTATTTCTCCCGCCGCGCGCCGGCTCACCTTTTTCAACCCAGTTTTATTTTGTATCTGTATGCATTGAAGGATGAATCATGCTTCACCGGGCCTGCGCCGTTCCGTGATGAAACGGGCCCACTAAATGGACGAACATTTTTTATTTGTACGACACACACAACATTTCCTATAAAAATAAAAATTTGTAAGTAAGTAAAATTAAATCATCGTAATGATTTGGTAGACAATACTTTATCGCGACGCATTAACCGCAACTGCAACTCTCATATTTTTGTCTCGCATTCCAAATTGTATTCAAATCAAACAAACAAACAAACAACTGATGTTACTGTTTGAACAATTGTGTTTGTGGCTTAGAGGTATAGTCGTGTTTTTTTGGTTAACACATTCAGTGCCGCCGACATGTCTAGCGTTTCCTCACGAATTCCTATCGCGATACCGCGAGCACGCCAGGCGTGCTCTCTATTTTTCATGGATTTGGGTATATTTTCTATCTGAAACCGAAATACGGTTTTTTATGATTTCACCTTTATACAGTGCCAGTGAACTCGCCTAGCGTGCCCATGTAATTTTATCTTGCAGTGCCACGCCTGAGGTGCTCGCTTTTTATATAGGGCGTCATCGCTGGGAACTACTCGAAAATAGTGGTTGCAATGAAAGTGTTAAAATTGTGACTTGTGTTGACTGTAACCGTCACATTCATCAAAAAAATTAAGTAATCACCTGTACATTTTTGTATTGAAAATAAATAAGTACCTACTCAAGATACAATATTGGTATTGACGTCGCGTTTAGTTTCTTTTTTTCGTAGAATACGTAACGTTTCGTTTATCATTTGAAACTCTATTTTCAAAGCATTTTTACCCACGACGGAACAGACACGGTATATGCGTTTGGGGTGAGAGGATGTTCGTTAGTGCAAATGCATGTTGCCATTTTTTTTAATGTTCCCGGCCCGGCACGGCTCGGTGTAAAAGCCTGCACTGTTGATTCTCCATTCAACAGTTCTACTCGCCGACATAGTTTTAATAAGATTTAAAATCCCAAAACAATAAGAATAAACGGTACAGATAATAGGAATGCAAATTATTTCTTTTTGTTTGAGTTTTAAAAGAAAACGACAATGAATATGAATTGGTTGGCCGTTTTGTACACACTTTTTTGTTTTGAAATTCTTCTCGTTAAATAGAACTTTACAATTTATTTATTTTTCATATTTGTTGATGAACGCTGTCTTACGTGCAGTGAACCCATGTATAAAACTATTGAAGAGGGTGATAAAAACATATAGGCATTCGTAATAGGTATTCGTAGGTAGCAAAAAACAACATTATTTCATAAAAAATTAAAATAGAAAATTCTGTAAAATTTTAGCATTTTAAGCATTCTAAAACGTGCAAGAAAACATCAAACATACGAACGACACTGCTGTTGTTGACATTATTGTAGAGCATCTGTTATGCAAATATGATTCTTTCACACGACATGGCGTCATTCAGACGCCAAAGCAGTAATGGCCGTTTTGTCGATAAATTATGACGATTATAAATATGTTTTTACAATTAAAAAAAACACGATATTATTTAATTTCGCGCGTAACCATGGTAATTCTAACACAACCTAATCTCCCAGATAATAAGATCAGACATTATTTGTAATACAAATGCATCTATGCTTTTACGCGTTGGACATGGGTAGGTAGGTAAGGAAAAAGCTTTCTCAATAAGTATCCGAACCAAGAGTAAAAGCAAGGCGTTACAAGTAGCTACTCTCTCCGCAGTGGCCATAAAACCCAACATTTTTACATTGAAACACCCTTGCCCAATAAGAGCCTATATCCTACCACTTTCCCCAGGGAAGTAAATTGGATCTCATTCTACCGACATGAATGTTACTGATCGTAAACTTCTTTACCTGTGTTGGATACGTACGTACGAAACTAAAGTACGATTAAAAATCTCTTTAACTACATACGTGCCTCACTTGGTAGCCAGCTCCATTCTAGGCTATATGTGCTTTACTATCTTCGACTACGCCGTCACTTAACATCAGGTGAGCTGTAGTCAAACTTCTAGCTTTGTTTTGTTACTCAGAGTTCTGTGTATCACTGCAATGGTCATGGACAAGCGTTATCTCTTACCATCAGGAGAGCGTCTCGTTCGTCTCATTATTTTTCACATTAAAAGAAAAAATTAATCAAAATAGGTTCGCGTTTGACCACACTCCGCGCGGAGTTAAGCAGTAGTGTGGTCTAAGATGGAGCACGTTTACCTATAAGAAACCTATTTACTCTAGATTTGAAGACACCCATTACATATTGTACCTAACAGGGACACAGACTCCGGCAGAGAGTTCCACAACATCGCTGTGCGAATTAAAATGTGAAATGAAAACTCTTTGTACGTAAGTATATGGGGAACATACATCATGTACGTACGACGTTTTGGTCGCTTATTTAATAACTTGATTTTTAATGGATGATTAATAATATATGTTCAAAATTTTTGGAAATCCTGCCTAAAATTATGTAAATAGCACTCATTTACTACAAAATAATACTATCACCGGACCAGTTGGCGGTAACCAATGGCGGCTTTCATTGAAATATTGCAAAAACATTTCAAACAAACAAACAAACATTTTTCAAACATTTGAAATTCAAATTGAAATATAAAAATTAATAAACGTTTGGGGTTTAAACTTTAGGTCCGTGGGGGCCGGCCGCTCTCGAACTGTATCGGGACCTGGCCAAACGTCTAGAGGAGGCTTCAGGTGACCAGAATGCTGGTATCTACTTTGGTCAAAAGCTAAGCATTGCCATCCAGCGTGGCAATGTTGCGAGCATTCTGGCCACATATCCCTCCTCTGACGGTTTTTTAGACTAAGTTTTTTGTATACATTTTGTAAATAGTATAATTTCAGGTATTTTTTATTTTGTTTAATAAAATTAATTCAATTTTCAAATTCTCAAACTTTTCTTTCTCTATCGCAGTATCGCGACCGAGGCCTCCCGATCCAGTTGCAAGAGCTTGCCGCGTGATTTATGAATGAAATGCGACGGACTAGGTATAGGTAAATGCCTACGGGTAGAATAATAACCAGGAATCACCTTTTTTTGTGGATAATTTTTCGACATCGATTTTCAAGTTTTTTTTCATAGATGGGTTCAGTTATAGAAGTAGAAAACGCCATTTCTTTTTTAGTTATTAAAAAACAGTGGTATATACATCAGAACATTAATAATGGTACAACATCAGCATAACAAGAACAAAAAACTAGATGTGACAATAATTATAGGTGACGACAACATGCATATACAAATATTATGTTAACAATTAAACGTTTAGGAATGTCAAATATATTAAACTATTTTGCGGTAAAGTCAATAAGAAATTACACCTAAAATATGTATTTACTTATTTCATAACATACAAAACAGAATGCCATATACTATTCACAACAATACAAATACCTACACAATTACTTGATCTGTATTGCATTCCAAAACTATGCATGTCTAGCTGCATTACAATAACATTTTTAAAAAAGTCTTTAGATAATAATTGGGATTTAAGAAATTATAATTCGGTATGTAAAGAAAAAAAATACTTTGCTGATTCCAAAACCATTTCGAAATATTACATTCCTGTACATGATTTTTCCGTTTAAAACTCTTTAAACTATGAGACGGGGTTTATTTTAATAAAATACATAAAATAAATTTGACTTTCAATTAACTTCTAATGACGTCATGTCCTTGGCTGTATAAGGATTCTTTCGGTGCCTAAAAAAGTACATATTTTACATATTCAGCCAATGTTATGACGTCATAACTATAAAAAGTTTGAAAATGTATTAGAATTAAACTACCGCATAGAAAGCCAAAATATTCAAATTAGTTTCATAAAATAAAGTTTACTATCAGTAAAAAATATAAAATAAATACAAAAAAAAAACTTTACATACCGAATTATAAATTAAATTAAATAATAATTATTAATTAGTCAATTGTTCAGTCAAAAAATATATAAAATGTCATAACTAAATTGTATTAAAATCTAAGACAATCTTAATCTGTCTTTGAAACTGCTGGAGACGAGGATTTCATTGTATTGGCGACTCATTCTGACAATAGGGTTATAATGAGATGTGTTGTTGGAAAATACTTGTAAACTAAAGATATTATAATTGCGGTTACGAGACCTAAAACGATATAATATTTGTAGTCTTTCGGTCTAATTATCCTAAATAATGACGACCGCAACCTTTGTAAAATAAGTAAACATAATTATAAAAGGGCAACTTGACATTAAAAACAATTGATAACATTAGTACAGCCAGCCTTGGCGTTTAATGGCAAAATAATTAATTTCAGTCGCTAGTAACAAAAAATCAACAAAACGGTTTACGGTTCAAAAGCACCTAGTGTTTTTATGGGGGTAAAATCTGAGTCAATTTCACCTCCACGCGGTTTCATTTGTAAGTCTATTGTCACTGTAAAAGTTATTTATAAAAACCTCTATTTATTCCAATCCATCCATCAAATTCATTTTAATTTTCGAAAATATATATATTATGTATTTCAACTATTGAGCACCAATGCGAGCTCTGCATTGGTGCTTCATAGTCAGAGAAATAGATACATAGATAAACTCTTTACTGTTCACACCAAAGAGTGTTTCTTATCCTATACAATTAAAAAAATACTGAACTGTTGGTTAAGTTGGTGGTAGATCTCCTTAGCAGGAGGTCGTGTAGGTAGGTACCCCCGCAGTACCAGATATACTGCCGCCAAGCAGTAGTGTGTAAACATTACTGTGTTCCGGTGTGAAGGGTACTGTAGCTAGCGAAATTACTGGGCTGTAACTGTTGAGACCAACAAACCAGTCTCAAAGTAATGAGCGCCATAACAGCGATGCCCTGGACTTTGTTTTATTACTCAAAGTTCTGTGTATCGTTGCAATGGTCATGGGCAGGCGTTATCTCTTACCATCAGGAGAGCGTCTCGTTCGTCTCATTACTTATTACATAATAATATACGTATATACCGTAACACTTATTGACTGACCTGATATTTCTTGATGGAGTCCATCTGTTCCTTTGTGACGTCATGCGCCGGGGGCCGCGGCGGCGCATCACGTGGCACTTCCCGGGGCGGCACAGCCGGCGCCGCCTTCGCCGTGCCGTTCACCTGCTGATGGTGATGTTATCAGACAAGGTACAAAACAATTGGAAAAATACGGAGACTTTTCTTTCAACACTGGCACTGTTACATGACACGGCAGTACTATATTATAGAAGTAAGTATCTGTATACAAAGGCCTGATCACGGAATAGGTCTTTTTTTCTACTTTGTACATCCGTAGCTTAAAATAAATAAACTAGGACATTACACATAGCGCCATCTGATCCCAAACAAAGCTAAGATTTCTACTATGGAAGTCAGATAACTAATAAAACACATGTTTAATTTTCTTTAAAAATTAAAATTATATTTATTTGCATAGACATTTTTTTAATGTAAAAAGTAATGAGACGAACGAGACGCTCTCCTGATGTTAAGAGATAACGCCTGTCCATGACCATTGTAGCGATACACAGAACTTTGAGTAGCAAAACAAAGTCCAGGGCATCGCTGCTTTGGTGCTCATTACTTGAGACTTTCGATGGTTAGTCTCAACAGCCCAGTAATTTCGCTAGCTGCAGTACCCTTCAGAAAGATTGGTCTTAGGTTACAGAAGTGTCATCAAGTTTTTGCCTCAATTGGCATATAAATGTTGTCACAGCTTTTTTGCAATATAATTCAAATTACGTAATTTAATGTCAAAATAATAATAGTATTATTAATAATTATAATGGAAGTCAATATCATAAATGTACAAATAAAATTATGTATTTAAATGTTCCCTTCAGAAAGTCGTCAATCTTATAATAGCATTTTGTAGTCAATAACTATTTAAATTTTCTTTTAAAGTTAAAAATCATTTTGTGGTATAAACAAATGTGTGTCCTACGTTCTGTATGTATTATAAATATGTATTAACAAAAAAAAGTATTTACGTATTCTATCAGTTAATTGATTCCCATAGTACAAGCTTTGCTTAGTTTGGGGTCAGATGGCGCTGTGTGTCCTACGAAATTTATTTATTTATGTTTAGTGTAATAATTGGCAGCTTATCGCTAAAACGAACTCTTCCAGGCATATTTGTAGGATGAAAAAGAAACGAAACTTAAACTTATGGTAAAGGTAAACATCATGAAGAAACCATGATAAGTATTTCTGGTTCGCCTTGCCTGTTACAATCTAGTAGTCAGTTTACACTCAAGTTGCAATAAATTAATTGAATTCTACATTATCATGCATAGCAGGTAAGTTAGTATATTTAAATACGCGTCCCACTCTATACAATAATCACTAAAGAGCTCACTCATAAACGTTGCTTAAAGTTAACCAGTTCTTATAATGTTCTGTCAATTCGCCGACGAAACATATAGCATGAGACTGGCTACTTTAAACGTTGTTTATAAGTAAAGGCCTAACAGTACAAGAAAATATGTTCTACGATTTTGTCTTGCGTAGATTTCATTTGTCTTTAGCAAGTCCCAGTTACACAGCGTGTTAAACCTAAGCTCTTCGTAATACCTTACGGTTTAATTGTTAAGTTAGTCATAGAAAGGTTAGATAATTTCTCCATACAGTAAGAGACTACTAGTCACTTTGGTAATGACTGCTACATACCCTTTGTGTACCACAGAGTAAAGTATACCCTACATACTTTACTTTGTGGTAGGTACAAGAAAACGTTAATAAAAAAAGAAGAAAGGGAGATGCCTGTCTTTATCTGTGTACAATCAATAATAAGCAATTTAGCATAATACTCATGTTAGCATACATGACATTTTCGTATATATTTTTAAATTACAAGACACCTTCATTAATCAACATGCACTTTTAGTACATAATATTATAACAGAGTAAATAATTATTACCATAAAATTTTTGACAATATGTACGCACTTAAGAAAATATCAAAAAGTAATAGCATGATTAACAGTAATTAACTACACTCTCTTTTTAAGTATAAAGAGGCTTGCATAGAACATTCCAAATAAGTAGGAATATTAAAAATTACATAGAAAAACATATAAAATAAAACAGAATCGATCCAAGCGCGGAACAGCGCGGCGCAGTTCTAGTTCCGTTTCCGTTAATCTCACAAATAGATAGATAGATAGAAACTCTTTATTGTGCACACCAAAATAGAAAAAAAATACAGAAAACAAAATAATCTTATGAGCTAGCGCCAATGGCAGCCTTATCGCTAAAAGCGATCAATATATAATTATGTATGTATTAGAGTCTCAGTAAGTTTTATTACTAAGTTCGGGCTATTTCTTTTAAATTAAACTCAAGCAAAATGACACTTCGTACTATTATTTTGTCCAACGGTAGGCCAAATCACTTTTTCTTAAAAGTTCAAGGTTAAATTATGATTGTGTCCATTCAAATAGTTCCATTCTGTGAACATTTTCATGTATAATTTGTTAAAAACATTGTAAAAAAAAGGTTAATAGATATTCTGTAATACCGGGTGTATTCATTACTGATACTATTCAAGCATCTACGAAATCGTTGTTATTTCTAAAAGTGACATAACATAATTAATATTTATCAGTTTGCTCTGCCAGATTTGAAACAATTAATACAGATGTACAAGTAGGTAACGTTGCGTGGTAAATGAGTGAAGACTTTTAGTAACTATAAGCACACAACTACATTTATGTATTTTTTGACGTATTTGTATGTGTGTGTTGTTAGCGTATGTAATACGCAACATTATTTTTACACGACTTTTTTTTAAATACAATTTGCCTTGAAGATGCAGTCTACGGAGAAAGCACGCTCGCCTAGAAGAAAAGCCGATTCACTCGCGACTTGAAGGCACCCAGATTATATCTATCAGGGAACTCCCACTCGGGCAGCAAATTCCATTGTTTAGCGGTTCGTATATATATATACTATATTTCTAAATAAAAATCAGACTAGATCCCATATCTTTTAGTCTTAGTATTTTACTCTCTTTAGAAACATGTCTAATACGATACGACATTCATAAATCTCCTTAAAACGGAGTTCGAGTACTTTTCTATAACAATAAAAGTCATTGTTAATAAATACATTTTAAGTAGTAATGATTACGAAAAATGTGAATAATTTGAAAATCCCACATTGTAAGAAAGTCCAAATCTTATGTTATATACAAGCATAAACGTATTAATAATTTATAAGGTAGATTTAACTAAATGAAATAGTATAATATTACTTATAAAAAAACCTGCAAAAAATATATTAGTTTACTTCATTTACGAGTATACCTTAACAAAGTCATGCTTTGACATTAAATACTAAAATAAACATTGACAAAATGTACCTAATCTTTTTATTTGGGTAAAAATAATGAGTTGAACGAGGCGCTCTCCTGATGGCTTGAGATAACGCATGGTCATGACCATGACAGCGATACACAGAACTTTGAGTAGCAAAACAAAGTCCAGGGTATCACTGCTTTGGCGCTCATTACTTTGAGACGTTCGATGGTTAGTCTAACAGCCTTGTAATTTCGCTAGCTGCAGTACCTTTGAAACCCAAACACAGTTGACGGCAAAATACGTACCTACTTGGTAGAGATTTACTATTACTACGATAACATAACCCGTCCCTCCAAAATTCAAAACATTTGAAAGTATTTACAACGCATCACCACGCATGTGCGCTTACTGGTACTGCCGGCAAACACCTAGTCGAGCTAGCAAATCCATGGATTTGTGTGTCGCCTAGTGGCGTTCATTAATCGCTCTTTACTATTAGTATGGCGCTGCACTGACGTACTCTATGAAAATGACACGTGCGTTGTCCTCCGTGGTCAACTAGTTATGGTAAGTTGACAAACAAATCTGATGCTACTGAAGACGAATAATTACAACTACATACAAACTCTTTCTTTAAGGATGTAACTACACACATTAAAACAGTAATCTGGAGGGGCGGGCCATGTTATCGTAGTAAATCTCTACTGTGGTGGTACCTACCCAGACGACCTCCTAAGGAAGTATACCACCATGTCAAATATATCCGATATGTGTAAATATTACTTAAAGAAATAAGCAGACAAATCATTATTATGTTCGCTGGCAGATAAAAGTTATTCAGTTATTCACTGGATTATTAGGAAAGATAGGAAGTGTATCTTGTTTTCTTATACAAGGAAAAGTATTTGGAAAAATATCCTAATTTTTCCTTACATTTAGATAATGTTTTGTTAAAGAGGGAGTAGTAAATTCGTAATTATAATAACGATTTGGACATGAGAAACGTTTCCTGATGATTGAAAAAGATGAAATAAGAACGGAACATAGAATTTGTGCCGTAGATAAAATTCGAGGCGTTTTTCTTCTAACGAAAAATAGCTCATAAGCTACATTTTAAGAGTTGCGGTGATGCACTCGCTTGCATCTAAAAAAAGTATGATTTAGCCTACTTTTTCCAAGATAAAGATAAAGATAAAGATAAAGAAATATTTATTTGCATAAACATGAGTGGTTGCATAGTATTGATCTTATATTACCGAAGTCTCATCATGTTCTTGCCTCAATGGGCGTACAAATGTTGTCATAGGTTTTTTTTTTTAAATAATTCAATTTATGTAATTTAATGTCAAAAAAACTAATAAATTTAATCAATGTCAAAGTAATAATAGTATTAATAAATAATAATTAGAATAGATGTCAATATTATTAATGTCAAATAAAATTATTTAAATGTTTCCTTCAGAAAGTCGTCAATCTTATAATAACATTTTGTAGTCAAAAACTTTTTCAATTTTCTTTTAAAGTGATGCTTGTCTTGTTCCTTGAAACTTTCCGGTATATGGTTATATATAACAGGGCCCATCCCTAGAAAGCAGTTTCTGTAAAGTTGTGTACTAGCTTTGTGTACTTGTAACGCGCTTGGATCGCGACGGTTACGAGCAGTCCTTTCTGACATTTTTGGAAACATTTTGGGATTATCTCTCACAAATACAGCTAGCTCATAAATATAATAAAAATAAAAATAATAAAAATTAACGCAACAATGAACCGACATAAGTTTTGTGATCTCAAAATCGAAGATTTATTAAACGAATTTCCTTCTCCTTTTATTGTACATAAAGTAAAATATTGTAATTAAAAAGCTGACAAGGACACGGACCCCGATGTCTGTGGAGCATAAATATTAAATAAATAAAAAAAATGTTTTGTGTTTCACTTTTCAAATCTCCCATACACTTTATGCCAGATTTATCATAGAGCATATTCAAAAGAGAGAAAGAAGGTAGACAAAATATTTTAGGGAAGCAAATTTCCGAAGAGCGCAAAGCCATCCTATAATTAGAAAAACACTGGTATTAATAAACTGTATTCCACAGTACAAGCTTTTTTTATTTTGGGGCTAGATGACGCTCTGTATAATAATCCTTCAATCACTTTAGTTGTAATGCCGTTCCTAGTGGAACTTCTTTAGCGGTGGTCGCAGGAATTTCGTGGAGTTATAGGGCGATTACAGTAGTTTTTTAATTTAAAACGATATAGACAATTATGTATAGAATGAAGGTGTGTGGAGTAAATTCCACGTTAAAATTACGCCATCTCACAAAGTAATAAAAAATAGCCCAATAGGTATAAAGCCCGGAAAAGCTGTCAGCTGGCAATGTTTCACTTTTTTTTTTCTTTGGTTTTAGCGTCGCATTTTGAGCATTTTCAAGTTTTAAACGTGAAATAAGTTGCCTCGAAGCTATAGTTATAGTCAAAGTCCAGTCTTTCCAGATTAAGTACAGTAGTCCCTGTCAGTCAAGTCCAGTCATGCTTTAGTACAGTAGTGATGACTTTACTATAATGCTTCGATGGAGTTTTGGAAGCAACACGAAAAGTCATGTTTCACCACATTATATCATTTTCCCACTGTCGCGCTTGTGATTCGGCACTTTATGAATAAAACACTACCATTTTTATGCATAAACACTAGTTTCGGAAAAAAATACAACGGGGTGACACGACTCTTCCCGCGTTCCCGCCCAAACGTATGTTTCACTTGAACATGTCTAACACGTCGCAGAAATTTTGATTGCGCGATGCAGGCTCGCGTCGCTGATTGGTTACTGCTGTGAATGTTGACGGGTATTGCTGGATAGATGTCACTATACGTAGCAAAAATCGAGCTACAAATTCAAATACCGCGGACAGAAGAGCGTTTTGTGCAATAAGCGTGATTAATGAACATGATTTTAATTATAGTGATTAGATGATAATTTTGGTGATTAACTTAAATTAAATACAATTCTAATTAGTATACGTTAATTAATTACTGGGAAGCGTTGCATAATAGTACCTAAGTTGCATTTTATAATGATAGATTCCGCACGTAAGGCATTCACACATTTTGTATTTTTAAATCCAGACACGTCTACCATGTAAACGCCGTATCTTAGTTATTACAAACATTCTTGTGAGTAGGCATCTCGTTATCAGTAGCAGTGATAAGGCAGGTGCTATTTGTGGCTTGATCTATAATTATCTTGTACATGTAGGTAATAATCGTTACAAAATCATTTTCTTAACAAATGACAGAAGTTATAGTCTATATAGCTATTTTACTGTTGTCTCATTTCTATGACTATATCATTGTTGTTAATATACGTATTATGTAAATAAAGTTGATAATGTATGTTCATTCCGAATCAGCTTTTTTTTTATAACATGTCCCACTGCTGGGCGCGTGCCTCTTCTCCTTGTGAGAAGGTCATAGTCCACCACGCTGGTCAAGTGCGGATTGGCAGACTTTTTTTATGAAACGGACATGTAGATTTCCTCACGATATTTGAAGTAAACAGCAATACGCACGTAACTTTAAAAAAACAGTGCGTGCTGTGGGATTCGAACCCAGGACCTTCAGATTGGAAGACTGTCTCCCAACTAGGCCGCCGAGAGTATGTTCATTAATTACATAATGAGTACTCCAGTGACTCATTAACTTTAGTCAATATCAACCGTTAAACTCATTATCCTTCATCGTGGTATGTTTTGTTTTCAGTCTGCAACTTTATTTTGTGTACCTACTTTAAAATCATACGGTCGACGTCATGTTAAGCAAATTAAGTCTGAGAATTATATCTTAAAATATTTAAAAATAGATGTTGCATTTGAGCCGAGGATAAACCTTATAATATTGCTTTATCCTCAGCATAACAATTATCTAAAATTAAGCATTACGTAATCTATGAAAAAAAATGAAAGAAAAACGTATTTTAGGTTATCGCCCCGCAGAGGCGCTGCTGTCACGTTATCCGTACATTGTTTTAATGAACGAATACTTATTTACGTACTTTAGTCATGTTTTTATACTACTAGTCAACTAAAGCCTTTAAAATTGGCTGTATTGTGCTGTTTATTATTTAACAAACAAACAACCTTTGGTTAAACCATGCAAACTAGTTTTACGGGCATTCTATCGATTGCAAAATGTATGTGACCGCAATATGGCTAAGCCATCTTAACAGTTGATTGACGGAGCCACCATCGATTTTCTGAACAGTGTTTACAGTCTCAAGTTGAAAATTTTAGTTTACCCATTTGCCAACCATTGCAGATATGTTTGTCGCTATAAGTTATATTCAGCGATAAAATACCCATAAAACGAGTTTACATCAATATACTATAATCCCAGGTGTTAGTGGTTAAAATAGTACATCTGTAGGTATGTATAAGACAAGACTAGGTTGCACAATCACTGGTTATGATCAAATCTTCCATCTTTAGGTAAAATAAATCTCATGAGCATCTTGACGGAAAATCTGACGTCATTATGCAACTTATACTAAAAACCTACCAAACTTAAAAGTAAATTAATGAAATGTTATTACCACCACTTATGACGTTTGAAACGGAATATAATCTTTGCAAGAATCTACTGAATAATGGATTCGCATAAAAACCCGGAAAACATTTTTTCGCAACATTTAATTACGTGTAGCAATGAATTTTAATTAGAGCTAAAGATTTTTTTAAATAAAAGTTGGCAAGCAATTATCACTGTCCACATGCTTATATCACCAGCTAGTCGTTTATTGAACTGGCTCTCAACATTTTCGGGCCACTTTCAGTTCTCCAATATCAGATTTCATTGTAAAATATCAAGCGAGACGGTATGTTGCAGCTAAATTATGACGTACAAGCAAAAAACTTGGTAGTAGATCTCCTTAGCAGGAGGTCGTCTAGGTAGGTACCACCGCAGTACCAGTTATTCTGCCGCTAAGCAGTAGTGCGTAAGCATTACTGTGTTCCGGTTTCAAGGGTACTGCAGCTAGCGAAATTACTGGGCTGTTGAGACTAACCATCGAAAGTCTCAAAGTAATGAGCACCAAAGCAGCGATGCCCTGGACTTTGTTTTGCTACTCAAAGTTTATTTTTTTGGATTCTTGCAAAATTAACATCCAATTTCTTATACCAAATTACCAATCCCAACCACCACCCATGATGGTCCATGCCAGCGTGCGTTACCTGTAACACGCTCTTTCTGTCCACGGCACCAGGATACCTCGGGGTCTTCTTAACGACCTGGACGAACGTCTCGGGCACATCCACAGCCACCTCCCTCCCAAGGAGAACAGGCGTCGTGTCGAACCCTGGAGGCAGCTTATAAGAGGCATAAACGGCTTCACGGATCAGCACAGAATCCGTCCGAGCCGAGTAGGTCACACCTTCCCTGCAGTCAAGCAAAGAATCCTCCCCGTTCGAAATCAGAAGCTGTATTTTATGATCGCTCAAGTTTGTCGAAGCCACCGATTCGGAACGGTCTGAATCGCCGCATTTCGCCGTCTCCGATGACCGTTTGCTCTTCTTACTGCCGTAGCTCGTTGCTGAGCCATCGGAGCTTTGAGGCAGGGAGAGTAATTCAATCGTTGAATTGTTCTTGAAGCTTCCGGAACCGTCGGAGCTTGGGCCGGAGATGTCGACAGTGCTTTGGAGGACAGTGCTCTGCTTGCTGCCGAAGCTAGTTCCGGAACCCCCTGAAGATAGTAGAGGTTCGTCGTCCCTGGAGGCTCGGAGGCGTACCTGCGGGGGTCGAGGCGGCGGGTACCGTGGAGGGGTCTTGTTCCGAGCGATGAAGCTGTCAGGAACGTCCACCGGCATCTCTCGGTGAGGACCTGGAAAATATCAGATATGTGATTTAGGATTGTCGAGATCCGACGCCGGACTAATGTGCGCGATATCGGATCGGCAACCATGAAACTTAAATGGAGTTGGGCAGGACATGCCGCCACGCAGAGTGAGGTCAGGTGGATGCGTGGCGGCAAACTGGTAAACGGAGCGTTGGTCGTCCACCAGCTCGTTGGGTAGACGACACAATAATCACGGGTCGAACATTGATAAGATTGGCACAGGACCGGGATAAGTGGCGTACATGAAGATAGGCGTACGCTCGGCAGTACGTGATTGACTTGACTTGATTTTACTTGTAACTTTGGTATTATTAATAAAATATTTGTATTTGACCACGGGCTGAAGATGATGATGATGATGATGAAACGTTTAAAAAGAATGTCTCAAACCAGACAAATCAGTGGGCCAAATAATACGAATGCGAAAGAATGGGATTTTTTTTTTATTGCTTTACGTATCTTGTACCACGTGCTTTGGGGAAGAGTGGTAATAATTAAGGGCCTACCCACTAAAATTAACGATTTTTCGAAGGCTTTAGCTTTGGAATCGCGCTAAAAAGAGTGGTCAAACCTAATGTCAGCGTAAACATGCCGCCCGAACGCTTCTAACATTTTTGAGTTCGATTCCCACCCAGGACAAACATTTTATGGTATAAATGAATATTTGTTCTGTGTCCCAGACACATGACACATATTCTGTACGTATCATAAGTATGTATTGAAAAAAGTATATATGAGTATGTCTATATTCTATCAGTTATTTGACTTTCTATTTTATTATTATTTATTTACTGTCATTCCGGAAAAACAGTTGTTAATATTGATAAATGAACAACATCCTTACAAGTATTACGAAACTTCCCTAAAATACGCTGTATAAATTATACAGGTAAATACATTTGCTTTGATATCTATATCCTTAATTTTCAACATCGTTTATTCGACACGAGACAATCAAAGTGTACATTTTCAATTTTTATAATAATATACCTACCTGTGTGCAGTAAATGTATATAAAAAGGGTAGGGTGGATCAACCGAGATTAACCTGGCATAAATAACTAAGCGTATGGCTTCATAAGCCGGTTTAATCCACATTCATCAAGTTCGTTTCAATTCTAAGTAAACGCGTACGTGAAAATAGGACAATCAATAGTGGAATTTATTATTTTTTTATATTGACGAAAATAGTGTCATTAGTCTTAATTGATAGTTTTGAGACTTTCGCGAATGGTATTATGTAGTTTTACTATCGGACGCCTAACGGTTTCACCCACGTTGTTCCAGTTTCCGTGGGAATACAGGGATAAAAAATAGGGTATGTTACCAAGGGATAGCGTAACTTCGCAACGGTGAAAGAATTTTTGAAATCGGTCCAATAGTTTTTGAGTTTATTCGTTACAAACATACAAAAATACAAATCTTTCCTCTTTATAATATTATAGTGCAGATATACATATATCTATGATTAACGACAGACAGTGCAATATCAATAGTCTATATCTACACGACTGCCCATACTTTTTAATTACTTGGTGGTAGATCTCCTTAGCAGGAGGTCGTCTAGGTAGGTACCACCGCAGTACCAGATATTCTACCACCAAGCAGTAGTGTGCGAACATTACTGTGTTCCGGTTTGAAGGGTACTGCAGCTAGCGAAATTACTGGGCTGTTGAGACTAACCATCTAGTCTCAAAGTAATGAGTGCCAAAGCAGCGATGCCCTGGACGTTGTTTTGTTACTCAAAGATCTGTGTATCGCTGCAATGGCCATGGACAGGCGATATCTCTTAACATCAGGAGAGCGCCTCGATCGTCTCATTACTCTTACATAAAAAAAAACTTTTTAACAGACTTCAAAAAAAGGTGGTTCTCAATTTTGATCTATTTTTTTATGTTAGAACTCCGGCGTTTATAAAACGATTTGAATAACGCTTTTTTTTATTTGAGAGCATACTTTTTTACAGTGTCCCCATAAAATTTCATCAAAAACTATTTAGTAGTTTGATAATAATTTTTGTATAAAATAATATGTCATCTAAGTTAACGAAATTACGTATTCTCCTATCCTGCGACTTTTTCAACAAACTACCTATCTTCCAGCTTCATTTGGTGATTAGGTACAAAACGGGAGGATAAGCACCGGAATTTTGTTATAAAACAATTATTACGTTTATGCCAATAATATAATTAAGCGACACGTAATTAATTAATAAGTGAATAACCTAAGCTTGTTTGCTGTAACTTCGACGCATACTAACAGGCCAGCCGGTGGTCACAGTCACAGTGGCGGCCTTAGGGAGTGGCAAGCAGGGCAACCGCCCGGGGTCTCGCGTCCTCGTTGTAAAAAATCTTTACCATTTATGTATGTGTATCTCGCGCCTCGCACTTAACAAAACCCCCCCTGAACGCACGGTTCCATTATTAGTGCAAGCATGTTTTTTTTTATAATAGACAGGCTTGCCTTTGACCGCCATCCCGCCTGATGTTAAGCGAAGATGCGGTCTACGGTGGAGCACGCTTGCCTAGAAGAAACCGATTGACTCGCGACTTGAAGGTACCCAGACTACATTCATTGGGGAACACCCACTCGGGCAGCAGATTCCAATGTCTAGCGGTACGTATGAAGAAGGTGGAGTCAAACCGTTTAGTTTGAGCTTTTGGCCATTCGAGCACTCGAACTAATTTTTTAGTAAAACGGACTCAAAGAAAAAGGATCTCACAATGATCTGTCGCCCCGGGCCTCGCCACAGCTAAGGACGCCGCTGGTCTTACAAGTCGTATTATAAAAAAAAACATTGTAAATCTATTGATATCGAAAAATAATTTACTTTGTCATGAAAACAAGATTATGAAAACTCATTTAGCGGCCACGTAATCAATAAGCAAAATATATTGGCACAAATCCGTAAAAAATCCCCGCTGCGAGCAGTTTTTATCCAATTAATGTCAGTTTTCTGGACGCGCTGTTCCGGGTGTAATTCTATAACCCGGGTGTAATTCTGTTACCCGTAGAACGTCGTGTCAAGCAATTACCGAACGTGCTTCATTTTTAAAATGATGATCGCACCAGTTCTTTTTCAAAAAGCTACTTTAAAAAGACTAATTTTTAATACAAAACAGGCTTTTTGTTTTATATTTTTAGGGTTCCGTTCCCAAAGGGTAAAAACGGAACCCTATTACTGAGGCTTCGCTGTCCGTCCGTCCGTCCGTCTATCACCAGGCTATATCTCAAGAACGGTGATAGCTAGATAGTTGAAATTTTAACAGATGATGTATTTCTATTGCCGCTATAACAACAAATTAAATAAAATAAATATTTAAGGGGGGCTCCCATAGAACAAACTTGAATTTTTATAGATAATGGTACGGAACCCTTCGTGCGCGAGTCCGACTCGCACTTGGCTGGTTTTTTTAATACGGATAAGTCCGCGTTCGACCACCAACCCGCCTGATAGTCAGATACAGGTATCTGTCCACTCTGACCTTGAAAAGATCTACAGCATGACTGGTGAGACACCTACGATACTGAAGGGCAAAATCAGCTTTATGCTGTAAGAATTAAGTTCTTACAGCGCTGGTTTACGTTTTGCCCCTACTCTCGAACTCGGGTGTTAGTCGAGCGGGTATTTTGTAAACAACATTTTGATAACAAGTAGTGACAAACAAATAATTAAAGAACTTCCGCAAATAAGCTAATTCTTCAATCCGTAAATTCCAAAAAAAACATTGACCTACGACTTTCCTTTACTGTTCCCATTGCCTGTTGTTAATAAATAGAAAGATGCCTTACATGGAACACGCTCGCCTGGACCGACTCTCTGTAAAACGATTGGGTTGCATACCACGTGTACCACGTTTCTTTGTTTAGCGGATCGCACAATTAAAGTGGAATTCAACCATCAACAGCTATTGGAATATAAACTATGAAACGATATCTGCGTAGTATTTTTTTATGGGAAGAGCGGTAAAACAGGCTGCCTTCATAATGATTAGCTTTTCGTCACCCATGGACACCTACAACATTATAGATGTTGTGAATCGGTTGTTCAACCAAGAAAAACATTCCACTTTTGTTACGTAAAAGTTACAAGACGACTCTGTCCATGACCATTGCAGTAGTACACAGAATTCTGAATAGCAAAACAAAGTCCAGGGCACCGCTAGTTTGGCGCTGATTACTTTGTGACTTTCGATGTTTAGTACCCTTTAAACCGAAACATAGTAATGTTTATACACTACTGCTTGGCTGCAGAATGAAATGCTACCTAGGCGAACTCCTGCTAAGGTGATCTACCACCAAGTAACATCATACATGTTTTTCTTCGAATCAGTTTGCCTTTTTACTTTCTGGCAGCACAATCATCGGATCGCCAGTAATTAGTGGTGGATAATGAAATAAGACGATGTATATACGAAATGAACTTCCGGGTGTTTGTTTCGTTTGTTCCATTGTTCTAAAGGTCATCTGATGGCTGCAGACAAAAACTGCGATAATGAATGGAATATTTAGATTCCAATCGGCCACGAACTAGTGCCTTTTTTTTTTAACCCCCGACGTCAAAACGATGCGTAGTTATAAGTTTGACGTGTCTGTATCATCGTAGCTCCCGAACTGATGAACCAATTTTGATTTTGTTTTTTTTTTTGTTTGAGCGAATTAGCGAAGTGTTGTAGTCAGGAGTGTTCTTTTTTTTCTTTAATTTTGGCGTCGCATTTTGAGCATTTGCCAGTGTCAAGTGTTTTATTTTCAAGTTTTATATGTTAAATAAGTTGCCTCGTAGCTATAGTTATAGTCAAAGTCCAGTCTTGGTCAAGTCCAGTCCGTATCAGTTAAGTTTAGTCATGCTTTAGTAAAGTAGTGGCGACTTTACTATAAGCTTCGATGGAGTTTTGGAAGCAACACGAAAGGTCATGTTTCACCACATCATATCATTTTCCCACACTCGCGCTGGTGATTCGGCACTTTATGAATAAAACACCACCATTTTTATGCATAAACACTCGACAAAACACTAGTTTTGGAAAAAAAATACAATAAGGCGACACGACTCTTTCCGCGTTCCCGCCAAAACCAGGAGTGTTTTAGCCATGTTTGATGAAAATCGGTAGATGTCCGCCGCCACAAAATGAGCAAAACAATTTTTTTTACAACTTCCTCAATATGGGTGTCAAATGAAAGGGCTTAACTAGTAGAATACTAAACACTTGTCGGGGGGGGGTTTTTTTAGTTTTTAATTTATTTTTCATTAATTTATTGTCACAATATTCTAAACTATATTTTGTCTAACTTCGCACATATTATTATTTATTACTACTACCACCAACAAAACGTATCACAATTTTTAACAACACGAGCTTACCATCAGGCGAATGATCCGATTAATGAAGGTATAATTTATAACGCGTGGGCAGTCTCAATAATGACAGTTCCGATCGGGCAATCTGGTTTAATTTCATTATTTATCAGTGTCAGGACATTGTTACAATCGCTATGACTATACTGAGAGCTGTTTTAACAAAGAACTATTACACCAGCTGGTTATTTTGAATCGTATTTCAACTAATTTGTATATTTTAAATGTTGAAAATGCCACTTATATTATAAATGTGAAAGTTCCATCTAGGATGAATAGATGGATGTTTGTTACTCTTTCACGCAAAAACTACTGAACGGATTTAGATGAAATGAAGCTATTCTGCCGCCAAGCAGTAGTGCGTAATCATTACTGGGTACTGCAGCTAATAGCAACATTACAGTACTGTTGAGACTAACCATCTAATGTCTCAAAGTAATAAGCGCCGCAAAGCAAAAGCAGCTATGCCCTGAACTTTGTTTTGTTACTCAAAGTTCTGTGTATCGCTGCAATAGTCATGGACAGGCGTTATCTCTTACCATCGGGAGAGCGTCCCGTTCGTCTCATAACTTTTAAATAAAAATAAATAAAATGGCGGTCAAACGTAGGTCTCGTCATAAAAAGTAACTCACCGGTATCCTGGGAGATGGAGAGCATCTTGAGCATGTCTTTGTCGTCATCCGGGGGCGGTGCCTTCTCTTCCTCCGCGCCCAGCACCACAATGCTGGAGCCGGAGCGACGCCGAGCCCTGGAATACACATACCGACTCACGTTACTATTGGAAGCTGAATTATTATTTGTACAGCACAGACTCGCCCGATCTGTGTTGTACAGGGTTCCAATTTTCACAAATATAACACTGAAATACACAATAAAACCGGCCAAGTGCGAGTCGGACTCACACACGTAGGATTCCGCACCATTATCTATAATAAAACTAAATATCCTGTGAATAGTTAAAGCGTCTACCTGCCACCGTTATTAGTATCGATCAAGAAACGGTAAAAAAAAACAAGTTTGTTGTATGGGAGCCATCCTTAAATATTCATTTTATTTTTAGTCTTTGTTGTTATAGCGGCAATAGAAATACGTCATCTGTGAAAATTTCAACACAAGCTATCACCGTTCTTGATATACAGCCTGGTGACAGACGGACGGACGGACAGTCTCAGTAATAGGGTCCCGTTTTTTACCCTTTGGGTACGGAACCCTCAAAAGTTTAAAGGAAACTTACTCAGATAACAAGATGGAATTTAGTTGAGTCATTAGAATTATAATTAGGGCACTGTACCCTAATGGAGTGTAACGGGACCTGTTATCCATTCATGCGACGCCACGCAGAATGGAATCTAGTGTATATCTCGCATAAACATAATGTATACATCAGTGGCGTATCTACTAAACGTTTATAGTATGCTGGATCTTCGCAGTACGTCGTCGCATCGGCTCGTCAAGTCGCAGAGGTCGGTATACATTCTGGGGCCCGCGGTCTACAACCGCGTACCCGCTTCCATTCGGGATGCACCTTCCACCGCGTGCTTCAGAAGCAAACTAAGATCTTGGCTTCAAGATATCATGTTTTATGACTTTGACGGTTATTTAAAAATAAGAGATCATTGAATTACTACATAGTAAGTAATTGTATTTTTTTTTATTGAGCCAGATAAACATTTATTTATTTTTATATTATCTCGATTTTATAATTTATGTGTTACTAGCAGACCGTCCCGGCTTCGCACGGGTGAACAAAACTCGACTAACAATTTAGCCTATGTTACTCAATGATAACGTAGCATTCTAATGATGAAAGAATTATTCAGATCGCTCCAGTAGTTTCGGAGCCTATTCATTACAAAGTTACAGACAAAAAAAAACATATCTTTCCTTTTTATAATAATATAATTAGTATAGATTACTTTTCGTAACGAAGACAATTGTGACATACGAAGTCATAAAGGCAAGTTAAAAGTAGAAAGGAAATTGTAAAGGATTATCCGTTCCCATTTCCATCAATTGCATGAGCAAAGCAATAGTGCAACGGGCAACAACATGGTAGATAGAGCTGGTAAAAAATATCAGTAGAGTTAGTCATAAGAAGAAGCACATCCGTTGCTTCTTAGGGTAACGATGGGTCTATGTAGGGTTGACTCTTAGCAGTATGCAAGACGACACGCGAACTTAAAAAAAATCTCTTAAAATATGTTGATAGTTAATTTGACAGCCCTGTTGGTTCATTGGTAGTATGTCTGCCATACATTTTGTAGTATAAACAAATGTTAGTTCTGTGTCTGGGTGTTATGTATTTAAAAAAAAGTATTCTATCAGTTATCTGGGTCCCTAATACAAGCTTTGCTTAGATTGAGGTCAGATGGCGCTGTGTGTAATATCCAAAAAATAAATTACTTACATTTTGTCTAAAGAAAGTTAAATACTTATACGTATTAGACTCGGGACTCGTTTTACAATCATGTTTTTTTTCGTGGTATAAATATCACGAAAAATGTTTGTCATGGGTGGGAATCGAAACCACGCCCTTCAGCTTTTGGAGCAGACATACTACCAGTGAACCAACAGGGCTGTCAAATTAAAAGCATCTGGATCATTCTGGTATGGAACAGCCCTAGGAACATAGGGCCGCCAGCGACGCGTGACGTCATGCACACGTAATTACGCCACGAAACTTATGAAACTGTTATAACATGTAACGGTTTACCACAATTATAACCTCCATTTCGTCTAAGCCAAAGTCTAACCAGAATGGAACAGAAAATCATCGGTGGATTTGGTTCGCGCGAACCACGGCGTACTACCATCTGAGCAGTGATGCCCTGGACTTTGTTTTGTTACTCAAAGTTCTGTGTATCACTGCAATGGTCATGGGCAGGCGTCATCGCTTACAATCATTACAAATTTATTTACTCATAAAATGAGTTATTTACAGATTTCATCGTTGCTTGTAGTCCCTGCACTAGGCGAGGACCTGTTTCGCAGGGACTATGTGACGGTGTGTGTGTGTGTGTGTGTGTGTGTCTGCGCTCAATACAAGTTTTAAATTATTTTATTATTTTAAGTAAATTTTCTGTATCTAAATGTGTTAGAGCGTCTCGTTCGTCTCATTACATTTTACATTTAAAAAAAATCTGATCAGATAGATACAAATTGTTTACTGTAATGCACAGTGAAAGAGAAAATACAAATATTTCTTTTCTAGGTTGTCAAAAAAAATCGTGCTAGGCGATAAGGCCGCCGTTGTACTACCACATTTTAGTCGTTTTTTTACAAGGTGTTTTTTTGTTTTTGTCATTATCTTTTTTCTTTAAGTTTTTCATGTTGGTGTACAATAAAGCTACATTCTATTCTTTTTCTGTATATTTCTATGAGAGAGTAAAGAGACGAACAAGACACTCTCCTCAGGGTAAGAGATAAGATATAATTATCCATTGCAGCGATAGATAAAACTTTAAGTAACAAAACAAAGTCCAGGGCATCGCTGCTTTGGCGCTGATTAAATAAATAGGTAAATAATATCATAGGACATTACACACAACGCCATTTGACTCCAAACTAAGCAAAACTTGTGCTATGGAAGACAGATAATTTATGGAATACTTATAGATTTTTTTTTTTGTAAATACTTTGAGACATTAGATGGTTAGTCTCAACAGTCCAGTAATTCGCTAGCTGCAGTACCCTTCAAACCGGAATACGGTAATTTGTACACGTTACTACTTCGCGCTGGAATATCGCTCTAGGCGTTAAGGCCGCCATTGTACGCCATATATTTATAAGTCTATGTATGTTGTTTGTGTTATTCTATTTTAATATCTGGTACTGCGGTGGTATTGTTAGACGACCTCCTGCTAAGGAGATGTACCACCATTCGCTCATCAGATCGCCGTGGTTGGATTCGCACGTTTATTGTATTCTAAGTTTATAAAAAACAGCTCATACCTAAATGGAAAGCGAACATTTCACCGGCAAAATGAATAAATTATAAATATATAAGTAGTTACATAATTATTGCACTAATGTTATGATAATTATGAGAAAGTATGTAAATTTGTACAGATAATATAATGACTTATCGTTAGTTCACACAAAAAATACGCACAAAGCAATAAACTACTAGTGTAAACTAAACGACTGTGTAAGCTCATTTGATAAAATTCTGCTTTGGGAGCTGAAGAGCGTGGATTCGATTCCCACTCAGGATTTACATTTGTGTAACTAACATGGATGTTCTGTATTTATTAACAAAAAAAAAAGTATTTCAGTATTCTATCAGCTGTTTGGTTCCCATAGTATAAGCTTTGCTTAGTTTGGGACTAGATGGCTCTGTGAAATGTCCACCAATATTTATTTTTCCTTAAAAGTGAATGATTCTAAGAAGAGTGTAGAAAAGTAGTTATGTTCCTATTAGACTTTGCATGCGTTTTTTTTTGCTCAAAATAAAACTACAAAGAAAGAATAGCAGATATTTCTCTAGCCATGCAATACAAAGCGAAAAAATACGTTTATTTATAAAACTGTGCATAAAAAGGAACATCCCTTACAAGTAGTAAGTTTACCCCTAACTTCGGTAGGTGGCGCGTCTAATTCCCAACTTCCGTAGGGCGGCAGGCAAGGCTGGGTTGCAATACCAATGTGAGGAAAATTCCCCAAATACAATATCGTTTATCCTAATTTTATTTTTTTCGTAGGTGCGCAAGACTAAACAATTCTCTGCTTCTTTTAAGCTGGGCGTATATATATGTATTGCCGCTAGTTTCAAAGAGTGAAAAAAAAACAACGTGATGAAACCTACGTGTCTGAGAGTTCTAAATGTTCCCGGAAATGTTTTTTTTTTTTTTAAAGTAATGAGACGAACGAGACGCTCTCTTGATGGTAAGAAATAATGCCTGGTCTTGACCATTGCAGCGATACACAGAACTTTGAGTGACGAAACAAAGTCCAGGGCATCACTGCTTTGGCGCTCATTGCTTTGATACTTTCGATGGTTAGTCTCAACAACCCAGTAATTTCGCTAGCTGCAGTACCCTTCAAACTGAAACACAGTAATGTTTGCACACTACTGCTTAGCGGCAGTATAACTGGTACTGCGGCGGTACCTACCTATACGACCTGTGTGAAGCAAGTCAACCCGCTCTTGGCTAAAGAATTCGGCCTCACTCATAACACAATAAGAATTAATGAGACAATGAATTAAATATTTTAAAAATAATTTATTAGTAAGTATTTGGCGTGTAGGTATTTAACTACATCCTTAAAAGCTTGAGGCACTACCCGATGCAGATTAGGTACTTACTTATTTCTGTACCTCAAGCTTTTCAGAATTATACGTAAGCTTATACGTTCATTGTCACAGATTAATGATTGTTTAAAAAAATATTTTTCTACTTTTAATTTATTTTTAAGATTGCTCCTTAAGACGAATCAATGGAGCCCAAACTTGGTGGAGTTGTGTTGTTTTATCACATAAATACCGTGGCAACTTTATTTTCAGCTAATAATTTCCCCCTAAATATTTTCCCACGATATCTTTTCCCAGAGGAAAATTTCCAATCTGGCAAGCATGACGGGTAGCGGCAAGGTAGGGCGGGGCGGGCGGTTGACGATAAACGTAAGCACTCCTCAGATTAGCCCAAATAACCATCCGCTTTGTTTTACTGTATTCTCGAATCGAGAAAATCGCAGCATCGAGAACGGTTTCAAAATCCTGGGATTTCTTTAGATAGATTCGATTGGTTTGGTTGACGTATCTTTTACTAAACAGTTTTGAAATTGGATTACATTTATTTTTAGTCCAAGTATCAGTAGATGTCACCTAAAGAATTACCTTCAAGATCATAGAGATCATTTATTTAGAAACCAAACGGTAAAATAAACCTGTATAACTTAACATCAACTTATAATCTGTGATCTAAAAAGTTCTTAATGTCTATTAAAAAGTTTTTAGATCACAGAAGTTTTTTTCATAAAAATTCATCTCATTTCTCTTTTCTATTTATGATGTGCACAATAAAGAGTTATATTCTATCTATCTAAAATCCGTTGCGTACTTTAAAAGATCTAAGCGTACCAACGACTAGGAAAACTCGGGAAGCGACTTTGCAGAGATTTTTAAAAATACCTAAAATGGTTTTGATTATAGGATGCGTTTCGATGTCATATTATCTACGTTCTCCGGATCTGACATTTACAATCAAAATGATGGAGTGTATTTTCGATTGTTATCCTAACTCAGATTGGGTTAAGGCGAAGACATATTGTACACATTCTACATCTATCTATTTAGTTTATTCATTTTATTAGTTAAATCTTGGTAGTCTAGTTAGTAGAAGATGATTCTTGGGATTGCGAGTCAAAGCTGGGCTTTGGAATGTACGCACGGATTTTCAGAACGATAACACTGGCTTGCTGGATAAACATCGTGAGACAAACTGTGGGTATTCGCTAACTGGGACTTACCATTCTAGAGTAGACCCATCCCCAAGAGGTTGATGTAGTCCAGTAATCTCTAGTAGGTTTTTAACACTATAATACCACTGACGTTAAGTAACTAAACTAATCGTTTCAACCACTAAAGTCAGGAAAAGATAGTTCCCATTATAATTGAAACTGGCCTCGTATTTAACCCTTAAACTCACTTCTTTCCCATTTGACCCCTGAAATTGTTATCACCGGTATCCGGAACTCGAAAGTCCCGACTGCCTTCCCTAGCGTTGGATAAATAACCGCCTGCGGTGTCGAGGGTTAACATTGGCGCTACTCCACCGCTATAATGGGAGGAAATTGGCTTTTTCTGATTATACGGATAATATTAGACAGCTGCGTTATGTATGGCCCGATTCACCCCGTCTCGTTTCATCCTGTCTCGTTTTACCCGATGTATTAGCCGATCCTAGCCGATCGCACAGATAGATTAAGCACATTAAATTGAGTAATGTCGGTACGTGTCTTATGTCTTTATCTTTTCCACTTTTACTTATGGGACACGAATTTATTACTTACGTATTGAGGCCACAATAGAACGAGTTCGTTTAAAGAAAAACTCGCTTCTGTCCGACGAAGTTGTTTATGTAGCACCCAGTTTTCTTATTCTTATTTATATTGGGAGCGATGAGTCTTGCACTGCCGTCCCGCTTGGGGTGTATTGTGCATTTCCCCCTGCCAGCGTCTACCCGAGCCAACCCAGCTCCTTGAAGTACCGGAGCGAGGCTCTGGGCCGCTGGCATAGTAGCTCCAGTGTAGCCATGGGTAACTCAACAGATTTACTTGAGTCACGCCGCGGCTCGCAGCTCAACCCTTGAGCTGAAAACTTGAACCGGCTCAACAGGTCATTTCAGATCAGTTCCCGTACTAACTCGAGGGAGTCATTTAGTCAATAGCGAAGGAAACTAGACCTTATGCAGCGATAGAATATGCAGCTCACATAGTTGGTTTATAGTTGCAGCTCAACAACGTTGGAAATGTTCTCAATTTATCGGGAAATCTACTGATATTATTATTTGTAATTCGGATACTTACTTAGCAATCCTGTCTCCCGATTTTTTATCTTTTCAACTACAGAATCCTATTAATATGTTATAAAAAATATTTAGTTCAAATTAAAACATTTATATGCTCTCCTTCCCTTTCTAAGTCATTCTGTTTCGTTCATACACACACTGCTTCAAAAACCGGATCGCGTCGCATCGGCTCCGTTCGGTTCACTTTTCAATTTCGGTTCGGTTCGCAATTCAGTTCGATTAGCTGCGGTCGGGTGCGCGACAACGATGACTCGATGAGCCGCAAGCCACGATTTGAGCTGCTTGATCTGCAGTTGAGCTGCAGCTCAACGGTTCAAACCTACGCGATCTGAATATTTGAACCGGTTCTGATCTGAGTTACACACGATTACTCCAGTGAGATGGGTGGAATATTTAAAGGCATTGATGACGAGAAGCATTCAAGGTGTTGCAGC
The DNA here is from genome assembly GCA_905404145.2 of Biston betularia. Classification (NCBI taxonomy): domain Eukaryota; kingdom Metazoa; phylum Arthropoda; class Insecta; order Lepidoptera; family Geometridae; genus Biston; species Biston betularia. Next base: position 1,500,397 of record FR989874.1, on the reverse strand, counting down.
GACATGGATGATAGCGAAGCATCTTCATGCAGCCTAGTTGTTGCGTTAAAGTGTATCTTAAACAAAGTGATGTCAATAAAACAAACTAGATGGCGCTGTACGCTCTTAACACGCGGTGACGTTTTCGTCGCTCGATATCTGTAAGTCGAGAGCCACAGCATAATAAATAGATTCCTACCCAACACCTACGTGTTTAATTTTGAACAAGGAATTCTCACCCGCACATTTCGAGCCGGATACAGCGATAGTGCTGTTCATGGTATTTTGTGGAGATTTACCGGTACTAGTGGCCAGGCACTATAGTGCACGCCGGAGGATTTCCAGCCTCTTACACCGGAGGCATATTGGAGAATCAACAGGACAAGTAGTTTCGCTGCTCGCCGCCTGAGGGCGCCAGTAGTAGAACCTACTCAACGGCGGAGCAAGATATCAACCGGAAATCTACATTGGAACGGAAATGAAGTTGGCGCTAGGGGGCGCTGCAATCGAAAAACTAAAAATTTGGCAAGTGAACATAAAATCGTAAGTACAATTTAATTATCTACAGTGAAGTGTTCGTTCGGTCAAGAGTGAAGTGATTTGAGCTAGTTAAAAATTTGGGACTTGTAAAATTTGCATGTTAGATTAGAAAGACTTAGAATAATTTAGCAATAAGTTGTATACACGGGGAACCTACGGCCAATTTTAAAATTTCTCACTTCGACAAGGTTCTATACACTTGTAATATTTTGCTTTAGTTTTGGACTTAGAAAATTTCGTTGTATGTTTGGTAAAATTTAATCTTAAAAATGGAACCTTTGTACAAATTACAGTTTAATAAGAAAAATATCATAGAAAGAGCCGTAGTTAATTATCGAAAGTCTCCAAAGGAACGCATCACACGTTCTTATGTACAAACTAGACTAGAACAATTAGAAACTGTGTGGGATGGTTTCATGTCAACACATAGTTCTATTATTCAATCTGTTTCACATGAAAAAGATCCATATTTCACGGAAAATGTATATGATGTAACTGAAGAGTTGTATTTAAATCATAAGAGTGAACTAAAAGAAGTTCTAGATAAGTTAAAATCTGTACAAGTAGAAATTGATCAGTCAGTTAAGCGTGATAATAGTGTCAAATTACCTAAAATCGGAATTCCAAAATTTTCAGGACATTATTCAGAATGGCCAACATTTAAAGATCTGTTTACTTCTTTGATTCACAGCAACAAATCATTGGATGACGTACAGCGAATGCATTATTTAAAAGCTTCGTTGACCGGTGAAGCCGAGCAACTTGTTCGCCACATTCCTGTCACGTCAACCAATTATACAGAATGTTGGGCATTACTGATGAGTAGGTATAATAATAAGAGATTTTTGTCAAACTGTTTGTTAAAACGTCTTATGAGTCAAACGAATGTATTGGAGAGTTCGAATGCAGTCAAGTGTTTGTTGGATACTACCATGGAATGTCTCAATGGTTTAAGAAATCTTGGAATTAATGTGAGTTCTTGGGATGTCATCATCATTTACATAGTGAGCGCTAAGTTAGATGATGAGTCACGCAAACTATGGGAAACTCAAATAAGCACTAACGATGAAATTCCCACACTCGCACAATTCGAGGAATTTTTAGAAGCTAGATTTAGAGCACTTGAATTTTTAAATGAGACCAAATCCATCAAGCCCAAGGCTTTTGTTGGAAAACCATCGTCCTCTCGGCACCATGTGCATCATGTTGTCAATACTGAAAATAATGTCACTAATATTTGTCAATTTTGTAACCAGAATCATAAGATTGCATATTGTAAACTGTTTGCAAGAGAGAGTCACGATTCGCGCCAGAATTTTGTGCAGAAAAGGGGTTTGTGCTTTAATTGTTTAGGTTCAAACCACTCAGTCAAACATTGCCGTCAGAGTACATCATGCCATATTTGCAAAAGACGCCATCATTCGTTGTTACATCCAAGATCTGCATCAGCAGTAGGAGGCACTGTCAATTTCAATGAATCTGCTATCGTAAACTCAACAGTGTCTAATAATAATCAAGCAACGTTATTAGAGGGTCAACAATCAACGTTAAATGTAACGTCACATTTTTCAAAGGAGTCAGGAGTTAATACACAAGTTTTGTTAGCCACGGCACTTGTCAAAGCAAAGACAAACCATGGCTCGACACAACTGCTGAGGATTTTATTGGATCAGGGATCCCAGGCATCATTCATAACGGAATCAGCAGTGCAGCTCCTTGGGCTTAAGAAAAAGCCAATTAGGTCGGTAATATCAGGAATAGGTGGTGAGAAGAGCGCTTTAGCCTCTGAGTACACAGTCGCAGTGACCATTCACTCACGCCTAGATCCCAACTTTAGTATGGAAGTACATGCTTATGTACTTACTAACATAACGTCACTTTTGCCATCAGCAAAGGTCGTTCCTTGCAACTGGCCAGAGTTAGAAGTAGTCAGTCTAGCTGACCCAGATTATCACACACCAAATAAAATTAATATTTTGCTTGGTGCTGAAGCTTACGGTCAAGTGTTGAAGGAAGGTTTAATTCAAGGTCCGCCAGGGTTACCAGTAGCTCAAAATACAACCTTTGGCTGGATTTTATCAGGAAAGGTTTCCTCAAATAGTGACACAATCAATTGTCATCACGTTTCCATTAACGTACAAAGTCAAACTGATGGCAATGAACTCCTGAAGAAGTTTTGGGAAGTAGAGACTGTCATTCCCGGAGTTCAGAAGAAGACTTTTACAGAAGATGAACTACGGTGCGAAAAGATTTATGCACAAACTACTTACCGTGATGAAGACGGTCGCTACGTAGTCAAACTTCCATTTCGAGATGAAGATCCGCAATGTCAATACGGCAACAGTAGAGAACTCGCAATCAAGAGATTCCAGCTTCTTGAAAACAAATTTAAGAAGAATAGAGATTTCGCGAAACGTTATTCTGAGGTATTTCACGAATACATCGATCTTGGTCATGTGGAACGCGTACCAGAACAAGATTCTAAAGTGTCAACAGGTGTTTACTTACCCCACCACGCTGTTGTACGCGAAGACAAGAAAACTAGCAAGGTTAGAATTGTGTTTGACGCCTCAATGAAGAGCTTCAATTCACCGTCACTCAATGACGATCTATTGGTCGGTCCTACATTGCAAGAACCGTTACGTCATATCATTATGAGGTGGAGAATGCACCCCATAAGTGTCTGTGCTGACGTAGTTAAGATGTATAGACAGGTAAAGGTGGCTTCTGAAGACGCTGATTTTCAGAGAGTAGTGTGGCGCGACGATCCAGGATCTGAAATAGAAGAATACAAATTAGTACGAGTTACTTTTGGTACAGCGTCAGCACCTTACCTCGCAGTGAAGACTTTGCAGCAGGTTGCAGATGATGAAGGTGCACGTTGTCCAGAAGTAGCTGAAAAAATAAGAAATGATTTTTTTGTAGACGATCTCATGACAGGGTGTCAGTCAATTGAAGAAGGAAAGGACATACATAGAAAAATCACAGAGTTACTTACCAAAGGGGGCTTCCATCTGCAGAAGTGGGTGAGTAGCTGTAAAGAGTTGAATGAGGAAATTTCGGAGGAAGGAAAGGATAGGACAATTAGCGAGGATCAGGATAGTGAAAGTAAAGATATAAAAACAGACGGAATTATGAAAATTCTAGGGATTTGTTGGAATCGTCAACGAGATGAGTTCCAATATTCAGTCAACTTTCCGCCGCAGCAATCTCCAATCACTAAAAGAAAGGTCATTTCAGACATCTCACGGTTCTTCGATCCACTAGGATGGGCCTCACCTTGTGTGGTCACATCAAAAATATTCATCCAAAAGCTTTGGCTTTCAGGTCTAGATTGGGACGAAGAACTGACATCAGAACTGCTAACAGAATGGCAAACTTACCGCAGCAACTTGACAGAGACATGTAGCTTCAGCGTATCTAGATGGGTTCATACTTACGAGAACATTGATTTTGTAGAACTGCACGGTTTCTCCGACGCATCACTTTCAGCATACGCGGCGGTGGTGTATCTGCGAACAAAAACAAGGAACGAAAGGTTTAAAGTAAGTCTGATCACATCTCGCACAAGAGTCGCTCCAGTTAAGCAGCAGTCAGTACCTCGGTTAGAGTTGATGGGAGCAGTGTTGTTGGCTGAGTTGACAGCAGAAGTCGCCGAAGTCATGAAGATACCAAAGGGTAGTGTTCATCTGTGGACTGATTCCACTGTGGTCTTGGCGTGGCTCAGCAGCCATCCAAGCCGCTGGAACACTTTCGTAGGGAATAGAGTGTCCACAATATTGTCCTACTTCGAAAATAATCACTGGGCCCATGTTCAGACTTCCGAAAATCCTGGAGACATTGCATCACGAGGATTAATACCTCGAGAACTATGCAGCAATTCATTGTGGAATCAAGGTCCATCGTGGCTAAAAGATGACAACATCGATTACTCCAGACCTAAATCAATAGCCACGACCATGGAACAACGATCAATTAAATCTCATCTTCTCACTGAGAAAGAAACCACGCCAGAACATCCGATTTGGACAAAATATTCCACACTAAAAAGACTGATTCGAGTGATAGCATATTGTCTGAGAGTACTACAATGGAAAACTGAAGGAAGCAGAAATGAAAGGTATTTACAAAGTGAAGAATTAGAGAAGGCCACAAAGGTGTGCATAAAGTATATACAAGGAAGGGAATTTTGTGAAGATATAAAGGCAATAAAATTGACAGGACACGTGAAGTCTAGAAGTAAATTAAAATCTCTATGCCCCGTGATAGACAAAGATGGGATCCTACGCGTAAGTGGTCGTATAGGAAGAGCCGATTTGGATGAGGATTCCAAACATCCCATTATTTTGCCTCACGGTAGTCACTTCACCAATCTAGTCGTCGATGAAGCGCACAAGCAAACCTTACATGGAGGTCCATCGTTGATGCTCAGTCATTTGCGTACCAAGTACTGGATCATTTCAGCCAAACCATTGGTTAGGGCTCACGTACGCAAATGCATCACGTGCAAGCGATATTCCGCGGCTACACAAACACAGTTGATGGGTCAGCTTCCGTCTTGCAGGGTGAAACCAGCAAGAGCTTTCAAACATAGCGGTGTGGACTTTTCAGGACCAATCAACATCAGAGCCTCCAAGGGTCGCGGACATCAGTCCTATAAGGGCTATATTTGTATTTTCGTGTGTATGGTCACAAAGGGTATACACTTGGAAGCAATCAGCGACCTAACGTCGCAAGGTTTTATAGCAGGTTTTAAGAGATTCGTGTCACGACGAGGTTACGTTAGCGACATGTGGAGTGATAACGGCACCAATTTCGTAGGTGCAGCAAAGGAGCTTCGACATTTAGTAGCGGTAGAACAGTCTTCCGTCGCTTTGGAGATCCGCGAATGGTTAGGTGACAAGGGCACTTCTTGGCATCTTATCCCTCCCCACGCTCCAAATTTTGGAGGTTTATGGGAGGCCGGCGTAAAGTCGACAAAGTACCATTTGCGACGTGTCATAGGTGACTCGACTCTCACCTATGAAGAAATATCAACTGTCTTGACACAAGTCGAAGCATGCCTAAATTCAAGGCCGTTATCTATGATGCCTGGAAGTCCAGACGAGCCAACTCCACTGACCCCGGGTCATTTTTTGATTGGGGAGCCTCTAGTAACAGTGCCAGACGCAAACTACGAAGACGTGACTCATATCAGTTGCTTAAAACGATGGCAGCTGACACAACGTATGGTTCAAGAGTTTTGGAGAAGATGGTCTGAAGAGTATTTGACACATCTTCTGCAACGACATAAGTGGACAAAACAACTCCCAGAACCAAACGTAGGAGATGTTGTTCTAGTAAAGGAGGACGGTCTACCTCCTGCGCGATGGCTTTTAGGTAGAGTCACTCTAAAACATCCTGGTACTGACAAAATCACACGAGTCGTTACTCTCAAATGCAACGGTTCAGTAATCAAACGCCCGTTATCAAAGTTGTGTATTCTACCTGTGACAGACTGATTTTATTGTATAGCATTTACATTCCCACTGATTATTCTCACTTTACATGTATTAAGGACATAAACAGATGTCCTTGGTGGGCGATATGTTGCGTTAAAGTGTATCTTAAACAAAGTGATGTCAATAAAACAAACTAGATGGCGCTGTACGCTCTTAACACGCGGTGACGTTTTCGTCGCTCGATATCTGTAAGTCGAGAGCCACAGCATAATAAATAGATTCCTACCCAACACCTACGTGTTTAATTTTGAACAAGGAATTCTCACCCGCACACTAGTAGCACTTCTAGTACCTTCTGTGGCTTTGCAATGCAGAAGCCCTGTTTGTTCATTGGCAGCCCTGTTTGACAGCCCTGTTGGTTCATTGGTAGTGTGTCTGCTTAGAGAGCTAAAGGGCGTGTGTTCGATTCCCACTCAGGACTAACATTTGTGTCACTAACATCGATGTTTGTTCTGTCTGGGTGTACTGTATGTAGTATAAGTATGTATTTACAAAAAAAAAAAGTATTTAAGTATTCTATCAGTTATCTGTCTTCCATAGCACAAGCTCTGCTTAGTTTGGGGTCAGATGGCGCTGTGTGTAATGTCCTATGAAAAAAAAAAGCACATGCTGAAGCCACGGCCTACCTAGGCCTACTAAGATACGAAGGTCATGTCGTTGCAACTCATCATGGTTCATCATCAAAACTAGCACCCAGTTTTGGTGATGAATCTTTTAAAACTATCAAAACTCTTCATCGGGACACTGTCGCGGAAAACTCAATGGTACAGTAAAATAATGCCGCCAGTTTAAGCGGGTAAACTGTCCAGTGAGGATTGTGAAAACATAAATGAGCGGCATACGATTCGAAGAGAATTGATCACATCAGAAGCTACCCAATTTCAATACATTAAGGCGCCAATTTCGGAGTAATGTTTTGCTAGTTCAGTAATCGATTACCAAACTTATCTACACATAGCGGACCGAAATATAACAGTTACGCGTTGAATTTGTGATTTACAATTAATAATTAATTACATTAACACTGAGTCGCTATTTAAAGAAGAAAAAAAACAGTGTTATTATGTAATGTATTGTGCAATCTGGAATAGTTTAATTAAACGTCTTGTTATAAAATTTCAGAAAAAACGTACTTTTAGAGGTAACAAAATTAATTATTGAGAAATTTCATCGTAATCGTATTTCGAGAACTACGTAACGAAATGTTATCAAGGATAATACTTTTTTCCTTTTACCGATTTAAAATACACATTCAAAATTAAAATTGAAACAAAAAAAATCGTACATCCCGACTTATTCAACGCATGCTTGTTGGTTTGGTTATAAGATATGCATTTCCGAGACACCTGTATTTGGACTGCTCCTGAATCCATAAACAGATATAATTTTTGTAAACGATTTTCTTGCATAAAAACAAAATGAAACAGCTCTGGTGCAAACGTCAATGCATCATACAAAAATGTTGCTTTGGGCTCTTGACTTGCGAATTGTAATCCAATCATTAACTTGGTTGTAGATCTCCTTGGCAGGATGTCGTCTAGGTAGAAACCTCTGCAGTATTCTGCCACCAAGTGTGAAAACATTACTGTGTTCCGATTTTGAAGTGAACTGCCGCTAGCGAAATGACAGGGCTATTAAGGCTAACCATCAGTCTCAAAGTAAAGTGTTTTGCTACTCAAAGTTGTGTGTATTCCAGCAACGTTAATGAAGTTACGTTATGGCGTCTGGTTCATCTCATTACGGTTATATGAAACAAAAATTGCCTTCGTTCATACAAGCCGCAACGTCTGAATACGCCTTTACCACCAAGCGTAATTCTAAACTTCTGAATCCTAGGGGTAAGGTTCTTATAGGCTATTGTATAAATGCAAACAATTTAAACAACCTAATTATTTCTTGTCTTAAAACGATTGCCACAGCTGGCGTATGTTACTTCGCCGAGAATCTCGTCACCGCGTGTTAAGATTCATGCTATGTTTCATTGAGCGACATCTAACATAAACTTATGAACTAGGTGGAGCTCCACTATGGTTCAACAACGTCTATGGTACGGATTAAGTGCTCAAGATCCGATGCGAGGTTTTTGGCGGGAACGCGGGAAGAGTCGTGTCGCTCCGTTGTATTTTTTTCCAAAACTAGTGTTTTGTCGAGTGTTTATGCATAAAAATGGTGGTGTTTTATTCATAAAGTGCCGAATTACAAGCGCGAGTGTGGGAAAATGATACAATGTGGTGAAACATGAGTTTTCGTGTTGCTTCCAAAACTCCATCGAAGCTTTGTAGTAAAGTTGCCACTACTTTACTAAAGCATGACTGGAATTAACTGACACGAACTGGACTTGACAAAGACGACTTTGACTAAAACTAGCTACGATGGCACTTATTTAACTTTTGAAACTTGAAAATATATAATTACTTGACACTGGCAAATGCTAAAACGCGACGCCAAAACCAAAGAAAGAAGATCCGATGCAATTACTGCGTACTAGGCCGGGTCGACTAGCATTCAATTATATACTGATAGAAAAGCTTCAATGTAAACAGCATTCTGTAGAAACCTTCAATCAATAAAGTATTAAAAATAAATAGTAAAAACACGAAGCGAACGTTAGAAGCAGAAATTGTACTTGGCAAAGTAACTCCTCATTCAACCGCATATTTTAAGTATTTTTAAAACTGTTTAAAACAAAATTGTATAGAAAACTAGCGACCCGCCTCCGCTTTATTCGTATTTAAAACCGTCCGCAAGAAATTCTCTAAATGATAGTTAAAACCGTATCGAACACCGTTGCGTAGTTTAAGAACTAAACGAATATACAAGCGAAATGAGTCTTGATTTTATAAAATTTGTAAATTGTTAAAATTCACTTGGTGGTAGATATTCTTAGCAGGAGGTCATCTACTAGGTAGGTACCAGCGCATAAGAAAAACAAAAAATCTAATGAAGCTTTTGTATCAATAGAGAAATTTATATGTTTTGAATTCAAGTTGCCAAAATAAATTGCATCGGTGCAAATAAAAAAAATTAAAAGTAATTCATAAATATAGCCTTTCTTTGATAATATAATATATTCGATGCATCCGTTTTTCTTTGTTACGCTATAAATAAGCGAATGGAAGCAGATAGTGGCGTAGTGGAAGCAGGAAGGAAGCACGACAGGCGTGACACGGCCTATTGTACACGCCCTACTTCAACCAGTGGAAGACACCTTCGTGAGAAAGACACAGGTATTTAATATAAAGCATTCTTACATTGTAGGTAAAACAGATAAAGCCGCGTTGCTAATGTATGAAGTAAATTGACGTTTCGTATGTTCTTTTTTTGTTATCGGCGTCGCACTTTGTGCAATTGCCAATGTCAAGTATTTTATCATAAATCAAGTGAAGTCCAAGTCATATAAAGTCAAGGTCAAGTCAGGCCATGTCATGGTAAAATTGTGGTGCTATTACAACCAGCTTCGATGGAGTTTTAAAAACATCATGTGCAACATTTCATAACTTTCCAATACACACATGTAATTGGGCAATTTATGAATAAAACGCCAATATTATGTTTAGTGTATTTTATAATAAAATTGAAATTATATCGTCAGCGGGGAACTGAGCCACCCTTTCCCTGAGGGTCTCGGAGCTGCGAGCTCAGTAAGCCGGGCCTAGTGCCCGAGTAGAGGAAAACCTCATAAATCGATTATATCTAAAAATTTACACACGTCAAACAATTTTCATGCGTCAGGAAATTTGCAAAAAGCATGTTTAGTGTTTTCTTTTTTCAATGGATAAAAGTACGTAATTGAATTATGAAAAATAACACATGATTTTTAGAGTCTCCAACAAAGTTATTAAAAAAAAAATGTAACTGCTACGTAAAAGTCTTTGACAATGTTGTCAATCTTACAAAAGCCATAGGGTCGGAAGGAAACTTGATACACCAGTAGACTGTATCACCACCGAAAGGCACAATGTCACAATAACTGGGGTATAAAGGACACCCATCACTATCGCGGGTACAAAAGACCACAGTGCAGGGTCACAATAGGCGTCTCTTGTCGCGTGTTGAGGGAGACGTCGGATGTACTAACAAACACGTCTAGTAAAATAGAACTACATACCTAGAATAATATTGAAGCAATAGATATGACATTTGGGTACCAACTGTCGTTGACATTTTTAACATTTGTTACTTTTTAACCCTTCGTGCGCGAGTCCGACTCGCACTTGGCCGGTTTTCATAATTCACAATCCATTTATTTGCGCTATGGGTAAGTACAGATGTAAACAAATAATGAGTCGAGAAACAAAACAGACTACCTTTCGGCATGCAAATTAATTTAAATTAGACATTAATACAATAAAATAAAATATCAGGAGGTACAAGATTAAAATCTAATGTCAAACAAAAAAATTAAAAATAATATCAAAAAGTAAAAAAATAAAAACAATGTCGCATTCAAAAATAATAATACCTAGTTATAATAAATAATCTCAAGACTAAGAATTTTCAGTCAGATACTCCTTAATTGTGTTGTATGCTTTTTCCAGCAAGAAGCATTTTAATTTGTTTTTAAACATAACTTTTTTGCAATGTATCTCAGCGTACTAGTGTGCTGAAGGGTAACGTGGTAGAAGTGTGTTAGACTAAATACCGCATATCGGTCAACGTAGCTTAGGACGCTGCAAGACTCGGTGAAGTGACGATATATGTAAGACAGTGAGGTAGTGACTGCAAGCAAAAAATCGTAGATATAGCTAGCTTTATTAGCTGACTTGGGAGCTAGCTCCATTTCAGTTACATTCCACAGTGCTTGGCGACAGATTTTCAACTTGAGGGGAATTTAAGACACGTCAAAGAACCATTATGGTGTCATGTACAAGCACACCAAAACATCGATCAACTAATTGAAAATGTTATACATATATTTACAAGAAGCAAGTCATTCAATCGATCCGAATCGGCTACTGCATTCGATTACAATCTATCGAGTCGCAATATATCGATATTAACATCGGACTATTTATTATTATCGCCCTCGGAGAACAGTGACGTGAACTAAATACCAAAAGGGTGGCTACGAATAGTGGCCCGTTATAACGAAACCAACCTTATTTTTAGATTCAGAAAGTTGATTTTGTTTTGACATAATCGGATCGTAAAAGTGGTGTGTATGAAATATCTATGGGATTCTATTTAAAAATCAATCATAAGGCTGACTTTTATCTCGTGGGTATAACTTATTGCCTGAAGAGATTTACAATCGAGCCTTTCTTCAGAATTTTTTATTTTTTCTATACGAACTCTTCTTTTTAATTTGCTTTGAAATAACTGACCATTCGCGTGTCAGACGAAAACAAAAAGAACTTTATAGACTATGAAAACTGACGTGATTTTAACAAAACCAATTCTTTTACATTTTCTCTAGAGTGGTTTTTTTGACTATAGAGTATATTAGCAAATATAAATAAAAAAAAATTAAATGGTATATATCGTTTTTTCTTGTTTCAGTCTTCACGATGATGTGTACACTTGTTAAGGGTGTATATGTCAGAACTTTGATATTAGAACGAACTGAACATGAACTTTGATATAGACTATGAACGTCACTATTTGTGTAAAAAGATTGTGTTAAACATAAAGGAATCGATAAGTCGCAAATGAATCGGTTTCTTTTAGGCAAGCGTACTCTAACGTAGACCTCATCTTCGCTTAACATCAGGCGGGATGGCGGTCAAACGCAAGCCTATATGTAATAAAAAAAAATCGGCACATATGATTCATACACCACAATTTCAAAACGTAAACACTCGAAAAACACAAGTTTTTGAAACAATTACATTGGGACGACTCTTTCTGCGTTCCCGCTAAAACTCCTTACGCTGGCAACTTTTTTTTTTAATATTCTTGGCCATGGATACTTGTCTTTCAGCCGCATACGCTGGCAACGTTACCTTAGTGATGTCAGTTAATAAAACTTGTGAAATTTTTGGTAGTTTTTTTAATTATAATTACTTAAATGAGACTGTGACCACATTTTTCTCCGATAAAAGCGACCCTTAACATCGCTTAACATCCGGCGGGATGGCGGTCAAACGCAAGCTTATCTATTAAATAAAATAAAAAAAAGTACCTAATACTTAAATAAATGAGTATGCTACGTAAATAATCCCGTTTAAATAAAACCAAAAGTAATTTCACTGTTCGGCTAAACCATTATCAATTTTCATTATCTTAAGTTCACATATTTATCACTATAACTGAAGCTGTGATGATGACGGAATGTTTAAATTAATTTTCATCGGATGGTGAATCACATAAGTGTGAATAATTAAATAAAACTTTTAGAAACTTGTATGGAACGAAAGTCTAGAAAAGAAAATGATGTATGAAGTACAAATATCAATATTAATCGGTATATTAATCGGTATATAATCGGTATATTAATCGGTATATAATCGGTATATTGACAAAAGTCAATACACCGATTTATTTATTAATAGAATTTACTAATAGACTCGTAACATTGGTGTTATAAATAAAATATTTGTATTTGAATAATGTAATGTCAATAAAATAAATGTAATTTAATTTAAAAATGTCAAGTAAACAATTTAATTTACAATCATTTATCCTCAACGTGATTTTTCAAGGTATATATTTAGTTTATTTCCGCTTAACAGTCGTTTCGGTTACAACAGTGATGTGGATTTAAATTTAACTATTTCGACGACAATTTTTTTTATGGTTGACTGGCTAGGTGTTTGACCACAGCTCACCCGATGTTAAGTGAAGGTGTGGTCGAAGAATGTAAAGCACACCTAGCCTGGAATGGAACTGGCTCTCAAGCGAGGCTACCGGACCACAGCGTCAGATGCTTGGCGACAAATTTTCAGCAAAATTTCGATATTTTTTTTCGACAATTTTTTTTCCAATATTTTTTTTTCTGGGTAGCTAGCCAGCCGAGTACTAGAAAGTACTCTATCACCATGTTATGGTTTCCTCACGATGTTTTCCTTCACCGGCAGCTCAAACTCATTGTTGGGGTTTGAACCCATGCCCTTTGGCATGCGAACCGACCGCGCTAACCACTGAGCTATCATCGCTACAATAAATTAAAAAACTTAAATAATAAATAACTTAACCCAAACATTACTTAATATCTATAATTGGACATAAACTTAAAACAAAAAACTAATTTAAAAAAAATGCATGTCTTTATATCCTCTTCTCGCTGCAGTAATAACTTGCAGACTCAAAATCAACTTCCGCAAAGTCACGCCTGAATCAACAAACTATCCACAACATATATCTTAACTGTATAATATCTCTCACATCTTCGATTGCCTAACTATGCCTTACATATATTTTCTTGCGATAGACATTTACATGAGATCTGGATTGAGAATGGGATTATAACCTAAGTTGAGGCAGATATATGAATAAACCCGCAATAAGAAAGGATAGCAGTTATGTCTGCAAGGCTTTGTGCCAACTTTTGTTCTATCTCGCGTGTTGAATTTGCCACGCTCGCTGCCGTCTCGATGTCACAGAATGTAGACTACAGGTGCTCCGAGAAAAACTTTAATTATATTTATGGATTCATATTTCAATGACAACATATCTGTGCATTTAATTTATTGTAAAAATGTTACAAATATAGCTTTTGAGATAAAATCATAACTTTATTATTGCACAGTCGAGTAAAATGCCACAAGGAGGACAAACGACCTAATGAAGACCGCAGGAACGCGCTGGATGCGAGCCGCTTGCAACTGATCTTTATGGAAATTATTGGGGGAGGCCTAAGTCCAGCAGTGGACGTCCTACGGCTGAGATGCTGATGATGATGATGGCAGTGAATATCGTGAGGAAACCATAGCATGGTGGGAGAATACTTGCTAGTACTCGGCTGGCTAGCTACCACCCTACAGCTTCACTTGCGAGCCAGTTCCATTTCAGGCTAGGTGTATTTACCATCTTAGACCACACGTAAACATCAGATGAGCTGTGGTCAGCTTGTCCACCACAAAAAGATAAGAGTGAAATGTACTAACGAGATATCAAAAGCAAAGCTATACAGTACCCACCATTAACATGAAACTTACGATATGTAAACGTTATGTTGAGACAGTGAGAAAGGCCCATGTCAATCAAGGGCAGTGAAAGCCATGCGGGTAGTTAGAGAAGTCGGCTACCCGTGTAACTGTCGCATTGGGTGAAAACATTACCGTCTCTAGTATATATTAGCCTACAAAATCTGTGTACCTAGAAGATAACTTCAAAACAAAGACGCGTGTGTAAAACGGCTAACCAAAAACCTGCTTACCATCATCAATACAAACACGTCGTGACTCTGTGGAGTTTTTGGGAACCTCAATCCTTAAGAGGGTCTGAGTCTCACTGAGACTACAAACTTGCACATACTTACACACACTCACATGTATAATTTTAAGTTATATGTATAATTTCTCTTTTTCCTTTTTTTCCACGTACATTTAAAACCTTGCCGCACCTTTATTCAAACCTAGAAAAGTTTTTAAAAATTCTGGTGGCCCCTGCGACACAAGTTCTTTTTTTTTTTTTTCTTTGGTTTTGGCGTCGCGTTTTAGCATTTGCCAGTGTCAAGTAATTATATATTTTCAAGTTTCAAAAGTTAAATAAGTGCCATCGTAGCTAGTTTTAGTCAAAGTCGTCTTTGTCAAGTCCAGTTCGTGTCAGTTAATTCCAGTCATGCTTTAGTAAAGTAGTGGCAACTTTACTACAAAGCTTCGATGGAGTTTTGGAAGCAACACGAAAACTCATGTTTCACCACATTATATCATTTTCCCACACTCGCGCTTGTAATTCGGCACTTTATGAATAAAACACCACCATTTTTATGCATAAACACTCGACAAAACACTAGTTTTGGAAAAAAATACAACGGAGCGACACGACTCTTCCCGCGTTCCCGCCAAAACTCCCACAAGTTCTTACTTAGTGCAGGGTACACAAGTAATGCTTTTTTTTAATGTTTTTTTTTTTTTTTTTCTTTAGTTTTGGCGTCTCATTTTGAGCATTTGCCAGTGTCAAGTGTTTTATATTTTTAAGTTTCATAAGTTAAATAAGTTGCCTCGTAATAATATTCAGTCTTATAGTCAAAGTCCAGTCCGTGTCAGTCAAGTACAGTCATGATTTAGTAAAGTAGTGGAGACTTTACTCTAAAGCTTCGATGGAGTTTTGGTAGCAACACGAAAAATCATGTTTCACCACATTATATAATTTTCCCACATTCGCGTTTATGATATGGCACTTTATGAATAAAACACCACCATTTTTATGCATAACATTACAAAATTGTTTATAGGAAATGAATTTTTCACCAGCCAACACTAAGGCCACAGAGTAAACAACAATCACATGTAAACAGAGGCTCTACGTCGCAGCGAGACTCCGAAACAGGTATTTATGCAAATAGTCCGGTCCGGTAATACAGGTTCGGCCGGAAACGGACGCGTGACGCGCCCGTGTGAGGGAGACGGCAACACCATTATCAGCTGATTACATTTGGAAACTCATTTAATTTACATTTTCAGCTCGTAATCCATACTATAATTTTAACCTAGCAATTTTTAACAACGTTACCCACAAAGTGTATAAATCTGCATGCAAATAAAATTAAAAAGATTCAATTTTGCACACTTAAAAAATTAAATGTGTTAAAGTAATGAGACGAACGAGTCGCTCTCTAAGAGATAACGCTTGTCCATGACCATTGCAGCGATACACAGAACTTTGTGTAGCAAAACAAACTCGCGGTAACTTTCGATGGTTACTCTCGACGCAAACGACAATCAAAATCAATTCGTCTCTCAATAGACGCAATCGATTACATTTAAGACCTTTTTAAACTGTTGTCATGTAAATAAAACCTTTGACTTTGACTTTGACAGCCCCGTAATGTCGCTACAGTCGCTGTTTGTCACAGTACAGTTATAATGAGTTTCCAAAATATTTTCGTAATTTCATTATAACTAATTCTACTGTCTAAGTAAACACTCAGAATATAATAATAATAAATAAATATCACAGGACATTACACACAGCGCCATCTGACCCCAAACTAAGCAGAGCTTGTGCTATGGAAGACAGATAACTGATAGAATACTTAAATACTTTTTTTTTTTGTAAATACATACTTATAATACATACAGTACACCCAGACACAGATCAAACATCGATGTTAGTCACACAAATGTTGGTCCTGAGTGGGAATCGAACCCACGCCCTTCAGCTCTCGAAGCAGACATACTACCAATGAACCAACAGGGCTGAGGGATAACATTTAAATACTGACCAGACGGTGCCACGTTAGTTCCATGGTCCTTAGGTCGAGCCTTTGTCTGGGACGCTACTTACGTGGATACTCTGGCACCGTCACATGTCGGTATTTCCGCTCGCAGTGTAGGAACCGCAGCGGAACAAGCCTAGCTCAACAAACAAAGAAAGTATTCTATGCTGAGTATGCATTATGATTTTGTTGGGCTGGCTGTGGAAATGATGGGTCCGTGGTCGTCCGATACAAAAAATTGATAAAAGACATTTCGAAGCGGCAGGTCCTCGTTTCGGGGAATCTCAGAGCTGGCGCCTACCTACGTCAAAAGCTAAGCTTAGCAATACAACGGGGCAATGCCGCCAGCGTCCTGGGAACCCTACCGCGCGGCAGCGATCTCGACGGCGGCGTGTTCAGTGCCGTCAGTTGTTCTACAGTAGTAGTTCATTTGTTAAAAATTAATAAAAAGAGACCCATGTTTGAATACTTTAAAATGTATTAAAAATTAATTTCCCACTCTTTTGCAAGATATGAAAACGAAGTAGTTGTGAATAACATGGCAATAGCGTGACTCATAGAATAAATAATTGTCATTTACGTTTATCTGCTATATTTGATCGAGTTTCTTTATTAAGTATGGGTAAACACGGGTAACTTTTTGAGAACTGTCGACGCGTCACAATTTTTATGGTATTGGCAAAGGACGAGAACGGCAATTCAATTAGCGGACACATAATTGGATGGAATCACGTGCGAAGCCAGACATTTGCAATCTGATACTAAGCCAGAGTTTTGCGTTTTACAGCTGAACTACATTGTTATTGTTTGTTATTATTTTTCTTAGCTTACGTAAGTTTATCGAAAATATGGCACGTGTATTGTGTCGTTTTTAAATTTGTACAAATGTCAAATTATCTCTTTTCTGTCTGACCTTTGTTTTTGGCATCGCACTTTTGTGTATTCAGCCGTATGTGTGCGTGCCGGAGAATTGACAGCCCTGTTGGTTCATTGGTAGTCTGCTTCGAAAGCTGTAGGGCGTGGGTTCGATTCCCACTCAAGACTAACATTTGTGTGACTAACATCGATGTTTGTTCTGTGTCTGGGTGTACTGTATGTATTTACAAAAAAAAGTAAGGTTTCTATCAGTTATCTGACTTTTATAGTACAAGCTTTGCTTAGTTTGGGGTCAGATGGCGCTGAGTATAATGTCCTACGATATTTATTTTATTTATTTATTCTATTTCAAGTGAATCTATATTTTCTAAGACATTTAATGAGTCATGAAAAAATATAAAATTGACATTTAAATTGATAATTTTCATTGACATATTTAATTTATTTACAATTATTTTATTATTATTAGGAATTATTCCTCATGTAATTTTAAGAATGTGTGCACGGTACGTACAATAAGTATGACATGTAAATTATATTTACCAATAAATATGAACATGAATATGAATATTGTGTGAACAATGAAGAGTTAATCAATTAATCAATCAACACGACAGACACTACACTTGTGTCACTTTCCCACACTTCCGCTCGTAATTCGGCAATATATAAATAAAAACACTTTTATTCCCATACAAAAGCATTAAAAGAAACACAAGTTTTGAACTATAATACAATGGGTGGTTTTTCAACTTTCCCGCTAAAATTCTTGCCTACCCTTCTGTCACTTGGCGAATGTCATGTCATAATATCGCTGAATCACAGTGTTGACAAAATCTATGATTGACAAGCTAGGTGTTTGACCACAGCACATCTGATGTTAGTGAAGTGACGGTGTGGTCGAAAATTTTCGATCGTACCATCTATGGTAAACTCACCTAGCCTGGCTCTCAAGTGAGGCTGCCAAATACACCGTTAGCTGTTTGGTGGCAAATCAATAACTTGGTAGCCAGCCAGCTGAGTACCATAACCATACCATATTTTTTTGGTAATAATGCTATGGTTTCTTGTCATTTTTTTCCTTTACACGCAGCTCAAGAAATTTAAAACCACGCCCTTCGGCGTGAACCGACCGCGCTAACCACTGAGCTATCATCGCTACAAACCTTTCTTCCACGTCTGGTGCAAAATAGTCGCAAAACAACACTTTTTTAAACATTCACTGAACTTCACTAAAAATATCGACACAAAACAAAAAAAAAATAATCTAAAGGATCAATTTAAAAAAAACTAATTTTTCCAATCTAAAATTTGAAAAGACAAAAGAATCGAACATAAAATTTCAATTATCATACACGTTAAATAACATTAAAACACTTCCGAGAGACCGGTCTCGTTACATCTTCGACAAAGTTCCTAACTTTATTCTACTTTCGAAACAATGGTACCATATTTCCGACACGCGTGGTACGCCCCAGGTACGTGCGCTGACTAATTGGTGTAGATAACAGACAGACTGATAAAACCGACAGTGACGCGTCTGGTAATGCGATTAGTGGTTTACAATGCGAATGGCTTGTATTGATACTGTCGCAATCTGTTCAGGGGAGGTGTACGTAAACAAATGAATACGAGCCTTGGAGTGAAGTGTACTTACTGGTAGGACTAAATGGGTTACCTAAAAACTCCTTCGTAAAGCCTTGGATTTACAATGATTTGTAAACCTAGATTAGACACGAAGTGACTAGTCTATCGGTGTTTACCGACTTCAAAAAAGGAGGTTTTCAATTCGTCAGATTTTTTTTTAATGTATGTCATGTAAGATGAGCTTGATGCCCACAACATGGAGTGGACCTCAATAGCACCAGAGAGGCGTGGAAGGGAGGGAGAGAGGTCTTTGCCCAACAGTAGGACAAAGTGGGCTAAAATAATAATGTCCCCCGCGTAAGCCCGCCTGGACCGATTCGAGATAATTTTTTTTATTAAACTTCACAGGTGGTCCTATTGACACCAAGTCAGGATCTGATGATGGGATCCCAGAAATAAATATCGTAGGACATTACACACAGCGCCATCTGACCCCAAACTAAGCAAAGCTTGTACTATGGAAGTCAGATAACTGATAGAATACTATTCTATCAGTCGTCATCATCAGTTACAAATACTTTTAATTAAAAATAATAAATACTTTTCTTTTTTTGTACATACATACTTAAAATATTACTTTCAGACTTTCGATAGTCGATCGATTTCGATTTCGATGGTTAGTCTCAACAGCCCTGTAATTTCTCTAGCTGAAATACCCTTCAAACTGGAAAACAGTAATCTTAACTATACGACCACCAGCTAAGGATATCTCCTACCACCAAGTAAAAGTCAGTATTACCTAACATCAGGTGAACTGTGATGAAAACACCCGGCCTGTCAACCATTAAAAAAAACACTGCATTAGCGGTATAAACGTGTACTGAAATATACGGACAATGAAACCTCTCAGACACTAATAAAGTGGCAGACAAACGAGTTATCACATAGAACAATACCCGTCTAGTCGCGTCGCGTCGGGTGTCTGCGGCGAAAGTGTAATGCAGCTTGTTTTAGAATTCACTGGGCATTGTCAGGTGGGGGAGTGCATGTCGAAATTATTTATTAATTTTATTAACACCAACATTGTGTACATTATCGGATGACTCAAAATTGAGAAGGAAACAAGTATAGATATATGATAGTTTCGACCAAGCGCTCGAAGAGTCAACACGTGCCGAGGATCCCTCGTGTAGAAGCGACACACGTGTCGGCAAATGGTTACTGCAGAGAGAGGAGGCTTTTAAGACTTGTGGTTATTTTAATTAGATTTTTGTCAAATTATCTTTTTAAGTTTATGTCAAATTAGTTCTAGATATTAAGTAAGATTAGGTTTTTAATTAATAAGTTGTTGTCAAATTAGTTAAATTTAAGTCCTCATCACTGTTGTAACTAGAACGACTGTTAAGCGGAAATAAACTAGGTAAATATATACCTTGAAAATATTCGAAATGAACTTCCGCAAAGTAACGCCTGAATCTATCAATATGGATATATGTCACAACAATTACAGATGAAGACAGCATGCAATAATAACTATGATCAATTCATCTACACTAATTATTATAAAAGATTTGTTTGTATTGAATAGGCTCCGAAACTACTGGACCGATTTCAAAAATTCTTTCATCATTAGAATGCTACATTATCACCGAGTGACATAGGCTATATTTATTATATTGTTAATCGAGTTTTGTTTTCCCGTGCGAAGCCGGGACGGCCCGCTAGTAATGAATAAAATTAAATGAAAAAGAAACAATCAAAAATAATAATCAGTACCAAAAGGCAGTGATTGTTGACACCGCGCGTATTGTTAGGAGGTTCCTCACTCTGACAATGTAGGTGTTTGACCACACCTCACTTGGTGTTAATTGACGGTATGGTGACAGGCGGTAAAGCACACTGATTTTGTTCAACTCAACTGCAGAGCAGTGTATACACCTTGTTTAGTACCTTTGACACAATACGAAATTAATTAAGTAAATTTATTTCGACATTAAAAAATCTCAAGAATTTCAAAGTCATCTACAGAACAATCACTTAGATCGATCGGCCGTTCTGCTCAAACCTTTTTGTTTCTTTTTCTTCTAGGCATATACATACATACATAATTACACACCTACATGTTATGTATAATTTGTTGTCTTCTAGAAATAATTGTTTGTAAGAAAAAACACCTATTTAAAGACACTTGGGGTTTTAAGACGAATATAACGATACTTTAACTTTCAAAGTCCATTCAGCCGTTTGAAAGATACGAGGTATTAAATAAATCGCCTTCCTTGGCAGTCAGGTAAAAAAGGCGGTACGTCGCTTATTTGCCACTTTTTCATAATTAAAATATATACCTTCTATATGTATAATTTGAACAAAATTCTAAACAAAAATTATGTTCTATGTCAAAATCGCCCTCAAACAAAGCTACGCTCAAACAAAGCACGGCGTACATAAGTATCAAATGAGCATTGTATGGTATTCCGCGATTATGCTGTGTCTGACTCTTCGAGTTAGAATCAATATGGCCTCTCTTTGGATTCACTCTCGAAAAAGAAGTCTCCTCTTTTCACCCACTTCTCAGCACCGTTCCGCACTTTTTGCCGTAAGTCATCAACCGAGGTACAGACGACAACATTCATCACATAAAAAGTAAAATCAGTTATTACTCAGATGGGAGTTGAACTATAAATTTACGTAATATAACATTTTACAGGGTCATAAGCGTGGGGTAATTTATGCTCATCGATCGACTAGACTGGCATAAGCTGTCGATATGTCACGTGGACAGCTGTCAATCTCGTACATTTTTTCTTTTCTATTAGCGTTATCGCTAATCGAATGTTACTTTATCTAGCGCCCTCTGATGTCAAGTGTCGGGGCGGACGAAGATCGTGAACAAACCTAACTTGAAATGGAAACTATGCAACTTAATCAAAGACAAGTGATGAATACAGTAGAACAACTGTTTATTTATAGATAACTAGCGGCTTGTCCCGGCTTCGCACGGCTGGACTTTTATATTTAATTAAATTCTTGTAATAAATATACCCAATGTTACTCAGAGAGAATGTAGCATTTTAAAGGTGAAAGAATTTTTGAATTCTGTCTTGTAGTATTTTAGTTTATTCGTTACAGACATACAAAAATACAAATCTTTCCTCTCTAATAGTAGTGTAGATTAATTGATTCAGGCGTTACTTTTGCGTCACGTTCATTTTGAGTGTTCAAGGTATGTTCTATATAGGTAGTTTAATTCCGCTTTGTTAAGCTAGTTGACAAGTTAGTTAAACTTAAATCCTCATCACTGTTGTAACTGAAACGACTGTTAAGCGGAAATAAAACTAAATATATACCTTGAATATTTAAGACTGATTTATGCTAATTACTCGGTGGTAGATTGCCTTAGCAGGAGGTCGTCTAGGTAGGTACCACCGCAGTACCAGATATTCTACCGCCAAGCAGTAGTGTGCAAACATTACTGTGTTCCGGTTTGAAGGGTACTGCAGCTAGCGAAATTACTGGGCTGTTGAGACTAACCATCTAGTCTCAAAGTAATGAGTGCCAAAGCAGCGATGCCCTAGAAGTTGTTTTGTTACTCAATGTTTTGTGTATCGCTGCAATGGTCATGGACTGGCGTTATCTCTTAACATCAGGAGAGCGCCTCGATCGTCTTATTACTTTTACATAAAATAAAAAAAATTATACTTATCCCTATGGTAGAATAAATGATTTATCATCCGTATTAAAACAAGACTTGGCAAAATTAATTCACGACTCGCTGTCGCTATATATGTGCGGCTGAGTGTACCATTTTGCTGAATGTCGATCACTTCCCACGCAGTGGGCGCGGCGGTAATCGGTCTCGATTGAACACTGAACTGTACAATACAATGTACATATTATTATTTATACTACAATAGAGCTGTATTGTATAGAAATGGAACCAAACGTCACGTCTATTTATACTGACAATGGACGGCGTTGGAAGCGACGGCTCCAAAGTCGTGTTTTTTTTTTCTTCTTTGATTTTGGCGTCGCAGTTTGAGCATTTGCCAGTGTCAAGTGTTTTATATTTTTAAGTTTCATAAGTTAAATAAATCGCCTCGTAGCTATAGTTATAGTGAGTCTAGTCTTGGTCAAGTCCAGTCCGGAAATTGCTTATTTTGCTTTCCAGTGATGTTTACAGTCACTAGAATAGTTCCGATGATCATCAAACGAAAAGGTAGGCACCGGAACTCCGTAACAAAACAATCTAATTTAGGATGAGTGAAATGTAGTCTGTTTTATTTTGTAATTATTAGAGATTTGATAACTCGCAATCTTTTATTAAGCAAGCAGCACAAGCTTGTGATGATTTGAACTCACGTCCTGCGGCGTGTTATCCGAACGTTCTAACCACCGAGCTGTTATGTGCCGAGGAGAATTGAAGGGAAGCACTTGGTGGCAGATTTCCTTAGCAGGAAGTCGTCTAGGTAAGTACCACTGCAGTACCAGATATTCTGTCGCCTAGAAGTAGTGTGTAAACATTACTATGTGCAGGTCTGAAGGGTACTGCCGCTAGAGAAATTACAGAGCTGTTGATACTAACCATCGAAAGTCTCAAAGTAGTGAGTACCAAAGCAGCGATGCCACGGACTTTGTATCGCTACTCAAAGTTCTGTGTATTGCTGCAATGGTCATGGATATGCGTTATCTCTTTCCATAAGAGCATCGATCACGAACGACTTGCGAAAAAGTATTCGTATCGACATCGACAAAAATTTGTATGAGATTTGTACAGCTTTGTATGCTATCGAGGACTCGATACCTTTACGACACGAATTCGACAAATTTTCGTGATCGAGGCTCAGGAGAGCACATCATTCATCTCATTACTTTTACATGACAGCCCCGTTGGCTCATTGGTAGTATATCTGCCTTGAGAGCTGTAGGGCGTGGGTTCGATTCCCACTCAAGGCAAACATTTTGTGAATAAACAAATGTTTCTTCTGTGTATGGCTGTTCTGTATGTATTATAAATAAATAAATAAATATCATAGGACATTACACACAGCGCCATCTGACCCCAAACTAAGCAGAGCTTGTGCTATGGAAGACAGATAACTGATAGAATACTTAAATACTTTTTTTTTTTGTAAATACATACTTATAATACATACAGTACACCCAGACACAGAACAAACATCGATGTTAGTCACACAAATGTTAGTCCTGAGTGGGAATCGAACCCACGCCCTTCAGCTCTCGAAGCAGACACACTACCAATGAACCAACAGGGCTGTTATAAGTATGTATTTACAAAAAAAAAGTGTTCAAGTATTCTATCAGCTATCTGTCTTCCATAGCACAAGCTTGCATAGTTTGGGGTCAGATGGTGCTGTGTGTAATAGTCCTACGATATTTATTAAAAAAAAGGATTCCACCTTCCTATGATTTTTTATTTCGTCACAATTGAACGGAAATTGGCCAAACCGCTGTCGACGACGCGTGACCACCGCGTGTGCTGTTTACTATTTACCGCGGGACACGTTCTGTTTACATCAATGTTTACATCGAATCAGCGTAAATAGTGACTTTGGACTCGGCTGCCTCAGCTGTTTGTGGGTTCAGCTATACGCAGTGGAATTTTTTCTTGCAAAAAAGTGTTAACAGAAGTAAATAAATTAGGTAGGCGAAATATTAAACTTCAATTGTAGGTATTTTAGAGTACACCTGTTTTGGGAGATGGTGTTCATTTACAAGAAACAAAAGAGCTTAGAATTTACTTATCACACAATAGTGTAAAATGAAATCGCATTTCGCGTGTCAGTTTTTTTTAATCTCCCGGAAGTCGGTTATACAGTATGACTGGTGAGATATCTACGATACTCGAGGACGTGGATATTTGGCGATCATATACGAAGAAAAAAAATAACATTAACAATAAATATTAACTAACTACGAGGAAAACTTAATCGAAAGTTATGTAATTAATTAGTAACACCGCGCGGACGTATGAGGTGGACGTTGTGAGGACGCTCCCGTTGACGACGGGGGACAATCACGCACTTGTCGCGTGATCAAAACATCGTTATCGGGAGTGTTGTTTACGCTTTATTTATTTATAGGGAAATTGTATTGCAAAATTATAACGAGAATCGAGTACCAAGTACTCTTCTTCAGTATCGTAGGTGTCTCACCAGTCATGCTGTATATATGGCCAGGGCGAATCACTAGTACAAGATAAATAAATTAGAATCGGTTTTTATAAACTTTCTTTTACATGCAAATCACACAAATATTACAAATGCAAAAATGTGTCTGTATGTTTTTCACTTCTTCAGAACTACTTTACGAATTTAGATGAAATTTATTTACAAGGCACGATTATGCAACTTATAAATAAATTTCTTAAAGATCTTTGACTTTTTGCTTCTATTACATAGCCCTAAGCATCCAACGTATATCGTCACTCCATGGAGTCTCAGGGCGTCCTACGCTGCGTTTGGCAATTCGTGATCTCCACTGTAGAATACGTCTACCCCAGCAGTTATCGATACTGCGACAGATATGTCCAGCTCACTGCGACAGCTCACATTGGACAATAAAAAATCTTGTTCGCATCGCAACTTGTTCTAAAATAAAAACATGAATGTAATAACTGCAAATTCCAAATCTCCGAATGTAGCGTCTTATGGAATGTGCATGTGCATTCGAATAAGTGAACGATCAGCGAAATCGAACTCTTAGATTCATGACAGCTACGTGTTTCATTTCAACATGGACCAATTGGACCGGAATAGACTGACCTTTGGAATGTAGGCGAAACAACTTGGCAACTTAGTTAATTATTTACAGACGAGCTGCGCCCCGCGGTGTTACCTGCAGTTCCCACGTGAACATTACATTTTTTTGGTATAAAAAGCCTATGTCATGTCTTGCCTATGTTAATCCAGAGCGTCGGCTACCTCCATACCAAATTTTATTAAAATTGGTCCAGCCGTTTTAACATGAAGAAGTAACAAACATACAACCACTTACACGCTCACAAACTTTCGCCTTTATAATATTAGTGTAATAAAAAGTGTAAAATTTTGGCGCGGATTTATACGTAATAGTCATACGCAATTTCGTTTACTTAGATGACATATTTTTTTCTAGTTAATTTTGGTTGGCATAGCTTTCATTTCGTCAGATCTATGAAAGGATCTAATATACTTTCAAATAAAAATCGGACTTTCCAAATCGGTTTATAAATGACGGAGTTTTTAAAAACATTAAAAAAATGCAGCCGAATTGAGAATCTTCTCCTTTTTTGAAGTCTGTTAAAAATACAATGGTATACATTTTGCAAGTTAATTACCTACTCTTGAAATTTAATATCAAACCGCTAAAATTAAATGGTAATTTTGAGCCACTTCAAACTAACTAATATCGTAGGACTATACACACAGCGCCATCTGACCCCAAACTAAGCAGAGCTTGTGTGATGGAAGTCAGGTAACTGATAGAATCCATAAATACTTTTTTTTTGTAAATACATACTTGTAATACATACAGAACACCCAGACACAGAACAAACATTTGTTTATTCATAAAGTGTTTGCCCTGAGTGGAAATCGAACCCACGCGCTACAGCTCTCAAGGGAGATATACTACCAATGAGCCAACGGGGCTGTCAATAAAATTAGTGGTTAACCTCACCAGGGAGGAGGGTTAAAAAGTTGCTAAAAAACATCACCTGATTAATGGACAATCCCTAAATGCACTATAAAAAATACTAGTAATAAAGATCAAATTTGTCTATGAAAAAAAGTAAAAACAAGCCTATTATAATAACTGTTATCTATCGATCACTTCACCTCGCAGCCCTCAAAACCTGAGAGCAGCGACAAAATTATTTACCAGAAAAAAAGCTGATAAATCACGGGTAAATCTGACAAATTTCCTTCAAAAAAGAACCATTTTTCACATCAAAAACAGTAAAGCTAAGTTGTTATCACTCCAGCCTCATTGTTCTCCATTATGCGACGTGACATCAAACAATCCTTAAAGTAAATATTATGGCACTACGGAATAGCGTGTTCATAGTTGTAATCACCGTTAATATCCGATTGAACATAATAAAAGCAGTTGCGAAATTCAAATTAATATTTTACTATACGAAACTAACGTGATTTTCACACGTTTTATTTTAATTATGCTGGATTCATCGCGTTCATTTATATAGGACAAGCGACTCGCCCCGGCTTCGCATGGGTGCTATATAGATACTAATGTGGTGCATATTATATGTCCATATAAACACTCATCTTGAATCACTCTGTCAATTGATGGAAACCGCATTAAAATCCGTTGCGTAGTTTAAAATATCTAAGCGTACAGACAGTGGGAAGCGACTTTGTTTTATACTATGTAGAGATACGAGTACTAGCGACCCGCTCCGGTTTTGCATAGGTGCAATGTAGATACTACATTTCGAATTTTTGACTGTTTTTCGCATTTTACATAATTTTCTTTTTTCCTAAACCACACCTCAGTATAAACAAAAAAATTGTTCAGTTCTGGCAGTCAGCCCTGTTGGTTCATTGGTACAATGTCTGCTTTAAGAGCTGAAGGGTGTGGGTTCGATTCCCACTCAGGACAAACTTTGTGGCATAAACTTAGTAAAGTATTTAAGTATTCTATCACTTATTTGACTTCGCCTAGTTTGGGGTCAGATGGCGCTGTGTGTAATGTGTGTCCTATGATATTTATTAGTTCTTTTCTTTAAAAAAAAACATATTTTTTTTAAAAGAACTGAACAATTTTAAACTTCTCTAAATCATAGTAAAAATTATATCAAAATCCGTTGAGTCAACAATAAAACTATACGAACAAACAAACACGCAAAATGTGACTTCACATAATACTATGCTATTAGTGATGTTCTATCATTCTGTAGACACGTAACATTACTTTGTAATCTATGGTAAGCGAAGTGTTCGTGGAATTAATTCGACCACTTTCTAGCGTGTAAATGCAAATGTAGTCGTACCTACCATTGTCTCGCCCGGCGCCGTTTCGAGAGGAATCACTTAACAATATCAGTGTCTTGTACTGTCTGTTAGATAGTGTTAGATTGTAAAAGTATCAGTAATTATAATTTGTAAATATATAACAGACTAGCGGACGCCTCGCGGTTTCACCCGCGTAGTTCCCGTTCCCGTGGGAATACAGGGATAAAAAGTAGCCTATGTCACCCGGGGATAGTGTAGCTTCCCAACGGTGAAAGACTTTTTGAAATCGGTCCCGTAGTTATGGAGCCTATTCAATACAAACAAACAATCAAATCTTTTCTCTTTGTAATAGTATAGATAGATAGATGAATGTGAAACAATTATTATTGTAGCGATGATAGCTCAGTGGTTAGCGCGGTTGGTTCGCATGCCGAAGGGCGTGGGTTCAAACCCCAAGAATGAGCTTGAGCTGCCGGTGAAGGAAAACATCGTGAGGAAACCATAGCATGGTGGTAGGGTACTTTCTTGTACTCGGCTGGCTAGCTACCACCCTCAAGTTGAAAATCTGCCGCCAAGCATCTAACAGTGTGTTCCGGCAGCCTCACTTGAGAGCCAGTTCCATTCCAGGCCACACCGTCACTTAACACCAGGTGGGCTGTGGTCAAACACCTAGCCTGTCAGCTAAAAAAAAAAAAATATATTTAAGACCTTTTTACACTGTCATGCAAATAAAACTTTGAACAGATTGCATGTTTTTTTGGGTTCTGAAACTTTTTTATTTAAAATGGATTCATATATATTCGGAAGGAACGCTAACGGCTTTTCTGTGATGGAAAACATCGTGAGGAATTACATTACGTCCGGAGAAGTTCTTTGCATATATGAATTCGTCAACTAGCACCGGGCCAGCCGCAGCCTGGTGAAATGTCGCTCTTCGATATATACGCCTTTCTATATTTTTTTGCATCACACTTCGTGGATTCTGCCATTGTCAAGTAGTTCTCTTTTTTCAGATCCTTTAAGATAATACCAAGTAAAATAAACAAGCGTAGCGGTTTTTTGGCGGGAACGCGGGAAGAGTCGTGTCGCTCCGTTGTATTTTTTTCCAAAACTAGTGTTTTGTCGAGTGTCTATGCATAAAAATGGTGGTGTTTTATTCATCAAGTGCCGAATTACAAGCGCGAGTGTGGGATAATGATATAATGTGGTGAAACATGGCTTTTCGTGTTGCTTCCGAAACTCCATCAAAGCTTTATAGTAAAGTCGCCTCTACTTTACTAACCTACCTAAGAACCTGAGCTACCGGAAGACCAGCGCGAGTCATATTTAGTATGACCAGTATTATGCTGAGGTGAGCCCTTATTTTGTAACTGTTTGTTCGTTTTTGTTTTTTGTGTCTTTAAGTTACAAAATAAGATATTTTTCTTTCTTTTAAAGCCACGCCCTTTGGCATGCGAACCGACCGCACTTTTTTTTTTAAAATGTTTAACAGGCTAGGTGTTTTGACCACAGCTCACCTGATATTAAGTGAAGGCGTGGTCGAAGATGGTAAAGCACACCTAGCCTGGAATGGAACTGGCTCTCAAGTGAGGCTGCCGGAACACACCGTTAGATGCTTGGCGGCAGATTTTCAACTTGAGGGTGGTAGCTAGCCAGCCGAGTACTAGAAAGTACCCTACCACCATGCTATGGTTTTCTCACGATGTTTTCCTTCACCGGCAGCTCAAGCTCATTGTTGGGGTTTGAACCCACGCCCTTCGGCATGCGAACCGACCGCACTAATCACTGAGCTATCATCGTTACAAATATATCTATGTATGTATGACAATATGCTATGTGGAAAACTGAAATGCTCCTCAGTTCTATTTTAGCAAAACGTTGGGGTCCGGAAAGGGTGTCCAACGGGACGCTATTGTTTAGCCCACACCCTTAGATACTATACATACTTACATTGTCACCCCGTCGCGTTTATTCAGTCGTTTGTTTATCCATCATCATCCACATGGGCATTTTTTTTATACACAAATACAAATATTTCATTGATAACACCAAAGTCACAAGTTATTTTCATATTGAATCCGATCACATTATGCCAATATATAAAGAAGATATCAATTGTAATAAAGAAATGATAGATAAATATCGTAGGACATTACACACAGCGCCATCTGGCCCCAAACTAAGCAGAGCTTGTGTGATGGAAGTCAGATAACTGATAGAATACATAGTTTATTTTTTTTGTAAATACATACATACATACAGGACACCCAGATACAGATATGACACAGATTAATATTGAATATAAAAATATTAGGCAAATAAATAAATAAATAATAAAAAAATATTAGACAGCCCTGATAGATCATTGATAGTATATCTGCCTGCATAGCTGACGGGCATGGATTCGATTCCCGCTCAGGAGAAACATTTTATGTATCAACAAATGTTTGTTCTGTGTCTGGATATTCTGTATGTATTATAAGTATGTATTTATTTAATTCTTTATTGCACACTTTAAAGAAAAACATGTACAAAGGGAGGACTTAATGCTAAAGCATTTTCTGCTAGCCAACCCCTCAGTAAATAACATGGTTAACATTTAACATTTACAACCAAAAAAAAAGTATTTATGTATTCTATCAGTTATCTGACTTCCATCACACAAGCTCTGCTTAGTTTGGGGTCAGATGGCGCTGTGTGTATAGTCCTACGATATTTATTTATTATTTTAAATAAAAAACTTACTCACTTGTACAATAATTTCTTATTTTTAAACAATAATTGTCTAAGTCATGAAACAATGTCTCTTGAAGCCAAAACCTTAGCTTAATATTTTCTAGGAATATTTCGTGAGGCGGTACGGAACCCTTGGTGTACGAATTCTATTCGTACTTGGCCTGTTTTTCCCTAGAGTATGTCTACTTTCATCTTTGCATCATGCGAATATACATTTCTGAAGCATGTAAGTAGCATTAGCATTCTTTCGTTCATATCATTCAAGATCATTTCCATAACTGGAATAGTTTACCAATATTTTAAGCGTAATTTCATGCAATTCTTGAATTTAGTTTCCACTTTCAGATTGCACGGAAAATACGAATAAATTTCATTGCAATTATGACAAAAGTTTTAGATAACAATTAATTTATACAGTGATGAAAAACGATGGTGAGAGTATACTTATATGTATATATTTTTTTTTTTATGGTTGGCAGGCTTGTTGTTTGACCACAGCTCACCTGATGTTAAGTGAAGGTGTGGTCGAAGATGGTAAAGCACACCTAGCCTGGAATGGAACTGGCTCTCAAGTGAGGCTGCCGGAACACACCGTTAGATGCTTGGCGGCAGATTTTCAACTTGAGGGTGGTAGCTAGCCAGCCGAGTACTAGAAAGTACCCTACCACCATGCTATGGTTTCCTCACGATGTTTTCGTTCACCGGCAGCTTAAGCTCATTGTTGGGGTTTGAACCCACGCCCTTCGGCATGCGAACCTACCGCGCTAACCACTGAGCTATCATCGCTACAAAAACGTATATGACGTATATGATATACGTACATACATATAATATATGTATATCATATTATGATATGGATGATGACGGAGATAGTAATAGACGTCTTAAGTAGAAGAATGATGACAGTAGTTTCAAGATGACTACTGTCATCATTCTTACACATGTAAGAGAACACATGTAAGATACACATGTATGTTCTTAAATGACGGTGTGGTCGAAGATGGCGTAAAGCACACCTAGCCTGAAATAGAACTGGCTTTCAAGTAAGGCTGCCGGAACACACCGTTAGATGCTTGGCAGCAGATTTTCAACTTGAGAGTGGTAGCTAGCCAGCCAAAAACTTGACAGTACCGTACCACAATGCTATAGTTTCCTCACGATTTTTTTTCCTTCACCGGCAGCTCAAGCTCATTGATAGGGTTTGTACCCACGCCCTTTGTCGTATGAACCAACCACTAAGCTGTCATCGCTACAAAATTTACAAAATATGTGTTTACTGTACAGCTACTTAGTAATATCTCAGTATATTTTTTACAGTAGGCAATTAATAATATCGAAACTGTATATTTCTCAGAATAATGACCAATTCCGTTCCAATAACCTTCAACTAACTCCAGATTAAAATTAAACCTAAGCAAACTGGCTGGTTATAAAAACTTCACAAATAATGAAACTTTGTCCAATATAAGCGAGCAGTCATAAATAAGGGTCGTCACTTTCAAACAGTTATTAAACTCGACCCTTAAGTATTCTGGACATTCTTCAAGGTTTACGGCTGGCGACTGAGCCACGTCACACGGTGGGTTAATTCACTGATCCCAACTTAGCCCCGAAACTAACTTAACCTAACCTTCCTAACTTTGCCTTTTGGCTTTTTTGACAGCCCCGTTGGCTCATTAGTAGTATATCTGCCTTGAGAGCTGTAGGGCGTGGGTTCGATTCCCACTCAGGGCAAAACATTTTGTGAATAAACAATTGTTTGTTCTGTGTCTGGGTGTTCTGTATGTATTTACAAAAAAGTATACATGTATTCTATCAGTTATCTGACTTCCATCACACAAGCTCTGCTTAGTTTGGGGCCAGATGACGCTGTGAATAGAATAAAATTAGCCAATTAATGATTTTTACATTCTAAGGATAATTTGCGCAAAGAGGACTTGTCACTAATAAATTTAGCAATACCGTAACACGCCTTTTTAATTAAAAAATGTTTAAGAGTACTTTTAAATGTCGTCTCATTCTTATTTAAGAGGCTATCAGGCAATAGATTATAAAAAATATTTTTTTTATGGTTGACAGGCTAGATGTTTGACCACAGCTCACCTGATGTTAAGTGAAGGCGTGGTCGAAGATGGTAAAGCACACCTAGTCTGGAATGGAACTGGCTCTCAAGTGAGGCTGCCGGAACACACCGTTAGATGCTTGGCGGCAGATTTTCAACTTGAGGGTGGTAGCTAGCCAGCCGAGTACCTACTAGAAAGTACCCTACTACCATGCTATGTTTTCCTCGCGATGTTTTCCTTCACCAGCAGCTCAAGCTCATTGTTGGGGTTTGAACCCACGCCCTTCGGCATGCGAACCTACCGCGCTAACCACTGAGCTATCATCGCTACAAATAATACTATTCCTAACAAAAGAGTTGCCAGTTTTAGCTAATCTAATATTCGGCAGAACAAGTTTGGACTTGAATCGTGTATTACAGTTATATCCGGATACATTTTGGAGAGTGCGCTTCAGATCTGCATGACCTAATTCCACCTTGCCCATTCTACTATCGGACAGCCAGGAGCTTTAAAAAGCGTCACCGCTTCATGGTTGATGTTCCAAAAGCTCGAACTAAGCGGTTTGATTCCACCTTTTTCATGCGTATCGCTAGACATTAGAATCAGCTGCCCGAGTGGGTGTTCCACGATGAATATAGTCTGGGTATCTTCAAGTCGCGAGTGAACCGTTTTCTTCTAGGCGAGCGTGCTCCACCGTAGACCGCATCTTCGCTTAACATCAGGCGGGATGGCAGTCAAACGCAAGCCTATCTACAATAAAAAAATTAAAAAAAAACTATCACATGCTATCACACTCCGCTGTCCGCTGGGACGAAAACGCAACCTTAGGGGCATGTTCAGGAGGCGTATTCGTAAACAATGCCCTTATCGGTCGTGTGCTTCACTTATTAGTCAGTGACAGTCATAAATAACTTTCCGAACGGAATGTTTACATATGAGTAAAGTTTGGATTGATGGATGCTATCATCGTTAGAAAAATGTGTTTTGATTTGACCATTTTTTTGAGTTAAATATTCACAATATTATTGCTAGGGACACTTATTCGGTAAGGTAGAGTTATATGTATATGTTTATACTTTAAAAGCTGATATTATGTATTATGAAGCACTAAGTTCTCATGAAAGAACATGCTGTGTACACTGGTTTTTGGGTCACGTTGCGGTCACATATACGTAGGTACGTTTACGCACTTACACACCAGCGGACGCCTCACGGTTTCACCCGCGTAGTTTCCGTTCCCGTGGGAATACAGGGATAAAAAGTAGCCTATGTCACTCGGGGATAGTGTAGCTTCCCAACGGTGTTATAATTTTTGAAATCGGTCCAGTAGCTTCAGAGCCTATTCAATACAAGCAAATAATCAAATCTTTTCTCTTTATAATAGTTTAGATATATTATACATAGCATGTAGCTTTTTTTTTTTTATGTAAAAGTAATGAGACGATCGAGGCGCTCTCCTGATGTTAAGAGATAACGCCTGTCCATGACCATTGCAGCGATACACAGAATTTTGAGTAACGAAACAACGTCCAGGGCATCGCTGCTTTGGCACTCACTACTTTGAGACTAGATGGTTAGTCTCAACAGCCCAGTAATTTCGCAAGCTGCAGTACCCTTCAAACCGGAGCACAGTAATGTTTGCACACTACTGCTTGGCGGCAGAATATCTGGTACTGCGGTGGTACCTACCTAGACGACCTCCTGCTAAGGAAATCTACCACCAAGTGAGGCTTACTGAATTTGTTCTGTTTGTGTCTTAGAAATGTTTTTTTTGACAGGTTAAGTCCTCAGCTCACCTGATGTTAAGTGACAGTGTAGCCGAAGATGGTAAACACACCTAGCCTGGAATGGAACTGGAAATCTAAATCAGCAATGGCAATCATTCCAAATGGTAAAATTATTTTACAATACCATAAAAAGAAAGTCTCTTTTCATTTCGGTATAGAATATTAATAGCAATTTAACAAACTGAGTGACACAATTTTCTATGGAAATTAGGCTGATGTCTTTGGGTCGATACCGAAAACTTTTTTCTATCTATACTTAGATACAAAACAATCGCCTAGTCGAAAATATTAAAAATATCTCCAGAATTCGTGAGTTAAAACCTACTTGATCACCTTCTCAGAACTACCTGGCTTACGCGCAAAATTCCCACGATACATTTAGCGTGAACCTTCCTGAAATACAGACAAAGCCATTCACGACAGATAAAAAAGGAACCAAACCTCCGCATACCGAAGCGATTTTTTCTCAAACCCCAGGTAACCAATCGGCGATGACGTCATTTCTTACAACTTACAACCAATGGTCGAATCAGAGAACAACGGCACGTTAGTCTGCAGTTCATTGAAGATAATACAAATACAAATACAATTCGATCCTACCCAGGACAAACATTTTATGGTATAAAAAAATGTTTGTTCTGTATCTAGGTGTTCTATATTCTATACTATTATAAAGAGGAAAGATTTGATTATTTGTTTGTATTGAATAGGCTCCGAAACTACTGGACCGATTTCAAAAATTCTTTCACCGTTGGGAATCTACACTATCCCCAGGTGACATAGGCTACTTTTTATCCCTTTATTTCCACAGGAATGACGGGAACGGGAACAACGCGAGTATCCGCTAGTTTATTTTAAGTATGTATGTATTTACAAAAAAAAGTATTTGAGTGTAAATTACCAGCTCTTACGACCTTAACAACCATATTGTCCTGCCATGTTAGTGTGCCAGCTTTTTAGTAGAGTAATCTGCTTCAATAGCTGTAGGACGTAGGTTCGATTCCCACCGAGGACAGACGTTTATGTGATAAGCATAAATGTTTGTTCTGTGTCAGCTTTTTGTGAATGTATTTACAAAGAAAATCAGTAATCTAGTTCCAATAGTACAAGATTTGCTTTGTTTGGGGCTAGATGGCGCCATGAAATGTCCAACAATACTTTTGTTTCACATTTTTTGGCCAGATATAAAATAAAATTGTCAAGATGAAAAACCAGCCAATGGAAAAAAAAATACCTTCAAGACTTTTTTGCATTGTTTATAATACAATCTGTAAAAACAGGCGCCTTGTATTTGTTACTCTTCGTCAATACTAGTACTTTTTCTATTTTTTATTTAAAAGTAATGAGACGCTCTCCTGTTTGTAAGTGGTAACGCCTGTCCACGACCATTGCAGCGATACACAGAACTTTGAGTAGCAAAACAATGTACAGGACATCGCTGCTTTGTCGCTCATTACTTTGAGACCAAATGGCTAGTCTCAACAGCCTGTAATTTCGCTAGCTGCAGTAAACTTCAAGCCGGAACACAGTAATGTTTACACAGTGCTGTTTGGCGGTAGAATATCTGGTGTTGTGGTGGTACCTACCTAGACGACCTGCTATGGAGATCTACCTAAATCAACGCGTGACGCTTCAATTATTTATTATTCAGTGACAAACAACATTCCGTCATTCAGTCTTACTGATCAGTCATTCTCCGATTAAATCAAATGGATTTAATTACAGACGCGCGATTACGGTACTTAACTTGGATGGAAATTCCGTCTGTAAAATTTTTTGCTCAACCACCTAATCATCTTTTTAGGGTTCCGTTTCTAGAAACAGAAAATGTTGAAAGTAGGAGAAAACTAGCATGAGAGATGGTACTATCCAAGATAGTACACATATTTAGACATAGACAATACTTTATTTGTAACATAAAACATATTTCAATACATAAAAAAAGAAATAACAAAAAAAAAAAACTTATACATATTTTATAAATTAAACATAAAAAAACAATGTCACAAACCGGCCTCGACTCAGCGTAACATTTCTATTACTCAGCATATTTTTTATAGTTAAAAAGCTAGGTGATTTACTACAGCTCACCTGATGTTAAGTGACAGTGTGGTCGAAGATGGTAAATAAATCTAGCCTGGAATGGAAATGACTCACAACTCACAAGAACACACACACTGTTAGGTGCTTTGCAACAAATTATCAACTTGATGGTTGTAGCTAGCCAGTCGAGTACTAGAAAGTACCCAGCCACCACGCTATGGTTTCCTCACGGCAAAGTAAGCAAACTCGGGGTTATTATTATTACTGCCTTGCGATAGTTATTTTTATATAAACGAAATGTACGAAAAAAGTTATTTTCCTTTTATTCCCAGGGTTGCTGTACAATACTGTTTTCTCTCGTTAACGTAATACTAATATGCTAGCCCTTCCGATTACGTGTCACGTCACGTCACGAGTTGTACACATGCTGAGTACACAATATGTATTCTGTTCTAAGGCCCATTTGACTTTAAAATTATCAAGTCAGACAAGGCTTAGAAAATATGCACATGACAAGCGATATTTCCATCGCGCTGGCCCAATGCAGTCTTTCAAAGATTTTTAAGCTGAAAGCTAGTTGTATGACTTTTATGAGATAAAATCATAAGGAATAAAATACCGAGCCCAGAAAGGTAAGAAGATTAGAAGACTCTTAATTTGAGTCGTGACCAAACCATTCAAACTATTACGAAGGTCATACATTATCCGGCTCAAAAAAAGCTAAATTATCTCCGTAATGCAAGACAGCCGTACAATTACAAGAATCGTAATGACGGAAGACGTTGGTCGGCCTTAGATTAAGTAGTAACTACTATTTATTCTGGTACAGGGACGTCATGGTCACGACCCGAGCCATTAAAGATATATGGTTTTAGGGGATTTAGGCCTGATGATGGGAAAATTCATGGAAGCTAAGTGGAGGATAACACTGTGGGGAATCGATTTAAAGTTAAGGAAGGAGGAAGAAATAACATTTTAATACCAGCGTGCGCCATTGTGCTGGACTGTGGCTTATCTTCTTTGGGAATATGTAGGTTAATAGGTTTCGAACTATATTGACTGAACGAGCAGTTCCATTCCAGGCTAGGTGTGCTTTACCATCTTCGACCACGCCTTCACTTAACATCAGGTCAGCTGTGGTCAAATACCTGGCCTGTCAACCATAAAAAAAAAGAAAAAAGCTGTTTTCCGGTAGCATCGTTCCAATGCAAATTACCAGTTCAGCCCCCGTACTACGAGCTTATTTTTGACAGCCCCTTTGGCTCATTGGTAGTATATCTGCCTTGAGAGTTGTAGGGCGTGGGTTCGATTCCCACTCAGGGCAAACATTTTGTGAATAAACAAATGTTTGTTCTGTGTCTGTGTGCTCTGTATGTATTATAAGTATGTATTTATAAAAAAAAAGTATTTACGTATTCTATCAGTTACCTGACTTCCATCACACAAGCTCTGCTTAGTTTGGGGCCAGATGGCGCTGTGTGTATAGTCCTACGATATTTATTATTGCGATTTCTGTTCAGTGCTAACGAAACAACAACGCATATTGTATGCCTACAAAATAAGGTTCGCAATCGCGTAGTATTAATATCTCTCTATATATAAAATTGAATTCCTGTTTCCCTGGGTCACGGCATCACGCGTGAACGGCTGGACCGA
This sequence comes from Biston betularia, assembly GCA_905404145.2. NCBI lineage: Eukaryota > Metazoa > Arthropoda > Insecta > Lepidoptera > Geometridae > Biston > Biston betularia. The sequence continues at coordinate 1,462,336 of FR989874.1, read as the reverse complement.
TTTCCCTAATTATTTTTTTGTTGTGTTTGGTATTGTCGAATTCAAATGTTTTATTTGGATACATATAGGTACAAGTCGAAATTAAAAAACAGGCATCTCTCTCTTCTTCTTCTTCTTCGCATCTTATCAAAAGAAAGTTCTTATTAAAGAAAAAATTATGAAAATTTGCGCGGAAAATTAGAAAATTTAACGACCATATTAATTTTTCTAACGTAACCTTAACGCTTTTAACAATAAAAACTTGTCTAATGTAACCTTATGGCGTTTGACATAACTGTCAGTCGTTCGAATTCAATATTCATAGTTTAAAGTCAACATTTGTCGGGTCAGCTTGTATAAAATAAAACAAATTAATAAATATTGAAAGGCATTTCACACATCACTACCTAACTCTACACTAAGCAAAGCTTATATACTATTGGACCCAGATACCTACTTATACTTTTTCGCAAATATTTAATAAAACATAGCGAGTACCCAAAACAAATTACGTTCGCCACACTAATGTTTGTCCTGTGTGGGACTTGAACCCACGTAGTCGAGAGTATAGGAGTCAAGAATAGTCAACAAGAGTTTAAACGCACTTAACCACATTACTTTATAATATCCCTTTATTTGTTAGTCGAGAGGCAACTTGTTAAGGTCGGGAAATGTAGCCTGTTTTAGTGACAATACACCTGAGAGTACGCCGTGTCACGACACTTTACAAAGTGCTCGCAACTTTGTCGCAATATAACGTTATCAAGGGATGGTGTAGGATTATGTCAATGACATTATTATCATAGATTTTTTTTAAATATACAAATAAATAAATATCTCAGGACATTACACACAGCGCAATCTGACCCCAAACTAAGCAAAGCTTGTACTACGGAAGTCAGATAACTGATAGAATACTTAAATACTTTTTTTTGTAAATACATACTTTTAATATATACAGAACACCCAAACACAGAGCAAACATTCGTTTATACCACAAAGTTTTTCCTGGGTGGGAATCGAACCCACATCCTTCAGATCTTGGAGCACACATACTACCAATGAACCAACATACAGTGGGACAAACTGGGCTAAAAATAATAAAAAAACGATAATAATAATGAACACACAGAATTTTGACCTACAAATTAATAAACCTGATATATTTATATGTATGAGGTATAGTTGTCGACCTACAAATTAGTTAGTAACAAAAAGAGTAAACCTTTGTACACTACTGCTTGCTTGTAAATAATATAACGAAGGATATGCTCGGGTTTTTAAAATTGTTAAAAGTGTCTTACTACAATACGTCCCATCCCTTCTAACACGTTCGAAGCCTAGCCCTCAGTTGGAACGTGGCGTAATTGCAATAAACATAACAAATGGACGCCAGGACGTGTTCGTCGAGAAAAACAAAGATGCTCGCGAGTAAACAATACCAAGTGACCCATTTCCGACTGTCAACGAGCTACTTGCGAAGCTTCGCCAGTCTAAAAAAAGTCCAGCCGTAAAACGAAGTTATGGAAAATTACAATAACGGTTGCAATTTTTTTATGGTTGTTAAGCTAGGTGTTTGGCCACAGCTCAGTGACGATGTGGTCGACAATGGTAACACACCTAGCCTGGAATAGAACTGGCTCTCGAGTGAGGTTGCCAGAACCCACCGTTAGGTGCTCAGCAGCAGATTTTCCACTTGAGGGTGATAGCTTGCCAGTCAGAGTACCCTACCAACATGCTATGTTTTCCTTCAACGGCAGCTCAAGCTCATTGTAGGGGTTGAACTTGCCTTTCGGCGTGCAAACCTACCACGCTAACCACTGTCCTATTATCGCTACAGACATCGACGCTGTTGACTTTATTGATGTAACGTGTGATAATGAGTTTGATATGGATGTGGTGGTATTTGGAGCTCTTGGAGTCGTCACGGCAAGAAAAACAGTTTATCATGCTGAGAAATTTCAGGGAAAGGCAGACGCTGCGGGAGCGTCTGTCGAATACGTGAACTCTCCAAAATGTACGCAAGGTACTCAAACAAGAAGTCGAATCATCATATTATATCGTCGTCGTCGTTTTGTGATTTTCCCCGTCCCAGTATTTACAGATAATATTGGCTTGGAGGCCTAATATAATAGCGAGAGTTCTGCGTTCACTGGGTATGTGCAATTATTTAGCGAGTTTTGCTAACGTAACTCAGGGGATACTGCAAGGCATAGGCTTTCTGTCTTATGCCAATTCTTCTTACATAAATTAAACTGTTTTTTTTTTAATTCAGGCTCTAATGATACGAAGTCTCAAAGTAATGATCGCCAAAGCAGCGATGCCCTGGAGTTTGTTTCGTTACTCAAAGTTCTATTTAATTTAGCCAAATGTCCGACATTTGGCTAAATTAAGAGACATTTTGAGGCATAAAATAACCGCCAATGGACAGCTCATACCGGCGCCGTACAATAATATCCGTGCTATCACAATCAACGTAAAAAGGCATCCATAACAACCGTTTCCACAAAGGAAATTTGTATCAAAACCGTCATTGTTTCGAACCCTACGACCACCGCTCGGAGAATCGCCCATTTTCATAACTTCACGTATACGCCTTGACATTGTCTCGAAGCGCGTGCGAGTGAAAATGAAATTTGTGGCATAAATTTTAAAGCCCATTATGTCAGTCGGCTCATAGTCGCTTGCTCCTTTCTCGATGTCTCAGGAACACAATGCCGGTATTCTGTATTCCACGCCAGTCGGTGTTTCCCGCGATCTTGACTTAATATTCGAATTAAGTTTCAGATTATAGAGCCCTGAGTCTCGGATACGCGCAAATGGTTTAAAACTATGCTTCTATTTGTTATGGGTAGTTGGCACATTTAATTTTAGGATATCCTTTACGAAGCCTCTTCGTGCGACGCGACATCGGGTTATTGTCTACTTAATTCGACAATTTAACGTCTCCATTTTCTTAGAAATTACCGTCGAATGGGGTAAATAGACACTTATAGGGTGAAATGGGACAATATGTGAGTTTTCAAAGGGTATAACTGGTGAGAGGATACCTATTTAAATATTACCGTAAAACTACCTAAATGTGTGATGTTTGGGCTTAAATTGCATGGTGCAATTTTTGCATGGTTTGCATGGTGGTAGGGTACTTTCTAGTACTCGGCTGGCTAGCTACCACCCTCAAGTTGAAAATCTGCCGCCAAGCATCTAACGGTGTGTTCCGGCAGCCTTACTTGAGAGCCAGTTCCATTCCAGGCCAGGTGTGCTTTACCATCTTCGACCACACCTTCACTTAACATCAGGTGAGCTGTGGTCAAACAACTAGCCCGTCAATCATAAAAAAAAAAAAAAAATTAAACTAAAATTCATTGATATTAATACCGTTTTTCCCTAAATATTTTTAAACCTGTTCATGGAGCAGAACTGCACGTGTTAAAAGGTTTTAAGCATGCCTTAAGATCGATCTTTTTTTTCGAAACAGCAAACAAGCTTTCTTATCTTTTCTAAGCTTTCAAACGATTAGCGGTGTCTACTTAAGGTATTTTTGATAACATTTTTGAGTTTTGGAGAATGTAAATAGGTTTGAAGATTAAACAGATAAGTAGCTGTGGCACACTTTTTAAGTTTCCTTTCCCAAATGATAATAATTTTACAAAAACCTAAAATACATTAGCATGTTAATCGATGTTTATCCAAAAATTTTAGATTTGCAAAAACTGGCTAGTGCCAATAATATTTAATAAATTTTTTCTTTATTATATACGTACTATGATTATTCTGTTCGTATCGTAACACTCAGTAAAGCTTATCCTATACATATAGAATACTAATATATAGTTTTGTTTTTGTTGTAAATACTTACTTATAATACATACAGAACCCCCAGATACAGAATCGTGACATTATCTTCACATAAATGTTTGTTCTGGTGGGAATCGAACCCACGTCCTACAACTCTTGAAGCGGTTATTCTACCAAATGAGCCAAGAGGGCAATCAATTAAATGAGATTAATTTTTAATATGCCACAGAACATATAAAATATATGTACTTCAATCCACAGGTGACCAGAATGCTTGTATCTACTTTGGTCAAAAGCTAAGCATTGCCATCCAGCGTCCAGCAGAATGCTGCCAGCATTCTGGCCACATATCCCTCCTCTGACAGATTTTTAGACGAAGATTTTTGTATACATTTTGTAAATAATATAATTTAAGTTGTTCAATCCACATATCTATCATTTATTTAAGACTTTTATATATAGGTGTATTGTGGTGGTAGGGTGTGGGTTCAAATCCCCAACAATGAGCTTGAGCTGCCGATGAAGGAAAACATCGTGAGGAAACCATAGCATGGTGGTAGAGTACTCTCTAGTACTTTGCTGGAAATCTGTCGCCAAGCACCTAATAGTGAGTTCCAGCAGCCTCACTTGAGCCAGTGCCATTCCAAGCTAGGTGTGTTTACCATCTTCGACTACACCCTCACTTAACATCAGATGAGCTGTGGTCAAACTTAACCTGGCAACAATAAAATAAATAAATTGTCTTCCGTAAAATCTTCTTCACTAGACGCCCACGTATGCTAAGGTCAATTAAAATTCCTTAAAGATTTTCAAGTTTATAATCGTTATCTATGATCTTAACGATGCAGTAATATTATAAGTGTTATTTGTATTCGAGTTGATATAAACCTCGGTGAAGGACAATTACCTCGGTGTCTTTAAATCTAGAGTGAATAAGTTTTTTCTAGGTAAGCGTGCTCCATCTTAGACCAGACTACTGCTTAACATCAGGCAGAGTGTGGTCAAAGCGAACCTATTTCGAATTAAAAAAAAAAAGAATTGATTGCGGACGTTCATACAATAAACACGGTGTTACCCGATTACGAGGATAAGGCTTCTGAACCAAAAACTACATGATTTAGCAGTAAGTACAATGATAAAAATTGTGAACACAAAAGAAAAAAATAGAGAGAAAACTTTCGCGCAATTTACATAATAAATTCCTATAATAATTGACTTATGAGAAATAATAGTTCAATTACTACAAGTAGGACAGCACGAGAAATTACTGAAGATAAGTAGGTACCATCTTATAAAATTATATTTTTAATCGCATTATGAAGCCGTATTATTCTATCAACTCGAATGTTAATATGGTGGTCCAAGACGAAACTTACAAATAAATTTAAAAAAAAAAATGTAACTAAAGTTGACAAAGGTCACGGACCCCAGTGTCTGTGGAGCGAATAATTATAAAAAAAAAAAAACAAAGTTTACCAATGGTATAATCGTCAATCATCATCATCAGCCTATCGAAGTCCACTGCTGGACATAAGCTCCTAAGACACGCCACTTAATCCGATCTTCGGCTTTTCGATTCCATTGACCGCCAGCTGATTTACATACATATATTGTCACTCCATCGAATCTCAGGGCGTCCTACGCTACGTTTGCTAATTCGCGGTCTCCGATCTAGAATACGTCTACCCCAACAGTTATCGGATCTGCGACAGATATGTCCAGCCCATTGCCACTTCAGCTTTCCAATACGTTGAGCTATGTCTGTTTAGTTCTCTTGCGAATTACTTCGTTCTGGATACGATCCCTTAGAGAAAAGAGCTCTTTCCATAGCTCGCTGAGCGACTTTATACTTGTGGACAATTCGGTATGTAAAGTTTTTTTTTTGTATTTATTTTATATTTTTTACTGATAGTAAACTTTATTTTATGAAACTAATTTGAATATTTTGGCTTTCTATGCGGTAGTTTAATTCTAATACATTTTCAAACTTTTTATAGTTGTGACGTCATAACATTGGCTGTATATGTAAAATATGTACTTTTTTAGGCACTGAAAGAATCCTTATACAGCCAAGGACATGACGTCATTAGAGGTTAATTGAAAGTCAAATTTATTTTATGTATTTTATTAAAATAACCCCCGTCTCATAGTTTAAAGAGTTTTAAACGGAAAAATCATGTACAGGAATGTAATATTTCGAAATGGTTTTGGAATCAGCAAAGTATTTTTTTTCTTTACATACCGAATTCCCGCTGTGTGTCCACGTTTCAGCTCCGTATGTCATAACGATATGGCAATGGAATAAAATATGTTATTATCACAGTTTATATAAGATCGGTAGGTAAGCTTACAAATGCATATTTTGTAGGACATTCCATATATTATCATAAACTGTCTGTAGATTGTTTCAATTTCCAACTAAACTTACGAACAAAATACATAGCAGCACCACACATCTGATCAAATATTAAACTGGTACAATTCCTACAAGTAGATGTATAATTTGCCTAAACAAATTACACGACATGACACTCGAAAATAATACATACTTGTAATATCGTCATTGATGACAACGGTATAAACACTATGAACAACAGTCATTCCAAATATGGATGAGGGAATACCGATCTACTCAAAACAACAAAATACTCATTACTAACAGGAAAAGGTACAATTATAAATGAAGTTGTCGTAAATAAGCCTCAAATTTTTTTTAAAGGAAAGATGAATTACCTACATAGTTTTAGTGTAAACTATTTAAGTGTAAAGAGGGTAAAACGTACCTTTTAAAAATCTGTTTATAATGCATCCTCAGTCAAACATCACAACACAATCATTGACAATGCAACACAAACACAGCACAAGTTAAACACACGTCCGTTCGACAGGTAGGTTTAAATATAACTGCCGGATAAAAAGAGATGCGATGCGCTGGAGTGGTGTCAGGTGGGTCGCAGGTACCCCAACGGAATTCACGGATGACAGAACTTGAACTTCACTATTATTATAAAAGCGTATTATTAATACGAGAGACAAGTGCTTCCCAGGCAAATGTCGTATCGGAACTACCTGTGCTGGCTAGCGCTTGCAGTCTCGTGTTTACTATTCTACGATAGTAACTATACGCCTACACTGTGGTCTAGCGGTTAGTTGACTGGCAGTTAGTTTTTGGAATTTCAAGTGGTATGTAATGTAACTGAGGTAGGAATGGTCTTTTATTATTATTTGGTGTAGCGTCGGGTTTTTGAGTGAAAGTTAAGTTAGTATATTTTCTAATATGTGAAGCGGTTTCAAATTTATATGTACGGCGTACGTTTTGTCTCGTATTTTATTTTGGATTTTTCAAATGCTTACACCAATATATTATGCCATCTGTTAGTAAACTATAAAAAAAAACTGTTATAGTTTAAAGGAAGATCTGTTTGGGCAATATCAGGCATGATGGTCATTACATTCAACCGACTCAAAAAAAGGAGAAGGTTCTCAATTTGTTATCTTTATTCTAAAGTATATTCTTTCAGTTTCGTAGTTTGACTTTCGAACCAAAATAACTGAAAAAAAATGTCATCCAAGTAAACGATATTGCTTATTTTGCGTTTCTGGGTCTTTTCAGTGGAATGGAGTCGGTTTTTGTTTTTTTACTAGTAAAACTATTGTTATTTCTTTCAGCACAGCGGTAATCTGTTTTTCCTTGATCGCCCACGTCCTACAAACGTACAATAATTACCGAGATAACATCTCGGGTAATTGTGCCTCCGTCGCATGAGATGATTGTACGGAGTTTGCACAGGAAATCGACTGTAATAAAACTACGCAAATTGCAATATCTCGAGCGATTGTAAATCTATTATCGACCCAGTTCTCAGGGCGCTCAGACAGACTCAATGAAATACGAGATGAATAAACATGAATTTTTATTAAAAAGATTGTCAAAACATTTTAAATAGAAGCTGCCTAATGAATCGTCGCTGATTATAACTGTTTTTTTTCTGTTTTAAGATTATATGTTACAGTATTTAAGTGCCCAATAAAGTTATAGTTTATTCTAAGTATAATTTTAACTGAATTGACGTTTATCAAAGATTTAATAATGTAGTAACCAACCAAGAGGTGTCATAAAGAGGATGAACTAAAATCGTTTAGCTGATTCCAACGCAACCAGAAAGATGGTATTTAAGTAAAAACCGAATCATGGTCGATATTCCAAAAATTTGAACGGTTTAAACTGTTCGAATCTTCATTGTACGAACCGCTAAACAATGGAGTTTGCTACTTTCCAGTCGCAAGTGAATCGGTTTCTTCTAGACGGCTCTCCACCGTAGAGCGCCATCTGGCGAGTTGGACAGACGCAAGCCTAAAAGTAATGAGACGATTGGAACGCCCTCCTGATGTTTGGAGTTAACGCATGTCCATGACCATTGCAGCGATAACACAGTCCAGGGTGTGGCTGCTTTGGCGCTCAATACTTATAGACTAGACGGCTATATAGCTATATACATATGAGAAATGAAATACTGGAATGCGTCATGCAACCATTAACTGCGAGTTCACTTTTCTGTTTGACGCACTTTGTAGGTGCATTGTACTTGAGCACGTCAATAAGCTTGGATTTCAGTTGCTCGGGACTAGCTATATATTGAGCCTGAGTATTGAGCTATATATCATGCCATAAACGTCATTGCTTGCGTCTGTCACTTTTGAAGTTCTTCTTCTTCTTTGATTTTGGCGTCGCATTTTGTGCATTTGCCAGTGAGTGTTTTAATATTTTAAATTATCACAAGTAAAATAAGTCTAAGTCAAAGTAAGTAAGTCTTAGTAGAGTCCAGTCATGTACACTAAAGTAGTAGTGACTTCACTGCAAGATTCAATGAAGTTTTTGAAGCAACACGAAAAAGTATGTTTCTCCACATTAAATATCACTTTTCCACACTCACACTCGTAATCGCTGTATGAATGAAACACCGCATAGTTTTATACATTAAAACACTTGAAAAACACAATTTTAGGAAAATAATATAATGCGGCGACATGACCTTTCTGCATACTCCTAACAGGATACTTAATACTGCAAAATTCGTAATTGATATTTTCTTTTCTCTAAATTTTGGCCCCAGACGTATCGTCTATTTAACCTACGAGTAGGTATGTCAACTTATTATTTATTTTATTCTCATGACTTTGTTAACTAAATTTGTAACTGTTTTGACTTGCCGCTAATGTCATTAGTCAAACAAGTCTTCGAAACTGGAGAGTGACGGACAACTAAACAAAAAAATTATGATAAAATAATGTAATGCGATGAAAAGAAACGTCAACTATTCAAGAATACATGTCTAGCAGGAGAATACGCACATAACAGATGTCTAAGTTTCTATAAGCTTGCAAGGTTATCTCAATTTAATAAATGTAATGATAGATGTTCAATGTTTATATTTAATGTAAATGTAATGATAGATATTATTTATAAAGTATAAAAACAAGTACATTTATGTATACATACAATACATAGGTATAACTACGCGCACTTGAAATCACATCACACAATCACACAAATATTATAAAAGGGAAAATTTGCGAGTGTGTTTGTTATTTCTTCACGCTCAAACGGCTGGACCAATTTTGACGAAAAATGGTATTTTAAATGGTATGGTATTATGTTATGGTATGGTATGGAGTTAGTTGACATCCTTATAATAAAATAGGCTACTTTTTAAACTGAAAAAAATGTGGGAACAGCGGGTAACACCGCAGGGTGCAGCTATTAGTTTTATAAATTACAAATTATAATTTACAAATCGATAAAAATATAAAAATTTGTAACGATGATAGTTCAATGGTTAGCGCGGGCGGATCGCACGCCGAAGGGTGTGGTTCGAATTCCAATGAGCTTGAGCTGCCGGTGAAGGAAAACATCGTGATGAAACCATATCATGGTAGGTACCTTCTAGTACTCGGCTGGCTAAGTACCATTTTGAAGTTGAAAATCCACCGCCAAGTACCTAACAATGTGCTCCGACAGCCTCGCTTGAGAACCACTTCTGTTCCGGGTTTGGAGCTCTCACAATCTTCCACTACACCGTCACTTAACATCAACTGAGCTGTAGTCAAACACATAGTCCATCACCAATAACACACTACTACTTTTTTTCAAAAATTCTTCCAAAAATTAAAACCCAAGTAAAGTGACAGTTACGAGTGATGCTGTCATTTGACAACAATTTTTATTTATGCCTCAAGTGGTAATTAAGCTGACGACAAATGAATTGACTGAGACATGATAACATTCTATAAAACAGGTCTATTTAGGGCACAAAACGGGAGCATTTCAAATTAAAAAAAAAAAGAATTATTATTATAGCCTTATTCTTTTAACGAGTTTCCGTTATTATTTACAAAAAGAGTTAGAAAAGGCAAACCTTTAATAAATCTACTTCTTTAGTAATTATAAGTAAGGAGTATTGTAGTGGTAATAGCTTAGTGTTTAGCGGGGTCGGTTCATACGCCGAAGGGCGTGGGTTCGAACCCCAACAATGAGCTTGAGTGAAAGAAAACATCGTGAGAAAACCATAGCATGATAGCAGGGTATTTTATAGCACTCGGCTGGCCCACCTTATCTGCTGAGAGCCAGTTCTATTCCAGGTGTGTTGCGGTCAAACACATAGCTTGTCTATCTATCTATACTAATATAAAGAGGAAAGATTTGATTGCTTGTTCTACTGGACCGATTTCAAAAATTCTTTCACCGTTGCGAAGCTACACTATCTCCGGGTGACATAGACTACATTTTATCCCCGAGTTCCCACGGCAACGGGAACTACGTAAGTGAAACCGCGAGGCGTCCACAAGTCAACCATAAAAAAAGTACATCAGAAAGAAAGAAAAAATAGCTTTCAAGATCACAGCTTTACACTCCATTTGACTCTTGACACTATTTTCGTAATTTCCTTGTTTTATTCTTCTGTTGGGACAATAGTAGTTTTTATAAACCATAAAATAAAAAAATTCAGACTCATAAAAAATACTATAGATTAATTGGATACCGAATACTATAAGGCAGTGGTTCCAAATTGTTGACCGAATTGCGACCCACTAAATAAAAACTTCCAAATTCGGGACTCACTGCTTGATTATAAATAAAAAAGGGGAATAATCATTAAAAAACTGTTCAAATTGAAAAAAAAACGTACCTTTCCAACCAAAAATGTTTATCTATCTATACTATTATAAAGAGGAAAGATTTGATTGCTTGTTTGTTTGTATTGAATTGGCTCCGAAACTACTGAACCGATTTCAAAAATTCTTTCACCGTTGGGAAGCTACACTATCCCCGGGTGACATATGCTACTTTTTATCCCTGTATTCCCACGAGAACGGGAACTACGCGGGTGAAACCGCGACGCGTCTGCTTGTTCTTTATATACAAATTAAGGAGTGCTTTTTTTCAAAAATATTAGTATAACTTCATTTTTGTTACTTTTAAACGTAATGAACTTAATACGTCCAATTTACCCTGACGGTGCTTTCTTTAGAGCCCACTTAATATTCTCATGCGACCCACACTTTGGGGATTGCTGCTACAAGGTATTATATACCTAGTAGATATCGATACAGCGTATTTGACACCAGTCCAAATCGGTCGTGTTACCAGCTATCGTTGCCTTGGCAGGCCCAGTGTCAATGCTATGGCTTCCCGTCGTACTTTCTAAGGTCATTCGAACTGTTGGTTTTTATGCTACACGAGACTGGGTGATATACAATCATTTCTATTTTTAGGTGGTCAGAAACAGTGCAAAAATATTACTTTACATGTTTAGCCTAGCCTAGGTATACCTAGAGCAAGTCATAGTCCAACAATGGACTATTAAAGTCTGAATAAATTTTTCTATGATTGACAGGCTAAGTGTTTAACCACAGCTCACCTGATTTTAAGTGACGGTGTGGTCAAAGATAGTAAACAGACCTAAAATGGAATGGAACTGGCTCGTGAGTGTGGCTGCCGGAATACTCCGTTAGATGCTTGGCGACAGATTGTCAATTTGAATATAGTAGCTACCCAGCCAAGTACTATAAAGCACCCTCCCCCCACGCTATGGTTTCCTTTTGATGTTTTTCCTTTACCGGCAGCTCAAGCTCATTGTTAGGGTTTGAACCCACGCCCTTCGGTATGTGAAGCGACCGTGCAAATCAGTGAGTTGTCATTACTACATAGTAGTGGACTAAGATAAAATCAGTTCACTTCAAGCAAGGTTAATAGCCAGTTTTTCTGGTTTCAAAGAAATAAAGGACAGAAGTATCTAGCCTACAGTTAGACACAATTGTATAGTATAAACTAGATATAACGAAAATAAAATAAATAAATATCACAGGACATTACACACAGCGCCATCTGACCCGAAACTAAGCAGAGCTACTTCATCAAACAAGCGAATCGATAAGTATAAAAAATCGATGCAGACGTCTGGTTATAAGACCTGCTGATACAGTCTTCAAGTACCTACATACTTTAAATTTTAAGAATGTTTATTTTTTCATAAATAATATATATTTTTATAGTAGAATAGGCATTAGAATTAAGTTGTGCAGATCTGAAGTGCACTCTCCAAAATGTATCCGGTAGAAAACCAACAGAAACCACTAATTGGCGTCGATGTTCCAAGCTTTGGAACCTTTTCCGAACAAGCGAGTCATTGCTGATGAGTTTCCTGGCACGTTTCTCCAATGACTCAAGCTAGCACTTGTCCGATTCGTCCCAAGGGTGATAACAGTACTCCTACACTTCTTTAATCTCTCTGTTCCAGAACTGACTTTCAAATCCAGCTTGGATTAAAAAGTTAGCGCAGAAACCACGCAAGCCAGCGGTACGGAAAACTACGTAGGAAAATTACACACGCCTAGCCCCGGGGGATTCGCTGGGGCCACATTAATAAATAGTATGCCAGATGTGGATGGAATCAGGAAAATATTGTGTATACTTCATAACTATATATGATTTGTATGGATACGTTGCCCATCTATTGTCTTCTGATAAATTTAAAAGAATCACGGAAGTGTTTTATGTACTGGTGTGACGAATTACAAACTTATTTAACATTATACTTTTGTGAAATAAATTATGATGTTTCATAAGTCATATTTATATTTAATATCCTTGCCTAATCTTCAGTCTTAATGATAAATGCTAATTTCCACAAAAAATAATATTTTTCTTATAATACGCTATTCGTATGTAAAGCTAGTTTTATTTTTTGTATACTTTTGGCAAATCATGGTATATATAAAAATTATAATAAATATCGCCTCATATGGCAGGACTTTTTTATTGTCTGTCTGGTTGTCTTGTGTCAAATAAATATTTTGTTTTGTTACACGTCAATTGGTACCTTGCCAAAATAATTTTGTAGTGTACATCAAAAATACATTAAAATTTTATTATTCCCCTGTGTAAAGCTATAAACTATCTTAGCAAACTAGTTTTAAAACTGTTATTCAAATGCGCACATAAAACTACTTTATCTATACTAACTCACCTGGTTTCGCCTGGTCCCAACTTATTGTTTTCCACAATCGCTGTCGCTCTAATCCTGTGATCGGGCTGCTCTCCCAACAAATATTCACTTCTGCCGTTACTTAAATGCTCTCTAGCAACACTGTACGCATCAGTTACATCTTTATCTGTCGCACTGGTTACTTCACTAACACTATCTTTCACTTCAGCAACACTATCTTTGACACTTTCCTTTACACTATTTTTAACACTTTTCTCACTTATATCTCTCTTTTCTTCTTCCTCTTCTATTTTGTTCTCGAAGCCATTGGCTATAACGGGTGCTGGTTTTGCCTGGTGGGATTTCGGTACGGATTTAGGGGATGAGATTATGGGTTTGCTCTCTATTGTGCCGTTTTCATTGATGGAGGTAACATAAACTGTTGAGTTGGCGATATATCCGTTGAGCTCTTGACGGTTTTCGGGCTGAGTCTTTTTCCTTTTTATCTGGAAGGATAAATACAGAAAATTAATATGGTGTAGGTTGTAAGTTTTTATTATTTGCTTTCATCAGCGAACGGCCTTGGTGACGCATTTCAAGATGGAGCAAACTCATTGGAAGTAAATCGTTTTGTCTGGGTTTGATACAGTATTAGAAGACATGTATCTACTTTTCGAAAAATGCAGAAACGTGAATGTGAAACATTTGCCATCTGATATGCATAAATTCTTCGACTAAGAGGAACCTACATTACCCTCGAGTGCTATAGACAATGTTTTGTACACTGCGAGGGAGATTCCGCGGCCAGAAGCGGGTGACCTTATAAAAACCGGGTTAACAGACACGCCAAATAGGTTGCAAAATAATTTGACTTTTTGAATATTCTTCTTTTATTACAATCGATTAGCAATTTTATTTCCAGTTCTAACAAAATCATGACACGCAAAACCCGCAATTACAAATTACAAAACTTCAAAATGTCTGTACGTAATATGCGTAACACATGCATGCTGTTTTTTATGAACGTTAATGTTAAAGAAATAATACATCACGTCGTCAATGACCCCAATTATTAAAAAAAACTGTAAAATGCAGCCACTTGAGTCAAAAGTGCGTTTTAAATGTGAAAGGAACGCCAACAAATGTTTCAGACCCTTAATTGCAGCATGGCGCAAAGTTTTTGTGGGAAAATGGTATTTGTTAAGTGCCTTTTCGTAATAGGCTTGACGAAACGATAAAAGTTTTTAACTAAAAATGTAGCAACTTTTTTTTTTGTTTCTATAAAATAATATAAAAAATGCATAAGCAGGTTGAAGATCGATCGTTTCTAGTGATGTTCATGGAATCGATTTTAATTTATGTGGATACGATCGTGACGCTCTCCTGATGGTAAAAGATAACGCTTGTCCATGACCATTGCAGTGATGTACTAAACTTTGAGTAACAAAACAAAGTCCAGGGCATCGCTGATTTGGCGTTCATTACTTTTAATTTGCCTCTGCATGTAAATTAGTAAGAATAATACATTAAAAAGTCAATAGAAAGAACGAGATTTAACCAAGAACTGGCATAGTTGTCCGACTAACAACATTTAAGCAGATCGACTTTTCTAGTGGTGTTCTTGGTTAATTCGATTCGAAACAAAAGAAAATTACATTAAAACCACAGAAAGAACGGGATTAGGCCAAGAACTGCTTTAGTCATCCAAGTCAAGGCCAAGGTAACGATGACAGCTCAGTAGTTACCGCGGTCGGTTCGCATGCCGAAGGGCGTGGGTTCAAACCCCAACAATGAGCTTGAGCTGCCGGTGAAGGAAAACATCGTGAGGAAACCATAGCATGGTGGTACGGTACTTTAGTACTCGACTGGCTAGCTACCACCCTCAAGTTGAAAATCTGGCGCCAAGCGTCTAACGGTGTGTTCCGGCAGCTTCAATTGAGAGCCAGTTCCATTCCAAGCTAGGTATGCTTTACCATATTCGACCACACCGTCACTTAAAATCAGGAAATAAATAATAAATAAATATCGTAGGACTATACACACAGCGCCATCTGACATTTGACGCTTGTATGATGGAAGTCAGATAACTGATAGAATACATGTATAAATCGTTATTTCTTATATAAATACTTTTTTTGTAAAACATACTTATAATAAATACAGAACACCCAGACACAGAACAAACATTTGTTTATTCACAAAATGTTTGCCCTGAGTGGGAATCGAACCCACGCCCTACAGCTCTCAAGGCAGATATGGTGTTTGACCACAGCTTACCTTTTGACGGCCAACGGGGCCGTCAAAAGGTAAGCTGTGGTCAAACACCTAGCTTGTCAACCATTTAAAAAAAAAAGTCCCTTCGTTACTATATGTAGGTACACTAAATATAAATATCATTTATGTAATTTCACCAAATGGCATAAGTAGATTTGGTTTATGTTAGGATTATCCGCTCAATGGCTAATTCAATCAGTAACATATAGACAATACGAATTCGTATTGTTCGTAACAATGACTTTACAATGATAAATACAGAATTCCATTTGTAAAAGAAGAGAGACTGAGACTGGGATAATGGAATACCCAGCGAGATTCAAGAACGCTTCACGAACGAAGTAACGAATCGTCGGAGAGCGGCAAACAAAGGGCTTGTGGTACATGCTATAAGCGATTCTTATTTTTTTTTAATCTAAAACGAGGCGTTTAAAATCTTTATTGTGCCACCGACTTTTTATTTTTATGAAATAGAACAGCAATGTCAAAAGTTACTTGGTCGTAGATTTCCTTAACAGGAGGTCGTCTAGGTAGGTACCACCGCAGTACCAGTTATTCTGCCGCTAAGCAGTAGTGTGTAGACATTACTGTGTTCCGGTTTGAAGGGTACTGCAGCTAGCGAAATTACTGAGCTGTTAAGACTAACCATCGAAAGTCTCAAAGTAAGGAGCGCCAAAGCAGCGATGCCCTGGACTTTGTTTTGTTGCTCAAAGTTCTGTGTATCGCTGCAATGGTCGTGGACAGGCGTTATCTCTTACCATCAGGAGAGCGTCTCGTTCGTCTCATTACTTTTTATATAAAAAAAAAAATAGTTACAGGTATACTTTGTGACGAAAAACGCTGTTCAGCCCACCATACATTCTATACTTAACATAAATAATAAATAATCTTTTCTACTGAATGAATCGATTAGATTTAGATTAGATTCGAGCAGCTAGATGACGCTGAGTGAAATGTCCTTCCATAAGAAAAAAATTGATTCAAACGAAATTAGTGGAGAATGGGATGCTTATGTCCTAGTGCCAACATAATTTGTAATTAACAATAAATAGGCATATACATGTATTGCTTACTATCAAATGATAATAATAATAATATATATTATGTGGAAACAGAAATTCAGACCGAAGAATTGAAAACTTGGGGAAGGTTATGTGACTGCTTCGTAAAGTAAGCAACATTTACCATATGTATCGTAATTTCCATTCTTGGTTGCCTGGAAAAAATCGCTCTTAGCGATAAGGCCACTAGCACTAGCTCATAAAATTCTTTTAATTTCTTCACTTTTTTCTATTTTTGATGTGCGCTAGAAAGAGTTTCGATCTATCTATTAGAACCTCATTTAAAAACATTTTAAAAGCAATGCTGATAATGTTATCAACTTCTCGCTTACGTCAGATGTCACGCGCGAATACGAGGCATGCCACATAAAACAAGGTTTATAATCATAATCATATTTATTGTTAACGAGGTGTCACAAGTGAGGTACTAACTACAATAAAAAAGTATTAGAGGCCAGTATTATGCCCAGGTGAGCCCCTATTTTGTAACTGTTTGTCTCTGTTTGTTGTTATTTTTGTTGTGTTCTGTTCTGTGTGTTACAAAATAAAATTATTTTCTATCTTTCTTTAAAAACGCACAAGAGCCTCAAATAAAACATGTAAAAAAAATTACTATCATCAATAATCCGCTTCAACCTACAGATTACACCACAAGCCCGTGTTGAGAGCACAAAGTAGCGAGAAGTCGAGAGGCTGCATTGACGCCTGCAACTCTGCACCCTAATTGTATTCCACTGCAGTTGTTATTCAAAACTTCAATTGCACTTGAGGTTTGCAGTTTAAAGAGGTTAGAGAAGTTGCCTCGAGTTTTCCGCTTCATGTTGTGTTTTGCACCGATACTTAGCAAGTGAAGTGGACTGGGGTGCTGACAAGTGGAGTCTGTATCGACGCCTGTGCCTGCATTCTATGCACGATATTGTCTTATTTACGGCTAATTAGTTTGGCTTTAATATAAGGCTATATAGTGGCTAATTGGAAACAGAAAATGATAAATACTTTTGACGTTTTTTCTATCGATCCAAAAATAACTCAACGAGTTGATGAACGATATGTCTCTGTTCTGTTTGTTTTTGAAAAATTGCAGACGATATCAACGTCAAATAAAAAGGTAGGTACTTTTTGATGGTGACGGTGACAATGACGTTTATGAGCGAATACCTCCTCAAATGCTATGAGACATGCAATCATAACAAAACGTGTTTCACAATTTGGCTTAAAGGACTTCTTCGGTCTGTCGCTTTACATTATTTTACACAGCGCCATCTAGCCCCAAACTAAGTAAAGCTTGTACTACGGGAACCAAATAACTGATAGAATAGAATACTTATATGTTGTAAATTCATACTTATAATAGGTACATATAGAACACCCAGACAGAAGAAACATTTATGGTCACATAAAAGACAGCATCAAAAAGCGATGAATATAATGAGCGATGATTCCGCAGGGTTAACTCCAATAGCTAGAGAAACGCAACCATAATGCAATGTGATAAGGAATAGTTTACCTCAAAAGACAACTTGGACATGTCAACTGGGGTAATCCGCTTGAGCGCTGACAGCCGCTGAAGGCGCTGCCGTGCCTGCTCCTCAACCGCGATGAGAAATGCATCTTGCACGATATTCAGCCCAATATCCGAAACTGGAACAAAAAAATCTTATTAGTTTTTGCGACAATTCTGACCTGTATTGAAGTGTAGTAAGCTGCAGCAGCCTTGTTGAAACCGTCTGTCTGTTCAAATCCCATACGAGAATGCAGGTATTTACAGAAGTTTTTGTAGTGATGACAGCTCTGACGGTGACGATATACGACGATGATAGTGATGACGCCGAATGACATAGATTCAAACCCCAGCAATGAGTTTGAGCTGCCGGTGGAGGAAAACATCGTAAGGAATCCATAGCATAGTGGTAGGGTATTATCTAGATACTCGGCTAGCTATAAGTTGAAAATCTACCGCCAACGGTGTGTTTCAGCAGCCTCATTTAAGAGCCAGTTTCATTCCAGGCTAAGTGTGTTTACCACCTTCGACTACACCGTCACTTAACATCAGGTGGGATGTGGTCAAACACCTCGCCATAAGAAACATAGTTAAGAAAAATGGCGTCTTTTACAATCGGACATTTTGGGTCTCTACGAATTTTGTTATTGACATACCGTTTTATTGACAATGCGAATCTCTACAAGAAACAATAGTTTTACCATTAGATTAATAAGCGAAATGTATCTCTACAAATATTTGCAGAAAAATTAAACACCCACTTAATTGTGAAATAAACCTTGTTCTTCTTGCATTGTCTAAGGGTGTGGGCCTTTCCTTTATAACAGAAATAAATCAATTTTTATAGAATTCCCGTCTCCAGTTTTAGTTCATTCGCCACAGGGAATGAACTTGGAGGGGGCGGTCTGAGTGGTGCATTGAGTTACGGGCTCCCACGGGCTGCTTATAGTGTTGGTAGGTAGGTACCAACCAAACGCCAAAATTGTAGATGCCAACTCGGCTTCGTTTTCGAGAAATCGCCAGTCAAAGTAGAAGCCGAGTTGGCACCAGCAATTTTGGGGTTTGATTGGTGCCTACCCCCACTATAAGCACGCTAAGTCCGTAACTCGTTGCACCTCTCGGATCGTCCTCAACACGTTTACACTTTCTAGAAGTTTTGGCGAAAACGCGGAGAGTCGTGTCGCCCCGTTGTATTTTTTCCAAAACTAGTGTTTTGTCGAGTGTTTATGCATTAAAATGTTGGCGTTTCAATCATAAAGTGCCGAATCACGAGCGCGAGGGTGGGAAAATGATATAATATGGTGAAACATGACTTTTCGTGTTGCTTCCAACACTTCATCGAAGCTTTAATAGTAAAGTCGCCACTATTTTATTAAAGCATGACTGGACTTGACTGACACGAACTGTACTTGACCAAGACTGGACTTTGACTATAATTATAGCTACGAGGCAACTTATTAAACTTTTGAAACTTGAAAATATACAACACTGGCAAATGCTCAAAATGCGACGCCAAAACCAAAGAAAAAAAACACTTTCTAGCCAGATCATTGCTGATAACATTAAATAAGCAAGAAGTTCTTATACAATGGAATTCCACAATCTCGGAGACTAGTAATTAATTAGCATAGAAATCTAATGCTATTATACAATCCACAGAGAACATTATACTAAAACACGATCTACGCTTACGAAATAGTTTTTTGCCCGTCATGAATCAGCAACAAGACCACACAGCATAATCGTTTTCGACTATAATTCGAAAATATCCAAAATATTTTTATAACAATCGGAAAAAACAGGCCACAAAAAATGTAATTAAGAACCGACACCATATATCAAAGTCATTTGAGATTTCCGTTGATTAATGCCTCCATGTTACTGAAACCCAGAATCTATGTTCCCCAGAAATTACATGTTTTGTCTTCTATTCAGAGTAAATAGGTTTTAACTTTCTTGTTTTTTTCGTGACTGAAAGGTTCCAAATGCGTATTTGACTTTTCGTATCAAAAATTATCTAAACTAGCAATCAACTCCACATGTAATCTGCTGCCCGAGTGGGTGTTCCCCAATGAATATAGTCTGGGTGCCTTCAAGTAGCGAGTGAATCGGTTTCTTCTAGGCAAGCGTGCTCCACCGTAGACCGCGTCTTCGCTTAACATCAGGCGGGATGGCGGGCAAACGCAGGCCTATCTATTATAAAAAAAATAGTTAAATTGAAAACGGTATCAAAATCGTTAGGTAGTTAAAAAGAACTACGCGAATAATCAACAAACATAGTGAGGAAACCATAGCATAGTGTACTGAGTAGTACTCAGTCGAGTACTAGAAAGTACGACTGAGCTGGCTTCAAAAAAAAAGTATGAAGCATACTGCCGGACAAATTTCATCAAAATTAGTTGGCTATATAGGTACACACATACATGGAGACAGAGGGTACTTTTTATTCCGAAAATATGTAGCGAGTAATACAGCGGGGCGCTAGCTGCTAGCACGAAAACTAAAGTAAATTCCACCCGGCGCCTTCGTTGCGATATTCACAGAGCCTTACGCGAAAGCGTCAAGATTCATTTACATAGCCATCAGTCAGCCGTGCATCAGATACATTACCACACACTGCAGATATAATTGCATCAAGGATAGCGGAGGCGTCACAATCCACAATGGTGCTGGCACTGTTATTTATTCTGTGACAATGGTGCTTGCAAAACGAACGCCTGACTCATCAAGTGAGGAATGCTGGCGCGCTGATTGAATACTAATCCACTGGCAGTTGGCAGGACGCGGGATCGGTTTCCTTATGATAAAAGATATAACTATTATGCGTGTAGGAAGATTGCTACAGATTGTCGCAAAATAGGAAATAAGAGTGATTCATAAACGATACCCACATGGAGCACTATAGTGGGTACTCGTGGAGCGCTATAGTGGGCTGCAGGGGCTGTCAATGATGTCTATGGTATCGCAGTATGACTCATAAAGTGCCGACTCAAAACATATTGACGTTGATTTGCAAACAAGTTGGATATGTTAGATAAGTAAACTTGCTTATAATGATAATGCTATTGCTTGAATTGGTAGTTAAGTTTGTTATTCTGTTTTTTGATTATTTTTGTGTAGTAAATATTACTTAATAATAGCTTACCATGAGACGATGGTGGTGGTGGTCAAATACAGACGTATTATACAAAAAAAGAAACAGCAGTTTGAGTTGCACGGTGTATCATAGCATCGCAACAACTATTGAAAAAAAGAAATAAAGAAAGGAAAAGGTTCTTACCTTTCCCTTTCCTTAAGAAAGATAGAAAGACAATTGTTTTATTGTTTTTACATAAAAATATATACCTACTTATTTATATACATATATATATGTATATAGTACATTGAATGTGCTTTTCGTGATAAATAATTAACAAGAAAGTAGCCAAAGTTATACATAACAGTCATAGAAACAAGTTGACGTCTGGAGATATCTAAACAGCAAATTGTCCAACAAAAAGAAAATCACTAACTTATGAAATACAAAGGAACGCAAACAAAATTACTTTGAGAAACCCCAATTGGAATAAGAACGACCCGGAAAATTTTCAAACCTTATTTTCAGCATAATTTGTACGGGACGGCCTTTCCTTCCCATCGAGTTCGCCAATATTTCACGCTGCTGTGAGCGTAGCCTATTTTTCACTTCTGAACAAACTTTACTGCACCCATGGGATGCTGAACGGTTAATAAGGCTGTTTTTTTGGTCACAGTGTTTGCTCCGACATCGCTTTGCTAGTCTCTGTTCCCATTCTATTACAATAAGTTCTACTTTTCTATCAATCTCAGCCTCGAAGACAAGTGCCTTGTCATGACAGGTCTCAAATCTGAATCACTAGACGACTGTGGCATCCTCGATTCCTTCAAAAGTATCGCTACTTTCTCATCTGTATCTACAGTATTATAAAGAGGAAAGATTTGATTGTTTGTGTGTAATGAATAGGCTCCGAAACTACTGGACCGATTTCAAAAATTCTTCCACCGTTAGGAAGCTACGCTATCCCCGGGTGACATTAGCTACTTTTTATCCCTGTATTCCCACGGGAACGGAAACTACGCTGGTGAAAGCACGAAGCGTCCGCTAGTATACTATATAGAGTCTCGACCAAGCGCTCGAAGAGTCAACGCGTCCTGAGGATGCCTCGTGTAGAGGCGAAACACGTGTCGGCAAGTGGTTACTGCAGAGAGAGGAGTGTGTAAAAAAAGTATTTATGTATTCTATCAGTTATCTGACTTCCATCACACAAGCTCTGCTTAGTTTGGGGTCAGATGGCGCTGTGTGTAATGTCCTATGATATTTATTTATTTATTTATATAAAGACTTGTGGTTATTTTAATTAGATTTTTAAGTTTTTGTCAAAATTAGTTCTAGATATTAAGTAAAATTACGATTAAGTTTTAATTAATAAATTGTTGTTAAATTTAAGTCCTCATCACTGTTGTAACTGAAACGACTGTTAACCGGAAATAAACTAAATATATACCTTGAGTATATATATAACGTCGGCAATGGGGCCAGCAAACTATTTCCTTTTATAACGGCCTTTTAGATTAAATACATAGAAAGTTTAATTGTAAATATTTTAAATACTTAATTGATGTATTTTCTAAAGCCTATGCCACCCGGGGATAGTGTAGCTTCCCAACGGTGAAATAATTTTTCAAATCGGTCCAGTAGGTTCGGAGCCTATTCATTACAAACAAACAAACAATTAAATCTTTGCTCTTTATAATAGTATAGATAGATATAGATTATGTAATATGGTAATGTACTTGTGACTATGGACTGGGTTTTTTTATAGTAATGCTGACCACCTAAACTAGACCGGGTAAGCATCGAGTCCACATATCGCGGTCGGATCTCCAACCCAGTCGCGTCAGTAAAACTCAAATTATTGCGAATTGTACCATAAAGTCTGTAAAGGTATGAAAAATGAGGCTCGCAACCTCTTTGTTTTATTCAGTGCGCCTCTGGAGATAATGGAAGGTCCTTCCCACTGCTGGGCTTGAGCTTTGAGAGCAATAACATTAATGTTTTTTGTATTCCTTTTGTTCGAGACACGGAATTCTTGAGTTTTGGAGCATACTTGAAATTTTCGCGTTATTTTATTTACGTAACGATTCTAAGGAATAAGGAGAAACAACTAGGTCATTGGTACTTGAGGGGCGTTCTACAGATATACAGTGCAATAAAAAAAACATTGCCAACTTTTTACGTGAATAAAATATATTAAACTAGTCACGTTTTTGCGCGTTTATTTGCGTTTTCCGGAATAAAATGTAAATTTCAAAAACTGTTTTAAATTTCATCCAAATTCGATCAGTCGTTACAGAGTGTACAAACAAACATATGTATTATTGCTATTATAATTATATTGTAGCGACGATAGCTCAGTGGTTGGCACCTTAAGCCGAGGGGCGTGGGTTCAAATGCCAACGCTGCTGGTAAAGAACCACATAGCGAGGAAACCATAGCATGGTGGTAAGACTTTCTAGTAGGTACTCGACTGACTAGCAATCACACTTAAGTTGAAAATCTGCCGCCAAGCACAACGATTTTGAAATCTAAAAAACTTTTTATTGTTCTTAAATGTACGCGTATTTACATACCTACGCATGGCCGCGTCCACGAAACTATCACATTCCTTTTCTTGCCAAAGGAGGCTTTTTAAAAATAAATGATATTCGTACTCCTGATAGTTCTCGTTCTCCTGAAGCGACACCGCTTCATGGTCGATATTCCTTCATTGTACGAACCGCTAAACAATGGAATTTGCTGCCCGAGTGGGTGTTTCCTGATAGATACAATCTGGGTGCGAGTGAATCGGTTTCTTCTAGGCGAGCGTGCTCCTAGGCCGCATCTTCACTTTACATCAGGCGAGTTAGCGGTCAAACGCAAGCCTATATGCAATAAAAAAAAGAATTTGTAAGAAATAACGCAAGCCCAGCGCAGCAATAAACAGAAGTATCAAAACAAAGTCCAGGACATCGCTGCTTTTAGACTCAATGGTTGGTCTCAACAGCCCTGTAATTTCACTAGCTGCAGTACCTTTCAAACCTTTCAAACAGTAATGTTTACTTGGAGGCAGAATATATGGAACTGCGTTGGTGCCTACCTAGACGACCTCCTTTCTGCTAAGGAGATCTACCACCAAAATACTTATTACTATGTAGGTACAAGTTTATATAATATGTACATAATTACATAATTATGTATCTATGCCCAATGCGTTTAGCTAGTACATTATTGCTAACGTAAACCTTTAACTATTAGCTGTATTATTATATATATTTCTCATCATTGCGACTACTTTCCAAAGCAAAATCAGATAAAACCAACATTCCTCTGCTCTGTCGTTTTATTACACCACTGTTTTCATGGCTTGTAGTTATACCGTTTACTAAAGAACGCTGCACCACTCTTCATACTATAAAAATAGACATTTCTAACGTTATTACTAATAACTTCTTTGTAATTGTGTAGCAACGGTAGTTTCATTATCAAATATACTGTTACACATTTTATTATCGGACCGGCTATTTGTTTTCGACAAAATAGCTCAAGTTTTAGTTCCTGAGGACTATGCTCTTTAGTCATCCTGGCCCGACATATTTCTCTCCTCATACAAATACAAAATATTGCTCTTATCATACAAATACAAAATATTTTATTGTTACAAAAATTGTGTCCATACAAATAAAATGTATAACCCTGTTTGCTGCTTTAGCATATAGCTGTAGTGCAGTACTAGATACGAGTTAAGTAACAATAATAGCTATATACGTCAGTCAAGTCCAGTCATGCTTTATAGTAGTGGCGACTTTACAATAAAAAAAAACCATAAGCTTTGATGGAGTTTTGGAAGCAACACGAAAAGTTATGTTCTATCACTTTCCCACACTCGAGCTTGTAATTCGATAATTTATGAATAAAACGCCACCATTTTTATACATAAACACTCGAAAAAAAGCACAATGGGGCGACACGACTCTTTCCGCGTTCTCTCCAAAACTCCCGCAATAGTGGTTCAAATGTGACTGGCCACTAAAAATAAAAATTAATCTGCGTGGTGTCAGATTGTTAACGGAACTATTTTTGAGCTGAAGGTATAAACAATTGAAAGTCGAAAAATCAAATTTCATGTATTTTTTTCATTTAGAATGTTAATAACTTACGTATGAAAAAAGTTTTGCATTAAAATTTGACACTATGCAGGTTTAATTCTTACTCGACTACAGCAAATTCAAAAATAAGGTTTATGTTATTAGTAATTTGTAGCGATGATAGCTCAGTGGTTAGCGTGGCAGGTTCGCATGCCGAAGGGCGTGGGTTCAAACCCCAACAATGAGCTTGAGCTGCCGGTGAAGGAAAACATCGTGAGGAAACCAAAGCATGGTGGTAGGGTACTTTAGTACTCGGCTGGCTAGCTACCACCCTCAAGTTGAAAATCTGCCGCCAAGCATCTAACGGTGTGTTCCGGCAGCCTCACTTGAGAGCCAGTTGCATTCCAGGCTAGGTGTGCTTTACCATCTTCGACCACACTTTCACTTGACATCAGGTGAGCTGTGGTCAAACAACTAGCCTGTCAACCATTAAAAAAAAATAAAAAAAAATTTGTGTCCATATGGGAGTTTTGGCGGGAACGCGGAAAGAGTCGTGTCGCCCCGTTGTATTTTTTTCCAAAACTAATGTTTTGTCGAGTGTTTATGCATAAAAATGGTGGTGTTTTATTCATAAAGTGCCGAATCACAAGCGCGAGTGTGGGAAAATGATATAATGTGATGAAACATGACTTTTCGTGTTGCTTCCAAGTCTCCATCGAAGCTTTATAGTAAAGTCACCACTACTTTACTAAAGCATGACTGGACTTGAAAGACACGGACTCTGGACTTTGACTATAACTAAAGGTACAAGGCAACTTATTTAACTTATGAAACTTGAAAATGTAAAACACTTGACACTGGCAAATGCACAGAAAGTGCGACGCCAAGTCCTCCACGGAGGATAAGAAAAAAAAAAATAGTGTCCATATAATATGTAAATAAATATCGTAGGATATTTCACACGGCGCCACACACATAAACTAACCAGTTTTTATTATGGGAACCAGGCACCTGATGAGAATGCTTACATCCTTTTTTTTTGTAAATTCAGACTGGAACCACCCAGACATAGAACAAACATTGAAGCCGTAATGATGATGAAAGAAAACCTTTATTTACCTAATTGGTCACTTTTACATCTCCTAAAGACTCGACCCAAAAGAGCAGAGAGTTAAAACAATGTTCCGAAATACGTACTGGTGGCACTTTTCCCTTCCTTTGTTCCCTTACCAAGTTTCGGAACAAGTTGGGAGGCTTCTTAAAAAGATCTCCGCGGAGTGCTTTTGTAAAGTTTTCGGATGCTTCGCTTAATTAAGTTTGTATTTTTTCCTTACGGACTGGGGAGAGGCCAACTAGCGTATTATAAGGGTGTTCAGCGGAGTACAACAAAAGGGGTTTATATAATTTCATCATATCTTCAGTTTGACGTATCTGCTTTGATATCTCCCTGTCTGGTTTTGCTAACTTTTCACTATTTTACGGTTGAAATACACAAAACAACAAGTTTATTTTAGCACAAATAGAAAAACATAGCCCAACGGATTAGCAAGTTGAAGTGGCAGTGGGCAGGGCACATAGCACGCAGAACTGATGGCCGATGGGGCTGCAAAGTTCTGGAGTGGAGAACACGGACCGGCAAAATGATACTATTTATTTTAAAAATGCGTCAATGTTAGAAAATCACTTATAAAACAGCTGGACACTAGTATTGGTTAATGCAGAAGAAAACACAAAAAAGAAATTCTTGGCACAAACAAAACAATCACCCACTAAATAGACTACCTCGTCCCTACTTAATGAACTCAAATAAAAATAAATCTCACCTCTATCACGTTACGTTTAAAAGCTACATTCTTCTAGTCAACGATGAGGCATGGCCTATCTCCTATCTGCTTAACGCTAATCTAAAACGTACCCTAAACCCTGATGTTTAAGTTCACTTTCATAAAGACGTATTACAAAATGTTTGTCACTTAGTGCTCTGCTAAGTAACGAACCAGTTTTTGTACATTCCGGTGCGACAACGGTATTACATGTAGTTTAGGTTCTAGGATAGCGAGTGAAGCCAATGGCGCTAGCGGCCAAGAAACTAGATACAATTTTACTTGGAGAAAATCTCGAAAAGCTAAGAAAGTTAAACAAATATTAAGCACCATTTCGACACTGATAATGTTGCTAGAAAACACTGCAATCCTACTAATATTACAAACACGAAAGTTTGTAAAAATGTATGGATGTATGTTTGTTACTCTTTCACGCAAAATCTACTGAACGGATTTGGATGAAATTTGGTATGGAGGTAGCTGAGACCCTGGATTAACACATAGGCTACTTTTTATCCCGAAAACATGTAGCGGGTAACACTGCGGGGCGCAGCTAGTGTTAAATAGCCTATGTTACTCAGGGAGAATCATTCTAATGGTAAAATAATTCTTGAAATCGGTCCAGTATTTTTTGAGTTTATTCGTTACAAAAATACAAATCTTTCCTCTGTAGAAATCTAGAGTCTGGTAGTTCTAGTTTTGCTCACCCGAATGGACATATTTGTCACACAGCGCAATGTAGCTCATAAGTCTATGTTTATAACAGTCAAGTCAAGGTGAAGTTTTTTTAGTCTAGATGAGTAATGAGTCGAAAGCTTGAAAGGCATTCCGGCATTGACTGCCAGTTCAAGATGAAGCGCAGTTATTAATTAAGAGACTGGAAGATCATTTAGGATTTATATTATGTTGAATATAATACTGAATCTATTGATTATTTATGATTAGTTGACATTACTTTATGCTTGCTTTGATTTTTCTATAAGCGACCATTTTCATTCAACTTGGATAGTGACTGACAGTGACTTGGTTAGAAACTTTATTAGTATTTTTTCGATGTCTGCAGGCAATATCGCTTAGACAACTTAGATTTGACTATGTTCTAACTGACCGATGACATTATTATAGTACTTAATAGAATATTTAAATTTGACATTGTTTCCTTTTTACCCCTGACGCAAAAACGACGGGGTGTTATAAGTTTGACGTGTCTGTGTATGTGTCTGTCTGTGGCATCGTAGCTTCAGAACGGATGAACCGATTTTGTTTGAAAAGTAAATTAGTCGGGAGTGTTCTTAGCTGTTTGATGAAAATCGGCCCAAGATGGCCGCCGCCACAAAATGGCGGATTACATATTTTTTCCCAACTCCCTCAATATGGGTATCAAATAAAAGGGCTTGACTAGTAGAATGCTATAAACCTATCGGGGGTTTTTTACATTTTCAATTTATCTTATAATTTGAGATGGTATTTTACTTTGACGTTGTATTCGAATTTGACATTCTATTTGAAATTGACAATGAATTGGAGTTTGACATGGTATTTGAATTTGACATTTTATTTTGAATTTGGCATGCAATTTTTTTTAGATTTTTCAGGTTTTACTTTGGCATAACACCTCATATTTTTTAAATTTGTTATTTCATTATTTGATGCATTCGTTTTTTATGTCAATTAATAATTTGATTAATCATCATCATATTTATTGATAACGAGTTGTTACAGGTAATTTTTTTTGGTTGTCATTTTTTTTTTTTATTATGTACCACATTACTGACTACATTGTATCTGTGCGAAGCCGGGGCGGGTCGCTAGTTTGTTTATAAAAGTGAGTACAATGGCCATTACCGCTTGTATAACCCTGTACGTATAGCAACTTCGCCACGAATCATGCTGTAAACTCAGAAGTTTGACGATGACTAATATTTTGTTGCGTCATGAAACCCTATCGAAACTAGTTTGTAGTTATATATCAGATTACTGGCTGGACAGGAATTGTCAAGACCGGTGCTTGAGATTTGACTTCTATTGTATTGAAAGCTGGCTGAGCAGTGACTTAAGCAATCAGTTCTAAATTACCAATTAGGCTTTCCATGGTGTCGGTGGTGTTTCATAGACAAGCTAGGTGTTTGACAACAGCTCACCTGATGTTTCAAGACGGTATGGTCGATGATGGTAAGGCACACCAAATCTGGATTGTAACTGCTTTTCAAGTGAGGCTGCTGGAAAACACCGTTAGGTGTTTGGGGGCAGTTTTTCAACTTGAGGATGGTAGCTGGCCAGCCGAGTACTAGAGAGCGGCTGTTTTCCTTCAACGGTAGTTCAGTGGTTAGCGCGGTCGGTTCACACGCCGAAGGGCGTGGGTTCAAATTCCAACAATGCCTCGCGGTGTTACACGCTACATGTTTTCGGGATAAAAAGTACCCTATGTGTTAATCTAGGGTCTCAGCTACCTCCATACCAAATTTCATCCAAATCCGTCCAGTAGTTTTTGCGTGAAAGAGTAACAAACATCCATCCATCCAAATTTTCACATTTAAAATATTAGTGAGATTTCAGACAGCTGATGAACAGCTATAATGCCCCTTCTCTAACATACCCTGGCTGCGGTTCTAGACGATCTTTCCACAAGTTTCATGACAGCTTTGCTTTCTAAACAACTTTACGGTCGAATTACGATATTTACGAGTAGTTTATGTAACTTGCTGTCTTGCTGTGACTTAGAGTTGACCCGGCGCCACAGAATAAATAAATAAGCATCCCGTAAGGGGTCAACAACAACCGATTGGACGCATAAAGTATGGACAAGCCAGTCACTTCAATAAAATTCTTGTCAGCGATAGTAACAAGTATTTTTAGTGTATCTCACGAACCGTGATAGTAAGACAGTTGAAATTGTCACAGACACTATACTAAATAAAAAGCAAAATTAAGAATTTTGACAAAACCCACAACGGTTAAAAAGTAATTGTCACCTATCTAAGATAATGCACCAATTAAATCTGAACCCATAACTGAAAACTGCATCAAAATCGGACTAGAAGTTTAGGAGAAAAATGGCAACATGGATTTGCACAAACAAACATCCTCTCACCCCAAACACACATACCGTCTCCGTTCCCATACAACAAACGTGATGTTTTTGCCGTTTTTATAGATAATGGTACGTAACCCTTTGTTCGCGAGTCTGAGTCGCACTTTGCCGGTTTTTTTTTTCAACTTCAGGAGAAATTTCGGTCTTCGATGAGATTACGCAAAACCATGCAAAACGATTATCCGGTGACTTGTTCATTTGGTGACATTTGAGTTTTGGGGACATGAAATCAGTTACCTAGGTGTTTTATGTGAAAGCAATCGATTCGTTGGAATAATACGTAAGGCTCGGTAGTGGCACGCTCTTCCAAGCAGGCGTGCTCCATCTTAGACCGCATCATCACATCACATCAGGTGAGATGGCAGTCAAACGTAAGCCTATATCTTACTGTAAAAAAACCCGACCAAGTGCGAGTCGGACTCGCGCACGAAGGGTTCCATACCATTATCTATAATAACGGCGAAAAAATCACGTTTGTTGTAAGGGTGCCCCTTTAAATATTTATTTTATTCTGTTATCGTCTATCATAAACATTCAAAATTAAATTGCACCTCTCAATATAGCTATTCTAACTTATTCGGAATGGGGGCGATAAGTCCTGCACTGACGGTTTTTTACTTGGAGATCTCCTTAGCAAAAGCTCTTTTAGCTAGGTACCACCGCAGTATCAGCTATTCCGTCCACAAGCAGTAGTGTGTAAAAAAAGGAGGAAGGAAGTATTTATGTATTCTATCAGTTATCTGACTTCCATCACACAAGCTCTGCTTAGTTTGGGGTCAGATGGCGCTGTGTGTATAGTCCTACGATATTTATTTATTTTACATAACTGTGTTCCGGTTTGAAGGGTGCTGCAGCTAGTTAAATTACAGGGCTTTTAAGATTAACCATTGAAAGTAATCCACCACACCCACAAGGTGGACAGACGACCTAGTAAAGACCGCAGGAACGCGCTGGATGCGAGCCGCTTCCAACCGGTCTTTATGGAAGTCAATGGGGGAGGCCTATGTCCAGCAGTGGACGTCCTACGGCTGAAGTGATGATGATGATGATGATGACCGAAAGTAATGAGCGCCAAAGCAGCGATGCCCTGAACTTTGTTTTTTTACTCAAAGTTCTGTGTATCGCTGGAACGGTCGCACATGCGTTACATCTCACCATCAGGAAAACGACTCGTCCGTACTTTTACATACCTACATTAAAAAAACCTAAAAAATTCACTAAAAAAACAGTTAACATAGCATGCGTTTTATTTTATTCATCATCATCATCATCATCATCAGCCTATATTAGTCCACTGCTGGACATAGGCCTCTCCCAAGACACGCCACTCAGCCCGATCTTCGGCTTTTCGCTTCCATCCACCGCCAGCGGTCCTACGTATATCGTCACTCCATCGAGTCTCAGGGCGTCCTACGTTACGTTTGCCAATACGCGGTCTCCACTCTAGAACACGTCTACCCCAGCGGTTATCGGTTCTGCGATAGATA
This sequence comes from Biston betularia, assembly GCA_905404145.2. NCBI lineage: Eukaryota > Metazoa > Arthropoda > Insecta > Lepidoptera > Geometridae > Biston > Biston betularia. The sequence continues at coordinate 1,430,694 of FR989874.1, read as the reverse complement.
TGTCCAGCCCATTGCCACTTCAGCTTACTAACATGAGCTATGTCAATGACTTTAGTTCTCTGGCGAATTACTTCGTTTCGGATACGATCCCTCAGAGAAATAGCAAGCATAGCATTTATTTTATTATCTACATAAATTAAATTACTGTCGATGAGTATCGATTGTTATGGTCGGTTACGTTTCTGATTGTATTTTTCTGGTAAACGTGATGTTCGTATAACTTTAATGTAACCGAGTGTGATTGGTGTAAATGCGCGGAACGTGCGTTAGAGCCAAGATGGAAGCTGGGGCTGCGCTTGAGCACGCTGCTTGACTCACTGCGTGTGACGTAACGGTGCAATATTTCTGGCACACTATATTGTGAAGAAACAGTCTTGGATTTATTGTCTTGGACTTATTGTCTTGGACTTACAGTCCTGAACTTCATCATCATCATCATCATCATCCACAGCCTTCTTTATCCCACTGCTGGGTATAGGCCTCTCTCTTTACATGCCATCTGCCTCAGCCCTGTGCCAATCTGGTCCAGGTTCGACCCGCGACGGTGACGATATCGTCGACCCATCCTGAACTTACAGTCTTGAAAATAAGTAAATAAATGTCATATGACATTACACACAGCGCCATCCGACCCCAAACTAAGCAAAGCTTGTACTATGGAAGTCAGATAATATAACTGATAGAATACCTACTTAAATACTTTTTTTTTGTAAATACTGACAGCCTAGTTGGTTCATTGGTAGTATGTCTGCTCCAAGAGCTGAAGGGCATGGGTTTGATTCCCACCCAGGACAAGCATATTTATTATAAACAAAAATGTTTGTTCTGTGTTTTGTAGGTTTTATATGTATTGTTAGCGGAGAAGCGCCATTTTGATACGTCACCGCGCGCCTCCCCACCCGCAAGCTGATAAAAGCGAGCGCGCACCTGCCCCGGCCTCTTTTTGCGTTCAGTCTCCGAGCCATGCACATCGCTCATTTGGTCTAATATTTCGTTGTGTTGATTTTCTTGTTATTTTTGTGAATATTGTAATTTTGATCTGAATATTATTTGTCATTGTAATTTAAATTGTTTTTTTTAGTAAAATTAATAAGAGTCCGCTAAAATCAGAAGTGGGATAGGCTCCATAGCCTATCCCCGCTCTGGCTACAAATAAAGGAGCGATGTGCTAAACACATTATGGCTAATAGTTCCACTTCTAGTAATAAAAGTAGGACCCGGCGAGGTCAGAATACGGACGCTGAAGGCATCCAACAGCAGCTAGGCGCTATTTTAGCGCGCCTAAATGCGTTAGAACATACTGGCCAACCGGCCACATCTGCAGAGACGTCTTTGGTTACACTGGGCGACAGTGCGGCTTCTGATGTCACCGTCCCAGCAGCCCTGGTATGTGATGAGGCAAGGCTTTCTACGCCTCTGCCGCCGCCACCACTGCCAGAGCCTATGGCGAGTCTCAGTACGTCCGCCGACGCTACAGAAAGGTTTATTGGAGCTCTGCAGGCATTAACGAAGGTGAGATCGAACCATTATTATATTTCTAATTTCGATCCCAGTCTGAATGACATAGATTCTTGGTGCGAGGAGGTAGATAAAGCCCGCGAAATAAACAAATGGGATGACAATGAATGTTTATCTAGAATCGCGAATTGCCTTAAAGGTGATGCGCGAAGCTGGCTAAACGACTGGATCACCAACGACCGTTCCTGGTCGAACTTTAAATTAGAATTCAAACCTCTCTGCGCGCGAAGAGTCGATGTTGCACAAATTCTTTTTGATGTCATGTCCACAAGCTCTGATCGTTATTCCACGTATGCCGAATACGCTAGACGCGCTATTCTACGGTTAAATATTGTAAAAGGTCTGAGTGACGAGCTGGCAACAGCTATCGTCATTCGTGGAATAACTGACCCGCAGATTCGAGCTACGGCTACTAACGCGCATCTTACAACTAAAGATATTGTCCAGTTCTTGTCTATCTACACCAAGCCTAACCTAAAGACAAATAATAGTGCCGTGAAATCTTTCTCAAGTAGGAATAGTGACCGTAATCCGCGAAAACGAGCGTTCAATCAAGGCAAATCGAATGCCGAAGTGAAGTGTTTTTCGTGCAATTCTGTGGGACATTTGGCGAGGTCGTGTCCAAAACAATCTAAGACTAATATATCGCAAAATAGTGACAAAGCGGGTAGTAGTGCGCGTTGTACCTTTTGTAAAAAAATTGGACACGATGTTGCTACTTGTTTTGCTAAAGAACGGTCAGAAGAGCGTAACAAAAATAACGTCAATTTTTGTCGTGAGTTACAAGGCGCTCCTATAGATAGTGATGTAACTACCGCGATCATACAGGGTGTGCCAACCGACGTCTTGATAGACAGCGGCTCCCGCGTATCATTAATTTCTGAGACGGTGTTGAAGCATTTTAAATGTCTAAGACTACCCACATTTCAAATGCTGCGCGGTATTGGTGATCAGAATATCGAATGCTCTAATTATGTTACGCTGGTTATAGAATTTCCCGATATTGCTCTCGAGGTAGATTTTTTCGTGGTACCGTCAAAATGTATAAATGTACCGGTGCTGATAGGGACGGATGTATTAAACCGTCGTGGTGTCGCTTACATTCGTACAAACGACATGCATCGAATTACGCGAATTCCTGGTACCGACAGCGAAAAAGAGGTGATGCTCGTTGACTCAAAAGAACGGTTCAATGTCAACTCTCCTCTCAAGGGTGACGATAGACAAAAGTTATTGAACATCGTTAATGAGTTCAGCGAACATTTTATTGAGGGTACTGCTGCTAGTACCGTGACTACCGGTAGGATGGATATTGAGTTGACGAGTAACACGCCTGTCTGCTATAGGCCCTATAGGTTATCGGTTGACGAGAAACTAAAAGTTCGCGAAATCACACGCGACTTACTTGATAAAGAAATAATTCGGGAGTCTACGTCACCATATGCTAGCCCGATCATTCTCGTTAAGAAGCGTGATGGAAAAGATCGTATGTGCGTAGACTATCGCGCTTTAAATGCTATTACGGTTAAAGATCGTTTTCCATTGCCTCTGATTGATGACCACATAGATCGTCTTGGTAAAAGTAAGTACTTTAGTTGCCTAGATATGGCGACGGGCTTCCATCAGATAAAATTATCTGACGACTCCATAGCTAAGACAGCGTTCGTTACACCGGAGGGTCACTTTGAGTATTTGAAGATGCCTTTCGGTTTAGCGAACGCTCCAGTGGTCTACCAACGTATAATCACGAATACACTGCAACCACTCATCGATTCAGGCAAGTTGCTTTGTTATATTGATGATGTCATCGTTTTGGCTTCAACTGTAGACGAAGCGCTGCAGAACCTTCGTGAGGCGTTAACTGTACTGACTTCTGCCGGATTTTCCATTAATACAAAAAAGAGTACTTTCGTGGCCACAGAAGTTGAATATTTAGGTAGAATTATTTCTGGAGGTCAGGTGAGACCGAGCGAACGTAAAATTAAAGCTCTAACCGATTCACCTGTGCCCACGAACGTAAAGCAGGTGCGTCAGTTACTTGGTCTTGCAGGCTATTTCCGCCGATACATAGCAGACTACGCTTCTAAGACAGCGTGTATAGCCGGACTTACTCGAAAAGGAGTGCCTTTTCGTTGGGGTGATAAACAGGAAACTGCGCGTAAGTACATTATTGAGCGTCTTACTAGTGAACCCGTGTTGGCTATTTTTGATCCTTCACTACCGACCGAATTGCATACCGATGCAAGCTCTGTTGGTTACGGGGGTGTACTGATACAAGTACATGATGGTAATAAAAGAAGAGTAGTGGCATACTTCAGTAAAACCACACAGGGTGCTGAATCACGGTATCACTCGTACGAGCTCGAGACACTCGCGGTTGTTAAAGCCTTACAGCAGTTTCGTCATTATTTGCTTGGCATTTCATTTAAAGTTGTGACTGACTGTAATGCTCTTAAACTGACTAAACGAAAAAAGGACCTGTTACCGCGTGTCGCGCGCTGGTGGATATACATGCAGGATTTTGACTTCAGCATTGAATATAGAAAGGGTGTAATGTTGCAACATGCCGATTTCCTAAGTCGAAATCCTGTAGATGTGTGTCATATTACGCGGCCTAAAAACTGGGCACAGATCGCTCAGTCAGCGGACGAGGAAACTCGCACGCTGATTGATAGATTGAACAATAACGCACTCGATTCAACTAAATATACTGTCCGTAACGAAGTTCTATATTACAAGTATACCCCTACTGGGGAAGATTCAAGACTTCTGTGCTATATTCCTAAGGGTCATCGCCTAAGCCTTTTGAGGATATTTCACGACCAACATGACCACGTTAATGCGGACAAAACCATAGATCTTATACTAAGGAATTTTTGGTTCCCTGGGCTTCACGCTTTTGTAAAAAAAATACATAAGTCACTGTTTAATATGTTTGTCTTCAAAAAAAAATACCAAGGGCACCACATCAGCCGATCTCGTCATGGTCGAAACCAGATCTCCCTTTTCATACGGTACATGCAGATGTACTCGGGGTTTTACCCGCTTCAAACGAATACAAGTACATCTTACTTATTGTAGACTCGTTCTCTAAATACTGCCTATTTTACGCTTTGAAAAAGCAAGATTCAGATGAACTTCAAAGAGCGTTTTCAAATGCTATCTCCTTATTTGGAGCCCCTAAATTGATCGTGTGTGATCGGGGACGAATGTTTGAGAGTGCTAGTTTTAAAGAATGGGTTTCTCAGATAGGTAGTCAAATTCATTTTATAACACCCGGAATGCACGGCGAGAACGGGCAGGCTGAGCGCTATTGTCGCACGCTTTTAAACATGTTACGAATTGAGGTCGCTAATAACGATAGTAAATGGTCTGACGTACTATGGCGAATGCAGCTCGTCCTCAACTGCACTAAGCAAAAGACCACCCAGACTTCACCACTCCAGCTGCTGATGGGCGTCGAAGCTACGACACCCGTCATACGAAGTCTGATTCATGATGTCGCTGTAGAAGACACGCGATCGAGTCACGAATCTTTTCGAGAATTACAAAGACAGCGAGCTAACGAGCTCTTAGACAAAAACAAAGACAAGCAGGACGCATACGTTAATGAAAATCGCAGTATTGCCCGCACTTTCCAGCTAGATGATAAGGTTTTTGTAATAAAGAATGCACAAGTTACAGGCAAACTCGATTCGAGCATGAGGGGTCCGTACCGCGTGACACAAGTACTGCCACATGGTAGGTACGCGCTGCAATTACTTGGCGGTTCGTATGGAAAGACCACTCAGGCTGCCGCCGAGCACATGGTCGCTTGGCGAGGAGAGTGGACCCCCGACTCGTGCGCCACATTTTTTGAAAGTGAGTAAACTTTATTCGTTATGATCGATTAAAGTTAATGCATGCCAATTGCTGTATACATGCATAGCTTACAAGTATACGCGTCATACTGAGTGCTCGTCGAGTGACGCGCTACTCTGCTATGTAAGTTTTGGGCTTCTGCCTACGACGAACTTTTCGTCTTGTTATGATGTTCAAGCAATTTTGGGGTTGAAGTAGACTCTATTCGGATACGGCAACGGAGTGCCTATGTCCAATGCGTATTCAACTTCGGTTGAATCGATGAAATCTGTTATGTGAACTATGACCGTCACGTGTTTTGTGAAGCTGTACTTCACCAGATTTGGCAACGGAGTGCCTATATCTGACATGTGTTCAGCATTGAGCATTTGTTATGTTCTGCTGAAGAGCTTTCACGTGATTTGTGAAGCGGGGCTTCACCAGATTTGGCAACGGAGTGCCTATATCTGACACGTGCTCAACATTGAACTTTCATTATGTTCTGTTGAAGAGCTTTTACGGGTCTTGTGAAGCTGGGCTTCACCAGATTTGGCAACGGAGTGCCTATATCTAACACGTGAGCGTTGAATCCTTTTCTCAGCGCTTATCTGTACGAGCTATAAAGTATAAGCTTGTAAGGAACGTTCGACTAATGCCCTGTCTTTCTGTTCTCAGCTGAAGATGAGGTTCTCGAAAACTCTTCCGCCTGCAACCAAGCAGTCGCTACTCCGCAGTCAGCAGGAGGCGAACGGGGTCCATCAGTTCCTTAAGAGTCGCAGCATCGATGAAGAGGTGGTCGGGGACGACCACGAGTCAGGAGAAGCCGTGTTAGCGGAGAAGCGCCATTTTGATACGTCACCGCGCGCCTCCCCACCCGCAAGCTGATAAAAGCGAGCGCGCACCTGCCCCGGCCTCTTTTTGCGTTCAGTCTCCGAGCCATGCACATCGCTCATTTGGTCTAATATTTCGTTGTGTTGATTTTCTTGTTATTTTTGTGAATATTGTAATTTTGATCTGAATATTATTTGTCATTGTAATTTAAATTGTTTTTTTTAGTAAAATTAATAAGAGTCCGCTAAAAGTATGTATCCTTCCTACTATCCTACTAATATTATAAATGTGAAAGTTTGGATGTTTGTTACTCAATCACGCAAAAATGGCTGAACAGATTTGGATGAAGTTTGGCACACATATACCTACCTAGTTCATTACTTGGATTAGCATAATAATATAGGATACTTATTATCTAGGAAAAATGTAAGGTTCCTGTGGAATTATTAAAAAAAACTATCTACAGGACCCACTTCAAATTTGGTATAGATGTCATAAGGAACATTACAAAAAACAAGGCCGATTCGGAATACGAAACGAAACAATGAAAACTTATATTGATTAGCTTTCTAATTTTGACAGCCCCGTTGGCTCATGGGTAGTATATCTGCCTTGAGAGCTGTAGGGCGTGGGTTCGATTTACACTCAGGGCAAACATTTTGTGAATAAACAAATGTTTGTTCTGTGTCTGGGTGTTCTATATATGTATTATAAGTATGTATTTACAAAAAAAAAAGTATTTATGTATTCTATCAGTTATCTGACTTCCATCACACAAGCTCTGCGTAGTTTGGAGCCAGATGGCGCTGTGTGTATAGTCGTATGATATTTATAATTTTGTTTTTTTTTTTTTAACAAAAGCCTTGTCTCAGTCTTGTTTTTCCCCATCACTAAAGCCATTTGGTACGCTATTGTCATTACACGCGCGATTCTACACGTAACTGTAACGGTAAAGATTTATGCTTTATAAAACAATAGTTTCGGACGCCCGCCCGCACGTAGTGCGTTGTTTCCGGGTTTAATAACTTCCAAAAAGAAGTTCTTGAATCAGAATACCGATAGAAACTCACCAAAAACCTTATGACTGCATCAAGCAGGGTGTGGTAAAACGCAAATCTATCTATAGACGAAAGATTTGATTGTTTATTTTTATTGAATAGGCTCCGAAACTGCTGGACCGATTTGAAAAATTCTTTCACCGTTGGGAAGCTACACTATCCCCGGGTGACTTGGCTACTTTTTATCCAAGTATTCCCACAGGAGCGGGAACTACGCGGGTGAAACTGCGAGGCGTCTGCTTGTAGGTATTGTAAAGAGGAAATAGGTATATTATTGTTTGTTTGTATTGAATAGGCTCCGAAACTACAGGACCGATCTCAAAAATTCTTTCCCCGTTGGGAAGCTACACTATCCCCGGGTAACCATAGGCTATATTTTATCACTGCGTTCCTACGGGAACGGGAACTACACGGGTGAAACCACGAGGCGTCCGCTAGTTATTATTCGAACGGCGAAAGCGTGGAATACGTTACCCGAGTGGGTGGGTTTCCTGATAGATACAATCTGGATCTAGCATCAGGTGAGATGGCGATCAAACGCAAGCCTATAATCCGTAAAAAAAAGCATTGTGGTTTTGTACGCGTGAACCTTCAAGTTAATCAAGTATGTACCCTAGCATTAAAGTTGCTTGGCCAGAATAAAATTATAATCTCTTGTGACGCAGTGATGATTCGGAATCTCCACGTCAAGGTTGTCCGGTTTTTGCAATGGCGATTGTTTTTTTTTTACCTAACCATTCGCAGACCGTTGTTCAAACGATATACATAACATATGTGTCTAGTACGTATTTTATTCAGCTATTGAATGTTCAGGAAGATAAAATTAGGCAAGTTTTTGTAATAAAAGTTGCTTGGAGTTAAAAGAATCGGATTTTTATGGTTGACAGGCTCAATGTTTGACTACAGCTCACCTGATTAAGTGACTGTATGGTCAAAAACATCTAGCCTGCAATGGAACTAGCTCTCGTTAGATGCTTGGCGATAGATTTTCAACATATTTATATCGTATACTAGATATTTAATATCCAATGGATTATGCTTCTTTTAAGCATTCCAGTTAATAAGGCGATTCAAATACTTAATTAATAAATAAAAAATCTTACAAATATTAATTTTTACACGATTGACTCGTACTACATAGGTTGTACGTAGTAACCCAGGTCAATTCCAGAAAAATCAAGTAAGTTACGGTATTTATTAAACAAAATAAAAAAAAAACTTAAATTAATACTATTTACAAAAAACTTAATTTGCTAAAACGCGACGCCAAAACCAAAGAAAAAAAAAAAAAAAAAAAAAAACTTAATCTTAAAGTCCGTCAGAGGGCAAAATGCTGGCAGTATTGCCACGCTTAAATATATATATATTTTTTAATAAATTATATTTAAGTGTATTATTGCCACGCTGGATGGCAATGCTAAGCTTAAGTAAGTAAGTTAGTAAGTTACGGTTTGTCTCTCGAGTTTTGGAAAAATATTTAAAATGTAATATTGAAAATAGTACCTTTTTTTTAATGTAAAAGTAGTGTGACTTACGAGGCGCTCGCCTGATGGTAAGAGATAACGCCTATCCGTGATTGCAGCGATACATAGAACTTTGTGTAGTAAAACAAAGTTCAGGGTTATTGCTTAGTGCAGTACATTGCTTTGGCGCTCATTACTTAGAGACTTACGATGGTTAGTCTCAACAGCCCTGTAATTTCGCGAGCTAGTACCTACCCTTCATACCGGAATAAATAACTTATTGGAATTTGTTGTCGTCAGAATTTCCTTATAGATTTTCCTTTACATTCAGGTTTATAGTGTTGAATAGCAAAATGTAGGTATATATATAACAAAGCAATTAATAATCAATAAAATAGTTTTTGTTGTTTTGTTTCAAAAGCAATCGTAAAATTATCGCTTAAAATTTACATGTGAATACGGAACACAACATTTATGTAGATCGTGGTCAATTAATAATCTCGAATAGTCTTTCGAAAACTAGATCGAGTCGAACACGAACTAGTTCAAAACACCAATGAGTTACTTACCAATAATACTTATGTACATAGTGAAGTGAACAGTTTAAATTCACATTTACAATATTGCTAGCCAAGTGTGTCAAAATACGTATGCATGAATCATACACTATTTATTGACTTTCTACAGTTAATATTTTGATTGAGGTCGTTCGGTTTTCAGGGCCGGCTTTATCCGTAAATTCCGTAATTACGGAGATGAAAAACCGGTCAGCGTTCATCACTACACCTTCCAGAGATCCAGGCTGCGAAGGGTTAAAGCCAGTCGACAAGTTCACTCACCTCTCGGAAAGAAGTTGACCAATCACTTTCTACGCACTGAACTGCACTGAAACTCACTTTACATCTCAATGTAGTGTCGATATGTTGATAAAACACTGCATCCGTGGTGTGAAACTGGGTAATTGTTGTTAAATAATGTTTGAAGAGTGGAAAACGGCGGCGAGTACGCGACGGGACGGCAAGACTCGGCGGCTTGCGAGCGACGGGACGGCTTTCTCACTCGCACTTAATTCGAGACAGGTTGTGTTGCCATGCGTAAGGCTTCAATCTACTCACTACTGGCTTTAAATTAATAATGACACATCAGCTAAGTTTGAGGGAAATAAAAAGCGAAGTTCTACACGAGCCGAATGTAATTTTATGAGTATTTCTTTTTATGAAATGAATCCTACGACAACATAATAAGGAAAAACGTCAATGACTTACTCGTATGTTGTCGTTACACAATCATAATGTAGGTACATGCTTATTGAATTTAAATTTAATTCTGATTGGATCACTATATTTCTTTTTCCTATTACATCAAATTATTATTCCCAATCCCAACAATTATGTTAGTACAAGATATTTAGAAATAGGAATAGCATAATCTAAAAATATTTACTATAGACAGGTGCAATTAAAACAAGTAATTTTTTTAAACTATAACCCAAGTCCGAGGAAAATTACTATAGTTGAAAGGAAAGTGTAGTGTAGTCATATCGACGCTACGGTAAAACATACATACATATATAGGCTGATAAAAACATACCCCATATTTTTGGCTTTGCCGGTAGTCGAGTAAAAGTAGTACAAATATGACATTGCTCAGAAAATGAATGAAAGCTTTTTGGTCCTATAGCTTCGCTTGACATTATGGACACTATGTCACGAATACTTTGATGTTTTTGTGTGACGTAGGTCTCGGTGTCTTTGTGTGCGTGTAATTAGTGTATGACAAGCGAAAACTGTGGGACCGACTTTAATGTCTTGGAATTTTTTAATTTTCCCATTTTCCACGCATCATTATAACTGCCACAAGGTGGACAGACGACCTAGTAAAGACCGCAGGACCGCAGAGCCGCTTCCAACCGGTCTTTATGGAAGTCAATGGGGGAGGCCTATGTCCAGCAGTGGACGTCCTACGGCTGAAATGATGATGATGATGATTATAACTCTAATAGATAGAAATACGCATATTAGAGAAGAGATCCTACTATCCTACTAATCCCACAACAGATCTCTAAAATGAATCCCACTAATATTATAAATGTGGAAGTTTAGATCCATCTATACAACCCCGCTTTTGCAAGGAAATAAATATAAACTTTCCGAAAAAATATAACAGTATTTTAATATAATAAGCCTATCGAGACGCTCTCGTGATGGTCAGAGATATAACGCGTGTCCATGACAATTGCAGTATCACTGCAATTATACTTTGAGTAGGTAACAAACCAAAGTCCAGGGTTTTGCTACTCTAATTGCATTACTATGAGACTGCCGTTAGTCTCAATAGACCTGCAATTTCGCTAGCTGCGGCCCTTTAAATCAGAACACAGTAATGTTTGCTTGGTGGTGCAATATCTGATACGGCGGTGGTACCTATCTAGATGATCTTCTGCTAAGGAGATCTACCACCAAGTAAAAAACCATCAATGCAGGACTTATCGCCCCCAATCCGAATAAGAATGAGAATAAGTTAGAATAGCTATATTGAGTGATTTAATTTAATTTTGAATGTTTATGATAGATATTATGTAGCTATAATACCAAACAGTATCCTCCAATTTTGTTATTATCAGTTTACTGAATTGCCACCCGCTATGAAATCAAATTTAAAGATGTATTCACGTGAATTATCCAGCTGAATACATTAGTCTTCATTGAGACCGATTTGAAAAAATAATAATATACGCACAGAATTAACATAAATTTATTTATCAAAGATCTAGGGATAATATAATATTGATAACTTAGTTAGGCAACCTTTAGTTACGACATGATCTGATGTGATGTACAGATAAACATGATTCTGATATTATTAAGGCAGGTATGTCACCTAAAAGTTGTTTTCTTACTAGGTGTAATTCGCTACATGTTTTTGGGATAAAAAGTAGCCTATGTGTTAATCTAGGATCTCAGCTACCTACACACCAAATTTCATCCAAATCCGTTAAGTAGTTTTTGCGTGAAAGATTAACAAACATACACATTAACTTTAACCTTTATAATACTAGCTGTCCTTCGCGGTGTTACCCGTTACATGTTTTCGGGATAAAAAAGTAGCGTATGTAGCCTATATGTTAATCCAGAATCTCAGCTACCTCCATACCAAATTTTATCCAAATCCGTTCAGTAGTTTTTGCTCGAAAGAGTAACAAACATCCATCCATCCAAACTTTCACATTTATAATATTAGTGGGAAAATGGAAATTTCGAAATAAAAACCGACCGCACACCAATCGAAAATGACCACAAACAAAAGCAACTAATTAATCCTGGTAACACAAACTTCAAAGCCTGCGAAATAAAGCCAGCAGTTACGCGAATGTGTTCGAACCACCTTTTTAGTGACACAAAGGTGCATCAGGCGCATTAATGAATGAATTAGGGATCGCAATGGAACCTTATCGCAAATAATTACTGAAGGCTTTGATGAATTTCGGTTATTTTATGAACGTGACTTGATTTGTTCGACTTGTGGTAGAGTTCGCCAACATTTTTCAGGCTATTTTAAATTTGAATGCTTCATATTTATCAATAATGAAGTAAATTATATTGTGAAGTAACGTCTGATTCAATCAACTAACAAATTATATTGTATTGTATGTTTTTTTTAAATCATATTATATTACTCTCCAACTATCGGACTCGTCTCGGAAGTAGGTAATACGTGTCGTCGCGAGGCCGCGCGCATTGCACTCAGCTTTGTCTCCATGAAGAAAGCCACCAGATGTGACCGGAACTATAATCGAAGTATCCGATAACGAAACAAGATTAGACCCGCATAAGTAAAACAAAAATACTCTATGAATTTTATAATAGATAGAATTTAAAAAATATCTACGATACGGTATCGATATTATAGAAAACACGGTACTATTTTAAATAGGACCATTTTCTAGTGTCATGCGGGATACCTAGATGGCGGCACTCCCTTTACATGTTTCGATCTATTTTGAATTTACGTTAGCCACTTCGTAGTTCGTTGTCTCAGTTCGCAGTAGTGAAACGTAAAATCAATGTGTGGCGCTTGCGCTGAATATGACCCGACCTTACATTTCAGTTTACGTGACAGAATGGCCTACAAAGTAACATTTTCAAGATTTTCCTTTTATAGCGTTTATTATTATAACGTATATAAATAATACTCACGTAATTTGGTCTCGCTGCGCCTCTTGACACGTAGTTTTATGACGCACGACGAGATGCACTACAACAATAAGACATAATTACATTGCCGTGCAAATAGATGGCAGCCGCCGCAAAATGGCGGATTACAATTTTTTTTACAAGTCCCTCAATATGGGTATCAAATGAAAGGGCTTGACTAGTAGAATACGATACACCTGTCGGGGGTTTTTTAAAGTTTTTAATTTATACTTGTTTACCTAGTAATTTTTTTTTAGTTTATTATTAGCTGAGACTAATTTCATAGTGGTTTGCGCATGATTATGTCCGATAATTACTTGTGTATAAATCGCGAAAATTTAAAAAAATATTGGCTATCATTTTTAGGGTTCCGTACCGAAAGGGTAAAAACGGAATCCTATTACTGAGACTTCGCTGTCCGTCCGTCCGTCCGTCTGTCCGTCCGTCTGTCACCAGGCTGTATCTCAAGAACGGCGATAGCTAGACAGTTGAAATTTTCACAGATGATGTATTTCTGTTGCCGCTATAACAACAAATACTAAAAAACAGAATAAAAGAAATGTTTAAGGGGGCTCCCATACAACAAACGTGATTTTATGCCGTTGTTATAGATAATGGTACGGAACCCTTCGTGTGCGACTCCGACTCGCGCTTGGCGGGTTTTTATCATATCCCGCGGAATAAATTTTGCGTAACTAACTTGATGCCCATAAGAAGGGAACTTTGCCCTCGTTGGAAGCAGACCCTCACCTCGTGTATGTGTCCTAGCACTTCGGTTCGCGACATGTCTTCGAGCTTGGTCTCGTTTACGTCTATAATCTCGTCTGCGACCTCCAAGTTGTCCAGATGACCTGCTGCAGGGGAACCTGTACAGAAACAGATAGGGATAATATACTCAACAAAAGTTATTATGAAACCAAATGCATAACTATAGTATTTTTCCATCGAACCTGCATCGATATAGAGACAGAGGCAAAGGCGTCTTCTATCAGATAGAAAACCCGGAAAAGCTTTACACAATATTCTGTACAATAATAATAATAAATAATAATAAGAATTAAAAATAACATAATAATTATTATTTTAATTTTTTTTTTATTTGTAACTGGAACGACTGTTCAGCGGAAATAAACTAAATATATACCTTGCATATTCAAAATGAACTTCCGCAAAGTAACGCTTGAATCAATCAAGCTTTTTACATAGTTTTTTTTAAATAGAAAGAAAGAAAACGTTTATTTTGACACATACAACACTACAACAACATTTATAACAAAAATAACCTAAACAAACAAATATACAAATTATACAAAAATAACCTTGTAGGTAATTAATGAAAGCTGAAAAAAAACTCATGTTTCTGTCACTAGTAAATAGGTGAAGCCTGAATTACAACTATGCATCTAAATGTTCATAGTAGGTATTGTCGGGGAAGACGTGTTCTATAGTAAAGTTAACAAATCGCTGAATATACCGTATAAATAAATAAATTTGTTTATAAATATAAATAAACCGTAGGACGTCTAGAAGCTCGTTGGAATGACAATATACATAAGGCAGACGATATACAAATACAACTTGTAGTTGGAAGGGAAAGGTGTGGTTTTCTTTGAAAGAGCTCTTTCTTCATTTTAAAATGTGACAGGCTGGTGTGTGTTATGAAATTAAATTGAATTCTGCATTTCCCCGACCATTGGATTTTAGTTGGCTCAGAAAAAGTTACATTCGTTGTATTTGATATGCGAAAACGCTAAAAGAAAAGTCCAATAATTTTGAGGATTACAATAAGCTGTCCACGTGACCTAACGACAGTTTGTGTCAATCGCGTACATGTTTTACTTTTCTATTAGCGTTATCGCTACACGAACGTTACTTTGTCTAGGCCCTCAGGAATAGGAAAAGTCGAGCATGTTCAGCGCCTGATATAAATATCATACAGTCTTGTACTGGCGTCCTTGCACATAAAATAAATAAAATATTAATGAAGTATCTAAATTTAAATAACAAAAAACTTTCCCCTTTTTAACTTAAGCTTAAACCATTATTTTTCTACATTCGATATTACTATTCTGATCTGTAGAAGTAATAATATACGTAGGAACCTACAGCTTCAAGCGTATGTATCTCAATTAATAACATAATGAAGAAATATTAAAAAATAAAAAACAAACTCGCATTACCGCCATCAAAAATTATAAATTAATAATATTAATTATAATTTATTCGATGTAAAAGCATAGTGAACAGATACAATTTACCAAAGGCTCCCGAACTAGTCAAAGACAGGTCTGGAGCCAGTGACTTCTCCTTTTATGTACATTAAACATATTATTTACATACAAACAATAGAAAGTGAATTAAATTTTGAATTTAGAAAGAGTTTCTAGTGTTGCCGAAAATAATTAAAATACAATGTAAAACTAAGATTAAGACTAAGAAAAGTTAGACTAAGAAGACTAACTAAGAATTGTTCTTCATTGATCTGATTGTAGATAATTTAAATTACTTTATTAACACAGATTTTGCAATACGAAAAACGATATCGGATATAATTATGTGCAGTTCTAAATTTAGTGCTATGATAATTTTCACAGGCGTTGATAGAAAAACTGAAAAGTAGCAACGTATTGAGTTTTCTCTATCTTGTTTAAATAAAATACTTACCATACAGCTTGACTTTGTTATCCTTCGTTTGAACCACAATAATAATGTATCCCTCCAAATCCACCGTCTTACATTTGACTGTAGTCATTTTATCAATAGCATTGATTTGAGTAGTAGGAGCGTTGAAAGTATTCATTTTGCTTGATTTCGTTTTAATTTTGAGGCAGTAATTTGAATAGTTTATTTAGTTTTGGTTATATTTTCATCGTGGGGGAGCGCAGTCTTGGTTTCGGGCCAGCGTTTACGCCAACACCATTTGAGACAAAGCTCACCTCCAAAAATATTATTTCTACAGCACATTTTGTTAATTTTCCACATTCTTAGCCAGGCCACAACAAATCGGCCATTATCTTTAAATCTCATGCGAAACGATCTGGGCACAGAGCGTACATTTAACTTAAAAATATCACAATATTCTATTGGCTTGACTAATTTTTATTAAGTAGCAGTGTAAGCGTATTGAAGAAGTGGTGATTTTTAATGGAATTTTCACCGTGGCATGTCACATTTAGAATGTTTAGGGTCGACACGGCAGGGTTTTTCACTCGGCACTTTTGTTTATCACATTTCTAAAGGGATTTTAATTCGTGTGGTCGGTTATTTGACGGTTTTGGATTGTTTTTTGGTTGATAAGTCTTGTTTTTACGGTTTATGAGCGTGTTTTCGAGGTACACAGGCGGTCCGACATCCGCGGGCTGGGTGGTCGCCGCGAATGGATACGACCATCCCATTTTCTCGCGATCAATAATGCTCCCCTACCCAGCATCCCTTCAGACTCGCACAGACTAACGTTTTCTATTTCGCCGGGTTTGAGCGCTAACATTTTGAATTCATTTTGTAAGCTGTAGTATAACTGATAATAATGATTATTTATCGGTTTACGTAAGTAAAATATACTTTTTAAGAACAAAAAACAAAATTGTTAACTCGAAGGTCCCACCGAGATTTGAACTCGGATCGCTGGATTCAAAGTCCAGAGTGCTAACCATTACACCATGGGACCTCTTGACAGACATGGCCAAAATAACTAATTTTATTATAAATATTTATTCGCATGTTTTTAAAGAAAATTTGAAGTAATTTTTTTAATAATAATTTAATTTTGAAGTCACTTAAGGTGAAACTCGGTTAGTTGAAGAGTAAACCACATTTTAACGAATTAAACCAACAGTTTCAATGTAATCCAACCTAGATGGCGTCATCAGTGTAATAAACAATAGCCAGAGTCGTACAGACTATATGATAATCTATGTCTAGTATGAACTGTATTGAAGAGCAAAGTTTACAGAAGCGCCCTCTGTGATTATATATTTATACCTCTACCTAAACTACCACTACCAGTACCAGCATATTACCATCACATACACACGGATAGTTATAATTTTTTAAAGAATAACAACTTTTATGTGTTTATTTGACTGTAAAAAAGGTTAAAGTTCCCCTAAAATAATAAAATCTTGAAATAAAAATAGTAGAGCTAAACAATTTTTCTTTAGCTAGAACTAGTAACAAGTTTTCTACTATGAAGTAGAAGAATTCAAGATTTTGGAGTAGCAACACTAAATGTCAGTTTGTCACTAACTTCGCTACGGTATGGTTGTCATTTCGTCCGTCTATCAATCGTATGATAGATGAATGGAAAATAATTAACTTTATCGCAGCGAAGAATCGTCTCGCATCACTTCGAAGAACAAAGTCGCGCGTGGTTCCGTCGCGAAACGTTTCCCACACAGTGTTCTTTCCGATCCGACACCGCCATGATCGATGGAAGAAACAAAGATGGCGGAATAATACGGTGATCCTAACCAAACGCGTTGTTGTTGTCGCGGTGTGCGTTATGTGCGGTGGTGGGTGGCGGCTGCAGCAGTGTCGGGGCGCGTGAGGTCGGAGCCGCGGGGCGATGGGAGCGCGGCCGGGGTGATGCCGCCGCGGCCCGCGGCCGGCCGCGCGGCCATGGCGGCCGAGGAGGAGCGCCCGCCGCTGGCTCTCTTCACCGCCGTGTACGACTACGCCGCACAAGGCGAAGACGAGCTCTCGCTGCGACGCGGCGAGATCGTCGAAGTGCTCTCGAAAGACGCGAATATATCCGGCGACGAGGGCTGGTGGACGGGAAAGATTGGAGACCGCGTCGGCATCTTCCCAGCCGTCTACGTTACGGAGGAAGACCCGCTCGCACTTGAGCCGCCGCGGGTGTCCTTCTCTGAGCTAAAACTCGAAGAAGTCATCGGCGTCGGCGGCTTCGGAAAAGTCTACCGCGGTTACTGGGACCACGAAGTGGTGGCCGTGAAGGCGGCGCGTCAGGATGCGAACGAGGACATCGAAGTGATAAAAGAGAGTGTGTTACAAGAGGCGCGGTTGTTCTGGGTGCTACAGCACGAGAATATAGTGTCGTTGAAGGGAGTTTGTCTCGAGGAGCCTAACTTATGTCTGGTGATGGAGTACGCTCGCGGCGGGCCGCTGAATCGCGTGCTCAGCGGCCGCAAGATCCGGCCCGACATCCTCGTCGACTGGGCCATACAGGTGGCGCAGGGTATGGCCTACTTGCACGGCGGAGCGCCCATGTCGCTCATACACAGAGATCTGAAGAGCTCTAATGGTAAGTAATGATTTATTACCTTGAGAGGCATACCTATTGATAATACATTTGATTTCTCTTCATTTTCTTTACATAAGGAAATTGACTCAACACTTAACTATCAACACGAATTTAAAATTTAACAAACGAAAGTGTCATCATGTCTATTTATCATTGATTAAATTACAAAGAAACATCCTGAGCGTAATATGGAAAAACATGAAATCAAAGATGGAATCATGTGATACTTTTTCCTCCATAATGCAGTAGATTATTGTTGTAACCCTCAACACAAGTAAGGAATGGGTTACTATTAATATAGCTTATTCTAACAATTAGTTACCATTAATATAACTTACGAGTTATTATTATAAGAATTTTACTATGTAGTTTTAAACAATTTTGAAAATTACAGTGCTTCATTTTTTAAACTATATGTGCTTTTAACAATCATATAATAGACTTAATAACTTAAGAGAACTTGTACATTAATTCTTACATGAATTATTCTAATAAATGTGTAGACCAGTTAGTTTGGTGAGAGAGCCATTCAAATTGAGAGGCTCACTGACCAACAACCAACTGTTGGAGCATTGAATACTGGTCTTGTCTGGCTTGTAATACTCCATGGCTATAAAACACAAGACCTCTATGACAAAAAGCTTCTTTTTAACTAACCTATCAACAATATCTAGACAGTTTTGTCAAATGGTTGTACTAAATAGGAACTCGCTGGATTACTTTTTCATTTCATGATTATTAACGACTTTTACTGTGGAAGCAACTCTAAAATTGCGTTAAAAGAAAGCTAATGATTAAAAAATTATTAATAAATAAAAATATTATTAATTAATCTTTATTGTCCACACCACATACTACAAAAGAAAAAATAAACTTAATTATTAAGTTTAACAACTGGTGATCTTATTGCTAAAAGCAGTCTCTTCCTGGCAATGGTAGGATGAAAATGATCGAAGGAAGAGAAAAACATGTTGTCGATAATAAGGATATATATATATATATACATAAATGTATATATAACATTAACTACCATTAATCAAATTAAAACTTATCTTAGTACTTATATTAGTTAAAGTGACTATAAATACACTACTATTATATGAAACAAATATATAAAGAATAATTATACAAACATATTTATTATTTTTATAATAAAGAAAGGTAAAAATGTTTTTAGTTTTTTTTAAAACAGTGAGTGACGGAGTTTGTCTAATGGCAACAGGGAACAATTCTCAAAATGTATGGAATAGTTAACATTGGGCTGGTACCATATTAAATGTGTTCTGCATAACATGATACTCGATACACACCATCTCCATTATCTACAGGCAAGCCTTTTTTGAAGCTTGTTGTATATTTCATAGTGTCAACAAACTAGCTGTTATCAGTCACAACTGAACATCCTTGAACAGTCTAACCAGTCAGTGACCAAGGTCATATCCTACTCTGTTATCTGTTCCAAAACATTACATTCCAATTGATAAGTGCCCACTAATAGGTAGATAGGTATTATATTTGTTACATACAGCTGTTAAAATAGGTACTTATGCCATCTTATGTTTATAGTTTGAATAGGTATCAAAAGTAGGTAGTTCAGTTACTTAAGAAATCTGTACTTACCCGTCTTTGCTTTGTGTTCAGAACTCATACTACCAATTTTAGTTCTCTATGGCTAATGGCGCTGTACACATTTACTGTAGAAATCTTTTACACCATTGCTAGTGAGTACTATTTACTGATTTATTTTCATTTAACTTTTTATCCAATTGTTCATGCAATAAATTGAAGGTTGAGTAAATTTTTGAAGTAAACACTATAATAAAAACAAATATACCACAGGTACATAAATGTACTAATAAGTCAACAAGATCTTTACCTTGTATGTAATAAATAGTTTAGGCATAGATTGTTAGATAGTAATATATTTTTGTTTCCGTAGTGTACCCATATTGATAACAGACATTCCTCACTGGCCCTAAAGTTAGTTTTATTACCACATTGTTTACTTAGTAAGGTGTTGTTAAAACAAATAAGGAATGTTTATACTCATTGTGTGAAATAGGTAGGGCTTTCATGCTCTTATTTACCTACACATTTTTTTTAATTTTAGTTAAAATATGAAGGATTAATTCCAGCATTAAGGATTAAGGCCGACAGTCAAGAGCCTCTGGTATTTCAAGGAGTTTGGTTGACTTGGGTAGGTTCTGGTAGGGGGACATGCACAGTACAATATACACCCCAAGCGGGACGTCAGTGAAGGACTCATAGCTTTGAATAAGAATGAAGGATAAATTTGTCCTATATACCAATTTTAACAGGAAACACTTAAACACCTACACACACTTACAAAACACACTTTTAAATTTTGGCAGTTCTAGCTCAGTTTGTGTAATTTAAAAAATACCAATCTTGAAAACCGTGCATCAAATTTACTAATATTACTGCTTCTAAACTTTATTAGATAAAAGTCTATTCTTTCGAGACACTGGTTGTAGCTTGAGCTGCCGGTGAAAGAAATCATTGTGAGAAATCTGTGGTAGAGTATTTCCTAGTTTTCAGCTGGCTAACTATCCCCATCTAGTTGACAATCACCTAGCATTTAGTGGTGTGTTTCATGCAGGCAGCCTCACCCTAGAGCAAGCTCCCATACCAGGCAAAGTGTTTTTAGCGAGTTAAATGAGACTGTCATTTGACAGCAGGAGAGCTGTGGCTAGTATGTATATTATTTTTATTATATATTAAAATCGATGTCTAATTGTCTATGTATGTTCTCTATGGACTCCAAAATGATGTGACCCACTTTGATGGAATTTTCAGGAAATCTTCATATTATAGGATGATCCGATGAAAGTGTGCCTGTGTGAAACTGGGTCAGGCTGATAGTTAAGAATAATAATGAGTGACAAATTGCTGCCAAAATAAACATAAAACTATTTCTCTGATCTAGGTCGCTGAGGTGTGACCTGTACTTAGCTTAATTTAAGACCCTTATGCAACTCTATACTACATTGTTCCACCCACAGTGCATTTGCTGTGTTAGTTATGCAGCCCACATGCTTTTTTAGAGAGTATCAATCATTGATTTCCAGACTGATCTCAAGTGCTAATTTTAAAGTCATTACTAATAAATAATTGCTTAATTTTTTGCTAATTGAAGCTTTAAGAATTTTGAGAGATATCTTCAACGTATGCACAGTTTTTGTAAGGCACTGCCACATCAAGGTAGATGTGGTCTAAAAAGGCTCATGCCATTCTACAAGCAAGATATTATGTAAGAAAGATTCAAATTACTCATTTCAAATACTATCCTCCCTAATATTATAAATGTTGAAGTTAGTGAGGATGGATTGATATTTGTTACTCTTTCACCCAAAAACGACTGAACCGATTTGGATGAAATTTGGCAAACATAGTATATGGCCTGGATTAACATATAGGAAACTTTTTATTCTGCGAACTATACAAACTTTTGCCTAAATTTTACTTGGAGGAAGTCACGGTTAACAGCTAGTGATTAATAAACTAGATACAGAACTATACAATGTAATCATAGTTATTAATTGCTCAATGTTAAGCAATATCCAATTCTAAACGGAAATTATCATTTGTGTTAATAGGTGTTGTTTAAACTGGACTGGGTGTGCTCTCAGAGACATAAAGTGCTTGGAAATATTTTTCTTAGAAGCTTTTGCAGAAGATTTAGGCACTTTGATTAAATAGAGTCATGATTGATATTCTGCTGTATGGCTGCCTCAATTTAATTAGTCAATTTTAACTTAAAATTATTTTCAATAACATTTCAACTAAGTTGTTAACCATAACTACCAAAGTTTATACTTACTTGGTGGTAGATCTCCTTAGCCGGAGGTCATCTACAGTACACATTACTGTATTCTGGTTTGAAGGGCAACTAGCAAAATTGATATGGACTTGTTCTGAAATAAAAATTTAAAAAAAAAAAAAAATTACAAGGCTATTTAGACTAACCATTGAAAGTCTCAAAGTGTCCAACTTTGAGACTTTCCATTGTAATTGCAAAACGCTGCAATGGTCATGGGCAGGCGTTATCTCTTACCATCAGAAAAGTGTCTTGAGTGTCTCATTACTTTTACATAAATTAATTAAGAAGTAACCCAATACACCTTATGATGTTAATAAGCACTATGTATGTTTACTTATTAAGGGAGTAATACACCATTATCATTTCATTCCTCTTGGTATACATACTCATGTGTAATGTAAACATTATACTAAAGGATTTTTTATATGTTCCTATATTAATAAAAATAAACACATACATATATAAACAAAATGTTCACTTATACTCTACATTAGTAGTGCTTTAATACAATATGAAAGTAATTACACAGTCCAATACTTAGGTATTCAATATTTCTTTATTATTAGCAAAGTGGTGTAAAGTGGGTCACATCTATTGTCATATCAAGTGTTGTAGGGTCTGCAATGTCTTTTGTTCAATTTACATGCATTGTCACTTCTGCGCACTTACTGAATGGTCAATGTATTATGCCTACTTTTACTTAAGTTATGTTGAAATTATATAGGTACATAATATATGTATATTTATAGGTGCATATATTATATATAAATAAGTATTAGGTATATTGTTTCTCTAGTTAGCACGCTCATTGTTTTACAGAGTCCTATCAATAGCAAGGTTGCCGGAAAGAGATCACTTTGAGCGATAAGACCACCGATTGTTGAACTTAATATGAATGTTGTTTGTTTTTATTGTTTGTTCTGTAATTTTGGTGTGAACAATAAAGTGTTATATTATCTAACTTTCCCCAATGCTACACTGAAAAAATATTTTAGTTTATCTGTGTAACAATCAAATTGTGCTGATAATATACATAGACAGCATGACTGACAGCCCTGTTGGCTCATTTGTAGTATGTCTACTTCGAGAGCTGTAGGGTGTCGGTTCGATTCATTGTAAAGTCATTACGCTTATAAAATGCTTAACGGAGGAAAAAGGTTCTAATTTTTTGATTAAAGTCAGGCATTGGTAAATTTCTTAAAGCAACTGGCTACTTATTGTACATGAGTATTATATTAAAACACCTTGCTTTTGTGTTTTGCATAATTTTACCCTGGGTAGCGCAAGCTTGTCTGCATATCTTAAATTAAAAGCTAATAAGATGTACAGAGTTCAGCATAATATATTTACCTACCTAATAATCAAGCTCATTGACCTGGATGCTGCACATATTAGTCTCTGATCGTACATATTATACATTCTAACATATATGCCAATATTTACTTTACCATATTTTCAGCTTTTACTATATATATATTTATATTTAATTATTGCTTTAATTCTTTGCACTTACAAAATAGCATACTACAAAAGGAGGACTTAATGCTAAAGCATTTTCTGCCAGCTATCCCCACAGTATACAATGGTGATGTATTTTACTACCACCTACGTCTAAAGGACTTGTATTTTATATTCTACTGTAAAGTCAAAGTAGACCATGAAAAATATTTAAGTAGTGACGTGAAAACATTCGGAATTAGCATTAATTTACACTTTTCCGTTTTTGTTTGCCTATGTGTTGTACTCTTGACGTCAAGCCACAGCTGATTCTGTCTATGTCTCAGCTAATGTAGTATAACATTATGTGCGGTGTGTGTGTGTGTGTGTGTCAGGCGGTAAGACTAAGATAGTGAACATGCTAGGCGAAAAGTTTATCCAAAAATACTTTCGCATGTTTCTCCTAAACTAACTATGGAACTAGTGGAGTTCCATACGGAAAAACGTATAGGATAAAAAATGACCCTTTTTTTAATGAAATACAATTTTTGTTCGATAATTTTTTTCCTAAAATCCATATTACATGCATATGGTTCCCGTTTCTTTTTTTTAAATCATTGACATGCTAGGTTTTTGACCATAGCTCACCTGATGTTGAAGGTGTGGTCTAAGATGTTAAAGCAATTCCCGTTCCCGTGGGAATACAGAGATAAAAAGTAGCCTACGTCACCCGGGGATAGTGAAAGCTACACTATCCCCGGGTGACGTAGGCAACGATTAAAGAATTTTTCAAACCAGTCCAGTAGGTACCTTCCGAGCCTATTACAACACAAACAAACAAAAAATAAAATCTTTCCTCTTTATAATAGTCAATAGTCAAACAAATGCCAGTAGCTGTGATTTCACTGAAAAATTATACTCTATTTGTCCATAAATGGAAAAAAATTGTTTGTATGGAAATCGAACCACCTTAACTAGACTGCCGTGACACCATTAGTTAAGCGGAACATTTCTCTCTCATTCTTTTTTTTTATATTGAATAGGTTCGCGCTAGACCACATCCTGCCTGATGTGAAGCATCGATGCGGTCTAAGATGGAACACGCTTACCTAGAAGGAACCTGTTTACTCTTGATTTGAAGACACTCATATTGTACCTTTCGGGAAACACAGACTCCGGCAAAGAGTTCCACATCCTAGCTGTGCGAATAAAGAATGTGGACTCAAAGCGCTTAGTGCGCACATGGGGAACATCCACCATGTACGGGTGTCGCCTCGGTCGCGTTTGTCTGGCCGTCCTGAAGGCCCACAAAGCACGGCGAAGGTACACTAAAACTGTTCAAACTATTGATTATTGATTCCACTAAAGGCAAACGATTTCTTCCAAAAGCGCTCGCTCTGTCGGCGAGGAACACAGAAAGCTTCGCCTTATTAGAGCTTTAACATCCGCGCTCTAACGCCTTCCGGATCCGACTGTAAATGGATGTTATTATAGGGTTATTTTATTGATGTTCGATGGGAAAATTTTCTTTGGAAAGTTTTGCTCAGAATTAACTTTAACACTTTTTTCTATTGTATTTCTTGAACACAATTTTATATATGACTAGCGGACGCTTCGCGGTTTCACCCGCGTAGTTCCCGTTCCCGTGGGAATACAGGGATAAATAGTAGCCTATGTCACCAGGGGATAGTGTACGTTCCCAACGGTGAAAGAATTTTTGAAATCCGTCCAGTAGTTTCAGAGCCTATTCAATACAAACAATCAAATCTTTCCTCTCTATAATAGGTAGTATTTAAAAATAGATATTTTCACCATCCATTAACTGTAAATATTTATAAATTGCGTCAAAATAATTGTTTCTAAAAAAACCATCTTCATCTTCGGTCTTATCGGTTCGTTTAAAGTACCTAGTTACGATGCAATCCTTTTACGGTATCCTTTGAACATAAGCTATATTGTGTCCGTTTTGTTTAAACTGACTCTTGAAGGTTTCGTTAAATCGGTCTTTGAACTCGACATTGCGGTCTGAGGCAAAACAGGAAAAACTAATGTAAACTATACACCTTATTTTATTAGTGTAATTATAATATTAATATGTCTGGTTGACGTAGAAACGCTTCTCTACATCCTAACTTAATATTATAAACGCGAATGTGAGTTTGTCTGTTTGTTAGCCTTGAACATATAAACTACTCAACGGATCTGGGTGAAATTTTGCATGTAGGTATTTTAGGCCCTGGAATAAGACCATAGGATACTTTTCATCATCGTTATCCATCACCACGCGGGTAAAACCGCGAGGCGCAGCTAGTATAGTATAAAACGAAGTCGCTTCCCGCCGTCTCGCGTCTGTACGCTTAGATCTTTTAAACTAGGTACGCAACGGATTTTAATGCGGTTTCCATCAATAGACAGTGATTCAAGAGGAAGGTTCATATTATGTATAATACATGCATATGCACAACATTAGTATATATATACATTGCACCCGTGCGAAGCCGGGACGCGTCGCCAGTTTTTATAATAAAACTAACATTTGTCCGATGGTATTGTGATTTGACTGCTAAGTTCATTCGGTTTGCTCTACTTCGGTTAGGGCGTGGTTTCGATTCCCATTAAGGGCAAGCATATATGTGACGAAAATATGTATATTGATTATTATATTTAGGTGTTCTAAATATTTGCATTATAAGTTGTATATTGACAAAAAGTGTATAAAGTATTACTTACATCAGTTATCGTATTCCTATACGATTATTTAGGTATTTGACCTCCATAGTACAAGCTTTGCTTAGTTTTTTTTTTATGGTTGACAGTCTAGGTGTTTGACCACAGCTCACCTGATGTTAAGTGAAAGTGTGGTCGAAGATGGTAAAGCACACCTAGCCTGGGATGGAACTGGCTCTCAAGTGAGGCTGCCGGAACACACTGTTAGATGCTTCGCGGCAGATTTTCAACTTGAGGGTGGTAGCTAGCCAGCCGAGTATTACTCACGATGTTTCCCTTCACCGGCAGCTCAAGCTCATTGAGCTATCATCGTTACAAGTTTGGGGTCAGATGGAGTTGTGTGTTGTCCTACAATATGTATTTATTAAGATCTTGGGAAAATTCGTCAATAGGTACCTACCTAGTAAGAGTAAGTAATTTTAAATAATAACTTTTTCGCCGGTTTTACGAACGATCAACCGATAAGGAAAAACGATTAATGCGCGTTTTACTAAGTCCGCAAATAATTATCTCCAAACAGACCCGGCACATTTACACAAGGGCCGTGGGAAATCGCGACCATTCTCACTACTTTAGTGTTTTTTCCTAGAACTACGGCACTACTACAATAGCTTAAGGCTATGCCAAGCACATCACCTCTGCATGCCCTTTGTTACACGACTGCCAAAAAAAGAAGCCTTAATGTTTTAGTATTTATGTACATTGTACAAACGTGAGTTTTTTTATTCCATGATTACTTTTAAATGACTAAACAGATTCTGATCTATAGGATATTGTTATAATCCTAACACTATCCCGAGTGACACAGGGGAGTCCGTGTCTACACAGGGAGACGGTGATTGGGGGTCAGTACCGTTCTAAATCTACCCCTTTCGTTGAAGCAATCGTGCTATTTTAGGAATAAATATGCAATTTAAGTATTAAGTATTCTATCAGTTATCTGATTTCGATAGTACAAGCTTTGCTCAGTTTGGGGTCAGATGGCGCAGTGTGTAATGTTCTACGATATTTTATTTATTTTTAATTCAATTGTGGATATTATGTGAGCGGCGCAAACCTGCTCTTCGTGACGGCCGAACTGTCGATAATGCATGGCTCGGATACCAAGATTATGTATGCCTTACGGGGCAAATCAATTTCAAGTAGAATCTATCAGGCTATAAATTAAAAAAAAATGTATTTGTGGGGTTTATTAAGTTTGTTTAGGCAAAATAGAAGGGAAGCATTTGAAATGTCTGTGGATACGCTAGCCAGTATACCTTATAAAAAATGCACTGGAATTTTAATTAGGACTCGCCGAGCCGGAGTCCCCAAAACCTTGAAAAAGTGCAAGATATCGATCGATCAGGCGGTCTAGATATAACCAGCCGCTGTAGTGAGCTTCTTATATCGATATCTGTGTGCTACGCGATTACGAACCTTATTGCGCAGACATACGATATGCGGTCGCGTAGTTACTTCCTCAGAGTACGGGGCCAGATCCTAATTATTAATAACCCTGGCTTCGCACAGACGTATAAACCTTCCGGAAGGTGTTCTTTAAATTATAATAAAAACCGTATTTAAATCTGTTGCGTAATTTAAAAGTACTAAGCTAATAGACACGCGATATTCGACTTCATGTTATTATTTACTGACGATATTTCATCAGAACCAAGTAGAAACCAACCGTTAAAAAAGCAAAATTAATATTTTTGAAAAAACTCACAACGGTTAAAAAATTATTGTCGCCTATCTAAAAACATGCACCAATCAAACCCGAACCCATTATTGAAAACTGCATCAAAATCGGACAAGTAGTTTTGGAGAAAAATGGCAACATGTATTTGCACAAACAAACATCCTCTCACCCCAAACGCATACCGTGTCCGTTCCGTCGTAGGTAAAAAACTTCTGCTTTGAGTCAGGCAATTGAACTCCGTCAAAAGTAACGTATAGTATCAATACCTACTGTGTTCCGGTTTGAAGGGTACTGCAGCTGTGTAGTGTAGACTAACCATAGAATGTTTCGAAGTTACCAAGGCAAGCGATGCCCTGGACTTTGTTTTACTACTTAAAGTTCTATGTATCGATTCAATGGTCATGGACAGGCGTAATCTCTTAAATCCCATCAGGACAGCATCTCGTTTGTCTTTTCCCTCTTAAATAAGATATCTTATCCAGAAATATTATCATTAAAAATGTATTCATACTTTTTAATAACTAGTCAGAAATTTCGCCACATCGCAGTATCGGATTAATTGTAATTTGTCGATCAATTTTACGATTAAATACAAATCATTTCAGTCACGATTTCGTTTCTGAAATTGAACAACTTGTATCTCTTATTGTTGATGATAGTATAAATAGTACTAACTACTATAATATCACGATAATATGTTATGGCATGCTGATGGAGTTGGGAGCTAGCCATATGGACTTTTATGTATAATGACCGGCAGTAAATCCAACAGGGTTCATTGCTTCATTTTTTGGCAACGGACACGCATTATTCTTTTTCTTGAGACCCAGTTCCATTCCAGACTAGGTGTGCTTTACCATCTTCGACCACACCTTCACTTAACATCAGGTGAGCTGTGGTCAAACACCTAGCCTGTCAACCAATAAAAAAAAAAAGTACAATAAAAACGACGATACTTATTAGCATTCAATGACATCGTACGCCGTGCCGTAGTGGTCGTGTTCAGGGACGTCGATAGATACAACAGGCTGCTGCCCCAGCCAGGCAGCTGTTCAGTTGTGTAAGTCTTTATCATAATTAGTGTGTATGCGGGGGAGTGAGTGTGTGTATAAGCATGTGTTGCAGCGTTGCCAGACGTCTCGATTTTGGCAGGACAGGCTCAGTCCCGTTCTTCGGGGATAACTCGACCATGCGTGCAGCGTGCTGAGGGAGCGCAGAATCTCGCTTTTTTCACTCAAAAAGTTCTTTAATCCCGACTTGACAAAAGAAAAATCTGGCAACGCTAATTTTGTGTTGTGTGTAGGTACTACAGTACAGTTAGGTACAGTTGGATTCCAGGCTAGGTGTGATTTACCATCATCGACCACACCGTCACTTAACATCAGGTGAGCTGTGGTCAAACACCAAGTTTGTCAACCGAAAAAAAAGGTACAAATTATTTTATTTTCGTTTTTAAAAAACATTAAAGAAAATACGATGGGACTGCCATGAGGCTGTCGCAAAAGTCCTTTAATAAAATTGAATAAAAAAACGCAATATTATTATGTTCAACTAGCTGCGCCCCGCGTAATTACATATTACATTTTCGGGATAAAAAGTAGCCTATGTGTCAATCCAGGCTCTCAGCTAGCTCCATGCCAAATTTCATCCAAATCCGTTCAGTGGTTTTTGCATGAAAGAGTCACAAACATCCATCTATCCAAACTTTCACATTTATAATATTAGTGGGATTTATTTGTAAGGTCATAATATATATTTAGTTCCAACGTATCAATCGTTTATAAAATAAATACTTTTATACTTTTGTTAGATATATATTATATAGAGCATTCAAGCATAAAGGAAGTTTTAATGGCTGAGTGACATAATGGTGCTGTGCGTACTGAATGGTGACTTCGATAATTTTCGCGGTATCAGGGCCGCTTCCTCGGGCATGTATAGAATGTGGTCACGTCAAGTTATCATTGAGTACGTACGTTACGGGTAAAACCCAGCTGATTGTTCTGTAACTAGATGCCACAGCTATGCAATGGACTATAGGTGTAGGTAATGTTTAGATTGAGACAAAGGTGTGACTTGTGACCTTTGTTTTTCCACTTTAGGATTTTTTATAAAGACTGTCTCATGGCTTCTTATAATTGTTTAAAAATATATATGTAAAGCTACTTAAAATGTTGCAGACAAGTTCATTATAAGATAAAAGTTAAAAATTACTTTTTAGGTAAACTTAGCAAATTAACTAATGTTTAAAAGAAACTAATAATGATTCTGGTGTTTTCTTCGTTTATGCTACAGCAAGTTTATTTTGTACTAGCGGACGCCTCGCGGTTTCACCCGCGTAGTTCCCGTTCCCGTGGGAATATATGGATAAAAAGTAGCCTATGCCACCGGGGGATAGTGTACCTTCCCAACGGGGAAAGAATTTTTGAAATCGGTTGAGTAGTTTTTGAGTTTATTCGTTACAAACATACAAATTCAATTCATCTTTATAATGTTAGTGTAGATTTACTGTAAATTACAACTTAAGTTGTGTAACAATGCGATGCAAACAATCACGTTGATATCTTGTAAGAGTGATAACGTACTTTGGCCTTTGTAAGCAGTTGTTTGTCACGTCGATCTTTAGAATATCAACTAACGACACGCCCCGGCTTCGGTGGGTGCAATGTAGTTACTAATGTGGTGCATATGCATGTATTACACATATATATATAAGCCTTCCTCTTGAATCACTCTGTCTGTTGATGGAAACCGCATTCAAAGCGATTACGTAGTTTAAGCGATTGAAGCGTACAGACGGCTGGAAGCGACTTTATACTATGCAGAGATTGCTATTAAGACTGTGATTGGCAATGGACGTAATAGCGAGAAAACCTTATGCCTTACAGGAATCTAGAACCTTAGTCCAGGATAAGTGTGTTTTTCATTTTCAACACTACAATCATTTAACATTATCAGGTGAGCTGTGGTCAAAAACCTAGCCTATATTACTTAGTCGCGATTACCGCCGCAAAGTAGCATATCGCTTTATTTTTTACGGAATATTTACACATGAATTCGGGGCGTGTGCGCAAGATCTCTATGACCTTTTCCACCCTCTCCATTCCACTACAGAGAGCCTAGACAAAGTACCTAACATTCAATCAGTGATAGCGCTAATTAATGTCAAAAATGTATGGGTTTGACATAAGCTGACGGTATGTCACGACAGCTTATGTCAATCCTGAAGCTTATGTCGACTTGAAGACACCCACTCGGACAGAGCATTCCACGGTCCGCACAACGAACGTGAATTCTAATCAAACATTTTGTGAATAAACAAATGTTTGTTCTGTGTCTGGGTGTTCTGTATGTATTAAAAGCAAGTACCTAATTACAAAAAAAAAAAAATGTATTCTATCAGTTATCTGACTTCCATCACACAAGCTCTGCTTAGTTTGCGGTCAGATGGCGCTGTGTGTATAGTCCTACGATATTTATTTTATTTTAATAATTTCGTTCGAGTTTTTGAAACATCAACCACTACCTACATGTCGCTTTATGGAAAGCAGTTGGAATAGTACAGATACAAAACATGTGTAAAATTCCATCGATTGTATAGTGAGGTGTAATAACATGGTCTGTTACAATAACACGGCAGCCGCGCAGTGTGTCAACAGAGGCGCGTGCGCCACATAAACGTCGTCTCCAGTGACACGCTGTTTAATACGAACGAGCCGAGTGAATGGTGTACGGCCGGGTGGAATAACACTCTTCACGGCACGTCGGTTGCACACTGCGCCACATTATACAGCGAGCTTGACAGCCCTGTTGGCTCATTGGTAGCATATCTGCCTTAAGGTGGTTCGATTTCCATACAAATATTTTTTTGCCATTCATGGCCAAATGGAGCATAATTTTACAGTGAAATCACAGCTACTGGCATTTGTTTTGGTCTTTATTTGCGGTAAATCACAATTGCTTGAATAAAACTTGTACACTCGTAGCTGTGATTTCACTGTAAAATTATGCTCCATTTATCCATAAATGGCAAAAAATTATTTGTGTGGAAATCGAACCACCTTAAGAGCTGGGTTCGATTCCCGCTCAAGACACATTTGATGTATCAACAAAATATTTGTTTTGTGTCTGGGTGTTCTGTATGTATCATAAGTATACATGCATTTACAAAAAAAAAGTATTTAGGTATGTATTCTATCAGTTATATCTGACTTCCATCACACAAGCTCTGCTTAGTTTGGGGCCAGATGGCGCTGTGTGTAATATCCTACGATATTTAAAAGAAAGAAAAAATAATTAAAAAAAGAGTTTGATCAGACCACGGATGTACCTACATAATTATAGTGCCAGATATTCTGCCGCCAAGCAGTAGCGTGTAAACATACTGTGTTCCACTTTGAAGGGTACTTACTGCGGCTAGGAAATTAATAAATAAAATAAATAAATATTGTAGGACTATACACACAGCGCCACCTGGCTCCAAACTAAGCAGAGCTTGTGCGATGGAAGCCAGATAACTGATAGAATACATATATACTATACATGTATAATTACATGGTTGAGACTAACCATCGAATGTTTTAAAATATGAAGCGCCTAAAGTTTTAAGTTACGGGTTCCGTTCCAATGGCCATAGACGGGCCGTTATCTCTGACCATCGTGGGAGCGCGTCGTTCGTATGTAATTTTTACATTAATAAAATTCTAGGTTGTTAGGATATCGTTGTTAGTTATCAACGTGTGTATTGTATTAGTATGTGATGAACACCTACTCACCCGTTTATAAGAGACTATGTGGTCGGAGATAATTGATCGTTGTGCATGTGAATGTGATTTAGTGGAAACGTATTCTGAAATTGACAAAATCCAGTTTAAAATATAGCTAAAGAAAGCCGGTAGCTTGATTTTTACTAAATCTCAGAACGTTAATAAATAAATAGTTCTGTAAAAATATCGTTCATCCTTGACGAAATATTTGATTTTGATGCTGATTTTTCATTTGTAATACGTATTAATATTTTGTTGCAAAATAATATTGTATAACGCAGTCTGAAAACGCCTTTAAGGCGATAAGCATTTCTTACTTTTTATACCGCTAAATGTCGTTGCGTGTGGATTGACACTTCAATTTATTTTTTAAGGATCGACCGACATTGAATGAAATTAAAATTAAAACATGTGCCAATATGTTAACAGGAATACAAAGATAAGAAGGCGTAAGTTTTTAACATAAACAGTAAGTTTTGTAGCGATGATAGCTTAGTGGTTAACGCGGTCGGTTCACACGCCTAAGGACATGGGTTCAAACCCCAATAATGAGTTTGAGCTGTCGGTGAAGGATACTATAGCATGGTGGTAGGGTACTTTTTAGTACTAGACTGGGTAGCTACCACCCTCAAGTAGAATTCTGCCAATCATTTAACGGTGTATTCCGGCAGTCTCACTTAAGAGCTAATTCCATTCCAGTCTTGTGTATTCCAGGTGTATTTACCACTTACACACCGTCTCTTACCATCAGGTGAGCTGTGGTCACCCAGCCTATCAACCATTAAAAAAGTGTATAATAGATTGTTAAAAAAGTGGTCATAGCTGAAACGTAAAACAAGTCTTAGTATTTTCAGAAACATACAGACAGGAATGTGGCATACAAGACCCTCAACAGCAAGGGGTCTCTAAAATTTCTTATCTACCTATTTGTATATATATTAGCTGCACCCGGCGGTGTTACCCGCGACATTTTCGGGATAAAAAGTAGCCCTTGAGTTAATAGAGAAAGGATATTCCGCATTGCAGGCACTCAATAAACATAAGGCATCTCCGAGCTGTCTCCATCGAATCTATACAATCGATTCCACTTTTGAATTATTACGATAGATCATCAATCATGTATGTATTTGTTTTATTCGGAGAAAGCCTGTCGAATGACATGTCATAACATTATTTAAGGTCGAATCGATATAGGCAATAAAACGAGCAAATCGATTGCGTGTCCGTTGGCAAGGAAAACAATGAAGGGTCGAAGATCTAACCAAAGTGCTATCATGGGAGGAACTAAGGGAGATGCTTATGCTGATGTTTTATCTTCTTGCCTTCTGCCAAGCACTAAGGGGAAGACGGTGAAAACATACGAAACTTACATATTATGGCTTTTTTTTCATAGTGAAATAAATATCCGAGGACTTTTCAGATAGCCCCAAACTGAGCAAAACTTGTACTATGGGAACCAGATAACTGATAGAATACTTGTAATATCCTTTTTTATAGATACATAGGCACTTAAAATATGTACAGAACACCCAGACACAACAAACGTTTATGCACGTCACACAAATGTTTGTTGTGAGTGGGAATCGAATGCACGCCCTCTTCAAGTAGATATATACATCCGATACACTCCGAAATTAGCTAATAAGGTAGTCATAACACAGTAGACAAAATGTTGCCAATTCGGCATTCGCACTGCTTTTGTTCTAGGTAGTAAAAAATTAAAAAAAGTAAAGTACCTACAGTTCAGT
The DNA here is from genome assembly GCA_905404145.2 of Biston betularia. Taxonomy (NCBI): domain Eukaryota; kingdom Metazoa; phylum Arthropoda; class Insecta; order Lepidoptera; family Geometridae; genus Biston; species Biston betularia. The sequence goes on along the minus strand of FR989874.1, from coordinate 1,396,331 downwards.
TTAAATTGCAGACCCTGTATCTCACTCTAGGAGCGATCCGGTGTCGTGAGATCCAGTGCCTTCTATAGCTAAACAAAGATAGATGAAGACATTAGAACAATATTTAACACAGTAAGAAAGTTCCTTTGATTTATTTATCTCGTTCATCGCATCCGTCTCGCATTAAAGGGATCTAAAGTTTGCAATGGATTATCGTGGCCCTGGTACTAACAGAGTGCAATAGATTTTGTTGTACTGATAAGAGACATGCAGCTTTTGGTATTTAAAACGACAGCTGCAGGAATGTTTTAATGCGTTTGCGAGCTATCTAATCTACCATCGGCGGGGTGGTCCCGCCCTGATGCGAATATTTAACTGAAATGACATTCCTTTCTATCATAATTATGTACATAATTATACTAGTAAGGAAAATATCGTAATAGTCATTGTAAGGAAAGAAAAGAACATCGAAAAGACAGACTTTTTTATTACGATTTTAACAATTTTATTTATACCTAAATACATGAATTAAGTTTAAGCAACGAATTCGTTTATGGTTTTTTTATGGTTGACTTGCTAGGTGTTTAACTACAGGTCATGGTGTGGACGATGGTAAAGCACACATAGCTTGGAATGGAATTGGCTTTCAAGTTCTTTGTACGAACCGCTAAACAATGGAATTTGCTGCCCGAGTGGGGTTCCCTGATAGATACAATCTGGGTGCCTTCAAGTCGCGAGTGAATCTTTTTCTTCTAGGCGAACGTGCTTTACCGAAGGCCGCATCTTCGCTTTACATCAGGCGAGTTGGCGGTCAAACACAAGCCTATTTATGTAATAAAAAAAAAGTGAAGCTTGGCGGCAGATTTTCAACTTGGCTAGCTACCACCCGAGTACTAAAACATACTCTTCCTCAATGCTATGGTTTCCTCACATGTTTCTTCTATGCTATGTTTTCTTCACCGGCAGCTCAAGCTCATTGTTGGGGTTTGAACCCACGCCCTTCGGCATGTGAGCTGACCGCGTTGACCACTGACAGCTATCATCGCTACAAACCAGATGCCAGATCATTGGGCCATGTTGCATGTTTTTATGAACGTATTCCTAGGTTACGTGGCATTGGTTAGTCTGACTTCCCGCGATTAAAATAATTATGGCAGTAGCTACTTGTCAATTTGTTACTTTTTCAAAATAAAGATTCGATCCTACAATTTCCCACGGTAAAATAAAAGTTCAGTCGCATCCAGTTTTCTTCCGCCAGGCAGTCACTGCCGATAAGGCAATTAATGAATTTCTTTGTCGCCTTCGAACGGTAAATATATACGTATATACATACATAAACATAATCATATAATACATTATTATATTATTGTGTTAGTGTTACATCTCCCGTCTGTTTTTTATGTTTTCTATCGTATTTTTTATTTCTTGGTTGCCTGGAAGAGATCGCTGTTAGCGATTAAGCCGCCACTTGTGGCATTAGTTCATAAGGTTCTTTGTTCTCTGTACTCTTTTCTATTTATGATGTGCACAATAAAGAGTTATATCTCTCTATCTATCTATATAAACCAAAATAGGTAGATCGTTCTAAAGAGTCCATATGCCTTGTGCTTAATTAAAAAAAAACGTGCACAGTTATCATCATCACCAGCTTTATGCCCACTGAGTTTCCCTAATATAGTATAATGAGGTGAGAAGAGGATGGGGGCTCGCATATTATTTAATGAGAGTGTTCCGAGGCGCTTTATCGAACCCAGACATACTAGGGATGATGGGGCTGTGCGTGCCGGACGGGTATGCGGCGCGCCGCGCGCCGCCGGCCGCGACTGTTCGCGGTGCCGCGTACGAGGACTAACTTGCTTGCTAGGTCGCCATTAGTCAGGACTTTACAAACACTAAATCGAGTTGCAGATAAAATAGATATATTTGTATGGTCAGTTTCCGACCTTGAAAAATGTGTATTGTATTTTTTTTTTTTAATGTTAAAAGTTATGAGACGAACGAGACTCTCTGCTGATGGTAAGAGATAACGCCTGTCCATGACCATCGCAGCGATACACAAAACTTTAAGTAACAAAACAAAGTCCAGGGCATCACTGCTTTAGCGCTCATTACTTTGAGACTTTTGATAGAGTTAGTCTCAACAGCCCAGTAATTTCGCTAGCTGCAGTACCCTTCAAACCGGAACACAGTAATGCTTACACACTACTGCTTGGCGGCAGAATAACTGGTACTGCGGTGGTACCTACCTAGACGACCTCCTGCTGAGGAGATCTACCACCAAGTGATTGTATGATTTATGTTACCTATAGGTGACCATGTATTATTTAATTATTTAGCTGACTATGAATTTAATTAAGAATTATTATTATTTTATTTGACATAATGGATTATATAATTGACATTAACAATAATTGACTTTTACATAACAAAAATATAATTTACTAACAATATTGAATTAGGATTAAAACCTGTAATGATAATTGTAGTTTTTTTGGAATAAATGAAATGAAATGAAATAATGAGTTTTTATATTTATGCGCCACTTCACTATAAGGTTCTTTTGGTTTTTTTTTTATGGTTGACAGGCTAGTTGTTTCACCACAGCTCACCTGATGTTAAGTGAATGTGTGGTCGAAGATGGTAAAGCAAACCTAGCCTGGAATGGAACTGGCTCTCAAGTGAGGCTGCCGAAACACACCGTTAGATGCTTGGCGGCAGATTTTCAACTTGAGGGTGGTAGCTAGCCAGCCGAGTACTAGAAAGTACCCTACCACCATGCTATGGTTTCCTCACGATGTTTTCCTTCACCGGCAGCTCAAGCTCATTGTTGGGGTTTGAACCCACGACCTTCGGCATGCGAACCTACCGCGCTAACCACTGAGCTATCATCGCTACAACTGTTCTCTGTACTTTTTTTTTCTTCTTATTGTGTGCACAATAAAGAGTTATATCTATCTATCTATATATTCTAAAGAATACCTAGGAATACTTTGGGTTCTGAAGTTCTTCTTTTTGTGCCAATACAGTATTATCTCTCACGATATCCGTATCAAATCGGTGTACACATTAGCCTTAAGGTTGGTCTAGATCGCTTTCCCTGCCCATAAACCGGTGCGATAAGGCGACGTGTTTGCTTCACGGCTCGGCGGACAATTAACGTGGTTTACTGCTTTCGACCGACCCGGCGGTCATTCACGGACTTTACTACGAGTTACGAGCTCTGCGCCAAACATTTACGACCTCTCTGAATATAGTCACAGAACACTATATCAGGATAAAATCCCAATTGAGTCACGGAACAAAATAGACAATTTCTGGTGTTAACTAAATCTAAAGGGGCCTTAGTGGTTTTTTTTATTTTTGTTTGGAGCGGTCGTAAGTTTTAGCACTGATTCCAAAGACACCGGCATGACTGGGGTTTTATCACTGTTAACTTGTGTAACTGTTTGGATCTTCATATTATGCAATAACTAGCTGCGCCCCGCGGTGTTACCCGCTACATGTTTTCGGCATAAAAAGTAGCCTACGTGTTAATCCAGGATCTCAGCTACCTCCATACCAAATTTCATCCAAATTCGTTCAGTAGTTTTTGCGTGAAAATAACCATCCATCCACATCCACATTTATAATACTAGCTGCGCCCCGCAGTGTTACCCGCTACATGTTTTCGGGATAAAAAGTAGCCCATGTGTTAATCTAGGGTGTCAGCTACCATACCAAAATTCATTCAGTAGTTTTTTGTGAAAGAGTAACAAACATACATACAGACTTTTGCGTTTATAATATTAGTAGGATAAAAGCCTCGTTTAAATGATTGCCTACGTAGTATTTTCTTTATTGTCCACCCGTTTGCTTGTAACGTAAATCCACTCATGGGGAAAATTAAGCCCTTGCTAATCTTTTTAAGCAATTAGCGACACCCGCTTGCGTGTTAAGCCGTTGCTGTGAGTCAAATAGACACTAACAAGTATTGAGTCCAGTTAAATACAGGTTATGGTAGCGAAAAAAGTTTATTTTTGTCATATTTGTAAGGGTCAACACGAGTTTTGGCGGGAAACGGAAAGAGTCGTGTCGCCCTGTTGTATATTTTTTCTAAAACTAGTGTATTGTCGAGTGTTTATGCATAAAAATGGTAGAGTTTTATTCATAAAGTGACTAAAAATTTACTAAAAATGTGTCGCAGATTATTCAGTAGTTGGGCATCGATTAACACAGTATGATTACTTAAGAAGACCTAACATAGATCGACGAACAAATTTGCTGACTACACTAATATTATTAAGGCGAAAGTTTGTGAGTGTGTGTTTGTATGTTTGTTACCTACTTCTTCTTGGTCCAATTTTGATGAAATTTGGTATGGAGAGCCTGGATTAAGACATAGGGTACTTTTTTTTTTATCCCGTGTTCACGTGGGAACAGCTGGTAACACAGCAGGGCGCAGCTAGTTAATTTATAAAACATGGTTAAAAAATGTTTTTAACTGAAAACTTTTGATCCCTTTTGGGTCGCTTATGCGCCGTGTTCGGGACAGTTCCAACAGTTACGTGCAACTGTTTGTTTCAAGAATGGACATTGACTGTGTGAGTGAAGCACTGGTCAAAACTCCATACAGAGAAGGCAGTTTTTAGACCACAGTTTAGATTAAGGTGAGATTTGACATTGACATATTTATTTCATTTTACTTTTATTGTAATTTTTTGACATTGCCTAAATAAGTATGTTTTCAAATTTGTGACAAAGCTTTTAACTAATTAATAATTCATGTATTATTATTACTAATCGATATGGACATGTTCTGAAATAAATTTATATTATTATTATAAAACACTTAAATTAAAAATCGGAAACATTTATTGTAAACTGTGTATCTATAGATAATAAATGTATATTTATTAAAATAATGATGTAACGTGACATTTTAACAATTTGCAGGCATACAATATTTTTACATTAGAATTTAATTTCAAATGTCAAGATATTAAAATGCAAATTTTAACAAATTGTGCAATATTTGTATAATCTGAGAATTCGTGTACATTCCACGCTAAAGTAATTTGACATAACACTCATTTATGCACTCCGAGTAAGAGTCGATTTATAAGAAGTTCGAATACGTTTTCTCATAAACTAACGTTTGAAACTTGATAATATTTTTGTGCAAAGACACTTGAAATACTTCAAGAAACCAAACTCCCAACTTCTGAGAGCTTTCTTTGATCATTACTAGCGGATTTTATTGAGATTTAATCACAAGATTGATCGCTATGAAAGTATGTCGATGGGCAAATTTTCACACGGATCTCACTGCACTTTCCACAATACCTGTATTATTAATGGCCTGTAGCATAAGTGCATTACATATAAATAAACAAAACTCGTTTAGGCGCCATGAGAGAAACAATTTGCAATAATGCCTAAGTCCGGGAACATGAGGTCGAGTGAGGTGTTACGCAAAACGACGTTTCGGACAAATCCGTCTCGGGATCCGCCATAAAAACGACACACCGGCCGCAATCGCGGGTTTACCCGTGTTGGTCAATGCCTTATCGAATCTAGTGGGAAAATAACCCTGGCAGTTCTAGTATGAATATAACGTTTTGCATGTATGAACTAAGCGGTATGATTCCACCTTCATACGTAGCGCTAGACATTAGAATCTGCTGCCCGAGTGGGTGTTCCCCGATGAATGAACACACATACTAACACAAGGGAATCCACGCGTCACACCGTTTGTCGTCACGGCATGCAAGTCGGTTTTGTCGAAACGATGTATACATTGATCTCGAAAAATTCCCAAAAAGCTACCAGTACAATCGTGAGATGGAAGGATTGAAGTCCCAAGTGATTTGGGTTTTTTTAGACAATAGTGCTCTATCGCATCTTCGCTTGACATTAGGTGAGATAGCCCATTTTATGCAAATGTATTGAATAATAAAAATAAATATTTGGCATAGTTTTGCATGTAAACAAAGCGCTCGTTAGTCATTATCTAGCCACAATTCTCTTCCGCATCTGCTTATCTCTTCCGGTTCCAACTCAGCTACGTAGTCATATGCTGCATGCTTTACATCCCTAGTTTTACGTTATCTAGCTGTCGTCCTATTAGGCTCAATTCATACTGAAATAATAGCGACCGGCATCACCTAAAGTACATTGTTGTGTAGGCCAGGAGTCGGCCTGTTATGACATAAGAGCCAAAAAGTACAATTTATCAAATTTCCCAGTTTAAACAGCCACTAATTTTTTTTCTTTTAGCATTATAGTAAGTATTTGCTGATATATTAAATGATATTTTTTATTCAACATAAACGATTTTAAATACTTTAACTATTTGAATTTTTGCGTAGAGAGCCGCAACGAGCCGCATGCGGCTCGCGAGCGGTAGGTTGCCGACACCTGGTGTAGATGAAGTTTTTTTTTTAATGTAAAAAAGTAATGAGACGAACGAGACGCTCTTCTGATGGTAAGAGATAACGCCCTTCGTTATCCTTCGATATGGTCCTTCGGAGCCGGATCGTTTAGTAAGATCCAGGAGGTAGTAGTAGTAGCTGGCGGATAGCGGATTGCTATCGTAACATCGCTAAGCTTGTGCTTGTATATATATATATATATATATATATATATATATATATATATGTATGTATGTAGATGCAAAGCGCTGTTCTGTGTTTGCTAATACGCCGTCTTCGATACTCATCTGCCCCAACAATTCTGAAATGGAACTGGTGTCGGGCGTCTTTAATATGAAAATTGCTGGTAAATTCTAACAAAAGTTGAAAATTGCTGGTAAATTCTAACAGCGTGAGAATTAGGATAGAAAACTTGTGCTATGCTTAACCGGTCTTCTAAGCTACTAATTAACATTGCTCCTACTAAAAGTGAAATAGCAACATTTGTCAGTAATATAAATGTGCTCTAGCATAAGGTATGTAGGTATTTATATGTATTAACTAAATAGCTGCGCCCCGCGGTTTTACCCGCTACATATTTTCGGGATAAAAAGTAGCCTATGTGTTAATCCAGGGTGTTAGCTACCTCCATACAAACTTTCACGTTTATAATATTAGTAGGATAGGATATTGTAATTTTTTTTATTTTATTTGAATAATAATGAGACGAACGAGACGCTCTCCTGACGGTTAGAGATAACGCCTGTCCATGACCATTGCAGCGATACACAGAACTTTGAGTAACAAAACAAAGTCCAGGGTATCACTGCTTTGGTGCTCATTACTTTGAGACTTTCGATGGTTACTCTCAACAGCCGAGTAATTTCGCTAGCTGCAGTACCCTTCAAACCGGAACACAGTAATGTTTACACACTACTGCATGGTGGCAGAATATCTGGTACTGCGGTGGTACCTACCTAGATGACCTCCTGCTAAGGAGATCTACCACCAAGTAAAGACATAGACATTATACAAGCAATGTACCATTTTCAATTTTATTATAGCCAGTAAGAAATTTGCAATTGTGTATATTTGTAGAAAAGTCGTGTTAGTCGGTGGTCTTCAAACCTTTGACAGTAGCGCTGTTCAATTAGCTACAACCTGAACAAAAGTGAATCTTCACCTTGTCACAATCATAAAGTGATAACAGTAAAGTGTGAGCATGATTCAAAGTATGACACGTAGGAGAATTTCTTTACGAACGCTTTATTGCTACAATATAATCATGGAAACCCGTCGTGAGCCGCTTCAATTTAGATCTTCATGCACCGCTATAAATACATCGTAGCTAAGTGACTAGACAGCAATTGGCCGCTTTAACTCGAGTGGTCAAAATATTCGGCGAACCGGCCTATTGGCCCCGTGAGTCATGCAGAAAGCTGCGGCCGCTCGTATGTGACGTGAATCAATGAGGAAGAAATCACTTTCGGCTAGTTTCCATGATGACGTCTTCCATTAATCGCTTTACCAAATACATAGCCGACGATTTTTGCATTGAAACAGGGATCGCGCAGAAAGTTTCTTTTTTTTATGCTTGACCACAGCTCACCTGATGTTAAGTGACGGTGTGGTCGAAGATGGTAAAGCACACCTAGCCTGGAATGGAACTGGCTCTCAAGTGAGGCTGACGGAACACATCGTTAGATGCTTGGCGGCAGATTTTCAACTCTCGTGTGGTAGCTAGCCAGCCGAGTACTAGAAAGTACCCTACCACCATGCTATGGTTTCCTTACAATGTTTTCCTTCACCGGCAGCTCAAGCTCATTGTTGGGGTTTGAACCCATGCCCTTCGGCATGCGAACCGACCGCGCTAACTACTGAGCTATCATCGCTACAAAAACTAGATTTATCGCTTTACATTTGGTTAATTACTGTGTTCCGGTTTGAAGGGTACTGCAGCTAGCGAAATTACAGGGCTGTTGAGACTAACCATCGAAAGTCTCAAAGTAATGAGCGCCAAAGCAGTGATGCCCTGGACTTTGTTTACTTACCTAGACGACTTCCTGCTAAAGAAATCTACCACCCAGCAAAAAGGAAATATATTAGTGGGACTGTTTAATAACAAACATTTGAATTGCATTCTTCGACGTGACACCGTGACTTTATTTCTTCGCTTAACATCGCATAAAAACTATCTAGCTAATAGATAGTTGAAAGGCGTGTGTATGTCCGCGATTAGGTGCGAAAACACGACGTCACGCTGACTGCCAGTTTTCGTGACACCGTTGTTGGTCAATCACCCCTCCTAAAACTGTATTTAGTTTTATTACCAAAACACTGTTATCAGACGCTTACATAAACTCCTGCTTTGCGTACATTGCATATTAATTTTGCATCTGAGCGCTCGCCGCGCGCTATTGCAAATATTTCTTTAACTGATAACATTTTAAAACTAGTTCCCAGACACGGATCCATTGCGCAACGTTATAAAAGTCGAGGCACATATTATATGGCGCACGAAATAAATGCGTAGGTACTTAAAATAATAAACATTTATTTGACAGCCCTGTTGGTTCATTGGTAGCATGTCTGCTTCGAGAGCTGAAGGGCGTGGGTTCGATTCCCACTCAGGACTAACATTTGTGTGACTAACATCGATGTTTGTTCTGTGTCTGGGTGTACTGTATGTATTATAAGTATGTATTTACAAAAAAAAAAAAAGTATTTAAGTATTCTATCAGTTATCTGTCTTCCATAGCACAAGCTTTGCTTAGTTTGAGGTCAGATGGCGCGGTGTGTAATGTCCTGTGATATTTATTTTTTATTTTTTATTATTTTGGTCGATTCAATCCTAATTACTAGCTTTTGAATTATTGCGAAATAACTGTTTTCTGTACTCAAAATAAGAAGTGCATGGTGGTAGGGTACTTTCTAGTACTCGGCTGGCTGGTTACCACCCTCAAGTTGAATATCTGTCGCCAAGCACCTAACGGTGTGTTCTGGCAGCCTCACTTGAGAGCCAGTTCCATTCCAGGCTAGGTGTGATTACCATCTTCGACCACACCGTCACTTAACATCAGGTGAGCTGTGGTCTAACTGTCATCCATAAAAAAAGTGTATTTACCTCAAACATTTGATTACCAAGATGTCTTAATTAATCCCACTAATATTATAAATGTGAAAGTTTGGATGGAAGGATGTTTGTTACTCTTTCACGCAAAAACTACTGAACGGATTTGTATTAAATGGAGAGACCCTGGATTAACACAGGCTACTTTTTATCCCGAAAACATGTAGCGGGTAACACCGCGGGGCGCAGCTAGTACAAAAATAAATTAACGATTGTATGAATTATGTTAAATGAAAATAAATGCGAATTGTAGCTTTGTATGTCTTCACGCTGTAACGGTTAAACGGAATTGGATGAAATCCGATATAGAGATAGCTTATACCATGGATTAACAGATAAGCGAGGCTTGTGGTAGGTATAGGTGTTAGGCATGTATACACAGCACCACATTTACATACAAGATTCTTCTGAAGGGATCCGAAAATATTGTTAAGTATATTTTTCTATGGTTAACAAGCTGGTGTTTGACCACAACTCACGTGATGTTAAGTGACTGTAGTCGAAGATGGTAAATCACACCTTGCCTGGAATGGTACTGGCTCTCAAGTCAGGCTGCCGTAACAGGTGCTTGGCGGCAGATTTTCAACTTGAGAGTGGTAGCTAGCCGGCCGAGTACTAGAAAAATACCCTACCACCATGCTATGGTTTCCTCACGTGGTACGATATTGTAACTAGAATAACTTACTGAATTCTATCTACTTTATGCCCTTTAACACGAAAGTGTCATGGAGTTTATTTTCTTGACAACATAAAAATAATGTAGTCCAGTTACGTAATAAAGAAAGGCCAGGTCAAATGGGTACATTTGACAACCATACCAACCGGCGTGTATGAGTGTAAACAATGAAAGTAGAAGCGAAAAATGTGTTCCAGGATCGTAGCAAGTGGAAACATGTACCTATGTATTATATATCTATCAGTTAATAGCTTATCTATAGATAAGGTTGCATCAAAATCAGTTGGCATGTATACAATTGTACATATGTTTTTTATTACTTCGTACTTCATAGGTAACACACACACGCGCACGCACACACACACACACATACAGACATATAGTTTGTTTATAATTATATTCATAAATCTTTTTGTTTTTTTTTTATTTTTTTCTCACAAAATGCATGTAGATGCGCAAATCCAAAGCTGGCAACATCTTAAACTTGGGTCACCAAGATACAGGCTAAGCCTAGTTTGGGGCCCGATGTATAACGCCATATCATTTGCAAAAAAACTTGTAAAATAAAAATCTGTAAATGTTATTGTCTGTAAAATATTATTCTGTAAAAATATATTGTTTGTAATGAAATTAATGTCTGTTGTTAAATAAAGATTTATTATTATTATTATTATAGGTTAGTGCTGAAAAATCTTCAGCACAATATTTTTTTTGATTCACTAGTTTTTTTTTTACATTGCGTTTGAACGCCAATTCGCCTGATGTTAAGCGAAGATGCGGTCTACGGTGGAGCACGCTCGCCTAGAAGAAACCGATCCACTCGCGACTTGAAGGCACCCAGATTGTATCTCTCAGGGAACACCTACTCGGGCAGCAAATTCCATTGTTTAGTGGTTCGTACAATAAAACAATAAAATGATTTAAAATTTGTTGTGATCAAAATATGTACCTAGTTTAAATATTTTAACTCGTGTTTTGTTTAGGTGTCTTTTAAAAAATAAATGTTTTCTTTCTTTTTTTTTCTGTTTGTTCCAACCGCGTTATTACCTACAACGGAATATCATTATCCACGCGTGTTGGTAACTTGGCAATAAGTTCGTAAACCGTTCAGTCGGCTAGATGACCTTGACGACCGTGCCGCGCGCGGGCCGGCACCACCCGGCACCCCGTGTCGTGCGAAAAATGTCATCAGGGGCTTACACTGCTGCTGTAATAACCCTAGCTCGTGGCCTTGTCAGCCGTCAGTGGCACGCCTGCGGCTCTTATGTAATATAAGATAATATATAAATTTACAATTAAAAAAAAACCGACTTCATGATCCAACTTTGACATTAGGCCAACTAAACGCACTGTTCCATTTAAACAGCGAGGTTTCGGAGTAAATGAAAATGTCATCGATGTATACAATTTTTGTTGATTCTTTGAAACATCTCGATCGATTTCGATAAGTATGATCTACCGAGCAAAAAAAGAATCATCAAAATCGATTCATAATTTGCGGAATGACGCGTAACATACAAAAGAAAACATACAGTCGAATTTAGAACCTCCCCCTTTTTTGAATCGGTTAAAAATAGGGCATCCATGGATTTTGGATAACCAATCTAGTCTACAAAAACTGGGCTATAACTGGGCACTTCCGACTTGAAAGTGTGTTGGCGTTCGCAAACCATCAGGCTTGCATGACGCTTGTTCCATTCAGTTCAATACAATTTTAGCAATATCTTTACACATCTATCACTCCTAGCATGCGAGCCATGATACAAGTCTATCCACTTGTTCTAAACTAGCTGTTCACTGCCACTTTATCCGAGTGGAATTTAACAAAAAGTTTGTTAAGTTTGCAATAGAAAAAGTATCACAATTATATTTTTTTTATTGGTTCTTATAACTACATATTATGAAAGAATACAATTTAACAAAATGTCACTGCTTAATATTAACAAAAATGATACAGACCATAATCTATACGTGTGCCAAATTTCATGTAAGTCCGTTTAGCATTTTTTGCGTGATTGAGTAGCAAACATCCATCCGTCCTCACAAACTTTCACATTTATAATATTAGTAGGATAGTAGCATAAGGCCCTCTTATGAAGATATTACGTCCTTATGACTGTATGACTGGCGTCGATAATCGAAATTACCTCGCTTTTTAACAACTTCTCAGTTTTCTTATCAAACAGTTCCACGTATTATAAAAGCATTAATGTAAATTCATGAGCCGAACGACTTTCTTATGTCATGTTTTATTTTGTTTCAGGTAAGATATGGCACGTTTCTACTAGAACAATGGGAGATATACTTCACAAGCTGCGCCCTGTGGTGTACATACAGCACTACATTTTTCCGGGATAAAAACCTGTTTTTTTTTTATTTTATTTAAAAAGTAATGTGACGGACGAGACGCTCTCCTGATGGTAAAAGATAACGCCTGTCCATGACCATTGCAGCGATACATAGAACTTTGAGTGACGAAACAAAGTTCGGGGCATCACTGCTTTGGCGCTCATTACTTTGAGACTTTCGATGATTAGTCTCAACAGCCCAGCAATTAATAATGTGTTAGTCCATGGTGTCAACCTCCATACCGAATTTCATCAAAATTGATTCAGCCGTTTGGGCGTGAAGAAGTAACTAACACACTTTTACTTGGTGGTAGATCTCCTTAGCATGAGGTCGTCTAGGTAGGTACCACCGCATTACCAGATATGCCACCAAGCAGTCGTGTGTAAAAATATAACTGTGTTCCGGTTTGAAGAGTACTGCAGCTAGCAAAATTACAGAGCTGTTGAAACTAACCATCTGAGTCTCAAAGTAATGACAATGCTCATAAAATTATTTTTTTCTCTGTACTTTTCTTCTGTTTATGGTATGTACAAGAGTATCTATCTAATGAGCGCCAAAGCAGCGATACCCTGGACTTTGTTCTGTTACTCAAAGTTCTGGGTATCGCTGTAATGGTCATGGACAGGGGTTATCTCTTACCATCAGGAGAGCGGTGTTCGTCTCATCTGTACTATTATAAAGAGGAAAGATTTTATTGTTTGTTTGTATTGAATCGGCTCCAAAACTAATGGACCGATTTCAAAAATTCTTTCACCGTTGGGCTAGCTACACTATCCCCGGGTGACATATACTTTTTATCCCTGTATTCCCACGGGAACGGGAACTACGCAGGTAAACCGCGAGGCGTCCGCAAGTTGAAGATAAATTAAAAAAAAACACATTCACAAAGTTTTGCCTTTATAATATTATTGTGATATATTTATTTCCAGGATATACTTGCAGTTCGCAAACGGACCGCGGTTGAGATTTTGAGCTAATTTAGAATATGGAGTTACTATTGTAGTCCAAATATATTGAACAAGTTTAGCAGCCGCTAGCTGTACCTTACAGGACACTCGGTTCTATTGCATAATCGCAGCTGTTAGTGTTGCCCAACACTGAACCTTGCCCCACTAATTAGCAGCCAATTCTCTAAGATACAACAATTTCTCGTCACATCATCAGGATCGTTGGAATGCGTGTTATTTCGTCATACACTCACTGCCACGGCAACGTCACCTTTATTCGCTAGATTGTTGAGTTCTCATTCGTTAATCCGGATACATTGTTTACGTCTGTCGGTTCAAACTGACGAAACGTTGAGTGCCCCATAAGGTATGTGGGAGAGACCAGCCGCACTTGCCCGTTTATGCGTTGAGAATTTGTAGACACGCCTCGTTAAATGCCTCATTGACTTTTTAACCTTTAGTGTGTTTTCTCCTCATATTTTAGCACTAATTGTCTTTAACTTGTCGTTATGCAACAAGGCTTGCGGTATAGCTATCTTATTTATTAACTAACTTAACTTTCATCCAACGCCAGCTGTCTTACGTATACTTAGTCTGGCCATAAATACTGTTAAAACTAAAAATAAACAAAATATTACATTTGAATTTGGAATCTGTAATTTTTATATGATTGTTCATTGTGTTTTTTCATTTTGGCGCCAATAAATTGTACAATATTTTGCGATATTAAAATCGAGTGGGGTGACAAAGAGAACCGAATCGCTGTGATTGCACTACGCAAAGTAGGTATGGAGCCAAATGCAATTTTTAAAACTCTCCATACGCTTGGTATTAGTCAAATGTTTGTGTACCGGGCTATTAATAGGTACAATGAGACCTCCTCTGTTTGTAACAGAAAAAGATCTGGCCGTCTACGTAGTGTTCGTACGAAAAAGGTGGTCAAAGCAGTAAGGGGTAGAATTCGAAGAAATCCTGTCCGAAAGCAAAAGATTTTATTTTGGGAGATGAAGATGGCACCTAGAACCATGTCGCGTATTTTAAAAGATGACTTAGGACTTGCAGCCTATAAGAGACGCACTGGTCACTTCTTAACTGATAATTTAAAAAAGAATAGGGTGGTAAAATCGAAACAACTACTGAAGCGGTACGCAAAAGGAGGTCACAGAATTTTTTTGTTTACGGATGAGAAAATTTTTACAATTGAGCAACATTTTAACAAACAAAATGACCGTATTTATGCTCAAAGCTCTAAGGAAGCTTCCCAATTAGTCGACAGAGTGCAACGTGGGCATTATCCGACTTCAGTGATGGTTTGGTGGGGTGTTGGCTATGATGGAGTGACTGAGCCATATTTTTGTGAAAAAGGTCTCAAAAGGTATCAAAACATCGGCACAAGTGTATCAAGATACCATTCTTGAGAAGGTAGTTAAGTAGTTAACAACACCATGTTCAATAACCAAGTATGGTCCTTCCAGCAAGACTCGGCGCCGGTCATAATGCTCGGTCCACGCAGTCTTGTTTGGAAGCGAACGTTTCGGACTTCATCAGAGCTAAAGACTGGCCGTCGTCTAGTCCCGATCTTAATCCGCTGGATTATGATTTATGGTCAGTTTTAGAGAGTACGGCTTGCTCTAAACGCCATGATAATTTGGAGTCCCTAAAACAATCCATACGATTGGCAGTGAAGAATTTGCCCATAGAAAGAGTGCGTACTTCTATTGATAACTGGCTTCAACGTTTAAAGGACTGTATTGTAGCCAATGAAGACCACTTCGAATAAGCTTTTTATATTTTAAATTGTTTTATATTTATGTATTAAACTAACACACTGTAAAAGTAATAAATGTTATTTGCAAAAGAAAAAAATAAATTTTCTTTGTTACAATATTTATGGCAAGACTAGGTATACCTATATCATATAATATGTATTTTAAAAAAAAAAGCAACCATAACAGCCACAGCCCCGACAGCCCCGTTGGCTCATTGGTAGTATATCTGCCTTGTGAGCTGTAGGGCGTGGGTTCGATTCCCACTCAGGGCAAACATTTTGTGAATAAACAAATGTTTGTTCTGTGTCTGTGTGTTCTGCATGTATTATAAGTATGTATTTACAAAAAAAAAAGTATTTATGTATTCTATCAGTTGTCTGACTTCCATCACACAAGCTCTGCTTAGTTTCCTACGATATTTATTTATTTATTTTATTTATAAAAAATATATCCTATAGCATTTAAAGTTGTGCTTTTATAGTTCTATCTCAGTCCATAATACAATCAAGCTGAATATGCCTTGGGCGGAACTCGACTCGTGCCATTAGCTCAATGCGTGGATCATGTATGCCTCGATCATTTACCAATTACATCAATCGGCTCTGCTTCTCCAGTTCTGAGAATTGATTTAGTGAACGTGTCACTGGCCTGAGGAAGAGCAGAATTAAATGTTTTACGACATCCTCCCGACTCGAAATGAAATAGACTATATGACGTTAGGATGAACATTTTGTATTGATTCTAGAATGTTTATTTTGAAATTTAAAAAAGTTAGAAAGCTAAGGATATCTTAGCTAAGATAAACTTTAACAACTTTTTTTCTGCTGATGATTCGTGTGGCAACGAGACTGAATGGTTGAACTCCTAAACGCTAGATAATTGATTGATTCAGAATTAGTTCTAGATATATTAAGTAAAGTTACAATTAAGTTTTTAAGTAATGAATTGTTATTAAATTTAAGCCCTCATCACTGCTGTAACTGAAACGACTGTTAAGCGGACATAAACTAAATATATACCTTAAATACACCTTAACGCTTTAGATTATTTTTTTATGTGAAAGTAATGAGACGAACGAGACGCTCTCCTGATGGTAAGAGATAAAAAAAGTAGCAAAACAAAGTCCAGGGCATCGCTGCTTTGGCGATCATTACTTGATTAGATTGCGCTAATTAGACGTAAAAAAATTGCGACAGTGTAGGAACACAGTCTTTGCTGAGAGTGGCGCATTCCATAGCTTAGTTACCATTCGTTTGTTTTTTTTATGTGAAAAATAATGAGACGAACGAGATGCACTCCTAAATGGTAAGAGATAACGCCTATCCATGACCATTGCAGCGATACACAGAACTGAGTAATAAAACAAAGTCCGGGGCATCGCTGCTTTGGCGCTCATTACATTGAGACTTTCGATGGTTAGTCTCAACAGCCCAGTAATTTCGCTAGCTGCTTGGTGGCAGAATATCTGGTACTGCGGTGGTACCTACCTAGACGACCTCCTGCTAAGGAGATCTACCACCAAGTAGTTTTCCCATAGCCGCGCTAGGGTGCACTCGACTTTAACTATGGAACAGATTATAATCTCTCCGTAATCAATGTGAATTAATAGAAATGGTAATCATCAGAAATATAGAGTTTCATGATTTAAAAGTATTTTAATTCGAAAGAGTTTTGTAATAGCTACATCCACACACGTCGGACACTGCACATGGTCTTCTGATAACGCCAGGTTGGGGGCATAGCTAATGAGGACGGCAATTCTGACATTCCTATCATATTTTCTACAACATAACAAGATCGTGGAAATGTTTTTGCACGTGCTTGCATAATACATTGTAATTGATGTTAAAAATATCTCCCTCGCCGAGGCCGTAGAGATCGTTGATCTCAACGCAGGTTAAACACAAGTCGCCATAATGCTAGTTGATTCTAACTTCTAAGAAGTCTCATCACGTCGGATTATGGATGTAAACACCACAGAAGGTGTAGTAGTGCGTAATAGGTTTAATGGCGTGGTTTTGCACGTGAGAGGGGGCGAGAGGTTAAAAGAACTATCTAACGAGCTGGTAATCTCAGCGAGTAAAATCTGGTGAACGATCGGGAGCATAATCCCATTGTATAAAACTTTAAGATTTTGTAACCTAATGCCGTTAAGAAACCAATGCAATTTAATTCATCTAGTGCACGCTAGATGCGCTAGCGTCGCATTTGTCGGAAATCCTGCATCGCGGTGACAAGATTCTCCGTGATTTGCACGTGTTGTTTTGTATTCTAATAAATAAAACAATATCAGCTGAGGAAGCGAGTAAAGTAACAGTTCTTTTACTTAATTCCAGCAGACCCACCCTTAGGGATCTTGATTTGTTTTTTTGATTATAAATGTTTTTATGAATAAAGATTTGTTTGATTATAAATGTGAAAGTTTGGGTTTTATTCCATCATGATAGCCAACAATCTAATAAAATTACTTATTTGTTTTAAAATTTTTCACAAGTATTTACTCGCAGTCGGGTTACTATAATAAATACGCACATTTATTTTTATTACCTAGCTAGATTAAATACGCACATTTATTTTTATTACCTAGCTAGATTTGACTTTGTTGTCCCATAGCGGGGA
The DNA here is from genome assembly GCA_905404145.2 of Biston betularia. Lineage (NCBI taxonomy): Eukaryota > Metazoa > Arthropoda > Insecta > Lepidoptera > Geometridae > Biston > Biston betularia. The sequence continues at coordinate 1,378,473 of FR989874.1, read as the reverse complement.
GCAAAAGACTGGGGGAATCATAACTCAACTCTTGTATACTCAGGAATCTGTTTACTCTTTGATTTAAGTTGGTTCGATTTCCATACAAACAATTTTTTTCCATTTATGGACAAATGGAGCATAATTTTACAGTGAAATCACAGCTACTGGCGTTTATTTTAGTCTTTATTTGCGGTAAATCAAAATAAAGACCAAAATAAACGCCAGTAGCTGTGATTTCACTGTAAAATTATGCTCCATTTGTCCATAAATGGAAAAAAATTGTTTGTATGGAAACCGGACCACCTTAAATCAAAGAGTAAACAGATTCCTTCTAGGTAAGTGTGCTCCATCTTGACCAGATCGTTGCTTAACATGAGACAGGATGTCGTCAAACGCGAACCTATTAAGAATATAAAAATATTACGATACTACGACCGTGCTAACATAAAATTGTATCTACAAACTAGCTTTCGAGTCGCACACGGTGACTGTTTTTTATCTCAATTATCGATATTTTATTACATTGTGGAACCGGTGTCCGAATATATTTTGCCTTATTGGACAGCTTTACAAGTACCGCTGGTCGAATGGTTTATGATCACTTTGGGACTAACGATGACGGATATTACAATATGCGTGGAAAACTTATCGTGGTCTGAGCATCTTTCGTTTATTTCTCACACGCGTCCATTTGTGAAATCACGATGTTGTCGGAGATTTTTTTATGTAAAAAGTAATGAGACGAACGAGACGCTATCCTTTTTTTTTATGTTTGACAGGCTAGGTGTTTTGACCACAGCTCACCTGATGTTAAGTAAAGGTGTGTTCGAAGATGGTAAAGCACACCTAGCCTGGAATGGAACTGGCTCTCAAGTGAGGCTGCCGGAACACACCGTTAGATGCTTGGCGGCAGATTTTCAACTTGAGGGTGGTAGCTAGCCAGCCGAGTACTAGAAAGTACCCTACCACCATGCTATGGTTTCCTCACGATGTTTCCCTTCACCGGCAGCTTAAGCTGATTATTGCGCATTATATTGATTTTTAACGTATGCGAACCGACCGCGCTAACCACTGAGCTATCATCGCTACAAAAATCTCCATCTTCAAGGCTTTGAAAATCAGCTTAATTTCTTCTGTTTTGAATTACATAAATAAACTTTTTCAGTGTCGGTTTATGGAAGCAAATTATTCTTTCGATAATAAAATGAAACGTAAAAGCGTTGCAAGTAAAATCTAATAACTTTCAAAAAAATCTTACGGCGCTCTCTGTAACCAATAAAGGTTGTGTCGCCAAGTTAAATATAGTGATAATGTGGCGCCGTCGGTGACAGACGGACAAACAGGCTTCTGTTGGGTCGTTGAATGGCCAGCTTGTCGCTAACGCGGTATTTATGGTCGGGTGAGGTCTCCTATGTCAGATAAAATAAGAAATAATGTTTTATGAATAGAAACTTTTACCTCGATTAAAGGAACGTGTTAGATAGATAGATAAAACTTTTGACTGTGAACACCCAGAAAAAAGTACAGAGAATAAAAGAACATTATATTTAATTAATTATTAAGTCATACCGAATTTAAAAAAACCATTAAATTTTTTTTGGAAAGCAATCCTTTTTACAAATTACGTGAATATATGTCAATGAGGTTCTCGGAATCCTCATTTATGTGTAGTACATAAACGGAGCCTCCGCTGCAGTATGTTCGTTGTTAATTACTCGTATAGGTATAGCTTCATTCATTAAAGTGTAATTGTAAGGTTTTTTTGTACATTTTTTTTTTAATGCTTGACAGGCTAGGTGTGTGACCACAGCTCACCTGATGTTAAGTGAAGGTGTGGTCGAAGATGGTAAAGCACACCTAGCCTGAAATGGAACTGTGAATGAATGTGACTTGCCTTTAACATTATTGTTATTTATGGCCAATAAATATTACTGATTTATGAACTAGTGCCACAAGTGGCGGCCTTATCGCTAACAGCGATCTCTTCCAGGCAACCGAGAAAAGAAAAACGACCGAATGCAGATGTATTATCGAAATCTAGTCGTAGAGATTTGTGGTTTCAGTTTTTGACAAGTTTGCTTACGGCTCACTCGACGATCCTTGTAGTGGTGCCAAAACTGTAAATGTGCATGTTAAATGTGAGAGATGGTTGATGATTTTTCTTATTTTTTTTATTTTTTTTAAATGGTGAACAGGCTAGTTATTTGACCACAGCTCACCTGATGTTAAGTGACGGTGTGGTCGAAGATGGTAAAGCACGCCTAGCCTGGAATGGAACTGGCTCTCAAGTACTCGTTAGTAGGTACTCGGCTGGCTAGATACCACCCTCAAGTTGAAAATCTGACGCCTAGCTAACGATGTCTTTTTTTTTATTTTGAGACTTTCGATGGTTAGTCTCAACAGCCCAGTAATTTCGCTAGCTGCAGTTCCCTTCAAACCGGAACACAGTAATGTTTATATAGTTTAGATGACCTCCTGCTAAGGATATCTACCACCATGCTAAGGATGTCTAACGATGTCTAAATCTAACGATGTGTTCCGGCAGCCTCACTTCAGAGCCATTACCATTCCAGGCTTAGTGTGCTATACCATCTTCGACCACAACGTCACTTAACATCAGGTGAGCTGTGGTCAAAACACCTAGCCTGTCAAACATAAAAAGATACTAAATACCACTCACAAGTGTAACCAAACTAAGCCACGTTTAAATTACATTTAAGAGCTTTTATCTGTTTGGTATTCGTAATATACCTAATTGGGTACTAAATGTGTATAATTTGCCTATAAATCCTACACATCATCATAATGTGTTTGTAAAATAACTGCCATGTTCCGATGCCGAATATGGTCAATTCTCATCTGAGCCAATAAATAAGTTACTCTAAAACCCGGTGCACAATCATTTTATTAAAATAAATATTGGAGGACATTTAACACAGCGCCATCTAGCCCCAAACTAAGCAAAGCTTGTACTATGGGAACCTGACAGAATACTTAAATACATTTTTTTGTAAATACATACTTATAATACATACAGTAGACCCAGACACAGAACAAACATCGATGTTAGTCCTGAGTACAAGCTAGGTGTTTTACCATATCTCATCTGATGTTAAGTGACGGTGTATTATACATAATGTGGCCATTTTAATTTTTGTTCAAAACGGGACATTTTTAGGGGTCCGTACCTAAAACGGAACCCTATTACTAATACTCCGCTGTCCGTCCGTCCGTCTGTCAGTCTGTCACCAGGATGTATCTCATGAACCGTGATAGTTAGAGAGTTGAAATTTTCACAGATTATGTATTTATGTTGTCTCTATAACAACAAATACTGAAAAACAGAATAAAATAAATATTTAAGGGGGCTCCCATACAACAAACGTGATTTTTTTTTTGCCTTGCCAGTACGACCAGACCCTCGAGCAAAAAACCCTTTTACAGCGGGACTTCCCTTCAAACGCACAAAACGTTTCCAAAACACGTTCCTTGTAAGAACTGCTGATGTGTGGAACTCGTTGCCAGCGTCTGTGTTTCCAACAAAATACAATCCGGGGATGTTCAAGAAGAACGTGAATAGGTATTTTCTAGGCAAGCGTGCTCCATCTTCGGTCACATCGTCACTTTTCACCAGGTTAGATCGTGGCCAAACGCATACCTAGTTCGATGTTAAAATGTGTCGAATTCGTGTCGTAAAGGTATCGAGTCCTCGACAGCATACAAAGCTGTACAAATCTCATACAAAGTTTTGTCGATGTCGATACGAGTACTTTTTCGCAAGTCGTTCGTGATCGAGGCTCAGAACGCGAAAGGTATCGCAACGTGTGAACTCGGCACAAACCGTAATGCCATTCGTTCTTAGTGTGGGTGGTCGCTGGCAAACAGGCGCCGGCGCGCGCGGATTATATCGGAGATAAACAATAGCGGTGTCATTAATTTAATGTTAATAAATGTAACTGAAAACGCTGTTTTTAGGGATCGTTCAACAAAATTAATCCTACAATTAAATAGGATTAATTGCTTGTTCGGAAAAGGCTTCAAAGCCTTGAACATCGACGCAAAGTTGCTTGTTTGTCGGTTTTCTACCGGATACATTTTGGGGGGTGCGCTTCAGACCTGCATGATGTGATTCCACCCTGCCCATTCTACTACCGGACAGACAGGAGCTTTAAAAAGCGACACCGCTTTATGGTTGATGTTCCAAATGCTCGAACTAAGCGGTTTGATTCCACCTTCTTCATACGTGCCGCTAGACATTGGAATCTGCTGCCCGAGTGGGTGCTCCCCGATGAATACAGTCGGTCAATTGTTGTAGTTGTTCTGCCTATTTTGTTTATTACTTGTTATGTAAACATTAAAAAAAAAAAGTGTAGTGTAATTATTATTTTTATGTAAAAGTAATGAGACGAACGAGACGCTGTCCTGATGGTAAGAGATAACGCATACTCTAACCATTGCAGCAATTCACAGAAGTTTGGTATCGCTGCTTTCGCGCTCATTACTTTGATACATAAGATGGTTAGTCTCAACAGCCCTGTAATTAATTTCGCTATCTGCAGTTCCATCAGTAAATCCAATCAGTGACCTGCCTGACAGAAGGTACCGGGATATCCCTGCTTTACCTTTCCGCGACATTTCCGGGATAATCTGAAAACTTTTCTTATGACGCAGGCATACGATACCCCGTCGCGTAGCTTTTACGCGATTGCTTAGCTCCAATCACAATAAGAGCCCGCGGTATTCCCGCAGATCTCAAACCTGACCAGACTAACTATAGATATATGTGTAGATAGTAATGAGCGCCAAAGCAGTGATGGACTTTGTTTTGTTACTCAAAGTTCTGTGTATTGCTGCAATGCTCATGGACAGGCGTTCTCTTACCATCGGGAGAGCGTCTCGTTCGTCGTCTCATTACTTTTTACATTTAAAAAAATACAGGAATACCAAAGCCGTATTCTAAACCCAACGTCGGGGTTTCTACGTATCTTTCTGTGCCTAACACAAGTCTCATAAAAGTCATAAAGTCAAAGTTCAGTCTCATTTAGAAATACATAGTAAAAAACCATAGATAAATTTGTCGCAAGCGTAAGGTAAGTACGGTCGGCTGGTTTTCTCTCTGGTATCCTCATACATTATTAATGACATCCTTCATGGATGTCTTGTTTTTGTTTTCATTTATTGTTTTAGGTATGATGTTTTCCTGTTTTGTAGTCTTTTGTGACAAATTGTAATCGTATGTCAGCATATTTACGATGCTGAGTGAGGTCTACTTTTATAGTTACACCTTTTCTATCCAAGGCATATAAATATCTGCATGGTCAAAACCCACTCGGACATAACTCTGATTTTTTTTACGAAAAACATACCTATAATAGAAAACATTAACATATAATATATACGTATATATTGTATAATTGTATATTATATATAGTTTTTAGAGTAGGTACTGTACGCTATGTAATATGACATTATCATCATAGTGACAAATGTTATGATTATGACATTTTTTTGTGTGATGTTTCCTACGATAGTATATTATATTAATGTTATTTTAAAATATGAATGGATAAAATGGCTTGTAACTTTGGTGGTATGAATAAAATATTTATAATAAAACACACACTTTTTTGTTGATCCCACGCGATTTTGTTTTCTGTACTTTTTTTTTCTATTTCTATTGTGAACAATAAAGTGTTTCTATCTATTTAACAATATATTGTATTATGTGAGAATTTTTAATCCAATTGAAAATTGTTTTTTTTTACGGTTGACAGGCTAGGTTTTTAACCACAACTTACCTAATGTTACGTTTGTTGTTGTTGTTTTTTAATCTTTTATTTGTAGTGTTGTGTGTCTCAAAAAAATGTTTTCTTTCTTTAAGTGACGTTCGAAATAGATCGGCTTACAGTTATCATAACAAACAAAATAAAACGGTTGGTGTACCTCTAAACTATACCGACCTAAATCAAAAAGTCAATTTTATTTTGCCTCCTAGCGTAAATAGTTACGTAAATCTAACATAGCCTATGTATTTTTTACCTTCCGACCCTCAACTAGACAGAACATCATCAATCTGACTTGGGAACTTTTACCGAGACGAGATTGCGGCGTCAAAAGACTTTTTAATCCTAGCCCCCGAGCATAAGCTGCGTACGTTGAGAAAGATAGATAAGATTTTCATGGCATTGTTTTTCTTGTCTTTTACAACGAAAAGGAGCATCTGTTTTGTTCAAAGTTGACCAGGCTTATGCAATGACAAAGAGCGAGTATTAGAAGAAACCTAGTCGGGATTTGGAACATCGAAACATTACCATGCCTAGTAGTACGTAGGTGCTACTAGTAGGACTTGAGATTGCACGTTACTGGTAGAACTATGTTTCTTTTAATAACTGTGTCCATTTCGGGTTTATAACGCGCTCGGATCTACGAATTTTAGTTGGCGTAAACCTTTGCGATGTAACTAAAAAAGAACTTCATAAATATTCTCCACAAGCGGCGCCCCGCGGTGTTACCGCTACATGTTTTCGGGATAAAAAGTAGCCTATGTTCTAATCCAGGGTCTCAGCAAATTTCATCCAAATCCGTTCAATAGTAGTAGTAGTCGTTCCGTTCCATTCCAGGCTAGGTGTGCTTTACCATATTCAACCACACCTTCACTTAACATCAGGTGAGATGTGGTCAAAAACCTAGTGGAATGCGCTGCCTGAGTGCGTGTTCTCCGTTGGATATAATCTGGGTGTTTTCAAATCGAGAGTGAATCGGTCAAAAGTCAAAATAAATTCAGCACTTTGGAAGTTACATATAGAGAAAAACATAGACAAAGATACGCTTTAAACTTTTATGACAAATCAGTTTGCGACGAAAGTTAAAAGTTACGGGAAAGACTCTTTTTCTAGTTCAGTCTATCAAACTCTTCAGACTATTTCGAGTTCGTAACTGACCTACATACAGAGAACTGTTTCATTTTTTTTACAAGAGAACGCTTGAGGGCAACCTCGACGTCTTAAAAATCTCAAGTGTCTGATACTAGGTCTGCGCTAAAAGGTCAGCACTTTTCTTTCTCTAAAAAAAAGGTTTAATTTCTCGGTTCTGTTTTTTCAAAACTCGTCCAAATGAACAAATAACGTCGCAAATATTTGCAAAAATTTCACGTAGATCTGCCATAAATTATTCAAATAAGTATGTTTGCACAAGTCAAAATTCAGGAACAAAAAAAAAGACGTGTGGCACTCGGGGACTGCCGCGGTAAAGCTATTGCATAGCATTTTTACGCCGATACAACCAATGCCACCTAGAGGCGAGTTGCTGAACTAAAGAGACAAGCGTGATATTTCAAAAAAGTCATTAAAAGTTCTGCTATTCATCGATAGATGGCAAAGCTAAAAAGTATCACCGCTGTGCGGGTGGGAGTAGGGGGTGTTAGGTTATTTACGTTACGGAATTTCTGGATTCGGTCTCCACGCTCAAGGCCCGCGATAGAAGCTATGCAATAGCTTAATAAGAACAGTCGGAAGAATAAGAACAAGGTTGTATCAGAAATTGGCAACGTGTCACGTAACGTGATCATAAAAGTCCATATGAGTAAACTTTGCAGTGGAAGTATGGGTAATTTCAGGGGTACAAGGTACAGCAGGCTTCGGTAGGTTTTATATGTACTCTGAGATCTTTATATGGATTACTTTTATACATGAACGCAATAAAAGATATATTTTCTCAGTTAAAGTCGCGTTCTGAGAAACGGAAAAGCTAGAAAAAAAAATTAGACAGTGAAGAAATCATGAAATGGAATTGCTCAAATGTACACTCATCATCTTGTATGGCGCTGTGTGTAATGTCCTACGAAATTTATAATTAGCTGCGCCCCGCGGTGTTACCCGCTACATGTTTTCGGGATAAAAAGTAGCCTATGTTATAATCTAGGGCCTCGGCTACCTCCATACCAAATTTCATTCAAATCCGTTCAGTAGTTTTTGCGTGAAAGAGTAACAAACATCCATCCATCATCCAGATTTAATATTTTGACATAATAGTACTAATTTGACATTTTATAATAATCACTGGACTTTTCTTTTTTTAATATTAGGCAGTGACATTTTGTTTAATTGTTCTTATTTCATTTTGTAATTTTATATAATTTTGATTAATAATTCTAATTTTGACGTGCCTTTTTTTTTTTTTTTTTTTTTTTTTTTTACCCAGGGAAATCCTTAATGGATACCACCCGCCACGGGGGTGGCAGGGTGGTTATGTGGGACTCTCCGTCAATATGACGGCCTACCCACTAAAAACCCTGGGGTGTTCCATCTCAACACTTTTAGTCGAGGTTTCGGGCACGCTTGCGCATTCGTCCGCTACCTCGACAGCGCTAGTCCCAACTGGACTCCTTCTTGGGGAACTACTGCTCCGCCCGGCCTGGTGACGATGTATGGGAACACCACATACATCGTTCATCCTCGGGAAGCTCATTCATGGGCAACAGGTTCCCCCGAACCTGTTACCCTGAGATCCCTATTATGGGGGTTGGAGGAGAGCGAAATTTCTCCTCCGACGCCCGATTCTACGGCGGCGTATTGGGAGATCAGTGGTGATCTCGCGCTCTCTTTCCGCTGTCTCCTTCTGCAACATAACATGTTCACAGAAGGTGAGCACCGCCTCCCACGACCTCTCGGAACCGAGCATTGAATTCATCAATGCTGGGAGCGAGAGGTCGCTTCCTACTATATCAACAAGGACACGGCGCTCCCTTGTCCATGCTGGGCACTCCTCAAGTGTATGCTGCGCCGTGTCGTCGTTGCAGCCACACTCGTAGCAAGCAGGTGTCGGCTCTCTACGCGGTACCTTGAAGAGGTAGTGCCCAAAACACCTATGTCCTGTCAGGACCTGAGCAAGACGAAAGGAGAGGGCCCCATGCTTTCTTTCGACCCATTGTGTGAGAATAGGTCGAATCGCCTCCATAGTGCGGTGACCTGCACTAGGTTCCTCCATCCTACGCTGCCATTCTACCATGGCGGCTTGCCGGCCCGTTTTGCGCCATCGTCTCATGACCTCAGGGATAGGGTAGTCTCTCCTGGCCCGGGATTCTGACAATTTGCGGTAGATGTATGCCAGCATTTTTTTGTGTAACATATGTAGTTATAAGGCGAATAAAATATTCTATTCTATTCTATTCATCCATCCATCCATCCATCCAAACTTTCACATTTAACCACCATATGTTGTAAATGTGAAGGCATTTACTAGTTACTTAGTGTTCTTTTAAACAACAATGATAAGTTTTTTTTTGTTGCTTAAATGGACGAGTGGTGTATTTGCCGCGTCATTTGAATTGTTTCTGAAAAATATAATTTCTGAGAATTAATGTTCGCGGAAGAACCCCTAGAACAAATCGAGTAAGAGTATAAAAGAAATGAGACGCTATAAATCCATTGTACCATCTTGTTGATCAAATATATTTTTCTGTCCATAACAGCTATAAACACCGCAAAGTCCATTACCAAGTTGGAAACTTCGCAAATAGCAGCATTCTGTACAGGGTTATTGCAAACAAATCTCCTACAAATTACCTCCCACGGGACTGCATTACAGTCTCTTTCCACAAACTCCTCGAATTAATTTCCAAGGATACCCTAAACTTCCCGAAGACCTGTCAAAACTTTACCCTAAAAAATAACCCTTTTGGCGTGACGCAAACGTTTTGGGGCAAACTTTTTGGTGTTATTCACGCTTACGACTTGGGGTAGACAGAATTTGACTTTTATGTTTTTAGCTGTTTGTGGAATTGAATTGTGAGAGGTATGCCGTGTAATTTCCATTTGCAGGGGCGGTTGATTCAATTCTATATATACAGACGTGCTTAGCGGCACTTTACCGACCTTATTTTTCCATATCTACCATTCCGCCGCATAAAATTTCCCCTGCGCACACAATGGCAGAGATAACTGTTTCCAACAGTGTTTCACCCCTCAGATTAGTTGAGTTTACCCCTTAGACAACTTGTCTCATCCCCTCTCTGCTCCTTGTATTAGAGTTGGGTTTCACTTGATCGCAATAACTGTTCCCTTTTATTATATTTCTTGGTTTCCCCTTGTATTTCAATTCCATTTACAGAAATTCTTGGGAACTTTTGGCATTTTTTCTTTCATTTTCCTCAGCAGGAGGTCGTCTTGTTAGGTACCAATATAGTACCAGATATTCTGCCGCCAAGCAATAGTGTGTAAACATTACTGTAAGTCCGGTTTGAAGGGTACTGCAGATAGTGAAATTACGGGCTGTTGAGATTAATCATCGAAAATCTCAAAGCAGCGATGTCCTGGACTACGATTTACTCCTCAAAGTTCTGTGTATCGCTACAGGAGAACGTTTCGTTTGTCTCATTAGTTTTATATATAAAAGAAAATGTTAGGTTAGATGAGCAGATTTTAATTTTTAGTTCATTTGTAATGTATTTTTGGTATTCATTATGATTTGTACATAGGTAGGTACACGGGCGTGTTCTGGCTGTATTAGCATACAATTTGTCGAAGAATTTTCCTTGAAATATAAATATTCGATACGAACGACCAATTACGCATCTCGTGCAACAAAAGAACGTAAATTGGCGAAATAAAACCCGTTTCTACACATTTTCTATGGTTTTGAAACTTCTTGGAATCATAGACTGCTAGAACCCAGGGCTGCCACTCGTTTTAATTACACGCACTCGTTGTTACTCTACATTAGAACAAAATATACACTATAATTTGGATGTTCATTAACTTGACTATCAAGCGATTATTTTCTTGTCCCCATAAATTTTGACTTCAAATGTCAGTCAAATATGGTTTTCAAAAATATTTGTCGTCAAAAAATCAAAATAAATAAACATCGTAGGACTTTATACACATTGCCGTCTAGCCCTAAACTAAGCAAAGTTTGTACTATGGGAACCAGATAGCTGATAGATAATTTTGTATACTTTTTTTTTTGTAAAATACATACAGAACACCGAGACAGCGGCGGCTTTAGCTTTTGTGAGGCCCCAGGCGACAGATCATTGTGAGGCCCTTTTAATAAATAATTAGTTTTAGTACTCGAGTGGCCGTGCATGCTTGTACTAATAATGAAACCGTGCGTTCAGGTGGGGTTTTATTAAGTGTGAGGCGCGAGATACACACACATTATATGGTAAAGACTTTTTCTACTTATGTAGTTGCGTAGAGTTTTTTTTATGGTTGGCTAGGCTAGATGTTTGACCACAGCTCACCTGATGTTAAGTGAAGGTGTGGTCGAAGATGGTAAAGCTCACCTAGTCTGAAATGGAACTGGCTCTCAAGTGAGGCTGCCGGAACACACCGTTAGACGCTTGGCGGCAGATTTTCAACTTGAGGGTGGTAGCTAGCCAGTCGAATACTAGAAAGTACCCTGCCACCATGCTATGGTTTCCTCACGATGTTTTCCTTCACCGGCAGCTCAAGCTCATTGTTGGGGTTTGAACCCACGCCCTTCGGCATGCGAACCTACCGTGCTAACCACTGAGCTATCATCGCTACAAAACAGGTTGCCCTGCTTGCCACCCCCTAAGGCCGCCACTACACCCAGACACGGAACAAACATTTATCGCCACATAAATGTTTGTCCCGGTGGGAATCGGAGCCACGTCCAACAGCTCTTGAAGGAGAAATCCTACCAAATGAGCTACCAGTAAAAAAAAATACACAAAATATACAATACATAAATATTAAGTATTACTTAGTATCTACTTCGTATTTATACTCGATATTCATTTATTGGTAACCAATGTACGATCAATTACAATAAGCCAAAATTAAGACGTGCAATGCTGCCAGCATTCTGGCCACATACCCCTCTGACAGATTTTTAGACTAAGTTTTTTGTACACATTTTGTAAATAAGATATTAAGTCTATAATTATATTATTACGACATTACTCTAGGTAAATTATAATAATAATTATATTATTTTTTTTAGACGGAACAAACTTTTGTACCACAAAGTTTGTCCTGGGTGGGAATCGAATCCACGCCTTTCAGCTCTTGAAGCAGACATTCAACCAATGAACCAACAGGGCTCTACTTTGTAGGATGCTTGCTCAACTTTGTATGGACAGGAATTATATAGAATTGAAATATTCTGCGCGGTACTGACTCAAGCCCCTTCCTCTCCAGTCGAACCCAGTCGCAAGCAGGCTTCATTAGAAACAGGTTGTCGTACGTAAAAGTGGTAGGACTTACATAAGTACGAAGAAATTTTAATAGATGCCAATAACGAATTAAAATCTTTGAATGTTTAACGAAACCTTGACAATCTTTCAACTTGAAATTGTGTACATTTAAAACTAATGTCAGAAAAATTGTTTACTTGCGTATGATATTTGTACCTAACCAGCTAGAATTTTGCAAATTTATTTGAAATTGCCAAAAGTGCAGTGACTGCACTTTTGGTCATTTTATGGCCACTTATTTCAATCATATTACTTTATTTTATTAATTCTTAACTACTGCTTGAATTAGTCTTGTTGTTTACACATATGTAAGGGATGTAGTTCGGATCGAAACCAAAATCTGTTCACCTCTGTTAACTATTGAGACTGTATCCTGTTTTGTGTAATATAATTAAATAAATAAATAAATGTTACTCGTGTAGCAACCCTACGTTCTCTCGTTATTTAGCTGATATGTATTCAAACCGAATGAAGCAGCATGTTTTGTATTCCTGCCGTTTTTGGAACCTGTGCCACTTATCACGTGTACGGAATCACTAGTTAAGTTTCTATTAATAACGAAAAAAGGCTATAATGTTGAACAAGGCGATTTGTTGAACTGTACAAATCTCACGGGGAAATCTTTAAATGGAACCGAAAGCCGTAGCGAATTACGTCGTGTGTCGTGTGTGTCGTGTGTGTTCGAGTTGAAAATCTGCCGCCAAGCATCTAACGATGTGTTCCGGCAGCCTCACTTGAGAGCCAGTTCCATTACAGACTAGGTGTGCTTTACCATCTTCGACCACACCTTCACTTAACATCAGGTGAGCTGTGGTCAAACACCTAGACTGTCAACCATGAAAAAAAAAAAAGAAAGTTATGTACTTCATGTTATACTACATATTTAGTTTCATAAATCTGAAGTAGTGTAGGTACTTAGATTTTTTATGGTAGATAGGGCTGAGCAGTTTGTCCATACAATACTCGTCCAATTAATTTGTTTGAAAACAAATTTGAAGAGCTACATATATATTTTGTAGCGATGATAGCTCAGCGATTAGCGCGGTCAGAAAACACGCTGATGGGCATGGGTTCATACCCCAACAATGGAGCTTGAGCTATGGTGATAGGGTATTTTCTAATACTTGGCGGGCTACCGCCAAGTAGCTAACGCTTAACACCTAACTGCTTTGGTTGTACCTACTTAGACGACCTCCTACTGAGGAGATCTACCACCAAATCAGACAGGACATAAACCACAGACAATACTTTATTCTGCCGCAGCAACACAGATTCGATAATAATTACTACGAATGCCTTATTAGTTAAATTTACCAGAGTTATTTTAATTATATAAAGGACTAGCGGCCCGTCCCGGCTTCGCACGGGTTTAGACAACTCTATTAACAATATTATAATGTTAGGTACTCAGTGTAAAATAAGGCATTTTATTTTAGCACTATTCCATTTTATGGACACATAACAGAAAAGATTTAATTAAAGAATTTAAATATAAATAACTAGCAGTCCGCCCCGGCTTCGCACGGGAAAACAAAACTCGATTAACAATATAAATATAGTCTATCTATATCACTCGATGATAATGTAGCATTCTAATGATGAAAGAATTATTCAGATCGGTCCAGTAGCTTCGGAGCCTTATTCAACACAAACAAACAATCAAATCTTTCTTCCTTATAATATACCTAATTAGCGTACATTTACTCATACTTTTCTTAGCATGGAAACCGGATCTGTATCCTGATGGAAGTAGGTACTTCCCGTGGGGTTTGAATAATTTATGACGTGCCAGAAGACGCGTGCGCGTGCGCACCGCGCGCGCTGTCGAGGGACTCGATGAGAAGTGAACTTGTCTTGTAGGCAAGCAAGATTAGGGAACCAGATTATTTAGTTAGCGTTTTAGATAGCGCTTCGATGCTCCTTTTGATGACGGCTGAGATTCTAAGGGGTATCAATTGGTTAATGGTCAAAATTTAAATATGTAACTACTTTTTTTTTTCTCTCAATTCACAAACGTATTCCAAAATATTTTTTGTATGAGTGTGGTAATCCCACTAATATTATAAATGTGAAAGTTTGGATGGATGTTTGTTACTCTTTCACGCAAAAACTACTCAACGGATTTGGATGAAATTTGGTATGGAGGTAGCTGAGACCCTGGATTAACACAAATGCTACTTTTTATCCCGAAACACCGCGTAACACCGCGGGGCGCAGCTAGTTTGTAGTAAGTTGTCATTAAGAAAGTTAAGTTTTTTTTTATAACAAAATAGATTTGCTTTTTATTTTTTATAACAAAATAGATTTGCTTTTTATTTTTTTATAACAAAATAGTTTTGCTTTTTTTTCCATAAAAATAGGCGTGCTTCTGTCCACATCCTGCCTGATGTTAAGCAGTGATGCGGTCTTGGATAGAGCAATAAGGCTACCTAGATATAACAAATAAACTTGAAAGTTCATTACTTAATAGATTTAGTGAAATACTTCGGCTCATCCAGTCGATGATATCAGCCGTTCGTGAACCTGACTCAGGATCGATTTATTTGAACTTGCTCGTCTGCTTATTGCACTAGAGATATTGTTCATTGTCCGGAAGTATAATTTGGATTTTCCCACTTACAAATTGAGACTTCGTATCGCATGATTTCGTTATTTGTCTGACTATGGACAAGTTTTGAAGTTGCGGCTGGGATCGAATCGATATTGTACATACGAAGTAGGTAAGTAAGTACTTACTAGATGTAGAGTAATTGGTCTTACAGAACAATGGAAACATTGAAGGTTTGAAATCGTCAATAATGGTTCTTAAAAGTTATCTCTCGTCTCTTTATTTTAGATATTTATTAGCCACGTCCTATAATCTCCCAAAAAATATATCTTTGAAGGATTTTGTCCTTTATAACCAACGTTATATTTTCGTGTATAACTGTTTACCTATAGGTTTTTTTAACCTCTTCAACGGTTGCGAACCGTTATCGTCGAAAAAATATACATATAATTATTAACGAAGAGACCCAAAATAGGTCTTCGACATAGTTGGCGCCACTGTCCCAGTCATGTGCCTTCTCCAGTCGTCAAATTTCATGATTAGGTACAATATGTTTTTTTTTTGCATGCAAAAATAACCCGAATGCGAGTTTATTTATATATAGGAAAGTTTTCCTCATATCCATTAGATTTTCGACACCCCCTTATTTGTCAACTCACCGTGTCGTCCATCGAAATAACTCCGGTTAATCCTCATTAAGGCTGACAGATTACAATCGGGCCTCGTGTCAGTCAGCAGACTGCCTCATTGTGCCGGATTGACGGACGGCTGAATGGCTGCCACGGCAGGACCCGTTTTGGAAGTGTCGAATGTACCACTGAATGTACGCCAATTGTGCTACCTCGATCATACTCGGCATATATATGAGAGGAATGTGTACCGATTATGTACTGACACCTTCACGCAGAAAATTGTTATTGTCATAAGTTATTTGCTACGGTTTTCCTGTCGACCTTGTTCGGTTTACTATTGAAGAATTTGGCAAAATTAATCTCTGATGACGAAGATGTTAGATGTGAGGATGTTATAATATAAAATATTTTACGTTTGCCGCAATAAATGTTATACTAAACTGCATTGTCAAGATTATCATAGTAATAAATACGAAAGGACTCTTAACTCTGTTTGTTACCCTTTAGTTATACAGCAGGATTTATCGCGTTTATTTACATAAAATGTTACTTTTTATTTGTGGAAAACGCGACAAACTGTAAAATTGCGGACAAACCAATAATTTACAAGCGCAATTTTTATTAAACCACAGCTTTGCTGCAAGGGAGTAATCTAGTTAACTCCAGCATAGTCATTAAACCCGTACCAAGATGAGGTTTCGCGATTAAAGCAGAGATATAATCGAAATGGGGACAGTGAGAGATGAGATTGCGCCAAGGGTATCAATAAGTATCATTATTGCTTACAGACGAATGAGCAATCCAAAATTAAGTGACGATGCAACAAGCGAGTTATGAAATGCAGTTAAAATTATAATTTTCACCCGATGACGAAGAAAAAATTAAATGTAATAAGACGAACCAGTCACTCTCCTAATGGTAGGAGACAGCGTATGTCCATGACCATTGTAGCAATACACGTAACTTTGAGTACCGTAACAAAGTGCAGGACATCGCTGCTTTGGCGCTGATTACTTTAAAACTCGATGGTTTGTCTCAACGGCTCTGTAATTTCGCTAGCTGCAGTACCGTTCAAACCGGAAAACAGTAATGTTAACAAACTACTGCTTGGCGACAGAATATCTTGTACTGCAATGGTACCTACCTAGACGACATTATTGTTAGAACTACCAGAGTGTATTACAGATAGGCGTGTCTCGTTCCTCATTTATAAAGTTCCTTGAATACAACGTCTGTACCATTTCCTACGGCTAAAGTACCAAACACGTTATATAAAGTATCGAAACCAGTTTAAGATGCAAATGTTTCCCAAAGTAAACAACTGTCAGCGTTATCGTTTCAGACATTTATTGAAATCTATCATCGCTTCTGTTTGTTTGCTTAGTGTGAGATGTTGAATGATTTACTTTAATTTGTTTTATTCGGTACAATTAATAAAAACAAATAGTCATAAACATGTGTTCGAAGTGGGAATTCTTGAACCGAGACGTGGTAGAAACATACAGTTTTATAGTTGTAGGGCCGTATAAAGGCTATATTTCTCCAGTCGTAGACTTCCCGACTGAGTAACATATAAAATGAATGCGGCCCCATTGACCGAGCTCTCAATTTTCAATGAACATGAAACGGGGAGGATCGTAAAGCCGTTTATGTGGTCAGGTCACGTCAGTAGTGGGAATGCTGCGGTAGTCGCGAAGTTCGGACTAGCTCAGACGTTTTCCAACCAAGACGGTAGACTCAACATCAACGAATCTCTATTGTTTTAGTAATAAAATTCGGTGTCAAAGAGGCTTGTATTTGACCGCTATATCACCAGAAATTTAGCAAGAACAAAGCGGTCTACGATGAAGAACGTTTGCCTAGAAGAAACCAATTAATTTGTGACTTAAAAACACTAAAATTGTATGTATCAGGAAACACCCGCTCGGGCAGCGCATCCCACCGTTTGCTGATTCGCAGAAAAGTAAATAAATAACGAAAGATATTTCACACAGCGCCATCTAGTCCCAAGCTAAGCAAAGCTTGTACAAACACAAATATTTTATTGACAACATAACATTAAATTAATAATATCAAAACACTGATTACATGTCAATGTAAAATATTGTCAAAATAATAATAAAACCGAAAATTACTTACTAGCAATTTAATAATCTTTTGTTTTAAATAATCATCTAAGTCGTAAAACAAGGTCTCTAGCAGCCAAGACCATAAGCTTAGTTCTTGGACAACCCATAGTACAAACTGTGGGAACCAGGTAGCTGAGATAGCTTATACACTTTATTTTTGTAAATACATACAGAACACACACAATCATTTTCGTTTTGTCAACAAATGTTAATCTCGAATGGGAATCGAACCCACGCCTTTCAGTACTCGAAGGAAAACTACTACCAAATGAGCTGTTAGCAAGGCAGAAGAAAAGATTAGCAGAAAATAAAAATGAACCAAAAGCGTTTCGTTTACTCTTTAGTACCATTTTCATTATTCTCTGTAGTATTTTGCCAAAGTAAAAATTTCGAGTATGATAATAAAAAGCAACATGAATTGGGTAACCTTTTAAAACCCCTTTTCACGTGAACTTTAAACGCGGGCTATATTTGGGTTCATTTCACTAAAAGGCGCCATGCTGACCCGAATAAAGAAAATCGATTCATAACATTTCGCTTTGAAGTTAGAGGCGTTTCTTTCCAAAATCAGTACAGAAATTCCTGTTTGCTTGTATTAAAAATCTAGAGCATGGATATGAAGCTTTTTGATGACCTACCCGTCAGGTATCAGTTATGGTAGTCAGTTACTACACAAGTCTTTTGCCTATCGTCATAATTATATAATTATGATATATTCCCAATGTCCCCCACTTAATCAAGAATTATTGTTGTGGGTATTTCTGAAGTACTTTGAAGTACCTATTACGTAATCAAAATTGTATTTGATTTTTAACCGATCCAACCTCCCCAAAAAAAGTAACCTAAGCTCTCTCCCCTTTCATATGCTTACCTACGTAAGCACTAGTATTAAAAAAAAAATTTTGCTAATGTATCCCATCTATCTAAGACTAGCCACCGTCTCCCTCCCCGTCTGTACGCTTAGATCTTTTAAACTGCACAACGGATTTTAATACGGGTTCCATCAATGTATAGAGTGATTCAAGAGGAAGGGTTATATGTATAATATAATACATGCATATGCACCACATTAGTATCTACATTGCTCTCGTGCGAAGCCGGGGCGGGTCGCTAGTAAAAAATATATAAAGCAAAGAACCTTGGTGCTTACGTAGTATTGGAAAGGTTCCCTTATTTTAACTAATTCTAGATTTAATTTCGCCAAAGTGCTGTCTAACATTATGTTAATTCCTTATTCCAGTGTTACTCAGCGAGGCGATACTCTCAGACGACACGTTGGAAAACAAGACGCTTAAAATCACGGACTTTGGCCTGGCGAGGGAGGTTTATAAGACCACCAGGATGTCGGCTGCTGGGACGTACGCCTGGATGCCTCCTGAAGTAAGTCAAATAGAACGAAATTACAAGAAGAAAATGATTAGACCTAGAACAAAGAAGTAGAAAAATATTTAAAAAAAACAGCAAACAAACAAGCACATGTTTGTATTTTACATACATTCTGTATGTAAATACAAAACGTATGTAAAATATACATAAATTTTGTACATTTTCTGTGCAATTTAAATTCAAAAATTCCACTCAAGTTTACATTATAAATATTGTTTTAACACATTGTTCACGCGCGTCATGTTTTTGAATGGTTTTGTTTTCCTGTATCCGCAAAAGTATACAATCTTTCCCGTAAATCGTGAAACGTGATTTACGAGTCCTGACTAATGGGGACCTCAGTGTGTGTATACATATGAATGAATGGGATAAAATTAAAATACATTTCAATAGATTTAATAAGTTACGGCAGCCTAGTTGGGTGGTAGACCGTCTACTACGTTCAATTTGGAAGTTTTGGGCTCAAATCCCTAAGTTATGTGCTTGCTAGCTGCGCTCCGCGGTGTTAGCCGCTACATTTTTTCGGCATAAAAAGTAACCTATGTATTAATCCAGGGTGTCAGCTGCCTCCATACCAAATATGATCAAAATTGGTCCAGACGTTGGAGCATAAAGAAGTAACAAACGTGCACTCACAAACTTTCGCCTTTATATTGTGAGGAAACCTGCATGGCTGACAGTTCTTGACGTTCCCGAAGATGTGACAACTCGCACTTGACTAGAGTGATGAACTATATGACCTCTTACCCTTTTCACAATCAGAAGAAGCCCGAGCTCAGGAGTGGGACAGTTTTTAAGAACTAGCCTGATTCATGAGGCATAACAAGTTTTTCGAAATTAAAGTTCACAGCACACAACCATAATTCGGCACGTGATCGCGTTCGCCTTGCCTTATTGTCAAAAGGGAGATGAGTCTATGAGTTATTGAAATACAACTAATCGTCCCGAGTTAACCAACGGCGATGACGTCGAAGACCGTGGGTTCAAGCCATCGTGAGGAAATCATAGCACGGTGGTAGGGTACTTTCTAGTACTCGACTGGCTAGCTACCACCCTCAATTCGAAAAGCTGTTGCCAAGCAACTGCCTGTGTATTCTGTCAGCCTCACTTGAAAGCCGGTTCCATTCCAGGCTTGGTGTGTTTACCATCTTCGACTACACCATCGCATTACATCAGTCGAGCTGTGGTAAAACACCGAACCTGTAAACAATAAAAAATAATCGGTGCTGAGTCGAAATTATGTGTGCTGCGATCTTAAATTTCTTACCGCCTGATTTCTATTGAGTGTTATAAAGGCCGATTGATTTACGACCGTTCACGACCAGCCACCATGATACGTCGCCAATACACCGGCTTTTTTTTAATTAATCCGCTAATGTTAAATTATATCTTGTATCTCGAATCACGGCCGGATTTCGTCTATAATTTATTGTATCATCTCAATCAGATGCTTGCATTAAGAGGCCCACGCCTTTGTAAGCTGTATATAAATTGTGATAAATGTCTTATCATAAAAAAGTCATTCAATTCAATTCATTGTGTAGAAATATCTCGCAAACAAATCAACAGATTTACTTGCAGATTCGGCGATAGATGTAGACCGCGTTTCAGATTTAAGCGGGGCGTCAAAGATGGCGAGCCATTTGTGGGATGACTCCTATTAGCATTTATTTTCACGACCGTGGTAAAGCGATTCCATGCGTAGTACTGAAATACCGTTTAAAAAAACAATTTAAATGTAGCGGGCGCTCAATACTGTTGGAGCTGGTCTGATTAAATAATTACGAATATAGTAAACTACACAGCTCAGCGTATTTGCTAACTGAAGTGACTATAGACTGAACATATCTGTCGCAGAATTGATCACCTCTGGGGTAGGCTTATTCTACAGTGGCGACCGCGAATTGGCAAACGTAGCGTAGGCGCCCTGAGACTAGATGGTGTAACGATATACGTAGGATAACTGGCGGTGGATGGAAGCGAAACGCCGAAGATTGTGCCGAGTGGAGAGGCCTATATCCAGCAGTGGAATGTTCTTAAATTTGTCAGTTTTCCGACATTGCAATTAAGGATTGAATCGAGAATCGTATTATTAATCTATTTCTTATTTTTTAATTTGCCACTACTACTGTAATCTCATCACGCCACTGCCGCACGCCATTGCCGCCCGTGTGGATAGAAGATGTGGCCTAAAACTCTTTTTAAAGTTTGAAATATTTATAAAAACCTTTTAATGATGGTTCATATGTAAAACGCCTTTCAACCTAAAGCTATTCCGCAGGTAATAAAACACTCGACGTTCTCGCACGCGTCTGACGTATGGTCGTATGGCGTGCTCCTGTGGGAACTGCTGACTGGAGAGACGCCGTACAAGGGGATCGACGCGCTGGCGGTGGCCTACGGAGTGGCGGTCAATAAACTCACGCTGCCCATACCCAGCACGTGTCCCGAACCCTGGAGGGAACTCATGGAACGTGAGTGACCTGAACCAATTCTATGTATATGGAAATTTAGAACTTTTCCCCCCCCACTCGAAAAAATTTTTCATGAGTGAGTGATGAGTTTTTAGCTCGAGTAGATGCTGGTAGGTGTATATGCAAAAAACACCCCAAACGGGACATCGGCGCAGGACTTATCTCTCCCACTTTCAATAAAAATATGTCTCCAGCGTAGTATATCACGACAGAGATTTCATTGATTTGAGACTTGGTCCGACTATCTTGTTAGTTATCGCCGATTAGTAACATTTCTACGAACTTCGTTTTATTATTATCTCGCACGTCTTTCTGCTTCCACAGTGTGCTGGCATTCGAATCCGCGCGAGCGTCCGCTGTTCCCGGCCATCCTGGACCGGCTGGAGCGCATCAGACAGTCGGAGTTCACGCGAGCGCCGCACGACTCCTTCCACACCATGCAGGACGGCTGGCGGCTCGAAATCGAGGCCGTGCTCGGAGACTTGCGCAAGAAAGAAAAGGTATTATTACAACATAGCACGTACTGGCCGGAAATTATATCTCTTTGTATTAACCTGCGGACCTGCAGGACCTGAAAGAAGGTTAAGAATACGTTGATTGCTTTACTGGCCAGTGTACTACTGCTACTGCAAATTTCACACAAGCTTTTATTGTCAAATTAATTATAATACCTTTGGTAGGTATTATAATTAATTTGACAATAAAAGTTTTAGTTCCGATTAAACAAAATAAAATAACTTAAAATAATAACTACTCTACTCTATTGTCAAATTGATTAATCTCGAACTAATATCGGCGTTTTCCGTTCAATGCTTCTTGGATAGGAATACAAAACCATAGAGGAGGTTAGTGGCAATTGATGTAGTTTTGTTTTAATTATATTTTTATGTTCGCTGACTGACGCTTTGATCTTGTATTTTGTGTCCAGTTGATTTACTTATTCAATTAGATATTGCCACATTGATGTCTCGTTACTTCTTACCGTAAAAATAATATGTGTGTAGTACAGATTTTTTAAACGGAATTACTGTTATTGACGTAGAAATCATTATTTAGCGTGGAAAAAATTTTAGTATCGGAACAAAATGTATTTTTTTAATGCTGATTTCATTTCAATCGTAATGTTAACATAATTATTTAAGAAAACGCAGTTGTTTTTATCAAATTTTTTTTTATGGTTAACAAGCAAGATGTTTAAACTGGCTTTGAGGCTGCTAGAGGTTACTAGCTTGGCAAGGGCAAATATTATACATTGGTAGTATGTCTGCTTCAAGAGCTGATGGGCGTGGGTTCGATTCCCACCCAGGACCCATCTTGTGGTAAAAAAATGTTTGTTTTGTCTGGGTGTTCTGTATTTAATAAGTATAAAATACAATCCGGGGTTGTTCAAGAAGAACGTGAATAGGTATTTTCTAGGCAAGCGTGCTCCATCTTCGGCCACATCGTCACTTTCCACCGGGTGAGATCGTGGCAAAACGCATGCCTAGTCCGATGTAAAAAAAAAATAAGTATGTACATACATATTTACAAAAAAAAAAGTATTCAAGTATTCTATCAGTTATCTAACTTCCATAGGTACAAGCTTTGCTTAGTTTAGGGTCAGATGGCGCTATGTAATGTCCTACGATATTTATTTATTTCTTTTTCGGAAGCCTAAAAACGACCATTGTTATGTTTCCCAGGAGCTGCGATGTCGCGAAGAAGAGTTGACACGAGCCCAGCTGCAGCAGCGGCTCGTGGAGCAGAACCTGCAGCAGAAGGAGCGCGAGTTGGAGATGCGCGAGTTTGACCTGGCCACGCGCGAGCTGCACATACTCATCATAGCCAGCAACATGTCCGCCAACCAGCCGCCCATGCCTAACAAACGGAAAGGTGAGCTTAATGACACAGTACACGCATCACGAGACTGAGGCTCAACATAGGCGAATGACTTGCTCTTTTGAATAAAAAAAAAAACATTGCTCATACTCTGAAAGTAGGTCTGAAATTGCCTGAGGAGCGGGTTGAAAGTAATACTTTTCTGCCCTAGGGAGAATCGTTTTCAACTGAGAGTCAAATTATCAAAATGTCAACTTGTTATCAAAATTGTTTATTAAACAAAATTAACAAAATTAGTTCTATTTTCACATTTCTTTTGAACCATGTGCCAACTTTGTATACAGCCACTCAGTTACAGCGCGATGTAAAATTGAAATAACATAAGATTAACTATTTTTTTAAATAACATAGATTTTAGAAGCGGCTATCCGATCTTTATTTGTATTGTTTATGTAAAATAAAATTCACTCATTTTTTCTTTAGCTAATGTTTTTATTTTTACTTTCCTTGTATTTGTAATGAAAAGCACAGTGTTAACTTCGGATTAATGACTTATTTAGTCCCTTGAACCCCGTCTCTGGATTAAATAAGTTACTTTTACCCCTAGGGTAACAATGTACTATTGTCGATTTAGCATGATGCGATTGCATTTCCAGGCAAATTCAGCAAGATGAAGCTACTGAAGAAGGACACGATATCGTCCCCGCTTGACTTCCGGCATACGCTGACGGTCCGGCCCTCGGAGGACGAGTGCAGCGTCAAGCAGCTCGTGGCCGTCGCCAAGGACACCCCGCCCGGCTCCCCCGCCATCATGAGGGCTATTGCATGTATGTCAGATATATACTAGACTACTTTCCTAAGAGTATCTACTGACCCCAAACTAAGCAAAGCTTGTACTATGGCAGTCACATAACTGATAGAATATTTATTTATTTATTTCAAGGTGTATTTGCTAAGTGTACCAGGTTAGGTGTGCTTTATCATCTTCGACCACACCTAGCTAGCGAAATTACTGGGCTGTTGAGACTAACGATCTAGTCTCAAAGTAATGAGTGCCAAAGCAGCGATGCCCTGGACTTTGTTTTGTTACTCAGAGTTCTGTGTATCGCTGCACAGAACTGTCGTCTTGGATAGGCGTTATCTCTTACCATCAGGAGAGCGTTCGTCGCATAATTTTTTACATTAAAAAAAAAAAACCTTCACTTAACATCAGGTGACCTGTGGTCAAACACCTAGCCTGTCAACAATAAAAAAAAATTGTCTGAGGCAAGCTTATATGAATCATTCATGTTATTCCAGTGCCAGCTGATGGCGTAAAGGGCAAGACGTGGGGTCCATCGACGGTACACCAGCGGTCGCGCACTCATCTGCCCCTGGCTTGCATGTCGCCCCCACCGGCACTGGCGCCGCGCCCCCGCGCCGCTCGTTTCTCCTCCTCGGCGCCCGATCTCCCCCCCGCCACCAGACCAGGTAACACCCCCCGCGCCAAGTCGCAGCCGCGCCGCCCCAAACAGGACCTAGCCCGCAAGCGCAGCGGGTCACACGACGACTTACTTTACGAGAACACAGAACCGAGACGCAATCGATTCTTTTTCTGTCCCATTTTTACCTCAACAGCTGATTTGGCTCACACGTACGAAACTGCGTTCGATATGCCGCAGGAACAGGGCAAGCGTAAGGGAAGCCATCCCGAAGTCAAAACGAAGACTTTTTTCAAAATCAGATCGCACAGTTTGGTTCCCGGCCGATTGACGAATAGTATATCGTCTGAGACTACGCAGCTGTTGAGAGACGAGTAGTTTGGAATAAATTTTGTACGTTAATGGCATTTTTTTTTTTTGTTATGGTAACCGTATTTTTAAGCGACAGAGATATTTAAGACGGATTTGCGCAAATCTTTCTTTGAAATAATCACGAAGATACGCGCAAACCGAAAGAGACGATGTTGTCAGCTCAAAAATAGAGACCGGTCCGAGCTATACCTACATAATATGTTGCCATATAAAACCAGTGGACGATGTACAAAAGTGTTGCCATATGAAATACATATCATTTTCTACTAACACATTCCTACAATCAAGTGCATTTTGTTAAGACGACCAAATTTATCTCAAACTACTACTTGAGGTAATCTCTCTATTAATCCCTCGTTACCAAAAATTAAATTGTCAAAGAATTGAAATTGAAATCAAATGCTGCAACTTACTGATGGACAAATAGAATCCTATAAGAGTTCTTCCTAAATAGACTATTTGATCATTTTAATATCAAATTTCAAACAATAATTTAGTTATTTCGTTGGTCATAAACCTAGCCATATATTATGTCCTAGCCTTTCCCATCAGTACTATGAATGTGTTGACAGTTTATAACGTGTTGGATGTATTGGGATTGCCTCAACTGTAGCTAAGAAATACTATCACGTACAAACGTTAAATATACGACAAACACGCGAAATCGAAACCTTTGACGAACATTCGACAATTTTTCGACACTTTTCGAAGCGATTTCGACAAAAAAAATCTCATGTCTATTATGTAAATAGGATACTTATTAATATTTTTTTAAAGTTCCAAGGATTTGATTTTAGTTTGTAAGTTTAGATTATAATGAATTAAAAGACTTATTTTTTGTTTTAATTTTTTTTCGATCTAGTATTCTTTGGTACCCAGTGTCTTTGTTTTCTATAACGTAAATAAAATCGTAAAAAGCAATCTCCCATGCCTAGTTACTTTTATGTGTCCGTAATAAATTTGTGTTTTTATTATAAAATTGCTCGCTAAAGTACGTAGTTCTAATATCTTTTTGGTACATAGTTTACGTTATCTTTGTGTAAGGGGATCAGAATTAAATACCCAGGTATTTATTTATCAATGTTTAATTTAAAAAAAAAATTTGATGCTCGTGCAGCACCATGTTTCTGATGTGACGTCTTATTTTGGTGCTTTTTTTTTGGTTACGTTTCTGTCATTTTCCAAAACTATCTTTGTAAATTTTGAATTGGAAATATTAAGCATTTAATTAATTCTAATAATAAAGGTACGAGTCGTACGTATAGTTTAATCTAGGTAGTAAAATTTTAGTTTATTTTAATAAAAGACTTTGAATCTTCACCGACTGACAAACTTTTAGGATCTTGCCAAATTGTATTACGTTTCTATAATAAAAAGTCGTGAGAGTAATAAAAATACAAAATTCCTAAAAAAACGTACTTTACGACTTCTTATTGTAAAAATGGTAGAAATTGTTAGGGTTGTAAAAATCTCCATCTCCCTTATGCACAAACGCTCCTTAAGCCGCTATAATAACTTATGAATTTTCGATACGTATTTTTATAGTACTCGCTAGTGATCAGAAAGATATCTGTGTACTCTTAACCCTTCATAAAAAGCGAATCAAAATGCTTTATATAAGCCGTGGTGTCTTATTAAACATATTGTTGACATAATCACCTTACAGACAGCCCTTCATTGAAAATAATCAAGGACCCACACCACACACACCAATGTAATAATTGAACTGCCTTACTAGGGATGTTCTCAACCAGGACTTGCGCACACAAAATACTCTTCCTCCAATTAGATTTTATTTAAAAGAAACTGCATTGTTCATTATTTTACGTACTAAAGTATTTTTCGAAATTTTATTGCGTTAGTGATACATATTAGCTTTATGAGCGTTTATGAACAAGGGAGTATAACGTCAGCCATTTTTGTTTTCGCTGCGTAAAAAGGAACTTCTCAGGACAACTTGCTGTACCCTTGTGAGTATAGTTTTATCCGTTCTAAACCGAGGAGCGAACCGGAGCGGAGAAAAGAGGATTCTTGCTTTATATTATATAATGATGAGATGTTCTTGTCTAAATAATAAAAAATTAACTATGGTTGGATTTTGGTTAACAATGATGACAGAAATCTTGGAAATGTAAACAAATTTGGAAATTTTGATTAGCTCTTGGTGGTAGATCTCCTTAGCACGAGATTGTCTAAGCGGATACCACCGCTGTACCAGATATTCTATAGCTAAGCAGTAGTGTGTAATCATTACTGTTGAGACTAACAATTGAAAGTCTTAGAGTGATGATCGCCAAAACAGCGATGCCCTGGACTTTGTTTAGTTACTCAAAGTTCTTCGTATTACTGCAATGTACATGCGTTAGCTCTTACCATCAGAAGAGGGTCTCGTTCCGTCTCATTAGATTTACTTATTTTTTTCATAACAAGTAATAAACGAAACAGGCAGGACAGCAAAAACATATTTTAGTTTATGGTCTCATTTCTTCGCTTCGGATCTCTTTTATTATGTCACAAAACAAATCCTTTTCTCGAATGCATTTTATTATCTATGGCAGACAGACATAAGGGAACACCTAGTTATAACTTGTAGATTGTATTATGTATGGAATTGAAATGTAAAGAAAAATAGTAAAAAAATGTTTTTTTTTTGTCGTGTGATACTCATGAAATGTGCGTGTTTTTTTTTTAAATTAGCTAGATATTTTTGTAATAATTTTATTATTTGCTAATTTTAGTATCAGTTTGACATTTTTAATTTTTTTCGTTTGTAAATTGTAAGCATTTGTTTGCTTTCAGCCAGGAGTTTTTTTTAAACGTAAGCTATGCATGCTAGCAGTTCATAAATGCTATATACGATTCAGTTAAGCCATTTATAATTATTATGTGTATTTTTTTTTGTACTTACTTATTTGTTAGTTTGTATGATCTTGCTTGATTATTTTTCACTATGTCATGTTATGGCACGCTTCCAAATGTTTACAATGATACATTAAATCAGGCTATGACTCTTCTGGAAGTTCATATAAAGTGACGGTTAATTTGAATAAATAATAACAGCTTTTCGGTCTTCTCTTTTGTTTATTCATTGAACACTATTTAGATACAGGGTAATGTGTTAGCCAAGTTTGGAAGAGTACATTGACTTTTAGAAAGAAAACTTGTCACATTATTTTCCATGTGCTAATATTTCGCTCATATCCATCAAATGTTTCCGTAAGTATTTTTTGTTTTTGAGTTGTTCATATAAACTTCCAAAAAAAAGAGTCGTAGGTAGAAAAAGCTGTATAGTACAAAATACAATAGTACCCGCTGTAACCTGGCCGTAACAAAGATCCTGGGAGCCTACCACAAAGTCTTACAATATTATTATTTCAATATTATTCCACTTTCCTAACTCAACAATAAAGAGACAGATATAACGACCGTCGTGAAATTGAAATAAGAATGCATAAGGTGTTGTAGTAGGTCCCCTGAGGTGGTGGACTAGCATAGAAAAACAATACAGAGGCTCAGATGATAAATATACACTAATATTATAAATAGAAATGTTCAATCTGTTTGGTTAACTTAGAAACAAAAATTGGACCATTTTGACTAAACTTTCCTGGGAAATCAATCTTTCCCGGGCGAAGACGCGGGTGAAAAATATATACTAGTTATAAAATAAACACTCCAGACGCTCTCAAATTTGTTAAAAACGAAACTCTTCGGTGATCTGGTACTCTCATAGTTTAATTCTTTTTTATATATCAAATAAACCTTTTCCATAAAATCGAACATGGTGTATTTTTTTAACATGGGAATACTAATCTGATAGTTACTAACCTATCCCCTTAACATGTCAGCTAAACGAACCGACTTAGAAAAAACACTAGTGTAGGCACAGAAAAGGTGTTGGTAAAAAAAAAGATTAAATAAAAAAATCTCGCTTTCGCTTCTCACTATACCTAATTCGGGAAAGGCAACGATATAAAAAGTAACATCTTTCGATTAACAAAAAAAAGGAAAGTTAAGTGTTTTCGAAGCTATATATGCACATGTAAGTATAGTTTACGATTATTATACATGTTATTGCTTTTTTAAGTTAGAATGAACTGTTTGGCATGTGTAGTCGATATTGTGTGAAATGCATTGCATGTACTCATTTGTAAACAAAAATTGGAGGAAAAATGGAGGAATGATGCTTCGTTTTTTTTTTTGTAATTCCTCTAATTTTTACGATTTTCTGTTCATTTGTATTGTTTATACGCACTGAGAAATAACTTTTGCATTAGTTTAATATAGTATTCTTAGTGTTGTAGTAAAAAAAAAAGTATTATTTAATTAATTAGTAACTACTTATTGCAGATTATATCATAACAACATTAATAGATCAGGTTCAACACTTTTTTATCAGTGTGTAAAATAATTACGTTTAATTAATCTCATACTTGTTTTTGGCAGCTTTGATATTCTAGCATTCTTAGACACGTTTAAAAAAAAAACATTAAGAGGAGTTTATACAGTGTAACATTGCCGAACTTGGCATCATCATTACCATGTTTTATATAAATAAATTCCTATTTGACCATTTCTCTAGATTTGAAATTCACGTTGAATTATTGAAGAGAGAAATGTATTCTTACAAATACAAATACAAATACTTTATTGATAACACCAATGTTACAAGTCACTTCAAAATTTTAAACATGTCATTAAATGGGGTTTAAAACACTGATTACATGTCAAAATAAGGTATGTCAATATCCAAACATGTCAATACCAAAAAATATTGTCAATTTAAAAATACTGTCAATATAAAATATGTCAATACCAAAAAACAATATTGTCAATATATTAAAATGACATGACAAAAAAATCATAATAACTTACTAGTAATTCAATAATCTTTAAGTTTGAAATACTCGTCCATTCCAGGCTAGGTGTGCTTTACCATCATCGACCACACCGTCACTTAACATCAGGTGAGCTGTGGTCAAACACCAAGCCTGTCAGCAATAAAAAAAAAAAACTCGTCAATGTCATAAAACAAGGTCTCTAGCAGCCAAGATCTTAACTTTGTTCTGAAGCACGCAGTGGAAGCTGCATCCCGTACGGAGGCGGGTACGCGGTTCTTAGCACTTATGTTTAAAATCATAAAAGGTGTTAGATTGTCATCGCTGTCCATGTTATCACGAGCACACACACATACACTAACGCCTATGTTTTCATTCACATAGGTTGTTTTCTTCCTTACACAGACTTCAGTCCAGATGAGTGGGGACCGGAGTTTCCACTGAGTAGCACGTCGTCAAGGTATATTCCTATGCCGACGCTTTATAGCACTGAAGGTGAGTTAAAAAGCGTTTAAAACTTGATTTAAATTAAAAAATGTTAATGCAAATGTGCCTTCTTGGTAAGCTCAAAGTAGCACAACGCGCTATGGAGAGGGCTATGCTCGGAGTTTCCCTACGAGATCGAATCACGAATGAGGAGATCCGTAGACGAACCAAAGTTACCGACATAGCCCAACGGATTAGCAAGTTGAAGTGGCAGTGGGCAGGGCACACACACGCAGAACTGATGGCCGATGGGGCTGCAAAGTTCTGGAGTGGAGACCACGGACCGGCAAGCGCAGCGTAGGACGTCCGCCCACAAGGTGGACAGACGACCTAGTAAAGACCGCAGGAACGCGCTGGATGCGAGCCGCTTCCAACCGGTCTTTGTGGAAGTCAATGGGGGAGGCCTATGTCCAGCAGTGGACGTCCTACGGCTGAAATGATGATGATGATGATGAATGCAAATGTGTGTCAGACTCGGTTAGTGCGTTGCTTATTGCTTCTCCGAACTTCGGCTGAAACACTACCGTGGGTCAAATTATTTATTAGTTAATTTACAATTTTAGGTTTATACCTATAGTATAATGGTTTGTCTGGTATTTATCAAATATTAGCTATATGGTTTAAGCTTCAATTTAGGTTATTGGTTAAATTAAAAAAAAAAGGAGATACGCGGTTTTTTTAAATATAAATTTTGCTTAAATGGAGTGTTTACACAATCGCAAGTTTTTGTGATGGTGTACAGAAGTAGCCCTTCCCCGTGTCCTCTGAATTTACTAACACACTAGGTTTAGTTCAGACAGTTATGCGATTTCCGCAGGATAGACGAAAAAATAATATCTTAAAAAAAATCCAAACGTACTAATTTTTCTACATCTAAACATAATATCTAAAAATAGTTATTTTACAACGTATGAACTGCGCGTTCTTTCCAGGCTACAAATTCAAGAAGCCGAGTATAATAGAATTGGTTTTGTACAATATGGCAGCCCTGCTGGGAGGCGTGGCGGCGGGGTATGACGTCAGAGTGTCCAACGTCAGTCCGCTGCACCCGACGCTACAGCCACACAGGTGAGATAACATGTTTTATGAAAAAGTTGGTCCTTCGAGCCAAGCTTTGACTGCCCTATACCTCAATTGGTGGCAGTGGCAGCTCTGCTTGCTGCATACTTTAGTAGGGAGTAAATCATCGCCAAACAAATCATACTTATTTTGAAAGGTCAATGACATTTTTAAATGGAACAACTGTTTTATAGTTGGTTGATGGTTAATGTTGTTCATATACGTATGTAGATGGTAGATCAGCACGTCAGTATTGTTACGTATTTCCAAAACACTGTGTACCTAGTGTTAATGTTGGTACTTTCCAGAACCGAGGTGGAGTCTGAACCGCTAAGTTCCTCTTTGTACGAAGGGTTTGGTTTCGGCGCGCACAACACGTACCACGGGCCCGCAAGGCATCTGCGTGCTCCACTCAACGCCATCACTGGCCCTGTGAGTATTTACACTCACAGTTTTCCTCTTCTTTATTTTTAGCATTTTACTTGTACATTTGCACATCATTGCTACGCCACAATTTTTACTTAGAATTTTATTAAAAATGCATATTTGGAATTTTCACATGTGCCTATACACATGTGCACATGTATGTGTACATGTGTTCATATGATATTAAATTCCTCTATTTTAGAGTTACTTTATGACAGACGAAAATCTAAGATGCTTCCACATATAACTCATTATATTCCTTCGGACGCCCTGAAAGTCGGTGGAGTGACCATATACGCAAAACAATCTATAGGCGTCTTGCAGGTAAGGGTGCTTCATCGTAGATTGCATCTTTACTTAACATCGGGTAAGATGGCGATCAAACACAAGCCTATTCATAAAAAGAACATCTAGCAGTTGCTTGAAGCGAAAAGCCGTAGATCGGGCTGAGTGGCATGTCTTCTGAGAGGTTTATGTCCAACAGTCAACTACGATAGGCTGATTAATACATATGTATATTGCTAAGGCATATCATGAACAGCAACATAAATAAAGTGCTTTTAACTTCCAGATCACAAGCCTACAAGCAGAAGAACAGAAACCGATGCGTTTCACCGACTCTCCCACGCATTACGCACACCCGTCTTCATCTTCAGGGTACGGTCACTCGGCACAGCCTCTCTCAGGAACATCTGGATTGGGCACCAACTACACCTCCACGCAACCCACGCCGTCACCCAGGAGAACCTCCTCAACCACCTCAGACCACCTCGCTGATCTATATCATAACTACAGAGAGAACTTTCAGCCTTCCCCCTCTCAAGACAGGGACTATTTCTACAGAAACGAACCGACACATTCCTATGATAGAACAGTTGATTACGTAGCCAAGCATCCTTACTACGGAGCGTACGATGAATGCTCGTTCGATTACAGAGAACCGACTCCAGATTACAGGCCTTCACCCCCGTTTTTGACTCATAGAAGAACGCCATCCAACTCATCGGCGTCTAACTCTCACCCGGAGGAGTTTTCACCGTCTAGGCAGTTTCGGAGTAAAGACAAGCCCGAATACAGAACTAAGACGGAGTATCCGAGGAAATCGAGCGATTACTCGCTACCGAGAGATTTTTACAGACAGGAGTCTCAGGAGAAAGAGTTGGAGCGGCCGGCGAATTTGGGTCTCGAATTGGCGCCAACTAAATTACGTTCCAGTTTGAAGAAGTATAACAAGAAATCGAGCGCTTCCGGGGGAAGTTCCGGCGGTGGCACTCCGACGAATCCGACGCCTCCTGACAGCTTGACGAGCGAGACTGACAGTTCGTACGTGTCAGCGAGAGATGCGTCGAGCGGTTCGCAGTCCAGGGTCAGGTTTAGCCCGGAAACTATGGAGGTGACCACGGAACGAAGGCCTTCGAGGCACACGTAGCAAAGGCTGACCAAGTTCAACGACTACCTCGTGTGATGGGAGTGTATATACGCTTGTGGGTAGTGCGGTGAACGCTGCTTCTTATCGTTTGACTGTCAGTTAATATTACCAAGGTTATGTGTTCATATGGCATAGTCAGTGGACGGAGAGAAAACATGGAAGCATTTATTAATATTGCATATTTATCAATAGAGTGTCTTAGCTTCCTTGTTTGACGGTCTATCTTACGACGTGATTCTTAGAATTGTGAAGCACTTTCACAGAAGCCAAGACTTGGGGTTAAAGTTTAGTAGCGTTGATAGCTCAGTGGTTAGCGCGGTCGGTTCACACGCCGAAGGGCGTCGGTTTTAGGCCCCAACAATGCCTGATGGTGAAGGAAAACATTGAGAGGAAACCATAGCGTGGTGGTAGGATATTTTCTTGTACTCGGTTGGCTAGCTACCACTCTGTAGTTGAAAACCTGCCGCCAAGCACCTAACAGTGTATTCCGGAAGCCTCACTTGAGAGCCAGTTCCATTCCAGTGTTTTACCATCTTCGATCACACCTTCACTAAACCATTCAAAAATTGCAAATTTTGGGTCAACAACCACATTCAAGCATAATCGAATCCACTCTTACTCCAAATTCTGTCGCTTATATGAAAAAATGCAGTGAAAAGTTGTATCCTACATAGCAAGGTCTGCATAAGTCATAACATAGTCTTGCCTTTGAAGTTAGATTTTGCCATTGACGGAATTACATACTTACGCCAATAGATTCATTCCCCGGACATTTGCAGCGTTTCCTCGGCATGTTTTCCTTTAATAAAAAAACAAGACATATGTACATTCTAAAAAACCAATGTTACACGGGATCAAAGCCTTGGCCTCACGAATTTGAATGTGTCTCTCCCAACTGGGCTAGCTATGAAATTTAGTTTAATTTAATGTTTGCCTAGAAGAAACCTCGAGACCAGTTTACGAAAAGAATTGTTCAAATTTTCGACTTAAATATGTATTAAAGATGGATCGGCATTTCTAGCGGGCGTAAACGGCTTCAAACAACCGTAAAGTGTTGTATTTTTTTTTATAATAATTTTGGCATTGAATAATTAACATAAGTTTTTGTTTTGTAAATTTTTATACTAGACAGTCTGTTTCCTCTGGTTTTGAACCCTAAATTCTATAGGACTCTGCAGACAGACGTTTTGTATGTGGAAATAGCCACAGAAAGCACTTTGACGCTAAACATGCTTCCAGGTTTTTTTTGTGTTTACTGGGCATAATCGACCTTATTCATAATTAGGCCCTTCTTGTGTAGCACGTGTTGTATCGCGCAGCGGTGCGTTATCGCAGTGTTCCGCTCTATAAAACACTCGGAAATTTAAATTAGCCATGTTTTGCGGTGCGAACAATGAAACTCACAGCCGCGTAGGGCTTGCTAGTGAGCTAATGTAAAAATGCGATTGTGTTCATTATTTAATATATTCGTAGATCGAATTGTACATTTTGTATCATACGACGTAATTATTGTGAGTGTTATTTATCATTGGCAGTGTTAGCGTAGTGCCTGTGATCAGCGGAGGGCATTTCGATCTAAGAGCGAGGTCACACGATGCGTTAACTTACTACACCAATATTATCGTAAGAATTATTCGTTTGTAATATATTCGTTTGTTTATTTATTTATTATAAATAAACAAATAAGTATCGCAGGACATTACACACAGCGCCATCTGACTCCAAACTAAGCAAAGCTTGTAGGTACTATGGAAGACAAATAACTGATAGAATACTTAAATAGTTCTTTTTTTTTTAAATACATACTTATAATACATACAGTACACCCAGACACAACAAACATTTGCTTATATCACAAAATGCGTGTCCTGGGTGGGAATCGAACCCACGCCCTTCAGCTCTTGGAGCAGACATACTACCAATGAACCAACAGGGCTGTCAAAATATAAGTACATAGTATAAAACAAAGTCGCTTCCCGCCGTCTGTACGCTTAGATCTTTTAAATTACGCAACGGATTTTAATGCGATTCACATCAATAGACAAAACGATTCAAGAGGAAGGTTTATATGTATAATACATGCATACATATAGAATTTCAAAGATTTGTAATGTGATGTAGTATAAAACATGTTTTTATACGCTTATATTGCAAACGTGACGTGCGATGTCGGGACGGGTCGCTAGTGTTAAATAATTGTAACACACAATTATTCACGTTCGATACACAAACAATAATGCGGTAAGCGGCACGTTATCACTCCGGCGCCGCAGACACCCCTCCCCCCCTCGTTTCAGGTCGCACGGCGGCCTAACTCGTCCTGTAACATTGTAGTGATTTTTATGTAGCCAACTACTACTTTGCCGTGTTACCCGCTACATATTTTCGGTATAAAAAGTAGCCTGTGTTAAAAGGGTGTCCGATACCTCCATACCAAATTTCATCAAAATTGCTACAGCCGTTGGAGCGTGGAAAAGTAACACACAAACTTTAGCGATGATAGCTCAATGGTTAGCGCGGTCGGTTCGCATGCCGAAGGGCGTGCGTTCAAACCCCAACAATGAGCTTGAGCTTCCGGTGAAGGAAAACATCGTGAGGAAACCATAGCATTGTGGTAGGGTACTTTCTAGTACTCGGCTGGCTAGCTACCGCCCTCAAGTTGAAAATCTGCCGTCAAGCCTCTAACGGTGTGTTCCGCCAGCTTCACTTGAGAGCCAATTCCATTCCAGGCTAAGTGTGCTTTACAATCTTCAACCACAAATACATATAGGTATTTTATTAATAACACCAATGTTACAAGTCAGTTCAAAATTTTTAAATATGTCATGAAATGAGTTTTAAAACACTGATTACACCGTCACTTAACATCAGTTGAGCTGTGGTCAAACACCTAGCGTGTTAACCATAAATAAAAAAAGTTTCGCCTGTATATTATTGGTGTGATAACATCGCACTGACCGCATCGTGTGCCCTCGCTCTAATACCAAATGGCGTGTAAAAGTTTCTCTTCATAACCACAGCATATAGGAAATGTCCTAAGCTTCTTATAGTTGAGCCTCGCTAAATGACTTTCTGACAGCTGCAACTGTGTTTTTTTTCCTCGACAGTTGCGAACTATGACAGGGTATTGTATGTCTTATGTCACATTATTCATTTTTTTTCTTTAGTTTTGGCGTCGTATCTTGAGCATTTGCCAGTGTCAAGTGTTTCATATTTTCAAGTTTTAAAATTTAAATAAGTTGCCTCGTAGCTATAGTTATAGTCAAAGTCCAGTCTTGGTCAAGTTTAGTCCCTGTCAGTCAAGTCCAGTCATGCTTGAGTAAAGCAATGGCGACTTTACTATAAATCTCCGATGGAGTTCTGGAAGCAACACGACATGACATGACACATGTTTCACCGCATTATATCATTTTCCCACACTCGCGCTTGTGATTCGGCACTTTATGAATAAAACACCACCATTTTTGTGCATAAACACTCGATAAGACACTAATTTTGGAAAAAAATACAACGGATCAACACGACTCTTTTCGTTCCCGCCAAAACTCCACATTATTCATTACCTGCTAAAATCATATTCAACTGTCGAGAATATTGTTTCTATCAGAATGCTTTTTGGCGCGGCTCGAGTGTAAATTTGTTCCTTAGTTTTTTTTTTAAATTGTGGTAACTGTGCATTGAAACATATATCCTCAATGTAAATTTATCTTAACATTAAAGGAACACATAAGCACTTGTAATCCATAGAAACTACAAAATCCTTGTACAAATTGTAAATATTGCGATATAATTATAACATCAGGCATTTATTTTTTTGTTATCTGACACGGGCGAGATAATTATGTTTTTTTTATTTCGTTTTAAATTTATAAATAGTACAAATGTATTTTTAAGAGTAAATACGCGAAGATTTTCGCATTATTATATTTAAAAAAAAAAAGGAAACTTAAATGTACGTAACCGTGTCTTGTATATTATGCAACTAACAATTTTTATGGAATATTTATATTATAGTAAGTTGTATGCATTTTGTACAAAACAGATCAAATATTAGATATTTTTTACAGAAAATATCCGTAACATAGTGAAGTTAGTGAATAGAACAGCTTTTTAACCCACGGTATGTACTTAGAAGTGACGATGTACGGTGCTCAATCTTTTACAGATGCTAAAAAAATATTTAACGGTATAAGAATGTTATTAGAAAAAAAAACGACTGTCACAAAGGGGATATATCACGATGATAATAAATAAATTAGGTGCGTATTTATAAAATTGACAATTTCCACTAATATAGAAAGGCAGAGGAAAACACTGTTTCCTGTCTGCGTGTCCGAGAATTCTTTACCTTCTGGCGCCCTATTGTGGGACAGTTTACAAATATAGGGCTGATCTGGACCGCTCTTTTGGCAGTCGGGTTAAAAAAACTGTTTAAGTAAATAAAATAGGCAGCTAAAACATTTTTGAAATAGAACTTGCGAGAATATGTAAAAAATAAGACCCAGACCTAGCTCTTTGATTCGTTATCTGTAAGATGTTGTGCACCATAAAGGTCATCGTCCATTACATTGATTCAACATCGCCCCGGTTCAAAAACCAACAAAAAAATCTTCTATATCGTGTATCAAAAAAGATATCAACTGTCAGTTTTGGTATAATGAATATTATCGATCACAAGTCGTTTACTCTGTGTCTATTATTAATAATAAATAAATATCATAGGACATTACACACAGCGCCATCTGACCCCAAACTAAGCAGAGCTTGTGCTATGGAAGACAGATAACTGATAGAATACTTAAATAGTTTTTTTTTTACAATTTGGAGTTATGACTTCTATAACGCAAGTACGGCTGTTATCGATCAGTAAATTTGACATTTTTCAAAAATAAATCAGTTAAGAATTGAAATGTCATATTTGAACTATGTAAGGAAACTTGTACTGCTCAGCCGTATACCTACTTTGTTATTTTAAAATTAGCGACTATTCGCGTGTTATTTAATTATACTATACGATGCAAAAGTTGATGACTTGAAAACACTGAGAATTACATCTAGCGGAATGAATTGGTGTTGCGTGATATATATAAATGGGTGCTGACCTTTATCAGTCACATAATATTATTAGGTAATATAAATTATTATAACTACTAGTCGGAGATTTGCATAAAAAACTAATTGCATATCCAGCTGAGATGATTTTGTATTCGATATTAGCTTCTTACAAAACACTGGAAACAAACGAGTGTCATAATGAATCGAGAAGTCACCTTGTATTAAGATGATCTATAAAAGCTTGAAATTATCAAATAAATTAGCGAGTAAATTAAATTTTAAGGTGTATATCGAAATTAGCTTTGATATTATTAGCCCGTACCAGTGCCTAAAGTTTGCATGAACGGTTGTCGAGATTATGCGATGGAAAGAGCAAAATGCGATCACGGCCAGTAAAGAATTATTTTTGTTTTAAAATTTTATTATTTCTCAAGTGCAATATGTGAAATTATTTTGCGTCCATGTTTAATTTTATTGTATTATTTTTTTTTTTATTTATGATTTACGTCGTGAATTGTAACAGTATTTATATGCAGTATTCGTGTACATTTGAAAAATATATTTGTATGTTTGTAATTACGAGGGTAGCTCATTATTTATTGTACTCGTGTTAGTTTCGAATCAGTGCCAATGCGACGTCGCGCGTTGTTCAGTGCGTTTCTTTCCCGGTAGGCGAGATGACTGATTTTTTACTGTCTCATACCGAAAAAATAAACTTGACAAAAAAAAGTTAGAAGCCTATGTCAAGAGCTCTATGAACTAGATATGACGTCATTTCGATGCGCGGAAAACAAGAGAATCTCTAGGTCTTCAACAAATACTTAGTTCTTCAGTGAGCACGTTATCTCATCAGTCATTTAACCTATCGTACAAACCAAAACTGTACCAAATTATTTAAGAATCTCTCATAAAACTTAAGCGTTTGTAGCGGTTGGGTTACTCTATTTATTGTATGAAACCCGGCGAAAGTCACAAATTACAAGTCGACGATTTCGAAACGATGTAAATAACCGACATTCACGGCGCGATACTTAAACTCTAGTCCTGATTTAATTTAATATTTATCCGACTAGAAATCGAATGGTAACGAACGACTGGCGAGAAGTACTCCGATTGATTTGTAAAATTTCATTTTGGGCATTCCATTGTTTGAAACATTCCATAAAGTGATATTATTTTGGAAGTGAAGGTATTGTGTGCCAATATAGCAGGAGGTGGGAGGATGCCTTAAGTCTATGTTAAATCGACAAATAAAAACTAGATTAAGCTTTTTATGATGTTTTATTAAATCTCCTTCGTCCGTGTTGATTATTATAGATTGGTAGGTCATAGCAATAAAACTGTAGGTCAGGTCAAGATGTTGCCATAACCATAGGTCAATCATACAGCTTGTAAGTTCCTAAGAAACTAATCGAAGTTAGCAGGTAAGTATACGCTGGAATTGTGTCAAAAGCCATATTCCACCTCACAAAACTGTACAGGTTAGGAGAACATGCGCCAATGAATTTCTTCTCCGGATATTAGCAATTTGCGCACAATTTTTTCCTTTGTTTCTGACAACGTAAGTATAACTGCTAATGAGTTAAAGGACTTATCAGTTTCTCAAGAGTCGTAGTTTCAATCAACTGCGATGGGTAAGCTTTGTCATAAGTTGAAGCCTTCTAACTACTGTAAAACTCAATACACAGGAATGTTATCGATTCTGTTTTACCATTCGTTAAATTCACACTACAGCAAACGGGTAAGTGATTCTTATTTTACGTATCTATTGAAATAAAAAAAAATCACGATATATTTCTCCAAAACTAGAATGGTATAACAAAATCGATGTCATATCTAGAAATCCAGATATCCATCACTGATAGAATGATTTTATTATCTACTAGGTTGTGGAAATTGTAGCTTTGTTTCAAAAGAAAATCCAATAATTCTTATAAACAATTTATTCAATTGATTAGGTACTAAAATACTATTTCAGTGCCGTATAAAATATACTTAAATACACCATGTGGACTTAATTCTAGAATATATTTACATTAATTTCAATTCTCAGTTTGTAACTATGGTGGATTGACAAGATGGACGCCACGAAACGAGTTCGCAGACTTTTGTATGAATTTAGATTTGTGTTCTCACAGTTCATTTTTGCATAATAATTAGCTTATACCACGGTTTCTCAATCTAGTGGTGTTGTCGATGAGCCGCAGGGCGCGGGCAGGTATAAGAAAATACGATTTATAATCGTTTCGTTTCACTGTTATTGTATCTTTTTACTCCAGCAAATATGAGCGTAAGGTATTTCTTTTATTTTACTTCATTTACTGTGCGGTAGAATGAAGTCTCTAGCCCAAGAATCTTAGCGAAACAATTTCCTTATTTTTGCGATTTGGAGTGCGACACAAAACTGGTTGAGAAACGAAGATTGCATTGCTGGAGGTATGTATAGTCGTAAGTGGTTACCTACGACGGTAACTTTTTGTGTCGACCACTACTCACCTAGCCAATGAACTTTTGACAGACAGCCATCGCTGCAGCTCGACGGACTAAGTTTATTGCCCTGATATACTTAATTGTTTATTAGTTCTTACCGCGCCTTTGTCGCTTTATTGAAAATTACGAATTACAAATACACAGTATTCACTGTATTCCGCTTCGGTACCTATAGGCACCCCCATTTATGGATGTTTTTACAAAGAATATCGCAAAATCGTATTCGAAAACTCTTAAATCTAAAACTACAATTTGTAATAGAACTATGTTCAGTTTCCAATTAAAAATACATCACAGGGCATAAAATTCCTAAAACGCTCCATAAATCAGTAAAACGTACCTTTAAACGCCAACGTTACTCTCAAATACATATTTAGTTATTATTAACTCACTAGCGGCGTTATCAAGCATCCAATAATGAAACATGGATAGCTTATTTATTAGCTAAGCATTTTTATGACCTACATATATAGTATATATATAACTATTATTGCTCTATACGTTATTGAGGCGTGATATTTTGTATAAATGTACATAAATACACATAAAAAATATACAAAAAGTCAGGAGCACTTTCGATGTGCGATTTAAGCGCTCAAAGAATGTCATTATCAAAAATTGTCCCGTTGGTTCTAACACTTTCAGGTTCAAAACCAGTGCTCGTATAAATGACCATTGAGAAACTATTTTAAAGTATGTAAAATATTTATATCATGCGCAGGATAGATACAACCAGGTTAGCGTAGTGCGCGTACCAGCTCAACGAGGTTCCATTCGACCATTACGCCAGGATACTTGGTACCACTGCATGCAATTTTTGTTAGGTAGGTTAGGTATTATGAGAACTTAAGATTTTACAGTAATGTATTTCAAAGACCTATTTACTTACATAATGCATTCATTTTATTGACTAGTGGAATTATTCCGTCTCAATATTTTATGCAGGTATTTAAGTAAGTGCATTAGTGTATAATATTATAATTATGTAAATATGTACCTACATAAAAAATATGATCGAAGTGATAAGCAGAAAAAATCTAGTCGTATTTTAGTTTCTGTTACAGTAAATAAGAACATAGTTACATGCAAATTTCTACATGATTATTAACTTAAGTATACAATATTAAGCAAGGCTAGCAAAATTAAGCATGGAGTAGGTATATAAACGTATATTGATACTTATTAATAATAAAACATATATTTACCACTATTGGGTTTGAATAATTATACTAATTTAAGATTAAATATGCTATAAAAAGTAATACAAAAAAATTAAATACAAAAAATCGTACAAACCCTGCGATTTTTCAGTAACCGATCACAGGCTTGTCACACTCGTCATTAACTTTCTTCAAATATCCACCTTCAAAAAGAAGAAAGATCAACGTCATTGCATCTCCACAATTTTGATTTGAACAAGGACAAAAATATAAAATATTTGTCATTTGGTAAAATCTGGCAGAGTTGAATACATGACAAAAAGTCGATATTTTTAAAATATTAATAATCGCAGATCATTTCCCAGTTTACATATTCGTCTAGATAAAGCTAAATACATACGTATATGTATGTTGTAAAAAAATATATACTTTAAGTAAGCGAGCAGTGTCCGCGTGATTTTAATTTTCACAAAAAATATGATATTAATGACCTATCGTCGTAGGTATGTCGACCTTTTTCACTCCACTGCACATACCTTAGGTAGGTATGTGCAGACGATGATGATGATAATAATGAACAAGCATCTGTACAGCATGCAACTGAATACAGTACCTACTCTATTAAAGAATTTTATTTAAACATTTTTTATCTTTTCTGCGGCAGTAGTCGGATACAAAAATATTTTCTTAGCATCAAGAATTTTTTGAACTTCTACATGTAAATATCAAGACGAATGTCATCTAAATCGTATATTGAAGTAGAGTCGGTCAAACTAATAGTTTTCAACCAAACTAACACAGAAATATACTTAGTTTAACAACTAAATACATTCCTACTAAGATTCGAGTAAGCCTTACATGTAGGCAAGCCGTCTGTGTTCCGAATATGTAATGTTTTGTGTTCCTATACGAATAAACAACATGGTCAAGTTCAAGGATTCTGCGGTCACTACTCCATGAAAAATGGCGGCGGGGCGTATCACGCTGGGGCACAAGCCGCCGGCGCGATTGCTTCACAACAAATCCGGCTTTCCAGCCGAGAAAACTAAGCACAAACTTAGAATGTTACAAGGCACGCGACGTCACCACATCTGCGATACATCATTCGATGCAAATTGGCGGGCAAGCCTGGCAAACGAGCGAGCAGAGTGC
Source organism: Biston betularia (assembly GCA_905404145.2). Classification (NCBI taxonomy): domain Eukaryota; kingdom Metazoa; phylum Arthropoda; class Insecta; order Lepidoptera; family Geometridae; genus Biston; species Biston betularia. The sequence goes on along the minus strand of FR989874.1, from coordinate 1,335,396 downwards.
AAGCTAATGGTCTAAGCCACCACCTGACTAGTAATCTAGTCGTCCCTTCCAGACTGCTGCAGAATGGGCAGCTTCAAACCGTAGACAGTCTCATATTGTCAACAATTTAGGTTAAAACTGCCTAAACAGTGACGTGTGTTTATGTGCCTAGAATTATTTAACGATATAGCTTTCGTCGATATGATTGACTGTGTATATAATTTTAATTTTAGTAAATAAGCACTAACAACTTAATACATTGCACATGAGATTAGGATAAACAATAAGATTATGTACAAACATAGCGAATGATACCTTGGGAACTCGATAGAGTGACGATCTATGTACGTAAGACGGTGGCTGGATGCAAAGATTCTAATCAGGCTCAACAGCGTGTCTTGGGTGAGTTACATGTGTTGTTCTTGACAGTTGAACTATAATAGGGTTATGACATCTGTTTTACAAAATTCAACCATTATTCCAACGTAGATAGATAAGCAATGAATAAAAAGGAAACTATTTCGTATCAGAATGCGATTTACAATCATAGACGTATTTATTTTCTACCGTGTGTCAGCAATACGATAAAAACCAGATGATAAAAAAATCAGAACGTTGTGTAGCAGTTCGTGATATAGAGATTTGGAATATAAGAATTAACGTAAATTCACGATAAACGGCGAAATCGAGCAAACGATCTCTTGTTTACTCTCTTCCACAGGTTTATGTACTCGTACCAATTCTCGTACGAGTACATGATACATAGACCTTATACGTAAACGTTAATCACGATGCCGCTTTAATGTGTTTGTTACGTTTTTCACCCCAAACGACAGTAGAATATGACGACAATCTACGTACTTAGGATATTTTTATCCCTAAATCGCAGAAAATCTCGACAGCAAGTCGTTTAAGACTTTTCAGTAATGCATAGCCAATTGAAATTTGTATTAGTATATTAAAAGTCTATTTTGATAACTAAGAAATGTACTAATACTTTTATTACAACATAACGTTGAAGTATCTAGGTATATAAGATATGCGATCTTAGCTTGGACCAACGAAAAAAATAGTAAAATACGTAAACCATCATAAAATAATTTTCGGTCGACAAAAATGTCTCAATAATACAAACTTACTATAAAACCGAATGAGGGAGCCACAGCCGTATTATTTAAATAATTTCATACATACGCGTTTAAAATATTTAATTCTTTCTTTAAGCCACGTGTAGTGATAAGTCATAATGTACGACTACATTGCGAATTCGTGACCTCGAAACGTAACGCGCGTTACATTCAGTTTATCTTCGTCATTAGGAAGCAATCATCTTTAATAATAGTTTTCGTGAACGTGCGAAATAATATAAAATCTATTTAAACACACCAATAGTAAAATACACAATTGGCTAGATAATAATCACAGGAAGAATCCTGTGTGTATGTTTAGTATTACGGCTCTGGAGAAATCTCTACTCAAAGGGTTAGCAGTGCAATTCGCATTGCTAAGTTAGCTAAAACTGTTCATATGAACTTCTGAGTAAATAATTCGAGCAAAACTAAACCAAAATTTTACATACACAACTCGTATTTAAGATGCCATTAATAGTACATTAACACACAATCACAGAATTCAAAAATATGCCCGGCTAGGAATCAAGCCTAGAACGTAAGGCAGACATGCTGTCATTAAGCCATACGACCTGTAGGCAGAAGCACCATAAACGCCATTTCTGATAAGCTGGCATTGAGCCAAGTAAAATTGATGTCATTAGCCCATCCGGCCTAGCAGCGGAAATATTATTAATCGATTTTCAGGGAATCTGTCAAAACTACATGCTTGGTAAAAACAACTTAATTGAGGTCATTAAAATTAAAAGTGCTTCAGATTTTCTTCTCAAGAATGCTATAGTAGGTACTAGTTAATCTTCAAAGTTATTCCGAACGTCATCGTTTTGATATCAGTTACCAAATTAAACTATATAGTTAATTTCTCAAGTTCAACTCCCACTGAACACCGTACCCATCTCTCTCTGTATTAAGTTTGCCTGGAAGAGATCGCTTTTGGCGATAAGGCCGGCAATTGTTCCATTAGTGTTAAGTCTATCTTGTTATAATTGTTTGTAATTGGTGTGAACAATAAAGAGTTATATTACCACCAACAACAACACCAACAACACCATTCAAGATATCTTGGATTTTTAGCTGACGCAGTTGAGGCATCTTTAGCTGCATTTAGCTCTTAAGTTTCAGAGAGAATTAGCTTCAAAATAGAAATTATTATACATACAAATAGCTATTTAGTTATCATTTAGCTGACAGAAGCAAAAATCTAGGACTATTATATCGACGTTAAAATTGAAACTTAAATCCATCATTGGGAATAATGAAACGCAATGAGAATGCCGAGCGAAATCTTTGTGTATTGATTTTTGTAATGTTTACGAGAAACGTCTTATAGTGTGTAAGTTTTTGCATTTATCTTTCACAAAGGTTTTACCTATAAGTACGTAATTAAATTCAAGTAATTAACTGATTAATAAATCTAATTTTAGATTATGTTTACTTTGACGATGTAATAACAACAAACGTACTCGTAGAACGCGAGACAGATTCAACAGCCAATAAAATGTAACTACAGCAACAGAGTGGAGAGAAACCAACTGCCTACTGTCTTATGAACGAAACCTAACATCTAAACACACACTGTCTTGGGCATCGTACGTATGCCACTTACCTTTCAGCATACATTACAGATCCTTAGTTTAAACATCTGTATTTCTTAGTACGACGATTTGAAAACATGTTTCATTGTTCTTTGCCTTTGTTTTAATTATTTTGGTACATACTATGTATATACCTTTGGCAAATATGAAGCGCTTCATTACGCACTAATACCTATATTCAATGGCTCATTATAGCTAAAAATAATACTTGTTTTTTTTTAGATTTATTTATACATTGTGCCCATCGAATGCGTCGCCAGTCCACTAAATCTTTCATTAGCATTTCGTCTGCTTTCGAGATTTGACCTTGGCCTTTGTGTTTATCAGAAGTTTTACCGAAACTCGGTTTGTTCTATCGCTTTTCTATATAAAACCATTTACTTTATCCGAATTGAATAACTATATTAATGTCACGACCACTGCCTACACAATCCTTAAATTCAATAACAGTATACACAATTACACGTCGGTTAAAATGATCTGGTTTTTTGGGGGACAGGTTTCCATGATACTTTTGTTATCATCGCTAAGAAAGTTTCTGCGTTGGAACGAAAACAATTTATGTACAGGCATTCCAAGAATTCAAACTGTATCATCCATTGTTTAGTTAGGTGATGTGGTTATTTTATCGCACATACCACGTCGTAATATTTATGAAAAGTTTTTAAATAGATACTTTTTCTCGCTTGTTTGACAATGTAAAATAAGTAATTACTTTAGCACTATTCCATTTTATAGACGCACAGAACAGAAAAGATTCAACAAAAGATTTTTTTTTTTAATGTTTCAATATAATTTAGGTGCTATGAATACGAGGAAGACAATGTGGCATAATGGCGTACTTTCCTTTCTCTGCTCGTTTTATTCTATATTACAGTCGAAGCTGTAACGGTTGCATGTTGACCGCTTAGCATTATGCCTATAGTACCTAGTTACTTTTATACAGAGTCTACGAATAGGTTAACGTATTTAGTTTTGTATCAAAGGCTTACCTAGACATCCCGACACACGCAAAACTAGTGTGGACGGAAATTTACGAAGTTCTTAGACGGCAACAAAACCAGTATTTTTGTATAAATTACTATGGTTTTGATTAACCAACGGCCTCGAAAACACTAGCGATTCATTAAGATGAAATTAATGCTTGTGCAAAACCACATATTTGTTTATTACCATTTCAATAATAATAGCAGGTAGGCTCACCAATTAACTTTGTTTTAAATTTTTAACCTACTTATGAAATGTAATGTTTACTAATGAAATAAATTCCGTGCCGAATGAATTTAGAATAGCTACTCGGAGCACTCTCGAAATTTCAATTATTCCAACCTTTCAACGTTTTCAAAACTCCATTAAATATACGCAAGGAAAAATACTCTTTTGAATGCTATGCAATTAATCAATGCTAATCCTCAGTAATGACGGCAAGTCCTCCCGAGTCATTATTTTTAGAACGGCAGACGGCAAGTTCGGTAAATCGGGAGGCGAGCGGCGAGACAGGTAGACGACCCTTTGTACGAAGGTATTCATAAGGGTTCTCAAAGCCGAAACCTTAAACTTGATTTTGTCAAATCACAGCTATATCGAACATCGAACGGCGCTGAACCGTCGCTAGACAGACAACACGGGATGGGAAAGGTCGTTGAATCCATAGCTAAGCTACATTATCGATACATACGTAGTAATAACGTGCCCTTGGGAAGGACAGAGTGTCCTAAAGCGCTCGACCAAGCTATTTGTTCATAATACATTGTGCGTCATATTTTCACCACGGGTTCGTGCGAAAACAAACGAACCAAATTCATTTGAGAAGTCATTTGCACATACAGATTAGAATGTACTGGCCCACTGTGCGCTTTGAGTGCTCTGTAAGCACAATAGGCATTGAAAATAAAATAAATAAATGTAGACGTGAGAAGCTCGAAGGACCAGTCCAAGTCGATAAACATAATTGACTCAATAAAGCAAAACACAACTAATAAAACTATCACCACTCTTTTTTGGAGATCTTATTTATGCACGATCCGTTTCATCAAGACGAAATGAGAATCAAGAAACACCTAGGCTATGGACTTTGGCAGGACGCGTGAAGAATAAAGAGATCCAAAAATAGACTTTCCCGCTCAAAAGATCATGCTAACTGCGACGGAAGATTCAGGGTGCCGCTGCTATTTGACTAGTAATTTATTATCTAGCGATACTATCTGACTTGACTAAATACTTTTAGAGTTAAGCTGTCGGATTGGACAGAGATATCATCTACGTTAAATTTAATCATTATTTAGTCAGAATTGTTACGTGGGTATTCGACACACACAGCAACAGTTCATAAGTGTTTGGAAGTACTTTTTGCTTTACGACATATCGTAAGAATCGGAATGAGTCAATTTTATGGCTGTATTTGATTAGTTTGCCAACATTGAAACTGATAACACGAAACACGTTGCTTTCCGAATTACACTTCACATTTCTTAGCGCAAATCTCTCTCTGGACTAGAATTATGTTTCTAATTTATCTTAATCATACCTTATGGTACTGGCAATTACATACGAAAAAATAAAACTCATTTACTCACCATTTAGATGTCACGAGTGTAGAATACTTTCTACTTTCACTCCCTAAAACTGTAGTTTGGAATAAATTGAGGCACCTAGTGCTTACTTGTGGCAGTACCGAGTATTTGGACCACTCTGCATTATCTTATCAGCTTCCTATGGACGCCACAGATAGCTCGGACTGTCCCTCACAACAATTGCATCAGATTTTCACATGGCATTTGTTAGCCTACCTATACTTGTACCTACTACGCTAATGGACTTGAAACCTTAACAATGTAAGTGATTAAAGCTTACGGCTCGTCTATGACGGCCTTAAATAAATACGCTCTTTTGATTAGAAGGCCTGACTTGCGCCAAAAATAATAAAGAATAACTAATGGCGGAAAAAACAATAACTACAGTCATAAACCCTGAGGTAACATAAACAAATAAAAACTTATTTCTGATCTCACTACACAACATGCAACACTGAAGCATTTTACACAGCTGACCTGCCGCTCATATACAATACATAACATGTAACTACTGCCACAAAAAATAAAATATGTATATTATGTAAGTAAATAAGGACAACAACAGGGTGGGATTATGTATATAGAAAAAAATAAGAAATATACAATAAACTCTATTTAAACATGAAATTTATTAAAGATAAAAAACATACAGAAGTTCCTTTTACACAAAATAATAAAAAATATCTGGAGGGTAGAGGCGGAGCAAGGCAGCGAGCGAAGGCGACCGCGGGCCTGCTCTGCCGATATACATAGTGCGACAGGTCCATACATAGTCCAATAATATAATACCATATCATATGATAAAAAAAAAAATCGGTACACATATATGATACTGTCAAGCCAACTAAACTCACAAAAATAGTCATGTCGCTCTCTCGCGAGTATAAAACTATGTTAAATCTTACAAAAATACTTATGAGACTAATCTGAAATGCACATGCGAGCGGGATCCACCCTCGCCTACAAAAATATTGAGATTGGAATGAAAATCTTTTAAGCTTTCGGCCCGGAACGATCACGAGACGGCGTTTTGAACGTCCGTACACATCAAGCGTTTCTCTTCTGAGTCTTAAAGCTAACCGATAGAACCTGTCCATTGAGCGTGTACCCATTGAGCGCCTGGATGGCCATTGCGGCCTCGTCATACTCGCGCATGTTTACAAACGCGAAACCTTTGTTTTTCTTAGTCTCCGGGTCCTTAATCACTTTTATAGAGTCGATCGCACCATATGGACCAAAGAGTTGCCACAATGCAAGCTCCTCTGTCTCCTCACCGATGTTGTATACGTACACAGTGGTCTGGTGAGGTGCAGGCGCCGCTCCCAGTAGCGGCATAGGGCTCGCAGGAGCTCCGAGGAGAGGCAACGGCGAGTGGTTCGACGCCGCCATGGGATTGAACCGTTGCTGCCCCTTATTGATGAACGGCAGCGCCTTGCCGGGCGACGGCAGCAGAGGCGGTGGCGACGCCTGCGGGAACCCAGAAGCGAACGCGGGGCGCGCGTTGAATGCTGTAGTCAGGTTCCCATTGAACGGCCCTGGGCCTGAACCGTTGAACATGGCAGCGCCGTTGTACGCTATCGGCGGCGCCACGGCTGCGAGCCGCCCGCCCGCTGGCCGCGGCGCGTTTTTATTGGAGTTGGGTTTGTTAGCGAACTTGACGACGATTGGCCCCGAGCCGGGGATCGGCGTCTGGCCGTTCATTTGTTTGATTGCTTCGTCGGCCTGGTGGCGTATCTCGAAGCACACGAAACCGATACCCTGGGACACGCGGCTGTTGGTGATGGTGCCGAACTGGCCGAATAAAACATTAAGCCGCTCGAGCGTCATGTCAGGGGGCAGATTGCTGATGTACAGGTTGGATTCGGTGTCGGGCTTGTGGCTCACCTTGTTTTCCGGGTTTAAGAGCGCAAACGACACTTTAAGCGTTTTGCCCTGCATTAGGAGGCCGTTAAAGGCGGCGCGGGCCTTCTCCGCGTCCTCGTGCTTTTCGTACTCCACGAAGCCGTAGCCGCGATTGGCAATCAGCTTGCAGCTCTCGATCTTGCCCATGGCCGAGAACAACGCGTACATCATATCGCGCGTCATCAACTCTGGTATGTAATTGACCATGAGTTTGGTCGGTGACACATTGCTGTTAGCGTCGCCGCCGCCATTCTCCATTTTAACCATTTCGTCATCTATCATTGTTTTGTCTGGAACTACACTACGGTATACGAAATACTAATAAAACTGACACTATAGGAGCTCGGTCACTTCATTTGCGATATAAATAAAGAACAAAGAACGAACACAAAAGCTGCAATCGCACGAAAACGCCACACGACGCCGGTTCACAAGTCTATCATCACTTTGGTTGCAAGAGTTTGTTTTTGGAATGTTACCAGGATTCGTCTTTTTGTTTGGCTGCTGTGAGGAGCGTTTTTATTGCGATTTATCACATTTCACTTTATTTATTTCCGTTACAAAATCTACTATTGCTGATGATAAAAATATTTCGCACGTGTTTCGATATTTGCTTGCTGTCAAATAATTATTTTGTACTAATTTTGTTCGCGTGGCACATTTTTATTATGTAGTTTTTGTCTATGGCAAAAAAAGAAAAAACCGTATACATCTAAAAATAAATCGTGGAATTTTAAAAATATTATTACTTTATTCGCGCCATTTAGATACGTATTTAATTTGTCTTACACCTTTCACATTTATAATATAAAAATATTAAAACTATAGATAACAATCTTTAAAATTCCGGTAATCGATAAACGAGACTATAACGAGCAGCCCTACAAAGTTATGTCAGTAAGATGTCAAAAACAGCTGTTCAAATATTCCCACCGGTTTTTTGGGGGGAACGCGGAAAGAGACGTGTTGCCCCGTTGTATTATTTTCGAAAACTAGTGTTATGTCGAGTGTTTAAGCATAAAAATGGTGATGAAATTCATAAAGTGCCGAATCACAAGCGCGAGTGTGAGAAAATGATATAATGTGGTGAAACATGACTTTTTTTCACTTGATACTGGCAAATGCTCAAATGCGACGCCAAAACCTAAGAAAAAAAAGGAGGACTGAGGAAGAAGACGTCAAAAATAAAATAGTACCTAGAAATCCTAGAATTTACATACTTTACTAGCACTATTGATGTTGTTTCGATGCTGCTTACGTTATTAGTGAAATAACATTAATAGAAAAATCAGTAATAATGTTCCTGACAAACGTTTTATTAAAGAAAGCGAAAAGCAAGTAAGTTCCTATTACACCATTACGGTTGATTCGTTTATTATTCTTTGTACTTTATCATTGGAGAGAATTTATGACCTAAACCATGTTTATTTTAGATCAATAATGGTCCTGATGGAGAGCATAGTATCTGGGCACCAAGTAACGCGGATACGAGAACGTCTGGGAGAAAAATTAGAATTGAAATTATTTGACCCTTACAGTAAGTATATATATAACCTCAACTTTGGCTTTAATTTACTTACTTTTGTACTAATATAGGCAATAGTTACTTTATTTCCGCGCTTTTCTTTGTGATGAAAGTTATGTTTCTTCTTGTGGTACACACTACTACCTTGCTTCAACTACAATTCATTCATGAAAAATTAAATACAGATGGAAAAAAATAATGTCTCAGACCGACAAAATGTACAAAACATTGAGTCACTCAACTTGAAACTAATTTTTAAATTTGTCCTTTTATATTTTTTTCAGTTCAACATGAGAGCCTATACAAAGAAAGGAAGAAGATCAGAAGTATGAAATCAAAGTAGGTTATGAATGTTGCATATTATTATTTTATTAGAATTTACATCATTTTATTCTTGAAGGTTATATGGCATATTTAATCTTTGAATTTGACAAGGTAAATTAACATAATAAAAAACACAAATGCCCAACTAATAAATGGTATAGCCAGTGTGGCTCTGGATAATATAAGGATTGCATTTAAGTCATGATGAAATAAAAAAACTCACATACATACACATATGATTTGGTGGTAGATCTACTTAGTAGGAGGCCATCTAGGTAGGTACCACCGCAGTACCAGATATTCTGCCGCCAAGCAGTAGTGTGTAAACATTACTGTGCTCCGGTTTGAAGGGTACTGCAGCTAGCGAAATTACTGGGCTGTTAAGACTAACCATTGAAAGTCGCAAAGTAATGAGCGCCAAAGCAGTGATGCCCTGGACTTTGTTTTGCTACTCAAAGTTCTGTGTATTGCGGCAATGGTCATGGACAGGCGTTATCTCTTAACATCAGGAGAGTGTCTCGTTCGTCTCATTACATTACAGTCCTATTTCGGGCAGTTGTGCAATTATCTTAATTTATGGGTTTCAGTATTTTTTTATTACTACAGTCAGAACAGTTACCTCTAAAATATTATTTAAAAATGCTTTATAACTATTTCAAAGCAATAAAAAGTTCCTACTTCTACTCATAGTGATGTAAATAAGTAGGTATAATAAATAAAACACTAGAACACGTTTAAATGTTATAATTTAGTTGTTGTATTTTAAACAATAAAGAAATCTTTGGATACAATCTTTTTATTATTACTATAAGAAAGGACAATGGCCATAACTCCTTAGTCGGTTGAGGTAATTATGTACCATCAGTTGTCTCGAAGATAACCAGTGAATGATAATAATAGTGCATACATATGTACATAGTAGGTATAAAGATTTATAGTTTAATTTGAAGTATCATATGGTCATAATCATAGTTTAAAACTGCATTTTTTTTTCAATTCAATATATTATATACAAAGGTGAACAATAAAATTAGTTCGAAAACTTTCTGAAAAGAAAAAAAAGAGATTTTTTTTCATATTTCACCAATCCCATAACACCACACGTCCATATTCCACCTTACCAGACCATAGTCCTTTATTTTAATTAAGTACAGGTTATTAAAAATCGCTACCCAAATATTGGTTAAATATAAAGAACAATGTGTCTAAATTATGTTCAAATACAATGAATTTAGAATATATGCTTTACATTTTCATATTCTTATACTAAAATCTGATAAAACTGCACGCGAATTTTAAATTCAAATATATTTATTACATCGCCAATAAGTGCCATATTTAATCAGAAATAAAGTGCTAATAGTGATACACAGAACTAAGTTTGGAATTATTTTAACATAATTTTTCAAATACATATTATTATATATAATTATGTTCTATAACATACATAATTATATTATATAAGTAAGTAATAATGTGACCATCTTACATAGGCCAATTTCAGATATATGGTCACCTCATCATATCACATTCCCAAACGCTAAAATATAATTTTTATTTTAGTAAAATTTTAACCATTATAGTATTTTTTACAATTTACAAGAAAATATATAAGAATAATTTTATTATTCCACTTAATAAAGTGCGACTCTAATAGATTAATTTGATTAAAATCCTAATTTTTTAAAACAATAAATACCTATGTAGTTTTTTTGTTAATTCTTAATTTTATTCTCACTATAATTTAATCCATACACAACATCTATGTAAGGATTAAGGCATATAAATTACATTTAAGAATTGAATAAAATGCTATCAATTACATTTACAGTAAGTTTCAGAGACATTTGCTGGTTTTTATGTTACGAATTCGTGTAACTATAGAAAAAAAGCATTTTACGTAATGCGCGTTATTTAGGTAAACATCTCTACATAGTATAAAACAAAGTCGCTCCACGCAGTCTGTAGATACGCTCAGATCTTTTAAACTACGCAATGGATTTTAATGCGGTTTCCATCAATAGACAGCAATTCAAGAGGAAGGTTTATATGTATAATACATACATACATATGTATATGCACCACATTAGTATCTACATTGGATCTGTGCGAAGGCGGGTCGGGTCGCTAGTATTCTATATCAATTAACAATATCTGAACGTAGATTCGCACAAACTAGCAATGGTCACATAATTGTTCTTCAAAAATACATTAAATTAATCTTTAATTTAAATATTCCGTAATCTGGACATTCGTCTACTGGTTTGTGATGGTGAAATATAATTATGTTTATATATACACTATTAATGAATAATCAATTGAACAGCAACACTTTGATAAATTATATTCCTCTACGCAGCAACATTATAAATATAATAACTTAAAAGCTTCTGATATTTTTCAAAATATTTTACTGAGAATATTGTATCAAAATTGTTTAACACCAAAAAAATTACTCCATTAAAAAATAATAAGATGTTACCGAAGCGGTAACGGTTTTTATAATCGAGTTAAAAGCAAACTTTTTAAAACCACCGAATCTATATTCGCTTTAGTGAACTTTACAGCCCCCGTAATCTGAGCGTCTTATTGCGATTTTCAATGGGCGCTAACAAAAAAAGCTATACGACCACATATCGTATCACCCGCGCAGTAAGGTTCGCAGTCGTGACCACCTAACGGGAATCGCAATGTAAACCTCACAGTACGGGGGCAGCACTGATAAAACAGTAAGTAGGTATACTTACTTACGTCTTAAATTTTTAAGAGAAATTAGAAAACTACGTTGGTATTTAAATATATTAAATTTTCTTATGCATGGTAGGTATTTCGTATCTTATCCTAATACCGTAAATGGAAATAATAACATCGATAGTATAATTTGAATTATATTGACTAGAATGCAACGAAGTTCTTAGGCACCTTAAATTAATACTCATAACTACTATAACTAAAGCTAAAATTAAATATATACCTAGTATGTACTCTACATTACTTCTGAAGATAAATTAAACTTATGTCTAACTTGAATGTGTAAGTCACACTGACACAATGTTTAAGTTATGTGAAAATTAGAAGAATAATTTATTTTACATGAGATTACCTTACCCTAATATTTTTGGTAATTTGATTTTATTTATAAAGAAATAGTTAATAAGCATAAAAGTAATACGTAACCTACTGTGCTTAAAGTTTATTTTTGCACTAATAATTAGTGTGCTCGATTATGTCTAAGCATCAACAATACTAATAGTATTCGATTGGTCAACATTGTTAAAAAAAAAAAGTGCAAAATATAAAAGTGTTGCTAGTTAATAAAAGTTACTTTCTTGTGATTATTTTTTCTATGCTATGTGGATTGATTGATTATATTATGTTAAATGCATACCTACATACAATTTTTAATACAGGAAACTGGTAAGCACATAAATACAAATATACCTAAATGAATCAACACACCCAATTAAGTAGAAGTTGACATTTTGATCCCACTGCCTAGATATTTATGTACGTTTTTGTATTACTAATATTTAATAATTACTTTAATATTGCAATTGTCGTAAAATAGACATTGCAAAACAAAAATAGATATTACAGAGTATTTTATAAATGTTTTAGGAAATAAAATGTTGTTGCCTATTTTATTGTCATTACGTAAAAACGTTACCAAAAAACAAAAAATGTTCCGCTATGAAACTGAATACGAATAACCATTTGGCTTTAGTTGCATTATCTAAATCTAAATACTTATATATTAGGTAAAGAAATTATCTACAAAATAAGACACGAGCGTAGTTAAATTATTCCAATACTTATACATACTTATTTTATATTAAAATACTAGATAGAATATGTATACTATTACTACCATCAAATAAATTAACTATTATGAAAATTTATATTCTTAGGATTCCGTATCTTAAAGTGCAAAACGGAACTGTATTCAAACCCTTTCGCCTTTATTTATTTATCCGCATCAGTTCGTATGACTGTAATTGTCTATGGACAATCTAATTCTTTAAAAGAATGTGTCAGTGTCAATGAATCAAATCCTAAATGAATCCTTACAAACCTTATTTTTGTAATCGAAAACAGAATTACAATATTATTATTTTCCTATAGTGAATATATTAAGTACTTGATAGAATAGAATACAACTTTATTACACACCAAACACATACATTATAACATACAAACATAAAAAAGAGATTAAGAATATAACAAAGCAAAAAGTATATGGCATATAACGGCAGTATCATTGCCTAGAGCGACTTATTCCAGACACCCATTGGATGGAAAGAAACAGATATTAGGTTTGTGTAAAAAAATAAAAACTTAATAAAAGATGAAACTTAATGACCGTTAAGCGAAAAAAAACTAAATATATACCTTGAACTCATAATAAAATATATTATGTATATACAAACAGGAAAACACACTATAAATTAAAAATACAATAAATATATAAACATACAAAATACAAATGTACATTAGCACGCCGATAAATAATGGTTATATACAATATTTTTTTTTTCGTAAAATTGACTTGTAACATTTATAATTATGTAGTTAATTATGCCTAATAAAAATTATCTGATTCTATTAGACATGAAATTTAGATATGGTGTTCAGAGCATTGCTCCAAAACCGAATACTGATTTAATTCTCTTTCATATGGAATGTATGCGACATAAAAAGAGACTAAAATATATTTTCATTAGCACAGACCAAGTTTTTAAATTTTCTTTACTGTTGTTTTAAAACTGGGGTTTGGACAATTCTTGTTACAAAGTCTATCTAAAAAATATTACCAATTTTTTTTATGTTTACGGAACTCCATGCGCGGGTCTGATACGCATTTGACCGGTTTACATTTAAACAATTGCCAATGGTATGTAGAGCAATAAATATAATAATAAACCTGCATACTATTATTATTTAATGTTTTATTTTCTATAATCTTATATTTAAATGCTTTTTTATATTTAAAGGCTTTTAGTATTACGGCTAAACTATAACATTTTAATTCCCTGATATCATCCCACGATTATGTTTTTTTAAATTATTTTTATCCTAGTGTCTAACTAGATAATTATATTGATATTTAGAGCTAGGGAAGATTTTATCTGATTTATAATTAAATCATATTACATACCTATACCCGTACGAAAAGGAAAATTGGGTAAGTAAATATGGTACTTTAATAAACAAGATGTACTTGATAATATTAAATGCCATATCAGCGAATAATATTCGTTAAGCAAAATTAAATTTTGCGAGGTCAATTGAGACATCGATCAATAAAAATATTTCAAAGTAAATGCCTGAATTTTTTGGCGTAACATCGATAGTATTAAAGCTTACTAGATAATAAAAGTTTTTTGTCACAAATCGACCAACAAGATGTTTTACGAAAAATCCATTTTACGCTACCTACATATGACTACAATTTGGTTCTTATATTATTACTAATTTTTTTTTTTAAATTCTTTTAATAATATACAAGAGCACCTATCTACAATAATCTACATATTTACGAGATTATCCACAATTTAAAATTAAGATTTTGTTCTCTGATTAAAATTGTTTACTCTAATTAAAAATGTGTCATTTTTTATACGTACCTAGATTACTACCTACACTATCATTTTTTATAAATTTTAAGTGAATATGTCAAATAAGTAATATAAATATCTAACGCAAATAAAAACAATTAAAGCCACAGTTAAAAAATATTTATAACATTCTAATTTTTTTATTTACGATATTTGATATAAAACGTCAACGCATTTTTTGGCGTTTTCATCAATTCTTCGATATATTTTTTAAATATTCAATTTATTTTTTATTATAGCTTAGCTAATTGTAAGTATAACACAGATTCACGACATAACATTTACTTTATGAAAGTACCTTTTTTAATGTTGCCATCTTTTGAAGGCGACACACATGTCCAGTGGTTGTTTGGGATACATTTAACTTGCAAAAAGTGTTTGCAAAGAGCGGGACGTAGATGTTACATGTGTAACAAATTTCTTATATTTAAATCATTTTATGACTTTTATCATGATCATCAACCTATCGTAGTCCACTGCGGGACATAGGTCGCTCACTCAGCCCAATGTTCGGCTTTTCGCTTCCAATCACCGCTAGCTATCCTACTTATATCGTTCTCAGTGCTAATTGCGCTACGTTTGCAGATTTGCGGTCTTCAGTCTAGAATACGTATTTCACAGCGGATTTTGGTTCTACGACAGGTATGAGCAGCCCACTGCCACTTCAGCTTGCTATGACGCTGAGCTATGTCTTTGACTAGATCTATGGTGAAATACTACGTTCTGGATTTGTTCCCTCAATTCCAATAGCTCTTTCCATTGCTTGCTGAGTG
Source organism: Biston betularia (assembly GCA_905404145.2). NCBI lineage: Eukaryota > Metazoa > Arthropoda > Insecta > Lepidoptera > Geometridae > Biston > Biston betularia. The sequence continues at coordinate 1,319,980 of FR989874.1, read as the reverse complement.
ACGTTGAAATTGTGGCCATTCCCTCCGTGAGTGTTATCACTTTAGTGACCCAATAATCAACAAATTAATTATCATACATTCATTCACAGTTAGTTGATGCTCGTAACAATATTACTGTTGAAGTAACAGCTTTTAATGAAGAAATTGCATTTTTTATAGACAATTCTTTGAAAGTTACAGTCAATTTTAGACTTACATTTTGTATAAGTCACTTAATATTACAACTTGCAGAGTCATTAAATATATTAGACTTTCATCTTGTACAGAAATTTAACATTAGACTTACAATTTGTATAAGTCACTTAATATATTAGACTTACAACTTGTAGAGTCATTTAATATTAGACTTGCATCTAGTACAGAAATTTGACATTGGACTTACATTTTGTATAGTCACTTAATATTATACTTACGACTTGTAGAGTCATTTAATATTCTACTTGCATCTTGTACAGAAATTTAACAGTAGACTTACATTTTGTATAATTCACTTAATACATTAGACTTACTTTGTTTACTATTCTTATTATAAGTCACTTAATATTATAGTATAGAGTTAGCTAAAGTAAAGAGATCACTATTCACTCACTTTTTAAGTCATTCGCTCCAACAGAGGAGCTATGTCAGGGTACTTTCATGCAAAAAATTCCGTTTTACTTGTCATCTCGAATTCGGACTCTTCCATCTTGTACATTTCGATCAGCTGAAAAGTACACATATTTGACTTAAAATTGTACAACTTTGTAAGGGTAAGAATGATGAGACAAATCAATGTACTGACAGTCAAACCTATTGGCAAACACATTTAGGATGCTGACGCTGGTTGTGCGGCTGCCCCGGACCCGACGATACAGGGATGTTCGCCGAGTCGCGAGTCGACTGTTTTTACTCGACAATGCGAAAACGGTGCACATCCCTGTATCGTCGGGTCCGGGGCAGCCGTAACAGCATCCTAAATGTGTTTGCCAATAGGTTTGACTGTCAGTACATGAACCATTGCTGTATGGTTCATGTACTGACTAATGAGCAAGTATTAAAATGTAAAATGTAATTGTTCTAATAATCTGAATGTTTTATGCTAACTTTACCTTTATGCCTATGACTATGGTGAAATAAATGTATTATTATTATTATTAATGATACCGTTCGTAGCTGAACTCCTCTGCAGAAATCAGTCGTACTTCGACTGCGGTCGTCAGACTTCAAGGTTAAGAAGGAAAGGTAATAAATCTCCGTAGCAGGTCGTCTAGGTAAATAACACTGCAGTATCAGTTATTCTATCGCCAAGCAGTAGTGTGTAAACACCGAAGAGTACTAGCGAAATTATAGAACTATTGAGACTAACCATCGAATATCTCAAAGTAATGAGTACCGAAGCAGCGATGGACTGGACTTTGTTATGTTCTTCAAACATCTGGGTATTGCTGCAATGGTCAACGTTTATCTCTTACCATCAGGTGAGCGTTTTGTTTCTCTCGTTACTTTTACATAAAATCCTTGTATTGTAATTCAAGTGAAAATAAATTAGGCTGCTTACATTGTCAACATCTTTGGAAAGCTCCTCCATCTGCTTGTCATGTGAAACCTTCAGCTTTTCCTTCTCACGATTCTGCTTGATGGTTTGAGTCTGAAATACAAGAAAGTAACTCATCCTGAACGATTTTATCTTGCAAACCCACAACACGGGTTTTATATTAATTATAGTAACTTAAAACTAGCTCTGAGCGCAGATACACACACATTCACACACACACACACACACACACACACACACACACACACACACCGTCCGCACCGCACCTATCTATATTGTAATCGCAGTGTATGTAGTCCCTACGAAACAGGTCCTCGCCTAGTGCGGGGACTACAAGCAACGATGACATCTATAAATAACTCATTGTATGAAATAAACTATTTTGTATTTTTTTTGTATTTGCATATTCAAGTACAAGTACCTATTTATATTTATTTATTATTAAATCCAGAATAATATTATAAAAACGTTTGTACTATCACGCTGTCTGTTTGTTATTTTGACGTCTAAACGTGTGATCTGAATATAATTTGATGAGTATCTTTATGTATCATGAGGATAAACATAAGTTGGATACTTTTTGTAATGTTAAATAAGTATAATTATATTATTTTATTTTTGTCAATGCGAGTGAAGCTACGGGCAATAGCTAGTGTTGTATCAACTAGGCTTATGTCAATCCTGGTGCAATTACAGAGTCGAGTCAAACTGAAATGTTATTTATATTTACCAAGTTAATCATGATAATTAGTTGTCGAAGACAGTAACACAAAATACCATATAGGTTCTTAGCGAGGGATTTTCAATTTGAACGTGGTAGTTAGCTATCCGAATACGAAAAAGTACTCCACTGTACTTGGTTTATCATTTCTTACAATGTTTTCGTGTCATGTTTTTATTTCGCTCAATTTCGTCGCTGTTCGTCAATCTCGGGTTTCAATTCACGCCCCTGCATGCAATCCAAAAGCGCTAACTACTACAAAACCTTTTCCATTATTTGGTCTGAAAGAAATTATGTTCAATACTGTAGTGTATAAAGACTAATTTCTAATGGCGGGTGTACCTTGCGTTCATCCATGAACTTCTTAGTGTTGTTCTGTTTCTTTTCACGCAGTCGTCTGTCCTTTTCCTGTTTTGTTTTGAGAGTCTTGTCGTTGGCGACCTCCTTGCTTGTCTCCATGCTGATCTTGGCTTGACGCGCGTTCATTTCTTTTAACTCTCTATCGTGCAGAAGAATTTGAATCGTATTTTCTTTATAAATAGAATACATAATACATAACATATTTTTCGTAAGAAAGCATTTTGAGCCTCATAAACATTCGTAAAAAGAGCTACCTCTTTGCTATCTCTAATGGGACCGTCATCGAAACTACTTACAACAACACAAAAACGAGACATGAATACGCTGAATAAAAAATAAATATCTGAAAATAAGGTTTGCACTTGGTGGTAGATCTCTTTAGCAGGAGGTCGTCTGTGTAGGTACCACCGCAGTACCAGATGTTCTGCTGCCAAACAGTAGTGTGTAAACGTTACTGTATTCCGGTTTAAAGGGTACGGCAAAAAGGCAGCTAACTACGTATACGTCACCTGCCGGCTTCGACGGAAGACCAGCGCCGGCTGGCTTCAGTCGGCATTATGCTGAGTCAAGGCCGGTTTGTGACATAAAATATATTTCAAACTTTTTGTTTTTTGTTTTTTTGTTTAATTTTTATTTATTGTATACTATACTATATACCTTTAAGTTTTTTTCTATGTTTTATGTTTATTGTTTATTTTTTTGTATGTATGTATTGTAAATTATGTTGAAATGTGTTTTATGTCATAAATAAAGTGTTGTCTATTGTCTATTGTCTATAATTACAGGGCTGTTGCGACTAACCATCGAATATCTTAAAGTAGTGAGCGCCAAAGCAGCGATGCCCTGGACTTTGTTATGTTACTTAAAGTTGTGTATCGCTGCAATGGTTATGGACATGCGTTATCTCTTACCATCAGAAGAGCGTCTTGTTTGACTTATTACTTTTATATCCGATAACTCAAATCTCTATAATGAACAAGGTGCCCATAATGGAAAACGTCAAACCTCATTTAACCAAGACACGTCTTTTCGAATCCAGTCTCACCTCTCATGCTTGGCTTCGAGCTGCTTGATCTGCGTTTGTTGCGTAGCTTCCATCATTTTTTTCAGCAGATCTCTCTGTTCATTCAGTCGGCTCCGCGCGCTACCCCATTCTTCGACCCGGTGTTTGGCGACCAGCTCGCTCCATGCCGTGGACTGTTCGTTCACCAGCTTACGGAATGCCGCGTCGTTGCTCAGTTGGTCTTTGCTGAAATTGAAGACCGAACTTTAGGAAATAGGTGTGGTAGCTACTCCATCAATTTTTGGAAGACAAGTAGTAAAATTTTATTCTCAACACTCAACCCAACCCAAAATATCCAACTAATAGAATTCCGCATTTATATTATTTATTTTTTTATAAAGTCCACCAACCCAGTGTACCTATAGGTATCTATCAATAGACTAAAAAAATAAACTAGAAAATTACACAATGTCAAGTTAAGTCACAGCAATTTTATTATAGGCGAAGACGGTATGTATTATAATTAAATATTCAGTAAAATGCAATAAATTAGTTTTTTTCAATGGTTGACAAGCTGTGTTCAAACACCTAGTTTGACCACAGCTCACCTGATATGTGACGGTGTGGTTGAAGATCACCTAGCTTAGAATGGAACTGGCTTTCAAGTGAGGCTGCCGGAACACACCGTTAGATGCTTGGCGGCAGATTTTCAACTTGACGGTGGTAGCTAGCCAGCCGAGTAGGTAGCCTACTAGAAAATACCTACATGCCTCACGATGTTTTGCTTCACTGGCAGTTCAAGCTCAAGCTCTTCAGCGTGTGAACAGAACGGGCTAACCATTGAGCTATCATTGTTACAAAGTAGCCCAATAACAGGTACATAAAGAATGTAATTGAATTCGAAACAGCAATGCTCTAAACTAACGACTTGTTCAAGGTTTTGAGCACCGTTGTGGCCAGTAATGGTCATGTGCTGACGTTATCTCTTACTATCAATAGTCTTGTTAATAAACTCTTACTTCTTTCCCTTGATCATCTTTTCTAGCGCGGTGCACTGTGTCTTCTGCAAGGCAAGTTTCTCCTTGGCGTGGCGCTTCCGCATCACGTCGAGTTCTTTTTGTTGCTTCTTGCTGGTCTTCGCGAACCCCTTCTCCTGGCGCAGGGATTCCACTGTGATCGGCTCGAATACCAGCGGCTCTGGATAATGAAGAATTTTGTTTTTTTATTGTTGTTTTAATGAGCTGTACATAGTCATTCTTGGGTCATATTTGCCGCAGAACCAAAACCTGTGGTAGCGAGGCAAAAGTGTGGCGATTCTATGCGTAGTACTTAAGCCTCGTTCTATAAAACCAATTACAAAGCACAGCGGGCGCGGGCCTGTTGGAGCTGGTCTGGTTAAATAATTACGGATATAATAAAATACACAGCTCAGCGTATAAGCAAGCTGAGGTGTCTGTTGGCTGGACATATCTATCGCAGAATCGATAACCGCTGGGGTAGACGTGTTCTACAATGAAGACCGTGAATTGGCAACGTAGCGTAGGCCGCCACGAGACTAGATGCAGTGACCATATACGTAGGCAGTGGCTGGTAGCGAAAACCCGATGTTTGGGCTGAATGGCATGTCTTGGGAGAGACCTATGTCTAGTAGTGGACTATAATAGGGGATGCCTATTTATTATTTTCGTCAAAATATCTTACAGTATCAGTCTTGCGGTTTTATTACGGTATGGTTTATTTTTACGGTTGACGTGTTATGGAGGAAGAGATGCTTATTGGGATAAATAAAGAAGGCCGCGGCTGATGATCACGATGTCAGCTTATTTATGGAAATTTCTTAAAAAAAAAGTAAATATCTGTAGGTGAATAATAATTATAGAAAAGTCGAAAAGTTCGTTTAAGTGAGTTAGGAAATATTTAAAATAACATCCCATAAAAAGTTAATATGGACCAACATTTGGCTGCTCGTTGACCGGAATGATGATACTAAATAAATTTGAATATTCTTAACTCGCTATAAATAAATCTACAATTACCTACAATCCGAACCGAGGGTTTGGTATCCATGAAAGAATAATAAGTATTTCCTGAAATCAACACTACAAATCCAGGAGTGATAAACACTCGTGTTTCCTGGACCAACTTCAACCAAATACTGAAAACCATGAAATTAAATGAAGCTGGCTTAGTTCTGCTGGAGCGTCTCAATTTGTACCTCGTGATCATAATGAAGTGAATTAGTCTGCACAAAATGTGGCGCGAACTGTAGACGACAGCGGATTGTATAACTTCTACATTCGATAGCAAAGTTATATTTCTTTTAGACTTTTTATTTGGAACTATCATAAACATGGTAATACAAGCATCAAGCTATACTGTGCACACTGAATAATTAAACCATTTTTGTATAATAATAAGAAGATATCTTGAAAACTAAAAAATAAATTAAATTAAAAACAACACAGACAGACACGGCAGACTTTCAACTTGAGGGTGGTAGCTAGCCAGCCGAGTACTAGAAAGTACCCTACCACCATGCTATGGTTTCCTCACGATGTTTCCATCACCGGCAGCTCAAGCTCACTGTTGGGGTTTGAACCCACGCCCTTCGGCATGCGAACCTACCGCGCTAACCACTGAGCTATAAATAAATAAATAAATAAATATCGTGGGACTATACACACAGCGCCATCTGGCCCCAAACTAAGCAGAGCTTGTGTGATGGAAGTCAGATAACTGATAGGATACATAAATACTTATTTTTTGTAAATGCATACTTATAATAAATACAGAACACCCAGACACAGAACAAATATTTGTTTATTCACAAAATGTTTGCCCTGAGTGGGAATCGAACCCACACCCTACAGCTCTCAAGGCAGATATACTATCATTGAGCCAACGGGGCTGTCATCGCTACAATACAATATGTATGTAAACAAAGTGTGTGACACTAGTTTGTACAGTTTGAATTTGCCGCGTAATAACTTCGAAGTATAATAATTTATCTGTGAACTTGTTGGATTCTGTGGAGCGGTCTGTCACATTGACAGCACGGTAAATACAGAGATTATGTCAGTTTAAACAGATGAGAATTATATGGTAATTTAAACATTAACGATTAATAAGAATTGGTGAAACATATAGCTTTAAATGTTGTTTCTCTTTTCAGGTGAAAATTGTGATTAATTAATAATGTGAAAGAATGTTTTGTAATAGCTAGTTTGTGTACTAAAATAAAACTCCACTCTTTTCAGAGCAACTCAATTTCGGTTATTGTTTTTACAATTCACCATAATAATATCCAAGGATAGATATAAATAACACATTATAAAACAACATTTCTACAGCTGGTTATCAAAAGTGATGGGAAAATTAAAGTTCGAGTTCGTGGTCAAAGCCAGTGAAGATGTGAAAACAAATATTATTTGTGTGACGACAATCACGGATTTAGATGGCCGGATCTTTGCAATCCCGGATAAGTTACAACCTGTAAAGTTACATAATGGAATAGTACAGACCCAAATCTTTCAGAAAGTGAAGGCTACATTACAAAAACGGCATGAGAAACGACAGGTGTGGATATCTATGAACCCGGAAATGAAGGCGGTTTATTGTGATGAAGATGGAAATAAACAATTTATGGGATACCTATTGGAGGAACAAACAATACCACAAACCTCTACAACAGGAATTTCAGAAGAATCTCTAGCAAGAATTATGGAAAGCTTCACTGAAATGAAGAAAAATTCATCAAAACCTTTTAATAAGGGAAAAATAGTAGAAAAATTCGTAATAGAAAAATTCAATAGCAAAATTACTAATGTGTCCCAGTGGATGACTACTTTTGAAGCGGAATGTGCCCGTATAGGAATAGAAGAAGATGTCAAAAAAATTGAAATTTTTAGGTTATTTATAGAAGATTCTTGTTTAGACTGGTACAGTTCCATGCTAATAAAGCATACAATAAATTCAGAATGGGCAATGTGGAAAAAAAACTTTTGTGAAACATATGCGGATAAGGGTTGGTCACCGATCAGGTATGCAATGTTATTTAAATACAGACAGGGCTCATTACTGGAGTATGCGTTGAAAAAAGAGAGACTACTATTAGAAATAAATAAGTCCATAGATAAAATCACTCAAATTGATCTGATTGCCACCGGATTACCAAATTTTATTGCAGATAAGATTGATAGGAATAGTTTAAAGGAAACTGAAGACTTATTCAATCATTTAAGAAGTTTAGAGCATATGGTAAACAAAAAAATGTATGATAAAAAGATTGGAACTTCCGAAAATAAAATTAAAGATAAAAATGTGAAGCCCTTGGTTAGTCCATGTAAAATTTGTGAAAAAGAGAATAAAGGTATACGTTACCACCCTGAATCCCAATGTTGGTTCAAGATTAAAAATAATGATAGGCCAAAAAAAGATCAAATAAGGAGTGTTAACAATTCTGAATTAGAAATAGAATTAAATGAAATTGATCCAAAAAACTAATAGTGCCGCCATTAATAAAAATTAAATTACTAATAAATGACACTTTAGAAACATCAGGAATCTATGATTCAGGATCTAATGTGTCCTTAATAAGTTCAAGGTTATTATCATTAAAAAATAAACTTACTTATGATAAAAATGCAGGTTTAAAAACAATTAATGGCGTAAAAAAATCAATAGGAATGGTAACTTTAAAAATTAAAATTCTCGAAGTTGAAAAACATGTTAATATTTTTGTTATAGATGAAGACAACTTCGACTATGATTTTCTAGTTGGGTTAGACTGTATACAAAAATTTCATTTAACTCAAAATGAGAATTTAAATATCACCCAAAATGTCCTCAACAATAATAATAAAGACTACAAAGAAAATAAAGAAAAGCAACCTATAAACACTAAAGAAATTCCTGGCAGTTCAGGTAGTGACATAGGAAATAAACAAGGTATATATTATGGGGGAGAAGGTGCGGATATTACAAATAAAAATAATAAAGAAACTATCATTAATGAGTATAAAATAAACTTCAACGAAAATATAATAGTCGATAATTTTGATATTTCAGTAAACAATTTAGATCATCAGAAAAAATCAGAAATTGATAAATTGATATGCAAATATAATTCAGTCTTCGCCAAAGACAAATATGATATAGGTACTGTGAAAGGTTATGAAGCCCATATTGATTTGTTGGTAGATAAATACTGTAGTAAAAGACCATATAGGTGTTCTATTGAGGATATGAAAGAAATTGAGCACCAAATATCAAAACTACTAAAAAATAATTTGATCGAGGAGTCATATAGCCCTTTTGCTGCTCCGGTAACACTAGCATTTAAAAAAGAAGAAGGTAGGAGATCAAGGCTTTGTATAGACTTTCGCGAATTAAATAAAATTGTAGTCCCCCAAGCACAACCTTTTCCGCTAATAGAGGATTTGATGGTTAAAACAAGGAAATGTAAATTTTTTTCAACATTTGATGTAAATTCAGCGTTTTGGTCCATACCGCTTAAAATTGAAGATAGACACAAAACTGCATTTGTAACACAAGAGGCACATTTTCAATGGACTTGTTTACCTTTTGGTTTAAAAACTTCTCCTGCTATTTTTCAGAGAATATTGAGTAGTATTATAAGAAAACATAAACTGTCAAATTTTACAGTCAATTACATCGATGATATTTTAGTATTTTCAGAAACATTTGAAAAACATATTAAGCACATATCATTGTTATTGGAAGCAATTTTAAAGGAAGGTTTTAAATTAAAATTCACGAAATGTAACTTTGCACAGGACTCTGTCAAATATCTAGGGCACATAATAAAAAACAATACTGTAACTCCATTAAAAGATAATTTGATTGCCATAAAAGAATTTCCAATTCCAAAGACACAGAAAAATGTCCGACAATTTTTAGGAAAAATTAATTTCTATGGAAAATATGTGCCAAATATTTCAATAATACTGGATCCTTTACATAATTTATTAAGAAAAGGAGAAAAATTCGTTTGGTCTGATAAATGTCAAGAATCCTTTGATACTATAAAAAAACTACTCTGCTCAAAACCTATTCTAGCCATCTTTGATCCGGACTTGCCAATACATATTTATACAGATGCTAGCATACAAGGTATAGGTGCGATTTTAAAACAAATTCAACCCAACGGTGATGAAAAGCCTTGTGCATATTTTTCAAAAAAATTAAACGACTCCCAAAAGAAGAAAAAAGCCATATATCTTGAGTGTTTAGCAATAAAAGAGGCGGTAAAATACTGGCAACACTGGCTTATAGGAAAAACATTCACGGTTTTTTCAGATCACAAACCTTTAGAAAAAATGAATATTAAAGCCAGAACAGACGAAGAACTAGGAGATCTATCATATTATTTGTCACAGTTCAATTTTAAAATAATATATTCACCGGGCAAATATAATATAGAGGCAGATACTTTAAGCAGGAACCCAGTGTTAGAATCATCTGAAAATCAGGATAGTAGTTTAAAAGTAGTGAATTTTGTTAAATTAGAAGACATACAAAATGATCAAGATATAAATGAAGATATAAAACAAAATATAAATAAATTTATTTTCAAAAATAATCTATATTATAAAAAGACAGGGGAAAATGAAAAGATTGTACTAACTGAGGAGTTTAGTAAAAAAATTATAAAACATGTACATTACTACTACTGTCACATAGGAAGACAACAAATAGAAAACAAAATGAAACCCTTTTATCAAGCTAAAAATTTAATGGATAATATAAAAAAAATTTGCGAAAACTGTGATGTCTGTATAAAAAATAAATCTAGAGTAAAACACAAGTTTGGACTAATGTCTCACTTAGGTCCCGCAACCTATCCTTTCGAAATAGTGTCTATAGACACCATAGGGGGATTTGGTGGTGCTCGTTCAACAAAAACATATTTACATCTTCTAGTAGATCACTTCACTCGTTACGCCTACATTTTGACATCCAAAACCCAAAGTGCAAACGATTTTATAAAACTAGTCCAAAAAGTAACACAAGATTATAAAATTGACTTGATTCTATCAGATCAATATCCAGGCATAAATTCCAAGGAATTCAAAAATTTTTTAGAAAATGTAGATATACCTATAGTTTTCACTGCAGTAAATGCGCCATTTTCAAATGGATTGAACGAACGGTTAAACCAAACGTTGGTAAATAAAATTCGTTGCAAGATTAATGAAAGAAAGGAGAAAATTGCTTGGACAACTATTGCTCACGAATGTACTGAAAAATATAACGAAACTGAACATAGTGTAACAGGGTTCTCTCCAAAATATTTACTAGAGGGGAAAAATGTTGATATTCTACCGGATGAACTGAAACAAAACATAACACATAATCATCTATCGCGAGACCGAAAAATTGCCTTACAAAATAGTATAAAATCCCACAATTATAATAAACAAAGATTTGATAAAAACAGAAAACATTATGAACTAAAAGTCGGAGATTCTGTATATGTTGAAAATGGAAACCGTTTAAACCGAAAAAAACTAGATGAATTGAAAATAGGACCTTATCAAATTGTAGAAAAAATATCCAATTCAATTTACAAAGTAAACACAGGGCATAAAAAGTCAGAGTCGAATCTCTTCCATATTACAAAGCTTATTCCAGTAGTAGACTAAGCTTTGTAATTTAGAAGGGGGGAGATGTAAACAAAGTGTGTGACACTAGTTTGTACAGTTTGAATTTGCCGCGTAATAACTTCGAAGTATAATAATTTATCTGTGAACTTGTTGGATTCTGTGGAGCGGTCTGTCACATTGACAGCACGGTAAATACAGAGATTATGTCAGTTTAAACAGATGAGAATTATATGGTAATTTAAACATTAACGATTAATAAGAATTGGTGAAACATATAGCTTTAAATGTTGTTTCTCTTTTCAGGTGAAAATTGTGATTAATTAATAATGTGAAAGAATGTTTTGTAATAGCTAGTTTGTGTACTAAAATAAAACTCCACTCTTTTCAGAGCAACTCAATTTCGGTTATTGTTTTTACAATTCACCATAATAATATCCAAGGATAGATATAAATAACACATTATATGTATAAAAAAATATTTTGAAGCAACTTTAGTTTTCAATCGATGCCTAATATAACATAAGGACGCTACATCTCACAGCTTGGACCGCGTCTCCAGATACCAAAATACCACTCATCTCAGGCGGGCGGGCGGTAAACAAGCTTTACTGCCGCCGAGTTATTTGCAGAGGTGGGCCGTTATTAAATACGAACCATTAAACAGATTTTACATGATATCTGTCTAAACACGCCATTTCTGTCTACGTAAACTAAACAAATGCGTTTTGCATAGGTATAATATTTTGTCCGATAAATTTCTTACGAACCTTACCTACTGGCAGATAATATATAGGTACGATCTATGAAAATCAGACACAGCGTTATTCACGCGTTTCTATTTGCGATATATCTGCAAATTGTAGAATGATGGCGGACAACGAAATGATCCGATTAGGGTTCCTTTTTTCCTTTATAAGTAGGTACATACTCGTAACTCTAAAAAAGATCTTTCTTTGGTATTCCCGCGGAAAACAAAACCCTTAAAGGTCGGCATATAGTGCTGCTGGTATCGCAGCTATCAATAGGCGACTGTGTTTACCTTCAGACCACCTGTCTGTTTGTTTACCATAAAAAAAAAAAACTAGCAACAGGTAATTAAATAAAAGAAAGTGAGAAATGCCTAACATGACCATTTAAACTTATGCTCAAAACGGGACTTTCGAAATCGTAGCGATAGTTAGACAGTTTCTGATGTTTGCAACTGAAGTTTTTCAGATGTCTAGAATTTATCATTGAATTTTTTTGAATTTATCATTGATAGAATATATCATTGAAAAGAATACTTGTTCTACGAGTGCATTTGTTTCGGGCAGACAATAAATATCAAAATGTTACGTCACGTTCAAAACGGGACGTACGGCCATGTTAGACATGCCTCTCCAAATGCGCGCAATTCATCTCTTTAATTTTTCGCTTCTTGTGTATATCGTCACTCCATTGAGTTCTTAGTGCGTCCAACGCTAAGTTTACCTAACAAATGACACGCAACGTAAGTATTTGATATTTGTATCAGTTACTCGTCCATCGCTTTCGGATTTCTAAGACAATTAATTCAGAATTCCATCCGTGATTGGCAAGGACACTAACCTACTTTCTTCTCTTCAATTTGCACCTTCTTCTCTGGACCGCTCTCTTCGATGCCCATCTCATTCATCTTGTCCGTTCGTTCCTTAGCAGCTCCCATGAAAGCGCGCGGGTCGGACAGCGCTGCCATGAAATCTGAGAAAATAAAGCGTGATAGATAGATAGATAGATAGAAACTCTTTATTGTGCTCACCATAAACAGAACAAAAGTACAGAGAACAAAAGAATTTTATGAGCGAGTGCCACAAGTGGCGGCCTTAGCAGCAAGAGCGATACCTTCCAGGCAACTAAGAATAGAAAAACACGATAGATGACATAAGAAAAGAAGTTTATAGTAAGTATATAAAAATAATAATAATGTATGTGTGTATGTCATTTGAAGCACCAACTATTTTCTACCAGAGCACCAAACTCAGTATTTTGTATGAATTTTAATTACACAAATTTTCCAACGATTCGGACGATTCAAAAGTTGAGATATAAGATTGGTGATACCTTCACACCTAGCCTGATGTGAAACGTGAGGCTGCTGGAATACACTGTTAAATACAACTTTCCTAACTTAGCTTCTAACTTTAGCCTACTAGAATAGAAAAATTAAAAGCTTCTTTCGCCGGAACGCATTTTATAAGCTCAATGACTTTATGAAATCTAATTGGAATGAGCGATCTTTTACATGTGATGTTGACTAATGCAATTCGTAATGTACCTATATCTAAATGTATTACTTAATTAATTAATTGACTCAATATGACATTTACATAATATTTTTTGACATCTTAATTTTTTTTGACTAATAGTATAATTTTAATTTATTTATTTTTTAATTATTATTTAACCAATGTATTGAATTGACTTACCTAGTATAACGAAACTCTGTTATAAGGTGAATAAATAATCTAATCTAATCTAATCTACTAACCTTCAAACCCGTCAGGTACGTAAATTTTGAGCTCGATGTTGCAGAATAACATGGGTAGGGACATGGGGAAGTTGGCCTCAGTACGGAGCGAGATGTGTCGGTAGCCGGCTTGCAGGCCGTCTAGGGGTAGGATCCGCTGGCCCAGCAGTTTGCCGTTTTCGTCGTACACTCCGAAACGGAGAACGGCCAGGTCTGGGAGTACCACCTGACAAACAAAATAACTAATATATAAGTCACGTTTCGTTTGTCAGTTTGTGTGTTATACTTTTAACCGACTCAAAAAGGAGGATTTCGACTGTATGTTTTTTTTTTGGATGTATGTAACGCGATAATACCGCCAATTATGAATCGATTTTGATGATTCTTTTTTTGCTTGGTAGATAATACTTCAGAGGTGGTCCCATAGAAATTTAATCCAAATCAATCGAGTGGTTTTTGAAAAATCAACAAAAGTCTAAAAATTGTATACGCCGATGATATTTTCGTTTACTCCGAAACCTCCCTGTTTCATTGGAGCAGTGCGTTTAGTTGGTCATGGAGTCGGATTTTTTAAATAGTAAATTTATATAATTTATTATCCTAAACTACGTAGGTACGCAACGGATTTCGATATTTATTTTTAGACATTTTTCCCCCGTAAGGTTTAGGTAGTATACGACGTGTAAAGCCAGGGCGAGTCGCTATTACAAAATAAATGGAAATAATTCAGTTATTCAGGAAAAAGTTTTTAATTTTTTTTTTTTTGTTTTGGCGTCGCGTTTTAGCAATTGCCTTTTAAGTTGTTGTTGACCACGAAGAACGAAAACCCCGTGAGAAAACAGACGAATAATCAAGGTCCTAGTAGCAGAACCTCCAGCGTTTTTTTGAGCTGTAAAATATTACAACACTGACAAAAACAAAAAACAGTTTCTGCTCTTCTTCTTTGATTTTGGCGTCGCATTTTGAGCATTTGCCAGTGTCAAGTGATTTTATATTTTCAACATTTGAATTTTTTGATTTGATTTGAATTGCATTGTTATAGTTATAGTCAAAGTCCAATGGTTAACGACTTACCTAATAAAAAGAGTAAGAATAGTGAAAATCAGTCACATGACAAATTAGAGAAATTTCAGCAGCCTAGTGGGATTCTGTAAGTCAAACAATCTGGAAGCCCTGAGTTCGAATCTCACGGCACATATCTCTGTCTTCTGCGAGTTATGTGCTTATTGGCGACTACTTTGAACAGTGAGGGAAAACATCGTGAGGGACCTACCTATATGTCCAAGAGTCCATAAAAAAAAAAGTTCTCGAATATGTGTGCAGTCTGCTAACACGCACTTGGCCAGCGTGGTGGACTTTGGCCTTACCCTTCACTTACCGGGACGGTTTATAAAAACAGAGCTGATTCTTTCCTTCCTTTTTTCCTTCTTACCTTTCTGAACAAGAACGGTTCTTCATTGTAGACGGGGTTCAGCCCGTTGGCCGGAACCATCCTGGTGCGGAACTCCTTGCGGATGGTGTCGGACGGCAGTCCGTACATGTCCACTTCCACGTACGTGCCAACTTTTTTATCTGACAAGAACTGGCCGGCTATCACCTGCCGAGGAAGGCTTTGATTACTTACCTAACTAAATATAAATCTATGTATTTATATATATTTAATAAATAAAAAATAAATAAATATCGTTGGACTATACACACAGCGCCATCTGGCCCCAAATTAAGCAGAGCTTGTGTGATGGAAGTCAGTTAGCTGATAGAATACATAAATACTTTTTTTTTGTAAATACATACTTATAATACGTACAGAACACCCAGACACAGAACAAACATTTTTTTGTTTAATCACAAAATGTTTGCCCTGAGTGGGAATCGAACCCACGCCCTACAGCTCTCAAGGCAGATATATTACCAATGAGCCAACGGGGCTGTAAAATATTATATCACATGATGTTAAGCTACGTTGTGGTCGAAGATGGTAATACACACTTGGCTAAATTGATAAGATATAAGTCTAGAATTATTAGGATATTAGGTACTCTACTCTAGGCAACAATGAAATTCTCTACTTTGTTCTTTCATTCTCAATTTTTGCTCAACAAGCAACACTTTAATTCTATATGTCTTATATAAACAACAAAGAGGATTGTTACGTCCTATGTCATGGAGGTGGAACACAATAAAACGCGCGTGTAAGATGTACGATGTACTTTGTGAATAGCAAAGCTAATTCAAGAGTTGTGCCTCTATTATTTTTTCTGTTTCGTGTTGATTCACGTCACGTTCCGTCATTGATAAATTGGATAAAAATGGCCAAATAACAAAGTCTAACCTGCACCGAGCACTGGGCGGCGATGACGCCGTCTACCGGCGCGTCGGCGAAAGGATCGAAACTTCTGTCGGCGCGACGCATGAAGTCAGGTTTCAACAAATACCCGCAGTTGCCGTTGTACTCGAACTTGCCCTGGTTCAGCTGCATTGGGAGATCTGACGTCTGGAAGTTGAGGGACACCATCTGGCAGCCCGCGTTCCAGAACACCTGTAATAAAAAATTGTGGGAAATTAGTAAACTAATCCAATCTACTACAACAAAAATGTTAGCCAGGAACAAAGGTGCTTACACAGAACGATCTATCCCATTAATGTTATAAATGTGAAAGTTTGGATGGATGGATGTTTGTTACTCTTTCACGCAAAAACTACTGAACGGATTTGAATGAAATTTGGTATGGAAGTAGCCGAGACCCTGGATGTAACACCACGGGTAGTAAAATAATAAAGAAAAATAAATTACTAGGGTATTACTCAATAGGGTACTTTCTAGTACTCGGCTGGCTAGCTACCACCCTCCGTTGAAAATCTGCCGCCAAGCATCTAGCGGTGTGTTCCGGCAGCCTCACTTGAGAGCCAGTTCCATTCCAGGCGTGGTGTGCTTTACTATCTTCGACCACACCGTCAATTAACATCAGGTGAGCTGTGGTTAAACACCTAGCCTGTTAAACATTAAAAAAAAATGCACTTTATTTTGATACTATGTACGTACTTTTTTCTTGCTTAAAATAACCAACTTACTTTGCAAAAAAAAGTGGTAGTGTTCTACGATATTTATATAAGTATTTAATACCTGTGTTCGGACATATCGTCATCGTTGCGGGGTGAGCTTGGGCTCCCCGAGGCGGGTCCGCGAGGACAAGCGCTGTAGAGGCCGCGGTAGAGTGCGAAAGCGTGCCCGCAGCCTCGACACAAAGCGCCGAGGTGGAACACTCCAGGGTTTTTAGTGGGTAGGCCGTCATTAGGACGGAGAGTCCCACATTACCACCGTGCCCGCCCCAGGGCCGGTGGTATACACAAAGTATTTTCCCTGGACAAAAAAAAATAAAAATAAAAGGTAGGGTTACCTGTGGCATGTAATTGGAGGAGTCAGCCCGCGTGCCTTTTGGGTAGATTCGCGACATCTGCCGCTTGTTGTAGTTCACAAAGTCTATAGCTTGCTGCTTCAAGTAGTTCATGCCGGTAGTCTCCGCGAACGAAGACATGTTGTGGCAGATGTTCTTCTCTGAAATTTAAAACATTCAAACTTAATAGAAATGTAAGAAATACTGAGATTCCGTTTACATTAGAAAATACGATGATGATGATACTTTGTTCTTGCATTACGAGTTTTGTTTGTTCTGTGTCTGGGTGTTCTGTATGTATTATAAGTATGTATTTACAAAAAAAGTTTTTTTTTTTTAAAAAGTAATGAGACTAACGAGACGCTCTCCTGATGGTAAGAGATAACGCCTGTCCATGACCATTGCAGCGATACACAGGACTTTGAGTAACAAAACAAAGTCCAGGGCATCACCGCTTTGGTGCTCACTACTTTGAGACTTTCGATGGTTAGTCTCAATAGCCCAGTAATTTCGCTAGCAGCAGTACCCTTCGAACCGGAACACAGTAATGTATACACACTACTGCTTGGCGGCAGAATATCTGGTACTGCGGTGGTACCTACCCAGTTATCTGACTTCCATCACACGAGCTCTGCTTAGTTTGGGACCAGATGGCTCTGTGTGTAATGTCCTACGATATTTATATATTTATTTATTTATGTGGTGTAGAATACAAACATGAGATTAAAATAAAAGCATATCGTAAAACTTTTCACACATCGCCATCTAGTCCCAAACTTGTCAAAGTATGTATTATGGTAACCAAATACCTGATAGAATACTTATACACTTTTTTTAATACATACAGAACACCCAGACACAGAACGAACATTTGTTTATATCACAAAATGTTTGTCCTTGGTGGGAATTAAACCCAAGCCCTACAGCCAATTTCCCCATAGTGTTTGAGCCACTTTGAAAATACATGTCACAAAACAAAAAAATAAAATGTAATGTTTTAGTTGCGCCCGTAGAGACAACTGTTAATAATAATTATTGTTGGAATAATGATAAATACGACTCAAGCCTAAATATTGAAATTATACTGTCAAATTAGTTCCCTATTTGCCGATCGTGGCGCTGTTCTCTTTTTTTTCGCCTCGTCCTCCTCTCATGTAACCTTTTCGGCAATATACGTTTTAGTTGTATTAATTGAATTTCCTCAATTATGAATACAATGACTACCTTTAATTTAATACACCTTTTGCTTACAATCCTGTGGATATATCTTGTTTATGTTAATGAAACAACTTGCAAATCGGCTTCAGTGTGAAAACCATAGATTTCTAGATGAACTCACTGTCTGCTTCCTCGAATCCCTGGAACTTGATTGGCTGCGCGTAGTTGACCATGGAGGAGAGCCAGGGGTGGACGTTAGTGGTGGACCCCGTGTATGCAACGGGCGGCGGTGCGTCGTCGCTCGCGCTAGCTGCCTCTGCCACTATCTCTTCCGGCTAGAGAGGAGTATAACCACAGAATAAATGATAACGTGCTTAGAATCAAAGTGTATGTTTTGGGTCACACACGTTAGGTCTTCGTAGTCAATGATTAAGCCCTACCATTATGCTATGGTTTCCTCACGATGTTTTACTTCAACTTACATTTGCTCAAGGTTAGGGTTTGAAACCACGCCATTTGGCATGTGATCCGAACGCGTTAATCACTAAACGCTAAAACCGCTATCATCGCTAAAAAATTGTCAATGGCTATTAGCTTCAAACGGAGAAGGAAACCTACATTTCTAAAGGATTCTTGAAGACATGTTAAATCCACCAAATCGCATTTGGATAGCGTAGTAGACTATGCCATTATCTTTTTTCAATTTCTCTTTGATCCAAGAGGCCCGAACCCAGTGACAGTTTAGTTCTTGCTCTTATTTTGCTAGTTGAGATCGGCGCAACATATTTTCTTTGTCAATTCTCCACTTTTACCTTTTTATCTAGAATAGCAACAGCTGAAGCGTCTTCCTTCTCCTCGTCTTCGATGACGAACTGCCCCTGGCGGAACAGCTCCAACTCTTGTTTTTCCACCTCGGGTTTCAGCCGCTTGTTCTTGATGAGAATTTTCCTCTTCAGAGCTGATGGAGGAGGCAAAGGCTGACCTGGCTCCAGCTGGAACAGGAGTTTCTGAGCTGTTCTTTATTATTAACTTGCGGTTATGATAGATGCTATAAATAACAAATAAAAGGAAAAGTGGTATGGACAGAGTAATTTGAAAGTTTGGATTTGTGATGACGAAGAAGCAGGAGACAAACTAAATTAGCTTATTGATTTGTTTCAATAATTCCCATGATATTAACGATAATAATTTATTGCGACGACTACTAGACTTGGAAACAACAAAATCATAATTGGTGTTACGACTAAGACCTCTATTGAAGTCCATGTAACGAAAAATGTTGAACACAGTTTTTATAAACTTAAAACTGAGTAAGCTTAGAATAACGAGCAGCCATTCCAATAAAAAAGGAGCTTTGCTTAGTTGGTCGCTACATGGAACTGTTTTTAATGGTATAGAAGTAATGAGATGATCGGCACGCCTTAACATAGTAAGACAATACGCGTCCAGTGTCCATTGTTACAACCTTCTGCACAAGTGTGAGATGACCAAGTTTCATCGCAATCGGATAAACGGTACAGCAGCGCATAAAATACGAACAAACAAACAATTTTTATACGTAATATACGTATAGATTAGTTTGTTAACGTTAAGCCTCTACCGAGTAGATTTGGAACTGTTTGTTCCGTGGTATTTTCGTTATTACTAAAACATCATTTATGAGGTTAATGTTTAAGATATTTAAGGATCCACTTTATACATTATAGCATTTACAAACACGATTACTTTTAGTTTCCTCGATAAAAAAAATAATCCAAAGTAACCCCAAACAATCTAAATAAAACCCCGATACGGCGTAAACACTGCACGGAAAGTCATCGGTCTTTATATACGACAATAAAATTACATTTTCTCTAATATAATTATTACATAAAAATTCACAAAATATGTTTGTTCAAAAATACGAAGGAAATAACTGAATTCGTGAGCGTTTCGTCAATTCTAAGCAGAGCTACCACGCTGTCCCCCTATCCGCTTTAGTACCGCTTCAAACCAAAGTCCTGCCATCGCGGCTTTGGCATCGTATTAGGTACTCTAGTAAAATGTCGACCCAAATTAACATATCCACCTGTACGGTATAAGGTTCGACAGCGATTTTAGAAGATGATCTCTTACCGGGTGCTCTGGCAAAGGTTCCTTTAACAGCAAATCTCCTAAGATCTCATCACAGTACTTGGCGAGCTTGTACTGTTGCGCCTTGCAGCAATGGTTCTCGAACGACAATATGACGGGGTAGTCTGACGTCACGAAAGCAGTGTCTCTCAGAGCGTATATGACGTCTTTGAATAGAATGTCGGTGCACATGGCCATGCCGTGGGTTATGATCGGCTCTTCATCTTCTCCTTTACCGTCCCAGCAGTCGAGTTCTACGCACCTGCCAGTCAAATAATTTATTTTAATAAATAAATAATTGATTGCAGTTTCTCTGGAAATACCGCCAGTAATTGAAAAATTAAAAAGTGAAAGGCTAGTCTGGGGAATAAACAAAAGAGAGCATAATGATGTGTATAAGAGAGCTTCAGAAATTATAGTAAACAGAAAAGGCGCAGAGTCACACAGTGAAATAAAGAAACGGAACATGATGTCTTGACTTCACCTAGTGGGATAAGAAAAGGAAGATTATAAAAAGGGGGCACTCACCTGCAACCAGCCAACAGCACCTGTCTATACATCTCGACGGAGCTCTTCCCGCCGAACTGGCGTCCCGACAGGTACGTGTTATGCGACGAGTTGATGTAGTAGTGTGCGAGAGGCTGCTCCATGTCCATGTAGAACTCCAGCCGGTCCAGAAACACGGGCGCGTTCTCGTCGGACATGAGGTAGCGGATTAGCCCGTCTTTTGTGAGGCATTCTGGGGAAATCGCGTTTGGAGAGTTAGTAAGAGCGATAGTAAAAACGTCTGTAACTTAAATCTCTTTGTACATTTATTTCATCGATCTCTAGGTATCTGAGAGTCGAATCTAGGTAAGACTGGACAAGTGTCGTACAAAGGAACGAGAGAAGAGTAGCCTATATTCAACAGTGAACATACTCTGATTAAAATATATAAAGTCCGAGATGTTGTTGAAAAAGAACAGCAACATTAGTTTCAGGTCAAACATTGTTTGCGGTAAATGTGTGTATTGCTGGATATACTTACTGTCGCTCTTGGCCTCATCGCCGAGTTCGTAGGTGGTGATGATCTCGAGCGCTCGCTTCTCGTCGTACAGCGGGTAGAGAATCTCGTTGAGGCGCGGGTCTCGCTGCTTCTCGTTCAGGAAGTTCACGAACTGCTCCAAGTTAATGCGGTCTGACTTGCCTTGAGTGCTGGGGAGGGAAATATAATGAGTGTTAATAATTAGTTTACATGGAAATTATGGTTCATAGGATACCGATAGCATGGTCATGGAATTTCAGTAGAAGTAAGAATCATCGCTCTTATATTGCGATTTGAATTTAGTTGAAGTTATTACCGCTACAATTTATATTAACTTTTAATGATGAAGGAATTATTTTTCTATTTCTGGTAAGATCACTTCAACACTTGGATTTGACTTACTTTGATCTCGGTTATCATAGTATGGACATAGGCAAAGCCATTGAGGTGCATCAGGTCAGCCAGCACCAAGCAAGCGTGTCTTCAATCAATCAAAAATCTATCTCCGAGGGTAGGCTTTTAGCTACCCGCAATAGCTGAAAGTACTGCCTACTTTAAGTTTATTTCTTCTGTATTATATTGTTTCAGTGTGTACATCAATCAATCTATAGGATGGTCAAGGTTAATGCAAGATATTATTTTTAATTTCATTTTTATTTTTCCCAAGATATTTTTTTAGTCGTGTAATCTATTATATCGAAAGTAGCAGTATAAATATAAAAATGTTACTTACATGGACCTAAATAACTCCTCGATGTCGTTTCTAGGACAGATCTTGTGATAGAGCGCGTAAAACTTATCAAACGTGAAAGCTTCCTTCTCCATGGCTTCATTCTTGCCTGATGGCAGCCCCAGTTCCGAAAGGCACTGGTAGACCAGCTTCTCTGTCTTGCCTGACGCGAAGGTTCGGGCCACCACTTTCACGGGAACTTTGCCTCTAGGGTCCGTGAGGAAACAGAGACGCATCCAGCTGAAAGAAGCTAGGTGATTAGCAGGGTATCGTGATTGCACATCACCAAGTCGATGAAAGTACATCCATCGAATCGATGATCGAGTAAGATGCTGGCCACCACATCACAGAGCGTGATTTGAACCATGCGGACGATATGTGGTGGTAATAAACTTGAACTAACTAAATCTATAAAAATGACGTAGGACTCATTTTATGGGGTTCTAAAACACTTATTGGAGACAAACGACGTCAATAAGTATATAGAAAGGATACTTCCTTATATATATCTGATGATTAATAACTTAGGAACAGGATTGCCGATGCACCTCCTTTCAGACAAAGGATTTTATCAGACCCTTGGAGCCCCCTAGGTTAAAGTTCCAAGAAAATACTAGTAGATATAACTGATGCAGAATCGAAAATGTAGAATTGAATATAAAAGATAGAAACTTTTCTGAAGATAATCATGATCGCCCATGTTTCCTATGTTTTGTCTGGCCATCTCTACGGCGAATCTGTTCACATCGCTGGTAAATAGGTGCATACTCTTTATGTGGAACAGCAACATTGCTTTGCACTTAATAAAACCACACAAGTGCCATCAAACTAATAAAGTTTGTTGGCTACTCAACAAGCGAGGCCATATGGAGCTGTGAAAACTGTGAAACTCGAAACTACTCTAGCGACACTCGACAGTTTCAATATGAAACAACTTCGTAAATATACGTAAAATGAAAACAACTTTTTGCTACAAGAAATTTCTATTGTGAGATTTCCATTTAGGTACGCTTTGATAAAATAGCCTTTTAAGTAATGAGACGAACCAGATGTTCTTTTGATGGTGAAGGATAACGCATGACCATTGTAACGATGCACATAACTTTTTTCACAGTTTAAGGTATCGCAGCTTAGGCGCCCATTGCTTAGACATTCGATGGTTAGTTGCAATAGCCCTGTAATATCGCCAGTAGCCTGAATTTACAGTATTTTGAACGACACCTGCTTTGGAACCAACTAGAATTAAAAAAAATAATACAAAAAAATCATTGTCAGTCATTCTTTTTGAGTTACAAATTTATAATAATGGGTTCAAAAACATCCTAAAGGCAAGTTTTTTTCCTGATTCGGATATTATGTATTTAAGTGTTCACATTAGGTATAAATCCTTAATCTATCATGCAATTTGTAAACATAAACATGAAAGAAAGACAAACGGAACGTTTTAATTTTGTTATACACAAAACACAAAGACAAATCAGGGGCAGTTACAAAAGGGACAGAGACAGCTTAGCAAAAAATTGAAAAAAATAACACAATACAACAATAAAGCGAAAGCTGCAAACATTAATTTGATTGTGCCAATGTTGTGTTCACTTTATGACAAGAGTACTTAAAATAGTTCAATCTAGACAAATTATTTTATTGATCAAAAATTCGTATTTATTAGAAGCATCAAATGTGTACTGTGCACCATGGAAATTAAGTTTTTTCAGAATCCGCAAAGAAAGAGACACTAAGAAAATTGCATGCATCTACAGTTATTGTTTTAGTGATACATACTCTACAAAAATTATGGATGGAGGGGGGAGGAGCGAGAACAGACATGGATGTTCAATTTTGCTACAATAGACCTTTTTGTAACTTTTATAGTTACACATTATAACTCGTCATAGGTGGACAGAGGACTTAGTAAAGACCGCAGGAACGCGCTGGATGCGAGCCGCTTCCAACCGGTCTTTATGGAAGTCAATGGGGGAGCCCTATGTCCAGCAGTGGACGTTCTACGGCTGAAATGATGATGATGATGATGATGATGATATCTTATCATCAGGAGGGCGTCTCTTTCTTTTCCAAGGAAGAAAAGTACTTATCCTACCACCACGCTTTGGTTTTTTCACAATGTTTTCTCTCAACTCAAGCTGACTGCTCTTGTTGGGGTTTGAATCTAGGACCTTCGGCATACGATATTACCAGAAGGCCGTACGTATTAATATTGACGTCAAGCTTTACGTAGCAGTAGCCTTTAAGCCGAGTCCTACCAAGCAACCACCGTACGTACTGTTTCATGAGGTTTGTCCGCACGCACACATTGTTGGTCTTGTTGTTATGTGTGATTTCGCGCAAGCTCTCCTTCCACACCTTCAGCAAAAAGCACATACTAAACATCCTGCACGATACAGGGCTGCACGGAACGGTAATACTAAGTTGAAAGAAGCTTATGATTGCTATGAGGACAACGATAAAAATCTGTTCCACACAATTCATGGAAAGCGAATAACAATTTTCTATGAAATAATTAATAATGTACATATATATTTTATAACTTATAGGCTTGCGTTAGACTGCCATCCCGCCTGATGTTAAGCAAAGATACGGTCTACAGTGGAGCACGCTTGCCTAGAAGAAACCGACTCAATCGCGACTTAAAGCTACCCAGATTGTATTTATTGCGGAACACCCACTCGGGCACCTAGCGGTTCATATGAAGAAGGTGGAATCAAACCGCTTAGTTCGAGCTTTTGGAATATCAGCCATGAAGCGGTGTCGCTTTTAGAGCACCTGGCTGTCCGATAGTAGAATGAGCAGGGTGGAATTAGGTCATGCAGATCTGAAGCGCACTTTCCAAAATGCAATAAAATGTAATGCGCAGTCTTTATGATCGCATGCAAACATGCTCGCAAATTGCATTAGTATAACTGAAAAAACGAAGACAGCCACCAAAAATCCTGTAAAAGCACAAAGCATATTAAGAACAAATTAGAAACATGAAGCACCAAGCCATGTTAAAATAAAGAACCATTAAGTTAGACATCAAAATCTCGTAAACATAGAACATTGGGAAGCTTTCGTGCGTGCGCAGACTTACTGCTTTTTCAGACAAGTCATCGGACAGACGTTGTTGGCCTTCACGTTGTGAGTTATCTGGCGCAGTCCTTGTAACCACACCTTTGTTCAAAAAAGATATCAATTAGGTGAGACAAGGTTTTCGTAAAAGATATAAATAGGGCGTACCGGCTTAAGGTGGTTCGATTTCCATACAAATATTTTTTTGCAATTTATGGACAAATGGAGCATAATTTTATAGTGAAATCACAGCTACTGGCATTTATTTTGGCCTTTATTTGCAGTAAATCACAACTGCTTGAATAAAACTGTAGATTATTAGCATAATCTACTGTTTTATTAAAAAATCATAAATTCATCAATCATTCATAAATTTGATTTTATGCTAATAATCTATTGTTTTATTCAAGCAATTGTGTTTTACCGCAAATAAAGACCAAAACAAATGCCAGTAGCTGTGATTTCACTGTAAAATTATGCTCCATTTGTACATAAATGGCAAAAAATTATTCGTATAGAAATCGAACCACCACAAGATGAAATTTGGAATGTAGATGGCTTGCCCCTTTTTTCATTTTATTAACCAGTTCCATTTCCTTAGCATCAGGTGAGCTGTGGACAAACTCTTAGCTTATCAACTATAAAAAAAGGCTTGTGTTTTTGATTACAACGTTTGCTACTTTTAATTCCGGGAACTGCGGGTGAAACCAAAATGGCGTTAATAATAGAAACAGGTGTTCGTTTCATATCTGGATGTTACAAATGCTTTTACTTGTATTGTAAGAATGTGTTTTGAAAAATAGTATGTAAATATTTCATCGGTTATCCGGTTCCTATATTATAAACTTTGCTTAGGTTATGCTTAGGGTTAGTGCGTTGTGTAAAAACTAACTTTTATATTCATATGGTGGCTTATCTTAAGTGATAGCACCGGTTTTTTAACTACGGTAAACAGGCTCGCGCTTGACCGTCATCTCGAAGATGCGGTTTACGTTGGATCTCACATACATGAGAGAAGAAAAATCCGGACTTGGGATTATTTACGGGTATTTCTGGTTTAAACCTACCGATTCATTCGAGAATTGGAGACATCAATAAAATACGCAGATTTATTTATAAAGAACTATTTACATTGAGATGCACAATTGTACATATGAAAAAAGGCATTGTGATTGTTCAGTCGGTAGGCAAACCAGATTGTTTCTTTTTTCAATCATTTTATCTACAGTAGGAAAACTTTGTCATATTTAAAAGCCCACCTTTAAAAGTAAAGAACTCCAGTTTACTTCTAGAACTAAACACTTCAACGAGAAGTAATAACGGAAAATGTCAATGGGTACGCTACGAGTGCTACAAGCGCTACGGAATAACGTAGCAGTGCTACGAAACACATTTAACTACGACAATTCGTATAATATAATTATATACTTAAGTGTGCTAACATAAAGTGCAAGTCTCATTGAACTGAAATTCTGTATCAACCGAGCTCTGGAACTCAGTAGCTTTATAATAATTCACACTAGATTCGAACAGTGAATTGTTAAACTATACTGCACCGTTTTACTAAGTTTGGCTTTTAGTTGCCGAGTGCTGGGATATAATTTGGTTGAATTTGAACTAACCATAGGTAACAAACTTTTTGTTACCGCTGGCGATTAATGGTTTGGAGTTGAAATTTATTAGATAGATAGAATAGATTAGAAATCCGAAGAATAATGTTTTTTTAACATTAATACGTCTGGTAGGAGTATCCTTGGTTGGCAGTTTGATATTTATTTTATTTCATTTTTTATTTTATTGATATTAGGGAAATTAACAGCTAGTTACACACATTTGGTTACCTATGTAAATATATAAGGCCAATTACAAAATTTCCACAAACAATTCAAAATATACGTAATTATATGTGTACGGTGCGTAGATGCTGATACAAGGAAAAAAAACCACTCTCTATATACTTACACACACTATTATATACTTTGTTCACCAGGTACGACACACTGACCTTCGCGGTAGCAGCATCAGGGCACACCACGTGCTGGTAGTTGATGTTGATGTAATCGGTTCCGCTGCAGATTGTGAGCGACTTGTCTTCCAGGTTGTCTCCATGTTTGTTCACCAGGTTCATACTCAGTTTGGAGTCCTGGAAATGAAGGGTGAATTAGAAAACGATTCGTAGTCATATCATCAATCTCAGTATGATGGCATTTAAAATGTCTATGGAAGCACTTGGACAGATGTTTTGTATGTTAAGCTCTAGTAAATAGTAGTATTGACACGCATCATAGAAAGAACGAAGTCACGCTAAATAGTTATAATTATCACTTTTATATACTGGGGGTTATAGTTTGTTTTACTTTACCTTCGGCACGCCTCCTGATCGGACGTCGCTGACTTGACATAACTCTATCACGTCCCCATCCTATAACAAATAAATCAATATTTATTTTTAATAATTACCAAAGATCAACAACTATGACCTGATGGCAGTCTAGTTGGCAAGCTGTCTGACTGCGAAGCTACTGGCCCAGGGGACAAATTCCACTGCACACGCCTCGCTATTGTAAGTTATGTGCATATTGCCGTTAACAAAAGTGCCACCCACATATTATAGATGCGTGGAAGTCTCGTACCGCTCGATTTAATCGATTGTTTCTTCCACGCACCTGTCTTATGCGGGATGGCTTACCACCTTCGGCTTTCCCGCCGAGTTTTGATCTACTTCGCTTCAAACGAAAGGTGAATAGGGTCCTCAAAGGTAGGCAACGCACTGGCAATGCCCCGGGTATTGCAGGTGTCCACAGACGGCGGTGACCACTTACCATCAGGTGGGCTCGCTTGTTTGCCACTACTTTCACATAAAAATAAATAAATAATAATATCCTGCATATCCACGTGTTCTAAAAAAAAGATCTGTGATGGGTCTCCAAGATATGTGAAGTCTACCAGCCCGCATTTGGCCAGCGTGGTGGTTTACTGTCTTAACCTTGACACAGTGAGAAGAAGCAATATCAGCCAGTTCCATTCCAGACTAGGTGTGCTTTACCATCTTCGACCACACCTTCACTTAACATCAGGTTAGCTGTGGTCAAATAACTAGTCTGTCAACCATTAAAAAAATACATGTATTGTACTGTTGGCGTACCTTAATCATTTTAAAAAAAAATTAGAAGCCCGCGCCCAGCAGTGGGACAGTTTATAAAAACGGGGCTGATTTGGATTCGGAAATATTTCTTTTATTGTAGCGACGACTGGCCAAAATAAAAAACCGGCCAAGTGCGAGTCGGACTCGCTCACGAAGGGTACCGTACCATTATCTAAAAAAACGGCAAAAAATCACATTTGTTGTATGGGAGCCCCCTTAAATATTTATTTTATTTTTAGTATTTGTTGTTATAGCGGCAATAGAAATACATCATCTGTGAAAATTTCAAGTGTCTAGCTATCACCGTTCTTGAGATACAGCCTGGTGACAGACGGTCGGACGGACAACGAAGTCTCATTAATAGGGTCCCGTTTTTACCCTTTGGGTACGGAACCCTAAAAAAGGAATGTAACGTTTTCACGGTCCATGTATGTGAGTTTATTGATACCACCATAACTTTGAAAAGCCTTGTTAGATTTGGATGGCACACTGGTTGTTTAACGCACTCGTGTTTGTTGTTTCATTCATGAATTCTAGTTATATCTACGAACACATCACGGAGTTAACCATCTGGCAAGATCATATCTGCGTTAGTCTCGTGTCGCGTTCCGGTTATATCTAGTATTTCTAGCTCGAGTCAGCGTTCAATGCATCCCGCTTCGAGGAAGGAATTCTCATTTCCCGTGGAGCCGCTTTCCTGCATGAAGAGGACGCGCCTTGGATATTGTGATTGAAATGTTTAAAGACTTATCTTTAAGTAAATTGCATATAATGTTAGGAAATTACTGGGCTGTTGAGACTAACCATCGAAAGTCTCAAAGTAATGAGCACCAAAGCAGTGATGCCCTGGACTTTGTTTTGTTACTCAAAGTTCTGTGTATCGCTGCAATGGTCATGGACAGGCGTTATCTCTTACCATCAGGAGAGCGTCTCGTTCGTCTCATTATCATTTTTCACATAAAAAAAAGGTACCTACATATTTGTATATATTTAGGTTTTTGTATATTTTATAGATGTTTATTATTTATTTATATTAATTAGTATCATATTTATTTGTTTGCTGTATTTATTTATTTATCTATTTATACAATTATAAATTTATACAATTTTTTATCAAAAGAAAAAAAAATGTATAAATTTTTAATTGTAATTTTTTTAATCCAACATAAAATTTACTTAAAATAATCATTATATAAGAAACATATAAATAAGAAAGTAACTAAGACAAGCAACATTTAAATATTTTATATACTGTGGGGTTGGCTGGCAGAAAATGCTTTAGTATTAAGTCGTCCTTTTGTACATGTTATTTTGTAAGTGAGTAATAAAGAATTTAATAAATAAATAAATAATGTTTATGCTATTATTTCGTGAACTTTGTGTAGAGCCACAGATTTCGAGTTCGGTTCCCGACCGGGAGTGACTAATTTTTAAATACAATGATTAGGAATGACCAAGTACTTTTTTTTTATCTTCGATTTTTTTTGGATCTGCACGTTCTACCCCAATCCATTCCATTCTACTATCTGACGTCTAAGTTGTGTGAAAAGCGATACTGTTTCATGATTAATGTTCCAAAAAGCGAGACTAAACGCATTGATTCCATTTTCACTGTACAAACCGCTAAATAAAAAAAAAGTGGAATTTGCTGTAATCCTGATGGATACAATCTGGAAGTCTCCAATTCGCGCAAGCGTGATCCATCGTCGACTGCATCCTCGCTTTACTTCGAGATGACAGTTAAAACATAAGCCTATTCATTCATAAAAAATCTATTTTTTTTTTACAAATTAAGATGTTTTCCCGTGGTTATTAAAGTGGAACACAAGCTGTCAATATCAGCTGGTGGGTGCTGCACGCCTCGCCGGGTGACCTAGATGTCAAGCTGTCAGATGCAGCATGCGATATGTCGCGGCGGCACGTGGTCGGAAACCGTGCTGCGATGACAAGTATTCATCATAAACGGTAAAACAAGATATATCTAAAAAATATACATGGTTGTTTATTTGTATATATTGTTGTATAACATACATTGCTGTTGAGTCTCAAAGTAATAAGCGATACCCTGAACTTTGTTTTGCTGCTCAATATTCTGTGTACCGCAGCAATGGTCATGGACATACGTTGTCTATTACCATCAGAAGCGCGTCTCGTTCTCATTACTTTTACATAAAAAGAAAAAAGTTGGTTGGATAATTCTTCTGAAACTTCCCTTTGTATATGCGATAGAATACACACAGAAATCCGACGTCTCTACGCAAGCTAAGCGGCTCTAGGGAATCAGTAATCCCAGAGGCATCGACAATTCTAACACCTCTGTAATGCATCAAGGGCCTCAACTTTACGTACCTACACAAGAAGTGACTGGCAAAAAATTCAACCTACCAAAGTTTATATAGTCTAGAACACTAACAGGCGACCTCTTCGTAGAAGTCATTCCCTTCCATGGTTGAAGCTGGAATTAATTCCCTCTAGGGAATACTTATACGTATTTACGTTCAGCCAATCCAAAATTGTTCGCACGCCCTATAATTTACGTCTGAACTAACCTGATTCAAAACAAACCCTCCCAAGGGGAAAATGAAAGTAAAGAAATCACGTAACCGCCCTAATGTATTACAAAAGAGACTTTACGGACCAATTGGTCATTAATTTGCGTTACGGCAAAGGGAACGGATCGTGACCCTTCGTGAACGAAGCACGAGCGTAATTGGAAACTTTTGTGTGTTTTTAGGGTTCCGTACCTTAAAACGAAAAAAACCGGAACCATTATAGCATCACTTTGTTGTCCGTCTGTCGGCCTGTCAGAACCTTCTAACTCGGGAACACGTGGAAGTATCTAGTTGAAATTTAAACCATATGGATAGATAGATAGAAACTTTTATTGTGCACACCAAAAACAGAAAAAAGTACAGGAAAACAAAATAATCTTGTTAGCTAGTGCCATAAGTGGCGGCCTTATCGCTAAGAGCGATCTCTTTCAGACAACACGACAGATAATAAGAACAGACTGGAGACTTAACATACGTAGATCTGTAGTCCCTTGCAGCTGTGAAAAAAATTAAACTTCCCAGTTATCATAAAAAAAGTTACAGCCGCTTATGTCGCAAAAAAACCGCATATTTCAAAACTCACAAGAGAATCAAAACCTATAGAGTACTTCCCGTTGACCTACAATTATGAAATTTGGCAAGAAGCATTGTCTTATAGTGCATATATAAAGGAAAAAATCAGAAAACTGTACTTTTTAAATTTAATCACAGAAATATTAACTGAATTTCAGGAAAAGCTCGAAAAAATTTCAACACGAGTCCCGAAGTATTTAACATACCTACAAATTTGTACGGAATCCTCGGTGGATGAGTCTGATTCGCACTTGTCCGTGTTTTCCGTGACACAGTCTACTTGGAAATTGGAACACATGTTTGTTTACGTTTAGACGCTTGGAAGGTATAGTTCCTTCGCTATCGGGAGATTGCTGGATCCAGTAAATTGCAAAACTGTAAATGAGCACTTTTGAATTTTGTTTTTTTGGTAAATTGGGTGACATTTTTAGAAAAGCTAACAAGGCTAAGGTGTAACAACTGGCGACCTTATCGGTAAAAGTAAGAATATATTTGTATTGACATATGTATTTTATATTTGACAATATTTTTAAATTTACATGTTTTTATATCGACATAATTTGTCATGTACTTTATTTAACTTTTTTTTTTCTTTGGTTTTGGCATCGCATTTCGTGCATTTGCCAGTGTCAAGTGTTCTATCTTTTCAAGTTTCAAAAGTTAAATAATTTGCCTCGTAGCTATAGTCAAAGTCCAGTGTTGGTCAAGTACAGTCCGTGTCAGTCAAGTCCAGTCATGCTTTAGTAAAGTAGTGGTGACTTTACAATAAAGCTTCGATGGAGTTTTGGAAGCAACACGAAAAGTCATGTTTCACCACATTATATCATTTTCCTACACTCGCGCTTGTGATTCGGCATTTTATGAATAAAACACCACCATTTCTCGACACAACACTAGTTTTGGAAAAAAACACAACGGGGCGACACGACTCTTTCCGCGTTCCCGCCAAAAACTCTAATCAGTGTTTTATAACATTAATGATACACATATTTAAAATTATTTTACTAAAATTTGACTTGTAACATGGGTGTTATCAATAAAATATTTGTATTTGTACAAACACAAAAAATGTTACAAGTCACTTCAAAATTTTAAAGATGTCATTACATTGGGTTTTAAAACACTGATTACATGTCAAAATCCAAACATATCAATGTAAAAAAATATTGTCAATATATTAAAATGACATGACAAAAAAATCATCATGTATTAATATTAGGATGCACGATGTGGCTGTTTTGAATACTCACCTTGTATTCCGTGAGGCATAAGCTACTAATAAGCCAATAGCTTCAAAACATCGTACGTCATAACTGTCTAATAACAAGACTGAGCTAAATTTAATATGAACTTTACACGTGCGAGGTGTGAGCTGCCATTCATATTTCCCCAATAGGCTTACCTTACCTACAAAAGTATATCTGCAAGTTTCTTATTCTCAAAAATTGTCTCAGTGTGGTGACTCCTTATATACAACCAGCTGTTGCCCGCGGCTTCGTCCTCGTTTACACAATAGTATTCCCTATTATATACTTATGACTTGACGATATCTGGTGGTTTATAGTGGGAGTGCCCTTGAACATTTTTGGTAATCCTACAGAATATACATTTTTTTTTAATATAAAAAGACCTCAAAAGGCGCAAATATAGCACCCTGGACAGTGGATACATATTTGAGCCTTTTGGGGTTGAAACTATGGGACCGTGGGGGCCGGGAGCAAAAAAAATTTTTAAAGAATTGTCATCTCGTTTGGTCGACGCCACACGTGAACAAAACGCTGGCCTTTATTTTGCCCAGCGTTTGAGTATTGCCATACAACGCGGCAATGGGGCCAGCGTTTTGGGAACCATTCCCATTGATAGCGGTCTTTTAGAGTAGTTATTATTTTAAGTTATTTTATTTTAGGTCAATTCTTGTGTGTTTAAAATTAAATTTCAATTACATATATTATGTATATAAAAAGTACTCTATATGTTAGTCTAGGTCTCTAGGTAATAAACTAGATATAATTATGTGTGCCAAATTTCATTCAAATCCGTTTTTTTATGTGAAAAAGAGACAAACAAGCGACGGACCACCTTATGGTAAGTGGTCACCGCCCCCTATACATAGACACCTGCAATACCCGGGGCATTGTTAATGCTTTGCCTTAGCTGTTTTGAGTAACAAACGTACAAACATTCACATTTATAATATTAGTAGAATACGTTATTACGGATCATTATTATTAAAATCATGTACTTGTGGACATCTTTCAGATAATAAGATTAAGACTTCTGTATATTTTGACAGCCCCGTTGGCTCATTGGTAGTATATCTGCCTTGAGAGCTGTAGGGCGTGGGTTCGATTCCCACTCAGGGCAAACATTTTGTGAATAAACACAATCATGTTTGTTCTGTGTCTGGGTGTTCTGTATGTATTCTAAGTATGTATTTACAAAAAAAAAAGTATTTATATATTTTATCAGTTGTCTGACTTCCATCACACAAGCTTTGCTTAGTTTGGGGTCAGATGGCGCTGTGTGTATAGTCCCACGATATTCATTTATTATTTTATTTTTGACTCTTCTTTCATGTTGAACAAACAAACATACAAATTTTACCATTGCGTCCAGTTGGCAATGGTAAAATGGGAATTGTATTACGTGAACGTAAGACAGGCGAACAGACAAAGCTTTAGATTTTCACGTCCAACCACTGATGACTTGCGTATATTGTCACTCCATCGAGTCCCAGGGCGTCGATGGCTGTCGATCATGTGTGTTGTGTTTAACCAGTTACAAGAATAATCATTAAGATTGTGAGACTGTTATAGAAACTGACATGGTTTTGATTTTGACATATTTTTCAAGCAAGGTGAGGCCGCACGCATATTGTAAGTACTCAACTTTGTCTCCATGAAGAAGGCCATCGGATGTGGCCGAAACTATATTTGGAGTAAGACTAACTTGTATTCCATTCCAGGCTAGGTGTGCTTTACCACCTTCGACCACACCTTCACTTAACATCAGGTGAGCATTAAAAAAAAAAAATCTTGTCGCCCAAATTGGAATTGCTCCAGTGTGAGGATGCCCTATCTACGCTTCGAATGCCTTAACGTTAGGGATAAAATGTTAAAGTGTCGGAATATTTTGCGCAGGTAACTCTTTTGAATGATTACATGCTAATAGCTAAGCCAGGTCGGGAGGTAATTTCTCTTTATTTATCACTTACTGTACGTATATAATGTAGGTATCGCCTCTTAGGGCCTTAACGAAAATATCACGCTTGGAATCTTCTAATGAAAATTTCAACCTACGTTTTAAAGATAGGCATTTCATCTGATCGAGACTGTGAGCTAAGTACTAAGTTTCAGATCTTTGTCGTTTAGATGAGGTGATATAACTTTGATGACCGAGCGAGTAGGTATTTATAAGAACACTTAACATTTTTTTTTATATCTACATATTTGACGAAAACTTGAACGTTGTTGGCCCAATCTTCATTTCTTCTTTAATTTGATATCTTTTTTTTAACCTTAAAAACCTTCTAAGTATTCCGAACACAAATAATCACGGGCCATTGTTTAGAGAGAACAATTAGAAATAGAGCTTTTTCCAATGTGAAAGTAATGAGACGAACGAGACACTCTCCTGATGGTAAGAGATAACGCCCATCCATGACGATTGCAGCGATACACAGGCAATGTTCAGGGTATCGCTGCTTTGGTGCTCATTACCTTGAGACTTTCTATGGTTAGTCTCAACAGCCTTGTAATTTCGCTAGCTGCAGTATCCTTTAAATCGGAACACAGTAACGTTTACACACTACTGCTTACTTTATCTCTTTTTTATGTTTCATATTTGTATGTTATAATGTATGTACTTATGTTTGGTGTGTAAAAAAGTTGTATTCTATTCTAGCGAAATTACTGGGCTGTTGGGACTAACCATCAAAAGTCTCAAAGTAATGAGCGCCAAAGCAACGATGCCCCGGACTTTGTTTTGCTACTCAAAGTTCTGTGTATTGCTGCAATGGTCACGGTCATGCGTTATCTCTTACTGGAGAGCGCGTAGTAATGAGACGATAACTATTACATAAAAAAAACTACAGCTTGGCAGCAGAATGGCGGTGGTACCTAGATGACCTCCTGCTGAGGATACCTACCACTAAGGTTAAGAGTATATACAGTAAACGTAAACCATTTTTTAACGACTGCGACGTTTAAAATTAAAATCTGTAATTTTTTTGGTTTGTGTTAAGAAAAATGCGGAGACAGCAAACATTCCGTTTCGAAAGATTTTTCGCTAACTCGACATTTTTACACCTACCCAGCAATATCCAACCTGTTGAGGGTCAACCAACCAAGTCATTACTACCCTCCCATCTGGCAGATAGCGCACAATACGTCCAGAGCGGAAGCGGAAAGCGGTGAGCGACGAGAGCCGAGCGGAAACGGTATTGTGGCCGCCATCTTTGTCGCTTTATGTAGCTTGAAAGAGTTAAACATCGTAGTCTCTATCAGCTTCAAACGACTGTTGTAGTCTTCGATCATTTTTGTCGTTGTTTCAATCTACATTTCAGTGAGTATTTTTCTGGGTAAGTATTCAATTCCATTTCAAAATGTCTTTATTTATATACTAGCGGAAGGCTTGCGGTTTCACTCGCGTAGTTCCCGTTCCTGTGGGAATACAGGGATAAAAAGTAGCCTATGTCACCCGGAGATAGTGTAGCTTCCCAACGGTGAAAGAATTTTTGAAATCAGTCCAGTAGTTTCAATACAAACAAACAAATCCGCTTTATAATAGTATGGATATACAGTGGAATCCGGTTATAACGACGGCCAGGGGACCGGTGATATTACATCGCATCGTACTACCGTTTCTGAGTATTAAGTAAAAGTTAAAAGCTTTCGTGTACACAGTTACCTAAGGTTTTTTTTTTATGTAAACGTAATGAAACGAACAAAACGTTCTCCCGATAGTAAGAGACAACGGTTGAGAGTAAATTCTTTTGAGTACTGTAGCACGTTCTTTGCTGAGTACAAACTCCAAATACGGGAAAAAAATATCTTCGAACATTACACACAGCGCCATCTATCCTAAACTAAGCAAATCTTGTACTATGTGAGCCTGATAACTAATACTGATATACTTTTTTTGTAATACGTACAGGACATCCAGCCACAGAACAAACAGTTATCGTCACATAAATGTTTATCCTGGCGGGAATCGAACCCTCTCACTATAGCTCTTGAATCATATATTCTACCAAATAAACTTACAAGGCAGTCGAATGAAACAATAGTGCGAAAGTATTGGATCTTTAGTGTTTTAGTAAAAAACTCCACGAGTTGTGGTTAGCGCGGTCGGTTCGCATGCTAAAGGGCGTGGGTTCAAACCCCAACAATGAGCTGTCGGTGAAGGAAAACATCGTGAGGAAACCATAGCATGGTGGTAGGGTACTTTCTAGTACTCGGCTGGCTAGCTAACACACTCAAGTTGAAATTCTGCCGCCAAGCATCTAACGGTGTGTTCCGGCAGCCTCACTCGAGGGCCAGTTCCATTCCAGGCTAGGTGTGCTTTACCATC
Source organism: Biston betularia (assembly GCA_905404145.2). Classification (NCBI taxonomy): domain Eukaryota; kingdom Metazoa; phylum Arthropoda; class Insecta; order Lepidoptera; family Geometridae; genus Biston; species Biston betularia. The sequence goes on along the minus strand of FR989874.1, from coordinate 1,282,926 downwards.
TTCGACCACACCTTCACTTAACATCAGGTGAGATGTGGTCAAACACCTAGCCTGTCAACGATAAAAGAAAATTATCTTCAAACAATTTCTCACTCCGGTCATTTTAGCTAGCTCTAGTTACTGGGCCGAGCCACTTATCCTAACAACCAAACTTGTCTCGACCTTGTATCTAACGAGCCATTCAAAACTAATCCTTTTGCCTTTCGCACAAAGCACTCTTTACAATAAAGCTGTTGAAGGTGGGAACAAAGGGACGGACTCAAAACACATTTGCTGAGTTATTTGCATATTTTGTGCGGTTGGGTGACAATTGGGAAGGCGCGGTTGGAGTGGGTACATTCAAGCTGGTTTATTTCGCAAACATGTTTTTCGAGCATGTCCCCGCGTCACTTCCTGACTTCATTAATAAGTAAATTTACGGAATACGTTTCTGTAGGAATGTTTGTAACCAGAATAATGCTGCTTCTTATCAAATCATGTATTTAAAAATTTTCAGTGTGTAATAAAAAATAATTTAGATAAGTTATCATCCTGTAGCGATGATAGCTCAGTGGTTAGCGCGGTAGGTTCGCATGCCGAAGGGCGTGGGTTCAACCCCCAACAATGAGCTTGAGCTGCCGGTGAAGGAAAACATCGTGAGGAAACCATAGCACGGTGGTAGAGTACTTTAGTACTCGGCTGGCTAGCTACCACCCTCAAGTTGAAAGTCTACCGCCAAGCATCTAACGGTGTGTTCCGGCAGCCTCACTTGAGAGCCAGTTCCACTCCAGGCTAGGTGGGCTTTACCATCTTCGACCACACCTTCACTTAACATCAGGTGAACTGTGGTCAAACACCTAGCCTGTCAACCATAAAAAAAAGAAATAAAGTAAAATCATTTTTCAGATACGATATAAAACAATTTAAAAAAATCCGTAACGCATTTCTGAATGATAAACCACTACAACAACAACAGTTATAAAATGTATTAACTTTGATATTTAATGGTATCGTAGGTTGAGATACATCATAGAGACTTGGGATAAATCTAAACAAACATTTGGCAGCACCGACCGTCACCTGGCAACATAACGCGAAATCTGTTTAATTTAAAGAGCCATATCATTTCAAGGTGAGACACCTCTCAAAGAGAAGGGCGAAAGAAAGTACCCAATCATAAACCCCGAAAGCCCTCCTCAGCGTCTGTGGCTCGAGAAGGCCGGCGACTGGAGTGCTCGAGTGGTCCAGCTACTCGCCCTAACAAACGCGACTGCTAAGCAGTCTCTTGACCTTGCCACAGAGTAGGCAATGCAGCTAGACAACTGTCGGAAAAATAATTGTTTTCTAAAAAAATAATTGTTTTGTTACATAAATCACGTTTTATATTTAATGTATTTTCGCTTATGAGTCGTGTTGGTTACCTCAATGACAAGGGTTTAAGGTAATTCGTATACAATTCTAAATATTTATCCAAAATAATAAAGTATCTAAAAAACAATTTCATGTATTGCTCCGAAAAAAATTTAATATCTAAACCTAAAATTCGAAATTAAAAACCTGAAACTTAGATAAATTACAAATAACCACCAGTATTTATATCCTTTTCTAGCTGCAGTAACTAGTTGCCGTCACGTGTTTTGCATCTACACTAGGTATCTTCGAAGAGTCAACACGTCCTGAGGATGCCTCGTGTGTCGGCAAGACACGTGTCAGTAAGTGGTTACTGCAGCGAGAAGAGGATATAAATACTGCTAGATATTTGTAATTTGGTTAGGTTTTAGAATTTAAGTTTATTTTGGATTTTAGCAAATTGCGTTAGATATTACATTTATGTTGGAGTAATACTTGAAATTGTTTTAAAGATACATTACAATTTCGGATAAATATTTAGAATTGTATACGAATTACATTAAATGCTTGTCATTGGATACCAAAACGACTTATAAGTTGAAACACTACAAATATATAACTCTTAAGCTTAAAACGAACTTCCGCAAACTGGCGCCTAAATCAATCACTTATTTAAGCAATACACATTTGTAACTGTTTGTCTCTGTTTGTTGTAATTATTGTTGTGTTCTGAGTTATACAATAAAAAATCATTTTCTTTCTTTCTTTCTTTTACATTTTACGGTGGAAACACCTGGTGCTAAGAATGGGTTAAATAAAATGCTTAATATAGAAACTTTAGAATGAAAATTGACTCTCAAGTAAGGTTGACCGAACACACCCTTGATATTCTGCCTCCAAGTAGTGTGACAACGTAACTGTGTTCTGGTACAAAGGGTACTGCAGCTAGCGAAATTACAGGGCTGTTGAGACTAACCATTGAATGTCTCAAAGTAATGAGCGCCAAAGCAGCTACACAAAGTTCTGGGTATTGCTGCAATGGTTATGGACATGCATTATCTCTTCCCATCAAAAGAACGTCAAGATCGTCCCATTTCTTGTACATAAAAACCCCTAATTAGGTGTCAAGTACTAGATCCTTAAAATTATGCTACATGCACTTAGCATTTTTTTTTTACGCAACTTAAACTCCTTGTTGGGATAAACTATATTTTTCTGATTTGTCAATCTGTTTTCCTATATACTCTGTGACTTTGTGTTTAACGAGCTGCCACTTTAGCTTGCACTTAACATTTTGAGAAAGAAACTTGCAACCTATGCCCTGGAAATAAAACATTTTTTAAGCCAAGTGTTCTCAGAACATGTTCTGTGGAAATCTCGGGCTTCCACCGCGGAGATAAGGTGCTATTTGACCTGAAGCTTTGTGAACCTGTCCTTTGCATGACTCCTTTACAACTGCCAATCCTGGACAATGGTCTTGTGATCTCAATTTACAATAATTTAAAATGGGATAATATTACGACAATTACACGATTTATGTAAACGTGATTTACCTTTTGAACATACAAGTTATTTGCAATACTTGAACTGCAGAATGTGCCTAATATCTTATATCACACTAATATTATAAAGGCGAAAGTTTGTAAGTGTGTTTGTAAGTTTGTTACTTCTACACGGTCAAACGGCTGGACCAATTTTGATGATATTTGGTATGGAGGTAGCAGACATGCTACTTTTTATCTCGAAAATGTAGCGAGTAACACCGCAGCTAGTTAACTAAAGAAAGAAAAAAAAAGAAAAAGTTTTATTTTCCAACAAGCACAAAAACAAAAACAAACAGAGACAGATAATAGTTACAAAATAGGGGCTTAACTTAGCGTAATACTGGTCATACTAAGCGGTATGACCAGCTGGTCTTGCTTGTAATGAAACTGGCTCTCAAGTGAGGCTGCCGGAACACGTTAGATGCCTAGCGCCAGACTTTCAACTTGACTAGCTAGCCAGCCGATTACTAAAGTACCCTACCACCATGCTAAGGTTTCCTCACGATACTTTCCTACACCAGCAGCTCAAGCTCATTGGAGTTTGAACCCACACCCTCCAGGTGTGAACCGACCGCGCTAACGACTAAGCTATCACCACTCAACTTATTTCTACTTAGCTAGTAATTGTTAACTTATTTCTTCAACATCTCTTTCAAAATGTATAAAATTTCATAGCTCTAAGGCGAACAATAGAAAACGAAAAGCCGTCTTATATAGATATTTTATTTTCCTTCATCCAACATGTAAATAATTAAGGATTCTCAGATGTTTACTTCATTCCTTATGCCTCCCGGCTTCAAACGGCTCCGGCGAGCTTAATTTCGGTAAATAAATATTATTACAAAGGTAGGTATTTTTTTGTTGGCAGAGTTCTGGAATGTTCCTTGAGAAAGGTATTTTCACGATATCAATATGAAAATGTTGCTTTACTGGCCTTGTGTATGTAGTAAACAATAATAATATACATATGTTCAGTCTTAAGGTGGTTCGATTTCCATACAAATAAATTTTTGTCATTTATGGACAAATGGCGCATAATTTTACAGTGAAATCACAGCTACTGGCATTTATTTTGGTCTTTATTTGCGTTAAATTACAATTGCTTGAATAAAACAGTAGATTATTAGCATAAAATCAACTTGATGAATGATTTATGAATTTATGATTTTTGAATAAAATTGTAGATTTTGCTAATAATCTATTTTTATTTGTATGGAAATCGAACCACCTTAAGGTAATGAGCGCCAAAGCAGTGATGCCCTGGACTCTGTTTTGTTACTCAAAGTTCAAGTATCGCTGCAATGGTCATGGACAGGCGTTATCTATTACCATCAAGAGAGCGTCTCGTTCGTCTCATTACCTTTTACATAAAAAAATAATGTTATAGATACATATCTTTTCGTGGCATTTTTATATATTTTTTATGGTTAACGAGCTAGTTGTTTTGACCACAGCTCGTCTGATGTTAACGGTGTGGTTGAAGACGGTAAACACACCTATCTTGGAATGGAACTAGTTCACGAGAGAGGCTACCGGTACACACTGTTAGGTGCTTGACGGCAGATTTTCAAGATGAGGGTAGCTAGCCTGCCGAATCCTAGTAAGTATTCTACTACCACGCTGTAATTTCCTCACGATGTTTTCCTTCACCGGCAGCTAAAGCTTAGAGATACCAACGTATCTCGTTCCAGAAGAAGAGCGTTTCGTTCGTCTGAACACTTTAACAGAAAAAATAGAATTCTAATCTCAGTTTTTTTTTAATACTTAATTCAGAGGGGAAGCATACTATATGATAGGGTAATATCGCGAATCATTACTAACGGTTTATTTCCCCGTGGAAAACCTCAATGCTGCATAACGAGGTCCGGCGAGTTGGGGGCTATGTTATGAGATTAGAACTTAGTTCAATGTATTTTAATGGAGGCTGGTCGGGGGTGACATGGCAAGAGATAAAAGCGTTTCAGAAGAATTTTGTAAGCAAAATAAAAAGATAACAACATCTAAACCCATTATTCTCAACTACACTACCAATTGATTGTTGGCTCATTGGTAATAGATATATTACCAATGAGCCAACAAGGCTGTCTTAAGCTGCTTTAAGAGCTGTAGGGTGTAGGTTCGATTCTCACCCAGGACAAACATTTTGTGGTGTAAACAATATTATAAGTATGTATTTAGAAAAAAATATACACATATCTAGTTTTATCTTTGACTGCGTAACAAGGACGGATTCGAATCGATCTTTTAATTATTTTGACTTAATTTTTAACTTTTATTGGTTTTTTACTAAATATTTGATTATAATCACGTATAATTGCATGAGAATAAGAATAACTTTATTGACAAACAAACACAAAGAAAAAATACACAAATGTCATATAAATAAAAATAATACAAAAAATAAATGCTGTGACATTGTGACATAATTTGACATTTCTTCATTTAATTTTATTAATGTATTGTTGCACACTTTATTAGCGGACTTTATAATTAAATGAATAAACAAGTGGCGACTCTATTGTTAAAAGCAATCTTTTTGAGGCCACCTTAGGATTAAAAGGATTCAAAGAATTCAAAGAATAGATAAAGCCCCGGTACTTTATTTATTCAGTAACAGTAACTGGTATATTTGCATAATAATACCAAAATACCTACAATAAAACAATATACTCTGTGCTACCTCTATAATAAAAGATAAGCGGTTAACAGGAACTCAGAGTAAACATCATGTTATTCTTGTCAAAAAATTACCACCCACGTATCTAACTCAAACAGCACCTGAATAAAATATATCAACCACTGAATTAGTTTTCAACGTGCAAATACCGACGTGACCTGTTAATTTATGCAAAAGGTCACCTTACCGGCCGCTTTGCTGGCCATTTCCCTGAGCCCTTTGAGCCCTTGCGGCTTACAGCTACCTTACCATAGGTGTACCTCAGGGGTCATAAAGGCGTATAGTTATAATATGGTGAATAGTTAACGAGAGTGAAACGGAGACTTAGATTTGGAGTACGTCGTAGTGATACGTAGCCACGATACATGACTATACGTTCTACGGTAATATAATTATATAAGCTACAGTTTATGGTGAACAGTTAACAAGAGTCAAAGAAAGATTTGGAGTAAGTCGTAGTGATACGTAGCTACGATACATGACTATACGTTCTACGGTAATATAATTATATAAGCTACAGTTTATGGTGAACAGTTAACAAGAGTCAAAGAAAGATTTGGAGTAAGTCGTAGTGATACGTAGCTACGATACATGACTATACGTTCTACGGTAATATAATTATATAAGCTACAGTTTATGGTGAACAGTTAACAAGAGTCAAAGAAAGATTTGGAGTAAGTCGTAGTGATACGTAGCTACGATACATGACTATACGTTCTACGGTAATATAATTATATAAGCTACAGTTTATGGTGAACAGTTAACAAGAGTCAAAGAAAGATTTGGAGTAAGTCGTAGTGATACGTAGCTACGATACATGACTATACGTTCTACGGTAATATAATTATATAAGCTACAGTTTATGGTGAACAGTTAACAAGAGTCAAAGAAAGATTTGGAGTAAGTCGTAGTGATACGTAGCTACGATACATGACTATACGTTCTACGGTAATATAATTATATAAGCTACAGTTTATGGTGAACAGTTAACAAGAGTCAAAGAAAGATTTGGAGTAAGTCGTAGTGATACGTAGCTACGATACATGACTATACGTTCTACGGTAATATAATTATATAAGCTACAGTTTATGGTGAACAGTTAACAAGAGTCAAAGAAAGATTTGGAGTAAGTCGTAGTGATACGTAGCTACGATACATGACTATACGTTCTACGGTAATATAATTATATAAGCTACAGTTTATGGTGAACAGTTAACAAGAGTCAAAGAAAGATTTGGAGTATGTCGTAGTGCTACGTAGCTATGATACATGACTATACGTTCTACGGTAATATATAAAAGCTACAGTTATAGGTTCTACGGAAATGTAAGAGAAGTTACTGTCTTAGATACGGTAACCTAAGCGAAGCGATGCCATTAAAATCGTCGTAAAATGCAGTTAGTATGTACTGATGACCTAATAAAGATTGAGAGTATTTTGTCATAAAATAAGAAAAAAACATGTATTTTTACACAAACGTTTTTCAGATGCATAAGACTGCGGTTGATTATGATAATGACAATTATACAAATCAAGCGAGCTCTTGTTTCTCAAGGGGGAAAAGGGAGTGAAAAAAATCGAATAATTTATTTGTAATTTTACAGAATATGTTTAGCCATTCCTTCTTACCTTGCCGTCGCTCTTCCAGTAGATGAAGAAGCCATACTCATCGACTTTGAACAGGCAGTTCTGTTCAAACTCCGTGTTGTCCTTCTCTTCAGTCCACCGGTCGAAAACCGCGCCCTGTCAACAACGTGGAAGTGAGTAAAGTTGAATCATTAGTGGGCTGAGGTTCTAGATATAGTTGTTCGGACATACGTTAACTAAGCTATTGTATTTACGAAAACTAGGACAGCGCCCTTAACACTTCTTCTTCTTCGATCACACTGTCACTTAACATCGGGTGAGCTGTGGTCAAACACCAAGCTTGTCAACCATTATATAAAACTTTAGGTAACAAAACAGAGTACAAGACATAGCTATTACATATTTTGTGTAAGTCTCTTAAACATTTTTTTTTAAATTGAATATTAGTGAGCCGAACGAGACGCTCTCCTGATGGTAAGAGAAGCCTGCCCATAACCATCGCAGCGATACACAGAACTTTGAGTAACAAAACAAAGGCCAGGGCATCACTGCTTTGGCGCTCATTACTTTGAGACTTTCGATGGTTAGTCTCTTTAGTTAGTCTTAGATGCTTGGCGGCAGAGTTTCAACTTGAGGGTGGTAGCTAGCCAGCCGAGTACTAGAAAGTACCACCATGCTATGGTTTCCTCACGATGTTTTACTTCACTGGCAGCTCAAGCTCATTGTTGGGGTTTGAACCCACGTCCTTCCGCATGCGAACCTACCGCGCTAACCACCGAGCTATCATCGCTACAAATTTCCGTTGTCTCCATTTTGTACGAGAGGTCCCACAGAAACAGTAATGAATAGCTTCGACATACAGGATGCGTGCCGATGTAAATTGGCTCGAACCCCGAGAGTTGTAAAATCACATTTCACCCCGAGGGGCTTGTTGTTAACATAATTACACAATCATGTTCACTTGCGAGGACGTTGGAATTAATCGTGTTATCAATAAATAATTGATAATGTAAATTAGGGCAACCTTGGCGGAGCTAATGAGTTTGGAAATAATACAAAATAAAGTTACAATAGTCAAAATCCAGTCTTGGTCAAGTACAGTCCGTGTCAGTCAAGTCCAGTCATGCTTTAGTAAAGTAGTGGTGACCGGGAGCAACACAAAAAGTCATGTTTCACCACATTATATAATTTTCCCACACTCGCGCTTGTGATTCGGCACTTTATGAATAAAACACCATTTTTATGCATAAACACTCGACAAAACATTAGTTTTGGATAAAAATACAACGGGGCGACACGACTCTTTCCGCGTTTCCGCCAAAAACCCTGTGCTGCTGTCTAACATAATGTCTGTGATATGGTCGCATATATATAATATATTGCTTTGGCAGAGATATTCCACGTGGCCCATGTTTACTACTCCATCACAGACTTAATTATCATGAAAGATTTGACGACCAATACATTTTTTTATTTCATTGGCGTCCGCCCAACCAGTTACAGTGTGTGGAATGATTAGAGTTTATGTTTTATTGCAGATTTGGGGCTAGGATTAGAAAATCTGCTATACACTTTATAGGGTTGGCGAAGCAAACTCATTTGGTAAAATATCTGCTTCAAGAGCTGTAGGGTGTAGGTTCGAATCCCACCGGGACAAACATTTGTGACCATTAATGTTTGTTCTGTGTCTGAGTGTTCTATATTTATTATAAGTATGCATTTACAACAAAAAAAAGTATTTAAGCTATTCTATCAGCTATCTGGTTCCCATAGTACAAGGTTTGCTTAGTTTTGGGCTAGATGACGTTGTGTGAAATGTTCTAAAATATTTAATTGAAAATAACTACATATATACTGGTCTTTCGTAACAAACTTTAAAAAACCTAGTATTTTTTCTATATATAAAAAAGTACCTATTTTTTTGGGTACGAGTTGAAAGAGGGTAACCCTAGCTGCTAACATATTAATTGTTTTAGTTGATGACGGATTAGTAGCGGTCTGGTATCTTTATTTCTTTTCACTACTTTCATGTGGATGGTTACTGCTAATTTTATGATAAAGTGCTATTGAAAGCAAAAGATGTGTATTTGTTTGTTTGTGGGTTTTTTTTTTAAATTACGTTACCGCATAACAGTACGTTTTGTCAACATAAAATATGTACCTACGTTATTCTATTTTTAAATGCGTAACAGTTCAAAAAACACAAATGGGTGCTATTTTTTTATGAATAACATCAATGTTACAGGCCATTTATTCATTTATACATAAAAATATCAAAATCATAACGCATGTCAATGAAATGAAATGACAAAGTAGTATGTCAAATCTCTGCATAAAACAAAGTCACTTCCCGCTGTCTGCACGCTTAGAACTTTTAAACTATGCAACATATTGCAATGCGGTTTCCATCAATAGACAGAGTAATTCAAGAGGTAAGTTTTTGTATAATAAATACATAAGTACTAGTATTTTGCACCCGTGCAAAGCCTATAATGCAGTGTCATGATTTTTTCCACCCAATTTTGCTAGGTGGTACAAACACAAATATTTTATTGATAACACCAATGTTACCAATCAATTCAAATTTCAAATATATTTCATTATATGAGTTTTGAAACACTGATTACAGGTCAATGAATAAAAAAAAAAAATCAAAATAAGGTATGTCAACTTACAAACATATGTCATAGCTAGACGTAAAATCTAGGCTTTTTTAATAATGGTGGCCACAGATTTCAGTTTATGCAAAATTCCACAACGAAAAAATGCTCGTACTGCGTTACAAAATCACGGAAAAACATCGTAGCTTGGAGACATCTTGAAGTAATTTCATTTCACATCGCACCAGCATGATTTTCAATGTACCTAAATTTAGTTTAATCCCTGGATAAATGGAATCAATAACGTAACGTACCGTGTGCGGTGAACGTGAAGATTACCAAGTCAAGCGGCGAGAAGGCGTGGCGCCACTGCTAACTCATAGCGGAGACAAATTTTTTTAAGGTGGTTCGATTTCCATACAAATAATTTTTTGCCATTTATGGACAAACGGAGCATAATTTTACAGTGAAATCACAGCTACTAGCGTTTATGTTGGCCCTCATTTGCGGTAAATCACAATTACTTGATTAAAACAGTAGATTATTAGCATAATTAATGTTTTATTCAAAAATCATAAATACAGAAATTTGATTTTCTGCTAATAATAATCTACTGTTTTATTCAAGCAATTGTGATTTACCGCAAATGAGGGCCAACATAAATGCTAGTAGCTGTGATTTCACTGTAAAATTGTGCTCCGTTTGTCCATAAATGGCAAAAAATTATTTGTATGGAAATTGAACCACCATAATCATTCATCGGCAAATGGATACGGAGGCCCATGATGCCTAATTTTGAAATCAACTACGGGTTTTCTCATTTATGATCAAAATGTTTAGTTTATAAAACTGGGCTAATTTGGGCCGAAAGACAGTATTGCTTTTTTTTTTTTAATAATTTATTCTGGCCATGGATGTTACACAACTCCTTCAGCCGGAGTCTTGTCTTAAGTGTTATTTCTGCTGTATCTTAGCTATAGCTATCGTCAAAGTCGTCTTTGTCAAGTCCAGTTCGTGTCAGTTAAGTTCAGTCATGCTTTAGTAAAGTAGTGGCGACTTTACTACAAAGCTTCGATGGAGTTTTGGAAGCAACACGAAAACTCATGTTTCACCACATTATATCATTTTCCCACACTTGTGCTTGTAATTCGGCACTTTATGAATAAAACACCACCATTTTTATGCATAAACACTCGACAAAACACTAGTTTTGGAAAAAAATACAACGGAGCGACACGACTCTTCCCGCGTTCCCGCTAAAACTCGACAGTATTGCTATCCCACAAGGGTTGCCAGATCGCCAAACACTTCTTCTCTTGAAGTTTGGTCTTTTTTGTCGCACTACAGCGACAACTTTCTACATATTATTATTGTTATTTTTCATTTTTATTTTCTAATCTTTTATTTGTAGTGTTTTTTTTTGTTGTTGTAGTGTTCTTTTTTTTTTTAAACCTAATAGCCGTACAGACCAGCCAGTTTGGCCTGACATTTGGGTAAAAAGACCGGACACCCTACATTATTGAGGATTTGTCTCAGTATTAATAAGTACGACAAAAACGCTCGGCCACGCTCGGCGCTCGCTCGTTTGCGAACTGTAAAAAGTTTAGCTAACAAAAGCCGGACACCGTTTATTTTGGCCGGACACGTTATCAAAAAGCCTAACTATGTCCGGTTTTATCCGGACGCTTGACAGCTCTATGTTCCACTTTCCCACTAACATTATAAATGTGAAAGTTTGGATGGGTGTTTGTTACATTTTCACGCAAAAACTACTGAACAGATTTAGATGAAATTTGATATGAAAGCAGCTGGGACCCTGGATTAGAACATAGGCTTCTTTTTATCCCAAAAATATGCAGTGAGTAACACCGTGAGACGCAGCTATATTTTATATTTTATTACACGCATCCTAGTTGTTTTTACTACATATTTCTGGTATACAGGGAAAAACATGGGTAACGTTTAATTTATTATGTTTTGGTGCGATAATAATTCGGATCAATTATAATTGGCTTTTTTGCCAATCAATTTGATAGCAATGTTTAGGTAGAAAATAAACGATGAGCTCCACAAAAAGCCAATTAAAATTGTGGCTGAATGATTCAACATTTAGTTTCACAATTATTTTATTTAAATGGCAAGCTTGGGTTTTTTTAATGTTGTAAAAATAAGTGGCACGTATTATGATAAGTATTTGGGGAAAGTGTTTTGTTTTAGTTTTGTGGTGTATTCAGTCATGTTGGAACAATCGAGAAATTTATGCTACTTTGAAAGCATAATGAGACATTGTTTGAATTTTTCTTTTTTTTTTTTAATTGATATCAGTTAGATGTATATAGTGCTAGCGACCCGCCCCGGCTTCGCACGGGTGCAATGTAGATACTAATGTGGTGCATATGCAAGTATTACATATAAACCTTTCTCTTGAATCACGCTATCTATTAAAAAAAGCGCTTCAAAATCCGTTGCGTAGTTTTTAAGATTTAACATACATAGGGACGGACAGACAGCGACAGCGACTTTGTTTTATACTATGTAGTGATACATTATATTTTATATATATGGTATGACAGCCCTGTTGGTTCATTGGTAGAATGTCTGCTTCAAGAGCTGAAGGGCGTGAGTTCGTATCCCACCCAGGACAAAGTTTGTGGTAGGTACAAACAAATGTTTGTTTTGCGTCTGGGTGTACTGTATGTATTTACAAAAAAAAAGTATTAGAGTACTCTGTCAGTTATCTGACTTCCATAGTACAAGCTTTGCTTAGTTTGGGGTCAGATGGCGCTGTGTGTAATGTCCTACGATATTTATTTACATACTTTTCGAAAGAAGGAAAATTGCTTACATTGAAAATTTACTAATTCGACTTTAAATTTGAACCCATTATTATTTATTATATACTTAATTGATATTTTTATGTTTGTAATGTCATGGGAAATATAACAGATAACAGTACCTGTAGGATTGATTTTTGTTTCAATTGGACGAATCTGTGTCGTTCGGGTAATTAAAATCTAAGTGAAATACAGCGTCCGCTACAAGTAGGACCGTACAAAATGGTATCTATGTAATTTGCTTGACTGATCACGGCGGTTCTGACGTCACAATTCATACTTCATGGGTTTCATGAGAGATCACAAGGCCATAATGTAGTCAGCGATTTTGTTTTAGGTGTTTTGGCGGGAACGCTAAGATAATTATACCGACTCATTGTATTTTTTCCAAAATTGTTTATAAATAAATATCGCAGGACACAGCGCCATCTGACCCCAAACTAAGCAGAGCTTGTGTGATGGAAGTCAGATAACTGATAACATACATACATACTTTTTTTTTTTAATGCATACTTATAATACATACAGAACACCCAGAAATAGAACAAACATTTGTTGATAGATAAAATGTTTGTCCTGAGCGGGAATCGAACCCACGCCCTTCAGCTCTTAAGACAGATATACTACCAATAAGCCAACAGGGCTGTCAATCAATACGATGGATTAGTGATAGAAGATGGCGCTGTGTGTAATGTCGTACGATATTTTTTATTTATTTATTTTATATAATCAAATTTTGATAAGCCTAATAGGTAAATATCGAAATAAGAAGCTTAGAGTAGGTAGAAAATCTGCCGCCAAGCACCTAGTTCCATTCTAGGCTTGGTGTGCTTTACCATCTGCGACCACACCGTCACTTAACATCAGGTGGGCTGTGGTCAAACACCTAGCCTATCAACCATAAAAAAAGTTTACATCAGGTGAGTTGTAGTCAAACACCTAACTTGGTAACTATTAGAATATATTACCTGAAGCAGCGGCTCCGGGACGGGTATCTGCCAATCGAACTCGTATCGCTTGGTCATGTCGGCAGCTGTCTACCACCACACCGGCCGGGAACTCCTCAGAGAGACATTCTGCCACCACTGCCGACAAGGAAATGTTCAGTTAGTCTTTACTTCTTTACTTATAAGATGATACTTTTTACTTGGTGGTAGATCTCCTTAGCAGGAGGTCGTCTAGGTAGGTACCAGATATTCTGCCGCTAAGCAGTAGTGTGTAAACATTACTGTGTTCCGGTTTGAAGGGTACTGCAGCTAGCGAAATTACTGGGCTGTTGAGACTAACCATCGAAAGCGTCAAAGTAATGAGCGCCAAAGCAGTGATGCCCTGGACTTTGTTTTGTTACTCAAAGTTTTGTGTATCGCTGCAATGGTCATGGACATAAGCCGTCCACGTGACTATTTTTTTTAAGCGTTATCGCTAATCGCATGTTACTTAGTCTATGCCCTCTGACCACTGTGGTAAGAGTACTACGCTGTAAATAATAAATTATAGCCTTTTTTAAAATATTTTCTAGGGTAGTTGTTAAGTGACAGTGTGGTCGAAGATGGTAGACACACCTAGTCTGGAATGGAACTTGTCAAAAATAACTACCAAATACATTTTAAGTAGTTCGTTTTGTTGCTATAAATGAACTTCTTCAGTTAACTCATTTATAAATTTAAATTGAATTTTGTTGCATGCTCGATTCGGGAACGAATCTAAAAAAATATTTTCCCAACACAAAAATCATACTCACACACACTCGAGTCATATACTATAAGGATGCCTTGTGTTTGTGGAAGTATAATTAAACTTATTTTTAATTTCGCTAGATGTAGTACCCTTCATACCGGAACACAGTAACGTTTACACACTACTGCTTGTCGGCAGAATATCTGGTACTGCGGTGGTACCTAGACGACCTCCTGCTAAGGAGATCTACCACCAAGTTAGTATTCGATTCGAGAAAAGACGCGATATGCACCTTATAATAGACAAAGTAACCGTCGCATAAATGTATGGTAATTGTATTTTTTCATTCAATATTTCAACGGGCGTCTTCACCTCAAAGCAGCGCGATTATAATCAACCTGCGAGATATTAAAAAGACAAATTGCTTTTATAAATCTCGTGTCTTGGCGTGAATTTCAAAGAAATTTCTGATGCCTTGAAGCTAAGCCGTAACTCTAATAGAATAGTATTATTATTTAAATACAATTTATATTTTGTTTATTTTTTCCGCGTTACATTAAAGTTGATATCTGGAGGTTATGTGGAGGTTTGGACTGTAGTGATGATGAACAGAGGAAATGGCTAAAGAGAGAGAAGTCTTATGCCGTCCTTTTTACGTGAAAACGTGACAGAATTAGACTATGATAAGTCTATCTTGTATTCGCGAGAGAAAATAGTTATCATGGCTTACGTGCTAAGTCAGCTGCAGTGGGCTGAATGAACTGTCAATGACGATACTTTTTCTTTGGTTTTGGCACCGCACTTAGTCGATTATTTCAACTTTTTTCAAGTATTTTAAGAATTTGTTTAAATCTATTGAAATGAGTTTGAGTCACAGTCAAAGTCACACAAAATAAATAAAGTCCGGCCGTGCTCTAGTATATTAATAGTAATTGCGATTTTACTTTAGAGTTTTGGAAACAACACAAAAAGTCATGTTTCACGTTTGTCAAGTTTCATTATAATTATCACTTTTCCACACTCGCGATTATAATTCGACAATTTATGAATAAAACACCAATATGTTATTCATAAACACTTCAAAAAACTTGTGAAAAATAATAAAACGCGGCGACACGACATTTCCGCGTTACCACCAAAGCTGTTGCAATAATGATAATGATAATGATGGTGATAGCTAATTGCTCTTAAATACCTAAAGGCTGAAAGACGAAATGCTAAATAAAAAAATATTTCATACAAAACATACAAATCTATAAACTTGAGAAATGGCACAATGCAAGAACGTGCTACGACATAAAAAGAAAAAAAAAATACAATCTCAAACGAATCTACGGAAAAAAAGATTGTAAATACGAAAATTCGATTATAATATCTTGATCGGATTATTTATGTTAAAACTAACGCATAATATACTTATCGAAATACATCAATTATCATAGCAAAACATTTTGATCAACTAATGTCTTAAATCTCATTTCGATAAAGAGATACCCAGAAACTCTGTACGACTTAATATGGTCAATTAGTGAAGATTTATGCAGGCCCAAGGGCCGTGTTATCTACAGGTCAACGTCCCGGGTCACTCAGGGCATTACTAGGGTGACTGTAGTGTTGACACGGTGAATCGACCTTTCACTTTGTGGACTGGAAAAATAAACGAGTCAAATACATTCGCAAGGGAGAGAAAATCGCTCGCCGATGGTTCCGTAACCGATAAAATTACATTTTATTAGTAGTACGTCCCGCGATTTCACTCGCGTCCACTGGGTTAACAAGGCAGCATCCCAAATTTAATTCAAATGTGTTGAGCCTTTACAGCGTGAAAAAATAACAAACATACAAACTTTCTCTTTAATAATATTATGTACAAGTCGTTAGTGTTAGATATGGATAGCTTTTTATTTACATTAGAAATAAAAAAAAAATACAAAATAATTTATTTCATAAAATGAGTTATTTACAGATTTCTTCGTTGCTTGTAGTGCCTGCACTAGGCGAGGACCTGTTTCACAGGGATAAACCCCGCCTCACTATAAGAGGTTTCTCTTTCCATCTTTGCGTTGAACTCTATAAACAAACGGAGTGTAATGACTGTGTGAATGGGAACAAATGGATAAAGTTTCCGGGTAATGAGGAGATTTTTTCAGGTCTATTACGTTGGTTGTTTATGTTTGTGAGAGAGCTTCAGGGAAAGATGTGTCGCGGTACTACATTTTATGTGCACTGTAGGTTTATAGTTTGACAGTTGAAAACTGGATGACAGACAGGTCACAAGTCATAATTTTGAAAAAAAAAAAAGTTTCTTTTAATGTTTTTTTTTCTTTGGTTTTGGCGTCGCCTTTTGAGCATTTGCCAGTGTCAAGTGTTTTATATTTTTAAGTTTCAAAAGTAAATAAGTGTCCTCGTAGCAAAAGTTATACTCAAAGTCCAGTCTTGGTCAAGTACAGTCCGTGTCAGTCAAGGCCAGTCATGCTTTAGTAAAGTAGTGGTGACTTTACTATAAAGCTTCGATAGAGTTTTGGAAGCAACACGAAAAGTCATGTTTCACCACATTATATCATTTTCCCACACTCGTGCTTATGATTCGGCACTTTATGAATAAAACACCACCATTTTTATGCATAAACACTCGACAAAACACTAGTTTTGGAAAAAAATACAACGGAGCGACACGACTCTGCGTTCCAGCTAAAATTCTTTAAAAATGTTACATTGTTGCAGTAATATATCGGAAACACGGTGAATTAAATGCTACATATTTTTAGTAATATTTTTTTTGAAATTTAATTTTAGGACGCTTTTTAGGGTCCCGGACCCAAAGGGTAAAATGGGGCCCTATTACTGAGACTCCGCTGTCCGTCCGACCGCGGGGCGCAGCTAGTATTATAGCTTTACAGCTCTTGGAGCAGATACATTACCAAATGAGCTAACAGGGGTTCAAACAAACTCAATCGTCCTATATTATCAGGTACTACTATATAAACCCTGCTCAGGGCAAAGAACTAGTAAATTCAAACTCTACTTGATGTGAGATCTGATAGTCAAGTTAGATTACCTACCTATATCAGCAGAGGATGTTTAATCAAATAAATTGCGAAAGCAATTCAAACGGCAATCCCATCTCCAAAACTATCCCAGTAAATTGATAGCAATAGGCAAAATCAATATTGTCCAATCTCGTACGATACGGAGTCATAGATAAAATAATCTATTCATATGTCATTTAACTAAATTCACTAACTCGACTCGCAGGCCGGGTCGAGGAGCGTGCCATGGCCCGAATAACGTTCAATCACTTGACAATAATTTATAAGTGACAAAAAATAATAATGATTCACGCGAAAGATTTCATTTGTGACGGTAATTACGATTCGACTTGACTTTTTTGTGCATCTTTCATTACTATCTTACTAGCTGCGCCCTGCGGTGTTACCCGCTACATGTTTTCGGGATAAAAAGTATCCTGTGTTAATCCAGGGTCTCGGCTACCTCCATACCAAATTTCATACAAAACCGTTCAATAGTTTTTGCGTGGAAGAGTAACAAACATACATCCATATTCACAAATATTCGCATTTATAATATTAAGTAGGAAAAGTATGTATTTAGAAGAAAAAAAAGGTATTTAAGTATTTTATTAATTTTACCTAGTTCCCATCCCATAGTACAAGCTTTGCTTAGTTTAGCTGTACGAAATCTATATATATCATAAATCTTAGGATATAATATGTCTATGTTTTGTTTAAACGGAAATATCCTAGAAATGTTTGCTTTTATCGTTACGAATAACTACTGCGCAAACAATTTTTCAAATTACGATGTAAAAATTAGCTGTTCCGGGATAATTTGAGAGTTAGTGTTCTCAGTTTTGGTCCCATACTATAAGTTGTCAACCTTCTAATCAAACATTCTTTCTCTACATCGGAGAACTCAGATAATCACATAAACCTTTTGACTTACCATAATCTCTGTCATATCATGAGGATATATTCCTTTAAGCCGCTCGGCAATCTTCAGCAGCCATTGGGCTACGGGCTTAGTTACTTAGTCTCTTAGCTTTAGAAGAGTTCAAGTAACACTCACTCACCTCACCTCACTCACTGGCCTCACTTGAGAGGCAGTTCCATTCCAGGCTAGGTGTGCTTTACCATCTTCGACCACACCTTCACTTAACATCAGGTGAGCTATGGTCAAACAAATAGCCTGTCAACCATAAAAAAAACAAAAAACACAAATTTTATCCTGTTTTTTTGACTAATATTTTAAATGTGAAACTTTGGATAGATTGATGTTTGTTACTCTTTCACGCAAAAACTACTGAGCGGATTTAGATGAAATTTGTTATCGAGGTAGCTGAGACCCTGGATTAACATATAGGCTACTCTTTATCCCGAAAACATGTAGCGGGTAACACCGTGGGGGGCAGCTAGTCTTTAATATTTTACTGATTGGGGATTTGACACATGTTTTAGAATAATTCAGTCAGATTCTAAGTTTTTTTAGAAGGACATTCTATACAATTGACACACCACTAAAGCATAAGAAGAAATACGTGAAAAGAAAGAGACGTTCTCCTGATGGTTAGCGTTAAAGTTTGCCCACGACTACTGCAGCGACGCCCAGAACTTTGAGAGGAAGATAGTCTTTCTTCTTTCTTTATTTATAATAGGTTCGCGTTTTACTACACCCTGCCTGATGTTAAGCAGAATGCGGTCAAAGATGTAACATGTCCAAACCTAAGACAAAGACATAAGACACCCAAATTGTACTTAGCTGCCGCCTTACACCTGTAAGACGCCCTTATTTGACGATACGAGACGTCATTAATTTTCAGATTTCATATAGAAGTTTTCATTCACCGAAAACCCATATAAAATGAACTCCGAAAAATACTCCTTACTCTCAATTAGATCTAAATATTTTGAAATTAACAAGTTTTGATGGCGCGTCGAAAAACTTTGTATCATCTTGGATCGTTGATTGGTGTACAAAGCATTTAGTCGAGAAAGGCAATTTTTTTTTTCAAAAAAAATAGTAATAATGCGCTCCTGTCCTGAAGGACAAAGATTAAAATTGCAATGGCATAGAAAGCGCTTATTTGCAATAAACGCCTAATTGCTCGCACAAAAACAATTGAGGAAAAACAAACCCAATAACTGAAAGCAAAACGTCTAATTTAAGATTTGCGCAAAATTGGATCCCCGCTCCATGACTCGGCACGTAGGAATGTACGTGGGCACAGAATAAATAATAGTTATTTCGTAGTAGGCATTGTTTGTTTACCTACATCGCTATCTTTAGGGTTATCACTTATTATCGGTGGGTCAAACAATTAAAGTAAACGAATTTATAATTACGCAGTTTGGATACTAAGTAGGCTTGATAATATTTGTTGTTGTTTTGATTTATATTTGGGGATTGATAACTATTTAAGCTGATATACTTTTTCACGCGAAATTTTTGCAATATTCCTGTTTTTTTTTTTTTTTTTTTTTTTTTATGTTTGACATTCTAGTTGTTTGACCACAGCTCACCTGATGTTAAGTGAAGGTGTGGTCGAAGATGGTAAAGCACACCTAGCCTGGAATGGAACTGGCTCTCAAGTGAGGCTGCCGGAACACACCGTTAGATGCTTGGCGGCAGATTTTCAACTTGAGGGTGGTAGCTAGCCAGCCGAGTACTAGAAAGTACCCTACCACCATGCTATGGTTTCCTCACGATGTTTTCCTTCACCGGCAGCTCAAGCTCATTGTTGGGGTTTGAACCTACGCCCTTCGGCATGCGATCCTACCGCGCTAGCCACTGAGCTATCATCGCTACAAAATACAAAATTTTATAGGCTTACGTTTGACCGCCAACTCGCCTGATGTTAAGCGAAGATGCGGTCTACGGGTGAAACATGCTCGCCTAGAAGAAACCCTATTCACTCGCGACTTGAAGGCACCCAAGTACCCAGATTGTATCTATCAGAGAACACCCATTTGAGCAGCAAATTCCATTGTTTAGCGGTTCGTACAATGAATGAAAGAAAGAAAAAGATTTTATTTTGTAACAAATACAAACACAAAAACAAAAACAAGCAAACAGACACAGTTACAAAATAAGGGATCACCTCAGCATAATACTAGTCATACTAAGCGGTATGACCAGCGCTGGTCTTCAGGTGAACCCTTTTGAAAACCAAAGCGTGTATGTGTGTGTGTTTTTCTCCAGAGGTTCGGAAAATACTCTTACGTATCATCAGGCCTCGCCTGGGTATGTCGGACTCGATTATTATTGATGACATCCATACCGATCAAAAACCTCTTCTGGCATCAAACTCTTTATTTTTTTAACGTTTATCAGGCCAGGTGTTTTGACCACAGCTCACCTGATGTTTAGTGAAGGCGTGGTCGAAGATGGTAAAGCACACCTAGCCTGGAATGGAACTGGCTCTCAAGTGAGGCTGCCGGAACACACCGTTAGATGCTTGGCGGCAGATTTTCAACTTGAGGGTGGTAGCTAGCCAGCCGAGTACTAGAAAGTACCCTACCACCATGCTATGGTTTCCTCACGATGTTTTCACTTCACGCCCTTCGGCATGCGAACCTACCGCGCTCACCACTGAGCTATCATCGCTAATCTATATAATCTCTTTTGTGTGTGTGTGTGTGTGTGTGTGTGTGTTTAAGTTTTATGTATAAAGTAACTAATATATATAGTATAGTACTAGTGTAAAGTACTAAGTAATGTTTACATATGAATAAGAATCCTTTACCAACTTTGAAGGTCATTCCTAATATTCCATACCACATCGCTCTTCTAATCGAAGGTCCATTTCAAGCTCCACCGCAGAAACTTGCCGTCTCTCCGAGTGGCAAGTTTGCGAATTAGCCATCGAAGTTCTCGATAACCACAATCGATAGTCTGGGGCGGGCATTCTGTAATGTAACATGGCAACGCCGACAGCACGCTGCCCACGACTCTGACTGGGAGTCTCTAGACTTCAACGGCAACGTAATTTTGTGTACTTGGCTTACATATTGTATGTAGTTACAAAAAAAAAAGTATTTATGTATTCTATCAGTTATCTGACTTCCATCACACAAGCTCTGCTTAGTTTGGGGTCAGATGGCGCTGTGTGTATAGTCCTACGATATTTGTTTATTTTATTTTATTTAAAAAACCACAGTGTACCACCGTTTAATTAAGGAACATAACTAAGCTTTTTCTCTGTATAAAAATGTTCGTTGTAACGTTCGTCGAATGTTCGTGTTACGAGCTGCCTCCATTACGGAATGTCTGTGCGAAGCTTAGCGCCTTAACCGCAGGATATTAAGAGCCGACAGTGATGGGGGATAATGGATCTTAATTTGAGGACAGAGGTGTTTAACCGGATTTATCTTGAGTTGGATCGATTTGCGGCAATCACACTTGAATTTGAGTTACGTTTTAGCCAATACCTTGTTTCAATTGAGGCTTTTTTAGCAACTAGTAGAGTATGAAACAAGTTGAAAAGTATAAAAAAAATCCATAGTCCGACTGCGATAAATAAATAAATAAATATCCGAGCGAACTTCCAATTATATACCATTGTGTCCTCGCAGATGGTGATCCGCTTAAGGCATTACGACTTCTAATGCCCCGTGGAAATTAGATTTTACAAACTATCACGTGTGGAAAGCGATCGATACTAACAGTTGCTCGTTAGCAGAAATCTACAAACTTATCACATGAACAACATTTATCCTACTAAAATAAACAAATATCGTCGGACATTACATACAGTGCCATCTGACCCCAAACTAAGCAAAGCTTGTACTATGGAAGTCAGATTTAACTGATAGAATACTTTAATACTTTTTTTTGTAAACACATACTTATAATACATACAGTAGATACACCCAGACACAGAATAAACATTTTTTTAAACCACAAAATGTATGCCCTGGGTGGGAATCGAACCCACGCCCTTCAGCTGTTGGAGCAGACATACTACCAGTAATAATATAATGTCAGTTTCACATATGTCAAACTGTCATCTGTCTACTGAATCGCAATAAAGTGTTGTCTATTGTAACAAACTTTCACATTTATACTAGTAGGACGTGAAGCATGAGAAAAACTAATTTTACTGTACTTTATATTTTCCGAGAAATTTCCTTACATTAACTAGTTCAATTAATTAGTGCCTTAGAATTCAAAAACCCGTCCAGAAAACGTGAGTCCCCGTCGCTCACGTGTTTTGGTGGAAACGGCCGCGTGACTACCCCGCTACCCCGCTACCCTTAAGGAGGCTTCTTACGCGTGGGCAGAATGCGATTGTATAACCATTCCAGAAATATATACTGTTGGGTTTTGCACCGAATATTACACAGGCCGTTTTTAGAAATAAATAAAGTAGACGTTTTGTAACCGCGAGACGTCCGCTAGTAAGTTATATATATATTTGAATTTAATTAGGAATAATAAAATTGGTTTAAAAAGTTTTTGAGTTTTTTCGACAGCCCTGTTTTTTTTTAATACGGATAAGTCCGCGTTTGACCACAAGCTCGCCTGATGGTAAGCGACGATGTGGTCGAAGATGAAGCACGCAGACCTAGAAGATACCTATTCACTCTGACCTTGAAAAGATCCAGATGATATCTATCAGGAAACAAGGAAGCCGGCAGCTTGTTCCATTGTTGGCTCATCGGTAGAATGACTGCTTCAATAGCTGTAGGGCGTGGGTTCGATTTCCACACAGGACAAACATTGTGTTGTATAAACAAATGTTTGTTCTGTGTCTGAGTGTACCGTATGTATTATAAGTATGTGTTTACGAAAAAAGTATTAATGTATTCTATCAGTTAAATCTGACTTCTATAGTACAAGCTTTACTTAGTTTGGGTCAGATAGCGCTGTGATATTTATTTATTTTAGTAGGATAAATGTTGTTCATGTGATAAGAACAACATTTATCAACATTTCTGCTAACGAGCAACTGTTAGTATCGATCGCTTTCCACGCGTGATAGTTTGTAAAATCTAATTTCCACGGGGCATTAGAAGTCGTAATGCCTTAAGCGGATCACCATCTGCGAGGACACAATGGTATATAATTGGAAGTACGTTCGTAAATGAAGATTTTTTATGACCCGGTCAGATCGTGCTTCGGATAAGTTCGCGTGATAAACATTCCATCATCATCAGCCTTGTTTTTATAAATTATTTATCCCACTACAGTGAAACTTAGTTAGCTAGAACAGAGTTTTTCAACCTTTTTGAATACGCGACCACTTTACATGTTGACAAATTCTGACGAACCCCTTGGACCAACAGACAAACACTTTAACTAGAAAATTGAGATTTAGCTGCAGATAACATGCTTAAAATGGAGTTGACGTGTTTTGGATAAAAAGAAAACAAGAGTATCCAGAAATGACAAAGAGCTCCAGAAATCTAAAATTGTTAGTGCCATTCGCGAATTCATATCTAGACATATGAAACGACGTTCTTTTCAATTGTGGACTTTAAAACTAAAAAAAGAAATTTACTTTAGTTAGAACATGATTTGATTTGTTACCGTTTCAAGAAGGGCATTACGATTTGACCATTTTTTGAAAAATAAACGAGTCCAGCCTTTTCACTGAAATTGTATTTTTATTGTACCTTGCCTTTTTCCTTTTGCCGGCGACCCCCCTAGGGATATCAACTCACAGGTTGATAAACACTGGGCTAGAAAATTGATTTGTAGGTATACAAGAAACTCTACTCGTGTTTATTTAATTTACCTACATTAACACCGCCGCCAATTTTGACATTTTATTTGACAACTGGAAAAGCATCTTAGCGTATTTTTTGACATGTGAAAACTTGATCGATAGGTGTTAAAGAGTGCAACAACTCAATTAGTCTTGACGATGTTTTTTTACTGATCTGTGAGATCATTGACATGACATAAATATTTGTCATTGTAAATTCTTATTACATTTATTTTGCTCTCTTTAAAAAAACTGAAAAGTTAAGTTTTTTAAATAAAAAAAGTAACTATAGTTTATTTTAATAATTTTTAAACTTGTTTTTTTGCTGTAGTATCTAGTGTTTAAAAAAGTGTTATCTTTCTTATCTTTTAATGATTTTGTAACATAGTATGTAGATTCAAGATTTATTTATGTGTTGAATATATAGTGTACATTTCTACAAAACAGCACACAAGGTCTTAGTAGTTGTGTTGTGTATCGTTTTTATGGAAGTAAAATAACAAAGGAATTGATTGATTTTGGGGGAAAGAAAAGCGAAAGTTTACCTATATGTATGTATTGGTTTTGGATGAAACTTGGACTTCATAGAACCTGTAATGCTACCTCGATTAATATTAAGCCACTTTTTATATCAAGTAATGCGTGTGAAACATCGGTGAACATCTAGTTAATGATATAAACGAATAAAATACAAAGCTGATGGCCGGAAAATTTTAATGAAAACGCCTTTGTTCCACTGCGGCGAAGGCGATAAATCAATAATTACGAGAAAAATTAATTAACGAGCGATTGTTTCCAAACATTGTTGTAGATTTTGCACGATTACGTTCTTACAGGCTAAATAACTGACTATAATAACAATGGATCAAGAATTATAGAGTTATAGAGTGGTAATACTACGCTGAAAGGAGCTTATTGTAACTTGTCAAAGTGATCAATTTTTGCAGGACCCTAAAATTTTCAACATTTTTTTAAATCTTTTTTTTTAATTACAAACTAGCTTGCGCCCGTGACTTCGTCCGCGTTGAGCTAAAAATTCAGTTCAGACAGAAATGAAACGTGTGTAAGTATATAATAATAAAAAGTAGCAATAGTTTTTATTCGTATTTTGATATTTCTTTTATTTTGATCTTAATTTGGACTTTGATTTTAATTTGGATTTGGACTTTAATTTTGATTATGATTTTAATTTTGATTTTTAATTTATTTTACATTGTCTTCTTTTTCTAACTCTATTCGTATTAATCACACCAATTTAATTAAATAAGTAACGTATTTTTTAGTAAGGATTAATTATTGACCTATCTGTAACCAAAGTTTTTCTGTTTCTGTCAGCACCACACGGGGAGCACGGATTTACGAAACACAAGCTACTCTTAGCTTAGTTCGTAAATCCGAAGCTCAATTGAATATATTTATGCATACATGTATTATGTAAACACTGTCTTTGGCAAAAATTGTGGATCTATTTTAATTTTAATTGGAATACGTGTATATTTAATGCAAAATAAATGATTTGATTTGATTTGATTTGAGTCATCGTAAAAGTTCCGTTACTTAATGTGTGATTGAGTAACAAACATCCAAACACTTTAGGTGTTCATTCATTAAAACATACACAATTTCACATTTATAATATTAGTAGGATAGGCTTGCGTGTCCGCCAACTTGCATGCAGTTAAACGAATGGAGACGAAGCACGCTTACCTAGAAGAAATCGATTCATTTCATCATTCAAAGATGTACTTACATACATATTCAACACTCGTTTATTAGAAGTTTAGAACAATGTTCATGGCTTTGGAGCGTTTTCTGAACATGCGAGTAATTGCTGGTGAGTTTAGCACATTTCACAATGAATTCCAACGCCTCAAAGCAAAGAAATCTCAACAAAAATCCAAAGATGTACAATGATTTGTAGCGATGATGGCTCAGTAGTTAGCGCGGTAGGTTCACATGCCGAAGGGCGTGGATTCAAACCCCAACAATGAGCTTGAGCTTCCGGTGAAAGAAAACATCGTGAGGAAACCATAGCATTGTGGTAGGGTACTTTCTAGTACTCGGCTGGCTAGCTACCACCCTCAAGTAGTAAATCTGCCGCCAAGCATCTAACGTGTGTTCCGGCAGCCTCACCTGAGAGCCAGTTCCATTCCAGGTTAGGTGTGCTTTACCATCTTTGACCACAGCGTCACTTAACATCAGGTGAGCTGTGGTCAAACATCTAGCCTGTCAACAATAAAAAAAAAAAGCTGTTCAGCTATCGGTGTTTGACCACATCTCAATGGTAAATGACACTAGCCTGGAGTGGAACTGGCTCTTAAGTGAGGCTGCTGGAAAACACCGTTAGGTGCTTGGCGGCAGATTTTGAACTTGAGGGTACCACCATGATATTGTTACCTCAAGATGTTTTCCTTCACCGGCAACTCAAGCTCATTGTTGGGGTTTGAACCCACGCCCTACAGCTTGTGAATTGACCGCGCTATCATCGCTAAAGACAAACAAAAACTAAGCAAAGTTCGTAACTTGATAACTGATCATTTTTTTAGACCCAGAACATACATTTAAGCTGGTCACATAAATGTTTGTCCTGGTTATCTAGGACAAACATTCAACAATCAACAATTTTTATTATTATGAATTGAACCTACACCCTACAGTTCTTGAAGCAGATACATTACCAAATGAGCTGTCTGTAAAAAAAATTCCAATCAATTTACTTTTTGGCAAAAGTGCCCAGTTTATAAATAGCATCGCAAGATTATTTTCAAACAAAAAAAAAATCGTCTGAAAACGCTCATAAAATAAAAACGGAGCCAAATTAGTCAGTAAATTTCAATTAACTGAGTACTTTCACTTTTAAAGACGAAAATAAAAGCGATTCTCTTGTTAGTCTGGTATCTTGCAACCTAATGCAATATTACGTCACATTCCATTTAGTTTAACAGTCGTAACACAAACCAGACGCTACAGACAGATACAAGAATGAAGTATTAAAAAAAACTCTTGGGGAATGTATTACAAAAGAGCTTATGAAATTTGAGAAAACACGTAAAATGAAACGTTTTTAGCTGAGAATGTATCAGATGGCGTATAAAATTGTCGATTCTAGGTGGTTTATCCTATTACAGCAACGTCAAGCCATAACAGAAGGTTACTGATGAAATAAATGTGACCTCTTTGTACAATGAGGCTCACCTGAACTAAAAAAAAAAAAAATGTCGCTTCGAGTTTTGGCGGGAACGCGGAAAGAGTCGTATCGCCCCGTTGTATTTTTTTCTAAAACTCGTGTTTTGTCGCGTGTTTATGCATAAAAATGGTGGTGTTTTATTTATTTATTATATTTTTTATTATTATAAAGTGGCGAATCACAAGCGCGAGTGTGTGAAACATGACTTTTTGTGTTGCTTCCAAAACTCCATTGAAGCTTTATAGTAAAGTCGCCACTACTTTACTAGAGCATGACTGGACTTGACTGACAAGGACTAGACTTGACCAAGACTGGACTTTGACTATAACTTCTTATAATGTCGCTTCAATAAAATGAGAGAAGAGATGTTTTTTAAGTTTGTTGGGTATGCGGGAAGATAGTATCGCCTTATTACATTATTTTCGGAGTTGTTTCGAGTGTTATGTCTAAAAGTAGCAGTGTTTTATTCTGAAAGGGCCGAATTAAAAGCGCAAGTGTGCGAAAGTGACATAATGTGGTGAAACATGACTTTTTATTGCTTCCAAAACTTTAACTTACTTCGTCTAACTTAAACTTATTTCACTAGATTTATCTCAAAACATTTCAAAAGGTGGACTCGATTTGACCGTGGCAAATGCACAAAGTGCGATGCCAAAACTAAAGAAAAAGCAAAGAAATATTTTTCAATGTTCGTGATATTATATTTTTCTAGTTACTGTGTACCTTATTGTACAAATAAAGTCTCGTATAACGAATTTCTTAGTAAACGTACAATAATATTGCTTCTATCAAACAATGTTTCTTGCTAACACAAAGTTATTTATACAGATTCATCTCTCAATATGTATAGGTATGATGCTAGATACGTATTGTTTTGAAACACGTCATCCTTACAACGAAATACCTATAGTTAGGTATCGACGTCAATAACCGATAGCAAAGAGGCAAGGTCACGTTTTGCTATTTTCAATGTATTGCCACTATAAAAAATGCATTTACAACTAGCAGCTTACTTACTTAACTAGTAGCTTCTTGACTTAATTTTTACTTCGATCTATATTTCTACCCGATGACTACGGCAAAGCAAAAAGGAAGGGTTGTGTTTTTATGTATTTAAGTTTATGTGTGTAACGCCGAAACTATAGTTTTTTTTCTTTAATTTTGGTGTCGCATTTTGAGCATTTGCCAGTGTCAAGTATTTTTTTTTTTTTTTTTTTTTTATGCCACAGGTGGCAAACAAGCTGACGGGTATAAGTATTTATATATTTTCAAGTTTCAAAAGTTAAATAAGTTGCCTCGTAGCAATAGTTATAGTCAAAGTCCAGTCTTGGTCAAGTCCAGTCTGTATCAGTCAAGTCTAGTCATGCATTAGTAAAGTGGCAACTTTACTATAAAGCTCCGATGTAGTTCTGGAAGCAACACGAAAATAATAAATATAAATAAATATTTTTATACCTAAACACTCGAAAAAACACTAGTTTAGGAAAAAAATACCACGGGGCGACATGACTCTTTACGCGTTCCCTCCAAAAACTCCGAAACTATAGTTATCCGAGATGAATGAGGTGTCAAATGTCAATTAACTGTCAATCGATTCGTTATTGACAGATGACAGCCCTGTTTATCGTTTGACATTTCGCACAGCGCCATCTAGTCTCTCAAAACGCGACGCCAAAACCATAGGAAAAAAAGTGAATATTATATTCTTTTTGAGAAAATAAATTTGTTAAACCATAAAATAATGTAGAATAGGTACCTACTTATTCATTACATTTGTATCTCACTAATATTATAAACTAGCGACCCGCCCCGACTTTGCACGGGTGCAATATAGATACTAATGTGGTACATATAATATATGCAGTATGTGTATAAATAAATAATTATCGTAGGAGTATACACACAGCGCCATCTAGCCCCAAACTAAGCAGAGCTTGTGTGATGGAAGTCAGATAACTAATACATAAATACTTTTAAACTTCTACTAAATAAAATAAGAGCCATTTATAAAATGGGCTAAATTGGAACGTTCGCTGAATACCTTATTTATGCGTGTCTACCATGGCTTCATTGATTTGTTCCATAATTAACTACAGGAAAACGGTCGAGTCCGTAAAATGACGGCGCGATCGTGATGCCATTCAGAACCCCGAGTACAGAACTAATGTGGTTCGCCACACGCCCATGATAATAACTTAACTAATAATTTCTACAACCTTGAACATACGCCTATAAAAAACAAAACTTGGTTGCCTGGAAGAGATCGCTGTTAGAGAAAAGGCCGCCACTTGCGGCACTAGTACATAATGTTTATTTGTTCTCTGTACTTTTTTCTGTTTATGGTGTGCACAGTAAAAAGTTTTAGCTATCTATCTAAAACAATACTAATCCCTAAGGAAACTAACATTTTTCTGATATAAAAAGTATCTTATATTTTAATCCACGTAATTGTGCTAAATTGCATCCAAATCCGTTCAGCCGTTTTTGCCTGATTGATTAACAAACATCCAAACATCTAAACTTTCATATTTGTAATAGTACAAGCGGACGCCTCGCAGTTAAACCCGTGTAGTTTCCGTTCCCGCGGGAATACAGGGATAAAAAGGAGCCTATGTCACCCGGAGATAGTGTAGCTTACCAACGGTGAAAGAATTTTTGAAATCGGTCCAGTAGTTTTCAATTTATAGATGTAGTAGGATTAATATATTACATAGATATATTTATACTATTATATTTCGGATTAGGAAATCCTGAAACTTCTTAAAAATTCTTCTAAATCACGCTACGGGGTTTGATGCGGTTTTTACTGTCAATAGGATTTTTGACAAGCTTGGTGTTTGACCACAGCTCACCTAATGTTAAGTGACGCTGTGGTCAAAGATGGTAAATCACACCTAGCCGGGAATAGAACTGGCTCTCAAGCGAGGCTGCCGCAACACACGCTTAGGTGATTGGCGGCAGATTTTCAACTTGAGAGTGGTAGCTAGCCGAGTATTAGAAAGTACTCTACCACCATGCTACAGTTTCCTTAAGATATTTAAAGAAAGAAAAAACCGGCCAAGTGTGAGTCGGACTCGCGCACGAAGGGTTCCGTACCATTATCTATAAAAACGGCAAAAAAATCACGTTTGTTACATGGGAGCTCCCTTAAATATTTATTTTATTTTATTTTTAGTATTTGTTGTTATAGCGGCAATAGAAATACATCATCTGTGAAAATTTCAACTGTCTAGCTATCACCGTTCTTGAGATATAGCCTGGTGACAGACGGACGGACGGACAGCGAAGTCTCATTAATAGGGTCCCGTTTTTACCCTTTGGGTACGGAACCCTAAAAAAAGAAAAAGATTTTATTTCGATTTGATGTACTTCTGTTTTTTTTTTCGTTTGTTTAGTTTAGTTTGTTTAGCTCAAGCGCACTGGTGGGGTTCGAACCCTCGCCTTTCGGCGTGTGAACCCAACACGCTAACCACTAAGCTATCATCGCTACATTGTTTTTTTTTTTTGCGGATTTAAAAAAAAATATGAATTGCATCCGTATTAAGGTCGTGGCAGGTCGCTAGTTCGACACGTGAACTGTAATGCAAGTGTGCCAGTGAGTACATAGCTTTATTATTATGTAATCGATACCTGAACACTTTGTTTCCGTAGTGTTCCGTGAATAAACGACTTTATTTACAACATCAAACTTTATAACATAAATCCGCATAGCCTTGGATACGCGGAAATTTCTGTTCAGCATCTACATAACATCAATAGCTTTAAATAACGTGTAAAAATAAGTCTTGTATAATAAACATTGAATAAAGTAACGCGGGAAAAATCATGTCAACGCATTGTATTATTTGTGTGTTGTGTATAAAAATACTAGTGTATAACGAATTTAATCTAAATACAAATTTATATTAATTTATTTCAAATAAGTAAAGTAATTAAGACAAATGTAACATTTAAAATAAAACTAATTTTAAAGGCCGCTATTAATGGGAATAGTTCCCAAAACGCGGCCCCATTGCCGCGTTGTATGGCAATACTCAAACGCTGAGCAAAATAAAGGCCAGCGTTTTGTTCACGTGTGGCGTCGACCAGACGAGATAAAAAATAGCGACATAATTATTTAGATTTTGTAGCGATGATAGCTCAGTGGTTAGCGCGGTCAGTTCGCATGACGAAGGGCGTGTGTTCAAACTCCAACAATGAGCTTGAGCTGCCGGTGAAGTAAAACATCGTGAGGAAACCATAGCATGGTGGTAGGGTACTTTCTAGTACTCGGCTGGCTAGCTGCCACCCTCAAGTTGAAAATCTGCCGCCAAGCATCTAACGGTGTGTTCCGGCAGCCTCACTTGAGATCCAGTTCTATTCCAGGCTACGTGTGCTTCGCCATCTTCGACCACACCTTCACTTAACATCAGGTGAGCTGTGGTCAAAACGCCTAGCCTGTCAACCATTAAAAAATAATTAACCTACACCTACAAGTTACCGGCTTCCTTGTGTCCTGATAGATATAATCTGGATATTTTCAAGGTCAGAGGGAATAGGTATTTTCTAAGTCTGTGTGCTTTATCTTCGACCACATCGTCGCTTACCATCAGGCGAGTCGGTGGTCAAACGCGGACTTATTCGTATAAAAAAAAAACTTTGTACCGCAACATTGCAGGTAAATAAACGATTTTATCATTTAAAATTTTGTAAGGTGCGTAATTGGGTCATTCTACTTTTTAGTGCAGGTTTTTGTGTCCCCCAGACAATAAAATCTAGATTTGCCATTTTCTTCATAAAATTTAAAAATATTGCGCGATACACGAAACTTCCGTAATATTTCCTTTACTTCTGTTAACATTTATATTTAAATATTTTGCCTATTTTAAGATAATTAAGGGTAACAAAGTGGAGTTTTATGGTAACATAGTTGTTTTCCATAGTATTGCAAAGTGTCCCCGACCTAATACGCGGACTAACTTAACCAAAAAAAGTATTCTTATTGCAGTGTAGTCCTATGTTTCAAAAATTTATTAAGTTTATTTGATATGTTTGCGTTTTTTATGTAGGCCTCATATATTTTTAAACGATTTATTTCTTTTTCAAAATAATTACTTTAGTTTTGTCCCTAAGGAAGAAGCTCAATACGGTACGACTATGTTACTGGTATTTCTTAAAAAAATCGTTAGATGTCGCTGTACCGCCACTGGTCGGGTCGATTGGGTAGGTTGTGCATTACAAGAGCGGGGCGGAGGGGAATGGCAGTAAGCCACGTGCCGCCACTCAGTCGCCGCCATGTTGTGAATCAAGACGTGTGTGTTTATTTGGTGTGCACTTTGTTACCCGGCGAAAAGGTAAGTTTCTAAACTTTTACTTTATGTTTTAACTGTTGAGACGTGGCATTTATGTCACTTAATTGTATTCTATTGTTGGATTTGCAAATTATATGGTCATTTCGTAAATATCAGGTAGCATCATGTTATTTTACAACTGTGTTACCGGCCCACTTTGTTACTCTGCTGTGGTAACGCAGTTGTAAATATACTCTGTCACTGATTCTTTCTAATTTTATTTAACTTGATTAGTTCGTATCGACCCACAGGTTAATATTTTAACAATTTTACAATTGTTTGCTGACTTACTTTAATTGTTGACGGTAAAATTAGTACTAGAATGCC
The DNA here is from genome assembly GCA_905404145.2 of Biston betularia. Taxonomy (NCBI): domain Eukaryota; kingdom Metazoa; phylum Arthropoda; class Insecta; order Lepidoptera; family Geometridae; genus Biston; species Biston betularia. The sequence continues at coordinate 1,250,110 of FR989874.1, read as the reverse complement.
ATGTTTTTATCTTTTACAGAAGATCATGCCGCTAACTCCAGCCGAAAAACAACGTCGGTACCGAAACAAGCGAAAATTAGACCCTGTTAAAGATGAGGACGCAAGAAAAAAGGCTCTAGAAAGGTACCACAAAACAAAACGCCTTGTCAAAGACTTAACATCACGTGAACATCGCCAATGCAAGAGAAAATGGCGGGTCGCTAACAGCAAAAGAAGAGCCCGCATTCATGCCCTGCAATCTATTTATTACAAGAAACACTCCGGAATTGACCCCTCAACCTGATGTACCTCGTGTGAACACTCCACCAACAGGACAAAATGCACCAAATATTCCTGAAAATCATCCGATACCCGATTCTCGCAGATTGCGCACACCTTCTTTGTCTCCATCTCCATTGTCTTCGCGCCAGAAAGCCACTCGAAAAAATTCTCATGAACGGATGCCTAGACAATCACTATTTCTATCTCGTTCGGCTAAGGAACAATCAACATCAACGGTGACTTCACCTGCATCAGCTTCTGTTTCTGCGCAGAATCGTGGACGTAAACAAGTAAGAAGAGACAGAACTAAACTCTATAGAGAAAACGTAAATCTGAAAGAAAAGCTAGAGGCAGCTGAGCGAAAATATCAAAAGTATAAGAAGAAATGCCATAGATTAAACCGAAGTAAAGAGAATAAAGCAACGGAAACTGACAAAACAGCTAAAAAGTACAAAATTTTGACGAGTGCGATAAAAGAACGGCACAAGAAAATAAAGAGTCGAAAAGAAAGAAGAATTTTCACGAAAATATTTGAAGAACAGACGATTGCGGCATCGAGAAAGAAACTTGATATACTTCGGGAAACCCTTGACCTGCAACAGGGATATTTTAGAAAAAACACACTGACTTCAAAAACGACGATATTACGAGCAAAAGTAATTGAATTCTTCAAACGGGATGACATCTCTAGATACTTTACTGTTACTGTTGAACAACTGTGTTACCATTATGTCCCTATTTCTAAGTAAAGGTTTTTCAATTTGAGTTGTACAATTGGCATAATAAGCTACATTACAGATATATCAGATGCAAGATAATATTTTTTAATATCAATGTTAAATACGTTGTTAAGATATTTTTACATATATACATTTTATGTCAAATCTTTGTAAACAAAAGTGCACAACAGTAACATAGTTGTCATTTAAATGTGATTTATAAGACTTAATAAATGATAATTTCTAATTTTAGTTATGAAAGAGAAAGATTTATGTTCCTAAAATACGTTTTGTTAATTATTTGTCTGTAATGAGTGACTAAAGCTGCTCAATAAAAATATTTAGATTGGTAACAAAGTGGTATGATTTTTCTACCTTGATCGCCAAAATCTTTATTTTCAGAAAGAAATATGTAAAAAATTCGCTGCTGGCAGTTAATTTCAATTGTGTGGGTATAATTACGCATAAATACAGTTACATTACTTCATTTATCTCTAATGATAAAATTTTTAAAGCCCACTTTTAGCAGTGCAAAAACCTGCACTAAAAAGTAGAATGACCCTATTACGTTTTTTTTATGTCACTGTGCGGGTTCCTATTCCTACAACGCGATAAGCCCGCTGTCCGCATGGTGATACCATAGATTTTGTTTGAATACGGAATAGTTTCGCGTTTGACCACATCCTGCATGATGTTAAGCAATGATGTGGTTTAGGATGGAACACGGTTACCTAGGAGGAACCTGTTTACTCTTGATTTGAGGACTGTACTTTTCAGGAGACACAGACTCCAAAGAGTTCCACATCCTCGCTGTGCGGAAAAGGAAAGTGGATTCGAAGCGCTTAGTGCGCACCACGTCCACCATGTACGGATGGCGCTTTTGTCGCGTTTACGTTTACTTTAAATTTTAAGAAGTTTTTGCTATGAAACAAACTATGATTGTATCTAAATTGTTTTTTTTTTGTACAGGTAAAATCCGTAGAAGTAGAAACGCGTTTGTATGGTATCGCACAACGGCGGGCGCGGTCACATTATGTTAATCGAATTACCGAAGCCTCTGTAATACAATTTGTCATACGCCGCCATTACGGGCCGCGATGGACAATTTACTGAGCAAGTGGCCTCGTAAATTGTACATTAGCTAGACACATACAGTGCGAATACAGTTGACCATAGACTACTGTAGAGTTCGCCAAACTTTGTCTTTGGAAGCCTGAGATGGAAACTTATGCCAGGCAAACTTCAAAGTGTTCTATAACACTTATAAGGGAGTTTTGGCGCGAACGCGGAAAGAGTCGTGTCGCCATTACATTTTTTCCAAAACTCGTGTTTTGTCGAGTGTTTATGCATAAAAATGGTGGCGTTTTATTCATAAAGTGCAGAATCACAAGCGCGATTATGGTAAAATGATATAATGTGATGAAACGTAAGACTTTTCGTGTTGCTTCCAAAACTACATCGAAGCATATACATTAAAAAAGTAGCCACGCAACCAAAGCGCTTTACTAAAGTATGACTGGGCATGAGTGACATGTACTGGACTTTGACTATAACTACGAGGCAACTTGTTTAACTTACGAAACTTGAAAATGTAAAACACTTGACACTGGCAAATGCTCAAAATGTGAAGCCAAAATCAAAGAAAAAAAAACATAAGCGTATCGTATGCAATACTTCCATTCCATAAGCTAGAGCATTTGAATCGACACAAGACTTTTGTCATATTTAATCAAGTAACCAGCTGAATGCCCTATACTTCTTACCCTTCAAAAACAAAATAAACAAATAAGGTCATCTACAGCTTTGTTTTGGTTTAAACCAAACAGTTGTTTATTTCTATTAAAAAAAACAATGCAATGTCAAAAGACTCCACGCTTCAGTTTTTACATAAGAATATTATTATGGTAAGTAGGTTCAATAACAGGTATTTACTTGAAAATATGTTAAACAGCATGGAAATTCAAAAGAAGTTTTAGAAACACAAACAACCGAACAGAAACAAACAACTTTATATTTCCGAAATGAGTGTACATTTCAGAAATATAAAGTTGTTTGTTTCTGTTCGGTTGTTTGTGTTTCTAAAACTCTTAAAATCCGAGATGTTCGAAAACCTTTCGAAAACTAACCAAAATTGGAATGACTTTTTTTTAAAGTGTGTTACAAACTCCTTATAAACTCAGTGATAAGATAGGTGAAATAAGCTTGTCTGCGTTGACAATGCTATAATATGAGTTTTTTTTTGGCGGGAACGCGGGAAGAGTCGTGTCGCTCCGTTGTATTTTTTTCCAAAACTAGTGTTTTGTCGAGTGTTTATGCATAAAAATGGTGGTGTTTTATTCATAAAGTGCCGAATTACAATCGTGAGTGTGGGAAAATGATATAATGTGGTGAAACATGTCTTTTCGTGGTGCTTCCAAAACTCCATCGAAGCTTTATAGTAAAGTCGCCACTACTTTACTAAAGCATGACTGGACTTGACTGAAACAGACTGGACTTAACTAAGACCGGACTTTGACTATAACTAGCTACGAGGACACTTATTTAAATGTTGAAACTTGAAAATATATAAATACTTGACACTGGCAAATGCTAAAACGCGACGCCAAAACCAAAGAAAAAAAAAAAAATGCTATAATATGAAAAGTGGAACTGACAGCGGCAGCGGTTTGAACTAAGAATGCTTCTGACAGCCATAGCAGCGGCGTGGGCGGGAAAGTAGCTGAAGGCCCGAGACGCCATTTTGTATTGTGTAGGTACAGCCGGAGAATACCTGGAAAAGTATTTTATTGTCGTTTCATGATTTTCTCGCTGGTGACATTAATGTCTGATCTACGTAATTAAAATAACTGGAAAATAAATCTGTTCTGTATTTTCAATATGTTTTCCGCTTTTCTTTTGAACTTTTGAGAAAATTGGCTTCCCACTTTCGTTTTTTTTTTGCTTGGTTGCCTGTAAGACTTCGATCTTAGCGATAAGGCCTCTCACTAGCTCATAAGATTATTTTGTTCTCTGTACTTATTTTTTTTTTATGTGCACAATAAAGAGTTTTTATCAGTTCTAGTCTCAAAGTAATGAGAGCTAAAGCAGCGATGCCCTGGTTGTTTTTAATACTCAAAGTTCTGTGTATCGTTGCAATGGTCATGGACAGGCGTTGTCTCTTAACATCAGGAGAGCGCATCGATCGTCTTATTACTGTTACATAATAAAAAAAAAAAACTATCTATATTTTTTTTATTTTTGTATACGTATGCAATACAGCCTAATAAAACTTTTGAATATGTAGAGATATCCAATGTTTTGTAATCAATTCGTCAAAATAAATTGCTGCCGTACGAAGCGGCGTCAGGTCGCTAGTTACTATATTAAATCTAACTAATCTACGTAAAATACGTAGATTAGTTAGATTAGTAAAATACGTTACCAATGGGAATATATGCCAAAACGCTAGCCTCGTTGCCGCGGTATGAGGCAATACTTTACTATGTACTTAGTTAACATTACTGTATAATGCTTTTATTTACTTACTGCTTTCTAGAGCCTGAAAGTTGTGAACGTGAAACTTATTTGAGAAATTCCTTTCTGGGAGTTTCCTCGTAAGTTTAGATTAAACAGGGTTCGCTTTAGTTTACAGTCCGATGTCAAATGTTTGAGTTGGGACTATTTGCATGGACTGTTTGAGCACGCATGATGGGTCGTACTTAGGGAAAAGAGGCAATAAAAAAAAATGTATCATTGTATTATGTATGTATACAATAAAAGCTTTTCTTTTTACCCTTAAGGGGGTTCGATTTCCATACAAACATTTAGCTGTGATTTCACTGTAAAATTATGCTCCATCTGTCCATAAATAGAAAAAAAATATTTTGTATGGAAATCGAACCACCTTAACTGGTTCGCATGGAATGCGTGACTTTGACTAAGATTTCAACAACTTTACAAACTGCTATGTAGGTTAGCATAAATAATTATTTTAACTTAGCAAGTCCTTTAGGGTTGGTAGGATGATCCGGCGTGTTACCTTATCTCTATTAATATACGGTGTCACGGTACATCGGTGGCACCGGCTTGCTGTGGGTCACTGCTCACTTTGCACCCACGCAGTCACGGGTCAACGGATATGTAGCACGATCCTTACGATCATTTGCTTTTTGCATGTTAACAACTAATAACCAATCGTAAAAGTAACAGACATAGCACATCGTATTAGCAAGCTGAAGTGGGAATGGGCTGGACATATCTGTCGCAGAACCGATAACCGCTGGGGTAGACGCGTTCTAGAGTGGAGATCGCGAATTGGCAAGCGTAGCGTAGGACGCCCTGAGACTCGATGAAGTGACGATATACGTAGGACAGCTGGCAGTGGATGGAAGCGAAAAGCCGAAGATCGGGCTGAGTGGCGTGTCTTCGGAGAGGCATATGCCCAGCAGTGGACTACGAAAGGCTGATGATGATGATGAAGAATCGTAAAGTATGAAAACTCGCCTCTTCTGCCCGCTCGACTTCCCCTAATTTGATAGAATATCTGCTTCAAGAGCTTGGGTTCGATATCCACTCAGGACAAACATTTGTGTGACGAGCGTAAATGTTTGTTCTGCGTCTGGGTGTTCAGTAGGTATTAATTATTTATTTCTTAATTTACGACACCAAAATGTATCTAAGTATTATATCAGCTTTCTGGTTCCCATAGTACAAGCTTTGCTTAGTATGAGACTAAATGGCTCTATGTAAAATGTCCTAGCATATTTATTTTTCACGGCAAAGTTGCTTTAAGCGGTGTAGTAGCGAAAAATCATGTAATTAAAAAGCTTAAACAACAAATAAATCAAAATAACCATTTTTACGAACTGCAGGAATATAATCCCTTTTGCTGTGGTCTATTGAAGCTTTGTACTGTAAGTGATTGTTCCCTGTACTTTTTCTGTTTATCTATCTATGTATTTATATTTAATTTTATGACTCAAGTCATTGTTTTTCCTCAATCTGAATTCTGAAATAGTGAAGAACAAAATGAAATTAATTGAAAAAAGACTAAGTTACATATTAAATGACTATCGACATTTTATGTCAAGTGACATTAAACGACACTTCGCATCGGGAACGATCCCCGAAGCGGATAAAAATCGAATATTAGCGTCTCATCTCCTTTAATTTAATTAAACAAATTAACGAAGCGCTCCTAACTTCGTAACATTGCGAGAAACGTGAAAGAGTACCCAATTTTCGGGGAAATTAGATTTTAAGACCTTGGAGTTACTTTCTTAAATTCAATCTTTGAAAAGTTGAGTCAAGATTTTATTTTTGCGTCTGTCCCAAGTTGGCGAAGTCTCCAACTTTGGGGTTTGGGTCAAATGGCTTTTGTATTGAGACTTTTGCTAAACTTCAACTTCAGAAACTAGTAGAGAATAGATAAGTACTTTGAAGTCAAAAGTAGAGAGTTTTGTTGTACCTACCAAGAATTCTGTGCGATTTACTTATCATGCAAAACTAAAATTTGTATGACCTAAAATGTTTACTATACTTTTTCACATACTGCAGTTAAAACAGATGATGTTTGTTTTGTTTTCATGTAAAAGTATCGAGATGAACGCTCTCATGATGATAAAAGATAACACATGCCCATAACCATTGCACCGATAAACAAATCCTTGAGTAACAAAACAAAAACTTAAACTTAACTTATTTAGTGTTTTTAGATAATAAAACACAATCGACAACGGTAGTGCGAACTCATACGCGATAGTTTAAAAAATCCGACACTTCAAAATATTCCTTTCAGACTTCATTATCCTACTGCCGGGTACAGGCCTCACTCTAGTTATGCCATCTGCCTCGGTCCTAATCTGCCTAGACTTCTTTCTGCCTTCTTTAGTCTGATCTATATCTAAACTTTTGTAAGACAATATTTTACGGTATTTGAACATTGTATCTGCAAACAATGCAGGCAGCGCATTCTACTGTCTAGCTAGTGCATCGCACAATGAAAGTGGAATCAAATCGTTCTTGTGTTTTTGAAACATAAACGTGCATTAACTATGAAACGATATCACTTTTTTGCTAGTCTGATAGGACAATAGCAGAGGTATGAATAATACTACAGCTGACCCACCCTGTAGACGTTGGACGCCCTGAGACTCGATGGAGTGACGATATACGTAGGACAGCTGGCGGTGGATGGAAGCGAAAAGCCGAAGATCGGGCTGAGTGGCGTGTCTTAGGAGAGATTCAGCAGTCCAGCAGTGGATTACAAAAGGCTGATGATGATGATGACCCACCCGTCATAAAATCTTTCGCACTGGAATATTTTATTTATTTTACCAACACGGCGAATCAAAAAACAAATAGATTGCACATACCTAACATCAACAATTTTAATACGTACCTAATACAATACAACCCAAAGTAAAAAAAATCTAAACACTAAATTAGCAAATTCATTACTAAAGTCAAAGTTACACTAAAACTGCAATTCCCGTCAATTTATTTCTGGTTATCATCTTGATACCTACTCCAGTCACTTCGACCGCATACTCTCCACTCTTTATGGAATAAATAAATAATAAATAAATAAATATCATAGGACATTACACACAGCGCCATCTGACCCCAAACTAAGCAAAGCTTGTGCTATGGAAGACAGATAACTGATAGAATGCTTAAATACTTTTTTTTTTGTAAATATATACTTATAATAGATACAGTACACCCAGACACAGAACAAACATTTGTTTATACCACAAAGTTTGCCCTGGGTGGGAATCGAACCCACGCCCTTCAGCTCTTGAAGCAAACATTCTACCACTGAACCAACAGGGCTGTCTAATAAAAACAGTGAAAACAAGACTGTCTTATATATAATGTATTTCAGCTTATATTCTTGTTCTTGTTTTTTTAGGCTTACGAAGTATTCACAATTTATCCCGGCGCGTTTGACGTCCAACCGAAATATACCCGATTAAGTTTATATACCTACTAGACTAACTTTGCATTGTCGTGCGCCCGTCCCGTCTCCTATTAGATTAGGTACTTACATAGTTGTGAATGGCAGGATTAAAGCGGGATGAATGAGTTGATAAGGCACCAAATCCGTTAGAGACGTGATAGCCGCTGTTGGTGATACCACGACGGCACTGAATCAATGTCATGCAGAATCCGGTTCGAGGTAGGCATTCATATGTATTGGACAAACGTTTTTGTTAGGTTCAAGGTACGATCTACAAAGTTTTTGATAGAATTCGTATATTTTTTTTAAATTTAAAGGTATTGATCATCAGCAGCATTTTATTCCTGTTGGTAGGAGATAATGTCTGTTCATAACCATTACAATTACCCTTGTAGCGATGATAGCTCAGTGGGTAGCTCGGTAGGTTCGCATGCCGAAGGGCGTGGGTTTAAACACCAACAACGAACTTGAGCTGCCGGTGAAGGAAAACATCGTGAGGAAACCATAGCATGGTGGTAGAGTACTTTCTAGTACTCGGCTGGCTAGCTACCACCCTCAAGTTGAAAATCTGCCGCCAAGCATCTAACGGTGTGTTCCGGCAGCCTCACTTGTGAGCCAGATCCATTCCAGGCTATGTGTGCTTACCATCTTCGACCACACCTTCACTTAACATCAGGTTAGCTGTGCTCAAACACCTAGCCTGTCAACCATAAAAAAAAACCTCAGAACTTTGAGTAAAAACGATCTTCTATGCTCACCCAATAAGGTGCTATAATCATGCTTATGGTATCCTCATGATATTTTCTTTCACCGGCAGCTCAAGCTTCCAGTAGGGTTTGAACCCACTCCCTTCGGCGTGTAAACCGACCGCACGAACCACTGGGCTATCATCGCTACAAATACAATTTTTTTAATGTAATAGTTTTAAGACGATCGATACATTCTCCTAATGGTAAGAGATAACGCATGCCCATGACCATTGCAGCGATACACATAACTTTGAGTAGCAAAACAACGTCGCTGCTTTGTCACTTATTACTTTGAGACTTTCGTTAGTTTAGTCTCAACAGCTTAGTAAATTCGCTAGCTGCAGTTGACACACACTGCTTGGTGCCAGAATATCTAGTACCTACCTATTGCGGTGGTACCTACCGGGACGACCTCCTGCTATGGAAATCTACCACCAAGTAAAATACAATCTGTTATCGTGTAGTAGGTAAGTAAAATTAAGTAGCGATGATTAAGTAGTGATGTAGCGTATTTAGCGATGATAGCTCAGTGGTTAGCGCGGTAGGTTCGCATGCCGAAGGGCGTGGGTTCAAACCCCAACAATGAGCTTGAGCTGCCGGTGAAGGAAAACATCGTGAGGAAACCATAGCATGGTGGTAGGGTACTTTCTAGTACTCGGCTGGCTAGCTACCACCCTCAAGTTGAAAATCTGCCGCCAAGCATCTAACGGTGTGTTCCGGCAGCCTCACTTGTGAGCCAGTTCCATTCCAGGCTAGGTGTGCTTTACCATCTTCGACCACACCTTCACTTAACATCAGGTGAGCTGTGGTCAAACATCTAGCCTGTCAAACATTAAAAAAAAAAAAAAAGTACTTTCTTCCTTATCTCAGTCTAAATAGACACCTTCTTTATTTAATTCGATTATGCCAAGGGATATCAATTTGAACATCTCTTCAATTCAGCTCGATTTTAATCCAATTTCATTTGAGAAGCGATGAATGAATTGGATTAAACTTTTCGATTCATCCTTTTATTGACCGATTTCATTATGAATTCTACTTGGAGTACGGTTTCAGTTCCTCCACAATTTGTCCCTGAGGAGATTCAGCTGTTACTCGATACTTAAGGCTGCTCGCACACTGGGTACTTACACTGTATTTTTTTTTTACGTTACACACAGCGTCATTTGACCCTAAACTAAGCAAGGCTTGTTGGAAGCAAGTTATTTAAATTTAAATATCACTGTTGTAACTGAAACGACTTTTAAGCGGAAATAAACTAAATACTATACCTTGAACGCTCAAAATGAACTTCCGCAAAGAAACGCCCAAAACAATTAATTATATACATATCTAATACATACAGAACACCCAGACACTGAACAAACATTTTGCGGTATAAATATGTAATGTGTTTGTTGGGTTGGAATCGAACCCGTGCCCTACAGCTCTTAAAGCATATTGTCTCATTACTTTAAGATAAAAAGAATAAAAATGTACATGTGTTTATGTTTCAAGTTTTTTTTTTAAATTGTTGACAGACTAGTTGTTTGACCAGAACTTACCTGATGTTAAGTAACAGTGTGGTCTAAGATGGTAAAGCACACCTAGCCTGGAATGGAACTGGCTCTCAAGTGAGGCTGCCGGAACTCACCGTTAGATGCTTGGCGGCAGATTTTCAACTTGAGGGAAGCTAGCCAGCCGACTACTAGAAAGTATCCTACCACCATGCTATGGTTTCCTCACGATGTTTTTCTTCACCGGAAGCTTGAGCTCATTGTTGGGGTTGAACCCACGCCCGTCAGCATGGGAACCCACCGCACTAACCACTGAGCTATCATCGCTACAACATAGTTTCGTTCATGTGAATACCTAGTGAATACATTAAGCAAGGAGATTGTCGCCCACGCTCGAGTACTGAGTGTGTGGTAAGCCTTAGTCAAAGCTTTTAATGGCCATTAACTAAATAAGAGGTATTCACAATGTTTAAGAGTTCCAAAGCAGCCCTAAAGCCCGTAAGGGACGATGTAACGTTGATACTTTGTCGTAGGAGTGATTACACTTTATGGGGCAATTTAACAATGGTGTAAAATTGCAAATGTGGTACTCGATTCAATTCTGACATAATAACAAAGAACAAAAATATGCAAACGAGGTCTTGTTTCATGTTTAATCGATTAGTTAAAGTTGTAGTTTCCCAAAATAGTACTTTTCTTAACCTTTTTTTGTTGGTTGTGCGAATGCAAAAGTATCTACCAGAAATTACCTTTTTTGTTTTGGTTCCGAATCAGCCGTTTTTATAAACTGTCTCATAGCTCGGCGCATGCCTTTACTTGTTGTGTGAACGGTAAGACCGTAGTCTACCACGCTGGCCAAGTGATTGATTGATTGGATTGATTGATTAACTCTTTATTGTGCACACAAAACATAATACAATACAGAAGAAATAAACTTAATTAACAGGTGTAGCAACTGGCGACCTTATCGCTAAAAGCAATCTCTTCCAGGCAACCTTAGGAGAGGATCAGCTAAAGAAAATGACGGGTTGTGTCAATAACGAGGATATGCACATTATAATACATAATCTATAACATAAATATATCTACATTGTAATAATAATATATCCTAATACATAGAATAATTAAAAATACACTAATATATATAAAATTAATTTACGCAAGTGCGGGATAGTAAACTTCACAGAACTTCGAAAAGTTTTATTAAGAACTCTCGGGCATGTAGAATTTCCTCACGATGTTTTCATTCACCGTTTGAAGACAACGGAAATACAGACAAAGAAAAAACAGAGTTGCTTATCGAGAGATTCGAACCGTTGACCTCCGGATTAGAAAACAAAACCTCATGAAAAGGATTGGACCTCAATAGCAGCATAGAGACAGACAGCGAGGCATGAAAGAGAGGCCTTTGCCCAGCAATGGGTCGAGAAGGGCTTAAATAATAATGTAAACTATGTATAGTTACTTAAATGTATGAAAAAAGTAGTAACTAGTGGTGCTGTCTCAATTTCCACAAATTTGTCTATTAGGCAACAATACATAGTTACGTAAATTAATATAAATCCAGCGCTGCAACCTTTGAGTATTTTTATTCGACGGAGGTAAAGCGCGCTTTGTTATTGTGCGTTCGACATCGAACCGCGCATAATTAATAGGTACCTAACTCTGTAGATTCAACGTAATGGACTTGAGTTCATTACCTTCCTCAGGTACCTGCACATTATGTTCTCTAGTTTCCAGCTGAATTCGAGAAAGTAATTGCAAGTATTTACTTGTTTGTTACGTTAATAACATACATAGGGATAACGTTACTCTCGACTATAAAAGGGAGGGTTAGTTTTTAGCAATCTTTGTTTGGCACATAGTCAGGGGCGTAGTTACCGCTGTATCAGCTGTCAATGACACGGGGCCCCCAGGTTACAGGGGCCCCAACGTGTGTAACCAAAAATTAGTAAAATGTTTTCCAAAATCTCACTGTTAATCTTAGGCCGCGACAACACTGTAGGTACCTACTTAATTCTCATATTATCTGTGATTTTGTAAGATTATTCGTTTGTTAACAAAATTAGTGAAAGTAAAATGGAGATTACCCTAGTAAAGCCATGAATGAAAGTCGGGTAGAGGCCCCCGAAAGCAACCGATATATTTTGATACAGGGTCCGTCTAAGGCAAGCTACGCCATTGCACCTAGCGTTGTGTTCCGGCAGCCTGACTTGCGAGCAAGTTCAAGATCCAATGCTGGGTGTGTTTATCACCTTATTTACACCGTTACATCATGAACATAAATGTTCATAACTACTTCATCATCACCAGCCTATCGAAGTCATCCGCTGCTGGTCATAGGCCTCACCCAAAACACGCCACTCAGCCCGATCTTCGGCTTTTCGCTTCCATCCACTGCCAGCTGTCCTACGTAAATCGTCACTCCATCGAATCTCAGGTCTTCCTACGCTACGTTTGCCAATTCGCGGTCTCCACTCCAGAACACGTCTAACCCAGCGGTTATCGGTTCTACGACAGATATGTCATAACTACTTAGGTACCTAAGTAGTTATGACATAACATATCTTTTTGCAAACGAAGTACAGTGAAACCTGAGTAAGTGGGCCCTGGATATGTGAGACACCTTTGCTACTGATAATAACAATGAGGTCACGACACTTTCGCATTGTAATATTTCTGTTACTGGGAATGTTCAAAGCATTTTAATTAAGATTTTTTTTTGGTGTTTACCTCTATAATTGAGACTTTGTAGCGCAATAGCATGTAAACCTACATGTAAGTAAGATGATTTATCACGTTTGTTGAAAAACATATTTCTTTCGTACGTGCTTTACGGACCCTCTATAAATAAAATAACTGCCGAATCAAACCTGCCTCTTTATGAAACTGGGTAAATGAAAAGCCTATAGAAGCTTTTGATCACTGATACGAAATCCTATGTCCCTTGAGATCCCAGTTATACAGGTTTCACATATCTACGACGTGACTTAACATTCTGTGTCATAAAAATAATAAGGCTTCACATACAAATCAATATGGCAAACTTAACAACCGGAATACGCAAGTAAAACAATATGTTTAGACGTCATACGTCGAGTTTGTTAAGAAATAAAAGGGCGCATTTCCAAATGTACTTATTGAGTCAGTATCTCTACTTAATATAAAATAAACTCGCTTTCCGCCGTCTGTACGCTTACCTAGATACGGAATAGGGTGGTAGCTAGCCAGCCGAGTACTTGAAAGTACCCTACTACCATGCTATGGTTTCCTCACGATGTTTTCCTTCACCGGCGGCTCAAGCTCATTGTTGAGGTTTAAACCCACGCCATCCGGCGTGCGAACCGACCGCGCTAACCACTGAGCTATCACCGCTACATTGGTCATAGGCAGGCGTCATCTCATACCATCAAAAAAGAAAGAAAGAAAAAAGAAAAAGATTTCATTTTGCAATAAATACAAACAAACAGTTACAAAATAAAGGCTCACCTGAGCATAATACTGGTCATACTAAATATGACTCGCGCTGGTCTTCTGGTGAGCCCCTGTAGTTGAAACCCAAAGCGCGCGCGTTTGTGTGCGTGTGTGTGTGTGTGTGTGTGTGTTTGTGTGAAAGTAAATGTGTGTGTGTGTGTGTGTGTGAAAAGAGCAAGATCAATGTAGCGCTTCGTTCGTCACATAAATTCTTACCAGACAAACTCCATAATACTTTGTTTTACTTCGTTACGCCTCGACACATTTTTGATTGTAACTTATTATAGACGTATAGCGCGAAGCTAAGCGATCGATATCCGCGGTCACAATATTGACTAATTGTTCGATGTATTTCATCTGTCTATACGTGTTCTTCGGACTGGCTTTAAGCGAGATCAGCGATCTTTTAATCAAGATTTCATATCATATGAATGGATTTATGGCTGTCCACGAGGGAATTCGGGATGCCGGAAGGGTAAATAAAACGCCTTGCTTCGTATCCCTGAGCTGGTTATATTTTCAATTACACCAAAACTAGTCGCTAATTTATCGAAACGAAACGCCACCGCGTGCTAACTCGCTTGCAACGCCATCTAGTTTTGTCGTCGGGAACTAAACTAAATGGGTCGAACTTTATAACTCGAACATACCGCCCACCAAGGACATTTATTGAGGAATGTCCTTTAAAACCATGAAATAAACTGCCCACCGTGACATAAGGTTGAAATGTCCTTTGTGAGTGGTGACTAATAATACAAACAAAAGTTATGATGTTGTGCGCAAATAAATCTATACAAGACCACAAATTCACAACGAACTAAATTAACAAGTACTTAAATAATTTTCTAATCTAATCTTCCGTTACCGGTAGTATACATAATTTTGAAGCGGGCCGTTTTAACGTGGATGATTTGGTACGCAATGTGACTACGCGGGTTAGATTGTCCGAACCTTTGTGAACTTCAACAACGCGACCAAGCAACCATTGACCAGGAGGAAGATCATCTTCTTTAATTAAAACTACATCTCCGACTCTTGGCTCTGGAACTTGTCGAGACCATTTGTATCGCTGCATTAGTGCGGCCAAATATTCTTCAGACCAGCGTTTCCAAAATGTTTGCAGAGTTTTCTGAAGAAGCTGCCACCGAGACAAAAGACTTATGTTGCTGGAATTGTAGTTATAATCAGGTATGTTCACTAATGCTTCTCCCACTAAAAAATGTCCCGGAGTCAAAGGAAGAGGTTCTTGCGGATCTTCTCCATTGATTACCGATATAGGCCTGGAATTGAGGCAGGCCTCGATTTGAGCTAGAAGCGTGCTCATTTCTTCATAAGTGAGCGTCAGCGTTCCAATAGCTCTTTTAAGGTGGTACTTAGTTGACTTGACTGCAGCTTCCCATAAGCCTCCAAAGTTAGGAGCCCGAGGCGGGATAAAATGCCACTCAGTGCCGTTTTTCTCTAAATGTTCGGCTATCTCTGGCTGAATGGAACCTAATTCTCGCAGTTCTTTAGCTGCTCCAACAAAAGTTGTGCCATTGTCGGACCACATATTGGTGCACTTTCCTCGTCTTGCAATAAATCTTCTAAAGGCAGCTATGAATGCCTGGCTGGTCATGTCACTCACCACCTCTAGGTGAACTGCCCTTGTAGCCATGCATATAAAGACGCAAATATAACCTTTATATGAGCGATGGCCACGACCCTTGGTTGTTCTAATACTGATTGGACCGGCGTAATCAACTGCACTGTTAAGGAACGCACGTCCCGGAGTACATCGTACCGACGGTAATGCGCCCATGAGTTGATGTTGAGTGGGTGCACTGTTCTTCACACATGTAACACACTGTCGGATGTGTTGTTTAACTAAACTTTTTGCTCTAATGATCCAGTAACCTGTCCTTAAATAATTGAGCATTAATTGCAAACCGCCATGTATGGTCTTTTCATGAGCTTCAGCTACAAACAATTTCGTTAGTACCGAGTCATGTGGTAATACTACAGGCGTCTTGGTTTCCTCATTCAAAGGAGAGTGCTTCAGTCTACCAGTTATTCTAATTATGCCATTGTCATCCAGATATGGGCATAAAATCCTTAGCTTGCTACTCTTCTTCGTAACCGATCTATTATTCTTTAAGCTCTTATATTCTTCCGAAAATATTTGTCGCTGGGCGAGTTTTATGCAACATTGTAGGGCTTCATCTAACTCAATCTTAAGTAAGTATGGCAAGCCTCTGTAAGACTTCTTTAGCCACCTCCTACAATAGGCAACGACTCTTACTAACTTTTGCAGCGACGAATATCTGCTTAATAATTCCTCTTCTGTTACTTCGCCGAAATAAGTTCTAACAGATCCTTCTTCGCTCGTTCTTAAATCCTTTGAACTGTTATAGGGAACATCTTGATTTCTCAAGAAGCTTGGACCTGAAAACCACAAATCGTTTCCTACCAATGCCGAAGGTAAGACTCCTCTCGATGCGATATCTGCGGGGTTCTGCTTGCTTGAGACGTGGGACCACTTCGCCGCTTCTAGAATATTTATGATTTCGGATACCCGATTGGCTACAAAAGTCTTCCAGCGACTCGGGTGACTATTTAACCAAGCCAATACGACGGTGGAATCTGTCCACGCATGTACATTGTCCTTGTGAATGTTGAGCACCTCTGATGTTTCAGATAACAGTCGTGTCAACAAGACTGCGCCGCATAATTCCAATCGAGGGATGCTAACTTGCTTCACGGGTGCTACTCTTGTTTTAGCTACCACGAGTGATGATTTGACATTATGTTTACCATCTACAATACGAATATATACTGCTGCTGCGTATGCACAACGTGACGCGTCGCAAAATCCATGTAATTCAACAGTATGATCATCGTTCTTTGTGCCAAGCCAGCGTGGGATTTGTACTTTTGAAAATTCACCAAACTCCGACCGATAAGTATTCCATTCATTTTTTAAATCTTCTGATATTGGTTCATCCCAGCTTACTCCTAACAACCATAGCTTTTGCACGAACATCTTAGCTACAATCACACTAGGTGCGACCCACCCCAAAGGGTCGAAAAGCTTCGCAATTTCTGATAATATTTTTCTTTTTGTTTCAGGTCCTGTCATCACGGAGAGCTGCACGGCGTACTGAAAACTATCTTCACTTCTACACCAGGTAAGTCCTAAAATTTTAATCGTACTGTCTAGTTTAATTTCTATTTCGTCCTTTTCCAAATCTATTATTTTATCTGTTTCTATTTCTACTGGATTTTCTTTTATTTGTTCTTTATTAAACAGAGTGATCTTCCTTAGTAAATGTTTATTATTGCTATTCCATTTTTGTAATTCAAAACCTCCTTTGCTTAATAGTTCTTGCATTTCTTTAAATATTTCAAAACCTTCCTGTACTGAATCGCTACCTGTCATTAAGTCATCCATATAAAAGCATTTCATAACCCGTTCTTTCGCCATAAGATATTGAGCTCCTTCATCGTGTGCTACTTGCTGTAACGTTTTGACTGCTAAGTATGGAGCCGCTGCAGTCCCGAACGTGACGGTGAGTAGCTCATAATCCTTAATTTCTGCCATAGGATCGTCTCTCCATACAATACGCTGATACAGGTTGGCATCGGACGCTGAAACGAGGACTTGGCGATACATTTTAATAATGTCAGCCACTAGTGCTATGGGATAAGTTCGCCAGTGCATCACAATGTGTCGAAGATCGGCTTGTAGTCTTGGTCCAACCATCAGAGTATCGTTCAAGGAAACTCCAATTGTATTCGGTTCCGATGCGTTGAACACGACTCTAACCCTTGTGGTTGACTTATCTTCTCGCACAACTGCGTGATGCGGTAGGTAGACAGCTTCTTGTTTATTATCGTCTACGTCATTAACCTGTCTCATATGTCCTAATTGCAAATATTCGTCTAAAACACTGCTGTAGCTTTGTTTAAAATGTACATCTTTTTGCAGTCTCTTTTCCAAGGACTTCAAGCACGCTACTGCTTTATTTCTGGACTCCCCCTTGCAACAACGTGGTTTCTCATCGCGAAATGGTAAGCTCACTATATATCGTCCTTCAGGCGTTCTTGTAGTAGTATTTTCATATATAGTTTCACATTTTTGTTCTTCTTCACTCAACATTTTCTTTTCATTATAAAACGTGCTTTCTTCCACTTCCCAAAATTTTTTCAATATATCATTTTCATTCATCTGTGCATGCATTACTCGTATTGTCCTTGATGATTCATTTTTGCACTCCTTGTTTATAACACCTGAAAGAATCCACCCTAGAGTGGTGCTCTGAGCAATCAGTGATCCGACAGGACACTTCATGACGCCTTCCTTCAGTATGGTGCCATAAACATTCGCACCCAGTAAAATGTCAATTTTGTTTGGGATGTTGTACTGAGGGTCTGCTAATTGCAGATGATCTAACCCAACCCAATTAATAACATCTATCATCTGCTCTGGGAGATAAGAAGTTATTTTGCCTAAAACGTACGCTTCTATCTCGATCTGAAAACTGGGATCAATACACGACTGAAGTCGGACTCGCACCTTGTATTGCGCTCGTACTGTTTTATCATTAGCTAAACCAGAAATAGTTCCGTTCGCTGGTATTTTCTTTAGCCTCATATGTTGAACTATGGCCTCTGTTATGAAACACGCCTGGGAGCCTTGATCGATTAAAGCTCGTATTGTTAACTGTTCGCCGCTTTTGGCTTCAGCATTTACAAGTGCTGTAGCCAATAAAACTGGTTTGGGTTTCCGCATTTGACCTGTAGATAGGCATGCTACAATTGGTGATTCCGCTTGTTGACTTGCAGAAGTTGTGTTCTGCGGTTTAGATGAAGAGGAATGGCCAAATTGATCCTGAGTCACTTGATCCCCCGGATGAAGCAACGTGTGATGTTTCTTGTGACATATTTTACAAGTTGCCTTGATTTTGCAATCATATGATATATGGTTGCTTCCCAGACAATTGAAGCATATGTTGTTCTTAGCAACAAAATCTCTTCTTTGGGATATCGCCTGTTCCGCAAACTTTTTGCAAAAACACATTTTATGGCTTTGTGAGCAATATTCACACGACTTTGTAAATGTCTTTGTTGCAAGCATAGCTTTCGCATGTTGGCTCTGATTGTTATTTGCAACACGACGTGGTTCGATAAATTCCAGAGCCCTGTACCGTTGTTCCATAAATGTTTTGAACTGAATAATAGTTGGAAGTTCATCGTCGCTTGAAATAAATAATTCCCACTGTTTTCGGGTTTCTTGATCAAGTTTAACGGTTACAACATGAATTACTATAATGTCCCAGGTAGTCACATCAATTCCCAAATTTTTTAATGCATTCAAACAATCTACAGTTGTATCTAACAGTTCCTTAAGATTAATTGCTGACTCTACCGTCAAACGACGTAAACCGAATAATCTTTTTAAAATACAGTTAGATAAATATTTTTTATTGTCATAGCGCTTCTCTAATAAATTCCAACACTCCCGATAATTAGCGTCCGTTATCGGAGTGTGCCTGACCAACTGTGCAGCCTCTCCACTCAAGCAGCCCTTAAGGTAATGTAACTTTTGAACATCTTGTAGAGATTCATTTTTGTCTATAAGTGATTTAAATAAATCTCGGAAAGAGACCCACTCAGAATACTTTCCTGAGAATGTGGGAATGGCAATCTTAGGCAACTGCACTGCACATTTGTTACTAACTGTTACAGGGTTCTGTGGTAGCTGTGCAGCAGGTTTGGGAGAAAGTGTTTTTTGAACAGATTTTAAAAGACATTTATACGTTATATACGTATCTTCAGTGTTCTCATAAACTTCTGAGGTTACATAACCACTAGCAGCAATATCCTCAGGTTTACATGTTTCATACAATTTTTTATGACTGTCCACAAACGAACTCCAATTATTTTCTAATAGTTCTAATCTAGTTTCTACATATTCTGCAGTAATACGATCTTTCGGACTCTTTTTGTAATTGCTGAAGGCTTTTTCGATACAGTTTTGAATTTCCTTTTGTACGTTAACAATTCTCGCCATATTCGTAATTTTTTAAACTTTATGATTTATAATTTTATAAAATTAAACCAAACATATAAATTTCAACCAAGTTAATGTTCACAGTTCAGAAAATTAATCAGAAGTAAATTTTTCTATGTTCCATTCGAACTATTATATCAATTCGCAAAATTTTACAAGTGTTTTTAACTTTTAACTTCGGACCAAAATCGGGCATAGGTTCCCCGTATGTTACAAATTTCGTAAATTATTCTAAGTCTTTAACTATTTCATGCAAATTATTCTAAGTCTCAAATCAGTTTTTAAAATTTTACAAGTCCCAAATTCTTCTTATAATTTTCAAAGTTAATTTCTCCAAATACACAAGGTTCACTTTCACTTGATTTTTATAACAATAAAAAGTACTTACAGTTGTCACACTTGATTTGCCACTGTCACCTGTTGACGTCACCGCACTCCAGAGTGATGTCACGTCACCGCTGCCACCGTCACCGTCACCGTACCGGTCACCGTCGTCGTCAGTCACTGTTGCCGTCGTCAGTCACTGTTGCCGCCGCCAGTCACTGTTGCCGCCGCCCGTTGTCGTCACTGTCGCCGTTAGTCGCCGCCGCCAGTCACGGTCGCCGTCAGTCACGGTCGCCGTCGCGCCGTGATGATCTTGATCTTCGATTGAGCTAGCTCTTCAGAGTTGGCTTCCTTCCCACCACTGCCCGGCAACTATCTCCGCGTGGCGGACGAGTTGCTACCGATGCTAGTGCCGCGTACTCCAATTGCAGCAATCCACTGCGAGTACGGGGGGCTACGGACCCGAATAGTCCGTTGAACTAATTGACCTAATTATCCAGGCTCGATGGACCTCAATGTCCACGAGGGAATTCGGGATGCCGGAAGGGTAAATAAAACGCCTTGCTTCGTATCCCTGAGCTGGTTATATTTTCAATTACACCAAAACTAGTCGCTAATTTATCGAAACGAAACGCCACCGCGTGCTAACTCGCTTGCAACGCCATCTAGTTTTGTCGTCGGGAACTAAACTAAATGGGTCGAACTTTATAACTCGAACAATGGCCTTTCATGACGGGACGTTGTGTCCGCAAATGATGTTAATAAAAACTAGCGACACGCCCTGGCTTCGCACGTTAATGCGGTGCATATGCATCTATCCTTTCCTACTTACAATCCCACTAATATTATAAATGTAAAAGTTTGGATGGATTGATGTTTGTTACTCTTTCACGCATAAACTGCTGAACGGATTTGGATGAAATTTGGTATGGAGGTAGCTGATACCCTGGATTAACACTTTTTACCGAAAACATGTAGCGGGTAACACTGCGGGGCGCAGCAAGTTTTTTATATAAAAACAAAACCTTTGTTTCTTTTATGTTTGACAGGCTGTGTTTAGACCACAGCTTACCCGATGTTAAGTGACGGTGTGGTCGAACATGGTAAACACACCTATCCTGGAATGGAACTGGCTCTCAAGTGAGGCTGCCAGAACACACCGTTAGAAGCTTGGCGACAGATTTTCAACTCTCTTGTGGTAACTAGTTAGCTAGCCGAGTAGGTACTAGAAAATACTCTACCACCATGCTATGGTTTCCTCACGATGTTTTCCTTCACCGGCAGCTCAAACTCATTGTTGGGGTTTGAAATCACGTCCTTCGACATGTGAACCGTCCCTGCTAACCACAAGGCTATCATCGCTACAAAAACTACTTGGTACTTTTAATAAAACCGTTTGGTATTGCTAGGTAAGTATTTGATTCATTTTTAAATACATTCTATTTACTTAATTGCTTCTCAATAGTCCTTATTATAAGAAATACATTTGTAATGGAAGCCGGTTACTCTTTTTCAGTGTATTTGCTCGTACGTCACAACATTGAGCAATAGAACGCAACACATTCATATTTCAGCAACACTATAATGGCTAACATTATTTTCATCAAAGGAATATGAGTTGTAACGATTTATCTCGATCGGGTCACGTTAACAGGTGAAGTGCGGAAATTGTTTAGCTATTTTTAATACTCGCAACACAGAATGGAATGCTTTTTAAAGTTTTTGAAATTTGAATTATATTTATCCGTTACTATTTATGACGTTTCGTCAGAAGTGCGAAACATTTTGTACGGAATGCTTAGATTTTTTTTTTTGTTTATTGGTTTCTGTTTAGTTTTACACTTTACACATGGCCGGGTGGCCTCTATATACTACAGTAGACTAAATAAAGAACTGTTTAAACAAAGAAAACGTTCAAGTTTCAGCCGAATCTCAAGTGCAAATCCCGATACGAATCGTAAAAACGAGTCCATTACTAAAGAGCAATAAAATCTAACGACCATCGTATCGCCAGTGCTAGTATACAAACAAACAGACATGCAAACAAACCCTGTATGGAGTGGGACTATTAACGGCACATTGAATTGTCGAAACGTGACGGCTTATGAGATTATCGCCATTAATACGGACCTTATCTCCTGAGACGAAGGACGCCGGCTGCGAGCGCGCGAACAGTACACACGTGACAAGCACTGGAGTAAACGGTCGGTAAGGAGAGATTTCTTTAATGAACGATTGATTTTTGTTGTTTGTGCACGCGGTAGCGTCAGTAGGCGTGCTTGACGTGACCGCCGCGGCGCCTGATCGCGGACTGGCCGCTGGCGCGACGCGACGCCGGCCGCGGCGCGAGGCGCGCACCACGCATGCGCCGCAAGGTCATGCGCGCGCCGCGGCCGCGACCGCCCCGGCTTGTATACACAGTTTGTTTACACCAGTGTGACCACACCACTAATGCCGCGCCCACACATTGCTCATACTTACTGAAAATGTAAAACTTTTAAAAAAAATCTGTGCTTACGTCTTCAAAGGCAGTCCCGATTTTACGCCCGTCATGCGCTCACCTACGCTTGCTACTAGCCATTAAAGTGGCGTAAGAACCTTACACACCATTGCTCGCACGCAAATTTCTACGCTAATCGGACGCGCCCATACAACACCGACAGCTCCGTTGCCTCGTTGGTAGTATATCTGCCTTGAGAGCTGTAGGGTGTGGGTTCGATTCCCACTCAGGGTAAACATTTTGTGAATAAACAAATGTTTGTTCTGTGTCTGGGTGTTCTGTATGTATTATAAGTATGTATTTACAAAAAAAAGTATTTAATGTAAGTATTCTATCCGTTACCTGACTTCCATCACACACGCTCTGCTTAGTTTGGGGCCAGATGGCGCTGTGTGCATAGCCCACGATATTTATTTATCATTATTTACAATTGGGTTTGTATCTACCTATCTAGAAATAATTTTGGTTGTAAAACTAATAAGTCAATTAATAACAGTTTGGGGTGCACTTAGTCGAAAGGAGTAGGTACTTTGTACTCCTGTGAACAAATTATACTACTGAAATCGCGAAAAATCAGCCACATCTTACATTTTGCCAAGGTTCAACGAACTAAGTTACCTATCAAAGGTTATCAGATTGTACCTACTGTAAAAATGGTTGATGTTGTTTCACTAAAAACAGACTAACGTTTGTCCGCGTAAACATTAGTTCTATTCAGGCACCATATGCTTTACGCTATTTAGAGTTTTCGCAGGGAACGATGTTTCGTGCAGACATCGGAATTCAGACGTGACTGATGTTTAGACGAAAACCATGCTGTTTTGTTTATTATATCTCACTTAGGTACATACATCTAGTTATGTCTAAGTGTGGATACACAGACTAAATAATAGTCACTACCAGCGTTAAAGTTACGTACACCTACGTTCGTAGCGAGTGGAACTGTTTAGTAATTTCTCACTACGCAAAGCAGTATTATAGTGTTCTCCTTGAAAAAGTACAGAAAGCTTTTCTTCGGTTTTTATATAAGCGGTCGTATGGTTTTTATCCTTATTTGTATCCGACCAGCTTTCTCCTGGGTTGCTTGGGTTACAACTCTCTGAAAGTTCGGCGAGAAAGAAATCAGATGATAGTTATGTGCAAGATTATTCGTGGTGTGATTGACGCTCCCAACCTTTTGAATGAGCTTGTGCGCCTGCGTGTTCCTGTTCTAGGCAGCTGTCCGCGTCGTCCAAGTTATAGACTCTTTGCGGTTCCGCATTGTCGAACCGTGGCGCGTGGTTCCTCTCCTATTCCACATGTTCTCACCGCCTTCAACTCTCTCCTGGCTAGGGTGCCTGATTGTGATCTGTTTGCGGGTGAATGGAGTGTCATGTCAGCGTGTCTGAAGTATTGTGAGATGAAAGCGTGCAAGGATAAAGAGATTGGTAATAGTGAACCTGAATACCTATTTTAATGTTATCTTAAGGACTATTGTAATTGGCATACTGTGCCGTTTTAGTCTAGACACAATAAATAAATAAATAAAATAAAGCAGATGTCGTGTTTGTACACGACTAATTGTAATCTACAGTAAGTCGACATGTCTGCGAGTCGGCGAGAGAGACAGTTGCGAAATAAATTTATAAACACGAAAAATGTGTTGTTAGTTTAAAATTTTAAATAATCGAATAATTACTTCATTTGAATTGCGTTTCTTTTATTAAGTGACATACTTATTTTATGTACATAATTATTTCACTGGTAGGTAAGGAAGTACCTATGTACCTAAAGAATTTTTTTTCTTTGTTACAAACTGTCCCGCTGCAGGGCGTGGGTCTCTTCTCATTGTTAGACGGGTAAGGCCATAGTCCACCACGCAGACCAAGTGCGGGTTGCCAGACTTCATACATCTTCGAGAACTCTTTTTTAACAACTCTGTTCTGCTCTGCTTCTTTTTATCCTGAAAACATAGCGGAGCGCAGCTAGTTTGATATAAAATACTTTTCATCCATTAACCAGCTCGGTGAAGGTCGTTCTACACTGGGATCCTATGCTAATACACTAATAGGTAAGTAGTAGTACTTAGTATATCAAAGGCCGAGCCGCAAGATGGGTCGAAGATATTATCACCGTCGCGGGTCGAACCTGGACCACATTAGCACAGAACCGGCCAAATATCATAACAAGAGAGATGCCTATACCCAGTAGTGAGATAAAGAAAAATGTGGACGATGATGTTGATGTCAAGGACCTTTATAATTCTAATAAAAATAAACGAAAATATAAAAATAATAAGTTTAATGACCAACAAGGAAAATAAAATAAAAAAGTAACCAAAAACACTAACGTGCCTTCTAAACACTTATAAAAACATTTATCTACTATAAAGTAATAACATCATGTATACAAATATAATAACAAAGTACGACGCTTCACCTTCGATTGATAAGAATGAGTCATCAATTAGCCTTATCAGCGGCTTTGTTATACATTTTTATAATTCCAACAAAGTAAATAAGTCTTCAAAGTTTAATATAACGAGATCATGATAAATTAAACACTTGACCTTAATGTAGATAACTAAGTACACTGGATATTTAAATTAATACATTTTTTTTAACACCGCGTCTGATTGCAAGAAAATAAATTTCGATTTAAAAACTTACGCAAAACAATAAAAACATTTTTTACGTATGAAAAACTAAATCTAAAGAAACATAACTTGTTCGGACGAATGCAAAACACAACCTAAGAAAATATACAAAAAAAAAACCAGTACCTTAACATTGTTTTATGTCAAAAACTTAATTTTATAGATAAATAATAATTAAATAAATGGCGACACTTAACGATTTATAAACCACGCCGGCTGAAGGACTTGTATCCATGGACAAGAATAAATTAAAAAATAAATCTTAACAGGCTAGATGTTTGACCATAACTCACCTGATGTCGAGTGGTGTGGTCGAAGATGGTAAACACACCTAGCCTGGAATGGAGCTCCAATTTATTATACTTAAAAATAACTTTTGTTTCAATTTGAATGGTTTTTTTTCCTCCTTTAACGCTTTGTAGGTATAGATGGAACACTGTCTTCGAAACAACATTTATGTGAAATAAAAATATATATACATATATTTAAGTACTCAAAATACATATGTCAGGTGTGACAACAATTTTTTCTGATTCACTTATAAATAAATAGTTAAAAAATATTCGCTGGATTCTATTGGTTGGTTGGTTGGGTTTACATTGATACAAAATTAACACTAAAAATATAACTTAAAAAGATAGCATTTTTCACTTGGTAAATTCCTTAATAATTTAAAGTCAAATTTTGTACTATTTGATATTTATAGCATGAAAGTACATTATTCTATATTAAACTTAATTATTTCATTTATTTTTGTTAAACAAAGTTTTATAACAATTAAGGCCCGTGGGTTAGGAACCGAAAACATCTTAAAATATGTGTAGTAAATATACATATAACACTTCGATTTATTGTACGTATGTTTATAAATAAAAAATTTACCCTTTTTTGATTTTACAATTTAAAAAAAATATGTATAAAAATCAAAGTTACACTTTTAAGCTTCGATTGGAAATACATTAAAAATAAATCCTTTGGTATCTTAAAATAAGTCAATATTAGCAAAAGCTACTAACGTAACCCAAAAAAAGAAAAGAAATACAAGTAATACATTCTTCCAAAATAGATCAAACAACATAAGTTGTCGCCGCGCATGTCGTTTCTAAAACTGGAACCTTTGGCAAACAAAGTTTGACATATGCTTATTTTTCATATGTTTCCTTGTCGGGATGTCCATCTCATGTTGGTCCAGACAATGCCTCTTCAACTCCAAATACTTCCTAAACTTGGCTCCGCAAACCAGACAATCCACAATCATCTTCCTGATGTTATGGACGACCCATTCGTGATCCCATTTATGTTTCAAAGTCTTGAATCCCTCGTCACAAAATCTGCAAGCAAACTTCGAGGTCGGCGGTTTATTGTGGACGCTCTTTATATGCCGTTTCAGCATCGATTCAAAGTGGAAGATACGATTACACGCTTTGCATTGCAATGGTTTGTTTTTGTTGTGCAATTCAATGTGTCTTGCTATCATTATTTTAGAGTTGAATTTTCTGTGGCACAAGTCGCATTGAAAGTAGGAAATCCCGTGGATTTTCTTGTGCTTGGAGAAGTTGCTGGAATCGCTGAACGTCTTGTCGCAGAAGGTGCACTTGTAAATAGTGAGTTTGGCGTGCTCGCGCAGATGGGCTTTGTATTTGTCGATTGTATCGAAGGATTCCATTTGGCATATCTGCAACGTGGAAAAGAATACAGCTTCACTTGTGATTATGTACAAGTACAAATTTACAATTGAAAACCCCGACTTTATGCCCCTAAACTCGGCTAGGTTTTAGGTATCATTGTTTAATAATAATCAAACTACCTACTCAACCGATTTTTCATGTAATTTCTATGGGACCAATCTGAAAGTATATCCTTTAAAATAAAAATGTATAAAACATTTCTGGGATCCTGACCTTTTGCTAATGTAGGTACCTTTTTAAACGAAAAATATTTTTTTGGAATAAACATTCCAACGATATGAAAACCTCCTTTTTTTGAAGTCAGTTAAAAAACGAGGTATAAGTAAACTAAGTTTGGCTATTAAAATATTAACAACGTTCTACTCTGTATCTACGATTTTTCGGAATCTTAGTAGATTTCAAGTTATTCTAGTACCTGCTAAGCCTACGAAGATCATCATATTCAATAATTTGAACAACTTTTACAAAGGGACCAACTCTGGTAACGCAAAATAAATCAGATACAAGTACTTACATTTCTTCGAAGGGCAGTACACCAAATTTGAGTCCAATCAGACATCGGGAAGTGGGTCAAATTTAACTTACAAAATTCCACCTGAACAAATATAGTTACATACATACATTGCAAGTTAAATAAAAGGTTCTGTCATACCTCGCAGGTAATGTTGAGGGTGCCATGTTTGCTGCTAACCGCCTTCGCTAGGGTCGACTTGACGATGTGTTCTATGAGGTGGCGCTTCAAGTCCCCGATGCGATCAAACGACTTCGAGCATACTTGACAAGTCTGAAAGGTATTAATGAAGCAAGATTTTAGACGTTGAGAAGTTATGAGCGCCAATATAAAGAACTCTTTATTGTGCACACCAGAAATAGACAAACAAATGTACAGAATACATAATGTTAATTTTTATTTTTAGCTACATTGATTTGTATAATCATGTGTGATTTACAACATATGCTACGAAAGTCTTATCATGGACGAGCGGGCCAAAACAAAAAACAAAACTGGATTAAAAATATAATAAATAAATAAATATCGCAGGACACACAGCGCCATCTGACCTCAAACTAAGCAAAGCTTGTACTATGGAAGTCAGATGACTGATAGAAT
This sequence comes from Biston betularia, assembly GCA_905404145.2. Lineage (NCBI taxonomy): Eukaryota > Metazoa > Arthropoda > Insecta > Lepidoptera > Geometridae > Biston > Biston betularia. The sequence goes on along the minus strand of FR989874.1, from coordinate 1,222,164 downwards.
ACTTAAATACTTTTTTTTTGTAAATACTTACTTATAATACATACAGTACACCCAGACACAGAACAAACTTAAATGTTTGTCCAGGTGATGTCCGATATAAAAAAGACGAAAAGGGCGTTCTAGAAAAAGGTGGATAGAAGACATATAAACAATAGCGGGATGTGAATGGAGAACAATAGCAAAAGACAGAGATCTGGAACAAGCTGGAGATGACTGCCTAGCTCGGCAACAATCTACCCACAATTATTTAGATAGCTAGATAGAATATTTAAAAGTGAATGTTTTTGATGTAAAAAATTTATGTAATAATTAATTAATTTATTACTCAATGTATTATTAAATATATTAATATTATTATTTATTATATTTTAGTGTCCGAAACGTATGACAAATGATTAAATTTTGTTTTTTTTTTTAATTTTCTGCATCTATCGTATAAGTAGAGAAATTCAATGTTTAGATGTTAAGTCTCTAAAAAAAATCTTCGAAATAAACCGAATAGCACCGCCGTGAAGCCAAGAATTCTTATAATAATTAATACAATATGAGAAATAAATACATGAGAATGATGAACCATGAGCAAAGCGAAAAGAAATGTTTGCTCAAAGCGGCCTTGATAGCATGGCTTGTCAGAAAAACGAGCAAGCAAACAAGCAAGGCGTACAACCAAACGGCACATATTTACCTAAAATGGCCGAATTAGACGCACCGAGACCGCTTTATCAGCCACTATGAAACTAACAAATAAGAAAAATATTATTATTTTTCACACACAAACATAATTATGAACCTAGAACATAAACTTGGTAAATCGAAGAAATTAGTTAGAAAATCCAGTATAAAAAAAAATATTAAAAAATGTTTGCGACATCTGAATTTCCTTCCAAATTTAATTTAGATTACATAGGTAATTCAGGTAACTGTAATCGTTGTATCAGAATTTCTACCGCCAAGTAGTAGTGTGTAAACAATACTGTACAAAATTCTACACTGCCTGCTATAGTACTAGTTTTAAAATGTTCCGGTGTTAAGAGCCAGTGAAGTTGCAAGAATTGCTAATGAGAAACACCATCGAAAGTAATAAACGCCAATGAATTGTTTGAAATTCAGGGCACTGCTGAAATGGTCATGGGCAAACAATATTTCTTATCCAGACCTTGTCAGAATCCTGAAAGCAATAACTTCTTTGTCTCATTCAAATCAATTTGTTACAATCAAAAGTTTCGAGTATTATATACATAATACAGATATTAGTTTCAAATTAAAAAGTAGCATTTGTCTCTTTATTAATCAGTTGGTTTTTTTTTTAAATTTATTTACTTACCCTGTTGGCTCTCGCATGTTTCTTCGCAGTTTTAGAATTCGCCAGGAATATTTTGTTGGACATAACCTTTGCTATCACATAATCGGCTCTCTTTACTCGCTCGTCTTGATCATCAACATCCATAATTTTATTCGTCTCTTTCGTCTCTGCTACAGTATTTTTATCATTTATTTCCATTTCATTTTTCGCTGTCTGTATTTGTCTGTTTTCATTCTTCTCTCGTGTTCCATTTTTATTCTTGTCTATTTCTCTATTTTCATGTCCCGCCATCTCTACATCTTCATTCTTCCCCATTTGTCCATTTGCATCCCCTTCCATCTCTCCAGACATTTCAGTTTTTAAATCACATTCTGCAGTTATTAGATCTTGTTCGAAATTCTCACTGATGTCTAGGAATGAGTCACCAATTTCGGTATCGCTCGAGTCTTTGGAGATTTTTAGCTGTGCATTAATGGCATCACTATCGGCTCGACCATTATGATCATTATCACTTTGATTATCACGATCATCCTTATCATGATTATTATCGACACGACCATGTTCAATAGCATAATCGTTATTATTTCGATCGCCGTTGATAGCGTAATCTACCATATCATCGTCGTGGGGATCATCACGCATGGACGCAGAATTGGTCATAAAGAAGAAGCCGTCATGTTGGCACATATACTTAGAATGCACCTTCATATGTGTCTTGTAAGATCCGATTGTGGAATAAGATCTACAGCAATATGAGCAGGGGAACTTGCGACTATGGATCTTCATGTGAATTTTCAAGTTTATCTTCGAAGCGTAAACTTTGTGGCACCTTGGACATTCTAGATCTGGGTCTCCGTGGCCTAAACAGTGTATTTGGTATTTGTGTTTGTTCGAGAATTTTCTGCCACAGGCCGAGCAAGACAAGGTTTTTGTTTTCAAGAACTTGTAGTTAGTGTGATTCCCGACCATGTGTTTGCGGAACTCGGAGATTTGGTCAAATATTTGTTTGCATTTGTCGCATTGGTATTTTTTCTTATAGGGTGTAGGAGATTCGCCGTCATCTGAAAATTTATATATTAAATAAAATTAATTAATCAGCTAAGCAATGGAATTTGCTGCCTGAGTGGGTGTTCCCTGATAGATACAACTGGATGCTTTCAAGTCGCGAGTGAACCGGTTTCTTCTAGGCAAGCGTGCTCCATAATAGACCGCATCCATCAGGCAAGATCAGACCGGCAGACATCAGTAGATTTTAGTCCAGATATTTTATGTATTTAAAAAAAAAAACCGATCATTTGCCGATTACGATTTTAAATTAATTGGTGTATCATACAAGTATTTATTCATTTTATTCATAAATCCTAGGTTACGTATAAATATGTATAAATAAAATAAATATAGTAGGACATTACACACAGCGCCATCTGACCCCAAACGCTTGTACTATGGAAGTCAGATAACTGATAGAATTCATACTTAAATACTTTTTTTTGTTAATACATACAATATACTGGGTGTTGTTGTTTACCCCCAACAATATTTTAACAGCTCATGGCAACATTAGCGTAGAGGCCATCCCGAGAAGTCTTTATCCTCTCAACATGTAAGATCACAAGTTATCATAAGTCAAACTTAGCTGTAAACTTGACCAGGTTCAACCCTAAACATGAACAGATATACAGAACAGCCTGTATGTTAAGATTATCAGTTGCAATTTTGCTGCTAGGGCTTGTCATAAAGCAAGCATATGGAAGCATTTGTTGGACACTTGACAAATTTATAAGGGTATAAAACAAAGTCAATAATAAGAAATAAATATAATAATAATTCAATACATCTTTACATAATGTGTTATTGTGTATACCATCCTTAACCACACTGTCACTTAGCATCAGGTGAGAAGTGGTCACTGAGCCTGTCAAACATTAAAAAAAAACTGTCAACATCAGAAGTCTATATTTAAAAATAAAACAATAATATGACTAATTCAAATATTGCCTTGTGTGTTAAAAGGAAATAATAACACATTCAATTTATAATGTGGTGGTTCCTTTATGTCTTTAGGCAAATTGTTAAAAATCTGAATTGCCATACAATATGTGTTTTGCTGACAAAATTCTAAAGTCTTAAATAGTTAAAATGCTAGGGGACAGCACACTAAGCAATATAAATTTGTTTAATTACTCACACATATATACTAACCAATAACAACTTCATGGTCCACTTCTATAGCCGAGCACTTGACCATAGGATCTGTGTACAGTATGTTCTGGATTGTCTGGCCCGAAGTAGAATCATCTCCGAGAAACAATATGGTCTTACGCTGCTTCGATGTGGACTGAATGTCCGTTGACATCAACTGAAATAATTAAATAACAAGATATAGGTCTGAGAACTAAAACTCACCTACTTCTTAATGCCACCCTCCATCCTTACTGGAACTTACAGCACATATTTTACTAATAAATTATACATCACTAGCTGCGCCCTGCGGTGTTACCCACTACATTTTTTCGGGATAAAAAGTAGCCTAAGTGTTAATCCATGTTGTCAACTACATCCGTACCAAATTTCATCACAATTGGTCCAGCCGTTTGAGCGTGAAGAAGTAACAAACATACAAACACACTCACATATCATTTATTCATGTTCAAACATCACTACAGGTATTGCCATAACGAGTAATGGGGCTATTGAGACTAACCATTGATTGTCTTAAAGTAGTAAGCTACAAATTAGCTTTGATTTTCTTTCAAAGTTATTGTGCAATAGTTATAATCAGGCACTGTGGTGTTTTTTTAACTTTTTACTATAATTTTGCATGAAAATAAACAAAACTCGAAAAACTTTCAGTTAAGTGGAACAACAAACACAAATTGGTTTTTGGCGGAAACGCGGGAAGAGTCGTGTCGCTCCGTTGTATTTTTTTCCAAAACTAGTGTTTTGTCGAGTGTTTATGCATAAAAATGGTGGTGTTTTATTCATAAAGTGCCGAATCACAAGCGCGAGTGTAGGAAAATGATATAATGTGGTGCAACATGACTTTTCGTGTTGCATCCAAAACTCCATCGAAGCTTCATAGTAAAGTCACCACTAATTTACTAAAGCATGACTGGACTGTACTTGACCAAGACTGGACTTTGACTATAACTTTAGCTACAAGGACACTTATTTAACTTTTGAAACTTGAAAATATATAAATACTTGACACTGGCAAATGCTAAAACGCGACGCCAAAACCAAAGAAAGAAGACGAACAAACACAAAACAAAATAAATGAAATTATATAAAATTACTTGTTTTAAAGCATCATTGTCCCGTTCAGTGCTAGCGAAGCTGTTTTTCTCTATTCCTTGATTTGTCTTCTTATTCTTCAGAGATAGTTGAGATAGGAGCATCTCACTCTCCGACTCGGCCTCCTCATAGAAAATATTTGGAGAACCTTGTTGAGTTTGTATATCCTGTATCTTTTTCAACTTATCTTGCTCAAGATGATTGTTTTGAGACTGGTGATCATAGTTGATAACATTCTGTGTGATAAATGTGTTATGCTGTTGGACTGTAATGCAGCCAGAGCTTTCTAGAACAGAATATGTTTGCTGTGCCGATGTGTCATAGTTATTATATACATATGGGCTTCTAGATGGATCTATCCACACTTGCGACTGGTTGTAGGGCTGAGCAGGAACAGTACTAGCGTCTGATAATATCACAGGCATCTGACTTATGTCTTCACAATCTATTGAAGCGTTGGAAGAGTTTTCTTGGTCATCATCATGTGTTTCACTTGGATATATGTGGATATTGCAAGATTCTACAAGCTTTACATTGCAAAAGCCTGAATAAATACAAGTTTCGTTACCTTCCGTGTCTGGTGATGTTATGGACAGGTCAATGAAGACATTTTCAGACATTTCACAGTTCATTTCAAGTTTTGTACACTGTTTCGGGATAAAGAGGATTGGAACGACCTCTTGGAGACCCATGGCTATATTTTCCTGGTCCATTATGAAGGATTAACGCTACAAAACGAACGAAAAACCTAGTGAGCTTTTTAAAAACAACCTTAGGAATCCAATGATTTGAGGATTGACGGTAAAAATGTTTTTTTCGGGGAATTATAGAAAATTAATGTAACTTACCACGTGCGTTGGAGTTGGCAGAGAAAGAAAAAGGCAGAATAAGGTATGAATGGCACTTCCATGATAATTTTTCAAATCTACCCTCGGTTAACATGATTTTTTCAATAACTATCATTTGTTTGGTACGTATAACTCGTTCTCTTATTTTACGTAAACAAAAAGAAATGTCACGAAAAGTCACTGTCAAATTGACATAGCAGCTGCCCAAAACATTTTTCACGAATGCTTTGCTCTCGCGCAGCACAATTTAAATAAGTTGAATAAAACCTTTTATTGAAACAAAAATAAGACTGCCACGCTATAATGAATTTAATTGAGTAGTTTGCCTTGGACCACCTTTCTTGGGAGCACTAAGCGTATGGCTGGTTTTATTTTGCTTCACTTACCTTTTTTTGTTATTGCTGAGATTCCCAATAGTTTAGCTGTTTTATTTGGACAGTCTGTTAGTGACCAATATTTCGCTTCTTGCATGTATCTTTGTACACAATCATTACCGTAAGTTTTTCCGTAGCACATACACATTTTCGCAGCCGGTTTTTGACTGGTGACAGATTTTTTATTGTTGAAAAGGTCCTTGAGGGAACCTGGCTGGGGCTCAACGTCAAGGTCGAAGTCAAAAACTTTATTTGTCGGGTGTACAAAGTTTTAAATCCATCAGCGTCCATTGTTAATCGTTACGGTGTGAAAATTTATTTATTAATTAAAATATAAATTGATTGCTATTATTCTACACATAAATATAAAGTACATATGTCGACAATTGCCGATTAATTATTATCATATAACTTTTTCTATTAATTATTATAAATGTATTTATTACATTATTATTAAGCAATTAATATTATGTCAAATTTAATAATTGTTTTATCAAGCCCGTGAGAAATGTTTAGAACCTCTAAGTACAGTCTTACCAGTATAATAAAATATTTTCTAGCCAAACATTGTTTTTCTTTATTTTAACATTATAGAACACATAAAACTATTACTAAAAATAAATATATTTTTTTGGTGCAAATTTATTAAACTACCATTAAGTATAAAATATATTTAATGATGGAACAGTGTATAAATTTTATATAAAAAACCTTGGAGTAGATAACCAAATTTTTGTCAAAATGACTAGTCTATTTATCTGAGTCAAAACCAATGACGGTCACCGACGATGGTCGTCCACCGTCCAGTCAATTTATTATTAAGTAAAACTGATTTTGTTCGACTAGTTACTCTATAACTACGATTAAGTAATTTGGTTAGTTCTTCGAGCATTTAACATGGCAACTAAATATCATTAAATTAAAAAAAGGGATTCTAATTTGATGACATACCTAGTTACAAATTGCCAATAAAAAGACATTTAATTTTGCGATTTTGGTGAACGGTTTTTGACAGTAGGTAATTATTTTGACGGCCTTCTTGGTTCATTGGTAGTATGTCTCCAAGAGCTGAAGGGCGTGGGTTCGATTCCCACCCAGGACAAACAGTTTGTGGTATAAATAAATGTTTGTTCTGTGTCTGGGTGTCCTGTATGTATTATAAGTATGTATTTACAAAAAAAAAGTATTTAAGTAGTTTGAGGTCAGATGGCACTGTGTGTAATGTCTTACGCAATTTTTTATTTTATTTAATACGTTAACTTGTTCGATTTCTTATTATATATCTTAACCATATAACCGAATAATAATAGGTAGGTATAATTCGTAGCCTTTCGTAAAGTCAATATTTTGGGATTGTAAAAATCTATAACCTATGATATCTGTATCTTTTTCTATCTAGCCAAACTACAAAATTTTGGTAAAAAAAGAAAAACAAACACAATTATATTTAGAAAGGTTTTATTAGTATCAAATAAATGGTTATAGTCAGCTAAATGTGCAAAAAATATTATTACAACATCCAGTTTAACTACGTTAAAAAATAATGAATTTAATTAGATTATAATTGATTAATGGACAAACATATGTGCTACTTAGTATTGTAGGTATTTGTACGTAATGCGTGGCACCTTGCCTATAGCTTTACAACCGTCATCAACTTCGAATCGGGTATGCATCAGCGTGTAGCTCCTGTGCATTTTCTCACAGATTCTTAATAGCCCATTTTATGAAGTTCTTCTGACTGCTGACTCGTACAAACATGTCAGGCGCTCCGATGGCGCACGGATAGCCCCAGGAGACGATGCCGATTTGTTTATTGTTATACTTTAACACAAGGGCACTGCCGGAGTCACCCTGCAATAATAAAATGTGTCAAAACAGATGTTTTGGATGCCGACATCAGCCCCTGTACTCGGAGCTTCTTATTGCGATATCTGTTGGGCGTTCATGAAAACGCTATGCGATTAAGAACTTTCCTAAGCAGTTCCAGGCATACAATATATGGTCGCTTCGCTATTTTCTCAATGGCCAACAGAAGCCACAATAAGTAGCCCCGTACGGGGGCAGTTTGTTTTACGACGGTAAAAATCAGCCTCCTCGCTATTTGAGTGATACCCACTGGTGCCAGGGGTGCTGCGTCCCAGACCAAAACCAATATCAATTTTATGATTAGAGACCATAGACGTCTGATGGACTTTTAGATTAAGTTATTTATAAATAATAGTATTTTATTTTGAGGTAGACATTTGAAACTTTACATAATTATAAAGTTTTAACCAAAAGTTTACCATACTTAACCGACAACGGCGGCCAGTGATGTAAAAGCTTATGAAATAAGTTAAATGATCTAGTAAACAAAATAGATAGTAGAAGAGGCTGAAGCGGAAACAGAAGTGGAAGAAATCGTTTCTGGTTAGAATGACAGAAATCTCCTGCTATAATGTAATTAGCAATATACTTACATGACACATGCCATGCCCAGGTGAGTGGAAGGTGCAGATTTCAACTTCAGGGTCGACTGGAATCGATCCGCCGCCCCACTGTTCTGATATCTCCTTCACGGCTTTAATGCACTGCTTAGAGGTTATGGTGCTCAGGTACAGGATCTGGAGTTTGTCAGGAAGGTTGCCCCAAAGCTGGAAATATGAAAAACAAACATATAATAACTTTGATAATGACGATTTCTCCAAATATCTTCTTTATAACACATTTACTTCGGAATGTGGCTCGCGTTTTGCTTTTTTTTTTTAGTATCTATCCATTTCATAGAACTTTAAAAAAAAATTAAATATAATGATACCAACAAGACAGAGAACGATAACTCTCCTGATAGTAAGAGAGAATACCTGCCCATGACCATTGCAGAGGACCCAGAGTTTTGAGTAAAAACAAAATCAAGGGCATTGTTAGTCTCAAAAAAGCTCTGCATTATCGCTACAGAACCCAAACTGGAACACAGTAATCTTTACACACTACTGCTTGGCGGCAGAATATTTGATACCTACTGCGGTGGTACCTTTAAATTTTTCCTGATGTTAAGCATCTTTCATCGGATTCTAGACGTAGGTTGCACATCATCATACTGAGATACAGAACAATCAGACACAGTACAAATATCTATGTTCATCACATACCTAAACGTTTGTCCTAAGTGGTAAAATAATGTACTAAGTAGATTGGCCATTGAGCGCGGCCGGCAGTTCACTGCATTTCGTTTCTGGCTGGTTACCCAGCTTAACACTCTCTCGGCATCCAGAGTAATTTACACTACGTTTGCCCAAACAAACAGCCGCCCGCTTTAGTAGGTACCCCAATTATAACTAAGTAGGTACCCCAACGATCAGTTATCGTTTCTTCTTGAAATAAGCTGCTGGCTAACCAGCTCACTACCATTTCTGCTCTATTCTTGTCCACATCATTATTTTTTGTCAGTTCACGTCGCGATTTCATGATTATTTTCAGTCCAAAGAGGAATTAATATATGTACATATTTTTAATATTTAGCGGGCTTAGTATTTGACCACAGCTCATCTGATATTAAGTGACGGTGTGGTCAAAGATGGTAAACACACCTAGCCTGGAATGGAAATGTTTTCATAGCATAATGTCGTTAATCTTTCTGCTTACCCATTCCGTTCCCCATGCAGTGACGAAGCAATTCGCGCCGCCGTCTATAAAGTCGAAATTCAGTTCGATGGGGGCCACTCTCTTGTTCATCTCGATGATGTCCTTAGTGACCAACACACCGGCGTCATTCTTGATGTTCCACGGATCGTACTGCGGGTGGTTCTTGTATCCTTGGAATTCCACCACAGTCCCTCTATGCCAGGTATTCGTTCCCACTATGCCGTGGAAAGAACTAGAAAAAAAAGAACAAGGTAAATTGATAAGTTTTTTCAAATGTTGACAGCTGTGTTGGTTCATTGGTATTATGTCTGCTCCAAGATCCGAAGGGCATGGGATCAATTCCCACCCAGGATGAACATTTTGTTGTATAAACGAAATGTTTCTTATTCTTATTAAAAGTAAAGCTTTGACTGAATTAAATATCAAATTACCTATATCTAATCAAACATACCAACAATGCACTAAGTAATCATGTGATAAAATTTGTTAATTGACTCTCTTGTGTACTTACTCCGCCAGATTCCCATCCCAGGTTGTAAAGATGCAGTGCGCTGCAGTAAGCACGTGCCGTGGCGTGATGATGGAGCCTCCACAGACAAAAGACTGCCAGGTGTACCCTATCACCAGGGCCACCATGTACGGGTATTGACCCTTCTCGGCTTCGCTCCCACCGACAATACGCTGGCTGAAGAACTGGCTGTAGTTTGAGTCTGGGCTCTCTAGTGGTACACCTAGGAATAAGCGTATACCTAGTCATTTTAAATAAAAGTGAGGAGGTCGAATGTAAAACCGATCTGTAATCCCATTATCTAGATAAAACACAGAAGAATATAAGGAAAAGAAGTGTAGTGGTAGGTGTTGATATCTTTTTTATGGTCGGCAAGCAATCTGTTTCCCCACAGCTAATTTTCGGTGTGGTCGAAGATCGTAAAGCACACCTAGTCTGGTATAGAACTGGGTCTCAAGTGAGGCAGCCGGAAAACATCTAGGTTCTTGGCGGTAGACTTTCAGCTGTGTGTATAGTCGATATTTATTTATTTATTTATTATATTTATTATTAACTTGGGGGTGGTAGCTAGCCAGCCGAGTACTAGAAAATACCCTACCACCAATGCTATGCTTTCCTTTTCCTCACGATGTATTCCTGCAGCTCAAGCTCATAGTTGGTTAGAACCCACCCTCTTCGGCGTGTGTTCCGACCGCGCTAACCACTAAGCTATCATTGCAACTAAATCTTTCAAAAATTCTATCTTGATTTAGGCTATAACGCCTGGTAAGAAATTGGAGACAAATTACGATTCTATCACTTAAGGCGTACAAAGTTAAAACAGTAGTAAAACAGACAGAATTCCTGATAAACAGTTGTGTAGGTACAATTTGGGTGTCTTCAAATCCAAAGTTTACACTCTTCTTCTAGGCAGCGCTTTCATCCTAGACCGCATCACCGATTAACATCAGGTAGGGTGCGATCAGACGAAAACTTATTTTGAAATTTGAATTGAAAAAAAAAATTCTAAACAGGTATGGTTTACAAATATCCAGGTATAATTTTCCGGATGTAAAATGCTTTTCTCACCACTGGACAAGTGTCCTAGGACGCCCACAATAAATGCGATTGTAAGAAACATTGTGTGCACTGTAGTTCAAGGAATGTAACTGATACATTTCCGTTTAAACATAGTAGTATTTATACTAACAGGACTACACTACACTACTTACTTGTTGTTGCTATAATTAGATAAAGATAGATTAAAATTATGAGTCTTCTTGACTTTCACGGTTAATTTTCACTAATTGTTGTTGTATTTGTAGATTAAGTGATTAAAAGACATTCACTGAATTGATACAGTATTATTGATAATAATACTTACTATAACTCCTTATTGTTCACACCAATTATAACAATATAAACTATTATTAATCAACAAAACCTGTAGGATTAGAAATACGACTAGAAACATGGTATGACCGCTTTCCCAATCCTTAACAGAAGATCACTAACAATCTATTGAGATTGCAACGGCAGGGTCTTTTAGTAGGCCTTATAACCAGGCTTTGCAACCTGAATAGTCATCTGTACAAGCTAGGAGGCACAGATAGTCCGCTATGTCGTGGCTGTTTGGTGGAAGACGAAACTGTAGAGCACGTGCTGTGGCATTGTAAAGCCACAGAAGTAACTAGGATCTTCACTAGATTGCATGAAGCAGCTTCCTCACAACCCACATCTAAATCACCGCAACAGGCAGACTGCTTTCGCTATCATGCTTAACTCCATCTCATCCACTGGAGCTACTTTGCCGGCGGCCCAGAGCCTCGCTCCGATACTTCAAGGAGCTGGGTTGGCTCGGGTAGACGCTGGTAGGGGGTGACTTCCCCCTACCAGCGTCTACCCGAGCCAACCCCCCCAATGCACCCCAAGCGGAACGTCAGTGCAGAACTTCTCGACCCCACTATTCAAAGTGGGGTCGAGAAGTTCTTTTGAATAAGAATAAATAAGAATCTTCTTTTTTTTTTTAATAGTTGACAGGCTAGTTGTTTGACCACAGCTCACCTGATGTGAAGTGAAGGTGTGGCCGAAGATGGTAAAGCACACCTAGCCTGGAATGCAACTGGCTCTCAAGTGAGGCTGCCGGAACACACCGTTAGATGCTTGGCGGCAGATTTTCAACTTGAGGGTGGTAGCTAGCCAGCCGAGTACTAAAGTACCCTACCACCATGCTTTGGTTTCCTCACGATGTTTTCCTTCACCGGCAGCTCAAGCTCACTATTATTGTTTTCGATATAGTAGGTATGTTTGATCATTACTTTCTCGCTTGTTGAGTGGTCAGCCCTGGTGTCAGATTTAGATAGAATTATTTTATATTCAGACTGCCGGGAAATTAATTTTCACCATATCCATTGTAGTAGGTAGGTAGCTACTAGGAAGACCACTGCTTGCCATTGTTGTAAAAATTTTGTTATATACATATATAATGACTGAATTGTCTACCCTGTTATCATTTGGTAGTGTATCTTCTTCAAAAGCTGGGTGGGTTCGATTCTCACGCAGGTCAAACATTTTGTGTGACGAGCAAAAATATTTGGTCTGTATTTATTACCCCACTAATATTATAAATTTGAAAGTTTGGATGGCTTTGTTAGTATTTCATTCAAAAACTGCTGAACGGATTTGGATAAAAATTTGATATGGAGGTAGCTAACATCTTGCATTAACTACTAGACTACTTCAGACTACTACTACTACTACTTTACTTTTACTTTAGATTACTTTTTATCCTGTAAACATGTAGCAGGTAACACCACGGGGCGCAACTAGTAAGTTTCTATTTACAAAAAAAAGGTACATAAGTATTCTATCAGTTCTCTGGTTCCCATAGTACAAGCTGTGCTTAGTTTGGGATAGATGGCGGTGTACGAAATGCCGTAGGATATTTTTTATTAATTTTCCAAGATTTCCAAACCTATTTAACCTCCCGTAATAGAGCGATTTACAAGTGAAATGAATTTTTTTTTATTGTTAAGAACGCCACGGAAAGCCTCGCAAATACAATCTCTTGATGATTACAATCTATTGATGAAGCTCAGCTTCATCAGCGTATGTACCAGGTACAACCAGGTATCTTTAGAAATCTTGTAGAGAAAGAAAGAAACACATTTTTTGGGCCCCTCTGTCTCCCTTCACTTCCTCGTGCCTGGGTCGTCTATCGAGTCATCTTTCTTCATCATCCTGATCGTATTTTTTTATATTTCAATTTTTTTTTAATCTAGCGGTATTTTGATTAGATATTTTTACAACAAATACTTTTTTTTTAATGCATTGATTTGTTATTGTGATAGCGTATTGGCGACAGGTCAGCCAATGTCGTCGGCAATTCGTTGAACCTTCGTTTCGTTTAATTTTCTGCTGTTGTCTTCGAATGACTCCTCATCAGCTTTGTATTGGTTTTGTATAAAAATGGAAGCGCAGTACCATTTGTTGCCAGTTGCGTTTCTTGAATGTAGTTTATGTGATTAATTTCAAAATGTTTTTAGTTTTTGCTGTCTTATCGTGTTTGGGATTATTAGCTGATGGTAATCTGACGATTGCCTTAAAGAATCATCAAAATCGATCACGCCGTTTTGGAGTGCTTGTAGCGATGTTAGCAGAGTGGTTAGCGCGGTCTGTTCGCATGCCGAAGGGCGTGGGTTTGAATCCATGCCCTTCGGCATGCTTCAACAATGAGCTTGAGCTGTCGGTGAAGGAAAGCATCGCGAGGAAACCATAGCATGGTGGTAGGGTATTTCCTAGTACCTACTGGCTAGCTACCATACTATCATCTGTCGCAAAGTACCTAACGGTTCCGGCAGCTTCACTTGAGAGCCAGTTCCATTCCAGGCTAGGTGTCTACCATCTTCGACCTCACCGTTACATAACATCAGGTGATCTGTGGTCAAGCACCAAGCTTTACAACAGTAAAAATATTAGAGACAGAACAAAGAAAGAAAGAAAATGATTTTTTAGTTTGTAACACCACAAAACACAATAACAATAGACAGACACAAACAAAGAAGTATTGTTATAAAAATAAGTTATTTATCATACTATACAAATATAATCTATCTAGAGTTTAGATGGTTTTAGAGTGAGTTTACCACTCTTGCGTTATTTTCGCTTCTGCGTGATGAGACCCCGTTGTCTTCAACAGATCATTTTCATATTTTTTTTCCATAACCAGGTGTTCCGCTGGACGCAGAGTCTTCCAGTGGCCGCATCCACGGTGGAGTGGACGCGCCCTCAGGGTTCGCCCCCCACATGGCAGCCCTGCTTGCCGGCGAACCGCGCTCGTTCGTGGTCTGCGGAGGTTCCATCGTCACCAAGAAACACGTGCTGACTGCCGCACACTGCGTTACGCCGTTTGTTAAAGATGACCAGTTAGATCGGTAAGTAGCTTGTTTTGTTGAAAAAAGTTAGATTCCTGTTGGAATACCAAAAAAATTCAAAGATACCACACTACTACTACTTCAGGATACTACTACACATTACTAGATATTGTCACTTGGTGGTAGATCTCCTTAGCAGGAGGTCGTTTAGGTAGGTACCACCGCAGTACCAGATATTCTGCAGTAGAGTGTAAACATTACCTACTGTGTTCCGGTTTGAAGGGTACTGCAGCTAGCGAAATTACTTGAGACTAACCATCGAAAGTCTCAAAGTAATGAGCTCTAAGCAGCGATGCCCTGGACTTTGTTTTGTTACTCAAAAGTTCTGTGTATCACTGCAATGGTCGTGAACAGGCGTTATCTCTTACCATCAGGAAAGCGTTTCGTTCGTCTCATTACTTTTTACATAAAAAAAAAAGTTCCACAATACACAATAGTAATTATTTTATTCTACTTATGACTTGATGACAATTGGTTCTGCGCACTGAACCAACTTGTTGTTCAATTTCAGGCGGACCAAGTCGCAAGTAACAATTAGTAACTCATAATATGTACTATCGGCCCCACGACGTCGGTATTGCAAGGGAGTTTGAAGAAGGCGCATGTCCAATTGTCTATGTCCGAGACTTACTGTGGCTATTCTTGTCTTCATTTCAGATCATTCCAAGCCCGCGTTGGGAGCAACATCTGGCATTCCGGAGGCATCCTGGTTCAGTTCCGATCTCACTACATCCATCCTAAATGGGATGAAGAGATCATCAAGTACGACGCGGCTGTTTTGCTACTCGATAAGGAACTGGATTTTAGTGATACAGTTACTGCGATAGGACTAGAGTTTGGATGGGTGGGCGGAGACGAGCCGACCTACGTTACTGGGTGGGGCACAACGTGGCCGCGATTTGACGACAATGCTGTGGTAAGACTGATTACAATTTGTAATTCTAATATCTTCTTTTTTATGATGGTAAGAGATAACGCATGTCCATGATTAATGTGATCATTTTAATTTTTGTTCAAAACGGGACATTTTCCTAATTGATATGTCAATAGGTTTTAGCGAGTCAGTTCGTCGGTTGATTGCGGCATGCGGGCATAGTAAGTGTGTCGCGGGCGGCCCATGACTTTAAAATCTTTTAAATTTTAAAATTTTTAAACCCGGACTACAAATGAAGCACCTCCCCGGACGCTCCCCGGATGCCCTCTAAACTAGGACAAATCCGGGGAAACCCGGGGGATGGCAACCTTAAGCGGGTATCACCGCGGGGCGCAGCTAGTCCTGTTTATTTGTTGAAAGTCAATCGGAAAAATCTAAATGGTTTTGTTATTTATTTGAAACTATAGTTAAATATGCATTTTGTGACAGCCCTTTTTTTAATGTTGACATCCCTGTTGGTTCATTGGTAGTGTGTCTGCTCCGAGAGCTGAAGGGAGTGAGGTCGATTCCCACCCAGGATAGACATTTTGTGGTATAAAAAAAATAGACAATAGACAATAGACAACACTTTATTTATGACATAAAACACATTTCAACATAATTTACAATACATACATACAAAAAAATAAACAATAAACATAAAACATAGAAAAAAACTTAAAGGTATATAGTATAGTATACAATAAATAAAAATTAAACAAAAAAACAAAAAGTTTGAAATATATTATAAGTCACAAACCGGCCTCGACTCAGCATAATGCCGACTGAAGCCAGCCGGCGCTGGTCTGTTTGTTCTGTGTCTAGTTGTACTGAATGTACTATAAGTACATGTATCTTTACAAAAAAAAGTACCTATTTAAGTATTCTGTCAGTTATCTGAATTCCATAGTACAAGCTTTGTGTAATTTGGAGTCAGATGGTGCTGTGTGTAATGTCCTGCGATATTTTTATTTTCTGCAGCACTTAGCCCCCACCCCGGATAATCTTCAGCTACTCTACGCCAGAACCATGACTTTCCAACAATGCTACGAGAGCATCCATTCCTACCAGGGGTGGGCGTCTCTTGCCCCACCGCTGGACGGGAAGCTCGAGATATGCACCTTCCATTCGTTAGGACATGGGATGTGTCATGTAAGTGTGAATAAGTTTTGCTGGTTTTCTTTTCAAGTTTTAAATTACATGGGTTCTTTACCCAAGACTAAAAGTAACGCCATTGCGCAAAAGAAAAGAGAACCACAAATGATGGTTAGTATAGACGTCTCTAAAGTCGCACAAGCTTTTACGCTTCATGCTGCACGAAAAAAATATAGTATCTTGATATAAAAGCTCAGCGAATACAGCAGTTTTTTATGTTATAGTAATGAGTTGAACGAGACGCTCTCCTGTTGGTGAGAGAGAACGCCTGTCCATTCCCATTGCATTGCATACACAGAACATTGAATAGCAAAACTAAGTCCAGGGCATCGCTGCTTTGACGCGCATTACTTTGAGTCTTTTGATAGTTAGTCTCAACAGCCCTGTAAATTTCGCTAGCTGCAGTACCCTTCGAACCGGAACACAGTAATGTTTACACACTACTGCTGGGCGGCAGAATGTCTGGTACTGCGGTGGTACCCAACTAGACGATCTCCTACTAAGGAGATCTACCACCAAGTAAAATACCTATACACTGTTTCATATTAGATGTTCCAAAAATAATAACAAATCTTTTTAGTATTTGATTTCTTTATGTTTAAACGAACCGCTTAATAGTGCTTCGTGAGGAAACCATAGCATGGCGGTGGGGTACTTTATACTCGGCTGGCTAGCTACCACCCTCAAGTTTCTTTTTTCAAATGATTTATCTCTCAACTTCCATACGTTCCAGGGTGACTCCGGCAGTGCGTTGGTGTCTACGTGGAGCTTCAAACAAATCGGCATAGTTTCGTGGGGCATGCCGTGCGCTCTGGGGGCGGCAGACTTTTTCACAAGACTCCGGGCTATTGAAGATTTTTTAAAGGCGATATTGAAGCCCTCTTAATATAAATATTTTAAAAACATTTACAGTTAAAAAAACTAGATGATAATAAATGATAAATAAAATGCCAGATTGAGATCAATAACTAGACTGGTAGAGAGACGTCATAAAGAAACAAAACAAACGAATAATCACAGGCATGAGCAGTATATTTGATAGGTCACATTGTACAATGTTGTCGAGTACTTTAGAATGTTCTAGTAGACAGTATGGTCGAGTATTCAGACGGTGTTCTGTAAGATCCAGTCCCTGTAGGCGGAGACACGCACGAACATGTCGGGGGCGCCGCGGGCGCAGGGGAAGCCCCACGACACGATGCCGAACTGGCGGCCGTCCGACGCACGCACTAGGGCGCTGCCGGAGTCACCCTGGAATAATAGAATGGAAAAACCTTAAATTAATACTATTTACAAAATTTATATAAAAACAAAAGTCCGTCAGAGGAGGGATATGGGGCCAGAATGCTAGCAGGATTGGCACGCTGGATGGCAATGCTTAGTTTTTGACCAAAGTAGATTCCAGCATTCTGGTCACCTGAAGCCTCCTCTAAACGTTTGAATGGATAAGTCAATAAGCCAGAGGTCGGAAACTAGATATATTATCAGGAAGTACCAGCAAAACAAATTCAAAGGCTGTACCGTAAACAGTACGATAAAGTTACCACGCAAATTTATTTAGATGACCTGGTGGTAGATCTCTTTAGCGGGTACCACGGCTGCTCCAGAGAGTCTACCAACAAGCAGCAGTGCGTAAACATTATTCTGTTCCGGTTTGAAGGATACTACAGCTAGCGCAATTACAGGGCTGTCGCGACTAACCATCGAAAGTTTTAAAGTAATGAGCGCCAAAGCAGCGATGCCCTGGACTTTGTTTTGTTACTCAAAGTTCTGTGTATCGCTGCAATGGTCATGGACAGGCGTTATCTCTTACCATCAGGAGAGCGTCTCATTCGTAGCATTATTTTAACATATACATATAAAAGTTACGAAACTGTGTGTATGCGTAAATGGCAACAGGATATCGCTGCTTTGGGGCTCATTACTAGATCTCCTTAGCAGGACAGTGTATGGGTAGGTACCACCGCAGCGTGAGATGTTTAACCGCCAAGCAGTTGTCTGTAAGCATGTCTGTTCCGGTTTAAAGGGGACTGCAGCTAGTAAAACAACGAGGCGATTTATTTAAGCAGCGATTACCTGTAATCGCTGCTTTGACACTTATTACTTGGAGACATTCGATGTCTCAATCGCCCCATTTTTGGTAACTCAAAGCTCTGGGTCACACAGATAGGCGTTAGCACTTATTGTTTCGTTTGTGTCATTACTTTTGCATAAAAGAAATAATTTACATGATTTTGTACGCAATTGAATCCCGGCGACAATGCACGAACCTGTCATGGACGAAGAAAAAACGGGGAAAAAGTCCTGGATATAAACATAATAAATGGTAAAGGCTGATGAAGAATACTCACATTGCAAGTTCCGAATCCTGGAGCGTGGAAGGTGCAGACCTCGATATGGGGCTCGACTGGCGGAGCGCGCATGTTGAAGTCGATAGCGGCCTGAACCACGTCCGCCACGCAGCGTTGCCCGTCGATCGTGGCCAAGTTCAGCTCAAGGAGAGTGGCTGACAGAGCACCGTTAGCCTAGAAACGAAAATTACCGACACGCATGGTTTTTATTTCTAGCGTCGCACTTTGCGCATTCTTTGACAGCCCCGTTAGCTCATTGGTAGTATATCTGCCTTGCGAGCTGTAGGGCGTGGGTCCGATTCCCACTCAGGGCAAACATTTTGTGAATAAACAAATGTTTGTTCTATGTCTGCGTGTTCTGTATGTATTATAAGTATGTATTTACAAAAAAAAGTATGTATTCTATCACTTGTCTGACTTCCATCACACAAGGTCTGCTTAGTTTGGGGCCAGATGGCGCTGTGTATATAGTCCTACGATATTTATTTATTATTTATTTATTTATTCTGCCAGTGTCAAATAGTCACTATTTCAAATGCCGCAAATGTCTGTACTGTACTTGCTCATAATATTGAATCACGGTCAGGTGCAGTCCATGTCCTAGAAAAGTAGTAGTGACTGGAAGCTTCTACGGAGTTTTGGAGACAACATTCGTTTCACAATATTAAACGCCGCTGGCCCACATTTTGTTTAAATAATAATCTATGAGCAAGATTTGTAGCGATGATTGCAGTGGTTAGCGCGGTAGGTTCGCATGCCAAAGGATGTGGGTTCAAACCCCAACAACGAGCTTGAGCTGCCGGTGAAGGAAAACATCGTGAGGAAACCATAGCATGGTGGTAGGGTAATTTCTAGTGCTCGGCTGGCTAGCTACTACCCTCAAGTTAAAAATCTGCCGCCAAGCATCTAACGGTGTGTTCCGGCAGCCTCACTTGAGAGCCAGTTCCATTCCAGGCTAGGTGTGCTTTACCATCTTCGACCACACCTTCACTTAACAACAGGTGAGATATGGTCTAACACCTAGTATGTCAACCATACAAAAAAAAAAGATAAACATTAGAATATGGAGCCGCATTAGATGATTCTAACTAAAAAGATTCACAAAATACAATGCCAAGAAGAAAATACACTTACCCTGATTCTGCCCCAGCCAGCGACTCTGGAAGCGACTCCGCCACCGATGAAGTCGTAGGTGACAGGGATAGCCCTGACGAGTGCGTTGTTCACGATGTTAGACGATGTGATGAGGATGCCGATGTCGTTCTTGATGGTCCCGGACACGTAGTTCTGGTGGGTCACGTTGCGAGCCAAGGAGTAGGTCTGCCCGCCACTGTTCCAGCGGTTGGTGCCCACGGTCACGCGAAGATTGCTGTCGGAGAAAACGATGTTAGAAAGTGATGTATGTTGACATTTGTTGTAGTTTTGGTCTGTTTTTTCTTTCTTTTTTTATTTAGAAAGCAGACTGAACCGGAGGTTCTCATTTTATGTAAAAATAATTAGCCAAATGGAACGCTCTTCTGATAGAAATGTTATCCATGACTATTGCAGCGGTATACAGAACTTTGAGAGCGCCGTTAGAAACTAACTATTCAAAGCTATGTGTGCTTCCAACATTGCAATAAAATATTGAGTATTGAGTAAGAACAGGACATCGCTGATTCTTCGTGTGCGATTACTGATTAGAGACGTGCTTTGTAGAGATGATAGTTGGTGATGATTAGGTAGGATCACACGGCGTGGGTTCAAATCTTGATCTTGAGCTGCCGGTGAGGGAAAACATCGTGGAGTTAGTTGTAAATAAATAGCGTTGTAGAAAGGTACTTTCTACTTCTTGTCTCAGTTACACGAGAGTTAAATCTGCTGCGAGCCAGATTCTGCTCCAGACTGGATGTGTTTATCTTCAACTACAACGTCACTTAATATAAGGCGAACTATGGATGAACACCCAGTATAATAAGTCATTATTTTTCTAGATAATCTTTAAATACTTGCAAAAGAGCTGCCGGTGAAGGAAAACATCGTGAGGGAACCTTAGCATGGTGTTAGGGTACTTCTAGTACTCGGCTGGCTAGCTACCACCCTCAAGTTGAAAATCTGCCGCCAAGCATCTAACGGTGTGTTCCGGCAGCCTCACTTGAGAGCCAGCTCCATTCCAGGCTAGGTGTGCTTTACCATCTTCGACCACGCCTTCACTCGACATCAGGTGAGCTGTGGTCAAACACCTGGCCTGTCAACCGTAAAAAAATAAATGTTTAATGCCAAAAATAGAGAAAGAAGAAGAACTAACTTGCTGAGAGAACCCCAGCTGAACACAGCGTCTATGCAGTGAGCGGCAGTCAGCACAGTGCGCTGTGCGATGACGGAGCCTCCGCAGAGGAAACTGCGGACGAGAAGGCCGTTGGTGAGCGCCACCATGTGCGGGTGGCTGCCCGCTGGGGCTTCGGTGCCGCCCACGATCCGCGCCGCCGGGTCCGCGTGCTCGAAGAACATTGACATGTCCTCATTTTGCTCGGGCGTGGGTACGGCTGGAATCACAACCACACAATCGCTAGGTTAGAAAACTTAAATTTTTATATAACAAGTCTTGTTTGGACTGTGTTGCAATGCGAATAAGTCCTCTTTGGATCCGCCTGATGTTGAGCGAGGTGGTCAAAGATGAAGCACGCAAACTTAAGGGTTACCTATTCACACTGATCATGAAAAAAACCTATGATATACAAGGTTATAAGCTTGGGGTATAATAACAGAAAGAAAAAAATATCGTGAAAAAATTGCTACAAAGGTAGTACAGAGAAAATCTGGAACAACTAAATTTTTTCACGATTTTAAAATTGTGACTTTAGTACAAATTGTTCATGATGTTGAGTGTAATGGGCTCCATTCGACTCAATACACACACACCAAGCTAATGTGTGTGCTGCAGTGTGTGCTACACAAAAAAATATATTGGTAAGTGAATTTATCTAGGTATTAAATCGATCAAATAAGATTTTCTATGACGTGATATACCGTATGACACATTATTGCTAAGCCGTGTTGATAAGTTCCTCATTTGTAAAAATAAAATCTATCTATATCTATATTATTATAAATAAAGAGGAAAGATTTGATTGTTTGTTTGTATTGAATAGGCAACGAAACTACCGGACCGATTTCAAAAATTCTTTCACCGATGGGAAGCTACACTATCCCCGGGTGACAGGCTACTTTTTATCCCCGCATTATACCGGCAGCTCAAGCTCATTGTTGGGGATTGAACCCACGCCCTTCGGCATGTGAACCGAACGCGTTAACCACTGAGCTATCATCGCTATAAAACAAAACAAAATCTAGGGCATCGTGCTTTAGAGCTCTGGGATGATGGTAAGCCTCGTGCTTTAGAACTCTGGGATGATGGTAAGCCTCAGCATCCCTGTAATTTCAATCTGTCCCCTTCAAACCAGATCACAATCTACGCATTGAGCGTGCTCTTAGACCTCACTCAGGTGTGGTTAAACGCAAACTTATTATTAATTTAAAAATAAACTCACCCAAGCACCCTGCAATGAGGGCGAACGCCACAATCGCGATTTTGCCGGCCATATTTTCCAACGCCCAAAGCAGATTTGCTTTAATCAATTAAAACCTGATATTTATATTCTCTGTAATTCAACGGTAATTATCAGTAAGATTAACGACTTAAACTGATTGATGTATTTGCTTAGATAATGATTTTGATAATATCACATACCTAAATATGTTTATTTGTAAGTAATCGTACTAGAAGCCATACACGCGCTATTTCGAGCCCACTGTCAAAAACTGAGAAGGTCTCCTATATAAGCTTTACTTAACTTTAATACAGTAAACTGTAAAAAGTAGCTTTTTCTTATGAAATATACCTAAGTTTTTACTACCAACTAACTTGATGGAAAGCGTTGGTGCGGCCGAGAGTGAAGCACTTTGATATAGAAGAAATCTTTCATTTAATCCATAAAAATAACCTGATTTGTATTTTGATTACAGTTACAAATAAAGAAAGCGGCAAATAGCTTTCGGAATGACTTGAAAAACTTTACGTACTTTCGTTTTTCGTATTCTCATAAAAACCAATTATTATGTATCTATTTGTGGCTTAGGTACCTACTAATTTTTCAAAATAATTTGTAAAAGCAAATTTTTCAAAATTTTTTTTTAAAGATTTTTATGCCAAGAAATTATTCACTTTAACGTACAGAACCGACTATGGTTTATGTAGATATACCACACAATGCTGTACGACGTGGCATTTTTATAACTATAAATAGGAAACTTGGGTATATTTGTCTATAGGCGACTTCCTAAAAAAAAAATTGCTTCCTTTCTAAGATAACATTTACTCAAGTTCCTGTCGAATTAGTCGTATCTAGCAAACAATATAAATGCTAGATAAATATTGTAAGTAATCTTATTTTTATTTTTCCGTACTGTAAAGACGGAATTTGATATTTCTCGATAGAAGGGCAACATTTGTATCTAATACTGTAATACCATGCCATACATCGCGTCCCATTGATAGCGGCCTTTTAGATTAGTTATTATTATTGTTTACTAGCTGCGACCAGCGGTGTTACCCGCTATATATTTTCGGAATAAAATGTAGCCTATGTTTTAATCCAGGGTCTCAGCTACCTTCATACCAAATTTCATCCAAATCCGTTCAGTGGTTATTGCGTGAAAGAGTAACACACATCCATCCGTCCAAACTTTCACATTTACAATATTTGTGGAATTATTTTAAATGTTGTTTGTTGCATTTACTTTGGTTATGTAATATGTATACCTTGAAACTTAATAAATTAACATTGTAGAAATTAATTTAAATACTGTAAAAAAATCAAATGAAGCGTTGAAAGTTTTATGCTTAAATATTGTAATTGAAAGCTTGGGATGTACTTAGCAAAAGAAGGTGTTTTTATGTAAAAGTAATGAGACGGTCTTGACGCTCTCCTGATGGTAAGAGAAAACGCATGCCCATGACCATTGTAGCGATACAATAACACACAGTAGTGTTTAAAATGACTGTGTTCCGGTTTGAAGAGATACCTATACTACTACATAGTGAAACTATAGGGCTATAGAGACTAACCATCGAATGTCTCAAGTAATGAGCGCCAAAGCAGCGATGCCCGGACTTTGTTTTGCTACTCAAAGTTCTGTGTATCGCTGCAATGGTTTTGGACAGCCGTTATCTCTTACCATCAGGAGAGCTTTTAGTTCGACTCATTACTATTACTTTAAAACAATTTATTATTGAATTAATTATTTTATCTCAGATTTATCTAAGCTACCGAATGACCTACGCTGGTTCTTATCAACGTTATCAGTCGTGATTGTTTGATAAACAACGATTGTAAAAACCCCTTCATTAAGAGATAGCCTACGTATATTAACGTAGACTTATAGGTACATACAAGTACTACACATGATTTTACCAGTGATAACGGGCCATCTACAAATGCAAATTCTTTATTTTCTAAAACGTTGTAAGTACATGAAACCTTATAAATAAACATTTTGTAAACTGACAGCCCTGTCGGTTCATTCGTAGTATGTTTGCTTCAAGAGCTGAAGGGCGTGGGTTCGATTCCTATCCAGGACAATCAGTTTGTGGTATAAATGTTAAGTTTCAACAGCCTTGTAATTTCGCTAGCTGCAGCACCCTTCAAACTGGAACACTGTAATGTTTACACACTACTGCTTAGCGGCAGAATATCTGGTACTGCGGTGGTACCTACCTAGACCTACCTACCTATTTTGTAGGCTCATAGATGGTATTGGTTAAAAATCATAAGTCGCTAATGAATATTATTTGAAAATCTAGCTTTACTAGTTCTTTAATTCACTCACAGATGGCGATTCAGATGATTTTTCAATTTTACAAGTATCAGTTAGTTCGTATTATAAAATATAGATGGCGTTGTTGCACGTTTGTTCAAATGTATGGGATAATTTTTCTTTGATCAAGTTTAGGCAATGCTTTGTAAGATCCAGTCCCTATACGCGGAGACTCGTACAAACATGTCGGGAGCCCCGAGAGCACAGGGGAAGCCCCAAGACACTACGCCAACTTGTTGACCGTTGTCTGTTCGCGTCAGAGCGCTGCCGGAGTCACCCTAGAGAAGAAACAGTACAAATAAAAAAAAAACCAAACAACGATACTTTGAATAAAAATTTAACAAAATTTTAAAATATGAATAAAGGATTAACATATAAAATACCGTGATGCAACGATGCGATATATCGTAGATTACAATTAATAGGTATAATACAGCCTTTTTTGAAATGATATTACTGAATTTGACTTGTAACTTTGTTGATTTACTTGTAACTTTGAACTCGAATGAAACGATTTGTTTCCATATTCATTGTGCGGACCGCTAGATAGGAATGCGCTGCTTGAGCGGGTGTTCCCCGATGGATACAATCTGGGCGTCTTCAAGAGTGAATTTTCCAAAAAGCGTACACCAAGTAATGTACCGCATCATCACTTAACAGCACGCGAGACAGCAGTCAAAATTTATTTTATGACTAAAAAAAATTTATTTTTATATGTAATGTACTTTAATTGGTGGTAGATCTCCGTAGTGGGTGGGTGTGGTGGGTGGGTTTGGTGGTGTTATGGTTTGAAGGGTAATTCAAATATCATAAATTCATAAATTTGATTTTATGCTAATAAATAATCTACTGTTTTATTCAAGCAATTGTGATTTACCGCAAATAAAGATCAAAATAAATGCCAGTAGCTGTGATTTCACTGTAAAATTATGCTCTATTTGTCTACAAATGGAAACATTTACTTGTATGGAAATCGAATCACCTTAACCTTCAGGCATCTCGTTAGCTTGATTGCCACCTGGGGTATAAAAAAGAAACTTACGTTGCAGGTGCCGCGCCCAGCCGAGTGGAAAGTGCATATCTCGATGTGGGGCTCCACCGATGGCGCGTTCCTGAATTGGAACTCGATCGCGGCCCATTCAGCATCGGCGATACAGCGCTGGCCGTCGATCGTGCTCGAATTTATCTCGAGGAGGGTGGCAGACAGGGCGCCGTTGGCCTACAATCCCACTAATATTACAAATGTGAAAATTTGGATGGATGGATGTTTGTGCGGATTTGGATAAAATTTGGCATGGAGGTAGCTGAGACCCTGGATTAGAACATTTTTTTTTTACATAGATAAATATAAATATCATAGGGCATTTACACTGACCCCAAACTATGCAAAGCTTGTGCTATGGAAGACAGATAACTGATAGAATACTTACATTTTTTTTTTTGTAAATACATACAGTACACCCAGACACAGAACAAACATTTGTCTATATCACAAAATGCTTGTCCTGGGTGGGAATCGAACCCACGCCCTTCAGCTCTTGGAGCAGACATACTATCAATGAACCAACAGGGCTGGCTGTCATGTAGCGGGCACACCGCGGGTCGCAGCTATTAGAGAATAGAACCTTCAGTTAGCACCAGCACAAGTTTAAAACCTAGTCAGTTAAAGCGACACAAATAAATAATAATCCGAAACATTCTTGTAAACGAAGTACGGCTCCAATTAGTTCACGCCGTGTAACACTAGAAAAAAAGTTGCGTTTTTTCTGTAGTACCTAAGTAATAATCTTAACGGTGTATTCCGGCAGCCTCCAGTTGAGCTGTGGTCAAACACCTAGACTGTCAAACATAAAAAAAAAATCAGGTAAATTGCGGTGTCAAACCCCTAACCAACCTAGCCCCTGTTTTGTAACTGTTTGTCTCTGTTTGTAGTTATTTTTGTGTGTTCTCTGTTACAAAATAAAAAAAACATTTTCTTTCTTTCTTTCTTTTCAAATATACATTTTAAAAAGTACGGCCGAGTACCACAAAATAACATGTTACTTACTATAGAACCTAGTTTGTTAACTATAACAAAATCTATGAACCCAGTTATACAAACTTACTCTTATCCTGCCCCAGCCAGCCACTCGGACCGGCACGCCAGCTCCCACGAAGTCGTAGTTGAGGGGGACGGTCTGTACCAGCTGCGAGAGCACGATGTTGCTGCTGGTTAGCAGGATGCCGATGTCGTTCTTGAGGATCGGTGACGGCAGGTAGTTGGGGTGCGTGATGTTGCGAGATATCGAGTACGACTGCCCGCCGGAGTTCCAGCGGTTCGTGCCGACGGTCACGCGGAGAGAACTACAGAATGCAAAAAATATGTATGTATGTATTTACAAAAAAAAGTATTCATGTATTCTATCAGTTATCTGACTTCCATCACACAAGCTCTGCTTAGTTTGGGGCCAGATGGCGCTGTGTGTATAGTCCTACGATATTTATTTATTTATTTATATAAAATAATTTATTTCATAAAGTGTGTTATGTACAGATTTCATCCTTGCTTGTAGTCCCTGCACTAGGCGAGGACCTGTTTCGCAGGGAATACAATACAGATTGTCACAATACAGATATGTCGATTTACAATATAGATTGGTGTGGTGCGGACGGTGTGTATGTATATGTAATTGATCAATGGACTCTAACCTTATAATTGTGTAAGTGCAATGGTCTGCCGCACTGACCTGCTGAGTGATCCCCAGCTGAACACCGCCGCGATACAATGCGCAGCAGTGAGCACGTGCCGCGTGGTAACCACGGAGCCGCCGCAGAGGAAGCTCCTCAGCAGGAGGCCGCTGGTCATGGCCACCATATGCGGGTGGCTGCCGGCCGCAGCCTCCGAGCCGCCCACGATGCGCGCCGACCGGTCCACATGCTCCAAGAAGAGAGATGGATCCGTATCATCGGGCGTCGGGATGGCTACTACGAAAGTAGAACAAATGAAAATATATATTTATCACAAAGATATGTAAAAAGCTTCATTAACGAAATTAAAAAATAACACAATATGCATATCTACAAATTAATGATTAAATGTACAATTATTTAATTAATTTTTTAATTTATATATATATATATATATATATATATACATAGCTAGCGTCACTCAGGATTATGTAAGGATTCTAACGATATCCTATTTATCCAAATCGGTTCAGGCCTCTAAAAGTTATGTTGGAATAAAGAAGCTCACATACAAATATGATCATTTTTTGGGCACACAGACAGACAGACAGATACACATTTTACATTAATCATATTAGAAACAAGATATACCTACATACTAATAGGTTTGTTGAATACTTTTTGTGAATAGGTCATTATACAAATGAGTATTTTTAGAAGTGAGCATTTCCTATAGTACTAATTTAAATAAGTAATGAATTTGGTAAATGTTTCTTGTTTTTACATGTTAAAGTAATAAGGCGAACGAGACGCTCTCATGATGGTAAGGGATAACGCCTGTTCATGACCATTGCAGCGATACACAGAACTTTGAGTAGGTAGAAAATAAAGTCCAGGGTATCACTGCTTTGGCGCTCATTACTTTGAGACTTTCGATGGTTTGTCTTAACAGCCCAGTAATTTCGCTAGCTGCGAAGCTGCGTTTACACACTAGGTAGGTACCTACTGCTTGGCGGCAGAATATCTGCTAACGAGACTTTGGAGTTTGACAAGGAGAACCTCAGTAAGTCTTGTATTTGATATTCATAAGACTTATTGAACCTATTTTTGAAGAACAAATTAATAGAATTGGCGTTTTGCGAAGTTGCCCATTTTTAGGAATAAGGAGTTTTGCGACTAGGTCCTTTGTTTATTTAGTATATTTTACGCAAAAAAATACCACGATAACATTTCTACGCAGCTAACTAAGTGAAAACTTCAATCTCAGATACAATCTAAATCCTGATAGCCGGTTTAGAGTTTTCCAGCCAAAATTAGTTAAGTACTTGATATTCTAGTTCGTCACTTAAAACACGCACTTAATCATAAGATATAGGGGGATTAAAAAGTGATTTTATAATTAATAACTTATCTGATAACTTTATGAGGTAAAGACATAATAATAACTGAAGAGCATGATAATTATGTTGCAATGCAAATAGTATTAAGTATTTTGTATTTGAGGTGAATCAGATAATCTATTTTATACAAGGTTATATAAAAACCTCGAGGCGGAACGAGAGGACTAAGCCGATGCGAGTTCATTATGACCAAATTTTATTACGAGAAAAACGCGTATAGAAATCAACTGTTTCATTGAAAAATCTCCAGCAGTTTTTTATATTTTATGTAAAAATAATGAAATGAACGAGACGCTCTTGTGATGGTATTAGATAACGCCTGACCATTGCAGCGATGCACAGAACTTTGAGTAGCAAAACAAAGTCCAGGGCATCGCTACTTTGGTGATCATTACTTTGAGACTTTCAATGCTTAGTCTCAGTCAACAGCTCTGTAACTTCGCTAGCTGCAGTACCCTTCAAACCGGAACACAGTTTTGTTTACACACTACTGCTTAGCGACAGAATATCTAGTACTGCGGTGGTCTAGTGGTGCGGTGCAGATGACCTGCTAAGGAGATCTACCACCAAGTAAAATAGTATGTGTTAATCCAGTTTCAACTACCTCCATAAATCCGTTCAGTAGTTTTAGCGTGAAAGAGTAACAAACATTCATCCATTCAAACTTTCACGTCTATACTATTATAAAGAGGAAAGATTTGATTGTTTGTATTGAATAGGCTCCAAAACTACTGGTCCGATTTCAAAAATTCTTTCACCGTTGGGAAGCTACACTTTCTCCGGGTGACATAGGCTACTTTTTATCCCTGTATTCCCACGGGAACGGGAACTACGCGGGTGAAAACGCGAGGCGTCCGCTAGTTTATAATATTAGTGGGGTTGATAATTTAATTAATAGAAATAAAGCAAAATATTTCTTACCCGAGCATCCAATAATAAAAGCTACGATGAAGAATCCTTTATAGAAATTCATCTGGATGTTGACGTCGGCTCCAAAGATGATGTTTCATGACTTGCCAATTACTTATATACCAATTTATATCTATGATTAGCAATGATGATAAATAATGGATATTCAGAGATAATTTATACATGTAAGGAGGGAATCCCATTGGAATACCAAATTTAGATTTAAGTTCGTAGCGTATTTTGATTACAACTATACAGCACGACTGGTGACACACACCTACAATACTCGAGGTCATGATTCTTGGCGTTCATATACGAAGAAAAAAAATAACATTAAAAAAAAAAAAAAAAAATAACTGACTAGGTAAACCTTATTAACCATTAACCACTAGGTTATTCATGTGTTTCTAAGTGTTATTTGAACTACTGTTGGAAAGTAATTGAAGTATTCGATACCTTGGTAAACCTAAGCGAAAGTTATGTAATTAATTAGGCAACGCATGGACACCGCGCGGACGTTGTGAGGACGCTCGCGACGACGGGCGGGTGGCACAAGCACGTACATGTCGCGTGATCAAAACATCGTTGTCATCATCGGGAGTGTATCCACGCTTAATTCATTTGTAGGGAAATTTAGTCAAAAATTAAGTACCTAATTATAACGAGACTCGAGTACTGATTACTCTCCTTCAGTATCGTAGGTGCCTCGCCAGTCATGCTGTATAAGATTAATTAATTTATTGAACGAATCCGAAGTAATATATTATTGCTTTTGTCAGCGCCGTAGGGTGAGCACGGATTTCCAAAACACAAGCTTCTTTTTTTTTTAATTTATTGAAAATAGGTTCGGGTTTGACCATACTCTGCCTGAGCTTCTCTTAGCTTAGTACGAAAATCCGAAGCTCAATCGATTGTACAGAAAACACTTGTGTAGCAAACAATTGTAGAACAATTTATTAATTATAATTAATAATTTTCATTACCAGTTATTTCGACACAAGTGTGCTTTAGAAAATATGAAAAGTACGCGTCGATATTGTGTTATAAAATATATAAAATTAACTGTACTAAAACTGTAGTTAAATTACAAAAAATTAAAGAAAATTTCTTTAAATAAAACATTTTTGAGTAACCTTTACTAAGTATATTAAAATATAATTAATAAGTCTTACTAATGTAATTATTATTTTTAACTACTTTTACTATTACAATTAAGAGATTATTAAATCACTTGTAATTATTAATTCCTATTAAAAAAAAGAATACATTATTGTAATGTTATTTTTTACTTTAATTTGAATACAAATGAATAAATAAATAATCATAGGACATTACACGCAGCGCCATCTGACCCCAAACTAAGCAAAGCTTGTGCTATGGAAGTCAGATAACTGACAGAATACTTAAATTGTTTTTTGTTGTAAATACATACTTATAATACATACAGTACACCCAGACACAGAACAAACATTTGTTTATGCTACAAAATGCTTGTCCTGGGTGGGAATCGAACCCACGCCCTTCAACTTTTGGAGCAGACATACTACCGATGAACCAACAGGGCTGTCAAAAATATGACTTGCAACTTATTTGATGTTATTAAATAAAATTGTTTTTTTTTTATTATTACTAATTAATCGTGAATAAAAAAATCATAATTTTTTTTTTTGCGAGAAATTTTATTGTAATCGTGTTTGGAAAACCACAGTTCCCTCACAAATAACATCAAAATTAACACATTATTTGTCGCTTTTATTAATCGTACATTTTGTCAAAACAATTACAGCGAAACCATTTTTCTATTACCGATAGCGTCTTAACGGTATAGACATAAAAAAAAGAAAAAAAAAATTAATACAATAAGTTTATTTACATTATTTACATTTTTTGGAGAAAAAATGCTGACATAGAATCTAGAGTGGACCGGAGTGGACAAATTCCAAGGTACTTACACATAATTATACAAGAGACAAAATTACAAGATACATTTGGTTATATGTATAATATTTATATGGATTTACACACATATAAAATGGATAATTATATTCAGTGAAAGATAATACATAAATATCGCAGGACATTACACACAGCGCCATCTGACCCCAAACTAAGCAAAGCTTGTACTATGGAAGTCAGATAACTGATAGAATACTTAAATAGTTTTTTTTTTTTTGTGTAAATATATACAGTACACCCAGACACAGAACAAACATTTGTTTATAACACAAAATGCGTGTCCTGGGTGGGAATCGAACCCACGCCCTTCAGCTCTTGGAGCAGACATACTACCAATGTACCAACAGGACTTATAAAACAGACACTTATAGTTATTGTATTGATAAATCGGTGCATCTACGACCTGATAATGGTCAGGAGTACAATATAAAGTTTAATATTTTCAATATTTTATTCTAAGTTATATAAATTTACACGGCGAAAATTAAAAGACATATTTACTGTACATATAATTATACTCAAGAATATAACATGGTCAGAAGTGATAAGAATTCTGTAATTATACATTTAAAACTGAAATTAATATTACTAAAAACATTGGTACTTTACTTGTATAAAGAAAAATATGTAGTGTTCAGACATATTTTTTTCAATTAAGTATTTAAAAAAAAAACTTTTTTTTCATACCTAAAATAAAGTACAGTAAAATCCGCTTATTATGACTTCGTCTATGTTGACCAACCGCTTAATATGATGTAATTACACAGCGAAGTTTGGTTTTCATATAAAATTCTTTATAACAAAGTCGGATATAATGACTTCGCTTACAATGACATGTCGCATATTATGACCCATTTTTAATAAATTAAGTCCGGTTATAGTAACCCACATGAAACCTAACACCTGTTTGATAGGGTCACATGAACCCGACGACGTTCGGCATGTGGCTTATTGTACTTATAATATTTACATATTTTGATTCAAAATGCTATTTTTCTATATTAAAAAAAAAATACATACATATACTTAGCAAAAATAGGAGGTTGTTTATTTTATACAAAATGACGTCCGCTTAGTATGACATGTTTGTCATTTCCCTTCGATGTCATTATAAACGGATTTCACTGTACCAAAATTTTCTAGTCAAGGCACATGTGTACATAATATTATATTGTTCACAATCCACTATTATTGTTCACTGCCATAGCAATCCTTCACAAAAACCACTCGGAAAATTAAATTTCTTCATACCAACATAAACACTTGGGATAGTCACCAGTCTCACGTTTGAGATGCGAGGCAAAAACATTGCAATATCAACCCTATTCAGTGTTAATTAAATCCCATTTCTAATAACAGTTATCATTTAGTAATAAGTTCTAGTACTCGGCTGGCTAGCTACCACCCTCAAGTTGAAAATCTGCCGCCAAGCATCTAACGGTGTGTTCCGGCAGCCTCACTTGAGAGCCAGTGCCATTCCAGACTAGGTGTGCTTTACCATCTTCGAGCACACCGTCACTTAACATCAGGTGAGCTGTGGTCAAACACCTAGCCTTTCAAAAAAAAAAATTTGGACTGCATTTAGATATTGTAGAGATTGTCTTAGTTACTCAGAAGTAGTATCTCTGCAGAAGAAACGGAAAAATAAATATCGTAGGATATACACACAGCGCCATCTGGCCCCAAACTAAGCAAAGCTTGTGCTATGGAAGTCCGATAACTGACAAAATACGTAAATACTTTTTTTGTAAATACATACTTATAATACATACAGTACACCCAGACACAGAACAAACATCAATGTTAGTCACACAAATGTTAGTCCTGAGTGGGAATCGAACCCATGCCCTGCAGCTCTCGAAGCAGACATACTACCAATGAACCAACAGGGCTGTCAATAATGTTGAAAGTATGTTTGAACTTGAGAGCCAGTTCCATTCCAGGTGTGCTATACCATCTTCGACCACACCTTCGACAGGTGAGCTGTGGTCAAACATTTAGCCTGTCAACGATAAAAAAAATACTTGCAAAAACTGTTGAAATTGCCGCCTTTCAGTAGGCTCTGTAGGGTTGATATTGTCTATGTGCGTGTGTGTACGTGACGTACGAGTGACTATTCCGCGTGTGCGCGCAGACGTATATAAAGAGCTCAGCACCAGTCGTGCACGCAGTCGCGTGCATGGCAGCGCGACCGCGTCACGTAACCGCGCGAGAGGGACCGCGATCATCTAACCAAGCTCTCCACCTGAAATACGCACAATAATAATCATTATTTTATGTGACATTTTCTTTTCATTGTTTTGACATTTTTTTTTTAAATATCGTATGACTGTACAGACAGCGCCATCTGACCCCAAACTAAGCAAAGCTTGTGTGATGGAAGTCAGGTAACTGATAGAACACATAAATACTTTTTTTTTTTATTACTTATAATACATACAGAACACCCAGACACAGAACAAACATTTGTTTATTCACAAAATATTTGCCCTGAAAGGGAATCGAACCCACGCCCTACAGCTCTCAATGCAGATACACTACCAATGAGCCAACGGGGCTGTCAATACACATAACACATATGTTATGATTTTTAAATATAAATGGAAAAATTACCTGTAACTTTGGTATTATTAATAAATGATTTTTATTTGTATTGGTTGCCTGGAAGAGATCGCACTTAGCGATAAGGCCACCATTTTTGGCACTAGCTCATAAGATTTGTAAGATTCACGATATTTATTGCTCCCATACATTTTTATCCATTAAATTTAATCTGTTTTTGACATTTTTAATATTTGTAATATGAATTGCTTTTAAATGAATTGTATTTTGCTGTGCTTTTGTAATTTTGAATTATGGATTTTTTAAATTTTGTATGTTAAGTCCATAGATACAAAATATCTCTTACCATCAGGAGAGCGTATCGTTCGTCTCATTTTAAGAAAAAACTTCTTCCTAAACACAAGTTGAATAAAAGTTTACAAATCCCACTAATATCATAAATGTGAAAGTTTGGTTCGATGGATGGATGTTTGTTACTCTTTCACGCAAAAACTACTGAACGGATTTTGATGAAATTTGGTATGGAGGTAGCTGACACCCTGGAATAAGACATAGGATACTTTTCATCATTATCATTCATCACCATGCGGGTAAAACCACGGGGCGCAGCCACTAATATTATAAATGTAAAAGATTGGATCGATGGATGTTTGTTTGTTGAACGGATTTGGATGAAATTTGGTAGCTGTGACCCTTTTTTTTTTTTTTTTATTGTAGATTGGCTTGCGTTTGACCGCCATCCCGCCTGATGTTAAGCGAAGATGCAGTCTACGGAGGAGCACGCTTGCCTAGAAGAAACCGATTCACTCGCGACTTGAAGGTACCCAGACTATATTCATTGGGGAACACCCACTCGGGCAGCTGATTCCAATGTCTAGCGGTACGCATAAAAAAGGTGGAATCAAACCGCTTAGTTCGAGCTTTTGGAACATCAACCATGAAGCGGTGACACTTTTTAAAACTCCTGGCTCCTGTCCGACAGTAGAATGGGCAAGGTGGAATTAGGTCATGCAGATCTGAACCCTGGATTAACACATAGGCTAATTCTTATTCTGAAAACACATAGCGGGTAACACCGCGCAGCGCAGCTAGTATAATAAAAACCCCACATTACCTTGCTCAGCGCTTCACTAGTCAAGCACTCTTTGCTCAGCAGCACTGATAATTCATCTTCTTGAATACACTCTTTCAACACATTTCTTTGCAGATCGTGGTACACTATATACGCACTCAAAAACTTCTTCAGACTATCCTCACAGTTGTTCAACTTCCTGCTACTGGGCAGTCCGAGATACTTCCGCAAAAACGGAGTCAGTTTTAACTCCCAGCTGTCGAATATGTAGCAGACTTTCTGCTTTATAGCCAGTATGTATTCGTTGGAGATCAGCGGTTCGATTTGCTCCTGTCCGTCGACGGTCATCTCGTCTAAAGTCTTCTTGTTGTGGTTCTCTATTTGCGAGAGCAGTAGTTTGATCTGCCACATGTGGTACGATGTCGGTTCGGTCTTCATCGTTCTTATTATCTGTGGACAAATCGAGTGTACAAGTACAAAATTACAATTTAAAAAAACTCCATTTCCGGTTTCGTATTATGGTTAAAATGTCAAACTAATCAGCCGATTTTTCATGTTGTTTCTATAATATTTCAATCTGAAAGCATATATGTACTATTTATAATATTATGGGTAGACCCAACTAACGCAATGCTCCAATGAAACAGCGAGGTTTCCGAGTAAATGAAAATATCGTCGACTAGCGGACGCCTCGCGGTTTCACCCGCGTAGTTCCCGTTCCCGTGGGTATACAGGGGAAAAAGCCTATGTCACCCGGGGATAGTGTAGGTAATCAACAGTGAAAGAATTTTTTAAATCGGTCCAGTAGTTTCGGAGCCTATTCAATACAAACAAACAATCAAATCTTTCCTCTTTATAATAGTATAAATAGATAGATATATATAGATAGCTATAGATAGATAGGTAGATAAATAGATAGATAGATAAATAATAAATAATAATAATAAATAAATATCATAGGACATTACACACAGCGCCATCTGACCCCAAACTAAGCAGAGCTTGTGCTATGGGAGTCAGATAACTGATAGAATACTTAAATACTTTTTTTTTTTTGTAAATACATACTTATAATACATACAGTACACCTAGATACAGTATAAACGTCGATGTTAGTCACACAAATGTTAGTCCTGAGTGGGAATCGAACCCGCGCCCTTCAGCTCTCGAAGCAGACATACTACCAATGAACCAACAGGGCTGTCAAATTATATTATTATTTATTAATGCTACAGCCCAATATCAGAGCCAGTTCCATTCCAGGCTAGGTGTGCTTTACCATCTTCGACCACACCTTCACTTAACATCAGGTGAGCTGTGGTCAAACAACTAGCCTGTCAACCATAAAAAAAAAAAAACCAACAGGGCTGTCAAGATGTATCAAGAAAAACAGTAAAGTACATATTATGTGAGTGCGTGCGTGTTTCTGTGTGTGTATATGCGTGTGTTATGAGTGTGTGGGGAATTTTAGAAAATATTTGACAGCAAGTGTGCGAACAGGTATGATACTCGTATTAGCATTAAAAAATTTAAATACTAACTTAAATTTTAGTTCATAACTTGTAGGAGGTATTAGAAAGAAAGAAAGAAAGAAAGAAAACATATATTTTGACACACACAACACTACAACAACAACAAAAAAAACTCTACAAATAAAAGAAATAAAATTACGGAAATTACTTCATGATTGGATGATTTTGTAGCGATGATAGCTCAGTGGTTAGCGCGGTAGGTTCGCATGCCGCAGGGCGTGGGTTCAAACCCCAACAATGAGCTTGCGCTGCCGGTGAAGGAAAACATCGTGAGGAAACCATAGCATGGTGGTAGCGTACGTTCTAGTACTCGGCTAGCTAGCTACCACCTTCAAGTTGAAAATCTGCTGCCAAGCATCTAACGGTGTGTTCCGGCAGCCTCAGTTGACAGCCAGTTCCATTCCAGGCTAGGTGTGCTTCACCATTTTCGACCACGCCTTCACTTAACATCAGGTGAGCTGTGGTCAAACACCTGGCCTGTCAACTATAAACAAAATAATAAAAAAAAATAAACGAGACTCAGTAGCGTTATAGTCCAGTGTAAGAAACCTCCAAGTACTGTCTTGTGTTTGTTTGGTAGGTCAGGTACCTTGAGGTATGTGGTCCACACAGGTAGGGCGCAGAGCACGTCTCTGGTGGCGCACTCCCTGGCGGCGGCGGCGAGCTCGCGCGCGTGCGCCGCGCCCCCCGCGCCCCCGCGCCGGCACACGCACGTGCCCCGCGCGGCGCCCGCACCGCGGCGCTTCTTGCACGTCACCAGGCAATCGCCGCAAACTGTTGCCAACGGATCGTCTTCCTGAGATATGTACATAGAAAATATAAGATTTCGATTGAGACTGGACTGTTTTTATTTTTTGTAAAAGTTAACTTGGTGGTAGATCTCCTTAGCAGGAGGTCGTCTAGGTAGGTACCACCGCAGTACCAGATATTCTGCCGCCAAGCAACATTACTGTGTTCCGGTTTGAAGGGTCCTGCAGCTAGCGAAATTACTGGGCTGTTGAGACTATCCATCGAAAGTCTCAAAGTAATGAGCGCCAAAGCAGCGATGCACAGGACTTTGTTTTGTTACTCAAAGTTCTGTGTATCGCTGCAATGGTCATGGACAGGCGTTATCTCTTACCATCAGGAGAGTATCATTACTTTTTTTTTTATGTGAAAAATAATGAGACGAACGACACGCTCTCCTGATGGTACGAGATAATGCATGCCCATGACCATTGCAGCGATACAATTTGAGTAGAAAAACAAAGTCCGGGGCATCGCTGCTTTGGCGCTCATTACTTTCGAGACTTTCGATCGTCAGTCGCAACAATTTCGCTAGCTTAGATGGTAGATTTATTTACTAGGATGGCAGTGGCAACATTTTTTTTTCTCTGGTTTTGGCGTCGCCTTTTGAGCATTTGCCAGTGTCAAGTATTTATATAATATGTATTTTCAAGTTTCATAAGTTAAATAAGTAAATATACTATGGTGAAATACAAAGTGCGAGAGGTGTGCTGGGTCAATTTTAATTTAAATAATAGAAAATACGTTTTAAAATAAACATATAAATGTACCTTTATCATGTAATGCTTGACAAAGTTCCTGATGCCATCGTCATTGGTAAATAGTTGAATGTTTTCTGGCTGCGCCCAGACGTTGGTCCGCTCCAGGGTGAGGGTCTGAGCCAGGATGGAGAGGAACCCTTGGGGGTCATCCGTGTAGGACAAGCAGCCGGCGCGCTGTTTCACGTCTATGCACCACGTGTACGTAAGGAAAGTTCTGTAAAGTTTTTTTTTTGTATTTATTATTTACTGATAGTAAATTTCATTTTATGAAACTAATTTTAATATTTTGGTTTTCTATGCGGTAATTTATTTTTAATACGTTTTCAAACTTTCTATAGTCATGACGTCATGACGTAGGCTCAATAAGTATGTATAATAATATTCCTTTGCTATATAAAACAAAAAAGTATACAAATACATTTGATTAACTTTGACAATTGACATAAAGTTTTTTTTTAATTTACCCCATCGGGCAGCCTAAAGCTGCAAAGCCATACGTCTTCGGTTTTTGCAATTCATGACATAAAGTAAACAAATCTTTTGTCATAAAAGCGATATCAGAGTCCAAATAACGTTCAAAGTAAAATAAGCCAGATATTTGTATCAATAAAGCGAAAAACAACTCGACGTACGTGTATGGAAGAGATTATTATGACCGCCGTTAACTTGATATTGACAAATTTTGTTTTGGTTTGCCATTGCTTTTGTTGTCTATGAAAGTTGCCTTACGAGGTGACGTCATTAGATATCAATTAAATGTCAAGTTAACTTTACGTATTTTATTAAAATAAACCCCATCTCATAGTTTACAGAGTTTTAAACGTAAAAATATTGTACAGAAATGTACTATTTCGAAATGGTTTCGGAATCAGTAAAGTTTTTTTCTTTTTTACATACCGAATTCGGTATGTAAAGAAAAAAAATACTTCGCTGATTCCAAAACCATTTCGAAATATTACATTCCTGTACATGATTTTTCCGTTTAAAACTCTTTAAACTATGAGACGGGGTTTATTTTAATAAAATACATAAAATAAATTTGACTTTCAATTAACCTCTAATGACGTCATGTCCTTGGCTGTATAAGGATTCTTTCAGTGCCTAAAAAAACAATGGCATACCTCAACAAAATCTGTCAATGTCAAGTCAACGGTTGCCGTTAACGTTTTTTTTTTTCTTTGGTTTTGGCGTTGCGTTTTAGCATTTGCCAGTGTCAAGTAATTATATATTTTCTAGTTTCAAAAGTTAAATAAGTGTCATCGTAGCTAGTTTTTTTTTTATTTCGTTGATCGATTCATTTTAAACTAAATATAAAACAGTACAGGAGTTCGGGGTTACTTGCTAAGCCTTAAATAGATTAACAATTTGGTAATCGTAGCGAAAATATTTAACTTCAACGATCCTAAATGTTTAAAACATTTGTTTACTTCATAGCAATTGTCAAAGTCAATGAGTTGTTTTTTTTTTACTTGGCTAATACATATTTTACATATTCAGCCAATGTTATGACGTCATAACTATAAAAAGTTTGAAAATGTATTAGAATTAAACTACCGCATAGAAAGCCAAAATATTCAAATTAGTTTCATAAAATAAAGTTTACTATCAGTAAAAAATATAAAATAAATACAAAAAAAAAACTTTACATACCGAATTAGTAACAATTTTTGCAATAAAAAAATACAACCTTTAGCCGCGTTAAAGTGTTTCTTTTTATGGTTGACAGGCTATTTGTTTGACCACACCTCACCTGATGTTAAGTGACAGTGTGGTCGAAGATGATATAAAGCACATTGATAGGTGCTTGGTGAGAGATTGTCCACTTAAGTGTGGTAATTAGCTAGCAACATTTTTTTTTTCAACGAGTTTTTTTTTTTTATTCTAAATAGGTTCACGTTTGACCACACTCTGCCTGATGTTAAACAGTAGTGTGGTCTAAGATGGAGCACGCTTACCTAGAAGAAACCTATTTACTCTAGATTTGAAGACACGCATATTGTATCTAACAGGGAACACAGACGCCGGCAGAGTTCCACAACCTCGCTGTGCGAATGAAAAATGTGGAATCAAACCGCTTTGTGCGAACACGGGTAACATCCACCATGTACGGATGACGTTTTGGTCGCGTTTGTCTGACCGTCCGGTAAAAGAAAGGTGCAGGGGGAACCAAATTGTGCAGCTCAAGTGCGCACTCTCCGTGCTGACTGGCCTTTAAAAGTAACATTTTTTTTTTTGTAAAAAATAATGAGACGAACGAGACGCTCTCCTGATGGTAAGAGATAACGCCTGTCCATAACCATTGCAGCGATACACAGAACTCTGAGTAACAAACAAAGTCCAGGGCATCACTGCTTTGGCGCTCATTACTTTGAGACTTGCGATGGTTAGTCTCAACAGCCCAGTAATTGTAACATGGTACATACTTGAGTAATTCCCAATTCCGATCCCGCTGGAAGCTCATGGGCCAGTATCTCGGGTCGTTGACCTTGACCTCCCGCAGCGAGCTTAGTTCCGGAATGATACACGGCGCTTTCATCTCTTTCATCGCACCGGACAGATCTACCACCTTAGTCAAAAAAACATGATTAATATTGCGATATGGGACTTCATTCGTATTTACAGGATAAAAAAATTACAATCCCACTAATATTTGGACAGCTCTGTTGGTTCATTGGTAGTATGTCTGTTTCAAGATCCGAAGGGCGCGAGTTCGATTCCCACCCAGGGTGAACTTTTTGTGGTAAAAACAAAACGTCTGTTCTGTGTCTGGGTGTTCTGTATTTATTATAAGTATGTATTTACAAAAAAAAAAGTATTTAAGTTTTCTATCAGTTATCTGACTTCCATAGCACAAGCTTTGCTTAGTTTGGTGTCAGATGACGCTGTGTGTTATTTTTAATATTTTTTTATTTAAATGTTTGGACGGATGTTTGTTACTCTTTCACGCAAAAACTACTCAACGGATTTGGATGAAATTTAGTATGAAGGTAGCCGAGTCCCTGGAATAAGACATAGGATACTTTTCATCATCATCATCCATCACCATGCGGGTAAAACCAAGGGGAACAGCTAGTAATATTATAAATGTGAAAGTTTGGATCGATGGATGTTTGTTACTCTTTCACGCAAAAACGACTGAACGGATTTGGATGCAATTTGGTATGAAGGTAGCTGACACCCTGGATTAACACATAGGCTACTTTTTATCCCGAAAACACGTAGCAGGTAACACCGCGGGGCGCAGCTAGTGCAACATGAAATTGCATTTATAGTACCTGTATGTGAGCGTAGCAGAGTTTCCCTGTGTTGAGGTCGCGCGGTAGAAACAGGCGCGGTTCTGCCGCCAGGACATACAGGTGACGAAATGCTTGCAGATGGTACCTGGAATGGAGAGTTTGGATGTGAAACATCTATTGGCGCGTCTTGCCTGGAAAACCGACTCGTATGCCGTGACGGCAAACGGCGTGACGCTCTCTTGTATGTGTGTGTGAGCGTGTATAAACTTTGCTGTAATATAAAACTGGGTTAGGTTAACTAATAAATATAATTTGTAAATATTTCGTTTTATTTAAATACATGATTATTTTTATATACTTACTGTATGTTTTATTTTTATTTTTTTTCTTATTAGTGTTTTACATCTCCCGTCTGTTACTTATGTTTTCTATCGTATTTTTCTTTTCTTGGTTGCCTGGAAGAGATCGCTGTTAGCGATAAGGCCGCCACTTGTGGCACTAGATAATAAGGTTCTTTTGTACTCTTTTCTATTTATGATGTGCACAATAAAGAGTTATATCTACCTATCTATCTATCATCGAAGATAATACTGTCACTTACGTCATAATATGGTTAGACTTAAAAAAAATACAATAAATAAATAAATATCGTAGGACTATACACGCAGCGCCATCTGACCCCAAACTAAGCTGAGCTTGTGTGATGGAAGTCAGATAACTGATAGAATACATATATACTTTTTTTTTGTAAATACATACTTATAACACATAGTCTTATACAGTCTTCATGCATTTAAATTTAACGAAAACAATATAAATAAATCATCATCATCAGCCTATAGAAGTCCACTGCTGGACATAGGCCTCTCCCAAGAGACGCCACTCAGCCCGATCTTCGGCTTTTCGCTTCCATCCACCGCCAGCTATCCTACGTATATCGTCACTCCATCGAGTCTCAGGGCGTCCTACGGTACGTTTGCCAATAGGCGGTCTTTATAAATAAATAAATTAACATAACTTTAGAAAAACTGAGGCAAAAGATTAAAATGAACTATGCCTGTTCAACGCACTTTTTTTTTGTAATAGTTGACAGGCTAGGTGTTTGACCACAGCTCACCTGATGTTAAGTGAAGGTGTGGTCGAAGATGGTAAAGCACACCTAGCCTGGAATGGAACTGGCTCTCAAGTGAGGCTGCCGGAACACGCCGTTAGATGCTTGGCGGCAGATATTTTGTGGTAGCTAGCCAGCCGAGTACTAGAAAGTACCCTACCACCATGCTATGGTTTCCTCACGATGTTTTCCTTCACCGGCAGCTCAAGCTCATTGTTGGGGTTTGAACCCACGCCCTTCGGCATGCGAACATACCGCGCTAACCACTGAGCTATCATCGCTACTTAATTAACTTAACTTATTTAATTACCTACTAATATGGTAAACTAAATTAAAACTAGTACCTGTTGTCCTCACTATGCGTGGGGAACTTGGGGAAGAAGGCGGCGAGCAGCGCGGCCACGGCGTGGGGGCTCGTGCTGAGGGTCGCTCGCCCTCCGCCCAGGAAGAGCAGCCCTAGCGCGCAGTGCACCGCCATCTACAATAAAAAAAAGTCTAAGATGGAACGCGCTTACCGACAAAAACTTATTTACAACTAACTACTACTTGGTGGTAAACTCCTTAGCAGGAAGTCGTCTAGGTAGGTTCGATTCCCACCCAGGACAAGCATTTTGTGATATAAAACCAAATGTTTGTTCTGTGTCCGGGTGTACTGTATGTATTATAAGTATGTATTTACAAAAAAAAAAGTATTTAAGTATTGTATCAGTTATCTGACTTCCATAGTACAAGCTTTGCTTAGTTTGGGGTCAGATGGCGCTGTGTGTATCCTACGATATTTATTTATTTATTTATTACTGCGCTGTTGAGACTAACCATCTAATGTCACAAAGTAATGAGCGCCAAAGCAGCGATGCCCTGGACTTTGTTTTGTTACTCAAAGTTCTGTGTATCGCTGCGATGGTCATGGACAGGCGTTATCTCTTACCATCAGGAGAGCGCCTCGATCGTCTCATTACTATTACATTTAAAAAAAAAGTACTAGTAGCCGACACCCTGGATTAAAATATAGACTACTTTTTATTCCGAAGCAGGTAACACCGCGGGGCGCAACTATTTCTACACTAATTTTATAAAGAGGAAAGATTTGATTTTTTGTATTTTTTAGGATCCAAAACTACTGGACCGATCTGAATAATTGTTTCATCATTAGAATGCTACATTATCACTGAGTGACATGGGCTATATTTATATTGTTAATCGAGTTTTGTTATCCCGTGCGAAGCCGGGGCGAGCTGCTAGTATCTCATAAATTCAAATCAAGTAATTTATAAACGTTGTTCAACAAATGTAGTTCACCTGTCCGCCGTGCGTGAGAGGGGCGCTGCGCGCGGGCGCGGCGGGCGGCACGCGCGCGCGGAGCCGCCGGCACACGCGGAGCACCTCCAAGTCGCCGCGCCCGCACATTATCTGCAATGAGACACAAACACTTCACAGCCCTGTTGGCTCATTGGCAGAATAGCTGCTTCAAAAGCTAAAGGGCACGACACGACAAACACGTCAGTTATCTGACTTCCATAGTACAAGCTTTGCTTAGTTTGAGGTCAGATGGCGCTGTGTGTAATGTCCTAGAATATTTACCATGCTATAGTTTTGTTTTGTTTGTTTATGAAAACTGTCACCTCACAATACAGGTCATCCTAGTGTGAGGGACAGAGAACTACGAAGATACACAATAATTATTCTGTAAACATTGTCGACTGATGAAAGTAAATAAATTAATGTGTTTCAAATAGCGAAAGTTTAAAAAGTACACTGACCAAATGCACAAAGTGGGATGCCAAAAAAAAAGAAGAAAAACGAGTGTCGTGTTCTTTTTCTTCTTTGGTTGTGGCGTCGCATTTTGAGTATTTGCCAGTGTCAAGTGTTTTATATTTTCAAGTTGCATAAATTAAATAAGTTGCCTTGTAGCTATAGTTATAGTCAAAGTCCAGTCAATGTCAGTCAAGTCCAGTCATGCTTTAGTAAAGTAGTGGCGACTTTACTATAAGCTTCGATGGAGTTTTGGAAGCAACACAAAAAGTCATGTTTAACCACATTATTTCAATGTCCCACACTCGCGCTTGTGATTCGACAGTTTATGAATAAAACACCACCATTTTTATGGATAAACACTCGAAAAAACACTAGTTTAGGAAAAAAAAACAACGGCGTGACAGGAAGCTTTCCGCGTTCCCGCAAAAAAAAAAACTATGTCGTGTTACTCACCATGGCGGACGCGAGC
Source organism: Biston betularia (assembly GCA_905404145.2). Classification (NCBI taxonomy): domain Eukaryota; kingdom Metazoa; phylum Arthropoda; class Insecta; order Lepidoptera; family Geometridae; genus Biston; species Biston betularia. The sequence continues at coordinate 1,177,307 of FR989874.1, read as the reverse complement.
AGGCAGACGCAGAGGCAGGCCTCCAGGGTGCTGCGGCCCGCCAGCTCGGCGAGGCTCTTCCCGGACAGCGTGACGAACAGCTTGGTGTAGTGCAGCGTCGCGTCGCGCGCGTCGATGTCGCCGGAGCCCGCGAAGCGGATGCCCACAGCGAAACACGCGCCCGCTATTATGTTGCAGTACGCGTGACTGCGACAAAAAGTACATATACAACATGACTGGTGAGACACCTGCGATACTCGAGGACGTCATATTTGGCGATCATATACGAAGAAAGAAAAACATTAAAAATAAATATTAAATGACTACTTTTTTTTAATTCAAAATAGATTCGCGTTTGACCATACTCTACCTGATGTCTCGGCTTCAAAGCGCATCGTCGTAGGGTTGCTAGCTTGTCAGTTTCCTACCTGATGCATTTCGGAGAGTGTGCACTTAGAACTTTTTTTTTTTATATAATAGGCTTGCGTTTGACCGCCATCCCGCCTGATGTTAAGCGAAGATGCGGTCTACGGTGGAGCACGCTCGCCTAGAAGAAACCGATTCACTCGCGACTTGAAGGTACCCAGACTATATTCATTGGGGAACACCCACGCGGGCAGCAGATTCCAATGTCTAGCGGTACGCATGAAAAAGGTGGAATCAAACCGCTTAGTTCGAGCTTTTGGAACATCAACCATGAAGCGGTGTCGCCTTTTAAAGCTCCTGGCTGTCCGATAGTAGAATGGGCAAGGTGGAATTAGGTCATGCAGATCTGAAGCGCACTCTCCAAAATGTGTCCGGTAGAAAACCAACTGCACAATTTGGTTCCCCCTGCATCTTTTTTCTACCGGACGGCCAGACAAACGCGACCAAAACGTCAACCGTGCATGGTGGATGTTACCCATGTTCGCACAAAGCGTTTTGATTCCGTATTTTTCATTCGCACAGCGCGGTTGTGGAACTCTCTGCCGGAGTCTGTGTTCCCTGTTAGGTACAATATCGGCGTCTTCAAATCTAGAGTAAATAGGTTTCTTCTAGGTAAGCGTGCTCCATCTTAGACCACACTACTGCCTAACATCAGGCATAGCATTAACATCAAACGCGAACCTATCCCACTAATATTATAAATGTGAAAGTTTGGATAAATGGATCGATGCTTGATACTCTTTCACGCATAAACTATTAAATGGATTTTGATACAATTTGGTAACGAGGCAGCTGACACCCTGGATTAACTCATATGCTACTTTTTATCGCGAAAACATAGCGGATAAAACCGCGGGGCGCAGCTAAAAAAAAAGTTTCTAATTCGAAAGAAATTAAAAATAACCATTAAAACCGGATAGCTATCTATACTATTATAAAGACTTCATTGTTTGTTTGTATTGAATAGGCTCCGAAACTTCTGGACCGATTTCAAAAATTCTTTCACCGTTGGGAAGCTACACTATCCCCGTGTGACATAGCCTACTTTTTATCCCTGTATAACCACGGGAACGGTAACTACGCGGGTGAAACCGCGAGGCGTCCGCTAGCAGATTGATAAATGTAAAGTACTTACTTCATAGCTTCATAATCGATATTGTCTTCAGTCGGTTTGACAAACACGTACGGCTTGATCGACTCGGGAACTTGCTCCTCTATCCATTCTTCGCTGGCTTCTATGTCGTCCCAAAGCACTAAACCTAAAGGGAAAAAGATATATAAGCGTTTTAAACTTGCGTAGCGATGATAGCTCAATGGTTAGCGCGGTAGGTTCAAACCCCAACAATGAGCTCGAGCTGCCGGTGAAGGAAAACATCGTGAGGAAACCATAGCATGGTGGTAGCGTACGTTCTAGTACTCGGCTGGCTAGCTACCACACGAGAGTTAAAAATCTGCCGCCAAGCATCTAACGGTGTGTTCCGGCAGCCTCACTCGAGAGCCAGTTCCATTCCAGGCTTGGTGTGCTTTATGATCTTCGACCACATCATCACTTAACTTCAGGTGAGCTGTGGTCAAACACCAAGTCTGTCTAACATGAAAAAAAAGGTTCTTGGGTGTGTTATTCTTTTAATTACACACATATGCATTTTCTTGTTAACATTTTGTGGTATAAACAAAATTTTTGTTCTTTGTCTGGGTGTTCTGTATGTATTATAAGTATGTATTTACAACAAAAAAACGTATTTAAGTATTCTATCAGTTATCTGACTTCCATAGCACAAGCTTTGCTTAGTTTGGGGTCAGATGGCGCTGTGTGTAATGTCCTACAATGTTTTTTTAAATTATTCATGTTTTTAAACTTTCCTTATAAAGCTTGGTAATAACATATTGGTATGGAAGATGAGTTTACTCGAAAACTGATAACACTTTGAGTAAGCAGTTACCTCTAGCAATGATCCTCAGCATGAGAAGGTCCGGCCTGACGAAGTCCAGGTCGTAGGGCGTGTCCGGGGGCCGCAGCCAGGCGGCCGGGGCTGCGGCGCCCGTGCGCAGGTACAGCAGCCCTAGGGCTACGGTCGCGCCCGGCGACGTCACGTCCAAGTTCACAGTGGCGCCCTCTCGGATCGCGAACGAGCCCTGCTTGTATTTCTCTTTTTGGTTGCCTGCAGAGGAAATCCCACTAATATTATAAATGTGAAAGTTTGGATGGATGTTTGTTACTCTTTCACGCAAAAACTACAGAACGGATTTGGATGAAATTTTGTATGGAGGTAGCTGAGACCCTGGATTAACACATAGGTTACTTTTTATCCCGAAAACATGTAGCGGGTAACACTGGGGGCGCAGCTAGTATTAAATATGTAACAGTCGAATAAAAAAGTAGACGTCTTCGACTTTTATGTGCTTTAATAAATAATTCTAATCAAATAATTCAAATTTCTTACTTCTCTGCGTTAAATTCGTCCGTAGCGCTGATAGCTCTGTGGTTAGCGCGGTCGGTTCGCTCGCCGAAGAGTGTGGATTCAAACCCCAACAATGAGCTTGAGCTGCCGGTGAAGGAAAAACATCGAGAGGAAACCATAGCATGGTGGTAGGGTACTCTCTAGTACTCGGCTGGCTAGCTACCACCCTCAAGTTGAAAATCTGCCGCCAAGCATCTAACGGTGTGTTCCGTAAACCTCACTTGCGAGCCAGTTCCATTCCAGGCTAGGCGTGCTTTACCATCTTCGACCACGCCATCACTTAAAATCAGGTGAGCTGTGGTCAAATACCTAGCCAGTCGACTATAAAAAAAGAAGTAAAAACACGCTTGTCAAATCGTATTTAAGCTATTTATACTCACCAGTGAGCGGATGTTTGTCTCCCCCTAGCATGTAAGTCCTTAGGGTGGCGGGTATGTTCCTGGGGGCTTTGCCCCCCTCCCCCGCCTGCAGCATACCTAACGCCAGCCCTGCTGCGAGCGCGTACCCCTCTCGTTCCACGCAGTTCTCCATTTCGGGTCCAGGAGGTTTGCCTAGGGGGGGAAAATAAAGCGATTTCAAAACTGTTGACAGCCCTGTTGGTTCATTGGCAGCATGTCTGCTCCAAGAGCTGAAGGGCGTGGGTTCGGTTCCCATCCAGGATACACATTTTGTGGTATATCCGATTGACAGACTTGCCATCAGGTGAGCTGTGGTCAAAAACCTAGCCTGTCAACAATCAAAGAATCTAAAATGTAAGTGACAACAATCCAACTGACCGATTTCGTTGAGCAGTACTTGCGAGTAGTGGTTATGCGCTGTCCCTTGATACACCAGTCCGACCCCAAGCAGGGCCGCCACAAGGATGCTTTGCTGGTGATCCATCTCTATCGACGTCGGGGGGAGCAGCGCTTCGAGGTGGATGGACATCAGCTTTGTGGCTTGGAGATCCATTGTACCTGGATAAATAAATAAAGGAGTTTTGGCGGGAACGCGGAAAGAGTCGTGTCGCCCCGTTGTTTTTTTTTCCACTAGTGTTTTGTCGAGTGTTTATGCATAACAATGGCGGTGTTTTATTCATAAAGTGCCGAATCACAAGCGTTAGTGTGGGAAAATGATATAATGTGGTGGAACATGACTTTTCGTGTTGCTTTCAAAACTCGATCAAAGCTTTATAGTAAAGTCGCCGCTACTTTACTAGAGCATGACTGGACTTGACTGACAAGGACTGTACTTGACCAAGACTGGACTTTGACTATAACTAAAGCTACGAGGCAACTTATTGAACTAATGAAACTTGAAAACGTAAAACACTTGACACTGGCAAATGCTCAAAATGCGACGCCAAAACTAAAGGAAAAAAAAAACACTTCAATCCTACACGTATCGAGTTGCTGATAAAGTGAGAACCGACCTCGGTAGCTGGCGGCGAGTCCGAGCAGCAAACCCACGCTGACCATCTCGTTACTCTTGATCAGGTACTCGTATATGTTCATGAAGGGCATGTCGCGCAGGTGCCCGTTCAGCCCCAGCGCCATGAGGAAGCCGGCGTGCTCCGGAGATAGCTCCGCTGTACCCTGGGATGTAGAGCGAGTCAAGGTGTCACAAGGACATTGGAACAGTGGCACTCTGCCGAGCGACACCTTTTTTAGAGTTTCGTAAGTTTACTAAGACTCCGCTGTCCGTCCGTCTGTATCTCATGAACCGTGACAGTTAGACATTTGAAATTTTCACAGATGATGTATTTCTCATGCCGCTATAACAACAAATATACTAAAAAACAGAATTTAAGGGGGCTCCCATACAACAAACGCGTTTTTTTGCCGTTTTTATAGATAATGGTACGGAACCCTTCGTGTAAATGAAATAAATAAATATCGTAGGACTGTACAGACAGCGCCATCTGGCCCCAAACTAAGCAAAGCTTGTGTGATGGAAGTCAGGTAACTGATAGAATACATATATACTTTTTTTTTGTAAATACATACTTATAAAAAAATTATTTATTTATTTCAAGTAACGCATGGACTCATTAAAATACAATAATAATAATAATAAAAAAAAACAGAATAAACATGTCAAAAAAAAAATACAATAAAATAAAAATAAAAATGTCAATAAAATAAAATAAACAGGCATAGAGCGTGTGCCACAAATGTCAGTTAGGAAACTACTATAATACTTACAGAATACCCAGACACAGAACATACATTTGTTTATTCACAAAATGTTTGCCCTGAGTGGGAATCGAACCCACGCCCTACAGCTCTCAAGGCAGATATACTACCAACAAGCAAACAGGGCTGTTGAATTAGAATTGATATTATAATACGCGCCTATGACTTATCTTAAATTATATTGAATATTGTATGCTTCTAAAAGGCCAGACCGTTGTGTACTATACATATTACGTTTATTTTAAGATCTTTACGTATATAGGTATCTATACAATAAATATTTCTGATATCTGAGTAAGCGTGTTCCAGCGTAGATCACGTCGTTGCTCAACATCAGGCAGGATATGGTCAAAATGCGAACTATTCCGTATTAAAAAAAACTTGGTGGTAGACTTCCTTAGCAGGAGGTCTTCTAGGTAAGTACCACCGCAGTACCAGATATTCTGCCGCCAAGCAGTAGTGTGCAAACATTACTGTGTTCCGGTTTGAAGGGTGCTGCAGCTAGCGAAATTACTGGGCTGTTGAGACTAACCATCGAAAGTCTCAAAGTAATGAGCGCCAAAACAGCGATACCCTGGAAGTTGTTTTGTTACTCAAAGTTCTGTGTATCGCTGCAATGGTCATGGACAGGCGTTATCTGTTAACATCAGGAGAGCGCCTCGATCGTCACATTACTTTACATAAAAAATAAAAAAAACTTGTCAAAAGATTTATGCACCATTTACCTTTGGTCTGTTGTAGGAGAGCCAGGAGGAGTCCATGCTGGAGCCGGTGGTGGGCACGAGCGCCAGGCCGGCCGCGACGCCCGTGTGGAAGTTGGGCCAGGCGAGCGCGTGCTGCGTGAGCTCGGAGGCCGGGGGCGCCACGGGCGCGGCGCGCGCCCCGCGCCCCCACACGCACACGCGCGGCACGCTGTGCGACTCGATGGGCGAGCACGGCAGCGTGCGGTGCGTCAGCATGCCCCTGTCGGCGACAACCGCCGTTGCACTATGTTACTAATGACTACTTTATGAGGTAAAACCAGTTTTGGCGGGTACATGGAACAATTGTGTTGCTCTATTTGACAGCCCCATTGGCTCATTAGTAGTATATCTGCCTTGAGAGCTGTAGGGCGTGGGTTCGATTCCCACTCAGGGCAAACATTTTGTGAATAAAACAAATGTTTGTTATGTGTCTGTGTGTTCTGTATGTATTATAAGTATGTATTTACAAAAAGTATTTATGTATTATATTTGTTATCTAACTTCCATCACACAAGCTCTGCTTTAAAAAAAAAATAATTAAGTATGCCAATGTGTTTTAAAAATATCCTTTTATCTGGAGGAACAAGTTGATCATTATATTCAGTCTCTGATTTCGCCAGGGAGCCATCAAAAACCTTAAAATGTGAAAAAAATTACAAAACTTGCCATTGCACCCTTGTCTTACCGAAAGTACGAATTATACTCTGTCCATTACGTTTTTTTTTCCTTGGTTTTGGCGTCGCGTTTTAGCATTTGCCAGTGTCAAGTATTTATATATTTTCAAGTTTCAAAAGTTAAATAAGTGTCCTCGTAGCTAAAGTTATAGTCAAAGTCTAGTCTAAATCAAGTACAGTCCGTATCAGTCAAGTCCAGTCATGCTTTAGTAAAGTAGTGGTGACTTTACAATAAAGCTTCGACGGAGTTTCAGAAGCAACACGAAAAGTCATGTTTCACCACATTATATCATTTTCCCACACTCGCGCTTGTGATTCGGCACTTTATGAATAAAACACTTTATGAATTTTGTTTTGTTATTTTTGTTTTTTGTTTTTTTGTTATAATTGATGAAAATGAGTTTTTATGTCAATAAATAATTTGCACTTACCTCGCGACCGGCAGGGCTGTAGTCCTGGTGCTGAGGGCGAAGAGATACTTCTCTTGTTCCTCGATGAAGTCGTGATCGGACACTTCGGGCCGTTGAGTCAAGTTGATCGCTACCGGCTGGGAAGACTGCAGCAGGTTAAAAACTTCCGTCATTCTGGAAATTATATTTTTAAATTAAAAAAATTACACTATCCTGGCTAAATACATTTGCGTGCTCCACCGTAGACCGCATCTTCGCTTAACATCAGGCGGGATGGCGGTCAAACGCAAGCCTATCTACTATAAAAAAAAAAAAAAAAGTTCAGAACATATACTTACCGAGTTACTGAGTTATAAAATCAATAATGCACAAATACTAGGTTTTGGGTCCCGGGACGTTTCGCGTCTCGTAGTCCCGGGACTTTCGGGTCGAGACTTGAGACGAGACAAGTTTTTTTTTTAATGGTTGACTGGTTAGGTGTTTGACCACATCTCACCTGATGTTAAGTGAAGGTGTGGTCGAAGATGGTAAAGCACACCTAGCCAGGTATGGAACTGGCTCTCAAGTGAGGCAGCCGGAACACACCGTTAGATGCTTGGCGGCAGATTTTCACTTGACTTGAGGGTGGTAGCTAGCCAGCCGAGTACTAGAAAGTACCCTACCACCATGCTATGGTTTCCTCACGATGTTTTCCTTCACCGGCAGCTCAAGCTCATTGTTGGGGTTTGAACCCACGCCCTTCGGCATGCGAACCGACCTCGCTAACCACGGGGTAATTTTTTAAAAAGAAATATATCTTACCGATGATCTCTCGGGTATAACAAGGACAGTAGTTTCGTGTTCAAATGCTCCATGCCAGTCGTGGAGTCGGCCTCGTCTGATTTGTTAGCCGGTTCCTCAGCAGGCTTGCTGTGGAACGAGTATGCTGTCTCTTTCTCGAGCACGCCTAGAGCTAGCGCTGGAAAGAGAGAGAGAGAGAGAGAGATATTTTAGAAATCCATTTTTTTTATCTTCACACAGCGCCATCTGACCCCAAACTCAGCAAAGCTTATGCTATGGAAGGCAGATAACTGATGGAATACTTAATTTTTTTTTTTGTAAATACATACTTATAATACATACTGTACACCCAGACACAGAACAAGCATTAAATTTGTTTATATCACAAAATGCTTGTCCTGGATGGGAATCGAACACACGCCCTTCAGGTCTTGGAGCAGACATACTACCAATGAACAAACAAAAAAGTCAATTAGTGATGATGACAGTAATTTTCATTTCACAACATAACATACCGCTAGCTGCAGTACCCTTCCAAACCGGAACACAGTAATGTTTACACACTACTGCTTAGCGGCAGAATAACTGGTACTGCGGTGGTACCTACCTAGACGACCCCCTGCTAAGGAGATCTACCACCAACAAAAGTTAAAAACGTTCAGTTTATATAGCAGCTACTCAGAATATTTTTTTTTATGTAAAGCTAATGAGACGATCGAGGCGCTCTCCTGATGGTAAGAGATAACGCCTGTCCATGACCATTGCAGCGATACACAGAACTTTGAGTAACAAAACAACATCCAGGGCATCACTGCTTCGGCACTCATTACTTTGAGACTCGATGGTTAGTCTCAACAGCCCAGTAATTTCTCTAGCTGCAGTACCCTTCAAACCGGAACACAGTAATGTTTGCACACTACTGCTTGGCGGCAGAATAACTGGTACTGCGGTGGTACTTACCTAGACGACCACCTGCTAAGGAAATCTACCACCAAGTAAAACTCAGAATATAGTTTCAGCCACTTCCGGTGAACTTCTTTGGTGCGAAGTAAGAAGAGGCCGCGCGCGCGTCGTACTCAGCTTTATCTCCATGAAGAAGGCCACCGGGGCGTATCCGAAACTACAGTCGCAGTATCAGATAACATCTATTCAATGAATTTTATTGAATTATCTTTCTTGTAAAATGCACTCGGTCCCCAAGATACAAGCCTTGTGCTTAGTTTGGGGTCCAACGATAACCAGTGTATACACCGAAACAAAAATTGTAACGTCCAACACTTATCAACATTTTTCTTCCTCTGATCCTGTCCGTCCTACGGTTGCCTGGAAGAGATCGCTTATAGCGATAAGGTCGCCAGTTGTTACACTAATTAATTAATTTTATTTCTTCTGTATTGGTTTTTTCAATGTGTGCAATAAAGAGTTAATCAATCAATCTATTATTTCACTTATAATTGTAATTAAGTTTGTATTAACTTCACTGTTTTCTTTTCTTTGTGCATGTGCCTAACTCTTTCTGTTAATAAATTTATCTTTCTTTATCTTTAATGTGTCATTAATATTCATGAACTTACATTCGATATATTCAGTAGTAGATCCAACAGCATCTGCTATTTGCTGTTGCAAGGCCAACTCCTCCCTCATGACCAAGGCATAGGCGGCAGCGGGAGCGGGCCAGTCGCACGCCGCGCCTTTACAGCGAGAGAATATCGACACCAGGAACAGTCCCAGCGCTGGGGGTAAGTTGTCGATGTCACGCGATGTTATACCTGAACATACATAACATACTCTGTTTATACGGCATTAATTACTGGGCTGTTGAGACTAACCATCTAGTCTCAAAGTAATGAGTGCCAAAGCAGCGATGGCCTGGACGTTGTTTTGTTACTTAAAGTTCTGTGTATCGCTGCAATGGTCATGGACAGGCGTTATCTCTTAACATCAGGAGAGCGCCTCGATCGTCTCATTACTTTTATTTAAAAAAAAAAAAATTAACTTAAATTTACAACCAAGTCACTCACAATTTTTACAAGCTGAGTTAAAAAAAAAACACGAATAACTACCAATGATACTAAAAATAATTATGACATTTAAGTTCTTTTTTTTAATGATTTACTGGCTAGATGTTTGACCACTGCTCACCTGTTAAGTGAAAGTGTGGTCGAAGGTGGTAAAGCACACCTAGCCTGGAATGGAGCTGTTTTATAATTATTTTTTATTTTTGTATTTGAACTATTACTAAATTTGAGTACGTTTTATGTAATAATATGAGTCTACGTCACTTGAAAATAAATTAACTTATTTTTTTAATATAGCCAGTGTCGCTCTGGATGATGCAAGGATTCTAACGATACCTCAAACATCCAAATCTGTTCAGGTATTTAAAATTTATGATGAAATAAAGAAACTCACATACTTACATACATGAACCCTGTTCGTCACAATGTGTACGTACCTCTGTCGCACAGCGTCATGACGGCCTGGCAGTAGGCGGGCGAGGCGCTGTGGCCGCTGTCTCGCCGGCCGCGCGGGGTGCTGGCCGTTATGGTGTCCCTGCTCGTCACGGTTTGCACGCCGGCCGTTCGACCACATCCAACTATTGACATCACCTGCAATGCCACATGTTCACTAGCAGGGTCTACAATGCACTGTATGAATAATAATAATACTAATATTATAATAATTAACTAGTATTTGCGTGGTGCACGGGCCGCAAGCGGCCCGCGAGGGAGGATTTATAGCGAGAGGGGAAGATCACAAAGTTTTTTTATTGAATTTTGTTTTCGTAATGATTGACTTGGGTATTAACTTAAAAAAAGAAGAAAGCCGTATAATGAATAGGTAAACAATCGCAATACAGTTGACTTAAGGCTGATGATGATTATTGATTAATTTTATGACCGGCACCCTAAGACTGATTCCATCAATAACTATATGATTAGTAAAGGACAGTTAACAAAACTTTAAATAAAATTAAAGATAGGTAGTGTAATGAATTGACATTATGTATAATTTTATTTTATGTTTTATGTGTAGAATTGTTTATTTTTGTAGAATTCAATTTGATTTATCAATTAATGTATTTGGACACCGTAATGATTGACAATAGACGCAAACTATTATATTTAAGACTTTTTTACACGGTTTTCATGTAAATAAAACTTTTGACTTTGACTATAAACTAGCTGCGCCCCGCGGCGTCACCCGCTACATGTTTTCGGTATAAAAAGTACCCTACATGTTAATCCAGGGTTTCAGCTACCTCCATACCAAATTTCATCCAAATCCTTTCCATAGCTTTTGCGTGTAAGAGCATTTATAATATTAGTAGGGAAGTAGGATTGTAACAACTTTTTTTTTTTAGTCTTAACAGGCTAGGTGTTTGACCACAGCTCACCTGATGTTAAGTGAAGGTGTGGTCGAAGATGGCACATCTAGCCTGGAATGGAACTGGCTCTCAAGTGAGGCTACCGGAACACACCGTTAGATGCTTGGCGGCAGATTTTCAACTTGAGGGTGGCTAGCCAGCCGAGTACTAAAGTACCCTACCACCATGCTATGGTTTCCTCACGATGTTTTTCCTTCACCGGCAGCTCAAGCTCATTGTTGGGGTTTGAACCCACGCCCTTCGGCATGCGAACCTACCGCGCTAACCACTAAGCTATCATCGCTACATACCTCAATCATATCCTTGGTGGTATTATTGACGTTAGTCAAATAAGGATAGTACCCAACATCCATATCTTTCAACATGGCATTCAAATACGCAAACACATTCGGAGGCTCCCTGCTGAAGTACGAAGGCTCAGTCAATTTGCTCACAATTTCTATCGGAATTTGCGACTCTATATCCATATCTATAGAGTACTCCGACGGAAAGTCCAACCAGTAATGGTTGATATAGCATTCCAGTTTGAGATCCTTCGACAGCTGATACAAGAACGACGAGAGCGGCTTCAAATCGCTCCACAAAAGCGTGTTAAGTTTTATTTCCTCGTAAACCAGATGAAAGGCGTACAGCACTTGCAATAAATACGGGCATAAAAGCGAATTAGCATTAAACTGGATTGGTTTCTCGACGTCTTCAATGGTTATATGCTTGTGCTTTCTTTCCGAAGATAGAGTTGGTAGATGGAGCAGCTCAGACAAGTCGCTGCCGATGGATTTGTGAAGTTTGGACTTCAGGAGGTGTTCCCAATCTTCCTGCGAGCCATCGCTGGAGGTCCTCTGTTTCTTTGTGACAATTTCTATATGTTCTTCGTCGTTCTGCTGAGACTTTAATCGTTCGGTATCGTATCCGATGAGAGATAGGAGGAGTTTGGAAAACATGCTCCATTCTTGTTCGGGTGTTAAGTCTTGTGTGCCGGGCGCGTTCCTTACACCGTACCATTTTATTATCACCTGTGAATACAGAGAAAAACTTAATTGTTTATAGACTAAAAAAGGCAATAAATAAATATTTTATACTAGCGGACGGTTTCATCCGCGTAGTTCCCGTTCCCGTGGGAATACAGGGATAAAAAGTAGCCTATGTCCCCCGGGGATAGTGTAGCTTCCCAACGGTGATAGAATTTTTGAAATCGGTCCAGTAGTTAGTCTATTCAATACAAACAAATAAAAATAAAATCTTTCCTCTTTATAATAGTACAGATATAGATAGATATAATTATTTTCATTTTGACGTTTTCTGAAGAAACTGCAAGTTTATAATATTAGTGGGATTAGAGCAACCTGCATGGTGACGTCCTTCGGAAGAATGGCAGTGAGTGCAGTGCAGCACTTGGAAACCAAAGCCGAGCAGGAGAGCGCGGGGAGCGAGATTCTGTACATGGCACCCGCCTCGAACTGCAGCGTCAGCCGGGACCCGGCCGCGTCGCACAGCCCACTGAGACCTGCACAATCCAGCCCCCAAACTATGAATTTCTTAACAATACAAATACTTATTTTTGAAGATTTTGAAGAAAATTAGAATACTGAGAGTTAGCGAGGGAATCAAAAGAACATTAAGTGAAAAATCTTTGCACTCGAGTGCAATCATCGTTCGTCTCATTTACCTACATTTTTTTTTTAAATGACCACTGACCTAAGCTTTCTTTTGGCTCCAACCTCGTTGTGGATGTATGAGGCACAGGCGACAGCAAATGCAGCGCTGAGTCATCGAAAGCAGGGTCGTCACGCCGACTGGGCAGGAGGCTGCTCCGCCGTGGAAATGGCGACTGGAATGTCGACCGCTTCGTGTACGGCGAGTCTATTAGGCGGGCTAACACTCCGCCCACGTGGACCTACAATTTAACAGTTTTCTTAGCTCTGATAGAATATCTGCTTCAAGAGCCCGGTGGAAATCAAACCCGGAGTGGGTTTGATTTCCACCGGGACAAACATTCGTATGATTCGTATGATTCTATCAGTTATCTGGTTCTTATAGTACAAGCTAGATGGGGCTAGATGACGCTGTGTGAAATTTCTTACAATATTTATTTTACATAAAAGTTCTAGAGAAAGGCTAGATTGAATAAATGAACATTTTAAACCTAAATTTTGCTTTTTTATATACATAGGTACCTATACTATAACTATACTATATACCTATAGTATTAGCTCAACACAAACGGAAACCAGTACAACAATAGAAATATAATCTCTTGCATAAATAAATTGTGGATATCTCAAAAAGCCGTCGTCAATTACATGTTTAATAATGAAAATGAAAATTATCGAAAAATGTGACAAGTTTTGAACAAAAACTAAAATGGTCACATTAATTATTATTATAAGTAGGACTTATTATTTACTTGGCCAAGTATATAATAAGCTCTTAAGCAATGAGAGAAGTTTAACGACGAAGCAACGTAAAAATGTACGCAAAAAGAAACGTCTACTTTTGATATTATGTAAAGTATTTATGTATTCTATCAGTTATCTGACTTCCATCACACAAGCTTTGCTTAGTTTGGGGCCAGATGGCGCTGTGTGTATAGTCCTACGATATTTATTTATTTATATTACGCTTCACTTTTTTTTTTTTTTTTATGGTTGACAGGCTAGTTGTTTGACCACAGCTCACCTGATGTTAAATGAAGGTGTGGTCGAAGATGGTAAAGCACACCTAGCCTGGAATGGAACTGGCTCTCAAGTGAGGCTGCCGGAACACACCGTTAGATGCTTGGCGGCAGATTTTCAACTTGAGGGTGGTAGCTAGCCAGCCGAGTACTAGAAAGTACCCTACCACCATGCTATGGTTTCCTCACGATGTTTTCCTTCACCGGCAGCTCAAGCTCATTGTTGGGGTTTGAACCCACGCCCTTCGGCATGCGAACCTACCGCGCTAACCACTGAGCTATCATCGCTACAAAACTACTATGAAGTGGTCACAGTCACAGGAAGAAGCGCCATCTAGTATTCAGCTGTGTCAATACATACAATTTATAGGCATACCTAGGATCTACATACCTTTCCAACGACACTATTGCCAGACTGCAATATAATATTCCCCGCTTCATCTATCAGAGCAATCATTTTCAAATGTGGCAACACTACAGCATCTTTGGCAAGCACCGTAGAAACCGTCCCAACAATCAAGTTTGTCTTCGATGACTGCCCGTGAAAGTGTGACTTCTGCAGCCGCAATGTTTGAAGCTTACTCACTGAATTCACTTTTACTATAAAACACAAGTACTCGTGTCCAACCAAATCAGTATGCAGAAAGGTTTTTGTATCGCTTTGATTTTGAATTGGATCCCGTCTTATTGAAACATTGTCTGTCCAAATGTGGTCTATACAAATATCTGGGTACAGAGGCAACGATGGGAGCTGTTGATTCATTGTCTGGGCCATCATCGACACGTTTGAAGCAATAGATGCTTGCGGTGACATTCCTTGCTGATGGAAAACGTTGGCCAACGGACTGTTTAGCTTCGACTTCGATGGTGTATTAGGACCTTTTTTGGATTGCAGCGGACTACCTAACCCTGTAGCCCAGCTGGTCATATTTCTATTACTCTGCATAGGGCTTCCCATGTAGTCACATGACTGACTGAACATTGTTGTTGTTGAATTCATGTTGGGGCACATCGAGAGGCATTCGTCTCTGGTCGCTTTACGGATCCTCCAAAGAGAATGTGATGCTATTTTCCAATCGTATAGCAGGATTATGCTTGGATTCGTGCTTATGAACATTATTTGCAAGTCGCCGTCATTGTAGTATTGCAAACCCTGCGAGGGAGACTTCATGAGGATCGGCGTGACTTCGTCTAAAGGATGGGTCAGCGAGAAACATGTCGGTAACGGTACATCATTGTCATACACCAGCATGGACTCCTGTGATTTCACGCTCACGTTGAAGAAGTTATTTCTCGATCTGTTGAACGAGCTACTATGTTCATGCAGCTTCATAAGCGAAGTGGGTAGAAACGAATTGTGTTGAACAGGTGTTGCATCTTTTTCCAACAGCACCCCATATTTCATCGCCCATACCTTTTTCACTTGAAATGGTATACTCGTTATGTACTCCCTACCATCAGTACCGTAAACTCTCATGCATTTGTTATCGAGCAGTACTATCGCGGGCATGATTTCCGATTTGATATGCTCCGTTGTGTCTTCGATTTTGATATTTTTCTTAGCGTCACCTATTTGTGAATTTAAGGCGTCGATAAGCATTGTGTTTTTAATGTCGACGTGGAAGTTAGCGAAAGCGGCATGATTGATCGGATTTTCTATAGTGTAGCATGTTATTGTTTCTCTCTGTTCTGCACCTGAGAGTTTTGTGGCTGGTGTTGAAATTAGACCTGGAAAGGAATCAACAAACTTATGTATAGTAACTAACGACCCGCCCGGCTTCGCACGGGTGCAATGTGTTTATTTAGGACATCCCATTAGAAACCTCTAAAATTATCAGTGTGTCTCTACTATACTGTACCGTGTACTATATATATATTTTTTTTTTTTTGTGCCATAGGTGGCAATCAAGCTGACGGGTTGCCTGATGTTAAGCAATCACCGTCGCCTATAGATATCTGCAATACTGTATGTATTATTGTGGTGTATTTGAAGGAGCGGTCTCTCCTAATACAGGTTTATGTAAACTTAAAAGGAGAGGCCAAACCCATGTTTCTGAAATATGCATCAATAAACACTATTTGTATTATAAGTATGTATTTCCAAAAACAAACTATTTAAGTATTTTATCACTTATTTGTCATAGCACAAGCTTTGCTTAGTTTGGGGTCAGATGGCGCTGTGTTTAATGTGCTATGGTATTTATTTATTTATTTTACTGTATTATGCATGTATTAAACATAATATAAACCTTCCTCTTGAATCAGTCTATCTATTAAAAAACAGCATCAAAATCTGTTGCCTAGTTTTAAAGATCTAAGCATACATAGGGACAGACAGCAGGAAGCGACTTTGTTTTATACTATGTAGTGTTGATACAGAACTTATAGGCCATGTTCCCAGCTCAAGCTAGATACGCGCGATATATCTAGTCTTTTTAATTGCTGGAGATAACTTTTTATAATAAGTATATCTAGTAAACAGATTACAATCCACCACACTCGCCTAATGGTAAATGATAAACGATGCTTGCTTAGAAGATATCAATTCTGTTTCGATTTGATATGCAGATTTAAGGAACACCCACACAGGCATTTTATATGTTAAGCGGTTCACACAATGAAAGTGTATTCAAATAATTTCTCCGCAAAACAGGGAGTCCTAGTGTGGAGACCAGTGGTTTTACAATACATATGTAATATATAGGTTAACAGTTTTTTATAAAATTTATAAATTTAAATGGAACGCGCTCCTGTAATATTAGATTAATTGCTGTAATAAGTTGTATTTACTCGTAAGGTGTAGGTAATATGATAATTAGAATTTACTTGTACAAAATCAAAATCAACAAGACTAATTAATATCCATTTTATACTTGTGATTTATTGAAGTCTGAGATTAATCCAAAGATGGTATGTTGAAGGCATTATGTTTAATTAGATAGTTATTTATAAATTTTGTACTGTTTTCGATGCAATATGAACTTATACATAAAATTGTGCATGTCTTGCCGGAATGCTTTCTATGTATCTTGTACGTCAGTGTATGTATTGTATTGTACAACTATTCGTGATTTTTGTAAATTGATCCAATAAATAAATAAATAAATAATTTAGATCGAGTTTTGAGAATGTCAACTACCCGTGACTAAAATAATAAAAGTGAAAGTATGTTACTTCTTGACATTATAATGGCTAAACAGATTTGCATGCAATTTGGAATGCAGAGCTCATATCCTGGATTAACTTAATTGCTGCTGAAACTAGTTTCAAATACATTATTATTAATTTTATATTAACTAGCGGATGCCTCGCGGTTTCACCCGCGTAGTTCCCGTTCCCGTGGGAATACAGGGATAAAAAGTAGCCTATGTCACCCGGAGATAGTGCCGCTCCCTAACGGTGAAAGAATTTTTGAAATCAGTCCAGTAGTTTCGAAGCCTATTCAAAACAAACAAACAATCCTCGTCGCCACTATTAAATACGCACCGATTTCCGTAAATTATAGGAGTATGATCTCACTGGCTAAATTCACAGCTCAGACTGCTGACTGACTGTCTTTTTCTGCCTACCCTCATTTCAGGACATAACAAAATCTTTCCTCTTTATAATAATATAGATGTACCTTTAGACCAAACAGCGGTGCAGCCTTTCACATACAATTCTTCTTCATAAAAGCTGTCTGTCCTGGGGTTGAGTGGCCTCTGCTTACTGCCTTTGCCTACCCCTGAGAAATAGAAACATTAAACAAATATTAATATCAGTACAAATTCCATAGTTCTTTATTGATAACATCAGTTAAAAGCCAATTAAATCTTAAAAAAATAATGCTGCATGCTTGTAACTCTTTGCTTTTACTCCTTAAAAAAGTCACCTCGATCTGGTGAATCCCGTATAAATAAATTTAATTTAAAAATGACAATTATAAAAAAATATTTAGTAATTAATTTACTGGATATAGGTATATCATCCAGCATCAGATTATACATAATATATATATATATTAGGCAGAGGGAGTTCCAAATATAATTCAATACTTTTAGAAGTACTTACATCTACTATTATATTTTACTAGTATTCTAAATGTGAAAGTTTGTATATTTAGATCAGCGTTGCCAGATTTGTTTTTTGCCAAATCGTGATTTTGGTACTTTTTGAGTGGAAAAAGCGCGATTCTTTCGTCGAAAACGGGACATAGTAAAGAACGTTTCTTTACTAAAAAAAAATTAAGGTTAAAGAATTAGGTTCAAGGTCGAAGTCGCAGGCGTAAGCTAGTTATATTATATATGTCAGTGTCAGAGGAGGAAAAACTTAGTTTGCTAAAAGTAATTTAGTTACCAGAGGTCAAATTAAACTTCTTTGACATGTTGCTTGAGCTATTAGCACTGCCGACCCTGGATCCAACGGAGGCTTCATCTTGTTTCTTGTTAAAAAGCTCAGATTTAATTGACACATTGAAATCGGGGCGAAGGCGACTTGGCGGACGTAGCGAGTCTGAGTTGTATTCTTTGTTATCTTTGGATGGTGTTGGTTCATCTTCTATAACTGGAATTGTTTATAAGGAAGCTGTTAGGAAAATCAGTTCTGATGGTCTTCTCTGGGGAGCCGCTTAACTTGTGCCTTTGGCTTATGCTATCCATAAGCTGTAAATCTCTTGTGTTGTTAAAGATGACAAGTTTTTTATTGACTGGCTTACCGAAGAAATCGAAAAAAAAAAAGACTTTGTCCAAAGAAATGACATTGCTGCTTTTAACAAGGTCTAGTGAAGAGCTGTTTTCAGTACATTAGCTAATATACAGTTTACAAAATGTTTTTAACTAAGTGGATAAAATAAACCTATAAACTATTGTAATACTCCTATAGTAAAGAAACTTTGAGGAATATCTTGAATGATCTTCAATCCTCTTTCAATAGTAGTTGGTACAGGCTTATCAGTAGCTTTACTATTATAAAAAAGATTCCTTGCTGCCTTTTTAATATTGCCATTGGTGAGTCAACCTCTCTTAGTATATTATCAGCCATTATAAATCACTAGATGGGTCTACTTGTAACCCACATTACATATTTTATCAAAGGTAGAAAGTGATGATTCAAACATTGCTCAAGGCTAATAACTTGTACAAACTATTATGTGACATTTCCAATCAGCATGATGTAAATAAAGCATTGTAAGCTTTTACTTAAAGCAACAAAGACAACCTTTTTAAAGAAACAGAACTTAAAGATTATTTTTCTCTATTTAAGAGTTTTTTAATAAGACCTTATATACCTTTACTTTCTCTATAATACACCTCTCTTATAGTCCACCACTCTTTCTCCTCATCCTTGTCAGGAAGCATGCTCTCATCTTTGATGGCAAAATTGCTCAGTTTATAGAGCAATGAATTCTCCGATGCAGATGTGTTGTGTTTGCCGTATATCTGACCCGGATGTTTTGCTAGCACGGACCTTCCGTGCGGCACAAACTCCTGTGTGTACATAAATCTAGTGTTATTTTAGCAAACAAGCAGGCTTCAAATGTGTGACATGGCAAAATTATCTAAGTACTTTTATGTGCAAGTATAAAAGAGAAACTACCCAGGGTACTTTCAATTTTGGAGTTTAACAAGGCATGTAGTGCGCCGAGTAGAATTATTATTAGAATCAACACAAATGAAATACACTTAAAACGTTTCATAAGGTAGTAAAGACTACAATTCTATCAGACACGAAGTATTTATGCATACAAACACACTAAAATCTTCGTTTGATTTTTCATCAAGGTATTTGTTTGTGTAATTCCTGTAAGAGAGCAAAAGTTGTTGCGCCAAGGAGTCTTTCAATCATTTAACTTATCTTGTTTTCTTCTAATCTATGGGCTCATGTTTGAAGATGTTGTGATGCTGAGCGTCATACGCCAGCTAGCAGTTCACTCTAAATACAATAATCTCTTGAAAAATACGGTAAAGAAAGCTTTTTATGTAAATGTTTAGTTACCAGAGGCTCAGATGCGGCAATCATTGTTTCCTCATCCAGATTTGAAACAATATCTATTACAACGCACGCACATTAATAAATCCTTTAAGCCAGCGGAATTTGAAAGCTTTTTTCGTGATAAACGTATTTTAAATGCAATTTTATTTTATTATAACTAATCCAACGTTTTGCAAAATTTGCGAAATGTTAGGTTTTAGTTTTATTTTGAAATTGAAACCGGTAATAGACTTCATTTGACATTGACAACAAAGCTACTTTGACAGTAATAGTAAACTATTACTTTCTTTATATTTGGTATCGAACTTTTTGTATTTTCCATTGTCAAGTATTTCAATAGTTACAAATATTTTTATAATTATTTAATTCTGTATAGCAAATTAAGTCAGTCAAAGTCACACAAAGTAAGTCAAGGCCAAGTCTGATCGTGTCCTAGAGAAGTAGTGGCGACTTTAATATAAGCTTCAAAAGAGTTTTGGAGGCAACAAGAATAGTCATGTTTCACTACTACATTATACCAAGACTAAGTAAGGTAACTGACTCGCCATCTACAAAAACTCCATATTTTCAAGCTCTACTGGTTGTCAATTTAATTTGTCGCCTAATAATCTCATAGACGTTATAGACCAAAATTAATAACTTTATGATCCTTACTACCCGATTACGCAAAAAGGATTATAATATTAAATCGTACGCACTTGTGTGTGTGGATATTTGTATGCATGTTTGTTATGCTCCCTCGTATAATTATATTTTGATAATTGAAGTGTCAATCATCACATCTTAACACCGTTATCACTTTGTGCATAATTATGACGACAGTAAATCCAATGTAGGTAGGTATACAAAAAGATGTTTTGGAATATAAACACCTTATTTTTTAATTTCTTTGTTATTGATAATAATATTACTATGTTCAAGTTCGTAATTACATATTAAGTATATCAGAATCTATTCTATCAAATGAAAAGAAGGCGTTTATAATTATAAGTCAAACATACCTGCCTAGTTTTTATGGCTAATGTGTAACTTTCAGCTTTAACTCCTGATAAATGGCCTTTGTGAAGATACTCTAATTTTATTATTCCATTTCTGTGAACGAGAACGAGACGTTCTCCTGATGGTAAGAGATGACGCATGTTCATGATCATGACGATTGCAGCGATACACAGAACTTTGATTAACAAAACAAAGTTCAATATATCACTGCTTTGGCGGTCATTGTTAAAATTCAATTCGTGATATTGGCAGAATTGTGGAATGATAAGACTGCTACACAAAGTAATTGGGCTCAGTGTTGAATGTTATGTACGGTACGGTTCACAGAGTTTTGTGTACCGTTAATGAGTACCTAAATTCTAAAAATATATTGTGGAAATTACAAATGTAGCATGACATGAACTAATGACTAGCAGCCATTTTTTTTCTTTTCTTTTCGGCCACAGCACATTCGTGCATTATGCCGATTTTTATATTTTCAACCATTTATTTATTTATTTATGTATATAGGATGCGGCATAAGTAGGCGTTTAATTTCTCAATCTATAGTTCGATTCGCCTTTATGCACATCACTGGGAGTAAAACCTAGATACTTAAACCATAAAACATGGAAATAAAGATAAGACGTAGGTATAGAAAAATAAGACATACTGCTGTTAATTACGAATAAACTTTATTTCTCTAATAAATTATAGATAGTAAACGCTCAGGTGTAACCGCCCATAATACACTGAACTAATAGCGCCTGAACTAGGAACACTCGCGCGCCAGTCCGTGTACTACGGCCATCTTACAGCCCTCGTGTACGTAACACCGCTTTTCATATCCGATGCAACGTAAGCTAGTAAGTAGGGGGCCGTTCAAGTACAACGTAAGCAGAATTTTATTAATTTTCAACCCCTGTCAACGAAAGTAAGCAAAGCTCTCACCCCTTTCGTATGCTTATGAAATCATTATTATAAGAACAAGTAAATGAATAAATATTGCAACTTAATCACCATCTTAGAAGTCTAGACGGAAGCCCGTCTGTAATGTCATCGGCCCCCAGATACAATTTGTTTAAATAACCCGAAATTAATAACAGTGTATGTTTCAAATGAATGATCATTTTAGAAGAAGTGGGTAATAGAACATTTAGATTAAAAACCAGCTTACTGAGCATAGGACATGAAAAGAATCGCGCTCACAATTAACAAAACATTCAACAATATACTTTGGAACCAAACAGGTAAACACTTTGGGTGCCGACTTTACTTTATTATGCCCTAGCTTACATAACATTTATAAAGACCAGTGTTTCTCAAACGATTAAAAAATATCTCATCACCGACAAAAAGCAATCGCAATCAAAATGTGCCAAATATAATAATGTACTGTAACATTAACACAAATTATCATAAATATACACATTAAGCACAAAGTGATCGCGATTTCTTAAAATTAACGATTATTACAATATCTACTGACTAAAAAGCCCACTGCCAAAAAACAATTAAAGTTGGCAATGGGCTTCGGATTCTTAACATAATTTAATACAGATCTTCCAGCACCATTATCAATTTTAAATGGATCCTAAGTCCATAGATTCCTCAAGATTTTCATAATCCAACTGCACAAGGCCCATTTAGACTATGACAAAAATCACAAAAATGTGACTTTTATCGTGTACTTGCTCATACTGGCCCCATCTCCATTTACCTTAACACTAGATATTTTAAATATAAGGCTCTTTAGTTATTGACAAGGCAAACCATTAGTCATAAGGATCGGTTTGAAAGGTTACTAGGTATGCAATTCATCTGTACTGTAAATGTAAACCCCATTGAAGCTCTTCAGTAAAATTTCATTTAGGAACCTTTAAAAGCTCTCCACTCCATATGAAAACTTAACAACCGATAAAACTTTACATAAAAACCAACAGTCAAATAATTTTAAAAGCTATGTGACATATATACAATTTTACGAAAATAACAAAATCAACTAGGTATATATTTTTTTAGATATTACATTTTGGAATGACACAAATATTGACATGTAATTTTATACCATCATAATTATGTTTAATACATATCTCTTATAATATAATTACATATAGAATAATCTACAGCCTAGCTTCTCTATTCTAAAATATTTGGTCTTTGGATGAGCATGTCACATTATGGCTTGTGTCATCATATTTTGTAAGTTTAAAAAATATTTAAGTGCACTTTTCGAATTTCGTACTTGATGATTTCGTTATAAATTCTACACTAGACTAGATCTGCAACAAAACTCCACAAGCGACCTCTATGTAGGAGATTTTAAACAAAATCACAGTAACTCATAAAAAACCCCATCACTTCAGAGACAATTTGAGAAACACTGTTCCGGATTTAAGATTAACGCAATGTGATTAAATTAATCATCAATAAATCGAATGCATGATTTCAAAACAAATGATAATTCTATTATTTTTCGATCAACTTCAGGTACCTAATAGGGACAAGATTAAAATCTAATCATTTTTTTTTTTACTTTTTGATATTTAGTTGTTAGTAACACATTCTAACTGCATGATATTTTATAAATATTTAACTAAAACTAGTTAATTTATCACAAAGAAATGATTGCGAGTTTCACTCACTCATAAAGTGGTAGTATAAAATATTGGCCATAACGTAGGACCGTTCAAATAGAAACAGAAATAACATAATTGTGGTTCGCTTTAACGAACACCGATTTTTTTTTTAAATTGCGTTTCGACACATTTCTATAATACATAATTTTTCGCATTCGATTGATCACCATAGCACAAAGTTTGTTTGTGATAAATTCGCATATATATAAAACGAGCGACTGTACAGCCACGTTACATATAAAAATATCGCAATTGCAAATATATGCAAAGTTAAACCCACGAAATAAAATCACCTTCAAAATGCAATTGCAGTCTATGCACAATGCACATGATGTGTTAATTTGTTTATGTCTAAATCATTAAGGCGATATAAAATTATCTAACGTTTACACATAATGAGGTTACTGTATAAACTAATATGACATACCTACGTTTGGCATTTGATATTGTGATGATAGTCCCTATACGTATATTAACATGTATCGACCTGTCAAATGACATGTAACATTAAGTCAAGCTCGGTACATGTGAGGAACGAGTCATTTATATAACAGGGATCTAAATTGTAAATCATTTTCCCTTAATAACGTAGAAATACATTATGCTTTGCTGTTATTCTTGTGATTTTTCAACTATCAATCACCATAAATTATGTTTCTAGTTCTAAAAAAGCAATATGTAGCAGCCTACACGACAATGTATCTAACTAAAATAAGTATACATAGGTTTCTCTATCTCAATATAAATAATTCTATAGCTAATTTATAAAAACTACAATTAAAATTGTGTACAATAATATTAATCTTTATGCGTACATTGTAAAAGTAGATCTATGTATAAATATTATCTGATTATTACAAAGTAAATAATATTTGGAATATCTTTTTTTAAGGCTAGTTGTAAAGGTATTTTATACCTTGGAAGCGTTTTCATCGCTCGCTTTGGCGGTCATGTTGTTGACGATAGAGGAGTCTTCGAGTTTCGAAGTGTTTGACGCCACTTCGGCCAAGGTTGCCAGCGCGAGCAAGTCCACATTCCCGTGCGAGCTCTGCTTGCAAATCTCCATGTTTTGGACTACGGTGTAAGGCGCTTCCGTGGCTATTTTTATTTCTGGGCTAATTTTATGCGCATTATTGAAGTCCACACTAGAAACCATGCTGTTGATCTCGAGTCTAGTGATACTAATCTTCCTAGGTTTCCGTTTCTGGCTGCCGATAACGGTATCGCGCCAGCTTTCCATCATCTGCCTCCTCTCATCTATCATGGGGCGAGGCACCGAGTTGATTATGTGAGAAGACTCGAGAGCTTTTGGCTTCAAGTTTATAGTTTTCTTCTTGCGCTTATTATCCCGCTTCTTCTGTTGGAATTTTTCTAAGCTAAGTGAGGGCAAGGCTTTAATTTTAGCATCTAAGTCAAAGTCGGCAGCCTTGAATGTTTTGCTAATGTTATTGTCCGGTTCAGATGTAAGTTCGAGTTTAGTTTCGCTTTCGGCCGACATGTCGTTGAATAAATTACTTGGCTTTGTTTCGTCGGTGATCGTCGAGTTAGATTCCTCACTACGGGAGCTGCCAGGATCCCAACTACAATTCAAGCTGTAGCCTTCGTCTGGCGATTTGTCCATGTAATCTCTCTTCTGCCTCTTGTTTGCAATCAGTCCCCCAACGGCCATGAACTCCTGGTACCTCTTACCTTTGCACGACCTCCCAGATTTAGCATTCTTCTCGTCGTCGGACCAGTTCCTGTTATAATCATCATTCTTAGAATATCTCTTATCAACTATTTGGTCTATCACGTCTTGGTTCGTGAACTGATCGTTTGGCGCGGGATAATCCCCCGGTACGTTTGCATAACGATACAACCTGCCTTTCTCATCAAAGTCTTCTTCGAATACCCTAGTCGTTTCAGAGAGAGCGTTCTGCAACTCGCGTATACTGTCCTCTCTAGAAGCGCCTACGTTATGAGATCGGTAATCGTTAGGGGTTGAGATCGCGTTGTATTTAAACGAGGGTGGTGAGTAGTACGGGTTGGGAGTTTGAGGTTCAGTCTTAGTAGCGAGGAGGCTGCTGATGCCTCCCATTTGGGCTTCGTCAGCCAACTTGCCGGGAGTGAACATCGACAAAGTTTTCGGTTCATTCTCGTAAAAGTCATTGACAGGCTTATTATTGAAATCGAACTTAGTCGAATTGTTATTCGTACGCTCTAGTTCAAATTCATGGTGTTCAGTGTTGGGGAACTCTACAGGCTTTTCATTTGTTTCTCTAGGCCGAGAAGAAGAGAGAGTACGCAGAGGCGGTGCGGGTAGCTTGTACCACTTGAAATCAGGATGAGCATTGAAGAAGGCGTCTTTGTACTAGAAGTAGAAGAAAACACAATTACATCGATTCATTTATCATACATGTAAATCATTTACTTATCTATTTGTTAAGCAAAGTTTAAATTTATTAATACACACCTGTTTAGCAAGACCTGTATAGCAAGCTTTCTCTTCTTTATCCAAGTTAGCCCACCATTCTCCGAGAATCTTTGTTATGGACCTGCAATCACATGTGGACAGCATATTAGACATATGAGTATAAATATCACAAAGAAATTGATAACAAAAAAGTACTAGATAGAATGTCGCATAGAATACGAGTAGATGGCCCCACAACTATTGCTTGTCTTACAAAAATTAAACGCACACAAACACGTAGAGTCCTTACATCATACAAATCGACGGTCCCTACACATACGTACATAAAGACAACATGTAAAAAACCGAGGTTTACAGGGGAGCGTAATTTATGTTCAAACCGCTCTAGAAATAATTCTATGTACTAATAAATACTTTTATTTTTCTATAATGCCTTATTAGCTTTAGGAACTTTAGGTATGTGGATATGAAAAATCTAAAACCAATATGCAATTTAAAAAAAATACATTTTTGACATGTCTTTATGTACCTACGTAGGGACCGTCGAAAATAAATATCATCGATGTTTAATTATTTATTTATATAACTAATCGATTCCACCACCAAAATGTTTGTCCTGGATGGGAATCGAACCCACACCCTAGAGTTCTTAGAAAGCAGATATACTACCAATGAACCAACATGACTGTTAAATATAGTCTACGTAGTTTTTTTTTATTTGGTTTTGGCGTCGCATTTTGAGCATTTGCCAGTGTCAAGTGTTTTATATTTTCAAGTTTCATAAGTTGTATAAGTTGCCCCGTAGCTGTAGTTAAAGTCAAAGTCCAGTCTTGGTTAAGTCCAGTCCGTGTCAATCAAGTCCAGTCAAGCTTTAGTAAAGTAGTGGCGACTTTACTATAATGCTTCGATGGAGTATAGGAAGCAACACGAAAAATCATGTTTCACCACATTATATCATTTTCCCACACTCGCGCTTGTAATTCGCCACTTTATGAATAAAACACCACCATTTTTATGCATATCAAGAAAATACTAGTTTTAAAAAGAAACTGCACTGTATAGTGTTAAAAAAAACTTTCATATGCCTGTAATATGGCAAGTCCTAGCGGCAAATTTTACTAACACCTGATAATATAGTTAACCTAGGATTTATGAATCTATTATGAATAAATGAAATTACAACGGGGCGACACGACTCTTTCCGCGTTCCCGCCAAAACTCGTAGTTTATAATTAGAGTGTACGTACCGGTTTTCCAGATTTGGGTATTTCTCGCGCACGACACTCCTGTGACGTTTGCAGAATATGAGGAACGCGTTCATGGGGCGCCGCGCGTGGTGCGCGGGCTCACTATCGCCATCCTGCTCATGCATTGTTGACTATCTGAAACAAGGAAAAAAACCCTCGATACATTCTACATTACACAATTAGCTCGCCGGCCGTGAAGCACTACATATATCCGTCTCTTTTATGCCTTGTTATTGAATTGATTTTATTAGTGACAGAAGGCATGAGCTTCGATTTGAGCGCTCGTGTCGCGGCGGGGCAATGACACGAGATTGATTTATTTATCATCCTTTGAGAGTTCCGTAACATTCTTTCGAAAGTCGGTATAGTAATGAACGTTTCATTTCGTTGTAATAACATTGATACTTCATTATCTTTTTTTTTTATTTTTATTTGACTTTGTTTCCAGTTTTGACATTTTATTTGTATTTACATTGTATTTAAACTTGACTTTATATTTTAACCTGACATTATATTATAATTTGACATTTTATTTTGAATTTAGTTCATTGTTTTATAAGTTTTGTGACATAAATGTAATTGTTTAATCGTTTTTGTGTCAATAATGAATAATTTGAATTATCATAGCTACATAGAACTACAAGAGTACAATAAAATATGAGTAAAAAAGATATTTGTTTGGATCTGTTGTAGCACTAGGCTATCTGTGGAACACGATAACGCCCTTTCTTTGCCAAGTGCAGCTATGTGGATCGTGATAAGAGCTGATAGCAAGGGTCGATGATCGCTAATATATCGTCAAAAATTATTTGTTATTGTGTAACTTACGAAAAAAGCAAGTAAGTAGACATTGCTTAGAGGTCTTCTAGGTGGGTACCACCTTAGTACCAAATATTCTGTATCCAAGTAATATGTAATACTGTGTTCTGGGTTTTTTTTTTATAGCTGACAGGCTAGGTGTTTGGCCACAGCTCACCTGATGTTAAGTGACGGTGTGGTTGATGATGGTAAAGCACACCTATTTTTTTAAAGCAGATGTGGTAGCTAGCCAGCCGAGTACTAGAAAGTAACCTACCACCATGCTATGGTTTCCTTACGATGTTTTCCTTCACCGACAGCTCAAGCTCATTCTTGGGGTTTGAACCGACACCCTTCGGCATGCGAACCGACCGCGCTTACCACTGAGCCATCATCGCTACAAAAAAGGTTGAAGCAGCCATTAAAATTACAGGTCTGTTGCAACGATGTCCTGGTCTTTGTTTTGTTTGTTACTTTAAGTCATGTTTTGCTGCTATGGCCATGGACAAACGTTATCTCTCACCTATAGAGAAGCGTCACGTTCGTCTCTACATTTACATTAAAAAAAATTACCCACAGTTTTTCGAACAGCAATCGGAATGCTTATCACAAATAGATTAGTTTAGTCTATAACTTCCTTCACCTACGATAAAATTAGGTTAATGCATCAATGATTCATAAAGACCAATGGCTAAACGATAACAAGTCAAGAATGTGTGTTAATTATGTTCTGGCCATTTTGTATTCCTCATGCGGCTAACTGGAGTAGCGGATGTCTCAAACTTTACATGCAATCGATGACACGTTGGCATTGGGTATATCTCTGGAAATCTCTTACATAACACGATCTACGTAAACGTAATATCATAACGTGAACTTTCGGTAGCCTAGTTGGAAGACCGTCTGGCTTCCAATGTAAAGGTCCCGAGTTTAAATCCGGTCCGCACAAGCACAAGTCCGGTCGTGTGTGGAATATTGCTGCCACCTCTGGGACGGTTCAGCCAAGTACCAACTTCAAGCTCTTGATTCGGTAGAACGGCGTGCTGTTCCACTTATTGGTGATGAAAAGTTGGTAGAAGAAAAACTTTTGAGTCTTGAACACCGCCGGAGGGTAGCAAGTCTCTCAATTTTCTACAGGATTCATTTCGGAGAATGTGCTGCTGAGCTGTACGACCTTGTTCTTCCATCCCCTTTTTACCACAGGACAAGTAGAAAGACGGCCCACTACCACCCATACGTAGTGGAATTTCCTTGGGTGCGTACCAAACGTTTCGACTCTACGTTTCTCATCCGTACGGCCAAGGCATGGAACAAGCTACCGGCTTCCTTGTTTCCTGATAGATATAATCTAGATCTTTTCAAGGTCAGAGTGAATAGGTATCTTCTAGGTCTGCGTGCTTCATCTTCGACCACATCGTCCTTTACCATCAGGCGAGTTGGTGGTCAAACGCGGACTTATCCGTATTAAAAAAAAAAAAAAAAAACCCCACAGCACGCATCTGTCTTAGTCTTGTCTGAGTTATGAGCGTATAGTCTACATCGTGAAGAAACCTACATGTCAGAGAGATCTCAAAAACAGTCTGCCAACCCGCACTTGGTCAGCGTACTGGACTATGCCCTCATCTTTCTTACAACGAGAAGAGGCCCGCGCCCAGCAGTGGGACAGTTCCTAAAAACGTCTGATTCGGAATCACAACGTAGGTTAGAAATCTACACTATTATAAAGAGGAAAGATTTGATTTTTTGTTTGTATTGAATAGGCTCCGAAACTACTAGACCAGTCATAATAATTCTTTAATTATTAGAATGCTACGTTATTCGAGATGGGCATGGACTACATTTTATTTAAAAAACAGTAAGGGATCCGTATGAAAATTTCAATAATGGAAGCCAAACTGTGAAAAATTTACCGAAAAACCTTTACTTAGCATGCGCTGCGAAAACTATTGACAATAGAATAAAGTGACGTTTTATAAAGCAAATGGACAGCTACAAATAAGTCCACAATATCATATGTCTAACTAATACAGTTGTCATCTACATCTACACTAATTATAAAGAGGAAAGATTTGATTTTTTTTGTTTGTTTGCATTGAATAGGCTCCGACACTACTGAACCGATCTGAATAATTCTTTCATCATTAGAATGCTACATTATCACTGAGTGACATAGGCTATATTTATATTGTTAATCGAGTTTTGTTTTCCAGTGCGAAGCCGGGGCGAGCTGCTAGTATAATATATAACGGCAACCAAATCCGTTTGTAGAACGGTTATGACAAACAGAAACGTCTCATACTTTCAGTAGTAGAGTTCCGTTTGTGTTACTGTCATATTGAATTTCATACGCATTCTCCAAAAGCCGAAGGGCGTGGGTTCGATTCCCACCCAGGACAAGCATTTTGTGATATAAACAAATGTTTGTTCTGTATTTATTATAAAGTATGTATTTACAAAAAAAAAGTATTTAGGTATTCTATCAGTTATCTGACTTCCATAGTACAAGATTTGCTTAGTTTGGGGTCAGATGGCGCTGTGTGTAATGCCCTACGATATTTATTTATTATACGCAACAATGCATTGACGTTTAAGAGGAATCACTAGAGCCGTTTTTCCATACAAACGCTGTCCCCTGTTTCCTCCCTGGATAATGCCGGTAGAGTTATACTTTTTTTCCTGAATATCTATGGCCACTATTATGATGTCCCTATGTTTTCCTTTTTTTTATAAATAAATTATTATAAGAGATATGAACGTTCAAAAACCTAAAAAAATGGCCAGATTTTCCGCTGTGTTCAAACATCCAGAAAAAAAATTGGCTACATTATATAAAAAAAATAAAACATAGAAACACAGCTCAAGCCTTTCTTTAATTTTGAATGAAAACTATTTAAAAATCGGTTAAGTTTTGGAGAAGAAATCAGGGGACAACGAATCGTTGATTTTCTGTTCTTTACATAGGTATTTTCAGTCCAATCTGCAGTTGTCTCTATCGCGCTCTGCGGGGGGAGGCTTGAAGTTCGGGAGACGCGGACTAATACGTATACACTTGTGACGTGCATGTAGTCGATCATTTTATCGATAACCTAGTGTTGTTTATCGATATCGATATTTTTAGTTGAATATTTTGCGAGAAGTGTTTTTAGCTGATTGTCAGGTTCGATTGTTGAAAGGTAATAAACTAATAAACAAAAGTAATAACCATTTTCTCTACAGTTTCTTTATTAAAATGTTAAAATCACACTAATATTCATAATTTTGTAGATAAATTATTACGTCACTATTCCGTGGCCAATCCTTTTCTCTCTCTTACTGCTAAATGTCGTGGTATACGACCGTCGATTATTTCTGGTAATAGGCACTCGAAGTAAAAGGTTTCTAATATATGTTCCATTTTCTGCCAAAATACATCGTCTCTCTTAATTTTTTCGTAAAGTAAGCCTTTAGGGCTCCACAAAATAAAATAACAGAAATTTCGACCGGTTATGTGTAGTTGCCCCTGCACTTGAAAGTAGTAATTATGATTCCTCTTTAATTGTAGGGTGTCATTTTTAAATACGCAGAAGTCTATTTTCTTTTGTTCTATTCCTTCTTTAGGTGTTAAATCAACAATTTTGTAAGGACATTTAACTTCCACTACCGAATCTTCTTCAACAAGACCATCAGGACTTGCTGCCAAAAACGGTTTATGCTTGTCGACGAATAATCCACATTTTGACACCTGTAGTCCGGTTTCTTCAATGAATTGTTGTATTGCTTCATCTTCTTTTTCTCTACCATAATTTGTGGCAAGAGTGCCTTTAAATTGAGAATACAGCAAAGATTTTAATAGTCCTGCAACTGATGTTGTTTTTCGTAGTTTACAAATTTGACCGAAGTTGGATGCTGTTAGGCGTTTACGCCTTTCAACTGCCCACAACTTATTCTCGCTCTGACCAACAGTGTTTTGTTGAAGCTCATCAAATTTGGTGTTATTTAACTGTAATATAAATTCACTTTTCTTTTGCTCATATATCTCAGGTGGGATATCTGGTTCTAAATCTAACCGACCATAATTCTCATCGGGTCCAGTAACTTTTCTTCTTTTGTTCGGTACATCTTCACCGAAATCAATTTTTTTCTTTCGACTCCTTTCTCTATTTATTTTGGAGCGCCGTTTCTTATCTATGAATTGTTTGGTGTATTTGCCAGGGCTACAATCTTGAATTTTTTTTGATAGACGTGCGTGGATAGCCGTTTCACTATTCCATGATGTTACTGCACCAAAACACCGTGCCTGATATGAACCTCTAGCAGTATAGTTCACCCTTTTGCCGCCAATAAATTTGGCAATAACATTATTAAATTGCTCCACGGTGTTATTGGTAATGTCTAAAATAAGGCTTTCTGCATTAGACAACAACATCAACAGGTACTGCTGAATATCCGTCCATATTCCACAAGCTTGGAGATCTGGTACCAAATTTGTGTCATTCGTATATTTTTCCGGCTTACAATAATAAGACGCGCAATTTTTATGGTCTCCGAATACATGGTTGGCGGCATTTTTTATGTCAATTTTAAGGTTTCTTATTTTATCGCCGTGATTAACATTATCTTGATCTTTTCTATAGTTTATAGCTCCAACCACTGCTTTCCTCATGCGCAATACGTTGGATTCAACTTTTTTTCTTAGAAGGACTGGAACAAAGCCTTTGTGGTTATTAGTTTTTTTCCCTAATGCTTTTATTTTATTACAAAAGTTGCGGAGCAAATGGTTTTTACACTCAATTTTAGTTATAGTGAAGTCGTGCCCATATGGCTTATTCAATAGCAATTTTTTCATTACACTGGAGTCGCCATCTCCGATTAGTTTATTATACTTAACTCCATGCATCTCCATACTTTTTGCAAACCCTTCTGCTATTATATCCGCTTCCATGGCGTTGGCGCTGTCATTCCAGTTTTTAAAGCATCTGTGTTCAGGGACATCTATATTCAATTTTGCACTTCTAGCACATATACAGCAGTATGAGTTTCGAACTCCAAGAAATAGTACCTTTTTGGTCTTCAGTCCAACTATGCACGCAGCACCAGACGCCGAGCTAAATCCGCTTTTGTATGACCTTTTTGCCCAAGATCCATCTGCAACTACTGATATTAGGGGGCAACCATCGTTGTCTACATCGCCATTCAAGACAGCTAGCCTTTTTTCTTCTTGGCCGGCTGCGATCATCTCGTCGAGGGCACATTCTTCAATTTTTGGTGTTAGACGTTGTTCGATCTTCGTGTATGTTGAATTACTCATGTTAGGCATATTTAACACACTACATATTTCGTTCAATTGTCCATACCCATTTCCAGAACAGACTATTCCTTCTACAACAGCGTCATTTACAGATAGTTTCAATTTTGGATCTTCGCTGTACACCATTTCTTTCGTTTTACACATTTTGCATTCAAATGTATATTTGCTAACAAATCCAGTTCGCAGTTCTCCTAAGAACTTTAAATCAGCAAACGTGCAGTCTGTGTGTTCGTGCTTGATTTTTGAAAGCTCGGAAAATAAATATTTGATATCTACGATTCTACGTCCTTCTAATTCTTCATCCTGAACAGTTTCATCTAAATTGTTATCATCAGCATCAAGATTCAAATCAGAAAGTGTAGACTCTGAGGAAGAGCTTGCATTTCCTTCAAATACGTCACGATTCTCCTTGAAAGTTTCACGTATTTGCGATGAAGTACCTGAGTTTTCCTTATTTTCATCACTGTAAAAAATATAAAAACAGAATTCATTATTTTAACTAAACATTGGGCCTAGCGTAAATAGTAGGTAAGAGGTGGTCTTATTACTTTGCAAACATAAAAAAATATTCAGCAGCAGACTGCCAGACAGACAGATCATAAAGTGATCTTATAAGGGTAGGTAGTAGGGAACTCAAAAAAAAATACCAACCTGGTGATTGTACGCGGTGCGAAATGTATCTGACGCTTTATACTAAAGTGATGTTT
Organism: Biston betularia; assembly: GCA_905404145.2. Classification (NCBI taxonomy): domain Eukaryota; kingdom Metazoa; phylum Arthropoda; class Insecta; order Lepidoptera; family Geometridae; genus Biston; species Biston betularia. Next base: position 1,143,561 of record FR989874.1, on the reverse strand, counting down.
TTTTCTTTTAGCTGATAAATATAAACGCTTTTTATTCCCTTTTCTTTTGCCCATTTTAAACAAAGTGAGGGTTTATCTGTAACAAAAATATTGAGTACTTATTAGATTAGATTAGATTTAGACTATGTGGTGATAATAATTTCAATTAAACACATCTGACATCGTCATTACAGGTTTGATCCCAATCCGACGATCCCATTACATGTTACAATATTACCTACATGTAATAATAATAACACCTTCTCTGTAACCTATTTTCACAAAATAAATGACCGATTGTGTACGCGGTATGTGTGGCTTAAGCGAAGTGGACTGTATAAACTATGATGATGGCCACGTGCGTACCGATTGCTGGATTGGTCAGTGCTTCTAACAATAAAACACCAGAAACTTCTTAGAGAGAACACTATAACGCCAGAGGTGGAGGAGTACTTCTTCTATTTTCCCTTGTATTCGCAATGTTCACTGTTCGATAGTTAGTAGATAACTGACTCGGTCGGCGGGTCTGACCCTATTTATATCCCGAGCGAGATAATCTATAATTTTCTGGAATATTCTCCATCCACCTATAACGAATGTTCTATCTGCGATCTTTATTTATTGCATTCTCTAACTTTTCCAGAGTGTTCGAACTGCCGTACTATAATACAATGAGTTTTCCAGAAAGTTCTACTTAACTTTCTAGAATGTTCTACATCTTTCTGGCAGTTTCTAGTTTTTTCGGTTGACTATACTATTATTCTAGAACTTTCCCGAAAGTTCTATATTGTTCTAGAATATTCCATACTATTCTATATCTATCGAAAAGTTAGTTCTATACAATTCTATGTGTTGTATTACAACTGGAACTATGCTATATGACTATGTAACTATTATATATCGCTATCCCTATGTCTAGCTATAGTCGTCCTGAACAGATTGATTGATTGCAAGTATCTTTTTAGCCTACGTGAAGTTTTATTCATCTCAATAAAGTAAAAGTGGATACGTAAACAATAGCGTAGGTATGTAAACACAGAAAGCTAGCTACCAAATTATATAATTCAAAAATTCCTTACCTACGGTTTATCTCCGTTCGATCTCTCAAAATTCAATACACAAGCCGAGTCAAAACAGTCAAGTAAAGAAACAAGCAAGTCCAGTAAACAAGCCTGAGTCAAATAAAGTGCAGGTAGGTAATATAATAATAACACGAACAAATGTTCCGCAAACGCCGAAATCAACTTGCCGACTGCATCTGCAAGCAATCTGGGAGCGTGGACGGTGGGGCGGGGCGGCGGCGGCGCAGCGCGGTATGCCACGCAAACATTGACAGTCACACTCACACATTGATAGCTGCTTGGTCGGGCACCGCGCGACAGCAATAGATTTTACAAATACCTATTTTTCATTTCTCTAGCCCTTGGTGTATTCTCTTAACCACATCCACAGTTTTGGTATACCTAAAAGGGGTTTAGTCAGAAAACTAGTATCATGGACTTCGAATGTAAAAATCCCATTCCACAAACCCCATGATCCGGCCTTGACCCAAAGGCGAAGTGTGCCGAGGCTGGTGTTGGGGCAATGGCCCGTGAAAGTGAAAACTTGTGCGCACCGGGACCGCGTCTGCGCTGGTGTGTCGAGCTTTCCAAGTGAATGGGAAATATTTGGGTTACGTCACTTTGATGCGCGTGCGATTCCGTGTGACATGTTAGAAATTTCACCGCAAGTATGTGCATTATTCTTTTAACGTTTGTTTGTTTGTATTCTGTAATTATCAATCGTTGTGTTGTAGTCTAAATCATTCACGAAGGCGATATGAACACGGGCAAATAGCTCTAGTATTGCAGATATCTATTACCATTAACTGTTTTGCAGCTCTTTCTACAAATAGATTATTAAATTTCAAATACCTACATTTTTTTTTTTAATAGTAGATAGGCTTGCGTTTGACCGCCATCCCGCCTGATGTTAAGCGAAGATGCGGTCTATGGTGGAGCACGCTCGCCTAGAAGAAACCGATTCACTCGCGACTTGAAGGTACCCAGACTATATTCATTGGGGAACACCCATATTAGCTGTATCAAATAGCAATTAAAAAAATATACTAGAACATTTCACTAGCCCCAAACTAAGCAAAGCTTGTACTATGGAACGCAGATAACTGCTAAAATACTGTTTTTTTGTTAAATATTAATTATTCACTTTTCTTCTTTGATGATCGATATACCTAACCTATTCTTATATAAAAAAACATAGAAGTAACAAAATTAGAATTCGTCGCCAAATAAAGATATATTTACAATTCTTTGAAGATAAAAACAACTACAATCAATGACTGTCACTCATATATGATATCATCAAAATACATTAAATTTTGAAGACAGGTCCTAACTTGTTCAAATGGTCCTTAAGTACAGGACCTAATGAAATAAGCAGAGCTATAAAGCTTCTAGAATGGACAGTAATATCTATGTATATACAAAACACTACATCATCGTCGAGATTAGATAAAAAATCGAAGTGAAATGTATCTTGATAGATTGAAAATTACGAATCTAAATTTTCATGGCTCTTGTTTCACAACGGAAATCAATTTGCAATACCTAATAAAAACTTATCAGATAATGTATTCATTACAAGTTTAGTTAACCTTAACAGTTATACGAGAACGGTAACACGGTAAGTATCGGTGGAGTTGTTTCGCTCTAGGATTTCACTTACCCGTGACGGAGTGGAATCGATAAATGGCCAATTATATCTTTCAATTGGTTTGTATCAATAGTTAATACTGTATTCGGCCTTTAGATAATAACATTTGATGTAAATGAGGTAGGGGACGTTAATAAATCGTAGTGGAATATTTTTTACTGACTTTATTGCTGTAATTTTGGAGAGAGATTGATAACGAGAGAGAGAGAGAGAGAGAGAGAGAGAGAGAGAGAAAGATAGATAGATAGGGCGACATAAACTCAACTACAATCCACCTGATAGTTGCGTTGCCTCTTACCACCAGGAGAGCGTTTCGTTCGTATCTTTACATTAACATAAAAACCAGCCAAGTGCGAGTCGGACTCGCGCACGAAGGGTTCCGTACCATTATCTATAAAAACAGCAAAAAAATCACGTTTGTTGTATGGGATCCCCTTTAAACATTTAATTTATTCTGTTTTTTAGTATTTGTTGTTATAGCGGCAATAGAAATAAATCATCTGTGAAAATTTCAACTGTCTAGCTATCACCGTTCTTGAGATACAGCCTGGTGAAAGACGGACAGCGAAGCCTCAGTAATAGGGTCCCGTTGTACCCTTTGGGTAAGGAAACCTTAAAAAGAGACTGCTTCCTTGTGAAATATAAGAAATTAATTTATTTAATCCTAAGAGGTTTTTATAAGCCGCCAGATGGTGACAGACGGACGGACGGACGGACAGCGAAGTCTCAGTAATAGGGTTCCGTTTTTACCCTTTGGGTACGGAACCCTAAAAAGAGAAAGAAAAGAAAGACACTATCAGAATTGGTAACAATATTTAGATAATAGCCAGCATTAAAAGATCATTTTTAGCGCTAAGACCGACAGTAATTTCACTACTATGAAATATCTATCGTCAACTTCCTAGTCAGTCGAATCAGCGCATGACTACCATTTAGAATATCACTAAACGCTTATTACAACCAAGGTTACGTTATTATTGCGGAATCTGTTTCACAGCAGCCGAGCAGAGGCTCAAGGTTGGTCTTGTCAAAATGCACGACGCCGACCAAGGTCAAGGTTCGAACCATCTTTACAGGTTCGCAATGGAGAAGGTCATCGCTAACATATTTTTGTCGCACTTGTTTCAGTTCCAAGTGCGACAAAAAGTTCTGTTTTAAATAAGTCGCCAACGCAAAGAGAGTTAAACGTCTTAACATCTAATCTTATTTTATTAAAAGACTCGCAAATAGGGTTGCCAAGTCGCCAAACTTAATAGCTGGACATTTGGGTAAAAAGGCCGGACACCCTACATTATTGAGGATTTTGTCTCAGTATTAATAGGTACGACAAAAACGCTCGGCGCTCGCTCGTTTGCGAAATGTCTAACTAACAAAAGCCGGACACCGTTTATTTTGGCCGGACACGCAATCAAAAAGTATAACTATGTCCGGCTTTATCCGGACGCCTGACAACGCTACTCGCAAACACGGTCGTTGCGGACCAACGAGTGCAAAAGCGAGAGAAGTATATTTTATCTCTTTCTCTCCCGTTAGTCAGACTTCAAATCCAGAGTAAGTTTATTTCTTATAGGCAAGCGTGCTTCATCTTAAACCGCAATACAGCTTCACATTAGCAAGGGTGTTGTCAAACGCGAGACTATTCAGAGAAAAAAAAGGGGAGGTTAGATGAAGAAAGGAATACTTTATTCTGCTCTTTTAGGTTCGCCGTGGATAAATCTGGCGGTTTATAAAAATCTCTTAGGATGAAATAAATTAATTTCTTATATTTCACAAGGAAGCAGTTTCTTTTTAAAGTTTCCTTACCCAAAGGGTAAAACGGGACCTTATTACTAAGACTCCGCTGTCCGTCTGTCACCAGGCTGTCATCTCATGAACCGTGATAGTTAGACAGTTGAAATTTTCACAGAGGATGTATTTCTGTTGCCGCTTTAACAACAAATATTAAGAAATAAACGTACGTTTAAGGGGGCTCCCATACAACAAACGTGATATTTTTGCCGTTTTTATAGATAAAGGTACGGAAACCCTTCGTGCGCGAGTCCGACTCGCACTTGGCCGTTTTTTTTAATGCAGTCACATAATTAACCTCTGATAATAGAAACAAGGAAATTAATAAAATTTAATTATGTATATTAATCACGTCCTCTACCTTTGTATGTAAATTATTATAAAATATTTTGTAAGAATTTGTAAGACGGATTCACCATATTTCAGCATTTTATTGTAATTGTTTGATCCAGTTGCAAGATAAGCCAGTCAAGACGGCGCGATGGTAAGGCGAGTAACCGCCACATCATTTTTGCCTAGATAACAATTCAGGACAACTTCCACAACCGCAGGTAGAACCTAGATGTTCGCGTCAGAGCGTCGAGAGCGTCATGTTCGTCTCATTACCTTTACACAGGTGAGCTGTGGTCAAACAACTAGCCTCAACCATGTGACCAACCATACCAACCAACCATCAACCAACCAACCAAAACCAACCAACAAAAAACCAACCATAAAAAAAAAAAACATAAAAAAACTTGACTGAAATACTATAACATTACATCTTTTGCGATTCAACAATCACGCCTTTTTCCTGCAGGCGAAGGTAGACATTTTTTGAAAAAGACTAGACTTAAGGTTGATCACCAACTCACCTGAAGTAAAGTGATGGTGTCTATGATAAGGCACGCTTGCCTGGAGGATACAGTTTCACTCTCAACTTGAAAGATACCCAGACTATATCTTTCCACTTCTTGCGATTCTCAGACAGATATTTCGCTTGAACATATATTTTTATGTAGGTACAACTAATGATCAAAAATAGTATAACAATATGCTTAAATTATATTATTAACTCTACTGACTGCTCGTAATCATAATGGAGAACGCGTCGCAGTTTCCTGTGCGATAAGGTTTCAGCTAGCGCCAAACGGAAGAAAAGTGTCAATACAGCTATTCGGGCATCAAAAACATATTGTGTAATTATTTTCAGAAACGTACGATTAAAAATAAATACAATGGACTATTTTAAGCTTTATGTTATGACATACCTAACTATAGCATATGAAATCATAACTTGATAATAACCTATCACTTATCGGGACCGGATAAATAAGGCGTGGCCACTTCATCGATCTTTTACTCTTTTTATATCTCCCTGATTTACGGTGTATGGTATAACAGGCCTATCAGATTAGACTTAGTATAAAAAAAAAGATATGTCAAGAAATGGCACAGAATAAACACATGTAGAAAGCACAGTGAGATTAGGGTAACATGCGTTAGGGTTGTCAAATTGTTTTTCGTGCTTTGATGGTAAGTATGCGGATATCAACAATTTTACTAGAATAAACCGTACAAAATAACCTACTACCTATCTATTTGCTACTAGTATTTTAATTTCGTGATTATGTCGTATTTATTTTTATTCTAAAGAAATAACCTTAAATTCGTTACTACTCTCAAATAGATACATAAATAGTTTGTTGAAAGATAAAAAAAACTTTCTCAGGATACTTTTTTTATCCTTAAATATGAAGGGGTTGTTGTCAAAGAAGTAGGATAATAAAAGAAGTACACTTTCTCAATCATAACTTATCTCTTTTCGATACGATACGGAATTCCTTTAAAAAAGGCCGCAATTGTGGTTCATTTTTAAACTCTGAAATTACCTAGTTTTCTACATACAGGTTATATTATTACTATACATGTATCAATTAGTTTATTTATATGGTGAAATCCTGAAAAATTCAATGTGTCAAAGGCGTGCCGAAGTGCTGTCAAAATCATCGCAAACAAACGAGAGTAATTGAGAAGGATGTAATCTCTCTTTGTTCTCACTCGATACCAGGAATATGCTCTTGTGGTAAGAGACATCGCCTGTCAGACAAGCGGTGCCCAAAACTTTGTGTAACAAAACAAAGTCCAGGGCATCTCCGTTTTGGCACTCATCACTTTGAGTCATTCGATGGTTAGTCTTAATAGCCCTGTAAATTCGCTAGCAGCAGTACCTACTCTTCTGATACTGATACTGATACTTTATTGATAATTATAAATTACATGTCAGGTTCTTATATCTAGGTATACATATATGTATTTCATACATTTTTTTAACTGTTGATTTTTAAAGTGGTCATTGTATCAATTAAGAAAATAATACATAATCAGCGTTAATTTATTTTTGGAACGAACTCCTCGACAGTATAAGGTGCCATGTTTATCAAAAACAGCTTAAAACCGGAACACAAGTTATGTTTATACCCTATCGCCTGGCGGCAGAATAACTAGTGTTGCGGTTGTTATTATGTTAATAAACATAGATATAATAATGTCACTTTTATCTTTTCTTCTGTCTCTTTTTGGCATTAAAGAGGAAACGGCACAACCACGATAGCTATATATATAGTACTACTACTTGTGAACACATCTCTGTGCGCTATATAGTTGGTCGTAATTTAAGTTGATTTCATACATTTCCGAAGTTTGCAAATATCTGTGATCAGATCACCATTCAGAAGTGTTTACACCGAGCTATTATTAGATTATTTTGGAGACGAACGGAGGCGGCTGTCCACGTCACTATATGACGACCGAATGACAGTTTATCACATTGTATTAATAAATTGTACTTGTACATAAATGATTTAGTTTTTTATCTCTGTAATGGTTATTTAATGGATTTTTTATCTTATAACAATAATGAGTTCTTTTAAATAGTTTTAACTATGAAAATTGTCAAACTAAGTTTAAGGTGGTTCAATTTGCATACAAATAAATTTTTGCCATTTGTGGATAAATGGAGCATAATTTTACAGTGAAATCACAGCTACTGGCATTTATTTTGGTCCTTATTTGCGGTAAATCACAATTGCTTGAATAAAACAGTAGATTATTAGCAGAAAATCAAATTTCTGAATTATTTATGTATTTATAATTTTTGAATAAAACAGTAAATTACGCTAATAATCTACTGTTTTGATCAAGCAATTGTAATTTACCGCTAATAAAGACCAAAATAAATGCCAGTAGCTGTGATTTCACTGCAAAATTATGCTCCATTTGTCCATAAAGGGCAAAAATTTATTTGTATGGAAATCGAACCACCTTAATGTTACATTCGCATCAAATGTTCAAAAAATCAAAAGATCTAGGCAAAGTTGTGGTGGTCATGGGCAGGTAATCTATTATCAGGGGAGCGCATTGAAAGCCAAATTTTTTCTACTAAACAATACTGATCAGCATCATTGTCATCATATCAGTCCCAATAATATACCTACGTAAGGAGTTTCGTGAACCATTAATCATGTTAAGCTTTAATATCATAACGTTTTGTAACCCGAAAAGAGTCAAGGGCTCAGTTTAGTAATTGATTATATTTTTCGATATTTTTATGTGGCAGAACGTTTATACTCCATATCAAAGAATAACAAAAAAAATAAAGAAAACATTTTTTTTTATGGTTGACAGGCTAGGTGTGTGACCACAGCTCACCTGATGTTAAGTGAAGTGGTCGAAGATGGTAAACCACACCTAGCCTGGAATGGAACTGGCTCTCAAGTGAGGCTGCCGGAACACACCGTTAGATGCTTGGCGGCAGATTTTCAACTTGAGGGTGGTAGCTAGCCAGCCGAGTACCCTACCACCACGCTATGGTTTCCTCACGATGTTTTCCTTCACCGGCAGCTCAAGCTCATTGTTAGGGTTTGAACCCACGCCCTTCGGCATGCGAACCTACCGCGCTAACCACTGAGCTCATCATAATTATCATCATCGCTACATAATTACATAAGATATCACAAATCAAATCGACGACTTTGGTTAGGGCTTATTCATCAATGTAGTTACGCAATACGTGCGAATATTTCTCTGTAGTTCAGTGTGTCTAAGTTGGTTTTTATAACAGAGGCGGATACCTGATGGTAAATTGTTTCACGCAATCGACTACAATTTTCCTGTAACACACGTGCGCATCGGTTCACGTGAGTTCAAAAGATTAACTGCTTTAACCTGCGTGCAACCAGGGTTTGTAGGATTGCAATTAGAGGGAAACCCTTTATAAAGACTATGTGAAGTAGTGAATATAGTATATGATAGCTGATAGAGAGAAATAGATAAGGATATAATGCCACGGCGACAGAACGTAATAGGATTAGGGCAAGAGGACTGTCATAATGATTCTCTCTTTTCACATCAAAAATAGACGCACCATGAACGGCTAATTAGGTGATTACAGCCTCAAAACGATTCGAATCCGAGGAGTTAAGACGAAGCAACAAAGACGAGCAGTTAGCAGCCATTATTTTATTCAAAATATTTCATTGTAATTTACTAATAACAAACACTTACAAAATCATTTACATAATTATCCAGAAATGTTAATTATATCTCGTCACAGTAATTAAGAAGTCAGTTTATATTTTAGACTAAGTAGAAGTGTTTTAGCGTTCTCGACAGTACCATCGTTTATCGACAATGGACAAATGTAGATTACGTTAACCATAAAAAAAAACAATGCTTTAGTCAGTTTGCAACTTCCGTCTACTTTCACAGATTGCTCAAAAATTACTGCGGTTTTACTTACTGATATTTACGAGCTCTGACTCGAAATCCATATGGTTTATATCCATATTTTTTAGGGTTAGTTTTTTTTTATGTGAAAAATAATGAGACGAACGAGACGCTCTCCTGATGGTAAGAGATAACGCCTGTCCATGACCATTGCAGCGATACACAGAACTTTGAGTAACAAAACAAAGAGCAGGGTATCACTACTTTGGCGCTCATAACTTTGAGACTTTTGATGGTTAGTCTCATCAGCCCAGTAATTTCGCTAGCTGCAGTACCCTTCAAACCGGAACACAGTAATGTTTACACACTACGGCTTGGCGGCAGAATATCTGGTACTGCGGTGGTACCTACCTAGATGACCTGCTAAGGAGATCTACCACCAAGTGAAATCTGAGAACCGAACACGCCTACAGAGTTTTTAAGAAAAGGTATTGAACAGAAAACTTTAATATGAAAACAGGAGCGGAGTGTGGGTTGTTTTGCGGATTCCGCTAATAATATTTTTTGCTGTACTCTGATCCGAAACTCATATAATATTCATAAGGACTAATTGAATTTGCGGGCACAACGAACTAAAATGCATCTTGGCCTCCGAAACGCAAAAGCGCCATCTTTCTTGATCTTGAACTACTTCATGCCAAGTATTGACTTCATCCTACCATCTACACTTGTGACGGCTGACAGGCTTTTTGCCTTCCGGTAGTCTGAGATACGCCCTTTTAAACGGCACGATCTTGGCTTGGATTTTAAATCTTGGGCATCTTTTCGAGATGCCCAAGCCAATGGAGCCTATGGAATTTTGGCACACCAACAATATTGGGCTCCGCTACGAACTTTCAGTGTTTACGGATCCTCCAAATGCCATCTTTCTTGGGACCCTGCAGTCAGCAACCAACAACTTTCATTAGGACTAGTTTGGAAAAGTAAACGTAGGTATACGTAATTTGTCTTTTTTTGTTTTGTTTTCTTTTTTATTGCACTGGTTTTCTTTTTTATCGCACAAAGTTTAAAATTAATAAATAAAATAATAATCTTTACAAAGGCTGTGTATGAGTTATCATACAAACTGTAAAGTCATGATGACCGACAGTAAACTAGAATCCCAGTCAATAGACCGTGCCATTCGATGAAAATATTTTATGCCAGAAAACATGTGTGGCGGATGTGGTAACGACTGTTGCTTAATTAGAAAACGTGTTGATAAAACTATAGGTAAAGTACAAGCACTGTTACTAACACCATTTATTTTATTTGTTCACAGCACAACAGTAGTTTTGGCATTGCTCCACTAAATGTATTAATTTTATTTGAATAACACAATTGACTAAAGCGACATCGGGAATATACTTGATTAGTTATTACTTTTCCTATATGAAATGATTTAAATAAATAAATAAATAAATATCGTAGGACTATACACACAGCGCCATCTGGCCCCAAACTAAGCAGAGCTTGTGTGATGGAAGATAGTATAGTATAGTTTTTTTTGTAAATACATACTTATAATACATACAGAAGACACAGAACAAACATTTGTTTATTCACAAAATGTTTGCCCTGAGTGTAAATCGAACCCACAATCGAGCCCTACAGCTCTCAAGGCAGATATACTACCAATGAGCCAACGGGGCTGTCATATACATAGTGTATAAACGAAAGAGGTATAGTATATTTTTAAGAATAACAATACTTAAATAAACATTAAGGTAGATTTATAGGGTCACATAGAAAACTGCATTAACTCTACGTACATAAATGTACCTATTTGTAAATTAATTTATTAAGACGCTTTTGAATATTAAAGGAGTTCTATAGTTACACCTATTGGTTGAAGTGGCAGTGGGCAGGGCACATAGCACGCAGAACTGATGGCCGATGGGGCTGCAAAGTTCTGGAGTGGAGACCACGGACCGGCAAGCGCAGCGTAGGACGTCCACCCACAAGGTGGACAGACGACCTAGTAAAGACCGCAGGAACGCGCTGGATGCGAGCCGCTTCCAACCGGTCTTTATGGAATTCAATGGGGGAGGCCTATGTCCAGCAGTGGACGTCCTACGGCTGAAATGATGATGATGATGATGATGACCTATTGATTTTGTCGGTTGCCAAGCACCCAGGGGCAGCTATAGATAATAGCATATAATAGCAATATGATGTAAAAATTTAATTTAGAGTAGTTTTTTAATGTAAAGGTAATAAGACGCACATTACGCTCTCCCGATGTTAAGATCTAATGCATGCCCAATTGCCCATGATAAAGTTCAGGGCATCGCTGCTTTAGCGCTCATTACTTTGAGACATTCGATGGTTAGGAACACAGTAATGTTTACATATTACTGCTTGGCGGTAGAATATCCGGTACTGCAGGCATCTCCTGTTTAGTAGTTCTACCACTAATTATATAGTAGTAATTTTTTTTTGTCATGTCATTTTATTATATTAACAATATTTTTTTGGTATTGACATATTTTTATATTGACAGTATTTTTACTGAAGGGCGTGGGTTCGATTCCCACTCAGGACTAACATTTGTGTGACTAACATCGATGTTTGTTCTGTGTCTGGGTGTACTGTATGTATTATAAGTATGTATTTACAAAAAAAAAGAAAAGTATTTAAGTATTCTATCAGTTATCTGTCTTCCATAGTACAAGCTCTGCTTAGTTTGCGGTCAGATGGCACTGTGTGTAACGTCCTGTGATATTTATTTATTATATTGACATGTATGTGTATATGGACAATATGGGCATACCTTATTTTAACATTTTTGTGTTGACATGTAATCAGTGTTTTAAAACTCATTTACTGACATATTTAAAATTTTGAAGTGACTTGTAACATTTAATGTTACCAATAAAACATTTGCATTTGTATTTGTATATATCAATGAATATATACAATTAGAGCGAAAACTAAAAATATAAACAATAATCGTCACACGAAGACGAGAAAGGATTGTTGTAACTTCAAAAATCATATCCTATGCTTCAACACTAAAAAGATATGTCAATCCTAAACATTACGGATAACTCTATACTGCGAGATCAAGCTCAATGTGAACCTAATGTTGATACGGAATCAAACCAAAATTGTCAGACCATTTGTTACATGAACGTATGCGTAGCGTTAGAACACTGACAATGAATAAAACACGTTGAACAGTTGATTAGTGATTCAGATTTGAACAGATTGTGACAGTTGTGAATTAACTTCGCCAAGCACTTGGACTAAATAGTTGACCTTTGGCGTAGGGGAAGTCAACAAGTTAACAAAAAAAAATTTAGAGCAAATGATAAAAAACACATCAACAACCTATTCACCAAGACCATGGCAAAAGTGGTTATTTAAAAACGTCGTAAGAAACACAATCATTTGAAGATTCGGACTTTCGACACAATTTTATCTTCGTGGTCCAGCAAAAGGATGATATGAGAACTTTGCATAGAAAGAAAGAAATTTTTAATGTCGTAACAATAAAACAAACAAAAATATAAATTAGGAATTGTTATAAATAAATATCGTAGGACATTACACACAACGCCATCTGACTCCAAACTAAGCAAAGCATGTGCTATGGAAGTCAGATAATAACCGATAGAATACTTTTTTTTTTGTAAATACATACAGTACACCTAGACAGAACAAAAACGTTTATCCTGGATGGGAATCGAACCCACGCCTTTCAGCTCTTGGAACATACTTACTACCAATTAACCAATAGGGCTGTCAAAGTTCCAAAATAGGGGCATACCTAATTATTTTTTCTCATGTCATTTTAATATATTGACAATATTTTTTTGCTATTGACATATTTTATATTGACATGTTTGGATAGTGACATACCCTATTTTGACATGTAATCAGTGTTTTAAAACGTATTTAATGACATGTTTGAAATTTTGAAGTGACTCGTAACATTGGTGTTATCAATAAAATATTTGTATTTGTATAATGTATTAAAATGTTTTACTATTAATTTACGTAGTCCGTTCCGTATTCTAAGAGTGATAGGAATGCTATTGTTAAGCTAAATAGTAAATACTTCTAATGGTCACTATCTTTTGAGTCGTTACATAACTTGCAGCCGGAGTAGAGTCTAATAATTTACATATTATCTGAAACGTAAGGTAAGTCCCTAATGATATTCGAAAATCACCCTCGCGCGTCAACACATATATACATCACTATAAATACATAATTTATGTTATAGCTGACAGTATTTTCTCGAGCCATAATTTCCTTTCAGTGAATGACGTAAACAGGTAATTCCTGTTACTTATAATAATACCCTTACAGGTTGTTTGATAGAAATTGAGTAGGTAGGTATCGATCGTCCTCGGTGTTTCTTTGTTCATAGCTCGCAGAACTGAGTTCTGCTACCCACACATACGATAGAACAGATATTATTTCATAATAAAAATAGTTGCGAACGTCGGATAAGTTAGGATTTTCCAGCGTTACCATATTTTCTAGGTGGAAAATATTCTCTACATTTAATACTAGCACACGCCTGACGTTTTCACGCGCATAGTTCCCGTTCCCGTGGGAATACAGGAATAAAAAGTAGCCTATGTCACCCGGGGATAGTGTATCTTCCGATCGGTGAAAAATTTTTTGAAATCGGTCCAGTAATTTCGGTGCCTATTCCATACAAACAAATAGATAGAGAATATTTAATATTTTGTCTTTGTATCATGTCCAAGCCAAAATCAGTCAAAACACGTATTGTGACAATGTGACATTCAGATAGTTATAAAAAATAAAGTTCAGATTAATATAGATTGAGATCCAAACAATTTTAATTTTCTTAACAAAGAGTATTCGATTATTTTTTGCTATGGCAGAAACAAAAGGGAAAACTTGCTTCCGGATGATGTAAAAGAAAGCGAGAAAGCGAACAATCATTCAATCAATTCGATGTGGGTTATTGTTTATTACAAACGGCTATATTTACTCTAATCCCTTCATTTAACAAACGTATCGGAAACGTGGTAAAAAGTAAACAAATTAATTAAGCTTTATTGTGAATGGTGCACTGGCAGCTATTTATAAAGTGCTTTATCGGAGTGATACGATTCTTATATAAATGCGGTTTTGTAATATACGTTGAATGCGACGTGAGCTTTGATACGAATTTATGTTATACGTCTACAAACATGCCCATTACAATTCGGCATGTAAAGAAAAAAAAACTTTACTGATTCCAAAACCATTTCGAAATATGTAGTACATTTCAGTACAATATTTTTACGTTTAAAATTCTGTAAACTATGAGATGGGGTTTATTTTAATAAAATCCGTAAAATAAACTTGACTTTCAATTGATGTCTCATAACATCACCTCGTAAGGCAACTTTCATAGACTAAAAAAAGCAATGGCAAAACAAATTTTCGCTTCATTGATACAAATATCTGGATTATTTTACTTTAAACGTTATTTGAACTATGATATCAATTTTTTGACATAAGATTTGTTTACTTCATGTTATGAATTGCAAAAACCGAAGACGTGACTGAATGGCTTTACAGCTTTAGCCTGCCTGACGGGGCAAATTAAAAAAAAACTTTACGTCAATTGTCAAAGTTAATCAAATGTATTTGTAACAGTAATTAGACGATCGGGACGCTCTCCTGATGGTAGGAGATAACGCCTGTCTGTAACCATTGCAGCGATACACAGAACTTTGAGTAGCAAAGCTAAGTCTAGGGCGTCGCTGCTTTGCAGTTCATTACTTTAAACAAGGCTAAGTAAGTTTCTAATAAAGTGTTTTGTCAATGACAGTATTTTAATTTCAAATGAATATTGTTAAAGAAAACACATCCCGCAGTACAATTAACCGCAAAATTATACGTGTGACAAACAAACCACATAGACGAAATCATGTATTATTTTGTTTAGTTTCGTGGCCTCAAGAAAGTTCACAAAGGTTTTTGAACTAGAACTTCAGCACGTGAATAGGATACCTAACCTAACCTAGTAATATAGAAATTGATCGATATACAATAGTGGAAATTCATAGAAACAATAATAATTTAGCTATTGAACAGTATTGTAAGAGTCTTACAATTACATACTCGTGTATGGTTAAAAGGGTGGGTAGTACACGTGCAGTAAGTGGCTATAGAAATCGGATAACAATTATCATTTGCTGGCATATTAGCGAGATTTACATGTCTTGTCTTCTTTAAAAACATTTTATGCAAATAGTATGTACCTAGATAGATAGAAACACTTTATTATACACAACAGAAAATAAAAACTCTTTTGCTTTTCAACAATTGCATTTATATTTAGCATCTTCTTTACGAATTGTAACTTAGTAGGACAAAGATTATTTATTGGTACTGCAGTTCAGTTTCCGGCTACCTTGGCAAGGCTGTCAAGTTTGGCAACTTTCCATTCGACGTATGGTGACTCCAGTACATCGTGTACACACTCAAGAGCAGCTTCATGACCAGTGGCCCTTGACAGGCTTTACTTTTAGGTATAACCGAATCATAGGTTTACAAGTAAGTACTTTTCCCTCAATTAAAATGAAATGAAATATTTTACTGTGCAAAACTGTGTACAATTTAAGGTGACAAATGTTTTACAATACAAGGTACTTTAAACAGTTTTGTCCTCGTGGACATACAATATTTTAGTATTTTAGTAGTTTGAAAATTAAATTAAA
Source organism: Biston betularia (assembly GCA_905404145.2). Lineage (NCBI taxonomy): Eukaryota > Metazoa > Arthropoda > Insecta > Lepidoptera > Geometridae > Biston > Biston betularia. Next base: position 1,127,641 of record FR989874.1, on the reverse strand, counting down.
ATAAATTGGATAACTACGACCAAAATGTACCCCTCTATAGAGACAACGTAAACCAAACGCAACCACTGAGAACCGAGACAGAACTCATCAAAAATTCAAATATTCATTTAAAGAGTAAAAACTTTTTTGAAGCAACCAGGATTTTAGTTCATTTCTTAATTTAGCTATGGACAATGCTTTTATGCTTTCAGGCAGTTTATTATAACTAATCGCATAAATCTTTTTGATACACTCTACTTACTTATATAGCAAAAAATCATTATACCTACTCAAGTTAATAAATAATCTAAATCAGAATTCGATTCAAAGACTTCACATCATGATGTAACAAATCGACTTCAGCAAATTAGGTCTCCAATAACCGCAATGCGCTCTGACCGAGCTTTTATCACACAGTTTTGGTTCCTGTCAATATCTACTGCAGTCCAGATGGAATAGGAACTAATTCCGCACTGCAATATGTCACCGTTCGGACGTATTGCACTATGTTGGGACCTAATTGAATGAGTCATGAGAGAGTTAGCCTTTGGCATTCTGATAAGATAGTATTATCTTATTTAGCATTTTGTGATTTCTCTTGTTTTCTCTTGTTACGGGTATTTTTTCCAATATCACGCCATTATTTGACCATCGGGCTTCATTTGACAACGGCGTAATTTGCTGATTACATTAATCATTGTAAAATAAAATATAGAATCAAAAAATATGTTACACTTTTCTTCATCAATGCTGTAGTATTTCGTGAATTTTTGTTCCAATTTTAAGAATAAAGAATTGAAGTGTTTTTAAGGCAGGATTCTAACGCAATGATGCTGGTAAACGCCCCCGTTGTTTTAGCTATTGAGCTACGGTTGCCTTCCTGACTGTCGTGAGTTCTTTTGCGAGAATTGCGTTTAATTGTTTTATTGCGCAATCATTGTGCAATTTTTCTATATCCTCCTTGTCAATTATTATCTTTGCTTCGAACGCTCTGAAAAAAATTACTAAGATTGTCTAGTTATGGGATAGTAAAAACTTATATTCTGCAGATAATTGCGAAGGATCGTTCAAACAGAACACACCGAAAGTATTTTTTTTTAAGTAACATACGTTTTTATACGCGTGTAGTGTAGTATTTAATTTTGCTTTGCCACTATCTACTATCAGACACCATCGCTTATATCGACCGCTATCAATAAATAATACTTGCATTACAACATGCAACCAAACCACATTTTTTTTACTTCAGCCTTGTTCCGCTCTTTTTACCAATACTTCTGATATTTAACTACTATTGTATTTACTTGTAGTATTGGAACGATCAGCAAAAAACTTCTTTCGTAATTTGATTTAAAAAAAACAAAATAACAAACATCGATGCTGCTTGCCAACGATCGTGATTTCAAGTGTGGAACATTGTTTACGCAAGTAACATACTTTCATGTATACATGTATGATATGAGGCATGCATGTGATAGGTAATTTTAAAGTCTTATCAGTGTGCGAGTTTATATGCCAATCTGTTCGAACAAAACAATTTTTAAGATAGAAATACCACAAGATTTGACTGATTGCTTTGTCTACCTCTGAGAATAACTGAATCAGGGCTACCAGTCTACGTGGACTGTCCATTTATTACACAGCAAAACAATCATAGTATCACTGTCATCGTAACGTAAGATAAGTTTTTAATATTATTATCGCAATTGACCACATGAATAATCAAGAATCCATTGTCAAGAAGTTATCTTTACCGTTTAACGTCACCGCAAACGACGGACACTTTGTCTTGTTTCCACCAATCTCATTTAAGGGTATTATATATTATGCTTGACGCAATTACTTATGCATGAAAAAAACTATGGCTTTCGGTTAAGCAGCCAACCGCTCAAAAAGGTCATCATAAATAATCTATGCATATAAACGTAATCTATATTAAGTATGTTAAAACTATAATTATAATAAAAAATTACAAGTTACAAATTTAAAATTTGTAATTTTTAAATGAGTAATAAAATGAAACGACACTAAGGAATTCCATACAAAGTCGCGCATAAACTTAAAATATCTTTTCTTTATAAGTTAACGATTTTGTTATAAGTTCTATTAAGACTTTTTAATATTTAGCGAACCCAATAAAGCTTAATATACCTGTTTATTAGGCCCGTTTAAATAATTCGTCATTTTATAATGAGTTTAGCAATCGTTCCTTAGTGATTGAAGTCATTAGTAAAAAGAAATTAAGCGTCATTGATTGGTAATATAAAAGCAGTTAGGTACTACACCACACGAGATAATATCTGAATCTACCAAATATTTTTACGACACAATTAATTCAATTGCTAACGTGAGTAGGTAGATTACTTACGAGATACCTATCGGAAGCGTGAGCTCATTCTACAAAATTATTAAAATTTATGAATTTTAATAACGTAATTTTGGCGCGTGACATCCCTAACGTCTCGGTACCTATCTTGGATTTGAAAGGGGAAGCGCGGGGCGGAATGAATCACTCCTGCGTAGGTAAGTAATCAGGTCATCGCGACCCGTCGTATCTACATAATTATTGTTCATTGGCATGAATCTTATATTATGGAAAATTGGTCTGAAGCTAAGTAGGTACTTGTAATAGAACACGTCATTTCAGGGAACTACCAAGATAAAAAAGGGAAATAGGCAACGACTACCCAGTAATGCGCATTCGTTCGAAAATAACATGTAAAGATAATATGGATTTGTCGACCTACCTAAGTACCAATATGGCTAGACTAGACGTAATATTGTCCTACATCTATACAATAAGTAAGTAGGTAGGTATCTACATGACTAATATGTAGGTTGATAGCCAGGTATGTATTTACAATTACAAGCTTATTAGCAAGATGCAATCTGTATTTATTTACAAAAGCAATATATAGGTAGATGCTATATGTATATTTAATCGTACGTACAGCGACCAAAACCGTATTATGTATGTGTGTCGAGCGGACGATGCTCGCATGCCAGCGACGGCGAACTTGAAGTTGCAAACTGGCGAAAAAAACACGTTAATGTATCAATACCTAGGACGGCCATTTTCATACACAATCGCCAACACGCCCGTGGCACTTTCGATGTTTATGTACAATACTTTCTATGATTCGCGGTCGAGAGTATTCCAATTTTAGCTATTCAGTGGGAGCGGAGATCAGTTGCCATGCGAAATGAAATAGGCAATATTGGGACTCGCAGTAGTCTAGATCATGAATGGAAAGTCACGCCGCGACGTCGGACCAGCGAAACTGACACCATCAACACAATAAAGACATGATTTTTGCTGCATATTTTCAAGGGCATCATTTATGTACTTCACTTGTAGACGCGAATACGCGAGCAGCGCTACCCAACCACAGGCCTCCCGGTTTTACCAACAACGAATGATGAATTAAACCAAAGTCGATTAGCCGCGGAAAACTACTAATTACAAGCATCGATTTCATAAAATTAACACAGAAATAAATGGAAATAATACTTACAAACTCCTCAGCTGCGATACGTGTATAATCACACACATGACGTCATTTGACGCAACACAAACCCCAATTACTGAGAAAATTTAATAGCAATTGCTTCGAAAACACCACTAAAATGAAATATACACTGTACTTTATAAATACAACTTGGATGTTTAGTCATTACAAGCGAATTAGGACATTTTGCAATATTTATTTGTTGTCACCGACTCGAGTTTTGACAAGATGGTCGCGCACCGACTGTTTTGCTTTGGTTGTCAGCTGATACGAAAGGCTGTTATACTCCTAGCGAAACTAATGCATGATTCCGACTCTTTCACTCTCTCGGTGCAAGCGACCGCGCACGACAGAGATAGACGGCATGACTCGCGGAATGAAAAGAACTTGAAAATAATAAACGTCATTTTCTTGTTGCATTAATATTGCAGAGGAAAACTCGTAAATAAAAGTATTTATTTCTTTCCATGAATTGAAAAGATTGAAGAAATAGATAAAAATAGGATTTTATCTCACAATTACACAAAATCCTGTACGGAAAAGCTAATTTTGGGCGTGACACACTCTTTGCTTTGAAAGCAACTAGTGCCATCTAGCGTTAAGTGGCAGAATTAGAGCTTTTCTGCTTCCACCAAGGTCATTGGTATTTTTCAATTTTAAGTTCATGACCGTGCTTGTTTTCATATGCATAAAAATAATTCAAACACATCATCTTTGAATTAAAATAATGTATGCTTGTGGTAAAGGTTTCCAATGAATGGTTATTCACTGAAGATTTCTCCCTCCAGTGTGTTTAGTAGCCGTTTTGGCAAATACGAAGATAGTTTAACTACAACGTAAAGGTCTCAATTCTTGTTGAATCCTTTTATGATATTAGTTTAACTACTCTACCAGAGATGGCGTTAATCGTTTTGATTATAATCTCAGATAATACTGCAGGATTTTTTTATTATGTTTGGCAAAGGACCAGTGGTGAGTAATATATAATTTTTTACCCAATTACGCATAAAATGAAGATTACAATTTGAACGACCTTATTTACTTCAAATTTTTTTTAAGTACATTAACCCCTTATTGCATGAATTATGAAGGAGGCAGAAAAAAAAATTTTTTTTACTGGATATGTCTTTTATTATACCTAATCTAATAACTTGACATGAGAAAAAAAAATTAGTAATAATAATTAAGAAAATAGCCAACGAAGCCATCGAAGGCTTCGTATGCATTAACAATTAAACTTTATGAAATTCCAGAAAACAGTTGCGTTTGTCATTAAAACATAAAAAAACATTACATTTTCCACATTTTGTGAAAGAACGATATTTTAAACAATTTTGACATATTTGTCGTGTTGACTTTATCCATTCTGGGTAATGGGCCACGTTATCTGTTCGAACAGAATTCAAAGGTAACTCTTGGTGTCTAGCTGGAGCTTTTCGTGCCTTTTTGGAAGGCAATGGTGACTCAGGCAAACCAGTGTCATTGTTGCCTTGGCTTGAAGTCTCAGGCAAGTTGAGACTCCTGAGGCAAGATGGACGTCCGCGTTTTTTTGCCACCGCGCTTGATGGACTTCCGACTTCGCTAGTGGGAGTAACGGCTCCACTTGAGGTCGGTGTTCCAAGGAGACTAGCTGTACGACCACGATTTTTGGGCACTGCACTTGCTGGACTACCGACATCGCTAGTTGGAGTAATGGCTCGACTTGAGGTTGGTGTTCCAAGAAGGCTAGCTGGACGACCACGTTTTTTGGCCACCATAACCTTTCCAGCTTTGCGCATATGCTCCGACACTGCAAGTTTGAAATCAAACAGCGGCAGGTATTCAAGTCTATGAATTCGGCGCCATAACAACCAGGCATTAACTAATGTCATATCAATCATGTGGAAGAAGATTCTTTTGTACCAATTCCGAGATCGCAGTTGAATTCTGTAATAACCGAGCATGGAGTCGAGTAAATCGACGCCACCCATGTGTTGGTTATAAACATCAACTGCTTGGGGCGACGTTATATCCTTGTACTGTTTTTCTTTTCGAACATACCGCTGCTTTGTTGTTGTCGGTTCACTGCCTACGTAAGCCGAGAGCATATTTACGATTTTATTATCAAACCAGGACACTAAACTCAGCTTCACGCCGTCTATTTCAGCTGTCTTCTCTTCCATACTTCCTCGTCCCTTCTTTTTTAGTTCCTTTTCAGTAGGCATATTCGAGTTCGGCACGCGGTTAAGCCTGACAGTTCCCAGTGGCAGTATACCATTTTTAAACAAATAAACTTGCAGGTTAGGGCTATTGAACCAGTTATCGAAAGAGAGTTTATGGTTTTGATGCTTTGGTACTGTGGAAGCAAGTCTGGTCACAACATTCGAACTCACCCCAAGATCAGGTGCATCTGACGGAAAAGTATTACTTTGGTCTCCAGCAAATATGTCAAAGTCGTAGCTGAATCCTGACACACCACTTAAAACCTGATTTTTATATCCCCATTTATGAGGTTTTGCTGGATTGTATTGCTTTATTTCATGACGACATTTGGTGGGAATAATTTGCTCATCTACGGCTAAGTACTCCTCTTTTGGAACCAGCAGCAAACGTTCACGAATCTTATCCAACAATGGTCTAACTTTGAAGAGTTTGTCGTAACCATCTGTGCCACGGGGCTTAAAGTTTTCGTTATTATTGAAATGCAAATTCTTCTTAATCGCATCAAATCTGTTACAGGTCATTGTTTCATAAACTTGCTGCTGGCCTACATGTTTTGACCAATACAGTCTCGTTGACGGTAACTTTACACAAGACATGAAAATTACCATGCCAATGAATTGCTCAATCTCTTCTTTGGTTATGTTTGCTGGTTTATTAGCGTTGTTCTGAATAGATTTTAGGTTGGACTGCTCAACAATCATATCAATCAACTCATCCGTGAACAAGAAATTGAAAATTTCTTGAGGTGAATCCAACTTTATGATTTCTGCAGGCAGATCGGAGTTCCCTAAAAATTTGAAGTTTTCTGCATCATAAGCTTCCATTTTCTGTTTTTTCCAAATTACCGGGACTTTTTTGTTTTTTTTGCCCTTAGCTGTGGATGAGGATGGAGCATGCAAGCTTTGTGTGGTGATTTCATCATCATCGGAACTATCCGATTCAGATATGACAATTTTTTTTTTACGGGTACGGCGTGAGGGGACGGATGCAGGTTCATATTCAGGATCAGAGTCAGAAACTAGATCATCATCACTCTGACAGCCGTCACCAGGAATGGGATTCACATGCTTCGATGTACCATAAAAGCGTGAGGGATTCATTGCTGCAAAGAAAAGAAAGCAAGCTTTGAATGCATATAAAGCCATATATGACAGACAGTGAATATGTCTTGAACGCATACTAAGCCAAATATGGCAATTCAAAAATTGCTAAAACTACATGCACAAAAACACTGAAATCCGAGTTATATTATGTTTATGAATGTACAATGAATTCATTTTAAAAATCCAGCATTTTTTACTTACCAAATTATTGCTTTTTTTCCAATTATTAAATCAGCACTAAATAAATTCACTTCACCGGTCGGAGTTGCTGAACATAACCTCTAATAACTTGATTTTTTTTTTTTTTTTTTTTCGTTAATTTGCCCTTTCGGGTAGGCTAAAGCTATAAAGCCATACTGCCTCGTCTTCAGTGATATTTCTGCTGTATCTTAACTATGGTTATCGTCAAAGTCGTCTTAGTCAAGTCCAGTTCGTGTCAGTTCGTGCCAGTCATGCTTTAGTAAAGTAGTGGCAACTTTACTATAAAGCTTCGATGGAGTTTTGGAAGCAACACGAAAACTCATGTTTCACCACATTATACCATTTTCCCACACTCGCGCTTGTAATTCGGCACTTTATGAATAAAACACCACCATTTTTATGCATAAACACTCGACAAAACACTAGTTTTGGAAAAAAATACAACGAAGCGACACGACTCTTCCCGCGTTCCCGCCAAAACTCTCTCTAATAACTTGACAGATAGACCTTACCATAGACAACAAAAAATGCGTTCCGTTACACGAAGAATTCTGTAATATTTTTTCTTAGTTGGATTATAAAAAATAAAAAAAATTATATGTTGAAAAAAATAAACAAAACCAGAAACCATATATGGCGTTGTATGCGGTAAGGGGTTAATGTGGTGTCCAGCTTCCAGCTTACATCTCGTAAATAATGCGTAATAATAATAATCATGATCAGTGTGATAGCTTAGTGGTAGCACACGCTGAAGGGCGTGAGCTCAAATCGTGAGGAAACCATAGCATTGTGGCAAGTACTCACTAGTACCTACACGGATGGCTAGCTACCACCCTCAAATTGAAAATCTGCACTGGGGATATAACGGTGTGTACCGTTACGGCGTGTTTTCCAGGAAAAAAATAAAACATATATATATATTTATAAAGAAATCGTAGTTATCGAGAAACATTAGTGGGACGTATTTATTTTCTTCTAGCATAGCAAGTCCGTGAGTGACAGTTTTCTAGAGAAAAAAATGAAGATGTCTTTGTTAGATCAAGATTGGCTAGAATTGGTTATTTCGATGCCACTGTTTGATCGAGTTCGTTTCTGCGGACCCCACTAGAGCGCAATTAAAAGTTTTCGACGCGTCATTCATCAATAAGGATTATTGATGAATGACTAAAAGTTATACGATAAAGACTTTCCTTCGCAACTGGGCGATGTACCGTAACATAGCGTAAACACAATACATAAAGAATAGTTATTTGTTATACAAGAGTGCAAAGTTGTTTTTTAACCGCGTGCTCAATTTTGATGACCGAGCAAGCAAAGGATTCTACATTTTTTTATTTTTTTTAAAACTATAATCAAAAGAGCACGAGGTGAAAAATCTTTGCACTCGAGTGCAAAACGTAACTTTTCATCCATCTCAGCGTGGAAATGGCTATTTTTTTTTTTGATAATTTGCCCCTTCGGGCAGGCTAAAGCTATAATGCCATACTGCCTTGTCTTAAGTGTTATTTCTGCTGTATCTTAGCTATAATTATAGTCGAAGTCGTCTTTGTCAAGTCCAGTTCGTGTCAGTTAATTCCAGTCATGCTTTAGTAAAGTAGTGGCAACTTTATTACAAAGCTTCGATGGAGTTTTGGAAGCAACACGAAAACTCATGTTTCACCACATTATATCATTTTCCCACACTCGCGCTTGTAATTCGGCACTTTATGAATAAAACACCACCATTTTTATACATACACACTCGACAAAACACTAGTTTTGGAAAAAAATACAACGGAGCGACACGACTCTTCCCGCGTTCCCGCCAAACTCCTGGAAATGGCTAAATGCAAATAAACGTTCACCAAAGAGGTTCTAATCTGAGTTTTTAGCAAATTAAAAAAAGTTGTATGATAAATTCGGCACCATGAAGATAGAAGTAAACAGTTTTAATTATGTTTTGAATTCATATACTTAGTGCACACGATGTTCTAAATACAAATTTACTTTATCCTCTAGCGGATAAAAACGACTTTTGCACTCAGATATCGAAGAGCAAAAATGCTCTTTGCGAGATTGGGGGATGAAAAATACATTAAGAGTCGTCGGGGAAGCAAGTCTGTAGGTACAGTATCGTAGTAGTATGCTGGAGAGACTGTCACCTTTCAGCCAGTTTATTTTTTTTATGTTAAGGTGGTTCGATTTCCATACAAATAATTTTTTGCCATTTATGGACAAATGGAGCATAATTTTACAGTGAAATCAAAACTACTGGCGTTTATTTTGGTCTTTATTTGCGGTAAATCACTATTGCTTGGATAAAACTGTATATTATTAGCTTAATCTACTGTTTTATTAATACATCATAAATTCATAAATCATTCATAAAGCATAATTATTTTAGCTAGATATTTTTGATTTATTTACATTTTAAGTTTATGTCGGATTTTAGTTTTAGATATGAAGGAATGTTGTAGAGAAATAAAATATAAGACAGTCATGTTGAACCATTTAATTAACATCAATAAATCAGCATGGTTTTCTTTACACATTCTAATATTTTACATATTTATTTACATCACTACCTAGATTTTATTTACAATTTAAATGTACTAAAAATAGAATCTTTGGCAAAGAGAGGCAGACAAATATCTTCATCAACAAGTATTGACTAGAAATAAGAAACGTTAGGAATTTCGTTTTTTGACATAATAATCTTCTGTTTTTTTTTAATAATTATGGCTTGGGACATTGGTGTTAATAATAAAATAATTGTTTTTACATATTATGATTAAAAATAAACGGAATAGCAAATTTAATAATAATAAGGTAATTTAACTAGCGCCCCGCGGTGTTACCCGCTATATTTTATCGGAATAAAATGTACTTAGTCTATGTGTTATCCAGGGTGTCAGCTATCTCCATACCAAATTTCATCAAAATTGGTTCAGCCATTTGAGCATGAAGAAGTGATAAAACAAACACACTCACAAACTTTCACCTTTATAATATTAGTGTGATTACCTTGCATAATAATATGTAGATATTATTAATCTCTTATATCGGTACATAAGGGTATTATATAAATCGTTAATTTATTGCTTTACAGTAAATCTATAACACAGAGCCTTAACTCACAACCACAGGGATGTAGGAAGTAAGCGAAACGTTATTATTTACCTAAATAGATAAAGACAACATTTACAGCAATTTACACGGATTATGTACAATTTGAGCTTAAAAATACGAACACTTACATAATAACGACACTTCGGGGTAGTCAGGTCGTAAAAGTAACCTTTTAAAGAAAATTACTACCTAAATATTCGACAGCCCCGTTGGCTCATTGGTAGTATATCTGCCTTGAGAGCGGTAGGGCGTGGGTTCGATTCCCACTCAGGGCAAACATTTTGTGAATAAACAAATGTTTGTTCTGTGTCTGGGTGTTCTGTATGTATTATAAGTATGTATTTACAAAAAAAAAAGTATTTATGTATTCTATCAGTTATCTGACTTCCATCACACAAGCTTTGCTTAGTTTGGGTCCAGATGGCGCTGTGTGTATAGTCCTACGATTATTATTATTATGAATTGATGCAGTTCTGTTCCGAATGTAACGCTCTATCGATCTATATATCTAAAAAAGTTGTAAAATAGAGAAAGAAAAGCCTTTTTATTTTTAAGCGTTCGTAGTATATGGGGTGATTTTCTTTATAGTCTTGAAAAAATTAGGGGTTATTTAGTATTTAGTGAAATACACTCTAAATATATATAGTTCATATTGAGTGTTCAAGGTGTAAACACTCGATACGAACTTCCGCAAAGGAACGTCTGAATCAATCAATTGTTTTTTTAAATCTTATAAACCATTTTTTTAAAATTATAATTAGATGTATCTACTGCTAATGTAAGCAAAAACGACCGTAAAAGTAAGTGGCATTATCAGCTGTTGTAGAATTAAAAAAAAAAACTTTTTTTAGGTTCACTTTGTGCTAATTTGATGTATTAGCCTTTACGAGTTTGCTTCCCCGAACTATCGATATGTTACGATAAAATTAAAGACAATAGTAGACCTACTTACACAAACTAAAGTAAGTCTCATAAACATTCATCAATTTATAATTGTTACCTATTTCCAAATTAAAAAGCAAGTCAACAACAAAAAAAAACATGAAAATGGAATGCTTAATTTCAAGAAAGACCTTGTATAATGTTGTCTTAAAGACACACTTTTACGATTGCCTTCAAATTACAAGTTTTTTGAAAATTTTTGAAGACATCGCAGCGAGCTCTGTGTGCTGAAATATCACTGACACCGTTGAGGTGGACTCCGGTGAGGTTTCAGACCGCGCCGGCGCATTTCGGTGCACTAACCGCGCCCCCCCACCCCGCGCACGTACAACAAGTGCAAAGCTAAACGAGGCCGCACGCGCGTTGTACTCAACTTTGTCTCCATGAAGAAGGCCACCGAAAGTGGCCTAAACTATGGTCGAAGTCTCCGATAATTAAACGTGAGTTTTATAAGTAAAGTAAAATCAATCAAATATGTTTGGTACTTCTGTTACTTTATTACATAATTAACCTTTTCAAATTATGTACATGAAACGTTTTTTCTTCAGATATAATAAGTTCTGCACCAGACGATAGAAGGTCATAGAAGAGTCCATTAAAAGACCAGCGTTCTTTCTTAAAGATTTACAGAAGGTGTCACATTAATATCTAAATTTCAATAAATCTAAATAAAAAAATCTATACATACACATTTATTTTTTATCTTAAAAATCATAATAATTGCCGCAAAATAGGGAACAAAGACTTAACTAATACGAAGATCTATATGCATAGATTTATATTCCATCGAATCATATTCCACATTCGATAGGCAGTCATTGTTCACACAATAGAATTAAGAAGATCACAAAGAAGTTCACTTCAGTCACAGAAAGGTCGAGAAGAGTCCACTAGAAGACGCTGGTCTACTGGCTCAGTCATACACTATATAGTATTCCGCGGGCTAGGTGCCGCAGTGGAGTATCTTCCTGAACGCCTTCCGGAACTCAGGGTTGAAGATGGTGTATATGACGGGGTTGAGGAAGGAGTTGATATACCCCAGCCATGTGGTCAGGATGAAGACAGTTACTCCTGGAGAGTAGGCCAGGTTGAACTTGGAGCAAAGAGCGTCTAGAACTGAGCAGGTGAAGAATGGAGCCCAGCAGATGAGGAAAACACCTGAAATTAGAGAGTTACGCTTTATTAGTTTCCAACTTTATAGTCAGTAGACTGTACTGCATCCAGTATGTGCTGAATTTCAAGTTTACCCTAGAAAGATGACAAGCCACTACCACCCATACATAGTGAAATTACCTTGGGTACGTACCTAACGTTTTGACTCTACGTTTCTCATCCGCACGGCCAAAAGTGATGGAGTCATAATCCACCACATGGGCCTAAATTGAATTAATGGATTCAAATACATAACTAAATTTGAAACTTCTCCGGACATATAGAATTTACAAGTTTTCTTATGTTGATTTCATTCAAGAATAATTTATTGCCGTGATTTCTAAAATCCGTAAATAGTTATAATTATATTCCTCACCTAAAACTATGGCCAAGGTCTGCGTGGCTTTCTTCTCTTTCTTGGCGAAAGACTTGGCCCTCAACTTCCCAGCTCTGTTAGCTCGGAATATGGTAAACCGGGCCGCTGATGCTGCACTTCTGAACCTTCGCCGAGGAGTTGAAATGAGAGAAGTACTGCTTAAACGGCTTATCTTCTTTCTGAAATAAAAAAGATATTTTATGTCAAATACACTGCTTTTGAAACTTATTCCTACCACGGTTTTCCGAAGGAAAATATTGGATGGGAACGACTTTTCGAAAATTAGAAAATGCAAAAGCAAAATATTACAAGTAAATAAAATTAGTAACTACCGTAATTTTTTTGTAAGATGACTGAATGTAGTTAATTTGTTTGACAGCCTCGTTAAAACTTCCAGTCATGCTAATTAATTATTTGTAATATGAAAAAAAGCGACAATTTAAACATAATTTTATCAGGGAACTGCGCCCCGTGTTGTTACCCGCTGTTCCCACGTGAACACCATATTTTTCGGGATTAAAAGTAGCGTATGTGTTAATACAGGGTGTCAGCGACCTCCATACCAAACGTCATCGAAATTGGTCCAGCTAATGTAAAAGTAATGAGACCAACGAGATACTCTCCTGCAGGTAAGAGATAACGCTTGCCCATGACCATTACAGTGATATACAGAACTTTGACTAGCAAAACAAAGTGCTTTGTACACATTCATTACTTTGAGACTTTCGATGGTTAGTCTCGACAGCCCAGTAATTTCGTTAGCTCCAGTGCCCTTCAAACCGGAATACACTACTGCGGTGGTACAAACCTAGACGGCCGCACGGTGACCCGTACGACATGGGATCACCGACATAAGAAATCCTTCAAAAAACCTGTGACTGTTGTTTTTAGTTAGAACAGGTTGTGGTAGATAAGGGTTAGTTTAACTTATAGCGAGAAGCCGATCCGAATGTTTGTTTGCCCCACCTTAACTTAACTTATGTTTGTAACCGCATGTTACTGCTTAACTCCAGGGATTATAAGCTTTGGTTTAATGGAGGGTCGCAAACGGCAAACACGCATTATTAATCAAATTATTATTATATCTTAGTAAGGAGACTATGGGGTCTATACTGGCACGTATAAAACTGAATATCATTATTAGCCTCGTTAGTCTTATTATTTTTATGTTAAAAATCACGCGGTAGAAATAATGGGAGAGTTTATTCTGGCACTTTGACTTAATGATTGTTTAATTAGCTTTATTTTTCGTGACATTTTATTAATCGGCATTTCAATTTTAATTCCATTGACTGATTGAGTACCTATCTATCATAATTTAGATGAGTTTAGTATTTAATTAGTTTAATTCATGTAATGCGGTAAGTACTAATTAGATAAATCTATACTTTTATAAAGAGAAAAGATTTGATTGTTTGTTTCTATTGAATAGGCTCCGAAACTACTGGACCGATTTCAAAAATTGTTACACCGTTGGGAAGCTACACTATCCCCGTGTGACATAGGCTACTTTTTATCCCTGTATTCTCAAGGGAACGGGAACCACGCGGGTGAAACCGCGAGGCGTCCGCCAGTGATATAAAAATAAATAGAATACTTAACAGTAACATATTTTTAAAACTGTTGTAACTGTAAATTATGTCTATCTGGCTTGTCTCATGTTTTGAAATAAACATTGTTTTTCGTAAAAACAGATTTAAAATTTTGCGAATAACTCGAAAACGCGTTTCACGGTTGACACTTCAGAAACACAGTTTGATTCCACTTGTTTCTAGGAGTCGGCAAACAGTGGAGTGCGCTGTCCGAGTGTTTCTCAATCTGTGTGTCTTGAAATAGGTAGCGATAGAATCGATTTATTTTAAATAAAGCCAGCGCCATTGTAAACCGCACTTTTGTTATTAACAATAGGCAAGACAGAGGTCAAACGCTAATATATTTTTTAAATTTTATTTGACAACTTGCTGCGCCCCTCGTTGTTACCCGCTACATTTTATCGGGATAAAGAATAGTCTATTTGTCAATCCAGGGTGTCAGTCACCTCCATATACAAATTTCATAAAATTGGTTCCGCTGTTTGAAGGTGCGCTCCACCATCTACGACCACACCGTCATTTAACATCAGGTGAGCTGTGATCAAACACCTAGCTTGTCAACCATAAAAAGCAATACATTTTGATTTCTGTATTTACATAATTATTATGACTTCACACTTAACCTTCTAATACGATAATTCTGACGCCATCGATCGAAACTTCTCATTGACGCCTACACCAATACCTAGCTGTGTGTATAGGCTTTATTCCTCGACTAATAGGATACCTAGGTACCTATAGCTAAGGTTTTCTCAAAGCAATATTGAATTCAAGACATTCATGACCTATGTTAGCTCACCGCAAAGTTCTGCTCGGCTATAAATCAAACTTGACTGTGTTTACATGAACTTTGAACCTTACGGTAGTAACAATGGATTAATCATGGATATCAACATTACTGACGAAATTTTATTAGCCTTTTACGGTTTTAATAACTTACTGGTTTTCACAACTCCTTTTGGATATTTATAACAAAACAAAGTCCAGGGCATCACTGCTTTGGTGCTCATTACTTTGAGACTTTCGATGGTTAGTCTCAACAGCCCAGTAATTTCGCTAGCTGCAGTACCCTTCAAACTTTATTAACCTTTTACGGTTTAAATACTTTTTACGGTTTTAATAACTTACTGGTTTTCAGAACTCCTTTTGTATATTTACTGGACTACTCTACTCCAACTGAATATTTTTTTGTCTTAACAAAATTTGTTTTTTTTTTTAATTTGAAAAGTAATGAGACGCACGAGACGCTCTCCTGCTGGTAAGAGATAACGCATGTCCATGACCATTGCAGCGATACACAGAACTTTGAGTAACAAAACAAAGTCCAGGGCATCATTGCTTTGACGCTCATTACTTGATGATTAGTCTCAGCTGCAAACCGGAACACAGTACCTAATGTTTACACACTACTGCTGAGCGGCAGAATAACTGGTACAGCGGTGGTACCTACCTAGACAACACACAAGCACATACTCATATGTGCAGAAAGTGAAGTTTTTTAGTAACAAAAAAGAAAGGAAACTTGTTTTTTCGTTTGTATTCAACAATATGTGTACAAAGAATGAGAGTGTAAACGTTTGCGAGTGTGTTCTATATATCACACTTTACTTGTTACTTCTTCAGCTCAAACGGCTGGACCAATTTTGATGAAATTTGATATGGAAATACGAAACATGTAGTGTTCACGTGGGAACAGCGCGTAACACCGCGGGGCGCAGCTAGTTTGTGATAATAAAGAACTCTTACTCGTGAAATAGAAGAGAACGTGGTTCCTGATTTCTCATTGCCAATTTATATCAAAGTTATTATATTGAAAGAATTTTATATGTTGAATTATTATTTGTTGGAGCAGATTTCGCCAATATCGGAATTCGTTTCAAACCTTTCACATTCCTCTGATGCTGAAATCAGTAATGAATGGTGGAAGATTCGAAGCGTAATAGATTTTTGTAGCAATGTTCGACTTGAGTGTGGGTTCAAATATCAAGAGAAAAATATATCGAAACTAAGTAAAGGTCCATGTAGAACCTTTTCACAATAAAATTGAGAAGGGCGTCTTCACCTAAATGGGAAAAGTTTTTCAACATTAGTTTCTAGATATAATTTAAACTATCACCTCGATTACACAAGCCCGTTAATCGTAACCTTAAACCAATGACTCATACTTGTGTGGGAGTCATAGATATTCCATTTCAGAGAGGTACCCAATGAATCAAGTCTTTCAGGACAAGTGAAGGTCAAATCCCTGTTGAATATCATAACAAATTGTACAAACTAAGTTTAGTTTTATATTTATTTATTTGACAGCCCCGTTGGCTCATTGGTAGTATATCTGCCTTGAGAGCTGTAGGGCGTGGGTTCGATTCCCACTCAGGGCAAACATTTTGTGAATAAACAAAATATGTTTGTTCTGTGTCTGGGTGTTCTTTATTTATTATAAGTATAAGTATGTATTTACAACAAAAAAAAGTATTTATTAATTCTATCAGTTATCTGACTTCCATCACACAAGCTCTGCTTAGTTTGGGGCCAGATGGCGCTGTGTGTATAGTCCTACTATATTTATTTATGTATTAATGAAGTCCGCCAACACAGTGTTTAATTTAGTACTTATTCAGTGTTTTCTAATTTAAATGTATGCTTTAGATGTATTATAGCTCAGTGGTTAGTGCAGTCAGATCACTCGCTCGAGGGCGTAGGGTTCAAATCTCAACAATGAGTTTGAGCTGCCGGTGAAGGAAAACATCGTGAGGAAACCATAGCATGTGATAAGATACTTTCTAGTAATCAGCTGGCTTGCAACCACTTTGAAGTTGAAAATCTGCCGCCAAGCACATACCGGTGTGTTCGGAAGCTTTACTTAAAGCCAGTTTCCACTCCAAGCTAGATCTGTTTATCATTTTCGAACACGCTGTCACTTTACTTCAGGTGAGCTGTGGTCAATTAGTCATAACCTTTCAACAATAAAACTATTCGACTTATTTGGTTTTCTCATGAAGAGCAGAAGTAGGAAGAGGGCGCCCTCCAGCCACCTGGAGGACGAACATTCCCCAAATAGACCCACTGACAACCCAGGACAGAGCACCCTGACGCAGGCTTAGTAGGAGATCCGATCCCACCTAACGTGGGAACAGGGAAGGAAGAAGAAGAAAATTCCCTAAGGTTTATGTTTATGACACATATCGTGTAATTTTACGGCTGAAATTCCTAACGATCATACATCGTACTCAAGCGTTGAGTCTTTGGGCATCTCTACGTAGTAAATAGTCTTTGTATGTTCAACCGACACCGTCCGAGCCTAAACCTGGCCAATTTGCATTTATATTCGTAGCGGGTGTGTTTACCATATTAACAAGATGGTAAGGTTGTTTGGGCCACCAGATAATGTTTATTACTCGTATGAAATTGGACGACTAAATTTAAAATGACAGACGGGGAGAGCTTAGGAAGTAGACTAATATTTTGCCGGATTTTATGATACATAATGCGAAACTACAGGGTTGTTGAGACTAACCAACGTAAAGTCTCAAAGTTAAAAGCGCTAAAACAGCAATACCCCGGACTCAGATTTTTACTCAAAGTTATGTGTAACGCGGTAATGATCATGGACAGGCGTTATCTGTTACCATCAGGACAGTGTCTCGTTTGTAATATTACTTTAATAAATAAAAAATACAAAAGTCAAAAAAAGTACCGCTCGACATTGGAATCTCGAGCCCGAGTACCCACTCGATTCTTTTTCCCCGATGAATACAGTCTGGGTACCTTTAAGTCGCGAGTGAATCGGTTTCTTCTAGGCAAGCGTGCTCCATCGTAGACCGCTTCTTCGCTTAACATCAGGCGGGATAGCGGTCAAACGCAAGCCTATCTATTATAAAAAAAAAGTCAAGTCTGCAGCATTGTTTGCAGTGCTTTCATCTTTATAGCAAGTCTTCCGCCAGGCGAATAAAGCATTTAATATTTGTATATAGATGGGACAACATGAAATGTTTGAAATTCAGGTTAATTCGTAGTCATAACTCTCATTGTTTGAACAGTTAAACATCACGGCAACAATAGCTAAAATTATCATTCAAATGAGGATATTAAATTTAGTTTACTTGTTTTGTACAAAACAAGCAGGTAAATAGGTGGTGCGGTTTGAACGAAGTATATTTCGGGATATAATTGTTCAGTAACACATGGGTATAATGTCATGAATGGCAGCTATTAATATACATATAGGTACATATTGGTTTATCTTATGATTGACAAGCTACGTGTTTGCTTATTTAATTTTACAGTGAAATCACAGCTACTGGCATTTTCTTTGGTCTTTATTTGCGGTAAATCACAATTGCTTGAATAAAACAGTAGATTATTAGCATTAAAATCAAATTTATGAATTTATGATTAAACAGTAGATTATGCTTATAATCTACCGTTTCATTCAAGCAATTGTGATTTACCGCATAATTTTTTTCTGATTTTGTCCATAAATGGCAAAAATTGATTTGTATGGAAATCGTACCATAAACAAATGTTCAATATGTAAAATACATCTACATACAATTCATACATCTACATACAATAAAATATTTGTATTTTGCTTTCGGCAGTTTCCTACAGTCTTTTTCTGTGTTGTGCACCGTAAAATATGCTTTTACGATAAAACAGAGTTTGCAAAGCAGCCGCGCCCAACTGAGTTCTCTAGGGTCGTAATTCCAATTTGTATTTTTTTAAATGTTAAAGTAATGAGAAGAACGAAACGCTCTACTGATGATCAAAGACACGCATACCATGATCAATGCAGCGACACACCGAACTTTGAATAGCAAATCAAAGTCCAAGGCTCATTGGCGGGAAATGCGGCCCGAACACTTTTTCCACAGAGTTTGAATATTTTTAACATGCTTATTTATGTAAAAGTAATGAAACGAACGAACATAAAAAAAAACATGATAAAAATATTGAAACACTGAAAAAAGTGTTCGGGCCGCATTTCCCGTAACTGTGAGCGTCGCTGCAGTATAAAACCAGCTGGGTACAGAGGTTGTATGTCTGCTCAAAGCGAGTAATACGATTGAAAATGTCACTGGCTTCACAGCTATCCATGCTAGGAAGGCATTGAAAATGTCAGTGAGGCTACTGTGGCATGTAGCTATGTCTGGAATGTCACCCACTCTGGCATGTCGCTAGATATTCAGTGACGGAATGTTGAGAGGCACTCTTGTATGCCTCTCTGTAAATTATACAACTTTGGGGTAAGTGTAGTAAGTTTTAATGAATATTTCAAAGCTACTTTGGGATATGGATGTTCGCATGTTCAATTGCATACAAATTAATTACGTACATAATTTTAGTAGCAGTTTTATTTTAACATTTTGTAGCGATGATAGCTCAGTGATTAGCGCGGACGGTTCACACGCGGAAGGGCGTGGGTTCAAACCCTAACAATGAGCTTGAGCTGCCGGTGAAGGAAAACATAGCGAGGAAACCAAATGGTATTTTATGGTAAGGTATTTTCTTGTACTCAGTTGGCTAGTTACCACTCTCAAGTTGAAAATCTACCGCCAAGCATCCAACAGTGTGTTCTGACAGCCTCACATGAGAGTCAGTTCCATTTCAGGCTGGGAACGTTTACTATCTTCGACCACACCTTCACTTAACTTAACATCAGGTGAGCTGTGGTCAAAACATCTAGCCTGTTAATCATAAAAAAAACACTGCTTTGGCGCTCATTACTTTGAGAGTTTCGTTAGTCTCAACAACCCAGTCATTTTGATAGCTGCAGTACCCTTCGAACCGGAACACAGTACACACTGTTGCTTAGCGGTAGAATAACTGGTACTGCGGTGGTACCTACCCAGACGACCTCCTGCTAAGGAGATAATTTTACGTATTGCTAAGTTGAATAAAAGCTAAAGTACTACATTTTAATTAGGTACTGGTTGTCACTTAAATATGAACTATGTGGTTGTAGTTATATTTAAGTGACTGGTTGTCACTGAAATATAACTATAACATAGTTTCAGCATAGTTATAAAAGTTTTGTACCATTGGAAATTATGCTTTCTGCTATACTATCGCACGCATAATCAAATACTGGCTTAACTCAAAAAAGTCAGTTTTTGGGAAATCACGAAAAACCTCCGTGCAATCACGATCTCGTCGGTTTTTTTTAAATAGAATAAAAATGAATTAGGTAAATAAATATATATTTTTTTTCGTGTAGTCCATAAACTTATCAATAGTTATGTGTTATTTACTTTGTTCAAATTAAATAATAATAAATATTTTTTTATGTTTTAAAATTAACTTCATGAGTTAAGTCTGTCTACTTTTAAAACTAAAGCAATTAAACTTTATTATTGGTGGCATATTCAACTATAAGTCTGTCTTGTTTAAACTAATTTCTTTATTTCAAGGACTCAATATGTTTTTAGTCTGTTTATTAGTAATCAACTTATAAAACTTACTATTTATTTTTGTAGAAAATATACTCAACTCGGATTCGGTCTAGGTTCAATGAAACAACAGCAACTTCACATTAACAGCGTCCGACACAAACTGACATCAGTCGGTGTTTGAACAAAGACTGTGTGAGAAACACATAAAAATGAAAAAGACCGATATTGTGTAAAGGTGGTCTATTGACGCAATTTTGATGTTTTCCAAATTCATATCATAGATGGCATTAAAAGAAGCCTGCGTCTATACGTAACTCATTTTTGACCTAACTCCTAATCGGTCAGTATTTGATTAAGCGTGCGCTATATCAAAAAGGATATCAATGTGTATAGAACTAATTGTTTTTTTTTTTTTCTTCATTTCAAATTTAATTTATTTCATTACCTATTTACAAAATGTATACAAAAAAACTTAGTCTAAAAAACCGTCAGAGGAGGGATATGTGGCCAGAATGCTGGCAACATTGCCACGCTGGATGGCAATGCTTAGCTTTTGACCAAAGTAGATACCAGCATTCTGGTCACCTGACTAATTGTTGATTCACTCACTTTAGCTCCGGTTTCTTGGTCCGTTCACTATTCGTGTAATTCTTCTCATTCGTGCAATTCTTTTCATTTGTGCAGTTCTCTTCCTTTTTCTCCTCGTTGCTTTCTTCTTTGAGCGGCGAGGGGGGAGGGGAGTGCTCCTTCGTCTCCCCGTCGATGTTAGAGGGCGCGTACCCCGAGTCGTTGTTAGTGTTGGGGTCCATCATAGGGATAGGTGATGCCAGATTAGCCATTATTCTGAGGAGAGTGTGGAGAAAGAAAACATTAGAAACAGAATCCGCCGTCATCGAAATGATAAAATCGCCGGCAGCCTAAGCTCTTTGTTGAGGTTTGAACCCACAGCACTAAGCTACCAACGCTACGAAACTAAGTAACTTTTATCACTCTACACGCCTATGACCAGATCTGCATGATCTAATTCCACCCTGTCCATTCTACTATCGGACAGTCAGGAGCTCTAAAAAGCGACACCGCTTTATGGTTGACGTACCAAAAGCTCGAACTAAGCGGTTTGATTCCACATTCTTCATACGTACCGCTAGAAATTGGAATCTGCTGCCCGAGGGGGTGTTCCCCGATGAATACAGTCTGGGTATCTTCAAGTCGCGAGTGAATCGGTTTCTTCTAGGCGAGCGTGTTCCATTGTAGACCGCATCTTCGCTTAACATCAAGCGGGATGGCGGTCAAATGCAAGTCTATCTATTATTAAAAAAAACTAAGTTTTGTTGTTATTTTATCAGTACCCAAGCGTTGTAAAGGCGGTTATCGGCCCGCACGTGAGGTCGATAAGTTGGTAGGCTGGCAAATGTTCCTATTGTAGTGTGATTGATTGTTGTGACCCATAACGGTAAAATGAACGGTACCGAACTAATGAGTTCCAACTCACCAATAAATGATGGATCATCCATTTTACGCGTATTTACGGTGCGGAATCAGAAACGTAATTTATCACATTTTTTTTCGTAGTACTTTCCTTTTTTTACACGACTGGTTAGTGAAGGAGTGTAATGTTATTAATGTTTTAAGGTGGTTCGATTTCCATACAAATATTTTTTTGCCATTTATGGACAAATGGAGCATAGTTTTACAGTGAAATCATAGCTACTGGCATCGTAACTGGGGTCGTAGCGGCTTCAAGTAAACGGAAAGCAGTAGTGCTGATAACTCTGCTGCTGCAAACTCTTGATCGCCCAGTAGTTTAAAATCAATAAGCAATAAGAAATTGTAGCGATGATAACTCAGTGGTTAGCGCGGTCAGTTCGCACGCCGAAGAACGTGGGGTCAAACTATATAATGTCCTTGAATTGCCGGTGAAGAAAAATATAATAAAAAAAATATAATGGTGGTAGGGTATTTTCTAAAACTCATCTGGCTAGCTACCATCCTCAAGTGGAAAGTCAGTTCTATTCTAGGCAATGTTTGCTTTACCATTTTCGACCACACCGTCACTTAACATCAGGTGAGTTGTGGTCAACGCCTAGCTTGTCAACCATAGAAAATATTTTTCAAAATATGTGACGTCATTCCTTGCTATTGAGTCTCAGTAATGTGACCATACAGACGGAAAAGAGTCACGAAAAATAAATAATTTATGAAGAATAATTTCATTTACATAGGCAATTCGAGATATGAAATTGATTGTACAAATTAATAATCGATTTTGTGACTTATTGCTGTAACTAGAGAACTTACAGTCCAGTCTCCTCCACCACGGCTGCCAGCATGAACCTGGCTGATCTCGTCGTGGCCAGTTCCTCTGCGTACACACCCATCTCTGTTCGCCCAAAACTGCTGACAAATTTTCTACCTTATATTCGATTGAAATAGTCTGAATTATAAATAATCTCTGTGGTTCATTCTGTCCTACTAATGTTATAAACGTGACAGTTTGTGAGGATGGATGGATGGATGTATGTTACTCATCATGCAGAAACTAAAAATTTGGTACACATATAGTTTATGGACTGTACATAGGTACACACTTATGACACTTATTATACTGCAAACTGTACAAACTTTTTTTCTAAATTCCACGCGGATGAAGTCGCTACAACAGCTAGTAGACAATAATAGCTACTTAAAAAAAAATTGAACTACCGATGACCGGACTCGACCATTACTTTTTTATGTGACTTTGACTGATTTTTGATTTTTCATAAAATGAGTGCGATTTAATTATTTACTAACTAAAACGATTACATAAGACCAATTACATTAGTCAATCATGATCATCATATATGCCCTTTTCAGTTATAACATCAAAAAAAAAACAAAAATTAAAAATTGTAAAATAAATGTGTAAATGAACGATGTCAAAGTCGTCCCGTGATAATTATTTAAAAAAAAATGTCATTTTCTTAAAATAAATATCACGGGATAATACACACAGCGCCATCTGACCCCAAACTAAGTAAAGCTTGTACTATGGAAGTCAGATAACTAATTACTTTTTTTTTGTAAATACATACAGTAGGTACACCCAGACACAACAAACATTTTTGTTTATACAACACAATGTTTGTCCTGGGTGGAACTGAACCCACGCCCTACAGCTCTCGAAGCAGACATACTACCAATGAACCAACAGGGCTGTCAATAAATATAGATATATAGAAATGCAGGATTATTATAGAATGTCAAATTGATCTTCTTTGTCATACACCTTGCGCGCATTCTCCTCGCAGTGATCCAAGTACATCGACAGAATACTCTTCCATCCATCCGCAAACAAATCGCATTCATTTGCCATGGCCAGGATGGCAATGTCAACACAAATTGGAACTTCTTGTCCATGTCCTTGTCCAAAAGGTTAGTTCTGAAAACCAGCGCTGCTGAGAAATCGGCAGCACTAATGCTGAGAACTAACCTTTTTTGTCGCACTGCACACTACAGCGACAACTTTCCACTTATTATTATTGTTATTTTTATTATCTAATCTTTTATTGTTTTTTTGTTGTTGTAGTGTTGTGTGTGTCAAAATAAATGTTTTCTTGCTTTCCTTTTTTTGCTTTGGTCCTTCTTTGACCAAAGTAGCGTAATTTGCGAGTTATGCTTGTGATGATACAGTTGCATAAAATTTGCTCATTTATACAATAGAGCATATATTAACACAAACACCGAGTCTTTGGCCACCTCTAGATAATGTTATCTCTGTGGTCTGAACAGTAACTATTTTTAACCACAGGTTTATCTTTATAGCTAAGCAATGATTAAAGCGAGGTTAATATACTTTTTAACATTTTTTATAAATAAAATAAAAACTAAAGTTTGAAGCGTGATTTCATGAAATAACTTTATGATTAGCGCAGTGCGTTAATCATGTTAAATTACTGCGCTAATTATTTAGGTGTGTAGGCATTTAACTACCTACTTCTATTCTAATAATTCATTCTATTTTAAATCATGGAAATATTGAACAAATATCTTTATGACGAACAACAAAAATAACAGACGATTTTTTTATGGTTGACAAGCTAGGTGTTTGACCTCAGCTCACGTGATGTTAAGTGACGGTGTGGTCGATGATGGTAAAGCACACCAAGCCTGATAGAACTCTTAAGTGAGGCTGACCGTTAGATGCTTGGCGGCTGATTCTCAACTTGAGGGTGGTAGCTAGCCAGCAGAGTACTAGAAAATACTCTATCACCATACTATGGTTTTCTTCGAAGTTTGTTCTGCATTTAGGTGTTCCATGTGTATTGTTTTGTCTTATGGGGAGTGGTTGATGGTGAGGGTAATTAAAAAGGTGATCTTGATTTAGATAACAGTAGGTAATCTCAATGAGGAGAGAATCTCTTTTTGTCTATAAAGTTCAACTCTTGTATATTAGACAAGCGGACGCTTCGCAGTTTCCCCCGCGTAGTTCCCGTTCCCGTGGGAATACAGGGATAAAAAGTAGCCTATGTCACCCGGGAATAGTATAGCTTCCCAACGGTGAAAGAATTTTTGAAATCAGCCCACTAGTTTTTAATTTTATTCGTTACAAACATACAAAAATCCAAAAATAAAAATCTTTCCTCTATAATATTGGTATAGATAGATACTTATATACCTCGTTATTATTTACATAAAGATAACAGAACAGAAATAAACATGATGCGTGTGTATAAGAAAAATAGCTATTGCCCGCGGCTTCACTCACGTGGTAAAAAGTAGCCTATGTTAATCTTCATGATACAAAATATCTCTTTGTTAAATTATAGTAAGATCAGATCAGCCCTTTAGGCGTGAAAAGGTAACAAACCGACAGAGTGACAAACGTTTTTATAACATCAGTCTGTATGCTCATTAAAAATGCTAAACGCCACTGAAATGTTATGGAAATATTTTACGGCATATGTATTTTATCGTCAAAATAAAGTTGTATAATATTATTAAACACGGTAATTAGTGAGGAAAAGAATAGTTGCTTAATATCTATACATTTGTTCATCGGCTCGTTGGTCTAGGGGTATGATTCTCGCTTCGGGTGCGAGAGGTCCCGGGTTCAAATCCCGGACGAGCCCTTCAATTTTGCATCATTATTTCATCTGATGGCTGTTTGAGATGACTACATTTTCACAAATTTACGATTGTGCTAATTGACGTGATGAAATATCCACAATTCCACTTGTGTTTTTTATGGAAACACAGCATGCGTTTTTCTGACGAAAAAAATGTCACTCACGCTTACCATAAAAAAATTTCACTCAACCCAGTTCAAAGTTGGAACATACGTAAAATTAATGAGATGAACGAAACGCTCTCCTGATGGTTATAGATCCATGTCCATGACCATTGCAGCGATACACATAACTTTGAGTAACAAACGAAGTCCAGGCATCGCTGCTTTGGCGCTCATTATTTTCAAACATTAGATGGTTAGTCTCAACAGCCCAGTAATTTCGCTAGCTGCAGTACCCTTCAAACCGGAACACAATAATGTTTACAACTATTGCTTGGCGGCAGAATATCTAGTACTACGGTGGTACTTACCTAGACGACCTCCTGCTAAGGAAATCTACCGCAAAGTAAATAACTTGAGTGATAATTTGATATTAATAAAGATTCAACTATTTTACTTTGATTAATGAAACATTTTAAAAAGTGCGTTTATAAACATCACCATATAGGGGACACCATGTAAATGATGGTGAGTTTACCATCAGGCGAACCGTCTATCTAATAAGTAGTAACAAAAATTTTACGCTTATGAATCCAAATGTCATTATTAGGATTCTTCTAAGAGGATTCATAAGCATAAAGTTGCGTTAGCGTACAAAGACAAATTCTGGCAATAAAATTCCACCCTTGTCAGAAAAAACATAGGACTTTTCAATAAACAATAACTTTAAAGTTATTGGAGTGGGCCAAAGCAGCTAGTGTTTTAAGAGGTTTTCCCTCCACAACCAAAACCAGGTACATACTTATCATCATCATCGTCTTCGTTGCTCCCCGAAGCGGTGTTGGTGGGTTGGTCGGTGATGCCGTCGACCAGGCGGCGCGTGTGTGCGACGTTTTCGATGACCACGGCCGCCGTGCCGCTCGACACTGCTGACCCCAGCGCAGAGGCAGTCTTCTTGGCTGACCGCTGTTTCTTCGCTCTTAGACGAATTGCCTGCGGTTGAAATTCATTGACTTAAAATAGCAGCAGAAGTGGAAACTACTTTAAATATAACAACAGTGCAAGTATGAGGCGAAGTGATGATGACCCAGGCGTGGGTTCAAACCCCAATAATGAGCTTGAGCTGCCGGAGTTAAAAGAAAACATCGTGAGGAAACCATAGCATTCTGGTAGGGTACTTTCTAGCACTCGGCTGGCTAGCTATTAAGTTGAAAATCTGCCGCAAAGTATCTAAAGGTGTGTTCCGGCAGCCTCACTTGAGCGCCAGTTCCATTTCAGGCTAGATGTGCTTTATCATTCACTTAATATCAGGTAAGCTATAGTAAAACACCTATCCTGTCAACGATAAAAAATAAACATAGTAAGGAAACCATAGCATGGTGATAGAGTATTTTCCAGTACTCGGTTGTCTACCACCCGAAAGTTGAAAATCTGGTGCCAAGCATTATGTTGTGGTGCGTTCCGGCAGCCGATTTCTTTTTAGGCTAGATGTGCTTTACTATCTTCGATCAAAAAAAGTGACAAGTTCGTAAAACTCACTCTAAAAATATTATAATACAGGAACATCATAATGATGCAGGGTATGTAGAAAGAGCCGAGCGAGGAGTAGATGACGTAGTCGGTGTTGTTGAACAGACACTGGTCCGGGCTGCGGTCGGGGGTGTTGTTGAGGCCGAGGACCACCGGGGAGCCGATGGCCCCCGACACCAGCCACGCTACGCCGATCATCGACCACACGCGACCGTTGCTCTTGTGCTTCGCGTACTTAATGGGCTGGGTTACTGCTATGTACCTGTGGATGAAAAAAATCACTATAATTAATAGTTATCCGTCTATCTATCTATACTATTATAAAGACTTGATTGTTTGTTTATTTGTTTGTATTGAATAGGCTCCGAAACTACTGGACCGATTGCAAAAACGCTTTCACCGTTGGGAAGCTACACTATCCCCGGCTGACATATGTTACTTTTTATCCCTGTATTCTCACGGGAACGGTAACTACGCGGGTGAAACCGAGAGGTTTCCGCTAGTGTAATACAATTCAGCTTTGTATGGTATGGATTTGATAGTAGTTTGTAAATCATTGAAATTTTACAAGCATGATTGTAAAGAGGAAATCATAAGTGGAATACCTAATGTGCAATAGAAAATGATTCATTATACAAGAGTGTACAACTTGCAGCGTAATTCATAACAGATAATCTTGTTACAGGGCTTTGCCTAGTTTAGAGCCCGTTGTCGTTCAACCTGAAATTGGATTGTACCTACTAATTAAAATCAATTAGGCTAAGCTAAGTTTATTAAGATTATTAAAGATAGACGGGTGAGACACGACGTTAAGAGAATCCAAAGATGTTATTTGGGTAGGGGGAGAAGCAGAATAGCACGCCCTTTTGCATGTAAGCGATCGGTCCGAAGAGATCCTTCCTTACATTGCGCTGAGTGCGACGATGCTAAAAATAATTTGAATAGTTTATTTGGGCTTAAGGTGGTTCGATTTCCATACAAAGAAATGCCATTTATGGACAAATGGAGCATAATTTTACAATGAAATCACAGCTACTGGCATTTATTTTCGTCTTTATTTGCGGTAAATCTCAATTGCTTGAATAATAGGTACAGTAGATTATGCAAATAGTAAATCATTGACAAATTTGCTTTTATACTAATAATCTACTGTTTTAGTCAAGCAATTGTAATTTGCCGCAAATAAAGACCAAAATAAATGCCAGTAGCTGTGATTTCACTGTAAAATTATGCTCCATTTGTCCATAAATGGCAAAAATATCTTTGTATGGAAATCGAACCACCTTAATAAGCATTGCTGTCCCAAATTATGACTAATCATCTACACGATAGCTACATCCTGACATAATACAAACTCATAATGGGCACAGATATAACAGGAGTCAGATAGCGCTGTGCGTAATGTCCTACGATATATATATTTTTTTCTTTGACTACACTGGTCAAACACCAAACCTGTCAACAGTTAACAAATGCTCGGGAATGCCGTGAACAATGTCCATGAACAGAAGTAGAAAGGGCAGAACAGAAATGATTAGGGTCTAAGCTACCAATGTGGTTTCGATTACAAAACCCAAGCGTGCATGATGAAGCAATAATTTAGTGATCTGTGAGTGATAGCTACTATAGATCATGGTTCATTTACCCCTTTACCAGTCGCCGAAGAACCTTTTACCTACTCCTGAACGCTCCTTAACCCTCGTTTTAAGGCAAGGTTGAGTAAATACTGAAGAAAAAGGTATCTTAAAGTACTTTGTCGCAATAGTGAAACTTCAAAGTTATATTAAACGCTCGATAGAAGTCGATCCGTGTGACTATGAAAAGGTTGTATGACTTATGTATTGATGTTAACTCGAGTTTGGTTACCTTTGAAGGTTGCCCTTGAATTCAAAAAGATATTTTATCGATTGCGAATTTGAAAAGTAAATGTCTGTCTAGGAAGAGCGAACGGTGTTGACAGCTTTTGGTGAGCATTTTTTTACTTGTGGTGGTAGATCACCGCAGTACCAGGTAGTCTACCGCCAAGCAGTAGTGTGTAAACATTACTGTGTTCTGGTTGAAGGGTACTGCAGTTAACGAAACTACAGGGCTGTTGAGACTAATCATCGACAAACATTATCAAAACAGCGATGCCCCGGACTTTGTTTTGTTACTTAAAGTTCTGTGTATCGCTTCAATTGTCATGGACATGCGTTATCTCTTACCATCAAGAAAATGCGAAGAACGAGTGTTACTGCACAGGATACAAAGTACCGAGCGTTCAGGTAATTTATTATAACAAAAAGAGTACCTACAATGAGTCTCTTTCGGCTTAGCTTAGCAAAACTAAAAAATGTTACGTAAACTAAAAAAACCACTTATGAAGAAAACAAGCAGAAGGATCACCTAGTGGTAAGTGAATCTATGGGTTTCGTGAATGAGTTATTCGTTTTCAGATAAATACTTTTTTTTTATTATTGACTACTAGCTGCGCCACGCGGTGTTACCCGCTACATGTTTTCAGGATAAAAAGTAGCCTATGTGTTAATCCAGGGTCTCGGCTACCTCCGTACCAAATTTCATCCAAATCCGTTTTGTAGTTTTTGCGTGAAAGAGTAACAAACATCCATCCATCCATCTATCCATCCATCCAAACTATCACATTTATAATATTTGTGGGAATGACTCTTTTAAAGCCGCTAAGCATAGAATGAGGGGAATTAACTCACCTGTCTACAGAGATAGCTACTAAGTTGAATATACTGGAAGTTGAGCAGGTGACGTCCATGGCAATGTAGCAATCGCACACTACTGCTGGCAGACCCCACACTCCGTTGAACTGGAATATTAAGAAACCTTGTATAAGTACTCTGCTCAGTAGTTAGCGTGGTTGGATCGCTGCTTGGCTCCTTGAACTGGCGGTGAAAGAAAACATCGCGATCGCGGCTTGTGATTATTTTATGGACCTCAGTCTGTACAAAGTGGTATCATTATTATTATTTGCAGACACAGCTGGCTAGCTCTTAGCTGGCACTTTTAAGTAAAAAATCTACTGCGAAAAAATTTGAAGCAAGCCAATTTGAGAAAAAAAACCACCTGATGTCTCATTCGGACAGCCTCACTTGTAATATCATTTCTAACTCAGACGATATGAAAGGTCCAAGATTTCAAAATACATGATCTGAGAATTTGACTTGTAACTTTGATGTTATCAGTATAATTGGTGGTAGATTTTCTTAGCAGGAGGTCGTCTGGGTAGGTACCATCGCAGTGCCAGTAGTGTGTAAACATTACTGTGTTCCGGTTTGATGGGTACTGCAGCGAAATTACTGGGTTGTTGAGACTAACCATTTAAAGTCTCAAAGTAATGAGCGTCAAAGCAGCGATGCTTTGAACTTTGTTTTACTATACAACAAAGTTATGTGTATCGCTGCAATGGTAATGGCCAGACGTTATCTCTTACCATCAAGAGAGCGTCTCGTTCGGTTCATTACTGTTTACATTAAAAAAAAATGTACATAGGTATATCGTTTACTAATCATGGTTTTATATTCTCATTCTACGCATTTTGAGACAAACACACGCGTGAAGCGAAAGTTAACTTTATCACAACTTAGTTTACAAGTTAATGGTTATGATTAATAGTCCACAGACACGTCTGTGCTTGAAGTGAGGTCTAAGTTACGCTCGCGCCGACGTCAAACTTGATATCTTAATTAAGAGGCAATAACTACGATATACTCGTATGTTAGTTTTCAGCCTGCTGACGCTTTTCGATCCTAAACAATATACCTAATAACCTATAATTATACTATTATCCTACTAATTTTATGTAACTATTATTAATAACTTTCACAAAGTTTGTATGTTTGTAAGAATAAGAATAACTTTATTGACAAAGTAGCGGACGCCTCGCGGTTTCACCCGCGTAGTTCCCGTTTCCTGTAGGTTTTTTTAAAAAATCTTTATTTTTTTATAGAGAGTTTAGTCAAACATGACTATGCCACCCTCATTGGTCTATAACAAAATTTTCTTAATTCTCGTAGGAATACAGGGATAAAAAGTAACCCGAGGATAGTGTAGCTTCCCAACGGTGAAAGAATTTTTGAAATCGGTTCAGTAGTTTGGGAGCCTATTCATTACAAACAAACAAGCAAATCTTTCCTCTTTATAATAGTATAGAAGAGGGCTGATTCGGTAATTCAGTGTTATGTAAATACCAAAACAGAAATACAAGGTAGATCAATAATACAACAAGAAGAAGCTACAATAACCGTATTTTAGTTGACAAAGAGACAAACATTTAAAAAATTTACATTCCTATTGGCCTTTGATAACGCAATGCGAGCGACCGATTTTGTCATCAAACGACATAGTAATTAGGAGCCTAATCGGGGAACATACATAAATAAAAAACCGGCCAAATGCGAGTCAGACTCGCTCACGAAGGGTTCCGAACCATTATCCATAAAAACGTCAAAATCATCACGTTTTTTGTATGGGAGCCTTATGGGAGCCCTTAAAAATTTATTTTATTGTATTTTTAGTATTTGTTATTCTAGCGGAAATAAATTCAAATTCAAATTCTAATATTTTTATTGTCAGCCAGTGTAGCGTAGGATCTTATTTATACATGAGAAAAACGTGTCAACAAACTCAGAACTAGAAATACATCATCTGTGAAAATTTCAACTGTCTAGCTATCACCGTTCTTGAGATACAGCCTGGTGACAGACGGACGGACGGACGGACGGACGGACAGCGAAGTCTCAGTAATAGGGTCCCGTTTTCACCCTTTGGGTACGGAACCCTAAAAAGATTTCGACTAATTGAACACTTCCTCCTTTTTTGAAATCGATTAAAAAGACTAAGGTACCCTATAACATAATCTGTAATTTCAGTGGCTTTGTACCTTCAACCTCCACCAGATATGACCCGGTTTAGTGCGTAATATAAATCGAATTCATCATAAAATCTTGTGTTCAATGTTTGCACAAGATAACTGACTTCAACATAGTAGGTACCTAGGTACTGTGTGTTAAATTTCTCGAAGCATTATTTAGTGGTAGTTAAAGCTACTGTCGATTTATGGGTTGGTTTGGCAGTCAAACTGGTCCTATTTCATAACAGAACTGTACTACCTACTTGGTATATGGTTTCATATTGCAACCAATCATAAATCTTGTAGACATCTGCCAAACTAGCCCCATGTGTTTACAGTCAACACATTGGCATAAATTGTGCTTATAGATGGCGTGAAATTAAATAATAAATAAATATCGTAGGACATTAAACACAGATCTGATCCCAAACTAAGCAAAGCTTGTACTATGGATGACAGATAACCGATAAATGATAGAATACCTAAGTACTTTTTTTTTTTTTGTAAATACATACTATATTACATACAGTATACCTCGACACAGAACACACATTTGTTTACATCACAAAATGCTTGTCCTGGGTGGGAATCGAACCCACGCCCTTCAGCTTTCGGAGCAGACATACTATCAATGAACCAACAATGTCAAAAGTAACCAATAGATATTAGTAGAACGTAAGAGGTCCCTCTTATCATTCAATTAACTGATTTAGCGAAACGTTAATTTGTTTGTTTGTATTTTTTTAACTCGGACTAACCACAAAATAATCTTTTTTTTATGGTTGACAGCCTAGGTGTCTGGCAACCAGCCTAGCCTGTCCACCATAAAAATGTTCATCATCAAAAATGTGGGCTGTTCATGTCTGTGGGGTATGAAGTCGCTGCATAAATCCGTACACACCTCTGACATTTTCCGTAGACGTGACGAGACGGGACGAAGTGAGGCGGGTGAAGTGAGACAAGTAAGATGAGAATCGGATATCCCACGCGATGTTTTGAGTGTGCTCACAGCGAAATTAGATTTCACATTCAGAATATAATAACACCTGTAATGTTAATATTATTTTGACGTGTGCATGTCTTTAAATTTGCTTCCATGGCTAGAGGCAATTTAGAAAACTGATGTTAACTATTGTGCGGGATACAGTTTGGTGTTGCAAATCTATCATCTGTTGTCGCCACTGGTATTTGCCGCCTTTCCGAACGCAAAACAATCAAAGTCTATACCGGAAACCACGTGGCAGCTGTTGATGGGTTTCACCGTAACGGAAACCGAGGCGCTTTCGCTTCTCTTCGTTCGTGACGGTCCGACCGCGTGCAGTCACTTGGCTCCTAGTCGTCTTCGAGAACACACCTGCCTGAGCTTGACTGTCTAGTGTTATTAAGTGCGAATTATATATAGGTGGAATATTGTGTCCAAATGTGTGTCTGTCTATATATACAGTGTCTTGCATCTAGCAATGAATGTATATATAGTTGACCCTAACCTGTGTCGCTTTTACATCTACATCTGAAATAAAATTACACCTTACATAGCTAGAGAATCAAGGGATTGAGTAAGGACTTGAAATGTGGAAATCGGATGGACTTCTTTTTTTTTAAATGTACTCTTATTTACGTACACACGACCGTGTCTATTATATTCTTGTTCTTATTCGAAAAGGGGGCGTTGAGTCCTTCAATCACGTGGAGTACTTATGCTTCAACTTGCTGCGCACCGCGGTGTTACCCGCTACATGTTTTCGTGATAAAAAGTAGCCTCAAGTAGTCTCAGCTACCTCCATACCAAATTTCATCTAAATCCATTAAGTAGTTTTTGCGTGAAACAGGAACAAACATCCATCCATTCATCCTTCCATCCATCAATCTATCCAAACTTTCACATTTATAATATTACTAGGATAAAAAGCACGACGTGGATACGTGCACGAAGTACTTTTCAGATTATCATCATCATCATCATCAGCCCGTAATGGCCCACTGCTGAGCATAGGACTCTCCCGGTCCCGTGCCAATCTTGTCCAGGTTCGACCCATGACTTTTATTATGTCGTCTACCGAACGAGTTGGTGGACGGTGGAGTCTACCAGTTTGCGGCCACCACTCCGTCAACGAATGCAGGCTTTCAGAGAATAGAATTCCGAACAAATATACAGGCTTCAATATAAATACCTATACCTGAGGAAGACATCCTTATTTCAAAGAAATCTACCACAAGAACATCGTAGTGTCAACTTTTAAACGAAGAATCTACCACGTAAAGATATATTCACCGTGTAGGGGCAAAATAATGGCGGCGTCATCGGAAAACACTTTGCATCCGATTCAGGGCGATCTATAGACGCGTGGGGATTAGGGTTGGCACTTATACCCGAGAATATTGTCAGACATTTTCCCGATACAATAACTTTTCGTTACTGAATCGTTTATCCAATTTGTGTGGTTCAATCCGATATTTGTGTCAGGAGGATTTCATTTGGTGACAGAGTTTACGGTCATGTCAAGCCTTTTGTTTTTTTTTTAAACACAAATTATTAGAATTATTTTAATAGAATAAAATACAACTTTATTGTACACCAACAACCAATACATAGTTTGACTACTTTTTTACTAAATTTGACCCAAAAAACAACAACAAACAGAGGAAGCTAAGTAAACCGTTTGAAAATAAAAGAGTTAAAGAAAAAAAAAACAAAACAACACCAAGACCAAGACAAATTTGTTGTAGTACAACGTCAGTTTTTAAATAATAATAGAAATCTTCGGCATTAGTGATAGATATAGTCGATTCTCGTAATAAAATATTGACAAAGTAGGCGAGAAATTAATCGATACAATTTAAGAATCGACTAACCATAAAATCTATCATAAGTTAGTCTTGAATGTTTTGAAGATGGCTTTAAATAGTCGTGGTTACAAACTGGCGTGGCAATCAATACCAAGCTAAGTTTAATGATTTGGGATTAAGTCGCGTCTATAAAATGTATAATTAAAACCTTAGTTTTTCGTAAAACTGTACTCCAAACGATAAATCATGATTTTTTTTTGGTAGTCAGCCAAACAATGCAATACAATAAACGATAACCAATGGAATTGCCCGAGTGGATGTTCCGTGATAGATAGAATCTGGTTACCTCCAAGTCGCGAGTGGATCAGTGTCTTCTAGGCAAGCGTGCTCCACTGTAGACCGCATCTTTGTTTAATATCAGGCGAGTTGGCGGTCACACACAAGCATATTTATAATATTTAAAAAAAATCTTTAGTACTAATTTGATTCTTTAAAATTTTCCCGATACTTTGAACCTTTCAATTATATATGTAACACATGAGACGTGTGACAGCCCTAGCTTTTAAGTGGAGCACATTTTAATTCGCAATTTGGCGCCGATGCGGTGCTTGTGTTCTGATTAATTTTGGACATGTATTGTTAGGCCTGGGGATTTATTGTGAGGACAATGTATTCAACTTAGTAAAGGACGACTTTGAGGTCTAGTTTATTTTTCATTTCATTAATGACGCAGGATGTTAATCATTTTGACAATTATAGTCCACATAAAAATAAATTATTAACGATGTAGTGTCTGACATTTACATGCCGAACATATTTATTTTCTAACTATTGTTAAAGTTTCAGTAATAATACCATCTCTTTTAAAAAATCAATTATAAAAATATAAAAATCTTTTCAGTAAAAAAAACAATAAAACATCCCTGTCAATAAGCGACAGAATAACAAACAGATATAAAACTCAATAAACACAAAAAACCTTCCGCAAAAAATCAAATATTCAGCTTTATTTCTGTACATTCACGGCTGATTTGTCCGTAGATAAATCGGCCGGCGAAGAGGTGGCTTTATTCGTGGTCGGCGAGCCTCTCTGGATCCCTTATTTAGCATAATAGACTACGTCAATATTGTGCCACTTCCGGCATACTCACAGTCCCGATTCCAGTAGGGATTTTGTTATTTTTACAACAATACATAAAAGTGTGCAAATCAATTAATCTAGTTATTTTAATTATTTTTTTTAAATAGAATAATCGAGTTATTTTTTGTTTTCCTTATACGGAGTTACTCATGTTTAATTATGTCGTACACAACAGTTTCAGCTACATCCGGTGGCCTTCTTCAAGGAGTCTAAGCAGAGTACGATTATTCACCAAATAAACAAATATATTTTTGTGGAGTTCTGAACAAGGTGTATATACTGCTCTGCAGAGTGGCCATGGTCGAGAGCACACACTTTTCCTATAAAGAAGTCTCCGAGTGGTCCGACACCAACCTGATCAATTTCAATGCAGCTAAAATCCAGGCGTGTCTGTCTCCATCAAAAAGAGACCAAGGATCTGGTGCATACTTTCTTCTTATATTAGATCTAAGGTTTTCTTAAAAATAAATGTTATTCAAAATACCTTAAAATTTTCACTATTCCCTCCGCTTTTAATATTATTAAAAGCGGAGGGAATAGTGAAAATTTAGATTAATAATTTAAACAAACTCCTTTAACAAAATAAGCAATATCTCTTGTCTTCCTTTTAAAAAAGTCTAATTGTTAGAAAATCAATTTCTAAAACGTGTCAATTCTCAGAATGCCTCATTACAAAAACATCAATTTAATAGTTAATACATTTCTAAAAAGATTAATTCTCAGAATGCTCCAGTTTTAAAGCAGTTCCGACTAAATCTAAATCCATTGTCTTTGAGTTTAATCTGCAAAAGGAGTATTTCGCAGAATGTCCAACTAAATTTTGCAAGAAATATTGCTGTCGAAGAAGACTTAGTTGTTACTTATTTTTCAGTGATCAAACAGATAGTTAAGCTACAAATAAAAATATTTTACTTTTTAAGTAAATATCTTTGTTGCATGACAATCTTTATATAACTCCAACTCTTATAGTTCTTATAAGTCTCCAAGTAATGAGCGCCAAAGCAGTGATACCCTCGACTTTTGTTTTGTTACTCAAAGTTCTGTGTATCGCTGCAATGGTCATGGACAGGCGTTGTCTCTTGCCATCAGGAGAGCGTCTCGTTCGTCTCATTAGTTTTTGCATAAAAAAAAAACTTCTAACCAGGGGAAAGTCTCATTTTGGATTTTACGTTTTGAAATTAATATTCGACAATTTTTTAATATTTCTATGACTATAAAGACGCGAAAAAGACAAGTGCGGAAGTTGCTACATTCTTTATCACTGTTGCCTTTTTTATTGTTATCTGGTAGACCTTGGACATCTGCGAAAAATATTTTGTTAGCACTCTTAGATCTCTCTATACTCTACTTAGCAATTTAAGTTATATTAAAATTACTTATTAGTCTCAACTAGGCTAGATTGTAATAACAATGAGGTATCTATCAACAGAAAGATACATCATTAGAAGGAAAAAAAAGCACTCTTAGACATGTAGGTTTCCTCTCGAGGTTTTCCTTCGAAGTCAGCGGCACTTCGCACATAGCTTAGAAAAGACAAAGGTGCGTGGCGTAGAATTTGAGCTCAAGTTTTTTTTTTATGCAAAAAGAAATGATACGAACGAGATGCTCTCCTGATGGTAAGAGATAACATATGGCCTGTTCATGACCATTGCAGCGATACACAGAACTCTGAGTAACAAAACAAAGTCCCTGGACTTTGTTGGACTGGCATCGCTGTTTTGGCGCTCATTACTTTGGAGACTTTCGATGGTTAGTCTCAACATCACAGTAATTTCGCTAGCTGCAGTACCCTTCAAACCGGAACACAGTAATGTTTACACACTACTGCTTGGCGGCAGAATATCTGGTACTGCGGTGGTACCTACCTAGACGACCTCCTGCTAAGGAAATCTACCATCAAGTTCTCCAGATTGGAAGACGGACGGTTTTCCAACAAGGCTGCTGAAACTTCCACTCTGTATCACAACCATCAATCAGCAGTCCACGTCTTTACGTTGGCAGCTTTGTCTAGTTTACACTTGTAGAATTGAGGATATGCCTTTCACAACATTATAATTGCTACCAGCGCAATTCTAACAGAAATTCCTACATCAGATTAGCTAAGCTTACTAAACCAGTGTGTGGTGACGCTTTCTCACTGGAATGTGGTTAAGCCGGCATCTGGCGGGCTTGACATGGACATTTGGTGCAAGGGCTATTTCAGAGGTTAGAGGGCAACACTAGAGACATGGTTTAAATTTTTTTTTTTTAATGTTTGACAGGCTAGGTGTTTGACCACAGCTCACCTGCTGTTAAGTGAAGGTGTGGTCGAAGATGGTAAAGCACACTTAGCCTGTAATGGAACTGGCTCTCAAGTGAGGCTGCCGGAACACACCGTTAGATGCTTGGCGGCAGATTTTCAACTTGAGGGTGGTAGCTAGCCAGCCGAGTACTAGAAAGTACCCTACCACCATGCTATGGTTTCCTCACGATGTTTTCCTTCACCGGCAGCTCAAGCTCATTGTTGGGGTTTGAACCCACGCCCTTCAGCATGCGAACCGACCGCGCTAACCACTGGGCTATCATCGCTACAAAAAATTTGAAAACGAAATTGATTATGATGATTAGAGAACAACAACAACATAGTTTTGTTAATACTTACATAGGCAAATAAATAAATCACGCCTATCAAGTCTGATTCAGATTCAGATTCAGAAATATTTATTGAATAAAAACACACTGATGCAATCAAATGTTATGCTAGGTGTTCTTGCAAAGATTGTGCCATCAGTCTACCCTTATCGGGCATTCAATAATTTAATTAAACATAATTATTATATCATACTGATTTTAACTAAAATAGAATTTAATAAACAATTTCAAAATATATTGTCAAGTGATATTATTAAAATTCATTTCATGTCAATTTGTAGCAAATTTTATTTAAATTCTAATTTAATGTCAAAATTATTACATTAAAAAATCACAAATTCATAAATCATTTATAAATTTGATTTTATACTAATTATCTACTGTTTTATATAAGCAATTGTAATTTAACGCGAATAAAGACCTAAATAAATGCCAGTAGCTGTGATTTTACTGTAAAATTATGTTCCATTTGTCCATAAATGACAAAAATTTATTTGTATGGAAATCGAACCACCTTAATAGAACCACTAAGAAAAGTAACTGATGAACGCAGTCTTCGTTTATACTCTACTTAGAAATTTAAGTTACATTAGAATTACTTATTAGTCTCAACTAGGCTAGATTGTAATAACAATGAGGTATCTAAAAACAAACAGATATATCATTAGAAAAAATATCGCACTATCATAATATCTATTTAGTTTTATCGTGTAGTATTTAAGGATATTTATTTCTTATGGTACAGTAAGCTTAACAAGTTTACTCTACTTACATGTATTTCCTTTGGTTACAAGCATTATCAGGAAATGACTTCACAGTCAGTTTTACAATAAGGATTACGGTCTCAAGGCAGTTCATCGTGAAGGCGAATTTGTCAACTAGGTGTGTGTGGAATAAACGGATTTGGGAACCCTTCCCTAAACCGAGATTAATGTGATTAGAATCTTGCCTATGAGGTACGGAAGTTAAAGCGTGAAACGCACTTCCTGGCTAACATTGTTTGCATTTATTAAGAAAGAGCCGTATAGAATATGTTAAACTTTTTTATATAGCGGTACCTTAGGTATATATATACCAATGAGTGTGTGTCACCTTGTTTATAAATCTACATAGTTTTTAATCTGATTGACCACGCAGTAAAAAGTTATTTAAAAATTTACTTAGTTTCTGTTTTACATATGCGGGATTAATCACGTTTAATTATATCAGATACTCCAACTATAGTTTCGGACACATTCGGTGGCCTTCTTCAGGGAGTCAAAGCACGTGCGCGGCCTCGCCTTGCTTCCATCCCTGCGTCCGCACTCTAACTGCTGTCTTCACGTACGAGGCGCGCTGCGGCCCGCAGTGCGAAGTAAGAAGAGGCCGCGCGCGCGTTGTACCCAGTTT
Organism: Biston betularia; assembly: GCA_905404145.2. Lineage (NCBI taxonomy): Eukaryota > Metazoa > Arthropoda > Insecta > Lepidoptera > Geometridae > Biston > Biston betularia. Next base: position 1,087,540 of record FR989874.1, on the reverse strand, counting down.
TGTCTCCTTGAAGAAGGGCACTGGATATGGCCGAAACTATAGTTAAAGTATCCGACATAATTAAACGTGAGTTATAGTATAACTAAACAAATATGTGCTAAAACCAGACCAATTGTCACAGTCTTATACTATGAAAGCTTACTTAGTAAGATTGTGACAATTACTTAGAAAAGAGACTTTGTAGCGTGAGATATGTCGCTTCAAATAAAATGCATTGAGATATTATATACTAAAAATTATCGTTAAAGTTTCTCAAATTTATGCTCAAACGATTTTGACAAGCGCAAACACAATTCTTGGAGTACCAACAAACTATGTAAAACTTGGAGTGTCGGGGCGCCCGCCGAGATAGCCGGGGCTGGCGGCGAACAGCTGAACATTGTTGGGAAATTATCCCTCACACAACTTGGAAAATTGCGACTCGGAAATTTCGACTGTGTTTGGAAATAATTGGGAAATTAACAAGTTGGTTGATTGGGTACGTTACCGGGGAGCGACGTGGTCCAAACAAAATTAGCCACTCATGATTGAGATATAGAATTCAATTTCTATGAATCTTACTATAGTTGTAAATAGAGTACCAATAATCAGTGGCGTATACAAAATTATCTAGAAGAATATTCAATAATTGTTTCGCTTAACAGTCGTTTCAGTTACAACAGTGATGAGGATTTAAATTTAACAAATTTTTCAATAATTTAATTATTAAAAACTTATCCGAAAGTTTACAATTAAATTTGACATAAACTTAAAACTTAAACAAATTGAACAAAAATCTAATTAAAAATAACTATAAGACTTTATATCCTCTTCTCTCTGTAGTAACCAGTTGCCGACACGTGTTTCGCCTCTACACGAGGCATCCTCAGGGCGTGTTGACTCTTCGAGCGCTTGGTCGAGCGCTCAAATAGCGCTCGAAGAGTCGTTTCGGATAAGTTTTCAATTATTATAAAATTAGTTAAATTTAAATTCTCACCACTGTTGTAACTGGAACGACTGTTAAGCGGAAATAAACTAAATATATACCTTGAATATTTAGTAAATAATTATGATATTTTTGACATTTCATTATATTTACAATACTTTTATATTGACAGACGTTATATTGACATTTTTGTTTTCTTATTTACGACTAGCTGCGCCCCGCGGTGCTACCCGCTACATGTTTTCGGGATAAAAAGTAGCCTATGTGTTAATCCAGGGTCACAGCTACCTCCAAACGAAATTTCATCCAAATCCGTTGAGTAGTTTTTGCGTGAAAGAGTAACAAACATCCATCCATTCATCCAAACTTTCACATTTATAATATTAGTGGGATTTATCTGAAATTATAATACGAAATGTGATTTGTAACTTTGGTGTTTTCAAAAAAATATTTGTATTTGTTAAACTTAAAAAAAATTTGCTGCATTGCAACCCAAGAAATTGTTCAAGAAATGTGAATAGGTATTTCCTAGGCAAGCGTGTTCCATTTTCGGCCACATCGTCGCTTTCCACCAGGTCGAGATCGTGGCCAAACGTATGCCTAACCGATATAAAAAAAAAAACATTAAGTCAAAATTTAGCAACTCACCAAATAATAAACTCCAAAAGGCATCACCACCACTGCCACGAGCAAGTCCGCCACAGCCAGGCTCACTATAAAGTAATTCGTAGCAGTTTGTAAACTGCGCTCCCTTGCCACACTTATAATCACCAACACGTTTCCGAACAACGTTAGTAAAGGAAAAACTAATAACGGCAATGCCCAGAAATTGTAACTATGAACATCACTACACGTTCCGTTCTCGACCGAACAATTCGAATTTAACGTTCCGTAAATGAATGTGTCATTAAAATCTAATATCGTTCTGAGTGAACTGTTCACTCGCTCGTCGAAAGTAGAGTTCGGGTCGGGCGGCCTCAAAGGGAAAGCTGTTATTTTAGATACATTTTCACATTCACTATTTGAACATAAATGTTGTTTTGTGTCCATGCTATATGCTATTTTTGTTAAGTTTTCATTGTGATTCATTATTTAGAACTCGTTTCAGCATTAGTAGCGTTCACTCTTCAATCTTAATTGGATGGTTCTTCTGATCTTTTCGTTCGTTCATTTCGCGCCTTCGTTCGTGTACCTGGAACAAATATGTGTTTTTATTATAAACCGTTTTCGTGATGAAATTGTTGGGGGAAAATCGGGGTTCCTTAAAATATTTTATGCGTTCTACTTAATGCTGTAATAAAATTGAAATTGAAGCTATTTTGTTGCAGCTTTTGCAGTCGTATTTCATTAAAACTTACTTACTCATTTATTAAATTGTCATATAGTTTTGTGGCTTGTCAATAAAATGTTATTATATTTAAATTGTGTTTTTAGTAATAATAATCAAATATAAAAAATAATCCTCATAAATTGAACCCATGAATATTTTTTTCCCCATTGTCACTCAAATGGCTAAATCAACGCTTACAGCCCTAAAGGATCTAAGTTGTACGTAGTGGTAAATCTCCTTAGCAGAAGGTCGTCTAAGTAGGTACCACCGCAGTAACAGAATATTCTGCCGCCAAGCAGTAGTGTGTGCTCCGGTTTCAAGGGCACTTTTACTGCAGCTAGCGAAATTACAGGGCTGTTAATATTAACTATCTAATCTCTCAAAGAAATGAGCGCCAAAGCAGCGATGCCCTAGACTTTGTTTTGTTACTCAAAGTTCTGTGTATCGAAGCAATGGTCATGGACAGGCGTTGTCTCTTACCATCCGGAGAGCATCTTGTTCGTCTCATTATTTTTATATAAAAAAGTTTTGTTTTATATAAATAAGCTTACATAATATGTATGACCGCTAGACTAGACATATAGACAAAAACGATAACCTCGCCTGATGGTTATCGTTTTTGTCTATACATTTTTATTTTTACACTTTTCTACGTTTAGTAATAAAAATTTAAGCTCGTCCATGTCGGTTGAGTAATAACTATTTCTTGTAAATGCATAACTGGACATCCAATTTAACTCGGAATATCCAATTTACCCGAAAAACAATTACGAACTGACAACGGATGCAAACGGAATATTTAACAAAATTTTTGGCAACACGTGCCCAACGGGTTTACATTATTGAAAAATATTTAATTGTTCATAAAATATAATGAATTCACAGTAATATCACTCTTTTTTATCTTTTACGTTAGGGCTAAATTAACGGACCATCAATCACAAATACATCATACAACATAGCAGTCAAACGCCATGTCATCGATATAATTATAATTATTTATTTCGTCCAATAGAAATCTAATTAAAATCAGTCTAATAATTTGATTTTTAAACCTAAAACTAAATAAATAAATATCGTAGGAATCACAATCGTAGTGCAGCTATTTGTTTTCCATGTAAAATAAAAAGCAAAAATTAAATTTTTTGAAAAGTAATTGTTACATATCTAAGATAATGTACCAATCAAACCATAACTGAAAATTGCATCAAAATCGGACTAGTAGTTTTGGAGAAAAATTGCAAAATGGATTTGTATTTGCACAAACGCATATACCGTCTCCGTTCCGTCGTGGGCAATAAAATCAAATAAAATAAAATAACCTAGCTATGTTTGGACTAAGTGGAATAAAGACAGTTTTTGTAAAAGTTATCATACCTATTTGTATAGTAATTTAGACTCTACCTTTGAGAATATTCTGTTAGCCCTGTCCTCGTTAAGTATTTATATATAATATCTTTGCTTCAGTCTGGAATTACCGATATGTTGCGGCTAAGTCACATGCAGCTTCACATAATACCGTGAGCATATTTATTCAAATAATACCATTATTTGGTTACACGTGAAATAAGGGTGATTTGAACAAATTAACTAGGTGCTTTATTTTACAAAAGAGATGGCAGTAGGTAACATTTTCTGCGATGAAAGCTTTTCCCCAAGCAATTCGCAGAAACAAATTGGCTATAAGGATTCATGTTTTCATATTCTGTATATCTGGTATAAAAATACGAGTGAAATATATCAATTTACAGCTATATTCCCCGCGGTTTTACCCGCTATCCTTTTTTTTAATGAATGACTCTTGCTGTTGGCCGCAGATGGCCTCTACAGCGTCACCGGACTGTAATATGGGAACCATCTGTTTTATGGGGTTAAAAGACGAGCCCAGCTGCAGCGTGAATATACACATACTAGATACCGCTACAAGTCTGGTAGTCTAACGGTTTCCTATCAGGCACATTTTGGACGCTCCAGACATACATGGTCTAATTACACCCTGCTCATTCTACTATCAGATCGCCAGGAGTTCTAACCAAGCATCACCGTTTCCTTTTATCAATGTTCCTGAACGGTTTAATTCCACTTTCATTTCACGAACTGTTATATAGTGGAATTTGCTGCCCGCTGCTCTACGTAAGTAGAGTGGTACAGTCTGGGTGCCTTCAAGTTACGAATCAGTCGGTTTCTTCTAAGAGAGATCCTCTAATCTCTCTAAGAGGGATCCATCGTAGACCCATCTTGGTTTAAAACCAGATGAGTTGAATAGTTGGTTTACTTGGTGGTAGATCTCCTTAGCAGGGGGTCGTCTAGGTAGGTACCACCGCGGTACCAGTTGTTCTGCAGCTAAGCAGTAGTGTGTAAACATTACTGTGTTCCGGTTTGAAGGGTGCTGCAGCTAGCGAAATTACTGAGCTGTTGAGACTATCGAAAGTCTCACAGTAATGAGCGCCAAAGCAGTGATGCACTGGACTTTGTTTTGTTTCTCAATGTTCTGTGTATCACTGCAATGGTCATGTACACGCGTTATCTCTTACCATCAGGAGAGCATCTAGTTCGTCTCATTACTTTTTACATAAAAAAAAAAGTTCTGTTATGGTGGAATAAAGAAACTCACATACGTGAAAATATTACACACCTTTCATTGGGCATCGTGTCAAAAGGGGTTTTAATAAGATTGTTTTTGCAGTCAACAATTTACAGACAGACAAATCTTTTCGTCCGTGTTGGGATTTTCGCGCCGCTGTGTAATGAGAAACGGATTGATTTGAAGAGTGTTTAAGCCGTCACGGAGTTTCCGCGATACTCCGTTTCGAACACGTATTGATGGAAATTGGGTTCTGTTGATTAATGAAAGTGAGATGTGCTAAAATTGAACACAAGTGTCAAATTTTTGGATTCTTTAACAGGTTAGCCACATTCTGTCTAATGTTTAGCAACGTTGTGGTCATGAATAGATATAATAAAATAAAATAGATATAAGGTCACGCTTACCTTATTTAAGTATGAATATACTTAAATATATATATTAAATATATATATATTTAATTTGCGGAATTTGCAGAAGACCTGTGCAGCTTCGTATGCTGTCGAGGACTCGATACCTTTACGACACGAATTCGACAAATTTTCGTGATCGAGGCTCAGGTATCAGTTATGTAAAAGTAATGAGAAAAACGATGGTACGACATAACGCCTGTCCATGACCATTGCAGCGATACACAGAACTTTGAGCAACAAAACATAATCCAGGGCATCACTGCTTTACGCTCATTATTTTTAAATTTCCGATGGTTAGTCTCAATAGCTGAACTGCAACTTCACTAGCTGCAGTATCATTCAAACTGGAATACAGTAAATAAATAAATAAATATCGTGGGACTATACACACAGCGCCATCTGGCCCCAAACTAAGCAAAGCTTGTCTGATAGAAGTCAGATATCTGATAGAATACATAAATACTTTTTTTTTTTTTGGAAATACATACAGAACATCCAGACACAGAACAAACATGATTGTGATTATTCACAAAATGTTTGCCCTGAGTGGGAATCGAACCCACGCCCTACAGCTCTCAAGGCAGATATACTACCAATGAGCCAACGGGGCTGTCACAGTGAGGTTTACACACTACTGCTTGGCGGCATATCTGGTAATACGGTCCTATCCAGACGATCTCCTGTTAAGATAATAAAATGGTCCCATAGTACAAGTTTTACTTACTATAGAAATAAAATGACAGCCCTGTTGGCATTGGTAGCATATCTGCCTTAAGAGCTGAAGGGCGTGGGTTCGATTCCCGCTCAGGACAAACATTTTATGTATCAACAAATGTTTGTTCTGTGTCTGGGTGTTCTGTATGTATTATAAGTATGCATTTACAACAAAAAAAAAAGTATTTATGTATTTCTAACAGTTATCTGACTTCCATCGCACAAGCTCTGCTTAGTTTGCAGATGGCGCTGCGTAAAATGTACTCAGATATCTATTTCCGTTCTGCTTATATGGAATTACTCAATACTCATGTTTATTTAGGTCGGATATTCCGCCTGGTATAGGAGCAGAGTATGACTCGCGCGACCTCATCCTTCTTCATTATTGTGTACCTTGTCTTGATATGGCATCTATATGTCTATATCCTGTGCTAATCTAGCCCGAGCTGTATCCTAAATAGTGACGTTATCGTCGACCCATCTCGCAGATGGATGATCAACGCTCCACTAGACCAGGGATGTTAGATGGCCACTCTGAAGTCTCTTGTACCAGCTGGCTAAAAAGCTGGTATTAAAGACGGAAAACTGATACCAGAGTTGCCAGATGTCGAAATTAAAAAAAAGGTTAAAAATCGCTTAAAAACTTTATTTCACACATATATCAAAATAAGTATAGGTTTGTATTTTCATTCCTTGAGGTTGGAGCTAGTTATTTAAAAGTACTCTGGATTAGAATGTTTTTTTATTTGCATCTCAAAAATTTGTCGGTTATATAATACGTATTTTTGTTGGTCAACGACTAATCTTGATATTTTTCGTTCTACGGCAAATCTTGGTATTTTTGCGTACCAGGACCGAGTAACCTTGGTACATGGTACATGATGCTAAAACCTAGTATCAATACCAAGAAGCTGGTACGTCTAACATCACTGCGCTAGACTCGCCTCGGTCCCCACTCTATCACAACTTTACTCTAATACGTCTTGTTTTAGATTAATTACCTCAATGACGTCTCAAACCTTTGTTCATACCGCGCCCGGAAACCTTTACGAGTTGAATTCACTCACATACGAGTGATTCATCATGTAAGTAAATGATCGATAGTTAATTCGTATTCGAGTCGATGTAAAATCGGCGATAGAAGCTGCGTATTTACCGATTGAAGTGATATTATATTCTACTGAGTGCTTGTGAGTGTGATTGGATATTTGAAGTGGTTTACGTTATACGACTTTTTTGGCCGAAATCGAATCCACAGCTGGTGTTTCTCAGACACCGAATAAATAGAACAAATCTCGGTGTTGACTGATGATTTGTTTTTTTTTAATTGGTTCAATAATCTGACAAAAACAAATTGTGTACATCATACATAGTTATGCACGACCTACTTGAAGTAAATACTGCTTGGAAGTTTTGGCGGGAACGCAGTAAAAGTCATAGTGACCTATTTAATTAATTATTATTTTCAAAAGTGTGGTTTTTTCTAATGTTTAATATGTAGTTTAAGATGTTTATTTTCTGAAAAGCAGATCTCATTCACTTATTAGAGAAAAATACATAATTATTTCATAGTACAAGCTTTGCTTAGTTTGGGGTCAGATGGCGCTGTGTATCGCCGAACGATTTTTTTTAGGGTAGGCGGAAAATTTGATTATTAAAAAGTTTTAATAATGTAGTAATAAACGAAGTGTAATTTTTTTTTAATTCAAAATATGTTTGCGTTAGACCACACTCTGCCTGATATTAGGCAGTAGTGTGGTCTAAGATGGAGCACGCTTACCTAGAAGAAACCGACCTTTTTGTAGCGATGATAGCTCAGTGGTTAGCGCGGTAGGTTCGCATGCCGAAGGGCGTAGGTTCAAACCCCAACAATGAGCTTGAGCTGCCGGTGAAGGAAAACATCGTGAGGAAACCATAGCATGGTGGTAGCGTACTTTCTAGTACTCGGCTGGCTAGCTACCACCCTCAAGTTGAAAATCTGCCGTCAAGCATCTAACGGTGTGTTCCGGCAGCCTCACTTGAGAGCCAGTTCCATTCCAGGCTAGCTGTGCTTTACCATCTTCGACCACACCTTCACTTAACATCAGGTGAGCTGTGGTCAAAACACCTGGCCTGTTAAACATTAAAAAAAAAAAAACCTATTCACTGTAGATTTGAAGACGCCGATATTGTACCTAACAGGGAACGGCAGAGAGTTCCACAACCTCGCTGTGCAAATAAAAAAAGTGGATTCAAAACGCATATCGCTATTACGTTTATGCGATAAAAACTAGTGATGATTTGTTTATAAACTATCGAATTACAATCGCGACTCGTGTGGGAAAGTGATATAATGCGGTGAAACATGACTTTTCATATCGCTTCCAAAACTTCATTGAAGCTTATAATCAAAGTAATGTCGGCTTATTTACTAAAACATGACTGGACTCGGCCGTGAATTGTTTTATGTGACTAAATGTTTGGCCACAGCTCACCTTTTTTTTTTGTTTTTTTTTTTGCGGGGGGGAAATCCACTTACGCATTTCCGCCCGCCGGGTAGACGGGCGGGGTATGTCGGGCTCGGCACCAGAGTGGTGCCCCTACCGACTAAACCCCCACGTGTTCCCTCGGCAGTGACCATGCGGCAGAGTTGCGGGACCGCTCTCGCATTCGCCGCAACCCTGCACTGCCAGCGTCCTTTCGGACCTGCCTCGGGGAGGGAAAACCCCTTCCCATTCGGCTCCAGCGACGCGCCAGGAACAAGTGGCGCGTCACCTACTCTCGAGGGCCTATCCCTGGTGTGGGGCGTCAGACAGCCCGTCATCTGACGCCCCAGGCCCTCCGATCGGAGACGGAGTACGGGCCAAGTTGGCTCGTCTCCGTGTCCGCACCCGCCGGCGGGGAGGAGTCCTGCTCTCTCTCCCGCTTCTCGGCCTCATGACCTCTCATCGGCGACCATCTTAGCTAAGATGGTCGGCAAGGAGAGGTCTGCCCCCACAACCGCGACCAGGGATTGCCGCGGTTGGCCACAGCTCACCTTATGTTAAGTGACAGTATGGTAGAAGATAAAACACACCTAGCCTTTTTCTTTTTCAGCTCACTCAGAATCCCCGGAACATATATATTTTTTTTTTATGGTTGACAGGCTAGTTGTTTGACCGCAGCTCACCTGATGTTAAGTGAAGGTGTGGTCGAAGATGGTAAAGCACACCTAGCCTGGAATGGAACTGGCTCTCAAGTGAGGCTGCCGGAACACACCGTTAGATGCTTGGCAGCAGATTTTCAACTTGAGGGTGGTAGCTAGCCAGCCGAGTACTAGAAAGTACCCTACCACCATATAGCCAACTTCGCTGCGTTGAGCCCTTTGTTTTCTTCACGGGTCAAGGTCAGAAGCTATATTCCTCATTAATTCAAATTACATTAACAACACCAATTTGTTAAGAAAACACTTGCGTTCACTTAATAGTGTTCAAACATTCCGGGGAAGCGTAAACACTTCCTAACGTGCTCGTTTAAGACGTTTGTCAGGAATCGTGTGCGTGAGTGCGTGTTTACATATGGAGAGCTAATAAAGCACAGAGGACATTATATATATAGGTAATAGAAATATTTTATTGATAACACCAATGTTACAAGTCATTTCAAAATTTTAAACATGTCATTAAATGGGTTTCAAAATATTGATTACATGTCAGAGTTTTGGCGGGAACGCGGGAAGAGTTTTTTTTTTTTTTAAATGGTTGACAGGCTAGGTGTTTGACCACAGCTCATCTGATGTCAAGTGAAGGTGTGGTTGAAGATGGTAAAGCACACCTAGCCTGGAATGCAACTGGCTCTCAAGTGAGGCTGCCGGAATACACCGTTAGATGCTTGGCGGCAATTTTCAACTTGAGGGTGGTAGCTAGCCAGCCGAGTACTAAAGTACCCTACCACCATGCTTTGGTTTCCTCACGATGTTTTCCTTCACCGGCAGCTCAAGCTCATTGTTGGAGTTTGAACCCACGCCCTTCGGCATGCGAACCTTCCGCGCTAGCCACTGAGCTATCATCGCTACAAAAGTCGTGTCGCTCCGTTGTATTTTTTTCCAAAACTAGTGTTTTGTCGAGTGTTTATGCATAAAAATGGTGGTGTTTTATTCATAAAGTGCCGAATTACAAGCGCGGGTGTGGGAAAATGATATAATGTGGTGAAACATGACTTTTTGTGTTGCTTCCAAAACTCCATCGGAGCTTAAAGTAAAGTCGCCACTACTTTACTAAAGCATGACTGGACTTGATTGACATGGACTGGACTTGACCAATACTAGACTTTGATTGTAACTATAGATGTAAGACATGAATAATCGCAATAACTGAAGACGAGGCAGTATGGCATTACAGCTTTAGCCTGCCCGATAGGGCAAATTAAATAATAAAAAAAATGATTACATGTCAAAATAAGGTATGTCAACCCATCTGGCCGTCTAACGCTCCGCTTACCTTGTATAGGCCACCAACAAAAAAAAAACTATTTAGCGAACATTTTGCACACATTCCTATGAACCCATTGGCTAAACGTAGTGATTACATTCTCTTGGCCATTGGCTCCGAACTAGTGGTAACTGTATTTCGGAAAACAATAGCTTCTCCCCAATATCTTATTCAAGAACAAAATGCCATAAACATACTTAAATACAAAATAATAATAATAATAATATGTTGCTAGCATTCTGGCCACATATCCATCCTCTGACGGTTTTTTAGACTAAGTTTTTTGTATACATTTTGTAAATAGTATAATTTAAGGTATTTTTTATTTTGATTAATGATTGTTTGAGTGCTTAAATACAAAACAATTTTTCATGTAACCTTATACGTGTAGAACAAAATTTCCGAGATACAAAACAAAGCAATCAGTATCAAAAAATATGTTAATATTTAAGAGGGTAGTTAGACATTTTCCTTTGTTTTGCAAAAGACCCGAACCTTTTGTACTCATTGAAAATTACCTAACTTTGGGAAGACGCTAATGTGTTGCGACGGTAATTTTTTTCAAGGGTTTTGTACCGAAATTGCTAAACAAAACCTTTTGTTTCCTTTAAGTAGGTATAATTTTAAATTAATTCAATCAGAATGTGTTGCTTGCTCAATTCTTTAAAAACAAGTACCTACCTACTAGAACGATATCCGCTTTCGGGCTTTCAATGTATTTGTTTTGTAATTCAGGCGAAATTTAGGTTCTTTCAACCCCAACAATGAGCTTGAGCTGCCGGTGAAGGAAAACATCCTGAGGAAACCATAGCAGTAGGTAGGGTATTTTATAGTACTCGGCTGGCTAGCTATCACCCTCAAGTTAAAAATCTGCCGCCAAGCATCTAACGCTGTGTTCCAGCAGCCTTACTTGTGAGCCAGTTCCATTCCAGGCTAAGAGTGATTTACCATTTTCGACAACATCTTCATTAACATCAGATGAGCTGTGGCCAAACAACTAGCCTGTAAACCATAAAAAAAAATTAGAAAAAACCGATTCAATCGCAACTTGCACTTGGTTTATTTTATGGGTTTATGTGCCTGCAATAAATGTTTGTTATTAAAGAAAGAAGAAAAAGATTTTATTTTGCAACAAATATAAAACCAAAAAACAAAAGATGGACCAACAGAGACAAACAGTTACATAATAAGGGCTCACCTCAGCATCATACTGGTCATACTAAATGACCAGCACTGGTCTCCTGATCTTTAATACTATTATATGCCAAAGTGAAATCGGAATAACAAAAATATGCGAAATCTTTTCCTTTTACTCCGAGTCCAAGTCAAGGCTCCGGCCCAGTGGGACGGCAAGTCACACGAGGATCATCAATTTGTCTGTCGGCAGTCATACTGTACCGGATAATCTTATTTATCTAAACGGCGTTTAGTCTCGCTGTCCGCCGTCGGCGTATACGACTTTATTTAGTAAATTGGTCTTGAAGGGTACTTATTGTTAATTACTCATATTCATATCATTTATTTGCGTATATGGGTAGGTATACAAAGTAGTTGGAAGGAGTATATTAATTTTCTCTCTCTTCTCGTGAATGCGTGATGGTTCTTTCTACACATCAGTTAAAATACATATGCACCGTAAAATACTCCTTCAGCCGACCCTGGCAGAATAGTGCCCGTAAACACGCGCCATCAACTCCGCCCGCGTTCTGACTGAACTACTGAACCAAATTATCTTATTTATTGACGTGTTGTTGTTTTGGAAGGAGGGAACCACTTGTGTTACATCACATTTAAATTGTTACTAAGTCGTCCAAGATCCGATTCAGATCCGATGTACAGTTATTGAACTCTAAAAATGCAGTTTTCCAACATCGGTAAATATCGCTTCAAGTGTAAACAAAATGAGGCTAGTCTGCTGAATTCAAGGCAATCGATTAGTTTTTGTCGTTACTTTATCTGACGTTATACATTATGTGGAGGTTTGAAATGAATAAATACTATTATACATATCCTGAATTAGGTTGTGATGTTTTTTTTTATTTTTTTTAAGGTTGACAGGCTAGGTTTTTGACCACAGCTCACTTGATGTTAAGTGAAGGTGTGATCGAAGGTGGTAAAGCACACCTGGCCTGGAATAGAAATGGCTCTCAAGTGAGGCTGCCGGAACACACCGTTAGATGCTTGGCGGCAGATTTTCAACTTGAGGGTGGTAGCTAGCCAGCCGAGTACTAGAAAGGACCCTACCACCATGCTATGGGTTCCTCACGATGTTTTCCTTCACCGGCAGCTCAAGCTCATTGTTGGGGTTTAAACCCACGCCCTTCGGCATGCGAACCTACCGAGCTAACCACTAACCTAACCACTGAGCTATCATCGCTAAAATGATGTTGCAAAAATACTTCTTATTTTAATATCCAAATTATTTTCAACCCGTAATCTTGAAATCAAAATAATTATACGAAAGCCGTATTTGAAAAGACGCTAACTTCGATGCAGATACATTAATGGCTTAGGCCTTTTATGTGATGTTTTGTTTATTCTACTAGCAGATAACCACGGATAGTTTTAATAAAAAAATCTGATGGTGCCTGCTGAAAACCTCTTCTGCGTTACGTGTGTTGCTATCATAATTTTCTAGGAGTTCACTCGAGTAAAAGAGAAAGAAATCTTCCTCTATTGCTTTCTCCCTCTACGCCCCACCTTTTGCTGCCGGGTGCTTACCACGGGCCCGCGGGCTACGCGATGCAACAAGTTATAACTAAATACATTGCGTGTTCTCCGTGACTTCATAAGCGTTATACGTATACGAAGTCGTGATGGACATCTAAATTGAACGAAACACCGAAAGTAGATTTATTCGTTTCCAGGGTGAGTATACCGATACTGAGCGTCCGGTGACACGTCTGTGTGACAGATAGTCAATGTAAAATCCGGTTTCGGCGATAGGGACAAAAATAAACATTCTGTCTCTTTCTTGCTCGTGGCTATAGTAATTTAACTCTCCTTATCTATTTTAGCGTGACGTCAATGTATTCAAATCTAGTAGTGTTTACGCCTCAGCGTATACCGATACTGAGCGTCAGACGTATGTACGTCTGTGTGAGTGGAAAATATGAATGTAGGTGTTCAATCATAAGTTCCCACGGTCGCCAACTACAGGCTTAAGACAGACATCGTTAGAAGTTACATTGGAAAAATAAGTAGTAAAGATTCCTCCAACAATCCAATTTAAAAATAAAAAGAGACGAATAAAGATTATCAGATTGTTTATGCAAAATCTGTTATCTCTTTTGCATTTCATTCTTTTCTCTACCGACTAAAGCGAGCATTGAAAGCTAAAAGATAACAAAAGAAAAAATATTTTCTTGGAAGAATTAATGATAGAATCGGACAAAAGCATTCTTTATATTGATGTAGATAAAGTCAGAAACCGCTCTGAATTTCAATCTTTGTTGTATGTGTATATTGGCAGAATTTTGAGCATGCAGCGAAAATAAGAGAAACGTCTAGCATTGAATCAAATATTGAGTGATGACTGAATAGTGAAATGTTTTCGATAATGTGCATTTTTCTTCGAGACTGGCGAGCGGGAAATGCGATTCTGATGTCTTTCTGTATCTTTTCTGACGATTCTTAGCATTTGAAAGGATGTCTTTTTATGGTCGACAGGCTAGGTTGTTTGTGTGGTGACTATAGCTCACCAGATGTTAAGTGACGGTGTAGTCGAAGATAGTAGATAGTAAACATACCTAATGAAAATTTTAGAGGCGTGTACGGATTTATGCAGCGACTTGATTCCCCATAGACATGAACAGTCTACCATATTGATATTTTGTTTATGGTTAACACATTAGAGGCAGGCTAGGTGTTTGACCACAGCACACCTGAAGTGACGGTGTGGTCGCAGATGAAAAATACACCTAGCCTGGAATGCTCTCTAGTGACTGTGAGGGTCGGAATACACTGTTAGGTGCTTAGCGGCAGATTTTCAACTTCAATTTTTAGTATACCGAGTACCATAGATACCATCATATTATATTTGCACAGCATACCTATATCGACAAATATAATCTTATAAGTATTATTGTCGGGAACGCAGAAAACTATGTCACTGCATTGACCGGACTTTGTCATGATTTTGACTGTGACTTAGATGTATTTAACTTGACTTTGCATCACATATTTGAAAATTTCAAAATACTTGACACTGACGACATGCATACAGTACGATATCAAAAATAAATGAATATCGTAGGACATTACACACAGCGCCATCTGACCCCAAACCAAGCAAAGCTTGTACTATAGTAGTCAAATTACAGTACAAACAGAAAATACTTTTTTGTAAATACATTTTTATAATACATACAGAACACTAAGACACGAAACAAACTTTTGTTTATACCACAAATGTTTGTCCTTGATGTGAATTGAAATCACGCTCTACAGCTCTTAAAGCAGATATACTACCAATGAGCCAACAGGGCTTTCAAATAAAAATAAGAATGAATAGATTTTATGAACATAAAATACTTTAAAAAAATGTACAGATGTACACAAAAGCAAACCGGTGTAGCTTAACTAGTTGAGTTATACAATAAATGGTTCTCATTTACATTTTCACACGCGCTGGTCAAAAGGTTTATTTGCATTGGGAAATAAGGAAGTAATGAAGTTGTCTGCAGGAGCCTCAGATTAAAAACTACGCAGGAGCAAAAGAAAAACGTCTTTTGTCTAGTCTATGTTTATTAGTAGAATAGCATAAAATCTCAGCATAAAATACATAGTACGTATTTTTATGCTTTAAGTATATACAATTTTATTTTGTAAATGGAACATCATCGCGACCGAGATTTATGAAACTGTTTTGTACGTTTCTCTTTTTTGTATGTAATGTTACCTGTTTTTATGTGTCACACATAAATTATTGTCTATAGTTTATTGTGAACATTTTTCGTCATTTACACAAATAATATCCTGTATAGAGTTTTGTGGGGATCTAATTAATAGGTAAGTACATTATTATTATTTATTGTTTTTCCTATTTTCCAGCCAAAGCTGGGCAAAAACCTCTCGTCCTCCTTTCCATGCCTCTCTGTTGGCAAGTACATAACTTTTAAAAATGTTTTTTGATAAAATAAGACAAAATTTTCACTTGCCAATTTTTCATTTTTCTCATAATCCATCAATACACTATAAAAAACAGAAATTTCAATTATTTATTTGTTGAAAAAATGATTTTATTTTTCACACTAACACACAATATTTTTGAGTTGAATTATATTATTTAACAGAACATTTGTTAACTTTGGGTTCACCGATGTAATTTCGATTCCCGGGTCAGAACTGTCAGTTAAAAAAACATACCTCAAGTATTTACAGTCTGTACAAATGTCTATGTGAGTATTTAAGGAACAAATTTAATAATAAGACGTGAGCGTTAGTTATAAAGAAAGAGTGAAACCGACAAAGAGAACAAGATGTGCTCTACATAACGACGCGCAGTGACTAGCTGGAATTGAATTAGGCACAGCGCCACGACGGTAATGGATCTAGGAATGGAGTGCCTGTCCTGTTAGCTCATTGGGTAGAATATCTACTTCAAGAGCTATACGGCGTGGGTTCGATTCTCGATTCCCACCAGTACAAATATTACGCGACGATAAATGTTTGTTCTGTGTCTGGGTGTTGCGTATTACATGATAAGTAGGTATTTACAAAATAAAATTTAAAGTAACTTAATTAACTAAGAAACATTTTGTAAGTCGTATTACAAATACAAATCTATTATTAATAACACCAAAGTTACAGGTAATTTTTCCATTCATATTTAAAAATATCAAAATCATTACATAATAATATGTCAATCCTATGAAATCTTGGTGGTAGATCTCCTTAGCAGGAGGTCGTCTAGGTAAGTACCACCGCAGTACCTACCAGTTATTCTGCTGCTAAGCAGTAGTGTGTAAACATTACTGTGTTCCGGTTTGAAGGGTACTGCAGCTGGCGAAATTACTGGGCTGTTGAGACTAACCATCAAAAGTCTCAAAGTAATGAGCGCCAAAACAGTGATGCCCTGGACTTTATTTTGTTACTCAAAGTTCTGTGTATCGCTGCAATGGTCATGGACAGGCGTTATCTCTTATCATCAGGAGAGCGTCTCGTTCGTCTCATTAGTTTTTACATTAAAAAAATAAATATATAATTACTTTGGAAATTGTGCGATTAACGATTTTTTGGGTGTGGTTGAAGTAGGGTAGACCGAGGCGAATCGGATCATTTTTTCTTTGAGAACATGAAAATCATACTAAAGTTTAATATATGTAACTTTTATTGTCACAATGGTAATCAGTAATAATCTAGCTACGCATTAAACATATCCAAGCTTAAATTGTTCATATGTTCACCAAAATATTCATAAAAAACTTCAAAGACAGAAATATCCGAATCGCCCCAATTTTGGAGGCGAATGGGATCATACATAACATATAACTAAATTAAAATTTTCTTAACATTATAAGCTTTGGAATCATTAATAATATTTAAATAATGAATGATGAGACCAATATTAATTAGTAGCTCATAAATAATACATATATACGGGCCTTTTCCCCTCCCAGATCAGCACATTTTACGATGCATCATTATTCGCATGCAATGATGAATGTCAATCCTTACTCTTGACAAACCTTCTGGTTTCCGAATAGATAACTCCTTATTTCTTTTCATAAAGCAATTAAACCAGTCCTGACCAGCGATTGCTATTTTTCTGTTAAAATTGTGTTTAATTTTTTGATATTTTTCAAATTCAAATGCACATTTACGAACCGCCTTGGGTGTGATTTTGAAGTCATGACTCGCTAAGTGCAGTAAACGGTCTACTAAAATCTCTTCAGCAATTTCATCGAAGGTTGGCTCTCCACCACGTATCTTAATGACACCACTTAAAAAAGAGACTCTTTTTTTGGATATTCGTGTATGGTAATAATCTCTTTGGCCACTATTTTGCAGCTACTATATTTTTTTCTTGGGGCCATTCTTCCGCATTTGTCTTTCTTTTGTATGTGCGAACCATCGACAACGAAATAAAAATGCATAGATGACCTCATTTATAAAATAAAACATTTAAAAAAAGTGATCCCATTCGCCCCCGATGACGCAATCCGAATCACCCCATATTAAAGACTTACGAAATAAATATTTTACTCATTACCTATATATATTGTGGTTAAAAACTAAAATGTTTTCTAAAATAGGCCCCTTACCAATCAATATAAGATATATAATTCAAAGTTTTACCACAAATCCTTAAAATGACACAAAGAAATGGTAAGTGCGTAACTTAGATGAGCGCCAAAATTGTAACGCACACAAAAATTCGACTCGCTAGCAAGCAGTGCTGTCACTGATGTACTTGTCGAATCGAAACACTACCAATGGCGGGAGGTGTGGGGTGGGTGAGTGTCATGAGACGCCAACTGCTTGAGTTCTGTGTCAACGCTTTTTTCAAAATATTAATGAATTTCTTATTTTGATCCGATTCGCCCACTGATCCGATTCGCCTCGGTCTACCCTATATTATAATAACACCTAGCCAATAATGGGTCTAAAGTGAGGTTGTCAGAACACAGAGTTGAGTGCTTGGTGGCAGATTTTCAACTAGCTTACCAGCTAAGGTCAAGAAAGTACCTTACTATCATGCTATGGTATACTCACAATGCTTACCTTCACCGGAAGCTTAATCTCATTGTTGGGATATGAACACATGCCTTTTAGTGTATAATCCGCCCGCGCGTACCACTGGGTAATCAACGCTAGCATAACTTTCACGGCCGCGCGACATAACAAATACGACTAATAAACATATTCAAATTATGAAGACAAACTATGAAGAGGAAAGATTTGTTTGTTTGTATTGAATAGGCTCAGAAACTACTGGACCGATTCCAAGAATTCTTTCACCGTTGGAAAGCAACACTATCTCCGGGTGACGGTTACTTTTTATCCCTGTATTCTCACGGGAACAGAAATTACGCGTGTAAAACCACGAGGCGTACGCTAGTATTCAATAAATTTAAAATTTAATGGCCACACAAAGTAACGTCGTGGTTGGCCGTGTGGGAACTAAATTTGCCCAAACGGCTATTTAGCCGGTCCAATGACACCATTAGATCTGCTTACAAAATGTTTTAGTTCTAAACAGCTTCCCATATCATGGGCAAGTGGCTATATAGAATAAAGTTTGTTAAAATTTGGGAAAGGGGCAAAAAGAAGAGAATATTTTTGTTTAACTAATAAAATTTAACATGAGTAATACCGCGTAAGTAAAACACAGATGTGTCAAAAGCACGTCAGTATAAATAGAAAGAAAAGAATAGAATACAAAAAAAAAACATTTAATGTAGCGATATGCTTTCCTATGTGTATTACTCACGTTTAACCAACCAACTGCTGTTTTCATGTATTGTGCGAGGCTTGCGGTCTGTAGTGCAAAGCAAGACGAGGCCGCATATTCTGTTCTCAGCTTTGACTCCTTGAAGAAGGCCACCAGATCTGACCAAAACTATAGCCGGACTATCCGATATAATTAAACGTGAGTAATTCCGCGTAAGTAAAACAAATGCAATGATTTGTTATCGGTAGTACATTGACGATCTTATCACCTGAACCGATTTCTTCCAGGCAACCTTTAGATGGATGACTCAGCTAATACGGTTGGCGTTGTAAAGGCCACTGCTAGCAGTGGGTAGGTTATAGCTACCTATAAACAGGGCTGATTCAAAAGCTACTTTTTATTCCGGGTAACCGCATGTCACTGTTAGCGACACAAAAATAGATTTATAAGCGTTTGTTCGCTTAATAAAATTTTATTTTCATAAATGAGGAAAGCCGAAATATGCGGAATATTCATAAATGCGGAAACAATTTTCAAATACAGCAATCCGTTTAAAATGAAATCTCCAACCACTTTCGCGGTATCCCTAAGGAAGCGTTAAATATATTTAAAAATAAAAGGCGCTACTTTGTCTGCTAACTCGATCACCCGGCAGGTATCCGTAACTTGGTTCCCGACGCGAAGAATTAGATTATCCGTTCCATTGCCTATTCCACAGACTAAAGCAAATTTGGAAACAGACAGAATGCAGTTTTCATTTTCACTTTCTGCTCTATGGTTCTAAATTTATAGTTTCGCATAATGAGACCAATTTAGAACTGGGTACGTCGTGAACTAAGGTTATTGCTGTACATAATGCATGCACAATAGGATATGTTATCTGTGACATATTTTGTTCTGGCTGTACCAACGTTTGCAATCGTCGTCATCCTGAATGATCGTAGGAGTTTTGGCGGGAACGCGGGAAGAGTCGTGTCGCTCCGTTGTATTTTTTTCCAAAACTAGTGTTTTGTCGAGTGTTTATGCATAAAAATGGTGGTGTTTTATTCATAAAGTGCCGAATTACAAGCGCGAGTGTGGGAAAATGATATAATGTGGTGAAACATGAGTTTTCGTGTTGCTTCCAAAACTCCATCGAAGCTTTGTAGTAAAGTTGCCACTACTTTACTAAAGCATGACTGGAATTAACTGACACGAACTGGACTTGACAAAGACGACTTTGACGATAACTATAGTTAAGATACAGCAGAAATAACACTTAAGACAAGGCAGTATGGCTCTATAGCTTTAGCCTGCCCGAAGGGGCAAATTAATAAAAAAAAAAAAAAAAAATGAATGATCGTAGATTGTCTGGAAGTAGAAATGAAATTTATTTATTAAACATAATCAAAAAATTCTTAAATTAATACTATTTAATTCAAGATTTTTAAGTAGAATATATTTGTGGCTGCGAGGATTCGGTCGCGTAGTTTATACAATGATTATAATTATGTCTTAGTACTAAGATCTTTTGGTAACGAAATTTCTAGAAACGAACTGTATTGTATTTTGTACTAGCCGCGCCGCGGTGTTACCCGCGACATGTTTTCGGGATAAAAAGTAACCTATGTGTTAATCCAGGGTGTCAGCTACCTTCATACCAAATTTCATCCAAATCCGTTTAGCAGTTTTTGCGTGAAAGAGTAACAAACATCCATCCAAACTTTCACATTTATAATATTAGTGAGATTAGTGGGATCATATTGGTTATATACATATGTATCAATGTAATACTTGCAGACAAAACAGCAATGTTCGAATCAGACACTGTCGTCCACGACCTGATATAGACATTGGAGCATTAGCTCTAAGTACCAAAAAATGAATCACTGATAACAACATAACAATCGTATAAAACATTGCATAGTCTTCTCGTCACCCATCTTGCAAAGTCTCAAGACAAAAGTCTTCAATCAGTGTGTGTTAGTCAAGATAGGACAAACAATGCCCCCGAAGAAGGTCCATCACTGGTTACTAAAACATAGGTTATTTACACTAATTATAAAGAGGAAAGATTTGATTTTTGTTTGTTTGTATTTATTGAATAGGCTCCGAAACTACTGTACTGATTTCAAAAATTCTTTCATCGTTGGGAAGCTACACTATCCCCGGGTGACATAGGCTACTTTTTATCCCTGTATTCCCACGGGAACGGGAACTACGCGGGTGAAACCGCGAAGCGCCCGCCGGTGAACAATAAATCCAGTGTGACGTGTTAATCTTTTAACATTAACTCCTTCATTTGAATTTACCTAAGCAAATGATTTTGATTGTCATTTTATAAGACAACCGTTGTTAAATCAAGCACTCTGTTTTATTATAACAATTACTTAAAATGTCATCTTAGCAATGTTTTACGATGTGACATTTGATAATAATTCATCCATAGAGTTTTGGCGGGAACGCGGTCGTGTGGCTCTGTTGTATTTTTTTCCAAAAATAGTGATTTCTCGAGTGTTTATGCATAAAAATGGTGGTGTTTTATTCATAAAGTGCCGAATCACAGGCGTTAGTGTGGGAAAATGATATAATGTGGTGAAACATGACTTTTCGTGTTGCTTCCAAAACTCCATCGAAGCTTTATAGTAAAGTCGCCACTACTTTACTAAAGCATGACTGGACTAGACTGACACGGACTGGATTTGACTAAGACTGGACTTAGACCATAACTATAGCTAAGAAACAGCAGAAATAACACTTAAGACAAGGCAGTATGGCTTTACAGCTTTAGCCTGCCCGATGGGGTAAATTAAAAAAAATAAAAAATGATTTAATTTTCAATAATTCATTAAATTATTCCATAATTAGAATTTCTAAAAGTATATATCTATCTACGGAAAGTCAAATGCACGGAAAATGTACTTATTAATAATCACTTTTGTTTATAAAGTGTTTTAATTTTACATTATGTCTATATCCGAAGAAAAATATCGCCAATAACAACACGAAAAACCTAAAAGTAAATAATCTATTATAAAATCATTACACAAGGTTTTCCCTAATTACTTAATACTGATATACTCTGTATATTTCGTTTTAAGACAACGTTTATCGATCTACTTAATCAACACTTGCGTAAAATAATCGCTTGATAAAATCACTATTATATGGATAGATTATAGTCTGGCTATAAATTGTTAAATGATAACCTATTTGCATCCGTATATCTTTAGAAAGAAGGTTGAAGCATGAACTTCATTTTGGTGTTGTATCTGGCGGTAGCATGTGCCGCGTCAGAGATTTCTTTAGCAGGTTACCATGACTTAATTGGGATTCCCCTGGCTGCTCGCCTTTTTGAGGCAGAAACAGCTGCTATCAAGTCTGGATCAAGAATCTCTGGAGGTCAACCAGCTCCCCTGGGATCTTATCCATACCTTGTAAGTTTGTTATATACTCAATAACAAATCGCATTTATCTTTCCAATTCATGATGGTTAGTTCGAGTCTTGTAACTTCACTTCACTTCACTTGGTGGTAGATCTCCTTAGCAGGAGGTCATCTAGCTAGGTACCACCGCAGTACCAGATATTCTGCCGCCAAGCAGTAGTGTGTAAACATTACTGTGTTCCGGTTTGAAGAATACTGCAGCTAGCGAAATTACTGGTCTGTTGAGACTAATCATCAAATGTCTCAAAGTAATGAGCGCCATAACACCGATGCCCTGGACTCTGTTTTGTTGCTCAGTGTTTTGTGTATCGATGCAATGGTCATGGAGAGGCATTGTGTCTTACCATCAGGAGAGCGTCTTGTTCGTCTCATTAAAAAAACTATTTCCATCGAAAAATATTTGTTTATTGAGGATAGATATTTTAAGATTATGATAGTTAATCCATTTGCTGCACTAGTTTATAAAATTCACTTTAGTATGGTTATGATGTGCAGAGATAATGGTTTCTAGCTGTCGATACTCACTTGTGTATGCAACGTGATTAAAGTTCACAATTGCAATATCGTACTCCAAAGCCCATGCGCCATATCAATAGTATTGATAATTCATTCAATTAATTTTAGTCCAGGCTAATTGTGCCTAGCATCACGTGTGCTGTGGTCAAGCTAGTCTGTCAAACATAAAAAAAATAGAATTGCTCTTCCAACTGGAGCTTTGCAATCTAACAACTTCGTTGGTGTCTGTGCTCAGACTTCAGGATGGGGAATAACCGCTGCAGGTGAGGACACTTTCTTAAATCGACAGTTTTGATTATTTTGCCAACGCTACAGCTGTCGAGAGTGGACCAATTTTATTGCGCCCTTGAAAGTCAGTTATAATCATGAATATCTGCGTAAAGGAAATAATCTTTACTTTTTCATTTTTTAAATCTTATTCCTAGCAGGTGTTGCTTAGTACTTTATTCTCATATGCGACTTCTAGAAAGGTTTTCTCATAATATTTCTCTTCAGTTGCACCTTCATTGTCTGGATTTGTCTTTAGAACCACATGCTTTTTTTTTGTATAAATAACGGTTTCTACGTTTGACCTCCAACTTGCCTGATGGAAAGCGATGGTGCGACCGAAGATGGAGCACGTTAACCTAGAAGAAATCTATTCAGTCTAGTCTAGCCGTATAAACATCCAAACTAGTTTTTAGGAAACGAAGAAGCCGATAATGAGTTCCCTCTAGCGTGTCGAAAAGTCTACGTTTTGTCTTATCGATTTATAAAAAAAAACATATAAGTAGAAAACTTGAAGACAAGTGCATTCAGCAAAATATTCATGTCTTTGGTAGATTTGAATTTCTATTACAAATTTAATAGTCACCAATAAATTTGTCTAATATTAGTCACTCTCTAGATATTCATAACAAAAACAAAGTTGACCAAGTCTCTTACTGACTTGTAAGTGGTAAGCCGTGATGATGCAAAGTCTAAAAACCAAAATGGGATCGTATACATATTCTAATTTTTTTCGAATTTCGTAGTAATCATCAATAAGTTTTCAAATCTTTTTAGGCGCAGGACTTTCGGCCAATCAAGTGCACAGCCACGTTACAGTGCAAGTGATTTCCAACGAGGTCTGCCGCATATCATTTTTGTCCACCGTCATTGAAAGGATCCATTGCACCAGCGGCGCCGGCGGCGTCGGGGTCTGCAGCAGCGATTCTGGAGGACCATTGTCTGTTATTGAAAACAACCAACGGGTTTTGGTAAGTTTCGTATTGTGGGATGACTCTTTCATAATTAATGAATAAATCATTTTTTGTGCCTTTTTTATTTTTTCAGATTGGCGTGGTGTCATTCGGCAGCCACTGTGGAGGAGGCGCACCTTCTGGTTATGTTCGGGTCACTGAACACTTGCCCTGGATTTGGCAGCAACTCTAACTTTGAGATAAAAGAAAAAACATGTCTATTGCGTTATTAGGAACAGGGCAACTTTTCTTCTACTGTAGCTACAAATGTCGATATTATTACGTTCTATGATATACGTCATGTTACAGTGTTAATGGTCTCTCAATTAAATTATGGATTTTTTTCCGAAACACAAATTAAAATTATTTTTTTGTTTTGTTTTTGTATTAAAAGAAATACCAAATATTTTTTTTTATAGCTGACAGGCTAGGTGTTTGACCACAACTCATCTGATGTTAAGTGAAAGCGTGGTCGAAGATGGTAAAGCACATCTAGCCTGTAATGGAACTGGCTCTCAAGTGAGGCTGCCGAAACACACCGTTAGATGCTTGGCGACAGATTTTTCAACTTGAGGGTGGTAGCTAGCCAGCCGAGTACTAGAAAGTACCCTACCAACATGCTATGGTTTCCTCACGATGTTTTCCTTCACCGGCAACTCGAGCTCATTGTTGGGGTTTGAACCCACGCCCATCGGCATGAGAACCGACCGCGCTAACCACTGAGCTATCATCGCTACAAAATATACGTCGGTTCACACTCCGAAGGCGTTAGCTTGCTTGAGCTAGTGAAGGAAAACATCGCGAGGAAACATAACATGATGATAGGGTTCTATCAAGTACTCGGATGGCTAGCAACCACCTTCAAGCTGAAAGTCTGTCGCCAAGCATCTAACAGTGTTTTTCAGCAGCCTCATTTGAGGGCCAATTCCATTCCAGGCTAGATGTGCTTTATAATCTTCGACCACACCCACACATTTGGTAAGCTGTGGTCAAACACCTAGCTAGACAACAATAAAAAACAAAAACTAAACAGGAGCCCTGATCCAATGATACATACATTTTGGTGTCTCAATAAAGCATATACACCAATATATTTATTAGCTTAAAACAATTGGTATCCGTACAGATTATAAATTAAATTATTGTAAAGGAGAATACTTTGTTATATTACGCAATATGGTATGCATACCTTAGTTATAAAATCTGAGCTAGTTTGTATCATAACTATGGTAAACCAAAAAAAACCCAAGCTTGGTTTTCCCTAATTATTTACCTAAATTTATAAATACATTGATATATTTTTGTCAAATCACAATTGGTAATTGATTCTGCTTTCATAATTATCTTTCTTAAACTCATCCATTCGTATTATCTTATGTAAAAGAGATAACAATTTGGTATAAATTCATGAAGTAAACAAAAAGTTTACTCAGACTCGTGGAAGTTTAGTCAGAAAAATGAAGTCTTTTGTGGTACTGTGTCTAGTGGTAGCAGGCGTTCTGGCCGAAGGTCCCTTCACAGGGTATCATGATCGCATCGGGATCCCCCTAGCTGCTCGCATTTTAGAAGCGGAAACTATAGCTGTTCAGTCAGGATCAAGAATTATTGGAGGAGAGCCAGCTCCGCTTGGAGCCCATCCTTATCTGGTTAGTCAAAAAGTTGTAATGAAGCCACAAAAAGTGACATCATATCTATAAAGGACCTAGCCTTCTATCTCAGAAATGAAACAACAATAAGCTTTTTACAACTTGGTTTCTTTACTTTTTACGTTAAGACTAACTACTAATCGAGATGGCCGCGGTGACGAGTATCTGTACCTACCCCCATATCGCTTCGGTGTCAATAACGCATGTCTAGAGAGTTTTGGCGGGAACGCGGGAAGAGTCGTGTCGCTCCGTTGTATTTTTTTCTAAAACTAGTGTTTTGTCGAGTGTTTATGCATAAAAATGGTGGTGTTTTATTCATAAAGTGCCGAATTACAAGCGCGAGTGTGGGAAAATGATATAATGTGGTGAAACATGAGTTTTCGTGTTGCTTCCAAAACTCCATCGAAGCTTTGTAGTAAAGTTGCCACTACTTTACTAAAGCATGACTGGAATTAACTGACACAAACTTGGACTTGACAAAGACGACTTTGACTAAAACTAGCTACGATGGCACTTATTTAACTTTTGAAACTTGAAAATATATAATTACTTGACACTGGCAAATGCTAAAACGAGACGCCAAAACCAAAGAAAAAAAAAAAAACGCATGTCTAGTATTTATAAACGTCAGTGTTCTCGCAATACAACTGTCAATGTCAACAGATGCTCGTCACCACAGAGTATAGTTTAGATCCGAAATAATGTAGATAACTAGACAATTATACATATATTATGTACTCGTATACATAGCATTAGTCGAGTATCTTACATATCCTACTAATATTATAAATGTGAAAGTTTGGATGGATGTTTGTTACTCTTTCACGCAAAAACTACTGAAAGGATTTGGATGAAATTTGGTATGGAGGTAGCTGAGATCCTGGATTAACACATAGGCTACTTTTTATCGCTAAAACATGTAGCGGGTAACACCGCGGGGCGCAGCTAGTACCTATATATACTGCGGTAGTACCTTTGCAGACGAATGTCTGCTAAAGAGATCTGTAACCTTTTATGATATGTTAAATACTCTTAAAAACAAAGATATGATTTTCGGATTTATCCTTTATTGTTATAATGGGATTTTGACAGGCAAATATACACAGATAAACAAACAACGACCTGATCTTATTAAGTTTCTTTTAAGGTATAAACCTCTAAGTATAGAGGTTCTTATCTTTAACAATAATCCTACGATTTTAGGTTGGCGTAGTGACCCATCTCGGCGAATCATTCTCAGCTTGCGGTTCCTCAATGCTCAGCAACACTCGCGTGATAACCGCCGCCCACTGCTGGTGGGATTATTGGAGACAAGTGGACAGATTCACATTGGTCTTCGGTTCGGAGTATATCTTCTTTGGAGGCGTTAGGGTTGAGACCAGAGATGTTGAGATGCACCCTGGCTGGGATGGCCTGCTGGCGTTGGAGTACGATATCGCCATCGTCAGATTCAATCACGTTGCGTACACCAGTATGTTTTTTTTTTTATAAATAAGACATCAGTATATATCTATCCAATTTTTTTTGACACTACACCCGACGCCATCTCACCCCAACTAATCAAATCTTGTACTATGCGGCACAATTAGGTTTGTTCTAATTGTGCCACAGTTTCTTCGTTTACAGGAATCGTATTCAGAAGTTTGGGGTCAGAAAGTAAACACCGGTCAAGTATGTGTCGGACTCGCGTACGAAGGGTTCCGTAAAATCCATCCATAAAAACGGCAAAAAAATCACGTTTGTTGGGAGCCCTTAAATATTTATTTTATTCTGTTTTTTTAGTATTTGTTGTTATAGCGGCAAATACATCATCTGTGAAAATGTCAACTATCTAACTGTCATATATTATGTCCGCCTGGTGGCAGACGGACAGACAGACAGACAGACGGACGGACAGCGGAGTCTTAGTAATAGGGTCCCGTTTTACCTTTTAACCCTAAAAATCACTAGCTTCTTGTGAATCGTAAAAGATTGTGGTTAATTGCAAATATAGTCTGTTGTCTATGGTAAAAAAAAGCTTAAAAAGAAGTTTGTAGACATTTGAAATGTATGGAATATAATGTTAACGTTGTGCCGGATGATTTTTATAAGATGTGTGCTGTTTCATGAATTGTTGTTTTACAATCGTATCAGTTGCTCATAGGTGTACACTATACAGTTGTCAACGTATGCTGCTACATATAAAGTTTGAATTATATCTTATTTTGTAAGTGAAAAGTTCTCAAACGATCGCCGATTTTTTTCAACGTGAAAGTAATCAGACGAATGTTTTTTTTTTTTTTACTTTTAATAGATCTACGTTTGTAGATATGTTAAGGTAGATATACGATGGTAAGATATAATAGGATAATGCTTGTTCATTACCATGGCAGCGATACACAGACCTTTGAGTAGCGAAACAAAGTCCAGGGCATCGCTACTTTGGTGCTCATTACTTTAAGACTGGATGGTTAGTCTCAACAGCCCAGTAATTTCGCTAGCTGCAGTACCCTTCAAACCGTAATACAGTAATCTCTACACACTGCTGCTTGGCGGCAGAATATCTGGTACTGCGGTGGTACCTACCTAGATGACCTCCTGATCTCTACCACCAAGTAAACAATGCATATCATACCATACATTACATCCCATTTTAACGTCATTTTTCCGTCTTCGGATGGGTTACCGTTAGTGGTATTTCTGAAAGCAACAGTGGATCAAAAGACACATTTTTTAGTAATTTTCATAATTTCGTTTCAGGTGTGATTCAGCCTATCTCGTTACCTACTGGAGCTCTAGAGTCTAACGACTTCGTGGGTGTCTGGGCACAAGCTTCTGGATGGGGAATTGTCGGAGACGGTAAGAACGGAATTGGCTAAATATTATTAGATTTGGTCATTAAAATAATGATATCATTTTCAATCAACATACATTGTTTGTATTTTCAGGAATACCACCCACGGCTAACCAACTGCAGAGACACGTCACTTTACAAGTGATCAGTAACGACGTCTGCCGTCAAACCTTTCCCACTGTCATCACCGAGAGAATCCTCTGCACCAGTGGTGTCGGGCCTGTCGGACCCGTTGGCATCTGCAGCAGTGACTCTGGCGGACCCTTGTCAATTGTCAACAATAACCAGCGAGTCTTGGTGAGTTTTAAACGTTTTGACTCAATGATTCTCATTAACACAGCTAAGGAGCATGGCTTCCTTTTTTCCTGTCCTGAGTAATATATTCTGGACCTTTTCAAGAATGATTAGGTATTTCAATCACGCAGACTTAGCTTCACCTGGGACCACATAATCACCTACCATCAGACATGGTGGTCAAAAAGCTTATAAGTTAAAAAAAAAAGTTAAAAGCTGTTCTGCTACAGATCATATTAAAGCCAGACAGGCTGCATAACTAAACTGGCGGGCCAGCAAAAAGGTAAAACCTGAGCTTCTAATTACAATCTAATGTTTTATGGTTGACAGACTAGATGGTTGTCCACAGCTCATCTGATATTAAGTGACGGTGTGATCGAAAATATAATAAACATACCGTTTTATGATAAACGGCAGATTTTCAACTTAAATGTGGCTTAAAAGCCAGCCTAGTTTTTTTTATGCCACAATTGGCAATCAATCAATCAAGCTGACGGATTGCCTGATGTTAAGCAATCACCGTCGCCTATAAATATCTGCAATACCAGGGGTACTACAAATACGTTGCCGACCTTTTAATATTCTATTAACATGCCTTTCGAAGAACCCAATGTTGTAACTCCGCGGGAATACGGAAGAAGGAAGATCATTCCACAATTTGCAAGTGTATGGCAAAAAAGATCGCGTGAATCGCACAGTGAACACAGTATTAGAAGATAGTTGCATTGATATAAACTCTTTATTGTGCACACCAAAAACAGAAAATAAGTAAAGGGAACTAAATAATCTTCTGCGCTAGTGCCACAAGTGGCGGGCTTAAAAGGTAATTTATCACCCTGTTATGGTTTACTCAAGATGTTTTCCTCCATCGTTGAACTCACACCCACTGGCGTGTGTGCAGACCGCAAAGCTATCATCGTTACAAATCCGTAATCGTTGGTTCTAAGCCTGTCACAATGCATAATATTTAGTCTAGTTAATATGATAAGCATTTCACATTTGTCAGTTGTCTTTTTAAAGTTAAAAAACGAAAATGACGTTCTCTCAATGGTAGGAGAAAACGCCTGTCCATGACCATTGCAGTGATACACAGAGCTTTGAGTAGCAAACCAAAGTGCAGGGCATCGCTGCTTTGGCGCTCATTACTTGGATACTTGGCTCGACAGTTTCAACATTTCGCTAGCTGCAGTACTGTTCAAATCGGAACACAGTAATGTTTGCACGCTACTGCTTGGTGGCAGAATATTTTTTGGTGTTGCGGTAGTATCTACCTAGACGATCTCCTGCTAAGGAAATTCACCGCCAAGTAAAATATTGATTTGAAACTTTTGTTTTCAGATTGGAGTGGTGTCCTTTGGGTCAACAAGTTGCGTAAACGGCGCTCCTTCTGGTTACGTTCGCGTGACAGGACATTTACCATGGATTCGTGAGAGGATTTAAGACGGCTGTATTACATTTAAACTGCTTTTTTCTCTGGTTTTATTAGTAGCTTTAAGAGTTCAGGGAGACTGTTCGTGAAGTAAATATTATTAAAAAAATAATTACTGTTATTTTATTTACGTGTTATGGGAATCAGATAACTTATATAATACTTAATACTTATAAAACACTAGCGGGCCGTCCCGGCGTCGAACGAGGAAACAAAACTCGAATATACATATACAATAAATATAGCCTATATCACACAATGATAATTATAGCAATGATAGCTCAGTGGTTAGCGCGGTAGGTTCGCATGCCGAAGGGCGTGGGTTCAAACCCCAACAATGAGCTTGAGCTGCCGGTGAAGGAAAACATCGTGAGGAAACCATAGCATGGTAGTAGGGTACTTTCTAGTACTCGGCTGGCTAGCTACCACCCTCAAGTTGAAAATCTGCCGCCAAGCATCTAACGGTATGTTCCGGCAGCCTCACTTGAGAGCCAGTTCCATTCCAGGCTAGGTGTGCTTTACCATCTTCGACCACACCTTCACTTAACATCAGGTGAGCTGTGGTCAAACACCTAGCCTGTCAACCATAAAAAAAAAAAACAATAAATATAGCCTATATCACACAATGATAATGCAGCATTTTAATGATGAAAGAATTATTCAGATCGGTCCAGTAGCTTCGGAGGCTATTCAATACAAACAAACAAAAATCAAATCTTTCCTCTTTATTATAGTATAGATATAGAACACAGACAGAACAAACATTTGTCGTCACATAAACTTTGTGAAATCGAACCCACTTCCTACAGCTCTTGAAGCAGTTATTCTACCAAATGAGCTAACAGGTCAGTAAAAGGCAAATTAAACACGACAGAACATTCATTTTTAACATTTATTTTGTAAAGTCACACCAAGTTATGAAAGCGCGTCAACAATAAATAAAAGGTTATGAAGAACCGAGCAGTTTATAGTCTTTCTCTGATCCAGGGCAGCATTGCAGTGACCCTGACAAATCCAGATGGTAACCCAGCTTCACATTGGAAGGCTCCGAACGATACCTCCCCGATCTAAAATGATAATAAGTTGTTACAAGCTTTTTTGCGTCAACCAGGTAAAATAACTTGGTGGTCCATCTCTCCATCTCCAGAGCAGGAAGTCGCGATGATAGCAACAAGTTCAAACCCCAACAATGAGCTTGAGCTGCCGGTGAAGGAAAACATCGTGAGGAAACCATAGCATGATGGTAGGGTACTTTCTGACTTAGTACTCTGCTGGCTAGCTACCACCTTCAAGTTGAAAAATCTGCCGCCAAGCACCTAACGTTGTGTTCCGGCGGCCTCACTTGAGAGCCAGTTTCATTCCAGGTTAGGTGTGTATACTTCGACCACACCGTCACTTAACATCAGATGAGCTGTGGTCAAACACCTAGCCTGTCAACCATAAATAATGGAGCTGGCGCTGGCGATGGCGCTGTTTGAAATGTCCTACGGTATATATTTGTTTATTTTATTTATAATTCTACATTTTATACGAGGTAATAGTACCTTCCTGAAAGTAATCCTGGCGGTGGCCATGGACCCCTACGTCATTTAACATCAGGTCAAACTTGTCTACAATGAACTAGCTCCAAGCAAAAAACTCACTTGAATTCTCTGGTTGTTAAAGAGAATGGACAAAGGTCCGCCAGAGTCCCCGCTGCAGACGCCGACGGGCCCGTTGTCTCCAGCCCCACTAGTGCACAACAACCCTTCAGTGATAAACCCGGGGAAGGATTGCCGACAGACGTCATTGGAAATGACTTGCAATGTTACGTGACTTTGTACTTGGTTAGGTACAATACCAACAGCTGAAAAAAACCAAATGAATGCAATTACTCCTTTTGAGGTTTGGGCAAGAACGCAAAACGCAAGTGTACCTAAGCAAGTGATTCAATGCGGAGAAACATGTTTTTCCTGTACTTTCCAAAGTTTTTAGAAGGTTCTAGTAACACCAAGGCGTAGACAGGTCTCGATTGTTACTGAAACTGTACGACTTTGACGTCCGGTAGCCTTTTTAAAAGTCAAAATAGTGTACAACGCGCGCGCTCATTCGTCTTACAACAAAACAACAAAACGTATCAAAGTCATGATGTAATGATGATGTAATAATGATGATGACTTTGGAAACTATGCTAGTTTCCAAAGTCTCCAAACATCTATTTTTCTAAGTTATGTGTGTATTGGCGCTGACTTCAAACAGTAAAGAAAACATCTTGATGAAACCTATATGCGTCACAATTCTTACAAAAAGTTCTAGAAAATGTTCGAAGTACGCCAACTATGTATGACCAGCGAGGTGGACTATGGCCTGATCCTTCTTACAATGAGTAAAGTGCTAGCAGTTGGCACCGCTTATAAAAATGGGGCTGTTCCGAAACAAAATAACAAAATTTGTATGTAATTAAATTCAAGGTTCTAGGTAAAGGAAAATTAGAAAGTACGCCCAAATAGTTAATTAGTATACTACTAGACAATTTAATTTTTATCTATTTTAATCTATGTATATGATCGCAGACTTGAGGATAGAACAAAGAGTACTTACAGTCTCCAATTCTGCCGAATCCAGTAGCCTGGGCCCAAAAACCCGTAAAGTCATTAGATTCCAACGCACCAGTAGGAAGCCCAATAGGCTGAATAATGGCTGAAAAAAATCGTATCTCGTGTCTGTGATAAATAAACCAATAAAATCAATAAAAATAGTGGTATTTTAATTAAATGATCTTGAAAGGAAACTTTCTGTACTTCCTAATTTTTTCCTAATGGGGTCATATGACTTGGGATATTATATAAGTCCTGCACTTGTATAATTACTGTAATAAAGTATTGAGTATTTTTAATCGAACTATTTAATTAAACCGAAAGGAACCAAAATGTACGGGATTTAAGCTGTTGGAAAGCGTCTTTCAATCCCTTACATTTTTGACTTTTCCTATGTCACTTGAACAACCATTTACGCTCGCCACACAGCATTGTTGGAATCACAGCCATGTCTTACAGCTCTTGAATCAAATACATTACCAAATAAGCTAGCAGGATACTCAAACAAATAAAATAATAAATTAATAAATATTAGGTAAAGGACATTTCCGTCACCGACATAGCTCAAAGAATCAGTAAGCTGAAGTGGCAGTGGGCCGGCCACATTTCTCGAAGAACCGATAACCGATGGGGTAGACGAGTTCTTGAGTGGAGACCGCGTACAGGCAAGCGTAGTTTAGGGCACCCTGCGGCCAGGTGGTGTGACGACCTGCGTAAAGCGGCGGGAAAACAATGGACGCAAAAAGCTGTCGACCGAGCTCAGTGGCGTGCATTGGGAGAGGCCTACGTCCAGCAGTGGACAGCGAAGGGCTGATGATGATGATGTTGATGAAAGGACATTTCACACAGCGCCATCCCAAACTTTGGGAACCAGCTTATAACGCAAAGAGTACTCACTTGTATAACCGACGTGATTCGTATTTACAACAGCGATGTCGTATTCAACATTCAAACCGCTCCAATCGGCGTGCATGTGCACATCTGTGGTGGCGACCCGCACGCCTCCGACAAACAGGTACTCCGAGCCGTAGACTAGCGTGAACAAAGAGGCCTGGTTGACCGAGTCCCACCATCAGTGGGCCGCCGTCAAGACTCGAGTGTTGCTGAGCATTGAAGCAGTGCACGATGACGTGAATGAACCAAGATTGATCACTATCCCAACCTGGTCGGCATGATCAAAAACAAATTCATTTGAGATCTCCTTAGCAGGAGGTCGTCTAGTAAGGTGCTACTGCAGTACCAGATATTCTGCCGCCGAGCAGTTGTATGTAAAAAATACCGTGTTTCGGTTCAAAGGGTACTGCAGCTAACGAAATTACAGGGCTGTTGGGACTAGCCATCTAATCAACTTTATATCTTTATTTACGTTAATATTACAACTTTTAAAAGTCTATATAATTAATTATAGCATAAAAAAAATCTAACTTTTTTTAGCTTTTATTTACCAGGAACGGATAGGCTCCCAAAGGAGCTGGTTGTCCTCCGATGATCCTTGATCCTGTTTGAATGGCAGCGATTTCAGCCTCTTTAATGCGAGCAGTCAGTGGGATGCCAATAGTTTCATGGTAGCCTCGGTAGGGGCCTGCAGCGAAAACGGCTACTATGGCCAGGGCAAGCACCAAAAATGTCTTCATCTTTAGACCTACTTCAGAACTTCTGTTAAGATAATTAAAGGTGTGTGCCCGTACGTCGTAGGTACGTCCCTTTTATATTTAATTCTTATCTGTTATTTAACTAATTATTGTGATAACCGAATGAATGTCGCGTAATACATCAACTTATTACTTTGTGGAAATTAAGATTGATCTTTTAAATACGTAATACTGCACTGTGTTTAATGGTTGACAGGCCAGGTGTTTGACCACACCTGATGTTAAGTGAAGGTGTGGTCGAAGATGGTAAAGCCCACCTAGCCTGGAATGGAACTGGCTCTCAAGTGAGGCTGCCGGAACACACCGTTAGATGCTTGGCGGCAGATTTTCAACTTGAGGGTGGTAGCTAGCCAGCCGAGTACTACTAGAAAGTACCCTACCACCATGCTATGGTTTCCTCACGATGTTTTCCTTCACCGGCAGCTCAAGCTCATTGTTGGGGTTTGAACCCACGCCCTTCGGCATGCGAACCTACCGCGCTAACCACTGAGCTATCATTGCTACAAAACTTTACTTTACTTTACTGTACTGCAATGTACTGCATCGCATTGTATTCGATTGCATCAGGGCATCGAAAACTACGTTTGTCGTAGTCTCCACTAAAAAAACGTTTCCCCAGTAGTTATATCGGTTCTATGACATATAGGGTGCTTTCTTGTACTGCCACTTTAGTTTAATTATAAGCTAAATTATGTCGCTGACATATAATTATCTGTCGCTGACATATAAATATCAGAAAAATTGTACACATTTCTATTTAAAAAGAATTTTTCTTTTTTAGAGAAACAGAATTAGTAGGTTAATAGACTGAATAGTCTAGACAGAATAGTCTAGGGTTTCCAAATGTTTATCTTTTATTGTAAACATCCGGTAGATGAGTTCAAAATTTAGATTTGTCTGGTGTTATATTTGTCATAAGGTTCCGTAGTTTATTGGAAAACTTTGACTTCCCCGTATGTGTGTGGTGGTAAACGATACACACTCGATCAGAAATAAAGGCGCGTAACCACGCAGGTCGCTGGGCACGAACAAGTTTGTCGATCATACATATTGACCTTTTTTATGTAACAATAATGAGACGAACGGTACGCTCTCCTGATGCTAAGAGACAACGCCCGTTAACAGCGATACACAGAAATTTGAGTAGCTAAACAATGTCCAGGGCTTCGCTGCTTTGACGCTCATTACTTTGAGACTTTCGATGGTTAGTCTCAACAGCCGTGGCAAGAGATAATACCATAATGCCGGTAGGTAGGTATGTATATAGTAGGTATGCTTCCAAAATTATAACTGATTTTATCATAATAATATACCTATTTAGTTACATTTCGTTTTTGTACTGGCCGTAATGAAAGACGTTTCTCGTTAAAAAAAGGTATATTCTCCAAGCAAAAATGTGTTGTGAGGAAAAAGTTAATTTTAGTTTTCAAACGTAACGATAAAGTCTCAAATCACTGTCTGATCACATGAATTAATAAGCCGGAAAATATCTGATTATAATTATTATTAATTATCGCCATAGCGCTGGGTATTTCCCAATTTCATCCGCTAAAATAATTTTCTGTTGGATGTTGTTGTAATTACGTAGATAATGATTTATCAGGTTTCGATAAATGGGATTACCTGGGATTTTTGTTAAAACTGTTTAATTCTGATTAATACAAGGTGTTCTGATAATGATCATGATCTGACAAGTACAAAAATAATTAATAAAAAAAAAGAAACTGATTTAAGCTTTTAGTTTTGAATTTTGTTTTATATTTGTACTATGTTTTTTTTGTAACTTTTTTAAAGTATCTATGATAATTATATACAGTAATCGTTTTTATGTAAATTGATGTTAAGTGACGGTGTGGTCAAAGATGTTAACAAACCTAGCCTGGAATGGAACTGGCTCTCTAGTGAGACAGTCGGAACACATCGTTAGGTGCTTGGGGACAGATCTCCAAATCGAGTGTGGTAGTTAGTCAGTCGAATACTAGAAAGTACCCTACCACCACGCTTTGGTTTCCTCACGATGTTTCCTTGTTTCGATGTTTTTTGCACCTGTTATTTCCCCCCACAAAAATCAAGGACATTGTCAAGCTGAACATTTGCTATGATCGGCTAGTTTGACAACCTTGACCAAATGCGTTTTTTTTCTTTAATCATTCTGTTTTATTTTTAATTATTCTATTATTATATTTTTTTGTCACATTTATGTACATAGTATAAATGGATATTGTGTAATATATCTACCTATATTAAGTACAGTAGTTTTCTTTTTATATCCACGTCCTTTGACGTGTGAACTGACCGCACTCTTAACATATAAACTCTTATTGATGGTGAGTCGGCCCAAGCTCGGGTATAAAAGTATATAAATAAATTATATCATATACCATCATGAAGACGAGAAGAATAGATCATTGACAATTCATTAGAGTATCGCGAGCTCTTAATTTTCGGATTAATTATTTAATGTCTAATAAAAAATACAAAAAGATACCTAGTGATTGTTCATAATCATGATGATAATAATCGCGATGAACTACAAATATCTGAGGCTATCACAAGAACTGAATAGATAGTGCGATATATTGAGGATAAAAACTGAAATAAGAACATCATGAATGCTTGAGTTAACGCCATGTCTAGGACCATCGATGTAGTTATTTTTGGTGGCAACATTAACAGCTTTAAGAGGTCTTTGTGATAACTCTTTGACAAAAATTGACATGTAAATTAAATAATTACATATGTTTTTCATTTTTAATATTATTATTTAATCTAAATGGACCAGTGTGGTGACCCTCGCTCCGGCTCGTACTCGGTGCAAAGGCTGGCTATTGCTATACAGCGCGGTAATGCTGCCAGCCTCATGGGTTCCTTTGCACCAGGTTCAGTTAGGGGCCGGGTATTTGTTGACTGAATTTAGATACCTTTTGTTTTAATTTTGCTGTTTTTTGACAATAATTTTAACTACATGACTAGCATTAACATTGTTAATTGATAATTTATTATAAGTTGTCGGTTTATGTAACTTATTAACTAATTAATTCTTAATTTCTTAATTGTCATCTAAATATTATTTATAATTATGTATTTCTTTGACATTTAATTTTTTTATTAATTATGATTTGTTTTATTGTTATTGCATGCTGTCTGCACCTGTAATTGTTTTTTTTTAATATTCAAAATAGGTTCGCGTTTGTCCACACTCTGCCTGATGTTGAGCAGTAGTATGGTCTAAGATGGAGCACGCACGCACTTGTTGTGACATTCATATAATTATATAATTTATTTTTTCCTTTTTACTTTTAGACATGCGATAAAGTACACAACATTGGTTGGTTCATAAAATAAATTATGCATACATCGACACAATATAAAAAATATTCGGCATGCACCTCTGTCTTCCATAATTTAAATAGTAGTATGTAGTATATCATATTTATTTGATTACTGTATTTTTTTATTTATATATTTATACATAATCTGATATATTATATATATATATATATATATATATATATATATATAAATATTATGTTTGTTTTGATGCGCGCCTACAACCTTGTTCTTTACTAAGGGGTTGGCTGGCAGAAAATGCTTTAGCATTAAGTCCTCCCTTTGTACATATTTTTATAAAGTGTGCAACAAAGAATTAAATAAATAAATAAATAGCAAATCTTCTTAGAAGCTTTAGGCCTACCTAAGTAGAACCTCCTTCTAAGAAGATTGGCCACCAAGTAGTTTGGAAACATTGTCACTGTATATAGAAAACAATTGTAATGTATGTTACACATGTGATATTAAGTCAAGAATGCTATTGAAGTGTCAGCTTAGCTGCTGATATTACCTTTATGATAGACGAAAAGGCTTGAACATCAACTGAACAATAAGATTTATCAAATAACCGTGAGCCAAACTAACTTCACTAAAACTCGTAATATCGTTTAAAGCAAAATTCTCTTTGTAATTGGACCTGCACGGGTTAATTTTACAGAGGATTCCGTTTTGCGGTACAACACTGTACAGATAGATCATTGTATACCTGATCTCAAACATAACATAACATTACATAAAATTGACAGCCCCGTTGGCTTATTTGACATCTCTGTTGGTTCATTGGTAGTATGTTTGCTTCGAGAGCTGAAGGGTGTGGGTTCGATTCCCACTCAGGACTAACATTTGTGTGACTAACATCGATGTTTGTTCTGTGTCTAAGTGTACTGTATGTATTTACAAAAAAAAATATATTTAAGTATTCTGTCCGCTGTCTGGGTCCCATAGTACAAGCTTTGCTTAGTTCGGGGCTAGATGGCGCTGTGTTAAATGTAAAAAAAAATAATTGGTAGTATATCTGCTTTGAGAGCGTGGCGTGGGTTCGATTCCCACTCAGGGCAAACATTTTGTGAATAAACAAATGTTTGTTCTGTGTCTGCGTGTTCTGTATTTATTTATGTGTTTTACAAAAAAAAAAATGTATTTTATCAGTTATCTGACTT
The DNA here is from genome assembly GCA_905404145.2 of Biston betularia. Classification (NCBI taxonomy): domain Eukaryota; kingdom Metazoa; phylum Arthropoda; class Insecta; order Lepidoptera; family Geometridae; genus Biston; species Biston betularia. Next base: position 1,048,650 of record FR989874.1, on the reverse strand, counting down.
CCATCACACAAGCTCTGCTTAGTTTGGGGCCAGATGACGCTGTGTGTATAGTCCTACGATATTTATTTATAACGTTTTTTTGGGGGACAGGCTAGGTGATCGAGATTGCGCCTATATCTAAATAACGAAATATTTACACAAATTGATCATCATAATTATATTATCAGTTGACGCTCAATCAAAAGCACAATCTAAACGATAATCAGAAAATTAATAATGAAAGATAAAACATGTTACGCTTTATAAATGAGTGCAAGATACAACTTCTGCTTAATGTTTAGAAGACCCGAGGATGAAGCTGATATTAGTATTTTGTGTGATTGTCGCAGTTGCTCTTGGGGAAAGTCCTTTCATAGGATACCATGAACGCATCGGGATTCCTTTAGCTGCTCGCATCAAGGAAGCAGAAACACTTGCCATACAGTCAGGGTCGAGGATCATCGGGGGTCAGCCAGCCCCACTTGGAGCCCACCCATATCTGGTAAGCTTGTGAAAGACACAACACAGCCGTATTTACGTATATGGTAGAATTCGAGATGGACTCCCGTGGTCAAATACAAATACAAATCATTTATTAATAACACCAAAGTTACAGGTAATTTTTCCATTCATATTTAAAAATATCAAAATCAAAATCATTACATATGTCAAAACAATGCAAATGAAAATGTCAATGAAGTAATATGTCACATATAAAATAATTATGTCAATATAAGTCAATATAGGTCTTTGGGGAGTGCGGTCAGATCTGTATGACCTAATTCCCCATTCGTCTATTGGACAGCCAGGAGCTTTAAAAAGTGACACCGGTTCGTTCAAAAACTCGAACTGTCAGTGGAATTTGCTGTCCGAGTCGGTGATTAAAATATGGGACCCTTCAAGTCGCGAATGAATTGGATTCTTCTAGGCAAGGCGAGATTGTGGTCAAACGTGGTGTGGTGTGGTGTATCTTTAATTTTTTTAAAATAATGCTTTTCCATGGAAATAATGAATGTTGAATTTAAAAACGGAACGTGGTGTGCTCCTCGAATTAATTTCAAATATAAACTTTATACGTTTACGGATTTTCGGCAAAAACTATCGTGCGTGCCCCAACCTATACAATTTTTTTTACTCAAAGATCATATTTAAAATCTCCGAAAAGTAACAATTACACTTCTGCATTTATTTTTTCTACTAGGTTGGAGTAGTTATCCAGTTCTTCGGCGGAGCCATCTCAGCATGTGGATCTTCAATGCTGAGCAACACTCGTGCTGTCACAGCTGCCCATTGCTGGTGGACTGCATCTGCTCAGGCAGAGATGTTCACTATGGTTTTTGGCTCAGAATACATCTTCTTTGGAGGCGTTAGAGTTGATACGAGTGATGTTCGCATGCACCCTGGCTGGGATGGATTGTTTCATTTAGAAAACGATCTAGCTATCGTCAACTTCAACCACGTCGCCTATACGAGTAAGTTTGTCATGTTTAATGTGCTTTTGAACATTTGTTTGCTGATTTACTTTTTTCATCTATAATAATCGCTGTGACTAAAAACCTCTTTGTAACATTCGATGACTCACACTAGAAGAAAAAAAAAAACGTTGACCAGTCATAAAATCCCCGCAATGTCGCTAGGCACAGAACCCTTCAAACTTAAACACTGTAATGTAATTTGATAACTTTTCATTACCACATACATATATAATTATATCTTAGAATATTTCACAAAGCTCCATCTAGCTACAAACTAAGCAAAGTTTGTACTACGAGAACCAGATAACTGACAAAATCCATAATACTTTTAAAAACATATTTATACTACATACCTACAGAACACCCAGACACAGAACATTTGCCCTGAGTGGGAATCGAACTCACACCCACACTCTTGAAGCAGATACAAATACAAATGAGCTGACAGGGCAGTCTACTATCTGATACTGAAGTGGTATCTGAACAACCATTATTTTATACAAAAGATATAATAATATTGTTTCCTTTCAGGCGTGATTCAGCCTATCTCTCTTCCAACGGGAGCCTTAGAGAACAACGATTTTGCTGGGGTCTGGGCCCAAGCTTCCGGATGGGGAATGGTTGGTGACGGTAAGTCCAGAACTTGTTCAGATATTTCACCGACGGCAAGGTCAAACGCCACATACAGCCAATATACTTCAAAAAACAATTGCAACCAGTAGCCAAAACACCAATCTATACAAATATAAAAATCAAATGATGTTCATTGATAATAATTATATTACCATATAATATATATATATTTTGTGGTTGACGGGCTGGATGTTTGACCACAGCTCACCAGATGTTAAGTGACGGTGTGGTCGAAGATTGTAAACATACCTTGCCTGGAATGGAACTGGATCTTGAAATCTCAAGTGAGGCTGAAATCTCAAGTGAGGCTCCTGGATGCACTGTTAGGTACTTGGGCACATTTTGGGGATTTGAATCCACCGACCGCGCTGAGCCATCATCGCTACAAAATTCTACGCAATTCTTCGAGACTAAGTATTATGTGGAGAACTTAAAACTATTCTGTTCGGATATACAATTAATTTTCTTAAATGAGGTTACGCTAAGGGAAGTCATAACTTGCTTGTTATTAAGAACAAATTTAACTGTAGGACCCTAAACCACGTAGAAAACATGAATTGTTTCATAAAACGTTATATTAAAAGTAAGTATAAAAAAATGTACAAAAAAAAATATTTTAATTTTTTTCAGGTATATCCTTGGCTCCAAATCAAGTGCAAAGCCATGTAACTCTGCAAGTGATGAGCAATACTGCCTGCCACCAGTTCTACAACCCCTTCTTGGTCACGGACAGAATCCTATGCACCAGTGGGACGGGGCCTGTCGGAGTCTGCAGCAGCGACTCTGGAGGACCCTTGTCCATCATAAACAATAGTCAACGAGTTTTGGTAAATATACTTTCTTCAAGTTTCGTTCACAATCTACTAGAAGTGCAGTAGCAAATACGTGGATTGAGATCTTAACAAATTGCTGAAGAAAGAACTTTCAGGTACTCGAATGGCTAGCATCAAATTGAAAACCTATTTTTAAGCACTAAACGGTATGTTCCTTTAATCTCACTTGATAGCCAGATTCCAGGCTAGGTGTACCTACTGCCCATGGCTGATTACACTGTCGCTTAATATCAGCTAAGTTATTGTGAAACACTTAGCTTGTAACACCGCGGTTACATCCACTATGGTAAGATCTCCGTATATTGTCTCGAGATAAAAAGTGTTTTATAAAAATATAAAATATTTTCAAATCCGTTGAGTAACAAACATATATATGATACAAATATTAACTTGTGTACTTATATTACTCGTACTCGTAATATTAGTGTGATATTTTTTTAATGTAAAAGTAATAAAAACTGGCTGTCAAGCGAGGCTGCTAGCTCTAGCCAGCCAAGTACTAGAGAGTAGGTACGTAGCCATAGCAGTAGCTGTGGTTTCCTCACGATGTTTTTCTTCACCAGCAGCTCAAACTCATTGTTGGGGACTTATGAATGGTTTACTAACCGCGCTAACCACTGAGCTATCATCGCTACAGATATGAACGTAAATGGGCCGCCTTACACGTTCAATCATGATCACGATCCGCGATCCGCGATCCGCGATCATGATTTCAAAATTTCTAGATATTATGCGATCCGGAGCATCAGTCCGTCAATCCGCTTCGTACACGATCAGTCTGGATCGCGATCATTGATCGCTGATCGCGGATCGCGCGCTACGTGTACGGGCTGCCTATGCGTTACTAAATGAATGTACCTAGCTGGTAATTTCCTATTTATTAACAAAATTAATTATCTTTTTTTTGTATTTTAGATTGGAGTGGTGTCATTCGGCTCTGTCAGGTGTGAAGGCGAATTTCCGTCTGGCTTCGTCCGGGTCACAGCACACCTCCCCTGGATTAGACAAAACTTATAATACTTAAAAAAAAACATGTTTGAAGTTATTTTTATTACGTTGAGTTTGACCGCTAACATGTTAAGCGAAGATGTGGTCTACGGCGGAACACGCTCGCCTAGAAAAAACCGATTCCCTCGCGATTGTTATAACTCAAAAAGTATACCTTCTTAAATATGTATTTCTGCTTCCTAAGCAATGGGGTGTGACTTGATTGGATAAATGATTGTTCGTTGTTTTAAAAAAAAAGATAATAATGCGGTCTATGGTAGAGCACCCTCGCCTTGAAGAAACCGATTCACTCGCGACTTGAAGGTACCCAGACTCTATTCATCGGGGAACACCCACTCGGGCAGCAGATTCCAATGTCTAGCGGTACGCAACGCGTTAGTTCTATTCGAAAAGACGCGTCTTGACGCGAATATTTGGAAATTGAGTATGAAACTGCGCATAATAAGTTAATTTTTACCTGATGTTTTTCTAGCATTCGAGTCTTTTATAGATCTATAAGTAAGTAGAGCAGAATCATTCTGCAATTTGTATGCAGTAACAAATTCTGCAACCGTGCCGCGATGATGGTGTTCTAGATTAAACCGAAATTAAAAAAGTCAATCGTCTGTTTCAACTGATTAGATTGCGGCACGAACATTTACACGAGTACCTTATCAAGCACTTGACTATAATTATTTTATTCTACACAGTAACCCTTCTAATAGTGACTATTATTAATTGAATTAGATTGATAAATAATTCATGTATACTAAATATAAATAAGTAGACAATATAAATAGTCAATAACCATTGTTGAGCGTCGAATGTACGATGATAGCCAAAAACAAAAAAAAGCTTTGTTTAGTTATGCAGAGAAAAATGTCACAACTATACATTTAAAATTTAAGAAAAAAGTTGGTATTTTGATTTGAAATCAATAAAAAAAATCAAGTTAATGATGGAGCAAACAACTAAAATAATAGAATAGATAATCTACTTCTTTTTGAAGTCTGTTAAAAATAATATCGTAGAAAAACCTTGAACTTTTGTAATATGTATAAATAAGCTTTGCCAAAAAAAAACTGCTTAAAAAATTGGTGAAATATCACTATCATCTAACATACGATAACCAACGCATGTAACCTAATACAATTGGAATAGCATAGCGATGAACGAGAAGATATTCCTCGCAATAGTAATAGTCACAGTGTTAGCAGAAGATAAGGGCTACCACACCCTTGTGGGTATCCCAGTGGCTAAGCGGATCTACAATGTTGAAACGACAGCTTCCCCAAACGCACAGGAAGTAAAAATTAATCCTAATATTGCTGTTCACAATTATTTGGTAAGTTTCGTTTCTAACGTCAAAGAAAAACATTGTAGGTTAATTCAATAGCTCGGCATCCTTAAGGTTGAGAAGTACTTCTCACGGGGATAGCTGCTTCACTTGTATCAAAGACAAGTCAACAACAAGTTGGAGTACCTAAACACCAACGGGACGCCTTGAAAGCGGTGGACCGACGTGCTATGGGTAGGGTAATAATAGCGATTTAGTCGCCAAACAATTGTTTTGTCTTAATCATCGCCGCAGAGTGTTTATTTATTTTGACGGATACATTCTGGGGAGTGTGCACAAAAGCTCCATGACCTTTTTCCACCCTCTCCGTTTCACTACAGGTCAAGTAGAAGAACTGTAGACTTGTCCCTCGTGTACTTCCTCTACTTCCTTAATGCGTGGGGCTCATGAATGGATCTCGTTGCCGGAGTCTTGGTGCCCTATGAACCACAGTTTGGACGTTTTTAAGGCTTGAGAAAAAAATCTTCTAGGTCAACGTGACCCATCTGTTCCGCATCGTAAATATAATGTTTAGACATGACGTCTGTCAATGACTATAACAGCAGTATCCAGAACTAAATACTTGGTAGTAGATCTCTTTAACAGGAAATTGTCAAGTTAGGTACTACCGTAGAACCATACATTCTGCCGCCAAGCAGTAGTGTGAAAACATTAATGTGTTTTGGTTTGATGAAGACTGCAGCTAGCGAAATTACGGGGCTTTTGAATTGCAGCGACGCCTTGGACTTAGTTTTGTTACTCAAAGTTCTGTGTTTAGCTGCAATCGTCATGGAAATGCGTTATATCTTACCATACCAAAACAACTTGGGTTGGGCTGCTTAACGCTCAGTAATTTGAGACATTTTGTTGGTGTTCTCTTGCTTCTGTGGCACAGGTAGGTATAGTCATTACAGTAGGCGATTCGTTCTCGGTATGCGGATCTTCATTACTAAGCAATACACGTGCCCTCACGGCTGCACACTGCTGGTGGGATGGCTGGAGACAAGCCGACCAGTTCACTCTGGTCTTCGGCTCCGAATACATCTTCGTTGGAGGAACGAGGATCGATACCAAGATCGTGGTGCTGCATGAGGATTGGAATCCGATGACAGTTATGAATGATCTGGCAATGGTCATATTCGATCCTGTTGAGTTTTCGCGTGAGTTTTTTTTATTATTTGATTTTATAGTAGTAAAGAGGCCTTTGTGCCCTAAAGTTGCTGTTGTGGCACTTAGGAGGTAGCTAGTTCTGTATACCCCTGGCTTTTCTATCTTTGACTAATATATGTCTGCTTTATCGAATGTCTTACTCAGCATATCGCTGAGCTGACAGTCCTGGCAACTGGACCACCGGCATAGCATAGTCTTCATATAAGCCTTTGTAATAGTTACTAAGCATTAGTATTAATGAAAGAAAGAAAGAAAAAAGTTTTGTTGTGTTTTTTTTACATTGTGTTGCAGAATACGTGCAGCCCATTAATTTGCCTGCTAGAATCCGTGATTTGAGCATAATCGGTTCTTGGGTTCAAGCATCGGGTTATGGAGATGATATTGACAGTAAGTTATCTTGTAATTTTTAAACTTGAACACATGTTTCTTGTCTTGTATACATGTCTTCTTAATCGGACACTCTTGGCGGAGTGGTCGTGGCTGTAGATGAACAGGGTTGTCTCTGGACGTCATCGCTGGTTCCCAGGGATGCTGCACGTCGCGCGATACTTCTCCAATTGTAGCGATTTTCTGCATTGCGCGCACACTGTACTGCGGAAGACTGCGTAGTCTTCTTAAGGTCGATCCAAGCTAGCTTTCCATCAGGTAAGAACGAGGTCAAACTCATGCGTAGAAACTCAAGTGCCCACTAACAGTCTGCCAACTATTTATAGAAAAAGCTGTACTGTGTACTTACGTACCATAAAGCCGTCAAACAAACTTCATGTGACCACAATTTAATGACGTAGAGCAGACGTAAAAGCTCCTTCTGTCAAGTCCGTATTTGCAAGACGTTTTAGTCAGTTTGCGTTTCCTTTTTTTTATAAGCGCATAATGAAGTTCTGCAATCTCAGCGATAGCTCTATACATGGTGCTAAAGTAAAAGTAAAGAAATGGCTACTCACACTTGACTACGACGCTACAGAGTTTCTGTTTATCATCCAATCATAAAGTAAATTCCGTAATACCTCCTACAAGTTCTGAACTAGAATTTTAGCATACTTGCTGTCAAATATTTTATAAAATTTCCCACACACTTTCTCACAACACACACACACTAATACACATACTTACATTGTCAATATAGTACGATATAATTGATTGATTCAGGCGTTACTTTGCGGAAGTTTAAAACAGTTCAATGCCTCAGAGGACATCCTCCTCGTGTAGAGACGAAACTGCAGAGAGAGGAGGATTTTAAGACTTGTAGTTTTTTAAATTAGATTTTTGTTAAATTATATTTTTAAAGTTTATGTCAAATTAGTTAGATATTTTAGTTAATAAGTTGTTGTCAAATTAGTTAAATTGAAGTCCTCATCAATGTTGTAACTAGAACGATTGTTACGCGGAAATAAACTAAATATATACCTTGAATATTCAATATAGTACGAGTTTTAAATAACTTTGTCTTGTAATCGGTTCCAGCCTCCCGCGATACAGGCTAGCCGTAGTGCGGGGACTACTACTACAAAATATTATTTTGATGTAATTTGTGTTTTGGTAAATAAATATTTTTGTATTTTGTAGTCCGATGTAAAAAAAACTTAGATCATGGCAAATTTTTTTGGGATTTGGGACACACGCGACTAGAGTCGCCATCAGACTTAGAGGGTTATAATTATGTTGGATATGATTTGAACTGATTTATGTTTTTTACAATACGAGTATCCTAGAAACTCAAACACAACACAGAGTTTATTATAAAATTCTAATTCGTCAACTCACGATTATTTTTTTTAATTCTATTTTATTTACGGGACTTTTGTGATAGCCACATGGCAGCCCCATCTTATTTTCTAGCATGTTACAACTAAAATAAAAATTATCTACACACCACACAAACGTATACACACTCTCTCTACATAAACGCTCGAAAAGAAAACAATGCAACGACACAATTGCACCACGTACCCGCTAAAACTTCCTTGTTTTATTGTTATTTGTTTCGCTTTCATTTTATTTGTTTTCAGGTAAAGGCTTTGCTCCAAAGCAGAGGCAAACAGATGTCACAGTTCAAGTTGTTCCCACGACGTACTGCTTTAACTCGACGTATTCTTTCATGCAGGTAATATTGCATTTAAAAAAAAAATGAGACGAACAAGACGCTCTCCTGATGGGTCTCCTTCTAGTTTATTATTATTATTTCTTTTAATATTATACATTTATATTAGTATTTTTTTACTGGTATTGTATTTAAAAAAAACGTTTTTAATATGTGTATTTCAATTAACAATAATTTATTTAATGACATAGTTAAAAATTCTAAATGGAAACACATTTAAAAAATGTTTGCCTAATTGGCTGTCTACAACGTTAAACAGTATTTTTGTGAGAATTTTTCTTATAAATAATAACTAACAATATTAATCATAAAATGTAGAAACTGAGTCTTATCTTTTTTTTTCTTTTTTTTGTGATTTTACCTATCATTGTATTTATATATTATTTCTGTATTCTGAGACCTGCATATACTCTTGCGAATAAATTATTTGATTTGTAAATTCACTTGAAAACTTTGTCGGCGCTTTGACATTTTTTATAGTAGCAATAAATGTAACTGACATTGACGGTTGGCAGCAGATCGCTGACAGCTGACGTTTCTCCACCCTGCGACCGCTAGTGGGTACAACCTTCAGTTCAGGGGCACAACGTGCGAGACGAAGGGGGTGATTGGTTTGCATCGCGCTTTACGTATTCAGACGAGTGTACTTGCAATTCAGTACATTCGGTATTTTCATTTTATTCAGTATCTTCCAGTATATCATTGTCATTAACATTAATGATGATTTAATCCTCCTCACCTGTTTATCCAAGTTCATCGTATGGCATAAACCAATACATGAATGAGATCACGTGCCTTCAAGGTTTAAAATTCAATTTAATTCCAACCTGAAGCGAGAAAGACAATAGTATTCTTATTCTTACCTAAAGTGAGAGCGATAAGTCCTGCACCGACGTCGCTCTTGGGGTGTATTGTGCATTTCCCCCAACCAGCGTCTACACAAGCCAACCCAGCTCCTTGAAGTATCACAGCGAGGCTCTGGGCTGCTGGCATAGTAGCTCCAGTGAGCTGGGTGGAATGTACAGTGATGATGATATGGATGATAGAGAAGCAGCTTCATGCAGCTTAGTAGCAATTCTAACAATAAATAATTATGACAGTGACGATTTTGAATGAGCAGGTAAACGCCCGGTTTAAGATCCTATGCTGAGATTTTTATACTCGTTTCGTTTGCAGAGAACGCTATGCACGAGAAGCTGGGAGGATGTGTGCATCAGCCACTCTGGAGGGCCGCTGACGATCAAATACGACAAAAAACGTTACTTGGTAATATGATATACATCATGTTTTTATTATAAAGGAGCTAAAACGATGCGTTTCTCTGTGGGATCGTATCCGGAACGAACAACTCTCCCCGATGGGAAGAAATCATCATCACCATCACCATCATCACCATCATAATCATCATCATCATAATAATCATCATCATCAGCCCTTCGCTGTCCACTTCTGAACGTAGGCCTCTCCTAATGATGTTAAGAAGTAGCAGCTGCCAATGCAAGCAACAAAACAAAACTCAAAACTTCCCTATTTGTTCCTAACTTATCTGCCGCCAAACACCTAACGGTATGTTCCGGCAGCCTCACTTGAGAGCCAGTTGCATTCCAAGCTAGGTGTGCTTTACCATCTTCGATCACACCTTCACTTAACATCAGGTGAGCTGTGGTCAAACACGTAGCCTGTCAACCATAAAAAAAATGTCGAAATAAACATAATTTTATAATATTTTACTTGGAAATACTCGTCAATGTTGTCTACCTCATTATTGGGGTTTGAACCCTCAGCTTTCGGTGTATAAATTAACTGCGATAACCACTGAGCTATCATCGCTACAATAGTTGTAGATAACTAGCGTGGAATGAGAAGTGGCTTGATGTATTTTTTTTTTATTCAAAATAGGTTCGCGTTTGACCACACTCTGCCTGATGTTAAACAGTAGTGTGGTCTAAGATGGAGCACGCTTACCTAGAAGAAACCTATTTACTCTAGATTTGAAGACACCCATATTGTATCTAACAGGGAACACAGACGCCGGCAGAGTTCCACAACCTCGCTGTGCGAATGAAAAATGTGGAATCAAACCGCTTTGTGCGTACATGGGGAACATCCACCATGTACGGATGACGTTTTGGTCGCGTTTAGAACTATAGTCAGTTTTTCATCGTGATATTCTAATGCTTTCAGATTGGGGTCGCGTCGTTTGGTAATTACAGCTGTAGCGAAAACAAAGCTACAATGGCGGCGTATGTTCGAGTCATCTTCAACATAAGATGGATCACTTCGAAATTAGGAATATAGATTTATATTGGAAAGAAAACCTACTCCAATATTTTATCATTGTTCACTGAATAAAATAGATAAAATATGTTATAACATAAATTGTTACTTTCAAGTATTAATAAATTAAGTACCTAGCATAACAACCGTGTAATTTATAAATATGTATTTACAAAAAAAAAGTATTTATGTATTCTATCAGTTATCTGACTTCCATCACACAAGCTCTGCTTAGTTTGGGGCCAGATGGCGCTGTGTGTATAGTCCTACGATATTTATTTATTTCAAGTAAATTACTACTTGTAGTACTTTCTCTAAAAAAATATATTGACCTACAAGATAAGGACAAGACCAATGGAATATTCTGTATCTATGATACGGACACGCGGCGTGCATAATTATCTATGTGAAGTCAGGTCACAAGTTGATGATAGCTCAGTGGTTAGCGCGGTCGGTTCGCATGCCAAAGGGCGTGGGTTCAAACCCCAACAATGAGCTTGAGCTGCCGGTGAAGGAAAACATAGTGAGGAAATCATAGCATGTTGGCAGGGTACTTTCTAGTACTCGGCTGGCTAGCTACCACCCTCAAGTAGAAAATCTGTCACCAAGCATCTAACGGTGTGTTCCGGCAGCCTCACTTGAGAGCCAGTTCCATTCCAGGCTAGGTGTGCTTTACCATCTTCGACAACTACCTAGCCAGTCGCACTAATTCTAGAAACTACCCTTATCAAACGTTTAGAGGAGGCTTCAGGTGATCAGAATGCTGATATCTACTTTGGTCAAAGGCTAAGCATTGCCATCCAGCGTGGCAATGCTGCCAGCATTCTGGCCACATATCCGTCCTCTGACGGATTTTCAGACTAGGTTTTTTGTATAAATTTTGTAAATAGTATTAATTTAAGGTTTTTTTTTTATTTTGTTTAATACAACCCTTATAAAAATATAACTAAGCCCATGTTATTTGTCTATTATCATTCCATCAAATTAAATAAAATCTGAGCGTTTGAACCTCAAACTCGAGCAAACGTAGAATAAATCCCGTAATGGACTTGTATTCGCGAATAATGGTCCGTGTTATTCAATTTTCTTGGAAGGAAACAGGAAATAATGTTTGCAAACGGCGATGTTTACGTTTCTCGGTAGAAATGGCATTATTAATGCAAGACGATCGGGAGTAGCTGCTCGTGGTTTATCTACTTATCATAATTGGGAGTAACAGGTGAAGCCCAGACTAGGACGTTATAAACAGAAACAAGTGCTTCGTCGCTGAAGACCATCAAGGAGTACAACCCGGAGATGGTCATCAAAGATCAGAACGCGGCGGTGGTGGAGACTTCGGGCCAGAAGGCGGCGATTGAACTAAAAAACGACTTTGTAGCGATGATAGGTCAGTGGTTAGCGCGGTCGGTTCGCATGCCGAAGGGCATGGGTTGAAATCCGAACAATGAGCTTGAGCTGCCGGTGAAGGAAAACATCGTGAGGAAACCATAGCTCCAGTACTCGGCTGGCTAGATACCACGTAAATCTGTCGCCAAGCATCTAATGGTGTTTTCTGGCAAGCTCACTTGAAAGCCAGTTCCATTCCAGGCTAGGTGTATTTACCACACCTACCACACCGTCATTCAACTTCAGGTGAGCTGTAGTCAAATACCTAGGCTGTTGAGTATAAATAAAATCTCTGGCAGACGCTTTGTGAAGCCTGCGCTAGCGTAGCGTGCGAGCTGCTGGTTTTTCTCCAAGACCACGATCTCGACGACTCGAGATCCACGCACCGGGGGCCCATCGGCAACCACCAAGCACCAAGTATATAAGTAAGACTAGTATATTTTATATAAATAAGTCGTGTAGGTAATCGCAGGAAGCTTGTATTATAGTACTGTACCGAAACATAAAGCCGAGATCTGTTTGAATTCAGTGACCGAATCGACAAATAAACAACTTCCGCAGGTCCTCGCTGTCTGTGATAGTCTGCCAAGTTTAGTCGACAGCTTTCTTGTTTCGTTAGCCCCCTTTCTAGCCGACTAGAATAATAATATCATAAACTAGCGACTCGCTCCGGTTTCGCATGGGACTAATGTTGTGCATATGCATGTTTTACACATAAACCTTCCTCTTGAATCACTGTCATTGATGGAAACCGCATTATAATCCATTGCGTAGTTTAAAAGATCTAAGTGTACAGACGGCGGGAAGCGACTTTGTTTTATACTAGGTATGTAGAGATAAAAGAATGATTTTATTGAATGACACAATAAACATGCCTGCGTTAAAAATATGGCCAATGTCACCAGGGGTTTCAAGGAAATGATATAATGATACCTTATAAGGCCAATTTAAATTTGTTGACATTGACATACGTCCCATGCATACAAAAATTATAATATTTTTTTTACTTTGTTTTTTTTTTCAGCAAATACAGATAGAAATATCTTGAGAGGTCGATGTTTTGCAATAAATTAATCCAATTTTTTAATCGTTTCGTTCCTCTGTTCCCTAATAAACTTTACATTTGGTGATCGCTTGGCACAAAAATTAAATACATCGATCTGAAATCTAATTAAAACACATAAATACGTTGTGCTCACTCAGCTTAGATTACGGGTACAGGTCGTAAATTACTGACAAAATCGTAAATCGGAACAGCGGTAATCGTAAAATCGGCAATAAATAGGTAAAACCCGTAGTAACGCGTGGGGAATGGGGAAGTGGGTTTAGATGGGGGTACTTAATACTTCCTGTAATTTTATAGGTCAACTGCTGTATTTTTTTCATGTTAAAGTAATGTTACAAACGACAGCCCTGTTGGCTCATTGAAAGAAAGAACAAGATTTTATTCTGTAACATAAAGACACAAAAAACAAAATTTATTTATTTATTTATTTCATAACATACAAAACAGAATGCAATAATATTATATGGTTTATGGTTTAAGATTTATTTTCTCAAAAAGAATATAATATTCACTTATATATGAGAAAAATACATGTTTTTCCTTAATTAGGGTAGGTTCTTACGAACTGCAAACATACAATCGAGACGAAACAAACAGTGGCGGGTAGGCAGAACATTTCGGGTTCGGGGCGTGGGTTCGATTCCCACCTAGGACAAGCATTTTGTGATATAAAACCAAATGTTTGTTCTGTGTCTGGGTGTACTGTATGTATTCTAAGTATGTATTTACAAAAAAAAAAAAATATTGAAGTATTCTATCAGTTATCTGACTCCCATAGTACAAGCTTTGCTTAGTTTGGGGTCAGATGGCGCTGTGTGTAATGTCCTGCGATATTTATTTATTTATTTTATTTGTCGACACCGTAGTGAATTAATGAGTTAGGCTATTTTTTTTTTTTAATAATTTGCCCCTTCGGGCAGGCTAAAGCTATAAAGCCATACTGCCTTGTCTTAAGTGTTATTTCTGCTGTATCTTAACTATGGTTATCGTCAAAGTCGTCTTAGTCAAGTCCAGTTCGTGTCAGTTCGTGCCAGTCATGCTTTAGTAAAGTAGTGGCAACTTTACTATAAAGCTTCGATGGAGTTTTGGAAGCAACACGAAAACTCATGTTTCACCACATTATATCATTTTCCCACACTCGCGCTTGTAATTCGGCACTTTATGAATAAAACACCACCATTTTTATGCATAAACTGAGTTAGGCTATTATCAATAATAACAAAACAGGAGATTCTATTACGTATCGCGTTGGCTTAGTGGGTGATGGCAATGTTGTTATAACTATCTCCTTATATATTCCCGATGTATTTTTAAGTATTAGTTTGTGCATTTTTATATTGTATTTATTATTTTTGTTTTAATACCTAAAATAAGTAAGTTTTAGTTAATATTCACAACAGTACAAATACTTAAACAATTCTTTTAATCTGTATTCCAAAACTATGCATGTCTAGGTGCATTACAATTACATTTTAAAAAAGTCGTTAGATAATAATTGCGATTTAAGAAATTATAAATTAAATTCATCATCATCATCATCATTTGAGCCGTAGGACGTCCACTGCTGGACATAGGCCTCCCCCATTGACTTCCATAAAGACCGGTTGGAAGCGGCCCGCATCCAGCGCGTTCCTGCGGTCGCACGCATCGCCTAGAGCGATTTCATCAAGACAACCTTTGGGTGGAAAGAAAAACTAATAAATACACATATACATACATAATTACATATACGTACATTGGTGGTATGTCTGCTTCAAGAGCTATAAGAGATTATAAGCATAATCTACTGTTTTAGTCGAAAATCATAAATTCATAAATTTGATTTTATGCTAATATTCTACTGTTTTATTCAATCAATTGTGTTTTACCGCAAATAAAGACCAGAATAAATGCCAGTAGCTGCGATTTCACTTTAAAATTGTGCTCTGTTTGTCCATAAGTGGCAAAAATTTCTTTGTATGGAAATCGAACAACCTTAACAGTTTTTTTTTAAATTCATATTTCCAATATAGCTATCAACGATCGGCTGTTAGCAGACGACGGATGGTTATTATATGCAGGGCAGATTCCTTTCCTTCTCTGCGTTTAGTTGGATAACTGCTGTAACTGAAAGAAGGGTGTTTGCAGTGAAACTTGTTTACGTGTCGAATTTCTTTGTTATTTTCCTGTTTTTTTGTCGACTTACATTTACGTGACAGATTTATTTGCCAAAAGTTATTCGGTTAGTTTTATAAAAATAGAATGGAGCGGCGTCGGAGATGGTTTACTATGCTAATATTTATATAGATAACTCTTTAAAAAGCGACACGGGGTCAACTGTATATACATTCATCGCTAGATGCAAGACACTGTTTATATAGACAGACACACATTTGGACACAATATTACACCTATATATAATTCACACTTAATAACACCAGACAGCCAAGCTCAGGCAAGTGTGTTCTCGAAGACGACTAGGAGCCAAGTGACTGCAAGCGGTTCCGGCAGCCTCACTTGAGAGCCAGTTACACTCCAGACTAGGTGTGCTTTACCATCTTCGACCACACCTAAGCTACGTGCTAAGAGGCTCATAAGCAACGATTCGCTCGTTCAGAATAGGCTCCAAAGCCTTGAACATCGACGGAAAGTTGCTTGTCTGTCGGTTTTCTACCGGATACATTTTGGAGAGTGCGCTTCAGATCTGCGTGACCTAATTCCACCTTGCCCATTCTACTATCGGACAGCCAGGAGCTTTAAAAAGCGTCACCGCTTCATGGTTGATGTTCCAAAAGCTCGAACTAAGCGGTTTGATTCCACCTTTTTCATGCGTACCGCTAGACATTGGAATCAGCTGCCCGAGTGGGTGTTCCCCAATGAATATAGTCTGGGTACCTTCAAGTCGCGAATGAATCGGTTTCTTCTAGGCGAGCGTGCTCCACCGTAGACCGCATCTTCGCTTAACATCAGGCGGGATGGCGGTCAAACTAGATATAATAGCTAGATAAAAAGTTTTGATTGTGCGCACCGAAAATAGAAACAAAAAGAGAACGAATGGTAAGAGATAACGCATGTCCATGACCATTGCAGCGATACACAGAAATTAGAGTAGCAAAACAAAGTCCAGGGCATCGCTACTTTGGCGCTCATTACTTTGAGACTTTCGATGGTTAGTCTCAACAGCCCAGTAATTTCGCTAGCTACAGTACCCTTCGAACCGGAACACAGTAATGTTTACACACTACTGCTTGGCGGCAGAATATCTGGTACTGCGGTAGTACCTACCTAGATGACCTCCTGCTAAGGAGATCTACCACCAAGTGAAGTGAAGTGAAGTTACAAGACTCAAACTAACCATCATGAATTGGAAAGATAAATGCGATTTGTTATTGAGTATATAACAAACTTACAAGGTATGGATGAGATCCCAGGGGAGCTGGTGACCGCCAGAGATTCTAGACCCGGACTTGATAGATTAGAGTAGCAAAACGAAGTCCGGGGAATCGCTGCTTTGGCGCTCATTACTTTGAGACTTTACATGGTTAGTCTCGAGAAGTCTGTAAAGTCGCTAGTTAAGCTAAAAATCAGGTCAGTCACTTACCATCAGGTGAGATGTAGCACCGAGCCTGTATATTAAAAAAAAAGGGAATTTAAGGCGTTTTTCATCAACAAGTTTCACATAAATAGACGTACAAGGATTAGGTATGTACGTAGTTTGCAGTTCACCTTAAACTTGGGAACCTTCAATTAAATTCAAATTGCTATAACAGCCTTTCATGTTTCTAAACAATTAGTAGGAGCTCCTTCAGACTACGCTGTGACACATAGCTTGTGTCTATATTTTCTCATGGTGGTAGGGCACTTTCTAGTACTCGGCTGGCTAGCTACCACCCTCAAGTTGAAAATCTGCCGCCAAGCATCTAACAGTGTGTTCCGGCAGCCTCACTCGAGAGGCAGTTCCATTCCAGGCTAGGTGTGATTTACCATCTTCGACCACACCGTCACTTGACATCAGGTGCGCTGTGGTCAAACACCTAGCCTGTCAAACATAAAAAAAAATATATTTTTGTGCAAAGGTAATGTGATGAACAAGACTCTCTCCCAATGGTAAGACATAACACATGCGGGTAGTTCTCGCGTTTCGTGCATATTGGAAAAATTTGCGAGAAAAAAATAGAATTAATTTTTTTCAGTGCGAATGCATAGCTACTTGAAAAATAAACTAGCTATATGAGTATCACTAAATTATACGCAAAATTGGCAAAGATATGAGCTTTTTAATTTTTTTCGTAGGTATGGTAATGAGGAAATAAATTTGGTAATGACATTAGGGACAATGCTATTGATAAAATGCAGAATATAAATAAAAAAAATAATTGAAATTCGTTTTTCTTTTAATAATAATTAAATAATTACTTAAATTAAGTATTCAATATTAAATTCACATAATAGTTGCAATCAATACAACAAAAAAGTGTAACAAAACAACTTTGAAAGTACTATTTATAGGATATGGAAACCTACGTCCTAGAAATAATCAAACTACATTATTAATTACTCAGTCTCAAAAGTTAAGATCACAGGCTCAAGTATGAAGAACTTATCAAAGATAAAAAATAGTAGGAACTTTAATCATAGTCTCAAATTAGTATTATGAAAAAAAAATGATAATATATTCTAAACTCAATAGCTTACAATATATTATCATTAGAAGAATCACTACAATAATAATTTATATTCTCCTTCGCTTGTATTATCACATTCTGTTTATCTTCACATTCATCCTTTCCTTGCTTACAGTCTGCTTTGCTATGTAGTAAATCTTCATCTGAAGAGCCATCGAAAAAGTTTACTACTGTCCTCTTTACTAGTTTTCTAATCATCATATCACCAGAAACTAAATGTTCAAAGTCTGTTTGATATTCTGTTATATTCAGTTTCGGTTTTTTGTTAATAAAAGCCTTATTAGACCAGTGTAGTTTTATATCTGAAAGAACTGTAATAGCGTTATTTGGATTGACATTACTTGTCGAAACCTTAATGTTTGGTTTTACATTGACATCCAAGCTACTTGAAGGCTGTGGTTGTTGAGCCTGGTGTGGTATGTTACAGGGTTCTACATATTCATTTGCTATATCTCTAAATAAGCTTCCTGTAGTATTTAATTCTAAAATGTCATCTTCTATCTGAATAGTACTACTGCCCAGAACAGGCCCTGGCAGGTTGATAAATCCAAGATGGTATCCGTGAGAGCATATTTCTCCATTTTCCCAGAAGAAGCAGCTAAGTTTTCTAAAAGTCATGGGACTATTATATGACCATAGAACTTGATGTACCTCCGATGGAATTTCTTTTTTCTTAACATCATGTTCTGAGACATAAAGCAACTTGATGTTTTTGACTTTGCTTTCAACATATGTCCAAATTTCTTCAAGGTTGCCAATATATTTACCAAGCTGCACAATTTGATCAGCAGTCTTCTTCAAAAAAAAAAATACACCTATACTATGAACAAGTAAAATATGTTGTTACTAATCTTCATTACCATCATTTTATGATCATTACCATTTTCCAAACAGCTGATGGTAAATTATGGTAATGAAAGGAATTGTAATGATATTCTAGCACTTTTTTAAGAAACGCGCCTTTAATAACTGTAAAGTTTTAAGCATTAAGATCAAAAAACTACATAAATTCACAGGTTATCATGTTAACATCCACCGTACAAAAAAAACCAATACTCTTTATCTTAAAATATCACTAATGGTAATGAAAAAAAAACTTACCACGCCTAATAATCTCGTCTTCGTCGTTGTTTTGTCAACAAACTGCGACACATCCGCCCTGTTCTCTATTCACTGGTCGACCAGGTGAGGATCGCGCAAAAGGTAAAGGGGGCAGGGAACACCACTAGCGCGTCCGTACAGGTTATTTTTTTACTTCAAGTTCAGTTGATGGTAATGTTAATTTTTTTTGGTCAAACTTAATTCATCACAGCAAGTGTAAATAACAATCGTAAACGATTTTATATTTACATTTTTTTGTTGCATAATTGTTATTTTATACATACCAAAACAACAATACACACTAATACGCCAACTTTTTGTGTTATTTGCTTACAACTACTAAAAATCGATTTCTGACCAGTGATGGGAATGATTTTTGGGCATATATTTTATTTATATCTTTTTTTCAAAGTACCTGGTATTATTCCTTTCCAGTGGCAGATATACACATACAACATATCTATAATATAAAAAATATTTAGTGACTTAGGCTTATTTAGTTTAGCTTTTATTCTTGCTGACATGTGTTTTGCACGAAACGATAGAAACACCCATGCCCATAACTATTGCAACGATACACACAGCTTTAAGTAGCAAAACAAAGTCCTGGGTATTTGGCATCCTGCTTTGGCGCTCATTACTTTGAGACATTAGATGGTTAGTCTCAACTGGCCTGTTTTTTAAAATGTTTTTTCTTACCGTCAGGAGAGCGCCTCGTTCATCTTATTACGGTCACATTAATTACAAAATTATTAATTTAAAAAAAAAATACAGTAGGACTATACACACAGCGCCATCTGGCCCCAAACTAAGCAGAGCTCGTGTGATGGAAGTCAGATAACTGATAGAATACATTAATACTTTTTTTTTGTAAATACATACTTATAATACATACAGAACACCCAGACACAGAACAAACATTTGTTTATTCACAAAATGTTTGCCGTGAGTGGGAATCGAACCCACGCTCTACAGCTCTCAAGGCAGATATACTACCAATGAGCCAACGGGGCAATTACTTTGGTGTTATCAATAAAATATTTGTATTTGTATAAAAAGAACGAAGAATACAGATTTAAAGACAATCAATCAATCGCTGATTCAGCACTTTACCGTTGATCTACATCCTGCTAAGTGGCATAGTATGATGAGGTCATCAACCATGACCAGTGTTACTAAATACCCATGCGTGAACGCTATAACTTTCGCCGTAGGTCGAGCACTCGCGTGCCGCCGTAAAAAGGTGTGTTTATGATATTATAAGGCACTCATTTATAGCACTTTATAGCACACTTGCCTTGAATATTGAATAAAATGGATTTAAAAAGTCTTTTTTCATGTAACTAATAGTATGAGGACGGTAAGAGATAACGCCTGTCCATGACCATGGCAGTGATACACAATATATATTTATATATATATATTTAAATTACTTATACTTGCGTTTGACCGCCATCTCGCCTGATGTAAAGCGAAGATGCGGCCTACGGTGGAGCACGCTCGCCTAGAAGAAACCGATTCACTCGCGACTTGAAGGCACCCAGATTGTATCTATCAGGGAACACCCACTCGGGCAGCAAATTCCATTGTTTGGCGGTTCGTACAATGAAGGTAGACTCGAGCCGTTTAGTTCGAGTATATATATATATATACCTATAGATCATCTTTTTCATATTTTTAATCATCGTATCAAGCAAAATCTTTACCGCGTCGTCGGCTATTGCTGATTCATAACCTTTCACCAACACGGACCTTTTTCTTTCAAAATCCACTTTGATAGCAACCTTCCTGGAGAAGAGAAGGTAAAATGAAGTAATGACTCCGATAAATCAGCGGACACTCACTGGTCACCGGACATGTGGTTAAAGTGTATGTCCGCAGAATGTGCCATAGTATGCACCGGTCAGTTGGAGAATAGATGACGCATGAACTACGAATTCTATGTACCTACCGTAGAGATTTACTAGGATAACATGACCCGCCCCTCTAAAATTCAAAACATTTGAAAGTATTTACAACGCACCAGCTAGCATGTGCGCTTACTGGTACTGCCGTCAAACACTTTTTTTTTTATGAGTTTTGGCGTCGCATTTTAAGCAATTTTGTACTCTCAAGTGAGGCTGGTACTGGCTTGGAACACACTGGTAGGTGCTTGGCTACAGATTTTCAACTTGAGTGACGGTGGTAGCTATCCAGTCGAATACAATTTTTTTTTATACGCTCCACAGACACCGGTTCCGTGACCTTTGTCAACTTTAATACATTTTTTTTTGTCTGCCAGGTTTAGAACCTACGTTCGTAGATTTGTTTTTTCTTTTTTTTCTATAGAATTAATACATATATGACCGTAAACTTGCCATATGCAAAATGTTGCAGCAGAAAAAAAGAAAAAAAAAATTGTTGCAAAATAGAGGAAACATGCCATGTGCAGCAATAATAGTTTAAAAATTCTATTATATCTACTGAGAATAAATAAACTAATCAATTCTACGGCACTATCAAAAGTCAAACTCAATCAAAAACAACTCAGTGCAGTTTCACGATCTAGAGTCGTCTAGTCGTCGTTAGTTATCTGTGGAACCGATTTAACTGCTAGTGCCGACATTGGACTCGAATTATTGGACTTTAGGTCATAAAAATGGTGTTTTAGGTCATAAAATGGCATTTTACGGACATGGTTAGGGTGGAAGAGGTACTTGTATTCGTCATATACTCGTAACTTAACGGCTGTTTTGATTTTACACAAGATATTGAAGTGATATCTCTTATTTTTGTTTTTTTTTTTATTGTTGACAGGCTAGGTATTTGACCACAGCTCACTCGTTAACTGACGGTGACGGTGTGGAATGGAACTGGCTCTCAATTGAGGCTGCCGGAACACATCGTTAGATGCTTGGCGGCAGATTTTCAACTTAAAGGTAGTAGCTAGCCAGCCGAGTACTAGAAAGTACCACCATGCTATGGTTTCCTCACGATGTTTTCCTTCACCGCCAGCTCAAGCTCAAGCAATGGTTTGAACCCACACTTCGGCATGCGCATTCTGGACTTTGTTTTGCGACTCCAAGTTCTGTGCAGCGCTGTAATGGTCATGGGCATGCTGTATCTCTTACCACCAGGAGAGCGAATCGTTACTCCCATTATTTATTAAAAAAAAACAAATACTATAAACTATAAATAAATAATACCCTTCTTATATAATTATGTATAATTAAAAACTTATAATAAATTCAATATTTGCCTACTTGAGAACTCGATTTATTTTCAATCGAGTTTTAATCGAGTGTAAGGTTATATCTGATAAGGGATCGAATTACACTGCATTTAATCAACGGCCTGATTCAAAGGTCAAAAGAAATAGGCTGAGAATTGATATTCTACCTACCTATACCCAGCGCTTAGTACTTTTTTCTATTGTGTGCACAATAAAGAGTTATATATATCTATCTATCTATCTATATCCGTCAACCACACGGTCTCCAGATAGGCTGCAGAAAGTTAACAGTAACATTTTCATGACGGTAAAATATATGTTATTGCAGCGGTGGCAACTTATACGACCTATACAAGGTGCGGCAGAAAGGGCAAGGTCATGCGACAGCTGTTCAGGTTTAGGGTTGAACCTGGTCAAGTTTACAGCTAAGTTTGATTTATGATAACTTGTGATCTTACATGTTGAGAGGATAAAGACTTCTCGGGATGGCCTCTACGCTAATGTTGCCATGCGCTGTTAAAATATTGTTGGGGTAAACAATAACACCCTGTATAAGACAAATAAGTTATCCTAGACAAAGTTGCCACCTATAAAAATAAGATTTCATAACCAATCTCTTTCAGCAAGATTCTGTCAAGACAGCGGCGAAAGCAATTAATTCTCAAAGGGGCACTTCTTTTATCTTTATTCGGGAAAGGAGACGACAATAAAAACCAATTAGGTTTAAGTAATACGATGGCCGTGGCTGGGAGATAAAAATTCTTTTGAGGGGTCAAGAAGCGCCCCTGATTTGGTTATGGGTTCTGTTTTACTTTATTGAGATTTTATTTATTAGAGGATGCTGAGTCAATTACAGCTAGGATTAGAAGGTTATTAACCTGCTAGTGAAACGACTTTGTACATTAAATAACTAACTTTTTTTTTAATGGTTGTCAGGCTAGATGTTTGACCACAGCTCACCTGATGTTAAGTGAAGGTGTGGCCGAAGATGGTAAAGCGTACCTAGCCTGGAATGGAACTGACTCGCAAGTGAGGCTGCCGGAACACATCGTTAGATGCTTGGCGGCAGATTTTCAACTTGAGGGTGGTGGCTAGGGAGGTATAGATGTTTTACATCAAAAATATGCGTGTTTGCAATTAACATTCACAGTCAAAATGAAACTAAATAAGTTACCGTGAAGTCCATGTATGGCCTGGTAAAGAAGAGTTAATTTTACATGATTTATTTCACAGAATAATTTGAATGTAGGCATACATTCAAATTATTCTATAGACGGATAAATAAACAGTATTTCGTATTTTACTACATTAAAATACAGTTTCTATATTAAAAGACAAAGGTATAAATAATCTACCCTAAACTTTGTAAGCTGTGGTCAAACGCCTCGTTTACCGACCATAAGAAATAGCAAAGACAGATAGTCTGTTAATCCCATACCTGACAAGGACTTCCGTTATTAAATGACGCACACCTGAAAATCCTTAATTCAGGTGGCAGGTCTACCCCATTCTCCCCTTTCATCCGTGATTTATCCCTTTAATCCATAATTTCTGTTTGTCATCTTATTAAATTATCCCCTTTATTATTCGAACCAGTTTCCTCGCGTTCTACGTTTTTGCGAGTCTTTTTTTGGAATTCGTTTAGGGAAAGAAATGGGCCTTCCTTTTACTATCGTGACCATACATTTCAGACTAATCATAATTTCAAATGTGTTTTTAAAACTTCTCTTTTTAGGGTTCCGTACCCAAAGGGTAAAAACGGGGCCCTATTGCTGAGACTTCGCTGACCGTCCGTCCGTCCGTCCGTCTGTCATCAGGCTGTATCTCATCTCATCTCAAGAACGGTGATAGCTAGACAGTTGACATTTTCACAGATGATGTATTTCTATTGCCGCTATAACAACAAATACTAAAAATAAAATAAAATAAATATTTAAAGGTGGCTCCCATATAACAAACGTGATTTTATTTTGCCGTTTTTAAAGATAATGGTACGGAACCCTTCGTGCGCGAGTCCGACTCGCACTTGGCCAGTTTTTTTGGTACTGTTAACTTTAGTATGATTTCTTCTTTGAGAGGCATTTTATTTTCTGTACTTTTTTTCTATTTTCGGTGTGCACAACAAAGAGTTTGTATCTATCTATCTAATATCATGAACAAATCGTGTTGAATAGCGTAACCTCCTCTTAATGGGCTCCATTCTTCCTCGATGAAAAGGATTCAACAATATTTTCAGTTCCTACAAAAAAAACCCTATAACTAACATAACACACAATAATCTGCCGCCAAGCATCTAACGGTGTGTTCCGGCAGCCTCATTCGAGAGCCAGTTCCATTCCAGGCTTGGTGTGTTTTGTCATCTTCGACCACACCGTCACTTAACAGGTGAACTATGGTCAAACACCAAGCCTGCCGACCATAAAAAAAAGCTACAAAAAAATGTATTCCACCCATAATGAAAACCCGATGTTATACATAAACATGATGCTAATGTTTACACTCCGTTACCCTAAACGTAACGAGCACAACATGGTCACATTTGACCTCATTAGAAGCAACTGTTTACCCCGGTTGCCCCTCTGTGCACTGACCTATTTAGGTCAAAGCTACAACTCGAGGATAACGTGGTATAATTTTAAAGGAAAAGAAAGAAAGAAAAAAACAAAGAGAAATTAAAAAAGAACACAAGAAGAAAGAACTTCTACTTCTTTTTAAAGAGGAAAGAATTTCTTCTCATCTGTTACTTGACAATGTTTATTTACTTTTGACGTACATAAATGTCGGCAAGAAATTTAAAACTTAAATCCTTTTTTTTTTTTTTGTTATGTTTAACAGGCCAGGTGTTTTGACCACAGCTCACCTGATGTTAAGTGAAGGCGTGGTCGAAGATGGTAAAGCACACCTAGCCTGGAATGGAACTGGCTCTCAAGTGAGGCTGCCGGAACACACCGTTAAATGCTTGGCGGCAGATTTTCAACTTGAGGGTGGTAGCTAGCCAGCCGAGTACTAGAAAGTACCCTACCACCATGCTATGGTTTTCTCACGATGTTTTCCTTCACCGGCAGCTCAAGCTCATTGTTGGGGTTTGAACCCACGCCCTTCGGCATGCGAACCTACCGCGCTAACCACTGAGCTATCATCGCTACTAAATCCTTATCATAGATATCTTAAGCCTAACTAATAACACTTATTGATCATATGAATGTTGCTAGCGATCAGATCAAAAGTTTTTTTTCTAAAATGCATCCGTGGTCATGCAGCAAACCGAAAAAAAGCGTCGGTCGGTTTTTGGCGTCGCATTTTGATCATTTGCCAGTGTCAAGTGTTTTATATTTTCAATCAAGTTTCATAAGATAAATAAATCGCCTCGTAGCTATAGTTATAGTGAAAGTCCAGTCTCGGTCAAGTCCAGTCGTGATTTAGTAAAGTAGTAACGACTTTACTATAAAGCTTCGATCGAGTTTTGGAAGCAACACGAAAAGTCATGTTTCACCACATTATATCATTTTCCCACACTCGAGCTTGTAATTCGACACTTTATGAATAAAACACCACCATTTTTATGCATAAACACTCGACAAAACGCTAGTTTGGGAAAAATATACAACGGAGTGACACGACTCTTTCCGCGTTCCCGCCAAAAAACCCTTTTTTTTGTTACATATTAGGTATGTCGGTACTGTACCCATAACACAAATTAATTGATTACTTAATTGTAAGGAAGAATGCTTATAATAATATAATTGGTTTGCAGTAGGTACGAACCGGTCCCGGCCGCAGGTCGCGCGCTGCCCTCACGTCCAACTTTACGGCGGTGATAAATCTATCTGTTAACTAATGACACTCGCAATTTGCACGGGCGAGGAACTTGCTGGAAACATTATTGGAATATTTTCCAATTTTAGTCGCTGTTTACACAAGTTTTGGTACAAATACCTAAAATTGTAGGCGACGGAGAGCTTCCATCAGATGAGCTATAAGCCTTTTTGTCGCACGTTTTACAAAAAGAAAACAACGCCTTATAATAGTTATTTGAACAAGAGTGCAGGACTTATCGCCCCCATTCCGAATAAGAATCCGCGTGCCCAATTTTGATGACCGAGCAAGCGAAGGGTTCTTAAATTGAATCCTGAACGTTAGTGAGGGAATCAAAAGAGCACGAGGTAAAAAATCTTTGCACTCGAGAGCAAAACGTAACTTTTCTTACCACCTCAGCGAGGGACTAAATGCAAAAAAACGTTTTACAATCACAAGATACTTTTATTTCAGTTTAGGTGTTAACTACTACATTAACAATATGACGTGAAAAGAAAATTGCGCGCGCAAAGCAAATTAAAAAAAAAGTAAACCAAGGAGGTTCCGAGTCTGAGTTTTTAACGAATTAAAAAAAGTTGTATGATAAATTCGGCACTATGGAGGTAGAAGTAAATAGGTTTAATGATGTTTTGAATTCACAAACTTAGTGCACACGATGTTCTAAATTTAAATTTACTTTATCCTCTAGCGGATAAAAACGACTTTTGCACTCAGATATCGAAGAGCAAAAATACTCTTTCCGAGATGGGGGGGATGAAAAAGTTTTTTTTCACGAATCGGGTTGTGCGTGCAAACTTCTTTTTATAGGAGAACATTAGTCGGTATATTAGGCCTGAAATTAAGCTGAAAATGACGACCAGATAACTGATATAATACTTTTTTTGTAAATACATACAGAACAAACCTTTACCGTGCCATAATTTTTTTGTTCTGGTGGGAATGGAGCCCACGCTCTGCAGCACTTGTAGCAAATATTCTACCAAATGAGCTAAAAAAACCAGTCTTCATTGTATTGATGTTGTTGTATCGTATCTTATCGTATCGTATCTTGTCGTATAGTATCGTATTGTATTGTATTGTATTGTATTGGGCCAGCTGCCCCTCCTTGCCCGTACCTTACTACGCCCTTGTTTGATGCTGTGTCTGAATTTCAAGTCCATACCATCTGACAACTCTTTTCTTTCTTTTCTTCTTATTACAACACCACCAACCTTGGAGTTTTCCCCTGATAACAATATCGGGTAGCCGACCAAGTCTTTCATCTTCGACAAACGCTTCTGGCTGCGAGACTCAAAGAGAATAAATACCTTTCAAGACGCTTAGAATTTGAAAGGAAACTATTTTTATAGTCTTATAGTCTAGGCGGTTCAAATAGATTTTCAAAGTAAGACGTACCTGAGTCTGACTTGGTCCGAGTACTTGTGAAACGATTTCAATAAAAACAGCTCTTTCATCTTATCTATTCGAAAAACTACGATTGATTCTAGTATGTACCTAAAGAGCTCAAGTGTTTACTCCGAGAGGATTATTATATTTTTAAATTAAGTGCTGCTTATAAACTGTTGTATAAAATACTATTTCGGTTTCACCCGTGTAGTTCCCGTTCCCGTGGGAATACTGGGATAAAAACTTACTTAGTTACCAAATTTTACTTGGTGGTAGATCTCCTTAGCAGGAGGTCGTCTAGGCAGGTACCACCGCAGTACCAGTTATTCTGCCGCTAAGCAGTAGTGTGTAAACATTACTGTGTTCCGGTTCGAAGGGTACTGCAGCTAGCGAAATTACTGGGCTGTTGAGACTAACCATCGAAAGTCTCAAGTAATGAGCGCCAAAACAGCGATGCCCCGGACTTTGTTTTGCTACTCAAAGTTCTGTGTATCGCTGCAATGGTCGTGGACAGGCGTTATCTTTTACTATCAGGAGAGTCTCGTTCGTCTCATTACTTCTTAAAAAAAAAGTAGCCTATGTCACCTGGGGATTATGTAGTTTCCTAACGGGGAAAAAATTTTTGAAATCGGTCTAATAGTTTCGGAGCCTACAAAACATTAGTTTTGGAAAAAAATACAACGGAGCGACACGACTCTTTCCGCGTTCCCGCCAAAACACTATACAGTTATGTTTGCTGTGTGGTGGAACATGGGATAATCTATCTCTAAAGGTCGACCCAGCGGCAGTCTGCTGGAGACTGATGTGGTTAGAAAATGAAAGTATAATTTGTCGAGTTTTCAACTCAGATAAATTAGAATTGGTTGACATTAGAATGGCTAGGGAATATTTAGCTTGTCCAAGTTTATGAAACAAGTTAATTTTCGCTTTACAACGTGGACGTGGTCGAAATATTAGCATTATATTGTATACACCAGCGGGCCTTTGAGTGGCTGAAAGAGCAGAGTCGGATTTGATGTCAAATCAGACACTGCTCTTTCAGCCAGTAAAAAATGATTTTACAGAAAACAGCTAATTCGATTTTACAGATTAATAAGATTATTCAATGTAATTAGATGAACACACTGTGGCACAGCACATAAGATTCTTTTTCTATTTTTGGTGTGCACAATAAAGAATTCATATCTATCTATCTATTTATGAAAAATTTTTTTCTTGCTAGTAAGAGATAACAACTGTCAATGGTTGCAGCGGTACCCAAAATTTTGAGTAGATACCCAAAACCCAGTTTTGAGTTTTTTTTTCATAATTTTTTTTATGCTTGACTACAGCTCACCTGATGTTAAGTGAAAGTGTCGTCGAAGAAAGAGTCGTGTCGCCCCGTTGTATTTTTTTTCCAAAACTAGTGTTTTATAGGCTTCGAAACTACTAGACCGATTTCAAAAATTCTTTCACCGTTAGGAAACTACACTATCTCCGGATGACATTCCCACGGGAACGGGAACAACGCGGGTGAAACCGCGAGGCGGCCGCTATTGTATAATAATTATGGTGTTCTTCATCTCTCCCCGAGTCGGTATGGATACGGGGATACTTAAATTTAATCTAGGTTGCATGAGTGGAAACTTTTTTAGCTTTTGTGTTAACAGTTATCTCCTATTTATTTTATTTATTAGAAGCTGTTTATTTTTCATGTAAAATAAAAAAATGAATAAAAAATATTCAACATAATATTAGTTAGTTAATTCATATTTTTACTAATTTAGTATATTAAACATTATTTATCAGCCTGCTAATCTATATATTTAGTATTTCATATGTAGGTATATACGTTTATTGTATTGTTCTTTTATTTATTTTATACACCAACCTTATATTTATTTACTTTTCTTTCCATCCAAAGGTTGTCTGGAAGAAATCGCTCTAGGCGATAAGACCGCACTTATACATCAAGTATCTATTATATTGTTTTGTTATACATCTTCTTCTTTTTATTTTATTTCGTTTTTTAGTTTCATATTTGTATTAATTGTGATCTATGTTTCATTTGTAAGTTTTTGGTGTATAATAAAGTTGTATTCTATTCTATTCTGTTAGAGACAGCATTATTTGTGTTTTAATTAAATATTGGTGTTCAAGTTAGCTAAATTGGTGTATAATAAATAACCTATGAGGTTTATCTAGTTAAATTGGAATCAGCTGCCCGAGTGGGTGTTCCCCAATGAATATAGTCTGGGTACCTTCAAGTCGCGAGTGAATCGGTTTCTTCTTCTTTCTGCGAGCGTGCTCCACCGTAGACCGCATCTTCGCTTAACATCAGGCGGGATGGCGGTCAAACGCAAGCCTATCTACTATAAAAAAAAAAAAAAAAAAAAAAAACTGTCCAGTTGCATAATATTTTGTGTGGCAACACTAAAGGTCGTGGAAGAGACTTTTATGCGACGGGTCACACTCGCGGCCGACGTGAAGAGTGGATGAGAAAAACGAGGACTGGATTATCGAAATATATTATTAAATAATTAACAGTCGTTTTAATCAAGAATTGTAACGGATCCATCAAATACAACAGTTCTATAATTTTAGTAAAGAAAAAAAGATTTACAAACTAAACAGGCCGAGTAAATCTTATAATACTTGTCAGGAATAGCTTTTATTAAAGTTAACGCTGAAATCGGGATGAATATCAACTGGTTGCCCCTTAGTCCGGCCCTTGAAAGGACGCCAAGTTGTGTTTACTTTTAAATTACTAATTGAGGTCCACACGTTTCGGGTTTCTTTGGGGGTTGAATTTTAAAGTGGTGTAAATTTATGTTCTTTAACGAATGCTGTACTGAAATATTAACGCCATGACTGTTCTAGTTGCCCAACTGACAAGGTAGGGTTATGTTTTTTGCGTGTATCTTCAATGTAAATTTCTATACACTCTCGCATACATACAATCACACACACCAACACACACACCATACATGCTTATTTAATATTTTATCGATATACATAGATATATCGATAAAATATTAAATAAGCATATTCAAGCGTAGCGTAGGACGCGCTAAGACTCGATGGAGTGACGATATACGTAGGACAGCTGGCGGTGGATGGAAGCGAAAAGCCGAAGATCGGGCTGAGTGGCGTGTCTTGGGAGAGGCCTATGTCCAGCAGTGGACTAGTGTAGGCTGATGATGATGATGATGATGATACATAGATATAGAAGAGCGGAATCTTCTGCCACAGGTATTCTTTATACTTACCAGAAGGTCCCAACCTACTGTTTTGTAAGAGAAACTGGTAACGGTAATAAATAATTTTCAATTTTTTTCAAATTTATATCACGTAGTATTTTCCAAACGGCCGAATGGATTAAGACAATTAAGGTTTTTTTTTGTTTTTATGGTTGACAGGCTAGGTGTTTGACCACAGCTCACCTGATGTTAGGTGAAGGCGTGGTCGAAGATGGTAAAGCACACCTAGTCTGGAATGGAACTGGCTCTCAGGTGAGGCTGCCGGAACACACCGTTAGATGCTTGGCGGCAGATTTTCAACTTGAGGGTGGTAGCTAGCCAGCCGAGTACTAGAACGTACGCTACCACCATGCTATGGTTTCCTCACGATGTTTTCCTTCATCGGCAGCTCAAGCTCATTGTTGGGGTTTGAACCTACGCCCTTCGGCATGCAAACCTACCGCGCTAACCACTGAGCTATCATCGCTACATAACTAACAATATGCACATAACTTTGTAAAGACAGAGGCGCGAGCTGTGGAATTCGAATCCAGTACCTCCAGACGGTCTTCCAAATAGGCTACCGAAATAAGTTAATACTTGGCATGATCTGATTCAAGGTCGATTTTTGGTATCGGAAATCAAGAAATTTAGGGTCGTCGAGCTAGCAAAAACAAAAAAATAGAAATATTAATTTATTTTATTAGTAACTAGCAGCTCGCCCCGGCTTCGCACGGGAAAACAAAACTCGATTAACATAATGAATATAATGAATGTATATCACTCAGTGATAATGTAGCACATTCTAATGATGAAAGAATTATTCAGATCGGTCCAGTAGTTTCGGAGCCTATTCAATACAAACAAACAATTTTTTTTTTTTTTACTGTTAATAGATCTACGTTTGGCCACCAACTCGCCCAATGCAAAGCGACGGTGTGGCCGAGGATGGAGCACGCTGATCCAGAAGAAATCTATTCACTCTAGCCTTAAAAACGTCCAAAGTGTAATTTATGGGAAACAGGGAAGCCGGCAATGAGTGAACAAACAAACGAATAAACAAAAAATGAAATTTTTCCGCTAAATAATTATTATAGACATAGACAAATATTCTGATAGATAAAGTCTTTGATAGCGAAAGCGAGTGACAGTTTTACGTAATAACTCCACCGAGCTATATCGGCACAATGACTGCCACTATCAAGGAAGCTGAACAACAAGTTTACCTGTTATCCACAGCTATCTATCCCCTCTTTCCTTCCCTTTTATCGGCTGCCAGCGCAATACACAGCCTAGTTTTTAAATCCCTTTTGTGAGCACAAAGAATGCTTTAATGGAAGTATTGTGTAGAGATAGATTATACTTCTAACTGAACGTGGCAAGCGAAGGACGCGTGCACAAGCCATATTTATGATGTAGGTAGAATTAGAGGGAAATAAACAATTGTTAAAACACAACAACAACAAAGAATACATTACAAATTTTCTAACCCAAACATTAAAAATGAGATCCGTAGACGAACTAAAGTAATCGATATAGCCCAGAGAATTAGTAAGTTGAAGTGGCAATGGGCAGGGCATAGCACGCAGAACTGATGGCTGATGGGGCTGCAAAGTTCTGGAGTGGAGACCACGATTCGGCAAGCGCAGCGTAGGACGTCCACCCACAAGGTGGACAGACGACCTCGTAAAGATCGCAGGAACGCGCTGGATGCGAGCCACTTCCAACCGGTCTTTATAGAAGTCAATGGGGGAGGCCTATGTCCAGCAGTGGACGTCCTACGCCTGAAATGATGAACCCAAACATTGCACACATCAAACTAGCGGCAACAATTCTTTGATTGATTTCAATGATTACATTACTACGCTTTTATTTGGTAAAAGGCTACTGTATCAGCTGTTATTGTTACTGTTTTTTCTCTATGTTAGACAGGCGTTGACCACAGCTCACATTATGTTAAGTGCCGGTGTGGTCGAAGATGGTAAAAACGCCGTAGACTGGAATGCAACTGGAGGCGCCGGGACACCCTGTTAGGTGCTTGGCGGCAGATTTTCGTAGCGATGATACCTCCGTGCTTAGCGTGGTTGGTTCGCACGCCAAAGAGCGTAGGTTCCAATCCCAACAATGAGTTTGAGCTGCTGGTGAACGAAAACATCGACAGGAAACCATAAAATGATGTATACATAGTACTCGCCTGGCTAGCTATCTTAGTAGACCTAAGTCTGCTCCCAAAGATTTATCTTTTGCCCCTATATTCCAAGTAGTCGTCTGTATGCGCATCTGATATATCAGACCGCTCAACTTTGCATCCCAAATATCCGGTATTCCGGAATAATACAGAGAAAAAGCGGGAAAAGCGCTTTTCGAAAGCCGAAACTTTTCTGAATGGGTTATCTTATTTTAGGAACAGTCGTGAGCGATGATATTTTTAAGAAAGCTTAACTGACGTGAAGTATCTTGGACAAAAATAATAATTCAACATAAAGAACAGAGATTTTGTGTAAATATAAAAATGACTACCTATATCATTTTTTACTATGTACATTTTTGTAGCGATGATAGCTCAGTGCTGTTCAAGTGTTCACGTGCTAAAAGACGTGGGTTCTAATTCCAACAATGAGTTTATTATTAGTAATGTTTACACACTACTACTTGGTAGATAGTTTAGTAACACTAACGCATAATAAATAAACTGGGATTGTCCCACAACAATAAAAGTCCGTTTCTCAAGGAAATCATATTCCATCAACTTGATGGAAAAACAAACAGCTCTCTAGTACGTAAACGAAAACTTTACGAGAAAACAAACAAACTATAAAAGTGCTGTTCAGCAATTTAATTTAACTACCGTGGGTAAAAAACAATCACTGTTATGCCACCCGAGAGAAGTAAAGACTGCCCGCTACCCATTTAATGTGGATTCTCCTTCGGTACCAAACATTTTTAATCTGCGTTTTTAATATGCAATTTTTTAAAGTATTGATTGATTCAGGCGTTACTTTGCGGAAGTTCATTTTGAATGTTCAAGGTATATATCTAGTTTATTTCCGCTTAATAGTTGTTCCAGTTCCAACAGTGATGAGGACTTAAATTAAACTAATTTGACACAGCTTATTAAATAATAACCTAATCTTACTTAAAATATAGAACTAATTTGACATAAACTTCTACTTAATTTGACAAAAAAATTAATTAAAATAACAAAACTTCTAATTAAAATAATCCTAAATCTTAAAATCCTCCTCTCTGCAGTAACCACTTTGTCGACACGTGTTTCGCCTCTACACGAGGCATCCTCAGGACGTGTTGACTCTTCGAGCGCTTGGTCGAGACTGTCAATCAGTCAGTTTCGACCAAGCGCTATTAAGCGGAAATAAACTAGATATATACCTTGAACATTTATAGGCAGCCCGTACACGTAGCGCGCGATCCGCGATCCACGATCCGCGATCACTGATCGCGATCCAGACTGATCGTGTACGAAGCGGATTGACGGACTGATGCTCCGGATCGCATAATATCTAGAAATTTTGAAATCATGATCGCGGATCGCGGATCGCGGATCGCGGATCGCGGATCGTGATCATGATTGAACGTGTAAGGCGGCCCATAAAGTATTTTAATTCTATTAAATATGGCCCTTAACTTCTTTGTGCCTGTCGCGGTGGAGGCTGGGTTGCTGGGGGATCGAGGCAAAAAAGTTTATTTATGAAAATAATAATTCATAGGCACAAGTGACTTCCGCTCCGGTTCGTTCCTGCTGCAGAGGTTGGCCATGGCCATTCAGCGTGGGAATGCGGCGAGTGTGATGGGCACCTTTGCATCGGGAACGGTCAGGGAATTGAGTTAGAATTTAAGTTATTTTATTTTATGCTTATATACTGTATTGTTGTTTATCTGTATGTGTATGTGTATTGTTGTTGGTTTTAAGTGTGTATTTGTTTTGTGTGTGTGTTTTTGTAGTTGTTTTTATTGTGTTGTATGTTTATTTGTAATGTGTATGTATATGTGTGTGTATAGTATGTGTATTCAATAAATATGATTATGATTATATTTTACATAATCAGTAGCTTATGTCACCCGAGGATAGTGTAACTTCCCAACGGTGAAAGATTTTTTTGAAATCGATACAGTAGTTTCAGAGCTATTCAATACAAACAAACAATGAAATATTTCCTCTTTATAATAGTATATAATTATGTAGATAAGGGTAAAAATATATACCACTTTAACCGTGTTGTTACTCAGAAGTACGCAAATGTAACTCGCAAATTTAAAATGTATTAAGAGTAAAGTAACTGATCTAGAAAGGAAGGTTTATATCTAATGTAACTTCTAAAGAAGACACAGAAGGCATACTTTATCAGAACACACTCCATCATACTCCATCAGAAGAGTTAGGTAATGTCAAAATGTCAATGTTTGATTCACAACAAAGTAAAAACTAACTGCAGCGAAATCTTAAACTCTACGTAACCCTCAAACGAAATCATATTTAAATTCACATTTTATGGCGCGACGGTAAAACACGCTAGAAAACCATCATAGCTTCCACATTACAAATCGTTTATGAAACGCAAAGGACAAGGACAAAGAAAGCTTTTATCTGGGGTTCAATCTTACAAAGATCTGCCGGCCGATTAAATTCGATTTTTGCCATGATATTGTAAATAAACTACAATTAGTATAAATAAGTATTATACCTATATCGTAGGACTTTTTACACATACGATTGAAGCTGAGAACATACTGAGATGTCTATTACTATGCATTTTCTATGTTTTTATAATAAAATCTTACGGGTCTATCTAATCTTATAATTATCCCACTAATGTTACACACGTGAAAGTTTGGATGGATGAATGGACGTTCGTTACTCTTTCACGCAAAAACTGCGGAACGGATTTGGATGAAATTTTGTATGGAGATTAATACATAGGCTACTTTTTATCCCGAAAAAATGTTGCGGGTAACACCGCGGGGCGCAGCTAGTTATAACATATCTTTAAAAAAAGAGAGAAGATTTTGTGTTCGAAATTTCTATACTGCGTTTCTACTTTTAAGTTCTTTCTAATTTCTATGGTTTAAGATATTTATTTTCTCAAAAAGAATATAATATTCACTTAAATATGAGAAAAATACATGTTTTTCCTTAATTAGGGTAGGTTTTTACGAATTGCAAACATACAAGCGAGACGAAACAAACAGTGGCGGGTAGGCAGAACATTTGTTGACACCGTAGTGAACTAGTGAGTTAGGCTATTAGCAATAATAACAAAACAGGAGAAACTATTACGTATCGCGTTGGCTTAGTGGGTGATGGCAATGTTGTTATAAGTATCTCCTTATATATTCCCGATGTATTTTTAAGTATTAGTTTGTGTATTTTTATATTGTATTTATTATTTTTGTTTTAATAAATTGTTTTAATACCTAAAATAAGTAAGTTTTAGTATTGTTTAAATTTTTTTTTTTTTTTTTTTTATAAGTACATATATATGGTTCAAAATAAACATATTATTATGTATACAATATACATATATATATTTTTGTATTATTTATACTAAGCCGTGAATTTCTTAAGTATGAAGTGTTTAGTATTTTTTTTCATTATACCAATAGATTATTTTTTTAAAGTACCTAGTACAATCTACAGTATTCTCAGTAGAAGGTATTTTATCACCTGGTTCTCATAAGTGCACGCTTTTTCTAGTTAAGGACTAGATGACGCGACGACGTGAGATGACGAGATGTTTAAATTATATCCAATATTTCGCAGTTAATTCATTTATTGTCAACTTTATTTCAATGCTACTAAAACTAGGTCAAACTCCTACTACTACTACAAACTCCTTGCCACAGCTGGTCACATTTGTGAGATCCCCCCCTACCTAGTGTGATGTCACATATTTTGCAATTTTACATTTAAGAAATTTCTCAAATTAGATATAAAATATTAAATGCATTTTGAAAAAATGTGATTTGGAACCCCTCCCCGCCTCTTGTCACAATGTCACACTTCGTCGACCCCCTCTCTCCCCCTTAACGTGTGACGTAATTTATTGATATCCCCCCTATGGTTGAAATGATGCAGTTTGCGGTGTTTGAAGTCGTCGGTTATTTTGAAATCGCCCTTTAATTCAAAGGGCTAAAGGTCGTAGACAATCGATGACGTTTCGCTCAATGCTAAAATTGTCCCCGGGCGATAGAAGCCGGGTGGACGAGACAGCGGTCCCGTTGTAAATAATGTTCAAACAATTGGAGTTGTTTAATTCGGTTTGTCATTTTACTTGGTTTGTCATTGTCATGTTAAAACCAAATATATTATTTTGAAGACAAATTGAAATGTATTGAGGCTTGTAGATTTCTTTTTTATATACACTAATTATAAAGAGAAAAGATTTGATTTTTTGTTTGTTTATATTGTAATATGCTCCGAAAAATTGTAATGACTGTTCTACTTATGACATCTGAAGGCAGTGATGTGACAATATATTTTCTTTCTCAGATTAAACGTAGTTTTTAATCTGAGGATTAAACAGATTTGTATGAATTGACTTCACGCTAAAATAGATAAGGAGAGTTAAATTATTATAGCCATGAGCAGGAAGGAGACAGAATGTTTATTTTTTGTCCCTATCGCCGAAACCGGTTTTTTGTTTTTTTTTTCTTTCCTTTTGTTTTCAAGTCTATATTTTTCCTAAGACCTCAACCTAGAATTAGTAGGCAATAAGATAAGTATTCTAAGCAAGTTAACGCACGATTGTTATCTCGAAGCATTGAAGTTAACAATTAGGTTTGTAAGGAAATGTACCACCGTGAACCAATTTCATTAACTGTGAAGTTTGAACGACGACATTGTCATTTTATAGACGCCAGAGTTAAATATAAAAGTCTCCATTACCAGTTTTATATATTAAGTAGTTTCAGGTAAAATGTTCTATACATTGTTTGCTTCGATGATATATTTCTAAAACACAATGTAAATGAAAACACTTCTTACAGATTTCAGCAGCAGCTGCATCATTTGAGGGCTAGTTCCATTCTAGGCTAGATGTGTTTAGGGAGGCCTCGGACAGCGGTAATAATTATATTAATTACTAGCGGGCCATCCCGGCTTCGCACGGAAAAACAAAACTCGATTAACAATACAAACATAACCTATGTCACTCAGTGATAATGTAGCATTCTAATGATGAAAGAATTGTTCAGATCGGTCCAGTAGTTTCCGAGCCTATTTAATACAGAAAATCAAATCTTTCCTCTTTTGTTGCACTTTATTTGAATGTAGGAAATAGTTGAAGTTGACATATTTTTGTTTTACTTATGCGGGATTACTCACGTTTAATAATACCGGATATTCCAACTACAATGTTGGCCATGTCCGGTGGCCTTCTTCATGGAGACAAAGCTAAGAACAACGCGGGCGCGGACTCGTATTGCGCGCCCCGCACGTGCAGCGGTTGGTGCGCGGGCGCGGGGGTGGGAGCGGGTAGTGTACCGAGATGCGCCAATGCGCTCTGGAACCCTTCCTCACCTTTCTCTTCTTCTTAGAGTTCTCTTCTACGGAATCAGGAATATTCTAGCACACAGACCTCACCGCGATAACATGTGATCCGCGACTAGCGATCTCACTAGCTTCTTGAAGACTATACAAGTCTCATTGACGTCACGCCGAGAATTTTTAATCATTTACGCTACTCGGAGATTTAACGAACTTTTAACTAGAGTTTCGTTCATAAATATAATTTTAAGAACCAAGTTGATAAGTTACGCGATTATGGGAATTGTTTGGTTGCCTGGGTTAGGGTCGAATTCACCACGTTTTTTAATTTAATGTAAAAGTACCTTGTTAAAAAGTTTTAATATGAGAGGACAAAGGAATTTTAATTGTCTGTGAAGTTTTGGCTGTAGATTTTTTAATATTCGTGTGAGGAGAAATTTTGGTAGCAATGTCATTGAATGTTTAATTTTCTTATAATGGACTTTATAAACAAGTTATTAGATTTTTTAAAGAAGATGGATTGAGACGAACGGTACTCTGTCCTGATGGTAAGAGGCAACACATGCCCATGACCATTACAGCGACACCGGATCTTTGAGTGATAGAACAAAGTCTAGGGCATCGCTGCTTTGGCAGTCATTACTTTGAGTTAGTCTCAATAGTCCTGTAATTTCGCTACCTTCAAACCGGATTACAAATAATTTTATTTGCTATGATGGCGTTTTACCCTCTTTTAATAGCTTTGATAAAATGAGGAAAATACCGACCAAAACCCGCTTTTTTGTGTGTATAGTTATGGTAAAATGAGCGTTTTTACAAAAGGTTCTATATTTTTTTTCGAATTTACTCGCAAAAAAGATTGCCTCCCTAGAGCTACACTAAATTGCTCTTTAATCCTTCTACTGTTTCCCTGCTTAAAAATTAACGACTTCATATTCAGAGAGGAGAGTTCTCGTTCAACATTCGAGCTGAGATAAAGATTATTTTACTGGTGAAAACGAGCAACAAATTTTATCCACAGCGCGAGATACCGCGGGCTTTTTTTTGTTAAATTACACGCGGCAGAAGTAGTGGATAACAATATGTGTTTACAAAATAGGTATTCTATCAGTAATCTGGTTCCCATAGTACAAGCTTACTTAGTTTATGGCTAAGCGATTAGTAGCGATGATAGCTCAGTGGTTAGCGCGGTAGGTTCGCATGCCGAATGGCGTGGGTTCAAACCCCAACAATGAGCTCGAGCTGCCGGTGAAGGAAAACATCGTGAGGAAACCATAGCATGGTGGTAGCGTACGTTCTAGTACTCGGCTGGCTAGCTACCACCCTCAAGTTGAAAATCTGCCGCCAAGCATCTAACGGTATGTT
Organism: Biston betularia; assembly: GCA_905404145.2. NCBI lineage: Eukaryota > Metazoa > Arthropoda > Insecta > Lepidoptera > Geometridae > Biston > Biston betularia. The sequence continues at coordinate 1,009,142 of FR989874.1, read as the reverse complement.
CCGGCAGCCTCACTTGAGAGCCAGTTCCATTCCAGGCTAGGTGTGCTTTACCATCTTCGACCACACCTTCACTTAACATCAGGTGAGCTGTGGTCAAACAACTAGCCTGTCAACCATAAAAAAAAAAAAAAATTAGTGGCGCCGTCATATGATAGTTATTATTAACACTAATTATAAAGAGTAAAGATTTGATTTTTTGTTTGTTTGATTGTATTGAATAAGCCTCGAAACTACTCGACCGATCTAAATAATTCTTTCATCATTATAAATGCTACATTATTATTGTGAGATAGGCTATATTTGTATTGTTAATAGAGGTTTGTTTTCCCGTGCGATGCCGGGGTGAGTTGCTAGTTATTTATATTTTTATAAATAAAATAATATATTATTACAAAGTATCTGTACCTGGTCATGCGTTGCTGTGGCTCAGTCAAGTCAAATGGAAAAGAGAGATAAAAGGAAAGTACTCGATTAAAAATACATAGAAGACTGACGCGGTGTAGAACTTTTAGAGGGTAAAAATTCCAACCAAACGAATTTCAATATTTTTAAATAAACATTAACTCTAGCATTCATTAAGATGGGGATGGCTAAAGTACATACAATAAATCAACATTTGTTCCTGGTGGTTGTAATAGTATATTGAACTCTCCGGATGCCAAAAGATTGTTCGACTTATACCGTGTAGCTATTTAACAAAGAGCGATTAGCGATTTATCTACTTTGGTCAAAAGCTAAGCATTGCCACGCCGCATGGCCAGCATACTGGCCACATATCCCTCCTCTGAGCGTCGGTCGTCCAGCCGCAAGATGGGTCGACGATATCGTCCCCGTCGCGGGTCGAACCTGGACCAGATTTTTTTTTTTTTTTATGCCACAGGTGGCAATCAAGCTGACGGGTTGCCTGATGTTAAGCAATCACCGTCGCCTATAGATATCTGCAATACTAGGGGTACCACAAATACGTTGCCGACCTTGAAAGATTGGCACAGGACCGAGGCAGATGGCATGTAAAGAGAGAGGCCTATACCCAGCAGTAGGATAAAGAAGGCTGTGGATGATGATGATGATGATGATCCCTCCTCTGACGGATTTTTAGACCAAATTTTTTGTATACATTTTGTTAATAGTATAATTTTTACAAAGAGCTCAATTTAAGTAATAATTGTACATATTTTGTTTTGTTATAAGGGTGTATCGTATTAAAACCCTATATAAATAAATAAAAGATTAAGAAAAAAAAGCATTTGGTTCTGTCGGTTTTTGGATTTGTAACCGATAACGATATCACTTACAATATAACGATACAAAAATGCTACTGATTGCAGCAATCACAAAAGTACCATCGATGATTATTTTTGTCTATGAAATAATAATAAATAAATATCGTAGGACGTTACATACAGCTGTACTTTTGTCCTACATCGGTACCTTCTCCAGACAGACGCGGGTTCGATATCGGAGATAATAGTAGTCACGAATGTATCCACTACTACTGTCCATGTTTGTGTGGAACCAGCTTTATGTGAGCTGTATATTGAGCCGTAACTGTTTCAGGAGTTTTTTGTAAGAAAGCCACATTTTAAACCACACTTGCTTATTATACACTCGAACTAAATGGTTCGAGTCTACCTTCATTGTACGAACCGCTAAACAATGGAATTTGCTGCCCGGGTGGGTGTTCCTTGATAGATACAATTTGGGTGCCTTCAAGTCCCGAGTGAATCGGTTTCTTCTAGGCAAGCGTGCTCCACCGTAGATTGCATCAGGCGAGTTGGTCGCCAAACGGAAGGCTGTTTTTAACAAAAAAAGTAAGTTCGTTTAAGCTCAATGCCCAGCCTTAGTGTCTAAGTAAATGTGCCACCCAAGAGGTCTTTAATATGTCTTGACGGTTGTTGTTATATAAATATAGAGAAAACGATACAGAATTGCTACTAGGCTGCATAAATCTGCTTCGCTGTCATTCATGTCTCCGCAACACCTTGAACACTTCTCGTCATCAATGTCATAAAACATTCCACCCAACTCACTGGAGCAATATGCCAGCGGTCTATATGTATTATTATTATTATTATTATTTTAATGTAAAAAGTAATGAGACGAACGAGACGCTCTCTTGATGGTAAGAGATAACGCCTGTCCATGACCATCGCAGCGATACACAGAACTTAAAGTAACAAAACAAAGTCCAGGGCATCACTGCTTTGGCGCTCATTACTTTGAGACTTTTGATAGAGTTAGCCTCAACAGCCCAGTAATTTCGCTTGCTGCAGTACCTTTCAAACCAGAACACAGTAATGCTTACACACTACTGCTTAGCGGCAGAATATCTGGTACTGCGGTGGTACCTACCTAGACGACCTCCTGCTATGGAGATCTACCACCAAGTGAAACCATCTTCTGTCTACGGCGAGCTTTATACGCAACTAAAATCCATTTATCTAAAAGTAGGTAGCACTTGTAGATAAAACTGTGCAAGCAGGAAAAATCACACAACGCGTACTTACCTGCAAAGCGGAGGAAAACATTTTCATCCGTCTGCACCGTGTCCCCATAAATCAGTTGCTGTAGGAGATTTATTTCGTGAAAATACTCCCCGATATTAGCGGCGAATCTGCGAAACTATACCATAACTCGGTCGTAGAATAATTATGGCTGCCGCGCACTCGAAACTTTTATCGGTCTGAATGTTTGGCTCTAGAAATTGTGCAGTTCTATAGGAACTTTCCAAACTAACTTTATTATCTTTACCCAGTGGCGTAACTATGCTTATGGAATCGATGTGGTCTGATTTAAGAGGGATATGCCAATTGCAACGATACGCAGAACGTTGTGTAACAAAACAAAGTCTAAGGCATCGCTGCTGTGGCGCTCATTTCTTTGAGACTTTCGATGGTTAGTCTGAACAGCCTTGTAATTTAGCTAGCTGCAGTACCCTTCAAACTGGAACACAGTAATGTGTACACACTTGTTCTAAAACCCAGCTTTCAGGTGTCAACGCTCGATAGCCCCTTTTCTTTTTCATAATACGCTAACGCACTTTATGTTTTTTGCACTGGGATCCAAAAAGACTAGTTATGACACCGTATATACAGACACAGTAGTATTGCAAGCGAACCCTGCAGAGCTTTTTTAAAGAAAGCAACATGCTTCTTTGACTAACTATAATTATAGTATACAAAGTACAGTAAATTTAATTCCCCTATTTTTTTAACTCTTTATAACTATACCTACGATAAAATAAATATTGAAGGTCTAAAAGATACAGATTAACATAAAGACAACAAATTTGACAAGACATTAAGCTTTTTATCATGATATTATCATGACTATATGAAATATTTAACACGTTCGATACCAAAAACGAGTAACGAAAAAAGTACTTACGGCTATTATTGGTGCAATTTTACGTTTTGTCCTCACCACAAAATGTCCTTGTACCTTCAAGGCCGTATGTAACGAGTGCGGGGCGGAATTAATCCTCCACGGTTTATATAGAGTGTTTTACGTCAAAAAGCTTTCTGAGACCACTTTTTATACCGTAGAGGTGTTAAAAAACGCTTTTTCATTATTTATCACTTTCTAGGGCCACTTTAAAATGTAATTTGGTAATGTCTCTCTGCATTTTATGATTATTTTTTAGAGTGAATTTTTAAATAGTGATATTTGGTACAGTTACGACAGTCTGGTGTCGTCAAGGTCTGCGGGAATGGAGGTTTTATGAGTACTAGAGTTCTTGGGGAAGGTTTACGGTTAAAGTGCAGTGCCTTGATGGAAAATAAAAAAACGACTGGAAGTATAGAACAGAATAGATAAAAGTATTCATAACAGCTTAGATTCGAACGAATTCCTAGTTGGGGTTATACAATAGATTTCGACCACAGTACAATTTTTTTTTATAAAGAGAAATAGGATTTTTGTGGGTTATTAACTTGCAACTTACATACAACAAAAAACATACAAAGCCTAACTAAACACACAAATCCACACGGATTATATAGGTGTATATACAGTATGTTTCGGAGATGTGTAGTAATATTTAAGTGCTATTCTATTAATTACTGCGTGAGCATCCAAATTCATGAAAAAAATTTAGTCATTCCGTAAAAAAAAAAATTCTAACTGTGCTCCAACAAACTCAAAACTCCGCTTAAAATTAAAAATAAAAAATGTTAATATTTATTTAAGCACTTAGCAAACATGTGTCGCGGCGCAACGCTCTCACAACAACCAACTTTGCAAACCAAATGTCACAAGAAGTTTGTAAATCGCTTGTTGTGCTGAAAGTTCGCCACCTGGTGCTGGCAACACTGCATGGTTAAGCAAAACTTATTGGAGTGTGACAGAAAGTATTAAACTTTGATCAAGGAAAATTAAAAATAGCATAAAGGTTTATTTTGATTCACGCCCTTGGCCGGAGTCTGTGTTTCTCGATAAATACAATACGAGTGTCACAATCAAGAATAAATAGGTTTCTTCTAGGTGAGCGTGTTCCATCCTAGACCTGCATCGTATATAGCATCGTTGCTGAAGATTAGGATGTAATGTTTTCTGGTTTCATTTACATATCATGTATGGAACAAGCTACCGGCTTCCTTGTTTCCTGATAGATATAATCTAGATCTTTTCAAGGTCAGAGTGAATAGGTATCTTCTAGGTCTGCGTGCTTCATCTTCGACCACATCGTCGCTTACCATCAGGCGAGTTGGTGGTCAAACGCGGACTCATCCGTATTTATTTATTTATTAGATCACCAACACTATACACATCACAACAGTAATGGCGGTCATTAACACAAAAAAAAAACAAAACTAGATGTGATAGCAGTTACAGGTGACGACAACAAGCAATAAGTTAACAATTATTTACAAAATTAAGAAATGTCAGCTAAATAGATAGTCAATGGATAAATATGTCAATTTTCAATAAGTCAAATTAAATAATACAGATTAAATTAAATTTAAACAATATAAAAATCATAATAATTTTAAATAAAGGAATAATAATAATAATATAAAAAGAAATAATTCATGGTGTCAAGGACCTAATAGAATCTTTGAAAGCGAGCAAGCAAAAAAAAAACAAAAAAAAAATGTAAGTTTTTTTATTCCACCATAACTTTTAAATAATTGTTTAGATTTGGATGTATGGGAATGCATCATTAGAATCATGACATCATCATGTGTGATACTTGATACAAATTATTTTAAAAAAAAAACCTTTAAGTGGCCTAAAAATCTAGCCTAGCCTATGTTCTAATCTAGGGTCTCAGCTACCTCCATACCAAATTCCATCCAAATCCGTTCAGTAGTTTTTGCGTGAATGACTAACAAACATCCATCCATCCATCCAAACTTTTACATTTATAATATTTGTGGGATTTTATTTTATTTACAAACTTGAGGTTTTAATCCATTTCAGGATTTTTTAGTTACACTATGACTATTTTAATAAAATACCTGTATTAACTGTCCGACAGTCATCCTAATTCAACAAAGAAGTCATTAAACCTTTCTAAGAATTCTTCAGGGGCCAATAAGGAGAAATGAGTTCTGGTTTAAACTCAACAAAGCACCACTTAGTGGTTACTCGTCCGAATAAAAGGGAAAGTTCTTAAGAAAATTCTAAACAGAAATTTTCATACATTTTATCTGGTTTTTATATATTTTTTCGTCTGTGTCTTAGTGTGGTGTGGTATCGGATACACTTTTTTATATCACTCCTCATCTTGTAGGACTGGTTCTCAAGTGAGGGCGCTGGAACACACCGTTAGATGCTTGGCGGCAGATTTTCAACTTGAGGGTGGTAGCTAGCCAGCCAAGTACTAGAAAATACCCTACCACCATGATATCCTTAAGGTGTCCGTATATTGTCCTTAAGGTGTTTCAATTTCCATACAAATATTTTTTTTTTCCATTTATGGACAAATGGAGCATAATTTTACAGTGAAATCACAGGTACTGGCATTTATTTTGGTCTTTATTTGCGGTAAATCACAATTGCTTGAATAAAACAGTAGATTATTATTAGCAGAAAATCAAATTTCTGAATTATTTATGAATTTTGTGTAAAACAGTAAATTATGCTTATAATCTACTGTTTTAATCAAAGCAATTGTAATTTACCGCAAATAAAGACTAAAATAAATCCCAGTAGCTGTGATTTCACTGTAAAATTATGCTCCGTTTGTCCATAAATGGCAAAAAAATATTTGTATGGAAATCGAACCACCTTAAGATGTTTTCCTTCACTGGCAATACAAGCTCATTGTCGGGATTAGAACCCACACCCTTCGGCGTGTCGACCGACCGCGCTAACCATCGTTGTATTATTTCTAATCTTCTAAATAGAAAGTCAAAGAACTCATTAACGCTAGACGAAAGTACAAATAAAAAGTCGTTTACAATAAATTATATACAGAAACATTGCGCATTTGAAGTAATTTCAGATATTTTAAATGTGTTGTCACGTATTTTGTAAAAACTCCCATAAAGACAACATTTCGTCCAGTTGAGAATACAAATCATAACATTTTAGGGATTAATCAAAAATTACGACGTTAACAAAATAATGTCGCGCTGCTTTGGCGCTCATTATTTTGAGACTTTCGATGGGTAGTCTCAACAGCCCAGTAATTTTGCTGCAGTACCCTTTAATCTCAGTATAACACCAGTATTTAAAACTATAGTTTAAATTTCAGATAAAACATTGTTATCGAAGTTATGTTAATCATAGTTACTGGATATTTGTATCAAATACAATTATATTTTAGTGATAACGCCAAAGTTACAGGCAATTTTTCCATTAACATTTAAAAATAATATTAAAAATATCAAAATCATAACATAATTGTGTCAATTTAATAATATGTCATGTATAAAATATGTCAATTAAAAGTCTTTTGGATAGTAGGTAATTATATTTATCTTAATATTGCACAAAATACAAAAAAACAAGTTTTATTTATTTACCTCGACGTTTCGGTTTTAGTATTTTATGCGGCGATAAAAATAATTAGTATTTGTTTAAGAATTACGTTTTGTAGGTAGTACTGATATCTCAAAAATATATATGCTAGCCACTCTGATTAATCTACCAGAGAGTGTTTATTAAAATCAACGCAGTGTACCATTCGGTCAGGGGTTGAGTACTGATTGGCTTGTCTTAGGAGATACCTATGTCCAGCAGTGGGCTATAATAGGTAAATGATTATGCTGATTCAATTATTCAAATACCTGACTTATTAGGAAGCCGTTGTGTGTCACAAAACTTTGCCTATTCACTACAAAAAGTACATTAACTTCATTCAACAACTGAAAACCTTTTACCCTAATAGTGGTCACAAGCCCCAATTCATCCGATTTCCATACATAAGTTACCTGATTTCCCATTTCATCCCATTTTCACCAGCAATGTTTGCGTTCACTGTATTCGATAAAGGATTCGAAAGGATTTCGGCGGCTACGATTTTCTTACCTGTGGCATGAAGTTTCTCAGACTGTCTGAGCTTTTGATGAGATTTCTGAGTTGAAATTATCATAGAAAAATACTCTAATACTTACTAGAAGCGGCCCAAAGGAACCATTGTTTTATTTGGATTTGGCTTTCGACAGACTCTCTCCAAACTTTCACGTTTTTTTGTCATAAAAAACATAAATAACAGTGGTGATGCGAATTCAGTTTTGCAAAAAAATGTACAATACGTAATTTGATCTCGGATTTTAGTAAATTATAACAGACATTGTAAATGGCAAATTAATGCAACAAAATGTTTACGCACAAGTAAAACTAGATGTCGCTACGGTCATGGCACAATTGTTAAAACGCGGTAGTGTTTCATTTGACACCTCCTGCTAGATGATTAAATCTGATCCGCCGAGCACAAAAATACACGATGTATTTCTTATCCTTGTTAATTTGTTCGACACGTGCAATACGTGCTTTTCGACGAGTCGTGTGAATAAATGCGTAAATTCAAAAATTCTATTTCCAATCCCGCGCTGCCGGGACCGCGATGTGTGTCGACCTAAATCTCTCGGTTCCTGACAATAAATAACTGACACTCCGACACTGCGGCCTAAAGCAAAGGTTTTTTGAAACGGATAAAGTTAAAACAGTTTTGCCTGAGTTTTGAATAAAGGGACAATGATGTAGGACCGCATTCAAGCTGCGGTTCACTCCAGTTTGATTTGTGGTGATCTTTATACTCATAATTATGTACAAGTGGACGGTCAACAAGGCTGTCGAAACTAAATATTGCAAGTTTGTTTGTTTAGGCCAAATCTTGCATTCTAAATTAGACCACTTCCTCTGTATCCTATCCTAAATTTAAATTTGGCTACCTTCAGTTGCGATGACACTGCATGGTAAGCGTGACCTTTACACCCAGGGCTGGCTCCAGATGAAGGAGCTCATCAGCAACCGACAGTTTTTTTTAAATCTAAAAGTAATGAAATGAACGGGACACTCTCCTGATGGTATGAGGTAAGCATCGGTTAAACAAAGTCTATGACAAAGTCAACTAAGTCTATGTCAAAGTCAACAAAGTCTATGTCAAAGTCAACAAAGTCTATGTCAAAGACAAATTATCGCTGATTTTATGTATTTTTCACTTACCTATCGCTGACTCAGGACATTTTGAATTTCAGTATCTGAAAACCAAGAAATTAAATATTTAGTTAAAATATTGAATATTCAAGCGGAAATAAACTAGTGTTTAGTGTATTTCCGCTTAACGATCGTTTCTGTTACAACAGTGATGAGGATTTAAATTGAACTGACTTGACAACAATTTAATAATTACAGACTTATCCGAAACTCTACTTAATACAAATATATTAATAACATTAAAATTACTGGTCTATTTAAAAATATCAAAACATAACATGTCACAACAATGAAAATGTCAATATAATTAAATGTCAATAAAATATATGAAACTAACACTAACACTGCACATGATTTGATTGACTAGATGTACCCTTTTGATGGATAAGATGACGCGTGAAATATTTGCCTACCAATATTTTTATAAATGTATGTAGGCAAATGTAAAATCCAATTTGTCACATGCGCTTGTAGGTTCATAAAAACGAAAGGTTATTTGAAAACAATTTTTAAAACTCAATCAAAACCTTTTAAACCCAAAAAGCGTGAGTAGTCTAAAAATCCACACAAAACTTGAACACTTTTTAAAAGGACGAATTCAATTTCTTTCTGTTAGAATAATGGTATTGATGCACTAGGATGTTTGGTTTTGATTTTATTTGAAGATAAATCTCTTTGGACGGAGGTCAAGCACCGCCGTGTCATATATTCTGCCGCAAAGCAGTAGTGTGTAAACATTACAGTATTACCGTTTGATAGGTACTACAGCTAGCGAAATTACAAGGCTGTTGAGACTAACTACAAAAAGTCCCAAATTAATGAGCGCCAGTGATACCCTGGACTTTGTTTTAATATTCAAAGTTCTGTGTATCACTGCAATGGTCTTTTTTATGTTTGATAGGCTAGGTGTTTGACCACAGCTCACCTGATGCTAAGTGAAGGTGCGGTCGAAGATGGTAAAGCACTACCTGGAATAGAATTGGCTCTTAAGTGAGGCTGCCGGAACACACAGTTACGTGCTTGGCGGCAGATTCTCAAATTGAGCGTGGTAGCTAGCCAGCCGAGTACTAGAAAGTACCCTACCACCATGCTATGGTTTCCTCACGATATTTTCCTCCCCCGGCAGCTCAAGCTCATTGTTGGGGTTTGAGTCCACGCCCTTCGGCATCCGAACCTACCGCGCTAACCACTGAGCTATCATCACTGCTAAATGGTCACGCGTTATCTCTTACCATCAGGCGAGCGTCTCGTTATATTTGCATAATAATTATTAAATATATTATTATTATGACTCATACGGGTGGTGTGAAGCAGTAAGTGCTTTATTTGGTTACAATGTCATTACAATAAAACCATTTGTAATACTAAATGTTCTCATGCGTTTTTACCCTAACGTAGGAAACATTATTAGTGCATGGCAACATTGGAAAGCTTTCTGATAGAAACGGTGAATAAAAATTTGCAACGGTTCTTGAAGTGGAGAAAATATATTTCTGCAGCTTTATGGAAATGGTAAAATGTAAGACATGCTTTTGCAACATTTTCAATATCAATTGTGTTTTCTAATAATTTTTGTCATTTTATTTTTATAGGAATTTGTAACAGCGATTGTTAAGGCATTTTTTGTCCTGAGAAGTTCAATTCGAGTGTGTTCAAATCCAAACTGAACAGGTTTTTTCTAGGGAAGCGTGCTTCGTCTTATCACTGCGTCCTGCTTAACATCAGGCAGGGCGTGGTCAAACGCAAACCTATTTCGTACTTTTAAAAAAACCGGCCAAGTGCGAGTCGGACTCGCGCACGAAGGGTTTCGTACCATTTATAAAAATCGGTCAAGTGCGAGTCAGACTCGCGCACGAAGGGTTCCGTACCGTTATATATAAAAAAATCAAGTTTGTTATATAGGAGCCGCCCTGAAATATTTATTTTATTTTATTTAAAATATAAAATAAACTATAAAGGGCGCTCCCATACAACAAACTTGATTTTTTTGCCGATTTTTATAGATGATGGTACGGAACCCTTCGTGCGCGAGTCCGACTCTCACTTGGCCGGGTTTTTTATATGTAATTACTCGAATAAAGAAACTCCATAGACATGCAAAGTTAATATTATTTAATTGTCGTATTTCCACAAGAAACTCAAATTAACTCCTAATTAAGATGATAATTCCAGGAAGCGAACTGAGATTAGTAATAAGCGCTCAGAGAGGCGAGATCCCAGATTAAATAATGTAGAGATTTATTTTATGACCTTTAGCACGGCGAGAAGCAAAACTCGTACTTAGATTGGTAGATTTTAAAGGTTAAAGTTCAATAAAACTAATTAGAGTAGATCAAAGACTGTCTTTCAAGACTTCATGATAAAGTACTGTCTCGGTTTTGGATGAGATGGCTTTAATATACTACAAATTCACAGCTTCGTTGCAATATCCGGGGAATTTTAAACTAATACAGCAATGGTTCTGACTGGTGCGTGCGTTGGTATTCTCAATGATTACGGTCGACGTTTAATGTCACTTCGTTCACTGCAGAGCAATGTCAACTTTATTACCCAAAAAAAAAAAACAAGTAAAGAATTTCTAATGTTCAGGATTTTAAGTCACAAAGTTGATTTATTCAGTTTGTTGGACAATTGATTGATTCAGGCGTTACTTTGCGGAAGTTCTCGAACTCAGACCTGCAGAGTGAAAGCCTTGACTGGTTTTCACTGTGCCGTAAATTTGTATACAAACGTCAATTTTCAAAGTAGATTTCAAGTCCTTCGCATCGCTCGGTCAACTCGGATAGAAGATGAAAAAACCTAATCCTGGTCCGCAATCAAATGCTAAATAGCTTCTACTTGGTTCACGATTTCCACGTCATGTGTTCCCAGAATTTCATTAAGGTACAATGTGGATATCTTTCGCTGTATGCTGTTGGGGTTCCGCGTCGTGTTTGACAACTATAATTTTCTTTTTGTGTACTGGTTAAGTTTTTTTTTTTCGTTTTGGCGTCGCATTTTGAGTATTTGCCAGTATCAAGTGTTTTATATTCTCAAGTTTCAAAAGTTAAATAAGTTGCCTCGTAGCTATAGTTACAGCTAAAAAAGTCTAGTCTTGGTCAAGTACAATCCGTGTGAGTCAAGTCCAGTCATGCTTTAGTAAAGATGTGGTGACTTTACTACAAAGCTTTCTGTATTTTCTTACTCTTTTTTTTATTTTGCTGGCGACAATTATAAAGTCATTAAATTTAATTATCATGTTAATTTTGGCAAATTAATGAAATCGTGAAAATCATGCGAGGCAATTTATTCTAAAATCCAAATCATGTCCACAAAAGCGGTTACAATTGACAGCTCTGTTGGTTTATTGGTAGTATGTCTGATTCAAGAGCTGAAGAGCTAGTTCGATTCCCACTCAGAACAAGCATTCTGTGGTATAAGCGAATGTTTGTTCTGTGTCTGGGTGTTCTGTATGTATTATAAGTATGTATTTACAACAAAAAATCTATTTAAGTATTCTATCAGTTATCTGACTTCCATAGCACAAGCTTTGCTTAGTTTGGGATCAGATGGCGATGTGTATAATGTCCTACGATATTTATTATAAATAATGTTTATGAGTATTTTGTGCTTAATTGTATTAAATTTAAATTGCACGTAAAGAAACAGTTGGACATCTCAGTACGAAAACAATCTTCGATTACATCACGCGTATGCGTTAAATATCGTTTGCACAATTATAAATTTTCACATATTTTATTATCCCCGTTTAACTTGAATGGTAACAATAAAATATGAGAAATTATAAATGTGCAAGCATTTTCAACGCATATACGTGATTTCCTCGAAGATTGATTGATTGATCAATGATTACGTTAAATATTCAAGGTATATATTTAGTTTATTTCCGCTTAACAGTCGTTCCAGTTACAACAATGAGAATTTAAATTTAACTAATTTGACAACAACTTATTAACTAAAAACCTAATCTTACTTAATATCTAGAAATAATTTGACATAAACTTAAAAATATAATTTGGCAAAAATCTAATTAAAACAACCAAAAGTCTTAAAATCCTCCTCTCTCTCTGCGGTAACCACTTGCCGACACGTGTGTCGCCTCTACACGAGGCACCCTCAGGGCGTGTTGACTCTTCGAGCGCTTGGTCGAGACTGAGTGAATGATTACGTTTGTACTATTACTTATTCTGTACTAAAATGTCTGCGGAACCCTCTGCCAGTGAGCTGGACTCGGCGCGTCTATCTTCGCTCGTTGTATTGTACCGCGTCTACCTGCTGTAGAATTCATAGCTTCATGAATTGCTCTCGGTATGTGGCTAGGTTTAATGAAAAGTTTTTCTTTCGTTATTCATTCATTGAAGTCAAATTTATTTTGTACCCGCGCTTGCTACTGTTGTAGTTTTGACATCTCTTGGACTAAGTGAATATTTATTACTAGATTAAATAGAATAGAATAAAAATTTACTATACACCGAAACAAAACCATACATAAGATGCTACTTTTACTTGAGACTGGCACCTAACGGTTTTCTGTCTGCCTGACTTCAGAGCCGGTTCTATTCCAGGCTAGGCGCACTTTTACATCTTCGAGACCACACCATCACTTAAAATCGGGTAAGCTGTAGTAAAAACCCTAGCCTGTCAATCATTAAAAAAAAAGATCTCAGAAAACGTAATTCAATCAATGTTAATCTTAAATCAGAATAGGTATAATGTTTTAATATATTTGTGTATATTGCTATTTTTAAGTATTCTATAATAAATCGAGCGACCTCCATAGAGCTAGAGCCAGTTCCATTCCAGGCTATGTGTGCCATCTTCGACCACACCGTCACTTATATCAGGTGAGCTGTGGTCAAACAGCTAGCCTACCAACCATTAAACACACTAAGTCTATGTCACACAAAGTCTAGATCTAGTCCAGTCATGTACTAGTAAAGTAGAGGTGACTTTACTACTACTTAGTAGTTTTGGAAGTAACACGAACATTGAATAAAACGATACGCATAAATGGTTAGTAGCTAAAATAGAAAATAAAGTTAAATATTTTTTTGCCTTGATCTGTGCCAAACTTTATAATGAAATTTTGTTGACTCTAGTTGGTAAGCGTACTATTTTAATTAAACTTTTCCATGATGCAATTTCAAATGAAATATATTTTAGTGTTTATTTAAAAATAAAAGAATGTGTAAGCAAAACAATGACTTTACCGTTAGAAAGCTTATTCATTTATACATAAATATATTTACTAAATAGTCAATTACATAATCAAAATAACAGTACTGAGAAAAATAAATATGTAATCTTTTGACCGTGCTAAATATTTTTAATTCAAACGTATAGGAGTATAAGAATGCCTTAAATTATTATTTTATAATTACTTTTGGTGTACACTAGAAATAATAAAAATATTTAATAATGAGTTAGCACCGAGAGTCCATAGGTTTGAAGTGTTTTAAGTCGATAAATGCCCGCTTATATATTATCAAAAAAAAAAAACAATTCCAAGTGTCTCAACGATTCCGACTGACACGGACTAGACTTGACTAAGACTGGTCTTTGACCATAACTATAGCTAAAAGACAGCAGAAATAACACTTAAAACAAGGCAGTATGGCTTTACAGCTTCAGCCTGCCCGATGGGGCAAATTAATAAAAAAAAAAATGGTGGAATAAAGAAACTCACATATTATATACATAGGTAGACAAACCCTGAAAACATTAAACTTATTTTTGGAGTCTTGTAAAGGAATATTCTAATGTAAAAACACAAAAACCTATTTGACATAAGTGATCTTTAACAGACATCTAAATTGCTTGTCATAGTATCCAAATAAATTATTCGTAGGTATGATTGTCCATTTAGTTGTTTGACATTTAACATCAACTACATTACTGTTTTGCATTATTGGACATTTCTACAGGAGTCTAGATTAATTAGCGAAGAAATGCAAGAGCATTGACTGAGTAATGAAGGTTGTCCATTTGCGAATATTCTCATTTTGCGAATTTAATGAATGTTTTATTAAAAGGTATTCCTCGGGGACCGTTGAATAAACATTACTGTACAGTTAAAGAAAGGAAAATATTAGATGTGTCTTAAGTAATTTCTTACGAACGATGCTTTATTTTTTTTTGTGAACTTGCTGCGCCTCGCGGTGTCCACTACATGTTTTCAGGATAATAAGTAACATAACCAAAGTATAATTAACCAAAAAAATAAGTTTTAATCCCACTAATGTGAAAGTTTTCTTAGCTGACCTGGATTAACACATGTTTTTGTGTAAATCCAGGGTGTCAGATACCTTCATACAAAATTTCTTTCAAATCCGTTCAGTAGTTTTTGCGTGAAAAAGTAACAAACATCCATCCATCCAAACTTTCACGTTTATAATACTAGCTGCGGCGGGTTACCCACTACATGTTTTCAGGACAAAAAGTAGCGAATGTTGTAACCCTAGGTCTAAGCTACTTCCATACCAAATTTCATCCAAATCCGTTCTCTAGTTTTTGCGTGAAGGAGTAACAAACATCCATCCATCCAATGAGGTTTTATCTATTTATATAGTACATCATTGCATCCATCCACCTATCCATTCATCCATCCATCCAAATTTTCACGTTTATAATATTAGTGGAATAGAATTCTCGATAGTTATGACCTCTACTTTGGTCCCTTGTCAATCTAGTTCAGATTCGACTTAAGATGGTGTCTGTATCATATTGATGCTGGATGACTATAAGTTTGCATTGTACCTTCCTCAGACAGATCCGGCCGAATTGTTGCTTATGTTCTAACCCAGGATCTCAGCTACATCCATACCAAATTTCATCAATACCTAGTTTTTGCATGAAAGAATAACAAACATCCATCCAAACTTTCACATTTATAATATACTAGTGACCCGCCCCGGCTTCGCACGGGTGCAATGTAGATACTAATGTGGTGCATATGCAAGTATTATACATATAAATTTTCTTCTTGAATCACTCTATTAAAAAAACCGCATCAAAGTCCGTTGCGTAGTTTTAAATATCTAAGCATACATAGTAACAGAGGGGAGTGACTTTGTTTTATACTATGTAGTGATGTGGGATTATTAGGATTTCAAAAAGATATCTTAAGTAAAAGATGATTATCTTTCCACGATACTGCCTATTATATCATATCCCTTGTCTTCCGAGTATAAAGTGTTCACCGTAGACACATCTGTCAGACCCCCCTCACGTGTAACTAAACATGTCGGACATCTCACTCGGTCCGCCGGGCTCCGCGCGTCAAACCTCGAGACCTTTCTCATCATTCAAGGATTTGTATAATCGCAAGTAAGATGCCGTGAGGTAGGTCAGATTACTTGAAGTGACCGAATAATTGGGTGTGTTTTATGTAAAAGTAATGAGACGAAAGAGAAGCTCTTCTTTTAGTAAACGTCGGTTGTATCGGTTTCTCAAGTCGGAGAGGTCGTTATTTTGTAGCGATGATAGCTCAGTGGTTAGCG
Source organism: Biston betularia (assembly GCA_905404145.2). Taxonomy (NCBI): domain Eukaryota; kingdom Metazoa; phylum Arthropoda; class Insecta; order Lepidoptera; family Geometridae; genus Biston; species Biston betularia. The sequence goes on along the minus strand of FR989874.1, from coordinate 993,036 downwards.
CGGTTGGTTTGCATGCTGCCCTTCAACATGACCTCACAAACTTGACATTTATTTTAATAATTTTGCCCTTGACATTGTATATTTTTGACGTTGTATTTCGTAATTATTATTTTTTATCGATTTTATAAGACGAATATTTGCATGCCGCAAGGCGGGATATGGCGTGCCATGACTTTTATTCCTACCAACTGTACTTTACCCATATACGCAAATAAATGTTATGATTATTATTATGATCATGAAACACCAACATTGAACTTAAGCTGTCAGTAAAATATCGTGAGGAAACCATAGCATAGTGGTAACTCTCTAGTACTCGGCTGGCTAGCTACCACCCTCAAGTTGAAAATCTGTCGCCAAGCACCTAACGGTTTGTTCCGGCAGCCTCACTTGATGCTATTATTTCAGGCTAGGTGAGTTCACCATCTTCGACTGCACATAACATCAGGTGAGCTGTGATCAAACACCTAGCCTGTTAACCGTTTAACAAAATGGTGGGGCGGTCTACAACCGCGTCCCCTCTTACATTACCATTAGGGACGCAGAATCCCTCGCGTGCTTCAGAAGCAAACTAAGATCTTTGCTTCAAGATACCTTGTTTTATGACTTTGATGTTTATTCAAAAATTGAATTACTATTAAGTTATCATAATTATTTTATTTATTGACATGTGTTATGATTTTGAAATAATCATTAAATATGAATGGCAAAATTACTTGTAACTTTGGTGTTATACATTTTTTTTTTTTTTTTTTTTTTTTTGTAAGAAGTAATGAGACGAACGAGACGCTCTCCTGATGGTAAGAGAAAAAAAAATTTGTATTTATATTTGACTTATTAGACTGGTAATTTAATAAAAAGATTTATCAATAACTAGATAGATAGTAGATTATCTCAGAATGTAATTAATATTGATAAGTTGTAGGATTTATTCATATTTTTGTTTCATTTACTTTGTGTACTCACGCTGGAGTATCCGATTATAAAACGTGAGTAGGTAGTTACACATAAGTAAAACAAAAACGTGTCAAAGCCACGTCAGTTACCATAGCAACCATCTCTCTCTACGCGTGAGCATTTATTCATTTATTCATACTTTATTCTCTCGTACTACTGCACGTAGGTACTCTAAAAGCGGCATTCCATTAAGAGAGAAAGCTCTACTTTCAATCCAGTAATGAAATAGGCACGTACTAGGTAAGACTCTTCTACAACACGACGCCTGAGTTTAGGCATCACGTACAGAATTCACAGATGTGTATCTAAAACGAATCTGGAACAAAAATCTAGCTTTTAAGTTATTTTTCGTTGAAGTAATGAGACGACTTAGCTGTACCGACGGGTCTTACCATCGCCCATGACCATTGCAACGATACCCAGACCTACAAAGTCTTTAACAAAAGTTTTGAATGGATCCAAAGATATACAATCATTTGACTAAATCAGTGCTGGAATCAGCACTATCAATAGAAGCTAAATTATTTTTAATTTAATTAGTTGGTTGACATTGCGAATTATGCTATGAAATTACATTTATATTATTGGACATTCTATTATCCCACTAATATTATAAATGTGACAGTTTGGATGGATGGATGTTTGTTACTCTTTCACGCAAAAACTACTGAACGGATTTGGATGAAATTTAAATGTAGCGATGATAGCTCACGGTCGGTTCGCATGCCGAAGGGCGTGGGTTCAAACCCCGACAATGAGCTTGAGCTGCTGGTGAAGGAACACATCGTGAGGAACCCATAGCATGGTGGTAGAGCACTTTCTATTACTCGGCTGGCTAGCTGCCACCCTGAAGCTGTAAAATCTGCCGCCAGTGTTCCGGCAGCCTTACTTGACAGCCAGTTCCATTCCTGGCTAGGTTAGGTTAGGTTAGTTATCAGGTGAGCTGTGGTCAAACACCTAGCCTGTCAACCATAAAAAAAGCACTGATGCACTTAAATACACCTATATAGAAAATTCTTTATTGGTATAATTACGTAGAGATTTCCGTTTGGAAACTGTTCCCATGAATAGCGGATTTTTCGATTTGGTAGTTATTTTTTATCGTGGTATCTATGTGTTTTAAAAATACCCTATCTGAGATAAATTGACGTTGTTCAATTAAAAGACGGACGGATGGACTTACTAACGGAGCTAAAACATGGACACATTACGGGAATGGTCCACAAGTTCAAAGTCGGTGAGTTATGGAAAGAGCTATGCTCGGCATTTCTCTGAGAGACCGTATCCGGACGAAGTAATACGCCAGAGAACTTAAGTCACAAACATAGCTCAGCGTATTAGCAAGCTGAAGTGGAAATGAACTATTTTGTATTTAAAACAACTTGTACGAAATTGGAAGAAATAAATGTCTTGAATCGTAAGCTTTAATTTATAAACGTAGTGCAGGACGCCCTGAGACTCGATGGAGTCGTGATATAAGATGCCTATGTCCAGAAGTGGACTTCGATAAGGTAAGTTGATAATAATAAAATTAAAATAAATAGGTACTTTTTTTTCTAAACCAGACTTGTTTTTATGAACTGACGCACTGTTGGATGCGGGCTTCTTGAATGTCAGAAGGGTAAGGTTCACCATCTTATTATCATTATCTTATTTACTTGGTGGTAGATCTCCTTAGCAGGAGGTCGTCTAGGTAGGTACCACCGCAGTACCAGATATTCTACCGCCAAGCAATAGTGTGCAAACATTACTGTGTTCCGGTTTGAAGGTTACTGCAGCTAGCGAAATTACTGGGCTGTTGAGACTAACTATCTAGTCTCAAAGTAATGAGTGCCTAAGCAGCGATGCCCTGGACGTTGTTTTGTTACTCAAAGTTCTGTGTATCGCTCCAATGGTCATGGACATGCGTTATCTCTTACCATCAGGAGAGCGCCTCGATCGTCTCATTACCTTTACATAAAAAAAAGAAAAATCTATCATCAAATTCAATCCTCATAAATATTATGAATAATTAAATAAATAAATATCGTAGGACTATACACACAGCGCCATCTGACCCCAAACTAAGCAGAGCTTGCGTGATGGAAGTCAGATAACTGATAGAATACATAAATACTTTTTTTTTTTGTAAATACATACTTATAATACATACAGAACTATTATGAAGAGCTTATCATTTGCACAATGATTTTATTAAATACTAGCAGACGCCTCGCGGTTGCACCCACGTAGTTCCCGTTCCCGTGAGAACACAGGGATAAAAAGTAGCCTATGCCACCCGTGGATAGTGTATCTTCCCAACGGTGAAAGGATTATTGAAATCAGTACAGTAGTTTTAGTATACAAAAATCCAAAAATACAAATCTTTCCTCCTTATATTGTTGTAGATAGAGACGGTTTTGTTTCGGTTTTGAAACATTAACCATGAAATGATGTTGCTCTTTCAAACACCGTAAGAGTTAAATGGAAGTAGGTCATGCAGCCCCCTTACTTCGCACCGGAGACACGATTGGTTTCCCCCGCACGGAAATGTGACAAAGCTAGAATATAAATACGTCGGTCTCGTTGAGGGTTTGGGAATTCCCGATAATTTCAAAGTCCCGGGACACGAGACAGTCTGAAATCGTTGCCCGAGAATTCCCGGGAATTCGAGACTTTTAAGAAAAAAAATTGTTGTTTTTTTTTAAGAAGGATAAGCTTTTTTTTGAAGAATTTTAATTGAGTTAATTTCTGGTGAAACGTATTAAAAACACATTATTTTGCAAAAATCAACATTTATTGAACAGAAAATTATTTTTTGTCTTATATTATACAATATAATTATATATCGACAGTCCTGATAGCTCATTGGCGCATATCTGCCTTAAGAGCTGAAAGGCGCGGGTTCGATTCCCGCTCAGGACAAACATTTTACGTATCAACAAATGTTTGTTCTGTGTCTGGGTGTTCTGTATGTTTATATAATTATTATAAGTATGTATTTACAAAAAAAAAGTATATATGTAGTCTATCAGTTATCTGTTTTCCATAGTACAAGCTTTGCTTAGTTTGGGGTCAAGATGGCGCTGTGTGTAATGTCCTACGATATTTATTATTATTTATTTATTTATGTATATAATGTATCTACCGCTCAAAAACGTTGTAAAGTAGGTAATTAGGTAATTAGCAATTAGTGGGAAATAAAAGGCTTTTTATTTATTTATCTACCGCTCTTAGATGGATTGCTTGGTTCATGTATAAAATCATCTCGCTGGGGCTTTAAAAACGTCGCAGAATAACCAACATGGCGGCGTAATGGCAGCGCAGCAAACGCATTTATTGATTAGTTCCGTAGTAAACCAAGTAATTATTCTTTAAACTAAAAGATGGCACAAGGCTCCCTCAATTATTTGACAGTAAAAATGATTAGGTAGAAAACAATTTCGACAATCTTGTCTCGAGTCTCGACCCGAAAGTCTCGGGACTCGAGACAACTAAAGTTACGACAAGTGTCTCGAAGTCCCGGGATTCAAGCCCTAGTCTCGTTAGTAAAAATAGTGATACTCTTGGGCTACTCTCTTTGAGTAGATCTGAAGCATCACTTCAAAACGTATGCGATAAATAGTGATATTCAGAAATATCAACTTGGTGGTAGATTATCAGAACTCCTTATCAGCGCAGCACCAGATATTCTGCCGCCAAACGGGAGTGTATAAACATTACTGTGTTCTAGTTTGAAGGGTACTACAACTAGTTAAATTACAGGGCTTTTTAGGTTAACATAACATCGAATGACTCGATGTCATGACCGCCGAAGTAACGATGCCCTGAACTGTTTTGTTATTCAAAGTTCTACGTATCACTGCATCGGTCATAGGTATAGATAGATAGATAGATTACATTAAAGTTATTATTATTTTATTTATTGAACAGTATTTATTAAGTATAGTACGCATTTGTATCACTTTGTACTGTATCTAATCGAGCATCAGCTTAGAAATCAACTACATATAACGAGGATCTTATAAGGGCGTTCTCGGAATAGTGTAGTCTTAAGTATGCACCTGCAGTGGCGGGCTTAGGGGGTGGCAAGCAGGGCAACCGCCCGGGGCCTCGCTCTTGCAGGGGCCTCGCGTCCTCGTAGAAAAAGTCTGTACCATATAATTATGTATGCGTATCTCGTGTCTCGCACTTAACAAAACCCCCCCCCCTGAACGCACGGTTTCATTATTACTGCAAGCATGTTACGGCCACTCGAGCACTCGAAAGATTTTTTTAGTAAAACGGACTCAAAAAAAAAGGGTCTCACAATGATCTGTCGCCCCGGGCCTCGCAACAAATAAGGCCGCCACTGTGCACCAGACAATAACCTGCTCTAGTATGCCGAGCGTACTTAGGCACTAGATAAAGCTTTTGTTCCTTAAAATAGGATGCATTTTCTTGGACGTCGGAGCGACGAGCAATGAAGAATGATAGGGTATTTAAACTGGTGCGGTTCAAAGAGCAATTTCCAAAGAACGTCTCACTAAAGAGCAATTTTCATTTGTGAATAGATAGCTACTGTGTCTATGTATGTAAGTATGGATAGTTTTATACGTTCTATTTAAAAACGTTTTTCTTTTAAGTTTCATGATACTTCTTATGCATAGTTGTCAGCCCTGTTGGTTCATTGATAGTATGTCTGCTTATGTATGCCCCACAAGGTGGACAGACGACCTAGTAAAGACCGCAGGAACGCGCTGGATGCGAGCCGCTTCCAACCGGTCTTTGTGGAAGTCAATGGGGGAGGCCTATGTCCAGCAGTGGACGTCCTACGGCTGAAATGATGATGATGATATTGATGATGTCTGCTTTAAGAGCTGAAGGGCGTGGGTTTGATTCTCACCTAGGAGAAACATTTTGTGGTATAAATAAATGTTTGTTCCATGTCTGGGTGTACTGTATGTATTTACAAAAAATGTATGTAAACTTAAGTGATTAGCACGAATTTGACTCGCAATTACTTAGCTGATTTTCTATAGTTTGCATTATGACGCTTGTTTTCCCATTCTTGGTTGCCTGGAAGAGATCGCTTTTAGCGATAAGGCCGCCACTTGTTTCACTAGCTCATAAAATTATTTAATGTTCTGTACGTTTTTCCTATTTTTGGTGCGCACAATGAAGAGTTTCTCTATTATATCTATCTTATTTCAATAGATAAAAAGGTACAATGATTTTTTAAACTTATATTTAGCTTAATCTTTACTTGCTTGCGTTTGACCGTCATCTCGATTGGTTTTAAACGAAGATGCGATGTACGATACAGCACACTTTTCTAAAACAGATCGATTCCACTCGTAACTTGAAGATATCCAGATATTTTTTATGTGAAAAGTAATGAGACGAACGAGACGCTCTCCTGATGGTAAGAGATAACGCATGACTTTGACAATTGCAGCGATACACAGAACTTTAAGTAACAAAACAAAGTCCAGGGCATCACTGCTTTGGCGCTCATTACTTTGAGACATTAGATGGTTAGTCTCAACAGCCCAGTAATAAATAAATAAATAAATATCGTAGGATACACACAGCGCCATCTGACCCCAAACTAAGCAAACACAAGCACAAAAACAAACAAACAGAGACAGATAGTTAAGTTAGTAGTTGCATTGCAGTAATACATAAAACTTTATGTAGCAAAACAAAGTCCAGGGCATCGCTGCTTTGGCGCTCATTACTTTGTGACTTTCGATGGTTAGTCTCAACAACCTAGTAATTTCACTAGCTGCAGTACCCTTCGGACCGGAACACAGTAATGTTTGCACACTACTGCTTAGCGGTAGAATAACTGGTACTGCGGTGCTACCTACCTAGACGACCTCCCGCTAACGAGATCTACTACCAAGTAAAATCTAGATAAAATGATTTATTTACATTTTAATAACTTCAAAAGCTTATAACAATAGAATCCACCTCAAAATAAATCGACACTTGGAACTGTGCCGCAATGTGCCGAACCAAAACCAATTACCCGACCCCGTGAAAATCAGACAAGAAAATTACAAAATGACTCCTTAATTATTAATGAAGCGAGTTGAAACTTCTTAAAAGGCTGGCTCTTACAAAACTTATCGAAACTTGAGAGAAGTAATCAATCGTTTGGAATAGCTATACTTTTCAACTGAACCAATGGCAGTATGGACAATTGAGTCGAGTATATAAAACTACTCAGGTATTGTTTGACAGCCCCGTTGGCTCATTGGTAGTATATCTGCCTTGAGAGCGGTAGGGCGTGGGTTCGATTCCCACTCAGGGCAAACATTTTGTGAATAAACAAATGTTTGTTCTGTGTCTGGGTTTTCTGTATGTATTATAAGTATGTATTTACAAAAAAAAAAAAAATGTATTTATGTATTCTATCAGTTATCTGACTTCCATCACACAAGCTCTGCTTAGTTTGGGACCAGATGGCGCTGTGTGTATAGTCCTACGATATTTATTTATTTATTGTCTCACAAATGTTAGTCCTGAGTGGAAATCGAACCCACGTCGTTCAGCTCTCGAAGCAGACACACTACCAATTAACCAACAGGGCTATCATAATATCAACTAAAATCTATATCTATAGTATAATAAAGAGGAAAGATTTGATTGTTTGTTTGTATTGAATAGGCTCCGAAACTACTGGACCGATTCCAAAATTTCCCCGTGGGAAGCTACGCTATCTCCGGGTGACATAGGCTACTTTTTATCCCTCTTTCCACGGGAACGGGAACTACGCGGGGGAAACCGAGAGGCATCCGCTAGTTATTTATAAATGCGAATGTGAGTTTGTTTGTTTGTTTTCTTAAGTACGTTTCTTACGTTTGTTATAAAATCAAATTTATGAATTATTTATACATTTATGATTTTTGAATAAAACAGTAGATTATGCTAATAATGTACTGTTTTATTCAAGCAATTGTGATTTACCGCAAATAAAGACCAAAATAAATGACAGTAGCTGTGATTTCACTGTAAAATTATTCTCCATTTGTCCATAGTTCATCCATGTTTTAGTTTTTTCAGACAGTATTGGCCAAGGAATAGCATCAAAAATAACAGACAATACGAATTGTAAAGTAGTGAACAACTGTAAACCAGATGCAGGATTTCAATCAATCTTAGAAAATTGTGACTCGATGAAAAAAAATTTAGCCGAAAATGATGTGATGGTAATACTACTAACCAAATATGAAAATTCGCTTCGTAATAATAAACAAGGGTACATAAAATTATTAAGCAATGTTCTTGGGGACCCTCAAAGAAAATTCAATGTTTTAGTCACGGGTCTACGGTATAATGGTAATGATGATAACGATATTTACCGTATTAATGGACAAATAGCAAATATGGCCAACTTGAACGAAAATGTAAAATATATAGACCCGAATATGAGTTATAAGAACGTTAGGGTTACTAATTACAGGTTCTTGAAAAATATAATCACCGAGAATGTTATAACGAGTGTTAAACAATTTCAAGGGTCAACTTTATTACGTTTCGTAAGGCGCGAGCAATATGAAAGTACTATAGATCAGGATAAAAATTTTCTAGTAGTACAAGAAAGGATGCAGGAACGATAATACTTCATGCAAATGTGCGGAGCATACACAATAAATATTTGCAAATAGAAAATTTGATAGCTGAACAAAACTGCGATGTTTTATGTTTAACGGAAACATGGGGTAAAAATCATCAAATAGAATCTATGAGTATTGATAATTATTCACTGGCAACTTGTTTTAATAGGATATTCTTTGAACACGGTGGTACAGCAATATATGTTAAAAATAATGTAGATTTTAGAGTTAGAAATGACTTAAATAAACTATCTTTCGAAATGAATTGTGAATTGTCAGCAATAGAATTAAGACCTTCTAAAACAGTTGTAATTGCAATGTATAGACCTGATTATGACATTGATTTGTTTTTTAGTATACTTAGAAAAATTTTACAAAAACTTTGTAACGAGAACAAAAAATTTGTAATTGCAGGTGATTTCAATTTAAATGTATTAAAACAAGATAAAAATGTAAAGAAATTTGAAAATACACTTTGTTACTTCAATTGTAAATGGGTATTGAATAAACCCACTAGAACCCAGACAACAAAATTAAATAAAACTAGCTCTACTTGTATAGATAATTTCATTTTAAACTTTACTGACTATAAAGGCTCCGTTTTAGATTATAAGCTATCTGATCACAATGTAATTAAAATAGTACTATGTAATATTAAGAACAATAATGTCCAAGGCAATACCAGCTATGTAGCAAGAGTTTTTTCAAAGAACAATCTAAATTATTTTAATTATTTATTTAATAAAAGTTACTTTGAATTAAAATTAGAAATATTGTCAAATACTGATACAAATGCAAAAATGAGTATTTTTCAAGAAGCTCTGAACTATTATTATAACATTGCTTTCCCGAAAACAAAAAGACAAACGCGAAAAAACCAAAAACAATGGACTACATTAGGTATAGAAACATCAAAGAAAAACTTAGCTAAATTAGAATTATTGCAAGATCATGATCCTTCTGAACAAAGGAAATTAGTAATAAAGAAATATAAGAAAATATTGAGGAAAAGTATGATTGCAGCAAAAAAATTACAGTATCGACATAGAATAAATAAATCTAAAAATAAAACCAGAGAATCATGGAGTATTATAAATGAACAAGTAGGACGAAATAAAATTAAAAACGCTAAACATGGAATTCGCGCTGTAAAAAATGATAGGGAAGAGGTAACCACGGAAGCCGAAAAAATTGCAAATATATTTAATGACTTTTTTCGTAATATTGCGCATAAGTTAACTGGTAATTTAAATATAGTCTCTGAAAGTTGTATGAAATATCTAGATAATTCAAATAAGCCCCACACATCTATTAAGTTCAAGCCACTGGATCACAAGGAGTTGAGAAGTATTGTAAAAAACTTAAAACAAAAATCAACACTCGACATTTATGACATGAGCACAAGAACTTTGAGGAATATTATTTTGAATAATTTTTATGTATTTGAGTTGATACTTATTATTATAAATTCGTGCTTAATCGAGGGCTTCTTTCCCGACGTACTCAAGACAGGGAAGGTATTACCACTTTTCAAAAAAGGGGATTCGTTAGATATTAACAACTATAGACCGATTTGTATATTGCCAGCGTTGTCCAAAATATTAGAGACTGTTATCAAATCTCGAATCATTGAATTTTTTGAAGAAAACGATCTTTTTAATGATGCTCAATTTGGATTCCGAAAAGGTCGTTCTACTGAAATGGCGATAAGAAATGTAATCTACTTTATTCTGGAATCTTTAGATGAGTCTAATAGATGTGCAAGCATATTTTGTGACCTATCAAAGGCTTTTGACTGTTTAAGACATGATGTGTTGATAAAAAAATTGGAATTTTATGGCTTTCGTGGAACTGAACTAAATATGATAAAAACTTACCTTAATAATCGCAGTCAAATAGTGTGTGTAAATGGGTCTTCTTCAGCATTGGGTAACATGTCAATAGGGGTGCCACAAGGCTCAGTTTTAGGTCCTCTATTGTTTTTAATTTATATTAATGATCTCGCAGGTGCCATGCCAGAGTGGGCGCAAGTAAGTCTCTTTGCCGATGATACCCATGTTGGTATTAAAGATGTTAACAAACATAACTTAGATACGAAAATAAATACTACTATGGACTTGTTAACGGAATGGTTTGATTGTAATGGTATCATTCTAAATTCTAATAAAAGTACTGTTATGCACTATCAATCGAAACTTGGCATTTTTGGTATCTCGGCAAGTAAAGAAAATGTGTTTTTAGGATACACAATAGATAATACAATTAGTCACAATGCTCATATCGATAATATATGTAAGAAAATTGCCAGCGGAAATTATGCGTTATTTAAACTCAAGCCGTTAATAGATAAAAATACTCTTATATCCGTGTATTATGCATACATACATTCTGTTATAAGATACGCAGTTACGATATGGGGTAACGCAGCTAGTATTACAAAAGTGTTAAGATGTCAGAAGAGAGCGATTAGAATAATAAATGGTTTAAAAAAACGTAGTTCTGCAAAAAAATACTTCAAAACTAACAAAATTATGACAGTGATATCACTATACATATACAATAGCTTATTAGAAATACACGGAGCTAATTTGCCAAAGAACAAAGACAGGCATCAATATAACTTGCGAAACAAAGAAAAGCTGGTCGTGCCATGGACTAGGTTAGGTAAAGTTGAAAAGCAGGGCCGTCACGCCAAAATATTAATGTATAATAAATTGCCAAAATATATTACAGAATTAAATCATACCGAATTTAAAAAAACCATTAAATTTTTTTTGGAAAACAATCCATTTTACAAATTAGGTGAATATATGTCAATGAGGTTCTCAGAATCCTCATTTATGTGTAGTACATAAACGGAGCCTCCGCTGTAGTATGTTCGTTGTTAATTACTCGTATAGGTATAGCTTCATTCATTAAAGTGTAATCGTAAGGTTTTTTTTTGTACATGTGACTTGCCTTTAACATTATTGTTATTTATGGCCAATAAATATTACTGATTTACTGATTTACTGATTTACATAAATGGAAAAAAATATTTGTATGGAAATCGAACCACCTTAACTTAGGTTTAGGTGAACCCGTTTTATAGCGGCCTCACAACTTAGGTCCTTGCTTCATACCGTATTTTAGAACAGCTTTTCTGATAAGAATTTGAAAGATGGGTTTTTTATGAGGATATGACTGTAAAGTTAGTTTCGGAAGTTCATATACATCGTAAAAGTTATTACGTGTCAATAAAGCCTATTTTTAAGTGGCGGTTACTTTGAACAAAAGTATCTTACTTACTTTTAGATAATTTTCAGATAATACATGACCGTGACTATTGCAGCGATACACAGAACATTGAGTAACAAAACAAAGTCCAGGGCATCGCTGCTTTGGCGCTCATTACTTTGAGACTTTCGATGGTTAGGCTTGGCATCCCTGTAATTTCATCAACTGCAGTACCCTTCAAATGGGAACACAGTCTTGTTAACACACTACTGCTTGGCAGCAGAATATCTGGTACTGCAGTGGTACCTATCTAGAACCTCCTGCTAAGGGGATTTACAACCAAGTAAAATAATTAATAAGGTCAAAATTAATGATATGGTAAAAATATGTTGTACCTATTCTAGTTTTATCATTTCATTCCGTATTTCATGAAAGCCATGAATCAGCGCTTTTGTTCCAATTTCTCAGTTTAACATGTTTTGTGTGACATTTACAAATTAAATAACGTTATCTAGACATTTGTTTTATTTACGAAACACGACGACCTGTCTCGGTTATTCAATGTTATGAAATTCCATTTTACCTTTGGTAAATCGGCTTTCGTGGCCATTCCTTCCGCGCACTTGAAAGGCGAGGAACGTTCTCCGCGTGGTTTTTCTGAGCGTCTAAAAATACCTGGATGCACCACAAGTTTTCGTAGGTGTTTGACCACAGTTCACCTGATATTAAGTGACGGTGTAGTCAAGTAGTACCACCACGCTATGGTTTCTTCACGATGTTTTCCTTCATCAGCAGCTCAAGCTCTTTGTTGGGGTTTAAGATTGTATTTTAGCTTAAATATTTCAATTCGACATTTTATTTTGAATTTGGTTCATTTTTGTTTTATAATTCTGTGACATAAATGTAATTGATTAATCGTTTTTATGTCAATAAATAACTAGAATTTGAATCCACGCCCTTCGACGTGTGATCCGGCCGCGCTAACAACTGTTTTTTTTTTAATGGTTGACAGGCTAGTTGTTTGACCACAGCTCACCTGATGTTAAGTGAAGGTGTGGTCGAAGATGGTAAAGCACACCTAGCCTGTAATGGACTGTGCTATCATCGCTACATCGTTTGGAGTATTTAGTGTTCTTTAAATTACATTTATTTTACAAAACCAAAGCGAGTTCTTATCAGATCGCCTGTACAGCGAAACTTGGGTACTTCGTCAATCGGCGTAGAACGAGTAAATTGCTTTGTACTACAATTTTGTTAAGTTAGTTTAAATTACTTTGTAGTAAAGGCACAGAGCAGAAACATTGTGATAAAATAATTTTCGGATAAAATATAAGGAGGAACGGTGGGCTCATTATTAATTATTTAAAAAAAAAGACGCAGTGTTGCGAAGATAATCCGGACTTCAATTTCCTTCTTATATTTTTTATTCATTTTTTATTATTTATCTATACTTCTATACTAATATTTTAAAGAGGAAAGATTTGTATTTTATTTTAAAAACTACACCCGTTCTTGAACGTCAATATTTATTTATTAATAAATAGTTTAGATAATTGTTTCTCATAAATACATACACACACAATGACACACAAATTTGTTTTATTTGTTTTTATTTATGACATATTTTATTTATATTATGTAAAGGAGCAGGAATCAAAAATTGAATTCGCGACGCAGGTTTTCCTAGTGCGAAATCTAAGGTACTTACCTAACAACCTAATTTAAATTCTTACTCTTCAAATAAAATACCTAATTATAATTAACGAATTCACACTTGCAAACAAAACAAAGTTAAGGACATCTCTGCTTTGGCGCTCATTACTGTGAGACATTCGACGGTGAATCTCCTTAGCTTTTTCGTGATATCAATTTCTAGTCGGGCGTTAATCTCTTTTCCTATTTCACCCACTGGCCAAAGTCATTCTTCTATGCCACATTTTAGTAAGGCTTAATCAACGCAACTGATTGGCTGTTAACCTGACGAGCGGGAGGCGGGAAGTACAATGTTTTACAGCTACTTAATATAATATAGCTAGTGGCGTAGGTATTTTAAGAACCCGGTGTAAAAAAGGTGTCCTATATAAACTGGGTAAGCTGAATCAAATAAATTACCTTTTCATTAATACCTGACATAACTTTTCTATAACTAAATAGATATGTAGCGATGATAGCTCAGTGGTTAGCGCGGTAGGTTCGCATGCCGAAGGGCGTGGGTTCAAACCCCAACAATGAGCTTGAGCTGCCGGTGAAGGAAAACATCGTGAGGAAACCATAGCATGGTGGTAGGGTACTTTTTAGTACTCGGCTGGCTAGCTACCACCCTCAAGTTGAAAATCTGCCGCCAAGCATCTAACGGTGTGTTCCGGCAGCCTCACTTGAGAGCCAGTTCCATTCCAGGCTAGGTGTGCTTTACCATCTTCAACCACACCTTCACTTAACATCAGGTGAGCTGAGGTCAAAAAACTAGCCTGTCAACCATAAAAAAAAAATGTAAATAGAAACTCTTTATTATGGACACCACAAATAAAAAATACAGAAAACAAATTATCTTATGGTACCTGCCACAAGTAGCGACCTCATCGCTAAAAACTTTTGGGTGGCTTTCTACGAAACTTTTAGAGTGAAAGGGATTTAAGAACAAATAGAAAACGAGGTGTGCCTATAATAAGTATGATGCTAAGCTTAAGATATTATCAAGTTAACATATGTATATAAGAAAGTTGTAATATACCGAGTTAAAGTGAAGGAACAAAAACATATCCAAATCCATTGACAGCCCCGTTGGCTCATTGGTAGTATATCTGCTTTGAGAGCTGTAGGGCGGGGGTTCGATTCCCACTCAGGGCAAACATTTTGTGAATAAACAAATGTTTGTTCTGTGTCTGGGTGTTCTGTATGTATTATAAGTATGTATTTACAACAAAAAAAGTATATATGTATTCTATCAGTTATCTGACTTCCATCACACAAGCTCTGCTTAGTTTGGGGCCAGATGGCGCTGTTTGTATACCTAGTCCTACGAAATCATTGAGACTGAATACTTACTTAACTAATAAATAACTAAGAAACGATATCAGTTAAGAAATGACAAAAACTAGAGATTGTTATACGAAAAAGTTCACGAGTGTATGCACAAATTGTTATTAAAATAGGTTTAGTTTAATCTCTTTCTAATAACATCTCAGTTAGACGTGAAAGAATAAATCTTTTCTTTATTATGATAATGCAATATTTATCGCTAAAGTTTAATCACTGTTTAGTACTTTAGTGACTTTCAAAAGACTTGACGAAGACTTAATTTATACTAAGGACACAATTTTTAATGTTATAGGCACTTGCATAAGACAGATGTAAAGTGGACTATTTAGTGGCATAAACAAGTTTTTGAATAAATAACAAAGACAGTGTATTGAATATTTTTGGCTTGATAATAATCAAATTTGTCTAAATTCAAACAAAATTTACTAAATCTTCTTAGCTTCTGTAAATCGTTAATTTGTTACAAAATATAACTTTATAAATTAAAGTCGTAATTCGCGTGGCACTCTTTGTTAGTCTAGATCTTTTAACTTACGCAACGGATTTTATAAGATTTTAATTACCATTTTAGTGATTTTTTTAAACGGCTTTTTAAAAAAAGTTCTTAATTCGGTTATATTTTTTAATGTTTGTTGATTCAGAACGTTTTAATCAGTTTTCTCTATCCAAATAATATTTTTATATTTGAAAGGATATACTTTTAGATTCGTAACCGATTTTCATGAAATTTCTATAGAAATAGAAATTTCATGAAAATCGGTTTACACCTTATAGCCTAGCCGTGTTTGTGCTCAGGGGCATGTTGACGGTTTTTCAAATTGTTACTTTATACTTTTTTACTATGGAAACTGACGTGGCTCTGTAATCTTGAAAGAAAAGAAATAAAATAATTTCATTTTGTAACAACTGAACACACAAAAACAAACAAAAAGAGACAGATAGTTACAAAATAGGGCTCACCTCAGCATAATGCTGCTTTGGCGCTCATTACTTTGAGACTTTCGATGGTTAGTCTCAACAGCCCAGTAATTTCGCTAGCTGCAGTACCCTTCAAACCGGAACACAGTAATGTTAATGTTACACACGACTGCTTGGCGGCAGAATATCTGGTACTGCGGTGGTACCTACATAGACGACCTCCTGCTAAGGAGATCTATCACCAAGTAAATAGTTATGTGTCGTTATGTCTGGCAAGCGGAGCGTTGGTCGTCCACCAGCTCGTTGGGTAGACGACAAAATTAAATTCGCGAGTCAAAGCTGGACAAGAAGCGTATAAGAAGAGAGACCTATGCTCAGCAGTGGACGATGCAGGGCTAATGACAAAGTCTAGGGCATCACTGCTTTGGTGCTCATTACTAATAACTTACTTACTTTGGTGATAATGAAACTATGTTGGTTCGTTCGTAAATGTTGGTAAGGTAAGGGCGACAAAGTGAAATAGTCCATGATGCTTGAACAAGGTCTATGTCCAACCGTGGACGTCCTACGGCTGAGATGATGATGATGGTTTGATATGAGGAAAGCACCAGCTTGCGGTTTAACTCTAGAAACAAGCGCTGCAAGCAAATGTCTGTTTGACAAATGGCTAAAAAGTTGGAGATGGGGGGATTCAGTCGTAAGTCATAACTGAGCAAAAAAGTTTTGTTTGTAAGTGCCGGCCTCGGCTTTACTGGGTTAAAGTGATAAAACATAGATTTGGAATCTTGGGAAAAGTCTGATTCGACGTTGAAAATAGTCGCAAATCTGATGTGATTATGCGAAGTTGTAAAAGTTGGCTTGGAAGTGTCCTCCCTCATATTCGAGACTAAATCTCCGCTGAAACGTTGTGAACAGATCATTAGTTTTCATTGGGTTAATGTATGTCCGAGTATGCTGTAAAAATATATGAAAGTAGCAGAAATATGAGCAGTATGTTGTTGTTGTTGCGTTGTTTTGTTACTCAAAGTTCTGTGTATCGTTGCAATGGCCATGGACAGGCGTTATCTCTTAACATCAGGAGAGCGGCTCGATCGTCTCATTACCTTTATATATAAAAAAAAAGTATTAATTTACACCAGATACGTCTATCGATCTATTTATAAATGTTTATATTGTTTTGTAATAAAATATTTTGTTTTTTGTAGTTCATAGTGGGTGTTTCTCGATGGATGAACTCTAGGTATCGTCCAGTCGAGACTCGGTATTTTTTTTAAACGGAATCGGTTCGTGTTTGACCACATCCCGCCTGTTGTTAAGCAACGATGTGGATGGATGGAACACGCTCACCGATAAGGAACCTGTTTACTCTTGATTTGAAGATACTCATATATCTTTTAAGTAAGCGTGTTCCATCCTAGACTGCATCATCACTGAACATCAAGTGAGATGGTGGTCAATGACAAAATTATTTATTATATTTTAATAAAATAACTTCAACGCTTTTTATGATCATAACAGCTTTGAAGTGAAGTACACCGAAATAAAATATATACAATCCAACTATCACCACTTTAGTTGTCAATAGCATTTTCCTGATATCCTATGTAAACATGTTCCTTCTGTGTAAAATAAGTCTACGAGAAATTCATCTAATTGCAGAAAAACTTTTACTGTTCGCAGTTATTGGTAGTTCTTAATGCTGTTGATATTTTTACCTCTAACTTTGTACAAAACATACACAATATGATAAAAGGCAAACAAAATTACAATATTTTTAGATTGTGTGATACCTTTGTGGCTATATTTTCAGGTTAAAAATATGGAAATATGGCCCATAACTCGAACTTTCGTAATTAGAGTTTGTACTGTTAAAACTTCGTAAAACAATAAGCAAGCCGGCCATATTTTTAACGTAAGCATTTTTTAAAACATTGAGTTTGTGGTGATGTTTAGATGACGGTGATTTGTGAGTGATAAGGTTGAATCGTGGAAGCTACTAGCTTCCACGATTTCCAAGAGAAGGAACTTTAAAGATTTTTGTACTGAAGCACATAAATAAATAAATATCGTAGGACATTGCACACAGCGCCATCTGGCCCCAAACTAAGCAAAGCTTGTGTGCTGGAAGTCAGATAACTGATAGAATACTTATATATACTTTTTTTTTGTAAATACATAGGTACTTATAATACATACAGAACACCCAGACATAGAACAAACATTTGTTTATTCACAAAATGTTTGCCCTGAGTGGGAATCGAACCCACGCTCTACAGCTCTCAAGGCAGATATACTACCAATGAGCCAACGGGGCTGTCAATTATTATCATATTTTCACATATTTCATTTATTATCGTCACTCGTTTGTTATGTGGTTGACGGTTAAACGTAGGGTGGTAAAACATTTGTCACAACATCCATTGTAAAGTGTAAACTTGTCTACATGTACATACTAGCAACCCCCAATGGCATCGCATAAAAACAAACTCCTAAAAAATCTGCCGGAAAAAAAATCTCTATCAAAGCTCGTGTGTAATTCAATTCATTCCTTACTACTAGTCTTACAAGAAGTCTTGAATTGAAAAAAAACAGTTTTAACAGTCGATAGATTGTTGTTTTTAGGGTTCCGTACCCAAAGGGTAAAAACGGGACCCTATTACCGAGACTTCGCTGTCCGTCCGTCCGTCCGTCTGTCTCCAGGCTGTATCTCAAGAACGGTGATAGCAAGACAGTTGAAATTTTGCACAGATGATGTTTTTCAACAAAAACTAAAAATAAAATAAAATAAATATTTAAGGGAGGCTCCCATACAACAAACGTGATTTTTTTACCGTTTCTTGCTCGATACTAACAACGGTGACAGGTAGACGCTTAAACTATTCACAGAATATTTAATTTATTATAGATAATGGTACGGAACCCTACGTGTGTGAGTCCGACTCGCATATGACAGGTTTTATTATAAGAAAGCATTGGAAGTTGTGAATAAATAAATATCGGAGAACATTTCACACATCGCCAACTAGAATAGATAGTTGTACAACTAAAGATAGTTGTACAACTAAAGGTAGTTGTACAACTAAAGATAGTTGTACAGCAAGAAAGAGTTCTAATTGAAAATATAACACAGCCCACATAGTAAGAACCGACTGAACAATTAAAATACTAATCACATCGCCCGTGCTCGCCCGGACTCTGCTATTAATTAGCGCAAGTTCTCTCGTTACTCCGTTTTCAAAGGGTGTGTCTGTCCGTCGGTCACAGCCAAGAAAATACAGCAGAGCATTTCTTACGTGAATTTGACATGATTCAACTTGGCATGTGTTTAATGTCGGAAAATAAATATCCCGTGGATTGTGTGTCATCAATTGATCACCAATCAAAACGGATGATTCGGTCACTCTTCGGATGGGTGACCGTGAGTGGCACCTTTCTGAGCACTTTTTTTATAGCTGACAGGCTAGGTATTTTTGTCAAATTATATTTTTAAGTTTAGAAAGAAAGAAAATAATTTTTATTTTGTAACAGAACAAAAAAAAAATGAGATTGATTGATTGATTGATTCTGATTTACCGCAAATAAAGACCAAAATAAATGCCAGTAGCTGTGATTTCACTGTAAAATTATGCTCCATTTGTGCATAAATAGCAAAAAATTATTTGTATGGAAATCGCACCACCTTAATAGAACTTTTCTCTCTAGTAGCATTCTTCTGTCATCGCACAAGATGTAAAGTATTACATAATCTGTGATCAAACTTTACCAGACGTATTCTAGCTGAAACTTTGCCGCTCCACTGTGGAGAAATATCCCAGTTTTGATGCGTCCCAAAAACTTCCACGTGGTCTGATCGTCCTCGAAAGCTTGGCGAAGTACTTCATAAAATACATTAAGGTGTAAGATTTCCTGGCACCAACTTTGGAATGTGACGAAGTTTTTGAAATGTGTCTGTCTTACTGTTGACTAAATTTCGCGTATTACATTCTACATAATACGAATTCAGAAAGATAATTAGGGTTCCGTATCCAAAGGGTTAAAACGGGGCCCTATTACTGTGACTTCGCTGTCCGTCCGTCCGTCCGTCTGTCACCAGGCTGTATCTGAAGAACGGTGATAGCTAGACAGTTGAAATTTTCACAGATGTACTTCTATTGTCGCTATAACAAAAAATACTAAAATAAAATAAATGTTTAAGGGGGGCTCCCATAGAATAAACTTGATTTTTTATAGATAATGCTACGGAACCCTTCGATCGCGGGTACAACTAGCACTTGACCTGTTTTTTTTATCGTAGGACATTACACAGCGCCATCTGACCCCAAACTAAGCTAAGATTGTACGATGGAAGTCAGATAGCTGATAGAATACTTAAATACTTTATTTTTGTAAATACATACTTATAATAAATACTATTATAAAAAAAAATAAAAAATCTGTCAGTTATCTGACTTTCATAGTACAAGCTTTGCTTGTTTTGGGGTCAGATGGCGCTGTGTGTAATATCCTACGACATTTTTTTATTTATTTAGTTACTTACTGGTGTTGGGGTTTTTTCAAATTCCAAATTTATCGTGTTATTCTATTCAATCTTATCAGCATTGAAACAAATTTACTTTCGATTTACTTCGTTTAATTTAGCTAACATTTTGTACAAATTAAACGCAAAATTTCAATACACGATTCCAATTAAGCTAATCTTCATTTTACTTGAACGGATCTATTCACAAGCTAATTTTAACTTTATTGACTTGTTACTTCAAAGGGTCAACAATTAATCACTTCATCTCGTTCAATCCAAGGTTTCAATATAAATACCGATAGCATTAGACGAAATACCAAGAACGTAGGGACGAATTTCAAAACAAGTACACACAACTCACAATAAATTTAAAAATTAAAAAAACCCCTGACAGGTGTATAGTTTCTACTAGTCAAGCCCTTTCATTTGATACCTGCCCTTTCATATTTCATATATGCCCTTTCATATTGAGGGAGTTGTGAAAAAAAAATCGTAGGACATTACACACAGCGCCATCTGACTCCAAACTAAGCAAAGCTTGTACTATGGAAGTCAGATAACTGATACAACACATAAATAGTTTTTTTTTGTAAATACATACTTATAATAAATACAGAACACCCAGACACAAAACAAACATTTGTTTATACCACAAAATTTTTGTCCGGGGTAGGAATCGAACCCACGTCCTTCAGCTCTTGGAGCAGACATACTACAAATTTTTTTTTTTTTTTTTAATGGTTAAAAAATGGTTGAAAAATGAACCAACAGGGCTGTCAAAATTTGTAATTCACTATTTTGTGGCGGCGTCCCGTGGTTTCTTCTAGGCAAGCGTGCTCCATCTTAGACCGTACTACTGTTTAACATCAAGCAGGGTGTGGTCAAACGCGAATTTATTTTAAATTAAAAAAAAAGTGTGTGATAAACTCTCTGAATTCCTAACTGAAACGAAGAAAATATCTGGGCTATTGAGACTAACCATCGAAAGTCTCAAAGTAATGAGCGCCAAAGCAGTGATGCCCTGGACTTTGTTTTGTTACTCAAAGTTCTGTGTATCGCTGCAATGGTCATGGACAGGCGTTATCTCTTACCATCAGGAGAGCGTCTTGTTCGTCTCATTATATTTTACATAAAAAAACTAATATGTAAATATTTGATAGCCCCGTTGGCTCATTCGTAGTATATCTGCCTTGAGAGCTTTAGGGCGTGGGTTCGATTCCCACTCAGGGCAAACATTTTGTGAATAATGAAATGTTTGTTCTGTGTCTGGGTGTTCTGTTATATTGTAAGCATGTATTTACAAAAAAAAAAAAGTATTTATGTATTCTAACAGTTATCTGACATCCATCACACCTAGCTCTGCTTAGTTTGGGGCCAGATGGCGCTGTGTTTATAGTCCTACGATATTTATTTATTTTATTTAAAAAACTATTTAAGAAAATTTCATCTTGAACAAATATTACAATGTTCTTATATAAAACTATACGAGAATGTTCTTATGAACTATCTCCCGCTGTTCATCAAGGAAATCATACGTAATCCTTTTCCTACTTTCAAGAACAAAAGCTTCTGTGGTCCGATTTCTACAATGGACAATAATTTTCCTGTTCCAAAAACTACACTAACTTTCCTCATTAATTAGCGTCTAGATGCGGACTGCGATTTTGTTTCAACTTATTTGATACTAACTTTTGACTTTGTCTGTGTTTTAGTGAGCACTTCTACGGAGTTATTTGACGAAAGTTTCTCCTAGGCAAACATACAATGGCTTCTAGTAGAATTTTGAAATTGGCACAAAGTAAGTTTCAAAACTTTGCTACTTTTTTATACTATTCAAAACTGACAAGAGAGAGAGAGAGGTGTGATTGATAAAGAATAAGAATTAAGAATACCTATCCCTAACCCAAATTTCAACTTTATTGAACTTCATAATTATGTTTATCGCACCCAATAATCTATTTGTGAAATTAGTTTTATTTATTTACCTCAACGTTTTGGCAATATAGTATTGCAGTAGCGTGGTCACGAGTTGAACGGAGAGTGAAAGTCGGACTCGTGCACGAAGGGTTCCGTATTATTATTTATAAAAACGTTAAAAAAATCACGTTTGTTGTATGGGAGCATACAACAAACGTGATTTTTTTTAGCCCTTAAATATTATTTTTATTCTGTTTATTAGTATTTGTTGTTATAGCGTCAACAGAAATACATCATCTCTGAAAATTTCAACTGTTTAACTTAACTATCACGGTTTATGAGACAACCTGGTGACAAACGAACAGACGTTCGGGCAGCGGGGTCTTATAAGTTTATCTTGATACCAATTTCTTTATTATATTTTTTTATATAGAAAATACTAAATATTATAAAAACCTACACCTGTACCAACAGCAGCAGAGCAGGTCCCAAGATACCGGTGGTAAGAGCTGCAGAGTGAGGAACCTCTTGACAATGTATGCCGTGTCAAGGATCGCTACTTTTTGTTTGGATCTTACAGTCTTTGTATGGGTGACCATGAAGATAGTGGGTAAATGTGTTACTTCAGTTTAAAGACATTTATTTCTCAAAAGAATTACAATTTAATTCGCTTATTTGAGAATTTAGTTCGTCGTATTTTGATGCTTTGACATTAATAAATAAGTACATCATTTATAATTGTTGAATTATAAATGATGCACTTAATCATATTACACACGTAATTATCTAACTAGAGACTAACTAATTACTATTGGCATTAATTTAGCATTTAAGAATAGAATATAACTAAGACGACCAATAACATCACATGAACACATAACAACTGACGGAGCCATACATCGCACCGTTAGCCGTCTCGTCCCCGGTGCTACTGCCGTAAAATGACTAAACTGAAAACTTTTGAACTTCATGGATGGCTTAAGCATTACATCAAAAACCACCCAGTTTACAAAAATGGTGTTTTTAAGTATAATTTTCAGTTGTACTACGTTATAAATAAAGTCTAAAATCTGGCCATATTATAGAGATATACATACTCGTAGTTACTATAATAGAGAGATCCCTATTGTGCTCAGTAATCTATTGACGTTTCCTGGTTCACCTCGCGTAAATGCAAACAATCTGTCCGTCCTATTTAGGAGTAGAACATGTACAGATAAACAACTCTAAAATCACAATGATGCTTATTTAAACGCACAGCAAAGTGTGTTTTTCCCATGCTTGTTAGTAATTGAAGGTACCGGGCATTTTTATGTGTAAAATTCGCCTGTTGCCAAGTTAACATGCTGTTGAAGATGATTTTCGCAGGCTTCAAATATTGTATCGAATAACTTTGAGTTGGTCATATTTATATTATTTATCCGTTCTATTTCTTGGTTGTTCTGATTAAAAACTCAACTTCAAGTCGCTTTAGTAAAATACGCTTAACTCGAGTTTATTTTTTAATTTTGCCAGTGCAGGCATTTGAAACAAGTGATCACCGAGTTGAGACGATACATTGGTTGATTTGCTAATTTTATTTTATTTTATATGGACAACAAACAACTGCTAATTTCGAAAATAAATAGGAGGTAAGTGATCATAAAAAACCTAAATAGTTTTCACTCATAAAGTTTAAGATATGTATTTTCTCAAAAAGAATGTAACATTCACTTATATGAGAAAAATACATGATTTTTTTTAATTAGGGTAGGTACTTACGAATTGCAAACATACAATCCAGACGAAACAAACAGTGGCGGGTAGGCAGAACATTTGTCGACACCGTAGTGAACTAATAATGAGTTAGGCTATTAGCAATAATAACAAAACAGAAGATTCTATTACGTATCGCGTTATCTTAGTGGGTGATGGCAATGTTGTTATAACTATCTCCTTATATATTCCCGATGTATTTTTAAGTTTGGTTTGTGTATTATGCTATCTGGATTAAATTTAAGTATGAGAGTTCTTTAACTTTTTTTAAAAATAAATTGCTTTATTTATGCACAAAACAAATTTATAACTAACAATAATTGTTAATTTAGATTAACAAAACTAATATGTTTGTTAGGTAAAATGATAACATTTGTATCCTCTTTGAAAATGTATTTCTGTTACATTTTCTACTCTGTGTTCCTATCAAGGACTCCATTCATAGCCCTAATCTAATCAGGACACGTACTGGCAGCTTCTAATTCAATTAAGGCGCCATTTTCACGTGCGTTTCAGCCGAGTTAGTAACAATGCATGGGAAGCCCATCATAATCGTAAAGTGTGAATTATTGGATTTTCCATGAATAAACAAGGTTGTGTTGATTAAAATTGTTTACTATAGATTAGGCTGGGCCCCAGGTTTTTGGATGTTCTTGCATGGCAGATGAAATGTAAAATAAGGAGTGTTATATTTTCAGTGTTTATGTATGTACAAATGTGAGTTTCTTTAAATCCTTTATAACTCTTAAATCTTCGTACGACGCCCTGAGACTCGATCGAGTGACGATATACGTAGGACAGCTGGCGGTGGATGGAAGCGAAAAGCCGAAGATCGGGCTGAGTGGCGTGTCTTGGGAGAGGCCTAGGTCCAGCAGTGGACTAATATAGGCTGATGATGGCGATGATGATGATGAACTCTTAAATAACTGAACAGACTAAGAAAGATGGATGGTTTTAATTTTTTTGATAAAAATGTTTTCGACACAATTTTAATGAGAAATTTTTTTTTCGACTCAATTATTTTTCTCGGTTTTTATGTCTTTATGTGAGTTTCTTTATTGCACCAGAACTTTTAAACGCTTGAACATACGTGGATGTATGGTGTATCATTTAAATTCTTACATCATCCCGAGTGGCTACAATTATTTTCACAAAAAATCATTAATTAGTGGCCATTTGTGTTTCGTACTAACGCTTGTGTTCTTCTCAACAGGTTTGAATAAAGTTTGATTTATTTCCCTCTACCTTGAAAAATAACAATGCAAAAGTTTGTACACATTTTTACTGGACAGCAGTACAACTGGTCGGAAGTACCAGGCGATCATAGACTGCAGGCGCTTACAAAAGGAAATAGTAGAATACGAGACGGTCTTCTGATGGTAAGAGATAACATGTCCAGCTACATGCCAATGTCACAAAACCTGAAGTAGCTAAGCAGTCCAGGGCATCGCTGCTTTGGTGCTCATTACTTTGAGAATTTCAAAAATTTGTCTCAACGGCCTTGTAATTTCGCTAGCTGCCCTTCAAAGTGGAAAATAGTAATGTTTACACACTACTACTTGGTGGCAGAATATCTGGTACGAGTGTGATATCTACCTAGATGACTTCCTGCTAAAAAAATCTACCAAGAAACTTAGTAACTAGGTTATAGCACCACGCATTTTCGGACCCAATTTTTAGGGAACAGGTTTTATCATAAGTGCCAGTATAAAAGAAAAATGCCAGTGTACCTGACTCAGGATAGCTGTCCGTCGAATCGCTATCATTTTTTACGATCGTCCGTCCAAATAGGTGTCGTAACCTACTCGATTCAGAAAGAAATGTGACATGACAGACGCTTGATTGGGAATATTACATTTTTGTTAGTGATACGACTGCCAAGAAGTCGTGTGCAAATATTGCCGTGTTTCGGATTTAAAGGCAATGCTTTTAATAAAATTGGATTGAAAGGTATAAAGTCAACTCAAGATGATAAGCGTAAAAGGTTAAAACGATTGCCGCACAAAGTAAATTAAACTCTTTAAGTGAATGTAAACTTTAAAAAGAAAATATTTACCATTATTTAATTATTAAATTAATTATATACCATTACAAGAGCTGAAGGGCGTGGGTTCGATCTCCACCCAGGACAAACACTTTGTGGTATAAACAAATGTTACATACTTATAATAAATACAGAACACCCAGACACAGAATAAACATTTTTGTTTATACCACAAACTGTTTTTCCTGGGTGGGAATCGAACCCATGCCCTTCAGCTTTTGGAGCAGACATACCTACTACCAATAAAGCAATAGGGCTGTCAAATATATTAGTTAAAAAAAATAGTTATAAGTTTAGCATCTCGATACGACCATTAGAAGCCGATGGCAGGTGAAACCACCCAGCAGAGCTAGTCTGAAATAAATGAATTGAACTGTGGCGATGATAGATCAGTGATACGGTTGAATGACACACTGAAGAGCGTGGGTTCAAATACCTTATATAAACATGAGCAATTGGTCAATCAATAAATTTTCCGCTACGGTGAATTAGGAAAAGTCTTGTTTGTTTGTTCTAGAAAAAAAATTCAGGCCAATGATAAATAGAGAAATGAATCACGAAACTCAAGGTTTCAGGTCACAAACAGAAACACCATCCTTCATAGGTAAGTATCTATTTGTCCCATTGACTATGAGCTACTTACATCGCTAGCCAAATGAATGGTACAAGTTTCGGCTAGTTCCAGTTACCAGAATCCACGTCAGCGCCTCCCGTTGGAAAGGTCACGTATCGAACTTGCTGCAAGTTATTCAGAAGTTGCTCTGTTTTCCCACGTACTTACTTGTTGGTCTAATATAAGTTACGACTTATGATGTAGGACTGTTTCTTCTCACGAGAATTAGCAGACTTGAACTGCCCTAAAAAGAAAATGAGACGATTTTGTTTTTTTTATTACGAAACTCTGACGGAAACTTTGACAGCCCTGCTGGTTCATTGGTAGTATGTTTGCTTCCAGAGCCGAAGGGCGTGGGTTTGATTCCCACCCAGGACAAACAGTTTGTGGTATTAACAAATGTTTTATTATGTATTATAAGTATGTATTTACAAAAAAAAAAGTATTCTAGTATTCTATCAGTTATTTGACTTCCATCACACAAGCTTTGCTTAGTTTGGGGTCAGATGGCGCTGCGTGTAATGTCCTACGTTATTTAAAAAAAAAAAACTACGACTATAGTTGATCCGGTGGCCTTCATGGAGACAACGCTGAGTACAACACGCGTGCGGCCTTGTCTTGCTTTGCACACCAAATCCCGCTTATAAGTAAAACAAAAATGTGTCAAAACCACGTCATTTCCATAGTGAAATTTGGTCTTTTGTTTCAACAACTATAGAATTTAGGTGTTGGTTGAAATTATTATAATTACTACGCTCGCTAATGATAAAATTGATGAGAAATTGTCTAATAGCGTCAATAGTGATTGAAGTTATGTTGACACTAACGTGAAAAATTCGTGTCGAATTTGCACATTAACTGGGTATCTCCTAGGATACGATTTTAGCATAATAATATGATTTTTTTGGCTTAAAAAAACAAGAGACGCTCTTCGATCTATAAGTAAAGAGATGAATGAAACAATCTCTTGATGTTATGAGATAAAGCATGTCCTTGGCTATTGCAGCGATACATATAACTTTGAATAGCAAAATTAAGTCCAAGGCATCGCTGCATTGACGCTCATTACTTTGAGACGTTCGATGGTTAGTCTCAACAGCCCTGTAATTTCGCTACAGTACCCTTTAAATTAGAACACAGTGATGTTTGTACACTTTTTTGTGCACTGCCAGCTGTGCCATCATTTACTTCCATCCAAAGGTTGTCTGGAAGAAATCGCTCTAGACGATAAGGTCACCGTCGTACTACCATATATTAGTCGATATTGTTTTTGTTATGTTATTATCTCCATCTCTTTTTTAAGACCGCCAACTCGCCTGATGTAAAGCGAAGATGCGGCCTACGGTGGAGCACGCTCGCCTAGAGCCGATTCACTCGCGATTTAAAGGCACCCAGATTGTATCTATCAACACCCACTCGGGCAACAAATTCCTTTGTTTAGCGGTTCGGACAATGAATGTGGGTTCGAACCGTTTAATTAGTTTTTGGAATATTGACCATGAAGCGCTGTCGAGGAAGTTTTGTGTAATAAAATGTGGGTATGTTTGGTGAACAATTAAGTTTTTCTATAAGTATTTTTTATTGCTTGGCGGCAGGATTTCTGGTGTATCTGGTTTGTATCGCAAAATTACGTCTAGTGTCGTTACTAGTGTATAAATAAATAATTGTCGGGTAGTTTTGTCCCGTCGCAGGTCGAGCAGCTCATGGATTGGAAACATAATTTCACCGCTCAATGGATTATTGAGATTACTCGAATAAAATCTCTTTGATGATGGAAGGGATTTCATTTCTTTCCGATTTGAATTTATGGCTCGACGAATACGTGTACGACATGAAATACCTACCTTTTCGATTATTTTTGTATTTGCTCGGCTATTTTTGGGCTTATTGATATAGTTTCGAAATAACCGCAAAATTAAGTGATGTTATTGGAAATATAATTGCAGATGAATATGTCTGAAAATATATAAAAATATTTGGAAGTCCTTTACTTTTATTTGATTATAATAATATATTTACTACGTACATATTATTGTAGCGATGATAGCTCAGTGGTTAGCGCGGTAGGTTCGCATGCCGAAGGGCGTGGGTTCAAACCCCAACAATGAGCTTGAGCTGCCGGTGAAGGAAAACATCGTGAGGAAACCAAAGCATTTGTGTGACTAACATCGATGTTTGTTCTGTGTCTGGGTGTACTGTATGTATTATAAGTATGTATTTACAAAAAAAAAAGTATTTAAGTATTCTATCAGTTATCTGTTCTACATAGCACAAGCTCTGCTTAGTTTGGGGTCAGATGGCGCTGTGTGTAACGTCCTGTGATATTTATTTATTTATTTTATTTATTTATGTACTTTAGTACTCGGCTGGCTAGCTACCACCCTCAAGTTGAAATCTGCCGCCAAGCATCTAACGCTGTGTTCCGGCAGCCTCACTTGAGAGCCAGTTGCATTCCAGACTAGGTGTGCTTTACCATCTTCGGCCACACCTTCACTTGACATCAGGTGAGCTGTGGTCAAACACCTAGCCTGTCAACCATTAAAAAAAAAAACACATTATTATAAGATATGGTTTAAATGGATAAATATTATTATTAAAAAAAAAATGTAAAATTGCAAAATATGTGACATCACACTAGGTAGGGTTCTGCCTCCCAAATGTAACCAGCTGCGACAGACTGGGGAGGGATAAAAAAATTCGTGTGACGTATTTTATGGATGGCCCCTAGAAGGACAATATTGGCGGCATTATTGCTAAGAGCGATCTGTTCCAGGGAATATCAGTATGGAGAGGATTTTAATGAGTTAAGGATGAGGTATATAAATAATTTTATTGATAAACTATTTGATTTATTTAATTGTACTGGTTTTTTCGCTGATTACCATATATCAGTGTTTTTTTTCTTTTTACACTAAAAGCGTGTTTTAACATAGCCAGCCGAAGTTTTTTAGTAGAAATTATGCTGGTGTTTGTCTCGTTCTCAGTTCTGCAAACTAAGCTGGTTTATGTCACTACACAGTGAGACAACCCTAAAAACATTTCTCAGAAATTATGTATATAAATTTGTCTAAGTTTTCAATATCTATAACTAGCGACCCGCCCCGGCTTCGCACGGGTGCAAGGTTAAGCCTGCGTACGCAATGTAAGCGGCAAGAAATGTAAGAATTTACGACACCACATTAGAAACCCTGAAAATAACAGTATTTCTCCATTATTTAATAGATGTTATTATACATAAAAACCTTCCTCTTGAATCACTCTACCTATTACAAAAAACCGCATCAAAATCCTTTGCGTAATTTTAAAGATTTAAGCATACAGACAAACAAACAGACAAAAATAGCGACTTTGTTTTATACTATGTAGTGATTTTGTAGAAACACTTTTCGAAATTGCCAAATCTGCGCTACTCAATATTAATTTGATTGTTATCTACGAAACTTTATCAACCTGAGTGTAGGTAGATTAGGATATCCAGACTTGAAATACCTAGTGCAATAACACTATTGGGCTGTGACTTTGAACTTAGGTCAACCATAAGTGACACTTACAGAAAAACGAAACGTTCTAGCAGCTACTACTAGAAAATATATCTAACTAACTTAAGGCGATGCATAGGTCAATAGTAAAGTAGCGCAGATTTGGCAAAATGTATATGTTATAGTATAACGTTGTATTTAATGTAATAAACTGTAATTTTGTATAAATCTCTGTCATTATATTATACTTATGTGAAAATGTAATACATATAAAAGTATATTTGAAGAAGCGGTCTCTCCTAATACAGGTTTGTATAAACTTAACAGGACAGGCCAACCCCATGTTATAAACTAACTCATTAATAAAGTTTATTTGCATTTGTACGTCAATTTTTTTACGTAAAATAACTCTTAGTAGGACATTTCACGCAGTTCATAAAACTAAGCAATGCTTATAACATTAAATACATACTTATAATACTGACAGAACACCCAGAAACAGAACAAACATTTATTATCACATACATTTTTGTCCTGGTGGGAATAGAACCCACGCCTTGAAGTAGATATTCCACCAAATGAGCTACTAAGGCAGGTAATAGATATACATTTGGTCACTCAACTGATGGAAAGCCTTTTATGGGGCACGTCAATTTAGAAGAAAAAGAAAGAAAATTGTTTCGCCCGACTATATTAAAATTAGGGTCATCCCTCTATAATAACATTATAATAGTGAAAGTTTAGATGCATGGATGTTTGTTAATCTTTCACGCAAAAACTACTGAACGGATTTGCATGAAATTTGGTATGAAGGCAGCTGACACTCTGGATTAACACATATGCTACTTTTAGGCTAGCATGAAAGAAACCTTTGAAGGATTTCCTAACATCCTTGCACATTGCCTCGCCTTAACAGTGGGCGTCAGTCCGTACAGCATGTAAGCAACATTTTACCTGAACGAACTTTCTGTGGAAATTTCTGTATGTTTTTACCTTTTATTGCAATTTTATACAAATAGAAAACGATTCAAGCGATATTCAAAGGGCTTTGAAATAAATATGCGTCTGGAATCCTTGTATGGAATCTAAATTGCTATTTTACTCCTTTTCTTTATAGCTCAGCTTAACTGATGTTAATAGCAAAGTATTTAGCGATGATAGCTCAGTGGTTAGCGCGGTAGGATCGCATGCCGAAGGGCGTGGGTTCAAACTCCAACAATGAGCTTGAGCTGCCGGTGAAGGAAAACATCGTGAGGAAACCAAAGCATGGTGGTAGGGTACTTTAGTACTCGGCTGGCTAGCTACCACCCTCAAGTTGAAAATCTGCCGCCAAGCATCTAACGGTGTGTTCCGGCAGCCTCACTTGAGAGCCAGTTGCATTCCAGGCTAGGTGTGCTTTACCATCTTCGGCTACACCTTCACTTGACATCAGGTGAGCTGTGGTCAAAAACCTAGCCTGTCAACCATTAAAAAAAAAAAAACTAATAAAAAAATTAAACATATTTATAGTAAGTATGCAAAAAAGTCAAGCTTTTTTTTAAAATTATTCTTACATTATTATTTTTATTTATGTTTTATCTCAGTTATATGAAACTAGGTGTGATTATAAATCAAACTAAAATAACAACAAAACAATATCACGTTTCATGAACAATTCAACTTTTTTGTCAATCGTCGATAAAATCTGTCGATGGATGAAACACCATACTTGCGCGATTAACACTCTCAAAAGTTCCCCAGCACCGTAATAAGTCCGCCATTTTCCCGTAATAACGCAGAAATATAAGTGGTAATCGGCCAATCTCCGCCAAAAGGCGTCGGACCGTAAAGCAAGCCACTCTCAGAAATATGGCCGCGACCAAATTACCGGATAGAGGCCTTTTGAAGGGATCAGGACCTTTGGAGGGCTTTTTGGGATCGTGCTTAGATCATCTTATATATGGGACGGGATAGCACCCTGAGAAATGTAATTTAGTTTTAGGCACTAAAACGAATAAGTTATGAGTTCCAAAGCAGCAGCGAAGCCCTAGACTTTGTTTTGTTACTTAAAGTTGTGTAAACCGCTGTAATGGTCATGAACTTATGTTATCTCTTACCATCGGAAGAGCATCTTGTTCGTCTCATTAGAAAACATAAAGAAAGCACGTATAGCTAGAGCACCTGTATACCTGTCTCTTGCACACGCACAAACAGTTACTAGTTATAGTCATAGTTAGTTTATATTACTCGTGTTTTATCAAATAAATAAAATCTTCATCCTTAATTATTATTCGTATATTTAATATATTATTTGAGAGATGCGCCACGAGACTAATTAGCAGACACTTTACTGGAGTCTCGGCTTCCAAGCCTTGAGCATCGTCGTAGTTGCTAGCTTGTCAGTTTTCTACCGGATACATTTCGGAGTGTGCACTTGAACTGCACAATCTGGTTCCCCCGCACCTTTCTTCTACCAGACGGCTAGACAAACGCGACCAAAACGTCATCCGTACATGGTGGATGTTCCCCGTGTTCGCACAAAGCGTTTTGATTCCGTATTTTTCATTCGCACAGCGCGGTTGTGGAACTCTCTGCCGGAGTCTGTGTTCCCTGTTAGCTACAATATGGGTGTCTTCAAATCTAGAGTAAATAGGTTTCTTCTAGGTAAGCGTGCTTCATCTTCGACTACACTACTGCTTAACATCAGGCAGAGTGTGGTTATTTTAAGTTTTTTAAGACAAACCCCTATACATAATTCAATTTTTATGAATATGACTTTTTAGATACTAAAGATTATCCTATTATTATATTATCCTACATAATCTTGCTACATCAAGGAATACTTGTGTGTATATCAAATGAAATTGCAGAACATCTTCACCGATTGTCTACGGGATGCATGTTTTTCTAAATATTGCAGCAAAGTATTTTCATCTCGATTTTAGAGTTGAATTCATATTAACGGCTGTTTATAAAGATGGCTTCAATGACCTTTCGTAGTTATCTTACTTAGATAAAATACACGTTGCCAACCGATAATTACCAAAAGATAAATCTGCCAGAAATTATCTCCACAATAATGGAATTTCCTCGGCAGCTTAATGCGGCTAATTCATCAGATTGATCCTCTGTTAGTGGCAAATGTAATTAATTGTGCCGATTAATAGAATCTTATTGCGAACTTGCGATTTATCGGATACAGGTCACTGATTACATTCAGAACGAGAATAGTGAAGATTCTACTTCAAAATAATGACAGAAAGTATGTGTAATTGTGTATAGGACACACAATTACACATACTAAGATCGAATGCCACCTGCCATATCTATTAGCACTTGTTACATAAGGTTTCTAAGCATCACTTCCATGTATCATGTTGTAAATTTGTATTCTCTGCTATAAATAAAATTTATTATTATCTTCGTTATTTATTTCATTCCAATTTTTTAATTTTTTTTACATCAAATATTTACAAAACATATATAATATAAAAAACTTAAAAACTAGGGTGCCTCCGGCAGCGGGGCAGGGCTCAAGCTGCCGGTGGTTAGGGCTGCAGAGTGAGGAACCTCCTTACAATGCGCGCCGTGTCAAGGATCACTGCCTTTTGAAGCTGACCCTTGACGCAACCGTCTAGCGAGAGTCTCTTAAGATTTTGGTCGAGACTCTTCGTTATAAGACCGTTTACCGTGACAACTATCGGGACAATGATCGTCAATTATTACGTCAATGCAATGAAATCTCAATATGTCAAGTATAAAATATCTCATAATGAATATTTATTAATAATAAAAAACTTACCGACATAGCCCAACGGATTAGCACGTTGAAGTGGCAGTGGGCTGCAAAGTTCTGGAGTGGAGACCACGGACCGGCAAGCGCAGCGTAGGACGTCCACTCACAAGGTGGACAGACGACCTGGTCAAGACCGCAGGAACGCGCTGCATGCGAGCCGCTTCCAACCGGTCTTTATGGAAGTCAATGGGGGAGACCTATGTCCAACAGTGGACGTCCTACGGCTGAAATGATGATGATGATGAATAATAAAAAAAATCTAAAATCGAATGAGTGTCTGACTCGCACGCAGAGGGTACAACTAACTCAAGTTGGTACATAGAGAACCATCCTATCGGTGCAAAGAGGACTCCATAAACGATCTTACTTGTGCTTTGTTTAAGCTAAGTAGCTCAGTATTTAATTCTTAACATCAGCCGATAGTTTCATTTCTTTTACAAAAAGAACACAGAACCAATAGTAACTTCTAATTGTACGTTTACAAAGCACGAGCGTA
Organism: Biston betularia; assembly: GCA_905404145.2. Taxonomy (NCBI): domain Eukaryota; kingdom Metazoa; phylum Arthropoda; class Insecta; order Lepidoptera; family Geometridae; genus Biston; species Biston betularia. The sequence continues at coordinate 958,725 of FR989874.1, read as the reverse complement.
CGTGCCGACAATTAATCAAGTTTCTAAAGGGTCGGCTTCTTGTTACGTCCTTGAAAGTTAACAATACGACAACAGACTATCTGTACACCGACATAGGGGAGCCACAATACTGATTCCTAATCGAGACTGATATGATCTAGTTCAAATTATTAGTTCTACCATTCGCCGACTGCGGTTATGATTGCTCTCTTGTTAGTTAGTTAGCACCATACGAGCTCGATACTGATATGACAGAAGTTTATTGATATAGTCAGGCCGTATTCTACAATTTCGTGCCCTTGTTTGTATTTAGACGTTGATAAAAACACGTATCGTACATTTATATCGAAGTCGATATTTTTTTAGGATCTCTGTACCTTAAGGGTGTCCAAGGGATAGTTATACAAGGTCATGTCGAATGGTAGTTAACAACTTTTATTCTGAAACGAATCGTTTGAAACCATTTTTTTTATCGAAATCAGTGATTTTAAACCGACTCAAAAATGGAGGTTCTCAATTTGACTGTATTCGCAGCTTTTTAGTTAAATTCAGACAATTTGTTATTTATAATGTAAAAGAAGTGCTTGTAAGCGTTGACCGACTTAAAAATTACCTTCTACAAAACAATATATTCTACAAAACAATATATTCTACAAAACAATATATTCTACAAAACAATATATTCTACAAAAGTATTTTACATAGCCGCTAGCGGGAGGGAGAGTAACCAAGTTTCACAAGTTAAAAAACATAAAAAAGATGCTTAACATGAGCCTCGAATAAGATGTAAATATTAAATTGTAATATTAAAATATTCATATCCCCGCGGAACATATTTTACCCTCCAAGGCAACTATCTTCACGAGCTTAATTTATGCCACAGACCTGGCGGTAGACGAGGTAAATGTCCAAAATGTAACACAGAAAGCCGGGTAGATAAATGAAAATAAACACATGAGTAATAACATATTTAACACATAATTACAGTAAAAACATATTTAAGTAAACACAATGTAACAGGTAAATCTTACGAGCCAGAAATTTATTTAAATTAAATTAAATTTATTTGGCAATTACATACATCGTCTATTAATTCGAAAGATTACGTTCATAGAAAAGCATTGATACCCATGCTACACCGAGGGGCGCAGCTAGTATTTTTTATAAAACATTATAATTTGACTTGTATAAAACAACTAGCTGCGCGCCGCGCTGCATGTTTTCGGGATAAAAAGTAGTCTATATGTTAATCCAGGGTCTCTACCTCCATACAAAATTTCATCCAAATTCGTAGAGTAGTTTTTGCGTGAAAGAGTAACAAACATTCATCCATCCATCCATCCAAACTTTCACATATACATAATATTAGTGGGAAGTGGGATAACACGTTTCGGTACACTCGTAATTTTTTTTTTTTTATGTAAAAGTAATGAGACGGTCGAGGCGCTCTCCTGATGTTAAGAGATAACGCCTGTCCATGACCATTGCAGCGATACACAGAACTTTGAGTAACAAAACAACATCCAGGGCATCGCTGCTTTGGCACTCATTACTTTGAGACTAGATGGTTAGTCTCAACAGCCCAGTAATCAGTAATATCAGTAATAATGCTACGTCATCTATAGCTCTAAATCTTTGCGTCTAGAGAAAGTTTAATCGTATCTTAGCATCATGTAATATCACACGAGCTATGATAATCTTCATGATTGTGATTTATTGCTAAACTTTGATATTTTAGTTTATATCAAGTGAACTACCGTCCTAGACACAATGGTAGCAACTAAAAAATTAATCAGGTAATTTTTTTTTTTTTTTTTATGATTGACAGGCCAGGTGTTTGACCACAGCTCACCTGATGTTAAGTGAAGGCGTGGTCGAAGATGGTAAAGCACACCTAGCCTGGAATGAAACTGGCTCTCAAGTGAGGCTGCCGGAACACACCGTTAGATGTTTGGCGGCAGATTTTCAACTTGAGGGTGGTAGCTAGCCAGCCGAGTACTAGAAAGTACCCTACCACCATGCTATGGTTTCCTCACGATGTTTTCCTTCACCGGCAGCTCAAGCTCATTGTTGGGGTTTGAACCCACGCCCTTCGGCATGCCAACCTACCGCGCTAACCACTGAGCTGTCATCGCTAAAATCAGATGTTACAACTGTATTTACTTTAAGTATGTATTTACAAAAAAATATATATTTAAGTATCCTATCAGTTATCTGACTTCCATAGTACATGCTTTCCTTAGTTTGGGGTCAGATGGCGCTGTCTGTCATGTTCTACGATATTTATTAATTTAACTGAAGCTATGTTCATCTAAAGTGACTATTATTTAGCATATAATTACTTTGTGGTATATAGATTTTTTTAGGTTACTTTGAGATTTACGATGGTTAGTCTTAACAGTCCTGTAATTTCGCTTGCTGCAGTTTTCCAAACCGAAACACAGTAATAGAGCACACTACTGCTTAGAAGCATATCTAGTACTGGACAATCTCCAAGATCTCACACTAAGTGAAAAGTGATATCTATCTGTGTCTGTCTGTTTTATCTTTAACGCTTGATTTTTTGGCACGTAACGTTTAGCTTAAGTACTTAATTTTTAAAACAAACACATCGGGACAAATAAATATAAATCCTAATGGATCCAAATTCCAAACATTACCGAAAACTTTACACACCTGATGAACGACTTTTCTCTTTAGCAAACATACAATTAATACAGAAATACGTCAATGGAATTTCATCTCTATGCAGTAGAGCACAAAATTGAAAACACATTCTAAAGCTACAGGTCATTTTGTCAGGACAGGGCAAGTTAAAAGCGAACGAAAATGAGCTTTGTTGCCGATTGCGAGAGCCTAAAGTTATATAAAGTCATTTGACAGGGAGTCTTCCTAATGTATCCGAAGTTTAATGCTTTAGAAATAACGAGGGTTGTCACGTGTTTACGTGAGAGGGTTCCGTGGAATTCAGAAGATAAAAGTATCACCTCAGGAGTGAATTAAGTAGGTGCTTCATGCCTAGTCACACTTTGCATTAACGTTGTAAACTAGCTCTATATAATGGGTTTACTTCTACGTAAAGCGTGGGCCAGACTGTTGTCAACAAGCGTCCAACAGGGGTCACCTTGGTGGGACACTGGTGGAGCCCACGGTTCGTGTTTGCGTCCACACTGGTTTACAACAAGGCTCCCCCTTCTATAACGGCGTCCGTCCACTGAGGTTGTTAAAGCTCAAATGAATTTTTGTTGCAAACAAGTGCTTACACTGTTGTAAACGGCCGGTGGATAGCGATGTGGAGGGCTTATTTACAACAGTCTGGCCTACGCTTTAGTTATTAAACTTTTATAGTAACAAGTTACAAGATAGAGATGAGATGGTCATGGACAGGTGTTATCTCTTACCATCAGGACAGAGCCTCGTTCGGCGGTTCATTACTATTACATAAAATAAAGATAAAAAGTGATAGAAGTGAATGTGGTTGTACAACTGAATAATAAACCTTTGCAATTTAGAATCTAGTTAACCTATGTAATTACTAATGTAGAATTCTGTCTCGAAGTATATTTTTTCACGCCAAATAACTTTGCTCAAGGAGAAAAATTTAATTATATTGACATAATTATTTTATATGTGACATATTACTTTATTGACATTTTCATTTTCATTGTTTTGACATATGTAATGATTTTGATAATAACTTTTAAATATGAATGGAAAAATGACCTGTAACTTTGGTGTTATTAATAAATGATTTGTATTTGTATTTGTATTTGAAAAGAGAAAACCTAACTACAAATCATGAAACTGGAACAAAATAAACAAATGGAGGAAGATTGCGAGAGTTTTGGCTTATTTCAACGCAACTAATCTCATAAAATCAAAACAATCATCTTAATATTGACTTTCTACCGTTTAGAGGAGGCTTCAGGTGACCAGAATGCTGGTATCAACTTTGTTCAAAAGCTAAGCATTGCCATCCAACGTGGCAATGCAGCCAGCATTCTGGCCACGTATCCCTCTTCTGACGGACTTTAAGATTAAGTTTTTTGTACACATTTTGTAAATTTATAGTATTAATTTAAGGTTTTTGTTTAATTAATCAATTTCTTAAGTTACATATACCTCTCTACCAGCATCTATTTTCCTTTTAATTGTTCCAAGTTTGCCATTAGTTGTTTCAGATTTTCGAACCTGTTGTCGTTCCCCAGAATCCATTTATAATTATCTTGAAATAAAACCGGTGACAAGTTAATGGAAAAACTTCCGAGAAGCCTTACAAGTATCTACTGACATGATGAAGATTTGGGGTCAGAGCATTGGGGGCAGGAACGTGTGCCTAATATGGACACAAATGTATTATTCTTTGACATGTACCTACCTACATTTTTATTAATAATTAAGGTCCTCAAAATGCTAGAAAAAATTGAACAAATTCATTTTTTATCCCCCATCTCGGAAAGAGTATTTTTGCTCTTCGATATCCGAATGCAAAAGCCGTTTTTATCCGCTAGAGGATAAAGTAAATTTGAATTTAGAACATCGTGTGCACTAAGTTAGTGAATTCAAAACATCATTAAACCTATTTACTTTTACCTCCATGGTGCCCAATTTATCATAAAACTTTTTTTAATTTGTTAAAAACTCAGACTCGGAACTTCCTTGGTGTTATGATTGTAAAAGATTTTTTTGCATTTAGTCATTTCCTCGCTGAGGTGGGATGGAAAGTTACGTGTTGCACTCGAGTGCAAAGTTTTTTCACCTCGTGCTCTTTTGATTCCCTTGCTTGACGCTCAGGATTCTAATTTTAGAATCCTTCGCTTGTTCGGTCATCACAATTGAGCACGCGGTTAAAAAGCAACTTTGCACTTTTGTATAACAAATAACTATTGTCACACTATGTAAAAAAACCAATAACTTCTTTAATAAAACCTTTTTAACTCAACATTTGTTCAAACTTAGTGTTCTTTAAGTATTACAACACAATAAGAGTTACTATATAAGTATTCTATCAGTTATCTGGTTCCCATAGTACAAGCTTTGCTTAGTTTGGGGATGTCTGAAATGTCTTCCCACATTTAAATTTTTTATACATTAAAAAAAAACGATGTTTTATGTAAAAGTAATAAGAAGAACGAGACGTTTTCCTGATGGTAAGAGATAACGTATATCCAGGACTATTGCAGCGATACACACAACTTTGAGCAACAAAACAAAGCATAGCTGCTTTGACGCTCTTGCTACTTTGAGACTTATGATTAGTAACAGCCCTGTAATTTCGTTAGTTGTACCTTTCAAACTGGAACACAGTAATGTTTACACACAACTGCTTGGCAACATAATATATAGTATTGCGGTGTTGACAACCTAGATGACCCAATGCTAAGCAGATTTACCCTCAAGTAAAACTTAACTTTTGTAATTTTTTTTCTATGAATATATATTTGTAAAAAATAACAGCAATTCTGTATGTACAACAATAGTAAGAACGGTATTTTAAAACTTAAAGCAAAAAATTGATCAAATACGAACGAAAGACTATCCGTTCGTGTTTACTTAACATTGTTGACCAATCAAAACGAAGAACACGAGTCGATATAATCTAAAAATAGAGTTTCCGGCAAATAAACATTCTGTAAAATGTATTTTCAGAAAAATGTAAAAAAGGAAACAGACCGCATGGAAATATTTTTTTCTGTGAATATAATTTGGACCACGAAAATGAGATGATACGGTTGGTTACCCGAGCACAGTCATATAATAGATGTCATAATGTTCTGAAAATTAAAGCTGGTCTCTCTCTGACGCAGTGATGGTTGCAAATATAGCCACTACCGTAAACTATGTTTGTGTGGAACAGGCTCCATTGTGTATTGTTTTGGCCGCTACAACAAACCGCGGTAGTATCAACAATCCAGCCGGGTCTGTCTGAGGAAGGTACAATGCAAACTTATTTTCAAGTCATTCAGCAGCAGAATGATATCGTCACCATCTTAAGTCAAATCTGAACTAGATCGGCAAGGAACCAAAGTAGAGGCCATAACTATCGAGAACTCTATCCAACTAATATTATAAATGTGAAGGTTTGAATGGATGGATTGGTGGATGGATGGATGTTTGTTACTCTTTCACGCAAAAAACTACTGAACGAAAATCATTAATCAAATCTTGGTGGTAGATCTCCGTAGCAGGAGGTCGTTTAGGTAGGTACCACCGCAGTACCAGATATTCTGCCGCCAAGCAGTAGTGTGTAAATATTACTGTGTTCCGGTTTGAAGGGTACTGCAGCTAGCGAAATTACTCGGCTGTTGAGAGTAACCATCGAAAGTCTCAAAGTAATGCACCAAATCAGCGTTGCCCCGGACTTTGTTTTGTTACTCAAAGTTATGTGTATCGCTGCAATGGTCATGGACATGCGTTATCTCCTACCATCAGGAGAGCGCATCGTTCGTCCCATTACTTTTACATAAAAATATAAAAAATGAAAAATCATTAATACTAAAAAAACAACAAGTGCACCCTTTAAACGAAAATAACAAACAAAATACCCGAGAATATAAATTTGTGTGAAATAATAAGAAAATATCCCTGAAGAGACCATTGTTACGTCTAACTCAAAATAAGAATGAATAATAAGCGAGGGACGAAATAAAATGCGAAAAAACGGATAACAATGGTAAAGGGCACATAGAAATCGGAGGTCTCCGTGTATCCCGGGAATCGAACGCCCGAAAGAACATAGAAAATAATGTGATGATTGAAAAAAAAATTAAGCAAATAAGTTTGTAATCGGGCGCATTCAATTGCAGTTAGAAAAGAGTACAGACAGTTTTCTGACAGTTAAGGTTTTTTTTAATATTAAACAAAGGTTAATTGTCTTTGTGTTACTGTTAATAATTCTAAAATACTTTGCTGTAGGTATGTAAATATTTTATTATATACATACTTTGTTACCTTTTTTTTTATAGTAGATAGGCTTGCGTTTGACCGCCATCCCGCCTGATGTTAAGCGAAGATGCGGTCTACGGTGGAGCACGCTCGCCTAGAAGAAACCGATTCACTTGCGACTTGAAGGTACCCAGACTAAATTCATTGGGGAACACCCACTCGGGCAGCAGATTCCAATGTCTAGCGGTACGCATGAAGAAGGTGGAATCAAACCGCTTAGTTCGAGCTTTTGGAACGTCAACCATGAAGCGGTGTCGCTTTTTAAAGCTCCTGGCTGTCCGATAGTAGAATGGGTAAGGTGGAATAACCAACCTGCCCATGCAACATGGTGGAACCTGCTATATTTTCGGGATATAAAGTAGCCTACGTGTTAATTCAAGGTCTCAGCTTTCTCCATACCAAATTTCATCCAAATCCATTTAGTAGTTTTTGCGTGAAAGAGTAACAAACATCCATCCATCCAAACTTTCACGTTTATAATATTAGTGGGATAATATTGCGATCATAAAAAGCCCGTCCTAGTACATAGCCAGTTTAACTCAGACCGATCCTCGGCTTTTCACCTCCAGCCTCCGTCAGCTATTCATTTCGTCACTCCATAAAGGCTCAGGGCGTCCTACGCTTCTACGCTGTCAAGGTATCCCAATCACACACACGTCTACTTCAGTGGCTATCGATTCTGCGATAGATATAGACTGCTATTAACTAACAATCTTTTAGGATTATTGTAATATGTATTTTTTATGGTTGACAGGCTAGGTGTTTGGCCACAGCTCACCTGATGTCAAGTGAAGGTGTGGTCGAAGATGGTAAAGCACACCTAGCCTGGAATGCAACTGGCTCTCAAGTGAGGCTGCCGGAACACACCGTTAGATGCTTGGCGGCAGATTTTTCAACTTGAGGGTGGTAGCTAGCCAGCCGAGTACTAAAGTACCCTACCATCATGCTATGGTTTCCTCACGATGTTTTCCTTCACCGGCAGCTCAAGCTCATTGCTGGGGTTTGAACCCACGCCCTTCGGCATGCGAACCTACCGCGCTAACCACTGAGCTATCATCGCTACAAATATATTACTTTTGAATTCCATAAAGTATAAATAAAATTCATCACAATATTTTGTATTGTACAAATCACTTGATAGTACAATTTGCGCTTGAACTAAAATTACAAATTGTATTAAAAAATAAAAATGTCATGATGGTTGTAACAGTAAGAATTAATCGCGGTACTTTCATAGTCCGGTAGTAGTGGACCGGTTTTTTGTTCATATAGTAAAATGATGTCACTCATATCTTATTTTTCCTTCCATAACCTCAAATACAAAAAAAGTCTGTAAACCCAAAATATGATGCAAAATGCTACGAATGTGCTACGAACTCTCTCTACGGCGTAGCAGATGACTACGAAATTGCTACGTTCAATGATTCACAATTTGAATAGACAACAATAATAAATTCTAAAGCTATTTCTACACAAATGGTTTTACTTTTAATATTGTTTGCAGTTAATTTCTGTTTTTTTTTTTTTTTTTTTTTTTTAATTGTTGACAGGCCAGGTGTTTGACCACAGCTCACCTGATGTTAAGTGAAGATGTGGTCGAAGATGGTAAAGCACACCTAGCCTGGAATGGAACTGGCTCTCAAGTGAGGTTGCCGGAACACACCGTTAGATGCTTGGCGGCAGATGTTCAACTTGAGGGTGGTAGCTAGCCAGCCGAGTACTAGAAAGCACCCTACCACCATGCTATGGTTTCCTCACGATGTTTTCCTTCACCGGCAGCTCAAGCTCATTGTTGGGGTTTGAACCCACGCCCTTCGGCATGCGAACCTACCGCGCTAACCACTGAGCTATCATTGCTACAAAAATTCATTCTGTTTGAAGTAACTTGTCTCATTTCCACGTGTGAAATTAATGTTGATGAAATCTTGTAGGGTATTGGTTACCTTCAAACAATGATTACATATAAGTAAGACTTATACAAATCAAATCAAATACAAAACTTTTATTAATAACAGCAAACTTACAGGTAATTTTTCCATTCATATTTAAAAAATTCAAAATCATAACATTATGTCAATGCAATGAAAATGTCATGTCAATGAAATAATATGTCAAATATAAAATAATTATGTCAATATAGTTAAATGTCAATAAAAATAACTTATATTACTTACTTACTATACTTCAACTTATTATACACCTGATCAATATGCATTCCAAATAACCCTAATGTGTATATTAAAGTAGTTTAGCAGTAGTAGTTTTTATGAATATATAAATTATGTATTCATATTTTCCTTTGTAAAACTTTTTAATATTTTAGTCAAAATAAATTAAGCAGAATATAGTTGTTAAAGAGAAAGTTACGATTTCACATATATACTCGAAAATTCGCTTCATATTTTCCTTACAAATGAAAAGAAAAATAAAATAAAATTGCTTTTATTCTATCAAACTTTGTTTAAAGTTACAACGAAATCGGTTCCAAAATCAAGTAATGCAATCTTCTGTCTGCTCCTCATTTAAAATTTAAATCCAAATATGTATTACCTATCGAAAAGCAAATTTAACAAATAAATCATGTAATTTATCCACAATTTATCTTTTTGCTGCCATGTGAACAACTAGTAATATTAACAATCACAAATATCCTCACCAACTTACGACAAACTACTCCAACAAAATGACAAAGTAGAGAAACTACAACATTCCGTTGAAGACCTTAGTAGTCCTCTGAAACTGCGATCATGGCTCCCTCAGTCAGCTGCACAGGCACGTTGGTCTACCTGTATTGCAAGCAATAATGTATTGAACAATGTTCGCTTCTCCGCTATGAATACAAAATACGCTGTTTTGTAGGATTCGCGCTGATATTGCATGCTATAAACTCTTATTGCTATTGGAGTTAGGTACATTGTTGCGTTGTGTAAATTTTGTACTAACAAACGTTTGGACAAGACTTTTACGGAACTACGAGAGCAGAGGAGACGAAAAATAACTATTTTATTAGCCTGTAAGGAACCCAAACAAGGAATGTTCGACTTATATGTGTGAATGTTCTTTCATATATTCCTTCGTGACTATTAAACGGTTCAACCGATTTTTATGAATGGATACCACATATTAAATTGTGTAATCGATATAAGACCGAAAGTTTCCGTACCAATGAAAATTCCAAAAATAAAGTAAATAAAATAAATAAATATCGTATGCCATTACACACAGCGCCATCTGACCCCAAACTAAGCAAAGCTCGTACAATGAGAGACAGATAACTGATAGAACTGATAGAATTCGTAGCGATGATAGCTCAGTGGTTAGCGCGGTAGGTTCGCATGCCGAAGGGCGTGGGTTCAAACCCCAACAATGAGCTTGAGCTGCCGGTGAAGGAAATCATCGTGAGGAAACCATAGCATGGTGGTAGGGTACTTTCTAGTACTCGGCTGGCTAGCTACCACCCTCAAGTTGAAAAATCTGCCGCCAAGCATCTAACGGTGTGTTCCGGCAGCCTCACTTGAGAGCCAGTTCCATTCCAGGCTAGGTGTGCTTTACCATCTTCGACCACACCTTCACTTAACATCAGGTGAGCTGTGGTCAAACAACTAGCCTGTCAACCATTGAAAAAAAAAAAGAAAAAGAATACTTACATACCTTTTTTTGTAAATACATACTTATAAAGTACACCCAAATACAGAACAAACATTATATACCATAAAATGTTTATCCTGGGTGGGAATCGAACCCACGCCCTTCAGCTCTTGGAGCAAACACACTACCAATGAACCAACAGGGCTGTCAAAACAACAACTAAAGGAAAAAACGTAGAAAATCAACTGTTATATAATTATGTTGTTCTTTGGTTTTAGACAAGTCGCTCACTATTAAGTCGAGGCTTGGTACGAGTATATATCAGAGTCGAGATGGTATGTTTTTTTTATGCGTTCGCCGTCGCTTGTACACTCGCATCTCTACTCCTGTGAGCTCGGGGGCTTAGTATCAATTATGTGCTGTGAACTATACAATTTAACGCTTTGCTTACAATACATCCTTTATTATCTTGATCGCAAATTAATCCGCGTGACGTCGCTTACAAAATAATTATCGAATGTACGTCAGCGGTAATCTAATAATACTCCGAATCGGTTTAGAGTATCAATTGTTGTTAGTATTAAATTGGTTCTTAATATAATATACGCTACAAGTATAAATTGAGAATTTACAAAACCCTCAACAGCAGTAACTTAATAACTAGAGACTGCATTATTATACAACATTTATTGTAACATATTAATTGGCTAATTTTATTTGAGATATTTTAATATCAATCACTTTTTATTTGACATCTTATTCTTATTTTAATTATTTAATTTTATATAATTCACCTTTGACATATTTTTTTGACATGTATTATTCTTATGACATTTTAAATTTGATATTTTGTTTGACATGAATAAGTGTACATTATTGTACCTATGTTCTAATAAAAATATAGGTACAATACGTGTCTTGGGAGAGACCTATGTCCAGCAGTGGACTAATATAGGCTGATGATGATGATGATGATGATGATATTTTAATAAAAAAAATTAATTGAATGAATTGAAAATAAAAATCTTGAAATATACATACCACCGAAGTAACAGCACACCAAATTTCAAATTAATTGGATATGTGAAAGTCAGTAAGACTTTTGCCATGTAGGAAATAAGCTGATGATCATTGAGCGCCTGAACAGATCATCATAAATAATAACTAAACACTTATAACACACCTCTTTTTTAGTCGAGGATTAAAAAGGGCTATCAAGATCATTGCATATTGACACGAAATACATAAAAAGGTAAAACTAAAGCGTTATATGCTCACGTATTCCATCTGCGAGCGTTTCGTCGCTTACCTTAAGTCGGGGTAGATGTCGAGTGTTGACAAAACGTGAGTTTGACTCGCGGACCGTAACTGATGTATTACAAAATATTAACAAACTTTATCAATATTGAACAACCAGCTTATATGATAAGCTTCTTGGCGAATCACAAATATATTGCCATCAATACAATCCGGGTAAAGAATTTACTCACAAACAAGAACTTAAGATCGGAGTCCTCATCGTTTTACCCCGTAATTTAAATCCAGCGAAACTCTGCGATGGTACCAGATTGCGAGTAGTATCTTTACAAAGAACTTACTTACTTGCTTTACTTAGTTGTAGATCTCCTTAGCAGAGGAGGTCGTCTGGGTAGGTACCACCGCAGTACCAGATATTCTGCCGCCAAGCAGTAGTGTGTAAACATTACTGTGTTCCGGTTTGAAGGGTACTGCAGCTAGCGAAATTACTGGGCTGTTGAGACTAACTATCTAGTCTTAAAGTAATGAGCACCAAAGCAGCGCTGCTCTGGACTTTGTTTTATTACTCAAAGTTCTGTGTATCGCTGCAATGGTCATGGACAGGCGTTATCTCTTACCATCAGGAGAGCGTCTCTTTCGTCTCATTATTTTTCACATAAAAAAAAAGATACGTTATAGTTTTTCGTGATTCTGCGCTAAGCGCTCGAAGAGTCCACTCATCCTGAAGATGTCTCGTGTGGAGGTGAAACACGTGTCGGCAAGCGGTTACTGCAGCGAGAAGAAGATATAAAGTATTGTGGTTATAAGAATAAGTTATTTTGACTGATTTTAGTTTTAGATAATAAAGAATGTCTCAGATAGATATTTACTAGTTGTTGTCAAGTTTTAAATGAAATCGCTATCACTGTTTTTTTAAACAATTTTTAGGCGGAAATAAACTAAAAACATATGTCTTGAATACTTAAAATGAACTTCCACGAAGTAACGCTTGACCAGTTATCCTATTCAGTCTTTTCTAAAATAATGAAACACTTACAGATAAAAATATATTACGCCTGTACGGAAATATCCTGACCTACATTATGTCAAACACACTTGCAGAATACCAGGGTAGAGCGGGGTAGAGCGTGCCATTTCTAGTAGCCACTGGGGTGGAGCGGGGCAAACTCTGCCATTTCCAATGGACGCTGCATTTCTCCCCTTTGTACTACGTGTCTAATGCATCTCACAGAACAAAGAAGCATTCATAAATAATACAACTTGTGTGAAGCTATTTACAAGGCTTTAGGTCCTTACTATCTCTGGGGAGAGTGAAAATCAACCTTTTCGAACGTCGTGTATTAGGTATGTAAAAAGGCTTTCTGTGTAACCTTTTTTCATCTTAAATCGGACTGATAAAGTAAAATGCGTGGTGCCAAAAGAGGTATTTACTATTATTTAAAAAGTAAGAATAATAAGAGCCAGTTGGCAAAATTGGCAACTACTTTATTAAAGCATGACTGGACTTGACTGACACGAACTGGACTTGACCAAGACTGGACTTTGGCTACTTTTTAACTTGTGAAGCTTAAAAATATCAAAACACATGACACTGGAAAAAGTACAAAATGCGACGCCAAAATCAAAGAAGAAGAACGTAGACGATAAGACATCTGGCAGTGGCTGGATGCGAAGGGCTAAAGATCGGGCTGAGTGGCGTGTCTTGGGAACAAACCACGTCCACGACTATTATAGGTTGATAATGATTAAGACCCAAACATATATTTACACAAGCTAGGTGTTTGACCACAGCTCACATGATGTTAAGTGACCGTGTGGTCTAAGATGGTAAATCACACCTAGCCTGGAATGGAACTGGCTCTCAAGTAAGGCTGCTGCAATACACCGTTAGATGCTTGGCGGCAGATTTTCAACTTGACAGTGGTAGCTAGCCAGCCGAGCACTAGAAAGTACCCTACCGAAAGTACTTTTGTAGCGGTGATAGCCCAGTGGTTAGCGCGGTCGGTTCGCATGCCGAAAGGCGTGGGTTTAAACCCCAACAATGAGCTTGAGCTGCCGGTGAAGGAAAACATCGTGAGGAAACCATAGCATGGTGGTAGGGTACTTTCCAGTACTCGGCTGGCTAGCTACCACCCTCAAGTTGAAAATCTGACGCCAAGCATCTAACGGTGTGTTCCGGCAGCCTCACTTGAGAGCCAGTTCCATTCCAGACTAGGTGTGCTTTACCATCTTCGACCACACCTTCACTTAACATCAGGTGAGCTGTGGTCAAACACCTAGCCTGTCTACCATTAAAAAAAAAAAAAAAAAAAACATACGAAACAAATCAGAAAAACTACGTTGTCTTTGGAAACCGTATTCGATGTTCAAATAAAAAAAAAAACAAATTCAAATTATTTTATGGACATAAAAACGTTACACATTTACATTTGTCACAAAAAAAAGTAATAGATATACATTAAAAAAACACAAAAAAGAAAAAAAAAATAATAATAATAGAAAATAAATATAAATGATATTGGGTAAGTACCTACTTACTATAAATACTGTTAAAACCTAACATACGCAATCTTTAGCCTAAATAAGGCTACATATATTTATTTAGGTTACAATAGTACCTTATCGGCTCATTAATTGGGCAAACCTTAATAGATAAGGGTTCTTTACTCGCAAACCCGACCGTAGACTAAGCAATAGTTGGTAAACCCTAAAACTACCCAACTAAAACCTTTCAATATCGTGGGAAACCCCTTAGGCTAGTAATGAAAGTAAATGATCTCTTCAACAATAAGTGGCTCTCAGCTATTAAATCGAGTGTAATTACGATAGAACATAGATTATAAAAGAGCAGAGCATGCCAATCAGATCCTAATAAAATGTACGTCACCAATGTACCTCACTTGGTGGTAGATCTCCTTAGCAGGAGGTTGTCTAGGTAGGTACCACCGCAGTACCAGATATTCTGCCGCCAAGCAGTAGTGTGCAAACATTACTGTGTTCCGGTTTGAAGGGTACTGCAGCTAGCGAAATTACTGGGCTGTTGAGACTAACCATCTAGTCTCAAAGTAGTGTGCCAAAGCAGCGATGCCCTGGACGTTGTTTTGCTACTCAAAGTTCTGTGTAGTGTGTATCGCTGCAATGGTCATGGACAGGCGTTATCTCTTAACATAAAACACGTTAAAATACCTAAACCCCGAAAATCACGTTCTAAACAATATGAAACAAGAGAGTATTCTCATCTGAAATTGTTATATATAAACTATTTAATATTTATCTTTGTTTTTTATTATAAATAGCTGCACCCCGCGTGTTACCCACTACATGTTTTCGTGATAAAAAGTAGCCTATGTATTAATCCAGGGACTCGGCTACTTCCATACCAAATTTCATCCAAATCCGTTGAGTAGTTTTTGCGTGAAAGAATAACAAACATACATCCATCCATCCATTTGTCAAATTATGATAAGTAGTTTAAAAAATATGAGGGAACAGGTGAACATACAGAGATAAATAATACAGGTCAAATTTCATTACATTAATTCAAAACATTTTCAGTGTAAATTTAATATCAAGACAAGACATTGATTTAATTGGTTTATCAATAACAAACCACAAAAAAATAAATAATTACCTATTCCGCTATATGTCACTAAAAATACAGGGAAATAAACAAAGAACTTCCGCAAAGTAACGTCTGAATCAATCAATTACAGGAAACTAGGTTTTGATTTTTTTTTTCGAAATAGGTTCACGTTCGACTCACACTCTGCCTGATGTTAAGCAGTAGTGTGGTCTAAGATGGAGCACGCATACCTAGAAGAAACGTATTTACTGTAGATTTGAAGACACCCATATTGTACCTAACAGGGAACACAGACTCCGGCAGAGTTCCACAACCGCGCTGAATCATTTATCAATACCACCAAATCACCAATTTACCACCAAATTTACCGTTCTTGTTTCGTTTTTCTGAGTTGTTCATTTAAATCTCCATAGTCTGGGTGTAGAGGTAGAATTACTGGTATAGGGCAGCAGTTAGTTTTGATTAACCTTTCTGCACGGTCGTTAATCTTGGGAGTTTCCGGTTAGGGAAAAAAGCGCTGAATTCACTGGGGATGATATTTATTACAACTTATGAAAGGACGTTGTGGGAAGGTGAGTAGATAGAAGACCGTCTCATAATAATGCTTGCGAAAATATGAAGGTTTTTGCTTAAAATCTGATCAGCTAACGTGTGTCCATCACAATAGTTAGCTTTTCGTAATAGGTGGTCAGATCACTTTAGCAGGACGTCGTCGTCTAGGTTTGGATGGATGGATGTTTGTTACTCTTTCATGCAAAAACTACTGAACGGATTCAGATGAAATTTGGTATGGAGGTAGCTGAGACTCTGGATTAAGACATGGGCTACTTTTTATTCCGAAAATATGTAGCAGGTAACACCGCGGGGCGCTTGTTAGAATATACATAGCTAAGCTGGAGCGGGTCGCTAGTTGGTAATAAATTAAGAACATACGAGATGATAATAATTTTATTTTGCGGTTGAAAAGCCAAATGTTATGACACTCTGGACACATTTTTAAATGATGATAATATTTGTAATGACTAAGTAGTAAGTAGGTATGTATCAATTAATATTCCAATTTTATTTTGTATTATTAATTTAAATTGATAATGTACTACTGTAGTTTAAATCAATTGATGATGATTTGTAGCGATGATAGCTCAGTGGTTAGCGCGGTAGGTTCACATGCCGAAGGGCGTGGGTTCAAACCCCAACAATGAGCTTGAGCTTCCGGTGAAGGAAAACATCGTGAGGAAACCATAGCATGGTGGTAGGGTACTTTCTAGTACTCGGCTGGCTAGCTACCACCCTCAAGTTGAAAATCTGCCGCCAAGCATCTAACGGTGTGTTCCGGCAGCCTCACTTGAGAGCCAGTTCCATTCCAGGCTAGGTGTGCTTTACCATCTTCGACCACGCCTTCACTTAACATCAGGTGAGCTGTGGTCAAAACAACTGGCCTGTTAAACATTAAAAAAAAAAAAAAAAGATGAAAATTAATTGCCATACCTTAATGAGGTCATATGTCTTAAGTTAGCATTGTAATTTTTTTTAATTAAGAAAAGAATTATACACAAATTTAATTAGTTATATTTGAATTCTATCTTGTAGGCTTCCATTCGGTTTATTCAGTTAAGATTCAATTCAGCAGAAGAGAGCAGAGGACCAGAAACACCTATGATGTTGAGGATGGGGCGAGTGACGAAGGTTCGGCTATTTTCAGAAAGGTTCGCCTGTTGTGAAATCATTTTGACGGTTATAAATAGTATTTGTATTTGATAACCTATTCTATATACTTGTTAAGATAGTAAAGGTTTATTCAAATTAATGTTTACATTTAAATTGTAGTCGCGTAATCATTTACGTGTTTCTAGAGTGTAGAATAAAAAAATAAAGATTAAAAAAAAAAAAAGAGTGGAGACCGTGAATAGGCAAACGTAGCGTAGGACACACTGTGACTCGATGGAGTGAAGATATGCGTGGGACAGCTGGCGATGGATGGAATTAAACATCCGAATATTGGGCTGAGTTTTGGCAGTGTTGACTTGGGAGAGGTCTATGTCCAACAGTGGACTTCGATAGGCTGAATATTTTAGGATGCGATGCATATATTGTTATTTGGGTATTGTGTACGTATGAACAACAAGATGAAAAACAAAAAAAACTAGATCCCGACTGCAAATTCAAATGGATAGATGGATAGAGGGAAAGATGTTTGTTACGCTTTCACGCAAAAACTATTGAACGGATTTAGATGAAATTTAATATTGAGGTAGCTGAGACTCTGGATTAACACATAGGCTACTTTTTATCCCGAAAACATGTAGCGGGTAACACCACGAGGCGCAGCTAGACATAAAGCCAGTGTAAAGTATAAAATATTTACAAAGAGTTTAGCACCCAGACTTGGTAATGGCAGCTCGCGTTGCCAGTAAAACGTGGCTGTCAGCTGTCGACAACAGAATGGCAAGCGCCAATGTCTTGACGGTAAGTATAAAAATACAATATTTTTATTAGCGTTCTAAAAATATAAAATGAAAAATGAAAAATATTTTTAGTGCAGTAAACTATGCCAACTAGGACTTCCTTGGGTTCCCTAGCGGAATCGACATGAAACAAAAAAGACACGTATGTTGTTTATCTTTTCTATATTACTATATTATGTTTCATTAAAACCAACCATTCGACTTTTTTTTGTTCTTAAGTTGGGTTTTTAATCGCAGCTCATCTGATGCTAAGTGACGGTGTGGTCCAAGATGGTAAAGCACACCTAGCCAGGAACTAGCTCGCAAGTTTGACAGCCCCGTTAGCTCGTTGGTAGTATATCTGCCTTGAGAGCTGTAGGGCGTGGGTTTGATTCCCACTCAGGCCAAACATTTTGTAAACAAATAAATGTTTGTTCTGTGTCTAGGTGTTCTGTATGTATTATAACTATGTATTTACAAAAAAAAAAGTATTTATGTATTCTATCAGTTATCTGACTTCCATCACGCAAGCTCTGCTTAGTTTGGGGCCAGATGGCGCTGTGTGTATAGTCCTACGATATTTATTTATTTATTTATATTTAAGTGAGGCTGCTAGGACACACCGTTAGATGTTTGACGGCAGATTATAAAGTACCCTGCCCATTCTATGGTTTCCTCATGATGTTTTTCTTCACCGGCAGCTCAAACTCATTGTCGAGATTTGAATCCAAGCCCTTCGGCGTTTGAAACGAGAAATGGTATGTGTGAGACATTAAAAAAAATCACAAAATAGATTTAACTATTGAATATAAAAATAATAATCTTCAATTATTATTTTTAACTACGTACTTAAAAATAAATTAGTTAAATACTATGTCTTAAAATAAATATACTTTCCTATAACATTAGAAACACACGCTTTGAATTCAAATCAGGATTTGTTAAGTCAAAAATGCGAAGAGAAGAAACATTTTTTGAGATTCATTGAATTTCCAAACCAAATTAGATTGAAAGATGGGATGCAAATCACGGACTGAAAACTAGAGCTCAGCGCTGTAAAACGGGGTGAAATCTTTTGAAAAGAGGTAACATTGCACCAAGACATTTACTGTGCAAGAAAAAAAAACAAACAAATCTCATTTAAGGAGGTTCGATTTCCATACAAATATTTTTTTTCTATTTATGGACAAATGGAGCCTAATTTTTCAGTGAAATCACAGCTACTGGCATTTATTTTGGTCTTTATTTGCCGTAAATCACAATTGCTTGAATAAAACAATAGGTTATTGGCATAAAATCATATTTGTGAATTTATTATTTTTTAATAAAACAGTTTTCAAACATAAACTCACGGAAAAACACAATCTACCGATATATCTAGAAGTCTGGGTATACCCCTCTTTATTTAGAACTGCAAATGTCTTGATCACTTGTCAAAACGTCAAAGTCAGGGTTTAGTAACTGTCATTTGTGATTGAAGAACTTTTTTGAAGGAGATAGAAGAACCCCGCAATTTTTTAAATTAAAAAAAAATGTAAAACCCTTCATGCTACAACCCTAACTGGTAATATCGCGTCAGCTGTATTCGAGCGAATAAATCAAGAGCGTAGCACCCCTAAATTAAAAATTGAAACGCAGTTGCTTAGTAATATTACGCCTTGTACAGAACGTCTGCAATACGACGAAAACAGCAATGTGCTTCCGAGCCTATACAACAAAGCGCGAAAGGACACATCATAGTTGACAGCCCCGTTGGCTCATTGGTAGTATATCTGCCTTGAGAGCTGTAGGGCGTGGGTTCGATTCCCACTCAGGGCAAACATTATATGAATAAACAAATATTTGTTCTGTGTCTGGGTGTACTGTATGTATTTACAAAAAAAAAGTATATATGTATTCTATTAGTTATCTGACTTCCATCACACAAGCTCTGCTTAGTTTGGGGTCAGATGGCGCTGTGTGTAATGTCCTACGATATTTATTTCATTTTTTATTTTAGTGGTAAAAAAATCACAACACAGAAGTCTGAGCTTTTACTCAAAGCAGGATTCCTTCATTGGATCGAGTTCCACAATCCGAAAGTCCTTTCCACTAAACAATATTATTATTCACGAATGGTTCGATAAACGGTTGAAATAAAAAAAAGTCGCAATTTCAACCGAGAAGATGGATTTAGGTTGTTGGCATCGCGAAACCCGGTCATAAGTCAAGATGTCATGTATCGTAAGAACAGCGGCGGCCTTAGCTGCTGCGAGACCCCGGGGCAACAGATCATTGTGAGGCCTTTTATCTTTGTGTCCGTTTTAATAAAAAAATTAGTTCAAGTGCTAGAGTGACCGTAACGTGCTTGCATTAATTATGAAACCGTGCGTTCAGGTGGGGCTATGTGAAGAGCAAGGCGCGAGATATACGTACGTATATACATATGGTACAGACTTTTTTCTTTTTGAATAGTTGAGGACGCGAGGCCTCTGCCAGAGTGAGGCCCCGGGCGGTTGCCCTGCTTGCCACCCCCTAAAGCCGCCACTGCATAAGAATATCATCGAAATATTGGAGAATATTCCGAACAAAGTAATATCGCGTTGAAATTCCTCAACGAAGCAATATTGCATTGCATAACGTCTGTACTAGCCTTTACACAAACTAGAATATGCAGATACGGTATCGCATTCAGTGTTAATCTCGTTCGACCAGTTACATGTCCCAGTTCAGTGGTTCGCTGTAAATTGGATTTGATACACAATTTTATCGCAGGGATAAAAATAAATAAAATGGTGAATTTAATACAAAGTCGTGAGAGCTGTAGTTACCAAAAAAAGTGTGTGAACTTTGGTCATGATAATAAAAATAATATCACAAATCATTTCAAAACAATATTGGACGTACAAACCTCATCTTTAGGACTGCCCGGCGTTGGGTAAGCATTTGATATTATTATTGGCCTTTTAAATCTTTTATAATGATGATCGTAGCGATGATAGCTCAGTGGTTAGCGCGGTAGTTTCGCATGCCGCAGGGCGTGGATTCAAACCACAACAATGAGCTGCCGGTGAAGGAAAAACATCGTGAGGAAACTATAGCATGGTGGTAGGGTACTTTCTAGTACTCAGCTGGCTAGCTACCACCCTCAAGTTGAAAATCTGCCGCCAAGCATCTAACGGTGTGTTCCGGCAGCCTCAATTGAAAGCCAGTTCCCTTCCAGGCTAGGTGTGCTTTACCATCTTCGACCATACCGTCACCTAACATCAGGTGAGCTGTGGTCAAACACCTAGCCTGTCAACCATTAAAAAAAACAACCTTAAAATAATAGGTTAGCTTTTGAACAAATTGAAACAATGACGTCATCAGAATACTTCAATAAACAAGGCTAAGGAAAATGCTTCGTAATAAACGTTGGATAAACTATAAACACAACAAAAGCGCTATACTTTTGCTAACAGAATAAACTACAAGCTTCGCAAAACAAAAACATCCACGTCTGACAAAAAAAACCCAAGCTAACTTTTCTATTGAAAAATAGACAGTGTTTACACTGAAGACAAACTTGTAAACCCTGAAATATAACAAGTTATTCTTGACTACCTGCGCCCCGCGGTGTTACCCGTTACATACATTTTTTCAGGATAAAAATTGTCAGCTACTTCCATACGAAATTTAATCAAAATTGGTCCAGCCGTTTGAGTGTAAAGACGTAACAAACACACACTTTCGCCTTTATAATATACTAGCCGCTACATGTTTTCAGGATTAAAAGTAGCCTATATATTAATCCAGGGTCTCAGCTACCTCTATACCAAATTTCATGGAAATCCGTTCAGTAGTTTTTGCGTGAAAGAGTTACAAACATCCATCCATCCATCCAAACTTTCACATTGATAAAATATTAGTGGCATTAGCGTGATTATTGCCGTGTAAGTGAATTTGATGAAGCGAAAGCCAAAGCGTTTTAATTCCACATTTTTCATTCGCACAGCGAGGTTGTGGAACTCTCTGCCGGAGTCTGTCCAGTTAGCTACTGTGTGTTAGTTAGTTATATTGGCGGCTTCAAATCTAGAGTAAATAGGTTTCTTCTAGGTAAGCGTGCTCCATCTTAGACCACACTACTGCTTAACATAAGGCAGAGTGTAAACCTCAAACGCAAACCTATTTTGAATTAAAAAAAATATATATGATCAACATTAAATCAACTGAAATTATATTCTGCAAGTTGCAAAAGCAACAAATTGCCAGAAGTATTATTCTGTGTGAATTGGGCATTAACACTAGAATGTCGTTTGTAGAAGAACTTTACAGCATTGAATAAATTCGTAGTCCGTTGTTTTCTTGATAAGATAAAACAACTGGCGAGTGGCGAACGACATAAAAACATTTGAGTTGAAGACTTTATTTCATCCAGATATATTTTATCCGGGTGTATCTTTATGTTGTGAAGTGTGTAATTTGTAGAATTTTTTTTATTTATAAACTGGACATAAAATACCCAATTACCTACCGTGTAGAAAGCAACTTCCATTTTTTCGACAGCCCTGTTGGTTCATTGGTAGTCTGCTCTAAAAGCTGAAGGGCGTGGGTTCGATTCCCACCCAGGATAAGCATTTTGTGATATAAACAAATGTTTATTCTGTGTCTGGGTGTATTATAAGTATGTTTTTACAAAAAAAAACCCTATTTAAGTATTCTATCAGTTAGCTGTATTCCATAGCACAAGCTTTGCTTAGTTTGGGATCAGATGGCGCTGTGTGTAATGTCCTACGATATTTAAAAACACAAAAAAAAAAAGTAAAAAAAAATCTCTATTTGCGGTAAATCACAATTGCTTTGAATAACACAGTAGATTATTAGCATAAAATCAAATTTATTAATGATTTATGAAATGATGATTTTTTAATAAGATTACGCTAATAAATGTACTGTTTTATTAAAGCAATTGTGATTTACCACAAATAAAGACCAAAGTAAATGTCAGGAGCTGTGATTTCACAAGTAAAATTATGCTGCATTTGTCCATAAATGGCAAAATAATATTTGTATAGAAATCGAACCACCTTAAAAGCCAGTTCCATTCTAGGCTAGGTATGTTTATCATATTCGACCACACCGTCACTTAACACCAAGTGAACTGTGGTCAAAAACCTAGCCAGTTAAACATTAAAAAAAATATGGTTTTTTTAATGGTATGGTATGGTATGGTATGGTATGGTTTTTTATGGTTTAAAATAGGTTTTTTAGACTAAGTTTTTTGTATACATTTTGTAAATAGGTAGTATAATTTAAGGTATTTAAAAAAAAAATATAAAATGATGTTATAGTATATCCTGAAACATAATTATAGTAAGCTACATAATTATACCTAGTTAATAAATTACATAAGCTACCTATATTAACAATATGATAAATAAGGGAATTAAAAATTATCAGAAGACTTTTGCATTTATTTATATTTATTATTACTAGATGCAAACCGTGGTTTCACTCTCTTTTTCCGGCATATAAAAATAACAGTATTTCAACCTTGTCGCAAAATCTTACCTGCAAAAATTTCAGCTTCAAAGATTTATTTTTATAATTGCGTTTGATCGCCATCCTGCCTGATGCTAAGCTAGGATGGAGCAAGCTTGCCTAGAAGAAACCGATTCACTTGCAACTTGAAGGACCCAGACTGTATTCAATAAATAATAAATATCGTAGGATATTACACACAGCGCCATCCGACCCCAAACTAAGCAGAGATTGTACTATGGAACTCAGATAACTGATAGAATACTTACTTAAATACTTCTTTTTTTGTAAATACATACAGGACACTCAGACACAGAACAAACATTTGTTTATATCACAAAATGCTTGTCCTGGGTGGGAATCGAACCCAAGCCATCCAGCTCTTGGAGCAGACATACTACCAATGAACCAACAGGGCTGTCGATATTCATCGGGGAATACCCACTCGGGCAGCAGATTCGGATTAGTTTTTTTTTCGGAATTCGGATTAGTTTCGTGTTTATAAAATATAACTAAGCTTTTATAAATGTAGATTCTTATACTACTAATTTTTATTCTTAAAAAATAATTGCAACGAATCATACAGTTGTAAAAATATTTTCCTTGTAAAGGCCGCCAACTCAGCACTTACAAGAGTGACATAACGAGGGCGGGAATGGCGAAAAAGAACAGCTGTCACGACCGTGCAATTTGACATTGACAGCTGTAACGATGCTCAGTGACATCTCGACATTAGCATCAACTCGACATTATACGAGATACTTTCGTAGAAAAATCGTAAATTATTCCATGAACGTACAATTCTTAGCTACAAAATTTTGATTTTGTTACAATAGTTTTGCTTTTGTTTTTATTTATATATTATTAATTTGGTTCACCCTCTTATTTTGTAGAAACTGGGCTGAATTGTTTAGATTTCATTAATTTAACTAACAGACTAAATAAAATTGATTCGTACGTTATTTTTCTTTCAAAATTTTACCTTTAAATTTTTTGTAGCCAATATGCGAAATTACACTTGAGATCCTATATCAAATCACTAACAAAACTAAACATTTTTTTATTGTATTCTCTTGAAATAAGTACTAATACTTGGTGGTAGATTTCCTTAGCAGGAGGTCGTCTAGGTAGGTACCTACCACCGCAGTACCAGTTGTTCTGCCGCTAAGCAGTAGTGTGTAAACATTACTGTGTTCCGGTTTGAAGGGTTCTGCAGCTAGTGAAATTACTGGGCTGTTGAGACTAACCATCGAAAGTCTCCAAGTAATGAGCGCCAAAGCAGTGATACCCTCGACTTTTGTTTTGTTACTCAAAGTTCTGTGTATCGCTGCAATGGTCATGGACAGGCGTTATCTCTTACCATCATGAGAGCATCTCGTTCGTTTCATTACTTTTTGTATTAAAAAAATAATAATAATAATTTTCGACACACTATACATACATGCGAATATGGACTGTACTCTGCATTGACTCCTTGAAAAAAGCCACTACAGTCGCAGCATCCGACGCAATTAAAAGTATCAAAAGCATGTAAGTGTCCATACTATTTTAAGTTATTATTGTCATCATATCATATATCGTGCTAATCACAGGGCTATCATCGCTGTAAAAAATAAACAAATATTGATTTTGTCTTATGTACTATAATTAAACTCAAACTCCCATGGAAATGTTACCCATTATTTCCAGATAAATATCACCCCTTTTGATTGATGGTTCCGGTTCAATATTAGCCCATTGTCTAGCGGCCGGTGAAAAATGACACATTGAATCTGGGTTATAGATTTTTTTCCTTCCGTAGATTAATTTAGGCGGTGACATTGTAAGATATTTGTAAAAGGTAACTTTTAATATTAATTAAATTAATATTTGTAAAAGGTAATATTTGTAAAAGGTAACTTTTACAAATATGACGAGTCAAATTCCATAATATAATTCCATATATATCATTAGAATAGTTTTAAAACACAGATTATTTACATGTCAATGAATTGAAAACGTAATAGCAAAATAAAGTATGTCGATATAAAAACACGTTATAGCGATTTTGTAGCGATGATAGCTCAGTGGTTAGCGCGGTAGGTTCGCATGCCGAAAGGTGTGGGTTCAACCCCCGACAATGAGTTTGAGCTGCCGGTGAAGGAAAACATCGTGAAAAACCCACAGAGCATGGTGGTAGGGTACTTTAGAGCTCGGCTGGCTAGCTACACTCTCCAGTTGAAAATCTGCCGCCAAGCACCTAACGGTGTTTTTCCGGCAACCTCACTTGAGTTCCATTCCAGGCTAGGTGTGCTTTACTATCTTCGACTACACCATCACTTAACATCAGGTGAGCTGTGGTCAAACACCTAGCCTATTAAGCAAAAAAAAACACGCCAATATAAAAAATACTGTCAACTAGCTGTTATCTGCGACTTCGTCCGCGTGGAATTTAATAAAAAGTTTCTTCAGTTTGCAATGTAAAAAGTTTGGTATATATACATGTCGGAGATAGAAGAAGAAGAAGAAACTACATCACGACATACGGGGAAGGCCGATCAACATCATGTATGGTTACTGGGTTACTGGGCGTGGGTGTAGCGGGCGAGGAGACAAACCACACAATTCAGTTATCTTGTACAAAGTTTATTCAGCACTTCACAACGACTTTAGTTTAAGAACGATTAGAACATTATAGACACTATTACATAGCTTGGGGACAAAACGTTCCGCTTAGCTCGCACTCTGCAACCGACCAACTCAATCTCCTCTCAAAGCAAGATTCAATGTTCATCTCTCCTCAACCAAAGCAAGAATGATCTCTCCACCTCAACATTCAACGCACGGCCGGCTCGCTTCACACAGCGCCCCTACCGGCCGACATCCGCAACTTCGCCTTCTCTCATTGGTTGAAGTCAAAATACTTTACACGAATAACGACAAGCAGAGCACGGAACCAGTGTGACGTCAGAGGTGGCGCCATTCCACCTCTAGTCTAGTTCGGTATATATTGTTCTTTGGTCTAGTCTAGTCTAGTCTAATTACGCAAAATGGCGCTAAACTATATCAACATTAAAGCTACACGCCGACATAAATATTAATCCAGGCCATAAAGTATTTGTGTGCCAAATCCGTTCAGTAGTTTTTGCGTGAAAGTGTAGCAAACATCCATCCACCCTCACAAACTTTCACGTTTATACTTGTTTACAAAACATCGACCCTAATTAATATTAATGGCTTTAACTACTATTACAACACGAATGTCAATTAAACGTATCAACTTTCAATCTATTAAACAAATTGGTGTAATTTCTCAAACGGAGAATGGTCTAATTCTGTCCGGACACCAGTCAAATGTGCCCGGATAAAATGGCGGCAGATATAAATGATATTCATTCGTTTTATTTTGTTTGAACGCGTAATCGTAATTCTATTTTAATCAAATGATGGAATAGTTATTCATTTTACTAAGTATTTGTTCGTGATGATATTTTATAATTGACAATATTTTTATATCACACTATGAATCAATTCTATATAACGAATATGAATGACTATCAATTTTATTATGATAAATGTGAAAGTTTGGATGGATGGATGTTTGTTAGTCTTTCACACAAAAACTACAGAACGGATTTGGATGAAATTTGGTATAGAGGTAGCCGAGACCTTGGATTAACCTTGGATACATTTCGGAGAGTGTGCGTTTGAGCTGCACAATCTGGTTCCCTTGCACCTTTCTTCTACCGGACGGTCAGACAACCGCGACCTAAACGTCATCCGTACATGGTGGATGTTCCCCGTGTTCGCACAAAGCGGTTTGATTCCGCATTTTTCATTCGCACAGCGAGGTTGTGGAACTCTCTGCCGGAGTCTGTGTTCCCTGTTAGGTACAATATTGGCGTCTTCAAATCTAGAGTAAATAGGTTTCTTCTAGGTAAGCGTGCTCCATCTTAGACCACACTACTGTTTAACATCAGGCAGAGTGTGGTCAAACACGAAACCATTTTTAATAAAAAAAATAAAAAAAAAATTAACACAGACTACTTTTTATCTCGAAAACATGTAGCGGGCAATACCGCGAGGCACAGCTAGTTTATTATAAATGTGTATGTGAGTTTGTTTGTTAAGCTTTCACGCGTAAAATACTCAACGGATCTGAGTGAAATTTTGCATGTAGGTACTTTAAGCTTTGAAATAAGACATAATTATGATACTTTTTATCATCATCATCATCCATCACCAAAGGGGTGAAACCACGTAGCGCAGCTAGTTTATAATATTACCTAAGCTCTTTGGCTTAGCTTTCGTATGTACAGGCAAGTACAAACACTTAGGCGCACTAAATCAATCCCTACATCAGCAGTGACATAGGCAGATACTTACGGTCCTAGTGAGTTATGACCCGAACCTTCATCGAGCATGGTGGGGAACCCAAACCCTGTGAATGTCCCGTCGAGATAATGGAGAAGCAATATTTATGGAGAAAATAGGGATAAGACTCACTTAATGGAGGGTCTTTAACCTAACTACGAAGATAGTTTTCCTATCTGCGAATACGTTTGACTTGATCTTTTGAAATTGAAGGGTTATGCAGCAAATTGTGAGCAGTATTTTATTTAAGTGTATGTACCTAGTAAGAAGTTATATTAAAAGCTTGTATAGAACGCTTAACCAATATTGCACACATGATCTGAATTGCAATCCCGTTCAGATCCTCTAGTTTAGTTTTTTTTAAGAAATTTGTTTTGTGTGTCGATTAAATTAAAAAAATGAAAAAGAAAACATCTATTAGACACAGTATAGGGCGACAAGTCCAAATAAACCTTACACATGAACTCTGTTAAATTTTCCATTTATGGACAAATGGAGCATAATTTTACAGTGAAATCACAGCTACTGGCATTTATTTTGGTCTTTATTTGTGGTAAATCACTATTGCTTGAATAAAATAGTAGATTATTAGCATAATCTACTGTTTTATTAAAAAATCATAAATTTATAAATCATTCATAAATTTGATTTTATGCTAATACTCTCTAGTACTCGGCTGGCTAGCTACCACCCTCAAGTTGAAAACCTGCCGGCAAGTATCTAACGGTGTGTTCCGGCAGCCTCACTTCACAGCCAGTTCCATTACAGGTTAGATGTGCTTACCATCTTCAACCACTTGACTCTTCGTGCTCTTGGCCAAGTTCATCTACGGATCTCCTCATTTCAGATTCGAGATCACAACCAAACATTCGAGATCAACCTTATTAGTATAAGGTCCACATGTCAACGATACTTAATGAAGAAACCGTAACAAATATTTCGTAAGTACATCTGAGAAGGGAACCCTAAACAGTTACCAATCGTCCTGAGAGCACTTACATCACGTGAGAAGGTACAATCATTTCAGCAAGAAAAATGTTTTCTGAATAACAGTAAATCGTCTTAAATATTTTAGTTTCCTTATTCGAGAGACTTTCCTAACATTTTTCGTCTGTTACAAGCTTAATTGGATGAGGGAAATGATAATACTACGCCAATTTTCGTTAGCATGGCCCTCAGGATTTACGGAACATTTACAAAAATAATTAAAAAATATTTAGTCTTGGTGACTAGATAGGTATTTTTTTTGTTTAAAGATTACTTTGCAGACTTCATTCTTTTTGTCCTAAAAGGTGAATCATTGTCTATAAAACAAGAAACTGACAGACTGATTCACTGGGTCTAGAAGCATGAAATTTTGTACAAATGTTCCCTTAGGTCACGTAGAAGTGCACTAAGAAAGGATTTTCAAAAATTCCACCCCTAAAGGTAAAAATAAAACACAACATACAAATATGAAACACAAAAAAAAGATCAACAACATAATAAATACATGGTGTATAACGGCGGTCTTATCGCCTAAAGCGAATTCTTCCAGACAACCTTTGAAAGGAAAGAAACATATATTAGGTTGGTGTATAAAAGAAAACGATGTGTTCCGGCAGGTTTACTTGAGAGCGACTTCCATTCTAGGCTAGGCGTGCTGTACAATCAACCACACCGTTACTTAATTTAACATCAGGTGACCTGTGGTCATAACACCTAGCTTGTCAACCATAAAAAATAAATTAAAACCATTACATAAAAAAAATATTTATTTTCCTACATACAAACGACGATATCAACTATGTAATAAAACCACTTTTACTTCAGTCTTTTCCCCATTTCTCGCAATTTCTACGTCTCCAATTTGTCTTGAATCATATTACACGAATCAGTGGTCACAAGACGGCATCTGTCTCGAAACTTTGTATTAAAAAGGTTAAATAAGAGTTTTTGATGTTTTTATTTATGTAGGTAGGACACTTATGCTTGGCTACGTAACTCTTAGCTCTGGAAAATTGCGTGTACTTAGATTTTACGAGAACTGTATTGTGATTGACAACTTTTCTTTTGACAACCTAGGTGTTAGACTACAGCTCACCTGGTGACATAAGCTTAACATTATCCCCGGGTGACATAGGCTACTTTTTATCCCTGTATTCCCACGGGAACAAGAACTACGCGGGTGAAACCGCGAAGCGTCCGCTAGTGTATTAAAAGTATGTATTTACAAAAAAAGTGTCTACTTACAAAAAAAAACTGTCAGCTGTCTAGTTCCCATAGCACAAAGGTTAGTTTAGGACGAGATAGCGTTATGTGAAATTTTATTTTTAAATTTATTTACCTAGTTCGAGCGTCTACCCTAGGTATATATACTGAAAGCTATGCATTATACTGATTCCCATAATATGAATAACAGAATACTATCATTGCCGTAAATGTTCATAAAATTTATTCTTTCAAGTAAATTTACTATACTATTATTTCTTTATTTCTACTCTATCTTCCGAGAGTTGTCTTAATAAATTATATCAAAATGTTATGCTATATTAATGTCTGGGATGGGGCAGGAGAGGTTTCTTCGGGTCGTTCTTTAAATTACTTACTAATCGAGTGTACGGAATGATAAGAACACAGAATAGTATAATTATTATATAACATAGACGAAAATCCAATATAACTAAAACAATATTTTTTTACCCGGAAAACTAAAATTTTAACCCTACCCTATGATACTACTTACTACTTTGATAAATGTCAAAGTTTGCGAGGATGGATGGATGTTTTACTCTTTCACGTAAAAAAACTACTGAAAGGATTTTGGATGAAATTTGGCACACGCATAGTTTATGACCTGGATTAACATTTAAAATACTTTTTTACACTGGAAACAGAGGAACTTTTTGATAAATTCCACGTGAACGAAGTCGCGGCTAACGACTAGTGTAAATTAAAAATCCAATTAATAAACCGTCCAAGTGCGAATCGGACCCGCGCACGAAAGGTACCGTATCATAAACTATAAAAACGGCAAAAAAATATTTATTATATAAAAGTATTTGTTGTTATATCGGCAACAGAAATACATCATCTGTGAAAATTTCAACTGTTTAACTAACAATCACTCGCACGGAAACTGCAGTATCTGAATATATCTAGAAAACTCCGCGCATGAGACGTTTCCCTAAACCCCACATAGGCAGACATCCTAGACAAGCGTGCTCCATCTTCGGGCACATAGTCGCATTCTATCAGATGAGATCGTGGACAAACGCATGTCTAGTCCGATGTAAAAAAAATCACACATATTTACACATTATTTGCCTACGCATTTATGGGTGGATGAGTATGTGTGGAATGTTTCTCTGTGAGCAGTGAACCGAGAAATACAATTTCTAGAGATATGAGGTTGACAAATCACTCGGACATAATGTGAAAGTCATGAGAAAAAGATTTTCGCGACAGTAGTTTATGCTGTTAGAAATTACGACTAGACTTTTTGGCTACACTATGAATACTTCACATAGGTACTACTTGATCATGTTTTTAATAATTTTTTTCTGGAAGTAGGTTTTTACTTAAAATAAAATACGTTTTTACTTGATGGTAGATCCCTTTTTTTTTTTTAATGGTTGACAGGCTAGGTGTTTGACCACAGCTCACCTGATGTTAAGTGAAGGTGTGGTCGAAGATGGTAAAACACACCTAGTCTGAAATGGAACTGGCTCTCAAGTGAGGCTGCCGGAACACACCGTTAGATGCTTGGCGGCAGATTTTTAATTTGAGGGTGGTAGCTAGCCAGCCGAGTACTAGAAAGTACCCTACCACCATGCTATGGTTTCCTCACGATGTTTTCCTTCACCGGCAGCTCAAGCTCATTGTTGGGGTTTGAACCCACGCCCTTCGGCATGCGAACCGACCGCGCTAACCACTGGGCTATCATCGCATCATCCCCATAGCAGAAGGTCGTCTAGATAGGTACCAGATATTCTACTGCCAAGCTGTAGTGTGTAAACATTACTGTGCTTGGGTATGAAGGGTACTGCAGCTAGCGAAATTACAGGACTGTTGAGACTAACCATCGAAAGCCTCAAAGTAATGAGCACCAAAGCAGCGGTGTTCTGAACTTCGTTTTGCTACATAATACGTTTTATGTATTACTGCAATGCAACTACTAACCTAACTATCTGTCTCTGTTTGTTTGTTTTTGTGCTTGTGTTACAAAATTAAACTATTTCATTTCTTTCAATGGTCATGAACAAGTGGTATCTTTTACCATCAAGAAATCGCATTGTTTCATTGCTTTCACATAAAAAAAAATTACATTTGACCACACCCTTCCTGATGTTATGGGGAGGAAAATATAGCCTTATGCGTGCAGATAAAAGAGATAAATTTTAGTTTTTTTTTTTTAAATTTGTTTATGACTCTATGACCAAAATTCATCAAACGCAAATTAACTACAAAATATCTTTTTTAAGATTTTTAACCGAATGTACCTAAATACAATTAATTACACCCTAGTTACAAATCCATCATTATTTAATATTTTACTTTATAGTAGTATGGTTTATCTGTTTTGTTTATTTATGATTTTGTTTTGAATATTTAAATTATTTGTATATTGTCAGATAATAGCTTAGCGGAATGAAAAAAGAACCGTTTTCATATAATAAATAATATTTATATTTACATTCTTTGCGAAGTCTATAAGTTTACCATTATTATTATTTGAACATAATTGAAAACCCATTAAAATTCCAATTTTTATTCCGATTAAATTTAATTAGGCCAGCTGTAGTCAAATAACTATCCAACCAATAAAAAATATTTTCTATTCTATTTAAGAAAGTTTCTTTAAATTACTTTGCAACTCTAAATAAATCTGTTTTTCTCACTTTGAGATCGCTTTAAGCGATAAGGCTGCCAATTGTTAGGCTAGTTTTTAAATTTATATTTCAGTATTGTATATACAGCTTTGGTGAGAACAATAATGAGCTTTTTTGGTGAAGTTTGTTAAAAATATATTTAACGACAGCAGAGCATTTTTAATTTCTTCTTTTTATCGTATCCTAATCAAGTTCAAAGCAAATATTTATTTGATTCAATCTTACAAACACCAATTATAGAATAAAAAGCATAAAATTAGTTACATTCAAAACTCAAAGTTAACATTGGACGCAAATATATTTTACTTTCTCTAAGCTTTTGTAAGTCATATGAAAATTTTGAAAACGTATTAAAAATAAAATAGTACGTACTAATTTATTTCTAACAATAATTGCATATTAATACATACCCCGTTGTAACACCAGGAATATCAAAGCACTAAGTACACAAGATAATTCGGCACAACTTCTCACAACACTTCGCGGAGCGTAGGGCGGGCGGCGCCCTGGACACGACTGGAAGCGGCGGCGGCTTGACACCGACTGACGAAGGTAAACTTAACCAACTGACAAAGGCTTTAAAGCTCGCGTGTGTTACAATTTACATGTGGCAAATTTTTTAAGGGTAGGTTGTCATGTGTCAATTTCAAAAACACTAATCACTCTAATTTTTTTCAACACGTTAAAGTCCGCGTTTGATCATCAAGTTTTCAGATGTCGTCGAACGAAGCACGCAAACTTAGACCGTACCTCATCATCATTATCATCAACCTATCAAAGTCCACTGCTGGACATTGGCCTCTCCCAAGACACGCCACTCAGCCCGATCTTCGGCTTTTCCATCCACCGCCAGCTGTCCTACGTATATCGTCACTCCATCGAGTCTTAGGGCGTCCTATGCTACGTTACCTATTCACTCTGATATTGATATTCACTCTGATGGTCAAGATTATATCTCTCAGGAAACAAGGAAGCCGGCACTTTGTTCTATTCCTCGGCAGTTCGGATTTTTTTTCGATTTTTCAAAATTTTTAATTTTGCTTTTTATGTAGTGATGAGTTCAGTGGTTAGCACGATCGGTTCGTACGCCAAAGGGTGCGAGTTCAAATCCCAACAATGAGCCCGAGCTCCCTGTCAAGGAAAATATCATGAGGAAACCATAGAATGGTGGTAACGGTACTTTCTGGGACTCGTCTGCTACCTACCAAGATTAGCATCTCTTACAAGGAAGTCTGTTACACGTCAACGATTGACGTGTAACAGACTTCCTTGTAAGAGTTTTTAACGCCCGACGCAAAAACTACGAGATCTTTTTAGCTATGTGTGATGAAAATCGGTCCAAGATGGCCGCCGCCACAAGATGGCGGATTACATATTTTTTCACAACTCCCTTTATATGGGTATCAAATGAAAGCGCTTGACTTGTAGAATACTATATACTATAATACATTTCAAATCCAAGATAGCTGCCATCACAAAATGGCGAATTTCTTTTTTTTTATAATATGGCTTGATCGACAGTGTTCTTAACTATGATTCAAGAAAGTCTGTTCAGCTGTCTGAAGATAAACTGCTCTTATGTATATGAGTATTTAACACTGATCGATTCGAAATTTGGTTTTATGTGTTTTACTGATGTCGGGTTTTTTAAATTTATTGTTCTACTGCCAGCTGAATACGATGGGGTGTAAATAGAAAAGCGCTCGTAAGCGAAAGATTTTTGAAAATAAGTGGGTAAATCAAATACAAAGCTTTGTGGGGCGTCAGGTTTCCTTATCAAAAAAAAAACTTTCCCCTTGAAGAACGTAATTAAGTCACTTGCTCACAAAACAGTCATCAAAGAGGCTTCTTTTTAAAAAGTTTCGCAGATAAAAGTTGTACAACAACTATGTATTCATTCTATAACCGTGACTTCATAAACTGGGGTGAAGTGTTTTGATTTTTAGATACGTTTATCCTTTTTAGTATCTTTTTAGGGTTCCGTACCCAAAAAGTAAAACGGGACCTTATTACTAAGACTCCGCGGACGGACCGTGTGTCTGTCTATCTGACTGTCACCAGGCTGTACCGTAATAGTTTGACAGTTGAAATTTTCACAGATGATGTATGATGTTGCCGTTATAACAACAAATACTAAAAAACAATAAAATAAATATTTCAGGCTCCCGTAAAACAAACGTCAGTTTTTGCCGTTTTTATAGATACGGAACCCTTTGTGCGCGAGTCCGACTCGCACTTGGGCAGTTTTTATTTTTTTAAATTAAAAACTAGTTGATTTTCTGGTAATTTTTTTATTGTTGCCAGGCTAGGCGTTTGACCACAGCTCACCTGATATTAAGCGACGGTGTGGGGGAAATTCCATTCCAGGCTGGGTGTGTTTACCACCTAGAATGGAACTGGCCCTCAAGTGAGGCTACCGAAACACACAGTCAGCGTGCTTCATCTTCGACCACATCATCGCTTCCCATCAGGCGAGTTGGTGGTCAAACGCGGACTTATCCGTATTAAAAAAAACCATTATAAATTTGTACCGATATCCGTAGTTTCAAAAACCTTTGGCCTTTGGCTTTTGTAGATTTTATAAAATAAAAAGTAATTATAATTTTATAAAATCTCTGACAATATTGTATTACGATGCCATGATCGCCTCTCCAACTCTCTCGCCGGCTAAGCTAAATAATTACTGGAATAATTACCATCATAATTGCTTTACATTACCGCCTCGCGGTTTTGCCTGTAATCCTGCGGGAAATATTACCGTACAAATATTTTTGAGATTGAAATAACCCATTTACTTATAGGGCGTAAAAGTTTAAAAATTAGGCATGAGTTTTATAGGATACATAGATTAACTCCCGTTTTTAGGGTTCCGTACCCAAAGGGTAAAAACGGGACCCTATTACTGAGACTGTCCGTCCGTCCGTCCGTCTGTCACCAGGCTGTATCTCAAGAACGGTGATAGCTAGACAGTTGAAATTTTCACAGATGATGTATTTTCTATTGCCGCTATAACAACAAATACTAAAAATAAATTAAATATTTAAGGGGGCTCCCATACTACAAACGTGATTTTATTTTGCCGTTTTTATAGATAATGGTACGGAACCCTTCATGCGCGAGTCCAACTCGCACTTGGCCGGTTTTTTGATCTAATAGGTTTACGTTTGACCACCAGTTCACCAAGCTGTGGTCTTCGCTAGACCAGAAGAAACCAATTCACTCTTGACTTAAAGGC
Source organism: Biston betularia (assembly GCA_905404145.2). Classification (NCBI taxonomy): domain Eukaryota; kingdom Metazoa; phylum Arthropoda; class Insecta; order Lepidoptera; family Geometridae; genus Biston; species Biston betularia. Next base: position 922,971 of record FR989874.1, on the reverse strand, counting down.
ACCCAGATTGTATCTACCATGGAACACCCACTCGGGCAATTCACGAGTATAACAGAAAAACTGGAAAATGTCAAGAGAAATAAAATGGGTGAGAAAAGATTGCCCCGGGAGACGCTTTAGTACACGGATAGATTACGAGAGACAACTAAACTATACAAATGTATATTGTAAAACTCTCTAGCGATGTTTGTGTTCTGTGTTACAAAATAAAAAATCATTTTCTTTCTTTCTTTCTTTCCCCGAAAGTTAAAACAATTGTTTACAAATCTAGGGTAAATAGGTTTATTTTAAGGAAACAAGCACAATTATAAATGCAAATATCGTGAAACCTAGTTAACTGAGACTTGAAGGGGCCTGCAATTTTGTCTCACATTTTTTTTTTATATGTGAAAGTAATGAGACGAACGATGTGCTCTCCTGATGGTAAGAGATAACGCATGGTTATGACCATTGCATCGATACAGAGAACTTTGAGTAACAACACAAAGTCCGGCGCATTGATGCTTTGGCGCTCATTACTTTGAGACTTTCGATGCTTAGTTTCAACAGCCCTGTAATTTCGCTGCAGTCCCTTCAAACCGGAACACAGTAATGTTTACACACTACTGCTTGGCGGCAGAATATCTGGTACTGCAGTGGCATCTACCTAGACGTCTTCCTGCTAAGGAGATCTACCACCAAGGAGGTGTTCCACTTACCCAGTGTCTCAGATATCCAGGTATAAATAAATATCTGTCTCATTTACAGAGGGTTCCATTATTAGAGGTCAGAATACAGGTTACTTGAGTTATAGAGGTGCGATTATTAAATAAAATAACGTATTGTGCAAACATTATACGTGACTTTCTTTATTGGAAATCAAAAAAAGATAATAGATTATAAAAGGCGCGCTTTTTTTAATAAATATGTGCATAGTACAAAACGTTATTAATAGGGGTAGCTATGATAATACATATAATCGAAAGCGTGCGCCACCGTAGACCGCATCTTCGCTTAACATCAAGCGGGATGGCGGTTAAAGGCTAGCCTATCTATTATAAAAATAAAAAACGTATCCCAGATATAGAGGTATGCTTCGTCCCACTAACAAAGGTAACTCAGTGCCAAAGTGGCGGGACCTCAGCATCAGTTCCTGTTATGGAGGTTTCTCACTTATCCAGGTCCCACTTAACCAAGTGTCACTGTACGCCACACTATTGCTTAACGTCAAGCAGGATGCAGTCAAATGGGAACCTAATCAAAATAGTTATTTTTGTAGTGATGAAAGCTCAGTAGTCATACACGATTACTTAACTTAATCATAACCTAACCACATAGTTTTTTTTAAATCGATTAATGTTGTCACTGTAACAGTTTTTTTTTTAAATATTTAACGTAAATCGCTTACGGTGTCAATTTTGTTAAAAGGTCAATAAATTATTCGATTCTAAAACTCAGATGAACATAAACTTAGACCAGCAATTTCTATCTTGAATCCCTGTAGAATAGAGAGAGAACAAAACAACGCGTTTGTATTTGATAATAATCAATATTTGTTATATTAAAAACTAGCAACCCGCCCCGACTTCGTACGGGTGCATATGCAAGTATTATACATATAAACCGTCCTCTTGAATGACTCTATCTATTAAAAAACCGCATCAAAATCCGTTGCGTAGTTTTAAATATCTAAGCATACATAGAGACAGAGGGGAGGGACTTTGTTTTATACTATGTAGTACTATGTATGCTTGGCGACAGATTTTCAACTTGAAGGTGGTAGCTATCCAGCCGAGTACTAGAAAGTACCCTACAACTATGCTATGGTTTCCTCACGATGTTTTCCTTCACCGGCAACTCAAGCTCATTGTCTGGGTTGGAACCCACGCCCTTCGGCATGCGAACCGACCTCGCTAACCACTCAGCTATCATCGCTACGAACTATTTAAGTATTCTGTCAGCTGTCTAAATAAATAAATATCGTAGGACTATACACACAGCGCCATCTGACCCCAAACTAAGCAGTGCTTGTGTGATGGAAGTCAGATAACTGATAGAATACATAAATACTTTTTTTTTTGTAAATGCATACTTATAATACATACAGAACACCCAGACACAGAACAAACATTTGTTGGTACATAAAATGTTTGTCCTGAGAGGGAATCGAACCCACGCCCTTCAGCTCTTTAGGCAGATGTACTACCAATGAGCCAACAGGGCTGTCTGGTTTCCATAGTACAAGCTTTGGTTAGTTTGGGGCAAGATGGCGCTGTGTTAAAATGTCCTCCAATATTTATTTATTTAATATACACACAAACGATCACATTTATGTGAGTGTTACTTAGGGCGGTTGATTTACAAGAAGTTAATGATTAAGTCATAATAATATTTAATGACGTCATCAAGTCTACAGGGTAATTACGCAGAGTTGGAAGACTTCGTGCTCATAATGATGATAAATTATTCCCTTTGTTTCGAATATATTTATTTCGCTTTGTTTTCGAGAAAGAAATTTTAGTAGACAGCGAGTTATGAGGCTGGATAAATCTGCGAAGTTATTAGGAGCTGTGTTATAGGAGATTTGTTGTGGGTTTTGAGGTAAAACATTTAATGTTTTAAACTAGTCATATTATTGGATGCTGGTGAATTTTAGTAATGAACTCTCACTTAGCTGAATTGGCTTTTGCTGTTGAGGTTTTGCCTTGTTAGGGTTCCGTACCCAAAGGGTACAACGGGACCCAATTTTTTTTTAATGGTTGTCAGTCTAGGTTTTCCACTACTCACCTGATGTTAAGTGAAGGTGTGGTCGAAACAGGTGTGGTGGTACCCTACCACCATGCTATGGGGTAGGGTACATCATTGCTGGGGTTTGAACCCACACCCTAAGACTCCGCTGTCCGTCCGTCTTTATGTTTGTCCGTCTGTCACCAGGCTGTATTTCATGAACCGTGATAGTTAAGTTAGATAGTTGAAATTTTCACAGATGATGTATTTCTGGAAGTTGAAAATCTGCCGCCAAGCATCTAACGGTGTGTTCCGGCAGCCTCACTCGAGAGCCAGTCCCATTCCAGGCTAGGTGTGCTTTATCATCTTCGACCACGCCTTCACTTAACATCAGGTGAACTGTGGTCAAATACCTAGCCTGTCAACGATAAAAAAAAATTACTTGCTATATAGTCATCAGCTAATTTACAATTCGATTCAAATGTTGAGCATTTTACGTAAAACAAACTAAACAGCGAAGCAAGCGACTGTTCATTGAATTAATAGAGTCATTTCATAAACGACTGTAGGGTGCTTAAAATAACGTCGGAACTTAAAAAGTAATTCCAAGGTTTACATTGAGGAATGGGTGCGAAATCTTAACTATTTTCTTCCAAGGAAATTTTGTAGCAACAACAATCATAGTTTGGTAACACGCGATCTCTTCGTTAGCTCCATGTCTATTAACTGTTTTGTACTATAGCGCAAGGCTGGCCAATTGATATTCTAGGTGGGCAATTTTTTCAAAGTCTGAGGCAACGCTGGACTAGTACTTTTAGAGGTTTGAAATTCTACACAAAGAAGAAAATCATATTTTATGTATATTAGAATTACAGTACAAAATAACATATATATTAAAGCCTACATATTATGTATATCATATACTATAATTATTAAATTTTTATAAAGTTGTGTAAAGTTATTTTGTTTAGATATCTAATTTTAAAAATAGTAATTATTAACTTTTATATAATCTTATTGACTTACTATAGTTATAGTGTCTTATACATATATAAAGGCTATATTTATAATATATTTTTTTAAGACCGCTTATTTTTGACACTGTATTAATTAACTCTCGCACTTGGCCGGTTTTTATTTCAACTTATTTAACCAAACAATCAGGTGGAAGCAGTGCGGCCAATTATATGCCGTGTCGCGCTATTGGCTGGCTGAACGCGTTGGCTGGTAAATTTAAATGCATTAGCGGGCCGCTTTGTGGCCTGCGGCCCTGTGTTTGGCCAGCCTTGCTATAGTGACTTGTTTTTACGAGTTTTCTGTTCCGTACAAGGACAATACTTGCTCAGTATTTAACATCCCACTGCTGGGCACAACTCTACTCTCAAAGAGATGACTACTAATATTATAAACGTGAAAGTTTGTTTGTTTGGATGTTTAGATGCCCGTTACTCAATCATGCAGAAAACGGATAAACAGATTTAGATGAAATTTGGCATACATATAGTTTATTACCTGGATTAATATATACATGTATAAAATAAAATAAATAAATATCGTAGGACATTACACAGCGCCATTTGACACCAAACTAAGCAGAGCTTGTGCTGTGGAAGACAGATAACTGATAGAATACTTAAATACTTTTTTATTTGTAAATACATACTTATGTATATATATATAATACTAGGCACTTTTTTAAACCCGTTATTTTGATATATGAATACAACACAACAGTACCTATTAGACAAAATTCCATAAATCCCGTTCGTAGGTATATGTTATGATAAAATATTTTAAAAAAATCAGTCACGTCTTGGTAGATTTAACAAACAATGTCATCCTCATCATGAAGAAGGTACCTATAGGTAGGTACGAATAAGTATTGAAAAGGCACGCACACTGACGATAGAATCGGATATCGGATAACAGCCGATCCGGCCGGATTCCGACCCGATCCGTGACCGGAATAAGGTCGGTGACCTGGATATACCCCAATTTCTGTAGTCTTTTTTATAGACAGGCTAGGTGTTCGACCACAGCTCATCTGATATTAACTGTGATGGCGTAGTTGAAGTTAGTAAATATGACCAAAGCAGTGATGCCCTGGACTTTGTTTTGTTACTCAAAGTTCTGTGTATCGCTGCAATGCTGCTTAAGTGAGGCTGGCGGAACACACCGTTAGATGCTTGGCGACAGATTTTCAACTCTCGTGTAATAGCTAGCCTACGGAGTACCAGAAAGTACCGTACCACCACGCTATGATTTCCTCACGATGTTTTCCTATAATTATGGCAAGAATCAGCAAAATAGTCATTTTTAATTATTTATTATTATATGACTTGTTTAATTACATGACTGTGATTGTAGATATTTAAATTTAATTTTGTAAAGTTATTTTGATGCTTATTTTACTTGACTATTAAGTTCAAGCTTAACTACTTAACTACACAAAAATAAAAATAAATAATAATACATTTATTATTGTCTCGCAAAATAGAAATATGAACGATTTCTGCGTACAATAATATCGGATACCACATCGTACATTTCCATCACGTAAGCCGTCGGTTATGGGGTAACCGCCAAATATGTTGTTTGTTTTTATGATACCTCCATGAGGTCGTTAGCACGTAGTACATGTTCTAAGTCGGAGCATATTTATCTCCCTGCGTTCGCGGGAATGTGGAATGTATACTAGTAGACGTTTAGACTTAGATATAGTTTAATTTTAGTAGATAGTAGTTTTAGTAGCGATGATAGCTATGTTATCTCAGTGGTCTAGCCTGGAATGGAAGTGGCTCTCAAGTGAGGCTGCCGGAACACCGTTAGATGCTTGGCGGCAGATTTTCAACTTGCGGGTGGTAGCTAGCCAGCCGAGTACTAGAAAGTACTCTACCATCATGCCGTGGTTTCCTCACGATGTTTTCCGTCACCAGCAGCTCAAACTCACAGTTGGGATTCGAACCCACGCCCTTCGGCTTGCGAACGTACCGCGCTAACCACTGAGCTATTATCGTTACAAAACTACAGTTTCATTCCAGGCTAGGTGTGCGTTATCATCTTCGACCACACCGTCACTTAAGATTGATTGATTGATTAACTCTTTATTGCACACATTGAAAAAAACCAATACAGAAGAAATAAAATTAATCAAGATCAATTCAAGATTAATTAAGATCAGGTGAGCTGTGGTCATACACCTAGCTTGTCAACTATAAAAAAAACATGTAAATAAATAAATAAAATAAATATCGTAGGACATTACACACAGCGCCATCTGACCCCAAACTAAGCAGAGCTTGTGTGGTGGAAGTCAGATAACTGATAGAATACATAAACACTTTTTTTTTTTTGTAAATACATACTTATAATAAATACAGAACACCCAGACACAGAACAAACATTTCTTTATTCACAAAATGTTTGCCCTGAGTGGGAATCGAACCCACGCCCTACAGCTCTCAAGGCAGATATACTTCTTTTTTTTTTTTTTATAGCTGACAGGCTAGGTGTTTTGACCACAGCTCACCTGATGTTAAGTGAAGGTGTGGTCGAAGATGGTAAAGCACACCTAGCCTGGAATGGAACTGGCTCTCAAGTGAGGCCGCCGGAACACACCGTTAGATGCTTGGCGGCAGATTTTCAACTTGAGGGTGGTAGCTAGCCAGCCGAGCACTAGAAAATACCCTACCACCATGCTACCAATGAGCCAACGGGGCTGTCTTATGTAGTCTTATACTCAGCAGTGGTATAATGATGGCTGTATGACGTCTGTGTTGAATATGTAAAGTCTAAGCAGATTATGTCACACACACACACACACACACACACATCACATTACACACACACACACACACACACGTCACATCTAACGGTGTGTTCCGGCAGCCTCACTTGAGAGCCAGTTTCATTCCAGGCTAGGTGTGCTTTACCATCTTCGACCACGCCTTCACTTAACATCAGGTGAGCTGTGGTCAAACACCTGGCCTGTCAATCATAAAAAAAAAAAAAAAAAATTAATTCAATTCAAAATTTAATTACCAATTATATCATAGGAACACTAAAATTGTGGCACAATTGCTTTTCAACCAACTTTAATCGTGAAGCTTTCCGCTCTATTTAATCATACGCAACATTGTATATTTCACCAATATAATAGCGTAGTTGTCTAAATGGAAGAACTAAAATGTTGTATGGGAAAATTTTTGAGTTTGCACAGAAAATCGATGGAGGCTCCCTCAACTGTAAAGAAAAGTTAGTCGCCTATAATCGGCAATTTTGTAGCTACAATAGCCAGAGTAGACTGTAGGTGAACCATACCACGGTAGCAACGTTATAAAGTCACTTCCGGAGTAATTCGCTCATCTCTCAAAGCTGTCTAAAATTGCTCTAGGGACGGCATGTAGCAGACTTGATTTTACAGTTGTAGCGATGATAGCTCAGTGGTTAGCGCGGTAGGTTCGCATGCCGAAGGGCGTGGGTTCAAACCCCAACAATGAGCTTCAGCTGCCGGGGAAGGAAAACATCGTGAGGAAACCATAGCATGGTGGTAGGGTACTTTCTAGTGCTCGGCTGGCTAGCTACCACCCTCAAGTTGAAAACCTGCCGCCAAGCATCTAACGGTGTGTTCCGGCAGCCTCACTTGAGAGCCAGTTGCATTCCAGGCTAGGTGTGCTTTACCATCTTCGACCACACCTTCACTTAACATCAGGTGAGCTGTGGTCAAAACAACTAGCCTGTCAACCATAAAAAAAAAAAAAGTCTCAGGGCAGTCACAGTCAGGTCTTACCGTGAATAAATTATTTGTGAGTAGTGAGTGAGTGAGAGTGAGCGTCCGCTGGAACGCGCTGGATGCGAGCCGCTTCCAACCGGTCTTTGTGGGAGTCAATGGGGGAGGCCTATGTCCAGCAGTGGACGTCCTGCGGCTGAAATGATGATGATGATGATGAAGCGAGTAACGTATGTGACGACAAATGTTTGTTCTGAATTTTGGCGGAAACGCGGAAACAGTCGTGTCGTCCCGTTGTATTTTTTTCTAAAACTAGTGTTTTTTTTCATGTGTTTATGCATTAAAATGGTGGTGTTTTATTCATAAAGAACCGAATTACAAGCGCGAGTGTGGGAAAATGATATAAAGTGGTGAAACATGATTTTTTGTGTTGCTTTCAAAACTCCATCGTAGCTTTATAGTAAAGTCGCCACTACTTTACTAAACCATGACTGTACTTGACCAAGACTGGACTTCGACTGTAACTATAGCTACAAGACAACTTATTTAACTTTTGCAACTTAAAAATATATAAAATACTTGACACTGGCAAATGCTCAAAATGCGACGCCAAAAACAAAGGAATGTTGAATGTTTGTTCTGTATGTATTTATAAACAAAAAAACCGACCAAGTGCGAGTCGGACTAGTGCACTAAGGGTTCCGTACCATTATCTATAAAAACGGCAAAAAAATCACGTTTGCTGTCACCCTTAAATATTTATTTTATTCTTTTTTTTAACATTTGTTGTTAAAGCGGCAACAGAAATACGCCATCTGTGAAAATTTCAACTGTCTAACTATCACGGTTCATGAGATACAACCTGGTGACAGACGGACAGACAGACAGCCGGACGGACAGCGGAGTCTTAGTAATAGGGTCCCCTTTTACCCTTTGGGTACGGAACCCTAAAAAGGATCTGATTTCCATAGTACGCCTTTTCTTAGTTTGGGGTGAGATGACGCTGAGTGTAATATCATATTTAAACGTTAGTTCATTATAGGAATCATTATAGCAAATTCCCGTACGATATTAAATTTATTTTCAAATACCTATAATCGTTATTCAAATTTCGTCCAATTATTTATTGGTAGATTGCGATATCGTATTTATACCGTTTATTTTTAAAAATAAAAACGGAGATTTAAACTTCTTTGAATACCTATACGTATAGAGGTAAAAATAAAATGAATAAATATCGTAGGACTATACACACCGCGCCATCTGACCCCAAACTAAGCAAAGCTTGTACTATGGGAGTCAGATAACTGATAACTGATAGAATAATAACTAAGCGGTTTGATTCCACCTTTTTCATGCGTACCGCTAGACATTGGAATCAGCTGCCCGAGTGGGTGTTCCCTGATAGATACAATCTGGGTACCTTCAAGTCGCGAGTGAATCGGTTTCTTCTAGGCGAGCGTGCTCCACCATAGACCGCATTTTCGCGGGATGGCGGTCAAACGCAAGCCTATCTACAATAATAAAAAAAAGAATACTTAAAAATACTTTTTTTTGTAAACACATACCTACAGTATATACCCAGACACAGAACGAACATTTTTATATCAAAAAAGGTTTGCCCTGGGTGCGAATGGAACCCTACACTGAAAAAAAAAAAAATCAGTTACAATAAATAAAATTATTCCTCAACGAAGTCCTTTAGTAACTAAAATTGTATGTTTATAGTTATAACTAAAGTTCATATTAAAATTGAACAGAGAAAAAGTTGATGCTATTGGAAAAAAGTATTTTTCATTCTGAATAGACAAATAGTTCGATTTAAAATTTATTAAAATAGTTTTCAAACCTATTTGACTCGAGAAACTTTTCCCATAACATTATGCAATTTGTTATTAAATTGCTTATTAGTTGATACGACCGCAAATCTAATTTGAACTTTAGCACTAAACAATTTTATTGTCTCACAATATGATTTTATAAAAAGCAACTAGTCGTAAAAAAGAACAGTCGGTGTGTCATATCTATATACAATTATACATCTTATTTATTTATTTAATACTTTATTGCACACTTAAAAAACATGTACAAGGGGAGGACTTAATGCTAAAGCATTTTCTGCCAGCCTTCCCCTCAGTAAATAACATGGTTGTAGGCGCGCATCAAAACAAACATAATATGTGTATACTATATCTATATATAAATATAATCATGTATAAATGTATATATATATATAATGTGTAAAAAGTAATTAGACGAACAAGACGCTCTCCTGATGGTAAGAGACAACGCCTGTCCATGACCATCGCAGCGATACACATAACTTTAAGTAACAAAACAAAGTCCAGGGCATCACTGCTTTGGCGCTCATTACTTTGAGACTTTTGGTAGAGTTAGTCTCAACAGCCAGTAATTTCGCTAGCTGCAGTACCCTTCAAACCGGAACACAGTAGTGCTTACACACTACTGCTTAGCGGTACAATAACTGGTACTGGTATAACTATATAATAGACAATAGACAACACTTTATTTGGGACACAAAACACATTTCAACACAATTAACAATACATAAGTACATACAAAAAGGCAAGGGAAGCGGAGCGTCGGTCGTCCAGCCGCAAGATGGGTCGACGATATTGTCACCGTCGCGGGTCGAACCTGGACCAGATTGGCACAGGACCGAGGTAGATGGCGTGTAAAGAGAGAGGCCTATACCCAGCAGTGGGATAAAGAAGGCTGTGGATGATGATGATGACATATAGAAAAATAAACATACAACATAGAAAAAAACTTAGGTATATAGTGTAGTATATATAAATATAAATTAAACAAAAAACAAAAGGTTGAAATATATTTTATGTCACAAACCGGCCTCGACTCAGCATAATGCTGACTGCAGCTAGCCGGCGCTGGTAAATAAATAAATAAACCTACATCCTTGTCAGATGATGAATCAAGAAAGGGTAATCTTAAAGGGTTTCCTACTTATTTTGTGTCATTTTTTATGGTTGACAGGCTCAGTGTTTGACCACAGCTCATCTCATGTTAAATGACATTGTGGTCGAAGATAGTAAATACACGCAGCTTGGAGTGGGAATGGCTCTCAAGTGCGGCTACCAGAACACACCGTAAGGTGCTTGGCAGTAAATTTTTCCTACTTGAGTGTGGTAGCTAGCCAGCCGAGTACTAGAAAGTACCCTACCACCATGCTATGGTTTCCTCACGATGTATTCCTTCACCGGCAGCTCAAGCTCATTGTTGGGATTTGAACCCACGCCATTCGGCATGTGAACCTACCGCGCTAACCACTGAGCGATCATCGCTACATGCAACCCAGGTGTAAGTTTAAGGTTTATACGTACATATTTAATTAAAGGAACCCTTTTAAATATTTAAGTATTAACTTTCATTCATCATTGCCCGTGCCTAATCGATTTTTCTGTCAACTTTATTAGTTATCAAAGTTATACTTTTGCTTCGAAAATTTATGTCACCACTAAAATAGTTTTTACAAATTGAACAAATAATAAGTTTTGTTCAATTTGTTCAAAATACATTCGAGTTGCAATATCTATGCATAAAATTACTGCTAAATACTTTGTTTACACTTTTTTTAAAGTTTTTTTCGTTCGAACCCTGGTTTATATATCTTCAAAAGTGGCACTTAACCTTAAACTCGTTTACCAAATAAATTGGAAAGCAAAAGATGTTTACTAAATGCAAAATGATGATCTGTTTGTGCGTAGAGACTAGAAACCCTTTTAAAGCTGCTGGGAGAGAGATACTCGACTAGCAAATAATTTAACGTCCCTTAAGTAGAAATACGCGATGCTTTGATTATTTTCATGTAATTTATTGCGATTTGGAGAATAAAATATAACTTTTTATTTTATCTATCTATTTATCTATACAAACATCCTTTACCGTCTTGGAAAAAATGCGGTGTGGTATATGTGTGATACACGAAAGTAATTGTCGTGCTGTTAAGTATAAAAGAGTTTTATGTTCAAAAATAAAACCAGAAAATTAGTCCCCCTGCTGTTGGCGCGACCTCCAGCGCATGAACTGCACAGCTCTTGCACACAACTATGATAATAGAATACACCAAAAATTTAAATCGTATTAAAAATAAAATAAACTATAGATTTAAAAATAATAATAATAAGAAATCTGCTGCAGGTATCCGCCTAAATATGAAATTTTTAGGGTTCCGTACCCAAAGGGTAAAAACGAGACCCTATTACTGAGACTTCGTTGTCCGTCCGTCCGTCCATCCGTCTGTCACCAGGCTGTATCTCAAGAACGGTGATAGCTAGACACTTGAATTTTTTTACTGATGATGTATTTCTATTGCCGCTATAACAACAAACACTAAAAATAAAATAAAATAAATATTTAAGGGGGGCTCCCTCCATTACACAAACTTGATTTTTTTATAGATAATGGTACGGAACTCTTCGTGCGCGAGTCCGACTCGCACTTGGCCGGCTTTTTTTTATTACAGTAGGTATGTATGTTTTAGTATTATAAATCATCATTACCATCAACCTATCGAGGTCCATTGCTGGATATAGACCTCTCCCAAGACATGCCAATCAGCCCAATCTTCGACTTTTCGTTTCCATCCACCAGCAGCTGACCACGAATATCGTCACTCCATCGAGTCCCAGGGCGTCCTACGCTACGTTTGCCAATTTACGAGCTCCACTCTAGAAGACGTCACCCCAGCGGCTATCGGTTCTGCGACAGATATGTCCAGTTCATTGCCACTTCAGTTTTACACGCACACACACACACATAACCACATACACACAATATTTTTGTTAGTATGACCAGTATTATGCTAAAATGACGACCACACCTTCACTTAACATCAGGTGAGCTGTGGTCAAACACCTAGCCTGTCGAATATAAAAAAAAAATAAAAAAAAATGAGCCCCTATTTTGTAACTGTTTGTCTGTTTTTGTGTTTGTATCTGTTACAAATTTAAATAATTTCGTTGCTTTCTTTATAAATATTCGAAATAGATAACATAATACATGCGATGTTGAATTTAATTGAAACGTATTAAATAGAGTTTAACAATATCGTTTGTATTGTATTGGTTTCACGCAGCTCTGCCTACCTTAACATCCAAAGCCATTAAGCACTTAGCTTCAGACTTTACTGAAGGAGGCTCTCAAATTTTCTGTCTCGAAACCCTTGCGTTTACACAGTCAATGTTTAGGAACGAATTGATTCGTTTTTAACCCCCGATGCAAAAACGACGGACAGTTATAAGTTTGACGTGTGTGTGTGTGCTGGTAACCTCATTTAAGAGCCAGTGTGTCATATCTATATACATCTCGAAGGGTTCCGTGGTTATTTGACTACAACGTACCTGACGTTAAGTGAAGGTGTGGTCGAAAATGGTAAAGCACACCTAACCTGGAATGGAACTGGCTCTTAAGTGAGGCAGCCGGAACACACCGTTAGATGCTTGGCGGCAGATTTTCAACTTAAGGGTGGCAGCTAGCCAGCCGAGTACTAGAACGTACCCAACCACGCTGTGGTTTCCTCACGATGTTTTCCTTCACCGGCAGCTCAAGCTCATTGTTGGGGTTGGAAACGCCCTTCGGCATGCGAACGTGCCGCGCTAACCACTGAGCTATCATCGCTACAAAAAAAAGTCAAAGTCAAAGTCAAAGTTACACGTGGAATGGAGGTAAGTAATACAGTAAGCTAAAACTGAATAATTCAATTTAGCTTTCGCTGTAGGAGGCAGTTAGTGCCCTATATAGCACAAATACAATAGATTCTATAGATTCTATAGATATTCTATAGATATAGATTTCTAGCGGACGGCACCGTAACTATATTAACGTCGGTCTAACAATACCACGTTTGCTTCTAATTGCTGCATAATTATTCCCTTTCGGGATGAATAGGTAACTAGGCGACCTGGATCTCATGCCTAATTCTATGTAATCTGCCATTAAACAGGGTATATGTCCAGACCTTCTGGCCGGAATGTTAACGATTCTTAGAAGAGGTTTAAGACTAGTCAAATGTCAAAGTCAGGCGCAAATACGTACATAGGTAATTATTACTTTGTGGTAGATCTCCTTAGCTTAGCTTACTTTGTGGCTGTTGAGACTAACCATCGAATATCTCAAAGTAATGAGCGCCAAAGCAGTGCTGCCCTGGACTTTGTTTTGCTACTCAAAGTGCTGTGTATTGCTGCAATGGTCATGGGCATGCGTTATCTCTTACCATCAGGAGGTCGTCTGGGTAGGTACCACCGCAGTACCAGAGTAGTGTGTAAATATTACTGTGTTTCAGTGTGAAGGGTACTGTGGCTAGCGAAATTACTGGGCTGTTGAGACTAACCATCGAATATCTCAAAGTAATGAGCGCCAAAGCAGCGATGCCCTGGACTTTGTTTTGGTGCTCAAAGTTCTGTGTATCGCTGCAATGGTCATGGGCATGCGTTATCTATTACCATCAGGAGAGCGTCTCGTTCAACTCATTACTTTTTACATAAAATAAAAATCATCACGACTACCAAAAAATAGTGGTGTATAGTATACTCGTTTAAAGATATTGTTTATAGATACCAAATAAACCTAATATTATACACATAATTACATCATCCAAAAGCTTCGTAATTCACATTATGAGGAAACTTAAATTAGCTATTATGTATGCCTATTCGTTTAATTTACTTGTTGTTAACATTCAAAACACCTTCGTTCGGGGTAACTCAATGCTGACTGTCAAAGGCCTTGTGAGGAGGGTAATTATCTCAATTTCTGAATATAGGGCGGTTTTATGACGACTAGCGCTGGCCCGTGGACTTACTCAACATTCCTCTATACTTAAAAAAAAACTATACTTCATGTTAAATGTATTTTATTTTTTTATTTCCTAAAAAAGTAGACAAACAAACTTAATTAATAAAATTATAATAAATATCACAGGACATTACACACAGCGTCATTCGACCCCGAACTAAGCAAAGCTTGTACCATGGAAGTCAGATGCTGATAGAATACTTGGTTTACTTGGTGGTAGATCTCCTTAGCAGGAGGTCGTCTAGGTAGGTACCACCGCACTACCAGTTATTCTGCCGCTAAGCAGTAGTGTGTAAGCATTACTGTATTCCGGTTTGAAGGGTACTACAGCTAGCGAAATTACTGGGCTGTTGAGACTAACTCTATCAAGAGTCTCAAGGTAATGAGCGCCAAAGCAGTGATGCCCTGGACTTTGTTTTGTTACTTAAAGTTCTGTATACCGCTGCGATGGTCATGGACAGGCGTTATAGAGATAATCTCCTGATGGTAAGAGTACCATCAGGAGAGCGTCTCGTAAGTCTCATTACTTTGACATAAAAAAAAAAAAGAATACTTAAATTCTCTTTTTTGTAAATAGGTACATACTGTACACCCAGGCAATTTTCCGTATTTATTTAAGATAAATCACGTGGCAAGAAAATGTTTTTGCAATATTTCAATGAAAGCCGCCAGTGGTTACCGCCAGCTGGTCCGGTGATAGTATTCTTTTTGTAGTAAATGAGTGCTATGCCCACAATTTTAGGCAGGAATTCAGAAAATGTTGACTAGTAGTAACTTTGGCGTTATGAAGTAAACAAAACTTCTGATTGCACATTCACGATCTCACTCGGTCTGTATTACCCATTAAAATATTTCTAGTAATAAAAAACTTGTGTATTTATAAATCAATTGTTCTGCGTTAGTCTTGCAAAAGTTCGAAAATGGCTCGACTGATTTTGATGATACTTTCTGTATAAGTTTGAGTGGGTTTTTTAAAAGTTTAAATTCAATTATGGTCCAGTAGCTGGCGCTGCGAGTGCGGCGCAGGTCACCTAGTATTATGTAACTTTCAAGCTTAAGTTTTTTTAGATGAGATGATGCGTGCCGTGGGATTCAAACCCAGATCCTCCAGACTGGAAGCTACACGGTCTCCCAACTAGGCTATATTTTTTAGTGTTTTACCTTTATTTATTCATGTTGTCTACCCCCAGGTAGACAGCCCCGTTGGCTCATTGGTAGTATATCTGCCTTGAGAGCTGTGGGGTGTGGGTTCGATTCCCACTCAGAGCAAACATTTTGTGAATAAACAAATGTGTGTTCTGTGTCTGGGTGTTCTGTATGTATTTACAACAAAAAAAAGTATTTATGTATTCTATCAGTTATCTGACTTCCATCACACAAGCTCTGCTTAGCTCGGCCAGATGGCGCTGTGTGTATAGTCCTACAATATTTATTTACTTATATTTATTTATACATAGCTAAAAACGCTGGCAGAAAACACTGAAGATGATGCTGATAAAAGAAGATTAATGTATAGACATTAAATAGTCTCCATTGATCCGTTTTCCCACATTTGTTCAGTTTCAAGTAAAACTGATCACGTCGCTTAAGTGCACCTGAGTGACTCTATAGTTATCTCTTTCAAAGAATCCACTCACAAAAGCTGAGCTCACTGCGATACGGTTCTAATTGCATTTCTCTATCCAATAAATGAGTTCCCTTTCTCAGTCAAAAAGTGCAGCGTCAACCAGAGTGATTGCTTTGAAAGGGGTCAAAGAGATCTAAGCTAAGGAGGGGTTATAGGATAGCTTTTTATGCTGACGTAATGGAATTTGATGGCATAGGATGCAGAGCACTGTAATTTTTTTACTATTAGGGAACATCCTGTTTCTCTTTTTTATATGGTTGACTAGCTATCTCAGAGTTTGACCATAGCTCATCTGATGTTTAGTGTCAGTGTGGTCGAGGATAGCACACCTAACCAAGAATGGAACAGGCTCTCAAGTGATGCTGCTGGAACACACCTGTTAGAAGCTTGGCGGCAGATTTTCAACTTGAGGGTAGCTCTCGGCACTGCAAGATGAAATTACATGGGCTCTGTGTAAAGGTTGTGCGATTGTTTATATTTCTGTTTGATTGTTTGTATGTTGCGATGATAGCTTAGTAGTTAGTGCGATAGGTTCAAACCCCAACAATATGAGCTTGAGCTACCGGTGAAGGAAAACATCATGAGGAAACCACAGCATGGTGGTAGGGTACTTTCTAGTACTCGGCTGGCTAGCTACCACCCTCAAGTTGAAAATCTGCCGCCAAGCATCTAACGGTGTGTTCCGGCAGCCTCACTTGAGAGCCAGTTCCATTTCAGACTAGGTGTGCTTTACCATCTTCTATCACACCTTCACTTAACATCAGGTGAGCTGTGGTAAAACACCTAGACTGTCAACCATAAAAAAAATTGTGAAATCAAAAAAAGCTTTATCTAAAGCACGCCTAGCGCGCTCACGGCATCGCGATAGGGGTTCGTGAGGACACGCTAGGCGCGACAGCGGCACTGAATGTGTTAACTCTAAAAAGCAATGAGTACATTCCGTTCTACTCACATTACTCTAATGTACTGTAAAAAGCTCATAAAAACATATTTCGCAACTTGTTGCTTAAAACCAAAGTTATGAACTACGTGTCCTTTCTAAATGTCGTACACGTTAGTGGAGAGAAAATGCAATATAAATAGGATTTGCTTTTATGTGCCGCGTCACTTGTCAAATTATTTCTATTATCGTATTCTATGAGAATTACGTCTGTTAAAGAAAATGCGAGTATAGCTTTGTCATAAGAAAATATTTGGCACAAAATACAGTGAAGCCTCAGTTCTGAAATAAATTTTTTATTTATTATTTTTATGTTAAAAGTAATGAGACGAACGAAACGCTCTCCTGATGGTAAGAGATAACACCTATCCATGACCATTGCAGCGATACACAGAACTTTGAGTAACAAAACAAAGTCCAGGGCATCGCTGCTTTGTCGCTCATTACTTTCGAGACTTTCGATGGTTAGTCTCAACAGCGCAGTAATTTCGCTAGCTGCAGGTGTGGTGGTTAATACAATTAGGTACCTATATACAAATACCTTAAATTATACTATTTACAAAATGTATACAAAAAACTTAGTCTAAAAAACCATCAGAGGAAGGATATGGAAATACAATTTTTTTATTGATAATAGTTACAGGTCATTTTCCTATTCATATATATATATATTTTAAATTGTTTACAGGCTAGGTGTTTGACCACAGCTCACCTGATGTTGAGTGAAGGCGTGGTCGAAGATGGTAAAGCACATCTAGCCTGGAGTGGAACTGGCTCTCAAGCGAGGCTACCGGAACACACCGTTAGGTGCTTGGCGACAAATTTTCAACTTGCGGGTGGTAGCTAGCCAGCATTGAAAATAACAAAATCACAACATAATATCCTACTAATATGAAAGTTTGTGAGTATGTATGTTACTGTTTCACGCAAAAACTACTGAACGGATTTGGATGAAATTTGGTATGGAGGTAGCTGAGATCCCGGATTTACATATAGGCCACTTTTTATCCGAAAACATGTAGCGAGTAACACCGCGGGGCGCAGCTAGGCTAGCTCTAATTCATTCATTCTGAAAATTGAGACTGAAGGAAAATTCCGAGAGTATATGTCTAAAAACTGCTGCTGTTTAAATCTATAAACTAATAGATTTTTTTAAATAATTATTACAGAGAATATAATCAGTTAATTTCGTTATTTGTCATAATTTTATTTTACAAATATTATTATGTGTGTACTCGCAGCGACATCTAGCTCCAAACTAAGCAAATCTTGTACTATGGAAACCAGCTAACTGATAGAATACTTATATACTTATTTTTGTAAATACATACTTATTATACAAACAGAAACCCCAAACAAACTGAACAACAACTGTTAATCCTGAGTGGAAATCGAAGAAGATACACTACAAAACAAGCTAACAGGGCAGTCATATATTGTATTGTTACTTTTGTCATTAATGGAAATATAATTTGAAACTTTGGTGTTATCGATAAAACATTGTATTTTTAATGGAATAAGGAAAGTGGTGCCAGTGTCCATTATCCGTTATTTGACTCACGAATCACAGAACTGTTAAATATTTAGCTCAGTTATAATTCAATGGCCCTCACTTGAAAAGATTTGATATGATGTACTTTATCAGTGACCCGATAAATAGCTTTCACTCGATTGAATTTGTCGCATATAGCGTTTTAGCGTAGATTTGGAGTTAGAAATATGTTTGTTGATTCACGGTTCCAGTTTAAGTTCCTGAACCGTGAGCTAAGCTCTCAAATCCAATACAACGAAATTGCTAAAGATCACAAGGAATCTATTGACATTTTCAACTTGAAATTGTGTACATTTAAAACTAATGTCAGAAAAATTGTTTACTGCGTATGACATTTGTACCTAACCGGCTAGAATTTTGCAAATTTATTTGAAATTGCCACTCACTCACTGCATTTTTGGTCATTTTATGGCCACTTATTTCAATCATATTACTTTATTTTATTAATTCTTAACTACTGCTTGAATTAGTGTTGTTGTTTACACATATGTAAGGGATGTAGTTCGGATCGAAACCAAAATCTGTTCACCTCTGTTAATTATTGAGACTGTATCCTGTTTTGTGTAATATAATTAAATAAATAAATCTGTCAACACTATCTACTCCCTGGGTAATAGATAGTGTTTACTTTAACAATGTTTTACGGAGTTTTTGACACAAATAATTTTTTTTTTTGTCAGATATTATAAATGCGATATTTTGTTTAAGTAGCGTTCATAATTCACGCCGGTAAAAACCACAAGGACATGGTGAGATTCAGAATGGAAATAGTCTTTATTCTAGATTGACAGATAAGCTACTTATATCCGTAAAATATAGGGTTCAGTGGTACGGAAAATGAAACCACAGGGCGCCGCTAGAAAAATCCTTCATTGTCACTTCAAAAATTTTAACATTAAGGTGGTTCGTAGATTATATAATCTACTGTTTTATTCAAGCAATTGTGATTTACCGCAAATAAAGACCAAAATAAATGCCAGTAGCTGTGATTTCACTGTAAAATTATGCCCCATTTGTCCATAAATGGAAAAAGTTTGTTTGTATGGAAATCGAACAACCTTAAACGTATGGGACGTTTAAGGTTGTTCGATTTCCATACAAACAAACTTTTAACTCTAGTATAGTAACCTACTTTAACCGTATATATTTTTTTAAATTAGATAGTTTACCCCATTACACAAGAAGGGTTCCTTCTTGTATATTTCAGACCTTTATAGGTCAATGACCCCAGTGTTTTTCTGGTTAAAATTCCTTCATGATTTGTTTGCTGATTGCAATTCAAGATAAGCGCTCTTCACATTACACTGGTTGACATACATATCTCTTTGAGCGTCGTTTAGTATGGTTTAGTGAAATGTGCCAGTAGTCGTTAGGTAGAAGTTTATCTTTGTAACTATTTTTTTTTAATGTGAAACGTAATGAGACGTACGAGACGCTCTCCAGATGGTAAGAGATAACGCCTTTCCATGACTACTGCAGCGATACACAGAACTTTAATTACACAACAAAGTTCAGGGCATCGCTGCTTTGGCACTCATAACTTTGAGACTTTGGCAAGACCTTGACAATTCTTTAACACATTTTCTTTTAATCATAAATCAAAATTAAAAGTTTAAGTAATTAAATTAAATTTCTTATTTTTCATTTACATACAAAAAAATATCTGTCATATGAACATTTGACTTTTATTGTGACGTGATTTTAACACATATTGGTTTTACTTATGCGGGATTACTCACGTTTAATTATATTCTTTTAATTCACCATAATTATACTACTCCTACTATAGTTGCAGCCACATAGGAAGCGACAATAATATGCCAAGCAAGACACCACGCGCGCTTAGTATCAAATATAATTAAAAGCTGGTTAACCAGGCATATGTGAACCAAAAAGATTTGTCTTATATGTAAAAGTGTCTTTCTAGAAGTCTAGGTACCACTACTTTATTTATCAAATACTGTACAGTAAAGTTGTAAAATAGTTTCAGGTGTAAAACCAAATCAGTTTGCGTTACAGAAACAGGGGCCAGCACAGCGGTTAACCGTACAGATTTACGCCTCAGGTGTAGGTTTTTGTTATCACAGTGTACATTATATTTTGAATACTCAAATACCAATGCTGATAATGTTTTACATGTATTTCACCTATCGTTTCAAAGTGTTCACAAAGTTCTTGGCCTCATTATTTTTGATCATAACATACCTAATTAGTACCTACCATAATTATGCAACGTGATAATTTGTAATATTTATGTATTGTAATGAACTAAATTTAATTATTTTTAATGAAACAATTTTTGGAAAGATTAGAGTTTAGTATGGAGTTTGATGTAGATAAATAACATTCAAAACAATGTTTAGTTCCATCAGTTTTTCATGATAGTTTAGCAGCTCGCTCCAGTTACTGTTCTAATTCAAATGCGTTCAAAAAGCCCGTTACAAGCGTGCGTGTGCGCGCATAATTCCACCGGCATGTTAAACTCTGCTGAAAAATACACAACTCAAAATGTTTGAAGTGGAAAATTGTATTTCAGACAAGTCTGACAACTGACAAGTCTGCTTCAGACAAAACTTGCTTTCGAGGAAAATAAATTTAAGGCTCCGATCACACGATGAGCGTTCTACACTTGAACTTTACAAATAGCAATCTAACTGTTACAAAACTAGTTATTTTTACGGAACGATTGAAAAATGATTTTTTTTTAACTTTTACACATTTGTGTTTGGCAGTAGAATGTTTAATACAGCGGTGGTATTTGTCTAGCAAACGAGACCTAATATCTAATGTTCTACCTAATAACTAATATTCTCTAATCTATAATTTAAAATCGGTTTGCATTTGATCACACACCCTGTCATACGATAGAGCATACTCCTCCTTTCCATCGTCATTCCTCCTGAAAATTTATTCAATAAAGCTAAGCATTGCCATCCAGGGTGGTAATGCTACCAGCATTCTGATCACATTTCTCTGATAGTCTCTTAAATTAGGTTGTTTTTATATTTTTTTAAATTTTAAGATGTTATTTCTATGTTGTTATTTAAATTCGTTTTTGTAAATAGATTGTAAGAACTTGATACAAATAAAAGACAAGATTTATCTGACAGCGTTATCTGGTCCTAAACTAAACAAAACTTGTACTCTAGGGAACAAATAATAATCGATACAATATTATAAATATAGACAACCTAAACACAAGGCAAACAACGCTTGGAAAGTGTTACTAAAATAAACGTTTGTATTTGAGAAGGAATCAAATCAAGAGTCTACAGCTCACGAACCAGAGCTACTAGCAACTTAGCTACAAAGGAACACTTTAGT
Source organism: Biston betularia (assembly GCA_905404145.2). Taxonomy (NCBI): domain Eukaryota; kingdom Metazoa; phylum Arthropoda; class Insecta; order Lepidoptera; family Geometridae; genus Biston; species Biston betularia. The sequence continues at coordinate 901,259 of FR989874.1, read as the reverse complement.
TATTACTAGGATACTTATTATTTTGCTTTGCTAAACGCAGAACCCTAAACCGCTCGTTATTTGACGGGCGCCCTACGACTTCCATTTCAAAGTTTACCTGGTATAAGATTTATGCAACCAGGCATCGCTTTTCTAAATATTTCACCGTCAAATATACTATGCACACACGATTTATTACTTGTGTGACTTTAGTATTATATACATATTGTAAATAACTATGTGTTTTGTTATTTGAGCTACTAGGTGTTCAATTTTGTTATGTGTTTTGTTTTAAAAATGTGTCAAATAAACAATAGTACATTTGTGGTAAAACATTTAGTTTTAGTTACTTTCTTTTTTGTAAATACATACAGTACACCCAGACACAGAACAAAACATTGATGTTAGTCACACAAATGTTAGTCCTGAGTGGGAATCGAAACACAAAGCATTTACTTTTACTTGCTAGTAGATCTCCTTAGCCGACGTCTAAGTACCACCGCAGTATCAGATATTCTGCCACCAAGCAGTAGTGTGTAAACATTAATGTGTACATTACAGGGCTGTCGAGGCTAACCATCGAAAGTCTCAAAAAATGAGCGGCAAAGCGATGCTCTGTTCTTTATTTTACTACTTAAAGTTGTATATCGCTGCAATGGTGGACAGGCGTTATCTATTCAGGAGAACGTTTTATACGTTTCATAACTTTTACATGTTCGTCACACAAATATTTGTCTTGAGTGGGAATTGAACTCACACCCTTCAGGGCTCGATGTAGACCATGTAAAATGAACCTCATTCAATGACCATTTTCTTATCCAAATAAATTGTATACTTTTTTTAAGCAAACCTATTTTAACCCCAATGCTCTAATTTTTTACATGTGTGATTTTAGTACCTTTTACTTACTTTATGAAGTCCCATTTAGATTGTACTAGAAGGGTAACGTCCGGTCACTTGTTTTATCTAGCTAATTTACTTTTAGGCTTGTTTGAACCATTTTAGATGAAAATAAACTGTCTGATATTGCCTTACTGATATGTTTGTGAAGATAAAAGAGGGGCCATTGACCAAATGTAACAAGCCATTTATTTAAAAAAAAAACTGGTCTAGTTATTTTATCTAAAATGAGTTTTGAATCCAGGCTTATACAAATGGTTATACATTTTGATTACACAAACAGAATCAATACTTCTAAACTAATATAAGTAACAAGTTTTTGTGGAATGTTTTTATGGTAAAGTAACTAGACGAAGGAGACGCTCTCCTGATGGTAAGAGACATTGCCTGTCCACGATCATTGTACCGATACACAGAACTTTGAGTAGACAACAAAGTCAGGGGCATCACTGCTTTGGTGCTCATTAAAATAAACCGATAAAACTAATATACGCCTATAAACCGTCAGTATACACTAATAACAATGTAAAGTTGAATTTTCTAATAATTTATTGATAGCTATTACAAATAAATTTAAAGGCTTTATGTGCGGATTTTATCCCAGGATTTAAAAAAAAATACGACTACAGAAATTATCTTCCTACAATGTTCACATCCTCTTTCCTACACGTTGGTCCTAAACCAAACTTAATGCAGTTTTACTGAACACATAACTCGGACCATGTGTAGCACTTTACGACTAAAGTATCTCGATTAGGCGCCATCTCTGCGTACGTGTTTGATGTTGCGATGTCTTGTAGCGATGGTAGCTCAGTGGTTAGTTATCGGTTCGTACGCAAAGGGGCGTGGGTTCAAACCAAAAATTTTACATAAACCAATTAAAATAAATAAAAAAAGATGGCTGCAGTTTGGTCAGTTGTGACTGAGTATGAATATATCCATAGTATTCCATAGTAAAACTTTGCTGTGATTTTAAAGTTAGTTTATTGAGTTAAACGTCTCTATAATATGTAAAACCTCATTGACCATCATGCTATGGTTTCTTAACGATGTTTTCCTTCACCAGTAGCTCAAGTTCGTTGTTGATGTTTGAACCCACGCCTTTGGGCAAATGAACGAACCGCGCTAACCACTTCGCTATCATCGTTACAAAAAACGTAATCTCAATAAAAATCGTAATTTCTTTATATCGTTATCTTGATGTGAACTATAAAGGCTTATCTGTCTATAGTAGGTACTTAAAAGGCAACTATAATTTGTTTTACAAGTTTCAGTACCGCTCGTGAACATAGAACCTCTAAATTCCACTTTTCTGTAGCATATTCGTATAAGGCGAGTCTCTGGAGTTCCAGAAATTATGGCTTTAGATATCTTTATTCGGACTTCCCCTTTGCTACGACACGTAGTAGGATTAGCTACGAAGCTGCTACGATTTTACTACGAAGATTACTGTTGAGGCGATACAGAACTGCTCAGGTGCTAGTTACGATTTCCGTTATTTGAAATAAATTAAAATAGAAAAAATAAATAACAGTTTCTAAATAACATACATTTCACACAGTGATATCTCGTCTTAAGGTAAGCAAATATTGTGCTACGAGAATCAGATACACTAAACTTTGAGTAGCAAAACAAAGTCCAAGGCATCGCTGCTTAGCGCTCATTACTTTGAGACACTCGATGGATTGTCAAAAAACAGATCTGTAATTTTATTTACACAGTATTGTTTACACAACACTGCTTGGTGGCAGATCTCCATAGCAGGAGGTCGTCTAGGTAGGTACCACCGCAGTACCAGATACTCTGCCGCAAAGCAGTAGTGTGTAAAAATTACTGTATTCCGGTTCGAAGGGTACTGTAGCTAGTGAAATTATAGGGCGGTTGAGTCTAACCATCGAAAGTCTCAAAGTAATGAGCACCAAAGCAGTGATGCCCTGGATTTTGTTTTGTTACTATAAGTTCTGTGTACCGCTGTATTGGTCGTGGACAGGCGTTATCTCTTACCATCAGGAGAGCGTCTCTTTCAAATCATTACTTTTTTATTTAAAAAATTTTATTTAAAAAAAAACTTTTGTACTTGTTTTTTTAACGTAAAAGTATTGAGATGCACGATATGTTCTCCTGTTGGTAAGATCCTGTCTCTGACCATTGCAGTAATACACAGAACGTTGACTTATAAAACAAAATACATGGCATCGCTGTTATGGCGCTTGATACGTTGAGGCTAGATGATTACACTCAACAGCCTGTAATTTCGCTAGCTGCCCTTCAAATCTAGTTACTTTGATATTCGGTTTAGCTTAGCAACCGAAAACAAAGACGAAAAACCTCAAGATGAACTTAATCTTAAGCATACGCGAAAACTTGACAATATTTGCCTATAAAAACGAATCTTTCTAGAGCGGAAGTAGTTAGAAAATATATTTGTCGTTAGAAGTATATTTTTACGATTATCGATGATGTAGAAGTTTCTAACGACGGATAAACAGTTTGATAGTTTATCAAGTTAACGGCTTACTATGCTTAATATCCAAGTTATTGACCTCTTAACGTCTTATTGTTCATGAGTTATGATTTCTTTAGTCTTAATGTGGTTGTTCCTGACATTATTTACTTTGTTATGGTTAGATTTTATTAGGTTTGTGATAGTTTTTTTTTCAAGTCAGCGGCATAGTTGGGAGACCATCTGGGTTCGAATTTGGAGTTCCTACGTTCGAATACTAACAATCTCTTAATTTTTTAATTAAATTTAAATTTTGATTTTAATTTAATTATTAATTAATTTTGTACTTCCTTCAAATTGCAACGCATTTAACATTAATTAAGTTTACCAATCAATAAATAAAATAAAATAAATCTCTTTCCTAAATTATCATTTCCGATGACTTGGTGGTAGATTTCCTTAGCAGGAAGTCGTCTTGGTAGGTACCACCGCAGTACCAGATATTCTGCCGCCAAGCAGTAGTGTGTAAACATTGTGTTACAGTTTGAAGGGCACTGCAGCTAGCGAAATTATAGGACTGTTGAGACTTAACCATCGAAGGACTCAAATAAATAAAAGCCAAAGCAGCTATGCTTCGGACTTTGTTTTGTTACACAAAGTTCTGTGTATCGCTGCAATGGTTGTGGGCATGCGTTATCTCTTACCATCAGGATAGCGTCTCGATCGTTTCATTACTTTTAGTTTAAAACAAAAAAAGTAAGACTTTAAACAGTGAAGGAAACCCTCATGAAGTCCGTCCGAAGACCTACATGTCCGATTTCTTAAAAAAAAGTTCTACATTGTATTAATCAGTTGTTTTCGCAATTCGGTTTTGCGCATTATTTTAGTATACCCTCAGCTAATTATCAGCTACATAAATAATTACACCCTTACAAATCTATTTCTAACATTTAAACAAGTACATAACAGGGCTTACTACTTAGTCCATACGAACGGAGATCGTATCCTAAAATAGTTTAATTCTACGTCCACAGGGAGCTGTAGTTTCGCCGTATTTTCAGGAAGTTTCAAACTAATTTTCAACGTTGTCGGCATGCTTTGTTACCGGTGTTAGTTCCCGTAACGATGTTATGAACAGTTTAAATATTGTATTTATTATAAGGGGAAACAAATTGCTTATACAAGCGAAAGGTCACTGACTCGTTGATTATTTATTTGGTAAATTTTAACTTTTCAATTGGTGATAGATGTTTTTTTAGTAGAAGCTACCACTGTTTTACAACCAAATATTCTGTCGTCAATCACTAGTTTTTTTTTTATTTTATGTTATTTAATTATAGGCTTGCGTTTGATCGCCATCTCACATTTAAAGTGGTTCGATATCCATACAAATATTTTTTTGCCATTTATGGACAAATGGAGCATAATTTTACAGTGAAATCACAGCTACTGGCATTTAATTTGGTCTTTATTTGCGGTAAATCACAATTGCTTGAGTAAAACAGTAGATTATTAGCATAAACTACTGTTTTGTTCAAAAATCATAAATTTATAAATCATTCATAAATTTGATTTTATGCTAATAATCTACTGTTTTATTCAAATAATTGTGATGTACCTATCGATCGTCTTATTGATTTCACATAAAAAAGTTAAAAACTAGCGTTTATAGTTATTTGCTATACAAGAGTGCCAAGTTGCTTTTTAACCGCGTGCTCAATTTTGATGACCGAGCAAGCGAAGGATTTTAAAATTGTAATTAGAATCCTTAGTGTAAGCGAGGGAATTAAAAGAGCACGAGGCAAAAAATCTTTTACAATCACAAGATACTTTTATTTCAGTTTAGGTATTAACAATATGACGTGTAAAGAAAATTGCGCGCGCAAAGCCATTTTTTTTTTTGTTTAGTTTGCCCTTTCGGACAGGCTAAAGCTATAAAGCCATACTGCCTCGTCTTCAGTTTTTGCGATAATTCATGTCTTACATCTATAGTTACAGTCAAAGTCTAGTATTGGTCAAGTCCAGTCCGTGTCAGTCAAGTCCAGTCATGCTTTAGTAAAGTAGTGGTGACTTTACTTTAAGCTTCGCTGGAGTTTTGGAAGCAACACGAAAAGTCATGTTTCACCACATTATATCATTTTCCCACACTCGCGCTTGTAATTCGGCACTTTACGGGTAAAACACCACCATTTTTATGCATAAACACTCGATAAAACACAAGTTTTGGAAAAAATACAACGAAGCGACACGACTCTTCCCACGTTCCCGCCAAAACCCCGCGCGCAAAGCAAATTAAAAAAAACATACACCAAGGAGGTTCCGAGTCTGAGTTTTTAACAAATTAAAAAAAGTTGTATGATAAATTCGTCACCATGGAGGTAAAAGTAATGTAAAGTAGGTTTTGAATTAATTTAATTATACATAATGTAGATAAGATTTATTCGTAAAGAATATAATCATTAATTTTTAAATAATTAAATAATGTTTGACTTGTAACTAGGGTGTTATTAATAAATTATTTGTATTTGTTTAATGAAGTTTTGAATTCACAAACTTAGTGCACACGATGTTCTAATTTCAAATTTACTTTATCATCTAGCGGATAAAAACAACTTTTGCACTCAGATATCGAAGAGCAAAAATACTCTTTTCGAGATGGGAGGATGAAAAAAGTTTTTGTGTAACTATATACATAAAACCAAGCAAAACCGAGTATATTTGCAAGTATCTGTTAGTTATATCGATTTTTGTTAGTGAAACTAGTAACATTTGTTTAACGCCAGCACTAATAATAAAGCAGGATATGAGGCTTGTTTATATAAGATATATACTTAGTGATAATATACAAACTTGTTCTGCAACTTTGTATTAAACAAGCAAGACTTTATTGGAAATAAAGAGGTATAAAAATACAATGTAAAACGATGTACACAGGGGATAAAGCTTTGGAATTTTCACAGTTACCATTTTGATACCTTGAATTTATCTCTTCAATAACATATTATTTTTGATGAAGCTGATGAAAATAGACTTCGAGGCTATCCAGCTCCTCGACAACACAGATATAGTAAGAAGACTAAAAAGGACAAAACCTTTTGAGTTAGTGTATTAAGTTAGTAATGTCAGTGCAGTGAGTACTACATATTATAGAACACGCGAACAAAGTGTCTTCCCCTTAATAGAGACAGTAAGAAAAGTGTCGATGGACGCATTCTTCGTGTATACTCTACTTAGCAATTTAAGTTATATTAAAATTACTTATTGGTCTCAATTAGGCTAGATTTTAATAACAATGAGGTATCTAACAACAAACAGATACATCATTAGCAGGAAAAATAAATATTGCAGCATTGCAGCGATAGATGGAACTTTGAGTAACAAAGCAAAGTCCAGAACAAGCTGCTTTGGCGCTCATTACTTTGATACTTTCAATAATTAGACTGCCCTGTAATTCTTTTAAAATCGGAACATAGTAACGTTTACATACTACTGCTTGGCAATAAAATACGTCTATGGTACCTACCTAGACGAGCGCTAAGAAGATCTACCACGAACTAAAACTAGATGGCGCTGTGAAAATTTTTTTTTAATTTGACAGCTCCGGCGGCTCATTGGTAGTATATCTGCCTTGAGAACTGTAGGGCGTGGGTTCGATTCCCACTCAGGGCAAACATTTTGTGAATAAACAAATGTTTGTTCTGTGTCTGGGTGTTCTGTATGTATTATAAGTATGTATTTACAAACAAACAAAAAAGTATTTACGTATTCTATCAGTTATCTGACTTTCATCACACAAGCTCTGCTTAGTTTGGAGTCAGATGGCGCTGTGTGTATAGTCCTACGATATTTATTTATTGTTTTATTTAATTGTCAAATTTAGTAAAGCTTGTACTATGGGAACCAGACGACTATTGTACAACTTCGATTTTATTGTAAACACAAATTTATTATTACATTCGTTCAGTATTTTCATACAATTTTGACACCCGTATGTTTACTGCTGAGCTGTTTTAGTGGTAAAACTTCCTTACAGTTTTACTAACGAAAAGCTCCAGCCAAGAGGAGGTCGGTAACGTATTTCATGGAGAAGTTTTATTAAAAGTAGATTTTGTTTTTGGCAACATACGAGTGGGTACTTGTATGTTGCCCAAATGTATTTTGACATTAAAAATACAAATTAGCACACGTGGTAAAGGCAGACATGATTTGGGATCCGTTCTCAAAATATTTGAATACTTTGCAAATTTTCGAACCTTTTTTTTGGATTTTCTGGCAACGTATTTTGTGCATTCTGCCAGTATCAAATACGTGAAGTTTTCAAATGAATGTATCTGTTTTTTTTTTTTTTTTTTTTTTCATCTTTTGAAATGTACCATACTTACATTATTCGAAATAAGAAATCTATTAAAATAAATTAATTTCAAAACAAAAGTTTAAGTTTACTGTGAAGGAAGATAACGTAAGGAAACCATATCATTATAGAGTACTTGTACTCGACTGGCTTGCTTCTACCTGCAATTTGAAAATCTACCGCCAAGCACCTAATGTGGTGGTGATAGCATCACATGAGTGCCAGTTTCCATTCTAAGGTAGGTGTATTTACCATCGTCGGCCACACTGTCACTTAAAATCAGTTACTTATTTAAAAAAAAAAAAAATTACCCATGTTTTGTTAAAAATATGAAACACTTACCTAACTTCCAAGTACGACCTTATTTGATTGAGGTTACTTAAGATGGGTCAATTTCCATACCATTTCCATAAATGGAAAAAAATTGTTTGTATGGAAATCGAACCACCTTAAAAGTTGTATTTGCTACAACTTGCTTACAAAATTTCCAAGCAGTCTGGTTATAAAGATTATTTCACTGTAAAACTTAAAATATTAAAAAGTAAAAGTTTCCTTTAGCATGTAAACATGCGTCATTATTTTCTTACAGCTTACAACTTAGATTGTTATAACTTAACAAAAGAAAATAAGTGTAAAACGGCAGATTGTTTACCTTGTTAGTGCCATTAAAAGTACTTAGTTATACTTTACTTTCACTACATTTATTTAACTATAAATATTCAGTATTTTATTAATTTTTTTTATTAAAAAGTAATAAGACGAACAAGACGCTCTCCTGATGGTAAGAGATAACGCCTGTCCATGACCATTGCAGCGATACATAGAACTTTGAGTAACAAAACAAAGTCCAGGGCATCACCGCTTTGGCGCTCATTACTTTGAGACTTTCGATGGTTAGTCTCAACAGCCCAGTAATTTTGCTAGCTGCAGTACCCTTCAAACCGGAACACAGTAATGTTTACACACTACTGCTTAGCGGCAGAATATCTGGTACTGCGGTGGTACCTACCTAGACGACCTCCTGCTAAGGAAATTTACCACCAAGTAAAAGTATATTCGGTATTTAATTTTGTTATATATATATAAATAAAATTATATAGTATTGTTTACATTTTTTAGCATCCTTAAATGTGTGTGTTATTTATGTGTATATATTTTTTAATATCATATATTAAGTAACACATTTATAAAACAATTAAGAAATAATTTTATTATAATAAATTATAAATTAACAATGTTAATGCTAGTCATGTAGTTAAAATTATTGTTAAAAAACAGCAAAATTAACACAAAAGGTATCTAAATAAAAAAAAAAATTCAGCCAACAAATACCCCGCCCCTGACTGAACCTGGTGCAAAGAAACCCAAATCATATATCATATATTAAAAAATATGTCATATTAATAATTATGTAAATCTGTTCTAATTCGGATGCAATAAAGTATTAAACTAACAATCTTTCGCATTTTGGCATATTTTTTTAAATTATCGTTATTTAACTACTACCTGAAATTGACATGACATGTGTTTTTCTGTGCGATGAAAAACAGAAGAAAATTAAAAAAACATACCATCGATGTAGAAATACTCCTTTAAACTTTATTTCACTTAATTTAAATTCTAAATTTCCTTTCCTAAACTGGCATCCAGTTCTTGGAGATAAAACAATAAAAACCGGGACAAATGCTTATAAAGTTCCCAACGGTCCGTGGCACACTTACCTGAAGTTTCGTAAAGCTGTAAAAACAGAAATTGTTTCCGAAATTCTCCTAAAATAATGTCAGTTACAGCACAATGTTCAAAGAGCCGGGATAACTTGGTAAACCTGGATTAAAATGCATGGGTTTCTATTGAAATAAACAGGAATATTAATATAGAAATTAAATTAATAATTTGTTTGTTAAAGGAGACACAGACAATTATGAATTAAATTCTTGAATTGGTCCATCGAACTCGCGTAGAGGTCATCCTACTGAAATTACAAATATGAAAGTTTACGTCTTTGTATATGTGTTACTTAATCACGCAAAAATGGCTAAATAGATTTGAATGAAACTTAGCATACATTATAGTTTATTGCTTAGATTAACATTCCGAGTACTTTTTACACCAGAAAAACTTCTAATAATATATACCTATGTGAAAGTTTGTATGTTTGGATACCTGTTACTCAATCACGCAAAAACGGCTGAACGGATTTGGATGACAATTTATTAGAGGATATAGGATACTTTTCTTACCAAAAAATGTTAGGTTACTAAAGATTAAAGTAATTATTTATAAATACAGATTTTTTTTGTTATTTATATTCAGACTTATTGATGAGCGTTCAACTTAAATTGTACATGTCTATAACTCCGAAACAAAGCATTATTTTTAACTTTGTGTTCATTGTATTCATTATAAACTTCCCATCATGGTTTTACAAACTACAGGTAACAAAAGTTTCAGGTAAATCGACCGGAGCTTGGTTGTAGAATAGCGCGTAATGTTAAAATTACCTTAACATTTTTGTTTGGATCGCACCGACTGGAATAAAACAAAAACAATTTTTAAAAAACCACCTCCATGACCCTTAAGCCAACTAAACGCGCTACTACAATGCAACAGCGAGGTTTCAGAGTAAACAAAAATACCATCGATGCATACAATTTTTTAGATTTTTTTAAAACCGCTCGATCGTTTTCGATTAAATGTATATGAGATCATCTCTAAAGTGTAATCTACCAAGCAAAAAAAAAACATCAAAATCGATTCATAATTGGCAAAATGATCGCGTAACATACTTACAAAATAAGAACAAGAGTCGAATTGATAACGTCCTACTAATAAAAATAAAAAACGAGTAGGTATATTTCTAAAAAAAGAATAAATTTACTTTTTTTTAAACCGCCACCGCATGCCCAAACACAGTTATGATTTAGGTATTTTAATTTAAAAATCAAGCCTACTTAATCAATTTTGAAGCAATTACTATGGTACCTATTTGAAAGTTTATATTTTTAAATAAAGGCTACGTGTGTTTACTATCTTCGACCACATCGTAACAGTTGAGTTTTGCTCAAACACCTAGCTTTTCAACCATAAAATAATGATTGCATACTAAATGCTTAATGCAATTGAACAGAAATCAGTAGGTGGCTTAATCAAAAAATAATAGCTCCGAGCACTTGTAGTCCTGTCTCACACACAAAATGAAAACATTTGTTCGTTTATTTGTAGACAAAATGTTTTAGCTTTCACGGGTTATTTGGACATTGTTTAATATCGTTGGATGTAGGGCTGTCAGGAACAATAAAATTGTTTCACAAAAATGTATACACCGGAAGCGAAATGATTTTCGTTCGGGTTGTTTTGTGAGATGCCCGATCATAATGTAAAGCTGTATACACACGTTGCGAGCCCGGTGGCTTGGCCGGGCTAGTATGAGCGATGCCACAAAGTTTTGTCAATTTAATGCGATACCGGTACCACCAAAATAGAAAAAATAATCTTGTTTTGGAATATACTCATCATTTTTCTACTCTCTTATTTATTTTTGGCAAAATTTTACTTTTATTGTATAAATTTGAGATTATCAATTAAGGTGGTTCGATTTCCATACAAATATTTTTTTGCCATTTATAGACAAATGGAGCATAAATTTACAGGGAAATCACTGCTACTGGTATTTATTTTGGTCTTTATTTGCGGTAGCTCACAACTACTTGAATAAAACAGTAGATTATCAGTATAAATCTACTGTTTAATTCAAAAATCATAAATTCATAAATACTTCATAAATTTGATTTTATGCTATTAATCTACTGTTTTATTCAAGCAAATGTGATTTCCCCCAAATAAAGACCAAAATAAATGCCAGTAGCTGTGATTTCACTGTAAAATTATGTTCCATTTGTCCATTAAGGCAAAACATTACTTGTATGGAAATCGAACCACCTTAAATTAATTGTTTAGTATTTTTGATCACTTTTATTTATGGTAATTTATGTTAAAGCAGGAGAATCCAATGGCACACGACAGTTTTAGACTAGTTCGGAAGCCTATGGATCACAATGTGACTTTATGTTGAATAAAAAATATTTTTGATTTGATTTAGAATTCAGATAGCTCTTACTTTAGGCTACTTTGCTGCCCCGGAAAACGTAGACGAAATCTCTGGGCGTAGGTAATAAAATCAATGAGCACAATTATTCTAATTCTACTGAGATACAGCTTAGTCTGTAAATTTTGACAATCTGTTTCTACAGTGGCAGCCCTGAACGGTAACTGGACTCTAGTCTCCGGTTACTCAGCTTACCAATAATTTCTCTCGGGAATCGAACCCGAAACCGTATAACTAGGGGGCCGTTATTCAGAAATGAACTCTAAACGGCGCCTTGACCGAGTTGACTTTCTTCATGAGAATTTTAAACAAACAATTGCTACCGACCTTTATAACCGTACTAGCTGCGCCCCGCGGTATTACCCGCTACATGTTTTTAGGATATAAAGTAGCCTATGTGATAAACCAAAGTCTCAGCTACCTCCACACCAAATTTCATTGAAATCCGTTCGGTAGTTTTGCGTGAAAGAGTAACAAAAATCCATCCATCCAAACTTTCACATTTATAATATTAGTAGATGAATGGATAGTGAAATATTTATCTTATACATATATATTGTAATGTGTGTACGTAAGATGGGTATCTTTAAGAATACGTGTACGCATCGTCTCCACGACACTTTCAAGACTACCCGACAAAGTCAAAACATAAAATAAGCAAGCATCACCTCGAGGCGTACAGTTCACGCATCTCGCGCTTGTTATTTTTTATAACACCATCCACGGAGGCGCCTAATGACCTCGAAGCATTGGATGGGATTAGCACGACCTTGACAGGGCAAAGGTCAAAGAAAATGCGGGTTGCTTGCGGGAAAATACTGGGAAATGACAATGGAGCTGTGTTATGGGAAAGGGGCTTCCATCTGCAGTATTTCTGAAAGCTAACACGGGGTTCTTGAAAGCAGATGTTAAAAGGGTCTCAAATCTCAATGCTCGTCAAGGTTTCAATGATAAGAGCTTTTAAAAGCAAAAGTGCTCTTATTAATCTATTTTAACTGCGTTATATATAATAGCCATTTACTTGTTTACAACTTTTATTAACAAGCAAAGATGGACGGACGGATAAAATTTTAATTTTTGTTTGTAGCGATTACAGTAATAGTACAAGTTTAACTCCCTTATATTTGTACAAGTTAGGTAACAATAATAATTACATAATTAGTTATGTACAAGAAAATAAAAACTATCAATGTAACTATAACTGTGTGTGTGTGTGTGTGTGTGTGTGTGTGTGTGTGTGTGTGCGTGCGTGCGTGTGCATATGTTCTTCAGTCTACTCTAATCAAAAGTTTTTCAAATGTGTCATATTCAAAAATAAAAATAAACATTCAAATTTAGGTTAGGTACCCTTTTGAAGTTGGTTTGCTCGCCAGTCGCGTGGTCTGTCGTGTTTAGATTTTATGAACGTTGTAAGTGAACCGTCTCTACGTTCGTGTAGTCGGTTCATTAATTAACTTCAATAATAAACTGGCGTGAGTGGCATTGTCCTTGTGTATTGGACAATGGCCTTGCCAGAGCTAGCCAACTTGCGGTCTCCAAAAATAAAATTTAAAATTAATTTAGGCTTGCAGAGAGTAAAATGTATTATGTGCAGTAATGTATTTTGTAATAGTTAGAACAAGTTGATTTTTTCATCAGCACTATTAAATTCGATTTCAAGCAAAAAGTGGCTTAGGTGGCGTGCATTGAGAGATGCCTATAGCCAATGGTACAATGGTACAACCTACGATCCTATTGTTATCCAGATTTATTTAAAGTTGACTAGTAACATTGGTGTTATCAACAATTCTTAATAGATAAATAGTAGTATTTAGTGTGATATATAATAGTATCTGTTTTATTGAATTATCTTAACAACACAATATAAAAAAAAATACAAATATATTTTTATTATAGAATCGAGCTGAATAATTTATATTTTTTTTACTACTGTTGATCATTGTATACCTAATTTTAGGCGTAAGTACTAAGTTTTAAATTTAATTTTAGCCTATAGTATTTCGTAATTACATTTTTATACAATTAAGAGTTGAAGTATGCTTACTTAGTAATATAATAAAAAACATAAAACTATGTTTCTTCTTCTTCAATCAGTCCCTCATTTCTGAGGATCACTGGAACCGCTTAGACGGGCAATCTGCCTCCATTTCGGTTCGAAGTAGCCCTCACCACTTGGTAGAATTTAAAAGAGGAGGGGCTTCTTTCACACTTGGTCAGACCATCGTGTTGGCGACCGGCCTCGTGTTCTCGTAAAACTATGTTTACGGCCCGTAAAATAAAAGACTTGACAATGACTGACTGCACGCAATGCGAGTTGATCAAAATAAAATACACAAGTAACCCCATGGGAAAACTAATTTTAATAATAGATTGTTGGAGCCATTAGTAAAGAATTGTGTAGAAGAGGGAAGTTTTTCGGTTAAATTGGCTCCTTTTTTTCTCGGCCGTGATTAATGCTTATTGCTTGGGCACCTTCTTGATTTATATTATGAAATAATTGCGCCCCGCGGCGTTACCCGCTACACTTTTTCGGGATAAAAAATGTAACCTATATGTCCTTTTATTTTTAATACCAAATTTTATCAAAACTGGTCAAGCCGTTTGCACGTAAAAAGCTAACAAACATACAATAAACTCTTTGTCTAATACTTTAGGTACGTTCGAGACGTCTTGAAATTGCTACAAAGTAATTTTTTTTTGTACTTAAATGAAATGTTGTAGTTTATTTCTAGATTTTCATCTATTATAGTAGGTAAGGAATTAGCATATTTTATGTATTTTATGGTTACCAATCACCGTCGCTTACATATCTACAATACCAGGGCAGTACAAATACGTTACCGACATTTTAAAATTGTATTAACACGCCTTTTGAAGAACCCAATTTTATAACTCGGCGGGAATACGGAAGAAGGATGATTATTCCACAATTTGCAAGAGTATGACAAAAATCGTATCGAAAGATCGAATAATTCTTCAGAATAATCTGTTACAGATAATTAATAATTATTATTTATTATGATATGATTATTAGGTCTCCATATTTTAGTATTACCGTCTAAACAAATTAACTATACATACGTAAACAATCACAAAATCACAAATCAGAAAACTCTTAGAAGCAGCAAAAAAAAATTTCACTTAATGAAACTGATCCTGACATCTAGTGAAAATTCTTTTAAATATTACTCCAAGCAACCAGTTGGCTTTATTCTACGATTCATTCCTCCGTTTTCATCTGACCATTTTAGTTTTCCTACTCGTCACTGGAGGTCGTTATACAACAATAGCTGATGTCGAAGTTAAGCTATACCCCGCAAGATGGCATTATTAACAAAATTAATAACCTGTATGAATATGTATAAAATTAAAAAGTATTATATTTTATAACATGTTTTAAATAGATCTTTAGTACATTTATGTCATATTGGATACAAATAAGGGAGAATAGAATTTGAAATTACTTTTCTAGCAATAAATATTTAAGTGAATTAACGTTTATGTCATTCAAAAAATCAATTTGAAGACGTATATGCCTGAAAATTATTCATTGAACCTAAAAAAGTGTTTAGTCTTTGTGTACATAGATAATTTTAATTTAATTTATTTAAATTGCCAATCCTGGCAACATTCTGGCCTCATTTTCTCTGCACGTTTATATTAATACTTTATATAGAGTTTTTTGTACAGTTTATTTTTATGTTATTGTGTTTATATTTAAATTTTGTAAATATTTAGTAGAGATAACTACACGTTTTAGGTGTAGGTAGGTATCTATAAAAAACATTATTATTTATTATTATACTATATAAAGTTAAATTACCACTCACTGACTGACTGACTGACTGACTCACTTAGATAAATAGAAGTCATATACGGGCATATGGGGGGGGGAAAAGGAGTATAGGGTCATACAGGGATGAGTTCAGAGGGCCCAGGAAAAATCTGAAATCACCAGGAAACCAGGTCTTCGCGATGGGATCCCATGGTATCTCGGAAACGGTGATACCTAAGGGGGTCGCTCTCGAACTAAATGTTCCCAAAACCCTGGGAACTTTCAGGGGGGATGAAAAAAAACACACCCCCCGAAGAAAAAAACGTCCCCGCCATACAAACTTGGACCTCTCGTATTTCGAAAACGGCTCGAGATGGAGGGGGGGTGCTCGACCGAATGTCATAGGGAACCGCGAGATCTTTCAGGGGAAAGTGGCCTCGAGGGCCTCCGGAGGCCTTTTTTGGCCTCGAAATTTCAAACGGGTCCTAGAGGTCTGAAATTTTGGCTCCGGGGGTTTATGGGACCTCTGATTGTAAATATGTAAAAATTTTTTGAAAGTTTCTTTTTTTTAATATAGCTGTCATACAATGTGATTTCGGGTCGGACTGTAGGGGCGAAACGGTGGTACTTCGGCGGCCCCGGAGTCACCCCCGCGAGGCCGAAGGCCGAGCAGGTTGCCGGCGAGGCCGGAGGCCGAGCGTACAGAGGCGAGGCCGAAGGCCGAGCCGCCCACTTCGAGGCCGAAGGCCGAGAAGTGCGGCAACTCGCTACGTACGATATTTTGCCAGAATCGAAATCCTCCCGGCGAGGCCGGAGGACGAGCCACACACTTGCGAGGCCGAAGGCCGAGCGTACGGAGGCGAGGCCGAAGGCCGAGCGTCACACTTTGAGGCCGAAGGCCGAGAAGTGTGCCAACTCGCTAGGTATGGAGCTCACGACAGAGGTAAAGTGACATACCTGCGAGGCCGGAGGCCGAGCTACGAAACCGCGAGGCCGAAGGCCGAGCTCTGAACCGGCGAGGCCAAAGGCCAACCTACGACCCCGCGAGGCCGAAGGCCGAGCTACGACCCCGCGAGGCCGAAGGCCGAGCTTCGACCCCGCGAGGCCGAAGGCCGAGCTTTGAAGGTGCGAGGCCGCAGGCCGAGTTACACACTTGCGAGGCCGGAGGCCGAGCTCCGAACCGCGAGGCCGAAGGCCGAGCTTCAAACCGGCGAGGCCGAAGGCCGAGCTTCGACCCCGCGAGGCCGAAGGCCGAGCTTCGAAGGTGCGAGGCCGAAGGCCGAGCTACCGACTCGCGAAGCCGCAGGCTGAGCCCCACACTTCGAGGCCGAAGGCCGAGAAGTGTGGCAATCACGAGACACCCAAGTCGTAATCATCATCATAATCAGCCGATATTCAACTGCCTCGCGTTTCCTTACCTTTCGTTCAATTTGAATTTCGTTTGATAAGTTCAACTGAGCGACAAGAGTTTAGCTCACGGAAAAGCCAAACTCATCATCATAATCAGCCACGACCCAACCGAATGCCATTACTGCCCCGTTTATCCTACTGCTTTGTTATTTTTTAAAAGTTTAAAGTCGAACGTCAAGCCCCGCCCCTCCCCACCATGACGACCTCCCCGCGGGCCGCATGCGGCCCGCGCACCCACGCAAATACTAGTTATTATATTATATAAAGTTAAATTACCACTGACTGACTGACTGACTGACTGACTCACTTAGATAAATAGAAGTCATATACGGGGATATGGGGGGGGGAAAAGGAGTATAGGGTCATACAGGGATGAGTTCAGAGGGCCCAGGAAAAATCTGAAATCACCAGGAAACCAGGTCTTCGCGATGGGACCCCATGATATCTCGGAAACGGTGATACCTAAGGGGGTCGCTCTCGAACTGAATCTTCCCAAAACCCTGGGAACTTTCAGGGGGGATGAAAAAAAACACACCCCCCGAAGAAAAAAACGTCCCCGCCATACAAACTTGGACCTCTCATATTTCGAAAACGGCTCGAGATGGACGGGGGGTGCTCGACCGAATGTCATAGGGAACCGCGAGATCTTTCAGGGGAAAGCGGCCTCGAGGGCCTCCGGAGGCCTTTTTCGGCCTCGAAATTTCAAACGGGTCCTAGGGGTCTGAAATTTTGGCTCCGGGGGTTTATGGGACCTCTGATTGTAAATATGTAAAAATTTTTTTAAAGTTTCTTTTTTTTAATATAGCTGTCATACAATGTGATTTCGGGTCGGACTGTAGGGGCGAAACGGTGGTACTTCGGCGGCCCCGGAGTCACCCCCGCGAGGCCGAAGGCCGAGCAGGTTGCCGGCGAGGCCGGAGGCCGAGCGTACAGAGGCGAGGCCGAAGGCCGAGCCGCCCACTTCGAGGCCGAAGGCCGAGAAGTGCGGCAACTCGCTACGTACGATATTTTGCCAGAATCGAAATCCTCCCGGCGAGGCCGGAGGCCGAGCCACACACTTGCGAGGCCGAAGGCCGAGCGTACGGAGGCGAGGCCGAAGGCCGAGCGTCACACTTTGAGGCCGAAGGCCGAGAAGTGTGCCAACTCGCTAAGTATGGAGCTCACGACAGAGGTAAAGTGACATACCTGCGAGGCCGGAGGCCGAGCCACGAAACCGCGAGGCCGAAGGCCGAGCTCTGAACTGGCGAGGCCGAAGGCCGAGCTTCGAACCGGCGAGGCCGAAGGCCGAGCTTCGACCCCGCGAGGCCGAAGGCCGAGCTTTGAAGGTGCGAGGCCGCAGGCCGAGTTACACACTTGCGAGGCCGGAGGCTGAGCTACGAAACCGCGAGGCCGAAGGCCGAGCTCTGAACCGGCGAGGCCGAAGGCCGAGCTCCGACCCCGCGAGGCCGAAGGCCGAGCTTCGAAGGTGCGAGGCCGAAGGCCGAGCTACCGACTCGCGAAGCCGCAGGCTGAGCCCCACACTTCGAGGCCGAAGGCCGAGAAGTGTGGCAATCACGAGACACCCAAGTCGTAATCATCATCATAATCAGCCGATATTCTACTGCCTCGCGTTTCCTTACCTTTCGTTCAATTTGAATTTCGTTTGATAAGTTCAACTGAGCGACAAGAGTTTAACTCACGGAAAAGCCAAACTCATCATCATAATCAGCCCATACCCAACCGAATGCCATTCCTGCCCCGTTTATCCAACTGCTTTGTTATTTTTTAAAAGTTTAAAGTCGAAACCAAAGCCCCGCCCCTCCCCACCATGACGACCTCCCCGCGGGCCGCATGCGGCCCGCGCACCCACGCAAATACTAGTTATATTATATAAAGTTAAATTACCACTGACTGACTGACTGACTGACTGACTCACTTAGATAAATAGAAGTCATATACGGGGATATGGGGGGGGGAAAAGGAGTATAGGGTCATACAGGGATGAGTTCAGAGGGCCCAGGAAAAATCTGAAATCACCAGGAAACCAGGTCTTCGCGATGGGACCCCATGAGATCTCGGAAATGGTGATATCTAAGGGGGTCGCTCTCGAACTAAATCTTCCCAAAACCCTGGGAACTTTCAGGGGGGATGAAAAAAAACACACCCCCCGAAGAAAAAAACGTCCCCGCCATACAAACTTGGACCTCTCGTATTTCGAAAACGGCTCGAGATGGACGGGGGGTGCTCGACCGAATGTCATAGGGAACCGCGAGATCTTTCAGGGGAAAGCGGCCTCGAAGGCCTCCGGAGGCCTTTTTTGGCCTCGAAATTTCAAACGGGTCCTAGGGGTCTGAAATTTTGGCTCCGGGGGTTTATGGGACCTCTGATTGTAAATATGTGAAAATTTTTTGAAAGTTTCATTTTTTTAATATAGCTGTCATACAACGTGATTTGCGGGTCGGACTGTAGGGGCGAAACGGTGGTACTTCGGTGGGCCTGGAGTCACCCCCGCGAGGCCGAAGGCCGAGCAGGTAGCTGGCGAGGCCGGAGGCCGAGCGTACGGAGGCAAGGCCGAAGGCCGAGCCGCCCACTTCGAGGCCGAAGGCCGAGAAGTGCGGCAACTCGCTACGTACGATATTTTGCCAGAATCGAAATCCTCCCGGCGAGGCCGGAGGCCGAGCCACACACTTGCGAGGCCGAAGGCCGAGCGTACGGAGGCGAGGCCGAAGGCCGAGCGTCACACTTTGAGGCCGAAGGCCGAGAAGTGTGCCAACTCGCTAGGTATGGAGCTCACGACAGAGGTAAAGCGACATACCTGCGAGGCCGGAGGCCGAGCTACGAAACCGCGAGGCCGAAGGCCGAGCTCTGAACCGGCGAGGCCGAAGGCCGAGCTTCAAACCGGCGAGGCCGAAGGCCGAGCTTCGACCCCGCGAGGCCGAAGGCCGAGCTTTGAAGGTGCGAGGCCGCAGGCCGAGTTACACACTCGCGAGGCCGGAGGCCGAGCTCCGAACCGCGAGGCCGAAGGCCGAGCTTCAAACCGGCGAGGCCGAAGGCCGAGCTTCGACCCCGCGAGGCCGAAGGCCGAGCTTCGAAGGTGCGAGGCCGAAGGCCGAGCTACCGACTCGCGAAGCCGCAGGCTGAGCCCCACACTTCGAGGCCGAAGGCCGAGAAGTGTGGCAATCACGAGACACCCAAGTCGTAATCATCATCATAATCAGCCGATATTCAACTGCGTCGCGTTTCCTTACCTTTCGTTCAATTTGAATTTCGTTTGAAAAGTTAATGTAAGCAACGAGAGTTTAGCTCACGGAAAAGCCAAACTCATCATCATAATCAGCTCATACCCAACCGAATGCCATTCCTGCCCCGTTTATCCTACTGCTTTGTTATTTTTTAAAAGTTTTAAGTCGAACTTCAACTCCCGCCCCTCCCCACCATGACGACCTCCCCGCGGGCCGCATGCGGCCCGCGCACCCACGCAAATACTAGTTATTATATTATATAAAGTTAAATTACCACTGACTGACTGACTGACTCACTTAGATAAATAGAAGTCATATACGGGGATATGGGGGGGGGAAAGCGAGTATACCACGATATGGGGATGGGTTCAGAGGGCCCAGGAAAAATCTGAAATCACCAGGAAACCAGGTCTTCGCGATGGGACCCCATGAGATCTCGGAAACGGTGACACCTAAGGGGGTCGCTCTCGAACTGAATGTTCCCAAAACCCTGGGAACTTTCAGGGGGGATGAAAAAAAACACACCCCCCGAAGAAAAAAACGTCCCCGCCATACAAACTTGGACCTCTCGTATTTCGAAAACGGCTCGAGATGGACGGGGGGTGCTCGACCGAATGTCATAGGGAACCGCGAGATCTTTCAGGGGAAAGTGGCGTCGAGGGCCTCCGGAGGCCTTTTTTGGCCTCGAAATTTCAAACGGGTCCTAGAGGTCTGAAATTTTGGCTCCGGGGGTTTATGGGACCTCTGATTGTAAATATGTAAAAAATTTTTTAAAGTTTCTTTTTTTTAATATAGCTGTCATACAATGTGATTTTCGGGTCGGACTGTAGGGGCGAAACGGTGGTACTTCGGCGGCCGCGGAGCCGCCCCCGCGAGGCCGAAGGCCGAGCAGGTAGCTGGCGAGGCCGGAGGCCGAGCGTACGCAGGCGAGGCCGAAGGCCGAGCCGCCCACTTCGAGGCCGAAGGCCGAGAAGTGCGGCAACTCGCTACGTACGATATTTTGCCAGAATCGAAATCCTCCCGGCGAGGCCGGAGGCCGAGCCACACACTTGCGAGGCCGAAGGCCGAGCGTACGTAGGCGAGGCCGAAGGCCGAGCGTCACACTTTGAGGCCGAAGGCCGAGAAGTGTGCCAACTCGCTAGGTATGGAGCTCACGACAGAGGTAAAGCGACATACCTGCGAGGCCGGAGGCCGAGCTACGAAACCGCGAGGCCGAAGGCCGAGCTCTGAACCGGCGAGGCCGAAGGCCGAGCTTCAAACCGGCGAGGCCGAAGGCCGAGCTTCGACCCCGCGAGGCCGAAGGCCGAGCTTTGAAGGTGCGAGGCCGCAGGCCGAGTTACACACTTGCGAGGCCGGAGGCCGAGCTCCGAACCGCGAGGCCGAAGGCCGAGCTTCAAACCGGCGAGGCCGAAGGCCGAGCTTCGACCCGGCGAGGCCGAAGGCCGAGCTTCGACCCCGCGAGGCCGAAGGCCGAGCTTCGAAGGTGCGAGGCCGAAGGCCGAGCTACCGACTCGCGAAGCCGCAGGCTGAGCCCCACACTTCGAGGCCGAAGGCCGAGAAGTGTGGCAATCACGAGACACCCAAGTCGTAATCATCATCATAATCAGCCGACATTCAACTGCCTCGCGTTTCCTTACCTTTCGTTCAATTTGAATTTCGTTTGAAAAGTTAATGTAAGCGACGAGAGTTTAGCTCACGGAAAAGCCAAAATCATCATCATAATCAGCCCATACCCAACCGAATGCCATTCCTGCCCCGTTTATCCTACTGCTTTGTTATTTTTTAAAAGTTTAAAGTCGAACCTCAAGCCCCGCCCCTCCCCACCATGACGACCGCCCCGCGGGCCGCATGCGGCCCGCGCACCCACGCAAATACTAGTTTATATTATATAAAGTTAAATTACCACTCACTGACTGACTGACTGACTTAGATAAATAGAAGTCATACAAGGGGGCACGGGGGGGGGAAAGCGAGTATACCACGATATGGGGATGGGTTCAGAGGGCCCAGGAAAAATCTGAAATCACCAGGAAACCAGGTCTTCGCGATGGGACCCCATGGTATCTCGACAACGGTGAAACATAAGGCGGTCGCTCTCGAACTGAATCTTCCCAAAACCCTGGGAACTTTCAGGGGGGATGAAAAAAAACACACCCCCCGAAGAAAAAAACGTCCCCGCCATACAAACTTGGACCTCTCGTATTTCGAAAACGGCTCGAGATGGACGGGGGGTGCTCGACCGAATGTCATAGGGAACCGCGAGATCTTTCAGGGGAAAGCGGCCTCGAAGGCCTCCGGAGGCCTTTTTTTGCCTCGAAATTTCAAACGGGTCCTAGAGGTCTGAAATTTTGGCTCCGGGGGTTTATGGGACCTCTGATTTGAAATATGTAAAAAATTTTTGAAAGTTTCTTTTTTTTAATATAGCTGTCATACAATGTGATTTGCGGGTCGGACTGTAAGGGCGAAACGGTGGTACTCCGGCGGCCCCGGAGCCGCCCCCGCGAGGCCGAAGGCCGAGCTACACACTCGCGAGGCCGGAGGCCGAGCGTACGGAGGCGAGGCCGAAGGCCGAGCCGCCCACTTCGAGGCCGAAGGCCGAGAAGTGCGGCAACTCGCTACGTACGATATTTTGCCAGAATCGAAATCCTCCCGGCGAGGCCGGAGGCCGAGCCACACACTTGCGAGGCCGAAGGCCGAGCGTACGGAGGCGAGGCCGAAGGCCGAGCGTCACACTTTGAGGCCGAAGGCCGAGAAGTGTGCCAACTCGCTAGGTATGGAGCTCACGACAGAGGTAAAGCGACATACCTGCGAGGCCGGAGGCCGAGCCACGAAACCGCGAGGCCAAAGGCCGACCTACGACCCCGCGAGGCCGAAGGCCGAGCTACGACCCCGTGAGGCCGAAGGCCGAGCTTCGACCCCGCGAGGCCGAAGGCCGAGCTTTGAAGGTGCGAGGCCGCAGGCCGAGTTACACACTTGCGAGGCCGGAGGCCGAGCTCCGAACCGCGAGGCCGAAGGCCGAGCTTCAAACCGGCGAGGCCGAAGGCCGAGCTTCGACCCCGCGAGGCCGAAGGCCGAGCTTTGAAGGTGCGAGGCCGCAGGCCGAGTTACACACTTGCGAGGCCGGAGGCCGAGCTCCGAACCGCGAGGCCGAAGGCCGAGCTTCAAACCGGCGAGGCCGAAGGCCGAGCTTCGACCCCGCGAGGCCGAAGGCCGAGCTTCGAACGTGCGAGGCCGAAGGCCGAGCTACCGACTCGCGAAGCCGCAGGCTGAGCCCCACACTTCTCGGCCTTCGGCCTCGAAGTGTGGCAATCACGAGACACTTAAGTCGTAATCATCATCATAATCAGCCGACATTCAACTGCCTCGCGTTTCCTTACCTTTCGTTCAATTTGAATTTCATTTGAAAAGTTAATGTAAGCAACGAGAGTTTAGCTCACGGAAAAGCCAAACTCATCATCATAATCAGCCCATACCCAACCGAATGCCATTCCTGCCCCGTTTATCCTACTGCTTTGTTATTTTTTAAAAGTTACAAGTCAAAAGCAAAGCCCCGCCCCTCCCCACCATGACGACCTCCCCGCGGGCCGCATGCGGCCCGCGCACCCACGCAAATACTAGTTATATTATATAAAGTTAAATTACCACTGACTGACTGACTGACTCACTTAGATAAATAGAAGTCATATACGGGGATATGGGGGGGGGAAAGCGAGTATACCACGATATGGGGATGGGTTCAGAGGGCCCAGGAAAAATCTGAAATCACCAGGAAACCAGGTCTTCGCGATGGGACCCCATGGTATCTCGACAACGGTGAAACATAAGGCGGTCGCTCTCGAACTGAATCTTCCCAAAACCCTGGGAACTTTCAGGGGGGATGAAAAAAAACACACCCCCCGAAGAAAAAAACGTCCCCGCCATACAAACTTGGACCTCTCATATTTCGAAAACGGCTAGAGATGGACGGGGGGTGCTCGACCGAATGTCATAGGGAACCGCGAGATCTTTCAGGGGAAAGTGGCCTCGAAGGCCTCCGGAGGCCTTTTTTGGCCTCGAAATTTCAAACGGGTCCTAGGGGTCTGAAATTTTGGCTCCGGGGGTTTATGGGACCTCTGATTGTAAATATGTAAAAAAATTTTTAAAGTTTCTTTTTTTTAATATAGCTGTCATACAACGTGATTCGAGGGTCGGACTGTAGGGGCGAAACGGTGGTACTCCGGCGGCCTCGGAGCCGCCCCCGCGAGGCCGAAGGCCGAGCAGGTAGCCGGCGAGGCCGGAGGCCGAGCGTACGGAGGCGAGGCCGAAGGCCGAGCCGCCCACTTCGAGGCCGAAGGCCGAGAAGTGCGGCAACTCGCTACGTATGATATTTTGCCAGAATCGAAATCCTCCCGGCGAGGCCGGAGGCCGAGCCACACACTTGCGAGGCCGAAGGCCGAGCGTACGGAGGCGAGGCCGAAGGCCGAGCGTCACACTTTGAGGCCGAAGGCCGAGAAGTGTGCCAACTCGCTAGGTATGGAGCTCACGACAGAGGTAAAGTGACATACCTGCGAGGCCGGAGGCCGAGCCACGAAACCGCGAGGCCTAAGGCCGACCTACGACCCCGCGAGGCCGAAGGCCGAGCTTCGACCCCGCGAGGCCGAAGGCCGAGCTTTGAAGGTGCGAGGCCGCAGGCCGAGCTACACACTCGCGAGGCCGGAGGCCGAGCCACGAAACCGCGAGGCCGAAGGCCGAGCTTCAAACCGGCGAGGCCGAAGGCCGAGCTTCGACCCCGCGAGGCCGAAGGCCGAGCTTCGAAGGTGCGAGGCCGAAGGCCGAGCTACCGAC
This sequence comes from Biston betularia, assembly GCA_905404145.2. Classification (NCBI taxonomy): domain Eukaryota; kingdom Metazoa; phylum Arthropoda; class Insecta; order Lepidoptera; family Geometridae; genus Biston; species Biston betularia. The sequence goes on along the minus strand of FR989874.1, from coordinate 876,251 downwards.
TCGCGAAGCCGCAGGCTGAGCCCCACACTTCGAGGCCGAAGGCCGAGAAGTGTGGCAATCACGAGACACCCAAGTCGTAATCATCATCATAATCAGCCGATATTCAACTGCCTCGCGTTTCCTTACCTTTCGTTCAATTTGAATTTCGTTTGTTAAGTTCAACTAAGCGACAAGAGTTTAGCTCACGGAAAAGCCAAACTCATCATCATAATCAGCCCATACCCAACCGAATGCCATTCCTGCCCCGTTTATCCTACTGCTTTGTTATTTTTTAAAAGTTTAAAGTCGAACTTCAACTCCCGCCCCTCCCCCCCATGACGACCTCCCCGCGGGCCGCATGCGGCCCGCGCACCCACGCAAATACTAGTTATATTATATAAAGTTAAATTACCACTGACTGACTGACTGACTGACTGACTGACATAAATAGAAGTCATATAAGGGGATATGGGGGGGGGGAAAGCGAGTATACCACGATATGGGGATGAGTTCAGAGGGCCCAGGAAAAATCTGAAATCACCAGGAAACCAGGTCTTCGCGATGGGACCCCATGGTATCTCGGAAACGGTGATACCTAAGGGGGTCGCTCTCGAACTGAATCTTCCCAAAACCCTGGGAACTTTCAGGGGGGATGAAAAAAAACACACCCCCCGAAGAAAAAAACGTCACCGCCATACAAACTTGGACCTCTCATATTTCGAAAACGGCTCGAGATGGACGGGGGGTGCTCGACCGAATGTCATAGGGAACCGCGAGATCTTTCAGGGGAAAGTGGCCTCGAGGGCCTCCGGAGGCCTTTTTTGGCCTCGAAATTTCAAACGGGTCCTAGAGGTCTGAAATTTTGGCTCCGGGGGTTTATGGGACCTCTGATTGTAAATATGTAAAAAATTTTTTAAAGTTTCTTTTTTTTAATATAGCTGTCATACAACGTGATTTGCGGGTCGGACTGTAGGGGCGAAACGGTGGTACTCCGGCGGCCCCGGAGCCGCCCCCGCGAGGCCGAAGGCCGAGCAGGTAGCCGGCGAGGCCGGAGGCCGAGCGTACGGAGGCGAGGCCGAAGGCCGAGCCGCCCACTTCGAGGCCGAAGGCCGAGAAGTGCGGCAACTCGCTACGTACGATATTTTGCCAGAATCGAAATCCTCCCGGCGAGGCCGGAGGCCGAGCCACACACTTGCGAGGCCGAAGGCCGAGCGTACGGAGGCGAGGCCGAAGGCCGAGCGTCACACTTTGAGGCCGAAGGCCGAGAAGTGTGCCAACTCGCTAGGTATGGAGCTCACGACAGAGGTAAAGTGACATACCTGCGAGGCCGGAGGCCGAGCTACGAAACCGCGAGGCCGAAGGCCGAGCTCTGAACCGGCGAGGCCGAAAGCCGAGCTTCAAACCGGCGAGGCCGAAGGCCGAGCTTCGACCCCGCGAGGCCGAAGGCCGAGCTTTGAAGGTGCGAGGCCGCAGGCCGAGTTACACACTCGCGAGGCCGGAGGCCGAGCTCCGAACCGCGAGGCCGAAGGCCGAGCTTCAAACCGGCGAGGCCGAAGGCCGAGCTTCGACCCCGCGAGGCCGAAGGCCGAGCTTCGAAGGTGCGAGGCCGAAGGCCGAGCTACCGACTCGCGAAGCCGCAGGCTGAGCCCCACACTTCGAGGCCGAAGGCCGAGAAGTGTGGCAATCACGAGACACCCAAGTCGTAGTCATCATCATAATCAGCCGACATTCAACTGCCTCGCGTTTCCTTACCTTTCGTTCAATTTGAATTTCGTTTGAAAGTTCAAACGGAGCAACGAGAGTTTAGCTCACGGAAAAGCCAAACTCATCATCATAATCAGCCACGACCCAACCGAATGCCATTCCTGCCCCGTTTATCCTACTGCTTTGTTATTTTTTAAAAGTTACAAGTCGAAACCAAAGTCCCGCCCCTCCCCACCATGACGACCTCCCCGCGGGCCGCATGCGGCCCGCGCACCCACGCAAATACTAGTTATACTATATAAAGTTAAATTACCACTCACTGACTGACTGACTGACTGACTGACTGACATAAATAGAAGTCATATAAGGGGATATGGGGGGGGAAAAGCGAGTATACCACGATATGGGGATGAGTTCAGAGGGCCCAGGAAAAATCCGAAATCACCAGGAAACCAGGTCTTCGCGATGGGACCCCATGGTATCTTGGAAACGGTGATACCTAAGGGGGTCGCTCTCGAACTGAATCTTCCCAAAACCCTGGGAACTTTCAGGGGGGATGAAAAAAAACCCACCCCCCGAAGAAAAAAACGTCCCCGCCATACAAACTTGGACCTCTCGTATTTCGAAAACGGCTCGAGATGGAGGGGGGGTGCTCGACCGAATGTCATAGGGAACCGCGAGATCTTTCAGGGGAAAGTGGCCTCGAGGGCCTCCGGAGGCCTTTTTTGGCCTCGAAATTTCAAACGGGTCCTAGAGGTCTGAAATTTTGGCTCCGGGGGTTTATGGGACCTCTGATTGTAAATATGTAAAAATTTTTTGAAAGTTTCTTTTTTTTAATATAGCTGTCATACAATGTGATTTCGGGTCGGACTGTAGGGGCGAAACGGTGGTACTTCGGCGGCCCCGGAGTCACCCCCGCGAGGCCGAAGGCCGAGCAGGTAACTTGCGAGGCCGGAGGCCGAGCGTACGGAGGCGAGGCCGAAGGCCGAGCCGCCCACTTCGAGGCCGAAGGCCGAGAAGTGCGGCAACTCGCTACGTACGATATTTTGCCAGAATCGAAATTCTCCCGGCGAGGCCGGAGGCCGAGCCACACACTTGCGAGGCCGAAGGCCGAGCGTACGGAGGCGAGGCCGAAGGCCGAGCGTCACACTTTGAGGCCGAAGGCCGAGAAGTGTGCCAACTCGCTAGGTATGGAGCTCACGACAGAGGTAAAGCGACATACCTGCGAGGCCGGAGGCCGAGCTACGAAACCGCGAGGCCGAAGGCCGAGCTCTGAACCGGCGAGGCCGAAGGCCGAGCTTCAAACCGGCGAGGCCGAAGGCCGAGCTTCAAACCGGCGAGGCCGAAGGCCGAGCTTCGACCCCGCGAGGCCGAAGGCCGAGCTTTGAAGGTGCGAGGCCGCAGGCCGAGTTACACACTCGCGAGGCCGTAGGCCGAGCTTCGACCCCACGAGGCCGAAGGCCGAGCTTCGAAGGTGCGAGGCCGAAGGCCGAGCTACCGACTCGCGAAGCCGCAGGCTGAGCCCCACACTTCGAGGCCGAAGGCCGAGAAGTGTGGCAATCACGAGACACCCAAGTCGTAATCATCATCATAATCAGCCGATATTCAACTGCCTCGCGTTTCCTTACCTTTCGTTCAATTTGAATTTCGTTTGTTAAGTTCAACTAAGCGACAAGAGTTTAGCTCACGGAAAAGCCAAAATCATCATCATAATCAGCCCATACCCAACCGAATGCCATTCCTGCCCCGTTTATCCAACTGCTTTGTTATTTTTTAAAAGTTACAAGTCGAAAGCAAAGCCCCGCCCCTCCCCACCATGACGACCTCCCCGCGGGCCGCATGCGGCCCGCGCACCCACGCAAATACTAGTTATACTATATAAAGTTAAATTACCACTCACTGACTGACTGACTGACTGACTCACTTAGATAAATAGAAGTCATATACGGGCATATGGGGGGGGGAAAAGGAGTATAGGGTCATACAGGGATGAGTTCAGAGGGCCCAGGAAAAATCTGAAATCACCAGGAAACCAGGTCTTCGCGATGGGATCCCATGGTATCTCGGAAACGGTGATACCTAAGGGGGTCGCTCTCGAACTAAATGTTCCCAAAACCCTGGGAACTTTCAGGGGGGATGAAAAAAAACACACCCCCCGAAGAAAAAAACGTCCCCGCCATACAAACTTGGACCTCTCGTATTTCGAAAACGGCTCGAGATGGAGGGGGGGTGCTCGACCGAATGTCATAGGGAACCGCGAGATCTTTCAGGGGAAAGTGGCCTCGAGGGCCTCCGGAGGCCTTTTTTGGCCTCGAAATTTCAAACGGGTCCTAGAGGTCTGAAATTTTGGCTCCGGGGGTTTATGGGACCTCTGATTGTAAATATGTAAAAATTTTTTGAAAGTTTCTTTTTTTTAATATAGCTGTCATACAATGTGATTTCGGGTCGGACTGTAGGGGCGAAACGGTGGTACTTCGGCGGCCCCGGAGTCACCCCCGCGAGGCCGAAGGCCGAGCAGGTTGCCGGCGAGGCCGGAGGCCGAGCGTACAGAGGCGAGGCCGAAGGCCGAGCCGCCCACTTCGAGGCCGAAGGCCGAGAAGTGCGGCAACTCGCTACGTACGATATTTTGCCAGAATCGAAATCCTCCCGGCGAGGCCGGAGGACGAGCCACACACTTGCGAGGCCGAAGGCCGAGCGTACGGAGGCGAGGCCGAAGGCCGAGCGTCACACTTTGAGGCCGAAGGCCGAGAAGTGTGCCAACTCGCTAGGTATGGAGCTCACGACAGAGGTAAAGTGACATACCTGCGAGGCCGGAGGCCGAGCTACGAAACCGCGAGGCCGAAGGCCGAGCTCTGAACCGGCGAGGCCAAAGGCCAACCTACGACCCCGCGAGGCCGAAGGCCGAGCTACGACCCCGCGAGGCCGAAGGCCGAGCTTCGACCCCGCGAGGCCGAAGGCCGAGCTTTGAAGGTGCGAGGCCGCAGGCCGAGTTACACACTTGCGAGGCCGGAGGCCGAGCTCCGAACCGCGAGGCCGAAGGCCGAGCTTCAAACCGGCGAGGCCGAAGGCCGAGCTTCGACCCCGCGAGGCCGAAGGCCGAGCTTCGAAGGTGCGAGGCCGAAGGCCGAGCTACCGACTCGCGAAGCCGCAGGCTGAGCCCCACACTTCGAGGCCGAAGGCCGAGAAGTGTGGCAATCACGAGACACCCAAGTCGTAATCATCATCATAATCAGCCGATATTCAACTGCCTCGCGTTTCCTTACCTTTCGTTCAATTTGAATTTCGTTTGATAAGTTCAACTGAGCGACAAGAGTTTAGCTCACGGAAAAGCCAAACTCATCATCATAATCAGCCACGACCCAACCGAATGCCATTACTGCCCCGTTTATCCTACTGCTTTGTTATTTTTTAAAAGTTTAAAGTCGAACGTCAAGCCCCACCCCTCCCCACCATGACGACCTCCCCGCGGGCCGCATGCGGCCCGCGCACCCACGCAAATACTAGTTATATTATATAAAGTTAAATTACCACTGACTGACTGACTGACTGACTGACTGACATAAATAGAAGTCATATAAGGGGATATGGGGGGGGGAAAGCGAGTATACCACGATATGGGGATGAGTTCAGAGGGCCCAGGAAAAATCTGAAATCACCAGGAAACCAGGTCTTCGCGATGGGACCCCATGGTATCTCGGAAACGGTGATACCTAAGGGGGTCGCTCTCGAACTGAATCTTCCCAAAACCCTGGGAACTTTCAGGGGGGATGAAAAAAAACACACCCCCCGAAGAAAAAAACGTCCCCGCCATACAAACTTGGACCTCTCATATTTCGAAAACGGCTCGAGATGGACGGGGGGTGCTCGACCGAATGTCATAGGGAACCGCGAGATCTTTCAGGGGAAAGCGGCCTCGAGGGCCTCCGGAGGCCTTTTTCGGCCTCGAAATTTCAAACGGGTCCTAGAGGTCTGAAATTTTGGCTCCGGGGGTTTATGGGACCTCTGATTGTAAATATGTAAAAAATTTTTGAAAGTTTCTTTTTTTTAATATAGCTGTCATACAATGTGATTTTCGGGTCGGACTGTAGGGGCGAAACGGTGGTACTTCGGCGGCCCCGGAGCCGCCCCCGCGAGGCCGAAGGCCGAGCGGGTAGCTGGCGAGGCCGGAGGCCGAGCGTACGGAGGCGAGGCCGAAGGCCGAGCCGCCCACTTCGAGGCCGAAGGCCGAGAAGTGCGGCAACTCGCTACGTACGATATTTTGCCAGAATCGAAATCCTCCCGGCGAGGCCGGAGGCCGAGCCACACACTTGCGAGGCCGAAGGCCGAGCGTACGGAGGCGAGGCCGAAGGCCGAGCGTCACACTTTGAGGCCGAAGGCCGAGAAGTGTGCCAACTCGCTAGGTATGGAGCTCACGACAGAGCTTAAGTGACATACCTGCGAGGCCGGAGGCCGAGCTACGAAACCGCGAGGCCGAAGGCCGAGCTCTGAACCGGTGAGGCCGAAGGCCGAGCTTCAAACCGGCGAGGCCGAAGGCCGAGCTTCGACCCCGCGAGGCCGAAGGCCGAGCGTCACACTTTGAGGCCGAAGGCCGAGAAGTGTGCCAACTCGCTAGGTATGGAGCTCACGACAGAGCTTAAGTGACATACCTGCGAGGCCGGAGGCCGAGCTACGAAACCGCGAGGCCGAAGGCCGAGCTCTGAACCGGTGAGGCCGAAGGCCGAGCTTCAAACCGGCGAGGCCGAAGGCCGAGCTTCGACCCCGCGAGGCCGAAGGCCGAGCTTTGAAGGTGCGAGGCCGCAGGCCGAGTTACACAATTGCGAGGCCGGAGGCCGAGCTCCGAACCGCGAGGCCGAAGGCCGAGCTTCAAACCGGCGAGGCCGAAGGCCGAGCTTCGACCCCGCGAGGCCGAAGGCCGAGCTTCGACCCCGCGAGGCCGAAGGCCGAGCTTCGAAGGTGCGAGGCCGAAGGCCGAGCTACCGACTCGCGAAGCCGCAGGCTGAGCCCCACACTTCGAGGCCGAAGGCCGAGATGTGTGGCAATCACGAGACACCCAAGTCGTAATCATCATCATAATCAGCCGATATTCAACTACCTCGCGTTTCCTTACCTTTCGTTCAATTTGAATTTCGTTTGATAAGTTCAACTAAGCGACAAGAGTTTAGCTCACGGAAAAGCCAAACTCATCATCATAATCAGCCACGACCCAACTGAATGCCATTCCTGCCCCGTTTATCCTACTGCTTTGTTATTTTTTAAAAGTTTAAAGTCGAACTACAACTCCCGCCCCTCCCCACCATGACGACCCCCCCGCGGGCCGCATGCGGCCCGCGCACCCACGCAAATACTAGTTATACTATATAAAGTTAAATTACCACTCACTGACTGACTGACTGACTGACTCACTTAGATAAATAGAAGTCATATACGGGGATATGGGGGGGGGAAAAGGAGTATAGGGTCATACAGGGATGAGTTCAGAGGGCCCAGGAAAAATCTGAAATCACCAGGAAACCAGGTCTTCGCGATGGGATCCCATGGTATCTCGGAAACGGTGATACCTAAGGGGGTCGCTCTCGAACTAAATGTTCCCAAAACCCTGGGAACTTTCAGGGGGGATGAAAAAAAACACACCCCCCGAAGAAAAAAACGTCCCCGCCATACAAACTTGGACCTCTCGTATTTCGAAAACGGCTCGAGATGGAGGGGGGGTGCTCGACCGAATGTCATAGGGAACCGCGAGATCTTTCAGGGGAAAGTGGCCTCGAGGGCCTCCGGAGGCCTTTTTTGGCCTCGAAATTTCAAACGGGTCCTAGAGGTCTGAAATTTTGGCTCCGGGGGTTTATGGGACCTCTGATTTGAAATATGTAAAAAATTTTTGAAAGTTTCTTTTTTTTAATATAGCTGTCATACAATGTGATTTTCGGGTCGGACTGTAGGGGCGAAACGGTGGTACTCCGGCGGCCCCGGAGCCGCCCCGCGAGGCCGAAGGCCGAGCGGGTAGCTGGCGAGGCCGGAGGCCGAGCGTACGGAGGCGAGGCCGAAGGCCGAGCCGCCCACTTCGAGGCCGAAGGCCGAGAAGTGCGGCAACTCGCTACGTACGATATTTTGCCAGAATCGAAATCCTCCCGGCGAGGCCGGAGGCCGAGCCACACACTTGCGAGGCCGAAGGCCGAGCGTACGGAGGCGAGGCCGAAGGCCGAGCGTCACACTTTGAGGCCGAAGGCCGAGAAGTGTGCCAACTCGCTAGGTATGGAGCTCACGACAGAGGTAAAGCGACATACCTGCGAGGCCGGAGGCCGAGCTACGAAACCGCGAGGCCGAAGGCCGAGCTCTGAACCGGCGAGGCCAAAGGCCAACCTACGACCCCGCGAGGCCGAAGGCCGAGCTACGACCCCGCGAGGCCGAAGGCCGAGCTTCGACCCCGCGAGGCCGAAGGCCGAGCTTTGAAGGTGCGAGGCCGCAGGCCGAGTTACACACTCGCGAGGCCGGAGGCCGAGCTCCGAACCGCGAGGCCGAAGGCCGAGCTTCAAACCGGCGAGGCCGAAGGCCGAGCTTCGACCCCGCGAGGCCGAAGGCCGAGCTTTAAATCAGCGAGGCCGAAGGCCGAGCTACCGACTCGCGAAGCCGCAGGCTGAGCCCCACACTTCGAGGCCGAAGGCCGAGAAGTGTGGCAATCACGAGACACCCAAGTCGTAATCATCATCATAATCAGCCGACATTCAACTGCCTCGCGTTTCCTTACCTTTCGTTCAATTTGAATTTCGTTTGAAAAGTTAATGTAAGCAACGAGAGTTTAGCTCACGGAAAAGCCAAACTCATCATCATAATCAGCCACGACCCAACCGAATGCCATTCCTGCCCCGTTTATCCTACTGCTTTGTTATTTTTTAAAAGTTTAAAGTCGAACGTCAAGCCCCGCCCCTCCCCACCATGACGACCTCCCCGCGGGCCGCATGCGGCCCGCGCACCCACGCAAATACTAGTTATACTATATAAAGTTAAATTACCACTCACTGACTGACTGACTGACTGACTCACTTAGATAAATAGAAGTCATATACGGGGATATGGGGGGGGGAAAAGGAGTATAGGGTCATACAGGGATGAGTTCAGAGGGCCCAGGAAAAATCTGAAATCACCAGGAAACCAGGTCTTCGCGATGGGACCCCATGGTATCTCGACAACGGTGAAACATAAGGCGGTCGCTCTCGAACTGAATCTTCCCAAAACCCTGGGAACTTTCAGGGGGGATGAAAAAAAACACACCCCCCGAAGAAAAAAACGTCCCCGCCATACAAACTTGGACCTCTCGTATTTCGAAAACGGCTCGAGATGGACGGGGGGTGCTCGACCGAATGTCATAGGGAACCGCGAGATCTTTCAGGGGAAAGCGGCCTCGAGGGCCTCCGGAGGCCTTTTTTGGCCTCGAAATTTCAAACGGGTCCTAGAGGTCTGAAATTTTGGCTCCGGGGGTTTATGGGACCTCTGATTGTAAATATGTAAAAAATTTTTTAAAGTTTCTTTTTTTTAATATAGCTGTCATACAATGTGATTTTCGGGTCGGACTGTAGGGGCGAAACGGTGGTACTCCGGCGGCCACGGAGCCGCCCCCGCGAGGCCGAAGGCCGAGCGGGTAGCTGGCGAGGCCGGAGGCCGAGCGTACGGAGGCGAGGCCGAAGGCCGAGCCGCCCACTTCGAGGCCGAAGGCCGAGAAGTGCGGCAACTCGCTACGTACGATATTTTGCCAGAATCGAAAACCTCCCGGCGAGGCCGGAGGCCGAGCCACACACTTGCGAGGCCGAAGGCCGAGCGTACGGAGGCGAGGCCGAAGGCCGAGCGTCACACTTTGAGGCCGAAGGCCGAGAAGTGTGCCAACTCGCTAGGTATGGAGCTCACGACAGAGGTAAAGTGACATACCTGCGAGGCCGGAGGCCGAGCCACGAAACCGCGAGGCCAAAGGCCGACCTACGACCCCGCGAGGCCGAAGGCCGAGCTACGACCCCGCGAGGCCGAAGGCCGAGCTACGACCCCGCGAGGCCGAAGGCCGAGCTTTGAAGGTGCGAGGCCGCAGGCCGAGCTACACACTTGCGAGGCCGGAGGCCGAGCTCCGAACCGCGAGGCCGAAGGCCGAGCTTCAAACCGGCGAGGCCGAAGGCCGAGCTTCGACCCCGCGAGGCCGAAGGCCGAGCTTCGACCCCGCGAGGCCGAAGGCCGAGCTTCGAAGGTGCGAGGCCGAAGGCCGAGCTACCGACTCGCGAAGCCGCAGGCTGAGCCCCACACTTCGAGGCCGAAGGCCGAGAAGTGTGGCAATCACGAGACACCCAAGTCGTAATCATCATCATAATCAGCCGACATTCAACTGCCTCGCGATTCCTTACCTTTCGTTCAATTTGAATTTCGTTTGAAAAGTTAATGTAAGCAACGAGAGTTTAGCTCACGGAAAAGCCAAACTCATCATCATAATCAGCCCATACCCAACCGAATGCCATTCCTGCCCCGTTTATCCAACTGCTTTGTTATTTTTTAAAAGTTACAAGTCGAAAGCAAAGCCCCGCCCCTCCCCACCATGACGACCTCCCCGCGGGCCGCATGCGGCCCGCGCACCCACGCAAATACTAGTTATTTATACTATATAAAGTTAAATTACCACTGACTGACTGACTGACTGACTGACTCACTTAGATAAATAGAAGTCATATACGGGCATATGGGGGGGGGAAAAGGAGTATAGGGTCATACAGGGATGAGTTCAGAGGGCCCAGGAAAAATCTGAAATCACCAGGAAACCAGGTCTTCGCGATGGGATCCCATGGTATCTCGGAAACGGTGATACCTAAGGCGGTCGCTCTCGAACTGAATCTTCCCAAAACCCTGGGAACTTTCAGGGGGGATGAAAAAAAACACACCCCCCGAAGAAAAAAACGTCCCCGCCATACAAACTTGGACCTCTCATATTTCGAAAACGGCTCGAGATGGACGGGGGGTGCTCGACCGAATGTCATAGGGAACCGCGAGATCTTTCAGGGGAAAGCGGCCTCGAAGGCCTCCGGAGGCCTTTTTTGGCCTCGAAATTTCAAACGGGTCCTAGAGGTCTGAAATTTTGGCTCCGGGGGTTTATGGGACCTCTGATTCGAAATATGTAAAAAATTTTTGAAAGTTTCTTTTTTTTAATATAGCTGTCATACAATGTGATTTTCGGGTCGGACTGTAGGGGCGAAACGGTGGTACTCCGGCGGCCCCGGAGCCGCCCCCGCGAGGCCGAAGGCCGAGCGGGTAGCTGGCGAGGCCGGAGGCCGAGCGTACGCAGGCGAGGCCGAAGGCCGAGCCGCCCACTTCGAGGCCGAAGGCCGAGAAGTGCGGCAACTCGCTACGTACGATATTTTGCCAGAATCGAAATTCTCCCGGCGAGGCCGGAGGCCGAGCCACACACTTGCGAGGCCGAAGGCCGAGCGTACGGAGGCGAGGCCGAAGGCCGAGCGTCACACTTTGAGGCCGAAGGCCGAGAAGTGTGCCAACTCGCTAAGTATGGAGCTCACGACAGAGGTAAAGCGACATACCTGCGAGGCCGGAGGCCGAGCTACGAAACCGCGAGGCCGAAGGCCGAGCTCTGAACCCGCGAGGCCGAAGGCCGAGCTTCGAACCGGCGAGGCCGAAGGCCGAGCTTCGACCCCGCGAGGCCGAAGGCCGAGCTTTGGAGGTGCGAGGCCGCAGGCCGAGCTACACACTTGCGAGGCCGGAGGTCGAGCCACGAAACCGCGAGGCCGAAGGCCGAGCTTCAAACCGGCGAGGCCGAAGGCCGAGCTTCGACCCCGCGAGGCCGAAGGCCGAGCTTCGAAGGTGCGAGGCCGAAGGCCGAGCTACCGACTCGCGAAGCCGCAGGCTGAGCCCCACACTTCGAGGCCGAAGGCCGAGAAGTGTGGCAATCACGAGACACCCAAGTCGTAATCATCATCATAATCAGCCGATATTCAACTGCCTCGCGTTTCCTTACCTTTCGTTCAATTTGAATTTCGTTTGATAAGTTCAACTAAGCGACAAGAGTTTAGCTCACGGAAAAGCCAAACTCATCATCATAATCAGCCCATACCCAACCGAATGCCATTCCTGCCCCGTTTATCCTACTGCTTTGTTATTTTTTAAAAAGTTACAAGTCGAACGTCAAGCCCCGCCCCTCCCCACCATGACGACCTCCCCGCGGGCCGCATGCGGCCCGCGCACCCACGCAAATACTAGTTATATTATATAAAGTTAAATTACCACTCACTGACTCACTTAGATAAATAGAAGTCATATACGGGGATATGGGGGGGGGAAAAGGAGTATAGGGTCATACAGGGATGAGTTCAGAGGGCCCAGGAAAAATCCGAAATCACCAGGAAACCAGGTCTTCGCGATGGGACCCCATGGTATCTCGGAAACGGTGACACCTAAGGGGGTCGCTCTCGAACTGAATGTTCCCAAAACCCTGGGAACTTTCAGGGGGGATGAAAAAAAACACACCCCCCGAAGAAAAAAACGTCCCCGCCATACAAACTTGGACCTCTCGTATTTCGAAAACGGCTCGAGATGGACGGGGGGTGCTCGACCGAATGTCATAGGGAACCGCGAGATCTTCCAGGGGAAAGCGGCCTCGAGGGCCTCCGGAGGCCTTTTTTGGCCTCGAAATTTCAAACGGGTCCTAGAGGTCTGAAATTTTGGCTCCGGGGGTTTATGGGACCTCTGATTTGAAATATGTAAAAAATTTTTGAAAGTTTCTTTTTTTTAATATAGCTGTCATACAATGTGATTTGCGGGTCGGACTGTAGGGGCGAAACGGTGGTACTCCGGCGGCCCCGGAGCCGGCCCCGCGAGGCCGAAGGCCGAGCTACACACTCGCGAGGCCGGAGGCCGAGCGTACGGAGGCGAGGCCGAAGGCCGAGCCGCCCACTTCGAGGCCGAAGGCCGAGAAGTGCGGCAACTCGCTACGTACGATATTTTGCCAGAATCGAAATCCTCCCGGCGAGGCCGGAGGCCGAGCCACACACTTGCGAGGCCGAAGGCCGAGCGTACGGAGGCGAGGCCGAAGGCCGAGCGTCACACTTTGAGGCCGAAGGCCGAGAAGTGTGCCAACTCGCTAGGTATGGAGCTCACGACAGAGCTAAAGTGACATACCTGCGAGCCCGGAGGCCGAGCTACGAAACCGCGAGGCCGAAGGCCGAGCTCTGAACCGGCGAGGCCGAAGGCCGAGCTTCAAACCGGCGAGGCCGAAGGCCGAGCTTCGACCCCGCGAGGCCGAAGGCCGAGCTTTGAAGGTGCGAGGCCGCAGGCCGAGTTACACACTTGCGAGGCCGGAGGCCGAGCTCCGAACCGCGAGGCCGAAGGCCGAGCTTCAAACCGGCGAGGCCGAAGGCCGAGCTTCGACCCCGCGAGGCCGAAGGCCGAGCTTCGAAGGTGCGAGGCCGAAGGCCGAGCTACCGACTCGCGAAGCCGCAGGCTGAGCCCCACACTTCGAGGCCGAAGGCCGAGAAGTGTGGCAATCACGAGACACCCAAGTCGTAATCATCATCATAATCAGCCGATATTCAACTGCCTCGCGTTTCCTTACCTTTCGTTCAATTTGAATTTCGTTTGTTAAGTTCAACTAAGCGACAAGAGTTTAGCTCACGGAAAAGCCAAAATCATCATCATAATCAGCCCATACCCAACCGAATGCCATTCCTGCCCCGTTTATCCTACTGCTTTGTTATTTTTTAAAAGTTACAAGTCAAAAGCAAAGCCCCGCCCCTCCCCACCATGACGACCTCCCCGCGGGCCGCATGCGGCCCGCGCACCCACGCAAATACTAGTTATTATACTTATATAAAGTTAAATTACCACTGACTGACTGACTCACTGACATAAATAGAAGTCATATAAGGGGATATGGGGGGGGGAAAGCGAGTATACCACGATATAGGGATGGGTTCAGAGGGCCCAGGAAAAATCTGAAATCACCAGGAAACCAGGTCTTCGCGATGGGACCCATGAGATCTCGACAACGGTGGCACCTAAGGGGGTCGCTCTCGAACTGAATCTTCCCAAAACCCTGGGAACTTTCAGGGGGGATGAAAAAAAACACACCCCCCGAAGAAAAAAACGTCCCCGCCATACAAACTTGGACCTCTCTTATTTCGAAAACGGCTAGAGATGGACGGGGGGTGCTCGACCGAATGTCATAGGGAACCGCGAGATCTTTCAGGGGAAAGCGGCCTCGAGGGCCTCCGGAGGCCTTTTTTGGCCTCGAAATTTCAAACGGGTCCTAGAGGTCTGAAATTTTGGCTCCGGGGGTTTATGGGACCTCTGATTGTAAATATGTAAAAAATTTTTGAAAGTTTCTTTTTTTTAATATAGCTGTCATACAACGTGATTTGCGGGTCGGACTGTAGGGGCGAAACGGTGGTACTCCGGCGGCCCCGGAGCCGCCCCCGCGAGGCCGAAGGCCGAGCTACACACTCGCGAGGCCGGAGGCCGAGCGTACGGAGGCGAGGCCGAAGGCCGAGCCGCCCACTTCGAGGCCGAAGGCCGAGAAGTGCGGCAACTCGCTACGTACGACATTTTGCCAGAATCGAAATCCTCCCGGCGAGGCCGGAGGCCGAGCCACACACTTGCTAGGCCGAAGGCCGAGCGTACGGGGGCGAGGCCGAAGGCCGAGCGTCACACTTTGAGGCCGAAGGCCGAGAAGTGTGCCAAATCGCTAGGTATGGAGCTCACGACAGAGGTAAAGTGACATACCTGCGAGGCCGGAGGCCGAGCTACGAAACCGCGAGGCCGAAGGCCGAGCTCTGAACCGGTGAGGCCGAAGGCCGAGCTTCAAACCGGCGAGGCCGAAGGCCGAGCTTCGACCCCGCGAGGCCGAAGGCCGAGCTTTGAAGTTGCGAGGCCGCAGGCCGAGTTACACACTTGCGAGGCCGAAGGCCGAGCTTCGAAGGTGCGAGGCCGAAGGCCGAGCTACCGACTCGCGAAGCCGCAGGCTGAGCCCCACACTTCGAGGCCGAAGGCCGAGAAGTGTGGCAATCACGAGACACCCAAGTCGTAATCATCATCATAATCAGCCGATATTCAACTGCCTCGCGTTTCCTTACCTTTCGTTCAATTTAAATTTCGTTTGAAAAGTTCATGTAAGCAACGAGAGTTTAGCTCACGGAAAAGCCAAAATCATCATCATAATCAGCCCATACCCAACCGAATGCCATTCCTGCCCCGTTTATCCTACTGCTTTGTTATTTTTTAAAAGTTACAAGTCAAAAGCAAAGCCCCGCCCCTCCCCACCATGACGACCTCCCCGCGGGCCGCATGCGGCCCGCGCACCCACGCAAATACTAGTTATTATATTATATAAAGTTAAATTACCACTGACTGACTGACTGACTGACTGACTCACTTAGATAAATAGAAGTCATATACGGGGATATGGGGGGGGGAAAAGGAGTATAGGGTCATACAGGGATGAGTTCAGAGGGCCCAGGAAAAATCCGAAATCACCAGGAAACCAGGTCTTCGCGATGGGACCCCATGGTATCTCGGAAACGGTGATACCTAAGGGGGTCGCTCTCGAACTGAATGTTCCCAAAACCCTGGGAACTTTCAGGGGGGATGAAAAAAAACACACCCCCCGAAGAAAAAAACGTCCCCGCCATACAAACTTGGACCTCTCGTATTTCGAAAACGGCTCGAGATGGACGGGGGGTGCTCGACCGAATGTCATAGGGAACCGCGAGATCTTTCAGGGGAAAGCGGCCTCGAGGGCCTCCGGAGGCCTTTTTTGGCCTCGAAATTTCAAACGGGTCCTAGAGGTCTGAAATTTTGGCTCCGGGGGTTTATGGGACCTCTGATTGTAAATATGTAAAAATTTTTTGAAAGTTTTTTTTTTTTAATATAGCTGTCATACAACGTGATTCGAGGGTCGGACTGTAGGGGCGAAACGGTGGTACTCCGGCGGCCCCGGAGCCGCCCCCGCGAGGCCGAAGGCCGAGCGGGTAGCTGGCGAGGCCGGAGGCCGAGCGTACGGAGGCGAGGCCGAAGGCCGAGCCGCCCACTTCGAGGCCGAAGGCCGAGAAGTGCGGCAACTCGCTACGTACGATATTTTGCCAGAATCGAAATCCTCCCGGCGAGGCCGGAGGCCGAGCCACACACTTGCGAGGCCGAAGGCCGAGCGTACGAAGGCGAGGCCGAAGGCCGAGCGTCACACTTTGAGGCCGAAGGCCGAGAAGTGTGCCAACTCGCTAGGTATGGAGCTCACGACAGAGGTAAAGCGACATACCTGCGAGGCCGGAGGCCGAGCTACGAAACCGCGAGGCCGAAGGCCGAGCTCTGAACCGGCGAGGCCGAAGGCCGAGCTTCAAACCGGCGAGGCCGAAGGCCGAGCTTCGACCCCGCGAGGCCGAAGGCCGAGCTTTGAAGGTGCGAGGCCGCAGGCCGAGTTACACACTTGCGAGGCCGGAGGCCGAGCTCCGAACCGCGAGGCCGAAGGCCGAGCTTCAAACCGGCGAGGCCGAAGGCCGAGCTTCGACCCCGCGAGGCCGAAGGCCGAGCTTCGAAGGTGCGAGGCCGAAGGCCGAGCTACCGACTCGCGAAGCCGCAGGCTGAGCCCCACACTTCGAGGCCGAAGGCCGAGAAGTGTGGCAATCACGAGACACCCAAGTCGTAATCATCATCATAATCAGCCGATATTCAACTGCCTCGCGTTTCCTTACCTTTCGTTTAATTTGAATTTCGTTTGTTAAGTTCAACTAAGCGACAAGAGTTTAGCTCACGGAAAAGCCAAAATCATCATCATAATCAGCCCATACCCAACCGAATGCCATTCCTGCCCCGTTTATCCTACTGCTTTGTTATTTTTTAAAAGTTTAAAGTCGAACGTCAAGCCCCGCCCCTCCCCACCATGACGACCTCCCCGCGGGCCGCATGCGGCCCGCGCACCCACGCAAATACTAGTTATATTATATAAAGTTAAATTACCACTGACTGACTGACTGACTTAGATAAATAGAAGTCATATAAGGGGATATGGGGGGGGGAAAAAGAGTATAGACTCGTACAGGGATGAGTTCAGAGGGCCCAGGAAAAATCCGAAATCACCAGGAAACCAGGTCTTCGCGATGGGACCCCATGGGATCTCGGAAATGGTGGTATCTAAGGGGGTCGCTCTGGAACTAAATCTTCCCAAAACCCTGGGAACTTTCAGGGGGGATGAAAAAAAACCCACCCCCCGAAGAAAAAAACGTCCCCGCCATACAAACTTGGACCTCTCGTATTTCTAAAACGGCTCGAGATGGAGGGGGGGTGCTCGACCGAATGTCATAGGGAACCGCGAGATCTTCCAGGGGAAAGCGGCCTCGAAGGCCTCCGGAGGCCTTTTTTGGCCTCGAAATTTCAAACGGGTCCTAGAGGTCTGAAATTTTGGCTCCGGGGGTTTATGGGACCTCTGATTGTAAATATGTAAAAATTTTTTGAAAGTTTCTTTTTTTTAATATAGCTGTCATACAATGTGATTTTCGGGTCGGACTGTAGGGGCGAAACGGTGGTACTCCGGCGGCCCCGGAGCCGCCCCCGCGAGGCCGAAGGCCGAGCAGGTAACTGGCGAGGCCGGAGGCCGAGCGTACGGAGGCGAGGCCGAAGGCCGAGCCGCCCACTTCGAGGCCGAAGGCCGAGAAGTGCGGCAACTCGCTACGTATGATATTTTGCCAGAGTCGAAATCCTCCCGGCGAGGCCGGAGGCCGAGCCACACACTTGCGAGGCCGAAGGCCGAGCGTACGGAGGCGAGGCCGAATTTTATACTTATATAAAGTTAAATTACCACTGACTGACTGACTCACTTAGATAAATAGAAGTCATATACGGGGATATGGGGGGGGGAAAGCGAGTATACCACGATATGGGGATGGGTTCAGAGGGCCCAGGAAAAATCCGAAATCACCAGGAAACCAGGTCTTCGCGATGGGACCCCATGAGATCTCGGAAATGGTGATATCTAAGGGGGTCGCTCTCGAACTGAATCTTCCCAAAACCCTGGGAACTTTCAGGGGGGATGAAAAAAAACACACCCCCCGAAGAAAAAAACGTCCCCGCCATACAAACTTGGACCTCTCGTATTTCGAAAACGGCTCGAGATGGACGGGGGGTGCTCGACCGAATGTCATAGGGAACCGCGAGATCTTTCAGGGGAAAGCGGCCTCGAAGGCCTCCGGAGGCCTTTTTTGGCCTCGAAATTTCAAACGGGTCCTAGGGGTCTGAAATTTTGGCTCCGGGGGTTTATGGGACCTCTGATTGTAAATATGTGAAAATTTTTTGAAAGTTTCTTTTTTTTAATATAGCTGTCATACAACGTGATTTGCGGGTCGGACTGTAGGGGCGAAACGGTGGTACTTCGGTGGGCCTGGAGTCACCCCCGCGAGGCCGAAGGCCGAGCAGGTAGCTGGCGAGGCCGGAGGCCGAGCGTACGCAGGCAAGGCCGAAGGCCGAGCCGCCCACTTCGAGGCCGAAGGCCGAGAAGTGCGGCAACTCGCTACGTACGATATTTTGCCAGAATCGAAATCCTCCCGGCGAGGCCGGAGGCCGAGCCACACACTTGCGAGGCCGAAGGCCGAGCGTACGGAGGCGAGGCCGAAGGCCGAGCGTCACACTTTGAGGCCGAAGGCCGAGAAGTGTGCCAACTCGCTAGGTATGGAGCTCACGACAGAGCTAAAGTGACATACCTGCGAGGCCGGAGGCCGAGCTACGAAACCGCGAGGCCGAAGGCCGAGCTCTGAACCGGCGAGGCCGAAGGCCGAGCTTCAAACCGGCGAGGCCGAAGGCCGAGCTTCAAACCGGCGAGGCCGAAGGCCGAGCTTCGACCCCGCGAGGCCGAAGGCCGAGCTTTGAAGGTGCGAGGCCGCAGGCCGAGTTACACACTTGCGAGGCCGGAGGCCGAGCTCCGAACCGCGAGGCCGAAGGCCGAGCTTCAAACCGGCGAGGCCGAAGGCCGAGCTTCGACCCGGCGAGGCCGAAGGCCGAGCTTCGAAGGTGCGAGGCCGAAGGCCGAGCTACCGACTCGCGAAGCCGCAGGCTGAGCCCCACACTTCGAGGCCGAAGGCCGAGAAGTGTGGCAATCACGAGACACCCAAGTCGTAATCATCATCATAATCAGCCGATATTCAACTGCCTCGCGTTTCCTTACCTTTCGTTCAATTTGAATTTCGTTTGATAAGTTCAACTAAGCGACAAGAGTTTAGCTCACGGAAAAGCCAAACTCATCATCATAATCAGCCACGACCCAACCGAATGCCATTCCTGCCCCGTTTATCCTACTGCTTTGTTATTTTTTAAAAGTTTAAAGTCGAACGTCAAGCCCCGCCCCTCCCCCCCATGACGACCTCCCCGCGGGCCGCATGCGGCCCGCGCACCCACGCAAATACTAGTTATACTTATATAAAGTTAAATTACCACTCACTGACTGACTCACTGACATAAATAGAAGTCATATACGGAGATATGGGGGGGGGAAAAAGAGTATAGACTCGTACAGGGATGAGTTCAGAGGGCCCAGGAAAAATCTGAAATCACCAGGAAACCAGGTCTTCGCGATAGGACCCCATGGTATCTCGGAAACGGTGAAACATAAGGCGGTCGCTCTCGAACTGAATCTTCCCAAAACCCTGGGAACTTTCAGGGGGGATGAAAAAAAACACACCCCCCGAAGAAAAAAACGTCCCCGCCATACAAACTTGGACCTCTCGTATTTCGAAAACGGCTCGAGATGGACGGGGGGTGCTCGACCGAATGTCATAGGGAACCGCGAGATCTTTCAGGGGAAAGCGGCCTCGAAGGCCTCCGGAGGCCTTTTTCGGCCTCGAAATTTCAAACGGGTCCTAGAGGTCTGAAACTTTGGCTCCGGGGGTTTATGGGACCTCTGATTGTAAATATGTAAAAAATTTTTGAAAGTTTCTTTTTTTTAATATAGCTGTCATACAACGTTATTTGAGAGTCGGACTGTAGGGGCGAAACGGTGGTACTTCGGTGGGCCTGGAGTCACCCCCGCGAGGCCGAAGGCCGAGCGGGTAACTTGCGAGGCCGGAGGCCGAGCGTACGGAGGCGAGGCCGAAGGCCGAGCCGCCCACTTCGAGGCCGAAGGCCGAGAAGTGCGGCAACTCGCTACGTATGATATTTTGCCAGAATCGAAATCCTCCCGGCGAGGCCGGAGGCCGAGCCACACACTTGCGAGGCCGAAGGCCGAGCGTACGGAGGCGAGGCCGAAGGCCGAGCGTCACACTTTGAGGCCGAAGGCCGAGAAGTGTGCCAACTCGCTAAGTATGGAGCTCACGACAGAGGTAAAGCGACATACCTGCGAGGCCGGAGGCCGAGCTACGAAACCGCGAGGCCGAAGGCCGAGCTCTGAACCCGCGAGGCCGAAGGCCGAGCTTCGAACCGGCGAGGCCGAAGGCCGAGCTTCGACCCCGCGAGGCCGAAGGCCGAGCTTTGGAGGTGCGAGGCCGCAGGCCGAGCTACACACTTGCGAGGCCGAAGGCCGAGGCTCGAAACCGCGAGGCCGAAGGCCGAGCTCTGAATCGGCGAGGCCGAAGGCCGAGCTTCAGACCGGCGAGGCCGAAGGCCGAGCTTCGAAGGTGCGAGGCCGAAGGCCGAGCTACCAACTCGCGAAGCCGCAGGCTGAGCCCCACACTTCGAGGCCGAAGGCCGAGAAGTGTGGCAATCACGAGACACCCAAGTCGTAGTCATCATCATAATCAGCCGATATTCTACTGCCTCGCGTTTCCTTACCTTTCGTTCAATTTGAATTTCGTTTGAAAAGTTAATGTAAGCAACGAGAGTTTAGCTCACGGAAAAGCCAAACTCATCATCATAATCAGCCCATACCCGACCGAATGCCATTCCTGCCCCGTTTATCCTACTGCTTTGTTATTTTTTTAAAGTTTAAAGTCGAACTTCAACTCCCGCCCCTCCCCACCATGACGACCCCCCCGCGGGCCGCATGCGGCCCGCGCACCCACGCAAATACTAGTTATTATACTTATATAAAGTTAAATTACCACTGACTGACTGACTCACTTAGATAAATAGAAGTCATATACGGGGATATGGGGGGGGGAAAGCGAGTATACCACGATATGGGGATGGGTTCAGAGGGCCCAGGAAAAATCCGAAATCACCAGGAAACCAGGTCTTCGCGATGGGACCCCATGAGATCTCGGAAATGGTGATATCTAAGGGGGTCGCTCTCGAACTGAATCTTCCCAAAACCCTGGGAACTTTCAGGGGGGATGAAAAAAAACACACCCCCCGAAGAAAAAAACGTCCCCGCCATACAAACTTGGACCTCTCGTATTTCGAAAACGGCTCGAGATGGACGGGGGGTGCTCGACCGAATGTCATAGGGAACCGCGAGATCTTTCAGGGGAAAGCGGCCTCGAAGGCCTCCGGAGGCCTTTTTTGGCCTCGAAATTTCAAACGGGTCCTAGGGGTCTGAAATTTTGGCTCCGGGGGTTTATGGGACCTCTGATTGTAAATATGTGAAAATTTTTTGAAAGTTTCTTTTTTTTAATATAGCTGTCATACAACGTGATTTGCGGGTCGGACTGTAGGGGCGAAACGGTGGTACTTCGGTGGGCCTGGAGTCACCCCCGCGAGGCCGAAGGCCGAGCAGGTAGCTGGCGAGGCCGGAGGCCGAGCGTACGCAGGCAAGGCCGAAGGCCGAGCCGCCCACTTCGAGGCCGAAGGCCGAGAAGTGCGGCAACTCGCTACGTACGATATTTTGCCAGAATCGAAATCCTCCCGGCGAGGCCGGAGGCCGAGCCACACACTTGCGAGGCCGAAGGCCGAGCGTACGGAGGCGAGGCCGAAGGCCGAGCGTCACACTTTGAGGCCGAAGGCCGAGAAGTGTGCCAACTCGCTAGGTATGGAGCTCACGACAGAGCTAAAGTGACATACCTGCGAGGCCGGAGGCCGAGCTACGAAACCGCGAGGCCGAAGGCCGAGCTCTGAACCGGCGAGGCCGAAGGCCGAGCTTCAAACCGGCGAGGCCGAAGGCCGAGCTTCAAACCGGCGAGGCCGAAGGCCGAGCTTCGACCCCGCGAGGCCGAAGGCCGAGCTTTGAAGGTGCGAGGCCGCAGGCCGAGTTACACACTTGCGAGGCCGGAGGCCGAGCTCCGAACCGCGAGGCCGAAGGCCGAGCTTCAAACCGGCGAGGCCGAAGGCCGAGCTTCGACCCGGCGAGGCCGAAGGCCGAGCTTCGAAGGTGCGAGGCCGAAGGCCGAGCTACCGACTCGCGAAGCCGCAGGCTGAGCCCCACACTTCGAGGCCGAAGGCCGAGAAGTGTGGCAATCACGAGACACCCAAGTCGTAATCATCATCATAATCAGCCGATATTCAACTGCCTCGCGTTTCCTTACCTTTCGTTCAATTTGAATTTCGTTTGTTAAGTTCAACTAAGCGACAAGAGTTTAGCTCACGGAAAAGCCAAAATCATCATCATAATCAGCCCATACCCAACCGAATGCCATTCCTGCCCCGTTTATCCTACTGCTTTGTTATTTTTTAAAAGTTTAAAGTCGAACGTCAAGCCCCGCCCCTCCCCACCATGACGACCTCCCCGCGGGCCGCATGCGGCCCGCGCACCCACGCAAATACTAGTTATACTTATATAAAGTTAAATTACCACTCACTGACTGACTCACTGACATAAATAGAAGTCATATACGGAGATATGGGGGGGGGAAAAAGAGTATAGACTCGTACAGGGATGAGTTCAGAGGGCCCAGGAAAAATCTGAAATCACCAGGAAACCAGGTCTTCGCGATAGGACCCCATGGTATCTCGGAAACGGTGAAACATAAGGCGGTCGCTCTCGAACTGAATCTTCCCAAAACCCTGGGAACTTTCAGGGGGGATGAAAAAAAACACACCCCCCGAAGAAAAAAACGTCCCCGCCATACAAACTTGGACCTCTCGTATTTCGAAAACGGCTCGAGATGGACGGGGGGTGCTCGACCGAATGTCATAGGGAACCGCGAGATCTTTCAGGGGAAAGCGGCCTCGAAGGCCTCCGGAGGCCTTTTTCGGCCTCGAAATTTCAAACGGGTCCTAGAGGTCTGAAACTTTGGCTCCGGGGGTTTATGGGACCTCTGATTGTAAATATGTAAAAAATTTTTGAAAGTTTCTTTTTTTTAATATAGCTGTCATACAACGTTATTTGAGAGTCGGACTGTAGGGGCGAAACGGTGGTACTTCGGTGGGCCTGGAGTCACCCCCGCGAGGCCGAAGGCCGAGCGGGTAACTTGCGAGGCCGGAGGCCGAGCGTACGGAGGCGAGGCCGAAGGCCGAGCCGCCCACTTCGAGGCCGAAGGCCGAGAAGTGCGGCAACTCGCTACGTATGATATTTTGCCAGAATCGAAATCCTCCCGGCGAGGCCGGAGGCCGAGCCACACACTTGCGAGGCCGAAGGCCGAGCGTACGGAGGCGAGGCCGAAGGCCGAGCGTCACACTTTGAGGCCGAAGGCCGAGAAGTGTGCCAACTCGCTAAGTATGGAGCTCACGACAGAGGTAAAGCGACATACCTGCGAGGCCGGAGGCCGAGCTACGAAACCGCGAGGCCGAAGGCCGAGCTCTGAACCCGCGAGGCCGAAGGCCGAGCTTCGAACCGGCGAGGCCGAAGGCCGAGCTTCGACCCCGCGAGGCCGAAGGCCGAGCTTTGGAGGTGCGAGGCCGCAGGCCGAGCTACACACTTGCGAGGCCGAAGGCCGAGGCTCGAAACCGCGAGGCCGAAGGCCGAGCTCTGAATCGGCGAGGCCGAAGGCCGAGCTTCAGACCGGCGAGGCCGAAGGCCGAGCTTCGAAGGTGCGAGGCCGAAGGCCGAGCTACCAACTCGCGAAGCCGCAGGCTGAGCCCCACACTTCGAGGCCGAAGGCCGAGAAGTGTGGCAATCACGAGACACCCAAGTCGTAGTCATCATCATAATCAGCCGATATTCTACTGCCTCGCGTTTCCTTACCTTTCGTTCAATTTGAATTTCGTTTGAAAAGTTAATGTAAGCAACGAGAGTTTAGCTCACGGAAAAGCCAAACTCATCATCATAATCAGCCCATACCCGACCGAATGCCATTCCTGCCCCGTTTATCCTACTGCTTTGTTATTTTTTTAAAGTTTAAAGTCGAACTTCAACTCCCGCCCCTCCCCACCATGACGACCCCCCCGCGGGCCGCATGCGGCCCGCGCACCCACGCAAATACTAGTTATTATACTATATAAAGTTAAATTACCACTCACTGACTGACTCACTGACATAAATAGAAGTCATATACGGGGATATGGGGGGGGGAAAAAGAGTATAGACTCGTACAGGGATGAGTTCAGAGGGCCCAGGAAAAATCCGAAATCACCAGGAAACCAGGTCTTCGCGATGGGACCCCATGGTATCTCGACAACGGTGAAACATAAGGCGGTCGCTCTCGAACTGAATCTTCCCAAAACCCTGGGAACTTTCAGGGGGGATGAAAAAAAACACACCCCCCGAAGAAAAAAACGTCCCCGCCATACAAACTTGGACCTCTCGTATTTCGAAAACGGCTAGAGATGGACGGGGGGTGCTCGACCGAATGTCATAGGGAACCGCGAGATCTTTCAGGGGAAAGTGGCCTCGAAGGCCTCCGGAGGCCTTTTTTGGCCTCGAAATTTCAAACGGGTCCTAGAGGTCTGAAATTTTGGCTCCGGGGGTTTATGGGACCTCTGATTGTAAATATGTAAAAATTTTTTGAAAGTTTCTTTTTTTTAATATAGCTGTCATACAATGTGATTTCGGGTCGGACTGTAGGGGCGAAACGGTGGTACTTCGGCGGCCCCGGAGTCACCCCCGCGAGGCCGAAGGCCGAGCAGGTAGCCGGCGAGGCCGGAGGCCGAGCGTACGGAGGCGAGGCCGAAGGCCGAGCCGCCCACTTCGAGGCCGAAGGCCGAGAAGTGCGGCAACTCGCTACGTACGATATTTTGCCAGAACCGAAATCCTCCCGGCGAGGCCGGAGGCCGAGCCACACACTTGCGAGGCCGAAGGCCGAGCGTACGGAGGCGAGGCCGAAGGCCGAGCGTCACACTTTGAGGCCGAAGGCCGAGAAGTGTGCCAACTCGCTAAGTATGGAGCTCACGACAGAGGTAAAGCGACATACCTGCGAGGCCGGAGGCCGAGCTACGAAACCGCGAGGCCGAAGGCCGAGCTCTGAACCCGCGAGGCCGAAGGCCGAGCTTCGAACCGGCGAGGCCGAAGGCCGAGCTTCGACCCCGCGAGGCCGAAGGCCGAGCTTTGGAGGTGCGAGGCCGCAGGCCGAGCTACACACTTGCGAGGCCGAAGGCCGAGGCTCGAAACCGCGAGGCCGAAGGCCGAGCTTCAGACCGGCGAGGCCGAAGGCCGAGCTTCGAAGGTGCGAGGCCGAAGGCCGAGCTACCAACTCGCGAAGCCGCAGGCTGAGCCCCACACTTCGAGGCCGAAGGCCGAGAAGTGTGGCAATCACGAGACACCCAAGTCGTAATCATCATCATAATCAGCCGACATTCAACTGCCTCGCGTTTCCTTACCTTTCGTTCAATTTGAATTTCGTTTGAAAAGTTAATGTAAGCAACGAGAGTTTAGCTCACGGAAAAGCCAAACTCATCATCATAATCAGCCCATACCCAACCGAATGCCATTCCTGCCCCGTTTATCCTACTGCTTTGTTATTTTTCAAAAGTTACAAGTCAAAAGCAAAGCCCCGCCCCTCCCCACCATGACGACCTCCCCGCGGGCCGCATGCGGCCCGCGCACCCACGCAAATACTAGTTATACTATATAAAGTTAAATTACCACTGACTGACTGACTGACTGACTGACTCACTTAGATAAATAGAAGTCATATACGGGCATATGGGGGGGGGAAAAGGAGTATAGGGTCATACAGGGATGAGTTCAGAGGGCCCAGGAAAAATCTGAAATCACCAGGAAACCAGGTCTTCGCGATGGGATCCCATGGTATCTCGGAAACGGTGATACCTAAGGCGGTCGCTCTCGAACTGAATCTTCCCAAAACCCTGGGAACTTTCAGGGGGGATGAAAAAAAACACACCCCCCGAAGAAAAAAACGTCCCCGCCATACAAACTTGGACCTCTCATATTTCGAAAACGGCTCGAGATGGACGGGGGGTGCTCGACCGAATGTCATAGGGAACCGCGAGATCTTTCAGGGGAAAGCGGCCTCGAAGGCCTCCGGAGGCCTTTTTTGGCCTCGAAATTTCAAACGGGTCCTAGAGGTCTGAAATTTTGGCTCCGGGGGTTTATGGGACCTCTGATTCGAAATATGTAAAAAATTTTTGAAAGTTTCTTTTTTTTAATATAGCTGTCATACAATGTGATTTTCGGGTCGGACTGTAGGGGCGAAACGGTGGTACTCCGGCGGCCCCGGAGCCGCCCCCGCGAGGCCGAAGGCCGAGCGGGTAGCTGGCGAGGCCGGAGGCCGAGCGTACGCAGGCGAGGCCGAAGGCCGAGCCGCCCACTTCGAGGCCGAAGGCCGAGAAGTGCGGCAACTCGCTACGTACGATATTTTGCCAGAATCGAAATTCTCCCGGCGAGGCCGGAGGCCGAGCCACACACTTGCGAGGCCGAAGGCCGAGCGTACGGAGGCGAGGCCGAAGGCCGAGCGTCACACTTTGAGGCCGAAGGCCGAGAAGTGTGCCAACTCGCTAAGTATGGAGCTCACGACAGAGGTAAAGCGACATACCTGCGAGGCCGGAGGCCGAGCTACGAAACCGCGAGGCCGAAGGCCGAGCTCTGAACCCGCGAGGCCGAAGGCCGAGCTTCGAACCGGCGAGGCCGAAGGCCGAGCTTCGACCCCGCGAGGCCGAAGGCCGAGCTTTGGAGGTGCGAGGCCGCAGGCCGAGCTACACACTTGCGAGGCCGGAGGTCGAGCCACGAAACCGCGAGGCCGAAGGCCGAGCTTCAAACCGGCGAGGCCGAAGGCCGAGCTTCGACCCCGCGAGGCCGAAGGCCGAGCTTCGAAGGTGCGAGGCCGAAGGCCGAGCTACCGACTCGCGAAGCCGCAGGCTGAGCCCCACACTTCGAGGCCGAAGGCCGAGAAGTGTGGCAATCACGAGACACCCAAGTCGTAATCATCATCATAATCAGCCGATATTCAACTGCCTCGCGTTTCCTTACCTTTCGTTCAATTTGAATTTCGTTTGATAAGTTCAACTAAGCGACAAGAGTTTAGCTCACGGAAAAGCCAAACTCATCATCATAATCAGCCCATACCCAACCGAATGCCATTCCTGCCCCGTTTATCCTACTGCTTTGTTATTTTTTAAAAAGTTACAAGTCGAACGTCAAGCCCCGCCCCTCCCCACCATGACGACCTCCCCGCGGGCCGCATGCGGCCCGCGCACCCACGCAAATACTAGTTATACTATATAAAGTTAAATTACCACTCACTGACTGACTGACTGACTGACTCACTTAGATAAATAGAAGTCATATACGGGCATATGGGGGGGGGAAAAGGAGTATAGGGTCATACAGGGATGAGTTCAGAGGGCCCAGGAAAAATCTGAAATCACCAGGAAACCAGGTCTTCGCGATGGGATCCCATGGTATCTCGGAAACGGTGATACCTAAGGGGGTCGCTCTCGAACTAAATGTTCCCAAAACCCTGGGAACTTTCAGGGGGGATGAAAAAAAACACACCCCCCGAAGAAAAAAACGTCCCCGCCATACAAACTTGGACCTCTCGTATTTCGAAAACGGCTCGAGATGGAGGGGGGGTGCTCGACCGAATGTCATAGGGAACCGCGAGATCTTTCAGGGGAAAGTGGCCTCGAGGGCCTCCGGAGGCCTTTTTTGGCCTCGAAATTTCAAACGGGTCCTAGAGGTCTGAAATTTTGGCTCCGGGGGTTTATGGGACCTCTGATTGTAAATATGTAAAAATTTTTTGAAAGTTTCTTTTTTTTAATATAGCTGTCATACAATGTGATTTCGGGTCGGACTGTAGGGGCGAAACGGTGGTACTTCGGCGGCCCCGGAGTCACCCCCGCGAGGCCGAAGGCCGAGCAGGTTGCCGGCGAGGCCGGAGGCCGAGCGTACAGAGGCGAGGCCGAAGGCCGAGCCGCCCACTTCGAGGCCGAAGGCCGAGAAGTGCGGCAACTCGCTACGTACGATATTTTGCCAGAATCGAAATCCTCCCGGCGAGGCCGGAGGACGAGCCACACACTTGCGAGGCCGAAGGCCGAGCGTACGGAGGCGAGGCCGAAGGCCGAGCGTCACACTTTGAGGCCGAAGGCCGAGAAGTGTGCCAACTCGCTAGGTATGGAGCTCACGACAGAGGTAAAGTGACATACCTGCGAGGCCGGAGGCCGAGCTACGAAACCGCGAGGCCGAAGGCCGAGCTCTGAACCGGCGAGGCCAAAGGCCAACCTACGACCCCGCGAGGCCGAAGGCCGAGCTACGACCCCGCGAGGCCGAAGGCCGAGCTTCGACCCCGCGAGGCCGAAGGCCGAGCTTTGAAGGTGCGAGGCCGCAGGCCGAGTTACACACTTGCGAGGCCGGAGGCCGAGCTCCGAACCGCGAGGCCGAAGGCCGAGCTTCAAACCGGCGAGGCCGAAGGCCGAGCTTCGAAGGTGCGAGGCCGAAGGCCGAGCTACCGACTCGCGAAGCCGCAGGCTGAGCCCCACACTTCGAGGCCGAAGGCCGAGAAGTGTGGCAATCACGAGACACCCAAGTCGTAATCATCATCATAATCAGCCGATATTCAACTGCCTCGCGTTTCCTTACCTTTCGTTCAATTTGAATTTCGTTTGATAAGTTCAACTGAGCGACAAGAGTTTAGCTCACGGAAAAGCCAAACTCATCATCATAATCAGCCACGACCCAACCGAATGCCATTACTGCCCCGTTTATCCTACTGCTTTGTTATTTTTTAAAAGTTTAAAGTCGAACGTCAAGCCCCGCCCCTCCCCACCATGACGACCTCCCCGCGGGCCGCATGCGGCCCGCGCACCCACGCAAATACTAGTATATATATACTATATAAAGTTAAATTACCACTCACTGACTGACTGACTGACTGACTCACTTAGATAAATAGAAGTCATATACGGGCATATGGGGGGGGGAAAAGGAGTATAGGGTCATACAGGGATGAGTTCAGAGGGCCCAGGAAAAATCTGAAATCACCAGGAAACCAGGTCTTCGCGATGGGATCCCATGGTATCTCGGAAACGGTGATACCTAAGGGGGTCGCTCTCGAACTAAATGTTCCCAAAACCCTGGGAACTTTCAGGGGGGATGAAAAAAAACACACCCCCCGAAGAAAAAAACGTCCCCGCCATACAAACTTGGACCTCTCGTATTTCGAAAACGGCTCGAGATGGAGGGGGGGTGCTCGACCGAATGTCATAGGGAACCGCGAGATCTTTCAGGGGAAAGTGGCCTCGAGGGCCTCCGGAGGCCTTTTTTGGCCTCGAAATTTCAAACGGGTCCTAGAGGTCTGAAATTTTGGCTCCGGGGGTTTATGGGACCTCTGATTGTAAATATGTAAAAATTTTTTGAAAGTTTCTTTTTTTTAATATAGCTGTCATACAATGTGATTTCGGGTCGGACTGTAGGGGCGAAACGGTGGTACTTCGGCGGCCCCGGAGTCACCCCCGCGAGGCCGAAGGCCGAGCAGGTTGCCGGCGAGGCCGGAGGCCGAGCGTACAGAGGCGAGGCCGAAGGCCGAGCCGCCCACTTCGAGGCCGAAGGCCGAGAAGTGCGGCAACTCGCTACGTACGATATTTTGCCAGAATCGAAATCCTCCCGGCGAGGCCGGAGGACGAGCCACACACTTGCGAGGCCGAAGGCCGAGCGTACGGAGGCGAGGCCGAAGGCCGAGCGTCACACTTTGAGGCCGAAGGCCGAGAAGTGTGCCAACTCGCTAGGTATGGAGCTCACGACAGAGGTAAAGTGACATACCTGCGAGGCCGGAGGCCGAGCTACGAAACCGCGAGGCCGAAGGCCGAGCTCTGAACCGGCGAGGCCAAAGGCCAACCTACGACCCCGCGAGGCCGAAGGCCGAGCTACGACCCCGCGAGGCCGAAGGCCGAGCTTCGACCCCGCGAGGCCGAAGGCCGAGCTTTGAAGGTGCGAGGCCGCAGGCCGAGTTACACACTTGCGAGGCCGGAGGCTGAGCTACGAAACCGCGAGGCCGAAGGCCGAGCTCTGAACCGGCGAGGCCGAAGGCCGAGCTCCGACCCCGCGAGGCCGAAGGCCGAGCTTTAAATCAGCGAGGCCGAAGGCCGAGCTACCGACTCGCGAAGCCGCAGGCTGAGCCCCACACTTCGAGGCCGAAGGCCGAGAAGTGTGGCAATCACGAGACACCCAAGTCGTAATCATCATCATAATCAGCCGATATTCAACTGCCTCGCGTTTCCTTACCTTTCGTTCAATTTGAATTTCGTTTGGAAAGTTCAACTGAGCAACGAGAGTTTAGCTCACGGAAAAGCCAAAATCATCATCATAATCAGCCGATATTCAACTGCCTCGCGTTTCCTTACCTTTCGTTCAATTTGAATTTCGTTTGAAAAGTTAATGTAAGCAACGAGAGTTTAGCTCACGGAAAAGCCAAAATCATCATCATAATCAGCCAATACCCAACTGAATGCTTTCGCGAGGCCGAAGGCCGAGCTATGAATCCGCGAGGCCGAAGGCCGAGCTTTAAAGGTGCGAGGCCGGAGACCGAGAGTACGGAGGCGAGGCCGCAGGCCGAAGGCCGAGAAGTTTGGCAACTCGCTACGTATGACATTTTGCCAGAATACAAATCATCCCGGCGCGAGGCCGCAGGCCGAGCGAATCCAGGCCGAAGGCCGAGAAGTTTGGCAACTCGCTACGTATGACATTTTGCCAGAATACAAATTATCCCGGCGAGGCCGTAGGCCGAGCCCCACATTTGCGAAACCGCAGGCCGAGCGTACGGCGGCGAGGCCGGAGGCCGAGCCCCACACTTCTTGGCCTTCGGCCTTGAAGTATGGTTTATCATAGGACATACGAATCGTAATCATCCAATAATCAAATGTCTTGCATTTACTTACCTACCGTTCGTTATGAATTTCATTTTGAAAGTTTTATTGAGCAACGAGAGTTACACTCACGAAAAAGTCAAAATTATCATCATGATTAGCAAGTATTCAACTGATTGTGATTCTTTACTCATTTATCCTACTGCTTCTTCTTTTTTAAAGCTTTACGTTACGTATAGAGTGACAATGCCCTTACGACGAGCCCATAGGTCGAGCATTACTTTCACAAGGCCGAGTACCAATATAGTATTTTAGTAAGTTTGAACTATTCTGCTGAGGCAAGATTTTATTTTTATTACAGATGATGACTTTGATTATGTGAATATGACGAAATAATAACAATTTTTTTTATGCGCTTATATATTTTTATTTTTAATTTTTTATTAATGAATATAAAATTACTATTAGTCACTATAATATAGTATAATCAAAATAAAATCGAGAGTAAATCAAAATAAAACTGAGAAAGGTTATTGTATTTCAACATTATGAATATCTTAAAGTACAAAATATTCATATGATGCCCATTAAAAAAAAAACTTGTAATTCTATAAAGCAACAAGTCATTCATAATGTTGAGTACAATAACCATGTTTGATATATTTACATACACAATTTCTTTACAATTTCAAATACAAATATTTGATTTTGATTGATTTTATAATATTAAAAACAAAGTTATTACAAGCTATTTCGTTCAAATATGTAATCAATGATTTGTGTTATTTTAAACATTCAATTAATCCACTATATTGCAAAAATATCATGTTTATACTTTCACAAATACATTGACTGTTAACTAAAATAAATATTGTATGTTTTCTTTACAGAATACATGCTATGTAGACCCATGACCAAAGGTTAAAATGTAGGCTATATTTTATTATGACTAAAGTTGTGTATATGTAAGAAAAAATTTATTCATAATGATGAGCACAATGACCCTCTTTAAACTTAATACACCCACACAAGTAGTATATATATGCATGTATGTATACATTATTATCTTTAACGTGTAATAAATAATATCAGTGCTATTTATAAAAGTACCTATATTATACAAACTATATAAATGCTATATATACTATATATATATACTACTATTGATTGATGTATTTTTCAAGTTGCTCAGATCAAATATTAAATAATTATTTTAGCCTAACAAAGTAGGGGGCTTGATGATGTCTGATTCTATGGTTTCAATTTTGTTCAAGCTTCAACCAGGTAGTTTTCTTCGTAGTGCAGAAAGTTTGGTGGCATTATGTTTAGCTTGTCAGACATCTATTGTTGCAGCAACTTTTGTAGTACTGAAAAATTAAACATTCACTTCTGTAGCATTATATTGATCTTCTTCTTTTATTATAATTATGTATAGTTAGATTTAAAACAAAACATATATCCAAATATTTGGAATTAAACCTACATCTTAAAGTGTATTATTTACCATCATTGTTTTAGCATTTATTATTTTTGAGATAGTAAACAATTTATCTTAAAAGTCCTATAACTTGGTTCAACTGAACCTTTCAAACCAGAATATAATGATGTTTACAAAGTACTGTTTTTTTATTTAGAGATATAACATTTATTACTGCAATGGTATCTACTTAGGTAGCCTAAGGAAACAAAAGATATAGGTAAGTAATTATAATAGCCTAGATACAAGTTAAAGAAACCTTTGATTTGCATAAACATTAATGTTCACCATATTCATGCCCATCCCATCCTTGCTTCAATATTATTTCAGTACTTAATACCTTATAAGGTGTTTTAATAGATTTTACTGAAAAATCTTACTCTGTTTTATTTCTACTACATAAAATGATGTACCTCTTGAAATTAATATCAAAAGAGCATGGATATTGTGACCTCTGCCTGCCAGGAATGTGAAAAATTCATCGCTGAAAAGAATATTCAAAACAGATTATTGTTTAATTTAGGCAGGAATGAAGGTTTGACCAGCGAAAGTGAGTATCAGTACATATTTAAAAGAATTACAATTAAACTTGCATTGAAAGTTTTAGGCACTGTAGAAGTTGCTCCTATTCCTATAAATGTATGATCTGCTGAGTAATACAATGAAATATTGACAAGTTTTACCGATTGTCTATTATGAAAATTCAGTATTTAGGATTGAATAGAGCCAAACAGAATTGATAATGTTTTAATGAAAGATTCTGTCTTGTATCAAAAATACAACTAATCTCTATTTAATAAAACGTAGGAGAGTTTACACTTACCATTTTCATATTCATTGTTCAAAATGCCCTTGATCCAAGGATAATAACCAGATGAGATATGAATAGCTGCGATCTATTATTTTGCGGACTTGTTAACCTATTAATTAGGTTATTCATTCTGCATGTTTCATAACTGTAAATAACAACATTTAAATTAGATAAATGTATGCAATACGGACAATCTAAAAGGTATCTAGGGAAGTATACATATTATACCCCTACGTAAAATGATTTCTATTTACCATGCAATAAAAACAATGATAGTTTAACCTAAAACTAAACTACCCATTGTTTGCATGTATTTTTAGTGGATAGATAAAACAATTATTATAATAGTATTACAAATGAATGAAATCAAAATATTAGTCAAAAAGGCAATATACCTACTACTTACCGTAAACTATATTTAGTTACAGATATTCCGTGCACTTTCCGAAGTGCTATTTCATATTAAGTATGAGGCGTCACGCAATCCAATTCACAAATTGTCATTTTATAAAGCATCACTTTGTTTTATTTAAAATATTTATTAACCTAGCAAGCGAAACTTTTACACAGTGTTTATCATTTTGAATTTGAATCGAGAGTTCGCGAGCTGTCAGATAGAGCTAAGCAATGCTACCAACATTACCCCGCGTCACACTTATAGGCAGCCCGTACACGTAGCGCGCGATCCGCGATCCGCGATCCGCGATCAATGATCGCGATCCAGACTGATCGTGTACGAAGCGGATTGACGGACTGATGCTCCGGATCGCATAATATCTAGAAATTTTGAAATCATGATCGCGGATCGCGGATCGCGGATCGTGATCATGATTGAACGTGTACGGGCTGCCATAGACGTAGCATACCAACCTTTATAGAATAATCGCATCACAACGATAATTTTTAAATCTTGGCGAACATAAATAATGTAACACTTATCATACTTACAATTTATTACAGATTTAAAACTCTTTGTATCACATGATATGTTTAATTAAAATTCTAATAAACATTAAATGTTTTTCAATTAATAATATGAATACAATGTTTTAACTAATAAGAATTATTAATATACATTTTGACCAAATTGTTTTGTCTAATTAGAACCAATCAAATACGAGATTTGTTTTATTGGCTGAAAGTGATTGTTTGCGTGAGTTACCAATGTTACCATATATTAAATGACAAAAACAACTATTTTAATTTGCCGCCATTTTGCCCAATGTTTAAAGTATGGTCCTACAATGTGGCAACGGAGTAGTAGTATTTGAAACTATATCCATTCGATGATCAAGAGCAACTATTTGAATCAGTTTATTTTTCTGTAGTTTGTATGTTATAAGTATGTAATTTGCAAACATTCACTTTGTGATATTTATTTCTTTTCTTAATGTGTTAAATTATAAGAATTAATAAAAAAAGAATTGTCTTAAAATGTTAATTGTATATATTAGAAAAAAGAAATAGAAACGACATTCAATGAGAAAAGTTCAAGTAAAATATACTGATTTGAGTCATCATATCTAATGAGATTAGTATAAGAATTATTGTATTCTAACAATCTGCATCTACTTCTAAGATAGCAATAGGTATAGTATACGTATATTTATTGTACATACAAATAATTTAAAATAAGTAATATATTTTTAAATTATAATATATTTTTAAATAGATACGAATGCGATTTTCTAAATGATTTATAAATATTTCTACAATATAAAGGATACATTTTGTTAGAATTGTATTGTTTTGTATCATATATAAATAGATTATAACTGAAGTATTTTTAACTTTATCAACTTTGTTTTTTTTTTATAAATTGAATATTCAAAAGACATAGGCACCTGCGAAAAACATACTCTAATTTAAACAGCTCCCAAAATAACTTTTGAAATTGGTGAAATTTAAATTTGCTACTCAATTAATGATATACCTGTATGTATATGTAATTATTTAATCTTCCAACTCAATCAAAATTGAATATATTATTTTAGGCTACCAGAAATAAAATGTTTGCCTTTTTTATATTACAAGTAAGCAAATAAGTTTCCTGATGGTAAGCAACCATCGTCACCTATGGACATCGGTAAAATACCAAGAGCATTACAAAAACGTTGCTGAACTTTTAAAATTTTATTAATGCATCTGCAAAAACTCTATTTACATGTATATTATAGCTGTAATGTAATCAAACACATAATAATCAGTTATATGTTTGTTTTTCTATAGTGAATAAAGAGAAATGTATGAAATATGATATGCAATTTTTTTGGATTATTATAAAATTACTATTTTTGTTTAATTTAGACAAAAAAAAATTTGGCAACTCTGTTCAAAACTGATGAATTACTAATTATTTTGCAATTAAGTACTTTAATATACATTAAAACAGCAAAACAACATTTTATACAGCATAATAGAAAAAATAATTTACTAAACTCTAATTTTAATTCAAATATATTATTTACATTACTTTAAAATAGTATTTTTACATTGAAAACAAAACCGGAAATCGCAATCTAACATTTCCCGCTAAAAAATAAACGGTTCCTTTTTCTACTGACCTATATCTTCCCGAATGCACCTCATTCTCACTCCCGCGCACTAACATTTTGGTACGTACGGAACGTTTTTCTAACCAAAATTAAAAATGTTGTAAATGTGATTATTTTCTATATATAACGTGTAATTTAATTAATAATTGTTGTTTGCAGTGTGTTTTTGTGATTACAGAGTGAACAAAGGTAAGAATTGTTTAATTTTTCTTATTTTAAAGGACCACACCTATAATGGCGTCAGACGCTAAGTGAAAGTGCTTTATTTCTTCGTAATTGTGAATTATTTTCAAAAATAAGTATCTAAAACTTATTAAGCTTGCTATTTATTTATACCTGATGTTATTTTTTTTGAATTTTATAGCATTTTTTTATAAATTAACATTGATTTCAAAGTACACCTACACCATTAAATACTTTGCATAATAATTAATAACACAGCTACAAAAATCATTCATGTGCTGATTCTTTTTTTCATTTCATAACTTGTGGTAACCGTTTTCAGCTAAGGTAAAAATATTTTTATTGCCTATTCATTTTTTCTTATTATAAAGGACCACACCTATAATGGCGTCAGACGCTAAGTGAAAGTGCTTTATTTCTTCGTAATTGTGAATTATTTTCAAAAATAAGTATCTAAAACTTATTAAGCTTGCTATTTATTTATACCTGATGTTATTTTTTTGAATTTTATAGCATTTTTTTATAAATTAACATTGATTTCAAAGTACACCTACACCATTAAATACTTTGCATAGTAACTAATAACACAGCTACAAAAATCATTCATGTGCTGATTCTTTTTTTCATTTCATAACTTGTGGTAACCGTTTTCAGTTAAGGTA
The DNA here is from genome assembly GCA_905404145.2 of Biston betularia. Taxonomy (NCBI): domain Eukaryota; kingdom Metazoa; phylum Arthropoda; class Insecta; order Lepidoptera; family Geometridae; genus Biston; species Biston betularia. Next base: position 839,873 of record FR989874.1, on the reverse strand, counting down.
AAAATATTTTAATTGCCTATTTATTTAACAAAAATGAGTATCTATTTATAGACAAACTTCCAATCCAACTTGGCTAAATACAATATTAGTGAGTGACGCTAATCGATTACAGTCATCAATCCTTACATAAAAATTTGAAAAATAACGTACCTACATAAATAACAGAATCCATGTAATACATTAACTACTCTATTAAAATCCGAACTCAATCCAATAAAATTTACTTTAATTAGAAAACTAATAGAAATAAAATTTCAGATGAAACGCCATTCCGGAGAATTTGACGAGCCAGCAGCTTCAACGTCCAAGCAAGCGAGATTGTCTCGGCCAGTCTGCGTCGCGTTTGGTAAGTCATCCTTTTCCTTTTAACTTATTATTACAATTTTTTGAAAATTTCATCAACGCTCATAAATGCTCAATCTATCTGTGTTTTTATTTCCAGAATATTTATTTGTGAATGATATAATTATTTTTACATAAAATTACCTTTTTATTTTTACATGATGTATAGGTACCTATTATTTCATAATAAAAGTAGTTTACATAGATGAGTAGTGATTTTATTAGTTTTAGTTAGCATTTTATAAATTTAAATAAAAAAAAAATATTGCTGATATATTTCACAATTACAGGATTGGATCAATAGTAAGAAAACAATAATACCACAATTTAAAAATGTAATTTGAATAAATAGTGCTGATTTTAATATTATTCCGTTTATCTCTTATCTTGTCTACTCTGTTAGCACTATAGAGTGCGGGTTCGATTCCCGCTACGACAAACATTTAAATGACGATTAATGGTTGTTCTGCATATAGGTATTATAATTATGTATTTACAAGAATTCCTATAACAATAAAAGTTTTATTTAGTTTTGGGGTTACATTGTGTCGTAATTTTTTTTTTTCTATTGGTATGTTTGATAGGTATGATATAAATTAAATTAGTTGAAGAAGCGTTATACCGAATTGCCAATAAATAGCTCGATATTTTTAAAATTTCGTTATAGTAAATATTTTATAACAAAATATTATTGTTACATAGGTACTACGCATCAAGGCGCGATGCAATTCGAAGGTAGAGGTAACCAATGCACTGCCATAGCAGCAATGTCCCTAATAGTTTCATCTGTGGAAAAACACAGATCAACTATTTCTCTACACGATATAGATACTGTTTTAAAGAGAGGGGATAAACTATACATTCAACTCAAAAAGTTTATCCCAGCTCAAGCCAATTCTAGCCATTTAAATTGTGATGAAATACCCACCGAAATAATTGTAGGACAAAAAAAAGTTGTAATAGAAAACAACTGGATAACTAACGGTTTCTATCCGAGTAGCGATGAGGCACTAGAGTACAATACAAAATTAGTAATGTTAGAGATCATTTTAAATAATGAAGTATTTACACCGGACTGGGATGATGACAAGGATGGTGTAGTATTTACGGGCAGGCATTATTCCATTTCGTTTTGGCGTCATACGTTTATTGCAGACAATAAACGTATGACGAAATACTTCGTATTTAATAGTCACGCGGTAAACGAAAACAACGAACACTCGGGTTACGGTGTGGCAAGGATTTTTCAATTAGATAATATAAAATCATTAGCGAACGTTTTATTGCAATATAATCGTCACGCGTCAAATAGTCAACAATACGAATTAAATAAAATAAAAGTAAAAAACGTTATCGAACTTGACGATGCGCGGTATCCTGCCACACAAGTTAGTTCAAACCAAACTCAATGTAGCAACAGTTCAGTGTCTGCATTTGAGGTGAACAGTATTCAATCGGCTCCTTCTGACGTGGTATTGAATACTATTTCCGACCGTACCGAATGTAGTCAAAGTTCGGTCACTACAATCGAGAAAACACACCCCTCTCCCTCTGTCTTAAATGACCTGATGTTATTGACGAACGATGTATCTGTGCCGTCTTCTCACAGTCCGAGTCAAATTAATATTAGTCAAATCAGTAGCATCTCTGCCTCAATACTTACCTCTGCTCCGTCATATGCAGAGGTGGTTAAAAAAAATTTGCAAAAACCAGTTATTACCACTACTAAAAAAACTGTTAAAATAACAAACGCGCAAACTAAAACAAAAACCGTTTCAAATAAAAAACCAGTGGTAGTAATTGAACGCGTAGATGACTTTAAACTCACACATCTAAAACCAGTTGTTGTTCTCAATCGATTAGAATCAGAGAAAGTCAAGCCAACGACAACTACGAAAAGGGGCAGACCCATTAAAAATAAAAGGGGGCGCAAAAAGACAACTGAAAATGCACAACTGGACGCAGTCAAAAAATATAATAAAAAAAACCCGGATGTTAATAGAGAATCTGTTAAAAGATACACGCAAAAAAATCCGGAAATTCATCGCGAGTCGGTAAAATCATATACGCAAAAAAATCCGGAAATTCATCGCGAGTCGGTAAAATCATATACGCAAAAAAATCCGGAAATTCATCGCGAATCGGTAAAATCATATACGCAAAAAAATCCGGAAATTCATCGCGAGTCAGTAAAAACATACACAGAACAAAATCCAGAAGTGCATCGCGAAGCCGTTCAAAAATACAATGAAGTAAATCCGGAAATTAATCGCGAGGCCGTTAAAAGATATAGTGAAAACAATCCCGCGGTAAATCAACAAGCAACTCAGCATTATAATGAGCTTAGTCGGAACGTAGACGTTCCGTTACGTAGGTCGCGTAATTTAATAGGCGAGAAACGGGATGACGAATTAAATGCCGTTAGATCGTTTACTTTAAAAAAACAATCTTTAAAATCATCGGAAATACATAAATGTCGACATTGTCAGGCGCCTCTATTCGACGAGGAAAAAACTAGGACTCAATGGTGTTGCGGGTCAGGGGCAAATAATGTTCAAGTATTGCCACCATTGACGACGGAAGATTTTTATACGCATCCCAGTTTCGAAAGTAGACCGCGCGCGTATAACAATCTTTTCGCCTTTTCGGCTTTGGGCGTTTCGCACGGCTTCCAACATTTGCCAGGTTTATCATTTATCAAAATTCAAGGCCGGGTATACCATCGCGTTTTTGATTTAGCCTATAAAGAATCCACTAATAATATTGGTTTATATATTAGTGATTCATCAGAACGCGAAAGTTTGGCACGTAATCAGAGTTTAGATGTCCAAGTAACTGTCGCGATTAGGACATATTTAGAAAATGTCAATCCGTACATAACTTGTTTCAGAAGGTTAAGCTTAGAAGCTTCCGACGAAGCGTTTTTAATGTTCGAAAAAACCTCTCGAGCTACTCACGGAAACATTTTAGGCGATCAGCCCGTGGGCAGAGAGGTTTCCGCGATAATTAGTACAGATCGAGAGCAATATGTGCCTCGATCTATAGCTATATGGAAAATTGGAGAAAGGCCTCATACAGTGGATATCATGGATCCTCTGTATGAGAGTTTCCAATATCCACTTCTGTATCCTCACGGAAATCCAGGATGGTATCCCGGCAAACTCGACAACAATGGCAAAAAGCTAACTCAGGCCCGATATGTCAGATGTCTTTTGCTTTCAGAAGATAGATTCAGTCACCTTGGACGTCTATCCGAGGAGTGGTTAGTCGATATGTATTGCAGAATAAGCGAGGAACGTTTGCGCTATATATTACACATGCAAACGAATCCTAATGTGGTCGAAATTAGAGCCGCACCACTCCTCGAACTTTTAAATGACGAAACTATTGCCGGTGAAGGCGTTGTACCGGGACGTATCTACTTGCCGAATACTTTTACTGGGGGCCCGCGATACATGAAACTCAAATATTTAGATTGTATCGCTTTAGTCAATAGAATGGGACCTCCCTCTTATTTCGTCACGTTTACGTGTAATCCCAATTGGCCTGAAATTAAACATTCAACACCTGAAGGCCAACGCCCCAATCCATTAATATGTGCACGTGTATTCAACTTGAGATTATTCGAGCTGATACACGATCTACGTTCCGGCGCATGGTTCGGAACGATAGATTATTTAACGTACGTGATCGAATTTCAAAAACGAGGACTACCTCATGCCCACATTTGTTTTAGAGTACAGGGAGGAGGTCCAGTAGAGAATTCAGACATAGACAAGGTATGTCGTGCCGACATACCTGATGAATCTGAAGCTGAAGGCAGATTGCGTACGGCTGTCCTGAATCATATGATTCACGGGCCGTGTGGGCATGAAAGAGACAATCTGCCGTGCTACGACAATGAAAAACAAAAATGTAGCAGACGCTTCCCGAAACGCGAAACTGACGTCACCTTCTGTGACGAAAGAGGCTTCATTCATTTGCAACGCAACAGCAGGAATGAAGGCATTATTAAATTTCGCAATAGAGAGATAAAAGTAAACGACCTGTGGGTCGTGCCATACAACGCCAGTTTGCTTTTGAAATATGATGCCCACATTAACGTTGAAATTTCCTCGCATCGTAGTGTAGTAAAGTATCTGTTCAAATACATGACTAAAGGGCTAGACGAAGCGCGCGTTGCCATTGTTAACGAGGAACAAAATGAAATTGAGGATTACGTTACTAAACGATATATAGGGTCGAGCGACGCGGCTTGGCGCGTATTAGAATTCGATGTCACCGCTCGCGAACCGAACGTAAAACAGTTAGGTGTACATTTAGAAAATAGACAAACTGTCTATTTCAAACCGGGCCATGAGAACGATGTCAATCATGAATCTTCCGACTTACTGACATACTTCAATCGGCCGCAGGGTGTAGAATTCGATTCATTGAAATATGTAGATTTTTACGAAAATTATTTAGTACACGCGAAACGTCCAAATACGAAAGTCGAAGTACGCGAAACGAGTAACGGCAAATTCGTGACCGAAAGGCAAAGGGGTAGAATGGTGGCGCGTTTATTTTGGGTCTCGCCTAACAGAGGTGAACAGTTTTATCTTAGGATACTATTAAATTCATTCGCGTGTCGCGGCTACAGCGACCTTTTAAATCTCGGTGGCCCAGATTGCACAACTTTCCAAGAAGCCGCCAAAGCTGTAGGGCTCGCGGACGATGAAGTAGAGTACGAAAGAGCTATGCAGGAAGCATCAACGTTTTTCACCGGCTACCGCCTGCGTAGATTTTTCGTAATGTTGGCTGTTAACGGTGCCCCAGTCGCGACGCTGTGGGACACATTTAAAAATCTTTTGTCTGAAGATATTTTGCATAGGATGCCAGACCAACATGACAATGCGTACAATACATGTTTAATAGAAATCGGTAGACTCTTACGCAAACACGGGTCGTCACTTTCGTTGATGGGACTACCGGAAGTCCAAGATGATTCGACTGAATTACGCAGAGAATGCAATCAATACAATACAAATGAACAGATTGCGATCGTAGACGAATGGTTACCGAAGTTGTCGTCGGAACAACGGGCCATATTTCAATATATCGATAATCTTTGTACAGATCAAAATTTCCGCGAAAATAATCCATGTGCTATTTTCATAGACGGCCCTGCAGGTACGGGTAAAACTACGCTGTTAAACACTATAACGGCTCACGTCCGTGGTACTTTAGAGTCTATAGCGATATGTACCGCTTCCTCGGCGATTGCCGCACAAAATCTTGAAAATGCCTCCACAGCTCATAGTGCTTTTAAATTTCCCTTACAAATTGAAGACGAGGAAGACATCGGTTCCGTTTGGCAGATTACGAACCGATCTCAGCGTGCAGAATTGATCTCTCACGCTGCGGTACTGATATACGACGAAGCGCCAATGGCCCACAAATATCTAATACATATATTAGATAGGTCATTGCGCGACCTGATGCGTTGTAATAAAATGTTTGGTGGCAAAATTATTATCTTTGCGGGTGATTTTAGACAAATTCCACCAGTAGTAGTAAACGCCAAATCCGATTCGGACATTTTGAATAGTTCTCTGAAAAAATCCCCGCTCTGGCCAAATTTGAAAAAATTCTCACTGATATCATCTCAGAGATGTAGAGACGATCCTGAATATGCAGATTTTTTGCTCAGGTTAGGTTCAAATCAATTGGCGTCCTTACCTCTGCAAGTAGGTAGGAATGTTCAAAAGATCGTCTCTTTAGAGTTAATAGAACACGTAACCGAATTGAGTGATTTGATCGACTTCGTGTTCTCAGAGGCTATTATAGACGAACCTGATGTTTGTGCACTTAGGGCCATTTTATGTACCCGGAATGATGCCGTTCGCGAAATAAATTCAATCATATTAGACCGAGTGTCGGGTGATACGCTTCACTTTTATTCAAATGACAAAATTGTAAGCGACGATGCTGACGAACTATACCTGGGGCCTGATGCATTAAATAGATTACAACCGACCGGTGTGCCAGAATTTGATTTGAAATTAAAAGTAGGATGCGTCTGTATGATCACAAGAAATCTAAGTTTTGCAGACGGCTTAGTGAATGGCACAAAAGTGATCATAGAAGCAACCTCACCGCTATTAATTACAGTCCGCAAACGAGGTTGCTACGATAACATTCCCTATTTGATACCGCGTATTTTATTTAAAGCGCCCATAGAGCGTAACAGTCCATACGAAATGAGTCGTCGCCAGTTCCCCCTTCAGGTGTGCTACGCGATGACCATTCACAAAAGTCAGGGTCAAACTATTACTCGCGTGGGGGTAGATTTAAGATCAGACGTATTCAGTCACGGGCAATTATATGTAGCGTTAGGTCGGGTGCAGGAAAAAGAGTCTATTAAAATTTTGGTTCAAAAAAATCGCGTAATAAATGGCATTGCCTGTGCAAACAATAAAATTATACCGGATCTTTTAAATTAAATCAAATTTCAAATTAAATATACATATGGCTAAACTTCTTGGAAATTGTAATAAAACATGTTCACCTCTTTATTTCGGTTGGGTTTTATTTCGTTATCAATCAATTTTTAATCATGTTGCTATGGCTGTATTCAGTCCCTTTTTTGTTATTTTTACATGCATCACACATATTATATCAACATAATATGAGTGTACTTACATTTCAACTTTTAACTTACACAATTGTAAATATTGTAAATATTGTAAATTTTGTAAATATTGTAAATATTAATAAACACACCCTTTTTTTGAAAGGACTAAATATTATTTAAAGCGTGGATTAGGCCTACTGGGGAAACCACGTTAAAAAAAACGGTCCTAAAGCCACACCTCTCGGGTGGTCTGGAAGATGGCTTGAAAAAAAAATTGATTATTGCACTGCAGCAAAAAATCTGCATCACTACAACTCCTTAATAATTGGAAATAAAGTAGATATCCATCATAGTCAAACTCAATTTGAGCAGAAGATAAAAATATAACTGTTATACTGACGCCCAAGTCAAAGTTCCAGACAATAATTAATACAGCCTAATTTATTTTAAAAAATAAACAAATACTTATTATATTACAGCATATCGAAACATCTGATGGAGTCTTCAATCACTGCACTACTACATCATCATCTCGCATATCCCGCCTAATTTCTACGCAGAAAGGGACAACTATACCGATGTTGCAGTCAACAGAAAATCACAATATCTCAGGTGGGTTAGGTTATGTTTGTATATAAACCACACGCGCAAGCCGAGCGAGCGTAGCGAGCGTGCCGCGGCAGCGGCCGGCGAAGCGCCAGAAAGAAAATTGAAGATAATATTATGAAGAATTTCACATCCCGTAGACTGACTGTGACCCCCGATGTTACCGGCTACATGTTTTCGGGTTAAAAAATTGATTGGTGCACTACAGCAAAAAAACTGCATCACTACAACTCCTTAATAATCGTTGCAAATAAAGTAGATATCCATCATAATCAAACTCAATTTGAGCAGAAGATAAAAATGTAACTGTTATACTGACACCCAAGTCAAGCTCCACACAATAATTAATACAGCCTAATTTATTTTAAAAAATAAACAAATATTTATTATTTTACAGCATACCGAAACATCTGATGGAGTCTTCAATCACTGCACTACTACATCATCATCTCGCATATCCCGCCTAATTTCTACGCAGAAAGGGACAACTATACCGATGTTGCAGTCAACAGAAAATCACATTATCTCAGGTGGGTTAGGTTATGTTTGTATATAAACCACACGCGCAAGCCGAGCGAGCGTAGCGAGCGTGCCGCGGCAGCGGCCGGCGAAGCGCCAGAAAGAAAATTGAAGATAATATTATGAAGAATTTCACATCCCGTAGACTGACTGTGACCCCCGATGTTACTGGCTACATGTTTTCGGGTTAAAAAATTGATTGGTGCACTACATCAAAAAAACTGCATCACTACAACTCCTTAATAATCGTTGCAAATAAAGTAGATATCCATCATAATCAAACTCAATTTGAGCAGAAGATAAAAATAATTATAACTCTTGTACTGACGCCCAAGTCAAAGTTCCAGACAATAATTAATACAGCCTAATTTATTTTATTACAGCATACCGAAACATCTGATGCGAGTCTTCAATCACTGCACTACTACATCATCATCTCGCATATCCCGCTTAATTTCTACGCAGAAAGGGACAACTATACCGATGTTGCAGTCAACAGAAAATCACAATATCTCAGGTGGGTTAGGTTATGTTTGTATATAAACCACACGCGCAAGCCGAGCGAGCGTAGCGAGCGTGCCGCGGCAGCGGCCGGCGAAGCGCCAGAAAGAAAATTGAAGATAATATTATGAAGAATTTCACATCCCGTAGACTGACTGTGACCCCCGATGTTACCGGCTACATGTTTTCGGGTTAAAAAATTGATTGGTGCACTACAGCAAAAAAACTGCATCACTACAACTCCTTAATAATCGTTGCAAATAAAGTAGATATCCATCATAATCAAACTCAATTTGAGCAGAAGATAAAAATGTAACTGTTATACTGACACCCAAGTCAAGCTCCACACAATAATTAATACAGCCTAATTTATTTTAAAAAATAAACAAATATTTATTATTTTACAGCATACCGAAACATCTGATGGAGTCTTCAATCACTGCACTACTACATCATCATCTCGCATATCCCGCCTAATTTCTACGCAGAAAGGGACAACTATACCGATGTTGCAGTCAACAGAAAATCACATTATCTCAGGTGGGTTAGGTTATGTTTGTATATAAACCACACGCGCAAGCCGAGCGAGCGTAGCGAGCGTGCCGCGGCAGCGGCCGGCGAAGCGCCAGAAAGAAAATTGAAGATAATATTATGAAGGGTTTCACATCCCGTAGACTGACTGTGACCCACGATGTTAACCGGCTACATGTTTTCGGGTTAAAAAATTGATTGGTGCACTACACCAAAAAAACTGCATCACTACAACTCCTTAACAATCGTTGCAAATAAAGTAGATATCCATCATAATCAAACTCAATTTGAGCAGAAGATAAAAAAATAACTGTTATACTGACACCCAAGTCAAAGTTCCAGACAATAATTAATACAGCCTAATTTATTTTAAAAAATAAACAAATATTTATTATATTACAGCATACCGAAACATCTGATGGAGTCTTCAATCACTGCACTACTACATCATCATCTCGCATATCCCGCCTAATTTCTACGCAGAAAGGGTCAACTATACCGATGTTGCAGTCATCAGAAAATCACTATATCTCAGGTGGGTTAGGTTATGTTTGTATATAAACCACACGCGCAAGCCGAGCGAGCGTAGCGAGCGTGCCGCGGCAGCGGCCGGCGAAGCGCCAGAAAGAAAATTGAAGATAATATTATGAAGGGTTTCACATCCCGTAGACTGACTGTGACCCACGATGTTAACTCGCTACATGTTTTAGGGATAAGAAGTAGCATATATGTTAATATAAGATGTTAGCTACCTCCATACCAAATTTCATCCAAATCCGTTCAGTAGTTTGTGCGTGAAAGAGTAACAGACATCTATCCATATCCATCCAAACTTTCACATTAACATTAATGGGATTCACTCATCAGTTTCATTTTTATTATTGTAAGTAAAGTATCCATCATTATCAAATTCAGTGAGGCAGGAAATAAGAATATGATGAGCCAGTTTCATACATTTCCTAACTATGCACAGCAAGAATATGGAACTCCACACATTACCGCTTAACAACAGGTGTATATTATGGTCAAACGCAAAACTATTAAATTTTTAAGTAAACAAAATATACATATATATATATATTAGTATTTAAAACAAAGAAAACCCCTTACTGAAATTTTTATAAACATTGTACCAAAAAATAATAAATTTGACCTCACATAAACATTGGTTATTATTTTACAGAATGGTGATGGATATACATCTATTACTGCACAGCCTCATCGTCTGGTCTGCATGTCGTCGTTCAAAAGAAAGCGCTGAACTTCAATGCATTTTGAGTTTTAGGTAAATAATAATTATTCATAACACATGTAATTATTTGTACTTTTTCATTACTCTATATAACAAATAAAACTATAATGCTTATTTGATAAATCGATATTCCATTATATAGAGAAATAAAATAAAATAAAATGATATGTTATTTTGACTTTACCCACAAATATTTGCTTCAACAAATGTAAACTATGGGTTCGATTCCCACCCAAAACAAACATTTATATGATGAATAAAAATAGCACTTTGCTAAAAAAATTAAAATAGATGGCGCTGTGTGTCTTGTTTTGTAAAATCTATTATTTTTAATTTTATATTAGAAAAAAAAATTAACAACAACATCAATGGATAACAGTTATTTATCAATAATAATTTTAAACAATAATTATAAAATTATACACAACGCCATCTAACTTCAAACTAAGCAAATCGTCTGTTTACTTGATTTACAGGAACCAAACTAAAGATATTAACCTGGTATAGCATAACAACACCATTTCTTTTTTTCACAGAATGGAAACCACTCACTACCAAACTGCATCACAGCGACAGCATGAATTAAAACCAGCCGCGCAGTGTCATCAAAATGTGTTTACACAAATATATGTAAATAAATAATGTGAATAAGGAAAGAGATAATGAAAATAAAATTATCATTTTAATATTGTATTTTTATTTTACAAGTAACATAATAATAACAATTGATATAGGTACATACATGCAAAGACCAGATATATTTTGGAATCTTGAAAAATTGAATCTGTAGGTTTCTGATTACAAATTTTGAGAACATTATTAATATTATCAACTACATATGTATATTTTAAGAATTAATTAAGAAATTATAATTTCATGCACTCTCCAAATTAAATTCAAATAACATCATCATCATTGTTGTCGTTGCATTAATTTCGATTAACCTCTGGCATTTTTATAAAACAGTTTAAATGATTGTTTATTTAAAGTACAAAATTTTGTAAAAGTTCAACATCATCATCATCATCATCATAGGGAAAATAACAGTAGTGATTCAACAAATCGTCACTGTATCCTGCCCCATTTATCCTACTGCTTTCTTTTTTTTAAGTTAAAAGTCTTAGCACACAAACCCGCCGCGGGCCGCATGCGGCCCGCGCACCCACGCAAATACTAGTTATTATTATACTATATAAAGTTAAATTACCACTCACTGACTGACTCACTGACATAAATAGAAGTCATATACGGAGATATGGGGGGGGGAAAAAGAGTATAGACTCGTACAGGGATGAGTTCAGAGGGCCCAGGAAAAATCCGAAATCACCAGGAAACCAGGTCTTCGCGATGGGACCCCATGGTATCTCGACAACGGTGATATCTAAGGGGGTCGCTCTCGAACTGAATCTTCCCAAAACCCTGGGAACTTTCAGGGGGGATGAAAAAAAACACACCCCCCGAAGAAAAAAACGTCACCGCCATACAAACTTGGACCTCTCGTATTTCGAAAACGGCTCGAGATGGAGGGGGGGTGCTCGACCGAATGTCATAGGGAACCGCGAGATCTTTCAGGGGAAAGTGGCCTCGAAGGCCTCCGGAGGCCTTTTTTGGCCTCGAAATTTCAAACGGGTCCTAGAGGTCTGAAATTTTGGCTCCGGGGGTTTATGGGACCTCTGATTGTAAATATGTAAAAATTTTTTTAAAGTTTCTTTTTTTTAATATAGCTGTCATACAACGTGATTTGCGGGTCGGACTGTAGGGGCGAAACGGTGGTACTCCGGCGGCCCCGGAGCCGCCCCCGCGAGGCCGAAGGCCGAGCGGGTAGCTGGCGAGGCCGAAGGCCGAGCGTACGGAGGCGAGGCCGAAGGCCGAGCCGCCCACTTCGAGGCCGAAGGCCGAGAAGTGCGGCAACTCGCTACGTACGATATTTTGCCAGAATCGAAATCCTCCCGGCGAGGCCGGAGGCCGAGCCACACACTTGCGAGGCCGAAGGCCGAGCGTACGGAGGCGAGGCCGAAGGCCGAGCGTCACACTTTGAGGCCGAAGGCCGAGAAGTGTGCCAACTCGCTAGGTATGGAGCTCACGACAGGGGTAAAGTGACATACCTGCAAGGCCGGAGGCCGAGCTACGAAACCGCGAGGCCGAAGGCCGAGCTCTGAACCGGCGAGGCCGAAGGCCGAGCTTCAAACCGGCGAGGCCGAAGGCCGAGCTTCGACCCCGCGAGGCCGAAGGCCGAGCTTTGAAGGTGCGAGGCCGCAGGCCGAGTTACACACTTGCGAGGCCGGAGGCCGAGTTCCGAACCGCGAGGCCGAAGGCCGAGCTTCAAACCGGCGAGGCCGAAGGCCGAGCTTCGACCCCGCGAGGCCGAAGGCCGAGCTTCGAAGGTGCGAGGCCGAAGGCCGAGCTACCGACTCGCGAAGCCGCAGGCTGAGCCCCACACTTCGAGGCCGAAGGCCGAGAAGTGTGGCAATCACGAGACACCCAAGTCGTAATCATCATCATAATCAGCCGACATTCAACTGCCTCGTGTTTCCTTACCTTTCGTTCAATTTGAATTTCGTTTGAAAAGTTAATGTAAGCAACGAGAGTTTAGCTCACGGAAAAGCCAAACTCATCATCATAATCAGCCACGACCCAACCGAATGCCATTCCTGCCCCGTTTATCCTACTGCTTTGTTATTTTTTAAAAGTTACAAGTCGAACGTCAAGCCCCGCCCCTCCCCCCCATGACGACCTCCCCGCGGGCCGCATGCGGCCCGCGCACCCACGCAAATACTAGTTATTATATTATATAAAGTTAAATTACCACTGACTGACTGACTGACTCACTTAGATAAATAGAAGTCATATACGGGGATATGGGGGGGGGAAAGCGAGTATACCACGATATGGGGATGGGTTCAGAGGGCCCAGGAAAAATCTGAAATCACCAGGAAACCAGGTCTTCGCGATGGGACCCCATGGTATCTCGACAACGGTGAAACATAAGGCGGTCGCTCTCGAACTGAATCTTCCCAAAACCCTGGGAACTTTCAGGGGGGATGAAAAAAAACACACCCCCCGAAGAAAAAAACGTCCCCGCCATACAAACTTGGACCTCTCATATTTCGAAAACGGCTAGAGATGGACGGGGGGTGCTCGACCGAATGTCATAGGGAACCGCGAGATCTTTCAGGGGAAAGTGGCCTCGAAGGCCTCCGGAGGCCTTTTTTGGCCTCGAAATTTCAAACGGGTCCTAGGGGTCTGAAATTTTGGCTCCGGGGGTTTATGGGACCTCTGATTGTAAATATGTAAAAAAATTTTTAAAGTTTCTTTTTTTTAATATAGCTGTCATACAACGTGATTCGAGGGTCGGACTGTAGGGGCGAAACGGTGGTACTCCGGCGGCCTCGGAGCCGCCCCCGCGAGGCCGAAGGCCGAGCAGGTAGCCGGCGAGGCCGGAGGCCGAGCGTACGGAGGCGAGGCCGAAGGCCGAGCCGCCCACTTCGAGGCCGAAGGCCGAGAAGTGCGGCAACTCGCTACGTATGATATTTTGCCAGAATCGAAATCCTCCCGGCGAGGCCGGAGGCCGAGCCACACACTTGCGAGGCCGAAGGCCGAGCGTACGGAGGCGAGGCCGAAGGCCGAGCGTCACACTTTGAGGCCGAAGGCCGAGAAGTGTGCCAACTCGCTAGGTATGGAGCTCACGACAGAGGTAAAGTGACATACCTGCGAGGCCGGAGGCCGAGCCACGAAACCGCGAGGCCTAAGGCCGACCTACGACCCCGCGAGGCCGAAGGCCGAGCTTCGACCCCGCGAGGCCGAAGGCCGAGCTTTGAAGGTGCGAGGCCGCAGGCCGAGCTACACACTCGCGAGGCCGGAGGCCGAGCCACGAAACCGCGAGGCCGAAGGCCGAGCTTCAAACCGGCGAGGCCGAAGGCCGAGCTTCGACCCCGCGAGGCCGAAGGCCGAGCTTCGAAGGTGCGAGGCCGAAGGCCGAGCTACCGACTCGCGAAGCCGCAGGCTGAGCCCCACACTTCGAGGCCGAAGGCCGAGAAGTGTGGCAATCACGAGACACCCAAGTCGTAATCATCATCATAATCAGCCGATATTCAACTGCCTCGCGTTTCCTTACCTTTCGTTCAATTTGAATTTCGTTTGTTAAGTTCAACTAAGCGACAAGAGTTTAGCTCACGGAAAAGCCAAACTCATCATCATAATCAGCCCATACCCAACCGAATGCCATTCCTGCCCCGTTTATCCTACTGCTTTGTTATTTTTTAAAAGTTTAAAGTCGAACTTCAACTCCCGCCCCTCCCCCCCATGACGACCTCCCCGCGGGCCGCATGCGGCCCGCGCACCCACGCAAATACTAGTTATACTATATAAAGTTAAATTACCACTCACTGACTGACTGACTGACTGACTCACTTAGATAAATAGAAGTCATATACGGGGATATGGGGGGGGGAAAAGGAGTATAGGGTCATACAGGGATGAGTTCAGAGGGCCCAGGAAAAATCTGAAATCACCAGGAAACCAGGTCTTCGCGATGGGATCCCATGGTATCTCGGAAACGGTGATACCTAAGGGGGTCGCTCTCGAACTAAATGTTCCCAAAACCCTGGGAACTTTCAGGGGGGATGAAAAAAAACACACCCCCCGAAGAAAAAAACGTCCCCGCCATACAAACTTGGACCTCTCGTATTTCGAAAACGGCTCGAGATGGAGGGGGGGTGCTCGACCGAATGTCATAGGGAACCGCGAGATCTTTCAGGGGAAAGTGGCCTCGAGGGCCTCCGGAGGCCTTTTTTGGCCTCGAAATTTCAAACGGGTCCTAGAGGTCTGAAATTTTGGCTCCGGGGGTTTATGGGACCTCTGATTGTAAATATGTAAAAATTTTTTGAAAGTTTCTTTTTTTTAATATAGCTGTCATACAATGTGATTTCGGGTCGGACTGTAGGGGCGAAACGGTGGTACTTCGGCGGCCCCGGAGTCACCCCCGCGAGGCCGAAGGCCGAGCAGGTTGCCGGCGAGGCCGGAGGCCGAGCGTACAGAGGCGAGGCCGAAGGCCGAGCCGCCCACTTCGAGGCCGAAGGCCGAGAAGTGCGGCAACTCGCTACGTACGATATTTTGCCAGAATCGAAATTCTCCCGGCGAGGCCGGAGGCCGAGCCAGACACTTGCGAGGCCGAAGGCCGAGCGTACGGAGGCGAGGCCGAAGGCCGAGCGTCACACTTTGAGGCCGAAGGCCGAGAAGTGTGCCAACTCGCTAGGTATGGAGCTCACGACAGAGGTAAAGCGACATACCTGCGAGGCCGGAGGCCGAGTTACGAAACCGCGAGGCCGAAGGCCGAGCTCTGAACCGGCGAGGCCGAAGGCCGAGCTTCAAACTGGCGAGGCCGAAGGCCGAGCTTCGACCCCGCGAGGCCGAAGGCCGAGCTTTGAAGGTGCGAGGCCGCAGGCCGAGTTACACACTTGCGAGGCCGGAGGCCGAGCTCCGAACCGCGAGGCCGAAGGCCGAGCTTCAAACCGGCGAGGCCGAAGGCCGAGCTTCGACCCCGCGAGGCCGAAGGCCGAGCTTCGAAGGTGCGAGGCCGAAGGCCGAGCTACCGACTCGCGAAGCCGCAGGCTGAGCCCCACACTTCGAGGCCGAAGGCCGAGAAGTGTGGCAATCACGAGATACCCAAGTCGTAATCATCATCATAATCAGCCGACATTCAACTGCCTCGCGTTTCCTTACCTTTCGTTCAATTTGAATTTCGTTTGATAAGTTCAACTGAGCGACAAGAGTTTAGCTCACGGAAAAGCCAAACTCATCATCATAATCAGCCCATACCCAACCGAATGCCATTCCTGCCCCGTTTATCCTACTGCTTTGTTATTTTTTAAAAGTTTAAAGTCGAAACCAAAGCCCCGCCCCTCCCCACCATGACGACCTCCCCGCGGGCCGCATGCGGCCCGCGCACCCACGCAAATACTAGTTATACTTATATAAAGTTAAATTACCACTCACTGACTGACTCACTTACATAAATAGAAGTCATATACGGAGATATGGGGGGGGGAAAAAGAGTATAGACTCGTACAGGGATGAGTTCAGAGGGCCCAGGAAAAATCCGAAATCACCAGGAAACCAGGTCTTCGCGATGGGACCCCATGGTATCTCGACAACGGTGGCACCTAAGGCGGTCGCTCTCGAACTGAATCTTCCCAAAACCCTGGGAACTTTCAGGGGGGATGAAAAAAAACACACCCCCCGAAGAAAAAAACGTCCCCGCCATACAAACTTGGACCTCTCGTATTTCGAAAACGGCTCGAGATGGACGGGGGGTGCTCGACCGAATGTCATAGGGAACCGCGAGATCTTTCAGGGGAAAGCGGCCTCGAAGGCCTCCGGAGGCCTTTTTTGGCCTCGAAATTTCAAACGGGTCCTAGAGGTCTGAAATTTTGGCTCCGGGGGTTTATGGAACCTCTGATTTGAAAAATGTAAAAAATTTTTGAAAGTTTCTTTTTTTTAATATAGCTGTCATACAATGTGATTTGCGGGTCGGACTGTAGGGGCGAAACGGTGGTACTCCGGCGGCCCCGGAGCCGCCCCCGCGAGGCCGAAGGCCGAGCTACACACTCGCGAGGCCGGAGGCCGAGCGTACGGAGGCGAGGCCGAAGGCCGAGCCGCCCACTTCAAGGCCGAAGGCCGAGAAGTGCGGCAACTCGCTACGTACGATATTTTGCCAGAATCGAAATTCTCCCGGCGAGGCCGGAGGCCGAGCCACACACTTGCGAGGCCGAAGGCCGAGCGTACGGAGGCGAGGCCGAAGGCCGAGCGTCACACTTTGAGGCCGAAGGCCGAGAAGTGTGCCAACTCGCTAGGTATGGAGCTCACGACAGAGGTAAAGCGACATACCTGCGAGGCCGGAGGCCGAGCTACGAAACCGCGAGGCCGAAGGCCGCGCTCTGAACCGGCGAGGCCGAAGGCCGAGCTTCAAACCGGCGAGGCCGAAGGCCGAGCTTCGACCCCGCGAGGCCGAAGGCCGAGCTTTGAAGGTGCGAGGCCGCAGGCCGAGTTACACACTCGCGAGGCCGGAGGCCGAGCTCCGAACCGCGAGGCCGAAGGCCGAGCTTCAAACCGGCGAGGCCGAAGGCCGAGCTTCGACCCCGCGAGGCCGAAGGCCGAGCTTCGAAGGTGCGAGGCCGAAGGCCGAGCTACCGACTCGCGAAGCCGCAGGCTGAGCCCCACACTTCGAGGCCGAAGGCCGAGAAGTGTGGCAATCACGAGACACCCAAGTCGTAATCATCATCATAATCAGCCGACATTCAACTGCCTCGCGTTTCCTTACCTTTCGTTCAATTTGAATTTCGTTTGAAAAGTTAATGTAAGCAACGAGAGTTTAGCTCACGGAAAAGCCAAACTCATCATCATAATCAGCCCATACCCAACCGAATGCCATTCCTGCCCCGTTTATCCTACTGCTTTGTTATTTTTTAAAAAGTTACAAGTCGAACTTCAACTCCCGCCCCTCCCCACCATGACGACCCCCCCGCGGGCCGCATGCGGCCCGCGCACCCACGCAAATACTAGTTATACTATATAAAGTTAAATTACCACTCACTGACTGACTGACTGACTGACTCACTTAGATAAATAGAAGTCATATACGGGCATATGGGGGGGGGAAAAGGAGTATAGGGTCATACAGGGATGAGTTCAGAGGGCCCAGGAAAAATCTGAAATCACCAGGAAACCAGGTCTTCGCGATGGGATCCCATGGTATCTCGGAAACGGTGATACCTAAGGGGGTCGCTCTCGAACTAAATGTTCCCAAAACCCTGGGAACTTTCAGGGGGGATGAAAAAAAACACACCCCCCGAAGAAAAAAACGTCCCCGCCATACAAACTTGGACCTCTCGTATTTCGAAAACGGCTCGAGATGGAGGGGGGGTGCTCGACCGAATGTCATAGGGAACCGCGAGATCTTTCAGGGGAAAGTGGCCTCGAGGGCCTCCGGAGGCCTTTTTTGGCCTCGAAATTTCAAACGGGTCCTAGAGGTCTGAAATTTTGGCTCCGGGGGTTTATGGGACCTCTGATTGTAAATATGTAAAAATTTTTTGAAAGTTTCTTTTTTTTAATATAGCTGTCATACAATGTGATTTCGGGTCGGACTGTAGGGGCGAAACGGTGGTACTTCGGCGGCCCCGGAGTCACCCCCGCGAGGCCGAAGGCCGAGCAGGTTGCCGGCGAGGCCGGAGGCCGAGCGTACAGAGGCGAGGCCGAAGGCCGAGCCGCCCACTTCGAGGCCGAAGGCCGAGAAGTGCGGCAACTCGCTACGTACGATATTTTGCCAGAATCGAAATCCTCCCGGCGAGGCCGGAGGACGAGCCACACACTTGCGAGGCCGAAGGCCGAGCGTACGGAGGCGAGGCCGAAGGCCGAGCGTCACACTTTGAGGCCGAAGGCCGAGAAGTGTGCCAACTCGCTAGGTATGGAGCTCACGACAGAGGTAAAGTGACATACCTGCGAGGCCGGAGGCCGAGCTACGAAACCGCGAGGCCGAAGGCCGAGCTCTGAACCGGCGAGGCCAAAGGCCAACCTACGACCCCGCGAGGCCGAAGGCCGAGCTACGACCCCGCGAGGCCGAAGGCCGAGCTTCGACCCCGCGAGGCCGAAGGCCGAGCTTTGAAGGTGCGAGGCCGCAGGCCGAGTTACACACTTGCGAGGCCGGAGGCCGAGCTCCGAACCGCGAGGCCGAAGGCCGAGCTTCAAACCGGCGAGGCCGAAGGCCGAGCTTCGACCCCGCGAGGCCGAAGGCCGAGCTTCGAAGGTGCGAGGCCGAAGGCCGAGCTACCGACTCGCGAAGCCGCAGGCTGAGCCCCACACTTCGAGGCCGAAGGCCGAGAAGTGTGGCAATCACGAGACACCCAAGTCGTAATCATCATCATAATCAGCCGATATTCAACTGCCTCGCGTTTCCTTACCTTTCGTTCAATTTGAATTTCGTTTGATAAGTTCAACTGAGCGACAAGAGTTTAGCTCACGGAAAAGCCAAACTCATCATCATAATCAGCCACGACCCAACCGAATGCCATTACTGCCCCGTTTATCCTACTGCTTTGTTATTTTTTAAAAGTTTAAAGTCGAACGTCAAGCCCCGCCCCTCCCCACCATGACGACCTCCCCGCGGGCCGCATGCGGCCCGCGCACCCACGCAAATACTAGTTATTATATTATATAAAGTTAAATTACCACTGACTGACTGACTGACTGACTGACTCACTTAGATAAATAGAAGTCATACAAGGGGGCACGGGGGGGGGAAAGCGAGTATACCACGATATGGGGATGGGTTCAGAGGGCCCAGGAAAAATCCGAAATCACCAGGAAACCAGGTCTTCGCGATAGGACCCCATGGTATCTCGACAACGGTGGCACCTAAGGCGGTCGCTCTCGAACTGAATCTTCCCAAAACCCTGGGAACTTTCAGGGGGGATGAAAAAAAACACACCCCCCGAAGAAAAAAACGTCCCCGCCATACAAACTTGGACCTCTCGTATTTCGAAAACGGCTCGAGATGGACGGGGGGTGCTCGACCGAATGTCATAGGGAACCGCGAGATCTTTCAGGGGAAAGCGGCCTCGAAGGCCTCCGGAGGCCTTTTTTGGCCTCGAAATTTCAAACGGGTCCTAGAGGTCTGAAATTTTGGCTCCGGGGGTTTATGGAACCTCTGATTTGAAAAATGTAAAAAATTTTTGAAAGTTTCTTTTTTTTAATATAGCTGTCATACAATGTGATTTCGGGTCGGACTGTAGGGGCGAAACGGTGGTACTTCGGCGGCCCCGGAGTCACCCCCGCGAGGCCGAAGGCCGAGCAGGTTGCCGGCGAGGCCGGAGGCCGAGCGTACAGAGGCGAGGCCGAAGGCCGAGCCGCCCACTTCGAGGCCGAAGGCCGAGAAGTGCGGCAACTCGCTACGTACGATATTTTGCCAGAACCGAAATCCTCCCGGCGAGGCCGGAGGCCGAGCCACACACTTGCGAGGCCGAAGGCCGAGCGTACGGAGGCGAGGCCGAAGGCCGAGCGTCACACTTTGAGGCCGAAGGCCGAGAAGTGTGCCAACTCGCTAAGTATGGAGCTCACGACAGAGGTAAAGTGACATACCTGCGAGGCCGGAGGCCGAGCCACGAAACCGCGAGGCCGAAGGCCGAGCTCTGAACTTGCGAGGCCGAAGGCCGAGCTTCGAACCGGCGAGGCCGAAGGCCGAGCTTCGACCCCGCGAGGCCGAAGGCCGAGCTTTGAAGGTGCGAGGCCGCAGGCCGAGTTACACACTTGCGAGGCCGGAGGCTGAGCTACGAAACCGCGAGGCCGAAGGCCGAGCTCTGAACCGGCGAGGCCGAAGGCCGAGCTCCGACCCCGCGAGGCCGAAGGCCGAGCTTTAAATCAGCGAGGCCGAAGGCCGAGCTTCGAAGGTGCGAGGCCGAAGGCCGAGCTACCGACTCGCGAAGCCGCAGGCTGAGCCCCACACTTCGAGGCCGAAGGCCGAGAAGTGTGGCAATCACGAGACACCCAAGTCGTAATCATCATCATAATCAGCCGATATTCAACTGCCTCGCGTTTCCTTACCTTTCGTTCAATTTGAATTTCGTTTGAAAAGTTAATGTAAGCAACGAGAGTTTAGCTCACGGAAAAGCCAAACTCATCATCATAATCAGCCACGACCCAACCGAATGCCATTCCTGCCCCGTTTATCCTACTGCTTTGTTATTTTTTTAAAGTTACAAGTCAAAAGCAAAGCCCCGCCCCTCCCCACCATGACGACCTCCCCGCGGGCCGCATGCGGCCCGCGCACCCACGCAAATACTAGTTATATTATATAAAGTTAAATTACCACTGACTGACTGACTGACTGACTGACTCACTTAGATAAATAGAAGTCATATACGGGCATATGGGGGGGGGAAAAGGAGTATAGGGTCATACAGGGATGAGTTCAGAGGGCCCAGGAAAAATCTGAAATCACCAGGAAACCAGGTCTTCGCGATGGGATCCCATGGTATCTCGGAAACGGTGATACCTAAGGGGGTCGCTCTCGAACTAAATGTTCCCAAAACCCTGGGAACTTTCAGGGGGGATGAAAAAAAACACACCCCCCGAAGAAAAAAACGTCCCCGCCATACAAACTTGGACCTCTCATATTTCGAAAACGGCTCGAGATGGACGGGGGGTGCTCGACCGAATGTCATAGGGAACCGCGAGATCTTTCAGGGGAAAGCGGCCTCGAGGGCCTCCGGAGGCCTTTTTTGGCCTCGAAATTTCAAACGGGTCCTAGAGGTCTGAAATTTTGGCTCCGGGGGTTTATGGGACCTCTGATTGTAAATATGTAAAAATTTTTTTAAAGTTTCTTTTTTTTAATATAGCTGTCATACAATGTGATTTTCGGGTCGGACTGTAGGGGCGAAACGGTGGTACTCCGGCGGCCCCGGAGCCGCCCCCGCGAGGCCGAAGGCCGAGCTACACACTCGCGAGGCCGGAGGCCGAGCGTACGGAGGCGAGGCCGAAGGCCGAGCCGCCCACTTCGAGGCCGAAGGCCGAGAAGTGCGGCAACTCGCTACGTACGATATTTTGCCAGAATCGAAATCCTCCCGGCGAGGCCGGAGGCCGAGCCACACACTTGCGAGGCCGAAGGCCGAGCGTACGGAGGCGAGGCCGAAGGCCGAGCGTCACACTTTGAGGCCGAAGGCCGAGAAGTGTGCCAACTCGCTAGGTATGGAGCTCACGACAGAGGTAAAGCGACATACCTGCGAGGCCGGAGGCCGAGCAACGAAACCGCGAGGCCGAAGGCCGAGCTTCAAACCGGCGAGGCCGAAGGCCGAGCTTCGACCCCGCGAGGCCGAAGGCCGAGCTTCGAAGGTGCGAGGCCGAAGGCCGAGCTACCGACTCGCGAAGCCGCAGGCTGAGCCCCACACTTCGAGGCCGAAGGCCGAGAAGTGTGGCAATCACGAGACACCCAAGTCGTAATCATCATCATAATCAGCCGACATTCAACTGCCTCGCGTTTCCTTACCTTTCGTTCAATTTGAATTTCGTTTGAAAAGTTAATGTAAGCAACGAGAGTTTAGCTCACGGAAAAGCCAAACTCATCATCATAATCAGCCCATACCCAACCGAATGCCATTCCTGCCCCGTTTATCCTACTGCTTTGTTATTTTTTAAAAAGTTACAAGTCGAACTTCAACTCCCGCCCCTCCCCACCATGACGACCCCCCCGCGGGCCGCATGCGGCCCGCGCACCCACGCAAATACTAGTTATTATATTATATAAAGTTAAATTACCACTGACTGACTCACTGACATAAATAGAAGTCATATACGGAGATATGGGGGGGGGAAAGCGAGTATACCACGATATGGGGATGGGTTCAGAGGGCCCAGGAAAAATCTGAAATCACCAGGAAACCAGGTCTTCGCGATGGGACCCCATGAGATCTCGGAAATGGTGATATCTAAGGGGGTCGCTCTCGAACTGAATCTTCCCAAAACCCTGGGAACTTTCAGGGGGGATGAAAAAAAACACACCCCCCGAAGAAAAAAACGTCCCCGCCATACAAACTTGGACCTCTCGTATTTCGAAAACGGCTCGAGATGGACGGGGGGTGCTCGACCGAATGTCATAGGGAACCGCGAGATCTTCCAGGGGAAAGCGGCCTCGAGGGCCTCCGGAGGCCTTTTTTGGCCTCGAAATTTCAAACGGGTCCTAGAGGTCTGAAATTTTGGCTCCGGGGGTTTATGGGACCTCTGATTTGAAATATGTAAAAAATTTTTGAAAGTTTCTTTTTTTTAATATAGCTGTCATACAATGTGATTTTCGGGTCGGACTGTAGGGGCGAAACGGTGGTACTTCGGCGGCCCCGGAGCCGCCCCCGCGAGGCCGAAGGCCGAGCAGGTAGCTGGCGAGGCCGGAGGCCGAGCGTACGGAGGCGAGGCCGAAGGCCGAGCCGCCCACTTCGAGGCCGAAGGCCGAGAAGTGCGGCAACTCGCTACGTACGATATTTTGCCAGAATCGAAATCCTCCCGGCGAGGCCGGAGGCCGAGCCACACACTTGCGAGGCCGAAGGCCGAGCGTACGGAGGCGAGGCCGAAGGCCGAGCGTCACACTTTGAGGCCGAAGGCCGAGAAGTGTGCCAACTCGCTAGGTATGGAGCTCACGACAGAGGTAAAGCGACATACCTGCGAGGCCGGAGGCCGAGCTACGAAACCGCGAGGCCGAAGGCCGAGCTCTGAACCGGCGAGGCCGAAGGCCGAGCTTCAAACCGGCGAGGCCGAAGGCCGAGCTTCGACCCCGCGAGGCCGAAGGCCGAGCTTCGACCCAGCGAGGCCGAAGGCCGAGCTACCGACTCGCGAAGCCGCAGGCTGAGCCCCACACTTCGAGGCCGAAGGCCGAGAAGTGTGGCAATCACGAGACACCCAAGTCGTAATCATCATCATAATCAGCCGACATTCAACTGCCTCGCGTTTCCTTACCTTTCGTTCAATTTGAATTTCGTTTGATAAGTTCAACTGAGCGACAAGAGTTTAGCTCACGGAAAAGCCAAACTCATCATCATAATCAGCCCATACCCAACCGAATGCCATTCCTGCCCCGTTTATCCTACTGCTTTGTTATTTTTTAAAAGTTACAAGTCAAAAGCAAAGCCCCGCCCCTCCCCACCATGACGACCTCCCCGCGGGCCGCATGCGGCCCGCGCACCCACGCAAATACTAGTTTTATACTATATAAAGTTAAATTACCACTCACTGACTGACTGACTGACTGACTGACATAAATAGAAGTCATACAAGGGGATATGGGGGGGGGAAAGCGAGTATACCACGATATGGAGATGGGTTCAGAGGGCCCAGGAAAAATCCGAAATCACCAGGAAACCAGGTCTTCGCGATGGGACCCCATGGTATCTCGACAACGGTGAAACATAAGGCGGTCGCTCTCGAACTGAATCTTCCCAAAACCCTGGGAACTTTCAGGGGGGATGAAAAAAAACCCACCCCCCGAAGAAAAAAACGTCCCCGCCATACAAACTTGGACCTCTCGTATTTCGAAAACGGCTCGAGATGGACGGGGGGTGCTCGACCGAATGTCATAGGGAACCGCGAGATCTTCCAGGGGAAAGCGGCCTCGAAGGCCTCCGGAGGCCTTTTTTGGCCTCGAAATTTCAAACGGGTCCTAGATGTCTGAAATTTTGGCTCCGGGGGTTTATGGGACCTCTGATTTGAAATATGTAAAAAATTTTTGAAAGTTTCTTTTTTTTAATATAGCTGTCATACAATGTGATTTGCGGGTCGGACTGTAGGGGCGAAACGGTGGTACTCCGGCGGCCCCGGAGCCGCCCCCGCGAGGCCGAAGGCCGAGCTACACACTCGCGAGGCCGGAGGCCGAGCGTACGGAGGCGAGGCCGAAGGCCGAGCCGCCCACTTCGAGGCCGAAGGCCGAGAAGTGCGGCAACTCGCTACGTACGATATTTTGCCAGAATCGAAATTCTCCCGGCGAGGCCGGAGGCCGAGCCACACACTTGCGAGGCCGAAGGCCGAGCGTACGGAGGCGAGGCCGAAGGCCGAGCGTCACACTTTGAGGCCGAAGGCCGAGAAGTGTGCCAACTCGCTAGGTATGGAGCTCACGACAGAGGTAAAGCGACATACCTGCGAGGCCGGAGGCCGAGCTACGAAACCGCGAGGCCGAAGGCCGAGCTCTGAACCGGCGAGGCCGAAGGCCGAGCTTCAAACCGGCGAGGCCGAAGGCCGAGCTTCGACCCCGCGAGGCCGAAGGCCGAGCTTTGAAGGTGCGAGGCCGCAGGCCGAGTTACACACTCGCGAGGCCGGAGGCCGAGCTCCGAACCGCGAGGCCGAAGGCCGAGCTTCAAACCGGCGAGGCCGAAGGCAGAGCTTCGACCCCGCGAGGCCGAAGGCCGAGCTTCGAAGGTGCGAGGCCGAAGGCCGAGCTACCGACTCGCGAAGCCGCAGGCTGAGCCCCACACTTCGAGGCCGAAGGCCGAGAAGTGTGGCAATCACGAGACACCCAAGTCGTAATCATCATCATAATCAGCCGATATTCAACTGCCTCGCGTTTCCTTACCTTTCGTTCAATTTGAATTTCGTTTGTTAAGTTCAACTAAGCGACAAGAGTTTAGCTCACGGAAAAGCCAAAATCATCATCATAATCAGCCCATACCCAACCGAATGCCATTCCTGCCCCGTTTATCCTACTGCTTTGTTATTTTTTAAAAAGTTACAAGTCGAACGTCAAGCCCCGCCCCTCCCCCCCATGACGACCTCCCCGCGGGCCGCATGCGGCCCGCGCACCCACGCAAATACTAGTTATACTATATAAAGTTAAATTACCACTCACTGACTGACTGACTGACTGACTCACTTAGATAAATAGAAGTCATATACGGGCATATGGGGGGGGGAAAAGGAGTATAGGGTCATACAGGGATGAGTTCAGAGGGCCCAGGAAAAATCTGAAATCACCAGGAAACCAGGTCTTCGCGATGGGATCCCATGGTATCTCGGAAACGGTGATACCTAAGGGGGTCGCTCTCGAACTAAATGTTCCCAAAACCCTGGGAACTTTCAGGGGGGATGAAAAAAAACACACCCCCCGAAGAAAAAAACGTCCCCGCCATACAAACTTGGACCTCTCGTATTTCGAAAACGGCTCGAGATGGAGGGGGGGTGCTCGACCGAATGTCATAGGGAACCGCGAGATCTTTCAGGGGAAAGTGGCCTCGAGGGCCTCCGGAGGCCTTTTTTGGCCTCGAAATTTCAAACGGGTCCTAGAGGTCTGAAATTTTGGCTCCGGGGGTTTATGGGACCTCTGATTGTAAATATGTAAAAATTTTTTGAAAGTTTCTTTTTTTTAATATAGCTGTCATACAATGTGATTTCGGGTCGGACTGTAGGGGCGAAACGGTGGTACTTCGGCGGCCCCGGAGTCACCCCCGCGAGGCCGAAGGCCGAGCAGGTTGCCGGCGAGGCCGGAGGCCGAGCGTACAGAGGCGAGGCCGAAGGCCGAGCCGCCCACTTCGAGGCCGAAGGCCGAGAAGTGCGGCAACTCGCTACGTACGATATTTTGCCAGAATCGAAATCCTCCCGGCGAGGCCGGAGGACGAGCCACACACTTGCGAGGCCGAAGGCCGAGCGTACGGAGGCGAGGCCGAAGGCCGAGCGTCACACTTTGAGGCCGAAGGCCGAGAAGTGTGCCAACTCGCTAGGTATGGAGCTCACGACAGAGGTAAAGTGACATACCTGCGAGGCCGGAGGCCGAGCTACGAAACCGCGAGGCCGAAGGCCGAGCTCTGAACCGGCGAGGCCAAAGGCCAACCTACGACCCCGCGAGGCCGAAGGCCGAGCTACGACCCCGCGAGGCCGAAGGCCGAGCTTCGACCCCGCGAGGCCGAAGGCCGAGCTTTGAAGGTGCGAGGCCGCAGGCCGAGTTACACACTTGCGAGGCCGGAGGCCGAGCTCCGAACCGCGAGGCCGAAGGCCGAGCTTCAAACCGGCGAGGCCGAAGGCCGAGCTTCGAAGGTGCGAGGCCGAAGGCCGAGCTACCGACTCGCGAAGCCGCAGGCTGAGCCCCACACTTCGAGGCCGAAGGCCGAGAAGTGTGGCAATCACGAGACACCCAAGTCGTAATCATCATCATAATCAGCCGATATTCAACTGCCTCGCGTTTCCTTACCTTTCGTTCAATTTGAATTTCGTTTGATAAGTTCAACTGAGCGACAAGAGTTTAGCTCACGGAAAAGCCAAACTCATCATCATAATCAGCCACGACCCAACCGAATGCCATTACTGCCCCGTTTATCCTACTGCTTTGTTATTTTTTAAAAGTTTAAAGTCGAACGTCAAGCCCCGCCCCTCCCCACCATGACGACCTCCCCGCGGGCCGCATGCGGCCCGCGCACCCACGCAAATACTAGTTATACTATATAAAGTTAAATTACCACTCACTGACTGACTGACTGACTGACTCACTTAGATAAATAGAAGTCATATACGGGCATATGGGGGGGGGAAAAGGAGTATAGGGTCATACAGGGATGAGTTCAGAGGGCCCAGGAAAAATCTGAAATCACCAGGAAACCAGGTCTTCGCGATGGGATCCCATGGTATCTCGGAAACGGTGATACCTAAGGGGGTCGCTCTCGAACTAAATGTTCCCAAAACCCTGGGAACTTTCAGGGGGGATGAAAAAAAACACACCCCCCGAAGAAAAAAACGTCCCCGCCATACAAACTTGGACCTCTCGTATTTCGAAAACGGCTCGAGATGGAGGGGGGGTGCTCGACCGAATGTCATAGGGAACCGCGAGATCTTTCAGGGGAAAGTGGCCTCGAGGGCCTCCGGAGGCCTTTTTTGGCCTCGAAATTTCAAACGGGTCCTAGAGGTCTGAAATTTTGGCTCCGGGGGTTTATGGGACCTCTGATTGTAAATATGTAAAAATTTTTTGAAAGTTTCTTTTTTTTAATATAGCTGTCATACAATGTGATTTCGGGTCGGACTGTAGGGGCGAAACGGTGGTACTTCGGCGGCCCCGGAGTCACCCCCGCGAGGCCGAAGGCCGAGCAGGTTGCCGGCGAGGCCGGAGGCCGAGCGTACAGAGGCGAGGCCGAAGGCCGAGCCGCCCACTTCGAGGCCGAAGGCCGAGAAGTGCGGCAACTCGCTACGTACGATATTTTGCCAGAATCGAAATCCTCCCGGCGAGGCCGGAGGACGAGCCACACACTTGCGAGGCCGAAGGCCGAGCGTACGGAGGCGAGGCCGAAGGCCGAGCGTCACACTTTGAGGCCGAAGGCCGAGAAGTGTGCCAACTCGCTAGGTATGGAGCTCACGACAGAGGTAAAGTGACATACCTGCGAGGCCGGAGGCCGAGCTACGAAACCGCGAGGCCGAAGGCCGAGCTCTGAACCGGCGAGGCCAAAGGCCAACCTACGACCCCGCGAGGCCGAAGGCCGAGCTACGACCCCGCGAGGCCGAAGGCCGAGCTTCGACCCCGCGAGGCCGAAGGCCGAGCTTTGAAGGTGCGAGGCCGCAGGCCGAGTTACACACTTGCGAGGCCGGAGGCCGAGCTCCGAACCGCGAGGCCGAAGGCCGAGCTTCAAACCGGCGAGGCCGAAGGCCGAGCTTCGACCCCGCGAGGCCGAAGGCCGAGCTTCGAAGGTGCGAGGCCGAAGGCCGAGCTACCGACTCGCGAAGCCGCAGGCTGAGCCCCACACTTCGAGGCCGAAGGCCGAGAAGTGTGGCAATCACGAGACACCCAAGTCGTAATCATCATCATAATCAGCCGATATTCAACTGCCTCGCGTTTCCTTACCTTTCGTTCAATTTGAATTTCGTTTGATAAGTTCAACTGAGCGACAAGAGTTTAGCTCACGGAAAAGCCAAACTCATCATCATAATCAGCCACGACCCAACCGAATGCCATTACTGCCCCGTTTATCCTACTGCTTTGTTATTTTTTAAAAGTTTAAAGTCGAACGTCAAGCCCCGCCCCTCCCCACCATGACGACCTCCCCGCGGGCCGCATGCGGCCCGCGCACCCACGCAAATACTAGTTATTATATTATATAAAGTTAAATTACCACTGACTGACTGACTGACTGACTGACTCACTTAGATAAATAGAAGTCATATACGGGGATATGGGGGGGGGGAAAGGAGTATAGGGTCATACAGGGATGAGTTCAGAGGGCCCAGGAAAAATCTGAAATCACCAGGAAACCAGGTCTTCGCGATGGGACCCCATGATATCTCGGAAACGGTGATACCTAAGGGGGTCGCTCTCGAACTGAATCTTCCCAAAACCCTGGGAACTTTCAGGGGGGATGAAAAAAAACACACCCCCCGAAGAAAAAAACGTCCCCGCCATACAAACTTGGACCTCTCATATTTCGAAAACGGCTCGAGATGGACGGGGGGTGCTCGACCGAATGTCATAGGGAACCGCGAGATCTTTCAGGGGAAAGCGGCCTCGAGGGCCTCCGGAGGCCTTTTTCGGCCTCGAAATTTCAAACGGGTCCTAGGGGTCTGAAATTTTGGCTCCGGGGGTTTATGGGACCTCTGATTGTAAATATGTAAAAATTTTTTTAAAGTTTCTTTTTTTTAATATAGCTGTCATACAATGTGATTTCGGGTCGGACTGTAGGGGCGAAACGGTGGTACTTCGGCGGCCCCGGAGTCACCCCCGCGAGGCCGAAGGCCGAGCAGGTTGCCGGCGAGGCCGGAGGCCGAGCGTACAGAGGCGAGGCCGAAGGCCGAGCCGCCCACTTCGAGGCCGAAGGCCGAGAAGTGCGGCAACTCGCTACGTACGATATTTTGCCAGAATCGAAATCCTCCCGGCGAGGCCGGAGGCCGAGCCACACACTTGCGAGGCCGAAGGCCGAGCGTACGGAGGCGAGGCCGAAGGCCGAGCGTCACACTTTGAGGCCGAAGGCCGAGAAGTGTGCCAACTCGCTAAGTATGGAGCTCACGACAGAGGTAAAGTGACATACCTGCGAGGCCGGAGGCCGAGCCACGAAACCGCGAGGCCGAAGGCCGAGCTCTGAACTGGCGAGGCCGAAGGCCGAGCTTCGAACCGGCGAGGCCGAAGGCCGAGCTTCGACCCCGCGAGGCCGAAGGCCGAGCTTTGAAGGTGCGAGGCCGCAGGCCGAGTTACACACTTGCGAGGCCGGAGGCTGAGCTACGAAACCGCGAGGCCGAAGGCCGAGCTCTGAACCGGCGAGGCCGAAGGCCGAGCTCCGACCCCGCGAGGCCGAAGGCCGAGCTTCGAAGGTGCGAGGCCGAAGGCCGAGCTACCGACTCGCGAAGCCGCAGGCTGAGCCCCACACTTCGAGGCCGAAGGCCGAGAAGTGTGGCAATCACGAGACACCCAAGTCGTAATCATCATCATAATCAGCCGATATTCTACTGCCTCGCGTTTCCTTACCTTTCGTTCAATTTGAATTTCGTTTGATAAGTTCAACTGAGCGACAAGAGTTTAACTCACGGAAAAGCCAAACTCATCATCATAATCAGCCCATACCCAACCGAATGCCATTCCTGCCCCGTTTATCCAACTGCTTTGTTATTTTTTAAAAGTTTAAAGTCGAAACCAAAGCCCCGCCCCTCCCCACCATGACGACCTCCCCGCGGGCCGCATGCGGCCCGCGCACCCACGCAAATACTAGTTATACTATATAAAGTTAAATTACCACTCACTGACTGACTGACTGACTGACTCACTTAGATAAATAGAAGTCATATACGGGCATATGGGGGGGGGAAAAGGAGTATAGGGTCATACAGGGATGAGTTCAGAGGGCCCAGAAAAAATCTGAAATCACCAGGAAACCAGGTCTTCGCGATGGGATCCCATGGTATCTCGGAAACGGTGATACCTAAGGGGGTCGCTCTCGAACTAAATGTTCCCAAAACCCTGGGAACTTTCAGGGGGGATGAAAAAAAACACACCCCCCGAAGAAAAAAACGTCCCCGCCATACAAACTTGGACCTCTCGTATTTCGAAAACGGCTCGAGATGGAGGGGGGGTGCTCGACCGAATGTCATAGGGAACCGCGAGATCTTTCAGGGGAAAGTGGCCTCGAGGGCCTCCGGAGGCCTTTTTTGGCCTCGAAATTTCAAACGGGTCCTAGAGGTCTGAAATTTTGGCTCCGGGGGTTTATGGGACCTCTGATTGTAAATATGTAAAAATTTTTTGAAAGTTTCTTTTTTTTAATATAGCTGTCATACAATGTGATTTCGGGTCGGACTGTAGGGGCGAAACGGTGGTACTTCGGCGGCCCCGGAGTCACCCCCGCGAGGCCGAAGGCCGAGCAGGTTGCCGGCGAGGCCGGAGGCCGAGCGTACAGAGGCGAGGCCGAAGGCCGAGCCGCCCACTTCGAGGCCGAAGGCCGAGAAGTGCGGCAACTCGCTACGTACGATATTTTGCCAGAATCGAAATCCTCCCGGCGAGGCCGGAGGACGAGCCACACACTTGCGAGGCCGAAGGCCGAGCGTACGGAGGCGAGGCCGAAGGCCGAGCGTCACACTTTGAGGCCGAAGGCCGAGAAGTGTGCCAACTCGCTAGGTATGGAGCTCACGACAGAGGTAAAGTGACATACCTGCGAGGCCGGAGGCCGAGCTACGAAACCGCGAGGCCGAAGGCCGAGCTCTGAACCGGCGAGGCCAAAGGCCAACCTACGACCCCGCGAGGCCGAAGGCCGAGCTACGACCCCGCGAGGCCGAAGGCCGAGCTTCGACCCCGCGAGGCCGAAGGCCGAGCTTTGAAGGTGCGAGGCCGCAGGCCGAGTTACACACTTGCGAGGCCGGAGGCTGAGCTACGAAACCGCGAGGCCGAAGGCCGAGCTCTGAACCGGCGAGGCCGAAGGCCGAGCTCCGACCCCGCGAGGCCGAAGGCCGAGCTTTAAATCAGCGAGGCCGAAGGCCGAGCTACCGACTCGCGAAGCCGCAGGCTGAGCCCCACACTTCGAGGCCGAAGGCCGAGAAGTGTGGCAATCACGAGACACCCAAGTCGTAATCATCATCATAATCAGCCGACATTCAACTGCCTCGCGTTTCCTTACCTTTCGTTCAATTTGAATTTCGTTTGATAAGTTCAACTGAGCGACAAGAGTTTAGCTCACGGAAAAGCCAAACTCATCATCATAATCAGCCACGACCCAACCGAATGCCATTCCTGCCCCGTTTATCCTACTGCTTTGTTATTTTTTAAAAGTTACAAGTCAAAAGCAAAGCCCCGCCCCTCCCCCCCATGACGACCTCCCCGCGGGCCGCATGCGGCCCGCGCACCCACGCAAATACTAGTTATTATACTATATAAAGTTAAATTACCACTCACTGACTGACTGACTGACTGACTCACTTAGATAAATAGAAGTCATATACGGGCATATGGGGGGGGGAAAAGGAGTATAGGGTCATACAGGGATGAGTTCAGAGGGCCCAGGAAAAATCTGAAATCACCAGGAAACCAGGTCTTCGCGATGGGATCCCATGGTATCTCGGAAACGGTGATACCTAAGGGGGTCGCTCTCGAACTAAATGTTCCCAAAACCCTGGGAACTTTCAGGGGGGATGAAAAAAAACACACCCCCCGAAGAAAAAAACGTCCCCGCCATACAAACTTGGACCTCTCGTATTTCGAAAACGGCTCGAGATGGAGGGGGGGTGCTCGACCGAATGTCATAGGGAACCGCGAGATCTTTCAGGGGAAAGCGGCCTCGAGGGCCTCCGGAGGCCTTTTTTGGCCTCGAAATTTCAAACGGGTCCTAGAGGTCTGAAATTTTGGCTCCGGGGGTTTATGGGACCTCTGATTGTAAATATGTAAAAATTTTTTGAAAGTTTCTTTTTTTTAATATAGCTGTCATACAATGTG
This sequence comes from Biston betularia, assembly GCA_905404145.2. Taxonomy (NCBI): domain Eukaryota; kingdom Metazoa; phylum Arthropoda; class Insecta; order Lepidoptera; family Geometridae; genus Biston; species Biston betularia. The sequence continues at coordinate 807,107 of FR989874.1, read as the reverse complement.
ATTTCGGGTCGGACTGTAGGGGCGAAACGGTGGTACTTCGGCGGCCCCGGAGTCACCCCCGCGAGGCCGAAGGCCGAGCAGGTTGCCGGCGAGGCCGGAGGCCGAGCGTACAGAGGCGAGGCCGAAGGCCGAGCCGCCCACTTCGAGGCCGAAGGCCGAGAAGTGCGGCAACTCGCTACGTACGATATTTTGCCAGAATCGAAATCCTCCCGGCGAGGCCGGAGGACGAGCCACACACTTGCGAGGCCGAAGGCCGAGCGTACGGAGGCGAGGCCGAAGGCCGAGCGTCACACTTTGAGGCCGAAGGCCGAGAAGTGTGCCAACTCGCTAGGTATGGAGCTCACGACAGAGGTAAAGTGACATACCTGCGAGGCCGGAGGCCGAGCTACGAAACCGCGAGGCCGAAGGCCGAGCTCTGAACCGGCGAGGCCAAAGGCCAACCTACGACCCCGCGAGGCCGAAGGCCGAGCTACGACCCCGCGAGGCCGAAGGCCGAGCTTCGACCCCGCGAGGCCGAAGGCCGAGCTTTGAAGGTGCGAGGCCGCAGGCCGAGTTACACACTTGCGAGGCCGGAGGCCGAGCTCCGAACCGCGAGGCCGAAGGCCGAGCTTCAAACCGGCGAGGCCGAAGGCCGAGCTTCGACCCCGCGAGGCCGAAGGCCGAGCTTCGAAGGTGCGAGGCCGAAGGCCGAGCTACCGACTCGCGAAGCCGCAGGCTGAGCCCCACACTTCGAGGCCGAAGGCCGAGAAGTGTGGCAATCACGAGACACCCAAGTCGTAATCATCATCATAATCAGCCGATATTCAACTGCCTCGCGTTTCCTTACCTTTCGTTCAATTTGAATTTCGTTTGATAAGTTCAACTGAGCGACAAGAGTTTAGCTCACGGAAAAGCCAAACTCATCATCATAATCAGCCACGACCCAACCGAATGCCATTACTGCCCCGTTTATCCTACTGCTTTGTTATTTTTTAAAAGTTTAAAGTCGAACGTCAAGCCCCGCCCCTCCCCACCATGACGACCTCCCCGCGGGCCGCATGCGGCCCGCGCACCCACGCAAATACTAGTTATATTATATAAAGTTAAATTACCACTGACTGACTGACTGACTGACTGACTCACTTAGATAAATAGAAGTCATATACGGGCATATGGGGGGGGGAAAAGGAGTATAGGGTCATACAGGGATGAGTTCAGAGGGCCCAGGAAAAATCTGAAATCACCAGGAAACCAGGTCTTCGCGATGGGATCCCATGGTATCTCGGAAACGGTGATACCTAAGGGGGTCGCTCTCGAACTAAATGTTCCCAAAACCCTGGGAACTTTCAGGGGGGATGAAAAAAAACACACCCCCCGAAGAAAAAAACGTCCCCGCCATACAAACTTGGACCTCTCATATTTCGAAAACGGCTCGAGATGGACGGGGGGTGCTCGACCGAATGTCATAGGGAACCGCGAGATCTTTCAGGGGAAAGCGGCCTCGAGGGCCTCCGGAGGCCTTTTTTGGCCTCGAAATTTCAAACGGGTCCTAGAGGTCTGAAATTTTGGCTCCGGGGGTTTATGGGACCTCTGATTGTAAATATGTAAAAATTTTTTTAAAGTTTCTTTTTTTTAATATAGCTGTCATACAATGTGATTTTCGGGTCGGACTGTAGGGGCGAAACGGTGGTACTCCGGCGGCCCCGGAGCCGCCCCCGCGAGGCCGAAGGCCGAGCTACACACTCGCGAGGCCGGAGGCCGAGCGTACGGAGGCGAGGCCGAAGGCCGAGCCGCCCACTTCGAGGCCGAAGGCCGAGAAGTGCGGCAACTCGCTACGTACGATATTTTGCCAGAATCGAAATCCTCCCGGCGAGGCCGGAGGCCGAGCCACACACTTGCGAGGCCGAAGGCCGAGCGTACGGAGGCGAGGCCGAAGGCCGAGCGTCACACTTTGAGGCCGAAGGCCGAGAAGTGTGCCAACTCGCTAGGTATGGAGCTCACGACAGAGGTAAAGCGACATACCTGCGAGGCCGGAGGCCGAGCAACGAAACCGCGAGGCCGAAGGCCGAGCTTCAAACCGGCGAGGCCGAAGGCCGAGCTTCGACCCCGCGAGGCCGAAGGCCGAGCTTCGAAGGTGCGAGGCCGAAGGCCGAGCTACCGACTCGCGAAGCCGCAGGCTGAGCCCCACACTTCGAGGCCGAAGGCCGAGAAGTGTGGCAATCACGAGACACCCAAGTCGTAATCATCATCATAATCAGCCGATATTCAACTGCCTCGCGTTTCCTTACCTTTCGTTCAATTTGAATTTCGTTTGATAAGTTCAACTGAGCGACAAGAGTTTAGCTCACGGAAAAGCCAAAATCATCATCATAATCAGCCCATACCCAACCGAATGCCATTCCTGCCCCGTTTATCCTACTGCTTTGTTATTTTTTAAAAGTTTAAAGTCGAAACCAAAGCCCCGCCCCTCCCCACCATGACGACCTCCCCGCGGGCCGCATGCGGCCCGCGCACCCACGCAAATACTAGTTATTATATTATATAAAGTTAAATTACCACTGACTGACTGACTGACTCACTTAGATAAATAGAAGTCATATACGGGGATATGGGGGGGGGAAAGCGAGTATACCACGATATGGGGATGGGTTCAGAGGGCCCAGGAAAAATCTGAAATCACCAGGAAACCAGGTCTTCGCGATGGGACCCCATGGTATCTCGACAACGGTGAAACATAAGGCGGTCGCTCTCGAACTGAATCTTCCCAAAACCCTGGGAACTTTCAGGGGGGATGAAAAAAAACACACCCCCCGAAGAAAAAAACGTCCCCGCCATACAAACTTGGACCTCTCATATTTCGAAAACGGCTAGAGATGGACGGGGGGTGCTCGACCGAATGTCATAGGGAACCGCGAGATCTTTCAGGGGAAAGTGGCCTCGAAGGCCTCCGGAGGCCTTTTTTGGCCTCGAAATTTCAAACGGGTCCTAGGGGTCTGAAATTTTGGCTCCGGGGGTTTATGGGACCTCTGATTGTAAATATGTAAAAAAATTTTTAAAGTTTCTTTTTTTTAATATAGCTGTCATACAACGTGATTCGAGGGTCGGACTGTAGGGGCGAAACGGTGGTACTCCGGCGGCCTCGGAGCCGCCCCCGCGAGGCCGAAGGCCGAGCAGGTAGCCGGCGAGGCCGGAGGCCGAGCGTACGGAGGCGAGGCCGAAGGCCGAGCCGCCCACTTCGAGGCCGAAGGCCGAGAAGTGCGGCAACTCGCTACGTATGATATTTTGCCAGAATCGAAATCCTCCCGGCGAGGCCGGAGGCCGAGCCACACACTTGCGAGGCCGAAGGCCGAGCGTACGGAGGCGAGGCCGAAGGCCGAGCGTCACACTTTGAGGCCGAAGGCCGAGAAGTGTGCCAACTCGCTAGGTATGGAGCTCACGACAGAGGTAAAGTGACATACCTGCGAGGCCGGAGGCCGAGCCACGAAACCGCGAGGCCTAAGGCCGACCTACGACCCCGCGAGGCCGAAGGCCGAGCTTCGACCCCGCGAGGCCGAAGGCCGAGCTTTGAAGGTGCGAGGCCGCAGGCCGAGCTACACACTCGCGAGGCCGGAGGCCGAGCCACGAAACCGCGAGGCCGAAGGCCGAGCTTCAAACCGGCGAGGCCGAAGGCCGAGCTTCGACCCCGCGAGGCCGAAGGCCGAGCTTCGAAGGTGCGAGGCCGAAGGCCGAGCTACCGACTCGCGAAGCCGCAGGCTGAGCCCCACACTTCGAGGCCGAAGGCCGAGAAGTGTGGCAATCACGAGACACCCAAGTCGTAATCATCATCATAATCAGCCGATATTCAACTGCCTCGCGTTTCCTTACCTTTCGTTCAATTTGAATTTCGTTTGTTAAGTTCAACTAAGCGACAAGAGTTTAGCTCACGGAAAAGCCAAACTCATCATCATAATCAGCCCATACCCAACCGAATGCCATTCCTGCCCCGTTTATCCTACTGCTTTGTTATTTTTTAAAAGTTTAAAGTCGAACTTCAACTCCCGCCCCTCCCCCCCATGACGACCTCCCCGCGGGCCGCATGCGGCCCGCGCACCCACGCAAATACTAGTTATACTATATAAAGTTAAATTACCACTCACTGACTGACTGACTGACTGACTCACTTAGATAAATAGAAGTCATATACGGGCATATGGGGGGGGGAAAAGGAGTATAGGGTCATACAGGGATGAGTTCAGAGGGCCCAGGAAAAATCTGAAATCACCAGGAAACCAGGTCTTCGCGATGGGATCCCATGGTATCTCGGAAACGGTGATACCTAAGGGGGTCGCTCTCGAACTAAATGTTCCCAAAACCCTGGGAACTTTCAGGGGGGATGAAAAAAAACACACCCCCCGAAGAAAAAAACGTCCCCGCCATACAAACTTGGACCTCTCGTATTTCGAAAACGGCTCGAGATGGAGGGGGGGTGCTCGACCGAATGTCATAGGGAACCGCGAGATCTTTCAGGGGAAAGTGGCCTCGAGGGCCTCCGGAGGCCTTTTTTGGCCTCGAAATTTCAAACGGGTCCTAGAGGTCTGAAATTTTGGCTCCGGGGGTTTATGGGACCTCTGATTGTAAATATGTAAAAATTTTTTGAAAGTTTCTTTTTTTTAATATAGCTGTCATACAATGTGATTTCGGGTCGGACTGTAGGGGCGAAACGGTGGTACTTCGGCGGCCCCGGAGTCACCCCCGCGAGGCCGAAGGCCGAGCAGGTTGCCGGCGAGGCCGGAGGCCGAGCGTACAGAGGCGAGGCCGAAGGCCGAGCCGCCCACTTCGAGGCCGAAGGCCGAGAAGTGCGGCAACTCGCTACGTACGATATTTTGCCAGAATCGAAATCCTCCCGGCGAGGCCGGAGGACGAGCCACACACTTGCGAGGCCGAAGGCCGAGCGTACGGAGGCGAGGCCGAAGGCCGAGCGTCACACTTTGAGGCCGAAGGCCGAGAAGTGTGCCAACTCGCTAGGTATGGAGCTCACGACAGAGGTAAAGTGACATACCTGCGAGGCCGGAGGCCGAGCTACGAAACCGCGAGGCCGAAGGCCGAGCTCTGAACCGGCGAGGCCAAAGGCCAACCTACGACCCCGCGAGGCCGAAGGCCGAGCTACGACCCCGCGAGGCCGAAGGCCGAGCTTCGACCCCGCGAGGCCGAAGGCCGAGCTTTGAAGGTGCGAGGCCGCAGGCCGAGTTACACACTTGCGAGGCCGGAGGCCGAGCTCCGAACCGCGAGGCCGAAGGCCGAGCTTCAAACCGGCGAGGCCGAAGGCCGAGCTTCGACCCCGCGAGGCCGAAGGCCGAGCTTCGAAGGTGCGAGGCCGAAGGCCGAGCTACCGACTCGCGAAGCCGCAGGCTGAGCCCCACACTTCGAGGCCGAAGGCCGAGAAGTGTGGCAATCACGAGACACCCAAGTCGTAATCATCATCATAATCAGCCGATATTCAACTGCCTCGCGTTTCCTTACCTTTCGTTCAATTTGAATTTCGTTTGATAAGTTCAACTGAGCGACAAGAGTTTAGCTCACGGAAAAGCCAAACTCATCATCATAATCAGCCACGACCCAACCGAATGCCATTACTGCCCCGTTTATCCTACTGCTTTGTTATTTTTTAAAAGTTTAAAGTCGAACGTCAAGCCCCGCCCCTCCCCACCATGACGACCTCCCCGCGGGCCGCATGCGGCCCGCGCACCCACGCAAATACTAGTTATACTATATAAAGTTAAATTACCACTGACTGACTGACTGACTGACTGACTCACTTAGATAAATAGAAGTCATATACGGGCATATGGGGGGGGGAAAAGGAGTATAGGGTCATACAGGGATGAGTTCAGAGGGCCCAGGAAAAATCTGAAATCACCAGGAAACCAGGTCTTCGCGATGGGATCCCATGGTATCTCGGAAACGGTGATACCTAAGGCGGTCGCTCTCGAACTGAATCTTCCCAAAACCCTGGGAACTTTCAGGGGGGATGAAAAAAAACACACCCCCCGAAGAAAAAAACGTCCCCGCCATACAAACTTGGACCTCTCATATTTCGAAAACGGCTCGAGATGGACGGGGGGTGCTCGACCGAATGTCATAGGGAACCGCGAGATCTTTCAGGGGAAAGCGGCCTCGAAGGCCTCCGGAGGCCTTTTTTGGCCTCGAAATTTCAAACGGGTCCTAGAGGTCTGAAATTTTGGCTCCGGGGGTTTATGGGACCTCTGATTCGAAATATGTAAAAAATTTTTGAAAGTTTCTTTTTTTTAATATAGCTGTCATACAATGTGATTTTCGGGTCGGACTGTAGGGGCGAAACGGTGGTACTCCGGCGGCCCCGGAGCCGCCCCCGCGAGGCCGAAGGCCGAGCGGGTAGCTGGCGAGGCCGGAGGCCGAGCGTACGCAGGCGAGGCCGAAGGCCGAGCCGCCCACTTCGAGGCCGAAGGCCGAGAAGTGCGGCAACTCGCTACGTACGATATTTTGCCAGAATCGAAATTCTCCCGGCGAGGCCGGAGGCCGAGCCACACACTTGCGAGGCCGAAGGCCGAGCGTACGGAGGCGAGGCCGAAGGCCGAGCGTCACACTTTGAGGCCGAAGGCCGAGAAGTGTGCCAACTCGCTAAGTATGGAGCTCACGACAGAGGTAAAGCGACATACCTGCGAGGCCGGAGGCCGAGCTACGAAACCGCGAGGCCGAAGGCCGAGCTCTGAACCCGCGAGGCCGAAGGCCGAGCTTCGAACCGGCGAGGCCGAAGGCCGAGCTTCGACCCCGCGAGGCCGAAGGCCGAGCTTTGGAGGTGCGAGGCCGCAGGCCGAGCTACACACTTGCGAGGCCGGAGGTCGAGCCACGAAACCGCGAGGCCGAAGGCCGAGCTTCAAACCGGCGAGGCCGAAGGCCGAGCTTCGACCCCGCGAGGCCGAAGGCCGAGCTTCGAAGGTGCGAGGCCGAAGGCCGAGCTACCGACTCGCGAAGCCGCAGGCTGAGCCCCACACTTCGAGGCCGAAGGCCGAGAAGTGTGGCAATCACGAGACACCCAAGTCGTAATCATCATCATAATCAGCCGATATTCAACTGCCTCGCGTTTCCTTACCTTTCGTTCAATTTGAATTTCGTTTGATAAGTTCAACTAAGCGACAAGAGTTTAGCTCACGGAAAAGCCAAACTCATCATCATAATCAGCCCATACCCAACCGAATGCCATTCCTGCCCCGTTTATCCTACTGCTTTGTTATTTTTTAAAAAGTTACAAGTCGAACGTCAAGCCCCGCCCCTCCCCACCATGACGACCTCCCCGCGGGCCGCATGCGGCCCGCGCACCCACGCAAATACTAGTTATTATACTATATAAAGTTAAATTACCACTCACTGACTGACTGACTGACTGACTCACTTAGATAAATAGAAGTCATATACGGGCATATGGGGGGGGGAAAAGGAGTATAGGGTCATACAGGGATGAGTTCAGAGGGCCCAGGAAAAATCTGAAATCACCAGGAAACCAGGTCTTCGCGATGGGATCCCATGGTATCTCGGAAACGGTGATACCTAAGGGGGTCGCTCTCGAACTAAATGTTCCCAAAACCCTGGGAACTTTCAGGGGGGATGAAAAAAAACACACCCCCCGAAGAAAAAAACGTCCCCGCCATACAAACTTGGACCTCTCGTATTTCGAAAACGGCTCGAGATGGAGGGGGGGTGCTCGACCGAATGTCATAGGGAACCGCGAGATCTTTCAGGGGAAAGTGGCCTCGAGGGCCTCCGGAGGCCTTTTTTGGCCTCGAAATTTCAAACGGGTCCTAGAGGTCTGAAATTTTGGCTCCGGGGGTTTATGGGACCTCTGATTGTAAATATGTAAAAATTTTTTGAAAGTTTCTTTTTTTTAATATAGCTGTCATACAATGTGATTTCGGGTCGGACTGTAGGGGCGAAACGGTGGTACTTCGGCGGCCCCGGAGTCACCCCCGCGAGGCCGAAGGCCGAGCAGGTTGCCGGCGAGGCCGGAGGCCGAGCGTACAGAGGCGAGGCCGAAGGCCGAGCCGCCCACTTCGAGGCCGAAGGCCGAGAAGTGCGGCAACTCGCTACGTACGATATTTTGCCAGAATCGAAATCCTCCCGGCGAGGCCGGAGGACGAGCCACACACTTGCGAGGCCGAAGGCCGAGCGTACGGAGGCGAGGCCGAAGGCCGAGCGTCACACTTTGAGGCCGAAGGCCGAGAAGTGTGCCAACTCGCTAGGTATGGAGCTCACGACAGAGGTAAAGTGACATACCTGCGAGGCCGGAGGCCGAGCTACGAAACCGCGAGGCCGAAGGCCGAGCTCTGAACCGGCGAGGCCAAAGGCCAACCTACGACCCCGCGAGGCCGAAGGCCGAGCTACGACCCCGCGAGGCCGAAGGCCGAGCTTCGACCCCGCGAGGCCGAAGGCCGAGCTTTGAAGGTGCGAGGCCGCAGGCCGAGTTACACACTTGCGAGGCCGGAGGCCGAGCTCCGAACCGCGAGGCCGAAGGCCGAGCTTCAAACCGGCGAGGCCGAAGGCCGAGCTTCGACCCCGCGAGGCCGAAGGCCGAGCTTCGAAGGTGCGAGGCCGAAGGCCGAGCTACCGACTCGCGAAGCCGCAGGCTGAGCCCCACACTTCGAGGCCGAAGGCCGAGAAGTGTGGCAATCACGAGACACCCAAGTCGTAATCATCATCATAATCAGCCGATATTCAACTGCCTCGCGTTTCCTTACCTTTCGTTCAATTTGAATTTCGTTTGATAAGTTCAACTGAGCGACAAGAGTTTAGCTCACGGAAAAGCCAAACTCATCATCATAATCAGCCACGACCCAACCGAATGCCATTACTGCCCCGTTTATCCTACTGCTTTGTTATTTTTTAAAAGTTTAAAGTCGAACGTCAAGCCCCACCCCTCCCCACCATGACGACCTCCCCGCGGGCCGCATGCGGCCCGCGCACCCACGCAAATACTAGTTATATTATATAAAGTTAAATTACCACTGACTGACTGACTGACTGACTGACTGACATAAATAGAAGTCATATAAGGGGATATGGGGGGGGGAAAGCGAGTATACCACGATATGGGGATGAGTTCAGAGGGCCCAGGAAAAATCTGAAATCACCAGGAAACCAGGTCTTCGCGATGGGACCCCATGGTATCTCGGAAACGGTGATACCTAAGGGGGTCGCTCTCGAACTGAATCTTCCCAAAACCCTGGGAACTTTCAGGGGGGATGAAAAAAAACACACCCCCCGAAGAAAAAAACGTCCCCGCCATACAAACTTGGACCTCTCATATTTCGAAAACGGCTCGAGATGGACGGGGGGTGCTCGACCGAATGTCATAGGGAACCGCGAGATCTTTCAGGGGAAAGCGGCCTCGAGGGCCTCCGGAGGCCTTTTTCGGCCTCGAAATTTCAAACGGGTCCTAGAGGTCTGAAATTTTGGCTCCGGGGGTTTATGGGACCTCTGATTGTAAATATGTAAAAAATTTTTGAAAGTTTCTTTTTTTTAATATAGCTGTCATACAATGTGATTTTCGGGTCGGACTGTAGGGGCGAAACGGTGGTACTTCGGCGGCCCCGGAGCCGCCCCCGCGAGGCCGAAGGCCGAGCGGGTAGCTGGCGAGGCCGGAGGCCGAGCGTACGGAGGCGAGGCCGAAGGCCGAGCCGCCCACTTCGAGGCCGAAGGCCGAGAAGTGCGGCAACTCGCTACGTACGATATTTTGCCAGAATCGAAATCCTCCCGGCGAGGCCGGAGGCCGAGCCACACACTTGCGAGGCCGAAGGCCGAGCGTACGGAGGCGAGGCCGAAGGCCGAGCGTCACACTTTGAGGCCGAAGGCCGAGAAGTGTGCCAACTCGCTAGGTATGGAGCTCACGACAGAGCTTAAGTGACATACCTGCGAGGCCGGAGGCCGAGCTACGAAACCGCGAGGCCGAAGGCCGAGCTCTGAACCGGTGAGGCCGAAGGCCGAGCTTCAAACCGGCGAGGCCGAAGGCCGAGCTTCGACCCCGCGAGGCCGAAGGCCGAGCGTCACACTTTGAGGCCGAAGGCCGAGAAGTGTGCCAACTCGCTAGGTATGGAGCTCACGACAGAGCTTAAGTGACATACCTGCGAGGCCGGAGGCCGAGCTACGAAACCGCGAGGCCGAAGGCCGAGCTCTGAACCGGTGAGGCCGAAGGCCGAGCTTCAAACCGGCGAGGCCGAAGGCCGAGCTTCGACCCCGCGAGGCCGAAGGCCGAGCTTTGAAGGTGCGAGGCCGCAGGCCGAGTTACACAATTGCGAGGCCGGAGGCCGAGCTCCGAACCGCGAGGCCGAAGGCCGAGCTTCAAACCGGCGAGGCCGAAGGCCGAGCTTCGACCCCGCGAGGCCGAAGGCCGAGCTTCGACCCCGCGAGGCCGAAGGCCGAGCTTCGAAGGTGCGAGGCCGAAGGCCGAGCTACCGACTCGCGAAGCCGCAGGCTGAGCCCCACACTTCGAGGCCGAAGGCCGAGATGTGTGGCAATCACGAGACACCCAAGTCGTAATCATCATCATAATCAGCCGATATTCAACTACCTCGCGTTTCCTTACCTTTCGTTCAATTTGAATTTCGTTTGATAAGTTCAACTAAGCGACAAGAGTTTAGCTCACGGAAAAGCCAAACTCATCATCATAATCAGCCACGACCCAACTGAATGCCATTCCTGCCCCGTTTATCCTACTGCTTTGTTATTTTTTAAAAGTTTAAAGTCGAACTACAACTCCCGCCCCTCCCCACCATGACGACCCCCCCGCGGGCCGCATGCGGCCCGCGCACCCACGCAAATACTAGTTATATTATATAAAGTTAAATTACCACTGACTGACTGACTGACTGACTGACTCACTTAGATAAATAGAAGTCATATACGGGGATATGGGGGGGGGAAAAGGAGTATAGGGTCATACAGGGATGAGTTCAGAGGGCCCAGGAAAAATCTGAAATCACCAGGAAACCAGGTCTTCGCGATGGGACCCCATGATATCTCGGAAACGGTGATACCTAAGGGGGTCGCTCTCGAACTGAATCTTCCCAAAACCCTGGGAACTTTCAGGGGGGATGAAAAAAAACACACCCCCCGAAGAAAAAAACGTCCCCGCCATACAAACTTGGACCTCTCATATTTCGAAAACGGCTCGAGATGGACGGGGGGTGCTCGACCGAATGTCATAGGGAACCGCGAGATCTTTCAGGGGAAAGCGGCCTCGAGGGCCTCCGGAGGCCTTTTTCGGCCTCGAAATTTCAAACGGGTCCTAGGGGTCTGAAATTTTGGCTCCGGGGGTTTATGGGACCTCTGATTGTAAATATGTAAAAATTTTTTTAAAGTTTCTTTTTTTTAATATAGCTGTCATACAATGTGATTTCGGGTCGGACTGTAGGGGCGAAACGGTGGTACTTCGGCGGCCCCGGAGTCACCCCCGCGAGGCCGAAGGCCGAGCAGGTTGCCGGCGAGGCCGGAGGCCGAGCGTACAGAGGCGAGGCCGAAGGCCGAGCCGCCCACTTCGAGGCCGAAGGCCGAGAAGTGCGGCAACTCGCTACGTACGATATTTTGCCAGAATCGAAATCCTCCCGGCGAGGCCGGAGGCCGAGCCACACACTTGCGAGGCCGAAGGCCGAGCGTACGGAGGCGAGGCCGAAGGCCGAGCGTCACACTTTGAGGCCGAAGGCCGAGAAGTGTGCCAACTCGCTAAGTATGGAGCTCACGACAGAGGTAAAGTGACATACCTGCGAGGCCGGAGGCCGAGCCACGAAACCGCGAGGCCGAAGGCCGAGCTCTGAACTGGCGAGGCCGAAGGCCGAGCTTCGAACCGGCGAGGCCGAAGGCCGAGCTTCGACCCCGCGAGGCCGAAGGCCGAGCTTTGAAGGTGCGAGGCCGCAGGCCGAGTTACACACTTGCGAGGCCGGAGGCTGAGCTACGAAACCGCGAGGCCGAAGGCCGAGCTCTGAACCGGCGAGGCCGAAGGCCGAGCTCCGACCCCGCGAGGCCGAAGGCCGAGCTTCGAAGGTGCGAGGCCGAAGGCCGAGCTACCGACTCGCGAAGCCGCAGGCTGAGCCCCACACTTCGAGGCCGAAGGCCGAGAAGTGTGGCAATCACGAGACACCCAAGTCGTAATCATCATCATAATCAGCCGATATTCTACTGCCTCGCGTTTCCTTACCTTTCGTTCAATTTGAATTTCGTTTGATAAGTTCAACTGAGCGACAAGAGTTTAACTCACGGAAAAGCCAAACTCATCATCATAATCAGCCCATACCCAACCGAATGCCATTCCTGCCCCGTTTATCCAACTGCTTTGTTATTTTTTAAAAGTTTAAAGTCGAAACCAAAGCCCCGCCCCTCCCCACCATGACGACCTCCCCGCGGGCCGCATGCGGCCCGCGCACCCACGCAAATACTAGTACTTATATAAAGTTAAATTACCACTGACTGACTGACTCACTTAGATAAATAGAAGTCATATACGGGGATATGGGGGGGGGAAAGCGAGTATACCACGATATGGGGATGGGTTCAGAGGGCCCAGGAAAAATCCGAAATCACCAGGAAACCAGGTCTTCGCGATGGGACCCCATGGTATCTTGGAAACGGTGATACCTAAGGGGGTCGCTCTCGAACTGAATGTTCCCAAAACCCTGGGAACTTTCAGGGGGGATGAAAAAAAACACACCCCCCGAAGAAAAAAACGTCCCCGCCATACAAACTTGGACCTCTCATATTTCGAAAACGGCTCGAGATGGACGGGGGGTGCTCGACCGAATGTCATAGGGAACCGCGAGATCTTTCAGGGGAAAGCGGCCTCGAGGGCCTCCGGAGGCCTTTTTTGGCCTCGAAATTTCAAACGGGTCCTAGAGGTCTGAAATTTTGGCTCCGGGGGTTTATGGGACCTCTGATTGTAAATATGTAAAAATTTTTTGAAAGTTTTTTTTTTTTAATATAGCTGTCATACAACGTGATTCGAGGGTCGGACTGTAGGGGCGAAACGGTGGTACTCCGGCGGCCCCGGAGCCGCCCCCGCGAGGCCGAAGGCCGAGCAGGTAGCTGGCGAGGCCGGAGGCCGAGCGTACGGAGGCGAGGCCGAAGGCCGAGCCGCCCACTTCGAGGCCGAAGGCCGAGAAGTGCGGCAACTCGCTACGTACGATATTTTGCCAGAATCGAAATCCTCCCGGCGAGGCCGGAGGCCGAGCCACACACTTGCGAGGCCGAAGGCCGAGCGTACGAAGGCGAGGCCGAAGGCCGAGCGTCACACTTTGAGGCCGAAGGCCGAGAAGTGTGCCAACTCGCTAGGTATGGAGCTCACGACAGAGGTAAAGCGACATACCTGCGAGGCCGGAGGCCGAGCTACGAAACCGCGAGGCCGAAGGCCGAGCTCTGAACCGGCGAGGCCGAAGGCCGAGCTTCAAACCGGCGAGGCCGAAGGCCGAGCTTCGACCCCGCGAGGCCGAAGGCCGAGCTTTGAAGGTGCGAGGCCGCAGGCCGAGTTACACACTTGCGAGGCCGGAGGCCGAGCTCCGAACCGCGAGGCCGAAGGCCGAGCTTCAAACCGGCGAGGCCGAAGGCCGAGCTTCGACCCCGCGAGGCCGAAGGCCGAGCTTCGAAGGTGCGAGGCCGAAGGCCGAGCTACCGACTCGCGAAGCCGCAGGCTGAGCCCCACACTTCGAGGCCGAAGGCCGAGAAGTGTGGCAATCACGAGACACCCAAGTCGTAATCATCATCATAATCAGCCGACATTCAACTGCCTCGCGTTTCCTTACCTTTCGTTCAATTTGAATTTCGTTTGAAAAGTTAATGTAAGCAACGAGAGTTTAGCTCACGGAAAAGCCAAACTCATCATCATAATCAGCCCATACCCAACCGAATGCCATTCCTGCCCCGTTTATCCTACTGCTTTGTTATTTTTTTAAAGTTACAAGTCAAAAGCAAAGCCCCGCCCCTCCCCCCCATGACGACCTCCCCGCGGGCCGCATGCGGCCCGCGCACCCACGCAAATACTAGTCTTCTTTATAAAAGTAAAAATAAATTTCGAAACAAAATAGTTTATATAGAACATACAAAAAGGTCAAAAATCAAAGTTAAAGGTTATTTTATGGAATTGAAAACATAGGTATTTGACCACAGCTCATCTGATATTAAGTGGCGGTGTGGTCGAAGATGGTAAAGCACACCTAGCTTGGAATATAACTGGCTCTCAAGTGAGGATTCCGCAACATACCATTAGGTGTGTTTTCAACTTGAGGGGGGAACTAGCATTTCGGTGATCAATTTATTTAATTTCATTTCATCAAAAATTGTACCAAAAATCGCTCAACGCACTAAAGAAGTTTTCACTTCCAAAAATCAAACTTGTTTAAATCATCCGTCTAAGCAGCCTTTGCAATCGGCATCCGACCTTAAGCTAAGGTCGGATGCCGATTGCCTTACTTATTATGGAATCCATATTCCCGAACAATGGAAACGCTTTGAATAATATAAATCCAGTGATGAACGCTGTAATCTCGGCCTCTAGGGCGGGCATTATACGAAAAATTCATTAGGCTTAAGTAAAGTACGCAGGACCTACTCAATGGGAATTTTAAAACAGGGAGGTAGAGATAAATCAATGCTAAGCAGGCGGGAAGCGTTGAAAAAACATCCAAAGTAGGTAGCGTGTTACTAGCTCAACTTGGGAAAGATTCACATCAGAATTTCCTAATTTACGTGCTTATCTACACTAATCTATAGTTACACTAATATAATGAAGAGGAAAGATTTTTTTTTTGGAATTTTGGACTTTTGAATTTTTGGATTTTTGTATGTTTGTAGCGAATAAACTCAAAAACTACTGAACCGATTTCAAAATTCTTTCACTATTAGAATGCTACATTATCCCTGAGTTATCCCTGAGAGACCTACCTAACATAAGCTATATTTATTACTAAAATTTAATTAAAAAACATACAAGTACCCACTCGTATGTTGCCAAAAACAAAATCTACTTTTAATAAAACTTCTCCATGAAATACGTTACCGACCTCCTCTTGGCTGGAGATTTTCGTTAGTAAAACTGTAAGGAAATTTTACCACTAAAACAGCTCAGTAGTAAACATACGGGTGTCAAAATTGTATGAAAATACTGAACGAATGTAATAATAAATTTGTGTTTACAATAAAATCGAAGTTGTACAATAGTCGTCTGGTTCCCATAGTACAACCTTTACTTAATTTGACAATTAAATAAAATAATAAATAAATATCGTAGGACTATACACACAGCGCCATCTGACCCTAAACTAAGCAGAGCTTGTGTGATGAAAGTCAGATAACTGATAGAATACGTAAATACTTTTTTGTTTGTTTGTAAATACATACAGAACACCCAGACACCGTGCGGCCAGTATTGCGGGAACGTTCGGCCGGGGCTCGATGCGCGGGGAGACTTAAAATAGTTTTAAGTGACATCAATTAAATTTATTAACTAGGTATTGTACTTATTTTATTGTTTTGACTTGTAAATTTAATTGTAAGTATTTAATCTGTGACAATTGAATTGTAAATACTATTGCTATTATACCATTAAAAAATAAATGTCCAACCGTGCGAAGCCGGGACGGACCGCTAGTAATATAATAAAGAGGAAAGATATGGATCTTTGTATGTTTGTAACGAATAAACTCAAAAACTACTGAACCTGGCCAGTTCCCATCCAGGCTAGGTGTGTGGTCTCTTCTCAGGCCATCTTCGACCACACATTTACTTAACATCAGGTGAGCTGTGGTCAAACACCTAGCCTGTCAACCATAAAAAAACGATTACAATTTTTTTTCACATTATCCCTGAGTAACATAAGCTATAATTATTACTAAAATTAAATTAAAAAATAAATGTGACTCAACTTATAAAACTTAAAAATATCAAAACACTTGACCTTTGAGCTGCACAATTTGGTTCCCCCGCATCTTTCTTTTACCGGACGGCCAGACAGACGACCAAAACGTCATCCGTGCATGGTGGATGTTCCCCGTGTTCGCACAAAGCGGTTTGATTCCGCATTTTTCATTCGCACAGCGAGGTTGTGGAACTCTCTGCCGGAGTCTGTGTTCCCTGTTAGGTACAATATCGGCATCTTCAAATCTAGAGTAAATAGGTTTCTTCTAGGTAAGCGTGCTCCATCTTAGACCACACTACTGCTTAACAGCAGGCAGAGTGTGGTCAAACGCGAACCTATTTTGAATAAAAAAAAACACTAATGCACAAAATTTGACAGCCCCGTTGGCTCATTGGTAGTATATCTGCCTTGAGAGCTGTAGGGCGTGGGTTCGATTCCCACTCAGGGCAAACATTTTGTGAATATACAAATGTTTGTTCTCTGTCTCGGTGTTCTGTATGTATTTAAAAAAAAAAAAGTATTTATGTATTCTATCAGTTATCTGACTTCCATCACACGAGCTCTGTTTAGTTTGGGGCCAGATGGAGCTGTGTGTATAGTCATACGATATTTACTCATTTATTATTTTTTGAGCAATTTAGTTTTGAATTAAAAGTTCTTTTATGGCACAGTGAGTTAGCACCATCGCGTCAAGGACAGCTGCGGCGGATTATCACGCGACACTGGGATCAGACGCCTCGCCTCGCCTCGCCTGGTCTCACGAGAATATGCAACCTACGTCTGGAATGGGAATATTTCACTAAAACCAGCTGAGATGAGTTTTAAGTCCGTTAAGCTTAAATGTGAACAGTTTTAGGTCCTTTTGCAGAGATTTAATTCACTTGCAACTAAGGAGTTAGACTTGGGAATGATTTGTTGCATAACTTTTTTTATTTTATTTTAAATAGTTAATTATGCAATATGAATTATGTACTTGGTGGTAGATCTTCTTAGCAGGAGGTCGTCTAGGCAGGTAGCACCGTAGTACCAGTTATTACCGCTAAGCAGTAGTGTGTAAACATTACTGTGTTCCGGTTTGAAGGGTACTGCAGCTAGCTAAATTACAGGGCTGTTGAGACTAACCATCGAAAGTCTCAAAGTAATGAGCGCCAAAGCAGTGATGCCTTGGACTTTGTTTCGTCACTCAAAGTTCTGTGTTTCGCCGCAATGGTCATGGACAGGCGTTATCTCTTGCTATCAGGAGAGCGTCTCGTTCGTCTCATTACTTTTTACATTTAAAAAAAATGTAAAGATTTTTTATGTTAAAATAATTAGATGTACGAAACGTATATGATTATTGCAGCACTGTTTTATTCAAGCAATTGTGATTTACCGCAAACAAAGACCAAAATAAATGCCAGTAGCTGTGATTTAACTGTAAAATTACATTCCATTTGTCCATAAATGGCAAAAAATGATTTGTATGGAAATCGAACCGCCTTAAATAAGTAATATTACAAACTTATTGAAATGTTTTACAAACACTAAGCTTAAAGGAATAGAAGTTACATGAGAGCATGTCTCCGGGATCCCTTACAAAAAACCCCTCAAGGCGGCTACAGAAGTTTTCACTCCAAAAATACTAGTTCCCTTCAAAAATACAGCAGATGCTTTCCAAGTTATTTTCATAGAACGTATCGTAACTCCATTCCGCCACAGCGTATAGATTTTCACATATCTAACTATTTTGTATTCTGCAAGCTTACAAGGAATCCAGAATGACTTTTGATATTCTTTTTAGGAAATCGAACATTTTATGCCTTTTCCGCTTGTTACATACTAAAATTTGTTCGAACATTGTAAAAGTTATTGGCGAAACATTTTGTGGAACAAATTATGTTCGATTTACTAGAAAAGCTTGTAGGTTATGGCACTGTATGAAATAGGAAAATACTTTTGTATAATAATATTGGATACTAACTGTGCCCGGCGGTTTCACCCGCAAATGAGTTATCAAATGCAAAAAGACCTTTCAGATCAGAATAGTACTTTTAGAGATTATAACGTTTTCAAAAAAACTTCTTTTATTAGATTTTTTTTTTTCTTGTGTCTTAACTACCGACATTCAATTTTTTTTTAAATGTATTTCAAGTACTTTTCGGTGGGTATTGATGAAATTGTACCACGTGTATTATTCGCTATAACTACAAAGTATTTTTTTGTGTAAATGTAATAGGACGAACGAGATGCTCTACTGATGGGAAGATAATATTGGTATCGAAGATGAAGAATTTTTATTTTGTCATTTTAAAAAGCAATTAATAATTATTAAATTATCAATTGCTTTTTAAAATAAAAAATAAATAACATTTGACAATTATGAATCTGAACTGAACTAGTTTTAAATCGAAAACAAAATGAATAAAATTAGCATAACTAATAATAAATAAATATTTTGTAAATTAATGAATTGACTAATTGACTGTCGCCAAGCGAAACAGTTTGTCCCGACAGCCTCACTTGAGAGCCAGTTCTATTCCAGGCTAGATGTGTTTACTATCTTCGGACACACCGTAAAATAACGTCACAGGAGAGCTGTGGTCAAACACCTCGTCTGTCAACCATTAAAAACAAAACACTAAGAAATTTAAAAAATTGAGGGCTAGCTACTTGTCCTATGGCAGCCCGTAGGCAGCCCGTACACGTAGCGCGCGATCCGCGATCCGCGATCCGCGATCAATGATCGCGATCCAGACTGATCGTGTACGAAGCGGATTGACGGACTGATGCTCCGGATCGCATAATATCTAGAAATTTTGAAATCATGATCGCGGATCGCGGATCGCGGATCGCGGATCGCGGATCGTGATCATGATTGAACGTGTACGGGCTGCCGTACACGTTCCGCGCGATCCGCGATCAATGATCGCGATCCAGACTGATCGTGTACGAAGCGGATTGACGGACTGATGCTCCGGATCGCAAAATATCTAGAAATTTTGAAATCATGATCGCGGATCGCGGATCGTGATCATGACTGAACGTGTAAGCGCAGGATCGCGTCAGTCCACGCTGTGCGCTCTACGAGAATGGACGACTATGATAAGTGCTCTTCGTTGCCGCCGATTGAACTGGAAAATTCACCTTTCAGTAGTTAGTTAAAATAAAATAAATATCGTAGGACATTACACACAGTGCCACCTGACCCTAAACTAAGCAAAGCTTATGTGATGAAAGTCAGATAACTGATAAAATACATATATACTATTTTTTTATAAATGCATACTTATAATACATACAGAACACCCAGACACAGAACAAACATTTCTTGATACATAAAATGTTTGTCCTGAGCGGAAATCGAACCCGCGCCCTTCAGCTCATAAGGCAGATATGCTACCAATGAGCCAACAGGGCTGTCATAGTTCAGTAGTTAGTTAACCGTTCAGTAGATTCAGTAGTTAGTTGACTTAGTTGGATTTCATATAGTAGATTCATGATTTGACAGCCCCGTTGGCTCATTGGTAGTATATCTGCCTTGAAAGCTGTAGGGCGTGGGTTCGATTCCCACTCAGGGCAAACATTTTGTGAATAAACAAATGTTTGTTCTGTGTCTGGGTGTTCTGTTTATATTATAAGTATGTATTTACAAAAAAAAAAGTATTTATGTATTCTATCAGTTATCTGACTTCCATCACACAAGCTCTGCTTAGTTTGGGGCCAGATGGCGCTGTGTAACGCGGCAGTTCCGATACATGGACTGATGAAATCATGATTGACCGTGTAATGTTGTGACGAGATCCTGCGATCCGCGATCCGCGATCCGCGATCAACGATCGCGATCCAAATTGAACGTGTACGGGCTGCCTATACACTTGCAAAACAAAGCCTTTTTGTTGAATCATTTGCTATTGTCATGACAACTATAAATAACGTAGTTCAAACCTCGCGAGATGCTTTAAGCGTTTTATTACTAGAAAATATTTTTACCTCACTAACTATTTTTTTCACGTTCCATTGCCGTTAGCATTTTATACTCGTCAGTCGATTTCTTTTCATATTTTAAACTCACAATATACAGTCACAGTTCAAAATTATTCTACGTTTCTTAATTTATCGTTGTCAAAACAGTATTCTCTGCAGACCCCAGAATTTCATACAAAATTTTTAAACAAAAAACTACGTGGCTCATATTTGAAAATGATTTCTATACGTGTTTCGAATGATTACAATTCCGAGTTAAAAGCCCGTGAAAATAGTAGCCTCCTCGTCAGACGAGAGAAAAAAATATAACAACATGATAATAATAATAATCATTTAGAGACATCACATCTTAAGAGACTCTCGCTAGACGCTTGGGTCAAGGGTCAGATCCAAAAGGCAGTGATCCTTGACACGGCGCGCATTGTGAGGAGGGTCCTCACTCTGCAGCCCTAACCACCGGCAGCTTGAGCCCTGCCCCGTTGCCGGCGGCACCCTAGTTTTTAATATTATTTATGTTTTATATTTAATGTAAAAAAAACTAAATAATAAGAACACAAATAAATACCAATGAATAATAATAATAATAATCATCATCCCGCTGCGAAGCAGACATGTTTTTATCAAGTGAAATATTTTAATTCTATTCCAACAACTTTTTGACCTCAATTTCACCACCAAATATCAGCAATAGTTTACAAACACCTACCAGTTTAAAGTTTTATTCCATATTGCCTATTTTCCGAGTTTATTAGAATCTTTTAAAAATTTTTACCGATTGACATTTATACGTCAATCAAATCACAGCAAAATATTTTATGAAGAATGAAAGCAAGTTATGTGGACGCGCTCAAGAACAGCTGCGGCTTCGGGATTACATGACGCACATATACCATCACCGCCCGCTCCGTCAACTCCGAGCGCTTCGTCGGGGGATGAAGAGTTTGCTACACCCCTGGCAACAAGCGCCTCGTCGAGCAGCAGCGACGTGAGCGGGCCGCGGACACCGGCGCCACCACCACCTGCGCGTCGAGGACGGCCGCCGCTGCCGGCACGCTTGGGGCCTGCGGGGCAATCTGCTTCGCGTTCGGCTCTCGCTGCCGGTGGTGTAGTGCGACGCATGCGATGGTCACAGACAAATAATGAGAATTGCATGCGCGCCTATTATGGGGCTACAGAGGGGGGAATTAACCTTTCAGCGTACCGTGCCAGGATGCTGCCTTTGTTTCAGGCCCTTGAACCGACCGTCGCCGTGTCTACCCAACGACTATCGGATCAAGTGCGGGCTATCCAGCGACTTCAGCTGTTGGATCAGTCCGTGCTTGATCGGCTCCGCCTGGAGGCACTTCCTGCTCGCCCAACGCCTGTTTCGACACGGGATTCGCCTGTCGCGTCGTCAGCCCCGACACTGGTGTCAGTGCCGACGTCGATGGTGACACTAGCGACACCTACTGATCCCGTAGTTGATGCAGGCGAATGCACGAGCATGGGTGTATGTAGCCAGGTGAGTGAGCATTTGAGGAGGACTTTGGAAGACGCGATTTGTCAATATAGATTCGCACCCGATTCTAGGCCGCGACTACCACGTTTGCCCACCCATAGACGAAATTTAGCGTTGATGGGAGCCTTGAACGCTTTGCTAGCCCCGTATTTACGGGCTAGCGAAGATTTGACTGATACCCACTCGATATTATACTGCGGTGCCATCGCGGCGTGTCGCGTTGCACGTGTTAAGTTTCCGGACACTAACCGTGCACCGCGACCCGCCGGGGGTGTGCCCGCATGGCAATTGCGGATCGAGCGGCGTATCAGCACGTTCAGGACTCTCATTGCAAAGCTGATCTGTTTCAGCCGGGGGAATAATCGCCCCCGAGTCATGCGTTTTGTGACACAGGCTTTTGCTGGAACGGGTATTAGACCCCAGCACTATCTAGCCAGTGTCACGGAACGCATTGACTATCTGAAGCAGAAAGTCTATGCGTGGGCAAACCGTATTCGCCGCTATAGAGAGCGTGCGGATAGATATTGGCAAAATCGCGTCTTTCAAAGTGACCAAAGGAAGGTGTATCGAGATTGGGAAGGAACCGGCCAACGTGTGAGTGACAGGCAGCTACCGGATACTAGCGTCATGACTGAATTCTGGCGTGGTATCTGGTCGCTGCCTGTCGAGCACACCGAGGGTGATTGGATGCGTGTTGTCGAGCGGGAATGTGAGTCTATCGAATCCATGGGGTCTGTTTTAATAGACCCCGTAGACGTTAGTTGTGCGATTCGTACGGCACAGAACTGGAAAAGTCCTGGGCCGGACGGATTGCACAACTTTTGGATTAAGTGGATTCGTTGCTCACATGACCGCTTAGCGACACAATTCCAAGAAGCCCTCGAGCTTGGTTCCCTTCCCTGTTTTATGACCACTGGTGTCACCTTCCTGCTCCATAAGACCGGTAGTACCACAGAAGCAAAAAATTATAGACCCATCACGTGCTTGCCTACCATCTACAAGCTCCTTACGTCCATTTTGAGAACAAAAATTAACGCGCATGTTGTCGCAAATAACGTTTTGGCTCCTGCTCAAAATGGATGTAGGGTAGGGTCCCGTGGTACTAAGGAGCTTCTCCTCATCGACATGACCATTAGCCAGCAAGTTCGGCGGAACAAGGGAGCCCTTTCCACTGCCTGGATTGACTATAAGAAGGCCTATGACTCAGTGCCTCATTCATGGCTAGAGAGAGTTTTAGAGTTATATAAAATTGATACAACTCTAAAATCTTTCTTAGGCGCATGTATGAGGCAATGGACCACAGTCCTTCGTCAACCAGGTAGTGGAGATGGCTCTTCTGAGCCGCAGGACTTGATTAGGATCGAGCGAGGCATTTTCCAGGGTGACAGTCTGAGTCCATTGTGGTTTTGTCTAGCACTGAATCCTCTCAGCACTTTGCAGAAGGAATCAGGGCTAGGCCATCGACTTCGGAGAGGTGGTGAAGTCATTTCTCATCTGCTGTATATGGATGACCTCAAGCTATTTGCACCAAAACGTCCAGATTTGATGGAATTGTTAAAAACTACACAGGTTTTTAGCAATGCCATCAAGATGGAGTTTGGGGTAGACAAGTGTGCGGTCATGCACGTACAGCGAGGGGAAGTTGTAAATTGTCCAGATTTACAGCTTTCCGAGACAATGACTTTCAGATCTCTCTCCGAGGCCGAGACTTACAAGTACCTCGGTATGTCAGAGTCGTTGGGTATAGCGGTAGTGGACATCAAGCGATCGGTGAAGGAACGCTTCTTTTGTCGCCTGACAAAAGTACTTAATAGTCTTTTGTCGGGTGGCAATAAGGTGCGTGCCTTCAACGGTTGGGTGATGCCTCTACTGATATACTCCTTTGGCATACTGAGGTGGACTCAGACTGAGCTGGACGCCCTGGATAGAAGAGTCCGTCAACAGCTCACAACTCATCGCATGCTACACCCACGCTCGTCTGTTATGAGACTGTACATTCCACGAAAATTGGGGGGTCGTGGCTTCTTAAGCGCCAAGAACCTCCATAATCGTGAAGTGTGCAGTCTCAGGGATTATTTCCGCGACAACGAGTGCGGGATGCATCGAGATGTTGTGGCAGTTGACAAGGGCCTCACGCCGCTCTCCTTAGCGAACGAGAACTGGCGCAAACCATCGGTGCTAAGCACCGAAGACCGCAAGGAAGTATGGAAGAGCAAGCAGCTGCACGGGCGGTTCTATCGGGTCCTAACGGGCCCCGATGTGGACATGCTCGCGTCGGTGAACTGGCTACGTTTCGGAGACCTCTTTGGGGAAACTGAGGGTTTTGCCTGTGCGATTGCGGACGAAGTTATCAAGACGAACAATTATCGGAAATATATCATGAAGGACGGTACGGTCGACATCTGTCGGGCATGCCACCGTCCCGGAGAATCGCTCCGACATATTATTTCCGGTTGTTCGCATCTTGCTAACGGCGAGTATTTGCACAGGCACAACCAAGTAGCCAGGATCATCCATCAGCAGCTTGCTCTTCAATACGGCCTTGTCGAGTCTGAGGTGCCGTACTATAAGTACGCACCAGCACCAGTTCTCGAAAATGGTCGTGCTTTGCTCTATTGGGACCGGTCTATCATCACGGACAGGACTATTGTCGCCAATAAGCCTGATATCGTGGTGGTCGACCGAGCTCAACGCCGGGCAGTGCTCGTCGACATCACCATCCCACATGACGAGAATCTCGTGAAGGCCGAGAAGGACAAGCTCAGCAAGTACCTTTACTTGGCTCACGAGATAACCGCCATGTGGGATGTTGATTCGACGATCATTGTCCCGATAGTTGTCTCGGTAAACGGTCTTATAGCGAAGAGTCTCGACCAACATCTCAAGAGACTCTCGCTAGACGGTTGGGTCAAGGGTCAGCTTCAAAAGTGATCCTTGACACGGCGCGCATTGTGAGGAGGTTCCTCACTCTGCAGCCCTAACCACCGGCAGCTTGAGCCCTGCCCCGCTGCCGGCGGCACCCTAGTTTTTAAGTTTTTTTATATTATTTATGTTGTTTTTTATATATATCTAATGTAAAAAAATTTTAAAATTAAGAAAAGAAATAAATAACTGGAATAATAATCATAATCATAATAATAATCATTTATTTCAGACCATGTACGTCCATATTAAATATCTTATGGAAGTACTTTATAAATATAAATAGTATATAATCTACACTTGTAGCGCAAAATAAATAAAACTTGAGTATTTCAATCAATAACCTAAAAAAGGGCACTGATTACGTTCAGGGGTACATTCGTGGTGGAGGACGGATAGAAAAAAAATACCAAGCGGGGAGTGGTCAAACACAAACCTATTAAGTATAAAAAGGAGTTTCGTCGGGAACGCGGAGAGAGTCATGTCAATCCATTGTATTTTTTACCAAAACTAGTGTTTTGTCGATTGTTTATGCATAAAAATGGTGGTGTTTTATTCATAAAGTGCTGAATCACAAGCGTGGGAAAATGATTTAATGTGGTGAAACATGACTTTTCGTGTCGCTTCCAAAACTCCATCGAAGTTTTATACTAAAGTCGCTACTACTTTACTAAAGCATGACTGGGCTCGACTGACACGGACTGGACTTTGACTATAACTATAGCTACGAGACAACTTATTTAACTTTTGAAACTAGAAAATATAAAACACTCGACACTGGCAAATGCTCAAAATGTGACGCCACATCCAAAGAAAAAAAAAAGTATTAAAAAAACCCTCTTTTTAGTCTACATCCTCGCTATAGTCGGTCTTCGCATCTCGCTTCCAAGAGCTTCAGCTCGTTACAAAATGCAGGAATCCCACATAATAACGTAGTTCGCCTCTAGAGACTACATTGTGGCAATTGCGATGAAGAGCGGGATATTGCTCTTCATCGCAATTGCCACAATGTTGCCAGCCTCGCAGTGGTTCATTATCAATTAACTGGAAGACCCCGGGGAGCGCCGCGTGCTTTTAGTAGTAAAGACGCCTTGAGGAGGCAAACTGTCTGCATTTAATTACGTAAGTAGATCGTAAGCATAAATATTTCTTATATTGGTTTTAAAAGACGACTGTGTTGCCCAGCTATGGAAGCTACAGCCTATTTCTTTTACTTTTGCGTGATTGCTTACGTTTAATGGTATTCGATACTTAGACTATAGTTTCGGTCATATTTGGTGGCCTTCCTCAAGGATACAAAGCTGAGAACAAAGCGCGCACGGTTTCGTCTAGCTTCGCACTGCGGGCTGTGCTGCGCGCCTCTTTATAGACAGAGGTTGAGAGACAAAACTGTCAAATCAATATCCATATGTCGGGGTTTAGCGGCCAAATAAATCACATAGTAAACTCATATTTGTCGTGTAATTTAAAAATGGAACGATCTTTTACTTCGAAACATGGCAACCAAGGAGGTAAATTATCAAAGGTTTTATTTAAATTTCAAAATGGCTTGCAAATCTTCGAGCATACTGGGCTGGTTTATTTATTTGAGTTACAAATAGAAAGATAATTGCCGCGCATTATTTGAAAAAAGTACTATACAGCCTTGGCTACAACTAGGCATTGATGGACTTACGCATGTGTGCCTCGGCTTCTTGGCCCACATATACACGTTCGTCCATCAATGCCTCTGTTGCTGGCTGCAGTAATGTACTATATCTTTAAACGAAAAATCCAGTACATTTTCTCATCTCGAATGTATAAACCCACATCCAAACATCTTCGAACAAAAAAGATAATAAGATTTAAGGCAGCCTTTTTGACTCCACAAATACAGATAAGGAAAGAGTAAAAAAAAACATCAAAAGGTGTTTCTTTTAAAAGGTACGTGGGTCATCAAAATCCCATTGTGGAGTATAGTTAAATACGGACAGACAGATGGACGGACGTGACGAAACAAGGGGTCACTTTTGACATTGGCAGTATTACGTATTCTGTAAGTAGGGATTGCAATTCGGAAAAACGGATCCGGTAATCCGGCGGATCCGGCACCATTTAACGGTTACCGGATCCGGTACCTATATACCGGATCCGTTGCTCGCAGTTTGTGGCAAAATAATATAGCTGTTGAATTAGTAGGTATTTTAAATGCGTTGTTCATGCGTGCGAGTCGTTCGTCGCCGAGTCGCCCCACTACGCTTCGCCAGTAGCACCACGCTCGCTCCCCCGCATCCGCGAGGAAATAAAATAAAATGTTGTTGTTGGTTACTTGTCTTAACAGTGGTTAGGAAATAAAGTTGATTTTATACATTTGTGATTTATTTTTTATAAACTACCTACATATAAGTGCAATGACACTTGATTAACTCACTTATTTTGTACTAAAAAGCGAAAATCATTGATGATTGATCAATCCGGCCGGATCCGGCCGGACTGAAAATAACGCCGGATTGCAATCCCTATCTGTAAGGTGTAACATTACTTTTCTTTGTGGAAATTTCTTATTAGACAATGTTTCTTTAACGGTTCCTATCGTGTTACAATATATGAGACTAGCAGACGCCTAGCAGTTTCACCCGCGTAGTTCCCGTTCCCGTGGGAATATGGGGGTAAAAAGTAGCCTGTGTCACCCGGGGATAGTGTAGTTTCCCAATGGTGAAAGAATTTTTGAAATCGGTTCAGTAGCTCCACATAACCAGTAACCCATGTTTCACCACATTATATCATTTTCCTACACTCGTGCTTGTGATTCGACACTTTATGAATAAAATACCATTATTTTTATGCATAAATAAACAAAACACAAGTTTTGGAAAAAAATACAATGGGGCGAGACGACTGTTTCCGCGTTCCCGCCAAAACTGTCAATGGTTCTAAAGGAACCAGTTATCCGTTGGTTGCATCAAGCAACTCCCCATGTCGTTGTGAAAGCCAAGTAAGGCAAATAACAATTTAACTACTTGAAAGGAAGCTGAGCACAACTTGAACACTAATGCACTCCACATTGTTAGCGGTATCCCCAGAAGACACTAGCCGCCTGTACAGGGACGTAGTTAGGAAGAAGTTATGCTACCTTTCTTCTATTTTCAGGAAATTAATATTGCGGATTATTACCGAGTAATTTTTTTGTGTGTGCAATCTAAACTTTCACATTTATAATTCCAGTTATTTATTTCCTTTCTTAGGTTTTAATTTTTTTACATTAAATATACAAAAAAAAACACTACACATTGATAATATTATTAGTGGGATAATGATATAACTCTTTATTGTTCACACTAATTACAAACAAATCATCATCAATTCAGCCGTAGGATGTCCACTGTCCTCTGTCTGGTCCACTGTCTTCCTTAGTATGACCAGTATTATGCTGAGGTGAGCCCTTATTTTGTAACTGTTTGTCTCTGTTTGTTCGTTTTTGTGTTTTTATGTTACAGAATAAAATCTTTTTCTTTCTTTCTTTCACTGCTGGACATAGACCTCCCCCATTGACTTCCGTAAAGACCGATAGGAAGCGACAAATATACAAACAAATCATCATCATCAGCCTATCGAAGTCCACTGCTGGGCATAGGCCTCTCCCAAGACACGCCACTCAGCCCGATTTTGGCTTGTCGCTTCCATCCACTGCCAGCTGTCCTATGTATATCGTCACTCCATCGAGTCTCAGGGCGTCCTACGCTACGTTTGCCAATACGCGGTCTCCACTTTAGAACACATCTATCCCAGCGGTTATCAGTACTATCGGTACGGTGGACTGAGATTATAATATTATTAATTTAAAATATTTTATAGAAATAATAATATTTGGTAGCGGTTGGATTAAAAACGTTTTTTATTACAAACAAATTAATCATTAACATCAATATCATTTTAGCCGTAGGACGTTCACTGCTGGGCATAGACCTCCCCCATTGACTTCCATAAAGACCGCTAGTAAGCGACAAATATACAAACAAATGTAACAATTTAAATACTTAACACTAGTGAAACCATTGGTGGCCTTATCGCTAAGAGCGATCTTTTCCAGGCAACCTCAGAATAGAGAGGATCCTAATGAGTTATTTACATTATAAAGACTTTTTTTTAATCTGAAAAATAATGAGGCGAACGAGACGTTCTCCTGATGGTAAGAGATAACGCCTGTCCATGACCATTGCGGCGATACACAGAACTTTGAGTAATAAAACAAAGTCCAGGGCATCGCTACTTTGGTGCTCATTACTTTGAGACTTTCGATGGTTAGTCTCAACAGCCCAGTAATTTCGCTAGCTGCAGTACCCTTCACACCGGAACACTAATGTTGACACACTACTGCTTGGCGGCAGAATAGCTGGTACTGCGGCGGTACCTACCTAGACGAATACCTGCTAAGGAGATCTACCACCAAGTTCAAGACTTCATTCTATTCCAAACATTCGACTTGATATTTCAAGCATAACTAACTTCATCTCAAAAACATCTAGGCTACAATCTAAGCACCTTTTAGAGTCCAGCTCTATTTGAAGCCATTAAACCGAAATCTCTTTGGTCAGGAGCTATTCCTAACCATTATCATAATGTCACCAAACTATTAAAACTGTATCCAGCAGTTTACACCATACCAAGTTTTGTTTCTAATGCAGTAGAGACGAATTTATCTTGAAGAGTTTAGGACGGTAAAATTGCTCTTGTCTGTTTTGTGTGGTGAAATGACAGTATGAACAAAGTAGCAAAATTTACTTTCGGACGTGTAGGTTTCCTCACTATGTTTTCCTTCACCGTTTAATGTCGGCGGCAATACGCAAATTACTTAGAAAAAGCAGAGGATTGTGATATGATTTACTTGGTGGTAGATCTCCTTAGCAGAATGTCGTCTAGGTAGGTACCACCGTAGTACCAGATATTCTGCCGCTAAGCAGTAGTGTGTAAACATTACTGTATTCCGGTTTGAAGGGTACTGCAGCTCGCGAAATTACTGGGCTGTTGAGACAAACCATCGAAAGTCGCAAAGTAATGAGCGCCGAAGCAGCGATGGCCTGGACTTTGTTTTGTTACATAAAGTTCTGTGTATCGCTGTAATGGTCATGGACAGGCGTATCTCTTACCAATTATCTGACTGCCATAGTACAAGCTTTGCTTAGTTTGGGGTCAGATGGCGCTGTGTGTAGTGTCCTACGATATTTATTTATGTACGTGAGTTTCATTGTTTTATCATAACTTGAAATTCCTGAACATATTTGTATGTATGGAGTATCGTTTGAATTTTTACATCATCCCAAGAGACATCGGCTAAAATTTTTTGAAAACAAAAATATGTTAGTATGCTAATTATGCATGTTTCATATGTTTTCTATCGTATTTTTCTTTTCTTGGTTGCCTGGAAGAGATCGCTGTTAGCGACAAGGCCGCCACTTGTGGCACTAGTTAATAAGCATTTTTGTTCTCTGTACTCTTTTCTATTTATGATGTGCACAATAAAGAGTTATATCTATCTATCTAATCTTTTTTTTTTAATATTCTCCATTAAGCATGTTATCCAAGTAAAAAATATCAGTTATACCACTACCACCACCACCATACCACCTGGTATAACCAGTATTATGCTGAGGTGAGCCCCTATTTTGTAACTGTTTGTCTCTGTTTGTTGGTTTTTTATGACATGTGGTGTTACAAAAAAAAAAAGAAAGACGTGTGGCACTCGGGGACTGCCGCGGTAAAGCTATTGCATTAAAAGTTCTGCTATTCATCGATAGATGGCAAAACTAAAAGTATCACCGCTGTGCCGGTGGGAGTGGGGGGTGTTAGGTTATTTTCGTTACGGAATTTCTGGATTCGGTCTCCACGCTCAAGGCCCGCGATAGAAACTATGCAATAGCTTAATAATTTTCTTTCTTTCTTTACTTATTTTACAATAAGTTTTTGCTTAGTCTTACTGTTTGTGTTCTATATAAGTTTAATGATGTCTGCAACTTGAAACTGTGATGCACTTTTGTAGGGCTATGAAGTAGACAAGAAGAAAAATGGTGAAACGTAAAGTGAGCTTTGTTTTGGAAGTTTCGAGATAAGAGGTTTTGTTTGCACTCGTTTTAAATAAAACCAAGTGCAGTGATAAATATACCATTTTAATATCACACCGATATTCTTAACACGAAAGTTTGAATACAAACTTTCGCACTTTAAGAAAGAAAGAAAGAGAAAAATATTTTATTTTTGTAACTTAAAGACACAAAAAAACAGAAACGGACAAACTGAAGCTGTAACTGAACTGTTTGTAACTGAACCAAACAATATTTCAACATAGTAACAACATAATAAATAGTTTACTTAACTTACGGGTATCTTGACTGGTCAGCACGATGGTTTGCAACAGAATACCGTGTTCGAGCCAGAGCGGCCTTTACATTCATAAAAACACTTGACTCAACAGTCGTTTAGTCAAATCAAGTCTCTTGACATTATTTAACCAAACTAATACATTTGCAATAATTGTGTTACAAACAGACATTATGTTAAACTTATTTTAAGATAACCACACGACACATAAATACATGTATCAGTTGGCATATACCTATAATCTGTTACGGGCAACACCGCGGGGCGCAGCTAGTTTACATTTATACGTTCCATTCCAGGCTAGATGTGCTTTACCATCTTCGACCACACCTTCACTTAACATCAGGCGAGCTGTGGTCAAACACCTAGCCTGTCAACACTAAAGAAAAAAAAAATCTTAAAACATTCGTAAAAAGCTGCTGAGCTAAAAATATCTATTTCAATTATGTTTTTGGTTACAGCGCAAAAATTTAAGCATGTCTTTGTTTGTCAATGTTCGCTTTTTAATTTAATCGCATAATCCTTTCATCATCATCACCCGAAATATAATTAAAATGACACTTAACACCGAGCCGGGTAAAATATGGACAAACATTGTTTTACCATTCATATAATGCGGCACATTTACTTCTGAGTGCTTGTTTTGCATAGACTCTGAAATGACATAGAGCTAAGAAGGAAAAAGAACTGACAAATGTTGATGAAACCCATCTTCAATCCCACTAATATTAGAACTGTAAAAGTTTGGATGGATGGATGTTTGTTACTCTTTCACGCCAAAACTACTGAACGGATTTGAATGAAAACTATGGATGTAGCTGAGACCCTGGATTAACACATTGGCTACTTTTTATCCCGAAAATATGTAGCCGGTAACACCGCGGGGCGCAGCTAGTTGTACATTATGTAATACTTAGGAAGCCCAAACTTACTTAACTCTAATATATCTTTATCCAATCGCGGTGTATATTACAATTGTCTTCAATTTGGTATCAAAGGTACCCTTTAAATAGTTATTTAAAATATTATTCCCACAAAATTACGTCAAAAAAATATTATTTTTTATTTAATTCATAAACGACATTAAAGTCATATGTATAATTTTAAATGTCACAGTATTTTATTAATGTCACAGAAAATTATTAATGTCATAGTAATAAAATGTCAAGTTGCTTAACATGTAAAAATCTGTCAATATTATTATTTGTCAAGTAACATTTTGAAATTGTTTTTTAATTTAACATTTTCATAGATACATAATGCATGTACAGGTTTGTAAGCTTAGTGTGGACTAAATCGAAAGGGGCTCATTGTACTCGTTTTTGGAAATAACTTTTACGATGAAAAAAAATTCAAGATTCTATGATTTGGCATTTCTACGTAATATTTACTCTATGATCCACTTCCCAGGTGTGACCTGCAGACCCGTCCATCTTTCTGAATATTCCCTCCATAACAGATCGGAATACCTAATGGCAGACCTGGTCTAACCTGTTAACGTGGAATGGGCTCGAAACATCAGCTTATGAATTATTAAAAGCTGAGACAACTTTTAAGCTGTTGAAGATTATAATTAGAGTCCAATTATTAAAAAAAGAGTATAAACTTAGTTCCCTATTAGGAACTAAGCTTAGCGTTTGTAGCGATGATAGCTCAGTGGTTGGCGCGGTAGGTTCGCATGCCGAAGGGCGTAGATTCAAACCCCACAATGAGCTTGAGCTGCCGGTGAAGGAAAACATCGTTAGGAAACCATAGCATAGTGGTAGAGTACTTTAGTACTCGGCTGGCTAGCTACCACACTCAAGTTGTAAATCTGCCGCCAAGTACCTAACGGTGTGTTCCGGCAGCCTCACTTGAGAGCCAGTTCCATTCTAGGCTAAGTGTGTTTTACCATCTTCGACCACACCATCACTTAACATGTGAACTGTGGTTAAACACCTAGCCTGATAAGCCTAAAAAAAGAACTCCTGTATTTGCTTCGCACATGTGGGATGTAAATGAAACCTAAATCAAAATCAAAATCAAAATCAATCAAAATCAAAATGTATTTATTTGCTAAGTACAGGTGTCAAAATGTTGGCACATGAATAAAACGTCGCTAAAACTATACTTAACCCAGTATTGGGTGCAAAAATTAGATAAAATTGTTACTATTAGAATAATAAATAATAAATAAATAAATATCGTAGGACTATACACACAGCGCCATCTGGCCCCAAACTAAGCAGAGCTTGTGTGATGGAAGTCAGATAACTGATAGAATACATAAATACTTTTTTTTGTAAATACATACTTATAATACATACAGAACACCCAGACACAGAACAAACATTTTTCTTTATTCACAAAATGTTTGCCCTGAGTGGGAATCGAACCCACGCCCTACAGCTCTCAAGGCAGATATATTACCAATGAGCCAACGGGGCTGTCAAATGGTATAAAATAATAATGTCTAAACCGTTTTACAACCCCTTGCATCTCCACTGATAGATAGCTAGATAGAAACTCTTTATTGTGCACCATAAACAGAAAAAAATACTTATTAAAAAGTTTCTAATGAGCTAGTACCACAAGTGGTGGCCTTGTCGCTAAAAGCGATTTCTTCCAGGCAACCAAGAAGGTTAATGATGTTAAGTTTTAGACTCAAAAACGGAAAAAATCATAATTTTATTCATTCGAGATTTGTCCCGCTTCATCCACTATCCCACAGGAATGTACTCGTATATTTTTCTATGTTTATTTTTTTGTTACCAGGCTTTCATAAATAAGCTATTTCATTCTGTACATTACTCAAATTCATTAAGCCATTGCAGTGAAAAATTAATACTTACACAGGACAGGTCAGAACAGGACAGGACAGGACAGGACAGGACAGGACAGGACAGGACAGGACAGGACAGGACAGGACAGGACAGGACAGGACAGGACAGGACAGGACAACAAGGATTCATAACAGGCAGTACAATGAAAACATCACACTCTTTTTGTGGATAGTCGTGTAAAAAAACGTTGTTTACGTGTAAATATAAATAAATAGATAAGTTTCTGCCTTCGGCACAAGTCTAATATTTTAACAGTAATCTAAAGATATCTTGTAAATAAATAACACCAGATGTTCCTGACAAAACAGAAACGTAAATGTTTGCATTTCATTAAAGCCTTCCTTAACTTTGAAACTCTTGTTTAGATACAAGAAAATATACAATTTTAGGAAACTAACGAACAAATAAGCTGCCGTAATTAAATACGTACTTTTAATTACTAAGAAAAAATTTAATGAGGTTTTTGAGATGTAAAACATTGTAGAACATTGATTAAATAGATAGTACAAGTAATTTTTTTTTGTTGATTATTACTTTTGTTTTTAAATTTATTGGCAACTATTGTTATTGTTTGTTCTGTGTCTGGGTGTTCTGTATGTATTATAAGTATGTATTAAAAAAAAAAGTATTTATGTATTCTATCAGTTTTCTGACTTCCATCACACAAGCTTTGCTTAGTTTGGGGTCAGATGGCGCTGTAAAAAAAAAGAAAACCTGGATACATGCCTGAGATTATATGGCCCATTTGCCAGTCTCAAAAATTATAGTACCAACTTGTGAAAATGTTTTCAAACAAGTCATAGTCATGGTTAATCGAAGCAAGTCACAGTCAAGTCTGATATCTCTAAGTAGAGTCTAGCCTTCTATATAGATAAAATGGAAGACTTGTCGAGTTATGGAAAAAAACTCTGACAGATAATTTTATTTTAAAAGCCAAAGCCAAGCGTACGCGTTAAAATTAGTTCTAATCTCATTTTAAGTCCAGCAGTGGGCTTAAGTGGACTCATGATGATGATTTACAGAAAACTATTTAAGTATTCTATCAGTTGTCCGGTTCTCATTGTCCAATTTTCGATTAGTTTGAGATATGTAAAAACTTTTTACAATGCCATGTTATTAAATTTTGGTAAAAATATTCACATTACAAATTGCTGGAGTAACTAATTACAAATGTATACGAACGTGACAGCATGTTTTTTTCTAACTTCGGCGTAAACTGTGAAAGTGACGTTAAAGATATAGTGAAAAGAAAATTTTACAGCAAAGGGCCCTTGCTACTCGACACCTGAAAGATACAAGGTGCTTCCCACCAACTAATGACAAAAAATGGTGTCACGTTTGCAAGAGAAATGCTAGGAATCGCATAGAAGACTTTTTCTCTCTAATTATTTTTTTCCCTAGGTATTTACATACATAACGCTCCCGCCGCAGAAGTATAGATTTAATACTAGATGAGTTTATGATCAAAAAAGATTATAATATTTTAATATAATAATAATAAATAAATAAATATCATAGGATATTACACACAGCGCCATCTGACCCCAAACTAAGCAAAGCTTGTACTATGAAAGACATAACTGATAGAATACTAAATACTTTTAATCTTTTTTTGATCATCTTTTACAGGGGGTAAGTAACCAGATAGGTAACTGGTTGGTAACTCGGTAGGTAACTAGGTAGATAAATAGGTAGGTAACTAGATAGGTTTGATTCCACCTTTTTCATGCGTACCGCTAGACATTGGAATCTGCTGCCCGAGTGGGTGTTCCCCAATGAATATAGTCTGGGTACCTTCAAGTCGCGAGTGAATCGGTTTCTTCTAGGCGAGCGTGCTCCACCGTAGACCGCATCTTCGCTTAACATCAGGCGGGATGGCGGTCAAACGCAAGCCTATCTACTATAACAAAAAAAAAAGGTAACTTTTTTTAAAAATATATATATGATGGGTATTTTTACAGTGATTGAGCAGTGAAGAGTCGGTGCTATTGATGTACTCTTTCCCTTCACCGCTTTGGTGTAGTTTTATGTTAAATTGTGAGTTGTGAATTCAGCGATTGTAGGTATTGTTGTGTTGAATTGAGTGCTAGTGGGTAGAGTTCTCTTGAATTTGAATTATTGTGGGTAGAGTTGTATTAGAATGTATTACTTTCCATCGCTAATGAATTTATTTCCTGAAATTATTGAGCTAAATCTTTGATCTTCAACTCCTACATCTATGTCTGTCTATGTGTTTGACAGCCCTGTTGGCTCATTGGTAGCATATCTGCCTTAAGAGCTGAAGGGTGTGGGTTCGATTCCCACTCATGGCAAACATTTTATGTATCAACAAATGTTTGTTCTGTGTCTGGGTATTCTATATGTATTATAAGTATGCATTTACAAAAAAAATTATATGTATGTATTCTATCAGTTATCTGACTTCCATCACACAAGCTCTGCTTAGTTTGGGATCAGATGGCGCTGTGTGTAATGTCCTACGGTATTTATTTTATGTATAGAATAACTATAACCGTAAAATTTGAAATACACCAATAAACACATAAACTTTATCTCGCCTTTTCCTCGAAAGCTTTTAATGAAGCAGTCTCATTAGTAGCTTTTCCTCTGAAATATAAATTTCAACGATATCATGAAGAAAAAAACAAAGTTGGGGGGAAAAGCGGCTAATTCATTTTTAGTGTGCAACTTGGAAGAGTTTTTAAACTCAACTCGGCGTCTCTAGTGGCGCGAAATATCACATTTTATTTTAAGTAACTTCACGTCTCAGGTAAGCAAAATTACGATAAACTTATTCTATTTTGTCAGTTTTTACTGCTTTACTTTTGATTTAAATTTTACGTGCAATAGTTTTCTTTTCTATTTTATATAAAAAATAATGAAACGGACGAGACGTTCTCCTGATGGTTATTTTAATTAGATGTTTTTAATTTATTTAGATTTTAAGTTAATGTCGGATTTTAATTGGTTTATTCGGATAGATTTTGACAGGCCTGTTGGTTTAGTCTGCTTCATGTGCTGAAGCGCGTGAATTCGATTCCCACCCAGGAGAAACATTTTGTCTGTGTTTGGGTGTTTTGTAGGTATAAATAAATAAATATCGTAGGACATTGCACAGCGCCATCTGACCCCAAATTAAGCAAAGCTTGTACTATGAAAGTCAGATAACTGATAGAGTGATAGAATACTTAAATATTTTTTTTTTGTACATACAATAATAATAATTATACATACTTATAATAAATACAGAATATACTTAACTTTTTTTTGGCTGGATAAAATTACTTAAGGCGATAAAGCCGCCATTGTACTACCTGTAATGAATCCTTGTTGTTTCTGTTTTAACATATTATAATGCATGTTATAATTTATGTTGGTATAATAAAATTCTATTCTATTCTATTCTAGAAGGAAATGGTATATCAAAAAAAACTTTGGTGTGTTCCGGCAGCCTCACTTGAGAGCCAGTTCTATTCCAGGCTAGGTGTGCTTTACCATCTTCGACCACACTATCACTTAACCTCAGATAAGCTGTAGTCAAACACCTAGCCTGTCGAACATAAAAAAAAACTACTCGGGTGAAACCTCGAGGCGCACGCTAGAAATATATAACCTCAAAAAAAGAAGAAGTGATAAAGAAGTAAAGAAGAAAAAGAAGTGATTCTAATTCAGTGGACAAGATTTAACCTTAACAAACTAACAAACGTTGCAAGTTAAATATAAGCTTGTGTAAAAGATATAGGTCCATTTATTAAACAAAATAAAAAATACCTTAAATTATACCTACTATTTACAAAATGTATACAAAAAACTTAGGCTAAAAAACCGTCAGAGGAGGGATATGTGGCCAGAATGCTGGCAACATTGCCACGTAGAAGATTAGATGTTGGTTGAGAAAGTAGTAAAGCCGCGGTAATGAAATAACGCTATCATAGAGAGCAGGCGTGCAGCGAGGCGCTCGCAAGCCTGTTAAGACTACATTGTCTTCCAATTATTCCAGTCTAGATGCGCTTTGGATCGCAATAAACCCGCTCTAAAGAGACACTGCACTAATTCCTTCGGACCAGCATCGTAAATATTATTAATAAGAATTTTAAGAGGTATAGTTTTAGCGTATTTCGTCGTTTTTTATCGTTTTGTTTACAACGGGATTTCATTTTAAATTGACGGCAATTTTAAGTACGCAACGTACGTACGTAAGTTTACAAGGGGCTCATCGGAAGACCAGCGCTGGTCATACCACTTAGTATGACCAGCATTATGCTGAGGTGAGCCCCTATTTTGTAACTTTTGTCTGTTTCTGTTTGTTTGTTTTTGTTTTTATGCTTGTTACAAAATTAAACGTTATTCTTTCTTCCTTTCTTTCAAATCTTACCTCTTTATAATAGTATAGATAGATATATACCTATATACGTCTAGATAAGTACAAATCTTCCGATAAAAAATCTCTTAATGACAGTAAATTAGAATTTAAATATAATTTGCTTCAAATTGACATGCCATGAATTTTAATAATGTCACTTGACAGTATATTTTGAAATTGTTTGTTAAATTATTATTATTTTTAAATCAATATGACATAATATGTTTAATTAAATTATTAAATGCCCGATAAGGGTAGACTGATGGCACAATCTTTGCCAGAACACCTGGCATAATATTTTATTGTATCAGTGTTTTTTCAATGAATATTTCTGAATCTGAATAAAAACAGTGTCAAAATCCGTTGCGTTGCTTATAAGATATAAGCGCAGAAACAAACAAACGCAGATCTTTTTTTTTTATTCTATTTTATTTATGGGACTTTTGTGGTAGCCACATGGCAGTCCCATCGTATTTTCTGACATGTAAAACAAAAACATAAAACACAACTAAAATAAAAGATTATCTACACACCACACAAACACTCTCTCATACACACATTCACTCCCCCGCATACATACTAATCGGCTGGGCAGCGTTCGGAAAACTGCGCAACGTCTTCTCGTCTGAATTACCTCAGTGCCTCAAGTCGAAAGTCTTCGACCAGTGTGTGTTACCAGTGATGACTTATGGCGCTGAAACGTGGTCTCTAACTATGTGCCTTCTTGGTAAGCTCAAAGTAGCACAACGAGCTATGGAGAGGGCTATGCTCGGAGTTTCCCTGCGAGATCGAATCAGAAATGAGGAGATCCGTAGACGAACTAAAGTAACCGATATAACCCAGAGAATCAGCAAGTTGAAGTGGCAATGGGCAGGGCACATAGCACGCAGAACTGATGGCCGATGGGACTGCAAAGTTCTGGAGTGGAGGCCATGAACCGGCAAGCGCAGCGTAGGGCGTCCACCCACAAGGTGGACAGACGACCTAATACAGACCGCAGGAACGCGCTGGATGCGAGCCGCTTCCGACCGGTCTTTGTGAAAGTCAATGGGAGAAGCCTATGTCCAGCAGTGGACGTCCTACGGCTGAAATGATGATGATGATGATGATACATACTAATCATAATATAGGTGGGTCACTTGAGGCGACTTACACAGCTGAACAGCTCCCTGGCTGCGTCAGAACAGGGCTCGAAGAGCAGCCTGTTGAATCGACTAGCGTCTAGTCTGTTAAAAAAAACGCAGTTCGTGACTTTGTTTTTCACTTGGAGAAGACAAACCAAAAAGCAAAATCAAGTTCTACTCCGCAGCTTACACAAACTAATTTAAATTATGAGGTAAATCACCACTGACATAACAATTCAGCGATCCAGGGTCGGAATTCCAGAACAAGGGTCCTACACGGGCCGGGGTTAGGCAATTTAGTTTTAATGACGTACATCGTACTCTGGACCCGGCCCTGTCATAGGATTGTAAATTCGCAGAATGTTAATTTGGATAGTAGTGCTTCCTATCCCGACCTAGCCCTAATAGCCGATTAGTTTGAATTTATTGCTAGCTCTGTATTGTACGCACGGTAATGGAGAGGTACCTATTTTTTAGGGTTCCGTACCCTAATGGTGAAACGGGACCCTATTACTAAGACTCCGCTGTCCGTCTGTCTGTCTGTTCACCAGGCTGTATCTCATTACCCTGATACCATTAACTGTCAACTGTCACTGTTCACGGTTAATGGTATCAGGTGAGCAGTGGTCAAACAGCAAGCCTGTCAACCATAAAAAAAAATACTGTGATGGCAACGGATGTCATTGCTATCATCTGTCCTACGATATTTATTTATTTATTCATGTCAAACAAGTAGTCCGACTACAAAGAGATTAGAGAAACCACCTCAAACATATCCTACATCCAAAACCAGCTGTTTAAGCCAGAGGTTTAACATGAAACCGGGCTTCAGCGAACAGTTAAACGTGGTTAACTATGCTAATTCTTCTTTGTGCCGGTGTCGCATGTAACTAACTTTTTTACCCATATGTAGGTACAGAAAGGGGTTTAAGAAGGTTACACACTATTAACATAAAAATAGTTACGAAGAAAGTTGATACTAACTTAGATTCTTGTAGTAATCATCACTGTAAATATATTTACTATTAATAACCCTAAAGTTCTAAGTAAGTCCTAGTTAAGTTCTGTTTATCGCTGCGATAGTCATGGACAGGCGTTATCTCTTACCATCAGGAGAGCGTCTCGTTCGTCTCATTACCTTTTACACAAAAAAAAAACTTGAAACAATAGCAAATGGGAATAAAAACCGGCCAAGTGCGAGTAGGACTCACACATGAAGGGTTCCGTACCATTATCTATAAAAAAAAGTCAAGTTTGTTGTATGGGAGCTCCCTTAGATAATTATTTGATTTTATTTTTAGTATTTGTTGTTATAGCGGCAATATCAATTATTTGTACACCTTTTCAGGTATAACATGATGATCATTAAACTAAGTTACGGACATCATACATACTACTCATGTTATGACAAATAAATATCTTTTATCTTTTTCTTTATCTTTTAATAGAAATACATCATCTGTGAAAATTTCAACTGTCTAGCTATCACCGTTCTTGAGATACAGCCTGGTGACAGACGGACGGACGGACGGACAGCGAAGTCTCAGTAATAGGGCCCCGTTTTTACCCTTTGGGTACGGAACCCTAAAAATGAAGAATGGGTAGAATTGAATAAAGATGTACCTACATTTATTTACATATAATTATATATGTAAATATGTCGATTTGGTTACAACAGTGACGTGGATTTGATTTCAATATTTCTCTAACTTGAAGACAACTTTGAATATCTACCTTAGTATCTAAAACTACAATCCGTCACATAAACATAAAATCGAAATTAATTAAAGTACCCTACCACTACGCTGTGGTTTCTTCACGATATTTTTACTTTACCGAATGAATTTATTACCATGAATTACTAATGAATCTTAAGTTCATTGTTGGGGTGTGAACCCACACTTCATAGCTACAAACAGCCATTGGACAGCCCTGTTGGTTCATTGGTAGCATGTCTGCTTCGAGAGCTGAAGGGCGTGGGTTCGATTCCCACTCAGGACTAACATTTGTGTGACTAACATCGACGTTTTGTTCTGTATCTGGGTGTACTGTATGTATTTACAAAAAAAAAGTATTTAAGTATTCCCTCAGCTGTCCGGTTCCCATAGTACAAGTTTTGCTTAGTTTGGGGCTAGATGGCGCTGTGTTAAATGTCATCCAATATTTATTTATTATTTTATTTACAAAATCATGATCACAATGTCACAAAAAAATATGAAGTTATGATATTTTTTTATTGACATATTTTTATTTTTGACATGTGTCATGATTTTGACATATTCAATGTAATTTCTAAAAAAAAAGGCCTGTAACTTTGGTGATATCAATTTGTATTTGTACACCACACCTAATTCCGTTCCCAACGCGCGCTTCAAAAATGCAGAACACAATCTGCATACCAGATCAGTTTGTGCTGCAACTGTCATTTTTGTACGCTAATTGCCTGTTTAACCCGCTGTTTAATCCCTCTGTTTAATTTGTAACAGATAAAGTGCTTTGTTAAAAATTTTCTGTTATCGTTTTATTTTTCTGAGGTTACTGGTTACTGGTTTGATAAGTTGGCCTTTGGAGTGTATTTTGGTTTGAAAACATACTCAATGTCTGGTAATTTTCATGATGAATAAAAAGGAGTTAAGTTTAAGAATTGTTAAGTTTATATTATTGAAGACTAACGGACGCCTCGCGGTTTCACCCGCGTAGTTCTCGTTCCCGTGGGAATACAGGGATAAAAAGTAGCCTATGTCACCCGGGGACAGTGTAGATTCCCAACGGTGAAAGAATTTTTGAAATCGGTCCAGTAGTTTCGGAGTCAATTCAATACAAACAAACAAACAATCAAATCTTTCCTCTTTTTTATTTTATTTTATTTTTAATAGCTAAAGAAAAGAAAGACAAACGGATCCTGCTATTTGTAAAAAATATCTAAATGTACTAATATTAAAATGGTTTACTGTTTCATTAAAATCTCAAATGATATTTATTTGAGATTTTATTTAGCGCATGCGCATGCACACTAGACTTGCCTAGGAGTTTTGGCGGGAACGCGAAAAGTCGCCCTATTGTTTTTTTTTCCAAAACTAGTGTTTTTTTGAGTGTTTATCGGCCGTGGCGGTGCCGGCGTAAGAATTGCACCCCACCCTCTCTACCCGTGGTTACCGTAAGAGTCGGCTAAGGGCTGCAATCTGGGAGATGGGCAGCAATGTCTTCCTTAAATTACACCCAACTGTGCTAGCCAACCCGCCTGCCAAGCGTGGCGAGTATTGGCAAAATCCCCCCCAAATGATATACAAAAAGGACCAGGCCCCCAGTCCCCGGCAGCTCCACTAGCCCTGGCTATGGTAGCGGCCACGGTAACGGTGGAGCAGGGGGTGCTAAGAATCCCCGGCAGACGCCCGGCTACCACCCCCAACGACGACTGGCCCTGGTAACACACAACATATAGGACGAGAGGATTGTTGAGTTGGAAAAGGAAATGAGTAGGTTACACTGGAATATTTTGGGGTTAAAAATAGCGGTGTTTTATTCATACAATTTCGCATTTATAATATTTGTAGGATAGTAGGAAGTAAAATGAGTACAATATTTTTTTCTTTCAGATGGTTACACCCCAATCTTATAACCTTATATGTACCTAGTTCTTAGATTAATGAGAAAACCACGTTCAGGACAATTCATGCAGAATATCTTCTAACAGATCAAATTCCCCAGTCACATCACGTTTTCATAACTTAGTCAAATAAAAGGAAAACGCCAGCGATTTTAACGAACGCTAGAGCTCGAATTTCAGAAATGCCGATATAGGACGTCATTATAACTCAAAAGTGACGCGAATTAAAAGAAATAGCTTCGAAAAGAACTATAGAAAGAAATAGCTGCGAAACGAAAGAACTATTCTGAAAAGAGCATTGAATATTTTCAGCGCTGCTTTCTGAATAGTCAAGATAGTAATTCAAGTTCGTCGGTCCTGTGCGCGGATGAAGAAGAGCTGGACATGAAAGTGTTTTTTTGAATTAGTGACAGGTTAGGTGTTTAACCAAAGCTCACGTGACATTATGACAACTAATTGGAATGAACAATCGTTTGCATGTGATTTTTACTAATCTAATTTTTAATGTGTATCTATAAATATATTATTTATCTCTAAATGTATTATTTAATTAATTGACTCAATATGACATTCACATGTTATTTTTATTTTTTTGAATCTACAAGGAATTAAATTTATCATACAAAATACAAAAAATTTATTAATAACACCCTAGTTACAAGTCAATCATTATTTACTTATTTAAAAGTAATCATTATATGTGGCCAGAATGCTGGCAGTATTGCCACGCTGGATGGCAATTCTAAGCTTATGAACAAATTTTGTTTGATTAAAAGTATAATTTTTATGTTTTGACTTATGTACCTAGTATAACGAAACTCTTTCAGCCTACGTTTTTCAACATATCAACTGACCGCGCTAACCACTGAGCTATCATCCCTACAACTCTCTATCAACGGTGGCAAATAGATAAAATTGACAAATAAATAAATAAATATCATAGGACATTACACACTTTCATTAACGTCTAAAACTAATATTAAAAATGCCAAAATTTATTTATTATTTATATTTATTTAAATTACCAAAAATTAGTTACTTATTAGAAATTGTATAATCTTTTTTTTTCACACAGCGCCATCTGACCCCAAACTAAGCAAAGCTTGTGCCATGGAAAACAGATAACTGATATAATTCTTTAATAGTTAATAAATAATTAATTAAACACAACGAATCTTCTACTTCCTTGCTGAGGTCGAATAGAAAGCTTTATTTATATTTAGTATTCGATTGTAGATTAGTGTTAGATATAAAGTTTCGGCCAAAGAGACATGTCCAGTCTATTTATTTATCCCAAGTTTAAATCAAGCGTTTTCACGGTGAACGCTCTCTTTCACTTCTTCCACGATATTCTTTGTTGAGTAGAGAAAGCGCATTGTTCATTGCAAAGTATAAAAATTAAGAGGTCGTTAATTTTACCTACAGTGTTGATGCTTCTCAGAGACATAAACCTTATTGAAGGCTTTTTAATAACCATAATAAAGCATAAATTAATTATTAAAAAGATTCAAAATTCAATATTTTATTGTCAAATGTAGGCAGTAAAGATCTTATACAATAATTAAAACAATAAAAAAATAGAACATAGGAAAACATACCACTGTAAAGGAATTTCTTTTAGGTAATCATGATGTCATCTATTAAATTATTATTTATTAACCATATATACAATCTTTTATCGTAATTTTATCTAAAATCTTTACGATTTTAGGTTGGAACCATTGTTATTTACTTTAGTAAAAAACACAAGCCTTCGTATTCATAATTTTTACTAAAATTCCTAAGCAGGAGTTCGTCTTGAACAGCGATGGTACCTACGCACCATCGCTGTTGGTACTAGATTTTCTTCCGCTGTGTTCTGGTTTGAAAGGTACTGTAGCTAGCGGACTACAGGGCTGTCGAGACTAACCATCGAAAGTCTCAAAATAATGAGCGACAAAGTAGCGACGCCCTGGACTTCGTTTAGCTACTCAAAAGTCTGTGTTGGCCATGTCCGCGAAACAGACAGACGATATGATTGTCACATTA
The DNA here is from genome assembly GCA_905404145.2 of Biston betularia. Taxonomy (NCBI): domain Eukaryota; kingdom Metazoa; phylum Arthropoda; class Insecta; order Lepidoptera; family Geometridae; genus Biston; species Biston betularia. The sequence continues at coordinate 762,543 of FR989874.1, read as the reverse complement.
AAAAAAAAGTTAAAAAATGTAACAACCCCCTCGACCGCAGCCCGGACCAGTGTCTGTTCAACAACACCGACTACGTCATCTACTCCTCGCTCGGCTCTTTCTACATACCCTGCATCATTATGATGTTTGAACAGATTTTTTCTTGATCTTATACAAATTTTTTAATGCAAAAATTAAAAAAAAATTTAGGTGAAATACTATCGGAAGCCTCATTAAATTTTAACATCTGTATTGCAAGAAATTTTTTTTTTTTTTTTTAATGGTCGAGTAGGTGTTTGACCACAGCTCACCTGATGTCAAGTGAAGGTGTGGCCGAAGATGATAAAGCACACCTAGCCTGGAATGCAACTGGCTCTCAAGTAAGGCTGCCGGAACACACCGTTAGATGCTTGGCGGCAGATTTTCAACTTGAGGGTGGTAGCTAGCCAGCCGAGTACTAAAGTACCCTACCACCATGCTTTGGTTTCCTCACGATGTTTTCCTTCACCGGCAGCTCAAGCTCATTGTTGGGGTTTGAACCCACGCCCTTCGGCATGCGAACCTACCGCGCTAACCACTTAGCTATCATCGCTACAGAATTAATCTATGCCATGAATCCTTGGGGCGATTTAACCATTTACTCTGCAGCCTCCGTACCACTAACGGAAAAGCATTGACCCGCTCAATTCATATCGCAACTTTTTTCCCGTTCTTCCATCCATTGCTGGCTTTAAATAGAGTTTCAATAGTAGAGTGCTAACAAATCCCGTAATGGTTGTTGATATGTAAATTTCGTAATAAAATAGTATGATAGTGCGTAGTATTGTGTATTTTTAATCGTGATCCCCGTGGAACAAACCACTTTAAAACTTTAAAGAACTTACTTTTATAAAATTACTTTCTTAAAAATGTTAAAGGAATTAGTATACATGGAGCATGTAAAAAAAATGGAATAGACAAGAGTGTCACGGTAAGTGTCGCCACATTTTTTATTTTTTTTTAATGTAAATATAATGAGACGTACGATGCGCTCTCCTGATGGTAAGAGATAACGCATGTCCATGACCATTGCAGCGATACACAGAAGTTTGAGTAGCAAAACAAAGTCCGGGGCATTGCTGCTTTGGTGCTCATTACTTTGAGACTTTCGATTGTTAGTCTCAACAGCGCAGTAATTTTAAATGCCGTAGGTACTTCATTTCAATACTAGTGTAGTGCGCTCCACCTCAGTAGGTCGCATACCATAAGGCGAGTTGGTGGTCAAACGCAGACTTATCCGTATTAGAAAAAAAAACATCAAGAGAAAAATAAGGCAGCCCCTTTAAACACGAATCAAAGCTCACCTCTTAATGTCACTAAATCCAATCTCAAAATCGATAAAAGTACATCACTAGGCGGGCTTTCCGATACATTTGTGGTAAAAGTGGTCACATTTAGCCGCGCAATACCGCGGTCCTTCGCGGGACAATACGTCGGGAATTGACTTCGGGATTCGAGACAACTTGCCTATTATTCCGGGGTTCTAGCGATACAAGATGCAAGAGATAGCGGAAAATTTAGATTTTTTTTAATGGTTGACAGGCTATGTGTTTAACCACAGGTCACCTGATGTTAAGTGAAGGTGTGGTCGAAGATGGTAAAGCACACTTAACCGGGAATGGAACTGGCTCTCAAGTGAGGCTGCCGGAACACGCCGTTATGTGCTTGGCGGCAGATTTTCAACTTGAGGGTGGTAGCTAGCCAGCCAAGTGCTAAAGTACCCTACCACCATGCTATGGTTTCCTCACGATGTTTTTCCTTCACCGGCAGCTCAAGCTCATTATTGGGGTTTGAACCCACGCCCTTCGGCATGTGAACCTACCACGCTAACTACTGAGCTATCATCGCTACAATAAAAATCAAGTACATAAATATTGAGTGATATTGTCATCATAACTACGACTAAAAATGGTTCACACCGTTTATTTATTTTTGTAATATGAATTATTTTACAAATTCCCACTCCAGCTAGAGTGTCACTGCGACAGTGGGCCGTAGTCGTGACTTTGTGGAACACACTTTACCTTTTGCTGCACGTCAGCCACCATAAGCCGCGGCAGTGTGGGCAGACCTAGCCGCATTCTTCACATCTGCTTCGCTCACGTTCTCAACCATACCAAGAAAAACGTACATTAGTTGGTAGATATCATTAACGAATCAGTAGATCTCTTTAGCAGAAAGTTGTCTAGGTAGGTTGTTCTAACGATGTGTTCCGGCAGCCTCACTTGAGAGCCAGTTCCATTCCAGGCTAGGTGTGCTTTACCATCTTCGACCACACCTTCACTTAACATCAGGTGAGCTGTGGTCACTTAGCCTATCAACTATAAAAAAAAGCACCGTATCATCAGATACTCTATCAAGCATTACTCTAAAATGTAATTGTGTTCCGATTTAAAAAGATAGCAAGTTAAATTGCAGGACTAATGAGACTCACCACGGAATGCCTCGAGTCCTGATGGTCAGACAGCGATGCCCTGTATTTTGTAACTTAAAGTATTTGTTCCATAAGCTGGTGTTACATCTTACCGTCAGAAGAACGTCAAAAAGGAAAAGCATCAGCAAAATCAAAAGTGCTTGTCTCATCATGTAGCGATGATAGCTCAGTGGTAAGCGCGGTCAGTTCGCATGCCGAAGGGCGTGGGTTCAAACCCCAATAATGAGCTTGAGCAGCCGGTGAAGGAAAACATCGTGAGGAAACCATAGCATGGTGGTAGGGTACTTTCTAGTACTCTGCTGGATAGCTACCACCCTCAAGTTGAAAATCTGCCGCCAAGCATCTAACGGTGTGTTCCGGCAGTGAGTGGCAAGTGAGGACTTGAAAGTCTTTACCATCTTCGACCATACCGTCACTTCACATCAGGTGAGCTTTGGTCAAACACCCAGCCTACCCACCATCAAAAAAACATTACTCATCATAAAAAAAAATGTGTAGTAAGTATTAAATAACGTCTAATACTGGTCATCGCTGTAAGTCGCTAGTTTTGTTTGCCTCAAAGTCGACCTCACAGAAAAGTGTGATCGCTCCTTGCAGGCGGCGCTTTGTGAGGCCGACAAAGCCTCGTGCCGTATTAGCTTTTGAGTGCGCCTCATATCGCCCAGATATTGTTGAAATGGAACTGCTTTACAATAGTGCGGTCTATTGAAGTTATTATTATACAATAATGAGTAAAGTAAGTGACTGTGTAACAAGATTTTATACTAGTGTTGGCTCAGTAGCTGGAATATTAGATGCTCACACCGCTTGGCATTGCTTCAATGCTCGTCTGTGAAGGAAAATTTGATTATAAAGGCTTATAATAATAGAATGGTACACTCTAGAACTAAACTGGTTAGCCAACTCAGTTGTAAATCTGTCCCAACTTTATCATAAAATTATGTTCAATTAATTTGGTCAGGTTTCATTGTACCTACTTTTCTATAGAACAGCTGTTTTACTATTTGGTAATTTCAGACTTATCCCACTAATATTATAAACTAGCTGCGCCCCGCGGTGTTACCCGCTACATGTTTTCGAGTTAAAAAGTAGCCTATGTGTTAATCCAAAGTCTCGGCTAACTCCATACCAAATTACATCTAAATCCGTTTGGTAGTTCACGTGAAAGAGTAACAAACATCCATCCATCCAAACTTTCACATTTATAATATTAAGATATGGAGGTAGCTGAGACTTTGGATTAACACATGGGCTACTTTTTATCTCGAAAACATGTATGGGGTAACACCGCGGGGCACAGCTAGTTTATAATTAATATTATAAACTAGCTGTGCTAGTGGGATGTGAAAGTTTGGATGTATGGATGGATGTTTGTTACTCTTTCACGCAAAAACTACAAAACGGATTTTGATGAAATTTGGTATGGAGTTAGCTGAGACGCTGGATTAATACGAAGGCTACTTTTCATCCCGAAAACATGTAGCGGGTAATACCGCGGGCGCAGCTATGCCTAGTACAATGAAACACTTACGTAACTAGATACTATGTTTTCTATTTCGTTTCGTCTTACGTGTGCACGTACATATATGCCTAAAAGGTCAAGTTCTAGCTAGGATAATAGGCAAAAAGTCAATTTTTCCGATCAGATTGGCGATCCGTCTTGCTTGTTCAGTATTAAGCGCGCCCCTCTGGGAGATTTACTGATCTATAAGTAAGTAGCCAGTTTAATATCATGTTAAGGATAAGCCTTTAGCAAAACTTTTACGGGGCATACGACGTCAAGTGGATGTTTGCAAAATTGTGATCCAATAAAGCACGTATCTATTTATTTATTGGTTGCCTGGAAGAGATCGCTGTTAGCGATAAGGCCGCCACTTGTGTCACTAGATAATAAGGTTTTTTGTTCTCTGTACTATTTACTGTATAATGATGTGCACAATAAAGAGTTATATCTATCTATCTATCTAGGAGGGTTAAATGAAACAATTTTTATAAAACAGAATTTTTAAATCATCACATTTTGCATAGAAAGTTATAACACTACCTTATGTAAATAACATAGCGTACATACCCAAAACTTTTAATAATTATGATTTTATTTAATATTTTACAATTTAGCAACATAATTATTACAAGATATTCTAGTTTTATGTCTATCTTAATTTTAATATGTAATTCAAGTAAGCTTATTGGAATATAAATAAATTTGAAATTTTTTCTTATGAATATTATTTTATTAATGAAAAAAGTGTTAAACAAGTATTTGTTTGTGATCGTATTTACACGAAATGAAAAAAAAATTTCAAACCAATTAATCTGCCATTTTAAATAACAAATTAAACAATAAATATAGTTATAATTTTATTCTTACAATTATCCTACTTTATTGTTAAAAACATGCTATAAAGCTTCATTTTAGACGAATAAGTATACATACATGAGAACATTACAGAGCTTTATTGATATAAATATTTATTATTATTATTATTAAACTACTTAGATAACTATCATAATATATTTATTTATTTATCGGATTCATTTCCGAGAGAGTGCTTAAGATAATATATGGCCTAATTCCCCCAATTCCATTATTCTACGGCCAAAAGGTTAAAAAGCGACATCGTTCCATGATTGACGTTCCAAAAACGCCTACGAAATGATTTTTTCCACTTTCTGAGACTGCATTTTCATCTAACTTCAGGTGAGATGGAGGTCAAACGCAAACCTATTTATTAAAAAAAAAAATACTTTAAAAAAATACACATAATATTATTGTAGATTGTTAATAATACTATACCATATTTCGGATTCTTCCTAGGAACCCTGTTATGATATTTTAACTTTATATACACAGAATCAGACGATTATAACATACGTTAAATTCAACGCTTATACAACTTTAAAATATTTTATTGTTTCGTTATTAATCTTACGTTAATTTATTAACAAAGTCCTTAATCATGTTATTAACGTTTTGTTTAAATAAATCAATAATAATATCTAATCTCTACAATATAGAGGATACTATATTTTTAAAGGATTTTTCTTTAGAATTATCTAACAAATCAACAAGTGTTCATTTATTTTAGGTAAATTAAATCTAACAACATAATGCTCACAACATAAATTTGAGCAAGTTAAATAATTGAGCATTTTAAAAATGGCTAAGTTTGAGCAAACAAAACATATTTTGAGCTACAGTTTAGTGGAATTGGATTAAGATCAGAACATGCACTTCCTAAAATTTCCTCCAATATGTGCATTTCCGATTGACGCGCTTCCCATAACGTGCTGTTTAAATTTCAAACAGCACAGAGAAGACTGCGGCGAAGCCAAAAAAAGAGGCCTGTATGTTTCACCTGTATGTATGTCTCGATTTTGATGAATGATATCTTTTACGATTTGTCTCTATTGCGTGTTACTGGAAAAAGAGCGGCAGATGATCATAATGGTGGCGCCAAAATATTTCATACTTTTATAAACTTATTATCTTGCTCAAATAAAACTATTACACTAAAAAAACAATTAAAAATTGCTCGTTATTGAAAACGCTTTTCAATAGACGCATATCCCAAAACGTGGTTTACGTTTTGGGAAGTGCGTTTATTACAAAATACACGTTTTGGGAAGTGCGTTTATTACAAAATGCACGTTTTGGGAAGTGCGTTTATTACAAAATGCACGTTTTGGGAAGTGCGTTTATTACAAAATGCACGTTTTGGGAAGTGCGTTTATTACAAAATCCACGTTTTGGGAAGTGCGTTTATTACAAAATACACGTTTTGGGAAGTGCGTTTATTACAAAATGCACGTTTTGGGAAGTGCGTTTATTACAAAATACACGTTTTGGAAAGTGCGTTTATTACAAAATGCACGTATTGGGAAGTGCGTTTATTACAAAATGCACGTTTTGGGAAGTGCGTTTATTACAAAATGCACGTTTTGGGAAGTGCGTTTATTACAAAATGCACGTTTTGGGAAGTGCGTTTATTACAAAATACACGTTTTGGGAAGTGAGACAATAAAAAAAATGCACGTTTTGGAGTAGTGGATGGTTTAGGAAGTGCACATCCTGAATCTATCCCGAATTAAAATAACAAATTTTAAACTTACTAAGTATCACAAAACTTATGGAAGAACATCGATTACATTTATTATTTTCACTGAAACCATACAACTACACAACTAGTTTCTACGACTTAGTATTTGATATGATTAAAATCATTATTTGGCAATAATAATACACACTACGTCATCAAATCACGCTGTGCGAACGCTTTTTCATTTTATTTTACATTAAGTCGAATTTTTACAGCTTTTATTTACAATATTTAAAATTAAATTCAAAAGTTAAAGATTCAAATTTTTATATAGAAACAGCGGACGGAACAAGAAAAAAAATTACAAGTTCATAATACGGAGAAATTAAAAATTGCTTAACCATTTTGTTCTTAAAGGTTCTTTAAACCAGTTAAACAAAATCATTGAAAGTTAATTGTCATCTGTCATTTCTTTATATATATTTGGCTGTTTTTTATAAATAATACACTTCATAAGAGCACAGTGACTAGGAACTGGTCCTTCGAGCCGGTTCCTTGTGATTACTTAAAATTTCTGATATATTTTTATATTTATGCTGCTCCAATAGCAATTCTTGGTACAAATACATATTAATGCTAATTATTATATTTTTTGTAACTTGACTGTATATATTAAAAGATTTTTATTTTACTGTGCCTTGTCAAAGACATGGAAAGTTGAATCCAAGAATATCTCTAATTTAAAATCTTTTGAGAATTGAAAAGTAGATATAAGTTACCACATTTTTTTTCCAAATGACGTCCTGCTTATAGTTATAATAAATAATCGGGTCGAAAACAACAACATTACGCTTTATAAACAAATTAAATTAATATTATAAATAAGTTGGAAGAACATTTTCAAATAAAAATACTAATCACAACCTCGAAAATTAATAAAGCTAAAGCACAGTTACAATTACCTACAATATATTTGGCATACTAATTCTCTACACCTTATTATATAAATACATAGTATTATGTTCATTAATAATATTTAATTAGAGATCATTTTACTAAAGCTTTGTTTCTTACTTTGTACAATTTTAAAATATATTATTATCATAGAGTATTACTTTCTGATATGCTATTTTCTACCACTGACGTAACACATCACATTCAAGTGTTTTTTTTAAATTTATTTATGTCGCACGAAATGCAGCACTTTTATTCACGATTGTCCTTTATTTGGTCGTCAGGCAGATTTTATTAGACATCGATGATTGGAATAAATTTTTACTCATAATTATCTTGATCAACATTAGAGGTGACAAATATTTATAAATAAAAATTATAATCTACAAAAATACTTAAATGACTCCTAATATTGCATACCTACATTCTTTATTTGTATTTACCACAGAGATTATATTCTATAGAGATCAAAGATTTGATACAGATCACCAAACAGAGAAGTTCAAAATACAAAATAGAGTTTGTCTTTGGAAACTGCAAGCTAAACGAGACCTAGTTACTGTACTCAGCTTTCTTCATAAAGATGTGACTGAAACCAGACAAGACCAGAGTATCCGATGTACATAATAAAACGTACATAAGTAAAACAAAAACTCTGTTAAAAACTTGTAGTGAATGACAACACAAGTATTAAATACAATCACTTGGTTTAACTTTACATGTACTTTATGACATTAAATGTGGATCTTATAAAGGAGATGAATTGAAAATCATATCAATTACACGATAAACTAAAATTAAACTGCGCAATCTTATGGTAATGACAGGTATAGACAGATAAAAGATACATACATAGATACCTCCACAGTGAGATACCCTACCGACAAACAGTAGTACATAAACATTATCGTGGTTGATTTCAAAAATAATGTAGCTAGCGTTCATTGCATACACAATGTATATACAGATGATAAAAATGCTGAGTTTTGGGTATATCTATAATAATATTGTCTCTGTGGTCTAAACATAATAAACACAACCCGTATTAATAAAACATAATTTTGAAACACTACAAAACGAAATTTCCAATCATCAAACATCTAAGAAAATCTACTGAGTGAAGACGACCAAATAGTCCGCGGGCTAGGTGCCGCAGTGGAGTATCTTCCTGAATGCCTTCCGGAACTCAGGGTTGAAGATAGTGTATATGACAGGGTTGAGGAAGGAGTTGATGTATCCCAGCCACGTGGTCAGGATGAACGTGGTGACACCGGGAGAGAAGGGGAGGTTGAACTTGTCGCAGATGGCTCCGAGCACGCTGCAGGAGAAGAATGGTGCCCAGCAGAAGAGGAATACTCCTGTGGAAGAGAAAAAAAAAGTGATTTTCGACATGACTATCGCGCAAGTTATCAGAATTGTCATCAATTTTAGACAGCCCTGTTGGTTCAGTTGGTTTCGTTTTCCACCCAGAACAAACATTTTGTGGTATTAACAAAAAGAACTAAATATCGTAAGATATTACATACAGAGCTATCTGAACCCAAACTAAGCAAAGATTGTAAAGCTTTGTTCACGATGTTTCCCTTCACCGTTTGAAGTCAGCTGTAATACGCATATAATTGAAAGAAAATACAGAAGTGCGTGTCGTGGGATTCAAACCAAGGATCTCTAGATTGGAAGCCAAACGGTCTCCCATCTAGGTTGCTGAAACTTCTCAATCATAACATTCCCTGGTATTTTTTCCATTTATCATCTGGGTATACCAATATACACGCACATCAAACCTTTGGATGATAAAGTAAGATTCAAGTTAAAGTTCCAACAAAAGTTATAAGATAAAAATAGCAAACTACTAGTTCAATAGATTCAGTTTCACAATACTTTTTCCGAGAGTATCTTGTTTCAACTTTATTACAAGGTGACCGCAGTTCTTTTCAAAATGGACAAAATTCCTAAGCAACACTCCAATCCAACCCTCATCCATCGAACAAGTTCTTCCGACAAATTCTCGCAACTTTTAACAACTCCCAGTATCTTTGTTATTTCCGAACCTTTAGGAGCAAGTGTTAATGTATCTAAAGCAGCTTATTCACGGTCAATTGAATTGAACAATCTCATGCATTTTCAAAAGAGAAACAATTGAGCTCTCATTTTTCATCTGATAAAAATGTTGGACTTCAAAACAATTGTTTAATGCTAGTTTAAAATTCAATAGTAAACGTGATTTGTGGCCTTGAGTGTGAGACCGCCAATTGTTTCCCTATATATTGAATGCTAACTGAGTTTTTTTTAAATTTACATTATTGTAATTTTGGTGTAAACAAGAAAGAGTTATCTATCTATCTAATTGTGTACGTACTTTTTTCGTAAATTACATGTGTAAAAGATTTAAGGTATTAGAAAAAATACAGTAAAAAAGTAGTAACAAAAAGTTCAGTCAAAATAGTCAAACTACTAATACTACTACTAGTTATTGTTTTTCGTATTTTCATGAATATGGGGCTGATAAAAATGATGATACAGATACAATTTGTGGTACAATGGAGATAACATATTTAGAATGGTTGATACCAAAGTACTGACGGTACTAGTCCAGTGCTAGAAAGTACCCTACCACCATGCTACGGTTTTATCACGATCTTTTCCTTCACCAAGTTCATTGTTGACGTTTGAACCAATGCCCTTCGACGTGTGATCCAGTCGCGCTAACCACGGAGCTATTGCTACAAAATTTACATTAATCTGTGTTGATTTTTAGGATAAGCCCTATTATAATCTACTAATAAAATTATGTCAACGTAATAATTTTATGACAAGATTTATACATACATGTATACGTATACAATTATACATCTTAATTGTATGACAATATACTGAAGTTTGTGTAAAAATGTATTAGACTTTTAACATTGGTGTTATCAATAAACGAATTGAATTATTCAATTCAATTGCAAGTGAATACGATGCCTTAAAAAGTTACTCACCTAAAACTATGGCTAAAGTTTTTGTGGCTTTTCTTTCTTTCTTAGCGGACGACTTTTCGCGTTTCTTTTTGCTTGCTTTATTCGCTTTGTAGATGGTGAAACGCGCTGTTGCTGCACTGGCTTTCCTCTCCTTCTTGCAAGAGGAACCTTCGCGAAGGTCGAAGGTGCTGGCCTCGTGGTCATCCTCCGACCGAAGGGCGAGTGAGACATTCCTTGAACACATTATTGATCGGTAAGAAAAATGCTGTTATTAGAAGTTATGTGGACTGACTTGTTGCTCAGTTGATGGTAGCTCTGTTTTGTGGCCTGTATGGGTTGGGTTCGTTTCCATCTAGGGTAAATATTTTAGTGACGTATGGTTGGTTAGTTTTGTGTCTAGTTGATCTAAACTTTAAATTTTCATTACAAAATTTTCTTAGGAATATAAAACTTTGGCGTATTCAAATTATTTCGATTCAATCTAAGTGAAAAAAAAATACAGCACGCGAACAATATTTTGTTTATTAACGAAAACAATTAAAATAGAAAAATAAATCTAGTATTACTACCATAATTATATTAGTCGATGTTGTTTTTGTTTTGTAATTGCCCTCTTTCTTTATTTCTTATTTAAAATGTTTTATGTTATACATACATTTGTTTGGTGTACAATAAAGTTCTATTCTGTTCTAGAATAAAACGCGCAGACACAAAATTCTTGACGAATCCGAGCAGCAAGGAGACCCTGACCTTGCATTGTAAGGACAGTAAAATTAAATATTCTATTAAGAGTTTTATAGTCGCGTACACAAAGGGAGATAGAGTCGTAACTCGATGCATTGTACATTTCTTTCTTTAACATTTTAGTACGACTCGTAAGGACATCATCTCAATATAAAAACAGGCTAACAAACATAAGGCTAGGTATCCAAAACGCTTTATTTTAACTAAAAATCACTATGGTAGTTTAAGTGTTAAAGAGTTAACTTCAAATCTAATCTACAGTCTTGAGCTTCTTACAGTACGAAAAAATTAAACTATCCAGTTCGTTGCAGTAGATTCATTCATCTCTAACTTTAAGCATTACTATAACGAATACCAATAATTGGGATTACTGGTACTAATTGGTGGTACTAATTGGTGCTACTATAACGAATACCAATGATTGGTATTACTGGTACTAAGTCCCTGGATACTTAAAAAAAATCTAGTTACCCTTTTTATTGTAAACCATAGGGCTATCAACAGAAGTAGACATATCTAGATTATTTTGTTTTGCCTGTAAAATACAGACAAAACGTGGTGTATTTTTTTCTATTTTTGGTGTGCGCTATAAAAAGTTTCTATCTATTTATCTTTAATAACCAAATTTAATTAATAAAAGAACCAAATATTAATGAAATAGTCGTTTTTTGTTAATGTCAGTATGTGTTTAGTTATGTTGAGTCTGGCCCGCTAACACACACTAAATTATGTAATTGGCACTTTAGAAAAACTAGTCTGTTACCCTTTGTCTTAGATAATTAAATTGTGTAAGGTTTTATACTTCTTAAAGTAACTCCGCATCTTTTACCTGGACTCCAGAGATTTGCTCTTTCCATTTTTCTTCCATTTCTCGCAGCCCATGTTCCGCAGAACGGTAGCATCCTTCAGGCTTGGCGAGCCAGGCGGAGAAGCGTGCTCTCTCATCTGATCTTCTACGTTGGAGGGGGCATACCCTGAATCGTTGTTTCCATTTGGATCAGGGGGTGGCTTTGAGTGCCTCTTTGGAGTACTGCTGTAAAAGAATTAAAGAAACCATTCATATCATATCATCACGAAAGAAAATTGCGAACTAAATCTACCCGTTGAAGAAATTAGCGTTAGAATTGGCTTTTAGTTAGTTACAGCTTCCTATGGTTTTACTAGCTATGATATGGTAACCAGGTATTTTTTCTGACTATTTATCTTGTTGCCTATGTAAGTAAATTTGTGTCTCGATATTTTTTTAAATTCGGCTATTACAGTGTTACATCACATAACCTCATTCAGTTTCAAAATTGAACTAAATGATTCAAATTAGGACGCAAAAGATAACAAATTTAAACTTAGACACACACATTGAGTCAGTCATCAACCATCAAACCATCCGTCAACCACCAAAGAACCAACCAGAACCATCTAGTCTCAAAGTAATGAGCGCCAAAGCAGCGATGCCCTGGACGTTGTTTTGTTACTCAAAGTTCTGTGCATCGCTGCGATGGTCATGGACAGGCGTCTCTTATCATCAGGAGAGCGTCGAGTTCGTCTCATTACTTTTTACGTAAAAAAAAAAAAAACATTGAGTCCTTCAAAAGGCGCGTTAATAATTCTTTAAAGGTCGACAATAAATTTGTAGTCATATGATAGATATCCATAGACGAAGGTGATTGCTTACTATCAGGAAACCCGTCTGCTTATTTGCCACATGTGGTATAAACATAAAGTAAAACTGTTATTAGCAACTAAGCAATGAAAATCATTGCAGTCTTTTTGGAAAGGATTTTAATATTTTTCATTTTAGATTTTTCTTCTGCAGAAATTATCTAATGTTGTTGGACATTAACTAGCGTCAATATTTTTTTTAAATATTATTGACCGAGAAAAAGTAAGGTACCTTACATAAGTTACCTAATGAAAAATGAAAACACCAGTACTACACATACATCCTACTAACAAAGCTACAGTCGACAGCGAAACAATACCTTCCATAAATCCGTTTCACGGCCAAAAAGCGCACGAATGGTGTGGAACGAACTCAAAGCTAATCGCCGTGTTTATATTCCAAAAAGTCACATCAATCAAATAAATGCTCTTGCAAAATCCTCAACGACATTCAAAACAAAAATACTTTAGCAAAATAAATATTTTTGTGTGTAACTTACTTGGCCGTCTCCTCGGTGACTGTCGCCAACATGAATTCTGAACATTTGTCATTTTGTATGATGTGACAGTCATCAACGTCAGCTTCTAAATCGGCTGATCTTTTGTCGAAACTGTTGAAAATTAATCAAAAAATAAAGGTAGCTGAGAAACATATTGATTCGAAGTTAGCATATAAATTTTCGCTCCAGAAAACCAATTTCTTCGAGACAAAAATAAAACAAAGCCACTCCAAAAATTGATGGATTTAGTTGATGATCAAATTACGAAAACGTTAATGGAATATTTGCTTCTTTTGTTGTCGAGTTTGGTTCATTGGAATTGGAAAAAACTGATGAAACAAAATATATTTCTGAATATCTTAATAAAATTTATTAGAACGTTAATACTTTATTTTCTAGATTGATGAAGAGCGAATTTCTAATATTAATATAAAAGTTATGCTGTACTTTTATCAGGGTACTTCTTATGTTTACCACTAGCTTACGCGCGCGACTTTGTCCACGTTAACTTTAGTATTAGTTTCAGAGGGAATTAAGTAAACTAAACTAAATGTAAGTAACAAATAAGTATGCTTGATGATACATGAAACTTGCGCTGTTATATTATTATTAGATTAAGATAAAGGACATCGTTTGCCCTTGAATAATGTTCCATAAGACTCATCGATACAAAAATTCAAGTGAACATTTTTGATAATTCGACAGGAGCCAAACATTTAACTGACATAAAAAGTATCAGGTAAAATTGTTTGTGTGATTGAGTAACAAACATCCAATCATACAAACTTTCAAATTTATAATATTAGTAGGATAGTCATAATAATATCGCACCTATCATCACTTCACCTAGCAATGTATCTTCACTTCACTTTAAATTTATAAATGTTTTTACTCTTTGTGCTATTCTAATTTATTTTTAATGATACCTATCATCATGGTCGTCTTCGTTGCTTCCAGATCCTGTGTTGGTGGGTCGGTCGTCATGCAGGGCTGTCTCCGCTAGTCTCCTCGTTTGCGCCACGTTCTCTATGACCACCGCTGTAGTGGCGCCCGTACTAGCATCCGGTACGGGTGGTTTCTTCGCGGCTCGTTGTTTTTTTGCTCTATTTCTTAATGCCTGAGAAATATCACATTATAACATAGAAAAATAAAAGCATCTCTCAATAAATCAATGCACTTTTATTAGGCATACGATCTTCTTAGCTGAAGTTGTCTAGGTAGGTATAGCGGATATTCTGATTAGTGTGCAAGTCTCAGACGATGAAAGGTCCAGGTGTACATATTTTGCTATGGACAACTGACATGGTTTTGACATATTTTTGTTTTAATTTTGCGTGATCATTTTTATCAATTATTTTGGATACTCAAACTATATAATTTCAGCCACAAAAGCATGACCGAAACTATACATGTGGCAAGAAGCGATACAAGACCGCGCGCATTGTACTTATCTAGCTTTATTTCCATGAAGACGGCCAAATTTATGCCAAATATGGTTGAAACTATAGACGGAGTATTCAATATAGTTGAACATGGGTAATCCCGCTTATGTAAAACAAAAAGTGTGTAAATATTTATGTGTACCGGTGTATTTATTTCGATACACAATACTGAATACAATTCTCACATTAGCATTATGTAAATGACTAAAAAGGTTTGATCTAAATTATATTCCTAGACAAAAAAGTAAATTCAGATAAACGACTTACATAGTTACATAGATTAATAACTTATAATCATCTTTACTTGTTTCATGTTCGGATATAACAACAATGCTTACCTTAAAAATACTATAATATAGGAACATCATCATGATGCAGGGAATGTAGAAGGATCCGAGGGAAGAGTAGATGACGTAGTTTTGGCTGTTGAACAGACACTCGTCGAAGTTCCGGTCGGGGGTGTCGTTCAGGCCGAGCACGATGGGGGCTCCGATGGCGGCCGATATCAACCATACCAGAACTATCGTGAACCAGACGCGGCGGTTGTTTTTGTGCTTCGCGTATTTTATTGGTTGCGTTACTGCTATGTACCTGAAGAAAGAATTAAAGAGGGTGAACTTGAAATCGTTCAGATATATTTTAGTGCAATTTATTTTTTATGGCTTGCGTTTGATCGCCATATCACCTGATGTTAGGTGAAGATGCGAGCTTGGAGCACGCTCGCCTAGAAGATACCAATTCACTCTCGACTTGATGACACCCAGGTTGTATCTATCAGGGAACACCCACTCGGGTAACGTATTCCACGCTTTAGCCGTTCGAAAAATAAAGGTGGATTCAAATCGTTTCGTACGAGTTCCTGGAACGTCAACCATGAAACGATGTCGCTTTCAGCCAGGATTTGTACTCGTTTATAAAGCGTGTGGTAACTTAAATGTTCAATTATAGCTCATCTGATGGTGAGGTCGAAGATGTTATACACACCTAGTCTATAATAAGAATAAGTCTTGAGGGACGATGTCAGAACACACTAAACTTATAGTTGCATGGCTTGGATAGAAAATATTTAAACATTTTTTTCATGTTACCTCGCTGTAAATAAGGAAGGTGGTGGTCAAATCCAACCTATTTGTTTATTATTGTTAGGCTAGGTGGTTTGACCACAGCTCACCTGATGTAAAATGACAGTGTAGTCAAAGATGGCAAGCACACACAGCCTGGAATGGAACTCTTAAATGCGGCTGACGGAACACACTATTAAGCTCTTGGCGAAAGATGTACAAAACACGCTACGGTTTCCTCACGATGTTTTCCTTCACCGGTAGCTCAAGCTCATTGTTGGGGTTTGAATCCACGCCCTTCATAACTGAGCTATCATCGCTGCAGTTTATAAATTAAAGCTAAACTTTATGCATCTCTGTGTGTAGTACTCACCTATCAACAGATATAGCAACTAGGTTGAATATACTGGATGTAGAGGATGTAACATCCATGGCTATGTACACGTCGCAGATTAGAGCTGGCAGGCCCCATGACCCGTTCACCTGGTGACAAAAAAAACAGACATTTTTAATCCCATTTTCTAGCTGGTAAGTATGACCAACGTTTTGAACCAATGACAGTAAAGTGGATCGAATGGTAGCATTTACAAGTTACATAAGTACATTACCCTATTTCCCTTAAATATATCCTATCCCTTGTTTTTACTAATATATAAATACTTTTTTTTTTGGAAATTCATACTTATAATACATGCAGAACACCCCGACACAGAACAAACATTTGTTGATACATAAAATGTTTGTCCTGAGCGGGAATCGAACCCACGCCCTTCAGCTATTAAGGTTACTCAAACTAGTCAAAACAATTTTTTTATGTAATTTCTATGGACCAATGTGAAAGCACTATCGGTTTATTAATAACAGATTTCTGAGTCAACAAACAATTGAGAACATCTTCCTTTTTAAAAGTATGTTAGAAAATTAACTATCATATTATTTTAAACGAATGAAATAATACTAGTATGTACCTATTCAAGGTGTTTAAAATTAGATTTGCTCTGACGAAAAATTACGCTCCCACTAAGTACACCTTTACATAATTTCCAAAAATAACAGCACCCATGAATAATTCATGAGAAATGCTACCAAATCACTCAATAGATCTATCCCTCAAAGAGCATAAGCAAAACACACCTTCAGTGGGGTAACATATTTATTTCTCCCCCAAACAAATGTATATTGTTTGCCAGGGAGGGATTTAGGTTAGTCCTGGGGCGTCGTCCAGCTTTGATGCGAGGGCCTAAGCAAACACATTGTGTTTACAATAGCTGACCATCAAATATTGTCCAACATTGTCATTAGAAGAAATCAAGATTTTTTGTGATTATGAAACAAAAAGTGGTCGACCTTATAATTTACGAACAGTAAAATAATGTAGAAAAGAAAACATTTTCTTTTAAATATTTTTTTATTCATGTATAGTAATTAGTTAAGTTAAATTAATTAATTAATTTAATTATATTACACAAAACAGGATACAGTCACAATAATGAACCGAAGTAAACAAATTGAAGTTTCGTTCCGAACTACATCCCTTAGTTAAGTCGAATTACATTAAATCCAAAGTAATAAGATTGAAATAAGTAATGACCAATGCCATAAAATGACCGAAAATGCAATGAGTGGCAATTTCAAATAAATATACAAAATTCATAATAAAATTCATGAATAGAAGT
Source organism: Biston betularia (assembly GCA_905404145.2). Lineage (NCBI taxonomy): Eukaryota > Metazoa > Arthropoda > Insecta > Lepidoptera > Geometridae > Biston > Biston betularia. Next base: position 745,052 of record FR989874.1, on the reverse strand, counting down.
CATACGCAGTAAACAATTTTTTACCCACGACGGAACGGAGACGGTATATGCGTTTGGGGTGAGAGGACGTTTGTGTGTTTGTTTGTGCAAATACATGTTGTCGTTTTTCTCCAAAACTACTAGCCCAATTTTGATGCAATTTTCAGTTATGGGTTCGGGTTTGATTGGTGCATGTTTTTTGGTAAGTGTTATCTGACATTAGTTTTAAATGTACTCAATTTCAAGTTGAAAATGTCAATAGATTTCTTGTGATCTTTAGCAATTTCGTTGTATTGGCGACACATCCTTACAACAGGATTAAAATATGAAATATTATTCTGATCAACATGCAACATAAAAATTTTAGGATAACGAGTCTTATGTTGAGTGTTAATGTAATAATTAATCGAGAGAAGAAAATTAGAATCAATGATGGAGTGAACAAATTTGAAAAGAGTAACCATATCCGTGTATTAAATTTTTTTTTTTTTAATGTAAAAAGTAATAAGACGATCGAGACGCTCTCCTGATGGTAAGAGATAACGCCTGTCCATGACCATTGCAGCGATACACAGAACTTTAAGTAACAAACCAAAGTCCAGGGAATCACTGCTTTAACGCTCATTACTTTTGAGACTTTTGATAGAGTTAGTCTCAACAGCCCAGTAATTACGCTAGCTGCAGTACCCTTCAAACCGGAACACAGTAATGCTTACACACTACTGCTTAGCGGCAGAATAACTGGTACTGCGGTGGTACCTACCTAGACGACCTCCTGCTAAGGAGATCTACCACCAAGTAAAATTATAATTATGTTTATATTTTATATCTTCTCGCTGCAGTAACCAGTTGCTGACACGTGTTTCGCCTCTACACGAGGCATCCTCAGGACGTGTTAAACTACATTTTTTTGGAGAGACACAACTTTGTGATTTATAGTTTCTCGTCCACTTCATTTTTGATAGTTATTCAATTTCATTTTTACCGCCCCAAAATTCACCTTAGTACGTTTGAACAATCCAAATATGAGACGTAACATACGGCTTCTAATATATTCGTATTTTTCCTATAGTCTCGCTGGAGTGCCTTTTCTAAGAAATGCCCCCGGGATATTGAGTTCGATTCCCGCGCTGGCCATCCTGAAATATTCATGATATTGCCAATTTAAGTCTGCATAGAGTATTTCTAAGATTATGCGGAGAAATGGAAGAGTTTCAGACATAATGACACATCAATTGAGGGATTTTGAGTAAGCTTTTAGATTTATTGATCATATCTTAAGATAAAGAAGATCACATTACGACAATACTAAGATTTTAAAAAAATCTAGAAACAATTAAAAGTAAGATATTTCATCATTGTGTTCATGAAATCTGCCGCCAAGCATCTAACGGTGTGTTCCGGCAGCCTCACTTGAGAGCCAGTTCCATTCCAGGTTAGGTGTGCTTTACCATCTTCGACCACACCTTCACTTAACATCAGGTGAGCTGTGGTCAAACAACTAGCCTGTCAACCATTAAAAAAAAAAAAAAAAAAAAAACAAATGAGTGGCAAAGCAGCGATGCCCTATCTATAGCTGCTTTAGCGCTTTTGTTTGTTGAGTTTGTTTTGCTACTCAAAGTTATGTGTATCGCTGCAATGGTAATGGGCATGTCTAGTTTGTTCATTACTACAAGAAAAATGTCTAAAATTGTAAAACTAAAGGAGAAAAAACGTTACTGAAAGGAATCTAAAGCGAGATTTACCCGATGCGACAGTCAGAGCTGAAAATTAATTAGCTTACTTGAATAATATTAATTATGAGCCATTTGTCGCAGATCAGCAAATAGCATAAATTTCGATAAATATGGCATTTTAGACATGAATTAATTTTACTATAGCTCGTCTTCTAAGTAAGGCCTGTAATAGAAGCTGTCAAGTAAGGCAGATTTTCAAAAGGTGGTAGTGGTACCAGCATGCTACCAACATGCTATGGTTTTACTACTATGACAGTGACTCAGAACCTCACTCCGATACTTCAAGAAGCTGGGTCGGCTCGGGTAGAAGCTGGTAGGGGGAAATGCACATTACACCCCGAGTAGGACGTCAGTGCAGGACTTATCTCCCCTATTCCGAATAGAAATAAGAAACCTATGATTTCCACACAATGTTATCCTTCACCGGCAGCTCAAGTGCTTAAAACTTAGAATAGAATATAACTTTATTATATAACAAACCAGAACACAACAACATACAAATATTAAACATAAAAAAAGAGATAATTAACATAACAATATAATGATGGTGTGATGTGATGTGTGATGGATGGTGTGAGATTAAGGAATAAATAAATAAATAAATAAATAAATAAATAATACATACTTGGTGTATAAGGGCAGTCTTATCGCCTAGAGCGGCTTGATTTGATTTTTGAGTACGATTTTAGAGTGTTCTTTGAGATGTAATTATAAAATCGAGAAACCAGCCAAATGCCATACTTGCGCTAAGAATGTAACTAAATTTATATAGTAAAGCCATCGCGATAAACAGTTTTGCCAATGTGCTTCTTAACCATATAGATAATTTTGTGTGGTGCTACAGAACCCTGGGAGAACAAGTCCATCTCGCATAAGACTAAATTTATTTTTAGGTTCAATATATTACCTTTTACTAATTAGCAGTTACAATTTTTCTAATGTTGACTTCTTTTTGCATAAATATTATTTTCTCTACAAAAAAAAGTGAAAAGAATATTTGACATAAAATATTCTGACGTTTTAGAGCTCATACTTTTCTAAAATTTCCGATACTGCAAAGCTATCCATCGTGATGTTACTTCCGTTATCCGGCATCGGAAGTATACGTCCGGTGGGTGGTTCGTGCCCATTGTCCCCTTTGTGGATTTCTCATTTTATTAGTTTGCTCCTCACTCCCTCTCTGAGGTGAATTTAAATAGAATATTTTAGATGGTTTTACAAATTTTTCGAGGTACGATCACAATCTTTATTCTGGGTTATCCGTATCCTGATTCCTTAAATTATGGGTATTATATTTCGTAAGGGTGTCAACGAAAGCTCATTAGTAAAATTTTGCTTTTTGTTTATGATAATAAATGTCGACTAATTAACACAATAAGACTGATGATGATAATGAAATGTATTACTGTAGGTACTGGAACATATTATGCCAAATATAAGTAGCTAGCAAAAATAAACCATTATTGTCAGCCCTGTTGGTTCATTGGTAGTAAGTCTGCTTCGAGAGCTGAAGGGCGTGGGTTCGATTCCCACTCAGGACTAACATTTGTGTGACTAACATCGATGTTTGTTCTGTGTATTTAAGTATTCTGTCAGCTGTCTGCTTCCCATAGTCGCTCAAAATCTTTAGTAAAAATGCCCCGTCCACGAAACGTGGCGCGTTAAAAATGAGACACTACTGGCGTATCGTGACCCGGAATTCAGAATCCGGATTATGTTTTATGTCCCGTATTATACGGCAATATGTCCCGTATACGGTAAATAAGTTCCGTAATAACGCTATAACTTATACGGCAATACGTCAAATTGGTGCGGCCGTTAGGCGCGCCACACACGAAGACGATGCTATAATATTTTATCTTTCGATAAAATATCGTTCGCGTGTTACACACATTGAAAGTGCTACAATTATTTTGTCCTAACTACCCGACTACCTAAAAAAGGAATGTAATGTTTTCAGGGTTAATGTACATAATATGTAATAGTCATTAACTATGATCGTCTATGTAGGAACCACTGCAGTACCAGATACTGCAGTAAAAATAAGAGATTATTGAATTACTAGTAAGTAATTAAAATATGTTTGTTTTTATTGACATTTAATCATAGTGCCATAATTATTTTATATGTGACATGTTATTTCATTGACATTTTCATTGTAGGTATTGACATATGTGATGATTTTGATATTTTTAAATATGAACGGAAAAATGACCGGTAGCTTTGGTGTTATTAATAAATGATTTGTATTTGTACTCTGCCGCCAAGCAGTGGTGTTTTTTATATTTGACAATCTAGGTTTTTGACCACAGCTCATCTGATGTTTAGTGACGGCGTGGTCGAAGATGGTAAATCACACATAGCTTGGAATAGAACTGGCTCTCAAGTGAGGCAGCCGGAACACACTGTTAGGCGCTTGGCGGCAGATTTTCAACTTGAGGGTGGTAGCTAGCCAGCCGAGTACTAGAAAGTACCCTACCGCCACGTGTGTATAAAGATTACTGTGCTCCAGTTTGAAAAGTGCTATGTCTAATGAAATTACAGGAGTCTTGAGACTAAACATCGAATGTCTCAAAGTAATCGCAAAGCAGCGATGCCCTGGACTCTGTTTTGCCACTCATAGCTCTGTGTCCAGGAGATCGTCTCGTTTGTATCAATACTTTTACAAAAAAAAATGCTAGTTTTTTTTTACGATAATCTTTAAATAATTAAATAGATATGAGTTTGTGTGGTACCGTTAGAACTGTTACATTATCTCGAAGAAAATTGATCATACACTGTAAAAAAATGTTTATTTTTTACGCATTTCGCGTAATAGACCTTGGAACTGGCCTTCACGATCGTGTGATCTCACGCCATTAGATTACTCGGAGGTATGTGAAGTCTATACTGATAAACCAGAGTTGGACCATTTGGAAGCCAAGATTTCTCGTGTTATTGCTGATATATGGCCCCAGTTGTTTCATAAAGTTGTCGAAAATTGGACTTTACGATCGCGCTTCATTCGAGCTTGCCGTGGTGCTCGCCCGAAATCATACTGAAACACTAATGGCTTAAAATTATGTCTTAAATAAAGCCATATAGGTATATTAATGTGTTTAATTTCATTTTGAATTTGTATAATACCTCTAAAAAAAACAACCTTTATATCGATCGATATTTTATAGTACGATAAATATTACAATATCTTTCTTGTGTGTGACGTGGTTTAAGGTTGGATGGCCACACGTAGGATAAGGGGTTTCTGTGGCGAATCAGTTTATTGGGTATTGTTCCGGTTGTATTCTTGGATGTATGTGTCGTGAAAAATAAATTTTATTCCTAATCGTATTGTTGATTGATAATAATAAAATTTCTGCCGTGTTATGGATAAATGGAGTTGGTTGAGAAAATTATCACTTTAACACAACAATATGTTTTTAAAATTTGCGTACGGACTTTAAATTTTATCTATCTATAAAATAATTATATCTCTATGCATATATATTTATATACGTGTATTTATATATTATATATGGGGTAGACGTGTTCTGGAGTCGAGACCGCCAATTGGTAAACGTAGCGTAGGACGTCCTGAGAATCGATGGAGTGACGATATACCTAAGAGAGCTGGCGAAGATGTAGCGAAAAGCCGAAGATCGGGCTGAGTGGCGTGTCTTGGGGAGAGGCCAATGTCCAGCAGTGGACTTCTAGCAGCGGATTGGCTGATATATTATACATGTACGTATATATAGATGGCGTTTGTAGCGAAGCCGTCGTTTGACAGCTGCGTCATGCATAACTGTAGTCATTCCGTGCGGTTATAAAATCTCTTAAATTTTAAATCGTTTAAAAACTAGAAACATCTAGTTAAATTATCGTTACTCATGGACTGGGCTTACTTTCTGTGACTAAGATTTATTTTTCTTGCTTATATTTACCAAACATGAAATACTTGACTCAGGCAGAATGCGCAAATGGTGATGACGAAAATAAACGAAAAAAAAAAATGTTTTGAGCCAAGATAGTGAACGAAGTGTCAAGTCAGATATTTTGCAGGAACTCGAAACGGTCGCGTCGTTACTAAAATAGTGGAGAATACGGTCTTCAAAGGAGTTCTGTAAGCAACGCGAAAAGTCATTCATAACATTATAACACTTTCCCAGACTTGGCACATCATAGGTCATTCCGTGCGGTTATATAAAATCTCTTAAATTTTAAATCGTTTAAAAAAAAAAATTAGAAATAAAAAAAAAAAAATATTATTATTTTTTAGAAATTTGCTGGTTTTACCAGCAAATTTCTACTAAAAGAACTTGTGTTTTTTCGAGTGTTAATATATAAAAATAGTAGTGTTTTATCTATGAAGTGCCAAGTCTGGGATAGTGTTATAATGTATTGCATTGTATGCATTTTCTGCCAGCCACCCCCACAGTCTATAAAATGTGGTTGCATTAAAACAAATAAACAAACAACATTCGACTTTTTTTTTCTTTTTTTTTTAACTCAATTGTTTTTAAGGGGACTTTTGTGGTAGCCACATGGCAGTCCCATCGTATTTTCTACCAGGTTTTACTTACAACTAAAATGAAAATTATTTGTACACACTACACACAAACATATTTATACATACTCTCTCATACACACATTCACTCCCCCGCATACTATAGTCATAATATAGTTGGATCACTTGAGGCGACTTACACAGCTGAACAGCTGAAATAACACTTAAGACAAGGCAGTATGGCTCTATAGCTTTAGCCTGTCCGAAGGGGCAAATTAATAAAAAAAAAAAAATGATATGACGCTTACTTCATACCCACCTGTCCCATCACGCGCGTGGTCCTACGTGATTCGGCTCCCACGTCACGCTCGTAAACAGAAAGATTGATGCCTTGTCCCTTAGTTTGCTATAATTCAGTAGATAAAGAAAGCCTCGAGGCTTCCTCGAGGGTTAAAATCGCTTAAAGCTTATGTCGCATTGTGGTGCCTCACCCACACATAGATACGTATTCGTATTCAAACCAGCGCTCCACAAACTCGTGATACAACGCCTTAATATAGGCTCTTCATCCCACTGATATTACAAATGTGAAAGTTTGGATGGGTGGATGTTTGTTATACTTTCACGCAAAACTACCGAACGGATTTGGATGAAATTTGGTATGGAGGTAGCTAGACCCTGGATTAACAAATAGGCTACTTTTTATCCCGAAAACATGTAGCGAGTAACACAGCTAGTTTGTTTATAAATTATTAACAATTTATTTAAGACTTTTTTTTTGAAATTTCAAATTTACTAAAATTATTAATATACTTTTACTGAATAATAATTTAAACCCACCAAGTAAAGCGTGGCTGGTCTATTTATGTACGTAACTCTATGGAGAGGAAGGTAAATATCGAGAATAAAATACTTTTTCCATAATGACTTCAAAACATGAGGGTAGAATTTCACCTCAGCGGTTGGAAAAGAAACATTAAACTTACTGAGGCTATTATTCGAAGCACGTGTTCAACTTTTGATGGTATTATTTCACATTCAGAGGGTAAGAACTAAAATGCGGCTCAAGAATAAAAGTACTCGATTACTTCTGGGTTAGTGGCGGGTAGCGTTGGATTACATATTATCGATAATTTGATGGTTAGTCTTACTATCGATAAGTTGTGAAAAGTTTTTTATAGCAAAACATTAAAGTTAATGATACTAAAATAAATATCGAAGGACTTATCATGTAACTCCATCTAGCCCCAAAATAAGTAAACCCTATTTAAATCAAAATACTTATCTACTTATTTATTTGCAAACTGGCGGACGCCTCGCGGTTTCACCCGCGTAGTTCCCGTTCCCGTGAAAATACAGGGATAAAAATTAGACTATGTTATGTACTCGGGGATAGTGTAGGTTCCCAACGGTGAAAGAATTGTTGAAATCGGTCCAGTAGTTTCGGAGCCTATTCATTACAAACAAACAAACAATCAAATCTTTCCTCTTTATAATAGTATAGACTAGCTGTGACCCGCGGTGTTTTCGAGATGAAAAGTCTATGTTCTAATCCAGAGCCTCAGCTACGTCTATACCAAATTTCATCCAAATCCTTTCAGTAGTTTATATATACTCAAAATCAGACTACAAGTAGAAAACTAACTCTTGAATTATCTTATCTAGGTACGTACTAATATTATTACTAATACTAATACTAGTATTAGTACTAATATTAATATTTTTACGTACTTAGATAGATAGATATAACTCTTTATTGTGCACATCATATATAGTAAAGAGTACAGAGAACAAAAAACCTTATTAACTAGTGCCACAAGTGGCGGCCTTATCGCTAACAGCGATCTATTATCTACTATCGCGATCTATAGATTATATTCCAGGCAACCAAGAAAAGAAAAATACGATAGAAAGCACGTACGTACTTATTAATATTTTACATGAAATCTTGCAGTGCGTCTAATAATTTGGCCAGGGACTGTAATTACTGTGTTATGACCAGAATAATCTCTGATTATGCTTCCTTTTAATAGCGCCACAGCACTCAATTTTCCAATCTCGCTCCTGAAATGAAGACCTCGTCGTCGTAAATAACAGACGTCGATATCTGCCACGATACAAACACTACCTGTGGATGAAATACGACGCGTATTTCACGATTAAAGTCGGCTTCGCTGTATGTGGGGGCAGGTTCGTTTGTTACGAAGTAGTGTTTTATGAACTCTGTTAAAATTATAATTTTATCAATGAATTGACTGGAGTTTTTAAAGATTAAACTATTTAGCATTTTCTTCACTGCCCGTGATCAAATCTCTACTTAACCAAATTCGATATCATCATCATCATCAGCCTTTTATAGTCCACTGCTGGACCTAGGCCTCTCCCAAGACACGCCACTCAGGCCGATCTTCGGCTTTTCGCTTCCATCCACCGCCAGCTGTCCTACGTATATCGTCCCTCCAAATTCGATATAATCTTATCAATACTTTTACAGATAGATACTCTTTCCTCTTGTTCTTAGCAGGCCAAGATTGTTTGATATTTTATGTAGAGATTTTGCTGGTATTCATCTCGCGTCCGCTTCTATTTTATAAATTGATTACAAAACCAAGCGCATTTAAAGAAAAACATGGTAGGTATATCATTTTTTTAATTAAATAAATTATACGTAGGAATTTACATACAGCGCCATCTGACCCCAAACTAAGCAAAGATGGTACTACGGTAGTCAGAAAATTTATAGAATACTTAAATACTTTTTTTTGTAAATACATACACGACACCCATACACACACATTACATCATCATTCTGATCGGTATTTTACCGTTCTGTACATAAGGTTCACATTCGCTTGATATACGACCAAAATAGTGTTGAAAAAGCAATACGCCTGCCCTTAACCAGTGTTGAATACGGAAAAGTTTAAGTGACAGCACTGCAGACTGGTGTTTTCCGTTTTGTCGAAACCGTCTAAACTTGCAACTGAAGTTTTAGCGCTAACGGGATGAAACTCAAACTGTAACATTGTATTTATTTAACGGGACTTGCTTGTTTAAATTTATATTTTAGAAAAATGAAGCCGTGGTAGATTCTTGGGAGATGTTTTTACCTTGCTATGTTGAGATCGTAAGAAGTCAGAGTTGCGATTTTATTAATTTTATTTTATTTTACGTTTTGTAAATCTCCATTGGCTAACTCATTTGGCAACAGCTCGATACAGTAGGGACTGGATATGTTTTTAAATCATATATTTATAATTATTGAGAACAAAATGTTTGTTCTAAATATACCTACGTAAATATATATTACTAGCGGACGACCCGCGCAGTTCCCGTTCCCGTGCAGGGATAAAAAGTAGCTTATGTCCCAACGGTGAAAGTATTTTTGAAATCGGTCCAGTAGTTTCTTAGCCTATACAATACAAACAAACAAACAATCAATAATCTTTCCTCTTTATAAGATGTAGATGACATTGCGGACTTATTTGTAACTGTCAATTTGCTTTATAAAACGTCACTTTATTCTATTGTAAAAAGTTTTCGCTGCGCACGCCAAGTAAGGATTTTTCTTTAATTTTTCACAGCTTACCCAAGCTGTGAAAAATTAAAAATAAATCCTACATTATTGTATTTCCAATACGGATCCTTAATTGTTTTTAAATAATATGTCCATCACGGATAATGTATAATGAAAGAATTATTAACATTGGTCTAGTAGTTTCGGAGCCTATTTAATACAAACAAACAAACAATCAAATCTTTCCTCTTTTTAATAGTATATTAAGTTATTGTTAGTGATATTGCGGCAACATTAATCTACAGAGAGAAAATCGTGCGTCTAAAAAACGCAAGTCTGTTAAATTTTCGAAGCTGTATTGAATGACTTTTTTATTCCTTCCTCGGGTCGAAAAGTAACGTCGTTTGAGGGTATCTCTTTGAAGGGGTGAAACATCTCTTTTAGAGCCGTCTTGCCAGAATAAATGATTGACTACGTCGGTATAGCTTCTGACCCTGTTTTGCATATTATTTTCTTTGTGTAGCACACCTTTACAGTTTGATGATTCGATATTTATTTTGTTTACGAAATAAGATCCGACCGAAGTGTGGTAGCGAATTCTTATTATTGATCTAGGTACCTACATAAAATTAGAATAGAATTGAATGTTTTTTTTTTTTAATGGTTGACAGGCCAGGTGTTTGACCACAGCTCACCTGATGTTAAGTGAAAGCGTGGTCGAAGATGGTAAAGCACACCTAGCCTGGAATGGAACTGGCTCTCAAGTGAGGCTGCCGGAACACACCGTTAGATGCTTGGCGGCAGATTTTCAACTTGAGGGTGGTAGCTAGCCAGCCGAGTACTAGAAAGTACCCTACCACCATGCTATGGTTTCCTCACGATGTTTTCCTTCACCGGCAGCTCAAACTCATTGTTGGGGTTTGAACCCACGCCCTTTGGCATGCGAACCTACCGTGCTAACCACTGAGCTATCATCGCTACAAACTATGTAACTTTACTATACTTTTACTTGGTGGTAGATTTCCTTAGCAGTAAGTCATCTAGGTACCATCGCAGTACCAGATATTCTGCCGCCAAGCAGTAGTGTATAAACATTACTGCGTTTCGGTTTAAAGGATACTGCAGCGAAATTACTGGGCTGTTGACACTAACCATCAAAAGTCTCAAAGTAATGAACGCCATGCCGCGGACTTTGTTTTGTTACTCAAAGTTCTGTGTATCGCTGCAATGGTCATGGACATGCGTTATCCCTTACCATCAGGAGAGTGTCTCGTTTGTCTAATTACTTTTACAAAAAAAAAACACTCGCCGCATTCCCAACCAACCTTTGCACCAGAAACGAATTGAAGCGGAAGTCGCCTGTTCTATCTCTCTTCTGCAACCATTATACTAAATAACCCCACTAATATTATAAAAGTGAAAGTTTGGATGGGTGGATGTTTATTACTCTTTCACGCAAAAACTACTGAACGGATTTGGATGAAATTTGGAATGCAGAAAGCTGAGACCCTGGATTAACACATATTTATTTATAAGTACATATACACGTAGTAAGTAAGTACTTTAGTAAGTACATATTTATTTATACCTTAAGGTTTTAGTATATTTTATAGATGTTTATTATTTACTTATATTAAGTAGTAGGTATATAATATTTATTTGTTTTCTGTATTTATTTATTTATATAGTTATATATTTATACACGATTTGATATATTATATATATATACATAATTACATATGTTTGTTTTGATGCGCGCCTACAACCATATGTTATTTACTGAGGGGATGGCTGGCAGAAAATGCTTTAGCATTAAGTCCTCCCTTTGTACATGTTTTTCTTTAAAGTGTGCAATAAAGAATTAAATAAACACATAGGCTACATTTCATCCCGAAAACATGTAGCGGGTAACACCGCCGGGCGTAGCTCGTAGTTGCTACACGGAATCCTTAAAGATAATAAACGAGGACATTTTCTTCCAGTCACCGCTATTGAACGTAAGTTTACAGTAAGAGGGTGTTTACGACTGTTGATACGATCGCAAGCCTCCGGAAGGATCTGGACATAGATTAGCAAGCTGATGATAGAGTAAAGTATATTGTTTCTATCACTGTCTCTCTTGTTGACTTAGACATGAGAGTAAAGAGAGCAGAAACAAAATTGATAGCTCAACGATTCGGTTGGTTTACGATGAGTGCAACTCCTCTCGTATCCTAAGTTATTGCTGATAAAGTTAATTTAGGTATTGTTTTGATTTAAAAAAAAATGAAGTGGGAATATTGTCTTTGGTTTTATAAACTGACCACAAATTTCTTAAGAGTTTTTGTAGAGGAAACTATTAAAATTAAAAAAAAAAATGTAAATAAACTGACTTCCAAAGCGTTGTCCGAATCTCGAATTCCTATTAATTCGGGAATTTAATTTTATAGTCACTTGTCTTACTTTTTTTTTCCTTTGGTTTTGGCGTCGCGTTTTGAGCATTTGCCAGTGTCAAATATTTATACATTTTCAAGTTTCAAAGGATAAATAAGTGCCCTCGTAGCTAAAGTTATAGTCAAAGTCCAGTCTTGGTCAAGTACAGTCCGTGTCAGTCAAGTTCAGTCATGCTTTAGTAAAGTAGTGGTGACTTTACAATAAAGCTTGATGGAGTTTTGGAGCAACACAAAAAATCATGTTTCACCACATTAAATTATTTTCCCGCACTCGCACTTGCAACACTTACTATGAATAAAACACCACCATTTTTATGCATAAACGCTCGACAAAACACTAGTTTTGTGAAAAAATACAACGGGGCGACACGACTCTTTCCGCGATCCCGCCAAAGAACCTTGTCTTACTTACTAGAGCTCCTGATTTAAATATTTTTTTAAGGGGCTGCAAAAAGTCATGAAATTGTATTTTACTATGGAAACTCGCGTAATTATTTGTGTTTTACTAAAGAAAAACAAAAATGTGTCATGAAATTTAACTGAAGTTCTTGTCTATGATACCGCTGAGCTGTTTTGAAGCTGTTAATTGATTGATTGAGTGATTAATTGAAATTGATTGTATTTATATGAGACATGTGGCTTGCAAAAATACAACTTTATGTAATACTAGCGGACGCGTCGCGGTTTCACCCGCGTAGTTCTCGTTCCCGTGGGAATACAGAGATAAAAAGTAGCATAGGTCACGAGGGGATAGTGTAGCTTCCCAACGGTGAAATAATTTTTGAAATCGGTCCAGTAGTTTCGGAGCCTATTCAATACAAACAAACAATCAAATCTTTCCTGTTTATGTTAGTGTAGATAGAAGACAGAACCAAAAGTGTAGATTAGTACAAAAAAAAACAACTTCAGCATAATAATTTGCGTAAATGACATACCTAATACCTACCTACGAAGGAAGCCAAATAAATGAAAAAAAAAAAAATAGTTTCCATTTTCTCCCGCCAAAGGCGCTTTCCATATATTTTTATCGTTAAGTTGTATGTAAATCAAAATTAGGGTAGTTTTGGCGGGAACGCGGGAAGAGTCGTGTCGTTCCGTTGTATTTTTTTCCAAAACTTGTGTTTTGTCGAGTGTTTATGCATAAAAATGGTGGTGTTTTATTCATAAAGTGCCGAATTACAAGCGCGAGTGTGGGAAAATGATATAATGGGGTGAAACATGACTTTTCGTGTTGCTTCCAAAACTCCATCGAAGCTTTATAGTAAAGTCGCCACTACTTTACTAAAGCATGACTGGACTTGACTGACACAGACTGGACTTGACTAAGACTGGACTTTGACTATAACTAGCTACGAGGACGCTTGTTTAATTTTTGAAACTTGAAAATATATAAATACTTGACACTGGCAAATGCTAAAACGCGACGCCAAAACTAAAGAAAAAAAATAAAATCAAAATTAAAATAGTCACTGATAATTTATAGTACCTAACTTTTTTTTCATACCCGTAGCCAAACTTAGATTGGGCCCATTTGACTAAAGCCCGTAACCCTTTGTAAATTGTTCAAATAAGTATCTACTTGAGCCATATAAATCACATAAGCTGATCGTGTGCCTAGTTTTGTGTTTATCGTCCCATCACCATTACTGGCCGACAGTTCTTCGTTTACGACGACCCAAAACGATCGCACCCAAAGATAGGACCCAATCTTTTATATGAAACATCTCTAGACGGCCTTAGCAGTAGTTAGGTCTTTATGTAGTGGAAGTACTCCAACTCACTGGCTTAGATCAAAGAAAATGTCAATGCTACGCTTTAGACGATATAGAGAATGCGACATGCGCTTTTTGCTTTATTTCTTTGCAGTATAGAGGGCGCTGAGCACGTTCAATGTCTTGCTTGTACGCAGTTGGGATATTATTGTACAAATTTGAGGTACCTACACAGAAATTTTACTTAGTGGAAGATCTCCTTAGCAGGAGGTCGTCTAGGTAGGTACCACCGCAGTACCAGTAGTGTGTAAGCATTACTGTGTTCCGGTTTGAAGGATAGGTACTGCAGCTAGCGAAATAACTGGGCTGTTGAGACTAACTCTATCAAAAGTCTCAAAGTAATGAGCGCCAAAGCAGCGATGCCCTGGACTTTGTTTTGTTACTTAAAGTTCTGTGTATCGCTGCAATGGTCATGGACAGGCGTTATCTCTTACCATCAGGAGAGCGCCTCGTTCGTCTCATTACTTTTTACATAAAAAAAAGACACAATCAAATTTTATGATTGTTAGATTTTATGTTGATCTTTGAGCATTTATGTGTTATGTATTGGAATGTGTCTCGTCTTCGTTGAACATTTAATATTTGTTGCAATAGCAACAAATATTAAATGTGTGTGAATGTGTAAATGTGTGTGTGTGTGTGTGTTATGTGTGTGTGTGTGTGTTTTATGTGTGTGTGTGTGTGTGTGTTACACAGTAAATAGTTAATAAACTATTTACTGTGTAACGAATAGATAATGGCAATACCAAAAACGCGGGCAACACTGGCATGGCGGACGGACGGGACTCACTCGCCAGCTACACGACAAGAAGGTTGTCATTACTCAGTTTTTACGCAGCTGCAAGGCCAAATATATTCACAAACTAGATCTACAATCCATTTACCTATATTTGTTTACGATAAAATACCAAAAAACTTGTTAAATAAAGCAATCTTACTTACTTTTTAGTGCCGAAAACTTTGACTCAATGTGACGGCGTCCGCTGGTTTCGGCGAACTGACAAATGTTTGTGTGTGACGGGAAAACAGTGTTGCCACTTACAAATAAAATTACCAACCAAATCCGTTCATAAACTACCAAAACAATGTAAGTGGCTCTTTCAAAACCTGGCTCTTTCATGCCACTTCTTCCCTACCCCACATGATGTGGATAATGATGAAGGAAATATTCACTGCATAATTGGTACCAAATCAGCAGACAACAAACAATTACTATTAGATTCAAATGATAATACCACGTCTATTTCAGTTAATTAATCTCTATTAAGATTACCTCGACAATTGGCTGTATAATTAATATATAACATTTCCATGTACATCACAGAAATATACTGATATCTACCTGTTTGTGCTCAATACTAATTATTACCGTATCATGTTACTAAATACTATTTAATACTGATTATTCCACTAAATAGATTATCTTTACACTGAATATTAAATGACAATGAAGACTTTTGTTAACCGCTATCTCTCTATCATCATCATCATCATCAGCCTATCGAGGTCCACTACCGGACGTAGGCCTCTCCAAAGACATGCCACTTTTCGCTTCCATCCAGCGCCCGCTGTTCTGTTCTTCCCTGGCGCTTATCGATACTGCGACAGATATGTCCAGCCCATTGCAACTTCAGCTTGCTAATACGCTGAGCTATGTCTGTGACTTTAGTTCTCTAGCGAGTTACTTCGTTTCAGATACGATCCATTAGAGAAATGCCAAGCATAGCTCTTTCCATAGCTCGCTGAGCGACTCTATGAACTTACGGACCATTTCACCTGCGAGTACGTTTGAGTACTGTGTACTTTCACCATCTTCGACCACACTAACATCTAACTTCAGGTGAGTTGTGTTCAAATACATAAAATAAACTTTTAGTCGCTGGTAATTATTATTGTCTTTAAAAAATTGATTACAAAAAACAACAATAACTACTTAAACTGAATTTAGTTAGCACAAGTAAAAACTTTTTTTGGATTTTGTATTATTATCTTATCTTCTTTTTTTTTTAATGTAAAAAGTAATGAGACGAACGAGACGCTCTCCTGATGGTAAGATATAACGCCTGTCCATGACCATCGTAGCGATACACATAACTTAAAGTAACAAAACAAGTCCAGGGCATCACCGCTTTGGCGCTCATTACTTTGAGACTTTTGATAGGGTTAGTCTCAACAGCCCAGTAATTTCGCTAGCTGCAGTACCCTTCAAACCGGAACACAGTAATGTTTACACACTACTGCTTAGCGGCAGAATAACTGGTACTGCGGTGGCACCTACCTAGACGACCTCCTGCTAAGGAGATCTACCACCAAGTAAAAATGTAGCCTATGTGTTAATCCAGGGTGTCAGCTACCTTTATACCAAATTTTGTTTAAAATTGGTCCAGCCGTTTGAGCGTGAAGAAATACCAAACACATTCACAAACTTTCGCCTTTATAATATTACTAGCGACCTGCCCCGGCTTCGCACGGGTGTAGTGTAGATACTAATGTGGTGCATATGCAAGTATTATACAAATAAAACTTCCTCTTGAATCACTCTATCTATTAAAAAAACCGCATCAAAATCCGTTGCGTAGTTTTAAATATCTAAGCATACATAGGGACAGAGGGGAGGGATTTTGTTTTATACTATGTAGTGATGTGATTAGCAGTTTTTCATTTTCCATATAAAATAGAATATAATTAAATAAACATTGTACTTTCTTTTTTCCTTCTGACTTTCAGTATTACTTACTGTATTATAAGTATGTATTCATGAAAAAAAAGGATTTGAGTATTCTATCAGTTATCTGACTTCCATAGTACGAGCTTTGCTTAGTTTGGGGTCAGATAGCGCTGTGTATTGTACCACGACATTTAAAGAAAAAAAAGTCATGCGAAATTTTACACACGTGTGGTCTTAAAATGAACAGGTTTACACGGAACGGTAGCACTAAGCTGGAAGAGTATCATCACTGAGGTTTATTTTTACTATCAGGCCAAACCTAAAATCGTTAAGACTACTCAAAATTTGGTAGGTTTTCTGAATTTTCGGTATCAACATTTTTTTTTAATGATTGATAGGCTAGGTGTTTGACCACAGCTCACGTGATGTTAAGTGACGGTGTGGTCGAAGATGGTAAAGCACACCTAGCCTGGAATGGAACTGGCTCTCAAGTAAGTCTGCCGGAACACACCGTTAGATGCTTGGCGGCAGATTTTCAACTTGAGGGTGGTAGCTAGCCAGCCGAGCACTAGAAAGTACCCTACCACCATGCTATGGTTTCCTCACGATGTTTTCCTTCACCGGCAGCTCAAGCTCATTGTTGGGGTTTGAACCCACGCCTTTCGGCATGCGAACCAACCGCGCTAACTTCTGAACGATAATCGCTACAAACGTCAAAAAGTATAGAATAGTCAGCTGTAACAATCACAAATAGATTGAGTGACGTCGCCAAATTAGGCCACCTTTTATTTTCGGCGCTCACCAACATTTTCAGCAAAAACAATGTTTCGCCCCGGGGACTATTTATCGAAGTTATTTGGGAACATGTGGCGAGCGCGCTAGTGAAAATAATACGGCTGGGCGCAGGGATGGACTTAGCGAGGTTTTTGTAGGGCGAACAAATTTGACAGCTACATTGTAAGAATTGTTAATCGGGTCCTTTCTGCCCTCATGCGTCTTCATTGTATTATATAGACAAAATTTTTATGTTAAGGTGGTTTGACTTCGATACAAATAAATGTTTGCCATTTATGGACAAATGGAGCTTAATTTTACAGTGAAATCACAGGTACTGGCATTTGGTTTGGTCTTTATTAGCGGTAAATCACAATTGCTTGAAAGAGAGAGAACATCATGTTAGGGCATTTTCTAGTACTCAGCTAGCTGGCTACCAACTTCCAAGTTGAAAATCCGTCGCCAAGCATCTAACGGTGTGTTCTGACAGCCTCACTTGAGAGTTAGTTCCATTATAGGCTACCTGTGTTTACCACGCCACTTAGCATCAGATGAGCTGTAGTCAAACAGCTAACCTATCACCATTAAAAAAAAACAACTTACTTCAAGCTAATTTTTCATAATTTAACTTAAAGTTCTAGGTAGTGAAATACTTAAAACGCACACAATAACATTTGTCAAGTTGTATCTAAGACGACGATATCTGATCATCAGTCTTTTTTCACAACTTTGTCCTATTATTTATTACTTCCCGTGTAAATACAGAGATAAAAAGTAGCCTATGTCACCCGGGGATAGAGTAACTTCCCAACGGTGAAAGAATTTTTTAAATCGGTCCAGTAGTTCCAGAGTCTATTTAATACAAACAAACTAACAATCAAATCTTTCTTTTTTATAATACCGACTCTTGTTCGGACGATTTGGTAAATAACTATGTATATAAAATTGAATTGTAAAACACACATAAATAAAAAAAAAAATAATAATTCAAAATTGAATTGAATTTTTAAATTGAATTGTGTGTGTGTGGAATTGTGTGACAGTAAATTGTGTATATAAATTTCTCGCTCTAGAAAGATTCGGGAGCCCCCGTGCCCAATTCTCGTCCCTTGATCCGCCACTTGTTTGAGATATTCTCCTCTTTTTTGGGCTTAATGTTGTGTTAATGTCGGTAAACTGAGCTGGATAGCCTGAATAGCGGATGATATTAACAGTGTAAGTACCTACTTGCTTCGTAACTTGGTTTCGAAGATCTGTTTTGCGTCCTCTGCTATTTTTAACATTAATTTGATTCCCCTTTTTAGTCCTCTTCAAATGAGTTTGAAGATATTGTAAGTCACTTTAACAGAGTGAGAGAGGATATCTATATTTTAGAATACAAATTTAAATACAGTTATTTGAATTTGACATTATTTTCGAATTTTTGCATTGTATTTAAGTTTGACATAGTATTTGAGATTTTGTTTTGAATTTGATATTGGATTTCGCTGTTATTTTGGGGTTTAATTTGGTATAATACGACAAGATATTAAATATGTTTTCTTATTAAGAATTAATGAATAATTTTGTGAAATAAATGTAAATGATTAACCGATAAATAATCAATAAATAATTTGAATTGAATTATGACAATGAAATTTCCTCATATAGCTGTTTTTTTTTGTTTTTAAGGAATATTTGTTTCCCATAGAAACATGTATGACGTCGGATTTTTAATATCATTCCACATTTTGTATTCGCACAGCGAGGTTGTGGAACTCTGCCGGAGTCTGTGTTCCCTGTTAGCTACAATATGAGTGTCTTCAGATCTAGAGTTAATAGGTTTCTTCTAGGTCCATCTTAGACCACACTACTGCTTAACATCAGGCTACGTGTGATCAAACGCGAACTTATTTTGAATTAAAAACAAAACATTTTTGACGTGATTTAACACTAGCGAGATTAAAAAGCTTCTAGGAAGTGTTGTTGCATTTTTTGTTGCAGAAGTTGCAAGGGCATGCTGTATCTATGCAGGTACAATGCTTTTGTGTTCAACACAACACTATACACTAATATGGCACATTATCACGTGCAGACACTCGCTTACCTCATTAATAATGTTGCCAGTTCAAGCTCTACTTGAACTAGTTGCCAATAGCAGTATTTGGTTGGGCCAAATGCCACGGGGCATGTGTACTCGACTATTATAGGACATTAATTATATACACTAGGTACATGTAACAGTGTAACAGTAATATATTAAACAGACAACAATGGCAAAGGATAAATTAAAATAAAATAAATAAATATCACAGGACGTTACACACAGCGCAATCTGGCCCCAAACTAAGCAAAGCTTGTGCTATGGAAGTCAGATAACTGATAGAATACTTAAATAGTTTTTTTTTGTAAATACATACTTATAATATGTTATTTGACAGCCCTGTTGGTTCATTGGTAGTATGTCTGCTTCGAGAGCTGAAGGGCGTGGGTTCGATTCCCACTCAGGACTAACATTTGTGTGAGTAACATCGATGTTTGTTCTGTGTCTGGGTGTACTGTATGTGTTATAAGTATGTATTTACAAAAAAAAAAGTATTTAAGTATTCTATCAGTTATCTGTCTTCCATCACACAAGCTCTGCTTAGTTTGGGGTCAGATGGCGCTGTGTGTAATGTCCTGTGATATTTATTTATTTATTTATTTAATACATACAGTACACCCAGACACAGAACAAACATTTGAGTATATCACAAAATGCTTGTCCTGGGTAGGAATCGAACCCACGCCCTTCAGCTCTTGGAGCAGACATATTACCAATGATCCAAAAGGGCTGTCAGAATCTCAGATTGAGTATATAGGGGTATAAGCTTAGGCTATGCTGTTCTAAACCGAAAGGGGGTCATCCGGGTCATTATAAACAACTAAAATATCAGCTGCTTTATACATTTAGTACGGGGTTGACGAACTTTTTCTATCGAACGGTTGTTTTTTTCTTTACTTCAGAGCTGTGGTCATAGTATGTACGATAACTCCCTCTCAGCTTAGTACGTCAAACGCTTACACGCCTGCATAGGACTTTTTAGGCAAGCTGCAAAGAGAATACAAGTTTAGCGACTTATTGCGAAGATTAGCAAGTGCATTATTGAAAGGTAGTTCGCTGTTCTTTTAAAAACTAAATTTAAAAAAAACGTGTTTTTTCAGAATTAAAAATGCGTCATGAAACGAAAAAATATATCAATACATCATGTTTATCTCCTTATCTAAACACGTAAATCCCATCTTTTTTTATATTCAACTAAGTAAGTAAACGATTTAGTTTGAAATAAAAAAAAACTGTAATCATTAAAAAAAATATATAATTAATTACATGCAATTTATTGTTAGTCTAACTGAGGTTGGTGTGTAGCAATATTTTCAATGTTGACAAGTTGACACTTTTGCACAAACAATTTTTAGGAATACTAGAAACCATCTAGCATTTTACTAAAGACAGTTTATCTGTACCTACTTTTATCTTAAAATAACTTTTAACACGAAATTATTTTAATCTTAATTAAAACCGAAATACCTCTTATAGACGGACAGTAATTGAATGCTTCCACAAATCATAACAAATGCTTGGTTTAAAAATCGACTTTCGTATTAACAAAAAATATAAAATTACTTTTAAATTCTTCACATTAAATTTAATATTTAGGAAATCTAACGAGAAAAAATATCACTTGATTTAAAAAAGATTCATGATTCATGATCGTATCACGAAAATTGCTCAGTATGATGTAGCGAACTTGCTCGCGTGGGGTTGTTAGGTTACCTACAATATACCGTCTCCAACGTCTTTGAGCCGGATATCGCATCTATCACGCTTTTCAAAAACTCAAATTCATGGCATCATCCTGAATTTTCTGCAATAAGCCCTGCTGTTCTGCTGACTTCGAGCTCCTCAAAGTAGTTACCCAAGGTTTGCAGCGCCGTATGGGTGGTCTCCCTTTAATCCTACCCTCGTACTTATTCCTCTTATGGTTGATGGGAGAGAGCTCAGAATCGGATATATCGTCGATCTTACGCTTGGACGCTGATGAAGATGATGAGTTGATTGAATCGAGAGAGCGGTGGGGCGTGATTGACGCTGGAAATGAGATAGATTAGAATTATATTGTGGCAATTTCAAAGTATAGTCTTTTCAAAGTATTGTTACTGTCTACTTGGTGGTGGATCTCCTCAGCAGGATGTCGTCTTGGTACCACCGCAGTACTAGATATTACCACAAAGTTTATAAACATTGCTGTAATCCTGTTAGAAGGATACTCCAGCTTTTTTTATGTTTGACAGACTAGGAGTTTGACCACAGCTCACCTGATATTAAGTGACGGTTTGGTAGAAGATTGTAAAGCATACCTAGCTTGGAATGGAACTGGGTCTCAAGTAAAACTGTCGGAACACACTGTTAGGTGCTTGGCAACATGACTTTAACCTTGATGATGGTAGCTAGCCGAGTATTAGAAAATTTCCTACCACCATGGTATGGTTTTCTCACATTGCACGACGTTTTGTTTAATATGAACCAACGCCTTTCAGCATGTAAACCGAACGCGCTAACCACTGAGCGATTGTTGATAACAATTCAATAATACTCATTTTGAAACAGAGAAATTCCCATGAAATCGGATCTTTTAAACTGAAAACAAAGACACAAAATTCTATTCACACATTCTGTCCCATAAATTCATACCTTTACACCAAAGGCTTTCTGTGTCAAGTATGCCATTACAAAATATTCAAGTAGGTGACTCCTATTGGAGTGCGCCCAAACTCATGGCACGCATTAAAATTCATGTAGACTGGAGAGTCTGGATCCACTCCAAAAGAAACGAGCAGTACCGAAGAATGGCACAGACTAGATTCACAATTATACAACATTACGATTTGAACTTAATATAACTTGATATGAAATATAAAGACTAAAAGTAACACATCAAGCAGCCTTGACAGCCCTGTTGTCATTGTCTGCTTCAAGAGCTGATGGGCGTGGGTTCGATTCCCATCCAGGACAAACACTTTGTGGTATAAACAAATGTTTGTTCTGTGCCTGGGTGTACTGTATTTATTATAAGTATGTATTTACAATAAAAAAAGTATTTTTGTATTCTATCATTTATCTGACTTCATTGACATTAAAATGAAGTAATTAATTATTATTATTTTGTATAATATGACTTATTTTTTTATTGTAAAGGTACTTTCTAGTACTCTGCGGGAAAAATCTGCCGCTAAGCATCTAACAGTATGTTCCGACAGCTTCACTTAATAGCCAGTTCCATTCCAGACTAAGTACGCTTACCAGGACAAGTAATAACGTGTTCTAGAGTGAAGACCGCGAATTGGCAAACGTAGCGTAGGACGCCCTGAGACTCAGTGGAGTGACGATATACGTAGGACAGCTGGCCGTGGATGGAAGCGAAAAGCGGCTGAGTGGCGTGTCTTGGGAGAGGCCTATGTCCAGCAGTGGACTACAAAAGGCTAATGACGATGGTGAAACAATGACAATTTTTCGGGATAAAAGTAACCTTATAGTTTCCTTACTCGTAACACAATCCAAGCGATAAACCATATGATATATCAATTAAGTTATTTCAATCGAACTATTACAATGTGTAGCTAAAGCAATTTATACATCACGTATTACTTGGTGGTAGAGTTCCTTAGCAGGAGGTCGTCTAGGTAGGTACCACCGCAGTACCAGTTATTCTGCCGCTAAGTAGTAGTGTATAAACATTACTGTGTTCTGGTTTGAAGGGTGCAGCTAGCGAAATTACTGGGCTGTTGAGACTAACCATCGAAAGTCTCAAAGTAATGAGCGCCAAAGCAGCGATGCCCTGGACTTTGTTTTGCTACTCAAAGTTCTGTGTATCGCTGCAATGGTCGTGGACAGGCGTTATCTGTTACCATCAGGAGAGCGTCTCGTTCGTCTCATTACCTTTGACATTAATAAAAAAAAAAGGTTTGGTTTATTCACGATGTTTTCCTTCATCGGCAGCTCAAGCTTGTTACGGTTAGAATATACACGCCCTTCAACGAAATTTTTAAATCATCATCTTGAGTTTTCTTATCGGAACACTAACTTCAGTAGCATCAAAATTTTATGTAAGAAGCATAGCATCGTTTCAGCTCGTTTCTATCGAACCATCCATTATTTTGAACTCAAGCTATTTCAACTGCAAACGTATTAGCTTTTTCCATCTAACAGAAGCATTGATATAAAGACGTACGAGCAGATCAATCTAATAAAATCCGCATTGGCCGATCAAAGTAATACCGTTCGAACAATTTCCCGAGTTTAACGGACCCAAACAAAACCGCGGGCGGATTGCTAGCTTATATCCGCTTTGAAGCCGTGCCCGATTGTTTTTCTTTATTATCCCGATGCTTTTGTAGGAAATTGATGGAATGTACTCGAAATAAAACGCGAGTGTTGAGGTGTTTCTTTTGTTTTCGCTTTTAGAAACTACGCTCAAGAAACTAGTTTGCTAAGAGTCACTTTTCAGTAGTTTGAAGAATTTTTTTCTAGTTTTGTTTTTGTGATTGAGGGGCTAAGTATTTTATCACAGCTCACTTGATGTTAAGTGACGGTGTGGTCGAAGATTGTAAAGTACACATAGCCTGGAATAGAACTGGCTTTTAAGTGAGGCTGCCGGAACACATCGCATGTTTGACGGTAGATTTTCAACTTGAGGGTAGCTAGCCCGCCGAGTACTAAAAAAACCCCTACCATGCATTTTTATTTTTTAAGTTTGGTGTGAACTATAAACAATAATATCTCTCTATAACAGATGCTAATTATAATTATTATCCATAATACATACGCCCATTTCGTTAAAACGCAAATCTTCAGCACGGTATCGATCCCACGAGTCCTTTGGATTATAATTTCAGAAATTATCGGCAATTTTAAACAAATTATGTACATTATTATAATTAACAATAATTCTAGTTATGCTGTAATCCCTATAATTTTATTATAAGCATTTCATCATCACTTACATTAATATTATGACAAAATAAAACAAATACTAAGACCGACGTATTTGTTAAAAATGTAAAAATCAGATGAACACTTCGAAAGATACCTTGGAATATGAAATATACCTGTGTGCATTTAAATGCAAACATTATTTTGCGAAATTTATAAAATCTGAAATCTTCGCTTTGCACAGTAAAAATTCCTACTTACCAAAATTAGTGCCCGCATCACCCCAAAAAGCATTTTTGACAGCCCTCGCTACACTTGACCAAATGTTGTCTTTCCTATTTTCTTCATTCCTCGCGACAGCTAATTTTTCATCGACATTGTCAGCATTATTGGCAACCCTCGTTACACTAAATTTCTTCTTCGTTATAACAAACTTGAATTGTATTTCAGTATTCTCCTCAGTTGTTTGTATAGCTGACTGCAAACACGTTTGCAACGTTGTAGCTATATTAGCACTCAAAGCTGAAACGGCGTTTGTCACATCCGGTGATGCTATACAAGTTTTGTAAGAATCATCTGATTCAGCGTAATTGGTGGCTTCTACTACAGGACTTTCTTCTTTAAAATTTATAGCTCTAGCTGGCATATTGGAAGGTTCACCGACTGGCGGTGTGCTTTCTTGTGGTTGTTCTCTATTATTGACTGGAGTTCGGGCCATAATCATGCCTTTGTTTTCGAAACGATTGAGGAGAGCTTGAAAACGGGGGTTGCTGCAAAACTTCGGTCGCTGAGGCCCGGGTGTTAACATACGTTTCGGTTTCCTAAATACTGAAATTAAATTTAAAATCATTTACATAATAATGTGGAATAAATAATGCATGCATGAATGAATCATGTTTAAAATTAATGATAAATAATTTACTGCTGAAATGCTGAATTATTAACGATCAACAGTAGCTGTTACATTCTGGTATTAAAGAGTAAATATTACAATTGTTAGAAGTGGAAATGGTCTTATTGTGAAATTTAAATCTTCAGAGAAGAAAAAATATTTTTATAACTTGGCAGCCATTTCAAGAGCCCATTATAGTCTATAAGTGTTATTTGATTTTGTTGAATACAAAATCAAAATGCCTGTCTGTACTGTAAGTTTGATTTTAAAGGTTGCCATATGTATGTTTGGTTAACTCATTCTATAGATGAGTTCTTTTTACTGTACGTGTTATTATAATATATATTATTTTGACATTGATAATTTTATTTTACTATTGTGTTGTCTAGGTGGATGGTGGTCTATGCCAATATGGACTTACGGTATTCAGCTATGGGGCTGTACCAAACAAAGCAATACACAGATGATACAAAGACTTCAGAACAAAGTACTCAAGAGACATATTGAAAGCACCTTGGTACATAAGAAACATCGACCTTCATCGGGACCTCAAAGTGGACATGGTCGCAACCATCATTAAAGAATACACTGAAGCTCATGAAAATAGACTTCATCAACATGTGAATGTCGAGGCTATCCCGCTCCTCGACAACACGGATATAGTAAGAATACTAAAAAGGACCAAACCTTTTGAGTTAGTGTATTAAGTTAGTAATGTTTGGGGGCCGAATTACCCACGTCCGTAGGAGTGTACTCCAATATGAATCCCTACACGTGGCCCCTGGGTAGTGCTAAACAGGTAATATATCTCTGGTGGGAGGCTTAGGCTGCGGTTGGTTACCACCCACCGGACAAAGTTGTGCCGTGAAGCGACCTAGTCGTGTTTCGGCATAGAGTCCGGTGAAACCTGACGGGAAGTGGGTCTGAGCAGTTGCATCATAGCGAAGTTCCGTATACGCTACTGCGGGCTGACACCGCACCTGGGGACTGGTCATGGAGGGTAGCGGGATCCGTAGCACGGTTCTCCGCTGGCCGACCGCAGATAGTAGGGGGCCCAAGTAGTGAGCTAGCCACTCGTGAAAGGCTGCCCCGCCATCTAGCGAAAAATCTTGGGGATGCGCCATAGTGCCGGTTGGCGACCGGATGAGAGGGCCCTATGGACATTCTCGGGGGACATTGTTCTCGGGGGGGTACGGGCGTCCCCGCAGTCTCCAGATCAGTGTCTTATCGGTGTGCTGTTTTTTCCCTTGGTAACACTGGATTCGTTTTGTGATGCCTCGCTCAACTGCCGCTTCCCATACCTTTCTTCACTCTATAAAAATCATGGCCAAGAGAAATAGTAAGTTGTTTAAACAGTGGAAGCACGCCCTCTCACTTCACGTGCACCTCAGTAACATCAGAGGCTTGCACGCCAACCTTGACTCAGTCCACCATCATCTCGAGTCAACTAAGCCGCACTTGCTATTCCTCACGGAGACGCAAATAAAACGTCCTGATGACACCGCTTACCTTCATTACCCAGGTTACGTACTGGAGTTCAATTGTAAGCCCCGCGCCGGTGTCTGTGTCTTTGCACGCGACGATATTTGTATTAAACGTCTCCGGGATCTTGAAAAGTCTTGTTTTTCAGTACTATGGATACTGGTCGACACTGGTTTGGAGAAAATTCTCTATGCTGGTGTCTATCGCTCGCACTCTGGAGATCAGGAGACATCCAGCTTATCTCAGTATCTCAGTGAGGCTGCAGATGTGGCTCAACAACGGTACCCTACGGCCCAGTTGGTGCTTCTGGGGGATTTCAATGCACATCACCAAGATTGGTTATTCCCACACCAGAAGACTGACCACGCTGGCAGAGAAACTTACGAACTTGCTCTGTCGCTAAATCTTACCCAGCTGGTCCAAGAGGCCACAAGGGTTCCAGATATTGAGAGTCACACTGCAAACTGCTTGGATCTTTTGCTGACTAATGAACCTGGCAGTTACTCAGTATCGGTTGCCCCACCACTTGGCGGTTCTGATCACTGTGTTATTAGATCAGTATCATCATATTCTCCGCCCGATCTTAGCCGTAAAGGCAACCGGCGTATATGGAGGTACCAGTCAGCAGATTGGGATGAGATGCGGCATTTTCTCGCTTCTTATCCTTGGTTGCAAACGTGCTTTTCTTCTAGGGACCCAACAGACTGCGCTGATGCCGTAACGGGTGTCTTGAGTAAAGCAATGGAGTACTTCATACCATACTCTGATGCTCCACCCTCTGGTAAAGCTCGCCCATGGTTCAACCCTGCATGTGCCAACGCAGAAGCGCTTAAACATGCAGCTTATTTGGCCTGGGTTAACGCTCGTAAGCGCAAGTCTTTGGACACACCTGAAAAGAAGAAAGTCTACAATAAAGCCGCCAAATCCAGCAAAAAGTTGATACGAAGAGCTCGATTTGATCACATTAGCCGTATAGGGACTAAACTGGCCGCGTACCCAGCCGGTAGCAAGGCGTTCTGGTCCCTGGCCAAATCGATTGAGTCAAATTTCTGTCGTCCCTCACTGCCTCCATTGTTGAAACCTGATGGCTCACTTGCTCACACTGCTGAAGAGAAAGCAAATTTATTTGCTAATCTCTTTGCTGAAAATTCACGTCTCAATACCTCGGGTGAAATACCACCTACTGTACCTCGTTGTGATGCCTCTATGCCTGACGTTCGCATCAATCAAAAAGAGGTGCTGAAAACGCTCCGTGGGTTGGATGTGAATAAAGCGAGTGGTCCTGATGGTATACCAGCAATGGTGTTGAAACACTGTGCACCTGAGCTGTCTCCGGTTCTGACTCGATTGTTTCGCCTTTCCTTGGAGACGGGGGTAGTCCCGGTATGTTGGAAGCTTGCGAACGTACAACCTGTTCCAAAAAAGGGTAGTCGTGCTGACCCTGGCAACTATAGACCTATTTCTGTCACTTCCATCTTATGTAAAGTGATGGAACGTGTTCTGAATAGGAAGCTTGTGGCATACCTTGAAGACAACAGTCTTCTCAGCGACCGTCAATACGGCTTTCGCCCAAACCGATCGACTGGGGATCTTCTCGTGTATGCCACTCACATACTGAGTGAGGCCATTGAAAAACACGGCGAAGCCTTAGCTGTGTCACTCGATATTTCTAAAGCTTTAGACAGGGTCTGGCATGAAAGCCTTTTGAATAAGCTTCCTTCGTACGGACTATCCGCCGGTTTATGTGCCTGGACTGCAGACTTTTTGAGGGAACGATCCATTCGAGTAGTCGTCGACGGCTGCTCCTCCGATCAAATGGCAATCAATGCCGGGGTACCTCAGGGGTCGGTACTCTCCGCAACTCTATTTCTGCTACACATCAATGATCTTTTAATACCCGGTATCTATGGGTACGCTGATGACAGCACAGTTGTGGAGAGGTACATATCCAATCCCAGAGCCAGTAGGGCTGAAACTCAGGCGTTGAGAGAAGACATGGTTGAACGTATGAATCAGGCTCTTGTTTCCGTGTCTAAATGGGGTGATGAGAACTTAGTCAAATTTAATGCTAGTAAAACCCAGGCCTGTCTTTTCTCCGCCAAAAAGTTTCCGTTCACACAAACTCCTACTTTCCGAGATGTTTCTGTACCTTTGGCAGACCACCTTGAACTCCTCGGATTAACCCTTACTCCAACACTTAACTTTGGGACCTACCTGGAGTCAAGAGCTAAATTAGCTGGGAAAAAACTGGGCGTCTTGCGTAAGGTTAAGCGATACTTCACACCGGGGCAGCTGCTTGCATTGTATCAAGCACAAGTCCGGTCGTGTGTCGAATATTGCTGCCACCTCTGGGACGGTTCAGCCAAGTACCAACTTCAAGCTCTTGATTCGGTAGAACGGCGTGCTGTTCGACTTATTGGTGATGAAAAGTTGGTAGGAGAAAAACTTTTGAGTCTTGAACACCGCCGGAGGGTAGCAAGTCTCTCAATTTTCTACAGAATTCATTTCGGAGAATGTGCTGCTGAGCTGTACGACCTTGTTCTTCCATCCCCTTTTTACCACAGGACAAGTAGAAAGACGGCCCACTACCACCCATACGTAGTGGAATTTCCTTGGGTGCGTACCAAACGTTTCGACTCTACGTTTCTCATCCGTACGGCCAAGGAATGGAACAAGCTACCGGCTTCCTTGTTTCCTGATAGATATAATCTAGATCTTTTCAAGGTCAGAGTGAATAGGTATCTTCTAGGTCTGCGTGCTTCATCTTCGACCACATCGTCGCTTACCATCAGGCGAGTTGGTGGTCAAACGCGGACTTATCCGTATTAAAAAAAAAAAAAAAAAAAAAAAAAAAAAATGTCAGTGCAGTGAGTACTACATATTATAGAACACGCGAACAAAGTGTCTTCCCCTTAATAGAGACAGTAAGAAAAGTGTGGATGGACGCATTCTTCGATTATACTCTACTTAGCAATTTAAGTTATATTAAAATTACTTATTAGTCTCAACTAGGCTAGATTGTAATAACAATGAGGTATCTAACAACAAACAGATACATCGCACGCATAATCAAATACTGACCGATTAGGAGTTAGGTCAAAAATGAGTTACGTATAGACGCAGGCTTCTTTTAATGCCATCTATGATATGAATTTGGAAAAACATCAAAATTGCGTCAATAGACCACCTTTACACAATATCGGTCTTTTTCATTTTTATGTGTTTCTCACACAGTCTTTGTTCAAACACCGACTGACGTCAGTTTGTGTCGGACGATGTTAATGTGAAGTTGCTGTTGTTTAATTGAACCTAGACCGAATCCGAGTTGAGCGTATTTTCTACAAAAATAAATAGTAAGTTTTATAAGTTGATTTACTAATAAACAGACTAAAAACATATTGAGTCCTTGAAATAAAGAAATTAGTTTAAACAAGACAGACTTATAGTTGAATATGCTACCAATAATAAAGTTTATTTGCTTTAGTTTTAAAAGTAGACAGACTTAACTCAAGATGTTAATTTTAAAACATAAAAAAAAAATATTATTATTTAATTTGAACAAAGTAAATAATACATAACTATTGATAAGTTTATAGACTACACGAAAAAAAATTAATATATTTATTTACCTAATTAATTTTTATTCTATTTAAAAAAAAGCCGACGAGGTCGTGATTGCACGGAGGTTTTTCGTGATTTCCCAAAAACTGACTTTTTTGAGTTAAGCCAGTATTTGATTAAGCGTGCGACATCATTAGAAGGAAAAAAATTTGTGTTGTTTAAGTTAGATTATTTTGGTAAGTAAAATCTGTTTTCGAATAAGATTATTATCATCGTATACATCGTTATTTTATTTACCTCGTTTTACTTTAGGCTCCTGTTCAAACACAGTGCTCTCGGCAAATTTAACCTTTTTTTTATTATCACCAGCATTTGAATCCTGGAATGTAACATGCTTCTCTGTACTGTCCTGACTGCCAAAACGGGTCTTGCTTCCAGTCATAATGATGCTCTTCAGCTTGGGAGAAACTGGTTTTGAATCTGATTTTGATGGCTGAAAAAAATGTAATAGGTGTTATTGGTATACACGCATATACATAAAAATTATTACAATTGTTAAATAATTCTAGTTATAAAATGTAGTAATAAATAAATATTGCCGGGCATTACACACAACACCATTCGACCCCAAACTAAACTAAACTTGTACTATGAAAGTCAGATAACTGATAGGTAAATACATACTTATAATAGAACAACCAGACACAGAACAAACATACAAAATAACAAATATAATAAAATATTTGTCATGGGTGGGAACCGAACCCATGCCCTACAGCTCTTAAAGCAGATATACTACCAAAAAGTTAACAAGGCTGTCAATACTGGTATTGTATAAGGTGCTGTGGTGGTACCTATCTAGACGACCTCCTGCCAAGGAGATTTACGACAAAAAAACAAATTTTTGATAAATTGATATATAAATAAATAAATATCGCAGGACATTACACACAGCGCCATCTGACCCCAAACTAAGCAAAGCTTGTACTATGGGAGTCAGATAACTGATCCCACTAATATTATAAATGTGACAGTTTGGATAGATGGATGGATGGGTGGATGTTTGTTACTCTTTCACGCAAAAACTACTGAACGGGTTAAGATGAAAGTTGGTACGGAGGTAGCCTAGACCCTGGATTAGAACACTTTTTATCCCGAAAACATGTAGCTGGTAATACCGCGGGGTGCAGCTAGTGTGTTCATAAACATAAATGTCAATTTCTCTTAGACTTAGAGGAAGAACTTGATGACTTCACATGGTCCACATAATATTAAAAAAAACTACCTCATTGTCAATGCTTTGTAATGGACTCTCAGCATTTTCGATTTCTGAAAGGGGCGAATCAGCTTGTTCGGGGAACATGGACCAGCCTCCAGCG
Organism: Biston betularia; assembly: GCA_905404145.2. NCBI lineage: Eukaryota > Metazoa > Arthropoda > Insecta > Lepidoptera > Geometridae > Biston > Biston betularia. The sequence continues at coordinate 713,425 of FR989874.1, read as the reverse complement.
GCAGGGTGTGTCGGTGTGCTGGTGGTTACCACCTGAGCTAGCTTCAACAGATTGGACATCGTTGGGGTCGTCATCTCTTTATGATTATCTGGAACTTATAAATTCATCTTCTCATGTTTTTGTTTTTATGTAAAAGAGATTAGACGAACGATACTCTTGATAGTAAGATAAAATGCACGCCCATAACTATTGCAGCGATATACAAAACTTTGAGTAACAAAGAGGGTATTGATTGATTGATTAACTCTTTATTGCACACACTAAAAAAACAATACAGAAGAAATAAAATTAATTAATTGGTGTAACAACTGGCGACCTTATCGCTAAAAGCGATCTCTTCCAGGCAACCGTAGGATGGACAGGATCAGAGGAAGAAAAATACGGCGTGTGTCAATAACGAGGATATGCACAAAGGATAATACATAACTATAACATAAATACTGCTTTAGCGCTTATTATTTTAAGACTTTTGATGGTTAGTCTCAACTCTCAACAGCCCTGTTATTTCACTAGCATAACGACATTAAATAAATAATTTGCTTTTGTAACTAAAAAAAGTGCGTAAAAATAAAAACAAATCATGCCATCTGAAATAACATATTGTTTGTTTAAAGTTTGAGCGTTTATGCAAAAATTAGCATTGAGTCCAAAATTTATGCAATTAGATATTGCCGATTAGGCGGTGAGGGCACAGTATTAATTTGGTATTCAAATTTTTAAATGTTGTTTTTTGCTAACAAAAATCCAATTTTCTCTTAACATGGAAGATGTGAAGTTATTTAGGTACTTTATTTATTTAAAAAATGTTTTGCATAATCATTGAAATAGAATAAACTATTTTTCAAATGGGTCACGGTTTTGAATGTGAAATAGTAAAATTCCGATTCAAAATATGGCAATTTCTATGCAAGTGTACATCCCTAATACTCGAAGTGAAGATAAAGATATTCCTACGTGGAATAAAATTCCAATAAAAGATTGGAAACTGCAAAATTATGCAATAACATTAGGTTTATCAAAATCATATCGCCATTTAAATATATGTTACAGAACTCAAGAAATATCTGAATTATTGGTTAGTTTTAGAACAAACCCCTTTCACAATTACTACTAATACTACTGCCCGGTTAGCTCATTTGGAAGAATATCTGCTTCAAAAGCTTGGGTTCAATTCCCACCAGGACAAACAATTTGTGACTTTAAATGTTTGTTCTGTGTCCGAGTGTTCTGTATGTATTTACAAAAAAAAGGTGTTTTCATGGTTAACAGGCTAAGTGTTTGACCACAGCTCACTTGATGTTAAGTGATGGTGTGGTCAAAGATGGTAAAGCACACCTAGCCTGAAATGGTACTGGCTCTCAAGTGAGGCTGCCGGAACACACCGTTAAATGCTCGGCGGCAGATTATTACCAACTTGAGGGTGGTAGCTAGCCAGCCGAGTACTAGAAAGTACCCTACCACCATGCTAAGGTTAAGGTTAAGGTTAAGGTTATTCTATCAGTTATATGGTTCTTTTAACACAAGCTTTGCTTAGTTTGAGGTTAGATGGCGCTGTGTGAACATGTCCTACGACAATTACTATTCATTTATAATTTATCAACATTTTTTTTTCAAAAGCTTCTAAATACTTGTTACAAGACTTATATTACAAACCAAAAGACAGGAAAAATGTACTTACTTGGATCTTCATTCCTGGAAGGTGTTGTTTTTAGTGATGTACAATAATTGTCTTCTTCGACAGCCATTTCGTATTCCTCCACAGCCTTTTGTCTAACGAAGTTTGAAAATTTCTTCACATGAGGAGTTGCAGCTCTCAGTTTTTTCATTTTAGGTGTCTTTTTATCAGCTTTCGGGTGCGGGGTTTTCATAATTTCAATCATATTTACATTTTCTACATTATCTTCTTCGCCTTCAGTATCACTAATTTCATAATCAACCAAGTGTTTCTTTCTTACGACAGGTGTGACGATAGCTGTCTTGCTGCTTTTGTTGACAACAATAATCTCTTCGACAGTTTCTCGTTCATTGGTGTTATTTATTTTGTTGTAAATAGAATTAAAATCATCATCAACATGTTTGATCATATCTTCTGGAACTAATTCAGAGATGCTGGTGCATTTATCAATGTTGATTAGATCTTCCATTTTAGTGAAGGTTCGGTTGCACTTCTTACATTGCAGAGGTAGATGTTTTTCGATGAGATGTTGGATAAACTGTTGGTTAAGTTCTTCAGGCTTGCACAGGAACCTAAGTCCTCGGCAGATTGGGCAGTTGAATGGTAAGCGGTGTTCCGACCGCTCGTGCTTCCAACGACAATCCCCGCAGCAGAATATTAGATCGCAAACTATGCAGCGAGCCTGGAAGTTTCATGGAAATTCACATGATACAATAGGGAAGGAGGAGGGCAGGGAGCAGCTAGTAATTACTTAATTTTTGTTTTACTTGTATAGGATGTGACCGAAACTATAGTCAGAGTATTCGATATAATCAAATATGGGTAATCCCGCATGAGTAAAACAAAAATATGTCAAAATCACGCCAGTGTCTGTGGTAAATTTGCTACCCGAGTGGGTGTTCCCTGATAGATACAATCTGGGTGCGTTCAAGTCGCGAGTAAATCGGTTTCTTCTAGGCGAGCGTGCTCCACCGTAGACCACATCTTCGCTTAACATCAGGTAAGTTGGCGGTCAAACGTAAGGCTATACGTAAAATAGTAATACAGATATTTATAGTGTTCCGACATAACACAAATAACTTGTTCGTCACACAATTGTTTGAGCTGAAAGAGAATCGATTCCACGCCGTACAGCTTAAAAAACTGAGCATCTAACGAATTAACTATATACTATTTTTTGTTTTACTTATGCTGGATTACTCACGTTTGTCAAAAAAATGTTGTTTGTCAAAACCACGTCAATTTCCATCGTAGAACTATAATTATATTACGTACTATCACTGAGACAAAGTTCTAAAATAGGTTAATAATCGCAATCGAAGTTCCCTATCTCAATTAAAATACTATAGCTAGAATGGAACTAGAGTGACAAAAGCCGACCCGCCGAGGAACAATCTGTATAATTAGGAATTGTTTTGGCTTCCGAGTGAAACATTTACAGAGATACAGCTAAGAACACGATACTATACGACAATCTTTTTTTTAAACTTCATCATGATCTTTAAGTTTGTCCGCCAACTAGCCTGAATATTGCATAGTAGATTTGCATTTTATTTTTTAATAAAATAAACGAGACACTATCCAGATAGTGCGCGCAAACATGTGTTCACTACACAAAACATAGCGACACACAGAATTTTGAGTATCGAGTTTTCCACGCTTTAGCCGTTTGAACAATGAAAGTGGAATCAAATCATTACGTACGGGTTTTTGAAACGTCAATCATGAAAAGACGTCGCTTTTTTGAGTTTCTGGCCGTCCGATAGAAAAATGGGCATGGGGAATTCGAGCAAGCAGACCTGAAGCACACTCTCCAAAATGAATCGATTAAAAAACCGATAAACCAGCAACTTATAATTACTGACTTATAATTTTATATTAGCGAAATACCTGTTGTAATATTATAAGTAGGTATATATATAGGCAGTGACATTTTGTTAAATTGTTCTTTCATTTTATATAATTGTAATTTTGACGTGCCTAGTGTAACATATGTAGTTATAAGGCCAATAAAATATTCTATTCTATACAAAAAAAAAGTATTTTATCATTTATCTGACTTCCATAATACAAGCTTTGCTTAGTTTGGGGTCAGATGGCGCTGTGTGTAGTGCCCTATTTATTTATTGCAAATCAAATTGTCCGCGTAGGAATGATATTATGTAAATATATAAAGCTGTTTATCTGTAGATTCTTTATTCGTAGCCGCGCCTCCGTTATTAGTTTATGATTAAAGGATGGAGTATCGGGAATTGAATTTCGTATGCAGACGGTTCCTTAATTATAAATTACTCAAGGTTGATAAGGTTGATGTGGCAAATGATAAGACAGTATTGAAATGGACTGGTAATTGTCTGTTATTACGTCTGACTTCTGAAACTTGAGTGAAATAGTTCTGTGGTACTGTTGTATAACTAGTTGACTACTTTGATAGCAGTAGACTGTCGATCCGGTTTCTGATGATGACAAAATTCATGGGTTGGTTCTTCTTCTTTGATTTTGGCGTCGTGTTTTGAGCATTTGTCAGTGTTTTGATATTTTCAAGTTTCATAAGACCTTACCGACCCTTTCGTTGGTGATGCAGGTAAGTGTCTTTTAAGAGAATTAACGAAGTTAGTAAATTTGATGCTAAATGGACAGGTTCCTTCCGAAATAGTTCCAATTTTATATGGCGCTAATTTGATTGCGTTGACAAAAAAAGATGGCGGAGTTCGTCCTATTGCGGTTGGTAGCACAATAAGACGCCTTACATCTAAATTAGCCTGTCGAGCAATCCAGGAACGACTTACCGCAAAATTTCAACCTCGACAGCTCGGTTTTGGAATAAAATCTGGGTGCGAGGCGGCTGTTCATGCTGCGCGTACTTTTTTGAGATCGGTGGATTACGACGTATTTATTAAAATTGATGTTAAAAATGCATTTAACAGTTTGGATAGGGGTGTCTTCTTAACAGAAATTCAAAAACACGCACCCGAAATTTACAAATATTTATGGCAATGTTATGGAGCCCCAACAAAATTATTGTTTCGTGACAAAGAAATAGGATCATGCGTCGGATGCCAACAAGGAGACCCGCTCGGTCCTGCGATCTTTAGTTTAGGAATTCACTCTATAATTTCGAACTTAAATTCCAAATTCAATGTGTGGTATCTTGATGATGGGTCATTAGGCGGACGCACATCAGAAGTGTTAGATGATCTTAATCACATCATCCAACACTTCGATTCCATTGGTTTATCGCTTAATTTCAATAAATGTGAAATTTTCATTCCGGAACATATACAAGATAATATTCGAACATCCATTTATCAAAAATTTAATTCGTTATGCCCAAACATTTGTATGCAAACCAAATCGTCTTTGACTCTGTTAGGTGCTCCAATTTTTATAGAAGGTATCCCACCTTTGATGATGTCTAAAATTGAAAATTTTAATAACAATTCACATCTTCTATACCAAATTAAATCGCACATGGCAATATACTTACTTCGGCTTTGTCTTTTCGCTCCAAAAATCATGTATCTACTGCGTTGTTCACCGTTATGGTATTTTTTGTCGATTACTAATTTGATTGATTCGATTATGAAAGAGACTGTAACAAAAATTCTAAATCTACAGGTTGATGATAACTCTTGGGCGCAAGCTACATTACCCATTTCTTTCGGTGGGTTGGGCATTCGCCGGACCTCCAGCGTTGCTCTTCCGGCTTTCCTGGCCTCCAGCCACGGTTCACAAACCCTCATCGGCATGATTCTTAATAACTCAATAGCTGATGTTCGGGTTGCTTGCCAGGCGGAGGCTTTGGCAGCCTGATGTGCTTCGTGCCCAGGTGTCAGCACTCCCACCGAATTAAACATACAGAAAATGTGGGACCTTCCGCTCACCAAAATTACATTCACAGCCTTACTAGACCAAGCTACTGATGACATTGACCGAGCACGTCTTCTTGCCGTTTCAGAAGTAGAGTCAGGCCACTGGCTTCACGCTCTGCCTTCTGACAATTTAGGTACTGTCCTCGATCCCAGCTGTTTACGCATAGCAGCGGGTCTTCGTCTGGGGGCTAAGTTGTGTGTTTATTTTATAGTAGTAGTTATAGTATAGTTTTATAGTTTATTTATGATTTTGTTTAGTTGGTTAATAATGAATCTGTATTACTTGATAGTATTATATAGATAGATAGATAATTACGTAATAAAAAGATAGTTTTTCGATACGTTTAGTTTCATAAGTTAAAATGTTGTCAAAATCCAGTTTTGGTCAAGTTCAGTCCGTGTCAGTCAAGTCCACACATGATTTAGTAAAGTTGTGGCGACTTTACTATAAGCTTCGATGGAGTTTTGGAAGCAACACGAAAAGTGATGTTTCACCACATTATATCATGTTCCCACACTCGCGCTTGTAATTCGGCACTTTATAAATAAAACACCACCATTTTTATGCATAAACACTCCGAAAAAAGGACAGGTTTGGGAAAAAATACAACAGAGCGACACGACTCTTTCCGCGTTCCCGCCAAAACTCCCATGGGTTTGTTTCCTATAACTTATGTACTCGGGCGATAAAACGTCAAATAACGTGATTTCAGGATTAAGAATTATACCAAGATACTTTGTACCAACATTAAAACAAAAAATATATCACAACTAAAATAAAAAGCTTTACATTCTTAGTGTAGCATTATGATTATGATATTATTTTAATGTTAGTCGAGTTATGTAAGTTTTCTCGAAAGATTTACGCAAGTAGACTAAAGAAAACGGTTTGACTGCTGGTTGGAAAACGGCTAGACTTGAAGCAAAAAGCAAGGATGTCGAACTTTCTGTCTCTGTCTGTATTTCGCGCGAAATAGGTACAAGTTGGGTGTTTTCAAATCAAGTATTATAACCTATTTTGTGCTCCGTCAAATACAAACGTAACAAGTCCAATTCCATAAAATCATGAACAATATCAAAACACTTATTGTTATCTAGAATGTTTAACAATGAAAATACTAAAAATGTCAATATAGACCATAATCGATTTTATAACTATTAATAACTTACTAAAATTAAAAAAAAATTGTTTTATTTACTCCTAAAATCTTAAAACACATCCTGTTTAACATCGGGCAGGGTGTGGTAAAACGCATAACTATTAAAAAATAAAATTAAAAACTAAGTAGACTGTGAAAGGCAGAAGTGATGACGTAGTAGTTTTCTTGGTTAAGAATAACTGTACGGTTGACCGCCTAGTTTATATTTAGTAAGCTCCTCACGACCGAGGTACCAGGGAAGCAGAAATATAAAGGTGGTACTGACGTTTGCCGAAAGTAACTGACTTAGCGAAGAGGGAAAGCGTGTAGCTGCTGACCGCATTACCTGTTCCATGCGATACAGTGCCGGCCGAAAGGAACTGAAGCTTTTTTTATTGTTAATATTTTTTTTATCTTTAATGGAATTGGCTCTCAGGTGAGGCTGCTGGAAAATGCTAGGTGCTTGGCGATAGATTTTCAAGTTGAGCGTGGTAGCTAGCCAGCCAAGTAAATTAGAAATAAAATCAAAATAGAATACACAGGTTGTGTGTAGAAACCAATTTTTTTAAATCGCGTATAATAATAACATTATGATAATAATCTACTGTTTTATTCAAGTAATTGTAATTCACCGCAAATAAAGACAAAAATAAATGCCAGTGGTTGTAATTTCGGGGACGGTGATCCCGTCAGTGATTGCCACCTGTGGCATAAAAAATAATAATTGGCAAGGCTAATTGTTTGGGCGTGTAGTGTACGGGAAGGAATTCAATTCCAATGTGGAGTGAGCCAAATGCTTCCGCCGTCACTCGTCCACCGGTCACTTTACTCGCTGTTTTTGGCAATGGAGTTATTTTTTTTGTTCGATTTTAGATTTATGAGACAAGCGCTTGTGGAGACTTTTTTTATGGATGACAAGCTTTTTGTTTGACTATAGAACACCCAATTTTAAGTGACGGCGTGGGCTTCTGAAATGGAACTGGCTCTCAAGAGAGGCTGCCGGAACACACCGATAGGTGCTTGGCGGCAGGTTTTCAACTTGATGGGTGGTAGCTGTGTACCAGAAAGTACACTACCACCATGTTATGGTTACCTCACGATGTTTTCATTCACCGACAGCTCAGGCTCATTGGTGGGGTTTCAACCCACGCCTGTTGGCATGTGAATCGATCGCGCTAACCACTGAGCTACAATTTTAAACAGAAAAACATATTTTTTTTATACACGAGCTTAATGCAATTACCCGTTACAGGTTACAGGTCAGATACTTACCATACTTCTGTGCATCAAGCTGTTTAAAATATAGGTAAGTACCTACACGCCAAATACAAGAAATTATTTTTAAATTTTTTAGTTCATTTTCGCTTGTTTTGAAAATATTTTTTTACAATATATTTTTTGGTGTTTTGCCCCTGTTTTCATTACCTTGACACATGCGATGGTTAATCTGAACAGCGCTGTAATTTCGCTAGCTGCAGTACCCTTCAAAACGGAACACAGTAATGTTTACACACTACTGCTTGGCGGCAGAATATCTGTTACAGCGGTGGTACCTACCAATAGAGAAGGAAAAAATGGGGATGGCGCGATTAAATGGATACGCGTTTTAATCATGCATTTGATTATCATTAACCTACTACGTAATTTTTATAATAAATATACTAGATCCACTGTCATGAGCGACAGTGACTTTTTTTTAATTTAAAATAGATTCGCGTTTGACCACTGCCTGATGTTAAGCAGTAGTGTGGTCTAACAACTTAAATAAATAATAACAAATAAATGTAACGTTTTTCTTCGAACAATTATTCACAAAAAATTATGTTTAATTACTAACAAACACTTCAGTTACGATATCTATATTAGTAATATAAATTCTAGTTACTTTTGATTTATCACTTACCTCAACTGATGAAAACATTTTCCCTTCGCTAACGTTACATTTTATTCTGTCATTGATGGAATAAAAACACTTGAGAAAACAACTTTCATTCCACGCAAATCGAATCTGCGTATAATTTTTCCGTGAATACAGTTCCACCCAAGTTTTGACAGCGTAAAATCTGAGTTATATTCTAGCATCAGTATGGTTACAAAATATTTCACAACTACCCTAGAAAAAATACTAAATTAGCATAAGCGAAAAGGATAAACCGATCACAGGTAATAAAAAGACAATACCGACTTGATTTCGATACAATTTTTTTAAGGAGACCAATTTGAAAGATATCCTTTCAAATAACAAGGAGTTGTACCTTCCATCATCAGCTCACCTGAATAACTCTGAGGAACACAAGTAGCAGTCTAGACGAACCTATAATGTTTAAAGAGTTATCCATTTACTTCTTATATTATTAAAGTAGCAGACACCTCGCGGTTTTACCCGCGTAGTTCCCGTTCCCGTGGGAATACAGAGATAAAAAGTAGCCTATGCCACACCCAATGGCGAAAGAATTTATGAAATCGGTCCAGTAGTTTTCGAGTTTATCCGTTACAGACATACACAAATCCAAGAATACAAATCTTTCCTCTTTATAATATTAGTGTAAATGACTAGTAAGTAATTATTATTCTTTAGTCATGTCATTTTATTATATTGACAATATTTTTTTGTATTGACAGTATTTTCATATTGGCAAAATTTATTTTACATTGACATTTTTGTGTATTGACATACCTTATTTTGACACTTTATTCATTGACATGTAATCAGTGTTTTAAAACTCATTTAATGACATATTTTAAATTTTGAAATGATGCCATTACAGAATTTAAATAAATAAATTTGCAGTGTCTTTTTTTATTTACACTAAAATAGAGGAAAGATTTGTTTTGTAAATACATATATACTTATATATGTATATGCATACAATACACCCAGACACAGAACAAACATTTGTTTATATCACAAAATGCTTGTCCTGGGTGGGAATTGAACCCGCGCCCTTTAGCTCTTGGAGCAGACATACTACCAATGAACCAACAGGGCTGTCATATTGTTGACAATTGACTTTTAATATTGTTGTTATCAATAAAATATTTGGATTTGTATTTATAGAGAGTTATATTATCTATCATTAGCTCAGCACCATGAGATCAACCCATTCATTCTTTTTAATAATTATACGTGTATTTTGTTAAAAAAGGAAAACGAACAAAAGTTTCTTCACCCAAAAACGTTCAAGTCAGTTTCCAACGGCACCAGAAAATTCAAGCTCCCATCTTTGCCATTTTTAATTAGGTCAAGTTACAAATTAATTACTTAATACTCGTATCATTTAAATTATACCGAAGATTTAAGAAGGAAAATTAAGATGTCGCGGAAGGAAAGTTTCCGCATAATTTTATTGGCCAATCTTATCCGAGGTGCTCTTAATTTTTTACCTGACGATATTCGGCTGAAATTACTACAAAATTATCATAATTATACCATCATGATGGGGGCTTTGGAAGATGAAATGAATTCCGCTGAATTGAGGCTTACGGAGGTACTACTAAGTACTATTTGATGGGCTCCGCTGACCTTTGCACCGCTAGCCAGCTCAGCGGGCTTGGGATATTAACTCAGGGAGTCTTTGAAATATAATTTTACTATCTGCGCCCCGCAATGTTACCCGCTATATGTTATCGGGATAAAAAGTAGCCTATGTGTCAACCTCCATACCAAATTTCATAAAAATTGGTTCAGCTGTTCAAAGAAGTTACAAATATACAAACACACTCACAAACTTTCACTTTTATAATATTACTAGCTGCGCCCCGCGGTGTTACACGCTACATGTTTTCGTAATAAAATGTAGCATTATGTGTTAATCCAAGGTCTCAGCTACCTCCATACCAAATTTCATCTAAATCCAAAGTAGTTATTGAGTGAAAGAGTAACAAACATCCATCCATCCAAACTTTCACATTTATAATATTAGAGACGGACAGCGGAGTCTTAGTAATAGGGCCCTCTTTTACCCTTGGGGTACGGAACCCTATTACTGACAAGTAAGATTCTAGGAACACACTGTTAAGTGCTTGGCGACAGATTTTCAACTTGAGGGTGGTAGCTAGCCATCTTTACTAAGATGCTATGGTTTCCTCACGATGTTTTATTTCACCGACAGCTCAAGCTCATTGTTGGGATTTGAACTTAGCGTGCAAACCAAGCGCGCTAACCATTCAGCTATCGTTGTTTTTGGGAGTTCTCGTTCACTTTCACGTTTAATTAAATAATCTGAACAAACAATCCGCTCAATAAAGTTTTAAACCTCAGTTCTGCTTCACTGTATATCAAAAATCTAACAGACAACACTGAGATCCCAGCGGAATATGAAACGGATAAACTGAAGAGTTCCAACTCGTTTCAGTTGAAAATAATAAATTAACTGATAACCAACAGGTTAGCAACAGGTGGGTTAAGGAAAATTTAACTAGCTTCAACTAACTGATGCACCTTTTGTAGCAAGATGAAAGGTTGAAAATAGGTACCCTTTTCTAGTCACGTCAAATTGATGGGTTAAAAGTACTTTATCATAAACAAACACATATTATTTTTGTTATAACTTATTAAAAAAAAGTTTTTTTTTAATAAGTTTTGACCTCAGCTCACCTGTTGTTAAGTGACGGTGTCGACTGGTAAAGCACACCTAGCCTGGAATGGAACTGGCTCTCAAGCGAGGCTGCCGGAACACACCGTTAGGTGCTTGGCGGTAGATTTTCAACTTGAGGGTGGTAGCTAGCCAGCCAAGTACGCGACAGTATCCTACCACCATGTAAATGGGTTTGTATGACCCATTGCACGCATTTTTAAGTACTTACTAAATCAGTGTTATATTTTGTACTAGCTCCGCCCCGCGGTGTTACCCGCTATATGTTTTCGGGATAAAAAGTAGCATATGCGTTAATCCAGGGTCTCAGCTACGTTCGTACCAAATTGCATCCAAATCTGTTCAGTAGTTTTTGCGTGAAAGAGTAACAAACATCCATCCAAACTTTCACATTTATAATATTAGTGGGATTGTAACTCTAGCCATGCATATTTTCGACACATAAATAATATACTTTGATTGTGTAATCAACATTTCTTTAAATTTTGTGAAATTGAGATCGATTTGAGATGTTTACACACTACTGTTTGGCTGCAGCTATTATATGCGCGGGCGGAAAGACATACATTTCGTCATGTTTCCAAAACTCTGTAGAAACTACTAGTATAGAAACTACTTCACTAGGGCATGAATAAAACGTAACCGTCATACACTTCTTGTGACTAACACTTATTTTACTTAACTCGAGACATTTAAAAATAAGGACTTCTTGTCACTGGCAGAATGAATAACGAGTGATGGCAAAAAAATTAAAAAAAAGTAGCCGAAGGAGGTGCGTTTCAAGCGTCAATTATTGTTTTAATTTATTGCAATATGTTATATTACAAATTTTTTTCAAGTGTTTACGTATGAAATAGTGGTGTTTTATTCATAAAGTGCGGAATTATGAGCGCGAGTATGCGAAAGTAATATGTGGCAAAACATGACTTTCCGTGTTGATTCAAAACTCCGAACCGAAACTTGTAGTAAAGACGCCATTTTACACTAAGGAATGACCAGACTTAGCTTTGACTTAATTTATGTGACTTTGACTTATTTCACTAGATTTATCTTAAAATACTTGAAAACATAGATATACATCATTTCAGCCGTAGGACGACTGCTGGACATGGCCTCCCATTGACTTCCATAAAGACCGGTTGGAAGCGGCTCGCATCCAGCGCGTTCCTGCAGTCTTTATTGGGTCGTCACCTTGTCCTATAGATAGATATCTCTTTATTATGCACACCATAAGAAGAAAAAAGTACAGATAACAAAAGAACCTTATGAACTAGTGCCACAAGTGCCACAGCCTTATCGCTAACAGCGATCTCTTCCAGGCAACCAAGAAACGAAAAACACGATAGAAAACATAAGAAACAGACGGGAGATGTAACACTAATAAGAAAAATTAATAAAAATAAAACATATTGTAAGTACATAAAAATAATCATACTAAAGTATTTAAATAAAACGAAATATTAACATATATACAATATATATAGAAGCTAGTCATGTAGTTAAAATTATTGTCAAAAACAGCAAAATTAAAACAAAAGGTATCTAAGTTAAAATAAAAATTCAGTCAACAAATACCCCGCCCCTGACTGAACGTGGTGCAAAGGAACCCATGAGGCTGGCAGCATTACCGCGCTGTATAGCAATAGCCAGCCTTTGTACCAAGTATAATTAAAGTATATATATATATATACTTTAATTATACATACATTATGTAGGCTATAATATACATTAAGATAAAAACAAAAGTGAAAGATAATTAGATATAATATAGCTATTACCTACATGACAATAGCAAATGCACAAAGTTCGATGCCAAAAACAAAGACAAGACAAAAAAGCTAATGGTTACATAGACTGTTAAAATCAACCGTAGTTTTTGTGTAGTCGAGTAAAAAAAACGTGTCTAACACGTTACAAATAAAAACTTTGTTATCGTGCTTTTTACAATTTTTTATCAGATTAACAGATTTCCCATAGGAAACCCAGGGATATATGATATTGCGAAGCGAGCCGCATTTTGAGCGAATTTACCGTATTTAATGGTTTCACACTCCTAAAAATGAGCTGTTAGCATTTTTAAAATAATCAAGGGACTCTTGGTTTTGCAATTTTAATTTTTTTTACCGAGATGATCCCTTGTAATAACCCTGGCTTCATAATCGTGCGGTTAGAGGACCGATGGACTGATGAATTTATCAGAGATCAACGTAAAGCGATAAACTATGATTATTGAACAATTTAATTTTATTATCTAAGCACCATCATCATCATCATCATCAACCTCTATTAGTCCACTGCTGGACATAGGCCTCTCCCAAGACACGCCACTCTGCCCGATCTTCGGCTTTTCGCTTCCATCCACCGCCAGCTGTCCTACGTATATCGTCACTCCATCGAGTCTCAGGGCGTCCTACGCTACGTTTGCCAATACGCGGTCTCCACTCTAGAACACGTCTACCCTAGCAGTTATCGGTTCTGCGACAGATATGCCCAGCCCATTGCCACTTCAGCTTGCTAATGCGCTGAGCTATGTCTATGACTTTAGTTCTCTGTTTATCTCTTATCTAAGCAATCTACACTAATTATAAAGAAAAAAGATTTGGTTTTTAATTTGTTTATATTGAATAGGCTCCAAAACTACTGGACCAATTTCAAAAACCCTTTCACCGTTGGGAAGCTACACTATCCCCGGGTGACATAGGCTACTTTTTATCCCTGTATTCTCACGGGAACGGTAACTACGCGGGTGAAACCGCGAGGAGTCCGCTAGTATTTAATTTGTTTTATAATTCATTTTTTTCAGCTGAAGCTCATTGTTGGGGTTTGAATCCACGCCCTATCATTGCTACAAACACTGTAATAACTTAACGGGTTTGGATGAAATTGTTGATATTGATAGTTTATACACTGGAGTAACCTAGTATTTACCTATTGAACAAATAAAAAATACGTGTATATATTCTGTTCCCAAAATATCTCTCTTCTGATTTAGAAATGCAGAATAAATTTTACATTGAAAGATTGAAGTAAAAATATCAGTTATTTTAAAAAGCGAGTACCTACCTACGCTAGACTGCCATTCCTTCGGGAAATAGCGATCTTAAAATTCTCAAGTTTCCTAGAAGCGGGCCATCTAGGATACCTACTTGCCCACTAGATACCTAGATACCTACCGTGGTTAGGTCCCCAGAGAGCTTTCGGTTTTCTTGTTCTGATTGCAGGAGACCGATAGAACTAAGTATAAAATTGAAAGTTAAGAATGTAACTATGTTTTCCTCTGAGACTGAGATCTAACAGTCCTCTCGACTGACCGTCATTATTTATGGTTCTTGAAGCGGTTGAAATCCGAAAACATCGCATTTCCAACGGAATTTGGAAGATTGATTAAGGTTTTTTTTTGTAACAAATAAGCTTACGTTTGACCGCCATCTCACTTGATGTTAAGTGATGATGCGGTCTAAGATAGCAGCACGCTTGCCTAGAAGATATCGACTCACTCTCAACTTGAAGACACCCAGAAAAATCGGTGGTGGTTGGTGGTTATCGTAAAATGCGGGACATAATCAAGTGCTAATTTCGCGGTGTATTTTCAACTCCAATTAGGTTCGTGTTTGATTACACCCTATCTGATGTTAAGCAGTAGTGCGGTCTCAGATTAAGCGCGCTTAAAAGAAACTTACTTACTTTAGATCTGAACACACTCATATACTACTATACTATATATATAATATACTACTACTCTAACCTAACCTAACAGGGAACACAGAGTCCTGCAGAGTTTCATAGAATGGTCTGCTGTTACAATTACCTAGTGGTGATGTTTAGCCCCAGTCAAGTACCGGACTGTGTATTTTAAAAAATCACCACGGCACCAGATTTTCTGCCGCTAAGCAGTATGTGTAAACATTACTGTGTTCCGGTTTGAAAGCACTGCAGCTAGCGAAATTACTGGGTTGTTGAGACTAACCATCTAATGTCTCAAAGTACCTAATGAGCGCCAAAACAGCGATGCCCCGGACTTTGTTTTGCTACTCAAAGTTCTGTGTATCGCTGCAATGGTCATGGGCAAGCGTTATCTCTTACCATTAGGAGAGCGCATCGTTCGTCACATTACTTTTACATTTAAAAAAAAAAGTACTAGATTATATTCGAAAAACATATTGCTAGCATAAAATGTATCTCGCTTTTTTATGTTAAATATTCAAGTCACAGTCTATATCTAAAATCCATCTCCTAACTTCCCCCGTGACCAGGCGCGACGTCCCACAAAACAAGATTTAGGGCAGGTTATTGCCGGAATATTTTTTCATCCCATTTCTATAAACTAGATTTAACACGTGATATATTTTTATTTGAATACTCGATTGGGTTCGCGACATCTGCGCCAGGTTTTATAGCTCGAGTGAAATTTGTGTGGGAAGAAAATAACTACATACTTTTTTATTTATTTTTTTAGGATCGCATGTTGGGTATTCTGCCAGCGGCAAGGAGTTCATATAGTATAATTGATTGATTCAGGCGTTACTTCGCGGAAGTTCATTTTGAGTGTTCAAGGTATGTATTTAGTTTATTTCCGCTTAACAGTCGTTTCAGTTACAACAGAGATGAGGATTTAAATTTAACTAAATTGACAATAATTTTAAAAACTTATTTAAAACTTTAACCTAAAATTTGACATAAACTTAAAAGCAAGACTTGTGGTAATTTTATTTTAATTTACCCCAGACTAGGCTTAGCCTGTATTTTAGTGACCCAATATCAATAATCATCGATGTATACAATTTTAGACTTTTGTTAATTTTTTAAAAACCTCTAATGAAAAAAAAAAATCATTAATATCGATTCAAAAAATTATGAATCGATCGTTCCGCCGCGATGCGATCGTTTCGAATTGGCGGCATGATCGTGTAACACACATACAAAAAAAAAACATACAGTCGAATTGAGAACATCCTCCTTGTTGAGTCGGTTAAAAATAGGTAAGGTACATTTAACCAGCCGTTTTCAACATAATTTTCAGTACAATACAAGCTTTAGTTTAGTGTTTTCTTGAGCTTTTATAATTACACTGCTTGCTAAATATCAAGTTTTTTCGTCCGAAGAAACTTTAATATAAATAACTCTTTCCGACCTCGCTTCCTTAAAAAAACCTCCCTAAAATTGTTTAACAGAAATTTTTCAACGAAGTTTTTAAGATACTTTCCGTTCTTTGGTTACTTAATTTAATAGTGAAATATCTCGGCTCATTTAAAGCTAAAATTGTAATTTCACCTCGAAAAATATTCTGTTACTTAATTACCGTTAAAATGTTGTTAAAAAAGGCTAAGAGTGGTACAAAACTCTTCGCTGGTGCTTAATAAAATACTTGCCTAGACTACAAAAGAAAAATTAGGTGCAAACAACTTACGTCCGTCTTTAGGCGATTTACCTAATTGCTTCGTTTAATTTTACAAGACTTTAACAATTCTAAAACCTTTCTCAATTACTCAAAATGGAATTGAACGTTAGTGAGCAAAAATACTTGTTTTCCACAAGTATTTTTGCTCACTAACGTTCAATTCAGACTTGTAGGACTCTTAGAATTAAAACTTAATCACTTCAAGACGAACTACGTTCTTTGATGTTGGATTTCTGTTTTATTTTTCTTAAAATTTAATTTTGTAGCCAAGTCTGCTTTAAGACGTTGAATTAACGTTGGACAAGACGGTCTGATACCTTAGTAATTAACATCTTGACATTTAAATCTAAGCCTCACTTGTTACTGTGCAACTAAAAGGAGAAATGGCGTGGAACTTTGGACAGGATTCAGACCAAGGCGGGCTTTGAGACAAGAATACTGAAAATAATATTAAATAATAAATTACTGTTAAAGACCTCAAACTAAATATTTAACACAAGCTTGCGCTCGCGACTTCGTCCGATTAGGTTCTGAGAGAAATGAAACATGAGCAATAGTTATTCATCACTAACGGACGCCCGCGTAGTTCCCGTTCCCGTGGGAATACAGAGATATAAAGTAGCCTATGTCACCCGGGGATAGTGTAGCTTCCCAACGTCGAAAGAATTTTTGAAATCGGTCCAGTAGTTTTTAATTTTATTCGTTACATACAAAAATGCAAATATTTCCTCCTTAAAATATTAAGTACAAATCTATACAATCATCAGCTTTACAATATACAAACGCAAAATAACAAACATGAATAACATTTGTAAACTTAACTACTTCAGAAGCGGGGAAGAGACATAGAACACTGTTATATTCAGAAGTTACATATTTATTTCATTAATTTTACAACGATACATGAAATCATAAATAGCTAATTGGTCAGTCATATTGAAATTAAACCGCAAATCAACAAAGATGGATTCCTACTGAGACGCAAATGGCCACCGCTGGCTCGGTCTTCGGCTGGAGCAAAAGTGACCCACGCCCCGGTCGCGCCTCGCTTATCACGGCACCGAACTGACGTTGCTTCCTTTGCGGAGGTCGTATTCCAGGCCACTTATTACTCACTTCACACTGTTAATATTAGTGTTGCCAACACGGCCCTCCTGCACCGTGCATGTCCTCATGCACAATCAAACTGTAAAAGAGTAAATAAACACCAATGTATTATCAAAAGTAACACTACCAATAATAAGTAGATTCGGCCTATCATGACAATAAAAGTACACAACAACTTTAGACACTCCCAAAAACACCTTTAGGCTTAGGAACTCTTTAGGAGCTCTGCTGTTTGTACTAAATCACTTATGACAGCATCTTGCCTTTATACTTAGACAATGCTTACTATTATCAATTTACTCTCCGATCTCACCGGTGCCTGTTACAGTATTTCTCCTTTATGCTTAGAAGATATTTTCTGTGTCAGCTCACTGTCGAGACAAGAGCAATGAATTGACTTATTTTTGGGTGGCTATAAATATATAATTTACTTCTAATTTAATCATTAATATTTGATTTATCAACACCATATGGGAAATTTAATAATGGTTATGAAAGTACTTAATAAATTACCTTGCCAACACATCATCCTTATTTTCAATCAATCAATCTGAAAAATTTAATAGAGTCTCCAATTTTCAATATTAATCCAAGGTTTCATATGATCAGCTGCAGCTACGCCATTATAGGTTCTTGTACTCCTTTCACTACCTCTCATGTCTCTGACTTCGTATCTATCATGCCCCAAGCACTTCTTTATTTGAAACGGACCTTTATAGACTGGTAGTAGTTTTCTACTTCGACCGTCGTTTGATTTACTTTGAATTTTTAAAAGTACCAGTTCTCCTTCCCGGTATTGCTTAGGTTTCGTATGTTTCTGATCAAATTTTAGTTTCTGATATTCAGCGCTATCGCATGTATTTTTCGCAACTTGTTTACGCAATTGCGTTACGTCTGTGGTCAACTCATCATCACATTCAAGCTCAGGTTCTATTATGCTATCGTTATCGGTGCGCAGTCTATATCCGAACAATACCTCGCTAGGAACAGCCTTAATTGTTTTGTGAAAAGTACTATTGATTGCTAGTTGTAATTGTGTAATACACCTATCCCATTTGTCTTCTTCTAAGTCGGCCCCCATAGCCCTCATCGCATCTAAAATAGTTTTATTAAATCTTTCGACTTGTCCGTTTGAACGAGGCATGCCTGTAGTTATGGCATGCAATCTAATGTTTTTATTAGCACAATACTCTTTGAATAATTTGGAAGTAAATGCTGAACCGGCATCTGTTATCAATCTTTTCGGGTTACCGAATATTTTCGCGACGCTATCCAGTTCAGAAATCACGTTTCTGCTTTCAGTATTGTGTACTGCCGAAATAAATACGAATTTGGTGAACGCATCGACCGCCACGAGTAAATATTTATTTTTATTACAAGTTTCCACAAAAGGGCCTAAATGGTCCAAATGCAAAGTATGAAATGGTTGTGCATATTTCGGTAATGGATATAACTCACCTTCTTTTGGACCACTCTTTTTCTTATAGAAAATGCAATTGATGCAGTTTTTTATATATTTTTTTACTGTATGACGCATGCGAGTAAACCAATATCGTGATGAGATTCGTTCAACCGTTTTATCGACCGAAAAGTGCCCGCAGTCATCATGATTGCATTTTATTATTTGCCATATACAATTCTTTGGTACTACCCATCTACGACCTTTATTAGTACTGCGGTACACTTTATTGCCCAGTAATTGGTATTTATCGAATATGTCCCTATGCTCGTCAGCCTCGCCCAATTGTAGAATGTCCCTAATTTCAACTAATTTAGGGTCTTGAAGCTGCACTGAAAGTAACCAGTCTGCTTCGGTAATAGACATTACTATTTCAGCTTCTGACTTTTCACCTGAGTACGGTGGGTTTCTACTCAGGGCATCGACATGTTGCATGCGGGTACCCTCCCTATGCACTATTTCGAAAGAAAACTCTTGAGTAGATAGAACCCAGCGTGCAATTCTAGGAATAATTTCTTTTTTTGTAAGCGTATAACGCACTGCATTACAATCTGTCACGATACGGAAGTTCGAACCTAACAAATAATGCCTAAATTTCGCTAAAGATTGTACAATAGCCAGCAGTTCGAGTTCGAAAGAGTGGTATTTCTTTTCATCTTCGGTTGTTTGCCGGCTGTAATAGTGTATTGGCTTTTCGCCCTGGTCAGTCACTTGCATTAAGATGCCCGCGATCCCGTCTCTGCTTGCATCAGTATAAAGGACGGAATCTTTGGTTGGATCAAATAGCGTAAGCACGTTTTCAGAGGTTAAGGTTTCTTTTAAAGTTAAGAAAGCACTTTCGTGTTCGGGTTTCCAAGTCCAAGGGCAATCTTTTTTCAATAGTTTAGTTAATGGGCTGGTAATCAGGGCACAGTTTTTGATAAATTTACGGAAATAACTAATAAGTCCCAAAAATTGACGCAACTGGTGCACAGTCTTAGGGACCGGGAATTCTTTTACAGCATTTACTTTACTTTTGCTTGGTCTTAACCCCTCTGAATCTATTTTATTACCCAAGAACTCAATTTCTGTTTTTAAGAAATGGCACTTTTTCAAATTTATTGTAAGACCATGTTCTTTGAAAATTTGTAACACCGTTTCCAGTAGTTGCAAATTTTCTTCCTCGGTCTCACTGATTAGTAAAATGTCATCAAGATATAGTATAACCTTGCCAAACCTCAAATTAGCTACAACTTTGTTCATCATTTGTTGGAAACACGACGGCGCATTAACCAAGCCAAATGGTAGTCTCAAAAACTCGTAATGTCCGTCCTCTGTTATAAATGCAGTTTTGTGAATAGAGTCTGCCGACATCATAATTTGGTAATACCCACTTTTGAGGTCTAGACTCGTGAAAAACTTGCAACCTTGCAGTCGGTCAATCAAGTCTTCGATGCGTGGCATCGGATACTTGTCCAAAATTGTTATTTTATTTAGAGCGCGGTAGTCGATGCATAATCGCTTTTCGCCGTTCTTTTTACCCACAAGCAGAGCTGGGCTAGCGTAAGCCGAGTGACTTTCGCGAATAATACCGTTTTCTAAGAGTTCACTGACCATGTCTCTCATAACCTGTCTCTCCGAGTTAGATGTCCTATATGGTTTGAAATGTACTGGTTTGTCGTTTTGTAAATTGATAACCATTTCATGGTCGCAAACTTTTCCTAATTGTTTAATGTTTAGTGCTATGCATTCTTTGTAAGTCTCGAAAAGATTAAGCAATTCATCGTGATGAGAACTTGCGTCAAACGTTAGACTCGAATCAATTACTACATTGCAATGCTCACCTAACTCTTTGACGTTTTGGAAAGTTAGTGATTCGCCTATTCTAACATACATCAACGAAGGTAGCTCGGTAATATTACGACCTATCAAAATATCACAACCAGATAGCTCATCAAGAATGTACATTTCAACTTCTTTAATATCTACAGAATCTAACTTAACGTTCACTTTTACGATATCCGTTACCACCTTGAGGCTATCCGTGGAAAAGCCCTGCAGGGTTACGGGGCAATCCAGGGAGAACCTCTGGAGGTTCATTCTATCTACAATCTCAGACGCTACAATTGAGCAACTACTACCTGTATCTATAAACGCGTCTTTGATGATTCCGTTTATATACACTTGCTTACAAAACTTGTCTTTCGTATTGGCAGTCTGCACGTATTTTATTTCTTGTTTACCCGCATTTTGATCTTTTCCTACTTTGGAGTTCTTTTTATGAAAGCAATTAACATCCGTATGCCCCCTTTTCCCGCAAAACTCACATTTCACCGTACATTGAATTCGTTTATGATTACCCCCGCAATTATAGCATTCTAAAGGTTTCCGAATTTGATTTTGTTGCGCACTTGAGTTGCTGTCGGTAGAAACTGTTGTTCGAGTTGAAGAGTTCAGGGCATTGTGAAGTGGTCTAGCCGAATTGCTATCTTTGAGGGTAGTCGCATTATTGGTTACCAAATGTTTTCCCGACTTTGATTTATATACCCTACTATGTAAAAACATTGCCAGACTTTCGCAAGATTTGAATTCACTGGCTTCAACAGACGCGGTAATATTACTGTCACCTATATTCCCTAGTATTATCGAGATAACGTCAGACTCCCTGAAATTTAAGCCTAAGCCATCAATCTTTGCCTTTTGTTCAAAAAAGAAATCGTACAACGATTGATTTTCTGTCGGTTTTTTATCTACAATGTCTTTTAGTAATTCAAACATGTTTCTTTTTACTGTAAACGTGTTTAAAATTCGATGCTTCCAATCTTTCCACAACCACGCTGTCCACGAGTGATCATTACGTAATAAAGACTCGTACCAAATCCTAGCAGAACCTTTTAGTTTATTTAGCGCTTGATAACGAATCATTCCATCAGTCCATGAGAACGTAGAAGCGTATGAGTCTATCACATTTAGCCATGAAACCACGTTATCGTGCAAGGGGTCGAAGTCAGGTATTACATTATGAAGAATAGGATTGCTTGTACTCACAATACCGGCATCGTTTGCATGCGATACCTTCATCTTCTTCTTATCCGCGGGCGCTAGTGGCGGCGTCCGTGATCTGTTGTCGTCACTGCTGGCACTTGAACTACTGCTCGATGATGACGAATGAGCACGTTTTCTCTTGTGCTTGTGCTTGCTTTTGCGTTTCCGTTTGTGACCCATCTCTATTAAGTCGCGGATACTCGGTAAAAGTTGACGATTTGAAGATAAAAAAAAACTGTTAAACACGAAAATTATCAACGGTCAGGTGCGAGCTAGGTCTCGTGGAATCCCACTTCTGATGTAAACTTAACTACTTCAGAAGCGGGGAAGAGACATAGAACACTGTTATATTCAGAAGTTACATATTTATTTCATTAATTTTACAACGATACATGAAATCATAAATAGCTAATTGGTCAGTCATATTGAAATTAAACCGCAAATCAACAAAGATGGATTCCTACTGAGACGCAAATGGCCACCGCTGGCTCGGTCTTCGGCTGGAGCAAAAGTGACCCACGCCCCGGTCGCGCCTCGCTTATCACGGCACCGAACTGACGTTGCTTCCTTTGCGGAGGTCGTATTCCAGGCCACTTATTACTCACTTCACACTGTTAATATTAGTGTTGCCAACACATTTATACGGAAAAACAAAAATAAATAAGTACGTCACAAACCGGCCTCAACTCAGCATGATGCCGACTGCACCTAGCCGGCGCTGCTCGAGTAGGTAGTAGGTAGTAGTGGTAATTTTACTACAAGTTTAATGAAGTTTTGAAAGCAACACGAAAAATCATGTTTGATCACATTATATCACCTTCCTACACTCGCGTTTGTAATTCGGCAGTTTATGAACAAAATGCCACCATTTTTATACATAAACACTCGAAAAAACACAAGCTTCAAAAAATAATTTATTGCGGTGACGTGAATTTTCCGTGTTCTCGCCAAAACTCCGTTTAGGAAAATACCTACTACATTTTTTGCAGTTTTTTTTATGGTTGACAAGCTTGGTGTTTGACCACAGTTAGACCAAGTGACAGTGTGGTCGAAGATGGTAAATCACACCTAGCCTATAATACGCCGTTAGGTGCTTGGCGACAGATTTACAACTTGAGAGTGGCAGCTAACCGACCTATCACCATACTATGGTTTCCTCACGATGTTTTCCTTCACCGGCAGCTCAAGATGATTGTTGGGGTTTGAACCTACACCCTTCGGCGTACGAACCAAACGCGCCAGCCCCTGAGTTACCAGTTACCTGAATATAGTCTGGGTACCTTCAAGTCGCGAGTGAATCGGTTTCTTCTAGGCGAGCGTGCTCCACCGTAGACCGCATCTTCGCTTAACATCAGGCGAGATGGCGGTCAAACGCAAGCCTATCTACTATAAAAAAAAAAAAAAATACCATCACTACAATGCTTATTTGATAAAATAGCGCATGGCTTTTGTGCTGTTTCATTTCTCTCAGAACCTAATTCTAAAGTTAACGCGGGCGAAGTCGCTAGCGTGAGCTAGTTACGATATAAAAAATACTAGCTATGAATTAATAATTTACATCTGCCTATTAAAATATGTTTACTTTGAATCAACTGTTTTATTAAACCACTATCTTACCTTTGAATATATAATTATGTATTAAATTATAGTCAACTATTTATTTGAATATCTATAACTATGTAGGTAGGCATTCAAAATGTCACCGTACCATATTCATATCATAAGATTATTTATTATCGTAAATTAATAGTCTTTTAATTTATTACAACACTGCCGACTTCAGCATGTGAAGGTGATAAGAATGTGATATTTAATTTTTGCTGGTCTGTCAGCCGGCTCGTTGGTCTAGGGGTATGATTTTCGCTTAGGGTGCGAGAGGTCCCGGGTTCAAATCCCGGACGAGCCCAATCATTTTTTCATTTTGCGTTTTGTCAAAGCTAAAAGAGCACATAAAAAATATAATGACGTGACGAGAGTTCTCTGAAGATCGAGAAACAAAGCTCAGCTTAACATAGGTCACGAAAAAAACTGCCATGTAAGATGTTGACTCGAAGATCATTGTCACGGCAGATGTCACGGTGAACGGTCGTATAACGAAGAGCCTCGATCAACACTTGAAAAGGCTCTAGCTAGCGAGTTGGGTCTACAGACGGAGCAAAAACTCCAAAAGGCAATCCCTGGCACGAGACAGCTCTGCAACCCTAATCACCAATATTAATTAATGTCTATTGAAAAACTATAATTTACGAAAGACAATAAATTACTTATAAATAATTAAAATGAAGGCGATGAAGACATTTCATTGCCAAATTAAATACCATAGTTATTATATTTCGATATTGCACTAAGAATAACTAAGATTCGAATATCAAATATAAGTTTTTCATATTTTTCTGTTTATTCCAAACAAAATTTGATAAAACCAGCATTTCACGTTTTGAATATTTATTTCTAATAGAAATTATTTCAAAAGCATGTTTTATAGTATTAATAATTTTTTTTACCACCTGATGTTAAGTGAAGGTGTGGTCGAAAGTACACACCCTGGAATGGAACTGGCGCTCAAGTGAGGCTGCCGGAACACGCCGTTAGATGCTTCGAGGCAGATTTTCACCTTGAGCGTGGTAGCTAGCCAGCCGAGTACTAGAAAGCACCATACCACCATGATATGGTTTCCTCACGATGTTTTCCTTCACCGGCAGCTCAAGTTCATTATTTTACTTTTTGTTTTTTGTTTTTTTGTTTAACTTTTATTTATTGTATACTATACTATATACCTTTAAGTTTTTTTTTCTATGTTTTATTTTTATTGTTTATTTTTTTGTATGTATGTATTGTAAATTATGTTGACATGTGTTTTATGTCGCAAATAAAGTGTTGTCTATTGTCTATTTTGGTTTGAACCCCCGCCCTTTGGCATGCGAACCGACCGCGCTAACTACTGAGCTATCATCGCTACAAAACTTACATTTATTCAGGCATCGCATTAGCAACTAGCCCCGCTGCTGAGCATTCGCTCGACCGCGCTCTTAATGCGCGTCACAAATTAATTAATCTAAACAAAACGAGGTGTTTGTGCCATTCCTTTGTCTCGAATTGATTGAAGCATCCATTATCAGTTTAATTTGGGCCGCAAATCTCCAATTCGGGCCGCAAATCTCCGAGCTGTTTGCCGCCCGCTGTTAAATACACGCTTGTTGAGTGATTGTGGTAATTGAATTAAGTAAATTTAATGTGGAATTTCAGTGTGCCCATTGTTTATGAATTGTTTTGGAGATCGCCAATACAGGGTTAATTAGTGAATAAGCGCCTCATGGGATATCGTAGTCCATTTTAAACACTGTTTTCTTTTAATCAAACACAATTAATAATATGTTATTGATAACATCAAAGGTCGAGTTGCCGTGGGATTCGAACTCATGACCTACAGATTGAAAGTCCGACGTCCGAAATACGGTCTCTCAACTAAGCGAGTTTCTATCCCACTAATATTATAAATGTGAAAGTTTGCATGGATGGATGGATGTTTGTTACTTTTTCACACAAAAACTAGTGAACGGATTTGATGAAATTTGGTATGGAAGTAGTCGAGGCCCTAAATGAACTTATAAGCTACTTTTTATTCCGAAAACATGTAGCGGGTAACACCGCAGCGCGTAGCTAGTATTTAAATACATTTCAAAAAGATTGTAAAATGGATTAATTGAATAAAGCATTAAAAAGAGTTGGTAGGTTTGTAAAGAAAGAAGTCAGTTACACTGCACTTAGCTATACCTACGATAAAGTGGTGCCATCTGTGGTATGGTGTGAAAATACAATATGAACGAGATTTCGTAAAAATTGCGCGAAACCAATTTTAAACGGTTCTTTCCAACAGGATGAGCGGTTTGATTGGTCAATTTAATAGGGTTGTCGCGCGAAATATAGGTAATGTGTGTTGTTTATTGGACGATGTAATTATTGCGAAATTGAAATAAATTATCCGTTAAAAGTAAAGGAAATGAATATATATTAAGTGGCTATATTTTTAGTAATACATATATTTTAAAGATTTTGAAGAAACATTTAAATTAACTTAGTTTCTTCTTGAATAGAAAACAACACTTTAATACTAAGCTTTAAAAGACGTTTTCAATTAACGCCTTATAAACTATAACCACTTTAGTTAAGTTATAAATTAATAATATTTGGGTGATTTGCAAAATCTCGAAATGTATAACTGTGTGTTATAATACATTTCAATGCATTTTTAGTAACTATGAAGTACTCTTAAGAAAGTAATTTCCTTGTTAATATTAAAAATAGTTTGCTTAGTTTTAAAAGGTTAAACTAGATATTATATAGATATACTCTTTATTGTGTATACCAGAAATAGAAAAATGTACAGACAATAAAAAAAAATTATGAACTTGTGCCACAGGTGGCATAGCTTATCGCTAAAAGTGGTCTCTTCCAGATAACCAAGAATTGAAAATGTTACTGAAAAAGAACAGAGGAAAGATGTAACACTATTCAGTCCTAAAAAATATGAAAAATAAAAAGTTTAATTGAACTATTTCAGATGATTATAATATTATTAACAAGTACTGTATATACTATACATGTACTATGTAATGCAGATAAACTTTGCGTACTTAAACTAAATATCTGGTTATATGAAGTAAGAGTTCGATAATCTCTGTACAATATATAAAAAATTCTCTGAACTGGTTGTGTTTAAATATCTATGAAATCCATGTGAAGCAACTAGTTTAAAGGAACAAAAACAAATAAGAGGCAACCCTATCGTTCAATATAGGTCATTGGTGCTCACCGTTTCAACTCCGACCATTCGAGAGACTTTTTACAATGTCCTTTCAGGTTATAAAAGAAAAAATCTTTCTCTTTTGTTCTTTTTTATTCTAGTCATTGGCACGTGATACGGCAAGGGTCAAGTGAAAAACTTCTTCTCTGTCCAGTCATATTATTGCTTATATAAAACATATAGTTATTTCACTTTTATTTTAATATAGTTTGAAGATCATAGGCAGAAGGCATAATTATTCTTCAACCTTTGAGTTATAGATTGGAAACTAATCCAACCGACTAGAATTATAAATTAACCCTTTCACGACCATGGGAAACATTTTTCCCCATTGAAAAATAGACAATTGTGATATTTAATTTAATCTATTACATATTTTTTTATACAAAATAACAAAATATAATGTATGCTGAACGCAATTACGTAAACAGGATTGCATAGAAAAAAAAAGTTCTTTCAAATAAATTGGCACCAAAATTAGCTTATCCGCGTGCTCTACTTTGTTTAGTTATGGATTATTGTGGGGTGTAATTATGTATATTTATTGTGTTTTCTCATATGTTTTACATTATTTGGTAAGTATATTTTTGTGTTATAATGAAGTTTATTTGAATAAATGAAAACAAATGTCTTATAATGACAAATTATTGTATGGGAAAAATAATTCCCTGTGGTCCGTATGTAAAACTTTTCTAAGCTATTGGTGTTTTGTTTCTTTGTGTCATAATGATTGTTGTTTATTTAATTTTTTTACCTATTTACTGTTTTTTTTAACTTTTTGGTAGTTTATTTTGATTGTTTGTTGCTGAAATGGCCAGAAAAGGGATATAATGAGATATTGCAGTAACTTTTGGCAGATAACAGTGATTATAATGAGCTTCAGTTGAATGAAGATCAACAGTTCATCGCTGACACCCTGAGTTTCAACATCCTGACGTCCACGCAATTGTTGAAATAGAAGAATCTTTTCAGAAAACATATAAAATTGCTGCTCCATGTACTTCATGTGAGAATTTGGAAGACCTTCCTAAATTTCGATGAAGAAAGAAATCTTATGTTGCTCATATAATCAACATCCTTCATAAAACTGGCCAACTGTAGTCAATGCAGAAAAGCAGAGGGTTGGTACAATAAAGATAGATTCCTATAGATTTTAGAAAAAATTAAAAGATGTGCAATTTGCTCTAACTACCGCACAGAAAAAAGGACACATGACATATGTACCATATGCAATGTACATTTATGCTTTACAATAAAAAGAAATTGCTTTGCAGAGTATTATAATTGGCTTGATCTTGATACCAGTAACTGTATTTCAATATTTTGTATCACTTTTTCAGCATAAAAACAAATAAATAAAACACATTTCAAAATAAGCCTTACTATTATTTGCGTTACCTTTATAGACCATTGGGAAAAATATTTCCCTTAAAATTCCAAAAAATCTAAAAGTCGTCATGTAAAATCCTGTTGATTTTTATTAATTTTACATCTAAACGAACTAAAAAAAACAATCACATATTATTATTTGGTCTTAGCAACCTTATGGTCCTGTAAGGGTTAAAACCATTTAACATTTTTTTAATTGATAACGCCAAAGTTACAGGCCATTTTGCCATCCATAAATAAATATGTCAAAATCATAACATACCTACAAAATTAAATAATGTCAAAAAATATAATGAAAATGTTAAAAATAATATAAATATGTCCATCATAAAATGTCAATAAAAAAAATTACTTACCAGTAACTCAATAGTCCCTTATTTTTAAATAATCGCCAAAGTAATTGCCTCTTAAGATGGCGGTTGACACTTGAAATCAATTGATAAACTTTTAAGATTTATTTTTATACAAGTAAACTAATAAAATCAACAACGCAATGGATTGAAATCGTAAACAATATCAGTATTATTTTATAGTGATTATAATACAAATATACACTTTCTGCAACTTATTTCATAAATTTATTCAGTTTACATTATGTATAAATCAAACGTAAATTTTCAAATCTGGTTTTAACGATGCCAAGAGAAATACGTTAGAAAGTAAATTTATTCCTCCTACTTCTCGTCCCCGACTGCAGAATTTCAAATTCAAAAAAAGGATAATCACCACAAAACAAAACAAAATAAATATCTGCGCAAACAAATCGCATAAAAGGATAATTAACGCCATTTAAATAAATAAGCTATTACAAAGGTACGCAATTTCACGGCTGCCATGTTGGACGCCATTTTAATTTCAAAATGGCTGCCGTTCAGAAATATGGGTGAATTTACGTTCAACTCGAAATTTATTGTGTTGACAAATTAACTGTATAACTCATAACTATCTGCTTCTAGAGCTGTAGGGCACGGATTCGATTCCCATCAGGACAAACACTTATGTGACGTGTTTGTTCTGCGTCAAATTAGTTCTAGATTTTAAGTAAGATTAGGTTTTTAATTAATAAGCAGTGTCAAAATAGTTTAATTTAAGTCCTCATCACTGTTGGAACTGGAACGACTGTTAAACGGAAATAAATTAGATATATTATACCTTAAACATTCAAAATGAACTTCCGAAAAGAAACGCATGAATCAATAAATTAGATTCCTCCTTATTTTTAAAGAAGATTTCTTTAATACTATTGCTCACATCAATGAGTATAGAGCTTAATTCAAGCGAATCGTTAATTCGATTCCCAAGCGCTATGTCCCCGACAGTGTGAATGACGTGGGTGCCCTTTTTGTAGTACCCGCTGCCCTACAGGGTGTTGTATTGCAAAACATAATTAACAGGCACCACGGGAAACAATTGCTGATAGGTTAAACGTGTGAGTAAGGTAGATACGCCCTGTATATTTACCCAAAACAATAACAACCATACAATGGTTCCGGTCGGAGCAACGTCAATACCATAAATCGTAACTTCAAAACTCAGGCAGAGGTTTATATCCGGAACTCTCACTGTAATGATTGTCAAACGAATTTACTAAGTGAATCAATTTTATAAGTTAAGGTGGTTCGATTTCCATACTTTTTTTTTTAGCTGACATGCTAGGTGTTTTACCACAGCTCACCTGATGTTAAGTGAAGGTGTGGTCGATGATGGTAAAGCACACCTAGCCTGTTTTCCTTCACCGGCAGCTCAAGCTCATTGTTGGGGTTTGAACCCATGCCCTTCGACATGCGAACCTACCAACGACCTCCTTAGCTGGAGGTCGTCTAGGTAGGTACCACCGCAGTACCAGTTATTCTGCCGCTAAGCAGTAGTGTAAACATTACTGTGTTCCGGTTTGAAGGGTACTGCAGCTAGCGAAAGTCTCCAAAGTAATGAGCGCCAAAGCAGCGATGCCCAGGACTTTGTTTTGTTACTCAGAGTTCTGTGTATTGCTGCAATGGTCATGGACAGGTGTTATCTCTTACCATCAGGAGAGCATCTTGTTCGTCTCATTATTTTTTACATATTTTTTTTTTTATTTTATTCCAAAACTAGCAGTGGACTCAGACAAACCTCAAGCTCTGATTGTTATCTTAGCAAGCAAGACAACAGAGATGTAATTCTTAATACGTGCAGACCGGGATGGTTTGATAGTAACACAATTGTGTGCCCTTTGTCTGAGTTAAGGATGCTTACGGCCTCCTTCTGTTAGACTGTACTCGTATTGTTAACCACAATTTGCGAGTACTAAGCACATCTTACCGGAAACTCTCCCGGAAGGTAAACATTTGCCATTGTTTAAAAGGGTTCCGTATCAATTTATTAATAAGATTTAATTAAACCGAAGTAGCAACTAAAGCTCTATTTAAAGCTGTTGTATTTTGCTATATTTTGGTGAATGTTTATTGTTAGATTGAAGTCAAATTTACTTTTGTTTGAACAAACCGTAATTAAATTATACCCCTTCATGTTTTAATATCCATTACTGTTTTTATGACTGCAATTGTCGATGAGATGAGCGGGAATGCCTTAATGCTATATTTTAATATCCATCATTAAAAAAAATTATATAAATGTCAGTATCTATCGGTCATTTAATTTAAGACTTTCGTCTCTTATTATTCAATTCACCATAGGCCTTTCCACACGCCACTCAGCCCAATCTTCGGCTTTTCGTTTCCATCCACCACCAGCTGTCTTAGATATATCGTCACTTCATCGAGTCTCAGGGCACCCCACGCTACAATTCAATTCATATTTAATTACATATTATCTATATACATACTTATTTGTAATACGTTTGTTTGTCTCTGGAACTACCAGACGGATTTGTAAAATTTTTTTTTTGGCATTTGATAGTTAATTTTTTTAAGGCAAATTATAGGGAATTTGACATCACATTACGCCCCTTAGAAACGGATTACGGACGAAACCGCCGGAAAAAGCTAGTAATAATTGTACTATAATAGTAGTTTTGTCGATTTCTTTGTCAAATATTAAAAAAAGCGTACTCAATCATGCGTATAATACAGTGTACCATAGATATCCAACTTTTTATTTTGCTGTGAATAAAAAAGGAAAATAAATGATTAATTAATAAAATTAAACAAGATCAACAGGTGACGCTGTGAATAATTTATCCGGCGCCACGGTAGGCAACGTGTTAATTTTGCTGTCAAATGTAATAATTAGGTTTACCCTTGTCACTGGCTGTCTGCTGACACTGGGAAGGAATATCCGGCCATTTTGCGAGGGAGATGCTTTTTACAAAATACCGGCTGAGTGCGACCCTGACTCGCATGCTGAGGACTTGTACCACCACCACGATACTTAAACAGCCGGTTTTAACAGCCCTGTTGGGTCATTGGTAGTACGTCTGCTTCAAGAGCTGAAGGTTGTGGGTTCGATTCCCACCCAGGACAAATACTTTGTGCTATAAATAAATTGTATGTTTGTTCTGTGTCTGGGTGTCCTGTAAAGTATTTAAGTATTCTATCAGTTATCTGACTTCCATAGTACACGCTTTTTGGGGTCAGATGGCGCTGCGTGGAAAAAAAAAGTTAGCTGAGCTGTTCGTTAAATCAGCAGAATGTATACTATCTCCATATAAAGTTTCGTTAAAATCTTTTGAGCCGGTAGTGCTTTGAAAATTAAAATAAAGGGTAGCAGCTAGCGATATTACAGGGCTATTGAGACTTACCATCGAAAGGCTCAAAGTAAAGAGCGTCAAAGCAGTGATACCTTTAACTTTGTTCAACTACACAAACTTCTGCGTATCGCTGCAATGGTCATGGACAGGCGTTAGGCGTTACCATCAGGAGAGCGTCACGTTCGGCTCACTACTATTACAAAAAAAAAACAAGTGCAAGTCTAACGTGCGCGTCGAGCCTCGAAGATTATTATAGCCAGAACATTTTTCTAACGAAAAAATAAATGGATTTGAAGTATATCACGGTCATTTTGCCAATTTCGGTTTGTAATAGCAAAAATGTATTTTCAGGCTTCTATATCTAGAAGAGAAAAACGAACCTTGTCGTTCGTTCGTCTGTCTATTTATTTGAATTTTGAGATATAATAAAACAAAACTTTTTGGGATTTTCTCGTTGACTGTAAATTTCGAAAATTTGTTAAAGAAAAAACAAACCATAATCTTGCCAAATGGCATGATTCTAGATTGCATAATGTGGTTTTGACGGACAGACAGACTAATAAATCGAAAACAGAGTTAGAAAGAGATGGAGAGATTTTATGTATATGGTTTGCTTTTCTCCTTCTGAGGCACGGTCCCCTAAAAAAAATTATAATTTATTACCATAAAAATCTCTCAAAGCAAGCACGATTGATGTTGGTTGCAAGAATTCAACTAACAAACCTATCAGTAGTTTAACACTTACTATCAGGTGGAATAATTACATGTTTTGTCACAAATTGAAGGATTAAAAGAGTTATTCAAATTATAGTATATTAATAAAAACAGTCAATTTCTCGGCAGTCCGTAAGAAAATTTCCATTTTTCTTCGGGAGCTTCGCTCAAAATGGCATTAATTATAAACCCGGAGGGATCTGCAGATTCCCTTAGCTTTTAAAGAGCCTTTATGGTAATTTTCAGTCTATATTTTTTCGATAAACTCTTGTTAATAACTTGCCCCGTTTTTGTGCTATGCGATCTTTTTTTTATAATTGACAGGCTAAGTGTTTGACCACAGCTCATCTGATGTTAAGTGACGGTGTGGTCGAAGATGGTAAAGCGCACCTACTCTGGAATGAAAATGGCTCTGAAAAGAGGCTGCTCGAACACACCGTTAGATGCTTGGCGGCAGATTTTACATGTTGGTAGCTAACCAACCGAATACTAGAAAGTTATCCGCATTTTTTTTTTATATAGCTGACAGGCTTGGTGTTTGACCACAGCTCACCTGATGTTAAGTGACGGTGTGGTCGAAAATGGTAAAGCACACCTAGCTTGGAATGGAACTGGCTCTTAATTGAGGCTGCTGGAACACACCGTTAAACACTTGGCGGCAGATTTTCAACTTGAGGGTGGTAGCTAGCCAGCCGAGTACTAAAAAGTACCCTACCACCATGCCACTAGATATGCATGCCATGCACATCTAGTCTGAAATGAAAATGGCTCTGAAGAGAGGCTGTTCGAACACACCGTTAGATGCTTGGCGGCAGATTTTACATGTTGGTAGCTAACCAACCGAATACTAGAAAGTTATCCACATTTATTTTATTTCTTATGTATTGTTGTTGTTAATTTCTTATCTGTATTTTGAAGACCTGTATTTTGCTGGTCATGCCAC
Source organism: Biston betularia (assembly GCA_905404145.2). Taxonomy (NCBI): domain Eukaryota; kingdom Metazoa; phylum Arthropoda; class Insecta; order Lepidoptera; family Geometridae; genus Biston; species Biston betularia. The sequence goes on along the minus strand of FR989874.1, from coordinate 679,621 downwards.
TTAGCATAATGCTGTGTTTTGTAACTGTCTCTTATAATTTGTCTTTGTTTGTGTTACAAAAAAAAAATTGTCTTAATTTGGGATCCAATAATTTACTATTCTACACTTTAATTGTGATGTCAAATATCAACTCTAGATATACTTAGTTCATTGTTTTCTCTGTATACTGTATTTCTTCTGTGAATTAAATTTATCATACTTTAGTTTTTTTTTAATTTATACGCTCCATAGACACTGGGGTCCGTAACCTTTGTCAACTTGAATTACAATATTTTTTTTGTACACTAATACAATATAAGAAGAAGAAATTTGATTTTATCTTTAGTTTAGGAACTTACAGTTTTGGAATACCTAAGCACCGTCCTTGAACAATTATTATTAAACTCGTGCCTAGAATAACCGCAATTTAATATCTGTCAAAACTTAACAGCTACAAATCATAACAGTTTACATATCGACACATAAAACAATCAGCACAAGTCAAACTATCGCCTATCAAGTGGACCCATGTCATCTCCGACACTGCGCTGATGCGGGTTCGATGTCTGGACACAAGTGTCAGTGTCCGTGTCCGACACTTGATGTGTCGCGTCCATTTGTTTCTCTAATGTGACGTTTTTGTTGCGGCTGTGGTATAGAGAGGAGATTTTGAGTTTTGGCGGGAACACGGGAAGTGTCGTGTGACCCCATTGTATTTATTTCCAAAACTAGTGTTTTTGTCTAGAAATGGTGTTTTTTAATTCATAAAGAACCGAATTACAAGCATCAGTGTGGGAAAGTGACATTATAGTGTGGTGAAACATGACTTTTCGTGTTGCTTCCAAAACTTAGTAAAGTCGCTACTACTTTACTAAAGCATGCCTGGATTTGACTAATACGGGCTGGACTTATGAAACTTGAAAATGTCAAAACACTTGACACTGGCAAATACACAAAATGTTTCGAAGTAAAAGATCGTTCCATTTTTAAATTACACGACAGATATGAGTTTACTAATGTTATTTGGCCGCTAAACCGCGATAATTATGGATTTTCATACAAGTTTTGCCGGCCGCTGCTCGCGTGTATTTGGCCAGTACCTACAGCAATTTCGATTTATCTCGAAGAAGGTTGTCAAAATAATGCTCAAATTTCCAGAAACGTATATTTTTCTCGTTTACCGTGTCTAAGGTTACTTTTAAATTGTGTTCACACCTTTGTGTCCACCAAATTTATAATTCTCTGTTCATGATAATGTAAAGCTGTCCTTTCAGGTAACAGCACTTGATGAATTTTAAACACAGTCATAATTATACCGTACCTATATCCCACCCTAACCGCACACTCAACACACACAGCGGGTAACAGTTGTTATACAGGCTGTTCCGTTAAAACATTTCGTAGCAATTCAACTCCAGACGTAAAGTTAACGTTCCATTATTAAAACGAATACGTTACAAACGATAACGTTGTTGATACATTTTACCCGTCGTATGACTGTACTTGGAGACTCGAATAATCTAGACAAACTGGTTGTTGTGGGAAGGATTGATGCAAGAGTAGATTGTTTACTTGGTGGTAGATCTCCTTAGCAGGAGGTCGTCTAGGTAGGTACCACCGCAGTATCGCATGGTGATAGGGTACTTTCTAATACTCGGCTGGCTAGCTACCACCCTCAAGTTGAAAATCTGCCGCCAAGCATCTAACGGTGTGTTCTGGCAGCCTTGCTTGAGAGCCAGTTCCATTCTGGGCTAGGTGTGCTTTACCATCTTCAACCACACCTTCACGTAACAACCACACCTTCACGTAACATCAAGTGAGCTGTGGTCAAACACCTAGCCTGTCAACCATTCAAAAAAAAATCTACTTTTCTGTGTTCCGGTTCGAAGGGCACTGCAGCTAGCGAAATTACTGGGCTGTTGAGACTAACCATCGAAAGTCTCAAAGTAATGAGCACCAAATCAGTGACGCCCTTGGCTTTGTTTTGCTACACGAAGTTATGTGTGTTGCTGTTATGGTCATGGACAGGTGTTATATCTTACCATTAGGAGAGCGTCTTGTTCGTGTCATTACTATTACATTTAAAAAAAAGAGACAGCAGAGTCGATCGCCTACACGGTCTGATCAGGTAAAGGTTATTACGGGATTCTCCTCCACTACTGCCCTGAGACAAGCCGAAGACAAGAGTGGTGTGGAAGCAGCTGGCCTCAGTGAAGGCATTTCAAGACGAGCACGACCTTCAGTAATGAAGAGCACGGAGAAGAAGATGACTACCATATTTCATTACAAACTAAACATTTTAACAAAATGTTTTATCCTATAACTAGCAGACGCCTCGCGGTTTCACCCGCGTAGTTCCTGTTTCAGAGGGAATACAGGGATAAAAAGTAGCTTATGCCATCCGGGGATAGTGTATCTTCCCAGCGGTGAAAGAATTTTTGAAATCGGTCCAGTAGTTTTTGAGTTAATTTGAATTTAGTAAATAATTAAAGTTCCAAAAGGCATTGTGTTTAATCTCTTATTCAGCGTGATATTTAACCAAACAGCCTGTATACTTAGTCGTTCTTGATGTCGCGTCTACTCGTAGAAATGTACCGCAATTAGGTCTCCTTGGAAAATGTGGTCGAAATTATTATTTCAGATATCCAGGACGAGGCTTAAGTTTCAAGTTATCATGATAACAGTACGGCAAAGGGCAACTTGAAAATAACTTCTAGCGATTTCAACAAAAGTTTGTTAGACAAGTGGCCAGCCCTCGGACACTCGTATTCTGTATTGTTTAATGTAAGATGATTTAATGTAATATTTACGAGAATAAATTAGAGTACAGGAAGTTTTAGATATCGGTTTCTAAGTCATCTCCTCAACATACCTAGGAATGTCGGATATCAAAATATGTATTTATTTATTTTATGATGATTCCGCTGACATTATAAATGTGAAAGACTGTGACGACTCACTGCTTTTTTTACGGTTGACAGGCTTTCATCTGACCACAACTGATGTTAAGGTGGTTCGATTCCCATACAAATATGTTTTTCCATTTATGGACAAATGGAGCATAATTTTACAGCGTAGGACGTCCACCTTGTGGGTGGACGTCCTACGCTGCGCTTGCGGGTCCGTGGGCTCCACTCCAGAACTTTGCAGCCCCATCGGCCATCAGTTCTGCGTGCTATGTGCCCTGCCCACCGCCACTTCAACTCGCTAATTCTATATATCGGTTACTTTAATCCTCACAGCGGACCGGCGCATTTCAGCACTCTAACCGCTCCCACCCCCGCGCCCGTGCCCTAACCGCTGTCTGCGAGGCGCGCAACGGCCCCCAATGCGTAGCAAGACGAGACTGCGCGCGCGTCGTACTCTGCTTTGACTCCTTGAAGAAGGCCACCGGATATTGCACCTAGTTGAAATAGCCACAATACATTTAACGTGAGTAATGTATTTTAATTATTTTATTACAGTAGACAACCATCCTTACAGGGTTTCCCTAATACGATGGTATAAGTCAACATACAGAATACAGAAATCAAAACAACGAAACAGAACAATTGACACAAAGCGGTTTAATGTTCAGAATTGCGGCTTGCCATCGTGCTCGTTCCCGAAAATTCGGGAGATTTCATAAGCTGGCGAATTCAGGTTTCGGGAATTCATTAGAATACGCTGTGTATAATTAGGGCGGCAAATTGAATGTGAGCCAGGGAAGAATATGAAGAAACTCGTTTAGGAAGGGTTGTGGGGAGGTCAGGCTAATAGTAAGGGAGGCATATGTAGCATATTCTTTTGACAGCGTTGGCTTGTTGGTAGTACATCTGCCTTGAGAGCTGTAGGGCGTGGGTTCGATTGTGAATAAACAAATGTTTGTTCTGTGTCTGGGTGTTCTGGATGTTTTATAAGTATGTATTGCATGGTGGTAGGGCACTTTCTAGTACTCGGCTGGCTAGCTACCACCTCAAGTTGAAAATCTGCCGCCAAGCATCTAATGGTGTGTTCCGGCAACCTCACTTGAGAGCCAGTTCCATTCCAGGCTAGGTGTGTTTACCATCTTCGACCACACCTTCACTTAACTTTAGGTGAGCTGTGGTCAAACACCTAGCCTGTCAACCATAAAAAAAATCACTTCAGCGCCCTCTATGACCAGTTTTAAGCCTATGATAGTTTTTAGCCGACTCAAACGCTGGCTTATCGAGCTCACTTTTTACAGCTACAATGAATTTTTTTTAGCCGACTCAAACGCTGGCTTATCGAGCTCACTTTTTACAGCTACAATGAATTTTGACATTGACATTTATTATAATTGATTAATTATGTATTATTGTTTATTATCATATTTTTACCAACATTGTTTATTGTTATAATTATTATTGAAAATTATTGATTTATAATACCTCGTTATCAATAAATATGATTATGTTCGTAATACAAATGGTACAGAATGGGAATTGAACTTACAGCCTACAAGCTTTTGAAGCAGGACTACTACGCTAATCTAACAGTCGGACTGGATAGTCAAAGATGGTGATGATGATGATTTTAATTTCGACGTACACATGTTGAACGCGCCTTAACATAATAACTTACAACTCAGAAGCTCAAACTGCCAAACCGATGTCTCTCAAGGTTGATCGAATTAATATCCATCTAACATCATTACCGTTCGCTTTCTGCTACCTTCCAGTTAAGGCACTTGTACACTGTATCGGCTTGACACTCAACCGATTAAGTTAAATTCTTCCGTGTTAGATTTTTCTCGAATAAAAGTTGTAGTTTTTTTTTTTATAGCTGACAGGCTAGGTGTTTGACCACAGCTCACCTGATGTTAAGTGACGGTGTGGTCGAAGACGGTAAAGCACACCTAGCCTGGAATGGAACTGGCTCTCAAGTGAGGCTGCCGGAACACACCGTTAGATGTTTTTTAGTTTATTGATTTGTTACAAATCGATTTATTTTAAAGAGATAAGAATCGATTATTTAGTAATCGATTTTCCCCCCTCTACGTCACATCCCTAGTAATATTGAGTCAATGTATTTTGCTTTCTCCTTAACACGACGTTCTCCCCGCTGCCGCTCATGCCACTACAACAGAAGTCTCTTGAGAATTAGGGACAGTAATTGACTTAGCGTCCCTTCTAAGGGCACGGGCCGGCAAACCGCAGGCCTCGAGTGCTGGGAAGGGGGCAAGTGTCGGTGTACAAGGTTTGTCGTATCGGATCACACGTAAAACCTACCCACACGTCTAAAAATAACATCTACCCGAGAGGTGTTGAAAACCATCAAAGGGATTATTTGAAAATTAGACAGCACAAAATTGTTTAAAAAAACCAAAATACAACAACGAAGTATTATATTTGAGTATTGGTACATACACACAGCGCCACCTGACCCCAAACTAAGCAAAGCTTGTGCTATGGAAGTCAGATAACTGATAGAATACTTAAATACTTTTTTTTGTAAATACATACTTATAATAAGTTAGATGTTAGATGCTTGGCGGCAGATTTTCAACTTGAGGGTGATAGTTAGCCAACAGAGTACTGAAAAGTACCCTATCACCTTGCTATGGTTTCCTCACGATGTTTTCCTTCACCGGCAGCTCAAACTCAAAGCTGTAAAAGTAATGAGACGAACGTGATGCTTTCCTTACCATTCCATGACCATTGCAGCAATACAATACAAACAGAACAATACAAAGTCCACGGCATCGCTGCTTCGATGCTCATTGCTTTGAGACTTTCGATGGTTAGTCTCAATAGCCCTGTAACGTCACTAGCTGCAGTACCCTTCAAACCGCAACACAGTAAATAAATAATAAATATCGCAGGACATTACACACAGCGCCATCTGACCCTAAACTAAGCAAAGCTTGTGCTATGGAAGTCAGATAACTGTAATACTTAAATACTTTTTTTTTGTAAATACATACTTATAATACATACAGAACACCCAGACACAGAACACACATTTTGTTTATACCACAAAATGTTTATTCTAGGTGAGAATCGAACCCGCGCCCTTCAGATCTTGGAGCAGACATCCTGCCTAGCCGTGTTTGGGCTCAGTGTAATGGAGTCGGGGTTTTTTTATTATTTTGGATATTTTTTTCGTTGCTTTATCACCTGCCCCAGTTTTCGAAAGCTTTCCCGCTATACGTACTTACCTACATAGAAAAGTGTTTCCTTATGGATTTCAGCCGTTCGACAATGCGTCATAAAAAGTGAAAGCGAAAATAAATTTCAGGAAATAACCCCGAAAATAAAACTCAGTAGAATCGCAACATCCGCAGGTCTCTGGAATCACGGGGAAAAGCAGGAGCTGCATGCATCCCTTTTCCAAAAGGTAATAAAAACTGCTCACAAAACGCTCCTGGAAATACGTTATCCTTGTGTTACGTATAATATTACAATTTATTTATTATTATTATTTTTAATTTTTTTTAATAGTTGACAGGCTAGGTGTTTGACCACAGCTCGACTGATGTTAAGTGACGGTGTGGTCGAAGATGGCAAAGCTTACCTAGCCTGGAATGGAACTGGCTCTCAAGTGAGGCTGCCGGACTACACCGTTAGATGCTTGGCGGCAGATTTTCAACTGGAGGGTGGTAGGTAGCCAGCCGAGTACTAGAAAGTACCCTACCACCATGCTATGGTTTCCTCACGATGTTTTCCTTCACCGGCAGCTCAAGCTCATTGTTGGGATTTGAACCCATGCCCTTCGGCATGCGAACCTACCGCGCTAACCACTGAGCTATCATCGCTAAAACATACATGTTTTAGTATACATAGGATTTTTTACTTGTACTAAATGGCATTCTGTGAAAAAGCCTTAACAACCTATCCATCCATCCAATTTTTCACATTTATAATACTAACTGCGCCCCGCGGTGTTACCCGCTACATGTCTTCGGGATAAGAAGTAGCCCTTGTGTCAATCCAGAGTGTCAGCTACTTCCACACCAAATTTCATCCAAATCCGTTCAGTAGTTTTTGCGTGAAAGAGTAACAAACATCCCTCCGATCTTTCACATTTATAATACTAGCTGCGCCCGCGGCGTTTCCCGCTACATGTTTTCAAAATAAAAACTAGCCTATGTGTTAATCCAGGATCTTAGCTTCCACCATACCAAATTTCATCCAAATCCTTTCAGTAGTTTTTGCGTGAAAGAGTAACAAACATCCCTCCAAACTTTTAAATTTATAATATTAGTGGGATTTCGCCTATTACCAAAAATGATATATTCCCAACATCCCCATTGACTCAGTGGAAACATTGATGCGATGTACGGATACGAGTGTATTTTCTCTTATATATCGGAAAAGTGGAAACTACTCGTGATTTACGGGATGTGAACACGCGACCGCTCGCGGCTTCGCAATGGAGTGCAACCACTCTGTCCTGCGGGAAATCTTCAAACACGTGGCACTAAAACGACGCTTCGTGTACGTTGAATATTTACCGAACTCTGGAAGAGATGATGTCGTGTTTTGCTGCAAAGAGCTTCGATATCGCTAAAGGAAAGCAAGTTATGCTGTTTTTACTCGATTTCTAAGATATTTTTCATCTATTTGTTGTCACAACTAGAAACTAGAACAGTTTTTCATTTGTTAGATATGTATGTATGTATTTGTTAGTAGTGTGTAAACATTACAGTGTTTCGGTTTGAAGGGTACTGCAGCTAGCGAAATTACTGGGCTGTTGAGACTAACCATCGAAAGTTTCAAAGTAATGAGCGCCAAAGCAGCGACGCTCTGGACTTTGTTTTGTCACTTAAAGTTCTGTGTATCGCTGCAATGGTCATGGACAGGCGTTATCTCTTAGCATCAGGAGAGCGTTTCGTTCGTCTCATTAATTTTTACATTAAAAAAAAAAGGAGATAGAAACTCAGTGTATTATAAGTAAGTTTTTACAACAAAAAAAACTGTTTAAGTATTCTATCAGTTATCTGACTTCCATAGTACAAGTTCTGCTTAGTTTGGGGTCAGATGGCGCTGTGTGTAATGTCCTGCGACATTTATTATTGTATACACCATAAACAGAAAAAATTACAGAGAACAAAATCGTCTTTTGAGCCACAAGTGGCGGCCTTATCGCTAAGAGCGATCTCTTCCAGGCAACCAAGTATAGAAAAACACGACAGATGACATAAGAAATAGACGGGAGATGTTGTAACACTAATAAGAAAAATAAATAAAAACAAAACGTAATATTATAGTAAGTATATAAAAATAAAACGAAACAATAAGTTATAATAGGTGTTTATTGTAATTCGTATGCAGTCTTTTGTTGTAAAAAATAAATACTTATTTTTTAGTTGACAGGCTAGGTTTGACTACAGCTGTTAGGTGACAGTGTGGTCGTAGATGGACAACGCACCTAGCCTGCAAAAGAACTGGCTCTCAAGTGAAGCTACCGGAACACACAGGTGCTTGGCGTAACTATTATTATAATTGATTCATTCAGGCGTTACTTTGCGGAAGTTCATTTTGAATATTCAAGTTATATGTTTACTTTATTTCCGCTTAACAGTCATTTCAGTTACAACAGTGGTAAGGACTTATTTAACAATAATTTATTGAATAACCTTAATTTTATTCAAAACTAAAAACTAATTTAACAAAAACTTTAAAAATGTAATTAAAATAACCATAAGTCTTAATATCCCCTTCTCTCTGCAGTAACCACTTGACACGTGTGTCGCCTCTTCACAAGACATCCTCAGGACGTGTTGACTCTTCGAGCGCTTGGTCGAGACTGAGTGAAACGACTGTTAAGCGGAAATAAACTAAATATATACCTTGAGTAACTATATTATTATAGATTAGTTGATTTGTTGTTATTTATTATAGACTATTTATTTATTACAAGAATTTAAATGCTAAATACATGCCCACCCTGATGGCCCGCTAGTAATTAATACAACCTCTTATAAAAGTCTTTATATCCTCCTCTCGCTGCAGTAACCAGTTGCCGACACGTGTTTTGCCTCTACACGAGGTATCCTCATTATAAATAAGTACTCATAAGTATGTACGTGTCAAACTTGAGTCGGATCACTTCTGGAAAATAAAAACGGAAGAAAATCACGTTCTTCTAGATTCACATAATGCTTTGCTTCTTGGAAAAACAAGAAATACGGCAGTGACCTACTCTAGTAGGGTATCCACTTACACAAATAAATTAGAGTTTTCTCAGTGGAGTGACAGTCTCTAGGAGGCGCGCCTGCTGAATACTAAGCACTTGGCTGTAGGGTGACCATAATGACGGGTTAAAGTACAAGGATAAACAGTGTCAAGTATGTAAGAACTAGCTGCGAAAATTCCACAGTTAAGCGGTTCGCATAACCAAAGAGGAATCAAACTCTTTATTGTTTGATTTTATATGGGTCCTAGCTGCGCCCTGCGGTGTTATTTGCTACATATTTTCGGGATAAAAAGTAGCTTATGTGTTAATACAGGGTCTCAACAACCTCCATACCAAATTTCATCCAAATCCGTTCAGTAGTTTTTGCGAGAAAGAGTAACAAACATCCATCCTTCCATTCATACATGCAAACTTTCACATTTACCATATTAGTGGTTAGCTAATCTATGGTTTATTATTAATTTATTTTTATTTTAAAGCTATCCGGTTTATAAATAAAATAGACAAGAAGAATGTAGATAAAAACAGCCTCTTGTCAATTTATGTGTTAAAACGGAAGAACAAAAGTTTAAAATACATCATCATCATCAGCCTTTTGTAGTCCACTGCTAGACATAGTCCTCTCCCAAGACACGCCACTCAGCCCGATCCTCGGCTTTTCGCTTCCATTCACTGCCAGCTGTCCTACGTATATCGTCACTCCATCGAGTCTCAGGGCGTCCTACGCTACGTTTGCCAATTCGCGGTCTCCACTCTAGAACACGGAACGGAAAGAACGGAAAAACAAAAACGGAAGAACAAAAGTTTAAAATACAATTAATTATTATTTTTTACAAGTTTGTTAGCTAGTCAGTAAACTTTCACCGTTTCACCGTTGAATTCTAGACCATAATATAAATAAGTCAGTCCTGCGAAATAAATTTATCAATATAACAATTGACAAATATATTTATCAATTGTTTTAGTAAGTAATTATGATTTTAAAAATAATTATTTTTGACATTTATATTTGTACAAATTAGAATAAATACTTAATTAAAATATGTTTAAGTTCATATTTTTGTATTGTACTTATTTCAAGAAAGTTGGTATACTAAAGACTAATCTGAAAAGTTTCAATTAAACAAAATAAAATAATAAAAAATTAAAATTGTATATTTTAACTAAGTATCTATTTACTATATCTTAAGTTCTATGTCCTGCGGAACGCTAAAATCATACCCACATTAACTATAACTCAGGCTTTCTGAGGCGTCGAGCGTTCCTAGACGAAAGTGAGGGAATTACGGGCCTTCACCCATTTGGATGAAGCGACTCCGTTGTTTTGTACGCCGTGACGGAGCTTCGTTTAACTTCATTCCAGAGCCATTACGAGGTGCGATGTTTTGGATAGAAGTATATTTACAAGTTGTTGTGCACCTACTTTATATAATAATATTACTTGGTTGTAGATCTCCTTAGCAGGAGGTCGTCTACATAGGTACCACCCCAGTACTAAATTTGACAGCCTCGTTGGCTCATCGGTAGCATATCTGCCTTAAGAGCTGAAGGACATTGGTTCAATTCCCGCTCAGGACAAACATTTCATGTATCAACAAATGTTTGTTCTGTGTCTGGGTGTTCTGTATGTATTATAAGTATGCATTTACAAAAAAAAAGTATATATGTATTTTGTCAGTTATCTGACTTCCATCACACAAGCTCTGCTTAGTTTGGGGTCAGATGGCGCTGTTTCGCTGTGTGAAATGTCCTATAATATTTATTTAAATATTCTACCGGCAAGTAGTAGTGCGTAAACATAACTGACAACCCTGTTGGTTCATTGGTAGAATGTCTGCTTCAAGAGCTGTAGGGCGTGTTTTCGATTCCCACCCAGGACAAGCATTGTGTGGTATTGTTATGTATATACATGTATAGTAGATAGCGGTGGCTACGTCCACCGCGCCGTATATGAATAAATCAGTGTGCATTTAGCTACCGCCGTTATCATTGCTCCTACCCGCCACACATACGTAACAATTGGCGACGAGACCTACCCACACTCAAGAAAAAATGTTTGGTGTTACGTGTCCGATGGGAGCCATAAATGGGTTTAATCATCAAACCCAGGACTGGAAAATTTATAAAAGTCGGTTATCCCAGTGGTTCATCGCGAATAATTTTGATGAGAGTACGGACAAAGCGGGGGTAAAAAGGAAGGCGGTGCTGCTGAGCGCACTCGACGAGTCGACGTACCAGCTGGCTTGCGATCTGGCCTTGCCGGAGGACCTGGACGCACAGAACTACGACAGTGTAATACGGATTCTGGACAGTCATTTCACTCCGAAGCGCTGCGGGTTTGCAGAAAGGCATAAATTTTACGCAGCGGGGCAGGAAATCGGTGAAACGCATTCGCAGTGGGCCGCGCGTCTGCGGGGACTCGCGGCGCATTGTGCCTTCAAGAACTTAGAAGATTCGCTGTTGGACAAGTTCGTGATTGGAATGTTACCCGGGCATGAGCGGGACAAGCTGTTTGCTCAAGACATTAAGGACTTGACGCTGGGAAAAGCCATCGACATCGCGGAGAGCGTACGGTGCGCGCGCGCGGGCGCCGCGGCCGCCAGGCCGGCGGCGGGCAGCTCCGCGGTCGCGGCCGCCGCCTCGCGCGACGCCGTGTTCAAAATCAATCAGCGGAAAGAAGGAGGTGTTGCGAAAAAACCCCAGGATCGCAGTGAAACCTGTGACGTGTGTGGTTATAGGAACCATCGTACGGCCGAATGCCGGTTTTCCAACTACACTTGCAGAGGGTGCTCGCGGAAGGGGCACTTGAAAAGAATGTGCCCTAACAGAAAAGTGAATTACGTCGAGCGAGGTAACTCTGACGGTGAGGGTGATGACGGTGAGTGCATTTTTAATATCGTGTGTCATAATGAGGTACCGATGTCTGATACTGTGAGCTTGGAAGGTCGAAATGTTTGTTGTGAAATCGATAGCGGTTCCCCTGTGTCAGTTATCTCCGAAAGTATGTATAAATTAAAATTTTCGGATGTACCGTTATCACCGCCTACAAAAAAATTGTTTACTTATACGAGTACAAAAATGGAGGTAGTCGGCATAATGGCGATAAAAATAAATTATCGTGGTCATTCAGAGAACCTACCAGTGTACGTAATTCGGCGAGGCGGCCCTCCATTGCTTGGACGCGATTTTATGCGCGCGTTTAAGTTACGTCTCGTGACAACGCTGGGCGCGAGAGACGCTCACGTGCATAGCATGCATGATGATCTCGCTAAATTATTTCCAAGAGTGTTCTCGGACGTGTTAGGTTGTTTTAGCAAGTTTGAAGTTAAGTTGCCACTCAAATCAGATAGCAAGCCGGTGTTTTGTAAGTCGCGGTCGGTGCCGTTCGCGTTAAGAGACGCGGTTAACGAAGAGTTGAGTAGATTAGTAGCGTTAGGTATTCTAAAACCGGTTCCATATTCCGAGTATGCGTCACCGATAGTGCCCGTTCTGAAGAATGATGGTAGTGTGCGTATCTGTGCTGATTACTCGGTTTCGATCAATAAACAATTACTCGTAGAAAAGTATCCGTTACCCACGGCCCAAGAACTATTCGCTAAGTTGCACGGGGGGGTCGTGTTTAGTAAGCTAGACTTATCTATGGCATATAACCAGATAAAAATACATAAAGAGTCACAAAACGTGACATGTATCAACACACCGCGCGGCCTTTTCAACTACACGCGACTCGTGTTCGGGTTAGCGAGCGCGCCGGCTATTTTTCAACGCGTGATCGAGTCGATCGTAGGTAACATTCCAGGGGTACTCAGTTTTTTAGATGATATTTTAATTACTGGGTCCCTCTCCGAACATGATAGTAGATTAAACGAAGTTCTCCGCCGTTTAGAAGAAGCTGGGCTGACATTGCGTAAGGAGAAATGTTTTTTCTATCAAAAGGAAGTGTCTTATTTGGGTTATATTATTGACAAAAATGGTATTCGGAAAAATCCGCAAAAAGTAGAAGCGATTTTGTACGCACCAGTACCTAAGAACGTGAGTGAGTTAAAGTCATTTTTAGGCTTGTTAAATTATTACAGGGCTTTTGTACCAAACGCCGCGAGTATTCTAAGCCCGCTGCATGCGTTGTTACAAAAAGGTGCGAAGTGGCAATGGACCACTGAACAAATCGAAGCGTTTAATTCAATTAAATTATGTTTAGCGTCGGATAACACTCTGGCGCATTTTGATAATAATGCGAAACATATATTAACCGTCGACGCGTCGAAAGACGGGCTCGGAGCCATTCTTTCGCAGATAGGTACTGATGGAATTGAACAACCAGTATCTTACGCGTCGCGTTCGCTAAACACAGCAGAGAAAAAGTATTCACAAATTCAGAAGGAAGCGACAGCGATTATATACGGAGTAAGGAAGTTCCATCAGTATCTATATGGTAGATCTGAACCGTTCATACTGCGCACAGATCATAAGCCGCTGACGGCAATATTTGGTAAAACCCGTGGCATTCCAGAGGTATCGGCGAACCGATTACAGCGATATGCGATATTCCTGAGCGCGTACAATTATGCGATCGAGTATGTAAAAAGCGACGCAAACACAGCTGATTTCTTATCGCGAGCAGTACCGGCCGCGCACGCGAGCGAGCGCGCGATAACGGCGGCGGTCCCGAGTGCGAGCGGGAGGGAGATATCGGCGCCCGAGTTAGCCGCTTATGTTAATTTCGCCATCGAAGGGTGTTTACCGCTCACAACGGAACAGTTGCGAACTGAAACATCTAGTGATGTAGTTTTGAAAACCGTGGCTAAGTACGTATCGCAAGGCTGGCCGCGAAAGATAAACGACCCGCTAATTAAACCGTATTTTTTATGCCGAAACGAAATGTCAATAGAAAATGGTGTCTTAATGAGAGGGCACAAGGTAGTCATTCCCGAAAAATACCAGAAAGAAATATTAAACGAGCTACATAGTTCACATTTTGGGATCGTGAAAATGAAAGCGGAAGCCCGAGCGCGGGTTTGGTTCCCGGGCATCGACGGCGCGCTCGAGAGGCTGGCGGCGGCGTGCGGCGCATGTTGCGCGCTGAGGCCGACGCCGGCGCGCGCCGCGCTCGCGCCCTGGCCGCACCCGCCGGCACCGTTCCATAGGATTCATTTAGATTTTTTAGGTCCGATTCACAATAAAATGTTTTTAGTAATCGTAGATGCGTACTCCAAATGGGTCGAATGTTATGTGATGAACAATGACATCACGACAAAAGCTGTTATCACGAAATTGTGCGACTTTATGTCTCGTTTCGGAATTCCGAATACCATTGTTAGCGATAACGGTACATCTTTGACATCGCAAGGGTTTGAAAAATTCTGTGAGTTGAATCACATAACTCATTTAGTTTCACCCGTGTTTCACCCGATGAGTAATGGCCAGGCGGAATCGTCAGTAAAAATTATCAAAAGAGGCGTTAAAACATTTCTTTTAACGGGAGTAAAGGTTAACGATATTCAGTGCCATCTTTCAAAGTTTTTATTCGATTATCGTAATTCTTACAATTCGACTACTGAGACTTCCCCAGCTCAACTAGTATTCGGGCATAAGCTCCGATCGAGGTTAGATCTGTTTACTGCCACCGATGCACCCTTATCGACGGAGTTATCTAAACTCGTCGGACGTAAACAGTGCTCACAGGCTAGGCACTACGGCGGCAAACGATACACAGACTATGAAAAAGGGGATGAAGTTTATGTCAAATATTATATAAACAAAAACAAATATAATTGGCTTCAAGGAGTCATAATAAAGAAGATTGGGAAAATATTGTACAAAATTGAATTGTCAGACAGTACCAAGGATGTGGTGCGGCATAAAAACCAGATTTATAAAAAGAGAATAGATATCCCAAGTAGCGGAGACATCGAGACAACTGATAGATGGGACGTGACAATGCCGTCAGAGGAGACGGGCAGCCCGCGAGCCGCGGAGACTCCGGCCGCGATCACACCGCGGGCGGCGGCCGAGCCGCTCACCAGCGCCGGTTCGCAGCGTTCTCCCGTCGCCGCCGCCGCGTCACCGAGAGCGGAGCACCCGGCTAACGAGACCGGGCAAACAAGCGACTTTTCCGATGTGGATGAAGAACGTGACGTCATGGAGAACCGTTCAACCGTGGAAATACTAGCCGGGACACCAGAGCCGGTTGCATCGGGGTCCAAGGCGAACAGTCCTGAGTACAGGACTCCCATCCAAAGCGAAGCAGCCGCCGCATGCGACACGCCGTTGTCCGCACCGTCGTCGTCGCTATCTAACCGCCGTACCCGCAGGAATAGGCCAGTGTTAGATTACAGGAAACTTTTTTAGTTTGAAGGGGGGAAAGATGTTATGTATATACATGTATAGTAGATAGCGGTGGCTACGTCCACCGCGCCGTATATGAATAAATCAGTGTGCATTTAGCTACCGCCGTTATCATTGCTCCTACCCGCCACACATACGTAACAGGTATAAAAAAATGTTTGTTCTGTGTCTGGGTGTACTATATGTATTGTAAGGACCTATGTATTTACAAAAAAAAAAGTGTTTAAGTATTCTATCAGTTACTGTCTTCCATAGTACAAGCTTTGCTTAGTTTGGGGTCAGATGGTGCTCTGTGTAATGTCCTATGATATTTATTATTTATTTGTTTATTTACTGTGTTGCGGTTTGAAGGGTACTGCAGCTAGCGACATTATAGGGATATTGAGACTAACCATCGAAAGTCTCAAAGCAATGAGCGTCAAAGCAGCGATGCCATGGACTTTGTATTGTTCTGTGCGTTGCTGCAATGGTCATGGACAGGCTCTTGCCATCAGGAAAGTGTAATTTTTGTCTTATTACTTTTACAGCTTTGAGCTTGAGCTGCCGGTGAAGGGAAACATTGCTTCGCGAGGAAACCATAGCATGGTGATAGGGTACTTTTTAGTACTTGGCTGGCTAGCTACCACCCTCAAGTTGAAAATCTGCCGCCAATTATGTGTTCCGGCAGCCTCAATTAAGAGCCAGTTTCATTCCAAGCTAGGTGTTCTTTACCATCTTCGACCAAACCGTCACTTAACATCAGGTGCGCTGTGGTCAAACACTTAGTTTGTCAACTATATAAAACAAATGTTTTAATGAAAAATTGTCAAACTATTGACAGGTCACCTGATTAGCCACAACATTACCTTGGAGTAGGTACCCTATTCAGCCCCCCCGTGGGTTCCCGCCTTGTCGTGGCGGGGGGGCTGAGTAACCGTGACTGGTCACCACGGTGAAACTAAGCGGAACCCGAGGTGGGGCTGCTTCTCCGGGTGTTCCCCCGGGCCTGGTAGAAGCGGCCAAGTAGGTTGCGGACTGTGTGGGCGGTATCGCAACTGAGGCGGGCTGCAGTGTCGAATGGGAGACACTGCGGCTGAGGGCTGGAGGCCGCGGCGGGAGAGGACTGTCGGTGTTTCGTTGCCGCTTTCCCTACCTTCCGCGGCCTTAACGGGGCCGCCACCGTTTGATGGCGGACGCGGTGGGGCTGCAGGGGAAGAGGAGTGTCGGTGTTGCGTTGTGCCGCTCTCCCTGTCCTCTGCAGCCGTGGTGGCAGGCGGCGGGGCCACTCACCTGACCCGTCGCATGAGGACCACTGGCGTTCAGACATGGGGTCGTCTGGCGCCAGTTGTTATTGGTCCTCGAGGTGGGTCACGACAAGCCATGTTATGGCATGTCGCGACGGCAGGAGGGGCCCGACCCCGGGAGGTGGCCTGGCGACGGGCTCTCCACGTGTCCCTCTGATGAGCTGAGGGCGCAGTGGAGGAGCCGAGTGGGAGGGGGTTGCGGAATGGGGGGAGTGCCGGTCTGGCGATCCCCATTCCAAGCAACCAAGTGGCAGGCGGCGGGGCCACTTATCTGACCCGTCGCATGGAGACCAGGGGCGTACGGACATGGGGCTGTCCGACGCCCATTTGCTGGTTTGGTCTCCGAGGTGGATGACGATGTGTCGGGTGTTCGGACACATCGTCATTGTTGCGGGGTGAGCTTAGGCTCCCCGAGGCGGGTCCGCGAGGACAAGCGCTGTCGAGGCCGCGGTAGAGTGCGAAAGCGTGCCCGCAGCCTCGACACAAAGCGCCGAGGTGGAACACTCCAGGGTTTTTAGTGGGTAGGCCGTCATTAGGACGGAGAGTCTCACATAACCACCGTGCCCGCCCCAGGGCCGGTGGTATACACAAAGTATTTTCCCTGGACAAAAAAAAAGGTACCCTATTCAGCCCTTGTTTTGATCGATTATAGTTTGGTGGAAAAGCTGAACGTAACCTTATCCTAACATCCCTTTATTAGCACGGGACAAGTGGAAGGACGGCCCACTACCATCCTTTTACTGTATTTTTCCTGAACACGTTCCAAACGATTTGATTCATTGTTTCTAATCCGTACAGTTAGATAGTATAACAAGCTGCCGACTTCCTTGTTTCTAAAGGGATACAATCTGGAACTTGTATTTTTCTCTTTCTAGGTCAAAGTGAAACGACAGAAATCTCCTAGGTCTGCGTGATTCATCTTCTACCACATTGCCACTTACTAACAGGCAAGTTGGTGGTCAAATGTGTCTATTCCGGATGGCCCCCACCCACTGCTGAACAGCGGTACGCATTTTTATAAATCATTTTCATTGTTCACCACTTTTGTATTTTTTATTTATATTTATTATACTCATTGCTGTAACACAAACTACATAGTAATATCG
Source organism: Biston betularia (assembly GCA_905404145.2). Lineage (NCBI taxonomy): Eukaryota > Metazoa > Arthropoda > Insecta > Lepidoptera > Geometridae > Biston > Biston betularia. Next base: position 661,767 of record FR989874.1, on the reverse strand, counting down.
AATATACGCTATGGCCGATAACAATTGAATGCATCGTGTAAGACGAGCACAAAAAATAAGCCAAGTACGAGTAGAGCCAAGCAAAAATATAGAATCAAGAAGTCTACTAATTTTCTACGCCGCATTGAATCTGTTCTGTTTTATAATTGGTGCCAAGTAAGTAAAAAAAAAAGTAAATAATTTGTCTGCTGATAAATTAGTGGATCCAAAGGATTTGATTTTTATCCTTAAGATTTGAATATACTAAAGTATCGTCCATTATTGGGATCCAAACCCACGTTCTTCGGCGTGTGAACCGACCGCACTAACCACTGAGCTATGATTGCTACAAAATATCAGATTAATACCAGACAAAACAGTGATAATGATAATTGAAATTGATAAAACTTACCCTTTCAAGATTTTAAGGCGACACAAAAATGGGTCAACATTTTATTTGAATTTCAACAGACAACGCGCAAACACCTCACGTAATAGCCAACATAAATAAAAAATATCTTCTCGAAATAAATTTGCGCTAAAAAAAGGCCCAAAAACATTACCAAAAAATTTGTATTGAACGTGAGCATTTCACATAAATCATCTCCATAGCAATCCATACATAAAGAAACATCGAATTTTCTTACAAACAATTTTGGTACACGAAACCTTAGTACCATATATTTAAGATTACAATTCCTGTAAAATATGCCATCCGAGATGCATTTAAAAATATGTAAGGCATTTCAAAATATTTTCATGTCTCGCGAGCTAGAAGGAATCCCAATTCAATTGAGTTGACTGAATTTAAGATCGTACTTTTGAATTGGCTTTTCAGAACGTTTCAGACCCTCCTTACCGGTGCTGGTAACAATAACAACTTGAAATAGAATTCGAATATTCTTATTTTGAAAACGAACGGTTGGGTAACGAATGTTCAGGTGTTTATGTTTGGATTCGAATTTTGAACATGAATTTTTAAGGTGGTCCGATTTCCAAACAAATCTTTTTTTCCCATTTATGGACAAATGGAGCATAATTTTACAGTGAAATCACAGCTACTGACATTTATTTTGGTCTTTATTTGCGGTAAATCACAATTGCTTGAATACAACAGTAGACTATTAGCATAATTTACTGTTTTATTCAAAAATCATAAGTTCATAAATCATTGATAAATTTGATTTTATGCCAATAATCTACTGTTTTATTCAATCAATTGTAATTTACCGTAAATAAAGAGCAAAATAAATGCTAGTAGCTGTGGTTTCACTGTAAAATTATGCTCCATTTGTCTATAAATGGCAAAAATTTATTTGTATGGAAATCGAGCCACTTTAAACCCACGCTCTTCGGTGTGTAAACCGACCGCGCTAACCATTGATTTACTATCGCTACGAAATATAGGATATGCATATAGTCTGCATATTTACTTGGTGGTAGATCTACTTAGCAGGAGGTCATCTAGGTAGGTACCATCGCATTACCAGATATTCTGCCGCCAAGCAGTAGTGTGTAAACATTACTGTGTTCCGGTTTGAAGGGTACTGCAGCTAGCGAAATTACTGGGCTGTTGAGACTAACCATCTAAAGTCTCAAAGTAATGAGCACCAAAGCAGTGATGCCCTGGACTTTGTTTTGTTACTCAGAGTTCTGTGTATCACTGCAATGGTCATGGACAAGCGTTATCTCTTACCATCAGGAGAGCGTCTCGTTCGTCTCATTATTTTTCACATAAAAAAAAAAAAAAAAAAAAAAAAAAAGTTTGTAGCTATAACGTTGTAGCGCAGCTGTTACAATTAAGTATAAAACGTTTCAGGAAATTTAACGCGCCTATAACTATCCCAATCTATCATCTAATTTTCTGTCTCCTAGACCGAATATATCGAACGAATAAGTTCGACGGCGAACGCGACTCGAATATTTTGATTATGTGATTAAATTATTTGGTAAACACACATTTTTTTCACATAAATCTTTCATCATCCTCAACATTTTAACTTAGTATCAAACTGACTATTAGCACATATCGTTTTCTATTTGTTTTTGAATCCTTTCCATCCTGAGAATAAGGAAGACATCGCTTGTATCGTATGATAAGGTCACCAATTGTCACACAAGTTTTAAGTTTATATTCTTCTATTTTTTAAATACTTTTTTATGGTTATAGGCCAGGTGTTTGACCACAGCTCACCTGATGTTAAGTAAAGGTATGGTCGAAGATGGAAAAAGCACACCTAGCCTAGAATGGAAGTGGCTCTCAAGGAACACACCGTTAGATGCTTGGCGGCAGATATTTTCAACTTGAGGGTGGTAGCTAGCCAGCCGAGTACTAGAAAGTACCCTACCACCATGCTATGGTTTCCTCACGATCTTTTCCTTCACCGGCAGCTCAAGCTCGTTGTTGCGCTAACCACCTATCATCGCTACGACTTTCATAATATAAAGATTAGATTTTTTATTTGTTTGTTTGTATTGAATATACAAATTCCTATTGAATAGGCTCCGAATTTCTTCAATATGAATAATTGTTTCATCATTAGAATGCTACATTATCACTGAGTGACATAGGCTATATTTATAATATTGTTAATCGAGTTTTGTTTTTCTGTGCGAAGTCGGGGCGAGCTGCTAGTATTAGATATAGTGTAAGCAATAAAGAGTTTATCTATCTATCTTTCATAGCCCACAGCTGGGCGAATGCCTCTTCTAATGTACGGCCCTTTGTTACTCTTGATAAAATTATTCAACATTGATTTTTCTTCTCGAAATTAAATTTTGATAAAACGAAATGAAAAACAAATCGAAAACGATTAAAACACCATTACGCAGATATTTATTTAATGTTCACATTAGTTTGATGTTTACCATTAGGGCTTCGAATTGTAAACTGAGCTTAAAGTGCCGTCGACTGGGTACAGACAGAAAAAATATTAAAAATGAAGGAGGATTATTTTCTGAAATAAGTCAGAGTACGCAATTATTTTTGATTGCATTAAATTAATGTTATTTTTGTGATGATACATTCTGAGGAATGGCAGCGGTATATAAAACAATAAAATAAGCATCAATGTAACTTGGGAAATGAACAAAAGCTGGTCATGCCGTGAACTAAGTTAGGTTAAGTTGAAAAGCATTGGGCCGTCACGCCAAAATATTAATGTAAAATAAATTGCCTTGGTGTATTATAGAGTTAAATTATTTCTTTGAAAGCAATCTTGGTGGTAGATTAGCAGGAGGTCGTCTAGGTAGGTACCACCGCAGTACCAGATATTCTGCCGCTAAGCAGTAGTGTGTAAACATTACTGTGTTCCGATTTCAAGGGTACTGCAGCTATCGAAATTACTGGGCTGTTGAGACTAACCATCGTAAAGTAATGAGCGCCAAAGCAGTGATGCCCTAGAATTTGTGTTGTTACTCAAAGTTCTGTGTATCGCTGCAATGGTCATGGGCATGCGTTATCTCTTACCATCAGGAGAGCGTCTCATTCGTGAAGACTTCCATCAAGAAAGAAAGAAAGAAAGAAAAACATTTATTTTTTACCTTATAATACACTAGACACAACAACAGTGACACGACAATAAGCGGGTTATCGCTGCAGTGACTGGTGCATCAACAAGGGGAAAAAGGCCAGTGCTCAGCAATTGTGCTACTCCACAGCGCTGATTTTCAGCACTGACCAACAAGCTTTGCTTAGTTTGGGGCCAGATGGCGCTGTGTGTATAGTCCTACGATATTTATTTATTATTTATTTTATATTCAATAGATTTTTGAGAAATTTAAATCTGAAATTATTTCACTTGTATATTTTATTTTAATAAATCTTTATGATTCCTAGTCCAAAACGGCATATTTATTGACACCAAATAATAATAAATTTTCCTCGGACACCAGCAATCGTCGTCAAATTTAAATTTGATCGTGTTGAAGCCGCGGGAATTTACTGCTCTATCGAAGTTACAGCGCAACACTAAATACTCGAAACAGTAGGCGAACTACCAGCAACGAGCTCAGAAGTCAGGGCTAGGTTGATGTATGAACAGACATACACCCACTAGAAAAGATATACACCGAATTCTTAACCGTATACAGTGTACTATTGATTTTATATAAAGTATAGGTATAGTAAAAAAAAGAAGTTTTTACCACTTATTCATATTCATATTTAAATTGTAAAGATGAAAAGATTTAATTTTTTGAAGAAAAAGGAAAGATTTTATTTTTTGTTTGTTTGTATTGGCATAGGCTCCGAAACCGTGGGATCGATCTGAATAATTTTTTCATCATTAAAATGCTGCATTATGACTGAGTAATATAGGCACCTATATTGTTTCGAGTTTTGTTTACCCGTGCGAAACCGGGACGAGACACTAGATAGATACATAGATATAACTCTTTATTGTACACTAAGCAAAACTTGTACTATGGAAGTCAGATAAATGACTTTTTTTGTAAATACATACGTACATAATACATACATTTGTGTACCACACAATATTTGTCCTCAGTGGAAATCGAACCCACACCTTACAGGTCTTGAAGCACATATACCTACCAGCAATAAACCAACAGCGCTGTCACAAAAATACAGTTACTTACAGCGGAATTAGCTACTCAAATGCATGTTGTCTTATAGAAACAAACTGAGTGCCTTCAAGTCACGAGTGAATCAGTTTTTTTAGAATTACTTATAGGCTTGCGTTTGACCGCCAACCCGCCTGACGTAAAGCTAAGATACGGCCTACGGTGGAGCACGCACGCCTAGAAAAAACCGATTCACTCGCAACTTGAAGGCACCCAGACTATATTTATCAGGGAACACCCACTCGGGCAGCAAATTCCATTGTTTCGTATTTATTTATTTATTTCATAGTCATACCAACAAAGCAGCTAATAATACAGTAGATACATATTAAATAAAGTTGTCAAAAATTAAGTGCTGCCTCAAGTATATACCTCATTTAATAAGACAGTATGCTAATTTTTTTTAAACATAATTAAATTTAACTGAACTATTAGCTAAATTGAATTTAGATCAAGCGTGCTTCATCGAAGACTTCCCCGAGTATAATTTATGACTCTTATTTATGACAAATCTAAATGTGTAGGAAGTTAATGTACTGTTTGTTATCTGTACTGTACCTGCGTACAGTTACTACCAAACGTCGATCCCTAAATAATTTACTATCGACAAGGGACCGCACTTTTCAACGTTTTACACTTTATTCGTTTCGGGGTAGTTTTATTGAGTTGTAAAAGCTAAATGTCAATGATTTTCATGTATTCATTTTATTTTATGTTGGCATGCTCCTCTCACGTTTGCTTTATGATATACGTGTATATGTACGTAAAATAAATATGTACTTAATAATGTTAGAATTCAGCTACTTTTATTATTAAAATACAGATTGGGTTGTATAATTCTCTGTAATGTAGTTCTTTACAAATAGAAATGTGAAAATAGTAAATTATTTATTGAACAAAACGCTGGCCTTTATTTTGCTCAGCGTTTGAGTATTGCCATGAAACGCGAAAATGGGGCCAGCTTTTTGGGAACTATTCCCATTGATAGCGGCCTTTTAGAGTTGTTGTCGCCACTTGTACCGCCTTGCCGAATGCAAAACAATCAAAGTCTATACCGGAAACTACGTGCCAGCTGTTGATGGCTATCACCGTAACGGAAACCGAGGCGCTTTCGCTTCTCTTCGTTCGAGATGGTCCGACTGCTTGCAGTCACTTGGCTTCTTGCAGAGCTTGGCTGCTTGGTGTTATGAAGTGTGAATTATATATAGGTGTAATATTGTGTCCTAATGTGTGTCTGTAAACAGTGTCTTGCATCTAGCAATGAATGTATATACAGTTGACTCTGCCTGTGTCGCTTTTATTATTATTTTAAGTTATTTCATATTGTTTAATTAAAACTAAAACTAAAACTTTGGTAGGTATTATAAACAAATAAGATTTTATGTTGTAAGAATATATTATGTTTCTACAATTATTTAAACTTAATAAATTGCTTAGTTTTACGGATGTTGTGAGACTCCGGCCAATGACGAGCGTCGCCCAATCACGGCCACTATGACGTAGGGCGCGATCGGGCGAGGTTCGGACGGACGGGTAGATGGGGTTTAAGCTTGGAGCGAGAGAAAGAGGATTATTATAAAACTACGAGGAATAGTATAGAGGCATTGAGAATAAATCAAGAGTGAATTATGAAACTGTGGAGTCTTAATATATCCTGACCTAATCCCATTAATAGATTGACTTTCATTCAGTTGTATTTTTTTAAAAGAAATGTGGAATAAGAGTTGTCTCATTTTAGTTGACGGGTATAATGTTAACCTAATTAATTTCTAGCTTCAGGTTGCAAATTTTTTAACCGACTTCAAAAAAAAGAGGATGTTTTCAATTCATCTGAACCTTTTTTATGTATGTGTCCCTGATTACTCGAAGACGAAAATGTCGAGAAATTCTTTTTTTGTTTAAATGAGCCCCAAGTCCAAATCTGATCCCAGAAAAATCGAGGGCGGCCCTCAAATTTTATAGGTGATACACAGTCATCATGTGTTTTAAATAATTTTATTTTATACAAATATAATTATAATCCATCAATCCATCCAAACTTTCACATTTATAATATTAGTGGGAAAAGAAAGGTGAAAGTTTTTCAAAAAGTACCTTCAATCTTTAAATAACATAAAACAAAGACACTGTCCGCGTGCGTCTGCTTCTCCGCTTACTTCTTTTAAAGTTTAACTGTTTTTTTAAATGGTTGATAAGCTAGACATTTCACCATAGCTCATCTGGATTTAAGTGACGGTGAGGTTGAAGCTGGTAGGTATAACACACCTAGCCTGGAATGGAACTGGCTTTCAAGTGAAGTTACCGGAACACACCAGAAAGATTAGGTGCTTGGTGGCAGGTTTACAACTTGATGGTAGCTAGCCAGCCGAGTATTAAAAAAAACCATCATACTATGGTTTCCTCACAATGTTAGTTTCCTCACTTGAGATACTGTTCCATTCCGGGCTAGGTGTGCTTTACCATATTTACATAGCTCAGTGGTTAGCGCGGTCGGTTCGCATGCCGAAGGGCGTGGGTTCAAACCCCAACAATGAGCTTGAGCTGCCGGTGAAGGAAAACATCGTGAGGAAACCTTAGCATGGTGGTAGCGTACTTTGTAGTAGGTACTCGGCTAGCTAGCTACCACCCTCAAGTTGAAAATCTGCCGCCAAGCATCTAACGGTGTGTTCCAGCTGCCTCACTTGAGAGCCAGTTCCATTCCAGGCTAGGTGTGCTTTACTATCTTCGACCACACCGTCACATAACATCAAGTGAGCTGTGGTCAAACAACTAGCTTGACAAAAAAAAAATCTCTTAAAATGATATGACAGAAACATTACCAATAAAATTACATAATATTGTTTTGAAATATCGGACAACAAAACAATTCGATACAAACAATAGTAATCAGTATCCATTCGTCAAAACTAAATCAATTCCTCCATTACGCGACTAAAACCCGTCCTCGACTGACCAAATCGAATAGTTCACTCGATTATCCGAATTCAGAGTAAATCAATTTCATTTATCCCTATTCCATCAGCCTTCCATATTTCAGGGAGTAAGTGCAGAAAAATACAGATGTGCGAATGACTTAAAAATACCATTGTCGATAATTTTTTTTATGGAAAGGTAACGAGACGGTCGAGGCGCTCTCCTGATGGCAAGAGATAACGCCTGTCCACGATCATTGCAGCGATACACAGAACTTTGAGTAACAAAACAAAGTCCAGGGCATCGCTGCTTTGGCACTCATTACTTTGAGACTATGTAGTTAGTCTCAACAGCCCAGTAATTTCGCTAGCTGCAGTACCCTTCAAACCGGAACACAATAATGTTTGCACACTACTGCTTGGCGGCAGAATAACTGGTACTGCGGTGGTACCTAGCTAGACGACCTCCTGCTAAGGAAATCTACCACCAAGTAAATGGTGTGTCGATTAGCTTAAAGACATCGTAACACACCTATGGTAAACCTATATTTTGAACAAGCGGACACCTTGCAGTTTCACCCGCGTAGTTCCCGTTCTCGTAGGAATACAGGGATAAAAAGTAGCCTATATCACCTGCGGATAGTGTAGCTTCCCAACGGTGAAAGAATTTTTGAAATTGGTCCAGTAGTTTAAGAGCCTATTCAATACAAACAAACACACACAAACAAACAAATCAGTGCTGGGCATACTTAGTATTATGCTGAGGTGAGCCCTTATTTTGTAACTGTTTGTCTATGTTTGTTCGTTTTCAGGGTTCCATACCCAAAGGGTAAAAACGGGACCCTATTACTGAGACTTCGCTGTCCGTCCGTCCGTCTGTCACCAGGCTGTATCTCAAGAACGGTGATAGCTAGTCAGTTGATTTCACAGATGATGTATTTCTATTGCCGTTATAACAACAAATACTAAAAATAAAATAAAATAAATATTTAAGGGGGGCTCCCATACAACAAACTTGATTCTTTTTGTATGTTATGAAATAATAAATAATTAAATTTTATAGATAACGGTATGGAACCCTTCAAGTCACACAGTCACAGTCACAGAACCCTTCGTTCAAGTCCGACTCGCACTTGACCGATTTTTATTGTTTTTTGTGTCAATGTTACAATATAAAATATTTTTCTTTCTTTCAAACAATCAAGTCTTTCCCCTCTATAATAGTCCAGATATGGATATATTTTAATCACATACTTGGCCATTGCTTTCCGATAGAAGTTTGGTCTCTGTACAATTTTGTGCAATGTTCCATAACTCAATAACTGTACCTTAAACATTATTATTTACAACGTAATCGTTGCGCTCGCGTGAGTCTTAATGCCTGACAATACGGTGTATATTCGTTAAATATATAAAGGGGAAGATGGTCCAAGTTATGGTACATATCGAATTTGTGAGGACGTACCGAAGGACGATCAGGAGGTTTCTGTTGAATTATTTGTAAAATCGCGTCAGATTTCATTCTAGTTCAACATACAGGGTGTTTGTTTGAGGGTGTGCAACATTCCTGTCACTGAGCTTAAAACCAATATTAAATAAATAAATATTATCTTTTTTCACGCTGCAAGTGTTCTGCCAAATTTTCCTCTTGTTATTGTCTTGGGCTATAGATTAATTGTTTTGTATTGTCTAGACATATAAGTTATTTTTTATTGTTAACAAGATAGGTGTTTGACAACAGCTCACCTGATGTTAATAGTGATTAGTTAGTCTATAGTTAGATAATTACGTGTGTAATATGATTAAGTGCATCATTTATAATTCAACAATTATAAATGATGAACATTTTTATTAATGTCAAAGCATCAAAATACTACGTACTTAATTCTCAAATTAGCAAATTAAATTGTAATTCTTTTGAGAAAATAAATGTCTTTAAACTGAAGTGACGATCGGAAGATGGTAACACACACCTAGCTCTCAAATTTTAAATCTTTATTCTATTCAAGTGAGGCTGCCTGAATACAGGCGGCAGATATTCAACTTGAAGGTAGTAGCATACCAACCGAGTACTAGAAATTATCTTACGACCATGATAAATATTGTTTCCTTTGTCTTTGTAGTCCATTAAACAAGGATTTCATTTTTTAACAAGGTTCTAACTCGACTAAAACCATCAAAATTGGTCATATTATACGATGAAAATAGATTAGCAATAATTTATTTCTGTGTTTTGTTTGTCTATTAGTTTTATTCTTGTATACAAATATAGTAAAAAGTATATTTTTTAACGTAGATATATATAATATCATTTACTGTACCTGGTTTCAAGACCACACAGTAGATATTTTCTTGCACTTACCTGGAACAAAACAGACATGAAAATTAGTTGAGCGTTAAACAGAAATAATATTAGCTGCAATCAGAATCAGAAATGTGGTATAAAAATCTGGAAGAAAAGTAACTAAGTAGTTTGTTTTAGATAATATAGTCTACTGATAACTGATAGAATACTTAAATACTTTTTTTTTATACATACTTATAAATACAGAACACCCAGACACAGAACAAACATTTTGTAAACCACAAAACGTTGGAGCAGACATACCAATAAACCAACAGGGCTGTCAAAAAATATGATATTCTCATTTTGTTGTCAAATCAGAATTTCTATTTTGTAGCGATGATAGCTTAGTGAATAACGCAGTCGGTTCGCACAAAAGACGTGGGTTCAAACTCTAACAACGCGCTTGAGCTGGTAAAGAAGGAAAATATGGCGAGGAAACCATATCATGGTGGTAGGGTAAGGTACTTTCTAGTACTCGGCTGGTTAGCTACCACCCTTAAGTTGAAAATCTGCCGCCAAGCATCTAACGGTGTGTTTCGGCAGCCTCACTTGAGAGCCAGTTCCATTCAAGGCCGAGTGTGTCTACTATCTTCGACGACACCGTCACTTAACATCAGCTGAGTTGTGGTCAAACACCTAGCCTATCAACCATAAAAAAATCTTTCTTTGTATGGATATAGTTTTAATTGAATTATCTTTAAATACCTCACGTTATGAATGTTGCACAGCTGTTTTTTTTTAAATTGACTTTCGTTTGATCTCAATCTCAATTGATGTTAAGTGATGATGCGGTCTAAGATGAAGCATGCATGCCTGGAAGATAGCGATTCACTCTCGGCTTGTACCCAGCTTGTGTCTATCACGGAAAACCCACGTATTCTATCAGTAATCTGACTTCCATAGTACAAACTTTGCTTAGTTTGGGGTCAGATGGCGCTGTGTGTAATGTCCTACGATATTTATTTATTTCAGTTTCTATTAACTAACAGTTAAACTATATATATATATACAATACAACCTTAAAGCAAACAAGTAAGCTGTTCACAAAAGATCTAGGGTTCCTCACAATGTCTAAGTCGTAAAAAATCATTGCCTTGCTAATTAACTGTCTAAGCAGTAAAATATTCTAGCAGCTGTGCGTCTTAAACAGAAAATAAAACTAAGTACTTAAGCATAAACTTACATAATATTGAAGAGTGCTACTTAACAGCTTAGGACACCTGCTAGGGTTTTTTCTCGGGGCTTAAGTAAGAAGTGCTTTACATTGACAACCCTGTTGGTTCATTGGTAGTATGTCTTCATTGGTAGTTCATTGGTAGTTTGTAGCGATGATAGCTCAGTGGTCAGCGCGGTAGGTTCGCATGCCGAAGGGCGTGGGTTCAAACCCCAACAATGAGCTTGAGCTGCTGGTGAAGGAAAACATCGTAAAGAAACCATAGCATGGTGGTAGGGTACTTTCTAGTACTCGGCTGGCTAGCTACCACCCCTCAAGTTGAAAAAATCTGCCACCAAGCCAGACTAAGTGTGCTTTACCATCTTCGATTACACTTTCACTTAACATCAGGTGAGCTGTGGTCAAACATCTAGCCTGTCAAACATAAAAAAAAAAATGTCTGCTCCAAGATCTGAAGGGCGTGGGTTCGATTCCCACCCAGGATAAACATTTTGTGGTAGGTATAAACAAAATGTTTATTCATAATTCATAACATTTATTTACGTATATGGCTAAAGTACAGTTACTGTTGGTAGGAGTACATTCATGGCACGCCATATCCCGCCTTTCGGCATACAAATAAAAAAGACATATAGAATAAATAAAAATAATTATAATTACGAAATACTACTTCAAAAATATGTTTGTTCTGTGTCTGGATGTACTGTATGTATTATAAGTATAATTATATTTACAAAAAAAAAGTTTTTAAGTATTCTATCAGTTATCAGTTATCTGACTTCCATAGTACAAGCTTTGCTTAGTTTGGGGTCAGATGGCGCTGTGTGTAATGTCCTACGATATTTTTTTTATTGCATTTGATTGTTATGCTAATGCCAAAGTTATTTAGCTTCGTCTGTCTGTTTGTATCCGAGTTTATCTGTCTGTCTGTTTGTCTATCTGCCTGCCTGTCACAATGATTATTATCTCAATGTTATTAGTTGTATAATACAAACTACTTACAATACGAAATAAATATTCTTTTTTAATTTTTAGGGTTCCGTACTCAAAGCGTAAAAGCCCCTATTGCTAAGACTCCGCTGTCCGTCCGCCTGTCACCAGACTGTTTCTCATGAACCGTAATAGTTAGACAGTTGACAGATTTTCACAGGTGACGTATTTCTACCGCTGTAACAAGAAATACTAAAAAAAAAAGAATAAAATAAATATTTAAGGGGGTTCTCATGCATCAAACGTGATTTTTTGTTATTGTTATAGATAATGATACGGAACCCTTCGTGTGCGCGTCACACTCGTGCTTGGCCGGTTTTTGTTAAAGTACATACATTTTTATCGAGTAAGATATTCCTGTATGAATCTTCTTAAATACTCACCAACGACAATAAAATCGAATAACGAATGCAATGTGACAATGCTAAGTTTTTGACACGTAAAAGTAACCGAGGAGAACGCAAAAGTACCTATTTTCGTTTCTATCGTAAACTGTTTGCTTTAAATTCACTTTACGACGTTATCGTAAAATGTTGACAGCCACTGTCTTTAGAGAGATCGTCAAAATGAAGCTCTCGGTTCATCAAAATGGGGATTAGTGCAGCTGAAATTTTACTACATGATTTACCTAATACAACTAAGCATCATCATCATCATCATACATAGCCTTTTTTATCCCACTACTGGGTATAGGCCTCTCTCTCTCTTTACACGTCATCTGCCTCGGTCCTGTGCCAATCTGGTCCAGGTTCGACCCGCGACGGTGACAATATCGTCGACCCATCTTGCGGCTGGACGACCGACGCTCCGCCTTCCTCAACTTAGCATGTGTAATATAATTATATTAATTAATAATTACTACCTACCCCTAAAAAGTTCTAAATGACTGTATGCATCCAGGGGGTTGGCTACCTCCATACACCCATGGGTGTCCTGTATATATTGTATGTTTTTACAAAAAAAAAAACTGTTATCTCACTTCCATAGTACAAGCTTAGCTTAGTTTGGGGTTAGACGGCGCTGTGTGTAATGGCCGACGATAATTATTTATTTATGCATACGGAATTTCATCAAAATTGGTCCAGCCGTTTGCCAAAAGCCAGCGTGAAGAAGTAACAAACATACAAACACACGCACAAACTTTCGCCTTTGTAATATTAGTGTGACAACAACACAGCACAACAGTAACAACGGTACCAGTATTAGTTAACAACGGGGAAAAACGTCTTGAAAGTATTAAAAGTTTCAATTGGTTATTTCGTAAATTAGAATTAGATTATATATTTTTTTAACTTTTGCGACTTGAACACGTAATTATTTTTATCACCGGATCAACATACTATGAAAATTAGTTTTGTTTCTGCAATAGCCGTGATCACGACTTGACTGGAGACTGAATCTAGAATTTTTTTTTTAAAACATTATTCTTTGAGAGTACTGAACCCTAAATAAACGTGTTTGACTCACGGTTCACCGGTTTTAATAAAACAAAATTCTTACGGTTTTCATGTTAAAAACGCTTCAAATTTTAATCTTGTTTTTCATGAAATAAATCTTTGCATAAACCGATTCAACCAAAAAGAAACAGGATGAAATGCTGTTAACAAAGACTGTAACAGACAATTTCATTCGTGCCAAAGTGAGAACGCCCGCCAAGCGAAAAAACTCTAAATTAAAAAACAAAAATAATAAATCTCAAGTTACAAGCGAATACCGGCTGAGTAACAAGTCTGCACAACAAAAGGGAAATCCAATTTAGATTTAGTCGTGTTTATACTCGCACAAATAAGCGAGCTTGTAAAAAGCATACACCGCACGAGCTGCTGCCGGTAAAATAAAAAAAAAAATTCTAATTCAAAAAAGGTACCACTGCAGTACCAGTTATTTTACCGCTAAGCAGTAGTGTGTAAACATTACTGTGTTCCGGTTTGAAGGGTACTGCAGCTAGCGAAATTACTGGGCTGTTGAGACTAACCATCGAAAGTCTCAAAGTAATGAGCGCCAGAGCAGCGATGCCCTGGACTTTGTTTTGGTACTCAAAGTTCTGTGTATCGCTGCAATGGTCATGGACTGTTATCTCTTACCATCAGGAGAGCGTATCGTTCGTCTCATTACTTTTTTACATAAAAAAAACAAGTTAGGTAGCACATAAATTGATTACATGCTTAACCAGAATCATTAAAATTATATTATACCACAAATACAAAATATTTTTATTGTCACTATAAATGATGCCTTATAAATATATAACCCTGTCTGTTGCTTTAACGTATAGCAGTAGTGCAGCAGAAAATGCTCTCCCTTAAAATTGTACAAGTTAGTAACAGTAATATATAATTAGTTATACAAGAAAAAAAAACTATCAATATATAGGTCTTAAAAAAATTTAAGCTAACGATATACTATCATATAAGCTAATTGTTAACACTAGTAATCTTATAATGACAGCCCTGTTGGTTCATTGCTAGTATGTCTGCTTCGAGAGCTGAAGGGCGTGGGTTCGATTCCCACTCAGGACTAACATTTGTGTGACTAACATCGACGTTTATACTGTATCTAGGTATACTGTATGTATTATAAGTATGTATTTAAAAAAAAAAAAGTATTTAAGTATTCTATCAATTATCTGACTTCCATAGCACAAGCTCTGCTTAGTTTGGGATCAGATGGCGCTGTGTGTAATGTCCTACGATATTTATTTATTCTTTATATTTAGCGAAACGTAAAAAAATGTTTTTCAATTTATCGAACACTGATATTGATAGGCAACAAAGCCCAATATAACAATTTTGTGAATTCGACACTGACACAATGAAGAGTATGTGTATATTGGAGCGAAAACAGATAAAACCCGCCTCGTCTCTTTATTTGACGAACGATATGGGCACAACGTCAATTCAAAAGTATCATTTACACAATATATTCGTATTTACTCTCACTAGGGGGTTCTAGTGATGCCCATCGATGTTTTTATTTAAAAAAACAACATGTATTTTTTTCTGGGCACCATTTTAGAAGCGAAATCCTTTAAATCTATTTGAGATATCAATTTCATTAGAGTTTATTGAGGCGTCATTAGAGAACCAAATTGTATGCCTAATGGAGCAAATAAAGTATCTATTGCATTTTTTAATAATACTGAAAACAATTAGAAGAGGAATAAAAACTTGGTGTTGTTTTTTTGAAGTGAAAACTTCTTTAGCCACGTTTTGTGATTTTTGGTAGAAGTGAAATTTATAGGTTCACATAACCGCCATGCTAATATGTTGTGTTTTAAGGTTTCATTTCTGCCAGTAGTTTCCATAATAAATAAATATCGTAGGACTATATACACAGCGCCATCTGGCCCTTAACTAAGCAGAGCTTGTGTGATGGAAGTCAGATAACTGATAGAATACATATAAATACTTTTTTTTTTGTAAATACATACAGAACACCCAGACACAAGAACAAACATTTGCTTATTCACAAAATGTTTGCCCTGAGTGGGAATCGAACCCACGCCCTACAGCTCTCAAGGCAGATATACTACCAACAAGCCAACGGGGCTGTCATGACTATGACAACCCAGTCATGGGCGGCCATGACTGCCTATTTATATTTCTTCGGCTATAGTTTATCAGATACATCCTACAAATAAATTTAAATTAAACAAACTAATTTAAAAGGTGTAAATTTTACATTATTGTACAAACATTATTAAGACTTATTAAAAAGTTTATTACATTATGACAATTTGTAAAATAAAAATATGATGCAGCCACTTTTCTCAGTTACCTAAAAACAAACTTAAATTGATCTAATTTTTGTGTCATGTCTATTTTTGTAGCTCAAAAAACGAACTTCCAATCACCTAATGAAACAGCCTTGATCTCGTCTTGATCGATCTATTTCCATAACCAATCTTTTACCACTTCATAAAATATGTACAAGTTATTCCTTTAACCCCTCAGTTAAGAGGTTCTTTGTACTCCGAGCCCAGAGGCCCTAAGGGGACCCTAGTTGACAAGTTGTTTACGTCGAAACTCAATAAATCGACACTTGCAATAAAAACGTCATAACTGACTTTTCGAACGTTTTGAGTTACATAAGATTCAAAATCAGATACCATTATGATATCAAGAATTTAAATCTCAAAATGAAGCTCTTATTGATTGTAGTTAGTTATTATACAAATAACAGGACAAATATAAATGTTTGTACTGTGTTCTGTGTATATAAGTACTACTCAATAAGCTATCACATTTCCATAATTACAAGCTTTGTTTAATTTGGGGCCTAGATGGCGCTGTATGAATCTTCCGACAATATTCCTTTTTTATTTAAGTTTTTTTTTTTAAATTTATTTAATTTCTATATATTCTAAAAATCTATTTGGTAAATTTTATTTGCATAATTACATGCACCTTAAAATATGTTGTTTATTTATTTTTAATTTAATATACAAATAAGTCAAATTAAATTTGATTTATTTAATTAATTTTGGAATTTTAGAAATCAAAATATGCCTTGATATAAAAACATTTGAGGATTTTCTGATAGAACAGAACATGCGATAGTTTATTTAACGCCCAAAGCGCTATTAAGAGAAGTTGCCAAATATGAGTTACGATACTTTCCCTAACAGGTGTCGAAATGTGCAAAATTTATAGCGGATGTTGAATTCACAAAATATTCGAGTCGGAAATTCTTCCGCCGTTTTTGTTGACGTGTTTCTTGTTCAGTTGAACGAAGACACGATAAATGTCGATTCCACTGAAGCTATCGGTTATTATGAATGTTTTATTTACATGAATGATTTTGAATAAGCTCTGCACAGATGATAGATATAAATAAGCCGTGATCTAGGGAACTAATCTAGAGGTATCAGTGAGACCCTTTTTTGCGTATAAATATGTAGGTTAGACAATAAACCATAGCACGGTGGTAGGGAACTTTATAGTCCTAGGCTGCCTACCACCGCCTAGTTGAAAATCTGCTTCTAAGCATCTTTAACGGTTTTGCCGGCAGGCATACTTGACAGCCAGTTCCATTCCAGACCAGGAGTTCTGTCAACAAAACTGTCGCTTAACATCAGGTGAGCTGTGGTCAAACTCCTAGCTCATAACTTAAAAAAATGTTTTATAAACTTTACTTAGTATCTACCTTGTACTCGTACGTAGCCATCTATTTATAGTATTTCGTTTTCATCAACATCATCATCATCTCATCTAATTTTTAGTTGGTTTCCAAATCTTTTTTTTTAGACAGCCCCGTTGGCTCATTGGTAGTATATCTGCCTTGAGAGCTGTAGGGCGTGGGTTCGATTCCCACTCAGGGCAAACATTTTGTGAATAAACAAATGTTTGTTCTGTGTCTGGGTGTTCTGTATGTATTATAAGTATGTATTTACAAAAAAAAAAGTATTTATGTATTCTATCAGTTATCTGACTTCCATAACACAAGCTCTGCTTAGTTTGGGGCCAGATGGCGCTGTGTGTATAGTCCTACGATATTTATTATTTATTTATTTTATTTATTTAAATCAGCCCTGTTTTATAAGCTGCCCCATTGCTAGGCGCGGGTCTCTCCTTATTGTAATTGGGTAAAGCCGTAAGTCTACCACGCTGGCCGCGCGTGAGTTGATATACACTTCACGAAATCTGTATTTTTCTGACATATTTGTTTCCTGACGATGTTTTCCCACCTTTTGGGACTTTGAAATATGATCTACCAAGCAAAAAAAAGAATCATTAAAATCAATTCATAATTGACGGAATTTTAAAATATGATTTTGAACTTTAGAATATTGATTTTGCCATGTCTGTATATCTATGAAATATCGATATTTATTTAAACTAATTTGCATACGTATGATTTCCTCAAAAGTATATGCAGTAGAAATAAAAATAAAATACGAATTCCTTGTCACAGGACATGTTCGTATCGCAATTATGAACCTCAAGTGGAGCTGGGCAGGACACGTTGCTAGGCGAAGTGATGACAGGTGGAGTAAGGTTGCAACAGAGTGGTGGCCTAGGCAAGAGAAGCGGAGCGTCGGTCGTCCAGCCGCAAGATGGGTCGACGATATCGTCAGCGTCGCGGGTCGAACCTGGACCAGATTGGCACAGGACCGAGGCAGATGGCATGTAAAGAGAGAGGCTTATACCCGGCAGTGGGATAAAGAAGGCTGTGGATGATGATGATGTCACAGGACTGCATGTTTTGGTAAGGGTGTCTGTAGCATGGGTCCGATAGTTTATAACCATTTACCGCAGACAATACTGGAATCGGAAAGTGTGACTGTGTTCAAGAGAAAATTGTCCAATTTGTTAATATCGAAAGCATGTTATAAATTAGAAGATTATTGAAATGAGAAATTTTAAGTTATTTTTAGTGTTATTATTTTAATCTCAATGTTTGACATTTTTTACAGTTGTATAATTGTTTAATTTTAGCTTGACATTAATTTTTAATCGTTGTGTAGTTTATTTTGTCATTTTCGTAATTAATAATTGTGTCTAGCCAAATTCTATTGTATGTTCACGAAGAACTAGATATACTACTTAATATTAAGACCTAAATGCAACACAGCCCCACAATAAAATACAATCTGAATCTGAATCTGGATCTGAATCATCGCGTAACATACGTATAACAGTAGAATTGAGAACCTCCTCCTATTTTAAGTCTTTTAAAAATATCAATCTCTCTGTAGATTCTTAACTTAAATGGTTTAAATTTAAGTGGGGTGCGTAATCCAGCATCCATAGCATTAATAATAATTGAGCATTACAAGTTATTTTTAGACGAATTTGAACACGCTCATGAGATGGGAGGTATCGCTGTTCTCGCCTGACCTTTGCGATGTTTATTTGTCATTTACGATCCGGTTTAAAGAAACCGGATCGTAAAAATAAAAATAGGATGCTGTCTTTACAGCATCCTATATTATTATATTTTTAGACGTTGATTTTATTCTAAGTGTTAATTTGTGATATATTTATGTAAATAAATACGTAAATAGAAGATATATCACGGCAGTAGCCGGACAAATTGTCGCAGATTAATCTGAGAAAGTATTTGACATCAGCTGTTTTTTTTTATGTAAAAGTAATGAGACTAACGATGCGCTCTCCTGATGGTAAGAGATAGCGCCTGTCCATGACCATTGCAGCGATACACAGAACTTTGATTAGCAATACAAAGTCCGGGGCATCGCTGCTTTGGCGCGCATTACTTTGAGTCTTTCGATGGTTAGTAATATAATAATATTATACATATTATAACCATTTATGACAGTATGTTCTGCCGCAAAGCTGTACTGTGTAAACATCGACTTGGCGGCGGCACTGCCGTACCCCCAGATTGTTATAAAGTAATTTAATTTTAGACGCTGTTAGCTACTTGCTCGCAAATTTTAAACTGTTCGTTTTTAATAAAGCTAGGTTAAGGTTTTATCGCAGCCGTTGGCTGGTCTTGTCGTTCGATAGGAACGAGCGTGTGCTGGCCGCGTATCACAATTTTTCACCGCCATTTTTCTCCTAAACGTACTGTTAAATTAAGCTTTTAATTCTGTAATTTTTTGCTCAATAAACACCATGAGAGCATTACCTTTTTTCATGTAAAACTAATGAGATGAATGATACGCTCTCCTTGTGGCATGCCTATGTCCATGACCATTGCAGCGGTACACTGAACTTTTAGTAACAAAACAAAGCACTGAGCATCGCTGCTTTGGCGCTCATTACTTTGAGAATGTTGTTGATGAACAAGATGTCTGTAGCGATGATAGCTCAGTGCGCGGTCGGTTCGCATGCCGAAGGGCGTGGGATCAAACACCACAATGAGCTTGAGCTGTCGGTGAAGGAAAACATCGTGAGGGAACCATAGCATGGCGGTAGGGTACTTTAGTATTCGGCTGGCTAGCAACCATCCTCAAGTTGAAAATCTGCCGCCAAGTACCGAACGGTGTGTTCCGGCAGCCTCACTTGAGAGCCAGTTCCATTCCAGGCTAGGTGTGCTTATCATCTTCGACCACACCATCACTTAACATCAGGTGAGCTGTGGTCAAACACCTAGCCTGTCAAGCATTAAAAAAAATTACAGGAAGGGACAAAAATAATCTTAAAGGTATAAAACAACTTAAAGCACTCGTATTGTAATCTCTTACTTATAACTTTTTATTTAATAAACTTCGTAGACATAAATGACGAATTTTCCACTATTCGCTCGCCCTTCGTCGTTTAACCCTTCAATTGGAAAGCAATAAATGTCTGTAGCTATTTAACGACAATAGACACAAAAGCAATTTATCAAAAAAGCGTGAACATTCTAGAGACAACATTTGGTATTTCATTATTTTGTCAATGATTGACAGCGAAATACCAATAAATAAAATGAAAATGTATGTGTCAGTTACGGACTTTTTTTATTGTCGACAGGCACATTCCACCCAATTCACTGGAGCTGCTATGACAGCGGCCCAGAGCATCGCTCCGGTACTTCAAGGAGCTGGTGTGGCTTGGGTAGACGCTGGTCGCGGACGAGTGCGAAAGCGTTCCCGTAGCACCGACACACGGGCGCCAGGCAGAACCACCCCATGGTTTTTAGTGGGTAGGCCGCCACAATGGCGGAGAGTCCCACATAACCATTAACCACCCTGCTTCCCCCGAAGCCGGTGGTATCCATCAAGGATTTCGCTGGGAAAAAAAGAAAAGGGTAGACACTGGTAGGGGAAAATGCACAACACACCCCAAGCGGGACGTCAGTGCAGGACCTATCGCCCCCACTTTGAATAAGAATAAGAACGGTCGACAGGCTAGGTGCGTGATCATAGCTTATATGGTCGTGAAGGTGTGGTCGAAGATGGTAAACACACCTAGTCAGGAATGGAACTGACTCAAGTGAGGCTGCCGGAACATACCGTTAGGTACTTGGCGGCAGATTTTCAACTCGAGGGTGGTAGCTAGCCAACAATACTACAAAGTACCCGGTTCTACAAAGTTGCCGGTAACTCAATCTCATTGTTGAGTTTTGAACCCACGTCTTAGCTATAAATCAATCTTTTTTTTTTTTTTTTCTATGGTTGACAGGCTAGTTGTTTTGACCACAGCTCACCTGATGTTAAGTGAAGGTGTGGTCGAAGATGGTAAAGCACACCTAGCCTGGAATGGAACTGGCTCTCAAGTGAGGCTGCCGGAACACACCGTTAGATGCTTGGCGGCAGATTCTCAACTTGAGGGTGGTAGCTAGCCAGCCGAGTACTAGAAAGTACCCTACCACCATGCTATGGTTTCCCCACGATGTTTTCCTTCACCGGCAGCTCAAGCTCATTGTTGGAGTTTGAACCCACGCCCTTCGGCATGCGAACCTACCGCGCTAACCACTTAGCTATCATCGCTACAAAATTAAAAATACAATTCAGAACAAAATTATGTGGCTTAATTTACACTCAAGATAAAAATTTGTGTGATAAACATTATATTTGTACTATCCAGGTATGTATTAGTATATATTTACAAAAAAAAAGTATTTTATCAGTCATCTGGTTCTCATAGTAGGTAAAAGCTTTGCTTTGTTTAAGGCTAGATGGCGCTGTATGAAAATGTCAACCAATATTTTTAGACAGTTTTTCATGTCAAAGTTTCTACCAATTATAATGCCTACCAATGGCAATGCATGAGTTTTTACAATTGTGCTGCCATCTTTTTTATAATACTTCAATACTTATTTTATTAACAATTTAATATTTTAATTAAAATGATAAACGAAAAAATGACAATGAATTTCTAACTAGAACTTTGAGTTTGAAAATAATATGAGAATGCTTTTATTAAATCTCTTACTCGACAACTGTGAACAAATTATAAATTCCAGAAAATTTGTCATGCCAAGGGTTGGGACACGAAGCCTTATTACGATTTTCATAGCGCGCCTTCGAAAACATACAGCTGATCATTTTGGACCCACCTACTTACCATCAACATATACATTTTCTAAAATATATATTTTTACTTTTGATTGCAAATGTTTCGCTACCGCTTAAAAGTTGTTTAATTCCGGTGAGGATTTAATTTAAATATTTATCCAACCTGAAGATATTTTTAAATATTTGTCCCATATATTTAAAAAAGTTGTACTAGTTTTCTGTCTTTATTGAAATCGCGTATTAACAGAAAATAAAACGTTATTTGATACCAATTTCATCAAATATAAAACTATTTTATTGATAACACCAAAGTTAAAAGTCAAATTCCGTAATAATTATCATGTCAGAAATTTAAAACAGCTTACATAATGTCAATGAAAAAAACAACAAAATGCATTTATACAGTGTCAATTTAAAAATATTGTCAGTATAAAAAAAAACAATAATGTACGATGAATGTAAATAGCTCGATTATTTTTAATATAAAAATATATTTTTTCTGTTTAACTTCTCGTATGTTTTCGCTGGTCTCAAAGCCGTGGTGTGGGTAATGGATCAGGATCGATCCACCATACCTATCCATTAAGGACTCGAGACAGTTCGACCATTCCTATAGAAAGAGGATTTTCCGTTGCAATAGCTGGGTGGCTACTACAAAATAAAACTAGAAAAGGTCGGCCCAAAGCTGGTTTTGTATCTGTATAGGAACTCTTTGAAGACCGACTTATAGACTAGAAGTCAGTCTTGAGTGGCTGACTTCTAGTCTGACAGTGATGAGGATTTAAATTCAACTTTTTTGGCGACAACGTAAAAATCTTATCCGAAATATTACTTAATATTATAAATGTTACAGAAACATAAACTGCAAGTTTTTGTATCCTCTTCTCACTCATGTATTTCGCTTCTACACAAGTCATCCTTAAGACGTATTGACTCTTCGAGTACTTGACTGAGACTGAGCAATCCCCCTATTTTTTTTTTAGAATGACTATTGCTGTTGGCCGCAGATGGCATCTACAGCGTCACCGGACTGTGGCGAGCATAGATGGCGTTGAGCCTAACGGTAAGGGTGACTAGCGCAAGATGTTAAGGGCGACTAGCGCAAGGGAACCAGAGCGGTACGAACCTTGGAAGAAGGGAACTTGGCTTGCCCTGAGTGGGCCCTACAATAGGTTGAAATCTAAGCAAGTGAGTGAGTATTTAATCTACACTAAGCTGACTGACCTTCAGACAGATCTGAAGAGACCGCGACCTCGCGACGCGACCTGGCGACCGGCGTCTATGTCAAAAACGGAATACCTCCTGTTGCTAGGGGTGGGCGGGACAGGAACCCCCAACACCGCATAGGTGACGACGGCGGTGGTGTCCTCCGGATCTTATAGGACGTGTCTGGGACGACGTCGGAAGTCGGGTGTGTTTGTCATGTCTGTCACGTAGTTCGAGGCTAGGACTACTAGGGGGTTCGAACGGTTGGGGGCTAAGCAATGTTCCTTGACAGCGGCGCTTTATATATCATTTGCCGCCTGCGCACTGAAGCACCGCAGCAATGGCGAAGTGACGCATATGCTCATGCAGCAATGAGTCGTCTGTGTTCCCATGTTTCCAAATTTCCAATTGTTCCAGTACGCTCACACGGAACCCTTTTTCGCACAAATGTAGGATCAGTGTCTAATAGATTTTTTGCGAAACATAATAGTTTTTCATCGTCCATGGCAGTCGGGCGAAAAACTATTTCAATAATGTTTATTTTTGGATAGATCAGCAAAAAATTAACAAAGACAATTTTTAAACAGCTATTAGAAATACCCCATAAAATGTAAAGTAAACGTATCTCATCCATACCTAAAACCAAAAGGACAACAATAGCCATTATGGCCCGTTCATGTCCATACAGAATTGCAATGTAGCGGTAACGACCTACCCAATGCTTCAAATTGCAATTGCAAGCGGAATCACGTACCAAACTGATTACACTCGTAAACAACGCTGAAGCCACATTCGAATTGGTAATTGGCCCTCGAACTGAATTATTCATTTTCGAGTCATCTCTAAGTTGTTCAGCTTCTTTACAACGTTACACAACTGATATAATTATCAAGTCGTTAACTAGGTAGCCCTTCTTCCCATGCGTAAATTTCAACGGAGGGCATCACGGCACAGCACGATAGATATTCGCGGAAATAAAACGCAAGACTAACTAGTAACGCCGTCGCATGAGCTCGTCAAGTCGGAGATGTTAAGTACATTCTGGGGTCGAGATCTACAACCGCGTACCCGCTTCCATCTGAAAGCGCTCGATGCACCGTTCCATCGCGTGCTTTAGCTAAGCTAAGATCATGGCTTCAAAAGACCTTGTTTTATGACTTTGACGATTATTTGAAAATAAGAGATTATTTTAGTAATTCAATAAATAAGTAACTTTTTAGTAGCATTTAATTATATCTGACAGCCCCGTTGGCTCATTGGTAGAATATCTGCCTTGAGAGCTGTAGGGCGTGGGTTCGATTCCCACTCAGGGCAAAACATTTTGTGAATAAACAAATGTTTGTTCTGTGTCTGAGTGTTCTGTATTTATTATAAGTGTATTCTGTATATATGTATTCTATCAGTTATCTGACTTCCATCACACAAGCTCTCCTTAGTTTGGGGCCAGATGGCGCTGTGTGTAATGTCCAATGATTTATATTTTTTTTAAAGCCTAATGATATTATGAATGTGAAAGTTTGGATGGATGGATGTTCGTTACTCTTTGACGCAAAAACTACAAAACGGATTTGAATGAAATTTGGTATGGGAGTAGCTAAGACTATGGATTAATACATAGGCTACTTTTTATTCCGAAAACATGTAGCGGGTAACGCCGTGGGGCGCAGCTAGTTTAACATATTATACTGAAATTTCATTATTTTGACATATTAGTTTACACACTACTGCTTGGCGGTAGAATATTTGGCACCTACCTATACGACCTCCTGCTAAGGCGTTAACCAAGTAAGATAATGATAAATGTGCTTTGCCAAAAAAAAACATTGATAGTTTGCAGCTTAAGTTAAGTAAATAACTTTAATTTATTTCAGCCTCGTTACTTAACCAGGCTGGAAAGCACTCATCGTTAATTGAAGGTTATCATCAATACTCGGTCGCGCGGAGTATTTTCTTATCTCAGAACAAAACAGATTCAGTGATTTATTACTACAAAATCTGCGAGAGTACCAGAACTCCTGAAATTAAAACCACTACTGAGATTAATGTTCTAAATCGCAATAAATATCTGACTAAACGCTCAGATAAATAAACTAAACAGAAAATCGCAAACGAACCGTTTCCAGAATTAAAACAGTAATTTATACTTTGTGACCAGAAATTGGTACTTAAGTGATTTTAGATTTAATTCCCGATCCAGATTAACACTGTTTTTATAAACAGCCTAACTACTAGGCTTTTAGACATTTTTATGTACAAGTAATGACACGAACGAGACTCTTTCCTGATGGTAAGAAAACACAGTACTTTGAGTATAACGCATGCCCATGACCATTGCAGCAATACACAGAACTTTGAGTTGCAGAACAAAGACCGGGGCGTCGCTGCTTTGGCGCTCATTACTTTGAGACTTTCAATAGTTCTCGGCAGCCCTGTAATTTCGCTAGTTGCATTTTTGTAATCGGAAGAATATTCTTTCATAAGTTAACTCTTACTTAGTATCTGGGCGACTGAACTTTGCTTAGTGTACATAAAATTAAAAACTCGGAAAATCGCGTTTCAACTTGAGGACGGTAGCTATCCACCCGAGTACTAGAACATACTCTACCACCATGCTATGGTTTCCTCACGATGTTATCCTTCACCGGCAGCTCACGCTCATTGTTGGGGTTTAAAAATGAAACGATAATATTGCTTACCATTTTAAAAGCTTAGGTATCAGTTATTTTAAATAATATAACATAAGTAATAAGTTAATGTACGATAGGTAGACGCGCTATTTCAATTTCAATTTAGTATCAAAAGTACAAAAGTTTTAATTTCAATATTACTCGGAGGGTGGAATGAGTTTAACTATTTCTTCATCGAATATCCCAGGTTCGGAGTTGGAATTAGTTCGAAATAGACAACAAGAAGAAAGCTTTAAACGTTTCCAATTTACTTGATAGC
Organism: Biston betularia; assembly: GCA_905404145.2. Lineage (NCBI taxonomy): Eukaryota > Metazoa > Arthropoda > Insecta > Lepidoptera > Geometridae > Biston > Biston betularia. Next base: position 635,719 of record FR989874.1, on the reverse strand, counting down.
TACGAATTTAAACTGAAGTTATTTTGAGAGAAAACGAAATCAATAGAGCTATTGTACATCTAATATTCTCTTAGATGCTATAACAGGCAGTGGATAACCGGCGGGAATTAAAAAAAATGTGGGTACTTTAAGTATTATGGATTAGGTAATTTACATATAGCACAACTCGTATTTTACCATTGTTTTTGAATCAACAATTTAGTTCCCAAAACGCTGGCCCCATTGCCGCGTTGTATGGCAATACTGCAACGTTGGGTAAAATAAAGGCCAGCGTTTTGTTCACGTGTGGCGTGGACTGTACGAGATGACAAGTCTTTCTTCAAAGTCCTCACGGTCCCAAAGTTTCAACCCCAAAAGGCTCAAATATGTACTATTCAGGGTACTATACTTGTGCCTTTTGAGGTCTGCAAATTCCGCAGCTGTTTCATCCATTTTATAATAAGAAAAAAACTCATCAAAATCAAAACTCTTCTACTCATTTAAAATGAGCGGTAACAATGCAAGCAAATTGCTTCATTTAGACAATGATAAGTTTACCGCTGATGCTATCACACGCACTTGTCTGAAGCACGACCTAGCGACGCCCTTTCTCGGAGAAAGTAAACAAATGGCGTCTTTGTTGTTTTTGTTAGGTCTAATTTTATCAAAACAACACTATAAAACTTCGAAAAGTAGCGCAAGTTAAATATTATTGGCATCGATACTTATTTTATGTAAAAGTAAATAAGACTAGCGAGACGCCTCCTAATAGTAAGAGTCAAAGCATGCCCATGACCAATTGACCATTGCAACGTTACTAACTCTGAGTTCATACTTTCATGCATAGTTTTGGAATGTGATACAGATCTGAAAAATGTGTATTTGTATTGAAATTAATATTGTTACATTCTGCTTTGTGTGTTATAAAACACATAAATAACAGTATCAAAACAAAGTCCAAGTCGTCGCTGCTTTGGGGCTTACTATTTTGAGTCATTTGATAGTTAGTCTCGACAGCCCTGTAATAATTTCGCTAGCTACAGCACCCTTCAAACCGGAACACACTAATGCTTGATGGTAGAATATCTAGTACTGCGGTGGTACCATGTAAAAAATGTATGATGCAGGTTTGGGCCAATTTTGTTTATTTTTACCCTTCAGCGCATAATGGAGGGGTTTAATTTTAGTAAACAAACCCCAAACTAAACAAAGCTTGTACGATGGAAGTCGGATAACTGATAGAATACTCAAATACTTCTTTTTTGTAAATGCATACAAAACATCCAGACACAGAACAAACATTTGTTTATACCACAAAATGTTTGTCCTGGGTGGGAACCGAACCCACGCCCTCTTAAAGCAGGCTACTACTATGCTACTACCAATGAGCGAACAGGGCTGTTATTTCTATAAAAAGGTGTTCAGATGAGAAATTTTGAAAACTACATCCACGTAAGTACTTACGAATCAGACCTGTTTTTTTTTATAAACTGTCCCATTGCTGGGCGTGGTCCTCTCCTCATTGTGAGAATGAAAGACCGTAGCCCACCATGCTGGCCAAGTGTGGGTTGCCAGACCACGTAAGTACCTATTTTTTTTTGTTTTATAAACTACAAGGGCTCACCGGAATACCAGCGCTGGTCATACCACTTAGTATGACCAGCGAAATAGGGGCTCACCTGAGCATTATGCTGAGGTGAGCCCCTATTTTGTAACTTTTGTCTGTTTGTTTTAGTGATTGTTACAGAATTAAACGTTTTTTCTTTCATTCTTTCTTTCTATTTCATTTGTAAATGTTTCCAAGAAAATCTGTGTTGAATCAACAAAGCGAAACGGAACGCCTTTAAAGTGTGTTTTGGTTTAATTAATAAGGTGCAATAAAACTCGAAGGTGCTTTAAAACCCCATTAGGCCTAATTGGAAGAAATTATTGGCAGGTAAGTAATGAGATCATTAAAATATCACGCGTTTTTGAAATACCCTGGTGTTGTTTGAAGGCTTTAGCCTGTTCTGTACAACTTTGATGGTAAACGCTGTACTAAAACCAACTAATATTATAAATGTGAAAGTTTGGATGGATGGATGTTTGATACTCTTTCCCGCAAAAACTTCTGAACGGATTTGAATGAAATTTGGTATGAAGATAGCTAATACCCTGGATTACCACTTAGGCTACTCTTTATCCCGAAAACTTGTAACGGGTAATACCGCGGGGCGCAGCTAGTTATACTAATATTAAACAGATGAAAGTTTGTGTGTATAAGTATGTTTGTTACTTCTTTACGCTCAAACGGCAGGACCAATTTTCATGAAATTTGGTGTGAAGGTAGCTGACATCTCGGATTAACACATAGGCTACATTTTTATGTTTGATGGGCTAGGTGTTTGACTACGGCGCACCTTTTTTTTTTTTTTTTAATGTTTGACAGGCTAGGTGTTTGACCACAGCTCACCTGATGTTTAAGGTGTGGTCGAAGATGGTAAAGCACACCTAGTCTGGAATGAAACTGGCTCTCAAGTGAGGCTACCGGAACACAAGACCTGATGTTAAGTGACGGTGTGGTCGAAGACGGTAAAGCACAGCTAGCCTGGAATGGATCTGGCTTTTAAGTGAGCCTGCCAAAACACCGATAGGGGCTTGGCCGCAGATTTTCAACTTGATAGCTGGTAGCTAGCTAGCCCAGTACTAAAAAGTACCCTAGACCAAGACCCCCTCTTTGGTTGCTTATGTAATAATTATAAATCACCTAACAAAGTAAGTGTAATAGGTTATCAAAATCATCATCATGGCAAGATTTCCGCGATATAATCCGATATGGCTAGTTTCTTTGTAACGAACTGTTTTTTTATGTGAATATTTTAATGACATCAACGAAATACCAAAAAAGATTGGGCTCGTCCGGGATTTGAACCCGGGACCTCTCGCACCCTAAGCGAAAATCATACCCCTAGACCAACGAGCCGGCTATCATTTCTGACAAATATCTGTACTCGCATGTACTGTTAGGTAACGCATGGAACCAAATCGAAGTGAAAGTTGACCCAGATTCAACACACTTGCAATGTTTTATACTCGGACAGACGGATACGTGTACTACATCTATGCGTGAGATGAATTTGAATATTTTTAGATCTTAAGCAAAAAATAATAATAATTAAGTTAAATAAATTAATTAATTTGTTACAGGTCATTATTAACATAATTGTTTTAAATTCAATTGAATCTTCGTAATTGTAACTAAAACGATGTATAATCGGAAATACATAAAAAATATATCATAATTATTAAGGTGGTTCGATTTCCATACAAATACTTTTTTGCCATTTATGGATAAATGGAGCATGATTTTAGGGTAAAATCACAGCTACTGGCATTTATTTTGGTCCTTATTTGCGGTAAATTACAACTGCTTGAATAAAACATAAAGCCATAAATCATTCATAAATTTGATTTTCTGCTAATAATCTACTGTTTTATTCAAGCAATTATGTTTTACCGCAAATAAATGCCAGTAGCTGTGATTCCATTGTAAAATTATACTCCGTTTGTCCATAAATGGCAAAAAAATATTTGTATGGAAATCGAACCACCTTAAGTAACTTTGTTTTGTCCCAGTGCTGGGAAAAGGTCAGATGGTGGCTTAAAAATATTGAGAGAAATAAAAAAAAACCTTACTAACTGACTTACTGCCATCACGTGAGACGAGCTGTGGTCAACATCTAGTCGATCTAAGTTGAAAAAAAAACCATAAATGCTGTTACGAAAATACCTATTATTGAACATTTATAAATAAATAAATATCGTTGGACTATACACACAGCGCCATCTGACCCCAAACTAAGCAGAGCTTCTGTGATGGAAGTCAGATAACTGATAGAAGACATAAATACTTTTTTTTTGTAAATACATACTTATAATACATACAGAACACCCAGGCACAGAACAAACATTTGTTTATTCACAAAATGTTTGCCCTGAGTGGGAATCGAACCCACGCCCTACAGCTCTCAAGGCAGATATACTACCAATGAGCCAACGGGGCTGTTACATTTATGATCCATATAAACTAAAATCTAAATTATAATCTGATTATCACACCCAAGTTAATATTTATAAATTGAAATCCCTTTTACTGTTCTTTATCTATTATCATGCACGTATAAAAAGAAATCGCGATAAAAACAAACGGGAACTAATGCAATAAATGTTTTATTACAGGCCGATAACGCAATCCGATTCGTTCACAACTAGATTCATGTTATCATTGTTCTATGGAAGCGTGCTACATCGTAGACCGCATTACTGTTTCAAATAAATAAAAATAAATATCGTAGGACATTACACAGAGCGCCATCTGACCCCAAACTTTTTATTTCATTTTTATTGAATAGGTTTGCGTTTGACCACATCCTGCCTGATGTGAAGCATCGATGCGGTCTAAGATGGAACACGCTTACCTAGAAGGAACCAGTTTACTCTTGATTTGAAGACACTCATATTGTACCTTTCGGGAAGCACAGACTCCGGCAAAGAGTTCCACATCCTCGCTGTGCGAATAAAGAATGTGTACTCAAACACACTCTGAAATTAAGCTGAGCTTGTGTGATGGAAGTCAGATAACTGATAGAATACTCATCATACTTTTTTTTTTGTAAATACATACTTAATACATACAGAACACCCAGACACAGAACAAACATTTGTTGATACATAAAATGTTTGTCCTGAATGGGAATCGAACCCACGCCCTTCAGCTCTTAAGGCAGATATGCTACCAATGAGCCAACAGGGCTGTCCCTAAATAAATCAGGGACTAGTGTAACACAAACTTGTTTTATATAAAAACATATTCTATGACTTATGACAAAAGCTCTCCATATTATGAATGAAAGATAATTTTTCGTGTGGGTTCCATGACTCCATTTAAGCATGTAGTAAAGTCACAACTACCTAGGCCATGACTGGACTCAACCATGACTTATGTTTTGTGGCTTTAACTGTGACTAAGATTTATTGACTTGGTGGCAGATCTCCTTAACTGGAGGTCATTTAGGTAGGTACCACCGCACTACCAGATATTTTTCCGCCAAGCTTTAGTGTGTTAACGTTACTGTGTTCCGGTTTGAAGCGTACTGTAGCTAGTGAAGTTCTGGGTATCGCTGCAATGGTCATGGGCATACGTTATCTCTTACCATCAGGAGAACGTTTCGTTAGTCTCGTTACTTTTAAATTAAAACAGATAAATCTAATATTAAAATTGACTATTTTAAAGATCAATTCATAATTCATAAGACAAACAACTCAACTATACAGTCATTCTTCTCATTATCTATTCCTGGTCAAACTTGGTTGGGAAATAAATGTCAACATGGTATACCTATAGCTAAAAAAAAATGGTCACTTTTTAAATAAAATAGACTATAGACATTAGACAATAGACAATAATTGTTGACAATAAATTTTTATTACCATGGGTAAGTTTGTGTCAATAAGCGACCCGCCCCGGTTTCGTATGGGTGTAATGTATATACTTATATAGTGCATCTGCATGTATTATACATATAAACTTTCCTCTTGAACCATTCTGTCTATTGATGGAAACCGCATTAAAATCCGTTGCGTAGTTTAAAAGATCTAAGCGACTTTGTTTTATGCTATGATAGCGATAGATAGCGTCGAGTGCGTGTTTTGGGCTTTCGTTCGAGTGAAAGGTATATAATTATAATATCAAAGTTATCAGACCAATGTCGTATAAAAAAAATTCGACTGGTGTATCAGCCGGCTCGTTGGTCTAGGGGTATGATTTTCGCTTAGGGTGCGAGAGGTCCCGGGTTCAAATCCCGGACGAGCCCAATCTTTTTAATATTTATTTATTATTTTTATAACGATTATTTATACCTTACTTGTTGCTCTTCCGGAGTTCGCACAGATATACTAATAAAAAAAATAAGACTAAATATCCGAATACAGCGTCACTAATCAACAGGTGAGCTGCAGTCAACACTAAGCCTGTCAACCATTTAAAAAATCCTATAACATTCTATACGACTATTTAATGAAATAAATTAACCCACAAATTATTTTCCTATGAATTGCAATACTTTGTAATGTGCAATATTATTTTTATCCCCTTCCGGAGAGAAAACAAATAGCACCGATAGTTTGCCGACTCTCCGAGGTACAAATACTTTCTACAAATGATGCCAAAGCAGCGATGCTTTGGACTTTGTTTTGTTACTCGGAGTTCTGTGTATCGCTGCTATGGTCAAATGGTCATGGACAGGCGTTATCCCTTAGGAGTTATCGTCAGGAGAGCGCATCGTTTGTCGCATTACTTTTACACAAAAAAGTAGTGTACCTATAATAATGTGAAAAACTTTGAGTACGGAATTGACCTTGTAATTGGGAACGACTGTTATGTCAAACAATTAGCTAAAAAAAAATAAGTAGGTACTGATATTTGAAAATGGAGAAAATAATGTATTTCACCATCTGAAAGCCCTGTTGGTTCATTGGTAGTATGTCTGCTCCAAGAGCTGAAGGGCGTGGGTTCCATTCCCACACAGGACAAGCATTTTGTGAACATAAACAAATGTTTGTGCTGTGTCTGGTATTATAAGTAAGTATTTACAAAAAAAAATATTTAAGAATTCTATCAGTTATCTGTCATCCATAGCACAAGCTTTGCGTAGACTTTACCAAAACATCGATACTATAAAATCACTTACAAAAAACAATACCAAATAAAATTAACACATAAAACTAAGCATGAAAACCACCTACCTTTTCATACCTTCGACCGCAGAATCCAATCAAAACTATAAAGTTTAATTGGACATAAACAAGCTCTTTGTTTTCATTGTTCGTTTGGGGCTAGAGTTAAGTTACTCGAAAATAAAGGTCATTTTATACTAATTACAATACTTCTCTCTAATAAATATGTTAACAATATTTTATGCATATGATTCGTAATTATATTTTTTACTCAGTGGTTAGAATCTCCTTAGCAGGAGGTCGTCTGCTCACCACGTCGCACCGCACTCACTCACTCACTCGCACCTTTGGGATGGATCCGCCAAGTAGAGTCAAAAAAAAAATATTTAAGTATTCTATCAGTTATCTGACTTCCATAGTACAAGCTTTGCTTAGTTTGGGGTCAGATGGCGCTGTGTGTAATGTAAAAAAAAAAAAACAAAATTAAGAATCGTTGCAGATAAGTCTAGTCTTGTAGCGATGATAGCTCAGTGGTGAGCGCGGTAGGTTCGCATGCCGAAGGGCGTGGGTTCAAAACCCAACAATGACCTTGAACTGCCGGTGAAGGAAAACATCATCATGAGGAAACCATAGTATGGTGCTAGGGTACTTTCTAGTACTCGGCTGGCTAGCTGCCACCCTCAAGTTGAAAATCTGCCGCCAAGCATCTAACGGTGTGTTCCGCAGCCTCACTCCTAGAGCCAGTTCCATTCCAAGCTAGGTGTGCTTTACCATCATCGACCACACCTTCACTTAGCATCAGGTGAGCTGTGGTCAAATATCTAGCCTGTCAACAAGAAAAAAAATAGTCTTGAAAGACTCATCTGGAACGACTCTCTCGTTCAAACTAACCTTCATAGTCTTGAACATCGTCGCAGGGTGGCTAGTTTGTCGGTTTTTATCGGATTCATTTTGGGGAGTGTGCTTCAGATCTGCATGCCCTAATCCCCGCATACCCACCTTTCTTTCGGTGCCAGAAGCACGAAAAAGCGACACCGTTTCATGGCTGACGTTCCAAAAACCCGTACGAAACTATTTGAATCTACTTTTATTATTCGAACGGGTAAAGCGTGGCATACGTTACCCGAGCGGGTGTTCCCTGATAGATACAACCTGGGTGTCTTCAAGTCGCGAGTGAATCGGTTTCTTCTAGGCGAGCATGCTCCATCGTAGATCGCAACTTCACTTAGCATGAGGTGAGATGGCGCTCAAACGCAAGCATATATATATTTTTTAAATCTAGGTAAGACCAGATAGATATTCTTCCGTCTAGCAGTAGTGTATAAACATTACCGCGTTCCAGGGCGAAAGACACTGTAGGGAAATTACAGGGCTTGGTTGAAAGTGAAAGTGCAAAATGATGAAAGCCAAAACACCGATGTTCTGGACTTTGGTTTGTTACACAAAGTTCTATGTATCGCTGCAATGGTCATGGACATGCGTTTTATCTGACCATCAGGAGAGCGTATAGTTCATCTCATAATCTTCACATAAAAAAAAGTTTAACTAGTGTTATCCTACAAATAATCCCACTAAGGTTATACTTATAATCCTATCCTACTAACTCCACTAATATTATAAATGTGAAAGTTTGGATGCATGGATGCTTGTTACTCTTTCACGCAAAAACTACGGAACGGATGTGGATGAAATTTTATATGAAGGTAGCTGTGACCCTGGATTAACACCATGGGCTACTTTTTATCCCGAAAACATGTAGCAGGTAACACCACGGAGCGCAGCTAGTATGACTATATGGTTAACACAGTCAGATGATTTACCGGAAAGTGTTGGTTCAAATCCCAACAATGAGCTTGGGATGCTGGTGAAGGAAAACATCGTGAGGAACTTTCTAATACTTCAAGTGCACAGCTGGCTAGCTGCCATCCTTTAGATGAAAATCTGTCGCCAAGCACCTAGCAGTGTTTTCTAGCAGAATGGAAATTGATACTTAACATAAAATAGCTTTTACGCAGATGCTATCCTAGCTAACTATACTGACTAATTTGGGAAAGTTTCACTCGAAGAAATAGTTGGAAAATCTCAATTATATCCACATTTGCCGGATAATTTAGTTATATGAAAATAACTGCGAGTAAAACCTCCGGGCGTTGGTGAAGTTTTGAATACTTTAGAGTTGGAATATATATATACGAGTACCTATCTAGCCAGCGGTGAAATAATTTACCTGAGAAATAACTTTATACGGAGTTGCACGACTGAAAAACAAAATTATTATTGTTTGTGGTTAATTAATTTGTTCTACGAGCTTCCACGTGTAGAAAAATAATTGAAAATTAAATTTAATAATTCTGTAATAATCTGCCGCCAAGCATCTAACGGTGTGTTCCGGTAGCCTCACTTGAGAGTCAGTTCCAATCCAGGCTAGGTGTGCTTTACCATCTTTGACCACACCTTCACTTAACATCTGGTGAGCTGTGGTCAAACACCTAGCCTGTCAACCATAAAAAATATATTTTCGGAATAAAAAGTAGTCCATGTGTTAATCCAAGGTCGCGGCTACCTCCATACCAAATTTCATCTAAATCCGTTCAGTAGTTTTTCCGTGAAAGAGTAACAAACACCCATCCAGTAGAAATTATTCAGAGCTCAAAAAATCGAAAATTTTGCAAGTAGTTTTTTTTGAGTTTCTAGATTTATCTATTGTCACTCCACTTAGTCTCAGGGCGGCTCTAAAGCGCGGCGACTCGGCTATCACTACAAAATAGTAAATGTAGCGGGTAACACCGCGAGGTACCTATATTTTTCTTTTCAACGGACTTTGTTTGACTCTAACGTAACTCTAGAAATAAAACACGCGCAAAGAATTGAAACAATCATAAAACAATGGTCTTATTAGCCTTCAAAGGATGGAAGAAGCGTCGTCCAATTAAGATTTACGCACTCTCAAAGACGACTTTGTATGTAAAGCGCAAAAAAATTGACACAAAGAGATTTGAACTCGGGACGTCTTGTGCGTAAAACTGTCACTTTACACGCAGATAAAATTATTCCCTTTTCGAATTTCGTATTTTTATTGACAACAACGTACTCTTGTGCAGTAATTGGGTAGCGATGATAGCTCAGTGGTTAACGCGGTTGATTCACACGCTAAAAAGCGTGGGTTCAAACCCTAACAATAAGCTTAGGAAAACATCGTCAGGTAACCATAGCATGGTGGTAGCGTACTATCTAGTACTCGGCTGGCTAGCTACCACACGAGAGTTGAAAATCTGACGCCAAGCACCTAACTGTGTGTTCTATTCTACTGCTCATTCTAGGCTACTGCTTTACCATCTTCAGCCACACCGTCAGTTAACATCCGGTGAGCTGCGCTCATAAACCTTGGTGGTAGATTTTTTTAGCAGGAGGTCGTCTAGGTAAGTGCCATTATTGTGTGTAAAGATTACTGTTCCGGTTTGAAGGGTACTGCAGCTAGATAAATACTGGGCTGTTGAGACTAACCATCGAAAGTCTCAAAGTAATGAGCGCCAAAGCAGCGATGCCCTGGGCTTTGTTTTGTTATTCAAAGTTCTGTGTATCACTCCAATGGACATGGACAGGCGTTATCTCTTACCATCAAGAGAGCGTCTCGTTTGTCTTATTACTTTTGTACAAAAAATTGGCCAAGTGCGAGTTGAACTCGTGCACCAAGGGTTCCATATCATCTATACTATTAATAAAGAGGAAAGATTTGTTTTTGTTTGTATTGAATAGGCTCCGAAACTACAGGACCGAATTCAAAAATTATTTCACTATTGGGAAGCTAGACTATCCCCGGGTGACATTAGCTACTTTCTATCCCTATGTTCCCACAGGAACGAGAACTACGCGGGTGAAACCGCGAGGTGTCCGCTAGTTATTTATAAAAACGGCAAAAAATCAGCTTTGTTGTATGGGAGTCTTCTTAAATGTTTATTTTGTTCTGTGTTTTAGTATTTGTTGTATTAGCGGCAACATAAATACATCATCTGTATAAATTTCAACTGTCTAACTGTGACGGTTCATGAGATACTGACAGACGGACAGCGGAGTCTTAGTAATAAGGCCCCGTTTTACCCTTCGGGTACGGAACCCTAAAAAATACCTAACCTGTCAACCATTAAAAAAAATTACTTATGTTTGCAACGTGATACTCACGCCACACACATAAGGAGGAATTTCTGTCAGCATAATATAATTTATCTTCATTTAGCTCGATAATGTGGAAGCATTTCCGTCTGTTTGCGAACCTAAATACGGAATACGTGACACATGGCGAGTAATAAAAATATATCATACTCAGCCATTTGGGGAAACAAGCTCGTCATAAATACCGGAATACTAGCTACGAGACACGGCATCGCTCGTGCTTGCAGCTCTCAGGTGTCGCCCTGTATTCCGAGCTTCTCAGTGCGATATCTGTCATACTCTGTCCATTATTTTAACCGCTTTTTGACAGCTCATAGAAAGTTGACGACATAACTTTGTACAGCGTGTAGCGAAATAAATCTCACACAAATAAATACGTGTTTCAATGTAGGTATGTTCGTTATTTCAGCGGCTGAGTTTGGATGAAATTTGGAATACAGATAGCTTACACCTTGGATTAACACTTAGACTATTGAAAACGGAACGTAGCTATTTAAGGTGGTTCGATTTCCATACAAATAATTTTTGCCATTTATGCACAAATGCAGTATAATTTTACAGTGAAATCACAGGGATTTATTTTAGTCTTTATTTGCGGTAATTCACAATTGCTCGAATAAAACAGAAGATTATTAGCATAATCTACTGTTTTATTCAAAAATAATCATAAATTTGATTTTATGCTAATAATAAAATCTACTGTTTTATTCAAGCAATTGTGATTTACCGCAAATAAAGACCATCATAAATGCCAGAAGCTGTGATTTCACTGTAAAACTAGGCTCCATTTATCCATAAATGGCAACAATTTATTTGTATGGAAATTGAACGACCTTTTTTTTAAGGTTAACAGGCTAGGTGTTTGATCACAGCTCACCTGATGTTAAGTGATGGTGCGGTCGAAGATGGTAAAGCACACCTAGCCTGGAATGGATGGAGCTTATCCTACCACCCCCTTAGACGACATAATACCGAATAATGCTATTGCATTATTATTTATGCTACTCCTTAACTCAACCAGAACTATTGAAATAAACATTTGAGATGTTTGCTGATATTTCCTACATTATTCGAGCAGCTATATAATATTGTCGAGTGGCTCTCTGCGCAAAATGCCAAGTGCGAGAAGCGATTGGATTTTTTTATTTGCACACTTGCGCTCTGTTTAAATTGCCATCGATACGCGCTCTATCGCTCTGCTTACAGAGTAAACGAATCCAGAGAATAACACAATATTAATACGGTTTAATTTAAAGATACTGACACATTTTTTTTATGGCATAGCAAATGAGAAACATAACTATAACCAGCAGTGGCATAGGGAAGGCTGTATGTAATGATGACAATTGTGATTATTTATGTTGAAAACAATTTTTGTATTTTTTTTTATGCAAAAGTAATGAGACGAACGATACGTTCTCCTGATGGTAAGAGATAACGCATGCCCATGCCCATTGCAGCGATACACAGGACTTTGAGTAGCAAAGTCCGGGGCATCGCTGCTTTGGCGCTCATTACTTTGAGACTTTCGATGGTTAGTCTCAACAGCCCAGTAATTTCGCTAGCTGCAGTACCCTTCAAACCGGAACACAGTAATGTATACACACTACTGCTTGGCGGCAGAATATCTAGTACTGCGGTGGTACCTACCACACCACCACCACCTACCACCTTATATATTGACATGTTTGTATATTGACATACCCTATTTTGAAATTTTTGTATTTTTTTTTATTCATTGACATGTAATCAGTGTTTTAAAACTCATATAGGTATAGATATTTTAAATTTTGAATTGGCTTGTAACGTTGGTGTTATCAATAAAATATTTGTATTTGTATAATGAGTAGGCTTTTTTTATTTTTGGGTCGCGATTTTGTTCTATTATTAGTTTTCCAATTTAGCCACCAAAATCTCATCCCTAATAAAACGTGGTGATAGAGGGGGGCAAAATACAGATATTATGCTATATTTACATTTTAAAAAAAACCTGTGTACATAAAAAAAAATCCCGCAAAAATTCGTAGATTATTCTGTTAGAGTAAATAAGTTACCAGAGCTAACGTTAAGTTATTAACAATGTTCCGAACGTAAAACGTCTATAACATAAACTTGGGTAAGTTAAAGTTAAATTAGATTTTCCATGGAAGTAATTGTTAAGTTTCAACATGAATTACTGTTGGTTGTCGCACTATTTTTCTTTGTGAGATAAAATGTGTTGTCTAGAGCAATAAGCTATTTTATAAAACTCTGATCTAGATCTACCTATACTATTACTACTTATTGTTACCTACTATTCACTTGATGGTAGATTTCATTAGCAGGAGGTCGTCTAGATATTCAGCCGCCAAGCAGTAGTGTTCAAACGTTACTGTGTTCCGATTTTGGAGCGTACTGCAGCTAACGAAATTACAGGGCTGTTGAGTCTAACCTTTAAAAGTCTCAAAGTAGTTAGCGTCAAAGATGTACAATGTTTTTATTTTCATTTTTTATGTTTGACAGGCTAGGTGTTTGACCACAGCTCACCTGTTCCTGAAAGTTCCGTGTAGCGCTGCAATGGTCATAGAAATGCGTTATCTCTTACCATATGGCGGGTGTTTCGTTCGTATTGCAACTTTTACATTAAAAGTATTTTTAAGGGTAGCTACATTTTTATAACAGACAGCTAAAAAATAACCCTTTTGGTTTTCCCGTAGTCGGATTAAACAGCTATCAAAAACTAAACTAATATCAAACAGGTTAATAACCATAAAACCTCTGCACTCCAGACTACTCTACAGATATATTTTACTAAACCGCGCGGCAGGTGGCGTTGCGATCGTAAATCTAAACTTCCAGATATATCAGAAAAAGGATTAAAATACGCGACTTTTAGCGTATACGGTAACTTTTTACGTATTTTTAACGTACCAATACGAAAACTTTATACGTATTTCACGTTTGATTTTTAAAAGTACCTACTACATACGTCGAAGCGCGGGATGAGAAAAGTTTTTGCGTTGAATGGAATGTGTTTCTCAATGCCTATGATTTTAATCTATGGTTTGTTATTATGTATGTTCAAGGTATATATCTAGTTTATTTCCGCTTAACAGTCGTTCCAGTTCCAACAGTGATGAGGACTTAAATTAAACTAATTTAACACAGCTTATTAATTAAAAACCTAATCTTACTTAAATTCTAGAACTAATTTGACACATTTGATTTTTTTTTTAATTTGTTTTTTTTAAATTTGATTTGTTTTTTTTTTTAATTTGTTATTATGTATCAGATAATAGTGTATTTGAAGGAGCGGTCTCTCCTAATACAGGTTTATGTAAACTTAAAAGGAGTGGCCAAACCCATGTTTTTAAAATACGCATCAATAAAGATTATTTGTATTTGGTTTGTATGGGTACAGTAAATTTAATTATTATTTTGATGACGAGCTAGATGCTCTCATGATGGTAAGAGATAACGCATGCCCATGTCCATGATCTTACCATCGGAAGAGCTGTTTATTCTTCTTATTATTTTTACATTTCATCTTCTTATTATTTTTTGTAGCGATGATAGCTCAGTGGTTAGCGCGGTTGGTTCGCATGTCGAAGGGCGTGGGTTCAAACCCCAAGAATGAGCTTGAGCTGCCGGTAAAGGAAAACATCATGAGAAAACCATAGCATGGTGGAAGGGTACTTTCTAGTACTCGGCTGGCTAGCTACCACCCTCAAGTTGAAAATCTGTCGCCAAGCATCTAACGGTGTGTTCCGGCAGCCTTACTTGAGAGCCAGTTCCATTCCAGGCTAGGTGTGCTTTACCATCTTCGACCACACCGTCACTTAACATCAGGTGAGCTGTGGTCAAACACCTAGCCTGTCAGCTATAAAAAAAAAAAACATTAATAAAATCGTATCGTATCAGACAATTAATAAATTCTCTTTTCTTTCCTTCTAATGATGTATCTGTTTGTTGTTAGATACCTCATTGTTATTACAATGTAGCCTAGTTGAGACTAATAAGTAATTTTAATATAACTTAAATTGCTAAGTAGAGTATAATCGAAGAATGCGTCCATCGACACTTTTCCTACTGTCTCTATTAAGGGGAAGACACTTTGTTCGCGTGTTCTATAATATGTAGTACTCACTGCACTGACATTACTAACTTAATACACTAACTCAAAAGGTTTTGTCCTTTTTAGTCTTCCCTAAATTCTTATTGATACAATTACTAAGTCGCGTTCACATTAGGGTGCTTAACCTCTTATGTTAAAAGACACCCTAACTTGTCCCAACTTGTAGCGTGAAATCAATTTTGTCTCAAGCATACATCTCATGGAAGCCTTAATAGGAGCGCTTATGGCGTAACTTAGCAAATTTCGGCAATAGTTCTCAAGTTGTGGGACGGCAAGTTGCACGAGAAACTTGCTAACTTGTCGGTTTCAATAATGCGGAAAGAAAAGCGTGAGCATGTTTGGTTAAGTGTCTAAGTGAGGGATCAAAACTCACACTCGTGCGAGGAACTATTAGCGAAGGACGGATGCTTTTCCTGTTTAGGGGCACGTGATGTTTTGTCGTCATGTCGGACAGAATTATTTGTTTTAAGACGTCCAAACGAAATTTTCAACTTGATAGCTAGCCAACCGAGTACTTGAAAGTATCTAAATATTATTTGATTTATTAACAAACTAGCTGCGCCCCGTGGCAAATTTCATACAAATCCGTTCAATAGTTTTTGCGTGAAAGAGTAACAAACATCCATCCATCCATCCAAACTTTCACAGATTAAACTGCCGAAACTGCATAAGCGAAAACTTAAACGCGACTAAATAAATCTTCACTTTAAAAATATAATTAAATCGAAAAAGAGACTTGAAATCAATTTGGTGTGCAGCATGCATCGAAACACTGGAGTACTGAACTAAATCCTTAATAGTTTTGTTTTCAATTGATAAATTGAACAATCACCTTATACATATATATAATACGCAGTTCACGCGTCAGTCTAACAAATTAATTAAAAACATCGATAAGTAACAAAACCCTAATATACCCTATATCTAAAAATTAACGATTGTCGATTAAGACTTAGATGGAAGCAGCTTGATGTAGGTTACCTGCTGTTATCCATTACACCAACAATGCCTTCCCCCGCACCCCTCCCCTTTCCACATCACCCTACATCACGGAGTAGAAAATGTAGAGAAATGATTCTGTACAAAATTACGTGACCTCTATCATTGCATTGACAGGTTCTTTTCGCACGCATAATCAAATACTGGCTTAACTCAAAAAAGTCAGTTTTTGGGAAATCACGAAACACTTCCGTGCAATCACGACCTCGTCGGCTTTTTTTAAAATAGAATAAAAATTAATTAGGTAAATAAATATATTTTTTTTTCGTGTAGTCTATAAACTTATCAATAGTTATGTGTTATTTACTTTGTTCAAATTAAATAATAATAAATATTTTTTTATGTTTTAAAATTAACTTCTTGAGTTAAGTCTGTCTACTTTTAAAACTAAAGCAAACAAACTTTTTTATTGGTAGCATATTCAACTATAAGTCTGTCTTGTTTAAACAAATTTCTTTATTTCAAGGACTCAATATGTTTTTAGTCTGTTTATTAGTAAATCAACTTATAAAACTTACTATTTATTTTTTGTAGAAAATACACTCAACTCGGATTCGGTCTAGGTTCAATTAAACAACAGCAACTTCACATTAACAGCGTCCGACACAAACTGACGTCAGTCGGTGTTTGAACAAAGACTGTGTGAGAAACACATAAAAATGAAAAAGACCGATATTGTGTAAAGGTGCTCTATTGACGCAATTTTGATGTTTTTCCAAATTCATATCATAGATGGCATTAAAAGAAGCCTGCGTCTATACGTAACTCATTTTTGACCTAACTCCTAATCGGTCAGTATTTGATTATGCGTGCGTTTTGTTCTCTGTACTTTTTTTCTATTTATACACAATAAAGAGTTTCTATCTATCTATCTATTGCATTAGGAATTAAAAATATTTGTGATTTTATTAAATTTAGAGCCCCTCATAAGTATACCAACTTTTTTTATAAATCAAAGTATCCGCGTCTGGTGCAGTCAATTGCGAGCTAATTCATAGCAAAAAAACACTTTTATTAAAAAAAAAATGACTTATCCATATTTGCAAATACTTAGATTGCTCTTGCTCTTGCTCTTACCTTGTTAGAATATCTGCTTCAAGAGCTGTAGGGCGTGAGTTCGATTCCCACTCAGGACAAACATTTATGTGACGGTAAATATTTGTTATGTGTCTGGGTGTAAGTATACTACCAATATTTATCTGATTCCTATAGTACAAGTTTTATTTATGGCTAGCTACCACTCTCTAGTTGAAAATCTGCCACCTGGATGGATTTAAAGGAGTATTCCGGCAGCTTCACTCGAAAATCAGTTCCATTCCAGGCTATGCCTTGAGTGCTTAAATTTAAAATGAAATTTGAGTATTTGAGTTTATGTAAAATTTTAGTTTTAAATATTTCGTATAAGTTTTTGAAAAAAATGTTTAGTTAGTTATATTTTAATTTAAGCCATCATCACTGTTGTAACCGAAATAACTGTTAAGCGGAAATAAACTAAATAATTATATACCTTTAACATACAACTAAAAAAAAAAAACAATTTGCTGTGGTCAAACACATAGCTTGTCAACCATAAAAAAAATGTCCGATATTTATTTAAGTCATTAATTTGAAAATACACGTGCGTGCGAATTAGACAACTGAGGACCTCGGAGCTCTTTCTCTGAACAAGGCGCTCCCCTCTAATGGAGCAAGTTCCTCGTTAAACAGGTAGAACAGGGTTCAACACGACGTTATACCTAACTCGTATTACTAACCCCAAGAGTGCTTTTAACCCACGCAGCTAAAGTATTTAGAACAAAGTACTAACAGGTACCTAAGTAGATTTCATTGGCTTCGAGCCTTTTTTAATACAATAAATGTATCCATCCTTCAGTACTATTTCTGTACATTTCTACTTTCTAGAACAGTTCTCAATTTATTTACGAAATCGTGAGCCAATAAAACCTTGTTTGTTTCCGAATTGTCACAATTATTACGTACAAAATGGTCCAGCCGCAAGATGGTGCGACGATATTGTCCCCGTCGCGGGTCGAACCTGGACCAGATTGGCACAGGACCGAGGCAGATGGCGTGTAAAGAGAGAGAGAGGCCTATACCCAGCAGTGGGATAAAGAAGGCTGTGGATGATGATGATGATGATGACAAAATGGTCGTCATATTTTTTTTAAATAGCTTTATAATAACATATTTGTAAAATTCCTTAAATTAATACTATTTACAAAAGTTATACGAAAAACTTAATTTAAACGTCCGTCAGAAAAGGGATATGTAGTCAAAATGCTGGCAGCATTGCCACGCTGGATGGCAATGCTAAGCTTTTGACCAAAGTTTTCAGGCTTCAGATGACCAGCATTCTGGTCACCTAAAGATTCCTCTAAACGTTTCGTATAAAATTTATTTATACGAAATCTATTGATTTAGTAATATTAATATTACATGCATTTATCTTTTTCATTTTTTTTTTCATGCAACATAATTCATTAAGGGCCTTTACTCTTCAGAGAGGACAGTAAAGGCCTCCATTTTTCTTCACATAAGCTGTCCTTCGTCTGGTAGTCTGTTTGACTAATTAAACGGAAAATAAATTTAATTATAGCTATAATATATCATTTCTTTAAATTTCTTTTAACGATAAAAAAATAAACGACTTTAGGTATTATAGTTTAAAAATCAAATTGCTAAAGCGATTCTATGAGACTAAACTGAAAGTATGTATATCCTTTAAAATAAAATACAACCGAATTGAGAACCTCTTCCTATGCAGTCGGTTAAAAAAGATTGGGCTCGTCCGGGATTTGAACCCGGGACCTCTCGCACCCTAAGCGAAAATCATACCCCTAGACCAACGAGCCGGCTGAACTGAAAGCCAAAATTGTCAAACACGTCGTGTACGTACCGACACGTAATCTCCTTTCACTTGAAATAAAAGAGATTGTTGCGTCATAAATAGTTGATTGTTGCGTCATAAATAGTTGATTGTTGCGTCATAAATAGTTGATTGTTGGTTACAAGTAGGTAGGTAGATTTAATAAACACACAATGACATCAAAAAACTTTTTTTAAAATGTCATTGTCTGTTTTCTAGTACTCGGCTGGCTAACTTCCTTAAGTTCAAATCTGCCGCCAAACACCTAAGGCCAGTTCCATTTCAGGCTAGGTGTGTTTACCATCTTCGACCACACCGTCACTTAACATCAGGTGAGCTATCGTCAAACACATAGCCAGTCACCGTAAAAAATATTAAAGAAATGTAGAATTTAAATTAAAGGCTCTCTATTGATGTAAGGATACATTTTTAACAGCTGATTTACAAATCTATCAGTTTTTTAAACTACCTGAAACTAAATGGCATGATTATTATTAAAATATTTCTACGCAATCTATAGGTGCTTCCGAATCGATTATGGTTCCAAAAATATAGTTCAACTAGACCAGACATAATTATGTGGGTTAAAAGTATTGAAAGAGGTTTCTATGAAGCGTGTCTTTATAATTTTTTAACTAGTTTTTGTAAGTATGCCTAAAATTTGCGACAAGTGTTCTAGATATAGTATACTTTAGATAGCCAAGCATAGCAATCATACTGGGTGTAAAGGTAATGCTTTCAAAAAAGGATTTCAAAGGGTAGGCTCCTTGGAACACTCCCCGAAATGTATCCGATTAAAAATAGACAGACATGCTACTCTGCGACGGTGATCAAGACTTAGTAATTTTTTGGTGACTAGATCGCTATCACCAATAAGCCTCATAGCACGCCGGTCTACCGCTTTCAAAGCTTCCAGCTGGTATTTAGGTGCTCCAGAAAAAGGTGGCAGTAGTACTCCACACACGACCGGACTTGTGCCTGATACAAGTGAAGCAACTGTCCCGATGAGAATTACCTCTTAACCTTGTTATGAATACAGAATATAATAATATGTTCCTATTGTATGTTCACAAAGAACTAGACTGTTGACACTCCCTTAATATTAAGACCTAAATGTAACACAGTTCTACAATAGAATACTATCTAAATCGGAATCTGAAATTAAAAAAAAACTATAATCTAAAGATATCATTAAATGGGTTTCAAAACACTGATTACATGTCAATATCCAAACATGTCAATATAAAAAGACATTGTCAATATAAAAATACTGTCAATATAAAATATTTCAATACCAACAAAATATTGTCAATATATTAAAATGACATGACAAAAAATCATAATTACTTACTAGTAATTCAATAATCATTAAGTTTGAAATACTCGTCAATGTCACAAAACAAGGTTTCTAGTAACCTCTAGCCTCTATCTTCATCTTCGTTTTGTCGTCCCTCAAAAGCGTTCCTTCATAACTTGCATAGAACTGAACAAAACAATAAAACTACTTTCTTCATCAAACAAACATTCCCTACGAGACGCGGCGCCATAAAAAATTGGCTCTGTCAAAAAATCATAAAGCATACAAAACTCTGTAACAACGATGTAACTCCCGGTAAAGTTGCCACAAGTTGGGCAAAGTTGCCACAATTTCGCAAATATTATCCAGGAAAACGTTGCCCAAGTTGTCAAACTTACATGCAAGTTAATAGTTTAGGGAGTATCGTAAATAACGATTTGTCTGGATGAAACGATTTTTATATAGTCGTTTTAGTAAATAGTTAGGGTTTTATTTGTGTTTTAGTATGTTTCTATTTCACTGCCTGTTAGCTTATTTAAAGTTACAAGTTGTGGGTTCGTTTCTCACTCAGAATAAACTTATAAATGTAGCATAAATATTTGTTCTGTGTCTGGGTGTTCTGGATGTTCTGTGGGTATATAGTATAAGAATATAATAAAAAAAAATACGTATTTGATCAGTTATCTGGTTCCCATAATACAAGTTTTGCTTAGTTTCTAACTAGATGGCGCTGTGTGAAAAATGCCTTATCGTCATCCATTCTGCAAAGTCGCAAGACAAAAGCCTTTCACTAGTGTGTTCTACCTGACTTGAGCCGACACGTGGACACTCACAGCGGAAATGGTCCGACTACTATAGACTAGAATTAGAATATTTTTCCGTGTTATGGTTGCCTGGAAGAGATCGCTTTTAGCGATTAGGCCGCCAATTGTTACATTAGTTTTAAGTCTTTATTTTTATATATTTTTTTGTAATTTGGTGTATACAATAAAGAGTTATATTATTATTATTTCAGTTATTTATTTCTTTTCTTAATTTTTAATTTTTTTTACATTACATATATATAAAAAAAAAACATAAATAATATAAAAAAACTTAAAAACTAGGGTGCCGCCGGCAGCGGGCCAGGGCTCAAGCCTGCCGGTGGTTAGGGCTGCAGAGTGAGGAACCTCCTCACAATGCGCGCCGTGTCAAGGATCACTGCCTTTTGAAGCTGACCCTTGACCCAACCGTCTAGCGAGAGTCTCTTGAGATGTTGGTCGAGACTCTTCGCTATAAGACCGTTTACCGTGACGACTATCGGGACAATGATCGTCGAATCAACATCCCACATGGCGTCTCGTGAGCCAAGTCAAGGTACTTGCTAAGCTTGTCCTTCTCGGCCTTCACGAGATTCTCGTCATGTGGGATGGTGATGTCGACGAGCACTGCCCGGCGTTGAGCTCGGTCGACCACCACGATATCAGGCTTATTGGCGACAATAGTCCTGTCCGTGATGATAGACCGGTCCCAATAGAGCAAAGCACGACCATTTTCGAGAACTGGCGCTGGTGCGTACTTATAGTACGGCACCTCAGACTCGACAAGACCTTATTATTATTATTATTACTATATTTGTAGCGATGATAGCGCAGTAGGTTCGCATGCCAAAGGGCGTGGGTTCAAACCCCAACAATGAGCTTGAGCCGCCGGTGACAGAAAACATCGTGAGGAAACCATAGCATGGTGGTAGGGTACTTTCTAGTACTCGGCTAGCTAGCTACCACCCTCAAGTTGTAAATCTGCCGCCAAGCATCTAACGGTGTGTTCCGGTAGCCTCACTTGAGAGCCAGTTCCATTCCAGGCTAGGTGTGCTTTACCATCTTCGACCACACCTTCACTTAACATCAGGTGAGCTGTGGTCAAACACCTAGCCTGCCAACCATAAAAAAATTATATAGTAGACAGGAGACGTAACACAATTTTTTTTTTTTTTTTTTTTGTGTAAAAGTAATGAGACGATCTAGGCGCTCTCCTGATGTTAAGAGATAACGCCTGTCCATGACCATCGCAGCGATACACAGAACTTTGAGTAGCAAAACAACGTCCAGGGCATCGCTGCTTTGGCACTCACTACTTTGAGACTAGATGGTTAGTCTCAATAGCCCAGGAATTTCGCTAGCTGCAGTACCCTTCAAACCGGAACACAGTAATGTTTGCACACTACTGCTTGGCGGCAGAATATCTGGTACTGCGGTGGTACCTACCTAGACGACCTCCAGCTAAGGAAACCTACCACCAAGTAAACAAATTGAAACATACGATAAGTATATGACCTTTGTACATTATTTTGTGATATTCACGTATAGCATTATAGAAATAATTACAAGTAGGTTAATCTCATCTGGCTTCGTTTGCGGAAGCATTCCCCTTACACCTTGTATACACTTAGAGTTAAAGAGACAATAAGACGCTCTCGAAATAGGGACAAACAAAGACTGATAACGGTACTGGACACTTTACCCGGAACGTCGAGCAGCATAACAAAGGTCATTACTGAGACTAGTAGTCATGACTCTAAGCCCTATAATTATATGATATTAGGATTACACTAATGCGTTTCGGACAAATGAAAGTCGGTAGATTGCACTAATCAAATAACGGTTGATTTATCTTTACAACCGGTTTAACGTTTATCGAATATTATCATCGCATGCGAAGTGAAAGGTTCCAATGATAATATTATACATGTTTCTTTCATTCTAGTCATCCGGCTCGTTGGTCTAGGGGTATGATTTTCGCTTAGGGTGCGAGAGGTCCCGGGTTCAAATCCCGGACGAGCCCAATTTTTTTTAACTGTTTGTGACATGAGCTACTGTAGTGGCCAAATTCACAATCGTCACTATAGCGACTACTGAAGGCCGCATCAGTGTGTACGCAGGCCTTAGTGTAGTTTTTTTTTTAATGTTTGACAAGCTAGGTTTTTAACCACAGCTCATTTGATGGTAAGTGAAGGTGTGATCGAAGATGGTAAAACACACCTAGCCAGGTATGGAGGTCTCAAGTGAGGCTCCCGGAACACACCGTTAGGCGCTTGGCGGCAGATTTTCAACTTGAGGGTGGTAACTAGCCAGCCGAGTACTAGAGAGTACGCTACCACCATGCTATGGTTTCCTCACGATGTTTTCCTTCACCGGCAGCTCAAGCTCATTGTTGGGGTTTGAACTCACGCCCTTCGGCATGCGAACCTACCACGCTAACCACTGAGCTATCATCGCTACAAGTTGTTTACAAGTTTGTTGTGTGTCTGTATGTATTTAAGTATTCTATCAGTAATCTGACTTCCATAGTACAAGCTTTGCTTAGTTTGGGGTCAGATAGCGCTGTGTATAATGTCTTGCGATATTTATTTATTTATTTAATACAATATTTTTACTACTATTGCTTGAAACTGAACAACATTTTTAACCTTAAGGTGGTTCGATTTCCATACAAATATTTTATTTCCATTTATGAACAAATGGAGCATAATTTTACAGTGAAATCACAGCTACTGGCATTTATTTGCGGTAAATCACAATTGCTTGAATAAAACAGTAGATTATTATTAGCATAAAATCAAATTTGTAATTGATTTATAATTTTTTAATAAAACAGTAGATTGTGCTGTTAATCTACTGTTTTATTCAAGCAATTGTGATTTACCGCAAATAAAGATCAAAATAAATGCCAGTAGCTGTGATTTCACTGTAAAATTGAGCTCCATTGGTCCATAAATGGGAAAAAATTATTTGTATGGAAATCGAACCACCTTAACAACTCCTCGTATATCCTCCTAACTATAATACCTCGTAACTATAATATCTCTAAAACATTTTAGATCTACCAACAGACCTCTTAGACTTAACGTACACATCCCCGCCTAAAGTGGGTTTGGTGTAGCTTGCCTTTTGCATGCAAATCTTACAAATTGTAACGAGCCTCTAGTATCTGAATGCCTCTGACTATCCGAAGCATCTCCTTGATGCGCGTTGCAATCTATATAGAGACTTAGAATTTACTGTGCCTTGAGGAATTCACTTGTACTCGAATATGTATTTTTACCATGTGATAAATCTCCTGAGCAAAGGTTTTTGTATTTATTTTTTGATGGTTAACAGGATAGGGTTTTTCCCCGAGTGGGAATCGAACCTACGCCCTACAGCTCTCAAGGCAGATATACTACCAATGAGCCAACGAGGCTGTCTTATTCTACTTTATCCACAACGAAGTTAAAAGGGGTCGAAAATGGCCGAACTGCTTCGAGAAAAGGATGGTATGGCCGTGACGCTTTTTTGCTTGACTTGGCGGGGGCACTGCCGTGCCCTCAGCTTTTACTACGAAGTGTGTAAATAGACTTCCACCTACGCAACGTGGCGCGAAGTCGGCGCCAAGCAGTCTACTGTATAGACCGTACCGGCTTTGGCCCGTGACTATACTCCCTACATCTATAAATTATAAAAAACAAAGTCGTTCCCGCCGTCTGTACGTTTAGATCTTTTAAACTACGCAATGAATTTTAATGCGGAAGGTTTATATGTATAATACATGCATAATTATAGTAGAGAAAACCGAGTTTTTTTATAGCTGGCAGGGTAGGTGTTTGACCACAGCTCACCTGATGTTAAGTAGCGGTGTGGTCGAAGATGGTAAAGCACTCCTAGCCTGGAATGGAACTGGTTCACAAGTGAGGCTGCGGGAACACACCGTTAGATGCTTGGCGGCAGATTTTCAACTTGAGGGTAGTAGCTAGCCAGCCGAGTACTAGAAAGTACCATACCACATGCTATGGTTTCCTCACGATGTTTTCCTTCACCGGCAGCTCAAGCTTATTGTTGGGGTTTGAACCCACGCCCTTCGGCATGCGAACCTACCGCGCTAACCACTGAGCTATCATCGCTACAAATGACAAAGATTTGTAATGTGATGTCGTTATGCGCTTACGTTGCAAACGCTGGCTAAACCTTACGAGATAGATCAAAATAATGTACTACTTTAGTATCGCTAATCGCTAATTTTACTATACTACCATAATTGCAGTAAGGGCAAACGTAAGGCTATAAAGTACGTACATTAAGTAAAAAAAAAACTTCACTTAGGTTCTGGCTAAATTGTGAAATATTTAATAATTTTTAATAAAACACATTGGTCATTTTACACAGCGGTCTATCTAGGTCGTCGTAAGCAAAGCTTGTATTACGGGAACCAAATCTTTGATATAATAGTGAAACATGTTAGTCAACTATATAATACATATTTTGAAGTTTTACAAGTTAAATAAGTTGCCTCGTAGCTATAGTTATAGTCAAAGTCCAGTCCGTGTCAGTCAAGTCCAGTCATGCTTTAGTAAAGTACCTAGTGGTGACTTTACTAAGCAAACGAAGTTTGACGACGAAGACTTTAGGAAGCAACACGAAAAGTCATGCCTTTCACCACGTTATATCATTTTTCCACACTCGCGCTTGTGATTCGGCACTTTATGAATAAAACACCACCATTTTCATGTATAAACACGCGACAAAACACTAGTTTTGGAAAAAAATAGAACGGAGCGACATGGCTCTTTCCGCGTTCCCGCCAAAACTCCTGCCAATCGTTGTGGGTTACGGCCTTACCCTTCTCAAAATGAGAAGTGGCCCATGCCCAGCAGTGGGACAGTTTATGTAAAAAACATGACTGACGTTGAACCTAATAGTATACCGCTAACTTTTTTTTACTTAGTTTTGTAAGTTGAAATAGTTATAAGATTTCCCGTTTTGAGAAATACGCGTAGAACAAGAAAAATTCATATCTCATGAAAATATGCCATCATGTTCGTAATATAATAAATTAATAAAAACGTTATTAGAATTTCGAAAGAATGTTAAGTAACAAGATCAAGGCAGTTATTAATGTACCTATTATTATAATATTAGAAAAATACTAATTACAGAAAACTAAACCTTGTAGCTGATGCCATAAAACTATCCATACTGTTTTTAATCAATATGTTCTACATAAATAATATGTATGTATGCGTGGGTCGAGCTCCTTTCACTTCGTATTTTTTTACTATATAAAACCAGTTTGACGACCTTTTTGATAATTTCGGCCCGCTACCAACCGGCTCGTTGGTCTAGGGGTATGATTTTCGCTTAGGGTGCGAGAGGTCCCGGGTTCAAATCCCGGACGAGCCCAATCTTTTTGTTGTTTTCATATTGTTCCTCTATATAAAATCGATACGTTTACTAAATCACACTGCGCAAAGAATTCCAGAAACAGAAGCCTCAATAATTGATGAATACGTCGTACCGCAACACGGGAGACAATTCCCGAATTTTCCAGAATGTACGGGAACAAAAAACCGCGTAAATAAATCAATTTTATGGAAAAAGGTTGGCTAAAGTACGGTGCCTTTAATGATGGCGTTTCTGTGGCGGCTTCCATTTTAAATGAGTTTTGGAGTGTGAATCCTTTGTAAAATTTATCAACGTTTTATATGACGATCAGTGTTGAGTTAGTAAATTTATATCAAAAGTTTACTATCTTCCTGAGAATCTGGGTTTTTTTTTATTGTTATTATACGCTCCACAGACGCTGGGGTCCGTGACCTTTGTCAACTTTAGTTACAATTTTTTTTTTTTTTTACAATTTTACATTACAAAAAGAGGAGAGGTTAGTAGGATCTTAATCTAAGGTTAAAGTAGGTACTAGATTGTGTGTATACCGCGAGCAGACCAGCGACCCGCAAGCAGCACCCGATCACGAGTATGACGCATGTGCCGCCATCGCCCTCCTCAACCATATCTGAGGGAAGAGAGCGACCCGACACACGACGCCGCCGCAAGAAGGAGCCTTCGATGGTGAGCATGAATGCTCGAGGCATACACATAATCCTTATTTCTATTTACATGAGTTTTCGTTTGAAATCGCCTCCTCCCGACTCAAGGCCTCCATCACCGCCGTGTTCCGATCAACCGAGAATCTGGGTTCCTTTGCACCAGGTTCAGTCAGGGCGGGGTATTTTTTGACTGAATGTTTATTTTAATTTTGTTATTTTTTAATTATTAAGCATTGCCATCCAGCGTGGCAATGCTGCCAGCATTCTGGCCACAAATCCCTCCTTTGACGGATTTTTAGACTAAATTTTTTGTATACATTTTGTAAATAGTATTAATTTAAGATCTTTTTTATTTTGTTTAATAAATTCACTTTTATTTATTTATTAGTATTTAAGTATGTGACATGATAATAGATTGACAGCGTTCTAAGTGAATTTAGAATATTTAAGATATATTTTACTATTATAATAATATTTTAGCAATAAAGTAAAAAAGTTTGCTTAGGACAGATAGCAGATCATAGATAATTTCACTACCACTCTCATAAACCAAATGTCACGAAATACCATATGACAAGATCGCTTCTAACTTTGAAAGTATAACACCTACCGGATTTATTATACATTATTTAGAAGACAGAAACCTCCGTTGGCTCATTGGTATATCTGCCTTGAGAGCTGTAGGGCGTGGGTTTAATTCCCACTCAGGGCAAACATTTTGTGAATAAACAAATGTTTGTTCTGTGTGTGGGTGTTCTGTATGTATTGACAAAAAAAAACGTATTTATGTATTCTATCAGTTACCTGACTTCCATCACACAAGCTTTGCTTAGTTTGGGGCCAGATGGCGCTGTGTGTATAGTCCTACGATATTTATTTATTATTTGGTAACGCATGTTATGTCGGTTACGTGTGACGCTGCAATCGCACGAAGCATTCGGAACTAAATTTAGCATCACGCAGTGTGATTACTCTGATATACATTGACCGAATTGAGCTGAAATGGTCAACTCAGAAGTTGACGGTATTTATTTAGTATATTACGGACATTACACTTTTTTTTATGGTTGACAGGCTAGATGTTTGACCACGGCTCACCTGATGTTTTTTTTTAACATCAGGTTAGCTGTGGTCATACGCCTAGCTTGCCAACCATAAAAACAATGTATGCAAGTGGTATTCTCACATCAGATACGATATTTCCATTCTGAAAACTTTGCAGGAAATTCTGTTTGTTTATCTGTTTGCGAGGAAGATTGCCGCCTAAAGATCAAAAGTCGACCTTTAAAGTTATCATAACACAAATATTTTGTCGCATTTGACATTTCTCGAGGAACTCGGGCGTGAAAATATTTTGTTACTTGTGAAGTTATTACAATAAACTTTGCATATATATATATTTTGTACGTTTTTTTTTAATTCATAACTGGTTCGCGTTTGACTACACTCTGCCTGATGTTAAGCAGTAGTCTAGAAAAATGAAGCATGCTTACCTAGACGAAACCTATTCTAAACTAGCTGCGCCCCGCGGTGTTACCCGCTACATGTTTTTCGGGATAAAAAGTAACCTATGTGTTAATCCAGGGTGTCAGCTACCTTCATACCAAATTTTATCCAAATCCGTTCAGTAGTTTTTGCGTGAAAGAGTAACAAACATCCAAACGCTTTGTATGTAGAGATTTAGTCACATCCTTAGAAAAAGAGTTTGTATGTAGTTCGTCTTCAGTAGCACCAGATTTGTTTGTCAACTTACCATAACTAGTTGGCCGCGGAGGACAACGCACGTGTCATTTTCATAGAGTACGTCAGTGCAGCGCCATACTAATAATAAAGAGCGATTAATGAACGCCACTAGTCGACACACAAACCCATGGATTTGCTAGCTCGACTAGGTGTTTGACGGCAGCACCAGTAAGCGCACACGCGTGCTGGTGCGTTGTAAATACTTTCAAATGTTTTGAATTTTGGAGGGGCGGGTCATGCTATCGTAGTAAATCTATAATGACGTTTTACGAGTTTTTGGCGGGAACACGGGAAGAGTCGTGTCGCTCCGCTGTATTTTTTTCCAACTTGTGTTTTGTCAAGTGTTTATGCATAAAAATGGTGGTGTTTTATTCATAAAGTGCCGAATTACATGCGTGAGTGTGGGAAAATGATATAATGTGGTGAAACATGAGTTTTCGTGGTGCTTCCAAAACTCCATCAAAGCTTTATAGTAAAGTCGCCACTACTTTACTAAAGCATGACTGGACTTGACTGACACAGACTGGACTTTCACTATAACTAGCTACGAGGACACCTATTTAAGTTTTGAAAGTTGAAAATATATAAATACTTGAACACTGGCAAATGCTAAAACGCGACGCCAAAACCAAAGAAAAAAAACAAATGACGTTTTACAAATACCTACTACCACCAATGAGTCAAAGAGCTGTCAAATTCAGTAATATTATTCAAAATAATATTACGGAATTTAACTTATTTATTTATTTATAAATTCCGCCAACACAGTGCACACTAATACATTCAAAATTAAATTACTAAATTACAAATGTCAAGATAAGTGTCACAGCAATTATATGCGAAGACTGCGTGCGTTACTATTCAGAAAAAAAAAACAGCAAAAAGAAGAAAAAAATGATCAAATTCAGTCAAAATTAAATAATACTCAAAAAATTGTTAATACTAATTAAGTGAAAAGCTACAAATACGAATTCGTCATTACATGGTCAAAAATAAAATAGATAATTAAATAATAATAATAAATAATAAATATCGTAGGACATTACACACAGCGCCATCTGACCCCAAACTAAGCAAAGCTTGTACTATGGGAGTCAGATAACTGATAGAATACATACAATTTTTTTTTTTGTAAATACATACTTATAATACATACAGTACACACAGACACGGAACAAACATTTGGTTTTATATCACAAAATGCTTGCCCTGGGTGGGAATCGAACCCACGCCCCACAGCTCTTGAAGCAGACATGCTACCAATGAGCCAACAGGACTACAACCTTTCCGCTTGGTACCCTAAGCTTGTAGTCCTGTACAGCTCAGCTGTTTAGCTATTCGACAGCTTCTTAATAAAATACTCTCGCGTTGATTCGCCGGCTGCTTAATTTCATCAGCCGTAATGGAGTGCGGGCCCCGCCGACATGCTGAATGCTATTATTGGCTTATTAGACGTCTCCAGGTTAGTGAGCGTTTCCACGGATACATGTTATATCACTTATTCACTAATTATTTTTACTTGGTGTTAGATCTCCTTAGCAGGAGGTCGTCTAGGTAGGTATCACCGCAGTACCAGATATTCTGCCGCTAAGCAGAAGTTTGTAAACATTACTGTGTTCCGGTTTGAAGGGTACTGCAGCTAGTGAAATTACTAGGTTGTTGAGACTAACCATCGAAAGTCTCAAAGTAATGAGCGCCAAAGCAGTGATGCCCTGGACTTTGTTTTGCTACTCAAAGTTCCGTGTATCGCTGCAATGGTCATGGACAGGCGTTATCTCTTACCACAAGGAGAGCGTCTCGTTCGTCTCAGTATTTTTACATTGACAAAATCGTGCCGCGTGCACATTGTACCCAGGTTTGCCTCCATGAAGAAGGCCACCGGATGAGACCCAAAGCCGACTGTAGCGATGATAGCTCAGTGGTTAGCGCGGTAGGTTCGCATACCGAAAGGCGTGGGTTCAACCCCCAACAATGAGCTTAAGCTACCGGTGACGAAAAATATCGTGAGAAAACCATAGCGTGGTGGTAGGTTTCTTTCTACTACTCTACTTGCTAGCAACCACCCTCAAGTTGAAAATCTTCCGCCAAGCATCTAACGGTGTGTTCCGGCAGCCTCACTTGAGAGCAATTTCCATTCCAGGCTAGGTGTGCTTTACCATCTTCGACTACACCGTCACTTAACATCAGGTGAGCTGTGGTCAAACAACTACCCTGTTAACCGTTAAATTTTTTTTATTACTTTTTAATATATCACAAGCAAAACTCTGTAACATCCATATTACTTTCACTATTATTTCCAACACAATTTAGTTCTTTGAAGCTAAATTCTAACCTTACATAAACTTTGCAAAATAAATACCTCACATTTTTAGACCTGCACCCGAAGGCTTTGGCGCTGCAAGTTATTTTGACAAGGTCCCACATTACCTGTTCAAAGACAAAGCTAGGACCAGCTCGCATTCAAAACCAGAGTTATTTTAGGAGCAGGGACCAAAGCGAAATGAAAAGGTTGACGGTGAAATCGCACTACGGTAGAACATGCGACATTTTCTTATAGATACTACAAAATTTGTATTTCAAAAGAAAATAAAATATTTTTTTCATTAATGCAAATGTAATGATACAAACTAAACGCTCTCCTGCTGGTAAAAGATAACGTCTTTCCAGTGTCCATGACCATTGCAGCGATACACAGAACATTGAGTAACAAAATAAACATCGCTGCTTTGGCGCTCATTGCTTTGAGACTTTCGATGGTTAGTCTTAACAGCCCTGTAATTTCGCTAGCTGCAGTACGCTGTTACAGGAACCCAGTAATATTTACACACTACTGCTCGATAGCAAAATATTTGGTACTGCAGTGGCACCTGCTTAGACGACCTCCTGCTGACCATGGAAAGACTCAAAGTCATGAACGCCAAAGCAGCGATGCTCAGGTCTTTGTTTTATTACTGAAATTTCTGTATATCGCTGCAACTATCTCTTACCATCAGGACAGCGTCTCGTTCTTCTCATTACTTTTACATTAAAAAAAGTCAAAATAATTAATTTTAAGAAGAAATAAAATTATTCAAATGTTTGAGAAAATCATCAATCTTATAAAAAGATTTAATACGTCTCACTAATATCATAAATGAGAAAGTTTGGATGGATGTTTGTTCCTCTTTTACATAAAAACTACAAAACGGATTTGGATAAATTTTGGTATGGGGGTAGCTGAGACCCTGTCTTAGAACATGGGCTACTTTTGATCCCGAAAACATGTAGCGGGTAACACCGCGGGGCGCAGCTAGTAACCAATATATCTTTTTTTATATATTTAATATATTCACTCTACATGAACTGAGGTCCGTGACCTTTGTCAACTTGTAAATTAAATTTTTTGCTGTATCTATACTATTATAAAGAGGAAAGATTTGATTGATTGTGTGTTTGTATTGAATACGCCCCGAAACTACTGGACCGATTTCCAAAATTCTTTCACCGTTGGAAAGCTGCACTATCCCCGAGTGACATAGGCTATTTTTTATCCCAGTATTCCCATGGGAAAGGGAACTACGCGGGTGAAACCGCGAGGCGTCCGCTAGTATACAATACAGGTAGAGGGATCCGCATCACGATTTGCTTGGCGACTGCGTTGACGCACGGCCGTGTCACGTGTGACGTGTGACGCTATAGTCTGCCGCGCGAACACATGCACAAGTAACTCGTATCTACCCTCATATTTTAAATGTTTATTAGTTTCTTTACGAATGTCGTCTCTTACCATCTTAATATAATTACTTTAGTTACCCTTCACATAAAATATAAATATTTTATTGTTTTTTTTTTAAACTAAATTTCTTTTTAAAAAATCCAACCTGCAAAGGTTTGACCTCAACAACAATTAATGTCAAAATAATTATTCAGTCTTACAAAGTGGTAATTTTAAACTTTTTTTTGTATCAGTTTTTAAAAGACAAGTATGTAGGTGACATTAGCCTGATTTTGTCAAACATTGATCTGTTACGTGCATCCTTAAACTATGTTTAGTTTGTATGTGAGTGTACTTATTTATGTTAAATAAAGAACTTTGAAAAACAGGTAGAGGAAAGCTAAGTTTTGAAGCTAAGTTAATCTTTTAAATGTATCCTAGTGCATTCTGACCTTAGTGCTGAAACGTCTGAAAAAACATAATGGAGCTAAAAATATCGCCTCTCGTTAAGGGTACCAATCCCCCCTCTATTCATTAATGCTTCAACAACGTAATATGGTGTCAACAAAACGGATTCCGCGGTTGACCCCTGACACCAAACCGACATAGCATTCGACCACACATGACGTTGGCATAGACATCCTTTCTCCACTGCAGCCAATAATCTACCTTAAATCAACACACCCTGAATATCATTTTGTTTGCATCGTTACACACAGCTAAAATTCATTAGCCTAATTGTGAAATCGTGTGGTCGATTTTCAATCGTGGAGTTTATCATTTAAGGTTTATTTTCGTAATTAGGTGGGCTTCTCTACATAAAGCAAAGTCGCTGTATTGTCTGTATATTTTTTTGCTAATTTTTTCTTAACTACGCGACGGATTATAGTAGAATAAAGTTGAAAATTTCATTGATTTGTGACGATGTCATAAAAACTTATTTTTGGGCGCTTACTTTACTAGTGCTGGCTCAACCTAACAAGAGAGATTTAAATAATGTACTACGGAATTGTTTATCTTGAAAAAGTATGCAAAACAGTCCGGGATAATATGTTTTATTAAAAAATCATAAATCATTCATAAATTTGATTTTATGATAATAATCTACTGTTTTTTTATGGTTGACAGGCTAGGGGTTTGACCACAGCTCACCTGATGTTAACTGAAGGTGTGGTCGAAACCGTTTTATTCAAGCAATTGTGATTTACCGCAAATAAATGCCAGTAGCTGTGATTTCACTGTAAAATTATGCTCCATTTTTCCATAAATGGAAAAAAATATTTGTATGGAAATCGAACCACCTTAACGGCACACGGTGCATGCCGTGCAAAGTCAGGGCGAGTCGGTAGTGAAGTGTTTGCAAGCGAAAACAGCGCTTTGTTAGTTTTTATTGCAGCGTTAAGCAAATTGTTTCGGTAATTAGTTTCAATTTAGAGCGTTGAAACTTCCCATGACAGTGGTGATAATAAATTTTAATTAGAAGTGTCAAATGATGTGTTTAATGGAATATTAGGTGGCTGTGAACACTTTCTAAAGCTTATGATTCACGGGGAGGTGACTACAGACGTGGTAAATTTGGTGGTAGATCTACTTAGCAGGAGGTCGTCTACGTAGGCATTACCGCAATACTAAACATTCTGACGTCGAGCAGTACTGTGCAAATATTACTGTGTTCCGGTTTGAAGGGTACTGCAGCATGCAAAATTACAGGGTTATTGAGGCTCATTATTTTTACAAATTATTTGTCTTCAAATCTAGAGTAAATATGTTGCTTCTAGGTAATAGGTATCTTTTCATTACAATAAAAGAAAAAAAATTTTTTTCGTCCCATAAATATTTGTCCTGACTAGGAATCAAACCCACGCTACTCAAATCATGTATTTTATTTAATTCATATATTTATTTTCCATAAAAGTATAGGTATAAAGAGCCTCCGTAGAAAACATGTAGAGACCTTAAGTAGACAAAAAAGTGACGAAGCTATAAATAGGCATATTGGGTACGTCTGTCTCGTTTGCAAATTTGATGTGTATGTGTGTATGTGTATGATCCTATGGACTCCAAAATGGCTTGACAGATTTTGATACAATTTTCAGGTAGTTTTCAGATTAGCCCAACGAGTGATCCTGTAACGATTGGTTGCTATCAACAAATTATTTTTAGTTAGAATTTTTCTAAAGTGCACTCTTGCGAAACCGGGGCGAGCTGCCAGTTGCTGCACAGAAGTTAATTTTAAAAGATTGTTTGATATCAGTAACTCTGTATTAAAATATAACTTACGTGTATTTTTACACAGAAACTATACATCAGAGAGTCGAACAAAATTTTACATGATCGAGTTCGGGAGGAAATAAAAACACGTTGTATCCAATGGCTCAAACATCGCTCAAAGGATTTGCTTTACATCGAAAAGATCAAAGCTACAAATGCCACTATTCTCGCGCGCTCGATATATTTTTTTTAATGAATTTTATAGACTTGCGTTTGATCGCCATCTCACCTGATGTTAAGGGCCAAGTCCTCGACCGTGGGAACTTCTGCTTGAACACCTACATTGATATTTTCCACTCACACAGACGTACATACGTCTGACGTTAGGTTTGAATACATTGACGTCACGCTAAAATAGATAAGGAGAGTTAAATTACTATAGCCACGAGCAAGAAGGAGACAGAATGTTTATTCCTATTGCCGGAAGCGGATTTTACATTGATTATCTGTTACATTATGACAGAAGTTTTTTTTTTTGTTTTGGCATCGCGTTTTGAATATTTGCCAGTGTCAAGTGTCAAATACAAAACGGGCGGGAAGCATGCGCGCGGTGCTCGGTACCGCCGCCACCGCGCGCCCTCTCGTGACGTGCTATACACGACCACGAGACTCGTGACGTTAGATTGTCAGATTCAGAGATTCTCGATGGTTTGTAGCGCCTACCAAAATAAAACAGCAACAGACGTAACGCAGAAAAGAGATTTTCAGCAGGCACTATCAGAAATTTTCATCAAACTATCCGTACTTATCTGCTAATAGAATAAACAAAACGTACAATAAAAGGTCTAAGCCTTAAATGTATCAGCATCAAAGTTAGCATCTATAAAATTGCGCCTTTCCTATAATTATTTTGATGTCAAGATTACGGATTAAAAATAATTTGGCCATATTCTATTTCATAATTTCAAGAAACGAAAAGCGTTTGAAACTATTTTTTCTCCAAGCATAATAATTCAGGATATGTACTATAGTATTCATTAATTTCAAACTTCCACATGATGTATAACGGCACAAAAATGTTGACAAAAACACATCGATTGCCTTATTTCACAAGACTTGCCCGTTAAGTGAAGATGCGATCTACGATGGAGCACGCTCGCCTAGAAGATACCGTTTCACTCTCGACTGGAAGACACCTAGGTTGTATCTATCAGGGAACACCCACTCGGGTAACGTATTCCACGCTTTAGCCGTTCGAATAATAAAAGTAGATTCAAATCGTTTCGTACGGGTTTTTGGAACGTCAACCATGAAACGGTGTCGCTTTTATCTCGGCCACGGCTCATGTCATGTTCGTCAATATTTAAAAATGAAAATTTTATTTCTGAAAAGATCACTCTACTTATAATAAATGAGAAAGTTTATATGTTTGTTACACAATCACGTAAAAATTACTTAACAGATTTAGATGAAATTGGGCACATTATAACTTGGTTTAATATATAGGATACGTGTTACCCGCTATATTTTTTGGAGATAAAAAGTAGCCTTTGTTTATCCAGGATGTCAGCTACTTACATACCAAATTTCATCAAAATTCGTCCAACCGTTTGAGCGTGAAGAAACATACAAACACACTTACACGCTCATGCCTTTGTAATATTAGTATGATATTTTTTTTAAATTTAATACATGAAGATGCGGGATATGCTTGCCTAGAAGAAACCAATTCATTATGAACTTAAAGATACCAAGATTAGACATAGGTAGCCTTAAGTTAGTCATATATAAATGCCTAGCAGCCCGTCCCGGCTTGGCACGGGTGGTCATTTATTTTTTACTTAAATTCTAGTAATAGATATAGCCTATGTTACTCAAGGAGAATGTAGCTTTTCAATGGTGAAAGAATTTTTGAAATTGGCCCCGTGGTATATTTGTTACAAACATACAAAAATACAAATCTTTCCTCTTTATTGAAAGAAATGAAAAGCTTTTATTCTGCAACATAAAACACAAACAACAAAAACGAACATACAGAGACAAACAGTTACAAAATAAGGGCTCACCTCAGCATAATACTGGTCATACTGTAGTTAAAAACCAAAGTGTGTGTGTGTATTATTATTAGTGTAGAAGTGTTGATAGGGCCAGAATAGTGGCCCAGTACCAGTAGCTTCCATAAAACAAAACTCGATCCGAATTCTATCACTCCGTGCAATAAAATCCGCCAAATTTAGATATAAACCGATAAAATCCGAAAACTCCGAGTACATCTTTTCGCCAAATATAATTTTATTACATATATTTTATGGCATGAAATTCATATGTACCCTAAAAGTTTTACGGGTCTCGGCACGCCTCCTGTATCGATGGGATTTTTCACGTAAAACGCGTGAAGCGTAAGAGAGGCAGTAAAATTGACACATTTTATTGTTAATCTGTACATCAAGCCTTTATGGTGGCTCGGTGTTATCAAAGCTAGAAAAAATGTTGTCACACTATTCTTGTTATTGGTAGGTACTGTTCTCATCTCTGGGATGGTTAGGCAAAGTACCAACTTGGAGCTTTGGAGTCCATATTAAGATACATGCCAAGAAACTGATAAATAATTGATTGATTCAGGCGTTACTTTGCGGAAGTTCATTTTGAATGTTAAGGTATAAGTATATAGTCTAGTTTATTTCCGCTTAACAGTCGTTCCAGTTACAACAGTGATGAGGGCTTTAATTAAACTAATTTAACACAGCTTATTAATTAAAAACCTAATCTTATTTAAAATCTAGAACTAATTTGACATAAACCTTAAAAATAATAATAATAATAATAATAATATAACTCTTTATTGAATACACCAAATTACAGAAAAATATAAAAATAAAGACTTAAAACTAATGTAACAATTGGCGGCCTTATCGCTAAAAGCGATCTCTTCCAGGCAACCTTAACATGGAAAATATACTAAACTAAGGACGGGGTGTGTCGATAAGTTAAAAAGTAGATAAATGAAAAAAGATTAAATAAAATAAAAAACATTTTAAACATAATACATAAGCATATACATAATTATATATACCTAACTATATTATAAAATAACAATACTTAAATATCTTATGTAATATACACTTATAGACATACATAAATACGTATAGATATACATTTACATATACTATACAATATACATAAACATTAAATATACAAGAAGACGACAGCGAATTACAGGGTTATTTTAATAGATGCAGCTTAACTTTACTTTTGAAAGCGTCGAGCGTTTGACTCCTCTGTATTTCTGCAGGGAGCTCGTTCCATAACTTGACAGCTTTCACAGTAAAAGAGGAGCTATAGAAGGAAGTTTTATGTATAGGAGTATTTAAGGAAAGAAGATGTGCCGATCTCAGTGACCGTGCGTTGATTGAGTCTCGTAACTTGAAAATATAATTTGACAAAAATTTAATTAAAATAACAAAAAACCCTATTAAAATAACCACAAGTCTTAAAATACTCCTCAGCTCTTGGAGCAGACATGCTACCAATGAACCAACAGGGCTGTCAAAATACGTATTAAGTAAGAAGTCTACTTCCAGCAGTTGGCTGAGGTAAGATGATGATGACGACACAAATATTGCTTGTTTAATAGTGTTAGCTAACTTACACGCAAAATGTTTTAGTTTTAATCACAAAAGTCCTAATAAGCGATTAAAATAACAGCAATCCATCATAAGTACATTAAGGATAATGTCATCGCGTGGGTTTTGCGCAGAGCTTGACGCGACACCAACAGGCGGCCGCTCATCCACTGCTGTAAAGGTCGCAGGGGATTTACGATATTGAGACCAGAGGAATGACCGAATATATTTTTGGAACTTTGAATAAAATCGTTTTTAACAGACTTATTTTTTGTTTTACTTATGCGTACTCACGTTTTATTATATCGGATACTCTGACTATAGTTCTGACGGCATGCGGTGGCCTTGTGGCGGAAAATGTGGCAGACAATCTTGCAAAAGAGTGTGCAAAAAAGCAGGTAAGCGACGACGTGGTGGCTCTATGCAAACCATCAGCGATGGAAGTGCGAGAGTTACTGCGCCGTCACACCGAGAAAGAGCAACAAAACCAGTGGGATAAGAAAGCCGACTGTAAGCATAGTAAGACCGCTTTTCCAATTCTGCAACGACAGGACCTTCGTCTTACCCTCTTAGTCTAATAGTCACCTCTTTAAACTAGGGGAAACCTAGACCAAACAAAGACCTAGATTTTCATACATAAAAAAATTTTGAACTTTACTCTTTTCTATTGGTATTCAGAGCCGCGCTCGATATTTTGATTTATACACATTTTTACAATCCCCCACAGTTGTTACTTACTTCCTGTTATTGCTTCACTGTAAAACATTAAAAGCTGTTTTATTAAAACGGCAAAGATTAAAAAATAACACTTTTAATTTAATTTAGATTCGAGCGTTAGGTGTTTTACGACGCTATAAAAGCAAAAACGTTATAAAAGCTTCTGATATTAGGAACTAATCTTTGAAAAATTGTTATCTGCGATTTAAATGAAGTTGGAAACGTTATTTAGAAGTATTTACGTTATTTTAGCGCTAGTTGTGGTAGATTTTAACAGGAGGTCGTCTAAGTAGATACTTTTTTTTTAAATCAATATAGGTTCGTTTTTTACCAAACTTTGCCTGATGTTAAGCAGTAGTGTGGTCTAAGATGGAGTGCGCTTACCTAGAAGAAACCTATTTACTCTGGATTTCGAGGCGACACCCGTACATGGTGGATGTTCCCCATGGGCGCACTAAACGCTTTGAGTCCAGATTCTTTATTCGCACAGCGAGGATGTGGAACTCTTTGCCGGAGTCTGTGTTTCCCGAAAGGTACAATATGAGTGTCTTCAAATCAAGAGTAAACAGGTTCCTTCTAGGTAAGCGTGTTCCACCTTAGACCGCATCGATGCTTCACATCAGGCAGGATGTGGTCAAGCGCGAACCTATTCAATATAAAAAAAAAAAGACACCCATATTGTACAGAACACAGACTCCGGCATACTACCGCAGTATCAGATGTTCTGTCGCCAAGTAGTAGTATGTAAACATTACTTTGTTTCAGTTTGAAGAGTACTTTATGAAGAGTAACAGTAATTGGCTTAGAAATGTTTTTTTAGGGTTCCGTACCCAAAGGGTAAAAACGGGACCCTATTACTGAGACTTCGCTGTCCGTCCGTCCGTCCGTCCGTCCGTCCGTCTGTCACCAGGCTGTATCTCAAGAACGGTGATAGCTAGACAGTTGAAATTTTCACAGGTAATGTATTTCTATTGCCGCTATAACAAAAAATACTAAAAATAAAATAAAATAATTATTTAAGGGGGGCTCCCATACAACAAACTTGATTTTTTTATAGATAACGGTACGGAACCCTTCGTGAGCGAGTCCGACTCGCACTTGACCGATTTTTTTTAAATAAATTGTCAATTGGTGGTACTTATGCTTGCTTAATTAATTTAATTTTTGTTTATGAAACTCATGTCCTTTTTAACAAAACTGATAAAACATCTGGAAAATACATAATTAGCTACGAGCTATGTGGGATCTACGCTATCTACGCTAGCGAGAGCTGTAGTGAAATTACAAGGATGTTGAGACTATCCTTCGAATAAGGAGATTATAGTCTAGTAATGAGCGCCAAAGTAGATGCCCTGGACTTTGTTTTGTTACTTATCTCTGCAATGGTCAACGACAGGCATTGCCTCTTACCATCAGGAAAGCGTTTCGTTTTTATTATTACTTTTATCCCACTAATATTACAAATGTGAAGGTTTGGATGGATGGATGGATGTTTGTTACTCTTTCACGTAAAAACT
The DNA here is from genome assembly GCA_905404145.2 of Biston betularia. NCBI lineage: Eukaryota > Metazoa > Arthropoda > Insecta > Lepidoptera > Geometridae > Biston > Biston betularia. The sequence continues at coordinate 595,237 of FR989874.1, read as the reverse complement.
ACTAAACGGTTTTTTTTTATTATAAATATCGTAGGACTATACACACAGCGCCATCTAGCCCCAAACTAAGCAGAGCTTGTGTGATGGAAGTCAGATAACTGATAGAATACATAATTATACATATACTTTTTTTTTTTGTAAATACATACAGAACACCCAGACACAGAACAAACATTTGTTTATTCACAAAATGTTTGCCCTGAGTGGGAATCGAACCCACGCCCTACAGCTCTCAAGGCAGATATACTACCAATGAACCGACGTGGCTGTCAAATATTTATTTTAACAAAACATTTAGATGAAATTTGGTACGGAGGTAGCTGAGACCCTGGATTAACACATAGACTACTTTTTATCCCGAAAATATGTAGCGGGTAACACCGCGGGGCACAGCTAGTATTACAAATGTAAAAGTTTGGATACATGGATAAATGTTTGTTACTTTTTCACGCGAAAACTACAAAACGGATTTAGATGATATTTGGAAGACCCACACAGGCTACTTTTATCCCGAAAACATGTGGCGGGTAACACCGCGGGGCGCAGCTAGTGTTATTAAAAAACAAAATGCTAAAATCATAAACCTATTATTTAGTAAATATACGCCGTACACTTTAAAACAATTCAGTTATTTGCACTACAATGTTTTCCACTAGATTTCCACCATTTTGCAAGTTAGTGTCCGAGTTAGACTTGCGAGCGAGAGCGCTAGGCTAGAAGTTGCAAACTAGAACTTAGTAACTTTTAACGTGGCGTGGTCTGACCAAAGCCTGTTTTACACTGTTTATTAGCTTGCGAGTATTTTAGAAGACTTTGTACTCATCTGCACGAAAAACTGGGTAATTCTAGCAATGTATGTTTAGGTAGGTATATATAGGCGCAACTGCACATGTTATTTATAACTGTAACCTTATTTTGTAACTGTTTCTGTCTGTTTGTTCGTTTTGCGCGGTAGGTTCGCATGCCGAGGGGCGTGGGTTCAAACCCCAACAATGAGCTTGAGCTGCCGGTGAAGGAAAACATCGTGAGGAAACCATAGCATGGTGTTAGGGTACATTCTGGTACTCGGCTGGCTAGCTACCACCCTCAAGTTGTAAATCTGCCGCCAAGCATCAAACGGTGTGTTCCGGCGGCCTCACTTGAGAGCCAGTTCCATTCCAGGCTAGGTGTCCTTTACCATCTTCGACCACACCTTCACTTAACATCAGGTGAGATGTGGTCAAACAAGTTGCCTGCCAACCATAAAAAAAACACAAAATGGCAAAACGGAATGTACGATCTTTGCATTTTTTGTAATAGGTTATTATTATTTTTATTATTATTTAGCCCATTTTGTCCCCCTGCTAGGCAAAGGCCTCTCCCCCCCTTCCACACCTCTCTGTTGTGTGCTGTTGTGGTCCACTCCTTGTTGTGGGCATCGAGCTCATCTTTCCACCGTCTTCTAGGCCGGCCTGGTGGCCGTTTAACCTCCGGGACCCAGTCGGTGGTGGTTTTCGCCCATAGCTCCGCTGGCATTCGGCAGACGTGTCGTCGAAATAGGTAGATTACAAAAAATGCAATGATCGTATTCCTGCTAATCCCATCCCAGCCGAGTACTAAAGTACCCTACAACCATGCTGTGGTTTCCTCACGATGTTTTCCTTCACCGGCAGCTCAAGCTCATTGTTGAGGTTTGAACCCATGCGTGCGAACCTACCGCGGAGCTATCATCGCTACACTAACTAATATTCAGTGTTTATACTGTCTTTTTTTTAATTTCTTTGAGTTGTCTACTCTATGTATAGAGTCTCCAAGTGAATCCCATTCTCCGAATTGAAAACAAAACTCGACAAAGCTACGATTAAAGAGGCGGAAGGTTCAGCGAGCGGAAACGTCGCTCTAATTCCCAACATTAAGACGCTCAGGCGACTGATAAACAGCTGGACAGCAAGATAAACAGCCAACGAACCGATGGGGAGGCCCGGGTAAATTAGGGTCTTCAGATGGGAGGGGTAAATTAGGGAACGTCTTGAGCTGTTGAAGAATGTTATGAAACATTGGTCCAAGTAGGTGTAAATCGAGGGGTTTAATTAAAACCTTAGTCTTAAGAAGTTGTTAAACTTAGGGGACATTTATTCATGTGTATCACCGAAACTTAAGGTGGTTCGATTTCCATACAAATAAACTTTGCCATTTATGGACAAATGGAGCATAATTTTACAGTGAAATCACAGCTACTGGCGTTTATTTTGGTCTTTAATTGCGGTAAATCACAATTGCTTAAATAAAACATGCTAATAATCTACTGTTTATTCAAAAATCATAGATTCATAAATAACTCATTTATAAATTTGATTTTATTCTTATAATCTACTGTTTTTTTTAAGCAATTGTGATTTACCGCAAATAAAGACCAAAATAAATGCCAGTAGCTATGATTTCACTGTAAAATTATGCTCCATTTGTCCATAAATGGAAAAATTTCTTCATATGGAAATCGAACCACCAATGGAGGTTCTGAGTCAGAGTTTTTTTACAAATGAAAAAAAGTTGTATCATAAATTCGGCACCATGGAGGTAGAAGTAAATAGGTTTAATAATGTTTTGAATTCACAAACTTAGTGCACACGATGTTCTAAATTCAAATTTTATCCTCTGGCGAATAAAAACGACTTTTGCACTCAGATATCGAAGAGCAAAAATACTCTTCCTAAGATGGGGGATGAAAATAACTATTCTAAGCTAATTACCTTAGTCTTAATAAATTTAATTAGATTCCCGAAGTTACGATTGCATACTCCCGAGCAACAATAGGGTCAAGCGGTAGATTCTATTTTCATCCTTATTCTTTTATGATTAGGGAATAGCGTGTGGGCGGAGCGAACGAGGAAGGCTCTTAATTGCGCAACAAAATACTATTATGGTTTTATATTTACCTGGACGTCGCGACCAACTCACAATAGCCGTGGTTACAAGTTTACGGGTCAGCGGAGATGCCATGAGATCTTTCTTATCTTCTTATTGCTAGGCAATCATGAAGTTCTAGGTAGGTACCACCGCAGTACCAGTTATTCTGCCGCTAAGCAGTAGTGTGTAAATATTACTGTGTTCCGGTTTGAAGGGTACTGCAGCTAGCGAAATTACTGGGCTGTTGAGACTAACCATCGAAAGTCAAGTAATGAGCGCCAAAGCAGTGATGCCCTGGACTTTGTTTCGTTACTCAAAGTTCTGTGTATCGCTGCAATGGTCATGCATAGGCGGTATCTTTAACCATCAGGAGAGCGTCTCGTTCGGCTCCTTACTTTTTACATAAAAAAAAATAGCGATTTCATTTGCTTTGATAAGACATTTTACTAGTATTTTAGTTATTTCGGTTTAAAAAATCAAACCTCCGAACCGATTTTTATGAAATTGCTATGGGCCCAAACACAGAGTTCAGCGATTCCCGCTCAACCGACTTCTAGTTATCGAGTAACAAACATAAAAATATTGAAACGGCAAAACCTCTTTCTCTCTTGAAGTCGGTTAAAAAGTATAATTACTTCATAGAAATTGAGTTGTGAGCCCTCGTGCTAGAGATATATTCCAGGCTAGGTGCGCTTTACCACTTCGACCACACCATCAGGTGAGCTGAGGTCAAACTCTTTGCTTGTCAACCATTAGAAAAAAAGATAATGGCCTGTTCTAAGGCGATGTACCCAACTATAGAGAACTATTTCAGTTGTAAATGCCACTCACGGTTACGGGTCATGCTTGTGAGTTTTTTAATTAGCTATTCTTCTAGCGCTACCCAAGATAATTTGACTTTGAGCATCATAAAGTCAAATTAGCTTGCCGTCAAAAATCGTCAAATCGATATCAAAACCACAATGTTTTCAAAATCGTCACAAAAAGTTCAATTCCATTTCAATTGATCTAGAAAATTGGGGAAATGGCAAACGCCAATTTCGCTAACTAACGGGTCGGAAAATTCGGTAATAACCACTTTTAGTAATAACGTCAGCTCTGCAGTTGATCCTGAAAATCGTCGACACGGCTATGTTACAAGTTGATTACAACGACACAGCGGAACCAAATAACATGAATTAAAACATAACACAGAATTCGGTATGTAAAGTTTTTTTTTGAATTTATTTTATATTTTTTACTGATAGTAAACTTTATTTTAAGAAACTAATTTGAATATTTTGGCTTTCTATGCGGTAGTTTAATTCTATTACGTTTTCGAACTTTATATAGTTCATTCTGTCACGTCTTCGGTTTTTACAATTCATGACATAAAGTAAACAAATCTTATGTCATAAAAGCGATATCAGAGTCCAAATAACGTTTCAAGTAAAATAATCCAGATATTTGTATCAATAAACCGAAAAACATCTCGACGTATGTGTATTGAAAATATTATTATGATCGCCGTTGATTTGACATTGACAAGTTTTGTTTTGTTTTGCCAGTCTATGAAAGTTGCTCGTCGAGATGACGTCATGAGACATCAATTGAAAGTCAAGTTTGATTTATGTTTTTTATTAAAATAAACCCCCCCTCATAGTTTACAGAGTTTTAAACGTAAAAATATATTACAGAAATGTACTATTTCGAAATGGTTTTGGAATCAGTAAATTTTTTTTTTCTTTACATACCGAATTCATCGCCTCGCGGATTCACCCGCGTTGTTCCCGTTCCCGTGGGAATACATGGATAAAAAGCAGCCTATGTCACCCGGGGATAGTGTAGCCTCCCAACAGTGAAATAATTTTTGAAATCGGTCCAGTAGTTTTTGAGTTTATTCGTTACAAACATACAAAAATACAAAAATACAACTCTTTTCTCTTTATGGTATAGGTTTAAAACTAAATAATTTACAGCTTCTTCTCGCTGCAGTAACCAGTTGCTGACACGTGTTTCGCCTCTACGCAATTACTATTTCATGCAAAAACTACTGAACGGATTTGGATTAAATTTGGCTCACAAAGTACGGTTTGTGGCCTAGATTAACATATAGGATACTTTTTATACCACAAACTGATTTCCACGCGGATAAAGTCGCGGGTAACAACTACGTATATATCTACATTAATACTATAAAGATTTTTGTATGTTTGTAACGAATAAACTCAACAACTACTAGACCGATTTCAAAAATTTTTTCACCGTTGGCAAGGTACACTATCCCCGGGGGACATAGGCTACTTTTCATCCCTGTATTCCCACGGGAACGGTAACTACACGGGTGAAATCGCGAGGCGTCCGCTAGTATAATCTATTTTTTTTAAATGTAAATGTAATGAACGATGCGCTCTCCTGATGGTAAGAGATAACGCATGTCCATGACCATTGCAGCGATACACAGAACATTGAGTAACAAAACAAAGTCCGGGGCATCGTTGCTTTGGCGCTCATTACTTTGAGACTTTAGATGATTAAACCTAATAATCATCATCATCATCATCATTTCAGCCGTAGGACGTCCACTGCTGGACATAGGCCTCCCCCATTGACTTCCATAAAGACCGGTTGGAAGCGGCTCGCATCCACCGCGTTCCTTACTAGGTCGTTTGTCCACCTTGTGGGTGGACGTCCTACGCTGCGCTTGCCGGTCCGTGGTCTCCACTCCAGAACTTTGCAGCCCCATCGGCCATCAGTTCTGCGTGCTATGTAAACCTAATAATATCACTTACCAAATAATAAACTCCAAACGGCATCACGACTACCGCCACCAGGAGATCAGCTACCGCCAAGCTCACTATGAAGTAGTTAGTCACTGTCTGCAGCGCCCTCTCGCGCACTACACTCATTATCACTAGCACATTCCCAAACAACGTAAAGAACGGAAATATCAACAATAACAACGCCCAGAAATTGTACTCGGGCTCATCTGTTCTACTAAAACACGAGACGTTGAACGTCCCATTCGAACTGCAGTTCGCAAAACCATACACGTCATTTAGCAAATCTGCGCTCGTATTGGGCGGAAATTCATTACTAGTGTTCCCATAGAAATAGTCGCTAAAATCTTCCACGAGCTTTAAAAAATCACTGGTCTCATTTTTATGTGTAACGTTACCAAAATCTAGGTCGAGTGCGTCCCTTTTTGGTAGAATTTTGTCGTCTGGTGGTTTTTTTGTTGGGTATAAGTAGGTTGTCGCCGAGACGTTCTTGTCTGGGTAAGGTTCGGATGTGCTCATAGTTTTGAGTAGGGGCGTTGTCATGTTTGTATTGATTGGCCCATTTTGGATTAAGATCTTCTTTTTCTGGTCTTCATTTTCTTTTCACCTGACCTGCAACAGATATAGTACAATCTTTAGCGACATCATTAGCCTACATGAAATAACTAAAACGACTATTCAGAAATATAGGATTTAACATAGTGACATCTAGCGGCAAACTAAACAAACCTTGGACTTAACCACATACTTATTATACACTAGTTGCGTCCCGCGGTGTTACCCGCTACATGTTTTCGGGATAAAAAGTAGCCTATGTGTTAATCCAGGGTTTCAGCTACCTCCATACCTAATTTCATCAAAATCCATTTAGTAGTTTTTGCGTGAAAGAGTAACAAACATCCATCCAGCCATACATCCTTCCATCCATCCATCCAAACTTTCACATTTATAATATTAGTAGGAAGTAGGATGGGATAGTGGGATACAGAACATCATTACATAAAACAAACGATGCGATGATAGCTCAGTGGTTAGCGCGATCGGTTCGCATGCTGAAGGGCGTAGGTTCAAACCCTAACAATGAGCTTGAACACCTTCTGAAGGAAAACATCGTGAAGAAACAATAGCATGGTGGTAGGGTACTTTCTAGTACTCGGCTGGCTAGCTACCACCCTCAAGTTTAAAATCTGCCGCCAAGCATCTAACGGTGTGTTCCGGCAGCCTCACTTGAGAGCCAGTTCCATTCCAGGCTAGGTGTGTTTTACCATCTTCGACCACACCAAATACAAATACAAAATACAAATACAAATACTTTATTGATAACACCAATGTTACAAGTCACTTCAAAAACTTCTTCACTTCACTTACCATCAGGTGAGCTGTGGTCAAACAACTAGCCTGTCAACCAGAAATAAAAAATAAAAAAACATCTCTGGTTTATATCTTTACTTTGATATCTGTGGTTAAAGATGATTTAAACAATCCACAAAGGACTTGCATGAAGCATTATTGCCATTGGAATTCACCTACGTACAATTTTCAAAAATTATACAGGTAATATTTGTATTTGCTTTTACTTGGTGGTAGATCTCCTTGGCAGGAGGTCATCTAGGTAGGTACCACCACAGTAATAGATGTTCTGCCGCTAAGCAGTAGTGTGCAAACATTACTGTGTTCCCGTTCGAAGGGTACTGCAGCTAGCGAAATTGCTGGGCTGTTGAGACTAACCATCGAAAGTTTCTAAGTAATGAGCGCTAAAGCAGTGATGTCCGGACTTTGTTTTGTTACTCAAAGTTCTGTGTATCGCTGCAATGGTCATGGGCGTTATCTCTTACCATCAGGAGAGCGTCTCGTTCGTCTCATTACTTTTAACATAAAAAAAAAATTATACTGACTGTAACTAATAATATAAAATCAGATTTTTTTTCAATTTGTGCCGAGAATTTTCATTAAACATATTCTTGTATCTCATATTTGTCCAAGCGAACTTAATAATACGAAACTAGTTACTACGAAGTAAATAAAATAACAATAGAATGGCTGTAACATGTTTGCAAAACAAAGTAAAACAAACCCCGCTATATCTACAGAGTTCTGAAATTATTCAATAACAGAGTCAAAATGAATATTTGTACACAATAAATAAGTTATAATATTGCTTCGTGAGTCAACAAAACCGAAACATAATATGTACTTGTTACAAAATACAAACAGAGATAAATTGTAGACATACAGGGTAAAAATCATGTTCAAAATATCATTTAAGAATGCTAGTCCAAAAAAAAAATTAAAAAAAAGAAACGCGTGCAATTAAGACCACTTCTTGTCGATATTTTTACAACTTGGAACACAAAACCTAAACACTCAGTACAAGCTGCACCCCGCGTTGTTTCCCGCTACATGTTTTCGGGATAAAAAGTAGTCTATGTGTTAATCCAGGGTCAGAGCTACCTCCCTATCAAATTTTATCAAAAACGGTCCAGCCGTTCGAGCGTGAAGAAGTAACAAACACACAAAGTTTCGCTTTTATAATAGTACTAGCTGCGCCCCGCGTTGTTACCCGCTACATGTTTTCGAGATAAAAGTAGCTTATGTGTTAATTCAGGGTCTCAGCTATCTTCATACTAAATTTTATCCAAATCCGTTCAGTAGTTTTTGCGTGAAAGAGTAACAAACATCCATCCAAACTTTCACCTTTTTATTTTATTTTTCATATAGAACAGGTTGGCGAGGATGTGGAACTCTCTGCCGGCGTCTGTTTTTCCCGTGAACTACAATTTGGGTGTCTTCAAATCTAGAGTAAACAGGTTTTTTTCTAGGTAAGCGTGCTTCATCTCGGACTGCATCCTGCTTAACATCAGGCAGGGTGTAGTCAAACGCGAACCTATTCTGTATAAAAAAAAAAAAGTTTCGTGTTTGACCTCATCTTGCCTGATGTTAAGCAACGATGTAGTCTAGGATGGAACACGCTTACCTAGAAGGAACCGGTTTACTCTTGATTTGAAGACACTCTGTACATTTATAACATTAGTAGGATGTGTGTAAAAATTACTGTGTTTGGTTTTGAAGGGTGTTGCAGCGACGGTACAGGGCTGTTGAGACTGACCATCGAAAGTCTCAAAGTAATGAGCGCCAAAGCAGCGAAGGGAAACAGTATAGCGTTCAACAATGTTGTTAAAATATATTTTACAACCAGAGAATGTGCTAAAGTCCAGACAAAGTCTTAAGTCACTCACGATTGAAATATTTTACGAGCGATAATAAGAGATTAAAGTGTTTTAGAATCTAATAAAAGAATTTTACTAAAACTAAACTCGCATTTCGTTTCATTTTAACTTACAGTTATGTATATTTGACGATGAGTTTATTTTATACACTTTGTTTGTTTTGTATAAGGTGTACGACATCAAATCGGCAAACATTTGAAGTGATTCATGATTGAGACAAATGTGATTTAAACAAATGTTTGTTCTGTATCTTTTTTTTGTGAAAAATAATGAGACGAACGAGACGCTCTCGTGATGGTAATAGATAACGCCTGCCCATGACCATTGCAGCGATACACAGAACTTTGAGTAACAAAACAAAGTCCAGGGCATCGCTGCTTTGGTGCTCATTACTTTGAGACTATCGATGGTTAGTCTCAACAGCGCAGTAATTTCGCTAGCTGCAGTACCCTTCAAACCGGAACGCAGTAATATTTACACACTACTGCTTGGCGGCAGAATATCTGATACTGCGGTGGTACCTACCTAGATGACCTACTGCTAAGGAGATCTACCACCAAGTAAGTACCTACTGTATGTATTAAAAAAAAACGGTTTATTATGTATTCTATCAGTTATCTGTCTTCCATCACACAAGCTCTGCTTAGTTTGGGGTCAGATGGCGCTGTGTGTAATGTCCTACGATATTTATTTATTTAAATATTTTACTCGTATAATATGAGCAAAAATTTTTGTGTTTTTTTAAGGAGTTTTTCATTTTGCTAAACAGCAAGTTTGGTATTTATTTTTCTACTCAGATTCATACATTGAAAAGAAAACTGACATTAAATCAAAAAAAATCTCCAGACTTAGCACAGAAAAAACCGGCCAAGTGCGAGTCGGACTCGCGCACGAAGGGTTCCGTAACATTATCTGTAAAAAAACGGCAAAAAAATCACGTTTGTTGTATGGTATACCCTTAAATATTTATTTTATTTTATTTTTAGTATTTGTTGTTATAGCGGCAATAGAAATACATCATCTGTGAAAATTTCAACTGTCTAGCTATCACCGTTCTTGAGATACAGCCTGGTGACAGACGGACGGACGGACAACGAAGTCTCATTAATAGGGTCCCGTTTTTACCCTTTGGGTACGGAACTTTAAAAATGAGCCTTGATCCTTTAGATAATAATATACAATCATTAGATTAGGAAATAAACTCATATTAGGGTTAAAGAAAAACAATCAAAAAATTCGACAGCTAGCAGAAAAAATAAGGTACAAGATTGGGGTCGTGGCATCTCTGTCGTAAAACCTGTATTCGACAGTGGGCTAAGATATCCCGAAGATATGAAATACAGATCTGTTTGTGCACCTTTACTCTTTCAGAAATTGGTTAAAGCATCAGCGACGATCAATGTCACCAATATAAGAACTTCCATTAAAGTTGAGATTTGTTAACAAAAAGTCGTATTTGGAGGATCCCATCTAAATCTGACAGTAATGTCGCATCTGACTCCATTTCAATCTAAATTGATCTCATCAATCAAACACTAACGACGACAGAAATGACGAATCCATTACAACTTATCGAATTTTTTTTCTGGATTTTCGATGTTTAACCACAGATTTCAAAATAGAAGTACCAAGTAACAAGCACCAAAATAGCGATGCCCGGGACTTTGTTTCGCCATTTTACGTGGTGGTAGATCTCCTTAGCAGGAGGTCGTCTAGGTAGGTACCACCGCAGTACCAGATATGTTCCGGTTTGAAGAGTACTGCAGCTAGCGAAATTACAGAGCTGTTGAGACTAACCGTCAAAAGTCTCAAAGTAATGAGCGCCAAAGCGATGCCCTGGACTTTGTTTTGTTACTCAAAGTTCTGTATATCGCTGCAATGGTCATGGATAGGCGTTATCTCTTACCATCAGGAGAGCGTCATGTTCGTCGCAATACTTTTATTAAAAAAATATAATATTTCAAAGCTTTTGTTGTTTTGTTTTTGTGTATGACTATATGAACCTTAGAGAAAACAAGCAAATATTGCTAACAAGAGTTAGATGTAGCTAAATGTCATAGAATATCGAGACATATTAAAAAGAAAGCTACAGATATTTTATAATTAACCTAAGCTAAGCTAATCTAAGCTTAAAAGGATGTAGGTAAAATTTAAAAAAGTTGGAGCACATTTATTATTCATCACATACATTTTGATGTTAGTTTGTATAACACCTTTTTTGCGATAAAGTGATATTTTCTGAGTGACAGGCTAGGTGGTTGAATACAGCTCACCTAGAGTAGTATACTTAATATATTGGTTAAATAGTATAAAAGCAAGGTTGTCGGAATATACTTACAGTTAGATGATGAGCGGTGGATTTTTGAAATTTATTTATTTATATTTATTTTTTATTTATTTATTTATTTAATAGTATGGGTCCTGCAGTTTTTGAAAATCAAAAGAATGTCATGTTTGGACATATACAAGTACGTAAGCCAGTATTCTACTATAATATATTAGATTTCGTCTATTTTGCAAAAAAATATAATTTCATTTATTTTGTCAACTTGAGGGTTAAATTGAGGTAGCTAGCCGAATATTAGAAAGAAGCTTGACAAAAAAGTCCCGCCAAAATTTTGCACATGAAACCCTAGATAGTCTTAGATGAACAATAATATCCGGCACTCGATCTCATAACAAACTGTTAAATAAGCAGATTTCCTATCGACAAATCTCGAATTGGCCGACGCCCAAATAGCGAGTTTTCCGAGTCGTTCTCACTAGCTTAGCACAGTTTTTCAATAGATCCCCTTATTCAGTGAGCGTGAAATAAATCTGAAAAGTTTTTTAATAGGCCCATTACAGCCGTTTTATGGCAAAATTGTTATCTTCTTAGCTTCTACTTAGCCACTTTTTACCTCGCTTTACGATCAATCGGCGGCTTTTCGACGTTGTTTGTGGAGGTTACTTGTATTTGCGAGGTTACTATGAAATGCTTTAAGAAATTTACCAATGACTCACTTTAATCGAAAAATGAAATGCGTCTTCCTCCGTTACGCATTTTATAAGCTTAAGGTGGTTCGATTTCCATACAAACAATTATTTGCCATTTATAGACAAATGGAGCATAACTTTACAGTGAAATCACAGCTACTGGCATTAATTTTGGCCTTTATTTGCCAAAATTAATGCCAGTAATGATTTTTGCGGTAAATCACAATTGCTTGAATAAAACAGTATACAAAACGCAAGTAGCGCAATCTACTGTTTTATTAAAACATCATAAATTCATACATTTGATTTTATGCTAATAGTCCCCAAATATTTATTTTGTTCTATTTTTTAGTATTTGTTTTTTTAGCGGCTATAGAAATACATCATCTGTGAAAATTTCAACTGTCTAACTATCACGGTTCGGTTCGAGTTAATCAATCAATCACGGTTCATGAGATCGACCTGGTGACAGACGGACAGACAGACAGACGAACGGACAGCGGAGTCTTAGTATTAGGGTCCCGTTTTACCTTTTGGGTACGGAACTCTAAAAAATCAACAAGCTACCTACTATCCTCCAAACACTGAAAAGGACATACCTACGTTCACTTCTCTACTCTTTTTTATTTTATCTTATCTCTTTATCTCCCTTATCGACGCTCAATCAGGGTCTTCTCTCCGATAATAAATCATCTTAACTCGACTTAATTACGGAAGCTGTATCTTAATTGCTACGTTTTATCAGTAAAGCATGTAATTAAGGTATTTTTTGCGGAAGCCATTTTACTTCTTAATTGAGTAGGATCGGGTAGAGATTCGGTTCCGTGTTCGGTATAGAGGTCCCTTTTCTGCTACAAATTGCCGCCGAAAGGTTAGCTTGGAAGCATGTATCGACATCTTAAAACTTTAAATACTAACTTAACTTTTAACTTTTACATCGTATTTTTAATCGACTCAAAAAAGATTCTCAATTCGACTGTATGTTTTTTTATGTATGTATGTTAGGTACGCGATCATTCCGCCAATTATGAATCGATTTTGATCTTTTTTTTTGCTTGGTAGGTCATTCTTCAGAGGTGGTCCCATAAAACTTTTATCGAAATTGATTGAGCGGTGTTTATAAAATAAATAAAATCTAAGAATTGTGTAAGATTCGATGATTTCGTTTACTCAGAAACCTCGCTGTTTCAGTGGAGCAGTGCGTTTAGTTGGCCTAATGGTCATGGAGTCGGTTTTTTTAAATTGTACATTTGTATATTACTAGCTGTGCCCCGCGGTGTTACACGCTACATGTTTTCGGGATAAAAAGTAGCCTACGTGTAAATCCAGGGTCTTAGCTATCTCCATACTAAATTCCATCCAAATCCGTTCAGTAGTTTTTGCTTGAAAGAGTAACAAACAAACATCCATAACTTTCGCATTTATCATATTTATTGCAAAATAATGAGCGTTAACTTTTGATTATTTGAGATAAGAAAATGAATATCGTAGGGCATTACACATAGCAGCATCTGATCCCAAATTAAGCAACTCCACAAGTAAAGTAGAACCTTATTACCATAACGTATAAGTGCAAATATGAAACAAAATCCAAAGTTTATTTTCTAATTCTGCTACGCGATATTTTCGGCACATCCCTAAATTGAGATAACCTAAACGTGGGCTCTTGATACTTTGGGTCATAATTGGGATTTTGTTTAGTGATATGATAAATTTATTCTGAGATGACGTTATTACATTAACTGGCATAACGTAATTTCTGATGATGTTACGGAAATTACGGACTCTCTGATACGTGTCGGATAAAACTTTTAAATGCGTTTATTTATTACTGTCAACATTAGAACGGATTAACGGGAACTTTTCAAGAAGATGACCAAGTTTTTTTGATAAGGAATAATGGGATCAACAAACGATATCATAATGGTACGATAAAACCGGCCCATCACCTTGGCAGTAGTACCCAGACATTTAAAAAACAAAACAAGTGCTAAAGTAGAAATCCTTAAATTGAGTTGCACAAAATTTATGAGATTTTTTTATGAAGCCATACGTATAACACGAAATTAGATGATTTTTCCCCCAGTACAATATTTAAAATTCAAAGCCATCAAACCTCATAAATACGAAATCGTTCAGATCATTAATCACCGATAGAAAATCAGACGGGAATTCATAATAATCGATATCAATGGGAATTCAAAAGGAATTGATCATAAGGAATAAACCAGAGGCCCAACTTTAGAATTCACAACACTAGAAGAATAGAGATCTGACAGTTTAGTTCAAAATTAATGAGCCGAGACTGGCAAATTACTACTAAACTTGTTACATAATTATAATAATCTGTAATACTCTATTCATCTACACTATACTCAGTTCATCATCATCATCATCATCATCATTTCAGCCGTAGGACGTCCACTGCTGGACATAGGCCTCCCCCATTGACTTCCATAAAGACCGGTTGGAAGCAGCCCCCATCCAGCGCGTTCCTGCGGTCTTTACTAGGTCGTCTGTCCACCTTGTGGGTGGACGTCCTACGCTGCGCTTGCCGGTCCGTGGTCTCCACTCCAGAACTTTGCAGCCCCATCGGCCATCAGTTCTGCGTGCTATGTGCCCTGCCCACTGCCACTTCAACTTGCTAATCCGTTGGGCTATGTCGGTAACTTTGGTTCGTCTACGGATCTCCTCATTCCTGATTCGATCTCGTAGGGAAACTCCGAGCATAGCCCTCTCCATAGCGCGTTGTGCTACTTTGAGCTTACCAAGAAGGCACACAGTCAGAGACCACGTTTCAGCGCCATAAGTCATCACTGGTAACACACACTGGTCGAAGACTTTCGACTTGAGGCACTGAGGTAATTCGGACGAGAAAACGTCGCGCAGTTTTCCGAACGCTGCCCAGCCGAGTTGGATTCGACGACTGACCTCTTTCTCAAAGTTGGACCTACCTAATTGGACTGCTTGCCCTAGGTAAATGTATGTGTCAACAACCACCCGTTGGGAAACTCGATTGAGGTCTTAGAGCATTGTGCTGAGATCTTCCAACGATTCTGCCATGACCACTATATCGTCGGCAAACCGAAGGTGAGTGATGTATTCGCCATTAATATTGATGCCGAATCCTTTCCATTCCAGGAGCTTGAAGGCGTCTTCCACTGTGGCAGTAAACAGTTTCGGAGATATAAAGTCTCCCTGTCTTACGCCTCTTTTGAATGGAATCGCCTTCGAAGTCTGCTCCTGTACTTGGACCGACATAGTGGCGTTATTATACAAACACTTCAACACTTCAATATACCGATAGTCAATGTGGCACCGCTGGAGAGACTCAACCACCGCCCATGTCTCGATCGAATCAAAGGCTTTCTCATAGTCCACAAACGCTAAACATAGAGGCAAATTATACTCTTCGGTCTTCTGTATAATTTGCCTTAGCGTGTGGATGTGGTCTATGGTACTGTAACCTTTTCGGAAACCGGCTTGTTCGGAAGGCTGGAAGTCATCGAACCTGCGACTGAGACGGTTCGTAATGACCCTCGAAAACAGCTTATAAACATGGCTCAGAAGCGAGATGGGTCTGTAATTCTTCAATAAAGTGTTGTCACCTTTCTTGAAGAACAGCACCACCACGCCTCTGTTCCATGCTTCTGGCGTTACACCTTCGAGTAAGACGGAATTGAAGAGCTTCTGAAGGATTTTAAGTACCGGTGTACCACCCGCTTTCAGAAGCTCTGATGTGATTCCGTCATCACCCGGCGCCTTGTTGTTCTTAAGCTGTTTCAGGGCCATTCTAATCTCGTACAGGCTGATGTCCGGGATATCTTCGGTATAGTGCCGGGTCAGCTTGGCTCTTGGGTCTTTGGCCCATACTCAGTTGACAAGTCATAAAAAAAGCCCCAAAAAAAAGCAAAATTCTGACTACTATTTTGCACAAGGTTTGAATTTTTGACTTAACATTAAGATCTCGTCAATACTTTGACGAGAGAATATTACACAAACAAGACAATCAGTAATGGATGTGAATTTGAAGAGGAAGAAGAGGAAAAACATGTTTTTTATAAGACACTAGATTTTTTTTTTCTATGTGAAAAATAATGAGACGTACGAGACGTTCTCCTGATGGTAAGAGATAACGCCTATCCATGACCATTGCAGCGATACACAGAACTTTGGGTAATAAAACAAAGTCCAGGGCATCGCTGCTTTGGTGCTCATTACTTTGAGACTCGATGGTTAGTCTCAACAGCCCAGTAATTTCGCTAGCTGCAGTACCCTTCAAACCGGAACACAGTAATGTTTACATTCTACTACTTGGCGGCAGAATATCTGGTACTACCTAGACAAACTCCTGCTAAGGAGATCTACCACCAAGTAAACAACAACTAATAACTACAGACAAAACACAAATTTGACTTAACCTTTTTGACTTGTTCTTGACAATCTTTGTTTTTTTACAGTGCCTATGAAGTAGTCTCTCTGCGTGTCTCCCTTGTCTGTGAAATGTTGTCGGAAGTATGGGGCGCATTATGCAAATCGAGTCGCGCATCACTTTTGGCGAGCCCGGCCAGCTGAATTATGTTAATATGGTCGCCCTACTTTAAGTATATGCTAGTACCTCAACTTCACACAATTAAATACATACGTTAAAACGTATACATACATATTATGTTTGTAGCAACGATGGCAATAGTTATCGCGTTCGAATTGCACGCAGTGAGGCGTGAATTTAAATATAATCAACGGCAAGTTTTTTAAATCTAATGAGACTAACGATACGCCCTCCTAATGGTAGGCGATAACGCATGTCCAGCGGGAAACTTTTTTTTTTCTTTTTTTATTTTGGGACTTTTGTCTACACTGACGTGTCAGTCCCATCGTTCTACAACTATTTATCATGAGACTGGCTGATGCTTGAGCATTTTAAAAATCCGCCCTGCAGCCTCAGACGTCGGAGCCGCTAAGATATGAGCAGCGGGACACAACACTCTGAGTAACTACACAAATGTTTGAGTAGTCCAGGGCATCGCTGCTTTGGCGTTAATTACTTTGAGACTTTCTATGGTGAGTCTCAATATGTCTGCATTTTTGCTTGTTTGAATTTTGTGTGATGGAAAATATTGTTTGAAAGCTACAAAATGTACTATTGAAATGATTGGATAGGTGTAGATTTTTTTTTTTTATGGTTGACAGGCTAGTTGTTTGACCACAGCTCACCTGATGTTAAGTGAAGGTGTGGTCGAAGTTGGTAAAGCACACCTAGCCTGGAATGGAACTGGCTCTCAAGTGAGGCTGCCGGAACACACCGTTAGATGCTTGGCGGCAGATTTAGATTGCATCGTATTTGGAGCGACATAGTTCGTGAGAATGCAAAAATACAGCGATACAACTCATGTTTTTTATGCTAGCCTCTCCGAAATCAATCGACATTAGGTACTGGCTAAGTTCATTCCGCAATCCCTCTAGAGTTTGATGGAATCCGCTCGCAGCTCCGATGGATTGGACAACAAACAGCTTACAGCTAAGTTTTGTTGATCCTTCGTGGCAATAGAACTGTTGTTGTTTACAAGAATGGAGTTTCAAACTCGATTGTAAGTTAAGATCGTTAGGAAATCTAGACTTGGTTCTTAGTTACTAGGTGTTAAATTAAGTTGGTATAGCAACTCAAACGTCTGACGAGTTAGATAGTTGATAAGTTAGGTATATGTTTACTAAGTAAATCGACCTTTTGATTGACTGGATATGAATAAAACATTAATTAGAAAAAATGTTAAAATATAATAAGGATTTATACACGAGTTATACACTGCATCTACAACCTATTTAAATTAGTTTAAGGTGGTTCGATTTCCATACAAATAATTTTTTGCCATTTATGGACAAATTGAGCATAATTTTACAGTGAAATCACAGCTAATGGCATTTATTTTGGTCCTTATTTGCGGTAAATCACAATACCGCGATGATATTGTTACCGTCGCGGGTCGAACCTGGACCAGATTGACACAGGAACGAGGCAGATGGCGTGACAAAAGAGACCCTTATACCCAGCAGTGGGATAAAGAAGGTGATGATAACTTTTTAGGCTTTTGAATGTTCATTTATCTTCTATTTATTTATAAAGTTAGCAGCTGTTTGTTTTCCATGTAAAATAAAATAATGAAGCTTGTCTAAGTCATGTGCATATTTCCAGTGACATCAAACGGTGAAAACAAACATCGCGGAGAAAGCTACATGCTCAAAAATTCACCCAATATCAAAGGACAATTTGGTCACGACGCAGTCTGGAAAGAACGCTCAATTTCAACAAAACAGATTTTCCGATCCTTAATTCCAAGGAGAAGGAAGTAAAGAGGAAAATATAACCGTTTGATTGATGGAACTTGATCCTGATTTTCCTCAATTCGTCTAAACAAGCTGTGATGGCATTATTGGGGCTGATCGAGTGGACAGTGCCTGTCGAGGGCCACTTATAGCCTGAATGAAGCGCACCGAAATAAATGCTTTTTTACAGACAAGAAACGTGAGGAAACCATAGCATGGTGGTAGGGTACTTTCTAGTACTCGGCTATCACCTTCAAATTGAAAATCTGTCGCCAAGCATCTAACGGTGTGTTCCGGCAGCCTCACTTGAGAGCCAGTGCCATTACCGTGTTGTGGTTTGAAGGGCGGCAGCTAGCGAAATTACCGGGGATATTGAGACAATAAAAAAAGTCAAGATCATCAAAAGTCTCATAGTAATGAGCGCTAAAACAGCGATGCGCTAAACTTTGTTTTGTTACTCAAAACCTAAAATACACTAATATAAAATACAATAATATTATATGCATAGGTACATAATTCCACTAATATTATGAATGTAAAAGTTTGGATTGATGGATGTTTGTTACTCGTTCACACATAAACTACTTAACGGATTTGTATGAAATTTGATATGGAGGTAGTTGAAACCTTGGATTTACACATATGTTACTTTTTATCCCGAAAACATGTAGCGAGTAACACCGGAGGGCTCAGCTAGTACACTAATATAAAGCGATAAAAAGAACTAAAACTAAAAGATAAAAAGAAAACGAGTGCAGGTACCGCCAGGTCTCAGTTCGGGACTAACGACTAGTTAGTAAATCGTAAAAGGCTACAAAAAACTTAGCCACTCAAAGTTCCCTCCGTGTAAAGTATGCGAGTATCCAATTACAAAGTTCCCGAACTCCAGCTAAAGAGTTAAGCGTGGAAGTCAGTCTATCGGCAGATTCGCGAGACAAATGAGTGAACGCTTTTCCCCGGACTCCGGGTAATGACAGTAATCGATCATTGCTGGTGACCAGCCGTGGCGATCACTGCCGTTATTGGATTTATTTATTTAAGGTGGTTCAATTTCCATACTAAGTAATGTTTGCCATTTATGGACAAATGGAGCATAATTTTACAGTGAAATCATAGCTTCTGGCATTTATTGTGGTCCTTATTTGCGGTAAATCACAATTGCTTGAATAAAACTATAGATTATTAGCATAATTTACTGTTTCATTTAAAAATCATTAATTTAGAAATTTATATATACATATGTAGGTATATATAGTAGCAAATACTTGACTTTTATAATTTTTTAGAAAAAGCTTGAATACAAACACATACGCCACTTTGTTTTCGCCTATGCGCTACGCTCGACGAACAATAGGTACAGACAAAAATCATAAAAAGATTTATAGCACCTCTTAAAGCTCCTAAGCACCCAGCATCTCTAGCGGTGTACCGCGACAACTGTACTTACATCTGACCCCATTTTTCAAGACACAGCGCCAACTGTCTTCCCAGGACGCCTTATCTCGGTCTGTGTACATTTCGCGAAATTACTTGTGCCTATCAAGAGAAAGTTTAGTACTTTTGTAGGGAAATTAGGAAAGCCCTAAACGGTGCTAAGGCAACTTGAGACTCTGGCGTTAATGGGCCTAGTTTTAGAGTTTTCAAACACTTTTGTAGTCACGATTGTTCCGGACGTTAAATGCTGAAAGATATCTACGTATTTGGTTTTTCAATCTTTCTGGTTCATGAAAGTTAAATTGTTATGTCGGTTATACACCCTCGCTAAGACATTACACGATACTGTCGTTTAAGTTGGTTCGATTTCCATACAAATAAATTTTTGCCATTTATGAACAAATGTTGCATAATTTTACAGTGAAATCACAGCTACTGATATTTATTTTGGTCCTTATTTGCGGTAACTCACAACTGCTTGAATAAAACACACATGAACACATGATTTAAATTTGGCCTCTAACTCGCCTCATGGAAAACGTAAGTACGGCCGAGGATGGAGCACGTTGATCTAGAAGAATACATTATTCATTCATTTATTACTAACACTCGCCTTAAAAACGTCCAAATTGTAGTTAATAGGAAACAAAGAAGCCGGCAATGACTTCCATTCATGGGCTGTACGCATCAAGTAAAGAAAGCATTTAAAAGTTTTTGAATTGAATAGCATAGACATGCGAGAAATTTATCTTTTATAATATTGATATTGTGATGGTGTTTTGAGTATGGGTAGTGTTTCTCCGAAATAAATGATTTGAATTTTTAATCATAATTAAAATAAATATCATAGGGCATTACACACAGCGCCATCTGACCCCAAACTAAGCAAAGCTATGGAAGGCAGATAACTGATAAAATACATAAATACTTTTTTTTTTGTAAATACATACTTATAATACATACATACCCAGACACAGAACAAATATTTGTTTATATCACAAAATGCCTGTACTGGGTGGGAATCGAACACACGCCCTACGGCTCTTGGAGCAGACATACTACCAATGAACCAACATGGCTGTCAAATTATATTTGCTTAATGGAAATAAATGATTTTAATTTTTTAACGTATATTTTTTTCTGTCTCGTCCGTATCATTACTTTTTTTCTCACCGTGAGTATAGCTGACATAAAGGGTAGGTATGTACAAACACGAAGCAAGAATTTAATTTGCAAAATTGTTATCTCCGATTTCATGTTTATTTTACTTCCAAACAGACAGTCCTGCCAATTTTTGACGGTATGCAATAATACTTTATTTAAGTTTACAGCGTGAGATTGTTTCCAAGAAATTCGTTATATTGTTTGGCTGTGAGCCAGTGTGAAACTTTTTGGGCTATGGTTTGGAAGTTAAATTGTTTTATTTTGGCGGATGGATTGGCTGCTGAGCCTGAGAGAAGTTTTATAAATATCGTACCATACTTCTTTATGGTTGTCAGGCTAGGTGTTTGACTATACCTCACCCGATGATGTAGGCGAAGATGGTAAATACACCTAGCCTGGAATGGAAATGACTCGCAAGTGTGGCTGCCGGAACACGCGTTAGATACTTGGCGGCATATAGAGAGCCAGTGCCATTCCAGGCTAGGTGTGCTTTACCAACTTCGATCACACCTTTACTTAACATCAGATGAGCTGTGGTCAAACAACTCGACTGTCAAACATAAGAAAAAAAAAAAAATTCATTCCAACACAAAAACAGTGCCATCAATAAATTAAGCTTCATATTTTCCACCGAAAAGTATCAATAATAAAATATATAAAATAATCACTTCCGCTAAAATTATAAAATAAACTTAACGACTAACAATTCCCATATTCTCCTCTAAATTAAACGCCTTTCTATCCACATTTCATACAAGACAGCAGATTCTGCTCGCCCGAAACGTGAACAAGCGCGATAGCCAAAATGGGCAAATTCAAATTTAAACAAAATAACGGAAAGCCGTCGTGAACAAATTTCGGTCACGTAGTGCTGCGTCTAATTTTGTGTCGACATATGGCTCCTGTCACGGTAGCCGTGACTCCTTCTTTGTCGCAAGCGTAACGACGTGGGGGGTCGTGGGGAGGAGAGCTGCGACAACGTAATTGCGGAGTAAAATTACGTGGGACGAGCTTGCAATTACCATTATCGGTTTAGCTATGTTTTGATTTGGTAGAATTATTTTTGGTTATTGATTCGGTGGGATTAGACCTATTTTAACCGGGTTTTACTCGTCAGGATAAGGTATTGGACCACAGCTTACCTGATGCTAAGTGACGGTGCGGTCGATGATTATAAACGCACAATCGAAATGTCGAAATACACTATTAGGTCATGTTGATAGATTTTTAACTTGTGAATGGTAGCTAGCCGGTCGAGCATAAGAAAATACCCTACCACAACGCAATTTTTTTTTTCACCGGCAGCTGAAGTCCATTGTTTGGGATTAAACCCACGCCTTTCGGTGTGTGAAGTGACCGCTCTAACCACTGAACTATCGTCACTACAAGATTAAACATACGAACACACAGAGGTTTTAACACACTTATCAATTCAATAACGGATGGTCATTGCCTGGCCTGTCACGTAACCGGAGCTGGTCAGCACAACGATTAGGCTACGGAATTTCACCTGGGGGACGACTTGACTTGACTGAACTTGAATTGGCTGTGCGGCAGCTATAAGGCCACAAAAACAACAAGCGAGCAAAAACAAGCACGTGAATGGTGCAATGTAAGCGCGGTGACGGTGAAGCGTAAGCGCATGGACGGGAAAACGTAAGCGCTTTGACGGCTAGCCGTAAGCACGGTAACCGCAAGTTGAACACGAATCGCTAGACTCTAGCGATTCAGCTCGCGATTCTCTAGCGGTTAGAGAACCGCGAGCTTGTCCCGAAGCGAGGTGAGGGCGCTACGATGATGATAAGTGTGCATTGCTTCGCCACTCAATACTTTTACATAAAAAATAGGATACTTTTCTCGTGAATATGAAAAGTTCATTTATAGGGGTACCATCGAATGCTAAGAAGGTTTGTATTTAAGCCTACACTTTATTTAGTAGCAAGTCCTAGATACTGCACGAGATCTTGTGCAGTGACCAAATCATTTCGGTGATCCTGCACCAGAATCTGCGGTGCGATAATACCATTGAATGTGAAAAAAGTTCGTCTCGTCTTCAGTTTAAAATACTTTAATCACACAGTTGTAATAGAGTTTACAAAAGAGGTGTCAGAGTTAATTAGCTATCAAGAGCTTTGCAAAACTCCAGTAACTTGCAACACCAACAATAGCCAAGCAAAAGCAAAGTAGGTAGAAGTGCAAACTGGGAATGAGGTGGTAATTTACAGCTAAACTGCAAATGAGGCTGCTACTGGCAACTGAACTGCAAATAAGATCGCAACTAAGCGACTTGCCACAAAATGCTCATTAAAGCTGGAAGTTTAATTGCGAGTGCAAGTTATAATATGCAAGACTGTAAGCTGAATGTGTGAGACTGTATATTTACAATCCCACGACCAGATGAAGTTGGCTGGACGATGAAAATTTGAGTTTGAAAGCCAGCGGAATTCTAATACACGAGCGTGGTACCAGTTTAGATCTCCTTAGCAGGAGGTCGTCTAGATAGATACCACCGCAGTACCAGATATTCTCCCACAAGCAGTAGTGTGTACACTGTGTTCAGGTTTGAAGGGTACTGCAACTAGCGAAATTACAGGGCTGTTGACACTAACCATCGAAAGTCTCAAAGTAATGAGCGCCGAAGCAGCGATGCTCTGCCCCTTATTTTGCTACTCAAAGATCCAAGTATCGTTGCAATGGTCATAGACATGCGTTATCTCTTACCATGATAAGAGCATCTCATTCATCTCATAAATTTTAAAATAGCGTTTACCTGTGGCTTCGGTCGTGGCACATTTGGAATGATCATTTTAGAAAAAAGCAGACTTAATTTTTTTGTACAAGACTATTCAGTGATCTTAGACGAATTATTAATTAACTATTATTTTTTAAAGTTTAAATAAGTATCTATATTTATTTTTATGACAATAAAGATATCTATCTATGTACAAAATGCAACTAAACAACGATAAGTTTATGAATGAAAGTAAACATATATAATGATACTAGCGACCCGCCCCGGCTTTGCACGGGTGCAATGTAGATACTATGTGGTACATATGCAAGTATTATACATGTAAACCTTCCTCTTGAACCACTCTATCTATTTAAAAAACCGCATGAAAATCCGTTGCGTAGTTTTAAATATCTAAGCATACATAGGGACAGAGGGGAGGGACTTTGTTTTCTACTATGTAGTGATGATATTCCGTATATAGTATGACCAGTATAACACTGAGGTGAGCCACTAATTTGTAACTGTTTGTTGTTTTTGTATGTTCTGCGGTGTTAAAAAAAAAATTCTTTTCATTATTTACAAAAAGTATAAATGTGCTATTAGTTATCTGGTCCTAAGTATATTTATTTATTTACGTAGACTTAATAACAGCGTTTTCTTAAACGTACTTTTGCTACAGAACCCTATTAACAAATAAACCACCTTTTTCTTTTGAACTCACGTCGCTTTCATCCCACACACTGAAACTTGGGTAATCAGAGACACACGCACTGTCTGGACACTGTTCCACTCTAACAAAAGCACGTGTCCACAAACTTGAATCTAGTCAAGTTGGAAACAAACACAGATTATACGGGTGGAAAAGGTGTGGAACGAAAATTGTGTTTACTAGATGTATTTCTACGGAAGTAGCTGTATTTTTCGTATACAAAGTTAGAAGCCGAAGGCGTACTACGCCGGAAGGTGTAAGTGTATTGTAAGTACTTATTATTATGAAAAGCTTTTACCATGGGCACAAGCCAAATAAATTACTTGGTGGTAGATCTCTTTAGCAGGTTTAATCTCTGGACTTAGTACCAGATATCCCACCGCCAAGCAGTATTGTGTGAACATTACTGTGTTCCGGTTTGAAGAGTATTGCAGCTAGAGAAATTACTGGGCTGTCGAGACTAACCATCGAAAGTCTCAATTTAATGAGCGCCAAAGCAGTTATGCCCCGGACTTTGTTCTGCAACTCAAAGTTCTGTGTATTACTGCAATGGTCATGAACATGCGTTATCTCTTACCATCAGGAGAGCGTATTGTTCGTCTCATAACATTTACATTTGAAAAAAATTAACACTGATTTTTTTTATTATTTTTTCTACTGAACAGGTTCGCGTTACCATATTCTACCTGATGTTAAGCGACAATGCGGTTTAGGATGGAACACGTTTACCTAGAAGGAAACTTAATTTAATTATTACTTTAATTTATTTAAGAAGTTTCTAATTAATAAATTGTTGTTAAATTTAAGTCCTCATCACTGTTGTAATTGAAACGACTGTTAAGCGGAAATAAACTATAATATACCTTGAAAATTCAATTTTAGCGTTCCGTGTAATGTACACACCCCTGTTAACAGGTGGTCGTGCCGCGTTACGGAACAGTTTCTGTGTGTTTGCGCTAAAAAACTATTATTTTTCCTTTGCTCTACTTTTGCGCGGAGAAAAAAGGAATTGGATTATCTCGTATTGCCTTTGTCAGTTGTCTATTGTGTTATCATTCTGTTCTTGTTTTTATTTTTATGTTATTTTCAAGGTGTAGTTGTGTACTACAAATAATTAGGTTCCACGTGCCGTGTCCAGCTGTTATAACCAGCATTATTCTGTGGTGAGTCCTTATTTTGTATTATGATTTGTTGTGTCTGTTGGTGCAAAATTAACAATGTCTTTCTTTCGTGTTTGATCACAGCTCACCTGATGTGTGGCAGTGGGAATCGAACCCTACAGCTCTTCAAGCAGACATACTACCAAATAAGCTAACAGGGTTGTCAACGGTGAGCTAGAGTGCCAGAGGAAAGATGTGGAGAAATATATGTAATTATGTCCCCATAAGAGGTAGATGCTGCCAAAATTATAAGTAAACATTATCTTGTTTAGTGATCGGATTTTTGAAACTTTACAATACCTTATGATTACAGGGCATTATTTTGACGTCCAATTTTTATCTTTAAAATTCACTCAATAACACATAAAAATCCACTAACGTATGTACCGGGTAGGGTTGTCACCGATCGCTCATCGCGTCGGCGGTGACAGAACCATCCATCACGGTGCAGCCCTGCCGCATTAAATAGAAATGGCCAGTGACCTGATGGATGACTGCGTTGCACGTCACCATGTAGTCGAGAAAGCTGTCTCTATGTTGGTTTAGCACTGGCCTGCACTAGCAGAATGTTGAGAATCCGATGCCAAAAATGAAAGAAAAAAGTACACTTAATTTGTCAAGATACAAGTTTTTTGGCAAGAACACGGGAAGTGTGTAACATGTGTTTTTTAGAGTGTATGTTTAAAAATAGTAGTTATTAATAGTACCTATTTATAGATTTTACATTTTGTGAACAAAATATAGATAAAGCTGTTGTAATCAGTACAAAAATTGTTTTTAAATCAAAGTAGAGTCAAAATATTAAATAATTGCTTGTAAAATAATCACACTAATATCAGATATGTTTTATGACTCCATCACGCTGAAACAGTTGGACGGGTTTAGATGAAATTTGATATGGAGATAGATTATACCCATATACAGGTTTTTATCCCTGACAACACGACGTAATTATGTATGTACTTTATCTTTTACCACCAAGCGAACATCTCGTTCGTCTCATTATTATTTTAAACAAAATAAAATATAATAGAATACAATTTTATTGCACACCAAAACAAAACATAATAACGTACAAATATGAAACATAAAAAAAGAGATAAACAACATAACAAAACAAAATAATATAATTCAGTAAATCAGTAAATCAGTAATATTTATTGGCCATAAATAACAATAATGTTAAAGGCAAGTCACATGTACAAAAAAACCTTACGATTACACTTTAATGAATGAAGCTATAATTGGTGTATAATTGGACTATTATTGGACTTATCGCTTAGAGCGATTTAAAAAAAACGCGTTTTTCGCAAGGAATTCCATGTGAGTTAAAGAATAAGGCCCCTGCTTGATTTTTCTTACTAATACATCTCACGATTCGTATATTTTCGTGTCTCCAAGGACAGAAAATCAAAAGAAAATAGAAGAAAAACACCTACAATATTAAAGCTAAGCAACCAAAAGACATCCTGAAAGCTTTTATTTACCTTTATAAATAACACAGATAATAATTGAAAAGTGTCACCGGCAAACAAGGAAAACGTCCGGAACGCTGACGAAAGTTTGTTAAGCTCTACTCGTTGCTGAAATTCTTGCACCTCGAGATAATCGTTTGCAAATTTTATTTTCCTGCCGCCGTGTACGCATGTGAAACTGTCTTTGGATTTTTATACTTGTAACCGGCCACTTGCAAATTTAATTGCAAGTTTTATTTATCATTTTATTTTCAACCAAACATTGGACTGGAAGCGTTAACTACCATGTATGTAAGCGCATTGACTACCCTGCTAGCTCATTAGCTACCCTGTTAGCTCATTAGCTACCCTGCTAGCTCATTAGCTACCCTGCTAGCTCATTACCTACCCTGCTAGCTCATTAGCTACCCTGCTAGCTCATTAGCTACCCTGCTAGATCATTAGCTACCCTGCTAGATCATTAGCTACCCTGCTAGCTCATTAGCTACCCTGCTAGCTCATTAGCTACCCTGCTAGCTCATGCTACCCTGCTAGCTCATGCTACCCTGCTAGCTCATTAGCTACCCTGCTAGCTCATTAGCTACCCTGCTAGCTCATTAGCTACCCTGCTAGCTCATTAGCTACCCTGCTAGCTCATTAGCTACCCTGCTAGCTCATTAGCTACCCTGCTAGCTCATTGGCTACCCTGCTAGCTCATTAGCTACCCTGCTAGCTCATGAGCTACCCTGCTAGCTCATGAGCTACCCTGTTAGCTCATTAGCTACCCTGCTAGATCATTAGCTACCCTGTTAGCTCATGAGCTACCCTGTTAGCGCATTAGCTACCCTGCTAGATCATTAGCTACCCTGTTAGCTCATTAGCTACCCTGTTAGCTCATTAGCTACCCTGCTAGCTTATTAGGTACCCTGTTAGCTCATTAGCTAACTGAAACTATTTCGCTATCTTTAAGCTTATTCACAACCTTGTCATGAGTTGTTATTTTGATGTTAAAATATAAAATACTTGCAGACGCCTCGCGGTTTCACCTGCGTAGTTCCCGTTCCCATGGGAACACAGAAATAAAAAATACAAACTTCGTTACATACATAGAAAAATTCAAAAATCAAAAAATACAAATGATTCCTCTTTATAATATTAGTGTAGATTTCAATTCAAATTTAATTTAGGCTTTGTCGCTGAGCGACCACAATAATTTAATAAAACGATAATCAAAACTTTACTGTTAAAAATAAAATATTGTATTGCACTGTTAGCTTGTTGACTACACCGTTAGTTCTTTGACCACCTTATAAGCTTATTGGCTGAAATGTTAACCTATTGACTACCCTTAAGGTTAATTGACTACCCTGGTAGCTCATTCATCACCGTGTTAGCTCACCAACTGCTCTATTAACTCATTTGGCAGTAGTTCTGCAAACCTTGACGAATAGTTGTGTTTTCTGTGTGTTCCGAGTGTTTGAAATGTTTGTATGGTAAACTTTGCTTAGTTTGGGGATAGATAAATGTGTTAAATGTATATCTATTTTTTTATTAGCTCGATGGCTCTATGTCCCAATCACCCGATTGGGACATAGAGCCATAAACCATAGTATTTTTTATAGGTTCGAGTTTGGCGTGAGACGTAGTTAATTACTTCTTTGAAAATTTATATGTATGACTAGCTGTGCCCCGCGGTGTTACCCGCTACATATTTTCGGGATAAAAAGTAGACTATGTGTTAATCCAGGGTCTCAGCTACCTCCATATCCATTCAGTAGCTTTTGCGTGAAAGAGTGGCAAACAACCATCCTTCCATCCATCCATCTGACATTCCTGTTAACATCATTTTGACATCCCTGTTGGTTCATTGGTAGAATGCCTGCTTCAAGAGCTGAAGGGCGTGGGTTCGATTCCCACCCAGGACAAGCATTTTGTGATATAAACAAATGTTTGTTCTGTGTCTGGGTGTATTGTATGTATTATAAGTATGTATTTACAAAAAAAAAAAAACTATTTAAGTATTCTATCAGTTATCTGACTTCCATCACACAAGCTTTGCTTAGTTTGGGGTCAGATGGCGCTGTGTGTAATGTTCTATGATATTTATTTATTTATTTTATCCATCCATCCAAACTTTCACATTTATAATATTAGTGGGATATACAGATTCCCTCACGACATTTTTCTTTACCAAAGCGATAGGAATGGTCGTTTATTTTGATATAATATCAGCACCATGAGAAAGTAGATACCAATTTAGTGAACTCAGTCCTCATCAGGGCGCATCGCTTATAAGATTAATTCCACGCATCGAACCTGCACTAATCCAGAGCGAGGTGATCACTGAACCACGGTTCCGATGGAGTTTAGTCGCTCCTGTTTTTGATTAAGTGGAAAATCAAACATGTCTAGAACAACGTAGTTGTATAG
The DNA here is from genome assembly GCA_905404145.2 of Biston betularia. Lineage (NCBI taxonomy): Eukaryota > Metazoa > Arthropoda > Insecta > Lepidoptera > Geometridae > Biston > Biston betularia. The sequence continues at coordinate 565,980 of FR989874.1, read as the reverse complement.
TTGTAGCGATGATGGCTCAGTGGTTAGCGCGGTCGGTTCACACGTCAATAAAAAAAGTATCAAAGTAAGTAGTAAAGTATTCTATCAGTTATCTGACTTTCATAGTGTGTACAAGCTTTGCTAAGTTTAGAGTCAGATGGCGCTGTCTTTAATATTTTTTTTAATCGTAGTAACCTTGAATATTCAAAATTAACATCCGCAAACTAACACCTGAATCAATCAATTTGGTATGAAAAGTTTTTTTTTGTATTTATTTTATATTTTTTACTGATAGTAAACTTATTTATATATTTTGGTCTTCTATGCTTTAGTCTTTAGAAAGTTGTCTTACGAGGTGACGTCATGAGACATAAATTAAAAGTCAAGTGTGATTGATGTATTTTATTAAAATAAACCCCATCTCATAGTTTACAGAGTTTTAAACGTAAAAATATGGTACAGAAATGTACTGATTCGAAATGGTTTTGGAATCAGTAGAGTTTGTTTTCTTTACATACAGAAACGAATTATACCTTGAATATTAAAAAAATCCTTCAAACACCAAAAAATGCGTCTAAATAACTCTACATAGCAAACTGACAGTATTTTATTGCCTCAGAGAAGAGAAGTGCGCAAAGTGAGGAAATGTGCCATCGATTAGCATATTAGTGCAAGTTCGATGCCTGGCCTTTGAACGACCGCCGAGCGGGTATTTTTACATCGGGATTACTTATACGTATGGGTTTATGAAAATCAATCATTGGGAATGGTGGATGTAGGGCTTCCGACGCGCCTCGAATAATATCCGAGTATTGCGTCGACGGCTTCGGAATGTTTTTTCGTGACATGCTTTTCTAATTTTCCTTAAGTTTCTCCTGCATGACAAGTTTTTATTTTCAACCGACTCAAAAAAGAGAGGTGTTTGTTACCTCAGAACAGTGTCATTTATAAACAGATTTGGATAGTTCTTTCTTTATTTGAAATGTACTTTCATATTGATTCGGACTTTGTTTTGCTACTCAAAGCTCTGTGTATTTCTGCAATGGTTATGGGCATGCGTTATCTCTTACTATCAGGTAAGCGCATCGTTAGTCACATTACATTTCCAAAAAAATATATAACTTGGAAATTTGGCTGTCCTGTTAGCTTATTTAGTAGTGTATTTGCTTCAAGAGCTGTAGGGCGTAGGTTCGATTCCCACTCACGACAAACGCGTAGTTTTTCTGAACTATTCGTTTTAAACGCTCTTCCGAAAGTAATATGTTTAGATTAACTTGGTGGTAGATTTCCTTAGCAGTAATGAGACAAACGAGACGCTCTCCTGATGGTAAGAGATAACGCCAGTCCATGACCATTGCAGCGATACACAGAACTTTGAGTAACAAAGCAATGTCCAGGGCATCACTGCTTTGGCGCTCATTACTTTGAGACTTTCGATGGTTAGTCTCAACAGCCCAGTAATTTCGCTAGCTACAGCACCCTTCGGAACACAGTAATGTTTACACACTACTGCTTAGCTACAGAATAACTGGTACTGCGGTGGTACCTACCTAGAGGACCTCCTGTTAAGGAGATCTTCCAGCAAGTTAAGTGACGCTATGGTCGAAGATGGTAAAACACACCTAGCCTGGAATGGAACTACGTTTGTAAGGTTTGGTTGGATCGCTATGAAAATGTAATAAAAAAGTAATAAGACATTCCGCAGTGGTTTCACCGATTTGAACAGTTACAGCACACGACACGGGACCGACCTGCAGCTAGATATAAATCTCTTTTATAGGCCCGGGAATACACGGAGAGCGGTGCGGTGCCTGGATACTTTAGGGAAGACATTTTGTAGCGATGATAGCTCAGTTGTTAGCGCGGTCGGTTCGCATGCCGAAGGGCGTGGGTTCGAACCCCAAGAATGATAATATATGAAAAACGAGTACCACACATAATTCGAAAGAATTACGAGCGTGTACTCGTGCTGAAATGAGACGTTGAAAACTAAAATAAAGTAAATAGCGGACAAAATAAAAATAATTCTTGTAGCAAAACATTAAATAACAAGTAAAACAAATCTAAACGGTCAATCATCACAGAAACAAATTAAACAACTGTAAAATAAATTCTAGATATACCACGAAATATAACAATATAAAATAATTAAATAGTAACATCACAACAAATATTTAAAGTAACAGACTAAACATCACAATATAAATTAACTAACATTATTTACAAAGTTGACAACAAGTACGATAAAAACGTACATCTAACGAAGCTTATTGGCTGATATTTGACAAAAATTTAACATAAATTTACAACTAAATAAATCAATAACTTCATTACACAACCTAAACAAGGTCCCCGACAATATCGGGGGAATTACAAGAGGAAGGAGGACGGTTAAAAAAAAAAAAAAAAAAAAACCCCAAGAATGAGTTTGAGCTGCCGGTGAAGGAAAACATCGTGGGGACACTATAGCATGGTAGTAGCGTACTCTCTAGTACTAGGCTGGCTAGCTACCACCCTCAAGTTGAAAATCTGCTGCCAAGCATCTAACGGTGCCGGCAGCCTTACTTGAGAGTCAGTTCCATTCCAGGCTAGGTGTGCTTTACCATCATCGATCATACCGTCACCTAAAATCAGGTGAGCTGTGGTCAATCACCTAGCCTGTCAGCTATATAAAAGAAAAAAAAAGACATCCATAAAGTCGTACAACTAAATCCGGGCAAACTTTATGCGGATGTTCTGCGGATGCAAAGGAACGCAGCAACCGCTGTCATAGCGATGTTAAATTATAAATACAAATACAAATTGACATGTTTATTTCATTATTTATCTATCGATACTATTATAAAGAGTTTGATTATTGATTGTTTGTTTGTATTGAATAGGCTCCGAAACTACTGGACCGATTTCAAAAATTCTTCCACCGTTAGAAATGTACACTTTGCAGGGTGAACATAGACTACTTTTTATTCCTGTATTCTCACGGGAACGGGAACTATGCGGGTGAAACCGCAAGGCGTCCGCTAGTACTATTATGAAGAGGAAAGATTTGATTGTTTGTTTGTATTGAATAGGCTCCGAAACTACTGGACCGATTCCAAAACATCTTTCACCGTTGGGAAGCTACACTATCCCCAGGTAATATAAGTTACTTTTTATCCCTGTATTCCCACGCGAACGGTAACTACGGGTTATACCGCGAGGCGCCCGCTAGTTAAAAATATAACGTTATAAAATATAAATAAAAAATAATATTTACATACAGGTAAATCAAAGCATACCTGGAATTCTAGCTCCATGTAAATTTACAAAAAAAAAATCCCCTGCCTAGTTTTACGTGATCCCCTTGCCAATGAACTGTAATGTACAGATACGGCAACAGATTCGGTAGTCATTGTTCTAACGTAATACAACTTTGAATTCAGGAAAAACGCAAAGGAGAGATAAGAGTTATCTGCGAACGTGGCTTTATGGAGCGAAATGCGCTAAGAAGGGAAATCTATGGCGAACATTTAAATGACTTCGTTTTGTGCATTTTGTTTTGTTTACGGAAGGAATTGGAAAAGTATAAATAGATCGGGAATTCCGTGGAGGAAAATGTTCTTTTATCAAATTCGGGTTAGTAGAGCAATCATATGATTTGCAATGTAAGGGCTGATTCTTTATGTAGGATATAGGATGTTTACTTAGTGGTAGGTCTCCTCAGTAGGAGGTCGTCTAGGTAGCTACCACCACAATATTTTGCCGCCAAGCAGTAGTGTGTAAACATTACTGTGTTCCGGTTTGCAGGGTACTGCAGCTAGTGAAATTACATGGCTGATGAGACTAATAATTGCAACATAAAATTTACTTGGTGGTAGATCTCCTTACCAGGAGGTCGTCTAGGTAGGTACCACCGCAGTACCAGTTATTCTGCCACTAAGTGTGTAAATATTACTGTGTTCCGGTTTGAAGGGTACTGCAGCTAGCGAAATTACTGGGCTGTTGAGACTAACTCTATTGTAATTGGCATACTGTGCCGTTTTAGTCTAGAAACAATAAATAAATAATAAATAAACTCTATCAAAAGTTCTGTGCATCGCTGCGATGATCATGGACAGGCGTTATCTCTTACCATCAGGGGAGCGTCTCGTTCGTCTCATTACTTTTAAAAAAAAAAAAAAAAAAAAAAATTACTATTTCAAAAAACCGACTCCATGATCCTTAGGCTGACTAAACGCACTGCTCCAATGAAACAGCGGAATTCGGAGTATTAAACCAAAATAACATCGATGTATATTTTTTTTAGATTTTTATTACAGAAAAAAATATGTTTTATGGTTTGGTGTTTAACTATAGCATTTTAAGTGGCGATGTAATCGAAAATGGTAAACGACTTAACCTGGAACAGGACTGGTTCTCAATTGAGGCTGCCAGAACACACCGTTGGGTGCTTGGCGGCAGATTTTCAACTTAAAAGCAACGGAGTACTAGAAAGTGCATTACCAAAATGCTATAATTTCTTTACGATGTTTACCTTCACCGGTAGCTCAAGCTCATTTTTGGGGTTTGAACTCACGCCTTTTGGCGTGTGAGCTGACCCCGCTAACCACCAGAATCGCTGCTTTGGCGCTTTTTACATTGAGACTTTCGATGGTTAGTCCTGTAATGTCGCTAGCTGCAGTATCCTTCAAACAGTTGTGTGAACAGGAATGTTTACATACAAGCAGCCGAATATCTGTTCCTGCGGTGGTACCTACCTCGACGACCTCCTGCTAATAAGATTCACCACTAACCATTAACAATCTAGCATTATATTTCTGTGGGAAAACAACTTTGTGGTACGACATCAGATCTTTAAGAAATATCGCAGTTTTTCTTACGCTGGCAGCTTTTTACTCTTAGCTAAAGAAAACTAGTAAGTTGTTCATTTAAGTCGTGCCTATCGTCAGCTGACGAGTGGGCGTGTCTCCGACAACGGCAGCAACTTGTAACGGAACTGTGACGTATAGCCACCTACTAGTACTCTATAAATAAAGACAGCGTGTCCCGCGACGCGGCAACTTACCAGGGCTGTCCCGCGGTAAAACAAGACGACTTTCTAGCGATGAAAGCCCAGTCATAGTCACAGTCATAGTGTTTTATTGATAACATAAGTTACAAGTCAAATAATAAAAATAAATTAAATTAAAATAAGTGAGTTAAATTTACATGTCAATTCGATATTTAAAAAATAAATAATTAAAAATGAGTATTGAGTGGAATATTGCAAAAAAAAATTACACACACACACACACACACAAGAGCAAATTTAAATTCAGGAAACAAGAAAGCACCTTTCTCCATTTCTTGGCCGTACGGATGAGAAACGTAAAGTCAAAACGTTTGGTTATGAAATTATGTTACAAATAAAACAGGATAAAACTCGCCGACATCATTTGTTCCCATTTAAAACACCACAACGTCGAATCAACAAAAGTTCAAAGGCAGCGCGCCACCCCTAGAAAGCATCGAGCGATAAAAGCGAAGCGAGAAGAACCGTTTAAGTCCCCATTTATTACTAGCAGCTACTCTGTAATTTGTGTGTTCTTTTACTGAATTAAACTTTACAAGTCGAGCGATTTTATGCATAAGCACTCGAAAGTGTTTGTTTTGCAAATTGGAAACGTGTCGGAAGCTAACTTTAAAGGTTTCCGAATTCTGAAAGCTACTATTGTGGTTACTGCCCAATAATGTGTCGATGACCTATCTATTTTATTTTATTTATTTATTAAGGTACGCCAACAGCACACATATTGTTAAATTTACAAAAACAGAATTGCGTAAAGTTATGTTCGGATACATGCGCCAGTTATAGGCATGCACAGCTTGATTAACATATTGCTTGTTTATGGAAATAAACCTCCTCTTAAAGAGATTCTACACATTTGTTTTTTTAACTATTAAGGAGATTCTAAACTTTTTTTTTTTTTTTTATACTATGACAACACAAACCAAGTATAGTAAATATAGGAACAAGAAATCTTGGTATCTATATCCCCAGCACATTTTTTTATTTACTTGCGCCTCTGAAACTAGCCTCGGAGCCCGAGAAACCATCCACACTGCCACTGATACTATTATAAGTGGAACACATGCGCACCATTGGTGAATTCAAGCCGAGGTTAGTTCGGCACAATGGAAGACTACAAATTTTATTTATTCTACTTCTGGGGTAGTGATAAGGTACACGTAATTTGACGTTTTCAACTAAATATGGGCTGTCGATGTAATTGTGAATAATTTTGTATAAAAAATGTAAATCACGTTGTTTACGCCTTATTCGAAGCGAAGACATACCGAAAAATGCGAGACGAGTGTCATAGTCGATCCTGTGAGATATACCACTACTTGAGAACGCAAGCGATCTAGTAAAAGAACGCTGCAGGCTCTCAATACGTTGCGAATGACAACTATACAACGGGTTCCAGACTGAAGAAGCATATTCAAGATCAATCAATTTACCTACCACCCTCAAGTTGAAAATCTGCCGCCAAGCACCTAACGGTGTGTTCCGGCAGCCTCACTTGAGAGTCAGTTCCATTCCAGACTAGGTGTGCTTTACCATCTTCGACCACACCTTCACTTAACATCAGCAATAAAAAAATAAAAAAAAATAATGCTCCATAGAATTGTACCGATTTTTTTAATGTTTGACCAGCTAGGTGTTTAACCACAGCTTACCTTATGTTAAATGACGGTGCGGTAGAAGGATCCCCCCGTGGGTTCCCGCCTTGTCGTGGCGGGGGGGCTGAGTAACCGTGACTGGTCACCACGGTGAAACTAAGCGGAACCCGAGGTGGGGCTGCTTCTCCGGGTGTTCCCCCGGGCCTGGTAGAAGCGGCCAAGTAGGTTGCGGACTGTGTGGGCGGTATCGCAACTGAGGCGGGCTGCAGTGTCGAATGGGAGACACTGCGGCTGAGGGCTGGAGGCCGCGGCGGGAGAGGACTGTCGGTGTATCGTTGCCGCTTTCCCTACCTTCCGCGGCCTTAACGGGGCCGCCACCGTTTGATGGCGGACGCGGTGGGGCTGCAGGGGAAGAGGAGTGTCGGTGTTGCGTTGTGCCGCTCTCCCTGTCCTCTGCAGCCGTGGTGGCAGGCGGCGGGGCCACTCACCTGACCCGTCGCATGAGGACCGCTGGCGTTCAGACATGGGGTCGTCTGGCGCCAGTTGTTATCGGTCCTCGAGGTGGGTCGCGACAAGCCATGCTATGGCATGGTCGCGACGGCAAGAAGAGGGACCCGACCCCAGGAGGTGGTCTGGCGACGGGCTCTCTACGTGTCCCTCTGATAAGCAGAGGGCACAGTGGAGGAGCCGAGCGGGAGGGGGTTGCGGGATGGGGGGAGTGCCGGTCTGGCGATCCCCATTTCCAGCAACCAAAGTGGCAGGCGGCGGGGCCACTTATCTGACCCGCCGCATGGAGACCAGGGGCGTACGGACATGGGGCTGTCCGACGCCCATTTGCTGGTTTGGTCTCCGAGGTGGATGACGATGTGTCTGGTGTTCGGACACATCGTCATTGTTGCGGGGTGAGCTTGGGCTCCCCGAGGCGGGTCCGCGAGGACAAGCGCTGTCGAGGCCGCGGTGGAGTGCGAAAGCGTGCCCGCAGCCTCGACACAAAGCGCCGAGGTGGAACACTCCAGGGTTTTTAGTGGGTAGGCCGTCGTTTGACGGAGAGTCCCACATAACCACCGTGCCCGCCCCAGGGCCGGTGGTATACACAAAGTATTTTCCCTGGACAAAAAAAAAAAAAAAAAAAAAAAAAAAAAAAAAAAAAAAAAAAAAAAAAAAAAAAAAAAAAAAAAAACGGTGCGGTAGAAGGATGATTCCGGCTATACGGCCGGTACTTGCTGAGTGGGTCCAGCGAGGGCATGGGGCACAGAACTTCCGGCTAACGCAGGTTCTCTCGGGACATGGCTGTTTTGAGAGATACCTGCACTCTGTTGCCGGAAGGGAGGAGACCCCGGAGTGTCATCGCTGTGGGTACCAGATGGACACCGCACAGCACGTACTGGAGAGTTGCCCAGCAGAGATGGAACCTCGGAGAGAACTGGTCGCAGTAGTGGGGGCTGATCTTTCACTGCCGACCATCATACTCAAGATGGTCAATGATGAGAGATCATGGGACGCGATGGTCTCCTTTTGTGAGACTGTCGTTTCAAGGAGAGAGGTGGAGGAGCGGGAGAGAGAGGTGGCTCCTCTCGCGCCACCGCGCAGGAGGGTGCGACGGCGCAGGCGGGCAAATCAGGCCTTGTCTCCTCCTTTGCTTGGAGGGTCCGGAGTGTTAGACACGGGGGCGTCTGGCACTCCCGATCTATGATCGACCCTCTTGAGTCAGGGATGCACCATACATTCCTGGTGCATCGCTCGAGCCGAACGGAAGGTGTTCTGTTCCCTTCTGAGGCGGGTTCACCGTTAGGTGAACGTTGACGATGACAGAGCTGCGGAGAATGCGAGAGCGGTCCCGCGGCTCTGTGTAAATGTCATCGCAGAAGGAATGTCGTGGGGTTTTTAGTCGGTAGTGGCATCTACTTGGTGCTGAGCCCGACATAACCCGACTGCCTCCCCCGAGGCGGAAGGGTAAGCGTAAAGGCATTTCCTCCACGTAAAAAAAAAAAAAAAAAAAAAACGGTGCGGTAGAAGGAACCTGTTTACTCTTGATTTGAAGACACTCATATTGTACTTTTTGGGAAACACAGAGCCCGGCAAAGAGTTCCACATCCTCGCTGTGCGAATAAATAATGTAGATTCAAAGCGCTTACTGCGCACATGGGGAACGTCCACCACGTACGGGCGACGCCTCAGTCGCGTGATTGACCACAAGTCGCCTCGTCCAATCTGATGCCTGAGTTACAGTGTGGTCGAAGATAGTAAACTCACTTTACCTGCCTCACATTTGTATTTATATTGTATTTGTTTTAACACAAGTAAATACTAATAATAATAATAAATAAATATCGTAGGACATTACACACAGCGCCATCTGACCCCAAACTAAGCAGAGCTTGTGTGATGGAAGTCGGATAACTGATAGAATACATAAATACTTTTTTTTACAAAAAAATACATACAGAACACACCCAGACACAGAACAAACATTTGTTTATTCAAAAATTGTTTGCCCTGAGTGGGAATCGAACCCACACCCTACGGCTTTCAAGGCAGATATACTACCAATGAGCCAACCGGGCTGTCATCAGGCAAGTGAATGAATATCTAAGATGATGGCAAGTGGCACGTGGTTACTGCAGTGAGAAGAGGATATTAAGACTTCTGGTTATTTCAATTAGATTGTTGTATAATTAATTTTGAAGTTTACGTCAAAATTAGTTCTAGATATTAAATAAAGTTACGATTTAGTTTTTAAATCATTAAATTACTATCAAATTTAATTTTAAAGTTAAATTTAAATCATTATCAATCAATCATCACTGTTGTAACTGGAACGACTGTTAAGCGGAAATAAACTAAATACATAGGTACATCGTCACACCGGCTCGTCAAGTCGGAGAGGTCGGTATACATTTTGGGGCCCGCGGTCTACAACCGCGTACCCGCCTCCGTACGGGATGCAGCTTCCACCGCGTGTTTCAGAACCAAGTGAAGATCTTGGCTGCTAGAAACCTTGTTTTATGACATTGACGAGTATTTCAAACTTAAAGATTATTGAATTACTAGTAAGTAATTATGATTTTTCTGTCATGTCATTTTAATATATTGACAATATTGTTTTGGTATTGACATATTTTTATATTGACATATTTTATATTGACAGTATTTTTATATTGACAATATTTTTTATATTGACATGTTTGGATATTGACATACCTTATTTTGACATGTAATCAGTGTTTTAAAACCCATTTAATGACATCTTTAATATTTTGAAGTGACTTGTAACATTGGTGTTATCAATAAAGTATTTGTATTTGTATTTGTATTTGTACCTAGAATATTCAAAATGAACTAATAATAATATATATTGGAGGACATTTAACACAGCGCCATCTAGTATCAAACTAAGCAAAGCTTGTACTATGGGAATCAGATAGCTGACAGAATACTTAAATACTTTTTTTTTGTAAATACACACTTATAATAAATACAGAACACCCAGACACAGAACAAACATTTGTTTATACCACAAAATGTTTATGCTGGGCGGGAATCAACCCCACGCCCTTCAGATTTTGGAGCAGACATACTATCAATGAACCAACAGGGCTGTCAAAGTCAAATATAAATATAAAGAGTGTACCGTTAGGTATACATCGCGGGTAAACCTGGTCGGTGAAGCTAGTTTCATATTCCATCACTTCACTCACGGCAGCTGACAGACAACCAAGAAATTATTTAAATTTAAACGTCTTTCATCACTCCCACATTTCATTTATTTAACATCGACCATTCTTCGCCCGCTCTTTGTGTTCCTGGCTCCAAAAGACAGCTTTTCTCAAAGGATTATTAGATAAATTTTATTGGCTCTGACAGGCCATGTTTCAATGACCTCTCCGTTCAACAATTTTCGGATCCCTCAGGGATTCAACCCTTAGATACCATCCCTCGTAATTGCTAAGGATTTCGCCCATAAAAACCGTACTTAGCTTGGGCGAGTCCATAAGAATTTCATCTCGTCAAAACACTTGCATCGTGTAAAGAGATCCTTAGATACCGAACGGCAGTAAAGTGCTGAGTAAGTGACGATGTGAAGGTTTCGCATACTTGCCAGAAGGGGTCTCTGTTCAGGATCATCTTACTCCAGCATCGTAAAATTTAATATCATTTGAGAAAAGTTAAGCCCCCTGTTTTATGACAATTTTTTGGGACCAACAATACAACCAATGACTTCAAAAGTGAGGATATGTCTTCTAAAAATTTGACCTCAGCATGGAAAGGCTTCCAAATAAAATATCCAGTGACACATCACTTTCTTTAGTACGGCGATTCACCAAACAAAGACGGCATGCGAAAAGAAGTGTCCCGAGATTACAGGGCAATACAGAAATAGACTAGACACTAAATCAAAGAAGCTGATCAGATTTATAAACTACTAGCTGTGCCCCGCGGTATTACCTGCTGTTTTTTGAGATAAAAAAGCCTGTGTTAATCCAGGGTCTCAGCGTCCACCATACCAAATTTCATCCAAATCCGTTCAGTAGTTTTTGCGTGAAAAAGTAACAAACATCCATCCAAACTTTCACATTTATAAATATTAATGGGATGGGATTTTACTACAAAACCGAAAGAAAACCAATCATTCTCCCATTATTTTTATCGAAATCGATATTCTAAACAGAATACCAAAATAGAAGCAAACCTAGCAGATTTATCGGATTGAGTGGCATTTTGTGAGCTCGTGAGTGACTTCTCATTTAAATCCAGTGACATTTTAATCTGTTTAGGGCATGGCATGTCCATTTAGGTACCAAACCCCAAAGTATAGATTTATTAAGCTTGGAAGTTGGTGCTATCAACCATAAAACGGTACTTGGGCTCTCAAATATTGCGACAACGTGATAATAATGCATCCTGAAGTTATACAATTAAAAGTTGAAGTTTATTGACTTATATGTTGTGTATTATTTGTATACTTTAAGATTAGGTTGTGCCCAGTTGTGAGTCGTGATTAAATTCTCTTTTGTATTCCGGACAAATTTTAGGCAATTTTTTTTTATTGTTTGTAGGCTATGTGTTTGAGTACAGCTCACCTGATGTTAAGTGACGGTGTGGTCGAAGATGGTAAACACACATAGCCTAGAATGGAACTGGTTCTTAAGTGAGGCGGTCAGAATACATCGTTAGGTGCTTGGCGGCAGTTTTTCAACTTGAGTGTGGTAGTTAGCCAGTCGAGTACTAGAAAGTACCCTACCACCATGCTATGATTTTCTTACGATTTTTTTTAATGTAAAAAGTAATGAGGCGAACGAGACTCTCTCCTGATGGTAAGAGATAACGCCTGTCCTCGACCATTGCAGCGATACACAGAACTTTGAGTAACAAAACAAAGTCGAGGGCATCGCTGCTTTGGCGCTCATTACTTTGAGGCGTTCGATGGTTAGTCTCAACAGCGCAGTAATTTCGCTAGCTGCATTAACCTTCAAACCGGAACACAGTAATGTTTACACGCTACTGCTTAGCGGCAGAATATCTGGTACTGCGGTGGTACCTACCTAGACGACCTCCTGCTAAGGAGATCTACCACTAAGTAAAGTTTTCGTGATTGTAAGTGCTAACACCTACTCGACAAATTCTGTACTGGACTAAAATTATATGTACAAAATTTTCGCATTTTACATATTGTTTTAAAATGGCTTCTAATCCGTCAGAAAGCGTTAATTCTCAAAACGTGGATTTTGGCCCAGCGGCGACAAATACCTCGGAAAGTGGGGCGGGCCCTCGATTTGTCAAAGGATTATGAAATTAGGTTATTGATGATAATTTGTACAGCCTTTTTGGCTACTTCTGGGTTTTCAAAAGGGACGTTTAACGGCTGGGGAAACAATGACGGGTTTTCACTAGAAAGATTTTTACTTTGCATTTATTTTTTACTAAAATTAGCACAATTTATACTGATATTTCAAAAACAAAATCAAAATGTATTTTTTGCTAAAATATTGACACATACCTAAATTAAAAAAGTCGCTTAGATTATACTTAACCCAGAATTGGTTGTTTTATATTTCTAAACTTGGTTTGAAATTTTAAATGTAGGAATGAATACCTATTTTATTTTACTCGACTGTCCAAAAAAGAAGACTAATATTTCAGGGCTGATGTATGAAGAGAATTATATGAATGTGGTATCGTTAGAATTCTTACATCATCCCGAGAAACACCGGCCATATGTTAAAAAACCAGCCAAGTGCGAGTCAGACTCGCGCACGAAGGGTTCCGTACCATTATTTATAAAAAAACAAGTTTGTTGTATGGGAGCCCCCCTTAAATAATTATTTTATTTTATTTTTAGTATTTGTTGTTGTAGCGGCAATAGAAATACATCATCTGTCAAAATTTCAACTGTCTAGCTATCACCGTTCTTGAGATACAGCCTGGTGACAGACGGACGGACGGACGGGCAGCGAAGTCTCAGTAATAGGGTCCCGTTTTTACCCTTTGGGTACGGAACCCTAAAAATGTGGGCATACATGTTATTTCATTTTCTTATATTTATTATTGTGTATCACTGCTGCAGAATATTCCATTTTACATAATAACTAGTGAGTAAAACGGCAAATTAAATCTGTTTTATACTAAGCTACATATTTCACTGATAAAATTGGATTGATGAATTGAAAAATCTTTAGTATTATACTAGGTACCTAGTTAAATGAAAACTAAAGTTTTTTAATACCACAAAGCAATTCAGTCATTGCTATTCTCAAACACACAAAGTAAACACAATTTCATCTGAAACTTTCTATACCAAAAACGGCTGGATTACTAAAATTTCGTTAAAAATACAGCAATGCCACAAATTTCTCTTAAACTCCGCAACACGGCAGAAAAATGTCATTAATTCAAAGAATTAGCCGAAAGTACTATCCCAGCATTCTAGTCAGGTGGTCACCGTACTGGAAACGGGATATAAAAGATATTAAAACCGCCCAGGACTGCGGCCCGCGGCAAAATGGACGAATAATAAAAATTACGAGGCACTGGCTTGACAGGAATTGTCTTTTTACATCTCGTCTGGGTGTTGACAACTCTGTAGCTTTATTGGGGACACGATTAACGGATATGCAATTACAATCTTATGTTGAGTGATGCTTTGGTTGTTTGTATTTTTGTAGCAATGATAGCTCAGTAGATAATAACTAGGTAGGTCCAACTTTGAGGAAGAGGTCAGTCGTCGAATCTAACTCGGCTGGGCAGCGTTCGGAAAACTGAGCGACGTCGAAAGTCTTCGACCAGTGTGTGTTACCAGTGTTGACTTATGGCGTCTGACTTCCTTCTTGGAAAGCTCAAAGTAGCGCAACGAGTTATGGAGTGGGCGATGCTCGGAGTTTCCCTACGAGATCGAATCGGAAATGAAGAGATCCGTAGAGGAACAAAAATTACCGACATAGCCCAGAGAATCAGCAAGTTGAAGTGACAGTGGGCAGGGCATAGCACGCAGAACTGATGGCCGATTGGGCTGCAAAGTTCTGGAGTGGAGACCACGGATCGGCAAGCGCAGAGTAGGACGTCCACCCACAAGGTGGATATACAACCTGGAAAAGAAACGCGTTGGATGCGAGCCGCTTACAACCGGTCTTTATGGAAGTCAATGGGGAGGCCTATGTCCAGCAGTAGACGTTCTACGGCTGAAATAATGATTGAAAATCTGACACCAAGCACCTAACGGTGTGTTCCAGCAGCCTTACTTGAAAGCCAGTTCCGTTGTATAAGTGTCTTTACCACCTTCGCCCACACCGTCACTTAACATTAGGTGAGTTGTGTTCAATACCTAGTTTGTCAACCAAAATTGGTGGAGTTCGAATCCTCACCCTTTGGTGTGTGAACTGACCGTGCTAATGACTGAGCTATCATCGCTGCAAAAAAAAACCTGAGTGACATGTCTTGAAAGAGGCCTACGTCCAGTGAACTACGCCAGGCCAATTATGAGGATGATGATGATGACTTATAAGAAAAGAGGGTCATATCAAAGGGGTAGCAGCCGTTTTTCCTACTGGTAGTACATCTTATGTAGTGTCGAGTAACCGACATTAATTAAATTCTGTTTAGAAACAATAAGGAAGTTAAAATCCATTTTCATAACTGGCATGGTTTTGACACATTTTTGTTTTAATTATACGAATTACTTAAGTTTAATTAAGTCGTATATCCCAAGTATAGGTTCTTTTTTGACAGTGGTCGAAGATGGTAATACAACTGGCCTGGAATGGAGGATTTGGTTGAGGATGATTAGTCAGTCTCGGCCAAGCGCTCGAAGAGTCAACACGTCCTGCCTACTGTAGAGGCGAAACATGTGTTGGCGAGTGATTACTGCAGCGAGAAGAGGATATAAAGACTTGTATTTATTTTATTTTAATTAGTTTTTTGTTTGTTTTAGCTTATAATATTAAGCAAAGTTTCGGATGTTTTTAAATTTTCGACAAGTTATTTAAATTTAAATCCTCATTAATGTTGTAGCGGAAATAAACTAAATATATACCTTGAAAACTCAAAACGAACTTCCGTAAAATAACGCCTGAATCAACCTCCTCCTTTTTTTGAACACGGTTAGTTATTCATTTATTAGTGAGCATTCGTTTTTTTTTAATTTTTTTATTAAAGCTTGTTTTAAGTAACATTCTATCTGTACTTTCTTCTAATCTGTAGCCACACTCCTACCCTATTAACTTAATTGCTTTAATAGACCTCCATTTAGCGTCCTCTCTTTTAATGTTAAGAGAGGATACCATTCGTTTCTTACCTAAAAAACATGTTCAATTTTCGCGAAACAAAATAACGAAGGAAAACAAGACCGGACCACATTGCCAGTGCCAAGGTAATGTATAAATCTGCCCGCTTGATTTACTATACAAGTTGGTCCGTTCGCAGGGATCTATGGCGATAGTTGGGGCTGTTTTCATTTGCCTTTATCGCTTACACACGATAAATAAGTCCCAGGTGCGAACTTGCGTTTGATGCAAACTTTAACGATATGGAAACTTTTTCAAAAACATGTTTTGAATGTTGACAGCTTTATTGTGTGCGATTTGAGTTTAGTTTGTGAGACGACCAACTTTGTATATAGGTAAGATCTGATTCTGTTTTGTTTATGCCATTGCTCTGAGGTCGAGTTCATAAAAGGGGTTAAATTTGTTATTTTACTTCAAATTTAAATTTATTGATAAAACTTGAGGTGTTACAATTTTTATTGAAACACTGCCAGCCCTGTTGGTTCATTGGTAGTATGTCTGCTTCGAGAGCTAAATGTTAATGTTAGTTTTGAGTGGGTTCGATTCCCATTCAAAACTGACATTTTGTTTGATTAAGATCGATGTTTGTTTCGAGTCTGGGTGTATTGTATGTATTATAAATATGTATTTACAAATAAAAGTATTCAATCAGCTGTTCCCATAGCTTTGCTTAGTTCGGGGCTAGACGGCGCTGGGTTAAATGTTCTCCAATTTAAAAAAAAATGCATGTTTACATAATTATTATAAAACAAAGTCAAAGTCATCCAAAATAATTTTATCAGATGATTATATAAAAAAGTTGTACCTGGAACGATAACTCATCTCAAATTATATTTCCATTTTCATTTTTATGTGTAATTTTAGTAAACCTTATTGTATTAAATTAGTAAAGACCGCAGGAACGTGCTGGATGCGAGCCGCTTCCAACTGGTCTTTAAGTCAATGGGGGAGGCCTATGTCCAGCAGTGGACGTCCTACAGCTGAAATGATGATTATGATGATTTTATAAAATATATTGCATGTCCGCTAGGATAAACTGTTGTGTTACAAAACTTGTATATACGACCTTCATGTACAAAGTTCTAAGGAGATCTACTTCCAAGTGAAGACCTTCTTTACGCACCCTCTGGAAAATTTATAGTTTTAGTAAATGGGGCAAGCGCTGCCAGTGTCCTGGGAGTCTTAGCGCTTTGTGGGCAGAGAAGTCCTTGTTATGGTAGAGAAATTTTAATTCAAAATTTAATCTATTGTAAATTACTAGAAACATACTTAAGACTCTATTTAGTATCTCATTTGTATATACGTTTATTGTATTGTTCTTTTATTTATTTATTTCTTTTGTACACCGACCTTATATTTATTTACTCTTCTTTCCATCCAAAGGTTGTCTGGAAGAAATCGCTGTAGGCGATAAGACTGCCCTTATACATCATGTATCTATTCTATTGTTTTGTTATATATCTTCTTCTTTTTATTATTTTTTTTGGTTGTGCTATTTGTAGTAATTGTGATCTGTGTTTCATTTTTGGTGTATAATAAAGTTAGATTCTATTCTATTCTACTTACCTAAATAGTTTTTCCCAAAATTGTGAATTAATTAATTATTATGACATTAATTTGACTTTTTTTTAGATTTATTATAATATATTTCATTATTATTGTATGCCCCAATGGGTGCAGTTGACACACTTTTCTTCATGTATAATAAAATAAGATCCTACGCTACACAGGCTGACAATAAAAGTAGTTGAATTTTTGAAAATTTTATTAGCACAGTCATATAAAGCCTCAAAGAACTCCATCAATACTCTCAAACGAAAAAACTTTTTATCTGAAACTTTAAAACATAGTTATCTAAAACTACAATAATTGACGGTTCTCCCGAAGACTTTCCATTAAGGATTTACAAAGCAGACAGCTTTTCTAACAATTCTGAAATCGGTTTCAGAATTGTCTGTAAAAGTTTTTAAGGACTTAACCTCCCCGAAGGTTGTTTCGTGATTTTTTTATGATTTGGTCAATTATATCTTAGGACGGCCGTCCAGTTTAAAAAGTGAATGGACTTTCCAAGAAATCTTTTATGCGCCACACGGCCTCGCAATTGTCAACTTTTCCCTCACAATTTTGGAATGAATTAGCATTTTGAACTTTAAAATTAAAACAAAATTTTTGTTTAGTAAAGCTATGGATAAGGGGGAAATAGCAAAGATATTGGAAAATATATCTCTTTTTTTTATTTGTGTAGTAATTTTTGGGCAGTTTTTATTGCTCTTGTCATAGTAAGATAAGAATTATATAGGTACGTATACGATTTGTGTGCAGAATTTCATAGAAATCCGTTCTGTTGATTTTACATGAAAGAGTAACAAGCATCCGTCCATCCTCACAAACGTTTACAGCTGTGCCCCGCGGCGTTATCCACTATGTACATTTTTACGGAATAAATGTGTAAATGCAAGGTGTCAGCTACCTCCACACCAAATTTCCTCAAAATTGGTCCAACCGTTTGAGCGTAAAGAAGTAACGAACATACTCACAATCTTTCGCCTTTATAAAATTAGCGTGACAGGGAGGACTAATAGTATAGGATGTTATCAATAAAATTTGGTATTACAATACCATACGTAGCGATGATAGCTCAGTCGTAGCGATGATAGCTCAGTGGTTAGCGCGGTAGGTTTGCATGCCGAAGGGCGTGGGTTCAAACCCCAACAATGAGCTTGAGCTGCCGGTGAAGGAAAAACATCGTGAGGAAACCATAGCATGGTGGTAGGGTACTTTCTAGTACTCGGCTGGCTAGCTACCACCCTCAAGTTGAAAATCTGCCGCCAAGCATCTAACGGTGTGTTCCGGCAGCCTCACTTGAGAGCCAGTTCCATTCCAGGCTAGGTGTGCTTTACCATCTTCGACCACACCTTCACTTAACATCAGGTGAGCTGTGGTCAAACATCTAGCCAGTCAACCATAAAAAAATAATAAAAAATTCACACATTATTATTATTTTTAATTAGCTATACATTATACATGTACATATAATGTATAGCTATTTAAAAACATTAAATCAAATCACATCACAACAACTTTGAATCCTAAAAGCTAGACCCTGTAAAGTTTCTATTACACAAACAGGGGTCATTACGTGGCTTCTAATTGGGCCCCAACCCTCGCTTGACCCTACACGCAGACAACACTAGCCCACGTCTTTCGTATATTGCCGACCATATTTTGATATTATAATCTAACTGTCAGACACAAACAGTAAAGTTTAGGACATGGTACGATTTCTTTTCATGTAAATGGTATGAACATGGCTGGCACATGCGTCATATTTGTGATCGGGTGCTGCCTGCAGGTCATTACATTTAGACTAAGATTAACAGCCTTTTTGACAGCCCTGTTGGTTCATTGGTAGAATGACTGCTCCAAGAGCTGTAGGGTGTGGGTTCGATTCCCATCCAGGACAAACTTTCTGGTACAAACAAAATATTTATTCTGTGTCTGGGTGTACTGTATGTATTTACAAAAAAACAATATTTAAGGTGGTACGATTTCCTTAGAAATATTTTTTTGCCATTTATGGACAAATGGAGCATAATTTTACAGTGAAATTACAGCTACTGGCATTTATTTTGGTCTTTATTTGCGGTAAATCACAATCGCTTGAATAAAACTGTAGATTATGCTAATAATCTACTGTTTTATTCAAAAATCATAAATCATAAATTCATAAATCATTCATAAATTTGATTTTATGCTAATAATCTACTATTTTATTCAAGCAATTGTGATTTACCGCAAATAAGGACCAAATTAAATGCCAGTAGCTGTGATTTCACTGTAAAATTATGCTCCATTTGTCCATAAATGGCAAAAAACTATTATTTGTATGGAAATCGTAACACCTTAAGTATTCTATCAGTTAGCTGATTTCCATAGTACAAGCTTTGCTCATTTTGTGGCTAGATGGCGTTGTGTGAAAGATCCTACGACATTTATCTCGTTTTATTTTACAGGGTTAATACTTCGGAACGCAACTAGTTCGACTACACGTAGTGATTAAAAAAAGTTCAAAAATACATCTCCCCGGTCTGCACTCCCCCACTTCACGGAGAGCAAAGCAAGAGCCGGTTCCCCTATGACCTGAATAAATCAGGTCAACGGTTCCATCGACAGGTCTACATAATCAAGTGAATGGCGTGAATTCGTACGAGTGGTGTCAGTGTTGCGTTCCACGACCGGACGACTGACGGGAGTTCCGTAGAGCTACAAATAATGGAACTTCCACTAACGACCGTTCTCTATAACTTATAATAATAATAATACATCTTAAGAGACTCTCGCTGGACGGTTGGGTCAAGGGTCAGCTTCAAAAGGCAGTGATCCTTGACACGGCGCGCATTGTGAGGAGGTTACTCACTCAGCAGCCCTAACCACCGGCAGCTTGAGCCCTGCCCCGCTGCCGGCGGCACCCTAGTTTTTAAGTTTTTTATGTTATTTATGTTTTATAATTTAAAAAATAAGAGAAAAAATAAATAACAATGATAATAATAATAGGCTTTATTGAACAATGTTGTACATCTATGGAAAATAATTTAAATTTAATTATGTGTCACCGGTATTGAGATTGCCTTGCGTCTTCGCATAGGCGGCCCGTACACGGTCAATTTGGATCGCGATCATTGATCGCGGATCACGATCCAAATTGAACGTGTACGGGCCGCCATAGGCCTCTCCAAGCGCTTACCATTCTCTCCGATTATGAGTCATCCTTCTCCACGTAACACCTGCCTTTTACCTAATATCGTCTTCCCATCTAGTACATGGTCTTCCTTTCTTTCTCTTATTTTGTCTTGGACATGTATCTCTATAACTTACTAATTGATTCATGATACTAATGACGCGGTCGCTCGTGACTTGAAGACACACAGATTGTATCCATGGAGATTGCATCCATAGCAACAGACTAGTGTCTGGAATAAAATTGGCTCGCAACATCAACAACAAAACATTTTTTCATTTAATTTTAAAAGTTGTTAGCCAATTCTACTTTCCAAAAAATATCATTAAATAATAATGATTCGTTCACTAAAGGTAGAACCAATTTAAGCACTGATCCCGTATAATTTAGTGGCCATAACCTGGACTTACCGAGGCTTCAGTTATCAATAGAGTTTCACCAGCACGCGCGTTAATTTTAACTCTGATATTTACGACTAACTGAAATTATTATCGCGTAGGTTAAAATAACTGACAGCGCTCCTTTCATACTTAATTAAAAAAAGTATTTGTATAAGTATTCTATCAGTTATCTGGTTCCCATAATACAAGCTTTGCTTAGTTTGGGGCTAGGTGTCGCTTTGTGAAATTTTCTAGGAGATTTATTACTATTACTTGCTTACGCCCGCCTGCGACTGCATCCCCATTGACCTTTGATTATTTTATATTTAAAAAGCATGTACGCTCCACAGACATCTGGGTCCGTAACCTCTGGCAACTTTGAATTACTAGCGGACACCTCTCGGTTTCACCCGCGTAGTTCCCGTACTCGTGGAACTACAGGGATAAAAACCAGGGGATAGTGCAACTTCCCAACGGTGAATGAATTTTTGAAATCGGTCCAGTAGTTTTTGAGTTACAAACATACAAAAATACAAATCTTTCTTCTTTATAATATTATTGTAGATTAAGATAAAGTATACCTTCTATCCCTGATTATTATTCCATAACACACATCTGTATCAAATTTCAAGTAGATACGACTAATTCGTTTTTTTTGATATTCACCTCCGGAACTTAACATTTTTCCTGGATATAAAATATTTTAAATGTTAATCCAGACTATCTGTTTGCCAAATTTAATCCAAGTCCGGTTTATCTGGATTACCAGATGTAGCCGAGACTATAGTCGGCATCCGATATAGTTAAATCCCCCATAAGGAAAATAAAAATGTGTCAAAACCACGTCAGATTCCATTAATCCAGCGAATTCTGTCAAGTGTTTAATTAATTATTTATGTCTCTTTTTTTATGAGGACCAATGTTGAATTATGAATTTTCGTTGGCAATGTTGAATATTATTAAATTATTACAGTGACTTGTTTACCTTTATCCATGCCAATTATTTATTAAACTTCCGATGGGTGAGCAAAGGTTTCCTCAACGACGTATTAGTTCCATGGACATGACATGCGATGCGACCAAAGCTCACGTGATATGAAATAGGAAAATGATTTTATTTTGAACAAATACAAACGGAAAAACAATAACTAACAAACAGTTACAACGAAGGGGCCATCAGTATAATAAAAGAAAGAAAAACGTTTAATTTTGTAACAAGCATAAAAACAAAAACCGGTCAAGTGCGAGTCGGACTCGGGCACGAAGGGTTCCGTACCATTATCTATAAAAAATTAAGTTTGTTGTGTGGAAGCCCCCCTTAAATATTTATTTTATTTTTAGTATTTGTTGTTATAGCGGCAATAGAAATACATCATCTGTGAAAATTTCAACTTTCTAGCTATCCGTTCTTGAGATACAGCCTGGTGACAGACGGACGGACGGACGTACAGCGAAGTTTTAGTAATAGGGTCCCGTTTTTACCCTTTGGGTACGGAACCCTAAAAACAAGGGTACGGAACCTTAAAAACAAACAAACAGAGACAGACAAAAGGAAATAAAAAAGCAACACTGGTCTGGTCTTTAATAATACTAGTCATACTAAGCGCTGGTCTTCCGGTGAGCCCTTGTACTATAGTTTGAAACCAAAAAATGTTTGTGTAAAACCAAAGCGTGTATGTGTGTTGTTCCCAAGTAATGTTTTCAAAAAAATCAAAATAATTTATTTGGCATAAATTTTGGACACATTAAAATTAACCCATTGGCTCCGAACTGATGATAAATGGTATTCCGGAAACCAATGACTTCTCTCGATGTTTTATATATTATCCTGATATTTATTAAACTTTTAGTCCCATTACCAGATGGTCGGTTTGAAGGGTACTGCAGCTAGCGAAATTAAAAAGATGTTGAGACTTCCCATCAAAGTCTCAAAGTACTGAGCGCCAAAGCAGCGATACCCGGGGCTTTTTATTGTTTTCTCAAAGTTCTGCGTATTGTTGCAATGGTCATGGGCATGCGTTATTTCTTACCATCAAGAGAGAGTCTTGTTCATCTCCCTACTCTTGCAAACTACTTTATATTATTGTGCGTTTCATGTCCCGGACATATACACTTATGACTGCAACACTTCCAATCCGACCTACGGCTATCAAATTAATTCAAATCGTGACAAATTCAATAAATTTCCCTCCGCTGCGTATTGGAAGAGCGATCTTTGATTACGAGAGTATCTCTTTTGTTCGTCAAAAATCAATTTGGAGCCAGTTTAATTTTGTGAGATTTGTGAATTGGGATAGGATGGCAGCTGTAACGCAGATTTTAGCGCGGGAAAGGGGAAAAGACGTACTTCTCATGTCATATTTGACAAGTAAGGAAAGCTTTTGCATGCAAGCGAGCACAAATTTGATTTATTATTCTGGTTTGATTTAATTCTGTACATTTATTATTTATAATAACATTGATGTTTAGTATTTTTATTGTAAGAGCTAACGTACTAAATTAACTGTAAAAAGATCACTACACATAACGCATTCCTTGATCATTGCAGCGATACACATAACTTTAGGTAACATTATATACAAATTTATGATATGAAAAAAAAAACCCACTCTATGACCCTTAGGCTAAAGACTAGAAACTCGCCATCACACTGTTTAAACTCGCCATCACACTGTAAACTCGCCATCACACTGTAGTTATTGCTTTCACCCGCTGCATAGCTTTTTGCTTTCGCTTTCAGCACAATCGCTTCAGTATGGTGCCGGTCCTAAGCCCGGATAAAGAGTGAAGGCACTAGGGGGGATGGGATGAACGGCATTTCAAATCATCCCTTGGTATGCTGAGCATCCCATCCCCTCCCGCGGCAGCCCGTGGCCGGCATGTCTGTGATGAGTGAAGCCACCTTTGTGTTTCTTAGGTCGACCAGCTCATCCCCTACATGCGAAACACCGGGGGGAAGTAGCTTGGGCAACTACTTTCACCCATTGCTTAGCGCCCGACTAACTGTTTGCTTGCTCCACAGTACTTTAAATTTAACAATGAGTGACAAGAATAAAGCAGTTATGTGTATGCCCTGCGACCCGGCTAGCACCCGGCGCTCTCCGGTTCCCGGGCCGGAGGGTGAGAAATGGGCTACCGAAGGCGACGGCGGGGCGGCGTCCCAGGCCCTGCCGACCGCGGATGCGACTGGACCAAGAATGGAGACAACGGTCGCACCTGAGCCTGAACCTGGACCAGTGCAGAAACCCAGCCATGAAGCGGTCCGGAGGCAAGGGCGGCGGCGCTCAGCGGCGATTGCTCGGGAGGTGGCGGAGCAAGACGCCGCAGTTGCAGGTATCGGGCGGGAACTGCATCCCGCCCAAAGCTTATATCGCGGCTTCAGCCGACGAGCACAATGGAGGTTGCGTAGGGCTCGCGAGACCGAATTGGTGGACCAGTACCACCGGCTTCGGCGGGAAGGCACGCTTCATCTGCCCGGCATGGTGGCACTCGCGCCGCCTGTCGTGGCTTGCATGACGCGTGTCGTCCCGCCGATGCCACTTCCTGCCACTGTGGCGACGCCCGGTCCGAGTTCGACTGCGAAAGCATCGGCCGGACAATGGAGCGAACCGCAGGGGCGGGAGCTGACACCAAAACCGGTCCCGCAGGCCCTACCGCTGAACCTTACCACACACGTGGCATGCGGTCCGGCGGCTCTCGACTCAGGTACCCCCCCAACTGTAACGGACTCGACTCCGCGCCCGTCAAAAGGCAAGGGGAAGGGAAAGGGGAAGAAGGGGAGCGTAGGCACCGAGAGAGCAGTTGCCGGCACCATCGTGCCCAACACGGACACATCACACTCTGACGAGCAGGACGCAACAAACAGAGGCGCGAAGCGGCAGCGGAGTTCGGACTTGGTGTCGCCCACGTACGCGACGGTCGACAAAAAAATCTGTCACCGTAACCAGTCCGCTGCCGCACCATCACCCTCACAAGATGCATCTGCGGGCTTGCTGCTGACCGGCAGTGGCGGACCCGCAGCTGCAGAACCGCAAGATGGTGAGCAACCACTGTCGTACGCGGGGGCCGTCGGTAGCTACCACCGGGTTGTAGTTTTGGACCGCCTCCGCGTGCCGATGGACGAATTTCGCGCCATGTGCGTAAGAATGGCCGTGGACCGGGCATCATATGCCACTTTCCTGGAGGGCGGCGGACGAGCCGACACTCGTCTGCCGCAATTCATGACACTGCCGAAGCTATTCCGCGGCGGTGTTAGGTATACACCCCGAGACGATTATGCACTCGCGTGGCTCACCGCCACAATAGAACAGTTGCCTACTTTGTGGCAGGGGTCGGGTGGATGCATGGTCGTCCCGGAGAGCAAAGTTCCGCGGCATTACACGGCGGTTATTTACGTTCCGGATTTCGGGCGGGGTTTGACTGAGCTTACGAGCCGGCCAGATCTTTTAATAAACTTTCTGGTGGCGTTAAACCCAGGGGTAGGCGTGGAGAGGTGGCAAGTGTTCACCCATGAGGTGCGTCCCATGGGTGAGGCCCGAAATCATCTCCTCGTCGTAGGAATATCGCCGGAAGATGTAGACCTCCTTAGGCGAGTAGAGTTTCGCTTGCACTACATATGTGCGAGAGTTTATGTGAAAGTAAGGGGGTACAATACGACCGGAGGGGCCGGGTCGCTGGCGGCTTTGGGGGTCGGGGGTGCGGGGAACACTGCTTCAGGCAGCCAAACCGTACCCGCGGCGTCTAGTGTTGACGGCGACACGTCTCCTACCGAGAAAATGGGATGGACAAGGGAGGAGGAAGAACGGTTGTTGGACGCGGGCGACGAATGCGCTGGAGATCTTGACATTATGGGGCTCAATATCTTCTCGCCGGCGTCGTCCATGGACACGGACCGAACCGATCACTCCCGTGTCAATCCCAGCATCTAAGTGAGGGGCAATAAAAAACCCAAATAAAAATGGATTGTCAACAAAAAAATAACAGTCACAAAAACACATACACTCCAACTGCCTCGGCAGCTGGCACTACACTAGACGTCAACACCACACTTGACATCATACAGGCCAATATACACCATAGCGTCTCAGGCTCCGCCGCCCTGCGAGAAGCTTTGGAAAAACGACATAACACAATAGCACTGGTCCAGGAACCACACTTAACACGCTGCAAGGTGAGTGGTTTTAATGGTCTTAGAGGCAATATTTTCACTCCACCCGTGTTAAATAAAACTCGTACTTTTATATACATCCCGCAACCGTACAAAGCGTCTTTGGTAACACACTTATGCACTGATGATCTCACTGTAGTACAATTAGAGACGGGCCTCCAAGGCAATCTTAGCACGGTAATCCTGGCATCGGCGTATTTGGACATCACGGAAGAAGCGCCGCACCCAGCACTTGAAGAGTTAATGCAATTCTGCTCTACCAAGAAACTAGAATGTGTAGTGGGCTGTGACTCCAATGCTCACTGCACCGTCTGGGGTAGCCCAGACACCAACGAGAGAGGGAGTGACATGCTAGACTTCGTCTTAAGGCACAACCTCAACTTGCTAAATAGAGGCTCGGAACCAACATTTGTTACGTCTTGGGCTAGGACTATCATTGATATCACAATGGCCACTGACGAAATCTCAAACACGATCAACGATTGGCGTGTAGCAACAAAGGAGTACTCCGGCTCAGATCATAGATGGGTCAGGTATAGCCTAACTGTGTTTGGATGCCAACCACGTACCTACAGGAACCCAAAGAAAACTGACAAGTCACTCTTCAGCGAAGCGCTCGAGATGGCTATGTTAGAGATACCACTAATGGAACCAACAGTGAAATTGTCACCACAAGAAATAGAAACTATGACCAATAACATAGTACGCGCTTTAAAAGAAAGTTATGAAAAAGCTTGCCCAATAAAAACGGAAAACTATAACTCTATCCCTAAGAAAGATAGGTGGTGGAACAAAGAACTAACTAAGCTTAGGAAAAAAGTCAGACATCATTTCAACAGAGCTATGAACACTAACTCGATGGTGGACTGGCAGGAATATAAACAAATACGACACAAATTTAAGGTAGAAGTCAAAAAGAGCCAAAACAACTCGTGGAAAAAATACAGTAGCTCCATCCAATCTGAGAGCGAGACTGCTCGGCTCAGAAAAGTTATAACTGGCGACAAACAAGTAAAGCTTGGGACTCTCAAGAAGGCCGATGGTACTTATACAACCTCGGAGCAGGAACAGTTTGAACTGCTTCTTCAAACACATTTTCCAGACTGCCAACTAGATGACAATGGAGGGTGGGAACCGCACACCCCCCATGAACCAAACAATGAAGACTGGAAGTTTGCAGATAACATTGTCACGGAAGAAGCCCTTCTGTGGGCCATTAGCACCTTTCAACCGCATAAGGCACCTGGAATTGATGAAATATTTCCAGCTCTTCTCCAATGGGGCCTAAACAAAATAAAAACACATCTTATGGTGGTATTTAAATCCAGCCTGGCGTGGAAATATATTCCGAGAACTTGGAGAGAAGTAAGAGTGGTCTTCCTACCTAAACCAGGAAAGGCTGACTACACAAACCCAAAGTCCTTCAGACCGATAAGTCTCAGCTCTTTCTTACTAAAAACGCTGGAAAGACTCTGCGACAAATATATAAAAGGTGGACCGTTAGCAGCTAACCCAATCCACAAAAATCAACATGCATACCAATCCGGTAAATCAACAGAGACTGCGCTCCATCAGGTGGTGTACAAGATTGAATCGGCACTAGAAAGCAAGCAGTCGTGTCTGGCCACCTTCATTGATATAGAAGGAGCGTTTGACAAAACTACATTCCCTAGTATAGAAAAAGGTCTAAAAACTAAGGGAGTAGACAACAGAATGTGTGCTTGGGTCACAACAATGCTCTCAAACAGAGCGGCCAGCATAGAGACAGCTGGAACGACGCGATGCCGAGTTACGAGAGGCTGCCCACAAGGAGGTGTCATGTCTCCACTACTCTGGGTGGTCGTCGTAAACGAACTCATTGAACTCCTAAATAAAGAAGGCATCGTCACCGTAGGATATGCCGATGATCTGACAATTATGATCTCTGGACTTTTTGAAACAATCTTGTTTGAAAAAATGCAAAAAGCGCTTAAGGTCCTTGAGAAATGGTGTGAACGCCACAACCTATCTGTAAATCCGCAAAAAACTGAATTGATTCTGTTCACGCGAAAAACTAAAATAATGAATATAAATACTCCTTCATTGTTTGATACAAAACTAAGACTCAGCAAGGAAGTAAAATATCTAGGCATTTGGCTAGACAGTAAACTATTGTGGGGAAAGCAACTGGATTACATCACCACAAAGGCGACAAATATTTTATGGCAATGTACGAAAGCAGTAGGAAAGGACTGGGGCCTTAAACCGAAGCTCTGCCACTGGCTATACACTGTGATAGTGCGGCCTGTTCTCACCTACGGTTGCGTAGTGTGGTGGACTCGCACTAATTTAGCGACTGTAATCCTAAAATTGCAGAAGACACAGAGACTTGCATGTTCTTTAATCAGCAGTTGTATGAAAAAAACACCATCAGCCGCTCTTGAAATCATACTAGGTCTGACTCCACTGCACCTGCACATTCAACAGGAAGCGATGGCTTCAGCACTAAGGATAAAGTCTACAAACCAGTGGAAAAGTACGGGTCCGATTACTAACCACTGTAGAATAATTGACCGGGCGACGAGAATAATCCCCGAAGCAAATGAAGGCACTGACAAAATAGCCAGCACACACCTAGATAGCAAAAAGTATGAGCTGATCACGGAAGACAACGTCTTAGAAGGTGTCCAACCAGAATGGAGCATCTACATAGACGGTGCAAAAAACAAGGCGGGAGCTGGTTGCGGCTATTACTCCCCGGAACTTGGACTTAGAGAAGCTATGGCTCTTAACAAGACCACGACAACACTGCAAGCGGAAGCCATGGGCTTACTACTGGCTGCAAGGGCAGTCGTGCCACTTAATGATTTTCTTGTCCCCGGGGATCGGAAGGACAAAGATATTCTCATGTTCATCACAGACAGTGCGGCCACCATTTACGCACTTAGGAGACCTGTAACAAGGTCCAGAGTTATTGCAGAGTGTCATACCATACTACAAACACTCTCCAGCAGGTACAGAACCATAATCAAGTGGACGAAAAGCCACGGATCATGTTCGGGTAACAATGTGGCAGACTCTCTTGCAAAAGAGGGTGCAAAAAAGCAGGTAAGTGACGACGTGGTGGCTCTATGCAAACCATCAGCGATGGAAGTGCGAGAGCTACTGCGCCGTCACACCGAGAAAGAACAACAAAACCTGTGGGATAAGAAAACCGACTGTAAACATGGTAAGACCGCCTTTCCAATTCTTAACAGGAAGATCACTAACAATCTATTGAAGCTGCAACGACAGGACCTTCGTCTCTTAGTAGGCCTCATAACCGGTCATTGCAACTTGAATAGTCACCTCTTTAAACTAGGAGCCACGGATAGTCCGCTATGTCGTGGCTGCTTGCAAGAAAATGAAACTGTAGAGCATGTGCTTTTGCATTGCAAAGCCACAGAAGGTACTAGAGTTGATACTAAGCTGCATGAAACTGCTTCGCTATCATTCATGTCAACATCATTGAACTTGTCACCTAAATCACTGGAGCTACTATGCCAGCGGCCCAGAGCCTCGCTCCGATACTTCAAGGAGCTGGGTTGGCTCGGGTAAACGCTGGTAGGGGGAAATGCACAATACACCCCAAGCGGGACGTCAGTGCAGGACTTATCGCCCCCACTTCGAATAAGAAGAATAAGAAGACCCTTAGGCCAACTAATCGCACTGCTACAATAAAACAGCAAGGTTTCGAAACGAATATATCATCGATGTATACAATTTTTTTTTTTTCTTAATTTTGTGTAAACCGCTCCATTAATTTTGATAAAAATTATAATATGGATATACCTCTGAAATATGATCTACCAAGCAAAAAAAAAACATCAAAATCAATCCATAAAGCACTACTTACTTGTAGTACACGTACGTAGTACACGTACTTGGTGGTAGATCTCCTTAGCAGGAGGTCGTCTAGGTAGGTACCACCGCAGTACCAGTTATTCTGCCGTTAAGCAGTAGTGTGTAAACATTACTGTGTTTCGGTTTGAAGGGTACTGCAGCTAGCGAAATTACTGGGCTGTTGAGACTAACCATCGAGTCTCAAAGTAATGAGCGCCAAAGCAGCGATGCCCTGGACATTGTTTTGCTACTCAAAGTTCTGTGTATCGCTGCAATGGTCATGGGCAGGCGTTATCTCTTACCATCAGGAGAGCGTCTTGTTCGTCTCATTAGTTTTTACATTAAAAAAAAAAAAAACCATAATTAGCGGAATTATCGCTAACATAGATACATCCAACAAAAAAACATACAGCCGAATTGAGAACAGGAGGTTTTTGAGGTAAAAACTGCTTTTGACATCTGTGTAACGTTAAAAGCAACCAAGAAAATTCAGTTTCACATCGGAGGAAATTACGATCGCACTATTTGTTCTGTCAACGCGATCGCACTATTTGTTCTGTCAACGCGAAGTTCTTTATCGCACAAATGAGGCGAAATCGTGGTAATAATACTAGTCGTGATCGCTCGGAAACGACTCAGATGTAAGCAATGATACGGCATCTCATAAATACCGAGTCGAGGGTAGAATGTAGTTATGTCGTACGAGTACAACGGCGTGTGTAAGGCACCGAGAATAAACGCTAGCAAATTTTACCTCAGTTAATGCAAAAGTAAACTACAACACAACAGTAACCAGCAAATATTGTTTTATGTAAAAGTAATGAGATGAATAAAACGTTCTCCTGGAGTTTTGGCGGGAACGCGGGAAGAGTCGTGTCGCTCCGTTGTATTTTTTTCCAAAACTAGTGTTTTGTCGAGTGTTTATGCATAAAAATGGTGGTGTTTTATTCATAAAGTGCCGAATCACAAGCGCGAGTGTGGGAAAATGATATAATGTGGCGAAACATGACATTTCGTGTTGTTTCTAAAACTCCGTCGAAGCTTTATACGGACTATATTTGACCTAGACTGGACTTTGACTATAACTTTAGCTACGAGGACACTTATTTAACTTTTGTAACTTGAAAATATATAAATTTAATACTTGACACTGGCAAATGCTAAAAGACGCCAAAACAAAAAAAAAAAAAAAAAAAAAATTCTCCTGACGGTTAGAGACAAAGCGTATTCTTGTCTATTACAGCAATACTCAGAATTTTTTTTTTGTTTTATGAAATAGGTCTACATTTGGCTTCTAACTCGCCTGATGGAAAGCGACAGTCATGCGGCCGAGTATGAAACGCGTATATATGATTTGAAAAATCTGTTCAGTTTAGCTTTAAAAATGTCTAAATTGTTGTTTATAAGAATCATCTAGCTGCGCCCCGCAGTGTTACCCGCTACATGATTTCGAGATGAAAACTAGGTGTTAATCCAGCGTCTCAGCTACCTTCATACCAAATTTCATCCAAATCCGTTTAGTAGTTTTTGCGTGATAGAGTAAGAAACATCCATCCAAATTTTCACATTTTATTGATTAGCCGGGAATGATTTCTATTCATGGGATGTACGCGTCAAGAAATTGGAGCCGGATCGTTGCTAACGAATACTGGGATTATCCACGGATTGAGCGGTAGTGTGCCGTTCTTCTGCTTGTCTTGTAGTGACATGAAGAGAGTGGTGTAAAGACTTGGAGCTCTTGCACACTCCCAGAAATCTACCTATTAGATAAAAAATATACAGACATGTGATCAGGCGTCAGGAGAGAAGGCGGTGGTTAGTCACACAGTTTACAGCACACTAATGCTTGGCAACAGATTATCTAATAACGCGGTGGTACCTAGACGTAAAATTCGTTTTATTTGCTAAACTTTTCCAACTACTACCCATTGCTTCCAAACTATTTGTTTTGAACTAATCGTACCGTTCGGCAAAGTCGATATGAATCCCGCGTTGTGTAAGCATCCCTTTCTGGTTTGGGTATTTGTATAATAGAAAACTTCAAATTTGGGACTTTCCCCAAAGGAATTTGTAAAACGTGGCACACGACCTGACATTTCAATAAATATTTGTTTTCTGAATGTAGTACCATTGTTATCCAGTAGCCTGGAATAGAACTAGCTCTCGAGGGGGGCTCGCGAAACTCACCGTTAGATGTTTAGTAGGGATGGTAGCCCGCCAGCCGAGTAATAGAATATACCCATATTTTACTAGTTGCTTAAGTTCCTTCAAAGTACACGTAGGTATACAAAAGCAAAACCCACCAATAAGCAGTAGGTAATTATGTACTTTTTCAACCCTTAACCGTCCGACCGTCCCACCGGCCCCGGAGACCCAGATTAAACAACTAGGTATTATGTTCTGTAGATTAAACGTTACTGTATTTGAGAATAAACAAGTCTATTTGACGAGGACGGCCTGGCTGGAGTTCGCTTGCACGAAGTTTCACTTTTAGTCGATAGAGTGTTTGGATTTTGACGTACGATGTGTGTAACCTTTTTTGCTTTTGGAGCGATGATAGCTCGGTGGTTAGCGCGGTCGGTTCGCATGCCGAAAGACGTGGGTTCAAAATTAAGAGCTTGAGCTGCCGGTGAAGGAAAACATCGCAAGGAAACCGTACTATGGTGATAGGTTACTTTCTAGTACTCGGCTGGCTAGCTACCAGTGTTTAGTTGGTCTAAGGGTCATGGAGTTGATTTTTTTTTTAATTGTAAATTTGTATAATATTATAAAAAAATATGGTTGGTTGGAGATGGTAATGTAACATGATGCCGAAACTCACGGATTTTCAACCTCAGGTTGGTAACTGGCGAAGGTTTCCTTTCCTTATATGTATTACTCCACTAGCTTCCAGCTCCGAGTGTTAGGCGTCAGCAAGATGTCACAAACATTATCCCGACTGTAAGTGAGGTGTGTCCGGGCCGCGTTCAGTGGCCCGACCGCTCGTTTGATCTCAATACGCTTTCATGCCATGACTTTAGCGAACCGTTTAGAACAGGATTTAGTTTGTATAGTTTACAAACAGAGCTAAGATGGGACAGGTAACTTGGAGAACTCAGTTCACAAGCTGTGTTAAAAGTCTTTCCACAGCGAAAACGATGTAACTTTTATGTTTCCGCGGTCGGTTCGCATGCCGTAGGGCGTGAGCTTGAGCTGCCGGTGAAGGAAAACATCGTGAGGTAACCAATTAACCATAGCGTGGTGGTAGGGTACTTTCTAGTACTCGGCTGGCTAGCTACCACCCTCAAGTTGAAAATCTATCGCCAAGCATCCAACGCTGTGTTCCGGCAGCCTCACTTGAGAGCCAGTTCCATTCCAGGCTAGGCGTGATTACCATCGTTGACTACACCGTAACTTAACATTAGGTGAGCTGCGGTCAAATACCTAGCTTGTCAAACATGAAAAAAAAAGTAGAAACGTGTACAAACATTTTTAGCCTTTGTGAAACTATTTATTTATTTTGCTTCCCAATAGATAAATGTTGATTCGCATACCATAACAGATAAATTAATAGCGGATAAACACGTTAAAATTCGATATTTGGTCCGAGGGTTGATGTGGAGGGAGGCTGCGTCATATTCAATGTAATGGGCCCGAAAAGCCAAGGATGGCATTTATGGCAAGATATTTTTATATATCATTTATAGCCATTTATTATTATATGTATGTACCACATAGGTTTAGTTAAGACAAAGCGTTTTGATTTCACATTATTTATTCGCGGTGGTGGTAGCTAGCCAGCCGAGTACTAGAAAGTCTACCACCATGCTATGGTTTCTTTCACAGGCAACTCAAGCTCGTTGTTAGGGTTTGAACCCAAGGCCTTCGCCATGCGAACCGACCGCGCTATCATCGCTGCATACTTACGTATACTTGTATTAATTCACAATTTAAAAATAAAATTAATATCAAAAATTATGAGCATGATAAAATAATAAATAAATATCGTAGGACATTACACACAGCGCCATCTGACCCCAGATTAAGCAAAGCTTGTAATATGGAAGTCAGAAATATATACATATATGGAATACATAAATACTTTTTTTTTGTAAATACATATTAAAATTTATAATAAATACAGAACACCCAGACACAACTAACATTTGTTTATACCACAGAGTTTGTCCTGGGTGGGAATCGAACCCACGTCCTTCAGCTCTTGGAGCAGACATACTACTAGGCTATGAACTAACAGGGCTGTCATGACGCCTTTTGCCTGTGGCGGACTTTATTAAAAACCCAAAAGCTGAGCAAATAGCCAAGTGTCCGTATTGGCAATGAGCTCGGCGAATTGTTCCCGCCGACTCTTCAATACTCCACATTGCCAAACTTCAGGTTATTTCGGGAACAAAATGGTCCTTCTTTAGAAAGGGTAGAAACAACCCGGTTATGCGTATCTCCGTCTGTCCTTGAAACTTAAATATTGAACGACGTTAAGTAACTTTCAAATTGTTACCATGTAATATTTGAATCGATACTTTCGATTGTGCTTTTCAAGTTATTTTTAAATTTAAAATTATTGATAAATAATTAATTGATTCAGGAGTTACTTTGCGGAAGTTTATTTTGAATATTCAAGGTATATATTTAGTTTATTTCCGCTTAACAGTGATGAGGACCATCAAAATTATTGTCAAATTAGTTAAATTTAAATCCTCATCACTGTTGTAACTGAAACGACTGTTAAGCGGAAATAAACTAAACATTATACCTTGAATATTAAAAGTATTAAGACGAACGAGACGCTGACCTGATGGTAAGAGATAACGCCTGTCCTTCCCCATAGCAGCGATACACAGAACTTTGAGTAGCTAAGCGAAGTCCAAGGCATTGTTGCTTTGGTGCTCATTACTTTGAGACTTTCGATGGTTAGTCTTAACAGCGTTGTAATTTCACTAGCTGCAGTACCAACTTTAGTGTTATTATTAAAATATTTGAGTTGTTTATTTATACGTTAGATGGCAATTATCACGATGTTTGGAATCTCTTACTCTCATTGAAGTCTCTACAGCATCAGATTAATGGAACTTGGGTCTCCTCACACTACGTTGTGGACGTCCTTCGGTTCTAAGTAGATCTCCATAAAACATAGCTAAAAAAATATGTAATCGAGACGCGATCACGTCAGCTTTTAAACGAAAAAAACCGCATCAAAATTGGTCTATTCGTTTAGAAACTACGATGCCACAGATAGACACACAGATAGATAGACACGTCAATCCTATAAAATCCCTATTTTTGCGTCGAAGGTCAAAAACATATCTAAACTCATATCATTAATGTTATTTTTTCTCTTACGTCAAATCAAAGTGTATTTCTTTACATCACGTACGATGCTATTATTAAATTGTCTCGTCTATCAATGTACCGTCAATATCAAAAATTAATAAAGAAAATTCCATACGAACCTTCATATTTCAAACCCTCAGGGAGGCTTATTTATCATAATCAAGGGGCGTTCGCATCCTATAGTATTATCATTAAGGGCTTGACGTACAATTTTCTCGAAGAATACCCTTTTGTGAAGCTCTCAGCTCAAGGGCTGGAAAGGAGAACGAATAAAAATGATTCATTCGAATGATGTTTGTATTATTCGATTTAAAGCTAACATTTTATGAGTATTCAGTTTAATAGCAAACCTAAATTGATTTTCTTAAGTGTTGAGTGTGACAAGTTCCTTAATTTAATGTTGTCTTACATTTACTTAATTAATTATGTCGGCCATGTCTAGAAATAGAACTAAAAATGTTTAAGTTTTATTCTGAATTACATCCCTAAATATGTTTGACTATATTATGGTAAAGTAAAGCAGTACTGCTTAGGAAAACTAAATTAAAATAACAGCCGCACACATAGGCATTATAATTTTAATCCAGATAATAAACTATTTATGTGAGCCAAATTTTATCCGTTCAGTCGTTTTTGCTTGGTTGAGTAACAAACATCCAAAAAACTTTCGCATTCATAATAGTGAAAATTTGGATGTGTGTAATCTTGATTAAATAAAAAAAATTTAAATTGAAATTTGTTCTATTTTTAAATTAACGCTTAATCAATGTTATTCGAATAATGATATCCCATCCCTAGAAACCCTTACGGGACTCGCATAATGAAGGCGAAAAGTGCGTAAATTAAAATTTATTGTGTACTCAACCGATTGTCGCGCGACCTCCCTCCCCCGCCCTGCCTCCCGCTCGCAGGTAGATTTAGGACCGTGGAATTATAAAGCGGAAGTAATTTTCAGCTGATTAAAAATTCAGCTAAAAGCCAACTTTAAGCTTGATTTTAAAGTTTAATTTCTATTCTTCAGACTCTATTATTATCGCTATGACTAAAGTCATATTGTTTTTGTTTTTTTCTAGCAAGTATGTGTTGGTTCACTGCTGGGCAAAGGCCTTAGAAGGCGAAATTAATGAAAGTATTTTGAAATTTATTCAGTGTGTTGCTGGTTGTTTGGTTTTGCAGCCCCCAAATTGTTGTCGCTGATTTTTTGAAGCATAATTTTTCATTCTACAATCCTTTTTGCAGCACGCGTTAGTTTTGTGCCATTAATCAAATTTAACCATGGGATTGTATTCGGTTTTCTTCTAATCTTCTGAAAATTATATATATATATATATTTTAATTATACGCTCCACAGGCACTGGGGTCCGTGACCTTTTTTTATAATTTTACATCACAAAAAGAGGAAAGTTAAGTTAGTAATCTTAATCTAAGGTTAAAGTAGATACTAGATTGTGTGTATACCGCGAGCAGACCGGCGACCCCAAATTATATTTTTCAAAGCGTATCAAATAATATTGTAATTCAATTTGTCATTAATTAATTTCTAGTTTAATTTTTTTTTATGCTCGGGCGAAATTGTATTTTATTGTTTGACATTTTATATCATCGACATTTTTAATTTCTTTACTTTTGATTTGACTAATCACTAGTAGTTATGTTAGTTATTTTGCATGCCGCGAGGCAGAATGTGGCGCTCGTAATCTTTTTTTTTAATATCTATTATACCCATATACGCAGTAAATGAATTATGAATTGTTTTTAATGTAATAGAAATGAGATGAACGAGGTGCTCTCCGGTTAGTAAGAGATTACCTGACCATTGTAGCTATATACAAAACGTTGAGTAGCAAATCCCAAGTCTAGATACCGCTTTGGCGTTCATTATTCTTATTCAATTAAAAAATTACATTATCCCTCATCACTGTTGTGGCCAGGGTAACTTTTGAGAGAAACACTAGAAATATATGTCGGAGATTTTAAAAGGATCTTGGTCCACGTCGATTTCTTCGTCGTCCGCCATGTTTTTATTATTTTATGGTCAGTGCACACAGTGGTGCCGTCGGTCGTGGAACGCCGAATGAATCCTATGCCACTCGCGCGCCGACCGAACTACTGACGCAAAGATCAGTTCACTCGTGAATGAAGCCTTCAACTCGTTCGTTATATTCATTCCCTTGTTTCATTCCTTGTGAGTACTAGGATGCTGGGGCAGATGGCGCTAGTTATAACAAAATATCGACACAATACCTCGTATATATTTATTTATATTTATACATAAAAATACAATTTATAATAAACATGTACCTTGAACATAAAAATAACCAAAAAAATACATTTTATTATTTTTATTCGTGTAAACATAAACAAGCTTCGTCTTTACTCAAATTAGCTAAGTAATTAGGTGCTTAATGATAAAATTAAACATAGAAGCAGAACTGGGGACGCATTAAGACCATACCTCACAGATAATTGTAAGAGCAATATCGCAAACGGGCCAAAATGAAAGTGTACTAATTAAACGAGTAACGAAGTCCCGACATCACGAAAACGTTAATTATGATATTACACAGTAAGGTGTGGCCACAGCGCTGGCGTGGAGCGGGATGCAGATCCGGAAACATCATAATAACAAAGAGAGAGAGAGACATCTTAAGAGACTCTTACTAGATGGTTAGGTCAAGGGTCAGATCCAAAAAGCAGTAATCCTTGACACGGCGCGCATTGTGAGGAGGTTCCTTACTCTGCAGCCTTAACCACCGGCAGCTTGAGCACCGCCTTGGGTATTTATTGTTTAACATTTATTTATTTATTTGCATCACCAACACTATACACATCGCAACATTCATAACGGTCGTCAACACAAAAAAGAACTAGATTCTATAACATTACGATGACAAGTGACGACGACATGTATAAAAATATAAAGTTAAGAATTATTATAAAAATTTGTAAAAAAACTTAAAAAATAAATTACCTGTGTAATATTTAACATTTATTATTTTCGGTTGTTCCCATTTTGCTAACGGCAATCTCCATTAACATGTACTGGAAGGTCGACCAAAAATGACCGTTAACCACACCAACATTGATACCAAAACTAACAAAAAATATACTTGAACCAATACGTGATCACTTTCGCTCTCAAACGCACCACACCTCACAGTAAACATTGTAAGTCGCTTTCTATGTAAGATACCATTTTCTCATACATTTATTTTACTTATATATGTACTATATACTCACTTATATACATATACTCGCATTACAAGAGCAGTAATGTGATTAACTTAGGTTTATCTGGGTGGGAATGTCATTTATTATCACGAGAATGTCACATTATTAAGAGTTAATAATAAATACTGGTATGATAACTTGTAACTTTTACTAAGTCGTGATCGTTCTACTATCGGAGAACCTAAAAACTCCAAAAAGTGACACCGCTTGATGGTCGATGCTCCGATTCTACTTTCATTATACGAACCGCTAAACAATGGCATTTGCTGCCCGAATGGATGTTCCCTGAGAGATATAATCTGGTCACGAGTGAATTGGTTTCTTCTAGGCGAGCGTGCTCCACCGTAGACCGCATCTTCGCTTAACATCAGGCGAGGTTTTCAATATCGCAGCAATGGTCATGGACTTACGTCATCACTTACCATCAGGAGAGCGTATCGAGACTTTTACTTATTTACACATTTAGAATAACGCCTTTTTTATGGTTTACAGGTTAAATGTTTGACCACAGCTCGCCTGAAATATACATAGATAGATAAGTGACGGTGTGGTCGAAGGTGGTGAACACATAATCTGGAATGGAAATGGATTTTAATTGAAACTGCTAGAACACACCAGATTTCCAACTTGAGGGTGGTAGCCAGCCAGCCGAGTACTAGAAAGTACCCTACCACCGCACTATGGATTCCTCTTAAAAACGATAGAAATAAAAAAAAGTCAAAACTCTCAAACAAAACAAACGTAAATAAATTACGTTCTTACGTAAATAAAACGTGAATACGTGATGTAACACGAAATTCAGATACAGAATCAACGTTATTAAAATCTTAACGTTAATATGTGTGTTTGTATGAAATGTACAAGTTTATTATCTTTTGAGGTACAATACGAAAACACAAGTCATGTCTGCGTATGTTGCTACAATCTTAATTAAAGATTTGTACACGTAAATGTTATTGGGACAGTCAAATAAGGGCGAAACAAAACTCGATTACAGTAAAATGTTTACTAAGTTTGGTTAGATAAATATTGTTGGGAACAAGAAGTTTTCGTAGCAATATTGTTATCAAAAAGGTTATTGTACGATACAAGCAATCATGCAGTTTGATGTCGACATGCCTTACTAGACTTTTTTTGCTCTTTACAGGTAAATAGTAAATGAATATCCTAGAGCATTTTGTACTATCTACTTCCAAACTAAGCAAAGCTTGTACTATGGGAACTAAATAGCTTAATTTTTTTTTTGAACAAATGAATATTCAAGGTGTATCTTTAGTTCAGTCGTTTCAGTTACAACAGTGATGAGGAATTAAATTTTATTAATTTGAAAACAATTTATTAATTAAAAACTTAATCGTAATTTTACTTAATATCTAGAACTAATTTGACATGAACTTAAAAATATAATTAAACAATAAATCTAATTAAAATAACCACAAGTCATAATATCCTGTTCTCGCTGCAGTAACCACTTGCCACGTGTGTCGCCTCTACACGAGGCCTCCTCAGGACGTGTTGACTCTTCGAGAGCTTGGTCGAGACTGAGTCACACCGCACACGAAACATTTATCGTCGTAACGCAAATGTTTGTTACAGTTACACCTTACTGCTCTTGAAGCAGATATGTTACGCTTGGCGGCAGATTTTCAACTTTTTAATTTTGCATTTGTAATAAGTCTGTGCGCGTTAAGTTTCACCGGAATAATAAAATTATCAAGTTATTTAAGTAAAGTTTACCGTACATAACCCTTTACTGTACGACACTCCATATTATTATACTGTGCGTGATCCAACTCGCATTTGACCAATTGTTTTCCAAATCGTAACTTAAAATCAAGTTCAAGGGTATTTCAAGGTTAGAGTGAATAGGTATCTTCTAAGTCTGCGTGCTTCATCTTCGACCACATCGTCGCTTACCACCAGGCGAGTTGGAGTTCAAAGCGGACTTATCCGAATTTAAGAAAAAATTCAAATTCAATTTTTCATGGTTTCCGCTAGAGATGTAGTTTAAAGACATTGACGAGTATTTGTAACTATGAAATGATGTCACGTAATTTGATTTGTAATTTTGGTGGTATCAATAAAATATTTGTATTTGGTATATACGTAATCTAGTATAAATCAATCAAGTAATGCTAGACATTACATCAGAAGGCTGTAAGAGTGAGCTATGAAGAACCCCATTCATTACCTATTCTAAATAGAACATAAATCTCGGCTCCTCATTTCCTCCCCCGCGTAGTATGAAATGAATGTGTTCCATAATATCTGATGGCTTTTTCAAAACAATTTCAAAATTATTAATGACGCCTCGCGGT
This sequence comes from Biston betularia, assembly GCA_905404145.2. Taxonomy (NCBI): domain Eukaryota; kingdom Metazoa; phylum Arthropoda; class Insecta; order Lepidoptera; family Geometridae; genus Biston; species Biston betularia. The sequence goes on along the minus strand of FR989874.1, from coordinate 525,556 downwards.
TTCACCCGCGTAGCTCCCGTTCCCGTGGGAATACAGGGATAAAAAGTAATTTATGTCACCGGGGATAGTGTAGCTTCCCAACGGTGAAATAATTTTTGAAATCTGTCCAGTAGTTTCGGAGCCTATTCAACACAAACAAACAAATCTTTCCTCTTTATAATAGTACAGATATAGATAGAAAAACAACAACTGTCATAAAAAAAAATAACTTTCTTCATTCATTTGTTTAGGTACCTATACAATTCAAGATGTAGGACTTCAGAAATTAAGATAGATTGATTGGACGAAAAAAAAATTGTCTCAAAATTCTTGTAAAAGTTTTTTTTTTCTTTGTACTACGGGCAATGATTTATTTAAAGTAATGAGGCAAACGATACGCTTTTCTGATAGTAAGAGCAACATATGTATATGGCTATTGCAATACACAGAAATTTGAGTAACAAAACAGAATCCAGGGCATCTCTGCTTTGGCGCATTTGAGACTTTCGAATTCTACGCACCCCATCTACCGGGGTCCGTGACCTTTGTCACCTTTTTTTTTGCAGTAGGTCCTGAGTTCAATTTAACAAATATGCTCGTATATCTAGTAAAGTTATGACGGCAGCTGGGTTGTGAAGTTTTGCATTAAATATAGTGGCCATGTTTATACGCTTCCAGCTGTCTCCTTAGTCTTAAGTACGAGTACGTAGTTAGGGCTCCACAAGTCCATATTTGAGTTTTGGCGGGAACGCGGGAAGAGTCGTGTCGCTCCGTTGTATTTTTTTCCAAAACTAGTGTTTTGTCGAGTGTTTATGCATAAAAATGGTAGTGTTTTATTCATAAAGTGCTGAATCACAAGCGCGAGTGTGGAAAAATGATATAATGTGGTGAAACATGACTTTTTGTGTTGCTTCCAAAACTCTATCGAAGCTTTATAGTTAAGTCACCACTACTTTACTAAAGCATGACTGGACTTGATTGACACGGACTGTACTTGACCAAGACTGGACTTCGACTATAACTTTTGCTACGAGGACACTTATTTAACTTTTGAAACTTGAAAATATATAAATACTTGACACTGGCAAATGCTAAAACGCGACGCCAAAACCAAGGAAAAAAAAAGTCCACATTACCCATAGCAAAATAGACAAGGCTATGTAGATTAACATCTACTGTTCTGCGTAACCTCGTACAATTACATTGAAACTAAAAATTAAATCGAAATGAAAATTTTTTCGTTTAAAAACCTGTCATTGTCTCTCGGTAATCTTTCCAAAGCTCCATCGCTCATAAACCGTTTTATTCGCTTAAAGCGCTTTATTCGCTTACATCGCTTAATTACTGTAATAAACATGTTACATGTGGAGTAATTATTGTACTTACATTTATTAACGATGGTAATTATGAACGCCTGCTAGAAATAACAGATGGGAAAAGTTTGAAGCCAAATACGTGCAGGTGGTGATTAATATTAAAAAAAAAAATATTACGCGTAAATGACAGACAATTACAGGGCTGTGGAGACTATCCATCGAAAGTCACAAAGTAATGAGCGCCAAAACGAACGAAAATATTCTTTCAAAATTCTTATACAAGTTTTTTATAATTGATTGATTCAGGCTTTACTTTGCGGAAGTTCATTTTGAATATTCAAGTAAAAAATATATTTAGTTTATTTCCGCTTAACAGTCGTTCCAGTTGGTAGGTTCCATCTTCTAGGTCTGCGTGTTTCATCTTCGACCACATCGTTGCTTACCATCAGGCGAGTTGGTGGTCAAACGCGGACTTATCCATATTACAAAAAAAAAAACCAGTGACAGACTTAAGTTTCACTCTAATTTGACAACAACTTATTAATTTTTTTGTTTTATATAATATTTAAACAAATTAAAATAATTTACAAGTCATGTTACCCATAATACGAATACTAATAATAATAAAACAAATAAATAAATTATCAAACTAAAACAACCCGCCCCTGACCGTTCCCGGCGCAAAGGTGCCCATCACACTCGCCGCATTTCCGCGCTGAATGGCAATGGCCAACATCTGCACCAGGAACGAAACCCTAATCTAACTTATTAATTGAAAACCCTAATCTTATTTAATATCTAGAACTAATTTGACATAAACTTTAAAAATATAATTTAACAAAAAGTAAATAAGTAGTTTAAAGTTGTTTATTCTTTGTAGGTACTACATGCAGTATTATTTTTTAAGTAATAAGAAAAAAGATACGCTTTCCTGATGGTAAGAGCAACGCATGTTTATGGGCATTGTAATACACAGAGACTTCAGTAACAAAACTGAGTCAAATGGGCGCCAAAGCAGCGATGCCCTGGGCTTTGTTTTGTTACTCAAAGTTCTGTGTATCGCTGCAATGGTCATGGACAGGCGTTCTCTCCGACTATCAGGAGAGCGTCTCATCAAAGTCATTGGTACAAAAGTCATTGGTACAAAAAAAAGTCCAAGAATACATTACATCCGCAAGTCTAAGTGTCGATGCGCGGCCAACAGATGGCGCGGCCGCCACGGTTGGATGCCCCAACCCTTTGATTTTCCACATGGTGCGCTACTAAAATAGACTAGACGACTGACAACGATCGGGACTCTGACTCGACTAGGGCAGAAACTTAACTACAAACAAGGCTCAGATACCCTTGCAGTTGTAGCGATGATAGCTCAGTGATTAGCGCGGTAGGTTCGCATGCCGAAGGGCGTGGCTTCAAACCCACGCCCACCACGCTTTTTTTTGGTTAATACATACTTATAATATTAGGTCCTTACATATGAAATTGGCGTTTTGTACGGGAGGAATATAAAGTAATTTTTTTTTGTAAAATATATACAATTAATAATCAAAGTATGCACCGTTGTTATCTATGCACTTTTGCCATCTTATAGTCTTGTAGTTCATTGATCCCTTTACTAAAAAAAACCTTGGGGGGCGAGAATTAATAAACTCTTTGAATGCGGTGTGGACTGCCGCCGCGGAGTTGAATTTTTTTTTCCTTATAAGAAGTTGTCCAAATTCCGGAAAAAATGGTAATCTGTTGGAGCAAGATCCGGGGAGTACGGTGGATGTCACAGACATTCCAATTGGAGCTCATCTAACTTAGTGGTTGTATGTTGAAAAATATAGGACACCCAGACACAGAACAAACATTTGTTTATATCACAAAATGCTTGTCCTGGGTGGGAATGGAACCCACGCCCTTCAGCTCTTGGAGCAGACACACTACCAATGAACCAACAGGGCTGTCAAAAATCTTTATTATACAAAAAGATAAATTAATAAACGGTAATGAACATACGTTATCTCTTACAATCCAGAGTCATCTCGTTCGTCTCAATACATGCACATTTACAAATAGTATCGGTTGCTCTGTAGTTTTTTTTTTAAATTATAAAGTAATGAGACGAACGAGACGCTCTCCTGATGGTAAGAGATAACGTATGTTCATTACCGTTTAAGTAACAAAACAAAGTCCAAGGCATCACTGCTTTGGCGCTCATTACTTTGAGACTTTTGATAGAGTTAGTCTCAACAGCTCTGTAATTTCGCTAGCTGCAGTAAGCTTCAAACCGGAACACAGTAATGCTTACACACTACTGCTTAGCGGCAGAATAACTGGTACTTCGGTGGTACCTACCTAGACAACCTCCTGTTAAGGAGATCTACCACCAAGTACATCTGCGATGTTATTATTCAGTGTTGCTCTTCAGTAAAGGTAGGCTGAAAGTCGCTTTTAGAGATTATGTTGCCTGTATACGTTCGGAGTTTAGTTTAATTACTTGTCCTGTTAGTTGATGGATCGAGGCGTTAATTTGAATGTATACATTACATAGATTTGAATGCAAAAGGGATAATTTAACCTGTTACCGAATATTCGTACATTCGAGGATTTAGACCTAGTTATAAATAATAGCAGCTCATTAAAGGAAGACGTACTTGAGAATCGTGAGATGTGAGTTCGATTCCGGGTGTTTTTCGATTTGGTGACGGTATGAAACAGAGTTCACTAGCGTGGGATACTTACGGAATTTCTTAAAAAAATTATGTTGAGGTTTATTTTATTTTTAAAAACAATGGATGTCTAAAAGATATAAATTGTTTTGTTTCTTTTTTTTGTCAATTATAAATTTGGCATTTAAATTGACAAAAAAAATATTGAAATATCTGATTTAGCCTTATTTACAATTATTTTATTATTTAAAAAAAAAAAATTATTTAATGAGTTTTACACCATGTACGCCATTTACCAATGAATATAATTATGTAGATGATATAAATTTAACTTAATGTAACTACCGAAACTGCATTTTTATACGTTAGTATAATTATGTAATTGATGATTGAATATACTACAATTGTAGGCCTACGGGATGAGCAGCCCCTCGTGATACCTTCAATTTTCTTTCAAGCGCTTCGCCGGCCGTATAAAAAAAAACGGAAAAAATCACAAGATTTATAAACTAATATGATGCGGCGACTCCGCCAGATCTCGAATAAATATTTCACGACAAAATCAATTGTGAAATAAAAACATGACTATATTGTGTGTGTGTAAAACGACTCAAAAAGTTTGGTACAATATTTTCTGTTTGTATAATTATAGTCAAGACCGAGTAAACATTGCGTTGTACGTGATTTAATTCTGCTATTGAATAGCAATAGATAAGATTAAATAAATAACATTTTCGATATTACCAAAATATCGCATTTACCTATCTCTAATACCGGGTATTATTATATTTACCGAAGATTAATATCTCATGTCGCAGCAAACATTTTCATGACATACCTAAACAAAATAAACGGAAAACGGCAAATTCGTCATTGTGAGCATTTCGAGTAAGATACCGACACAATGGGTATTGAATTCTGTACCTTTTCAGCGCATACAATGGGGCCGACAAAACATTTTCGTCCTTATGACCCCTGGACGCAAGGGTGTTGTCTGACAGGTAGAGTTATGCGAGTATACAAATCAGTAAATTTATGGAAATTATAATCTTTAGATTAAAAAGCATGCTTTTATTAACGCACGAGACTCGAAGACGGCTAAAGCGTGGAATACGTTACCCGAGTGGGTGTATCCTGATAGATACAACCTGGGTGTCTTCAAGTCGAGAGTGAATCGGTATCGCAGTAAGATCTCCAAGTCACCTTGCTAAAGACACTTCGAAATTCACCTTGTAGTCCATACTTTATAATATCATTTTCTTTAGTATGATACGCAATTAGCTATATTTTCAAATATTGGGCACAGTTCAGCTCGGCAAATATCCCTTATTTAGGAAGGGTAAAATGGAGCTCTGAATTACCCGGTGGGGTAATTCACCCAAATGAGGGGTCGGGAGGACAGTGATAAAAAAGCTTCGACTTTGCCCATTTATTGACATTGTTATTTTTTTATTAATTTTGTTTATTGACCAGTGAGTAAATGTGATTAAATTTAACGAGGTGTAAGGGTAACGCTGCTCAAAACTTAGAGAAATTACGCTTAGATATTATGACAGCAAAAATTAAAATAGAATTTAACTTTATTGATTTTTGTGGCGATGATAGATCAATGGTCAGATCCCAATAACACGTTGAAGGGTGTAGGTGTGATTCAGATGAGCTGCAGTCACACAGCGTGACGTCACCTGTCGGCTTCGACGGAGTACCAGCGCCGGCTGGTTCCAGTCGGCATTATGCTGAGTCGAGGCCGATTTGTGACATAAAATGTATTTCTATGTATTCCTTTTGTCTTTATGTTTAATTTATAAAATGTGTATAAGTTTTATAATATTTTTTTTTATGTATTGGTAATTAATAAATAAATATCATAGGACATTACACACAGCGCCATCTGGCCCCAAACTAAGCAGAGCTTGTGTGATGGAAGTCAGATAACTGATAGAATACATAAATACTTTTTTTTGTTGTAAATACATACAGAACACCCAGACACAGAACAAACATTTGTTTATACCACAAAATGTTTGCCCTGATTGGGAATCGAACCCACACCCTACAGCTCTTAAGGCAGATATTCTACCAATGAGCCAACGGGGTTGTCATTGTATTAAAATATGTTTTATGTTACAAATAAAGTATTGTCTATTATAAATTATGTCTAATAACATAGCTTCTAAAACATTTAAAAAAAAAGTTTCCCTTACACCCTGTACATATATGCGAGCTATATTTACGTTACCGAAGTATTCATCACCACTTAAATATAATTCAGTCTGGGGTAAATCTGTCAGTATAATGACGCAACTCCCGCGTGTAAACACGGTCCGATTTACTTGAAATCTACTAGTTTCAATATTTACTCCGTACTCAATCTCTCGAGTACTGAGTATTTACTATTTAGGAGACAAGCCAAATATAGACTTGTAAGTATTCTAGATAGTAAGTTATACTTGAACGATATGGATCCACTTGCTACGCCTACATTTATGCGACGGCTGTTTTTAGATTAATAAAATAATAAATAAATATCATAAGACATTACACACAGCGCCATCTGACCCCAAACTAAGCCGAGCTTGTATTATGGAAGACAGATAACTGATAGAATACTTAAACAGATTTTTTTTTGTAAATACATACTTATAATACATACAGTACAACCAGACACAGAACAAACATCGATGCTAGTCACACAAATGTTAGTCCTGAGTAGTCCTGAATAGTTTATTTCACACTAGCGGACGCCTCGCGGTTTCAGCCGCGTAGGGTCAACCATGGCATGGTGGTAGGGTACTCTCTAGTACTCGGCTGGCTAGCTACCACCCTCAAATTGAAAATCTGTCGCCAAATATCTAACGGTGTGTTCCGGCAACCTCACTTGGGAGTCAGTTCCATTCCAGGCTAGGTGTGCTTTACCATCTTCGACCACACCTTCACTTAACATTAGGTGAGCTGTGGTCAAACACCTAGCCTGTCAACCATAAAAAATGTAGCCTATGTCACCCGAGGATAGTGTAGAAAAATTCAGAATAATGAATGCGTCTGAAAACAACCACCCAATTTGCGTGTCTGTTTTTTAAATAAATAAATAAATAACGTAGGACATTACACACAGCGTCATCTGACTCCAAACTAAGCAGAGCTTGTGTGATGGAAGTCAGATAACTGATAGAATACATAAATACTTACTATTTTTTTTTGTAAATGCATACTTGTAATACACACAGAACACCCAGACACAGAACAAACATTTGTTGATACATAAAATAAATGTCCTGAGCGGGAATCGAACCCACGCCCTTCAGCTCTTAAGGCAGATATACTACCAATAAGCCAACAGGGCTGTCATGGCTTTCAATGGCTCTGTTATTTTGTTCTTTTAAAAAAAATATTTGGCTAAATCAATTTCGTATTGGATGTATCCACATTCCACCTGATCTTGTTCAAGCATGTTAAAAATGAGATCAAATTCTAATACAGTGTTCCATTTACACTACAACAGTAGTAGGTACAGTCAGTGATGTCATTTATTATGAATTCCTCCTTTTGTCGCGAATTCACCTCTGCTCTGCTCCGGGATACAGTGCCAGACATTTCATATGGCACATCCAAAGCAATCCCACTAAAATTATAAATGTGAAAGTTTGGATGGATGTTTGTTACTATTTCACGCAAAAACTACAAAACGGATTTGGATGAAACTTGGCACAGATATAGCTGAGACCCTGGATTAACACATAAGCTACTTTTTATCCCGAAAACATGTAGCAGGTAACACCGCGGGGCGCAGCTAGTAATAGTATTTTTCGTGTAAAATGTCCTTGGCCTGTTATATACCAAGTTACTGTACTGTTATGTATTTCTAAAAGTACTTATCTCTAGTAAACAGTTAAAGCTATCTATTAACATTAGACACCAATGTATGTTAGGGACTGATATAAAGGGTCTATCAGTCTATCAGTATCAACTCGACGTGCCATATGCGATGCTGGGTAGTGTAACTCTACTCCGAGTAAAATCGAGTGAGAGACGAATTCACTTACTAATGCAAAAGTCGCCTTTTGTTTTCCAAGGGTGTGGAACTGTTGAAAAGGGAAACTTTGGTCGGGAAATCAGTTTTATATTTGAATCCGATGTTTTTATGTAGGTTGGGTAAGTTTTAGTGGTGAGCACAGAGTCTAGGCTCACTGGGCGGACGGTTTTTATCACGTATAAGTCCGCGTTTGACCAGCAACTTATCTTATAGTAAGCGATGATGTGGTTTAGGATAAAGCACGCTTAATAGAAGTTTTACTCTTATATAATAAAATACACTTTTTTATGTTTTTATTTTTAGGCACAATATAATTATGTATAATTTACACTAATACACTTACATAGACAATAGACAATTAGACAACACTTTATATAATACATCTCTATTACATTAATAACACAAACAAAAAAGAAATAACAAATATTCGATTAAAAAATTAATTAAACACAAAGAAAAAGAAGAAAAAAGTTTGATGTCACAATCCGGCATCAACTCAGCATAATGCCGACTGTACCCAGTCAGCGCTGATCTTCCGTCTAGACCGGAATGTGACGTCACGCACGAGTATGAGCGCGGTATAAAAAAGCATACAAAACACACAAAACAAATAAATATAAATAAACCCAATCTTAGCGTTATCTGTTTAAATACTTTTCTTTTTTTTTATGTGAAAAATAATGAGACGAACGAAACGCTCTCCCGATGGCAAAAGATAACGCCAGTCCATGACCATTTCAGCGATACACAGAACTCTGAGTAACAAAACAAAGTTCAGAGCATCACTGCTTTGGCGCTCATTACTTTGAGACTTTCGATGGTTAGTCTCAACAGCCCAGTAATTTTGCTAGCCGCAGTACCCTTAAAACCGGAACACAGTAATGTTTACACACTACTGCTTGGCGGCAGAATATCTGGTACTGCGGGGGTACCTACCTAGACGATCTCCTGTTAAGGAGATCTACCACCAAGTAAATAATATGATAGTTACAAGTTACATACATGTACGTAAAGATAAATAAATAAATAAATAAAAAATTAAGTACCTCTCCATTTTGCTATCGTACTAATCTCAGCAGTTTTGTACATGTTCACAGTAGGTATAGATCATCCTAGTCCGTCAAAGAATCTTTCTAGATCGCATGGAGGTAATAAGAAGTCAGAGCACGGGTCGGATAGCTTTGGACAAATTCACAACGGATGTACGTAACGACAAGCCGTTCTTAAAATATTTTCTTATCTAAAAAAATCACTCATGCATCACCACAAAGTACCAATATGTCCGCAAATGATCGGAGTTCCGTAGGCTCAGTGAAGCGGCACATTAGATCCTTTTTAGGGATCCTTAAGTTTTGGAACGGAACCCATTATCGTTGGACGTGGTCTTGCGTGCAAATCGGGTGGACGAAGTTGTAAATTCGCCTGTCTGTGTTTTGGCTGACTTTTCCAATGAATTGGTATACATATACTTTTTATTTCTCTTTATTCTCTTTATTTGACCACATTTTACCTGATGTAAAGAGTGTGTACGAATTCATTTCAGCCGTAGGACGTCCACTGCTGGACATAGGCCTCCCCCATCAACTTCCACAAAGACTGGTTGGAAGCGGCTCGCATCCAGCGCGTTCCTGCGGTCTTTATTAGGTCGTCAGTCTTAGTTTTGCAGCGTAGGATGTTCACCTTGTAGGTGGTCCGTGGTTTGCTGCGTTTGCTGGTCCGTGGTCTCCACTCCAAAACTTTGCAGCCCCATCGGCCATCAGTTCTGCGTGCTATGCCCTGCCCACTACCACTTCGACTTGCTGATTCTCTGCGCTATGTCGGTTACTTTAGTTCGTCTACGGATCTCCTCATTTCTGACTCAATCTCGTTTTCCATTATGAGTTGGTAAATTCTAGGGTTTACTGCGGTTCGCGCTTTTACAGTAACATATAATAACGAGCAGTAGTCATAGTCTCTACTCTTCTCGTAATCCTTTTAATAACGTTGATGTATAGTTGAGGCATCTGCGAATGTTTAGATAGATCCCAGTGATCAGCAGCAAGACACATTGAGCGTCACTCAGTGCGTGATAATCCAATAAACAGTTGTTGTTGCCTGTGAGGATTAGGAACTAGTACAAATTAATTAGTTTAATACATTAGTGGGACTGCAGAAATAAATTATCCAAAGTAAGGTATGATGACATTAATTTAAAATCACTGAAATTATGTATTTACTAGCTGCACCCCGCGGTGTTACCCGCTACATGTTTTCGGGATGAAAAGTAGCCTATGTATCAATCCAGGGTGTCAGCTACGTCCCTACTAAACTTCATACAAATCCATTCAGTAATTTTTGCGTAAAAGAGTAACAAACATCCGTCCATCCATCTATTCAAACTTTCACAGATATAATATTATACTAGCTGCGCCTCGCGGTGTTACCCGCTACGTTTTTGGGATAAAAAGTAGCCTATGTGTCAATTCAGGGTGTCAGCTACCTCCATACTAAATTTCATTTCATAGTTTTTGCGTGAAAGAGTAACAAATATCCATCCATTCATCCATCCATCCAAACTTTCACATTTATAGTATTGTAAGTGAGTACACAGTGAAATACGCATTTACTTTTTATTGAGAGCAAGATTGATTCTTATTTTGATAAAATAAGCCTGCGATACACGAAAGTCCGCCATGATATGTAGAACACCAATCAGAGCGAATGACGTCACTTTTGCGTAAACAAATAACTTATCATGAGTTTTGATATGTTACTACATTGAGGGACCACACAACACCTATACACTTTAGAATGCATATTTAATAACACGAAATAACTAAATCAAAATTCATTAATCTCTTAATTTGACAAATATAACACAAAAGCATTTAAACACATAAACATTTGATTATAGAAATCAAATGTTTAGTAATAGAGATTGTAAATGTGCCATTTGTGTTAACAACATCGCTTCATTTGATGTCATATCCTTTCATAAAGTATGCAGAAGAGGGCGGTAAAGTGTTTGACGCTACAAGCCAAGCGGCTCCTACTTACGTTAAGCATGGAATTTACTTTGGAGGATTTAGTGATGAAAGTGGATATGAATATTGTAATAGTTAATGGAAACTGGAAACTATACGCGAATTCTTGGTTAATAATACTGCTCGAATATATATGTACCAGAGTATAAGAAAGAACAGATGTTATGTTTATTTTGATGTTAACTAGAGTCGTAGACATAGCTCAGCGTATTAGTAAGCTGAAGTGGCAATGGGCTGGACATATCTGTCGCAGAACCGATAAACACTAGGGTAGACGTGTTCTGGAGTGGAGAACGCAAATTGGCAAATGTAGCGTAGGACGCCCTGAGACTCGATGAAGTGACGATATACGTAGGACAGCTGGCGGTGGATGGAAGCGAAAAGCCGAAGATCGGGCTGAGTGGCGTGTCTTGGGAGAGTCCTATGCCCAGCAGTAGACTAATATAGGCTGATGATGATGATGTTAAACGTGTAGACTATTTTGGCATATGGTTTTACTTGGTGGTAGATCTCCTTAGCAGGAGGTCATCTATAGTAATAATAACAGTTTATTTTTCTTAATTTTAGATTTACAAATTTTCTTATCTAATTAGGTACTACCGCATGGCAGTACCAGACATTCTGCCGCCAAGCAGTAGTGTGTAAACATTACCGTAACCAGACAAAGTTTACTGTTGACTCAACAGTCCTGTAATTTCGCTAGCTGCAATATCTTTCAAACCAGAAATGTTTACCTACACACTACTGCTTGGAAGAATATCTGATACCGCGGTGGTAGCTACCTAGACGACCTCCTGTTAAAGACATCTACCACCAAGTAAACTTCCTTAATTAGAGATGATCATTAAAGAGCAGATTATTACCACATTATTTTAGCTTAAATACGTACTAAGAACCAAATTTGCTACTCATAATAAACGGATAATCTTATTATAACTTCGGCTAATTTTGCAGAATTTCCTTCCAAACTTCTTAAGAAACCTGGCAATTTACTCAAGTCACGATTCCCACTTAATACTACCCTCAAATGCAAGAATATTCATTTCTAATCACGTTCCCATTCCAAAAGTGCATCTCCCCTTTCACTAGGGTAGGGAGGGCAGGCTTCCTAAACTTCAGACGGCGTTAAATGGATTGCAAGTTAGGATTTTGTAAACGGCACGTCTACCGCGAGCCGGGCTAACTTTGCGCTTAGGCGGAGGCCCCATTTGTCTTAGTAACGTAAGGCAGATGAAGGTAGTTGGAGACAAAACATTGAGACACTGGCGCTTGTTTCGAAGGAAACAAACAACTAACGACTCAGGATTTACTCATTAACGTTTATTGTGTTAAGGTGGTTCGATTTCCATACAAATATTTTTTTGCCATTTATGGACAAATGGAGCATAATTTTATAGTGAAATCACAGCTACTGGCATTTATTTTCGTCTTTATTTGCTTTCGTCAATAATTGGAAATCATCGAACCAACTTAAGATTTAATTTTCTGTTTATAAATATTGAATTTTACAAAAAATTGCCTTTTTAGGGTTCCGTACCCAAAAGGTAAAACGCGACTCAAGACTCTGCTGTCCGTCCGTCTGTCTGTAAGTTTCACCAGAAATTAACTCAATTAAAATACTGCAAAAAAGGCTTACCCCTCTTAAAATAACAAAAAAAAAATGTTCTTCAAAATCTCAAAGTCCCGGGAATTCCCGAGACTTTGACCGTAGGCTATCTCGTGTCGCGAGACTTTGAAATTGTCGGGAATAGCCAACCCCTAACTGAAATTCAAAGTTTCATTGTTTTTTTTTAGTTTAAAATCTAAAATGATTATTGTTAATAATTGCTTTGCTTGCATTAACAACCTTGTAATATCGCACGCTCTACAACAACGGTGATCATTAAAACTGTTGCAATATGAGTGTTATATCGCGACAGGGACGAAGTTAGCGTACTTTCAGTTTAGCGGATCAGACTCGCCGAGCCGTGACTGGGCGGGTTTGGCAACGTACTCTATACAAAATTTAATTCCAGTGAAACAATGCCCTCTTATCTTTCTGCGGCGCGATGTGAGTTCAAAACGTATCGGATGTCTTTACTCCGGAGAACTACAGAATGTAGCTCGATCGTTTCAATAAAAAGTTTCACAATACAATAGTTTTACGACCGGCGTGACTGCCGAATCATTATCATTTTCTTATGTAAAAACAAATGAAATAAAAAAAAGTAAATTAAATAAATGAAACAAAAATTCCGACTAGGTTGAATTATTACCACTGTCTAAATTATAAGAAAGAAAGAAAAAAAAACATTTATTTTTTCCCTTACAATACACCAGACACAACAACAGATAAGTACAAACAAAACACAAATAAAAAGATACAGATACAGGGTTCAGATACAGATCGCAATTGTGCAAAAAAAAGAAAGAAAAAAAATTGAAAATAGAAGTATTCAAAATAGAAGTTTCTTTGAAACATTTATTAAACAAAATAAAAAAGACCTTAAATTAAACTATTTACAAAATGTATACAAAAAACTTAGTCTAAAAATCCGTCAGAGGGATATATATGTGGCCAGAATGCTGGCAGCATTGCCACGCTGGATGGCAATGCTTAGCTTTTGACCAAAGTACATACCAGCATTCTGGTCACCTGAAGCCTCCTCTAAGTTTCTTTGTTTTTAAGTGTATTTTAGTGTCCGTCAGCAGTCTGGTTGTTACTCGTTATAATTATTTCAAGCGTACCTTTGTGTATAATTATATATTTGGCGTGGGTTTCAATAATAACAAACTCTGTGATGTTATCTCATAAATAAATATTAACAAAAATCAAATAACATATTTTCACATTCGCGCCCGTTTACTCACTCGAACATATTTTGTGGCGTAAAAGTACTAATACAAATTCCGATGTTTGGTATCCGTTCAATTAAAATGTAAAAACAAAAAGATAAAATGCAAAAATAAATTGATATTTAAAGGAAATTGGATTTTTTTTCCAATCATCGTAAACTGAAAGCCAAACAGCACAAAATACTTTCAAAATAAAAAATGTGGTAAATATTAAAATGCTGGCGTTTAGGTTTTTGTAGGTCATCGAGAAAAATCCGCTAACGCTGAATAGAAAAAGCTCTGCTTTGTCAATATTGCTCTATCTATTTAATTAATTGGCTAGTTTGTTAGCTCGCGATGGCCCGGTCACTAAGTATAGCCAACAAAAAAAGGGTCATAGTTTACGTTTATATAGTAAACATTTTTTTTAACTTAGTCAAAGGTTTGATATTATTTAAGACTAGCGGTTTCACCCGCGTAGTTCCCGTTCCCGTGGGAATACAGGGATAAAAAGTAGCCTATGTCACTCGGGGAAAGTGTAGCTTCCCAACGGTGAAAGAATTTTTGAAATCGGTTTTGTAGTTTCGGAGCCTATTCAAAACAAACAATCAAATCTTTCCTCTTTATAATAGTATAGATAGATAGATATAGATAGACTAGAAATTTGATATGAAACTGAAAAAGCTTTTCTCAAACTGAAATGTACCTCAATTTACGTCATGTTACTCAAAACATTTCTACGAATTTTTCGCTCATCAGCTACTTAGATGTTTGCCCTTTTTGTTTATAATTTCGTTCAAATAACTTGAGCCATATCTTTTTGTCTACGAGAGGGTAAAAATTTCATCTAATTACGAAAATTAATTCTCCAATGCTGTACCGTGTTAACTTTCCCGCATCTCGAAGTTCACGCCTTAATGAAATTTACAAGAATATTACATAGATAGGTAGATATACTGGCAACTGGTAAGGCCTACTTGCCATGTACATTGTACACCTATCTACAGCTATTTTGATAGCCCTGTTGGTTCATTGGTAGAATGCCTGCTTCAAGAGCTGAAGGGCGTGGGTTCTATTCCCACCCAGAACAAACTTTTTGTAGTCAAAAATAATGTTTGTTCTGTGTCAAACCTCAAACTAAACAAATCTTCCACTATGAAAACTGTTTTGTATTTATCCGCTCTGATAATCTTATTAAAGATTAAATAAATATCGCAGGACATTACACACATTGCCATCTGACCCCAAACTAAGCAGAGCTTGTATTATGGAAGTCAGATAACTGATAGAATACTTGAATAATTATTTTTTTGTAAATACCTACATACTTATAATAAATAAGTTCATAGGTATAGAAAAGATACAAACAGAAAGTAACAATTCATAGAATTAATTCGAAACACTAAGAACTATTTTATCGTTGTTTATTTATTTGTTCGAGGCTTCATTAGAGAGCGTGACTTTAAGCCGGAGCCGAATTTTACTCTCATTTTGTTACAAAATATAAGTTCCAGAAAGTTGTGGAAAGTTCTCGAAGCACACGGAGCCGCGTTCGACGCCTGTTTACGGTTATACTCTCGTGTAAACTTGAAATACTTCTGTTTTAACGCTTTCCTTGGGACGGATTAATATTAGTATTTATGTTATGATGCACGTTTTATAAAGTAGGCATTTTATATACTACATTATGTTGCCTCCGCTGTCTCACAGTAGTCATTCCTTCGGGATTATCAACTTGAATTTTGTTTTGTATCTTATGTCTTCATCCTGATATAGGGTTTCAATCTTGGCTTTTTTTATGTAAAAATTAATGATACGAACAAGACACTCTCCTGATGGTAAGAGATAACGCCTGTCCATGACCATTGCAGCGATACACAGAACTTTGAGTAACAAAACAAAGTCCGGGGCATCACTGCTTTGGCGCTCATTACTTTTTTTTTTCTTTTTTTTTTATGTGACAAATAATGAGACGAACGAGACGCTCTCCTGATGGTAAAAGATAACGCCTGTCAATGACCATTACAGCGATACACAGAACTTTGAGTATCAAAACAAAGTCCAGGGCATCGCTGCTTTAGTGCTCATTACTTTGGGACTTTCGATGGTTAGTCTAAACAGCCCAGTAATTTCGCTTGCTGCAGTACCCTTCAAACCGGAACACAGTAATGTTTACACACTACTGCTTGGCGGCAGAATATCTGGTACTGCGGTGGTACCTACCTAGATGACCTCCTGCTAAGGAGATCTACCACCAAGTTCCATCTTCCACCAATTACTTTGAGACTTTAGATGGTTAGTCTCAACAGCCCAGTAATTTCGCTAGCTGCAGTACCCTTCAAACCGGAACACGGTTATGTTTACACACTACTGCTTAGCGGCAGAATAACTGGTACTGCGGTGGTACCTACCTAGACGACCTCCTGCTAAGGAGATCTACCACCAAGTAAATTAAATTGTTAATTGATTATTAATTTTTATGGTTGACATGCTAGGTGTATGATCACAGCTCACCTGAAAATGACGGTGTAATCATAGATAATAATTATAATTTAAGTAAATATAATTATATTAACATAATTATTTTATCTAACATATTATTTCATTGACATTTTCATTGTTGATAAATATTTAATGATTTTGTTATTTTTAAATATGAATGGAAAAATGACCTGTTACTTTGGTGTTATTAATAATAGATTTGTATTTTTTTTTTTTGCATTTGATAGTAAACACACCTAACCTGGAATGAAATTTGCTCTCGAGTGAAGCTGCTATAATACATTTAATTGTTTCGCGCTTTATAGTAGATTCTATGCATTCTTTTTTTGTTTTTTTTTTATGCTGAGTCGAGGCCGGTTTGTGACATAAAATATATTTCATCACCCTTTTGTGTTTTGTTTAAGTTTGTTTTTGTTCAATTCTATTGTTTCAGTCTTCAATTTGTTTTATGTTTATTGTTTATTATGTTGAAATATGTTTTATGTCCCAAATAAAGTGGTGGCTGTTGTCTATTGTCTATTTTCTACTTGCTTGTCAGTCAAGTACCTACCGCCATGCTATGGTTTTCTCACGATATTTTCCTTTACCGGCAACTCAAGCGGATTGACCGCGCTAACCACTGAGCTATCATCGCTACAAATATGTACCAAGCTTTCATACTGAAGATGTCAGAGCATTCAAGATGTAAACCCTTAGGATTGTTTGTATTTAGGCTTATTATTTATTAAGGTAGCGGAGGGTTGGTTGTCCAGCCGCAAGATGGGTCGACGATTTTTTTTTTTTTTTTTTAGTTGACAGGCTAGTTGTTTGACCACAGCTCACCTGATGTTAAGTGAAGGTGAGCCGCAACAGTGACGATATCGTCACTGTTGCGGGTCGAACCTACACCAGATTGTCACGGGACTCCAGTGCACCCAGCAGTGGGATAAAGAAGCATGTGGAAAATGATGATGATTATTTATTTACGTATTTCGCTAGATTATGATTAATATAAATCTAATGTCACTATTTTGCTAGCTGCAGTACCTTTCGACCATCGATAGTCTCAAAGTAATGAGCGCCAAAACAGCGATGCCCCGGACTTTGTTTTGCTACTCAAAGTTCTGTGTATCGCTGCAATGGTCATGGACAGGCGTTATTTCTGTCCCAAACTAAGCAAAGCTTGCACTATGGGAACCAGATAACTGATAGAATACGTTATGTACGTAAATAAATGTATCACAACCACATCTGTTTCCATAGTTATGATTAAGTTAGAACGTACAACTAGTTAGGTACATGATAACACGCTCAGAGGTTCCTAGTAATATCTATATACAGAGGAAACACTCATTACTGAACGTCAGACGTACTCGCACACCAGCAGTACAAACAGCACCGTAATAAACAGGCTCCGCTCCCAACTTCCAAACTCCGAAGTAATATTTCATAATAAAGGGAGAATTTAAAACCGCACCCTCGGCTCTTTCATTATTAGGAACATCTTGGAATTGTTGCTTGAAGTTGTTCCAAGGATGTCGGATAACTACTGGCTAGGGCGAGCTTTATTACTAATGTTAATTTACTTTGCAATTATTGTAATTTTGATTCGTGTTTCAATGAAAGTGTGTTCATCATCAGCCTATCGAAGTCCACTGCTGGGCATAGGCCTCTCCCAAGACACGCCACTCAGCCCGATCTTTGGCTTTTCGCTTCCATCCACCGCCAGCTGTGCTACGTATATCGTCACTCCATCGAGTCTCAGGGCGTGCTACGCTACGTATGCCAATTCGCTGTCTCCACTCTAGAACACGTCTACCCCAGCGGTTATCGGTTCTGCGACAGATATGTCCAGCCCATTGCCACTTCAACTTGCTAATACGCTGAGCTATGTCTGTGACTTTAGTTCTCTGGCGAATTACTTTGTTTCGGATACGATCCCTCAGAGAAATGCTGAGCATAGCTCTTTCCATAGCTCGCTAAGCGACTTTGAACTTACGGGTCATTCCCGCTGTGTGTGTCCTCGTTTCGAAAGTAGGTATGCTATGATGAGTATTTCAAATTAATAATAAAAATTGTTCACTAGCTGCGCCCCGTGGTGTTACCCGCTACATGTATTCGGGATAAAAAGTAGCATATGTCTTAATCCAGGGTCTCCTCCATACCAAATATCACCCAAATCCGTTCAGTAGCTTTTGCGTGAAAGAGTAACAAACTTCCATCCATACTCATAAACTTTCGCAATAAAATAATCATAATTATATTTATTGATAACGAGGTATTAAAATACAAAACATGTTATTATTTTTCAACAATAAACATTAACAAAAAAAAATTATAATAATAAAACAAAATCAAAATAGTAAATGTCATAGGAACTACCATACTACCATAATATATCATAGGACATTACACACAGTGCCATCTAGCTCTAAACTAAGAAAGCTTGTACTATGGGAACCAGATAACTAATAAATTATTTACTAAAATACCTAAACCCAGACACAGAACCGAATCCACGCCCTTTAACTCTTGGAGTAGACATTCTATCAAATGAACTAACATGGCTCTCACTTAAAAGCTAATAGATTGACCGAAGCATCACGATCACCGAAACCTCCTCACCTTAGCACTACATATATATAACCCCAATACCTTTTTAATTAAGGCCGGTTAATACCGGTTCTTACCGGCATCACGCTGATCCGTTTTTACAACTTCCGTATTAAGCGTAAGCCCGGGTTATACCGCTCTTATACCGCTTGATACAAACCGGTATAAACCGGTATATGGAGTGCGCGCCAGTATATTTACTGTAATGAATTGGGATGGGGTAGTAACGACTCTTCACTACTTCTCATGTTAGTGGATCTGGGGGAACCAGTCATATTGGGATTTGCCTTGTGTTTATGATATCCACGCGTCGGGATTGTCGCAAATTTGTTTTTGATCGCATTTAGTAAAGCTTGCAACTTGTTTTTTTTTTTTTATAGTAGATAGGCTTGCGTTTGACCGCCATCCCGCCTGATGTTAAGCGAAGATGCGGTCTACGGTGGAGCACGCTCGCCTAGAAGAAACCGATTCACTCGCGACTTGAAGGTACCCAGACTATATTCATTGGGGAACACCCACTCGGGCAGCTGATTCCAATGTCTAGCGGTACGCATGAAAAAGGTGGAATCAAACCGCTTAGTTCGAGCTTTTGGAACATCAACCATGAAGCGGTGACGCTTTTTAAAGCTCCTGGCTGTCCGATAGTAGAATGGGCAAGGTGGAATCAGGTCATGCAGATCTGAAGCGCACTCTCTAAAATGTATCCGGTAGAAAACCGACAGACAAGCAACTTTCCGTCGATGTTCAAGGCTTTGGAGCCTTTTCTGAACAAGCGAATCGTTGCTTATGAGCCTCTTAGCACGTTTCTCAATGGACTCCAACGCCTCAAGCTGGTATTTGGCTGATCCGTCCCAAAGGTGCGAACAATACTCCATGCACGACCGAACTTGTGCTTGGTATAAGGTAAGCAACTGTTCCGGCGTGAAGTACCGTCGCACCTTCGAAAGGATACCCAGCTTTTTGGCAGCCAATTGGGCTTTTGCCTCAATAAAAGAGCCAAAATTGAGGGTCGGAGTCAGGGAAACGCCCAAGAGCTCAAGGCTGTCGCAAATTGGAACGGATACATTGATGCCGTGACCAGGATTGTTTGCACGTACAAGTACATTTTGGTGTCTATCTATTAGAATAGAATATTTTATTGGCCTTATAATAACATATGTTACACTAGGCACGACAAAATTACAATTATTAATAACTTTAAATTATATAAACTGAAAGAACAATTTAACAAAATTTCACTGCCTGAATAAATAGGTAAAGAGTCGCAATACAAGTTGACTTAAGGCCGATGATGCTTATGATTAATTGTATGACCGGCACCCTAAAACTAATTCCATCAAAAAAATAACTTAATGAAAGATAGGTAATAATTAATAAGTAATTTCCCGAGAAAAAAAAACACCAAAACATTCTTTCGAAATCCGGTAAAAATATAGGTGCTACTATACAGTAGCACCTATATTTTTATAAAACTACTGAACGGATTTGCTTGAAATTTGGTATGGAGGTAGCTGACACCCTGGATTAGCACAAGCTATCCAGGCTACTTTTTATCCCGAAAACATATAGCAGGAAACACCGCAGAGCGCAGCTAGTTTATCAATAAATTAAAAAATACTTAATTTCAATTATTAATTAATACTTTACTTTTTTCTGTGTATGGTGTGCACAGTAAAGTTTCTATCTATCTATTTAAATTCAACTGACATAAGGTATATAAATCTGTTTTCATGTTTAACTTAATTATAAATCAAATTGCCAGTAATTGAACGACCAGCCCCGCATATTGTTCAAAGTACACAACAGTTCCCAAACGCCTCCAATGATCAAAGCATCCAAACAAAAGCATCAATCTCCGAGATTACTTATCTGATGTACATCACTTTACTATGTACCTTTACTAACTTCATTTACAGTGCCTTGCCTAATATATGGCACGTTCAGAAATAACAAATGATTATGCGGCTATTGTTTTCCCGGACTCCGGATGTGGCCGAAGCTTCAGTCAGAGTAACCGACATAATTAAACGTTTTTTTTTTACGTATGGGTATACGTAAAAACGTGTCAAAACCACGTCAGTTTCCATAGTAATTGTATGCAGTTAATATTTTGTAGAATGGAACGGACCAGCTGGCAAGAGACACAAAGGTAGACCGGCAGGGAGATGGCTCAATGAAATTACAGGAAGAAAATGGGGAAAATTACACTTTACTCTCCAGGGAAGTCCTAATAACATGGATTATTTGTGATTAATAAAAATAATATACATAAAATAATGTGCATAAGTAAATTAATTATGTTTGTGATTATTTTTTTTAGTCATAGGAAATTACACACAGCGCCATCTGACCCCAAACTAAGCAGAGCTTGTGCTATGGAAGACAAAACTTAAATACTTTTTTTTCGTAAATACATACTTATAATACATACAGAACACCCAGACACAGAATAAATATTGATGTTAGTCACACCAATGTTAGTCCTGAGTGGGAATCGAACCCACGCCCTTAAGCTCTCGAAGCAGGTATACTACCAATGAACCATCAGGGCTGTCTAATTATTAATATTGATAAATTTTATGAGTCAATTTTTAATTAAAAAAAAAGTAATATGACATTTGGTATTTTTCACGTTAAAATTCAAATTTTATTAAGAAATAAATAAAGGCTTCATAATAATTATTATTTAATATTTGCTAGAATTATAGATAGTTAAATATAAACCTTCCTCTTGAATCACTCTGTCTATTGAAGGTAACCACACTAAAATCCTTTGCGTAATTTAAAAGATCTAAGCGTACAGACGGAGGGAAGCGACTTTATTTCACACTATGTAGAGATGCATGCATATGCACCATATTAGTAAAACTACGTCGAGTCTTCTCGTCATCCATCCCACAAAGTCTGAAGACAAAAGTCTTCAATCAGTGCGTCCAGCCTGTCATGACCTACGGAGCCGAAACGTGGACACTCACAGCGGGAATGGTCCGTAAGTTCAAAGTCGCTCAGCGAGCTATGGAAAGAGCTATGCTTGGCATTTCTCTGAGGGATCGGATCCGAAACGAAGTAATTCGCCAGAGAACTAAAGTCATTGACATAGCTCAGCGTATTAGCAAGCTGACGTGGCAATGGGCTGGACATATCTGTCGCAGAACCGATAACCGCTGGGGTAGACGTTTTCTAGAGTGGAGACCGCGTATTGGCAAGCGTAGCGTAAGACGCCCTGAGACTCGATGGAGTGACGATATACGTAGCACAGCTGGCGGTGGATGGAAGCGAAAAGCCGAAGATCGGGCTGAGTGGCGTGTCTTGGGAGAGGCCTATGTCCAGCAGTGGACTAGTGTAGGCTGATGATGATTAGTATCTACATTGCACCCGTGCGAAGCCGGGGCGCGTCGCTAGTGCCATATAGAATGATCGGTAGTGTACATAACGTACCTCTACTTATCTCCGGGACATTTTGTATGAATATACAATTAAGAAGATGAAAGCTCGAACTTTACATCGGACCCTCAATAAAACCTAAATGTATATTTAAGTGGGACCTTTGAGGTCCTAAGTGTAGTGAAATTTTATTTTGTGCTACATCATTTTTAATCCACCTTTAAAGGTCGGTTATGTTTCGATTAGAGTGACGGGTGAGTATTATATATATAACAGAATGTATAAACGTTAATTGTGTTACCATTAATAAATAATATAACATTATTAACTGCTGATGTGCGGAATTTGTTGCCAGCGTCTGTGTTTCCAACTAAGTACAAAAAAAAACCCTTTTTTTTTTGGCGAGAACGCGGAAAGTGTCGTGTCGTCACGTTGTATTTTTTTCCAAAACTAGTGTTTTGTCAAACATAAAAATGGTGTAAAGTGCCGAATCACAAGCGCGAGTGTGGGAAAATGATATTATAATGTGGTGAAACATGACGTTTCGTGTTGCTTCCAAAACTCCATCGAAGCTTATAGTAAAGTCGTCACTACTTTACTAAAGCATGACTGGACTTACCTGACATGGACTGTACTTGACCAGGACTGGACTTCGACAATAATTATAGCAAAAAACTTATTTAACTTTTGGAACTTGAAAATATAAAACACTTGACACTGGCAAATGCTCAAAATGCGACGCCAAAACTAAAGAAAAAAACCCTCGGGGTTGTTCAAGAAAAATGTGAATAGGTATTTCCTAAGCAAGCGTGCCCCATCTTCAGCCACATTGTCGCTTTCCACCAGGTGAGGTCGTGGCCGAACGCATTCCTAGACCGATGTACAAAATATAATATATACATTTCTTAGAGCAACTAAACGCACTGCTTCAATGAAACAGCGAGATTTCGGAGTAATCATCATCGATGTATGCAATTTTAAAACTTTATTAAAAACCGCGCGCTCAATTTCGTTAAAATTTATATGCCTACATGTTTTCGGGATAAAAAGTAGCCTGTGCTAAACCAGGGTATCACCCAACTCCATACCAAGTTTCATCCAAATCCGTTCAGTAGTTTTTGCGTGAAAGTGTAACAAACATCCGTCCATCCATCTATCACATTTATAATAAATTAGTAGGATTGTGAAAAGAATATTGCTAAGATCTTTCTTACGTCAAGATAGATTTTGATTTTTTTTTTTTTTTTTTATGGTTGACAGGCTAGTTGTTTTGACCACAGCTCACCTGATGTTAAGTGAAGGTGTGGTCGAAGATGGTAAAGTACACCTAGCCTGGAATGGAACTGGCTCTCAAGTGAGGCTGCCGGAACACACCGTTAGATGCTTGGCGGCAGATTTTCAACTTGAGGGTGGTAGCTAGCCAGCCGAGTACTAGAAAGTACCCTACCACCATGCTATGGTTTCCTCACGATGTTTTCCTTCACCGGCAGCTCAAGCTCATTGTTGGGGTTTGAACCCACGCCCTTCGGCATGCGAACCTACCGCGCTAACCACTGAGCTATCATCGCTACAAAATGAAATTTGAAAAGCAGATAACTTATACGTAGACTGCTTTTTATTACGAAATACGCAGCGAACCCGCAGGATACAGCTATTTTAAAGTATGTGGTTAGTATTATTAGTGTTAAGTTAGAATAAAACGCTTGAAAAGTTTTCGTTCCAGTGAAGGTAATTTTAATTAGTTTCAAGTTGAATTAGTTCAGGTGTATCTGCGCTCGAAACAAACTAAACATTGTTGGAATTAGTTTAGGCAAATTACTTTAACCTGGATTGCGATCGACCTGGGCCTTAAAATAGTAACATTAAGGACCTGTTTCACCTATACTCTCTAATCTATATGTATCTATACTATTATAAAGAGAAAAGATTTGGTTGGCTGTTTGTATTGAATAGGCTCCGTAACTACTGGACCGATTTCAAAAATTATTTCACCATTAGAAAGACTAGAAGAAGAAAGTAGTAGAAATACTATTTACGGGTGACATAGGCTACTTTTTATCTCTGTACTCCTACAGGAACGGGAACTACGCGGGTGAAACCGTGAGGCATCCGCTAGTACTAATATAAAGAGGAAAGATTTGGTTGTTGGTTAGTATTGAATAGGCTCTGAAGCAACTGGACCGATCTTAATAAGGACATAGGCTATATTTTATTTAAATAAAAAACAGTTAGGGATCCGTATGGAAACTTCAATAATGTAAGCCAAGCTGTGAAAAATTTACCGAAAACACTTTACTTAACATGCGCAGCGAAATCTTTTGACAATAGAATAAAGTGACGTTTTATAGAGAAAATTGACAGCCTTTTTTTTTTTTATGGTTGACAGGCTAGTTGTTTGACCAAAGCTCACCTGATGTTAAGTGAAGGTGTGGTCGAAGACGGTAAAGCACACCTAGCCTGGAATGGAACTGCTACAAATAAGTCCACAATATCTTATATCTAACTATTACGGTTGTCATCTACATCTACACTATTATAAAAAGGAAAGATTTGTTTGTTTGTTTGTATTAAATAGGCTCCGAAACTACTGAACGGATCTGAATAATTGTTTCATCATTAGAATGCTACATTATCACTGAGTGACATGGGCTGTATTTATATTGTTATTCGAGTTTTTTCCAGCTGCTAGTTGTTTTAAAAGAGAAAGAAAGACTCTCTTTTAAAAAAAAAAACTCACATACCCTGAAACCCTTGAAAACATTGCACTCTTTTTTTTGGCAGCCGTGTAAAAAACACTTGATAACATCAAAATACTTAAGAAAGGCAAATGGCAAGTGTGTTACCAAAATCAAAGAAAATCAACGTCTTCGATGTAACTCCATACACGATGTGTATTGCTTCTGACCTTCGCTCGTACGTCGTTGATCTCATCAGATCGCTTCCGGAGCGGAGACGGTCTTCAGCGGAAGCTCCCGGCCTTCGCCACGGGGCTACAGATTGAATGAGGTTGACGTTCCGCATATTTCATGTCTATATGTACCTATGTGTGCTTTAACACCAAACAACAACATATGTATACATGTACACTAATGTTATGATGAGGAATTGTTTGTTTTGTATTTTTGTATTTTTGTATTTTGGTGTTTTTGTATTTTTGTAGTTTTGTATTTTTGTATTTTTGATTTCAATTCCGATATCAAAAATTCTTTCACCATTAGAACGCTACATTCTCCTTAAGTAACATAGCTATATTTATTACTAGATTTTATTTAATTTAAAAAAATATGTACACCCGTGCGAAGCCGGGACGGACCGCTAGTATGTGATTAAAATTTTTTTTTTTTTATTGAAATGTATACGCTGTCCGTGACCTTTGTCAACTTGAATTACATTTTTTTTACAGTAATACAATATAGAAAGAGGAACGTTAGTCAAATGTCATATTAAAACCATTCGTGGCAAGAAATGTCACCCATGATTTCCGAAGACAAATGAGATTTCCCGTTGCTCTTTTGAGAATACTTAGTCACGAATGTAACAAAGTTTGCTGTACACAAATACTGTAACAAGCTTAAACAAGAAAATAAAAATAACAATTTTTTTTTTAAAGTTATAGCAAACGTCACTTGGGATGATGTAAGGATTCTAACGGCACCCCATACATCCAAAACAGTACAACCATTTAAAAGTTACGATGGAAAAAAGAAACATACGTTTATTCCGGCAGTCGTGTAAAAAACGGACATTTTGATTTAAGAACAAATCGAATACACCCAAAATTTAAAGTAATATTGCAACCTAACATACTGTTACAGTTGCCAGTAAACCCTGTTCACATAATAATATTACCCTACCCAAGCTATAACATTGGGCGATACCTACAAATATCAGCGAGTTAACCACCAATATAAATACAAAATGCCCTCCCTGGGGTCCCATACTCATAACAATCAAAGGCCCAAGTGTAGAGGTGGCGCGGAACGTTTCTAGTCGGTAGCAGCGACCAAATAGTGTCGCAGAATAACTTAGTTAATCGTATTCGACTGCCCAGTTTAGCTCATTCCGTAGAACATCTGCTTCAAGAGCTGTAGGGCGTGATTACATTCCTATCAGGACAAACACTTCATCATCATCATTTCAGTTGTAAGACGTCCACTGCTGGACATAGGCCTCCCCCATTGACTTCCACAAAGACCGGTTGGAAGCGGCTCGCATCCAGCGCGTTCCTGCGGTCTTTATTAGGTCGTCGGCCCACCTTGTGGGTGGACGTCCTACGCTGCGCTTGCCGGTCCGTGGCCTCCACTCGAGAACTTTGCAGACCCATCGGCCATCAGTTCTGCGTGCTATGTGCCCTGCCCACTGCCACTTCAACTAACAACGACAAACACTTATAAATAAAATAAAATAAATAAATATCATAGGGCATTACACACAGCGACATCTCACCCCAAACTAAGCAATGCTTATGCCATGGAAGTCAGATAACTGATAGAATACTTAATACTTAAATGTTTGTTCTGTGTCTGGGTGTAGTATACCTACAATGTATTTAGGAAAATAAAGTACATTATAACCAGCTGCGCCCGACGGTGTTACCCGCTCCATGCTTTCGGAATAAAAAGTACCCTATGTCTTAATCCAGGGTCTCAGCTACCTCTTTCCCAAATTTCATCCAAATCCGTTGAGTAGTTGTTACGTGAAAGAGTAAAATATTAGTGGGATTTTATCAGTTATCTGGTTCTCGTATATATAGGCTTTGCTTAGTTTGGGGCTAGACGGATTTATGTGAAAAATGTCCCAGGATCTCATTTATTTATTATTCGTTTTTTTTTAATGTAAAACATCGCTGCTTTGGCGCTCATTACTTTGAAACTTTTGATGGTTAGTCTCGACAGCACTACAATTTCGCTAGCTGCAGTACCAAATTAGAATACAGTAATTTTGACACAGTACTGCGTGGCGACAGAATTTCTGGCGGAACTACTAACGGCGTGTTCCGGGAGCCTCACTTGAGAGTCAGTTCCATTCCAGGCTAGGTGTGCTTGACCATCTTAGACCACCGTCACTTAACATCAGGTGAGCTGTGGTCAAATATATAGCCTAACATACCTTAAAAAATAGGATGATCATTGTGTTATACTAGCAGTGCCCCGCGGTGTTACCCGCTACATGTTTTCCGGATAAAAAGTCTACCTTATATTCTAATCCACGGTCTCAGCTACCTCCATACCAAATTTCATCCAAATCTGTTCAGTAGTTTTTGCGTGAAAGAGTAACAAACATCCATTCATCCTAACTTTCACATTTATAATATTAGTGGCACAGAAACTCGCCTAGTTGGGAGACCGTCGGTCTTCCAATCTGGAGGTCATTAGTTCGAATCCTATAGCACGCACCTCTGTCTTTTCTAGTTTATGTGCATAAGTATTGCCAACAACTTCAAACGTTGAAGGAAATCATCGCGAGGAAATCTACAAGAATGAGTGTTTCAAAAAAAAAGTCATAACAAACATCCATCCATCCAAACTTTCATACGGGACTTTGTTGAACTGAAATAAAGGACAGCTTCCTCACAGGAGGAACAGCTTCTACCTGACAATCAACAACCTCAACAAATCTGCTAAGGGCTTGTGGAGCCGATCGCAGGATAACACAAAAAAAAAACCAAACTTTCATATTTATTTTAATAGTGGGATTAAAAATAGTCTATTCTTTGAATTTCTTTTATTAGGGCTAAGAGATACTCCCAATAGCGTATTTTTTTACTATCAACAAAGTTATATTGCTCGGAATATTTTCTCCAAGTTTTGTAGAGTTGCTCATACTAGCGAGGAAATATCTCGATTGTCACGTTATGGTCATTCCAATACCTTTATGATGGTCCACAGACTCTGGAAACTGAATATTTTCGGGACCGTTATGTTTATGTATTTCGATAGAATTTTATGATGCTGTTCTTTACTAAATAGGTCTGTTTTTGAAGAGATAGAAACCGGAATATAAAGGTTCGATCTAAAGTAGCCGTAGGATTTCATGAGGAAAGTAATCATTATGTTTTGGGTATTTAATGTCGCTAGTTATCAGTAGCGTTAAGACTCTCTGGTAAATTGTTTAAGGAGTTTATTGCGTCAACTAGTATTCGTCCATCAGTAGTTCGTCATACGTCCTACTGCAGAGTGTAATATAGGCCTTTACCCTCCCGTCTTTTATTCATCTCCTTTAAATTTGTGCAACTTGGGTCAAGTATTTTAAGTAGGAGTTAAGTATGCCCCTCCATTTTTGTCTGGTCTAAAATAATATTTGTATTAAATCATCATTAAGTTGTTTTATGTATGAATGTATAAATTACTCCGACTAAAGTTTCGGCCACATCCGGTGGCCTACTTCAAGGAATCAAAGCTGAATACAACGCGCGCGCGGCTTCGTCTTGCTCGCACGCGAAGACAGCGGTCGGAGAAGTAAAAATGTGTCAAAATCACGCCAATCTCCATAGTAAAATCCCTTCAAAAAAAAAATCAAAATGTAACAATTATATACAAACAAGTATAATTAAGAAAACAAGTTTTTATTTATTTTTGTATGTATTGAAATACGTTTTATGTTACAAATAAAGTATTATCTAATCAAAAGATACGAATGCGCACTGACAGAAATTATGTCCTACCTGTGTCACTCGGGATGATGTAAGGAATCTAACAATACGCCATAAATCTAAATACATTTAAAACTTATGATTGAGCAAGCAGACTCGCCTATATACAAATACATACATGACTGTACATAGGTAGTGTACAACCCTAAAAACATTAATTACGCTCTTTTTTTGGAAGTCATATAACAAATAGCTTATTTATCAGTTGTACAAAGAAGTACCAGTAATAACACACGTTCTTACCTGTAAGCCGATAAATTGCATTGTTTCGTTTGGCAAAGTATTCGCTGAGGCGAAAACCTTCTAGTAAACAAATAACTAGTTTGCCAAGACTCCGAACGGCTGACAATAAGGGGTTGTCCTAATTGGCAAGCCATCGCATGAACATGCGATACATTTTCACCGCACATCGTATCTTGTCGTGGACGAAAGTGTTGTGATGACATATCTAGTAACGTAATTAAAGATGGAAAGTCGTAATATCAAAAGGTTTTGACGGCAGTGTTCGCACGATGACGTGATGAGCAGTTTGAATAGTCAAAGGATTTTTGTACATATAAGATCAAAACGATCGAAATTTGCAAAATCAAATGATATACTAGCTGCGCCCAGCGGTGCTGCCCGCTACATGTTTTCGGGATAAAAAGTAGCCTATGTGCTAATCCAGGGTCTGCTTTCTCCATACCAAACTTCATCCAAATCCGTTCAGTAGTTTTTGCGTGGAAGAGTAACAAACATCCATCCATCCAAACTTTCACTTTTATAATATTAGGGGGATGAATTTTAAGTTTCAATTAAGACACTCCAATGTAATTATGTTGCCAAAAAGCTGTGTACATTACTGTGTTCCGGATCGAACGGTACTGCAGCTGGCGAAATTACAGGGCAGTGATGCCCTGAACACAAAGTTCTGTGTATCGCTGGTGTGGTCATAATCACGCGTTATCTCTTACCATCAGGAAAGCGTCTCGTTCGTCTCATTAATATTAACTATCTTATATCTATACTATTATAAAGAGGAAAGATTTGATTGTTGGTTTATATTGAATAGGCTGTGAAACTACTGAACCGATTTCAAAAAATTTTTCACCGTTGGGTGAACGCTATCCCCGGGTGTTATAGGCTACTTTTTATTCCTGTATTCCTACGGGAACGGGAACTATGCGGCATCCGCTAGTATAAAATAAAAGACATGACCTTGAAAGGCAGGGAAGGTAGACCTCTGCTCAACAGTGCGACACTTTACACCAAAATTCAATATAAATTCGCTAAATATGTTTTAATGGTTGTGAACATGAAGAACACCCCGTGAATTTATTTATTTCGCCGACAAACTACCTTCAACAAACATCCCCAAATCAGGAGTTGAGAACAACAAACGCGTCGTCAAATTGAAAAAAAAAGCAGGAAAAAGGGCCCTTTTCTGTTATATTCGTTTGTTTTAGTCCCGCAGAAAGTTTTTCTCGGGACCATTCCTTTTAATAAAGAGCGTTTGAGCTATACATATACACATTGTCGGTTAAAATACTTTCATTGGAAACATTCAATCACAAAATTGATTAAGTAAATTAGACATTTTCACCGCTTTTTGCACTCATGAAAATGTTTTACGATTTCAAAAACATTTTCAGACTTAACTTACCGAAACGTAAAAGTTTTTTTTGATGTTAAAGTAATGAGAAGAACAATACGCTCTCCTGATGGTAAGAGATGTCGCATGTCCATTGTCATTGAATCAATGCACAGAACTTTCGAGTTGCAAAAGCAAAGTCGGAGGCATCGCTGCTTTGGTGCTCATTACTTTAAGACTTTCGATGGTTAGTCTCAACAGCCCAGTAATTTCGCTAGCTGCAGTACCCTTCAAACCGGAACACAGCAGGCGGCAGAATATCTGGTACTGCGGTGATACCTACCTAGACGACTTCCTAAAAGCGACACGGGTTAGGGTCAACTGTATATACCTTCATTGCTAGATGCAAGACACTGTTTATATAGACAGACACACATTTGGATACAATATTACACCTATATATAATTCACACTTAATAACACCAGCCAGCCAAGCTCAGGCAAGTGTGTTCTCGAAGACGACTAGGAGCCAAGTGATTGCAAGCAGTCGGACCATCATGAACGAAGAGAAGCGAAAGTGCCTCGGTTTCCGTTACGGTGATAGCCATCAACAGCTGGCACGTAGTTTCCGGTATAGGCTTTGATTGTTTTGCGTTCGGCAAGGCGGCAAATACAAGTGGCGACAACATTCCTGCTAGGGAAATCTACCATCGAAAAGGAAAATATAGGTAAATAAACAAAACTAATTTCGTAGTATTTTGTGCGTGAAAACATTCAAGTCAAATGTCATAGTAAAGTGCCACTAATTCACTAAGGGATAACCAGACTTTATCATGACATACATATTTTTTGTGATTGTGACTAGGATTTTCCATCATATACTTGAAAATATCGAAATATTTAACACAGGCAAAATGCACAGTTTGACAAAGAAGTATGAATTGAACTTAATTTTTTTTACCGTCGTTCATTTTGATAAATTACTTGCCTAGCTTAGGTTCTGTAATAAAACTAGGTACCTTTATTAATTTCGCCTTTCAGTCCGCTTTACCCTGTCATAGAAACCCAGCATTCTACAGTTAGTCATCGCAGTTTTTCTTTGCCTAAAACAATCCATCATCTGTCCAATTTCCCGTAATCCTAAACTAAAACACACACAAAAATAATATACGCTACGCAGAAAGTTAAATAATCCGAACGATACTCATCATTTTATAACTATAAAAATTCACAAAAAATTCAAATCAAATATTGTGGAACAGCTGGTTTATTTCAAAATGACGGATCAAAAGATACGATAATTTATTTATTGTATAAAAATTGTTAAAAAGACTTCAAGAAAATGTCTATCATTTTATTTTATCTGTGGAACTCGTAATGAAGCTATGCCATGGGCGCCAGAGCCCTCCCGCTAAAAGAACAAGAAATAATTAATTTAAAAATTGGTTATTATTTTTAATTGTTAAAATCATGCAACAATAAAACAATCAAAATTTTCGAATCAGTCAATTGATCGTAAGGTCAGCGTGTAAGAAGAAATTAATTAACAAGTAAAGGCTATAAGAAGTTGTACCAATATAAGATGCCTGGTAAAAAAGTAGAGTTCAGCTACTACTTACAGTTTGAGAATTTCCCGTCAACAAACCGGACGCCTGCCGCACGATTTTCCGCAACTAGATTACCCGGACAAGCGGGTCGATTGCGCCGTTCCAAGACCGGACATGTTTTAATTGTCATTACGCCTTCCCCGGATTATAAGGGAAGCATGATTAAAAAGTCTCCTTTATATTTCCACACCGGGTTTTGCTTGTAAGCCGGTTGAAATTTATCATTTGAAACAGCTGTTCCGCTTGAAACCTTTTGAATAATGTCTTTTGAGTTCAAAACTTCTGGTGCAAGCGTTCAAATTATACTGGGAGGACTTCTTGCGACATTTAAGTATAAAGACAGCTTTATACTTCACTCATACTTTGTCTCAATTGAATGTTCATCTAATATCGTTGTTGGGTATCAGAGTTTCATTTTTTTAGACAAAAAATAAAATGCAATATTTTCGCAGCCTTTGCTTGCCCCCCGTTTCTTAGTGATATAAAAGTCACCTGAGCCAAATTTTAGGAAAATTGATATACATTTAAGGATTGCAAACATTGATCACTTTTAAAAATTTGAAGCAAAATTACAATACTTTTTTTTTTATTTAAAAAGTAATGAGACAAACGAGACGCTCTCCTGATGGTAAGAGATAACGCTTGCCATCGCAGCGATACACAGAACTTTAAGTAACAAAACAAAGTCCAGGGCATCACTGCTTTGGCGCTCATTACTTTGAGAATACTTTCAATGTTTGTAAATTGTAAACTTAAAACACATGTAGCAGATTTAAAAATTAAGTAACATTATAATACAAGTTTGCCACTTTTTTTCCTGTGATAAACTTTTAGGAAAAATGAAACTATTGGGTACCTATTCATAGATTTATAGAAAGAATCACTGCGCAACGCAAAGCAGGGTAATGTATCTTGTAATGCATGTATGTTTGTTCCTTTGTGGCGCTCTAGATGCCAAACGGGTGGGCCGATTTTGATGATTCTCGCGTTAAACGATTTCCCTTAATCTTGCGACTGCACTTGCATGAATCTTGTGCTCGAGTTATCTACTTACGCGGTAATGATCTAATATGGATTAGCTTGAGTGGCAAAATCGCACTTGCAACTTACGCACTTACTTTTGAAAACATTGCAATTTGAAAAGCGGGTGGGGTATGCTTGTACCCATGGTAGGACATGACAGTAATCGAATTTCAATAAAGAGACAATTAGACGCCATATTGTAAAAAAAAAGTCGACGAACATGGTTAGCAAAAGGAAAACATTCTGACTGGGTAATTTATACCCACCCGAATCACATTTCCGTAATTAATTGCATTAACTGGATATCCGGGTCAAAACCATCCCTTTTAATTGTCGTTGAGTTGCTTTAATACGTATATTGAAGAAGGGTTCCTGTTTTATTTAGTTTTGTACCAACAATGGCTAAACTTTTGCTTTGTTAGACGGAATACAGTTTGACCCAGCAGTGATAGCCCAGTGATTAGTGCGGTTGGTTCATACACCGAAATGCGTGAGATCTAGTACCAATAATGAACTGCGTTAAAAAATAGCCAATGTCACTCGGATTGATGGATGGATTCTAATTACTGGGCTGTTGAGACTAACCATGGAAAGTCTCAAAGTAATGAGCGCCAAAGCAGCGATGCCCTGGGCTTTGTTCCGCTACTCAAACTCCTGTGTATTGCTGCAATGGACATGCGTTACACTTACCATCAGGAGAATGTATCGTTCGTCTCATTACTTTCACATAAAAAAAACAATGTGGAATACTAGTTGCGCCCCGCGATGTTACCCGCTACATGTTTTCGGTATAAAAAATAAAAATAAATATCGTAGGACATTACACACAGCGCCATCTTACCCCAAACTAAGCAAAGCTTGTGCTATGGAAGACAGATAACTGATAGAATACTTAAATAGATTTTTTTTGTAAATACATACAGTACACCGAGACACAGAACAAACATTTCATTACATCACAAAATGCTTGTCCTGAGTGGGTATCGAACCCACGCCCTTCAGCTCTTGGAGCAGACATACTATCAATGTACCAGCAGGGTTGTCAAAAGTAGCATATGTGTTAATCCAGGGTCTCAGCCATACCAAATTTCATTCAGATCCGTTCAGTAGTTTTTATCCATTCAAATCATCAGAAAATCATTTTCTTTCTTTCAAACTTTCACATTTATAAAATTATATTAGTGGCACTAGCACAATACTTTTCGGATAGTCAGGTAAAAAGGGTTGTATCCGAAAGTTAGTTCATTTTATTTTCTGTGTAAGCACGAGGGCCGTGTCAGAAACTGAATCTGTTCGGCCGGAAAATATGGGACAATCCCGTTTAGCCTCACACGAGCTGTTTCATGGGCCCGCCTTGTTTTTGTGCATTTAACAGGTATTCATTGTGGAGACAGTGTTGGCCAATTATGCTTTTTACGTAATTTGTGTCTTAATTTTTTTTTTAATTTTTAATGCAAAAGTAATGAGACGAACGATGCGCTCTCCTGATTGTAAGAGATAACGCATGTCCATGACCATTGCAGCGATACACAGATCTTTGTATAGTAAAACAAAGCTCAAGGCATCGCTGCTTTGGCGCTCATTACTTTGAGACTTTCGATGGTTAGTCTCAACAGCCGAGTAATTTTGCTAGCTGCAGTACCCTTCAAACCGGAACACAGTAATGTTTACACACTACTGCTTGGCGGCAGAATAACTGGTACTGCGGTGGTACCTACTTAGACGACCTCCTGCTAAGGAAATCTACCACCAAGTGCCACCAAATAAAAAACTTATTACATACAGAACACCCAGACACAGAACAAACAGTTGTTTATTCACAAAATGTTTGCCCTGAGTGGGAATCGAACCCACGCCCTACAACTCTCAAGGCAGATATATTGCCAATGAGCCAACGGGGCTGTCAAACAAATTGTCTTACAAGCTGTGCTCCGCGGCGCTACCCGCTACATGTTTTCGGAATAAAAGGTATCTTATGTTCTAATCCAGGGTCTCAGCTACCTCCACACCAAATTTCATCCAAATCTGTTCAGTAGATTTTGCGTGAAAGAGTAACAAACATCCCTCCATCCTATTGTTAAGCTGTTTCTGTTGTCGATGCATTCATTATCCTTAGTGTAAACAAAAAAGAGTTATCTTATGTGTGACACTAAAATATTTTTAAAATTAAATTAATCTTTAAAATGTAACTTAGTAGGCATAGAAGTATTATGATATGGATATTTTCTATCAAGTCGGTAAAACGTTTAAAAGCGATATCAACTTTAAGTGAAAGTTTACTAAACTCGAGAAGATAAATTGTTTTATGTACTACAATTTTATGATACAGAAAATACAAAGTCATATTTTAACACATCGTCTATTATTTATTAATTGAAGTCAGACGATCGTTAATATATTTATCGCAGCTCAAATTGTGTTTACAAAATGAATACTTTCCGAAATGGAACATATCAAAACTAATGATGGATGGCCTGAGCTTCTGACAGAATAAGGGTACGTACACACCCGAGTCTTTTCCACGAGTAAATCTGAAATGATTACAGACTTGCCTGTCCCGGCTTCGCACGGGTGAAAGTTTATTTTTTAACTAAATTCTTGTAATAAATATAGCCTATGTTACTCAGGGTTAATGTAGTATTCTAATGGTGAAAGAATTTTTGAAATCGGTCCAGTAGTTTTTGAGTTGATTTGTTACAAATATTCAAAAATACAAATCTTTCCTCTTTATAATATTAGTATAGAAGTATAAATAAGATCTTAGGTTGGTGGAAACTTTAGGTCCGTGAGGTCCTCTCACAAGCATATAGGGACTTGGCCAAACGTTTAGAGGAGGCGCCAGGTGACTAGAATGCTGGCAAATACTTTGGTCAAACCCATAGCATTGCCATCCTCGTTCAATGAGAAGAGGTTCGAACCCAGCAGTGGGGCAGTTTATAAACACAGGACTGATTGGGACTGTCAAGTTATTTTTAACTAGCTGCGCCCCGTGGTGTTACCCGCTACATGTTTTCTGGATAAAAAGTAGCCTATGTGTTAATTCAGGGTCTCAGCTACCTCCATGACCAATTCATCCAAATCCGTTTAGTAGTTTTTGCGTGAAAGAATAACAAACATCCATCCATCTATCCAAACTTTCACATTTATAATATTAGATAGATAGATAGATATAACTCTTTATTGTGCACATCATTATACAGTAAATAGTACAGAGAACAAAAAACCTTATTATCTAGATTACCTTATTATATTAGTGGGATTAATTAAGATTTTATCAATAAAACTAATTCATAGTTTTTGTGGTGATAAACAATTCTGTGTTCAACCCGTAGTTTTCTGTTATTTGTGATATGACAATAAAAAAATACCAACCGACCCATAATGAAACGATTAATCACGTTTTAAACAAGTTTAAATATTTGATCCGATTACGAGTGTCAATGGATTGGATTTAAATTAAATTCCATCACACCGCCAGCGTTTGTTGTTTGCGATGAACAATACGGTAGTAAGGAATTCATTAACATAAATTTAGGTGAAATATTTCCTTTGCAACATAGTTAAAGCGACGATGGTAATTTCCGTTGACACAGAAATGAAAATTACAGATAAAATACGACAGAAAACAAAAAAGTTTAATTCATCAAAGAACATAATGAAGTCAACATGTATAGTATTGATGTCTGTTTCTATAGACAAAACTATTAATTTTTTTGTTTTTTTTTTTGTTGACGGGCTTGATGTTTGACCACAGCTCACCTGATGTTAACTGAAGGTGTGGTCGAAGATAGTAAAGCACACCTAGCCAGGAATGAAAATTAAAGAGTAACCAACAAAATGAAAATAGATTTATTTAAAGTTGCGATGTAATAAATATTTTAATTTCTTTTGTAATGTTTTTTATCTAAAATCTATAAAAGAAATGGCGGTATACGTAAGTATTTTCCAGATTATGTTGATCCATTTGAGAATTGAAAGCCTACGCCGTAGAAGCTCTACGTGATCTTATTTCATTTAGGGCTACATTTGGAATTATAATACAACAACAATTTTCAAAGCCTAAGTTAAGATCGAAATTTATTAAAAATGTGCTATCTTCGCCTAATACTGCAATCTAAACAGTTAACATTTCGTAGTAAGTTTAAAATATTTGTATAGCAATGATAGGTCAAATGTTGTGATTCTGTGTAAGTCATTTTTATAGATTATATAAAAATTGTGTACAGAATTTAATTAAAAAATATTTTTAAAACATTTTGTAGGAAGAAAAGTTTTGTCACTCAATTGGTTTTTAATTTAATTTCAGATGATAAAAAAAATCATAGTTTATTAATATTATATCAATTATTTCGTACAATAAAATTTCTTATTTATATGAAGTAATTAATGTGACGTGTAATTCGAATCATTGTTATTTTAATGTTAATTGTTATTTTATTGAAATGTTTTCTATTTTATTTGCTCAAAATTATTTAGTTTGATCAGAAGACTTTATCAACAAAATTACAATGTTTGATTACAATGAGTTAATGTCAGTTCAAAAAAAACTGAAATTCAAATTGTAAAATATAAATACATATATCCTTAATCAAAAAGCCTACCCCTAACTGTACCCGGTATTAAGGAGCCCATAACGCTGGCCACATAAAAAAATAATTAATTAATTCAAATTATAAAATATTTTGAAAAGTTTAGTAATCAATAATTTATTACATTTTAAGCATGTAGATTCAAACGATGTAACTGTTTTCCTAATTATTTGGATATAAAAAAATATTACGAAACAAAATCTGATATTTTTATTACTTTAAACTTACCTTAAAATAACACACTACACACACTAAGTAAAGAAGAACAAAAATCAAGATCACTCAAACATTTCGTTTTAAAAAGACACACACTTAGATGGAATATTTTACGCACGTTTTCCCGTAACGTATAAATTCCGGTATAATCCGGTACCGTCGGCCTCGGCTCCCGATTGCTGACTGAGGATCTGCTATCTTGGATGAACACTGGGAGCTAAGTTCTGACGCATGCGTACCGTCACATGTTTAAACTATTCGGTCCTTGAAAGTCCTTGATGATGTAAAGAAGGAAGTTTTGGAAAACTTACATGACTAAATCGATCAAGCGCTTGAGGACGGGGGTCTTCAGCCAAGGGGAATAGCTGGCTCTAGTTTTAAATATTGGAACTCTTTTGTAAAACCTACGCGAACAATTCTGACTTTGCTAACTTTGACTTTGCGATTTTGATTTTTTTTTCGCAAATTTTTAACAATATTTCAAATTAAGAAAATATGCTAGAATATGAATATCTTAGGAGGTACAACAATTTACGTTTATATATACATATTTTATATACATTGGCATAAAATATAAGCCTCATTTTTAAGCAGTCGGGTAAACTTTCATGTCTATGGGTGAAACATGCCCATGATTTGTTTTGACATTCATAGTTTTTTTTTTAATGTGTAAGTAATAAGACGAACGAGACGCTGTCCTGATGGTAAGAGATGTCGATGATGTTGAACACTTCACTATTGGGAATATCTGGTTAATAATCACGAGCAAAAAAACTTCTTACAACCTTTCTGATATAAATTCAAAAGTAAAAACTTGATGACGCAATGAAAAATGGCTCTCAAGCCGGGGTGGAAATAAAATCACCCTATTTGAAAATAAGGGCGCACCCTATTCGTGCTGGTTTTTCCGGTGACGGAAATTGAACTTGTGACCTCTGGAGATGACAATTGGAGGTCATTGGATCGAGTAATTTAGTCCTGCCTTGTCTGGTTGAGAGGTCATTCTTAGTCTATCTTAGTAAGAGGTAAAGAGACAACTGCTCTCGCTTGTCCATGGCCATTGCAGCGATACCTGCTTACTTGGTGGTAGATCTCCTTAGCATAAAGTCTAGATCTATACTACCTCAGTATCAGATGTTCCGCCGCCAAGCAGTAGTGTGTAAATATTACCTACTGTGTGCTGGGTTTAACGGATACTACAGCTAGCAACATTGTTAATAATAATAATAACAACATATTTTTTATTGTTTAGAAAACAGTACGACGACATTGATAAAAAAACAAATAACAGAAAACACAGCAGAAATAAATCCTTCGTATGGACAAGCTTTGGTAACATACAACAAGTAAGTTTTTTCATTCGTACAATTCAATTTTCTACCGCCAAGCAGTAGTGTGTAAACATTACTGTGTCCCGGTTTAAAAGGTACTGCAGTGGCATTACAGGTCTGTGAGACTGACCATTGGAAGTCTCAAAGTAATTAGCGCCAAAGCAGCGATGCCCTGCACTTTGTTTTGTTAAGTAAAGTTCTGTGCAGCGCTGCAATGGTCATGGATCTCTTACTATCAGGATAGCGCCCCACTCGTCTTATTACATTAAAAAAAACACACATACTTTTTTTTCTTTGGTTTTGGCGTCGCGTTTTGAGCATTTGCCAGTGTCAAGTATTTTATATTTTCAAGTTTCAAAAGTTAAATAAGTGTCCTCGAAGCTATAGTTATAGTCAAAGTCTAGTCTTGTTCAACAACACAAGCAACACAAAAAGTAATGTTTCACCACATTATAATTATCATTTTCCCATTAGCGCTTGTGATTCGACACTTTATGAATAAAACACCACCATTTTTATGCATAAACACGCGACAAGACACTAGTTTTGGAAAAAAATACAACGGGGCGACACGACACTTTCCGCGTTCCCGCCAAAACTCCCACACATAATTTTTTTATTTGAATATCTGACTTCGGTCAAAAGTCACAACACAAATGTTGTTTGATATGGTAACCTTATATAATCTGTAGTAGTACCTATCATACAGTACTTATATGACAGACCTTGCATCATTAATTTTATTACGACTGGAAACAAAGAAGATGCCATTCATAAATAAAACAATTAAATTATCAATCAAGTTCCGCTGATGCCGTTCTGTTGGCTCGACGACGGCGCCACCTTTTCACGCAGGTCACGTCTGCACAGAATGAACCAAAAAGTTGTAAACTGAGGCCAATTGGCCTGGCAACGATACAAAACCGCTGAGGTAGGTACGAGACTTGGAGCCTTTTCAAATATACTCATCGGTCGTATCCAGTGTAGCCGATTTTACAGTTTTAACTGTAGATCTACGGTTTATGCTAGCAATCTCAGTTTTTAAAAAGTTTTTACTTTATTCCCAAGATTCAAGATTTATTTATAATTGATTGATTCAGGCGTTACTTTGCGGAAGTTCATTTTGAATATTCAAGTTATGTATTTAGTTTGTTTCCGCTTAACAGTCGTTCCAGTTACAATAGTGATGAGGACTTAAATTTACTAACAACTTATTAATTAAAAACGATCGAAGTCGAGAGTCTCGACCTAGCGCTCGAAGAGTCAACACGTCCCGAGGATGCCTCGTGTAGAGGAGAAACACATGTCGGTAACTGGTTAGGTACTGCAGAGAGAGAGGAAGATTTTAAGACTTGTGGTTATTATAATTAGATTTTTGTTAAATTATATTTTTAAAGTTTATGTCAAATTAGTTCTAGATATTAAGTTAGATTAGGTTTTTAATGAATAAGTTGTTGTCAAATTAAAGTCCTCATCACTATTGTAACTGGAACGACTGTTGAAATAAAATAAATATATACCGTGAAGATTTATTTATATATGGTTCCGAGTAAATTTACAGAACAGCACAGATGTTTTATAAGTATGGTATAGTTCACATATTGCCCGCTGGGGCGTAAAAATTATCAATTTACAAAACTTTAAAATATCAAAATGTCAATGTCAGTGAGTCCAATAGTTAAATAATCAAATAGTAATAATTAATAAAGTACAAGGGTATCTTTTTTTATGTAAAAGTGATCGGACGAGATGCTCTCCTGATGGTAACACCTAACACCTGTCCATGACCGTTGCAGATTTACACAGAACTTTGAGCAGCAATACAAAGTCCGGCATCGCGGCTTTGACGTTACTTTGAAACTTTCGTTGGTTAGTCTCGACAGCGCTGTAATTTTTCTTATAATTTTTCATAAAAAAAAACAATACGGCGCCAATTTGCCCATTTTTAATTCATAAGTTAGCTAATATTTTTTTTGTTTTATTTGAGTAAAATCATTCTTGTTGCAATTTTCAGATTTTTTTTAAGGGTAGACTACAGTTTTTCTCGAAGGGATGGCAACACTGGTGGTATCAATTTAAAAACGTACTTTTTGCAGTAATTATATATACTATTGCCCTCGGCTCTCTGCTTTACAAAATTGTTCCTTTAATTTATTTTTATGACTTTTCGGCGACCATATTTTCATGTACTTACTAGTAACTTTATGTACCTACTCCTTCATTGAGAATGAGATTTCCCGCGCTTCTAGTAGCGCGCACATTAATACAACGCGTTGTCACAGAATAACCGACCCCAAACTAAGCAAAGCTTATACTATGGCAGTCAGATAACTGATAGAATACTTAACTACTTTTTTTTTGAAAATATAATACATCCTTTTAATATATACAGAACACACACAGAGACAGAACAAGTATTTTATTATATAGTTTATACCACAAACTATTTGTACTGAGTGGAAATCGACCCCACTCCCACGATCTACAACCGCGTACACGCTTCCGTCCGGGATGCACCTTCCACCGTGTGCTTCAGAAGCAAACTAAGATCTTGGCTTCAAGAGACCTTGTTTTATGACTTTGACGATTATTTAAAACTAAGAGATTATTGAATTACTTGTAAGCAATTATAATATTTTTGTTTTATTGTCATTTAATCACATTGACATAATTATTTTATATGTGACATATTATTTCATTGACATTCTCATTGTATTGACATAATGTCATGATTTTGATATTTTTAAATATGAATGGAAAAATGACCTGTAACTTTGTTGTTATTAATAAACGATTTGTATTTGTAAAGTAAAAGTAGTTAACAAAACTGCATTTACCTACTTAACTAGTTTCCGAGCAATGGAAGTGTTGGCCGCCGCACAAACGTTTCCTTTTTCCGGGTTTTCCGAACGCTAAGTATCCACCGCTGTACTCCTCACACAAAAGCTTGTTTACCTTAAATACAGTAGCTACAGTACCGTG
Organism: Biston betularia; assembly: GCA_905404145.2. Classification (NCBI taxonomy): domain Eukaryota; kingdom Metazoa; phylum Arthropoda; class Insecta; order Lepidoptera; family Geometridae; genus Biston; species Biston betularia. The sequence goes on along the minus strand of FR989874.1, from coordinate 483,290 downwards.
GAAATGGGCTACTTCAAAAATAACAGAATCATTCGAATAACTCGGTTACAAAATTTGAATGGAAATTTATAATTCGAATGAAATATTTCGGGTGCGAAACATTAAGGTGCGGTTTCATTACAGCGCACCGGTATTCCACTACCATAGTGCGACATTGTAGACGAAAGACGGAATCATCCTTACTTTTTTACTTAAAAATACGAAAAATATTCAATCGATTAGTTATTCTAATCGATTTAACTGTGTTCAAAATTTTTTTTATTATTCATTTGTAATTGTATGATATATCTAGCCGCGGTGTTACCCGCTACATGTTTTCGGAATAAAAAGTAGCCTATGTGTTAATCCAGGGTGTCAGCTATCTTCATACCAACTAAAAAGAAATACTGTTGTTACACCGGCTCGTCAAGTTGGAGAGGTCTATCTACATTCGGGGTTCCGCGTTCTACAACCGCGTACAAATTTCCGTTCGGAATGCAGCTTCCATCGCGTGCTTCAAAACCAAGCTGAGCTGGTTTCAAAATACCTTATTTTATGCCTTTGACGATTATTGATTATTAAAAGCTTGATTTTTGATTTGATTTGACAGCCCTGTTGGTTCATTGGTAGTATGTCTGCTCCAAGAGCTGAAGGGCGTGGGTTCGTTTGCAATACAGCACAATATTTTCAAATCAAAGTTACGAGTCATATCTTTGATTTGAAAATATTGTGCTGTATTGCATAATAATGAAAGATATCGTATATTCCATTTTAAACTGGAAACTATCCATGAAAATACGTTATTATTGTTTCTAGACTATTAGTATTATAATATAACCAGCGCTTATGGAGACTTATTGAGTAAAAATCTTGCTCCGTGATGCTCACCAAGCTTTGTAGTCGTAAAGCGTAACTGTTGAGTGCACGTATTCCGTAGCAATGAAACTGCACCTTTATTGAGATATTTAATTACATTAATGACCACCACGTAATATTATAAATTTAAACTCTCTCTCTGATCCTCTGTTTGTTTGTAACCTTTTCTATAGCAGCTGAACCAATCTTGCTTAAAATTTGGCTGAGAGTAATAAATGTGTCAAATTTGATGTCTTTCGTGTCTGAAAGATTTATAAGATTCATTCGTTTGGAAAAATCATTCTGTCAAGAATTAAACAAATGTTTTCACTATAATTTGTTGCAAGCGTGTGCCTTATAATTTGTATGATTTTAAATAACTTTTATTTTACTCTGAAATAAAATATTTGACATACCTACTGTAAAAGGTTTTAAATTTCTTATATTCAGGACTAGCAATGCCCCACGGGTAGACCTGCGTTGTGCGAAATAAAAAGTAGCTTTGTTTTATCGAAACCTGTAAGTTATTAGCATTCTAAATTTCAACCAAATCCGATCAATAGTTTTTGCGTGAAAGAGTAACAAACATACATCCATACTCACAAACTTTCGCATTTACAATTCTAGCTGCGCTCTGTGGTGTTACCCGCTACATGTTTTCAAGATAAAAAGGTCAAGGTCTCTGCTACCTCCACACCAAATTTCATCCAAATCCGTTTTGTAGTTTTTGCGTAAAAGAGTAACAAACATACATCCATACTCGCAAACTTTCTTTCTTGAAGCAGATACAGTATCAAATGAGCTAACAAGGCAGTTTATCGAATCGAATAACGTTAAAAATATGCTAATGTAACAAATCGAACAAAACTGTCGCATCTCTATCTCTTTACCTCTCAGTAGGTAAGTATCTCCAACGCCCGTATGACGAACCGTAATCGTACCACATAACACCGCGTATGGTAGAAACCTTTGAATAAGAGGCGCTTTCATACCAAATGAAATAAGAATATGTAACATTTAAAAAAAAAAAATCTTTGCAGGACTGGCATACGATCTGCTATTCGCTTGACATCTACAACGTTACTGATGTTATAAGGATGACAACTAATTCTTTCTAAAGTTATATTTTATGAGACATGGAAACCAAAGTGGATACAATACTAGTTGAACTAGCAAAGCTTAAATAGTTCTCATATGTAGAACTAATTTTCATTGGCTCATTGTTTATATTCCTGTTTTAAGAGTTGTAAGGCGTGGGTTCGATTCCCACTCAACACAAAAATTGTGTAGTATAAACAAATGTTTGTTCTATTGTGGAAAGACACTGTCTGCAGCAACACAGCGAAGGCTACAGCTGCAGGCAGGGTTACTATACATACCTCTACTATTTTGATGAACCATTAAATTTATTTGTATTTGTATTGTATTTGTATTTGTATTTGACTATAAAAAAAAACTATCATTTTGTACTTATTCTCTTAAAAGTTTTAAGTCTGCAAAAAATCTTGGTGCATAAAAAACAAAAGCTGGTACAAAATTCATACAGTACAACGATGAACAAAATTTAAAAAAAAAAAGTGTTTAAGTATTCAATCGGTTATCTGACTTTCATCGTACAGGCTTTGGTTAGTTTGAGATCAGATAGCGCTGTGTAAAGTCCTACGATATTTCTTTGGTAAAAAATTTTAGCTTTTGTGAATGATGTAACAATTCCAACGATACCCCATCCAAGTCTCAGGTATTTAAAAGTTATGGTGGAATAAAGAAACTCAGATTTTGTTTGTACATCGGACTAGGCATGCGTTTGGCCACGACCTCACCCGGTGGAAAGTGACGATGTGGCCGAAGATGGAGCACGCTTGCCTAGAAAATACCTATTCACGTTCTTCTTGAACAACCCCGGATTGTATTTTGTTAGAAACAGTCGCTGACAACGAGTTCCACACATCAGCAGTTACAAAAACATACAAACATACATGAACCCTGGAAACATTACACTATTTTTTGAACACAGATAAAAACAGCTAAATTATTTCGCACTTAAAAGTAGTAATAGAAACATGTGTTAAAATTTAAATAAGACGTACCTAGGTAGGTACAATAATTGATAATTTTCTGCCACTGTAAAGAGATATTTTCCAAGTTAATAGTTTTGTAAACGTAAATGTATTTTACCAAATACATATACTAGTTATTTAACCTTTTGTTGAATTTAATTTACTTCAAAAATACCACGATGTTTATCACCTAGTTTACAAAAACAAGTCAGAAGTACATTTGTACAAGTTTGTGTTTTTTATCTATACCTACTATTGTAAAGAGGAAAGATTTGATTGTTTGTTTGTATTCAATAGGCTCCGAAACTATTTGGTCGATTTTAAAAATTCTTTCACCGTTGGGAAGCTACGCTATCTCCGGGTGACATAGGCTACTCTTTTTATCCCTGTATTCCCACGGGAGCGGGAACTACGCGGGTGAAACCGCGAAGCGTCCGCTAGTATGATAATAAATTTACACCGTAAGTAGTAGTAGTTAGTGTAAATTTATGAACTCAAATTACTAATTTTCTTGCAGGATAACGAAAACATTTTTAGGTAGGTAATTAAAACAATGACAATGGTAATCAAAAGTAGTTTAAGGAGGTGGTATTACAGTATCAAACTTAGTATTGATTCGCAATTGTGAGAACCTAGACTCGAAAAGTACTTGTGCTTTATAAGTACAACTTAAATTTTATTATATCTTATTTTGCGTAATGGATCGAATTAAGTTCAAAATTAACGATGTGGAGCATACAGGTACATACTTGATCTAATTTCTAATTTATTTATTAAACAGTGACTTATTTATTAAAAAATTACAATGTGGTCGAAGATGGTAAACACACTATTATTAAGTATTGATGATTTATAGCGATGATAACTCAGTGGTTAGCGGGATCGGTTCAGACGCGAGGTTTCAGACCTAATAATGAGCTTGAGCTGCCGGTGAAGGAAAACATCGTAGGTGCCATATCATAGTGGTAGGGTACTTTCTAGTACTCGGCTGGCTAGCTACCACCCTCAAGTTGAAAATCTGCCGCCAAGAACCTAACAGCAGGTGGTAGCAGCAGGACTTTACTTTACAAAAAAATAGTGGGCTGCGATGTGGACTCCAGCGTCAGTTTGCTGGACTATATCCGGGACCGCTTGGAGCTGCGCGGAACCAAGTACATGTGTCGGGAGGCCGGCTGCGGCGCATGCGTGGTGGCTGCCGTCAAGTCCCCTGGAGGACCCACACTCTCTGTCAACGCTGTAATACAGACCCACTTATTTTAACAGTACCCCAAGCATCAGTAGGGTCAGTGAAAGTGACCGTGGTCTGCGTAGCAAAAGGAACCCTTAAACCTACACCTAGACTGCCACGTTGCCGTCCCTTTAACGCATGAATCTGAGACCTGAAAGGCGTTACGATTGAACGCTATGCAGTTTCATCTCAATCCAAAGTGAACGCATGGAAGATTGGGCTGAGTTTAATGGCTTAGGAAATCCCTATGTTCGGCAGTAGACTATGATAGGCTGATTATAATAACAATCGTCATCAATATATTATGTTGGATTGAGTAGTTTGAAGAAATTTGCCCCATAGCAGATACAAATGATGCTTTCAGGCCAGCCCGGGGATGTGGAGTCAGGATTGTGCATTTCCACAGACCACATTTTTTTTAACTTTAATTTCTCCAAAGCCTCTTATTGTTTTTCTATGGAAAACTCGCGTGGTTTTGACACATTTTTGTTTCACTTATGTGGGATTACTCACGTTCTGATGGGTATATCGGATAGTCTGGCTGTAATTTCGTCCACATTCGTTACCTTCATCATGGAACCAAAGCTGAATACAACTTCGCGCGCGGTCTCTTCTTGCTATAATCTAGAATAATTTAGCGGAAATAATCTCGCATAAGTAAAACAAAAAAGTTTCTCATTGTCTATTGTAATATTCGAAACTTTTGAAATATGTAGATTCATTCCAGGCTAGGTGTGCTTTACCATCTTCGACCACACCTTCACTTAACATCAGGTGAGCTGTGGTCAAACAACTAGCCTGTCAAACATAAAAAAAAACCTCAGGTTTTCACATAATATGTTTAAATAATTGTAATTCCATGCTATAAGAACACTTTTGTTTGTGGTGCCATCAATCTTCATAATTACAATATTTTTCGTAGTGCATGATTTCGATTACGTCATGCAAGGACTGGGAGATCACGACCATTGAACAGCTGGGTAACAGAAAGAAAGGGTACCACGTGCTGCAGAAGACGCTGGCGGAATACAATGGCACCCAGTGCGGGTACTGCACTCCGGCCTGGATTATGAATATGTATAGGTAATATAAACATGACCATTTGTTGACCATGCTATTTCAAGGGGAACGTGGGCGCTAGTTAGAATAGTCTCCCAAGTTTTTGACTTTTCTCTAAAATACTTTTTTATGGTTGACAAGTTTGATGCTTGACCACAGCTCACCTAATGTTAAGTGACAGTGTGATCGAAGATGGTAAAGCACATCTAGCCTGGAATGAAAATGGCGGTCAAGTGAGGCTACCGGAACACACCGTTGATGCTTGGCGAGAGATTTTAAACTTAAGTGTAGTGGCTAGCCAGCAGAGTACTATAAAATAGTCAGAATATACGTAAAAACGGCTAGCAGAAACTGGAAAGGATGAAGATTAGGGTGCCATAATCTTGCAAGTAGCAAATTGCCAATCATGATAATTATTATAACAAGTTGAACACTGCTATAACTTTGATTTCAGTCTACTTAAGAATGGAAATAAACCAACAATGCTTGAAGTCGAACAGTCTTTTGGAAGCAATGTCTGCAGATGTACCGGTTTCAGGCCAATACTTGACGCCTTCAAAACCTTTGCTATAGATGCTCCTAAAGGCGATACAATTCTAGACATTGAAGATTTAACAATCTGCAAGAAAACTGGAGCTCCTTGTAACAAGGCTACTTGTGATGATGATGACTGGTGTATATTGAATGTTGAAGATGACAGCATTATTAAAATAAAACTTAAAGACGACAAAATCTGGTTTAAAGTTTGCAATCTTAGCTCACTTTTTAAAATACTTGACAAATCAGAATGTGATTCTTATATGCTAGTTTTTGCAAATACGGCTAAAGGTAAATGAGTGAACTGCATGCGTGTATTCAGTATTCGTAGTAATTAAATATTATTTTATTTTATTTATATTTCAGGGGCATACCCAATCCTAGAATACCCTGATATTCTCATAGATATCAGTACAGTACCAGAACTCAAGGTTATAAACTTGGAGAAACAAGGTAATAAACTAAACATCTGTATATCAAATCCAAAAAACAGTTTTTTTACAAAAAAGATTCGTTTCTATACAAAAGAGAAATTACCTGATTAAACCAAGGCAGAACACCTGACTGGGCGGCATACCAACAGGTGGAACAAGGCAGGTGCCGTATTGGAATTTGGTTTAGGTGTAGTGCAAGGCAACAAAATATGGCTTAAATTCAAATCATATTGATAACACCAAAGTCATTAGCTCGTATAACACTGGGAAATATGGCGAAAACAGAATCAGAATCTTGCGGTGACCAGATAAATAAATCATAGAGATGATATGTTATAGCCCTGAGTCATATAACTTTAATTAGCTTTTTTAGGAAAATCCTTTTGTATTTTAATTTGGTCAGTTCATTGCGATTTAAGTGGATTTGACCCGGATTGAAACTAGTTAAGAATTATAATTAATTTGTCTGAAATTTTATAGCAAGTTCTGGAAGAGTCACCAAACGGCTTACAATGCAACAATTTTTACATGAAGACATGACAAGCAAAGTTATAGTTAATGTTCTTTTACCACCACTGAGCGACGAATACATGATCTACACATACAAGGTCAGTTTATCTCATAATAATCATCTCAAATAGTTTGACTGTTAGATCATTTGGAAAAATGTTTGCTTCAAGATTAACAGAACGAAGTGCAGGCTGCTGTAACGTTGAAAACCTTGCGGCATTCGATGGTTAGTCTCAACAGACCTGTAATTTAGTTGCAGTAACTTTCAAACCGGATCGCAGTAATGCTTACTACAACTTGGTGGCAGAATATCTGGTACTGCGGTGATCTATCACCAAGTAAAATGGAATATTATTAAAATCGATTCTAGGTGATGCCACGCTTTTAAAATGCTCACGCCATTGTGAACGCCGGCTTCTTGTACAAGCCGCGAGTGCATCGGTTTCTTCTGGGCAAGCGTGCTCCACCGTAGACCGCATCTTCGTTATACATCAGGCGGGATGGCAGTCAAACGCAAACCTACCTATTTTTAAAAAAATGTTTTAGATTACTTATTTTTAAATCAGATTATAGTGCACTGAGCAGCCCACCTGACGTCCGCCCGGATTGACAAACAAGCTGTCAGGAACTTACCGCCCTGTTTGCACGCGCGCATGCGGGCGGGATGTTTGATTTTAACTGCATTGAGAGCTGGGTAGTTTACTAGCCAGTGTTACAAATTTTGGAGGGCATTACTCTCAACGCCATTTATCCCTGAACTGAGCTAATTACTTAGAGAACTCAGGTCTAAAACTAATTTAAGTCTCCTTATATATTTAGACGACAATAATTTTACGTATAATAGATAATATCGCAGGACATTACGCACAGCGCCATCTGACCCCAAACTAAGCAAAGCTTGTACTATAGAAGTCAGATAATTTATGGAATACTTAAATACTTTTTTTTTTGTAAATACAGAACACCCAGACACAGAACAAAAATTTGTATTTACCACAAAATGTTTATCCTGGGTGGGAATCGAACCCATACCCTTCAGCTCTTAGAGCAGACATACTACCAATGAACCAACAGGGCTGTCACAAAATGTTTATCCTGGGTGGGAATCGAAATAATCCAGCTAAATATTTTTGGATACGTCAATTGAATTAAGTAAATGTCCTATGACATTTCACACTTGTTGGGGTTTGCACCTTCGGCGTGGGAACCGACCGCACTAACCACTGAGCTATCATCGCTGCAAAGAGAGTCCATATATGCCCATGTGTGAGGTGTGTCTGTATATAGATAATGGTATTAGGACTACAGCTAAATTGGTAGCGAAACATTGGGCTGTAGTTTGTATAATTGCTATCGCTTTATCTGTAGGAGCTTTGGTAGATCGCATTCTGGAGCCCTAATACCAACTGAATCAAACTATAGCTACCACAATCAATTCGGATTAGCCAAATTGAATAGATATACTGTATAGGTTTTGTTGTACCTGTGTTAATTGTATCGGTCATACCACATCGTCAAATAAACTCGAAAATTCTTGCAGTCCGCCAAAATTAACGCTGTAAAGTGACAATATTCAAATCGTCGCTAGAAATTCTTGTTGAATCATTTCTTGCGGCTAAACTGAATATCTAAAGATAGAAACAAAAGATATTTTTTTTGATGAAATACGAGTAATATAAATTAGTACAATATACATAGATGAAGGGATTTAATTATGACCTGCGATCGTGTTTTACCCTCAGCCGTACAAATATGAGCGACGGCAAATTTATTATTCAAATTATAATAACAGTCTGTTTTGGAAAACAACAACTATAGACTATACTGGGACCGCACCATAATACAAAACAAAACAGTTCATTTCCATAGACCGGACATGACAGTACTAGACAAAAACAATAAAACAGCTTATTTAATAGACATCGCTATCTGCAATACACACAACTTGCAAACGACGCACACCGAAAAAATAGCAAAATACACGGACCTATCAATAGAGATCAAGACCCAGTGGCAAATCAATAACACCAGGACGATACCGATAGTACTGTCAAGCACCGGGGTGATACCTAAGACGTTACACGCTGACTTAGAAACCCTCAACATCCCCCCCACAGCTTACAAACTACTCCAGAAAGCCACGGTACTTAACACGTGTAGGATTGTAAAGAAATGTTTATCCTTAGAATAGGCACTTGGCTCCGGCCCGTGCAAAATGTACCTCCCATGCAGGAGAAATAAAAATAATAATAGTAATCAATATATAATAATGATTGTCAAGAATAATAATAATAAACAATGTTAAGAAAATTTGACAAAAGTTACAAATAATTATTGATTTTATAACAACATTCTTCAACCAGAATTTTCTTCAGGACAATCTTAAACATATTCAGTCTCAAGTCCCTTATCTTTAAAAAAAAACTTGTTTATAACATCGTTTTGGAGTTAATCGTAACGTTAATACATCGATTTGTATACATTAGACAATCTACGAGTATATATCTACATATACACTAAATATGAAGAGAAAAGATTTTATTTTTTGTTTGTTTGTATTGAATAGGCTCCGAAACTACTGGACCGATTTTAATAATTCTTTCATTATTAGAATGCTACATTATCCGTGATGGACATAGGCTGTATTTTATTTAAAAATAGTTAGGGATCCGTATGGAAATTTCAATGATGTAACCCAAGCTGTGAAAAAGTTACCGAAAAACCCCTTACTTAGCATGCGCTGCGAAAATTACGTTTACTTCGTGGTAGATTTCCTTAGCAGAAAGTCGTCTAGGTAGGTATCACCGCAGTACTAGATATTCTGCCGCCTGCTGTGTTCCGGTTTGAAGGGTACTGCAGCTAGTGAAATATTCTGGGCTGTTGAGATTAACCATCGAAATTCTCAAAGTAATGAGCGCCAAAGCAGCGATGCCCCGGACTTTATTTGCTACTCAAAGTTCTGTGTATCGCTGCAATGGTCATGGACATGCGTTATCTCTTACCATCAGGAGAGCGCATCGTTCGTCTCATTACTTTAACATAAAAAAAAACTAATGACAATAGAATAAAGTGAAGTTTTATAGAGTAAATTGACAGCTACAAATAAGTCCGCAATATCATAACATGTCTAAATATTACAGTTGTCATCTACAACTACACTAATTATAAAAAAGAGGAAAGATTTGGTTTGTATGTTTGTTTGTATTGAATCACTTCAACCTGAATAACTCTTTCATCATTAGAATGCTATCACTGAGTGACATAGGCTATAATTATATTCTTAATCGAGTTTTGTTTTCCTGTGCGTAGCCTACTAGTAGATATATCATATACTAGCAGCTCACGGCACGATTCGAAACTCGATTAACAATATAAATTTATCGATCCAGTAGTTTCGGAGCCTATTCAATACAAGCAAAAAATTAAATCTTTCCTCTTTATAAGATGTAAATAAATAAATATCGTAGGACATTACACACAGCGCCATCTGGCCCCAAACTAAGCAGAGCTTGTGTGATGGAAGTCAGATAACTGATAGAATACATATATACTTTTTTTTTTGTAAATGCATACTTATAATATATACAGAACATCCAGCCATAGAACAAATATTTGTTGTTAGATAAAATGTTTGTCCTGAGTGGGAATCGAACCCATGTAGATGACAACTGTACTGTGTAGTATAGATTGTCTAATGACTTCCTAGGTACTGTGGACTACGACGGGAGTGCGCAGCGGAGGGCCTCCCGCTCCGACCATAAACCTCGATTATTATCACGCACGTCCAACACATTAAATGTAAAGAGTAGATACAACCCATCAGCGAGGGTTAATCCCTCCAGCTTCGGACATTATGTGGCCGATAGCCATTAGAGAGCGGCTAGTAGGTTACTGAGGGAAGCGAGCTACTTGTTAGTGTGGGGCCTAAACTAACAATGGTCGACCGTGATCGGCATAGGGCGCCGCGCTCGTCGATCTTCTGCGGAGATAAATTTAGTTGACCTGTATAGCTCAGCGGTAATGCGCCTTGTCGAATACGATGGATCGATTCTCGACCGAATAAGTACCTTAAATACTGTATCAGAATGATGTTTTTGTTTTTTTTTCTTAACGATTTTTAGCATTTATATAAATAAATGTAAAATAATAAATAAATTACTTAAATAAAAATCAATCGCCGAATGTATGTACGCGTATCACTTCAGAACGGCTGCACCTATTTGGCTAATTCTTTCTTTGGGTTCCGTACCCAAAGGGTAAAACGCGGCCCTATGACTTCGCTGTCCGTCCGACTGTCTGTCTGTCCGTCTGTCACCAGGATGAACTATCTCATGAACTCTCTGAGGCTACCTCATGAACCGTGATACCGCTATAACAACAAGTACTAAAAAAGAGAATAAAATAAATATTTTAGGGGGCTCCTAAACAAGAAACGTGATTTTTATGCCGTTTTTATAGATAATGGAACGGAACCCTTTGTGCGCGAGTCCGACTCGCATTTGGCCGGTTTTTCTTGTGTTTGCAATTGTCAGAATAAGGTTTGCATGTAAGAAAATGTTTAAAAAAATTGAATTAAAAAAAAATATATTAAAAAGTGAGTGAATGGGACAGAAGACAGTAGGGAGATAATTAAAAATATACACAGAACTGTTTATTTTAACTATCATTATTACTTTAAATACTTTTTTTTGTAAATACATACTTATAATACGTACAATACACCCAGACACAGAACAATCATTTGTTTATTCAAAAAATGTTTGCCCTGGGTGGGAATTGAACCCACGCCCTACAGCTCTCAAGGCAAATCGATTGAAGGTAGGTACAGTACGTTCCATTTAATTCATGTACCATTATAAAGAACCCGAAATAACAATCTGACATAAAAATTAATAGAAGCCTAAGTTCTGGTTAAAAGTAGGTAAAAACTTGCCAGCTTATAGTGCATTCCATAGTAGTAGATGAATACTACCGTAATTATTGCAAACATGTGTAACAGAACTTGGTAGATAATCTCAGGTCAACGCCTTGAAGAGCCAGCCAAGTGGACACGTCGGAAGTGTGGGTTTTAGTAGATTTAAAACAATATGTATTTAGAATCGAAATCGGTTCATTAATTTGATTTTCACTCTGAAATAACTATAAAAAATAATGTGATCCAAGTTAACGATATTGCGTATTTTAATTTCCTGTGACTTTTCAGCGGTGTTTACCTACCTTCCGGTGTCATCATCGTCTGATGATAGGCACTAGAATTCCGTAATAGAACAATGTAACCTAGCCGTGTTTAGGATTTGTGAAAAGGAGCCCCTGTTTTGTTTTGTTAGAAATATTATTTTTGGAAAAGGTTTCCAGTCGCGCGGAACCCTATTGCAAATAGAAAGTAAGTCTACGTATGCGGCAACAGTGTTGCCGTTTTAGTGACTTTACCACCAGATCTGGTGGGTGTTTCATGTTCATTGTAACTTTTGTTGACAATCTGCCACAAAACATCCAACGGTGTATTCCGACAGCGTCACTTGAAAGCCCGTTCCATTCCAATCTAGGTATGTTTTCCATCTTCGACCATGCCGTCATACACCTGATTTATCAACCATAAAAAAACTTCATTGGTGCAATTGGTTTAAGATGTTTATTTATTCAAAAGGAATATTCGTCATTCACTTTAGAGAAAAATACATAATTAATTGTAACTAGGGTCAAATCAAATTGCAAAACATATGAGCAAGACAAGACAAACAGTAGTGGGTAGGCGGAAGATTTGTTTATTGACAAGTTTTGTGAATGTAAGTGGTAGTAATAAACACAGTTAATTAATACCACCGCAAGCATCGAATTCTACTGCAACCGTCCAAACTCACCATGCAAAACGAAAATAATGAATCAATATAATGGGCACAGTGATAATAGATCAGAATTTAATTTAATTAATTAATTGTCTTTCAACACGTACTTTTTACATTCAAATTGAAAGGCAGGTTTATCTTTCATTGATTTCTGATAATTATTCTAAATGACTATTAAAATAGCAAACTTTGATCAATAGTTTAGCTACCCAATCTAAAATAAAATAAGCCTTTATTTTACAATAGTTTCAAATATTCAATACATCGGTTATTTCAACAACAGCTTGCCCTTCGACAAAGGCCTCATTCTGGACCAGCAGCTCTTTTGAGCTCATCTTCCCATCATCATCATCGTTTGGCGACCTTTGCTTCTTTCCCCATCTCTGGGGTACCACTAAGATATTATTTTTGTCAATTTCTCATTTTTCTCTCTTAGCGTTTATGGCCTGCCCATTTCAATTTAACTGTTTTGCATACTTTATTGAAATCTTTCAATTTAGTTACATTTTTAACTTTATCTTTTGTTCTTACACCGATTACGCCACTCTAATGACATTTTAGTAAGTTTATTTTTCCTTAAGTGGCAACACTGCTGCGGGGATGGTATCGTGATTCGCGACCACGACCAGTCAGTGAGTAGTGCGCGTGCGCTCCCGATGTACGCATGGATCGCATACGGTTCAAAGTTAACGGTGCGGATCAATCAGGTACCTCCTCCGTTAATCTCATTGTTACAGTAACCCTCGTATTTTTACATAACTATGCCAGTCAGGCTGTTTTATGACATTTATTATGATTATTAAAAATTAAGATTTTTTTCTAATGACAGGCGACATATAGACGGTATGGATGAAAGTGGTAAAGTAATTAGAATGTAACTGGCTTTCAAGTGATGTTGCCGGAATACACCGACAAGTGATACTATATAAATTAAAATACTATAAAATCTGTTCTATTTAAGATAAAACTGAAAAAACTACTTGTTCAAAAAAGTAATTTATAACTTATTGTATGAATAATTAATGTTCAATATCTAAGTGTTTTGTATTATACAGAACACCTAGACACAGTCCTTGATGGAAATCGAACCCACGCCTTACAGTTCTTAAAGCAGAAATACTATAAATAAGCCAACAGGGCTATCAGAGTAAGAGCTTAGACTGATTTCAACGCCATAATAACTGTAAATTTTATTTTATTTAATTTCAATGTTTGCCGCTTATCGCGATTGCCGCAAATAAATTGGTGTCTTATTGCATATTTATGTAGCGATGATAGCTCTGTGGTTAGCGCGGTCGGTTCACACGCCAAAGGGCGTGGGTTCAAACCCCAACGATGAGCTTTAGCTACCGGTGAAGAAAAACATCGTAAGGAAACCACAGAATGGCGGTAGGGTATTTATTAGTACTCAGCTGGCTAGCTACCACCCTCAAGTTCAAAATCTACTGTCAAGCGACTAACGGTGTATTCCGGCAGCCTCACTACACCAGCCACAAGCTCACGAGAGCCAGTTCTATTCCATGCAATGTGTTTTACCTTCTTCGGCCACACAATCACTTGAAGTAGTTCGATTTCCATATAAACAAATTGTTGCCATTTATGGGCAAATGGAGCATAATACTATTCTATTAAAGCAATTGTGATTTACATACCGCAAATAAATGCATTTCACAGTAAAATTATGCTCCATTTGTTCATAAATGGCAAAAATGTATTCGTATGGAAGTCGAACCACCTTAACATCAGGTGGTAGTCAAACACCAAGCTTGTCAAATATAGAATTAAAAAAAAATAGAAAAGAGGACAACTAATCATGCCGCACTCGCTTCGTGTTTCAAACCGGATTCGTTAACTGTTTGCTGCAAGTTAATTATTTATCAGTAACTAGATACTAACGCACTAGATATGTCTGTCAATATGAGTACAAGTTACTTTTTATTGCACAAACGTGAGTTAATTTCTTGAAAAGAAATATACTTACAAATGAACTGGAATTGTTTTTATTTTGATTTTAATTACCCACGACGGAACGGAGACGGTATATGCGGATGGGGTGAGAGGATGTTTGTTTAGTAACTTTTTCTCAACATTTACTTGGTGATAGATCTCCTTAGCAGGAGGTCGTGTAGGCAGGTACCACCGCAGTGCCAGATATTCTGACGCCAAGCAGTAAGAGTTACTGTGTGCCGGTTTGAAGGGTACCTACTAGTAGTAGCTAGAATAGTCCTATTTTGCAGTAGCTGCAGCTGCAAAGAACTGCCTACCTTCCGACTTCATCATCATAAATAATTATGAAACCGGAAGGTAGGCACTAGTACCTACTACGTAATAAACCAATGTTACCTAGCCGTGTTTGGGGTTAATGGAATGGAGTAATGTTGAAAAAAAAAACTTTTTCGAATCTTTTTTAGTCTAAATAATAATAATATTTTCATGCGCCATTAAAAAAATTGGTGGGAAAGTTACAGAGAAATGACCTTCCTTGAAAGGTAAACCTGTCACCTCGACACATTCTGAGAAATTGTGTCAAACACATATGAAGTACGAAAAGTACAATGTCTGGTCACGGAATCACATTTTTCGTATTTTTAAACAGGTTACTGGCTCATTTGACTCGTTCGGAAACTCGGGTCAAATCGGTTACATTATTATTAATAAAAACCACAACTAGACTAAAAAAACTCTGCTGATGTTAAGCGAAGATACGGTCTATGACGGAGTGCGCTTGCCTAGAAAAAACTCACGAAAAAGGCACCATGATTGTATCTATCGGGGAACACACAAAAACAATATCAAAATCGGTTTAGTCGCTCAGAAGTTCCGAGATACACGCGTATAGAAAAATTGTACATAAAATAAAGATTGGAAATAATAATACAAAATTTGATTTCTAACTTTGGTGTTATCAATAAAACATTTGTATGTATTATAATATTATGTATACCTATTTTTTACGTAATAGTAACGAGACGAATATGACACTCCTGATGGTTCTATGTAACGTATGCCCATAACAATGCTGCGTTGGCGCTCATTGCTTTAAAACGTTCGATGGTCAGTCTTACAAGCCCTGTAATTTCGCTAGTTGTAATACCTGTTACAGGTAGCTCTAGATGAACTCCTTATGTATTTTGCTGTGTATTTTCAGTGGGGTGTGAGGTGGCATCCACCTTAACCCTGGTGGACTACCTCAGGGATGATCTGGGCTTCCGCGGCACCAAGTACATGTGTCGGGAGGCTGGCTGCGGCGCGTGCGTGGTAGCTGCCGTCAAGTCCCCTGGAGGACCCATTCTTTCTGTTAATGCCGTATGTTCATAACAACTTCATAATATTTTAATGAAATAGATATCAGAAGACATTTCACTCAGCGCCATCTAACTCCTAACTAAGCAACGATAAGCTTGTACCATGAGACCCAGATAACTGATAAAATACATTATACACTTTTTTGTTGTAAATTCATACTTACAATACATGCATAACACCCAGACTCAGAACAAACCTTTATCGTTACATAAATGTTTGCCCTGGTGGAAATCAAATCCACTTCCTACAGCTCTTGCATAAACATACATAACCGAATGAACTAATAAAGAATAACGTTATTCTAACAAATGAGCTAACATGGTAGCCAAAAAAAGGCAGAGCACTTTTTCCTATACCAGACGTTGACTGTCCCGTTAGTTCATTCGGTTATGTATGTTTAGTTCAAGTATTACTTAACCCCTCCCTTGTCGCCCTTGTCAGCAAAAGTAAGCAAAGCTCTTACTCCCTTCCTATGCTTACGTAAAATTTAGTTTAACTAGGGACCTTTGCTAAAAGTGATCTTTGCAAGAACAAAAAGTATCCCCAATGTCATCAAAATTAAGCACAGCTAATAGAGGCTTCTTCAATCCTATTAATACTTAAGTTGTCTAGAAGTTTACTAGTTAAGTAAACTAATATTTACGTAAGCATAAGAGTAAGGCTTTGCTTACTTTTGCTGACAAGGAGCAGGGAGGGGTTAATAATTATCTAAATAATCTAAAACTCTGCTTATGTAATACTTGAACAGCACTTGAGCTACAATCAAAAACATAGCTATACGCGAAGAAGTAGGTGTATTGGCATTTTACAACCTAAAGCTTGTTTCTCTTGACATGATTTCTCTGCTCCAGTGCATGGTATCGGTCACGTCATGCCAAGACTGGGAAATCACTACCATCGAGGAGGTGGGGAACCGGAGCAAAGGGTACCACGTGCTGCAGAAGACGCTGGCTGAGTATAACGGCACCCAGTGCGGGTACTGCACTCCGGCTTGGGTTATGAGCATGTATAGGTAACGTGTCTGCTGAACCTATACAATGTTTTTTTAGCATGTATTTGTCAACCATTTTTGATGTATGGTCGACAATGGTAAACACGCCTGGAATGGCACTGGGTATCCAGCAAGGATACTGAACACACCGTTAGGTACTTGGTGGTGGATTTTTAACTTGGGGATTGTAGCTAGCCAGGCGGGTACTAAAAAGTAGCCTACCACCATGCCACAGTTTCCTCACGATGTTTTCCTTCACCGACAGCTCAAGCTCATTATTGGGATTTGAACCTGAGCTATCATCTCTACAGAATTATACAAACATGATGTTAAGCGAAGATACAGCTTACGATTTAAATTTAAAGTTAAAAGAAAAATTTAATGTACGCAAAAAACATGGTGGTAGGGTACTTTGTAGTATTCGGCTGGCTAGCTACCACCCTCAAGTTGAAATTCTGCCGCCAAGCATCTAACGGTGTGTTCCGGCAGCCTCACTTGAGAGCCAGTTCCATTCCAGACTAGGTGTGCTTTACCATCTTCGATTACACCTTTACTTAACATCAGGTGAGCTGTGGTCAAAACATCTAGCCTGTCAAACATAAAAAAAAAAAAAACAATATATTATGACAAGTATTTAAAGAGTTTCCTCCCATCGCCGTAACCTACAAGGATTTCCCAGCCTCTAAACTAAATAGAGTGCTAACGATATAGCTAGCTATTTCCATATTTTTTTAAAATAAAAAATAGGTTTGTTTGTCCGCACTGTTTGATTTTAAGCAGTTGTGTGGTCTAAGATGGAGCACGCTTGCCTGTGTGCTGCTATATGCCCAATTCATCAACAAACACCTATTTTGGCAGCATATTCCATTGTTTAGCGGTTCTTATAGTGAAAGTGGAATTTGAGATAATAATAATAATATGTGTAACATGACGAGAATCTCGTGAAGGCCGAGAAGGACAAGCTCAGCAAGTACCGCGACTTGGCTCACGAGATAACCGCCATGTGGGATGTTGATTCGACGATCATTGTCCCGATAGTCGTCACAGTAAACGGTCTTATAGCGAAGAGTCTCGACCAACATCTCAAGAGACTCGCTAGACGGTTGGGTCAAGGGTCAGCTTCAAAAGGCAGTGATCCTTGACACGGCGCGCATTGTGAGGAGGTTCCTCACTCTGCAGCCCTAACCACCGGCAGCTTGAGCCCTGCCCCGCTGCCGGCGGCACCCTAGCTTTTTAAGTTTTTTATATTATTTATGTTTTATACTTATTTAATGTAAAAAAACTAAAAATTAAGATACAAAATAAATACCTATCATATGTGTAATAATGTATTTCTCTTTATTGCTTACACCAAATTACAAAAAATACTAAACTTAATACTAATGCAACAATTGGCGGCCTCATCGCTAAAAGCGATCTCTTCAGGCAACCTTAATACGGAAAGGATTTTAAACTAAGGACGGGGTGTGTCGATAAGAGAGTTAAAAAATAGATAAAATGAAAGAAAAATAAAAAACATTTTAAACATAATACATAAACATATATATATATATATATATATATATACTAACTACTTACATCACTACTACTACTGAAATCATACTTACTTAAGAAAACTGTACAGGCTACTTAATCTTTTCACCTTCACCAAAAACCGCTGCAAACCCAAAGTTAAAAATTGGCGTCTTTTTTTTAACTGCGAAGAAACCGAAGCCTTACTAAAAAGTAAATAATACTTATGCATATTATGTTAATTATAATGACAACCTCATTTAACTGTAATTTATTATACTTTCAATGGTTATGAAATAAAATTAACATTTACATGCAATAAAATTATAAGATTGTTCACATGGCAGTCGAAGTGTTATCCTGTATAGTTTATGATTTTATTAAAAAATCATAAATCATTCATAAATTCGATTTTATGCTAATAATCTACTGTTTTATTCAAGCAATTGTGGTTTAACGCAAATAACCACCTTAAATATATAATTACTAAATTACAAATGTCAATATAAGTGTCACAGCAATTATAGGCGAAGACGGCATGCATTACAATTAAATATTCAGACAAAAACAATAATATAGTCAAAAACATTTTTTTTTCATCTAATAGATGAAACTTATTAGTAAGAAATCTCTTTCAGTTTAATGGAAAAAACCCACCAGACTACCGGGCAAAGACCTACCATGCTCGAAATAGAACAGGCTTTTGGAAGCAACGTGTGTCGATGCACTGGCTACAGACCGATACTGGAAGCTTTCAAGAAATTTGCTAAAGATGCTCCAACTGACCAGCTCATCGACATAGAAGACTTAACCATCTGCAAGAAGACCGGCGTAGCTTGTAACAAGACCAGCTGTGACGACGATGACTGGTGTTTGCTAGATGCAGAAGATAGCAATGTCATCGATATAAAGTTGAAAGACAACAGATGCTGGTTCAAAGTGTTCTCTTTAAATTCTGTGTTCCGAATTCTTAACAGTACTGGTTATAATTCGTATATGCTGGTATACGGAAATACTGCAAAAGGTATGATTGTAGTTGTTTTTAACTTTCGTTTGGTATTCATCCCTTTATTTTACCCCCTTAGGGGGTCATCATCGTCATCATCATCATTTCAGCCGTAGGACATCCACTGCTGGATATGTCCAGCAGTAGGATGGGGATGGGGGAGGCCCATAGGCCCATAGGCCTCCCCCATTGGCATCCTAAAGACCAGTTGATTGACATCAGATATTGACATCATAAAGACCAGTTGGAAGCGGCCCGCATCCAGCGCGTTCCTCCGGTCTTTATCAGGTCGTCTGTCCCTTAGGGGTGAATTTTTCAAAAATCCTTTATTCATAAAACAACTGCCAAAATTTTAAGAAGTAGCCCCAGCGGTTTAGACTCTGCATTGATGAATCAGTCAGGACAAGTAATTATATATGTAATTATTGTAAATTACAGACTCAACAATTTAATCGTTGTTATCAAGGGCATCTTACTAACAGCCGCATATTTTCACAAAGAAAGATCACGATTGTCTTGCGACAATATCTTCGTTAGGCCACTAGATTGCTATCAGAATGTCAACATTTAAATTTACAAAAACAACATTTATTAGATTTTCTTGTGTATAATTTCGTATCATTTGAATGAAAGATTAGAGCAAGAATATTAATAAAAAGCGTATTCTTTGTTTCGTTGGACACTTAACTAAACAGTTCAGTGCACTCAACTGGTATAACTAGTTTCTGTTATAATAGAGTAGGTAAGATATAATTTTTTACCATGACAACGCAGTCTGATTTATATTATTAAAGATAAGCGACTGGTGTGAACTGCAAAGACTTTATTCGTAAGTTTAATAAGTTCGGTCCAGTTGAACATGCCCATGACCATTGTTGCGATACACAGAACTTTAAGTAAAAAATCGAAGTCCAAGGCATGCTATGTTCTGGTTTAAAGGGTACTGCACTTAGCGAAATTATAGGGTTGTCGAGACTAATCATTGAAAGTCTCAAAGTAATGAGCACCAAATCAGTGATGCCCTGGATTTTGGTTTGCTACTCAGTACTATGTATAGCTGCAATAGTCATGGACTAAATAATAGTTCTACTATGGAAACTGACGTGGGTTTGTCAAAGAGTACTTTATAAGTAAAACAAAAAATAATTTGTTATTTTTCAGGGGTATATCCGATAGATGAATATCCAAATATATTGATTGATATAAGCACAGTGCCAGAACTCAAGACTGTTCAGTTTGACCAGAACCTCGCCATCGGAGCTGGACTGACGCTTACTGAGGTTTTGGAGAACTTCAAGGCGGCAGCCCAGCACGAGTACTTTGAATATTTAGATAAGTTATATGAACATATCACTTTGGTCGCCCATATACCTGTCAGAAATGTAAGTTCTGGGATTCTCACAGATAAGCGTCTAGTAGAAAAAGCAGACTCCATTTGACTGAGCCCAAACACGGGGTTTTTTACGGTGTTCCGGTGCCTACCTTCCTGTTTCATCATCATCTGATGATGAAGCCGAATAGTAAGCAGTTCATTGGGACTATTCTAATTTACGTAAACCCCACTGAAAAGCAAAATACACAATTTCGTTTACTTAGTTGACATATTTTTCTAATTAATTTGGTTTAAAATCATACTACTGAACTGATTTTGCTGAAATCTCTATGGGATCAATCAAAAAGTTTTTTTTTAATGTTTGACAGAGTAAGTATTTGACCACCGCTCACGTGATGCTAAGTGGCGGTGTGGTCAACGTTGGTAAATACACCTCGCATAGAATGGAAATAAAATTAAAAAGTTTAATAAGAAACATTTTCCTAAATCAATTTATTGAGGTCCTACGTTAAAAAAATCACCCGACTTGACCTCCTCCGTTTATGAAGTCGGTTTAAAATTGAAATCAATACATACCAATCATTAAAGATTTTA
This sequence comes from Biston betularia, assembly GCA_905404145.2. Lineage (NCBI taxonomy): Eukaryota > Metazoa > Arthropoda > Insecta > Lepidoptera > Geometridae > Biston > Biston betularia. The sequence goes on along the minus strand of FR989874.1, from coordinate 462,043 downwards.
CTTGCAGCTCGGGTCTATGGGAGGCAATCTAATGATAAAACATCAGCACAATGAGTTCCCTTCGGATATATTCCTCCTTCTGGAGACAGTCGGCGCCTACCTCACTCTCGGTAACTATTAAGTTAGCGTTAATAAGTATTGGAGAGAAAAGGAGAAAGAAAGCCCCGTTGGCTTATTGGTAGTATATCTGCCTTGAGAGTTGGAGGGCGTGGGTTCGATTCCCACTCAGGGCAAACATTTTGTGAATAAACAAATGTTTGTTCTGTGTCTGGGTGTTCTGTATGTATTATAACTATGTATTTTCAAAAAAAAAAAAAAGTATTTATGTATTCTATCAGTTATCTGACTTCCATCACACAAGCTCTGCTTAGTTTGGGGTCAGATGGCGCTGTGTGTATAGTCCTACGATATTTATATTTATTTTATATTTTATCTAGTTCATATTCTTTGTGCATTTGAAAGTGGCAAGTATTAACTTATGGTGGCAAAACACTACTAAGTGTTTTGTTGTGTTACTTTACTAGAACTTGGCAGGACTTGACACTGACTTACTTTTTTGTGACTTTATCTGAGACTTGTTTCACTTCATTCATTAGAAAACACTTGAAAATATCGAAATACTCCCCAGTTCTATTCCAGGTTAGGTGTGTTTACCGTCTTCGTCCACCCCGTCAGATGTAGTCAAACGTTTAGCGTAAACTTGATACTGGCAAAATGCACAAAGTGCGACACCGAAACCAAAGAAGGTTAAGTGTACAATGAACATTGGACATTAAGGTAAAAATAATTATTATTCTGTTTTATTCTTATTTCAGTGGACTCCAGGGGATTAACTAGAACAGTGTCGATGCAGCAGTTTCTGCAAGAAGACATGAAAGGAAAAGTGATATTAAACGCTCTTTTGCCGCCTCTTAGCGATGAATATAAAATCTTTACCTATAAGGTGCGTCTTCTACTTAACACATACACAAAACCAAACCAAAAAAAACGACTGTTAAGCGGAAATAAACTAAATATATACCTAGAATATTCAAAATTAACTTCCGCAAAGTAACGCCTGAATCAATAAACTATATCAAAGACAAACAGTAAAAGCACGGGACTGGCTTGCTTGCTTAATTTTTTTTATGATTGAGGCTAGATGTTTTGCCACAAAATTATTGTTTTTTTTTTCTGATAATAAGTTTCATGTTATTATCTTTCCGTTTTTTTAGGTAATGCCTAGATCTCAAAACGCGCACGCTATCGTGAACGCCGGGTTCCTGTACAAGCTATCCTCCAGCACCAGGGTACTGGACGCCAGGATAGCGTACGGAGGCCTCTCGCCTCACTTCGTCAGAGCTACCAACACGGAAAAGTAAGGTTTTTAATTTCTCTTTTTCTTGATTTGTTGCTTATTTAATTTAAATTGTAATTAGATGAACGGGATGCTCTCCTGATGGTAAGAAATAACACCATGTTCATTGCAGCTAGCGTTGCCAGGCGTCCGAATAAAGCCGGACATATTTAGGCTTTTTGATTGCTTGTCCAGCCAAAACAAACTGTGTCCGGCTTTTGTTAGTTAGACTTTTTACATTTTGCAAACGATCGAGCGCCGAGCGTTGTTAAGCGTATCTATTAATACTGAGACATCAGGTGAAATGGTGGTCAAATGCAAACCGGTTTTTAACTGAAAAAATGTTTTTTTTATCCAACAGATTGTTGATTGGAAAGTCGCTATTTTCCAACGCGACTCTGCAATCAGCGCTTCAAGTGCTGCAAAACGAAGTCGTTGTCGTTGAACAACCTCCCGAACCTTCGGTACAGTATCGGAAGCACCTCGCTCTAGCGCTGTTTTACAAGGTATGTATAGTTTATTCACACCAATTTTTTATCATTAGCTCGCTTGTTAACTAATATCTTAAACACCACAAAGAAAAGCGCAATTTTACTTGGTGATAGCAGGTCCTCTAGGTAGGTACCACCACAGTACCAGATATTCTGCCACCAAGCAGTAGTATGTTAGCATTACTGTGTTCCGGTTTGAAGGGTACTGCAGCTAGTGAAAGTACAGGGCTATTGATCTAAAGTCATAGTATCTAATGATCGCTAAAGTAGCGATGCCCTGGACTTTGTTTTGTTACTCAAATTTCTTACGCTGTAAAGGTCTTGGGCAAGCGTTATCTCTTACCATCAGGAGAGCGTCTCGTTCCACTCATTATTTTTGTATAGTAAAATATTTAAGTTTGAGTTCAAGAGGAAGATTTTTTTTTATAATAGTTAGGCTTGCGTTTGACCGCCAACCCGCCTGATGTTCAGCGAAGATGCGATCTACGGTGGAGCACGCTCGCCTAGAAGAAACCGATTCACTCGCGACTTAAAGGTACCCAGACTGTATTCATTGGGGAACACCCACTCGGGCAGCAGATTCCAATGTCTGGCGGTACGTATCAAGAAGGTGGAATCAAACCGCTTAGTTCGAGCTTTTGGAGCATCAACCATGAAGCGGTGTCGCATTTTAAAGCTCCTGAAATTAGTAAAAATCCACACTTTTTTATCATACATTTGACTGCCGTATAAATACTGCGTAATCCTCGCAAATTAATATCCTCAAACCCCAGTGTGTTTATACAAGGTTAACCGTTTAGGGTGTATTAAGGCGAAATAAGGTCATTGTACTCATTTAGAATTTAATACACTTAAAAGAGATGAAAAGAAAAATGGAGTTAAAATATTTTTCGCTAGAGAGCGGCTTTAATTTGATTGAAGATGTATTGAAAAGATCAATACCTAGCTTATTATCAAGAGAGTTGTAACACTTGCATACTCAGTTCTAGAATCAGTCCAGTAATAACCTAGCCATAGCCAGGTCTAAAAGTGTGCGTAGGTTTCCGTTGTGCGAGTTTATAACTCCCTCCCTAAGTCTATAAGGTTTTTTTTATAGTTGGCAGGCTAGGTGTTTGACCACAGCTCACCTGATGTTAAGGTGTGGTCGAAAATTAAAATTAATAGAAAAATAACCTGAATATGTCCATTGACGGTGAATTTGATTCGATCCATTGTGTTTAAATTATTTCAAATTTAAATTATTTATTATTGCAGTCAACATTCGCAAATTGGCTTAATAATTAACTTTACAGATAACGAAACATACAGTTTTACATTTATTTTTTTACCAAGAAAAATTCCGGTTTACCAGCCTTTCATAAACATGTCATATTATATTTTTTAATTGCCATTCATTTATTATCTCAACAAACTTCATTTAAAAATAGCATAAAATAAAATAAAGAGTTCTTAATTAAATGCATAATTATTTTCACGGCCAAGCATTTTTCCTAAGTTAAAAAAAAGACACGGCATAATAGTACGACTAACTGCTGATTTACTTAGAATATTTTTTTTATTTTTCTCGTTCTACAGTTCTATGTACATATATATTTTACAGGCTCAGCGTCTTTGTATGACATTACTGGCCAAGCCCAATTTTAGGACAAAATACATAGTTTTACCTATGATTAACTGGTTTTACAGCTTATAGGATGCACTAAAGAAGCCTAGACTAAACTAGCTCATCCTAAATCCCTGCAGGATAATCTTATTTTGTTCAAGCTGAAGGGTTTGGTCCTACTACCTTCTAGAATAACTGGTACAACCTAGTCCATCTACATTAATATTATAAAGAGGAATGATTTGTTGTTTTGGATTAGTGTATGTTTGTAACGAATAAACTCAAAAACTACAGAAACGATTTCAAAAATTCTTTCACCGTTGGGAATCAACACTATCCCCGGGTGAGATAGGCTATTTTTTATCCCTGTATTTCTACGGGAACGGGAACTACCTGGGTGAAGAAACCGTGAGGCGTCTGCTAGTAACATATATATGTCAGAGATATATCAGAAGGAAGAAGGAACGACAACGGGTGGGCGATCAACATCATGTATGGTTACTGGGTTACTGGGCGTGGGTGTAGCGGGCGAGAAGACAAACCACACAATTCAGTTATCTTGTACAAAGTTTAATCAGCACTTCACAACGACTTTAGTTTAAGAACGATTAGAACATTATAGACACTATTACATAGCTTGGGGACAAAACGTTCCGCTTAGCTTCGCACTCTGCAACCGACCAACTCAATCTCTTCCCAAGGCAAGAATCAATGTTCATCTCTCCTCAACCAAAGCAAGAATGATCTCTCCACCTCAACATTCAACGCACGGCCGGCTCGCTTCACACAGCGCCCCTACCGGCCGACATCCGCAACTTCGCCTTCTCTCATTGGTTGAAGTCAAAATACTTTACACGAATAACGACAAGCAGAGCACGGAACCAGTGTGACGTCAGAGGTGGCGCCACTCCACCTCTAGTCCACCAAAATTACGCAAAATGGCGCTAAACTAAACCAACATTAAAGCTACACGCCGACATATACATAATCTTTTTTTCCGAAAAACAAAAACCATTTGACTGAGTCCAAACACGATCAGGTTACATTATTTTATTACGGAGTTCCGGTGCCTGCCTTTCGGTTTCATCATCATCTGATGATGAAGTCGGTTGGTTGCTACCTACCTTCCGACTTTTGGACTATTCTAGTGACCGTAAATACCACTGAAAAAGTCACAGGAAAGCCAATTTCGTTTACTTGGATGACAATTTTTTTACAATTTTGGTTTAAAAATCGAACTGCTGCACCGATTGTGATGAAATTTTTGTGGCACTAATCTCAAAGCGTATACTTTTCAAATAAAGTAATAAAATTCTAAATCGTTTCATAAATGACGACGTTTTAAGGTAACAATAGGTGAGCCCCTATTTTGTAACTGTTTGTCTCTATTTGTTGTTATTTTTGTTTTTTTTTTTGTATTGTTGCAAAATAAAATTATTTTCTTTCTTTCAATAAAAAAATACTACCGACAAAAAGTAAAATCAACGAAACGTTGAATTCATCTTTCTGTAGGTATTTATTATTTAATTAATAATTATCTATTTGACATTGTTAATTAATTAATTATTATGACATAGATTTGACTTTTTTTATTTGATTATAATATATTTAATTATTATTGTATGCCCCAATGGGCGCAGTTTGTTGACACGTTTTTATCATGTATAAATAAGATCCTACGCTACACAGGCTGGCAATAAAAATATTTGAATTTGAATTTAAATTTACATGTGCATACATGTATATTGTACATATATAAAGTACATAAACACGCTATAATGGATCAGAATGTTTGTCTGCAGAAAAAAGACAGCTGAATCAACTTAAATTATTTTCATACTGCAGCTATGAATACAGCAATAAATAATTTATACTGATCACGTTTTCAGAGTCTTATCAAACTGTGTCCAAAAGACGTCCTAAACAAGCGTTACCTACGAGACGGGTCCAGCCTACGGGACACCAGGCCCGTGTCGGACGGGCGGCAGATATTCGACACCAACCCAACCTTGTGGCCGCTCAACCAACCTATACCGAAGATTGAGGCTCTAGTACGATCATCATCATCATCATCATCATTTCAGCCGTAGGACGTCCACTGCTGGACATAGGCCTCCCCTAGTACGATCACCATGCTATAAAAAAAATATAGTTGGCACACTTGCTAATCGACTACAGCACACCTAATGCTTTTTTTTTGTGATTTATATCTTGCAATCAGTCTTTCAGACTATAAGCAGATAAGGTGAAGTCTTTTGGTCGTTCAGGACGCTGCACCCATCGGAGCCAGCCCTTTCTTTCGCACTAGCTGGATTTCAGACTCTCTAGTTGTCGAATCATCTGATGTTAAGTGACAGTATGGTCATAGTAATCATACCTAGCCTGGAATAGAACTGGATCTCAAATGATGCTGTCGGCTGATACTCGTGCTTGGCAGCAGATTTTTAACTTGAAGGTAACTAGAGAGTACCCAACCACCATGCTGTGGTTTCCTCACGATGTTTTCCATCACCGGCAGCTCAAGCTCATGACGCAAGAGGTGCTTACCGAGAAATTCTAAACCAAGACCTCCAAATATGTAACCAGATGGTCTTCCAACTAGACTGCCGCAACTTCATTTAAACACATAATTAAACTTAATTTAACATAGAAATGCTTACGTCAAATACCAAATATTTCGTTACTAGTCACTGCTATAGGATTCCTTGTTGTAATGACGAGTACACTCTAACTAAGATCTACTGTCTGTACTGTAATAGGTAGTAGTGATGAAATGGTTGTTATTGTTTTCTAGATCCAATGTGCGGGAGAGACTTTCTACTCTGACGATCTGCCAACACAGCCTCGTCAGGTCTACGCTGCATTTGCGATCACCACGGTTGCATTGGGGGAGATACATAGTATTGATGCCAGCAAAGCTTTGGTAAGGTTTTACACAAAATATTCAAGCGAAATATTTTTAGTGTATTTCTGCTTGAAAGTCGTTTTGGTTACAATAGTGACGAGGATTTCATTGAAATATTTAGCTAACTTGACAACAATTTTTAAATACCTATCAGAAATATTTATTAATATCTAAAACTAAAATCCGATATAAACTTATTGAAAACTTTGGGACCGTGGGGGCCGGGAGCAAAAAAAAATTTTAAAGAATTGTCATCTCGTTTGGTCGACGCCACACGTGAACAAAACGCTGGCCTTTATTTTGCTCAGCGTTTGAGTATTGCCATACAACGCGGTAATGGGGCCAGCGTTTTGGGAACTATTCCCATTGATAGCGGTCTTTTAGAGTAGTTATTATTTTTAAGTTATTTTATTTTAGGTCAATTCTTGTGTGTTTATTATATCTGATTGAAAACTAAACAAATCTAAACAAATTAAAAACTTATAATTAAAATAACCAAAAGTCTATCTATCTTCTTCTCGCTGCAGTAACCAGTTGCCGACACGTATTTTTCCTCTACACAAAGGATTCCTTAAGACGTCCTCGGTCCTCAGGAACTTCAATCTTCAGAATTGACGTGTTGGTTCTTCTAGTTAACACATGCCTTGGCCGAGAATGAGTACAAGGATTTTAATATCTAAAACTATAACTTAGTTACTAGCGCATAACTAAGTGTCATTAAGTGGCATCATATTAACTATTAATTTGATAAACAGTAACAGTTTAATTAACAGTATACCTAATATAATAATTATGACGTCGTTGCATTTCTAAGTGTTGACCTTTGAAAACTCTAAAACCTACGGTAGACATTCTGTAGATTGACGAGGACCTTAAAAAGTGTTATATGTGATACTTTAACACGATTTAATTTTAATTTGTTCCGTACTTATTTTACTGTATATTGCTTTGTAGAAACAGCCAGGCGTTCTAGCGTTCTACACAGCAAAAGATATTCCAGGCGTGAATTCTTTTACTCCAGCCGGAACAACATTCTACATAGCCAACGAAGAAGTTCTATGCAGTGGTGCTGTCCAATATTTCAATCAACCATATGGTATTGTCGTGGCTGAAACACAGATTATTGCCGATTCTGCTGCAAAACTGGTGTCAGCCACTTACAAAAACACAAGGATGCCTATAATTGATATCAAAGAAACTAAAAATGATCCCGCAAGAATAACGTTGAATACACAAACTAATGCAACTGATAGAGGTTCACAAGTATTCAAAGTGATTAAGGGTGAAAACACAATTTATGGTCAGTATCATTTTGCGATGGAGAATATTGCATGTGTTACCAGACCTACAGAAGAAGGCTTAGAACTGTTTTGTACAACACAATGGATGGACGGAGTGCAAACGATGATATCAAAGGCGTTGAATATTGAAGAAAATCGGTAATTTGAAACAATACAACTGCAACAATCTTTACTTAATTTGAACTTAGTATTTTTTTTATTATTATTCCCTGGTCCAATTTATTTGATTTAGTAGTCATCAGTTCTATATTGCTTACAGCAAGGCTTTTATCATTTTTATACGGCTACTTAGAGACAGCATTATACATGTTTGAAGTTACTTTATTAACCGCTATGTTACGTAAATTTTTATCAAGCGCTTTATTTTCAGGGTAGACGTCAACGTCCGTCGGCTTGGAGGTGCCTTTGGTATCAAGATATCCCGCCCGTCTCAAGTAGCTATCGCTTGCAGCCTGGTAACTCAGAAGCTGAACCGTCCGTGCCGATTCGTGATGCCACTCACCACGACTATGAGAGCGGTCGGAAAAAGGATGTCTTGTCATACTGATTTTGAAGTAAATTGAGAATGATGTATTTTAATATCATCCCATTTTGTATAAGGCGCAAACAGTTTTATTCACCTTTTATTATATGAATCATCCTCAATAAGTTTGCTAGTCATTTTATTATTAGCAACAGATGAACAAGTCGATGTAGTTTTGCAAGGATGTAAATAAATAAAAAAATCTAAAAATTGTATTCAACAATTCTTATAGATACCGACACTTGTGGGAACTAAACTAATCCTAACTTTCTTTTTGATAAATAAACACTATGTCAAAATAACTACATTTGTATACAACTAGTGATATTATTTTACTTTTAGTGTGAAGTAAATCGTTCCGGTGTTATTCAACATATCGATTACAATTTGTACGAAGACAACGGATACAAAGTAAATGAAAGTCTCACAATACTCGGCACAGGTGTATTCCATAACTGTTACAATAACTCGAGGTGGGATTACAAATGTTATGATGCTACTACGGACAATGCTAAGAATACGTGGTGCAGATCTCCAGGTAAGCTAAAAAAAGAATAAATAAATAAATAAATGTCGCAGGACATTACACATAGCGCCATCTGACCCCAAACTAAGCAAAGCTCGTACTATGGAAGTCAGATAACTGATAGAAGACTTAAATACTTTTTTTTTTATAAATACATACTTATAATACATTTATACAGTACACCCAGACACAGAACAAACATTTGTTTGTACCACAAAGTTTGTCTTGGGTGGAAATCGAGCCAACGCCCTTCTGCTCCTGAAACAGACATTACCAATGAACCACCAGGGTTGTAACGCAAACTGGAATTGTATCTCAATAACTAATCTAAACAAATTCTCTTATTAGGTTCTTTTGAAAGTATATCAATGGCAGAATATGTTATGGAAAGGATTTCATACGAACTTCAACTGGATCCATACGATGTTCGAATGGCTAACTTAGATAACACTCGATATAGTGCTCTGAGAGAAATGGCAGAAAATTTAAGAACGAATGCATCATATGATAAGAGAAGGGCAGATGTGAACAAATTTAATTCAAAGAATAGATGGAGAAAGAGAGGTCTTAGATACTCTTTTCTTAGATGGACCCCTATTGGAGCCCAAATTTATGACGTGAACATCTCAGTTTTTCACGGAGACGGAACAGTCATCATCACTCATGGTGCTATAGAAATGGGACAAGGAGTTAATACTAAAGTAGTGCAAATAGCTGCTTATTTACTTAAGATTCCCATAACGAAAATTCAAGTTAAATCAAATAATACTATAATAGCACCAAATGCTTTTATAACTGGTGGCAGTATAGGATCTCAGAATGCCGGTTTGGGGGTAAGACGATGTTGTGAAGAATTATTGAGAAGATTGGAACCAATAAGGATGCGACTGACGAATCCAACTTGGGAACAATTAATTACGGAAGCGTACAATCAGAATGTTGATCTGCAAGCGCATGGTTTTGTCAATTTTACTGATACGTTTAATTTTGATATATTTGGAGTAGCGTTAGCAGAAGTGGAAGTTGATATACTTACTGGAGAGTCTCAATGTTTGAGAGTTGATTTACTGCAAGATGTGGGACAGAGCGTCAGCCCTGAAGTTGATGTTGGTCAAGTAAGCAATGAATTATATATTATTCAATTCATAAACTCTGAAATTATTCGTTCGAACATTGTTATATTTAAAAAAAAGTATTTTTTTAAACGTTAACCAAAACGGTAACCATTTATTTAACGTTTCCCTCATATTTTTAGGTTGAAGGTGCTTTTATCATGGGTCTCGGCTACTGGACGTGTGAAGAATTGAAGTATGACAGGAAAACTGGCGAATTGCTGACAAATCGGTCCTGGAACTACAAAGTACCCCTAGCAAGAGACATCCCACAAGACTTCAGAGTCTATTTCAGAAAAAAATCGTATAGTCTTGAACCTATACTTGGAGCAAAAGGTGAATAATTATTGCAATTTTCATGATATTTTGACTTATAATAATAGTCGTTGAATCTCAAAGTTGTCCCTACTCGAACTTTATTTAACAGGGAAGAAACATGTACTCGATGTAATTTTTTTTGTATGAAAACTATGTCGCAGTTGAATTGAAAAACGTCTGATGCTACCATTTAATTTCAACATACATTAGATGTTTCTTGTATATTAGTATCTGTTTGCTTTAAGACTCACTATTTTAAACTTCACAGTTATGAAATGCGTCTTTTCCCTTCTATTTATTATAGCTACAAGTGCATATGCATTGGATTAGCGTGGTTGAATATGTACACAATTACTCTTTAAGTATAGGCTTATATGTCTTTTCTTATTTTTTCGTGTCTTATTTTTCATGTGTCTTGAGGTCATCCCTCTTAGTGTTAGTGACATTCTCGGCGTAGTAACTGTATCAAATTTTCTTCATATCCCTCTCCGCCGTACCCATCCAAGTAGATAGGTGTTCACTGTAATTTCTGTAATGGTTATCTGATTCCCTCACTGCTCTGTTCATGTACCAGCGCAAACGGAATACAACAGTACTGTCCTATATTTTTGTAACTTAAAATATCCCTGTAGGTATACAATGTAAATGAATATTTTGTTTTTTTGACATGAGTGTCAAATTACTCGGTTGATCACTAAAACGCTTGATAGTAATGACGATATGCCTGAAGATGAATTACATAAATTTAGAAGATATCACTGATCACTGACCCCAAAGAGATTTAAATTACCTTCCTGGGGAAACAAGAGAGCCGGAAATTTGTTTCATTCCTTGGCTGTACGGATGATAAACGTAGAGTCAGAATGTTAATCAATCATTCAATCATTTTATCTATGAAGTTATTTCTCTGGACCATCGGAGCATATTCATCTTAGTCATATGGGGCCTTTGTTCTGTTTGCTTTATCATGGGCAGATATTTTGATTCTACCTATGCGCTTTAGTTTTAGATATGTAGAGTTGAAAATTTTAAGGCTGGCACGGTGCAAAATGCTTATAATGCTACCAGCGTTACCCAAAAGCCATTCATCTCACCAGATGATTGTAAAATGAAACAATTTTTACAGGTACTGGTGAGCCTCCAATGTGTCTATCGATTGTAATAGCATTTGCAATGAGAGAAGCTATCGCAGCGGCGAGAGAAGAATCGGGGATACCTAGAACTAGCTGGTTCCAAATTGGTGAGGAATTCACTCAGCTTACTTACTATACAGCTTTCACTTGGTGTTAAATCTTCTTAGTAGCAGGTTAGCGAAGAAGGTACCACCGCTGTACCAGATATTATGCCGCCAAGCAGGAGTGTGTAAACCGATTCCGATTTGAATGGTACTGCAGCTAGCGAAAGTACAGGCTGTCGAGACTAACCATCGAAAGTCTCAAAGTAATGCGCACAGCTTATCTGATGTTAAGTGACGGTGTTGTCGAAGATGGTAAACTCACCTAGCCTGAAATGGAACTTGGTCTCAAGTGAGACAGCTGGAACATACTGCTAGGTGCTTCAGATTTACAACTTTAGAGTGGTTAAGCCAGCAGAATACTAAAAAATACCCTACCACCATCTGGTTTCTTCACGATGTTTTCCTTCATCAGCAGTTTAAGCTCATTGTTGGGGAGTGAAACGACGCCTTTCGGTGTGTATAAGCCGGCCGTGCTACCTCAGCTATCATTGCTATTTTACCTTCAATTAAATTTTACTAATCGCTCTTCGAGGATCACGATTGGCCCAGCAGTGAAATATTATTTACTGAAACAATCAGCTCATGTTTTCGCTTCGTTTAATTTTAAGTTTTACGATTATTATAAAAGAAAGAAGTTTTAATGTATTATCAATGGAAACATTTTTATTTTCAGATGGCCCGTACACCGTTGAAAAGGTCGCGTTGGCTGCAGCAACAAAGACAGACGATTTCAAATTAACTTAATAAATTGTTGAATGTTGATATGGTACTAAGCATATTACGGTTAAACCATCTCGCTTTCGCTGCAATTTTGTTTAATTTAAATTACTTTGTAGCATAGATATATTTATAAATTGAGTTTAGTAATTAATACTACATAAAAGAAGCGGTTATGCCCTTTTTACTTAAATTTTGTTTTTATGTAATCCTGTCCTACTAAACTAATTGAACAATTTATAATATATTGATAGTTGTTTAGTTAGTTCAAACCCGTTCCACTAGATGGCGCTAGCATGCAAATTAGCTCGCGCAAACATTTGGTTTACGACTCATGACTAGTGCATTTTGTATTAGTAGTTTCAATGGCACCATTAAAGAGAGCCTGTAGCACAAAGTAACTTTTGTTTTATTTTCTTCGCGACAAATACTCTGTCAGTTGAACACTCGATTGATTGTTAGTAAGTTAATTGGACGATTCCAGTTTCTTAATCGTTTTATTATTTGGCATGTTATTCGATAAAACTAGTTTAGGCTATGTCAAAGATAATTATGTATTTTTATTTAAAGTCAAAAAATGCAAATTTCTATAATTAAGCAAATCGTTTTTAGGGATCCGTGCCCAAACAGTACAAAGTCTGTCAATTTTCTACAGGATTTATATCGGAGAATGTGAATGTACCTTGGGTATGAACCAAACGTTTTGACTCTACATTTCTCATCCGTATGGAACAAGCTGCCAGCTTCCTTATTTTCTGAGATTTTTAATCTAGATCTTTTCAAGATCGGAGTGAATTGGTAATTTCTAAACTGCGTGCTTCATCTTCGACCACATTACCATTACCATCAGGTGTGTTGGTGGGCAAATGTGGACTTAAAATACGTAATAAAAAAAATTACAAAGATATGTAGTTCTTTTGAATATGTTTAAATAATTATTTTGAAAATCTATAATATATTTCTTGAGTGACTATTGTTATGGGGAATAGCAAATTTTTTGTCAATATCTTTTTTTTAACTAACTCAAAAACATATTTATCAATATAAAACCCTCGATGTAAAAATCTGATTCGCACTTGGCTGGGCTATTGTTCTTTAAGCTTTCAAAATGTGAATAAAAAATTATAATAATAATAATAATTTCTTTATTCGTCATTCCTCGTTATACATAACTTAAATATTACGCATTTATTACACACATTTATCAAATCTAAACATACTACAGAGAACATAAAAATTAAAATTGACTAAGTAATAAATCTAATAAATCTGCAACTGGAGGTAGTTTAGAATTAAGTGAATGGCTGCTGCCGAGCTAGGATTAACTCCTGTATTACGGCAGACAGCATATTTACTAAACAAAAGCTTCGTAAGGCAAGGACGTCGTGTGAAACAATTATTTGCTTTATTTCTATTGTGTATTTATATAAAAGGAAAAAAAGCGATAAAAAAACTAAAGAATAAAACAGGAAAAAATGATATTTAATGATATTTATAAATAAATAAAATTATAGGTACATTTACTTAATTATTCATTTTATACCAACAATTTATTTGTAATGAATTACCAAGAGTTATAACTCCGTGCTTACATTCAAAAAACGTGCAAATCTGCACAGCACAGAAGATCTTATAGCAACTTTGCACTTTTAGTAGGTGATAATTACAGATGACTATTACATTGTCTCAGAGTATTATATTGTTGACGTCGACAAATTTGCGTAACACTCAGCAGTTGAAGTCAATTTATTATTAAAGAGAGTTGTGTACAATGGATCGAATAAAATTCACCGTCAATGGCATCACATATTCAGGTTATTATTTTAATTATTTTTATTAATCCTTTTTTTTTGTGTTCCGGTTCGAAGGGTACTGCAGCTAGCGAAATTACTGGGCTGTTGAGACTAACCATCGAAAGTCACAAAGCAATGAGCGCCAAAGCAGTGATGCCCTGGACTTTGTAATGTTATTCAAATGTATCGCTGCAATGGTAATGGACAGGCGTTATCTCTTACCACCAGGAGAGCGTCTCGTTCGTCTCAATACTTTTTACATAAAAACAAATAATCTTTATTTTTCATTTTTTTTTTTTACTTTTTGTTTTTTTCGCGTTTAATTTTGGTCGGAAACACCGACTATAATTGTTGGGTGTTGCCTTTGAAAAACAATTTAGATACTTAAGGTCGTGAGTGAATCGGTTTCTTCTATGCAAGCTTGCTCCATCGTAGACCACTACAACGTTTAATATCAATCATTTGCATACATTTTATTTTCATGATGAAGAAAATAAAAATTACTATTTTTTATTATTAAAAAATACTACACAACACAATTAACCACTATTTCATTGATATTAAACAATGTTTTAAACGCTCCAAATTAATTAGTGGTTAATCGTTCTGAATAAAATCTATATTTTCGGAAAATCCGGCCGCCGGATATCCGGCTATCCGGTCTACGGTATCCGGACAAATAGCTATTTAAATCATCAATGCTACGAACCATCATTTATTTTATTGTAGGTACCAATATGATGAAAATCCCGTACTATTTGTATCTTACTACTGCACGGTTTTGGCGCTCGTGTCTTCCGCGCGTTTGCAATACATAGAATGCCCTTCCCGCGAATTTCTTTCCACGGTATAACAACATAGAACAGTTCAAAACTGGCATCTATAAATGTCTTTTTACGTTGGCAACACATCGACAACGTCTTTAAGCAGATATCCACAAACGTAGCCAGAGAGCCAGTTCCATTCCAGGCTAGGTGTGCTTTACCATCTTCGACCACAAAAAAAAAGTAAGCTTACCATCAAGCAAAACGTCACCCTATTGTCGCTCTTTCCATAAAAAAATAGATACTTCTCAGTAGTGAAGCCCAAAAGCAAAAAAAAAACTTTTGAAAAGGCATTTTTAGCCATAGCAGGAATACTTACGTTTATTTATAGCGGATACTCCGACTAGAGTATCGGCCACATATACTTCGAGTAAAGTTTCGCTTTGATATTGCCGAAACTATAGTCACATAATTATGTAAAAAAAAATCGGCCAAGTGCGAGTCGGACTCGCGCACGAAGGGTTCCGCACCGTCATCTATAAAAAAATCAAGTTTGTTGTATGGGAGCCCCCCTTAAATATGTATTTAATTTATTTTTAGTGTTTGTTGTTATAGAGGCAATAGAAATACATCATCTGTGAAAATTTCAAGTGTCTAGCTATCACCGTTCTTGAGATACAGCCTGGTGACAGACGGACGGACAGCGAAGTCTCAGTAATAGGGTCCCGCTTTTACCCTTTGGGTACGGAACCCTAAAAACGACTTTATTAGTTAAGTAAAGTGTTTTAAAAGAGTGTTTTCACGGCGGCAGTGGGCCAGGAGGTGAGCTCGGATGTGACGCTGCTGGATTATATCCGGAACAGCCTGGAGCTCCGAGGCACCAAATACATGTGCCGGCAGGCGGGCTGCGGGGCCTGCATCATCGCCGCAAAGACACCCGGCGGCCCGCTGCGAGCGGTCAACTCGGTGAGTCACTGGTGTTCCTGGCCACATTATGAGGATAGTTGGTCGAAACTTTGTTTGATTGGCAATCCCACGTTGCAAACAGTGGAATAAGATATTAATGGATGGTGATACGTTCAAATATTTAACTTTGATTTAATAAGTTTTGCGTGACTTTTTGACTAGGGATTTCTTGACTCGCAGTATCATCTTCATAAGTCTTGTATTAGTATCTTTTCTCATATAGAAAATATAGTATTTTTTTAGTTTTTGTTATTTGCAGTGTATGGTCTCTATCACTTCCTGTGAAAATTGGGAGATTCAAACTATAGAAGAGCTAGGAAACAGAAAGAAGGGGTACCACGTGATACAGAAGACACTTGCCAGTCACAATGGCTCCCAGTGCGGGCACTGCTCCCCTGGATGGGTCATGTCTATGTACTGGTGAGATAACATATTCGTATTATGCCTTAATTCTGACGACGACGCAAGTTTCTCTTACAGTTTAATGCTGTGTCGAATAAGGTATCTTTTATCGGAACAATGACTTGGCGGTTAATAAGTTTGAGCTTATTAAACTTAGGTTTTTGAAATTTCATCATCTCACCCGTAGGATTTACAAACTGTCTGGTTTTGAAGATTGTCCTAACAGTTTTTGTGCTAAAAACGTACAACCTACTCTATTTCAGTCTGCTCAACGGTAATAAAGACCTCACCATGCTCGAAATAGAGAAATCATTTGCCAGCAATATCTGCAGGTGTACTGGATACCGGCCCATATTAGAAGCATTTAAGACTTTTGCCAAAGATTCTCCTAAAATGATTGACATTGAAGACTTGAATATATGTGGCAATACCGGGAATATGTGTAATAAGAAGTGCTATGATAACAAACCTTCAGAAACAGTAGGCAATAAATGTAGATATGACAATGATAACCAATTTAGTAAAGCAGGCAATAGTAATGGTAACGAAGAAAGTTTGTGTACTAAAACAGACAGTGATGATGAAGATTGGTACGTTGTAACAAATAGTGATATAACTGATAACCAAATTAAATCTGTTGCATTAAAAGATGGCAGAAAGTGGTTTCGAGTTAATAGCGTTGCGGACATACTTCAAGTTTTTCGGTCTGAAGGAACTGATTCATACATGCTTGTAGGTGGGAATACGGCAAAAGGTAAATGTGCACTTTTTTAAATAAGAAAGCATATTGTTTCACGTAACAGTAGAACAAAAGAACATTGAGTAGCAATGAAATCTCAGTGTCAAGCGCGGTTGGTTCAAATGCTGAAGGGCGTAGGTTCAAACCCTAAAAATGAACTTCAGCTACCGGTGAAAGAAAACATCGTGAAGAAACCATAGCATGTTGATAAGGTATTTTCTAGTACTCGGCTGGCTAGCTACCATCGTCAAGTTGAAAATCTGCCGCCAAGAACCTGTGTGTTCCGGCAGCATCACTTCAGAGCCAGTTCCATTCCAGGCTAGGTGTGCTTTACATCTCGACCACTCCGTCACTTGAAATCAAGAGAGCTGTCAAATACCTAGTTTATCAACCATAAAAAATATAGTTTGAAAATAAATAATTTGAAGTATAAAGACAAGTTACATACGTGCTTATAGAAACTGTATACATTATATCATGTAAAGTTTATCTCGTCTCACTTTTTACCTTTTCAGGGGTATATCCTATACTCGAATACCCAAGAATTTTAATAGACATCAATGCAATATCTGAATTGAAAAAAGTTGTACTGGATCAAAATCTTATAATAGGATCAGGAGTCACTCTGACAGAGCTTCTAAATATATACAAAAACATGTCTCAAAAGTGTAATTTTGAATATTTGGAAGAATTTCACAATCATTTGGAAAAAGTAGCGCATATAGCCGTGAGAAATCTGGGAACTATTGGTGGTACTTTGATGATTAAATACAGACACAATGAGTTTCAATCTGATTTATATCTTATGTTTCAAACTGTTGGAGCTACATTGACAATTTGTAAGTATTTGGTTACCCATTCCCGTCAGAAATCTGCTCTGAAAAACAATATTAAATTTGATAACTATACTTTTGTACTTTCCAGTGAGTGATCAGTCAACTCCGAAATGTGTTACCATGGAACAGTTTTTAAATACTGACATGAGAAGTGGTTTCATTTTAAATGTTAAGCTCCCGCCCCTCGGAGACGACGTCAAAGTCAAAACATACAAGGTCAGGATGACTCTTATTTTGAAACCGCGCAGCGATCCGAACCAGTTTTCAAATCACTCCAACCTTCTCCATACTTTTCTCTAAATAATCGTCAAAATACTATGAAATTTGACTGTCCTATTAGCTCATTTCGTAGAATATCTGCTTCAAGAACTGTAGTGCGCTCGATTCCCACCAAAACAAATTCATTGTGACGATGTTTGTTCTGTGTCTGAACGTTATTTATTTACTATATTATAAAGAGGCAAGATTTTATTGTTTGTTTGTTTGTATTGAATATGCTCCGAAACTACTGGACTGATTTCAAAAATTCTTTCACCGTTGGGAAGCTACACTATGCCCAAGTGACATAGACTACTTTTTATCTCTGTATTCCCACGGGACCCGAAAGTACGCAGGTGAAACCGCGACGCGTCCGCTAGTGTATTATAAGTATGTATTTACAAAAAAAAATTATATCATGTATATTATTGAAAAAATTGTATATAAGTATTCTGAGATAATTGATTTATATAGGCGTTAATTTGCGAAACTTAATGTTGAGCGGAAATAAACTATTTATATACCTTGAATACTAGGTATAAGTATTCTATCAATTATCTGGTTCCCATAGTATAAGCTTTGCTTAGTTTGGGGCTAGATGTCGCTGAGGTAAAATGTCCTAGGATGTAGTTTAGAAAAACTAAGCGAACAGACAGACATTCGTAACTGCGTCGTTATGTAGCGGATACGGCGGGCTTATTAATAGGATGTCGTTGAACATACTTCGAGTACGGAACCTCATAAAGCTGATCAATATTGATTATTTCATTGACTTTTTACAGGTTATGCCACGATCCCAAAATGCGCACGCCATCGTAAACTTTGGAGGTCTCTACAAGTTCCAATCTACAAGAAATTGTGGAAGTCTTATGCAATGTAGGCTTGTCTTCGGTGGTCTGAAATCAGGTTTCTCAAGAGCTTTAAAGGCAGAAGGGTATTTAGTTGGGAAACCCCTTTTTCGGAATGAAACCTTACAAGGAGCTGTCAACACACTTGAAAATGAGTTGACTGTGACTGAATTTCCATCGGAGCCTTCATCTAAGTATAGAAAAGTATTAGCTATTGGCTTATTTTATAAAGTAAGTACGTATAAGTTTTTATTAGTATTATTTGCGTTTTTCTTACCAGTGGAATTATATAAAGTGACTAACAGACAAAATAATTAGCATATTTAGTTTGTTGACATATTTTTTTTATGTAAAGACAATGAAAGAAAGCAAGAAAAAGATTTTATTCTGTAACATAAAGACACAAAAACAAAAACAACCAAACAGAGACAAACAGCTACAAAATAAGAAACGAATAAGACGCTCGTCTGATGGTAAGAGTTAACGCATGTTCATGACCATTTCCGCGACACACAGAACGTTGAGTAGCAAAACAAAGTCCAGGGCAGCGCTGCTTTGGTGCTGATTACTTTGAGACTTTCGTTGGCTAGTCTCAACAGCCCTGTAGTTTTGCTAGCTGCAGTATCCTTCAAACCGGAATATAGTAGTTACACATTACTAATTAGCGGTAGAATATTTGATACGGTGGTATTTACGTATACGACCTCCTGCTAAGAAGATCTACCACCTTGTGGTTTAGTGGATTATATACTACTTAGAATAAGCTTACCTTACTATCCTAAGTATTGTCTATTATCTATTGTCTATACATTGAACATTTCAATAAGCTGGCTGTATCTGTAATTTACTTTTACAAATTCAATTTTTTATTTGTAAAAGGTGCAACAACAACAACAATACACTAATGTCAGTCTTAACTACTATGTAAATATTTTGTTTAAGAGTCTACTATCTTTGTGCCCGGATAATATTTTAAATAAACGTTACAAATCTGGAGCAGTAAGACTACATGATGCTCGGCCTGTTTCAACAGCCAAACGATCGTATGAAACGAAACCAGCTCTGTGGCCTTTGACGCAGCCAATACCGAAACTAGAGGCCTTGGTAAGTTTTAAAGCAAACCCACAATTTCTGATGACGTTTATTATTTCTGATTACTTATAGTAAATTTCAGATTCAATGTGCAGGGGAAGCGTTTTATTCAGAAGATATGCCCAAGTTTCCCCGTGAAGTGTTTGGGGATTTAGTTCTCAGCACAGTAGCAAGAGGAACAATTGTCTCAGTTAATGTTACAAATGCTTTGGTAAGATAAAAATTGTATCCAAAATATACAATTGTTTGCATTCAAAATGCAATTTTGCTGATTGTTTTTATTTGGCTGATACAGAAATATCCCGGAGTATTAGCAGTGTATACAGCAAAAGATATCCCCGGACTTAATTCTTTTACACCGGCCGACAATATTCAATACACTCTTAACGAAGAAGTTCTATGCAGCTCTGAAGTGAAATATTTTAACCAACCTTTAGCTATCGTTGTAGCTGAAAGCAGACACATAGCTGAATTAGCTACTAAGCTGGTGACAGTTCAATACAAAAATCTTACTAAGCCAGTTCTAGACATCAAAGACGCAAAAAAAGACCCAAATAGAGTACAACTGCTCAAAAAAATTGACGCAACTGACATAGGTAATGATGAAGTGCGAATTGTAAAAGGAAGTAACACGATATATGGACAGTATCACTTTCCAATAGAAACTATATCGTGTATTGTTTGCCCTACGGAAGAAGGTTTGGAAGTGTATGCAACAACGCATTGGCCGGATGCTCTTCAGATCATGATTTCAAGAGCTTTAAATATTGATGAAAACAGGTACGTAATCCAATACCTATGTACGAGTATACTGTACCCAATGAGCTAGAGCTGCTGGTTAAAGAAAACATCATGAGCAAACCATAGCTTGGTGATAGGGTATTTACTAGTATACTTGGCTGACTAGCTACTACCTTCAAGTTGAAAATCTACCGCAAAGCACATAATGGTGTGTTCTGGCAGCCTCACTTGAGAGCTAGTTCCATTCCAGTCTGACTGTCCTTTATCATCTTCGACTACATCATCACTTAACATCAGGTGGGCTGTGATCAAACACCTAACCTGTCAAAAGTAAATAGTAAAAGTAAGTTTGAGTATATTAATTTTTGTGGACCGCAGTAAAAATATTATTTTTCATTTACTGACCAGAGGCGTTGTTTACTGTAGATTAATAATAATTATAATACCACAAGACTAATTTCGGTCTATACATATTATATTGGTATTACTTACAAAAATTATATTGTAGCAGATTTTCTTCACTACATCTATCTTCTATTGTGTTCTATTTTTGTAGTCATGTTCTTAGTCAGTAGCGTGTTTTCCTTTTTTAATTGCCTGGAAGAAATTGCTTTTGGTAAGAAGGTCGTCAAAAAGATTTTCTGATTTTCTATATCTGGTGTGCAGAATACAGAGTTTGTATCTATCTTCAGAATAGACGTGCACGTGCGCCGGTGCGGAGGGTCTTTCGGCATTAAGATTTCTAGGAGCATCTTAGTAGCCGTGGCCGCCAGCCTGGTGGTGACCAAGCTCAACCGGCCCTGCAGGTTCATACAATCCATGCAGACTGTCACCCGCGCTTTCGGGAAGAGGTTCCCTTGCTCCAGTGATTACGAAGTCAGTTTTTACTATAACATGAAATTCAACTTAAACCTATCCTGTAAGACTTCAGTATCAGTTAACGTGCCACTCTAACTAGCAACTACTACTACCTTTTACCTTGAGTCAACCCTGTTTTTATGAAGTGTCCCACAACTGGGCGCGGATCTCTTCACATTAAAAGAAGGGTAAAGCCATAGTCTACGCTGGCCAAGTGCGTATTGTCAGTCTTCACACATCTTCGTTCTTCGTTTTTTTAAGAACTTTCAGGCAAGTGTTTCTTCACGATGTTTTCCTTCGTCGTTTAAAATTATTTATCGGCAATACGTAAATAACATAGAAAGTATTTTATAAGAAGTGCGTGCCGTGGGATTCGAACCCAGGACTTCTAGATTGGAAGCCAGACGTCAAATAGAGTCAATACGAATAAAGTAAATACAGACAGTGGCTTCGGTAAATAATAATAATTGTCATTGAAACAAAGAATAGTTTGAGCATACTTTCCGAACTGCAGTTAAAACTTTTCAGTACCTTAATTAAACGTTTAAATCAATAGTATTTTTTAAATTTTTCGATAAAATTTCCTTTGGAGTGCATTTAATTCATATTTTTATTACATTTTTAGTTTGGAGTGAATAATTCTGGCGTTATACAATACGCGAATCATTCTGTATTCGAAGACAATGGATATGCAATAAATGAAAAGTTAGCAACGTTTGGTGTCGACGTCTACTTCAACTGCTATGACAAATCCAGGTGGAACTTTAGAATCTACGATGCCAAAACGGACACGGCTAAAAATACTTGGTTTAGAGCACCAGGTAAGAAGGAAAGCTTTTATTCAACCAAAATATTATAATTGCAAAAGAAGATATTTGTTTGGTTACAATAGAAAAAAGAAATAACTATATTTATATGGACAATGATACCAAATGATAATAATTTTTAATGTTTTAGGGACATTAGAAAATATTGCCATGACTGAAATGGTTATGGAGCAAATATCGTATGAACTCTCCCTAGATCCTATAGAAGTAAGACTCGCAAATTTAGATTCACAATTTAGTCAAAATATAAAGGAATTACTAAATACCATGCTTGTGGAATCACAATACATGGATAGAAGAATAGAAGTGCAACGTTTCAATATAGAAAATAAATGGAAGAAACGTGGACTCAGATTCGTGCCGATGAGATGGACTCACAAGTATGGAAGGATATTTGATGTAAATTTGTCGGTGTATCACGGAGATGGTACAGTGTCAATAGTTCACGGTGGAGTTGAAATTGGCCAAGGGATCAACACAAGGGTTGCACAGATTGCTTCATATTTCCTTCAGATACCTATAAATAAAATACAAGTGAAAGCTTACAGTACAATATCAACTCCCAATTGCACTGTGACTGGTGGAAGTGTAACGAATGAATATGTAGGACTTGGAGTTGAAAGATGTTGCAAAGCACTTTTGACAAAGCTGGAACCATCTAGGCTTAAAATGAATAATCCCACTTGGCAAGAACTGATCAAGCAAGCTTATACGGACAGTGTGGATTTACAAACGCATGGGTTTGTAGGCCAGCAAGATAAGCAAACTTATAATATTTACGGGGTAGCGTTTGCTGAAGTAGAGATTGACGTGCTAACAGGAGAAGTAGAGATCAGACGAGTCGACGTCATGGAAGACGCAGGACAAAGTTTAAACCCTGAACTTGATGTTGGGCAAGTAAGTATTAGCAATAACAGAGTGCTGTACGTAGCGAGATATTATGTACTAAATTTAATTTTAAACAAGCGAGAAAGATAGAAAGAGAGAGAGAGAGAACAAACTCTTTCGTTGCAAGTCTTTCTTTCTAAGCAAGTACAATCTGGGTGTGTTTGATCACAACTCGATTCTCATATAATGTGACAGTGTGTTCAAAGATGGTAAACACGCATAGCCTGGAATGGTAATTGGCTTTCCATTGAGGCTGCTGGAATATGTAACTAGGTTCTCGGTAGTAGATTTTCAATTTATGGTAGTTGTACCTTACCATCATGCGTTTCCTCACGATGGTTTCCTTCACCGAAAACTTTCATCGTTAAGATTTAAACCCACGCCCTCCAGTGTATGATCCGACCGCCGTAACCACTGTGTGATAGCACAGATCGCTACAAAAATGGTAACGTACCGGTAGTTAAAAAAATAATAAAAAAGACAAGACAAAAGATACACCTCGTATCTCTGGTAAAAGTAACGAAGTGATTTTGCTAACTACGGTCAAACGCATGTCTAGCTTTGTTGAAAAAAATAACACAATAAGAAGTTTTAGTTATAAATTAAACACAGAAGCACAACTATAACTAAATAAACTAACAGGACAGTTTTAGCTAAGGAAATATATTTAAATACTTTACATACTATATATATTATATACTTTCTAGGTAATATTATAATTCTGGATATTTTTCTTAGGTGGAAGGTGCCTTTGTGATGGGCATCGGATATTGGACAATGGAACACCTGATCTACGACCAGAGTACTGGAGAGTTGCTGACGGATCGCCCGTGGAACTACTACGTGCCTCAAGCTACCGACATCCCTCAAGATTTCAGGGTGTATTTGAGAAAAAAATCTTTCGGAAATGAAGCCTTACTAGGCTCTAAAGGTAAAATTAAGCAGAAAATGCCAAACATTTTTATTATTAGTAAAGTTGACTCCGCGGAGGTTGCTATACTGTCGATCTAATATAACAAACTTAACATTCCAGCGATTGGCGAACCACCGATGTGCATGTCGGTGGTTACAGCGTTTGCGATCCGAGAAGCTGTGACCGCTGCGAGAGCCGACTCCGGCATACCGACCACTACTTGGTTCGGTTTCGGTAAGACGTCGAAATATTTCACATAACCTGATCATAAGGGGCTATTCAACTATTACAAACGCAGAATATAAGTAATTAGTAACCCCTTTGTTGGCAAAGGTAAGCAAAGCCAATTTCCTCCCTCCATGCTTACGAAAATATAGGTTTAACTAGCGGCCTTATAGCGATATCTTCCTGGCAACTTAAGCATCGAGAAGATTTCAATAACAAGTAGAAAACGAGCTGTACTAAAAACAAGTAAAATAAACATAAAATTTATCTGACATTGCATCAAATATAAGCAAGCAAACCCCCGTCCCGCTCTTTGCAGTGTGTGTAATACTTGAAATAGGCATCACTGACAATCATGAGTTTATGAGATTAGACGGGTTTTTTTCTAACGTCGCACTTTATTTATTTGGATCACCAACAGTATACAGTATACACAACACAAAATTCAAACGGTCATCGACACAAAAAAAAATGCTAAATCAACAAAAAAATAGGTGACGACGACGTGCATATTTGGAAATGTCAAAGTTACATAATCAATAAATATTGGAACTGCATAAATAGATACATAACAATTTTTTTTTTCAAGACGATGGGTAACTATATTATACGAACAAATCTGTTAAGGATACTTCACTCTAAAGAGAATGTGTTTTTTCACTAGCTTCAAATAATAACTTTTTAATTTCAGATGGACCACTAACCACCGAGACTATTTGCCTGACCGCGGCTTCCAGAACAGATGAATTTAAATTTTGTTAAGTAACCATGGTCACTATTTTTTGAAGGTAATAATTAAATTTAAGCTATAATAAAAAATTAAATAATAGAATCAATTTTTCAATCATAATTGTTTCACCCATATTAGTTAAATAGGAAACCACATACATACAAAAGTGTTATTGAGAGATAATAAAATTACACTAAGGTAAATCCCCCAATCCCTCTAATCATAGAGTATTTTGCTCATAATGTACCAAATGAAAATAAATAATAAAAATAGATACATGACACGTAATGTTGACAACTGTGAAAGCTGTTAACTATACTGTCTCTTATATACTCCGTTGATGAGTATTAAATAAATAAATTGACGGAAATGTTAAGCTCAATGAATCCGATCATTAAAACTTGGACACCCAAAAAGAAATTTAAGCTCACTAAAAGTATTTTTAACAAAATCAAAAACATGCCCCATTAATAAAATTAAGACAATACGAGTGCTCACTAATAAATTATTTTTTCTAAAAAAAATTGTCACTATCACTCGGGATAAGGGTACACACTACACACATCCAAATATGTTCAGACATGGACCTTATTTGCTACTCAAAGTTCTGTATATCGCTGCAATTGTCATGAACTTGCGTCATCTCTTACCATCAGGAGAGCGCCTCGTTTGTCTCATTACTTTTACATAAAAAAGCAGACGACGGATTTTATGTTTTCCTTCGATATTATGGCAGCAGGAACAAAGTAGCCGATACATTGTGTACAGAGAGAGATGACGCAGTTGTCGCGTTGTCGCACCCAATCACAATAAAGACAAGGCAGGTGCGATGCACAACCTGGATCGCGAGTCACTCCGACAGAATATCTTGCCCGTGCACGGCATAAAAATCACATCTCAAGTTGAAGTCAGCGGAATGGAATAATTTATTCGGATCGCCACTCGAATGAAAAATATTGAGGGTGTTGTGAATGACGACGATTTAATCGGATTACGAAATGTTGTTATAATATCTTCAGGTGAATGTACATATATACCTACTAGCGGATGCCTCGCGGTTTCACCCGCGTAGTCCCGTTCCCGTAAGAATACAGGATAAAATTGGCCTATGTCACCCGGGGATAGTGTAGCTTCCTAACGGTGAAAGTATATTTGAAATCGGTTTAGTAGTTTAGGAGCCTATTCAATACAAACAAACAATCAAATCTTTCTTCTTTATAATAGTATAGATAGATATAGATAGATAGATGTTATTTTTGTAAATATTATTTTTAGTGTAAAAGTTAATAAAAAATAGGGAAATTACAGGGATGTTGAGACTTACCATGGAAAGTCTCAAAGTAATGAGCGCCGAAGCAGCGATGCCCCGGACTTTGTTTAGCTACTTAAAGCTCTGTATATCGCTGCAATGGTCATGGGCAGGCGTTATCTCTTACCATCAGAAGAGCGTCGTCTCGTCCATCTCATCAATTTTTTATACAAAATAACATAGAAATGAATTAGTATAACGTACCATTTGAATTTTAGCCTAATTGTGTTTGTCGTCTATATTCGTTGTTAATCGTTTAGTGTAATGTGTCATTAAAGATTTTATCTGATTATAATTATTGTACTACAATCTGTGCAATAAAGTTTAAAAATACAAAATATTTTTCTTATTACAACTTTTTGTTTTGTATAATTTTTTTATTTTTTTTGTATGTTTGACAGGCTACGTGTTTGACCACAGCTCACCTGATGTCAAGTGAAGGTGTGGCCGAAGATGGTAAAGCACATCTAGCCTGGAATGCAACTGGCTCTCAAGTGAGGCTGCCGGAACACACCGTTAGATGCTTGGCGGCAGATTTTCAACTTGAGGGTGGTAGCTAGCCAGCCGAGTACTAAAGTACCCTACCACCATGCTTTGGTTTCCTCACGATGTTTTCCTTCACCGGCAGCTCAAGCTCATTGTTGGGGTTTGAACCCACGCCCTTCGGCATGCGAATCTACCGCGCTAACCACTGAGCTATCATCGCTACAAAACAAATTTTAATTATTGTAAAAAAAAATATCAATAATAATGTCAAACAATCAAATATCTTATTAAACTAAAACAACCCGCCCCTGACCGTTACAAAGGTGCCCATCACACTCGCCGCATCCCCACGCTGAATGGCAATGACCAACCTCTGCAACAGGAACGAACCGGAGCGGGAGTCACCTGTCCTATCCCTAAGCCTGTGACCTATTTCATTTACAAACATTAATAATCATATAATAATTTATACAATACGAGTATATTTAGACAAAAACAACAGTAAAATTACTGTTACTGATGATACTTTAAAACATTTTGTATAAAAATCTAATCTTACTATTTAGAAATGACTAAAGTAAGAAAAGATCTAATCATCGCGCAAAGAGCATTTCCCACCACACACTGATCCCACAGACGTGAAGCCTTGAAAATGCAGCCGTCGTCGGGAATTGAAGGTGAGAATTGCAGACTGGCAGCCTGACAAGTTACCTCTACTTTATTTTGACTTAAACTTGTGATAGTTTTGTACATGGATAATTTTATGATTGACGTTCGAATAACATAATTTATGTTATTAGGTTTAATGGGCACAGATACTACATATATATCTGACGCTCATTACTTTGAGACTTTCGATGGTTAGTATCAACAGCTCTGTAATTTCAATAGCTGTAAACCGGAACACAGTAATGTTTACACACTACTACTTGGCGGCAAAATATAGCATACTGTGGTAGACGACCTCCTGTTAAGGAGATCTGCTACCAAGTAAAAGTGTGTATGTAGTGTATAAAAAAAATACCAACTGTCTTAGTTTAGCGTAAAATATTCACATAATTTTTTAAATACCGCGATAGACGATAGTACGAATAAAAAGAAAATTTAAAGCAACTTGTAAAGATTGGTATTACAAAGCTAAATATTAGCAAAGTATTTCTCTTCGCAATAGCGTCTACATAGTTTAAATAATTATCTATCACATTTTTATATCAAAAATGTTTCCAAGAGTGAATTTCTCAAAAATCTTGAACAAAATTCATAGTCTAACTATTTTCTCTGAGCAGAAAATCTCGCAAATATCTAGTGAGGTGCGATGCAAATGAGGCGAGAAGATCCCGGGGCGTCCGTGTAGTATAGGTGTTACTGGATGCTAGAATCACTTCTACGAAACGATAATAAAACTAGAAATCGCCGACAAAATTTATCGTGCAAATATTTAACAACAAAATCTATATTATTGTTATGTCGAAACATCTTTAAATTTTCTTATAGAGGGGAAGGCAATTTAAAAAACTGATGACTGAGTAAACACTTGAAACATAAAAAGCCGAAGGACTTGTTAGTATGTAATGGTCTCGAAGATTAATCGGTCATCAGGCCAACGTTTTTTTTTATACTGAATAGGTTCGCGTTTGACCACATCCCGCCTGAGCAACGACCTAGAAGGCGGTGAAAAGATGAGTTCGATTCTCATGACAAATACTGGACCTCAATAGAAGCAAATAGAGAGGCAAGGAAAAAAGAAAGAGAGGCCTATGCCCAGAAGTGGGGCAAGATAGTCTAAAACAATAATAAAAGGAACTCGGAACACGCCTCGGCTGCGCACAAACATCTAAACCTTAAAGAAGAAATGGTCAATGTTCGGCAGCAAACGTCGTATCAAAATTCGTTGCGTATCTTAGAATAACAAAATAGACACCCGAAATTAGAATGGCATCTTAAAATCACGTACGTATTGATGTTAGAAAATTGTAATCAATTGTATAATAAATAATAAATATCGTAGGAGTATACACACAGCGCCATCTGGCCCCAAACTAAGCAGAGCTTGTGTGATGGAAGTCAGATAACTGATAGAATACATAAATACTTGTTTTTTGGAAATACATACTTATAATACATACAGAACACCCAGACACAGAACAAACATTTGTTTAATCACAAAATGTTTGGCCTGAGTGGGAATCGAACCCACGCCCTGCAGCTCTCAAGGCAGATATACTACCAATGAGCCAACGGGGCTGTCATATGTATCAAAAAACTTTAAATATGTTTAAGTAACTAATTCAGCCAGTAGCTCCCGTACTAGTGGAGCGGGTGATATACTGACGTCGTACGTCATTGTTACGCCGAGATTGTGGCGTTTCTCATTTTTGCCGTGACGTACAATTTGTGTATTTTTTCCCGTTGCTCCTGCACTTGCCACAGTTTGACAGTTCTATTACCACTATTTATTCCACGAATAACTTATACTGGGTTACGTGAAACGATACTCAGGATCCGAAAGGAGGTTATTTTACTTACAAATAGAAACAACTTTTATTATGGATCATTCTTTCAGTTATTACGTTGTTCGTAACAGAATTTACTTTTCGGAGATTAATTTTTTACATTTTTTACAATGTTTTTAAGCAAACAACACACGCCATTAAACATCAGCGATGTTTGTCTTTGAATTTGAGGATACATAAAGACCAGTATTACCACCCTAATCAAGAACAGAATGGTATTACCCAATGATAATATTATAAATACGAAATTTGTTTAGCGGGCCTGCAAAATATTCAAATGTAACCGTACACATTTTTTTATCCTGAGATCCTGAGATAGTAATATATTCTCAACTATTTTTAAATATCATCCCTATCAGTGACAGCTTGATCATGCACAAACGTGGGCTACCTTCATCATCATCATCATAATTTCAGCCGTAGGACGTCCACTGCTGGACATAGGCCATAGACCGGTTGAAAGCGGCCCGCATCCAGCGCGTTTCTGCGGTCTTTACTAGGTCGTCTGTCCACCTTGTGGGTGGACGTCCTACGCTGCGCTTGCCGGTGCGCTGTAGTGTGGAAGCATTACTGTGTTTGAAGGGTACTGCAGCTAGCGAAATCACAAGGCTGTTGAGACTAACCATCGAAAGTCTCAAAGAAATGAGCGCCAAAGCAGCGACGATCTGGACTTTGTTTTGCTACGCTGCAATGCCCATGGCCAATGGGCATGCGATATCCCTAAGTATTAAGAGACTTAGGGAGGTCGTCTAGGTAAGTACCACCGCAGTACCAGTTATTCTGCCGCTAAGCAGTAGTGTGTAAACATTACTGTGTTCCGGTTTGAAGGGTACTGCAGCTAGCGAAATTACTAGGCTGTTGAGACTAACCATCGAAAGTCTCAAAGCAGTGATGCCCTGGACTTTGTTCTGTGTATCGCTGCAATGGTCATGGACAGGCGTTATCTCTTACCATCAGGAGAGCGTCTAGTTTGTGTCAATAATTTTTACACAAAAAAAAAAACAAATGATTTGCTCGTCCGACAACCAACCCCTACTGCAATACGAAATGCGCAGCCTACCGTGAACCACGCGGTTAACTAAAACTACCAAACAATATGCTCATATTACTTTATTCCTCATACCAAATACACATAAATTAACTGTATACTAAATTACATTCTAAAATAGGGATAAAGATACTTAACAAAATAATGTACAGCGAAATCAAACGTTCAACAAATTAATTTCTTGTGAAACTCGAAGTCACTATATGGACATTCTCAATCTTCTTTTCAACTTCTTCCAGTTCTTTTAATCTTCTCTCTCTGTCTTGATCTTCGTTTTCGTTCCTCTTCAATCGTTCACTGCCTGTATTGAGGTATCCTTCCTGTAAGCTTTCGGACAAATCAGCTTTTTGCTTTTGAGTTCGCTTTTTGGAAGTAGATTTAGATTCAGTTTTAGAACTGGCTGTGCTGCTCTGTGAAACCTTCTTGGTAGTTTTCTTTTTCAAATTCATCAGAAGCTCTCTGATACATTTAGGGCAGAGTTGGTCGTAAGCTCTTTTACTTACTTTGCTTACTTTAACTCTAGTGTTTCCTTTGTCGTCCGTGCTGGGTATGGGAGGGGCAGGGGCGTCTTTGTTGGGGTCGTCAGTTTTCACAACAGCGGAGTTGTCTGTCTGGCTAATCAGCGGAGTCGAGGTGCTCGTCTTTTTTACACAGTTGAAACAGAATATTCTCCGCTTCTTGTGCCTTTTCGTTTTTGCCGTTACTTTATTACGGGAAAAAAACGGGATCTTCATGTTTCTAAATGAGCTGAAAATCATAATTTTATTGTTAATGAAATGTTCTTACAACATTCACAGCATTGTGGCATCCATAACAAATATCCATCCAAACCTTCACATTTATAATATTAGAGGGATTTGTGTGTAAATGTGTGAGTGTGCGCGCCAATGTGTGTGTAAATACTTGTATGCATATTTATTTATTCCACCATAACTTTTAAATCCCTGAACAGATTTGGATGTATGGGGTGTCGTTAGAATCCTTACATCATCTCGAGTAACACTAACTGATTTTTTTGTAAAGAATAATTTGTCAGTTTCATGTCTTTTAATTTTCTTAATAATATGTTAAGCTCGTTTTAATTTCGTTTTTATTTAAATTTTAATGATTTGCTGCAATAGTCAAGGACATGCATTATCTCTTACCGTCAGGAGAGCACAAGGTTCGGCTAATTACTTTTACATAAAAAAAAATTCAATGGTTGGCTGATCAATGAAAATGTAATACAAAAATCAATATTACCATTTCTTTTCCGGGTCGTTAACGATTTTCCCATCGGCCATCAACTTGTTCTGCTTAAAGCTAGAGGTCGCTTTCTTATTGTCATTTGAAACTTTTACATTCTTGTCTTCAAATGCAAGAGAGTGAAAATTAAAATGTCTTGGATTCTGGTACTTGTTCGGTGACCTCGTGTTGAATCCTGCGCTGTACGTTTTACCCCTCGTGACCTCGCGCGGTTCAACATAATCAGCATTGTGAGTCGATAGAAGTCTGAAATATCACAAACACTTTGTGAGTAATTACAATATGATTGATTGGTTAAGTTTATTTTTATTTTATTTTTTAACTCTTTACTGTACAAGTGAACCTATATGAAATGACATTAGTCGGCTCCTAGGACCATATTATTTTTGAAAAACGTAAAATATTTAGTTAGTAAAAGTATTTTTTATAGTGCAATACGCATTTGATCGCCATACCACCTGATGTTAAACGAAAAGAGAAAGAGAGAGAGAGGTCAAGTGATTATGGAGTTATTTTTTTTAATGTTTGACAGGCTAGGTGTTTGACCACAACTCACTTGATGTTAAGTGACGATGTGGTCGAAGAAGATTAACACGGACGCATCTAACGGTGTGTTCCGGCAGCCTCACTTGAGAGCCAGTTCCATTCCAGGATAGGTGTGCTTTACCATCTTCGACCACACCTTCACTTAACATCAGGTGAGCTGTCGTCAAACAACTAGCCTGTCAACCATTAAAAAAAAACACACACACTTAGCCTGAAATGGAACCGGTTCTCAAGTGAGGCTGCCGGAACACACCGTTAGATGCTTGGCGGCAGATTTTCAACTTGAGGGTGGTAGCTAGCCAGCAGAGTACTAGAAAGTACCCTACCACCATGCTATGGTTTCCTCACGATGTTTTCCTTCATCGACAGCTCAAGCTCATTGTTGGGGTTTGAACCCACGCCCATCGGCATGCGAACCGATCGCGCTAACCACTGAACTAT
Source organism: Biston betularia (assembly GCA_905404145.2). Lineage (NCBI taxonomy): Eukaryota > Metazoa > Arthropoda > Insecta > Lepidoptera > Geometridae > Biston > Biston betularia. Next base: position 429,506 of record FR989874.1, on the reverse strand, counting down.
TTATTTAATTCTCTAATGCACATATACAAAATAACATGTACAAAAGGAGGACTTAATGCTAAAGCATTTTTTGCGAGCTATACCCACAGTAAAAAAATATATATTTGTCTATTTTTTCATTTACTAACTAACCGCGCTAAACACTAGGCAATCATTGCTACAAAAAAAATAGGAGTAAAATTAGTGAGATAGAAGAGTTAAGCGTGTTATGAGAAGGTTTGGTACGAAAAGTGATCGGTCGTTCACTCGATTGTGACTTGTGAGAAATCAAATAAATGAACACGTCTCTGGTAACCTCCACTGGACCTACTTTAGCTAATGACTGTAATTTATTACTAAGCTTTTTGTTGGCGCAACGATAAATACTAAGCCGAGAAATATCACTCTTATAGAAGCGAGCTTACAAAACCTGATGAATAGCGCTGACAAAATAACATTCTGAACAAGCACTAACGTAGTTTTAACGAAATTGGACATTCTGCGGTAGAAAATTTTATTTAAAGTGGTTTTGACATCCAAAACTGAAAAAGACTATTTAACTTTTATTAAACTTATGTGTTTAGTGTAATGAATTATTTTTGTAAAAATCTCTGGTTATCATGTGTGTGAAAATGTATCATATTATTATATCAAGTGTATTTGAAGGAGCGGTCTCTCCTAATACAGGTTTATATAAACTTAAACCGGGACTTAAACTGGGGGGGGGGCTAAACCCATGTTTTTAAAATAACGCATTACGCAGCCGTCTGTAAGTGCTGCGGTCATTTGAAGTTGTACCTGTTTTGTCGTTTCTTATTTCTATACCCATAAAAGCGTTTTGTCTTTTACATAAATAAATAGGCAGTCATGGAAACTGCCAACATAAGTGAAAACTAAAATACGACACATTTTTTTTTTGAGCAGACATACCTAACCAGCTGTCTGTAAGTGCTGCGGTCGTTTGAAGATGTACCTGTTTTGCCTTTTCTTATTTCTATATACATGGGGTAAAAGCATTTTGTCTTTTTATATAAATAAATAGGCAGCCATGGGGGGACTGCCAACAAAAGTGAAAACTTAAAACATGATTATTTTTTTTCGAGCAAACATGACTAAACAGCCGATTGTAAGTGCTGCGGTCGTTTGAAGATGTACCTGTTTTGCCTTTTCTCATTTCTATATACCCATAAAAGCCTTTTGTCTTTTTATATAAATAAATAGGCAGTCATGGAAACTGCCAACATAAGTGAAAACTAAAATACACTTTTTTTTTGAGCAAACATGCCTGACCAGCCCTCTGTAAGTGCTGCGGTCGTTTGAAGATGTACCTGTTTTGCCTTTTCTCATTTCTATATACCCATAAAAGCATTTTGTCTTTTACATAAATAAAGAAGCAGTTATATATACTGCCAACAAAAGTGAAAAGTTAAAATACTACATTTTTTTTTCGAGCAAACATCCATAACCAACCGTTTGTAAGTGCTGCGGTCGTTTGAAGATGTACCTGTTTTGCCTTTTCTTATTCCTATACGCATAGTGAGTGCGGTCGCCCAGCGCTGGGCTATCAGCCGCCTTCACGAACTTCTCGACGTCAAACTGCACCACTCGCGATTTCCTTGGACTTCTCGTCTGTTTCTTATCCAGCTTAGTAACTCTACATCTAACTCTCCTGTCTAACACTTCATAGTCACTGTTATCAACGTACACGCTACAAAAACACACCTGGACACAAACTATAACGTAAAAATATCGTAACATTTCGTGACATTACTGGAAATTATTGTAAATGGTGATTTGACATAATTATACCCTCGACAAGACTCGGAAGAGTTCCATCTAAGAAGATTCTTTTATATTTCTATTGTTATTTTTTTTATAAACAAAGGAGAAAGTTATTATTTTACTATGGTGAAATAGACTAAGGATTGCAATCGCATGAATAAATAATAAGGAACTAGGAAAGATTTAATGTTTTGTTTGTTTGTTTGTATTGAATAGACTCCGAAACTACGGGACCGATTTCAAAAATTCTTTCACCGTTGGGGCTACATCATCTCCGGGTAACATAGGCTACTTTTTATCCCTGTGTTTCCGCGGGAACGGAAACTACGCGGATGAACTATGAGGCGTCCGCTAGTTTATTGTAAAAAGGAAAGGTTTGATTTTTTGTTTGTTTGTTTGTATTGAATTACTCCGAAACTACTGAACCGATTTCAAAAACTCTTTCCCTGTTGGGATGCTGCACTATATCCTGGTGACAAAGGCTACTTTTTATCCCTGTATTTCCACGGGAACGGAAACTACGCGGGTGAAACCGCGAGGCGTCCGCTAGCATCATATAAATTTCAGACGCCTAATGTATTTTCGTCGAGTTCTAAAGGCAAACTATTTTAGTAAAGAAACGGACGTGGTTTTGACACATTTTTCTCCGGCTATAGTTCGGGTCACCGGATGTGCTCAAAACTATAAACGTGAGTAATCCCGCATAAGTACAAAAAAAATCCAAGGGAACTCTTACCTAAAAACTTTCCCTTCTTGTCAAAAATAAGCCTAAAATGTACCCGTAAATTTTATGGGATTTATGGATAAAAAAGCATAGAGCAAGTTGAAGGGTAAAAACTAGCAAAGCGCTCGATCAGAGGTCAATGAAGCTTGTCCCATAGAATAAATAATAGTAGCCTATACATCAAGGGTCCCTTATGTAAAGATGCCTTTACATCAAAGCTATTTGGACCTTATGAGTATAACGTAGACCAAAAATGTCAGAAGTGGAAGTTGGTATTCTTTAGTTTCCCGGTTGAGTTGACATGGCTGATTTATAAATTTATTCAGTTCTTGGTGCTACATAATTATGTGTACATTGTTTCATAGACAAAATAAAGTCATTGTTATTTATTTCGATTGAGATTTTTTTTCTTTGGTTTTGGCGTCGCATTCTAAGCATTTGCCAGTCAGTGTCAAGTGTTTTATATTTTCAAGTTTCATAAGTTAAATAAGTTGCCTCGTAGCTATAGTTGTAGTCAAAGTCCAGTCTTGGTCAAGTCCGGCCATACTTTAGTAAAGTAGTGGTGACTTTACTATAAAGCTTCGATGGAGTTTTGCAAGCAACACGAAAAGTCATGTTTCACCACATTATTTGACAACCCTGTTGGTTCATTGGTAGCATGTCTGCTTCGAGAGCTGAAGGGCGTGGGTTCGATTCCCACTCAGGACTAACATTTGTGTGACTAACATCGATGTTTGTTCTGTGTCTGGGTGTACTGTATGTATTATAAGTATGTATTTACAAAAAAAAAAGTATTTAAGTATTCTATCAGTTATCTGTCTTCCATAGCACAAGCTCTGCTTAGTTTGGGGTCAGATGGCGCTGTGTGTAATGTCCTACGATATTTATTTATTTATTTATATCATTTTCCCACACTCGAGCTTGTAATTCGGCACTTTATGAATAAAACACCACCATTTTTATGTATAAACACTCGACAAAACACTAATTTTGGAAAAAATATAACGGAGCGACACGACTCTTTCCGCGTTCCCGCCAAAACTCCCGATAAAAATTGTATTGTATTCTTTGCCATACATTTGGTCATAGGTTAACGAACATTTCTTATGAAACAGCTGATTGGTAATTCCATTCCATTGTTAATCACACTAAATGCGTAAGACTTTAAATTTTATTCTTTAATGGATTTGTACATAAACGGAAGATGTAATTCCAGAATACCATAAGATAAGCTGCCGCAAAATAACGCCTAAATCAATTAATTGTTATCGAACGGTTGTTTATTTGTATATATGTTACAAATTCAAAATTTAAATTTGAAGTTAAATTTTACAATATCTCTCTACCGTAAGTAGCCAGAAACTAGAAACACGTTTTCCTAAATTAACGTACTAAATTATCTATGAATCTGAAGCTACGAAAACGCAATTTAATCTATTTGAATTTAGTGGCAGCTTCTCGCTGCAAGTGGCTTGCCTGTTCAAACGAGGCTTGTCTGATCACTTGTGACTTATAATAATTACTGAAAACAATTTTTTGTGGTGTTTCAAGCGACTTTCATATCTTTTTACACGACTGCCCAAAAAAAGAGTGTAATGTTTTCAACTTTCAGGATTATGTATGCATGTGAATTTTTTATTCCGCCATAACTTGTAAATGCCTGAGCAGATTTGGATGTATGGGATATCGATAGAATTCGTACACCAACACGAGTGACACAAAAAAAAATGGGTAATCGTGTGTTTTTTTATTGTTAATTAATATTAATATAACTAAAATAAACCTTGTATATTTTTTCTTTAAATAACTAAGTGTGTAAAATGTATGATTGTTAAAGTATTTTTTTTAACTAAAATTCGTTGACACTTAAAATTATTTGAAACTGTCGTGACTTGAAATAGTGATAATATACATAATTATGTATGTATACCAGCAGAGTACACTTTGGCAGAATACTATAAATTAAAAAAAAAACTTCACTTCGGCTAGTACCGTTCAGCGTAATCCCCGACGCCGTGCTCCAAGCGGCTTAAAAACTGAAACTAGCATAGTTCGCTCATTATGGAACTTGCTTAATTAAGCGCAGTGGGTTATATGCCGCGCCAATATCTCCATTCTGTGCCGTTACACAGATTCCGTCTTTAAAGGCATCTGTGCCAAGAGTCGGACAATTACAGCGCTCGCCACTCGCAGGATGCACGAGCGCTGCTACACCCGCGGGCACAGCTGCTAATAAGGTTCTGGCGTTTCACATGCCACGACGCGATATGTTGCATGTGTTATTATCTCGTGTATTTACTTGGTGGTAGATCTCCTTAGCAGGAGGTTGGGTATGTAGCTACCACCGCAGTACCAGTTATTCTGCTGCTAAGCAATAGCAGTAGTAACATTACAGTGTTTCGGTTCGAAGGGTACTGCAGCTAGCGAAATTACTGGGCTGTTAAGACTAACCATCGACCGCCTCAAAGTAATGAGCGCCAAAGCAGTAATGCCCTGGACGTTGTTTTGTTACTCAAAGTTCTGTGTATTGATGCAATGGGCATGGGCATTCGTTATCAGCCTGTTGACAGCCCTGTTGGTTCATTGGTAGTATGTCTGCTCCAAGATGATAGCTCAGTGGTTAGCGCGGTAGGTTCGCATGCCGAAGGGCGTGGGTTCAAACCCCAACAATGAGCTTGAGCTGCCGGTGAAGGAAAACATCGTGAGGAAACCATAGCATGGTGGTAGGGTACTTTCTAGTACTCGGCTGGCTAGCTACCACCCTCAAGTTGAAAATCTGCCGCCAAGCATCTAACAGTGTGTTCCGGCAGCCTCACTTGAGAGCCAGTTCCATTCCAGGCTAGGTGTGCTTTACCATCTTCGACCACACCTTCACTTAACATCAGGTGAGCTGTGGTCAAACAACTAGCCTGTCAACCATAAAAAAAAAAAAAAAAAGATCTGAAGGGCGTGGGTTCGATTCCCACCCAGGACAAGCATTTTGTGGTATAAACAAAATGTTTGTTCTGTGTCTGGGTGTTCTGTGTTTATTATAAGTATGTATTTACAAAAAAAAAAAAGTATTTAAGTATTCTATCAATTATCTAACTTCCATAGTACAAGCTTTGCTTAGTTTGGGGTCAGATGGCGCTGTGTAAAAAAAAAAAAATATCTAAAACTTAAATCCGATATAAACTTAAAATCTAAACAAATTAAAAACTTCTAATTAAAATAACCATGTAATGTCCTACAATATTTATTTATTATATTTTATTTATCTCTTACCATAAATAAAATAAAATCTAAAAAAAATGGCGTCTCGTTCGTCTCATTACTTTTGAGATTTAAAAAAAACATCGATAGAAATCGTGTAGCGTAAAACAACCCTCAGATATTATCCGGGACCGTTCTGTACGTAGCAAAACTGTAATGTTTCGGATAATTATGTATTTAGATAAGAATGGGCCGGCCACTCTACTTTACTCGCGTTATTAGATATTAAAGAAATTTGGACCGTATTTACGTGCTGCTAGCCAAAACGTAATAAAACGACCATGAGCGGCATCCAGAACTTTGGGTGGCAAAATAACGAAAACATGTCGAAACCACGCCCTTTTTCATAGTAAAATAAACTCCAAGGTATGGCCTCTTTTTGGTGAGGACGAATAATTAAATGCATTTCCTGTAAATACGTAAGTATACTTTGTAGCATAACGTTTTTGCTTTACATTAGTGAAAATTGGCTCGGTGATAATGTTTATAGCATAATTATAGCAATAAAATTAACATTTACCTACGTTTATATTAACTGTTAAGTGCTTTTTTTATGACGCAACTGCCAAAAAAGGAGTGCAATGTTTTCAGGGTACACGTATGTCTGTATGTGTTTGTTTATGCTACCATAACTAATAAATGCCTGAACAAAACAATACAAAGAAAACAAAAAAAAAACAATAGAAGTAGAATGAATGAACGATGTATTCGTCAGAATACATCGTTCAATGTAATTAAGCTTGTTTTTATAGCAATCAAATTTGCATTTACCTACGTTTTTATTAATTGTTTAGAAATCGTTTTTGTTTATTTAGGTACATTTTTATAACAATAATTACTGCAAATGTCCCTATGATGTAGGTGCCTACTAATAATCATCATCATTACCAGCACTCACTGCTGAGCGCCAACTCCTATGCGCCGCTCGCCCTGGTCCCGTCAAGATTTTGCGAAGACTTTTAAAAATTGATTTTATGGTTGACAGGCTAGGTGTTTGACGACAGCTTACCTGATGTTAACTGAAGGCGTGGTCGAAGATGGTAAAGCACACGTAGCCTGGAATGGAACTGGCTCACAAATTACGCTGCCGGAACACACCGTTAGATGCTTGGCGGCAAATTTTCAACTTGAGGTTGGTAGCTAGCCAGCCGAGTACTAGAAAATACCCTACCACCATGCTATGATTTCGTCACGATGTTTTCACCGACAGCTCAAGCTCATTGTTGGGGTTTGAACTCACGTCCTTTGGCATGCAAACCGACCACGCTAACCACTGATCTGCTGCAAACGCTACAGCTTATCTTATGTTATGTGTCGGAGCGGTCGAAGAATGTAAACACACCTAGCCTGGAATGGTAAGTGATGCTGCCTGAACCCGCTAATAGGTGGTTGGCGACAGAAAGATAAATCTGATTCCCGCTGGATAGCAGGCGTAACTGCGGCATACTGCTTGTAAATTCTATATCTCTAATGACCGTGCACCGACTCGGACCACGAAGATTTACTTTGAAATGGGTAAGTAAATAAAAAGAGCTTACGAAGGACGCGAGAGCCCAGATTATGTGACGAATTTATTGGGCCGCCGGATCAAAAATAGACAATTTATCCCGTTTTCACTGAAGAATGGGATCTTCAAATACAACCTTAATAAATATAGGTATATTAGTGACTTTTTGATCAGTACTCTAGCATTAGTGGAAGATTAACTTTGTTTTACTTGGTAGATCTCCTTAGCAATATCATGAATTTCATGAAAACTTATTTAGCCAATTGTGCCACGTTGTATTTTGTCGTGTCGTATTTTAATGTTTTACTTAATAGGGAAGTTTTTTCTAAGATGTGTTTTCCATTTAGAGCAAATCAGATTTGTAACGTGAGGCCCTTATCGGTCTAGTACTAAAACTTAACAATTCAGGGGTATGAAGCCCACTGGCATAGTGGGGTAGCTATGACAATACAACCAACGCTACGGGGCCCCTAGTGCAAGGGGGCCCCAGCGTTACTTACGATTACTAGGGTAAGGGGGTTACTAACGATTTGTTTCTTTCAAAATATTTCTTGACCTCAGAGAAGTTAAAAAAATTGTCCTAAATTTCCGTAAGTAGGTACATGATTTTTTTTTTACAATACATACATAATTATGTTTGGATCAGCATACATTATTACAGTATATATCATCATTGATTTAAATTAAAACAATTTATCGATTCAGACGTTACTTTGCGGAAGTTCATTTCGAATAATTTTTCTTAATTTCTTAATAGGAAATAAACTAAATATAAATAACTTGACTATTCAAATTAAAAATACGAATGCGTACAACTAAAATTAAAGTGATCTAACGATGTTTTCATAATACTTTTCTGTTAGCACAAACCATAGAATTATTCGAAACTATATCTGATCAAGTACTATTTTATATCACAGAAACATGAAAAAATATAACGACTCAGTAGTTATAACGGTTAGCAAAGCGCTCTTTGAACTTCTTATCCGGCTTTGTGCTCCTCTTCCACCTTGTTTCAACTGAAGCTTAGCCAAAGACTTTTCTGATAATAAGTAAGACTAGATGAGTAAGCAAAACATTGACAGCCCTGTTGGTTCATTGGTAGTATGTCTACTTCGAGAGCTGAAGGGCGCGGGTTCGATTAAACAAATGTTTGTTCTGTGTCGGTGTTCTGTATGTATTATAAGTATGTATTTACAAAAAAAAAGTATTTAAGTATTCTATCAGTCATCTGACTTCCATCACACAAGCTTTGCTTAGTTTGGGGTCAGATGGCGCTTTGTGTAAGAGTCCTGCGATATTTTTTTATTTCTTTATATAAAAGATGCCACAAATAATCTTGCTCATTAAATCACTAAAGAGAACAAATAACTTTACATCAGTGGCCACCAGTAGTTAAATGCCGGGGTCGCGGTTCCATCACCACACTGACCGCCATATTGTCTGAAAGCTCATCTACAATTGATTCATGGAAATCGCACACTGAACGATAAACGCAATTTTTTTATTACATATAGGCTTGTGTTTGACCACTAACTCGTCTGACTCGTAAAGCGAAGATGCGGCCTACGGTGGAGCATGCTCGCCTAGAAGAAACCAATTCACTCGCGACTTGAAGATACCCAGATTGTATCTATCAGGGAACACCCACCCGGGCAGCAAATTCCATTGTTTAGCGGTTCGTACAATGAAGGCAGATTCAGACCGTTTAGTTCGAGTCTTATATTGTTTCTTACTATCAGAAATGTGTCTTTTTTGTCTCTATAACGAGTTTTGGAGCTCACGACTACGATTTTGGTAATTGTACCTAATATTCTTCACAATTGTACTGAGTAATATTTACCTACACATGACTGTGTACCTGCATTCTAGACGACGCAAAGGAATCTGTGATACATATGGTACTGTGTAGTGATGATAGCTTAGCGCGATTAGTTCGCATGCCGAAGGGCGTGGGTTCAAACCCCAACAATGAACTTGAGCTACTGGTGAAGGAAAACATCGTGAGGAAACCTTAGCATGGTGGTAGGGTACTTTCTTGTACTCGGCTGGCTAGCTACCACCCTCAAGTTGAAAATCTGCCGCCAAGCATCTAAAGGCGTGTTCCGGCAACCTCTCTTGAGAGTTAGTTCCATTCCAGGCTAGGTGTACTTTACCATCTTCGACCACACTTTCACTTAACATCACGTGAGCTGTAATCGAACACCTAGCCTGTCAACCATAAAAAAATCAACTAATAGGTACTTCCAATACTTGATTAAAATCGCGCTCGACAGTTCACAAAAAAATGTAAATTCTTATCAAATCTCTTACTTAACTCTCGATCCTGAAAAATCCACAACCCCCGATCGAACAAATAAAAGAAGTTTCGATACTTTAACAAAAGTGTCCCAACTTAGCGACGCTTAAAATATGCGCATCTTGAGGACCTCTACAGAGCGATAAAACTTGAGACGTCGCATAATGTTTAATTTGGAAAGGGTTTTCATGTTGAAAGGCTGTTTACAGGTGGAATTCAAATAGCAACTCCGCGCCGAGGCAGTCGGCCAAAGTCGGCAGGAGTTCTAGAAACAAACCTTTAGTGTTTACAACCAGACTAATTTATATTAACATGAACAATAAATACGTAATGTTTTTAATTGTGAAAACTATTCCTTAATTATTTTCAGGTTCTTTAAAGTTGGGTATATTCAAAATGTTCACTTACGAAGGCTTTCAGTGCAAAATCTGAACTTTGCAATGAAATGGGGTACACTTCGTAATTTATATGTTTTTTGAAAGACTGTACTTATAATAATCCGTTGTTTAATAATTTTGCTATAGTAGCGACTGTAAATTTGTCTTTACCTCCGAAACTAAAGGAAACTCTTTGTTTGTTTATCTACACTAATATTATAATGAGGAATGATTTATATTTTAAAATGTTTGTAACGATTAAACTAAAAAACTATTAACACGATTTCAAAAATTCTTTCACCGTTGGGAAGATACTCTATCCCCGGGTGACATGACCTACTTTTTATCCTTGTATTCCCATGGGAACGGAAACTACGCAGGTGAAACCGCGAGGCGTCTGCTACTCTGGTAGTGAAATATAAAGGGATTATTTATCTGAATTATGCACAGTTTTGCTATTAGCTAATCTAGGAAACACCGCTCTACGTGCAAAATGAAATTCAAAGATAACTGTGTTTAATTAATGCAATCTGAAGATTTCATTTATTATGTTTAAAATTGGGGCCAAAAACAGCGTCAGATATTCGCACCGCTCCTCTGCGATAGTTGAGTAACGGGCGAGCGGAGTGTAATCAACGAGATCATTTCCTGATTCATCACCCGCTGTTCAGTCGAGTCAGTTAAGACCCTTCTGATGGCAACGAGTCCAACCGCGCTAGAAATGCTCGCCTGGCGCCGCAAACGATACACTACCGCGAGTTAATTTTTCTTGTGGCGGCATCTAGCGAAAACACATTGAACTAAAATATCACATGACTCATTATGTAAATATTTTATTTACTCGATATACCTATCATATTATTATCAAAATAATTCAATTTTCTTCCTTCCATGTGTACTGTCACAATTTTATAAACATTGTTTGCATGAAACCTGAAATATATCTTAATTTTGGTTAATAGCTGAAACACGTGACAAAGTTCAATGTAAAGTAGGCAACGGCTAAAAATAACTTTATCTCTTAGAGGAGTTCTATAATTATTATAATTTATCAAAGCTTTATCTATTGGACCACAAAACACAACACTACTATTTAGATAGCTACAGCTACAGCTCGCCCCGGCTTCGCACGGGAAAACAAAACTCTATTGACAATATAAATACAGCCCATGTCACTCAGTGATAATGTAGCATTCTAATGATGAAACAATTATTCAGATCGGTCGAATAGTTTCTGAGCCTATTCAATACAAACAAACACTCTTTATAATTTGTGTAGATTATCATGTCCTGAAATATTGTGTTCTGGTTTGAAGGGTACCCTACTGCAGCTAGCGAAATTACAGGGATATTGAGACAAACCATCTAAATTTAATGTCTCAAAGTAATGAGCGCCAAAGCAGCGATGCCCTGGACTTTGTTTTGCTACTCAAAGTTCTGTGTATCGCTGCCATGGTCATGGACAGTATATCTACATAATATGTTTACAAATTTATTTACTAAAAATGATATCTACTAAACATCTATTTTTAGTCTCAGCATTGGATACGTAATCAAATACGTCCCTACAATATGAAGGTGTCCTTTTAACATTACAAGATCAGAACAAAGTAGCCCTGAGCATACTACAGGAAGCCCAATCAATGTACTACCCCCTCCAACTAAATCCACATTCCCGGACCGTACAAATATTTTAACACCTACTGCCGTGTTACAGCCACAGTCAATCAAAATATTAGTGCAAAGCCAGCAATGTATTATAAAATATAATTCTTATCTAGCGGTAATAAGATTTATATTGTAGGTAGTACAGGAAGGCAGTGTAAATTGCCATAAAGTTCAGGAAATGGTTTCTCATAAGACAGGTTCTGTTTGAGACGGGGTGCTTTGTTTTGGTCATTTCTTTTGTTTGTTTGTCTGTTGTTTGCGATAGCGGAAACTTAGACATGATAAAATGGACGGTTTAGTTTTGTTTAATATTTTTATCTACCGAGGGGCATAACAGAAGAAAGTTGGAAGAACTTTTTAATGCTGACCAAAATACAGTCTCACTGATATCTCGGATAGATTTTATGGATGTACAAATGATTTATATAAAAAAGTTGTACCTAGAATAATAACTTAGTTTATATTTATATCTATTTTAATTTTTGTGTTGAAAGAATGTTGCATGCCCGCTAGGATAAACTGTTGTATCAAAAAACCTATATATAAGACCATCATGTAGTTTGAAGCAATAAAGGTTATCTTACTTGGTTGTAGATCATCTTAGCAGGAGGTCGTCTAGGTAGGTACCACCGCAGTACCAGTTATTCTGCCGCTAAGCAGTAGTGTGTAAACATTACTGTGTTCCGGTTTGAAGGCTGTTGAGACTAACTCTATCAAAAGTCTCAAAGTAATGAGCGCCAAAGCAGTGATGCCCAAGTCGCAATAACTTTGCTATTATAAAAATGTAGGCATATTTAGGCAATTTTATCTAATCAATATATTTGTGACTAGCGGACGACTCGCGGCTACACTCGTGTAGTTCCCGTTTCCGTGGGAATGCAGGGATAAAAAGTAGCTTATGGGGATAGTCTAGCTTCCAAACGGTGAAAGAATTTTTGAAATCGGTCTAGCAGTTTCTTGATGTATAACTAACTAAATTTTACGATAAATAATAAAAGTAAAACGAGATTTTATTTTGAGTATCACAAATCAAAACTATTCTAAATACGGAACAAAGTCCTAACAATGAGCTTGAGCTGCCAGGAAGGAAAAACATCGTGAGGAAACCATAGCCTGGTGGTAGGGTACTTTCTAGTACTCGGCTGGCTAGCTACCACCCTCAAGTTGGAAATCTGCCGCCAAGCATCTAACGGTGTGTTTTGGCAGTCACTTGAGTTTTACTTCCATTCCAGGCTAGGTATGCTTATCATCTTCTACCACAGCTTGTCAACCATAAATATAATCCATATTGCCAACCGTGTTGGTTCATTGGTAGTATGTCTGCTCCAAGAGCCGAAGGGCGTGGGTTCGTTGTTCTGTGTCTGCGTGTTCTGTATTTATTATAAGTATAAGTATGTATTTACAAAAAAAAAGCATGTTTTTAAGTATTCTATCAGTTATCTGACTTCCATAGTACAAGCTTTGCTTAGTTTGGGCTCAGATGGCGCTGCGTGTAATGCCCAACGATATTTATTATTATTCATCGTATTTTTATTTAAGTTCTTATTTTTACATTAAAATATTCATTATTAATCAAAGTAGTAAATAAAGAAAAACAAAGTAGCATTTTTTTGCAGTTCTCTAGCACGCCTAATGCCAACTTTAGTTATAAAGTAACTCGAGAAAATATCAATGTAATAAGTATTATTTAAATAACTTCACGGTAACTAATCAATAAAAAAATCTCGAATCGTGCCGCTCCACGCCCTCCTTTGTTCTTGTTCGTAAACGGACTAAACTAATTGTTTCACGTGGTTTTGTGTAGATAATAGAAATATTTTTGAGATATAATTTAGATGAATTATTAAAAAAATTACGATGGCCACTTTTGGTATAGTATACAAGGTTCCACGGCTTCATTCCTTCATTCATCATTTCTTTTTTTCCCGAAGCACAGTTATCACTAGTTCGTAGCCATTGGGTTAATTTTAATGTGACCATAACTTGTGCCAAATAAAATACTTTTAAATATTTTTTTTAATTCTGAAATCATCAGCCTATCGAAGTCCACTGCTGGACATAGGCCTCTCCCAAGACATGCTACTCAGCCCGACTCGGCTTTTCGCTTCCATCCACCGCCAGATGTCCTACATACATATATCGTCACTCCATCGAGTTTCAGGGCTAATAAAAAATTATTGCAACGACAGGAACTTCGTCTCTTAGTAGGCCTCATAAACGGCAAATGCAGTTTAAATTGTCACATGTATGAACTGTTAATTAAAATTACAAGTTTTCTTACCTAGTTCAAACGAATCTTGGAGCAACCTCGCCTCTGTATAACAAGCCTCATTGTAATAAATTACTTGGCATAACGAATATTTTCAATTCCCTTTAGTTTTGTTACACATATCGAGTATATATGGTAATTAAAATTATACATTAATGAGCTGATACTAGTTTTAAAAAAATAAATAAAGATAAATACATGAATAAATAATTGATTCCAATGCATCTTCTGCAAAGATGTATGATACATAAAACATAAAGTTATGTTAAACTATTTGAGTTGGCGGCCAAACGCGTACTTACCCGTATTTAAAAAAAAAAATTGGGAAATATTTTTTGTAATAGGTTTGCATTTCATACACCTCGAGCCTTGAAGACAACCAGTTTCTCTCAAACGCGACGCATTCAGCGGTTCTCACAATAAAAACAAACAAACAAGACATTTATTTCTAAACTAATACTAAAATTGAATCTAGAAGCTTAAACCTAAGAATAGGAACAGATAGGTTAACTCAAGGTAAAATTCAATTAGGACCATTAAAATATATTACAAATAATATTTGTAAAATTCGAGGTAGTCGCCACGCCTTTTTACAGTCGTGTGAACCAGTATGATTTATTACTATGTGTTGCAACATTTATTTGATCCAATGTTAATTCGATGTGACATTACACAGATTTCCTCAGAGCCCTGCAGTAATTACAGACCACTGAGTCATAGTCATTAGAATGTTAGTCAGAATTGTAAGCCAGCATCCTGACTAGCACGGTCACTAAGTGATAGGGCTTAAAATTGAGTGCAGTGTCGAAGTTTCTTGTCGATTTCTCAAAGCATTAGACCGACCAATTGCTCAACTCAATTATAAATAAATAAATATCTTATGACAATACACACAGCGCCATCTGAACCCAAACTAAGCAAAGCTTGTAATATGAAAGTCAGTTAACTGATAGAATACTTAAATACTTCTTTTTTTGTAAATACTTACAGTACAGTAGTTTTTGGTATATAATAAAGTTATATTCTATTCTACATCCAGACACAGAACAAACATTTGTTTACCACAAAATGTTTGTCCTGGATGGGAATCGAACCCACGCCCGTCAGCTCTTGAAGCAGACTTACTAGCAATGAACCAACAAGGCTGTCATTGTTGCACTTTGAACCGAACAATGGTTAATATTATCACCTAAGAATTGTTCCACGTAATGTAACGTATCTATTGTCAAGCTGTAATAATATTATGCTTGGTAAAAATGTGATATACGAGATGATAGATCTCCTTAGGTCGTCTAGGTAAGTACCACTACAATACCAGATATTCTGCCGCCAAGCAGTAGTGTATAAACATTACTGTGTCTTGCTTGCAGAGTAACTGCAGCTAACGGAATAACTGGGATGTTGAGACTAACCGTCGGAAGTTTCAAAGTAATGAATGTCAAAACGCCAGGCATGAACGACTCGTTCGTCTCATTTCCTTATACATCTACACTAATATTATAAAGAGGAAAGATTTGTGTTTTTGGAAAAAAAAAAAAATAAAAATATATATATATATAGGCTATTTTTTATCTTTGTATTTCCACGGGAACGGGAACTACGCCGGTGAAACCGCGAGACGTCCGTTAAATAATGTGCCATCCACGAGTCATATTTGTAAAATCAACAATAAATGCCGAGCTTTGTGCTAGTAATTGCTTCAAGAAAATGGCTTATAAGTGCGTTCCCATGTTCTGGTACTACTAAATTCTCCGCTTTGTACTCACCGTCAGACTGTAGTCACTAGAAGCTCTAACGAAGCAGTACTAGTTTTAATAGCTATCAATTTCTTGAAGTAGCTAGTTATTTTGCATTTGCACTCATGGTTAATGTGACCATTTATTTTTTTATTCAAATCGGGACATTATTAAAGTTACAGCAAATTTCTTTTGTTTTAACATAGCTTTGTGAACGGTTACGTAAAGCTGGGTTTTTTCACAATTAAAGATATTAATTATTTGATGTGCTGGTACGTTTGTTCCAAGCAGACATTAAATACATATTCTTGAGAATTGCGAAAGTTCATTTTAAGTATTCAAGAGTTGAATTTTTAGTGTATTTCCGCTCATGAGCCAACATTCGTTCATCATCGGCCGAGCGCTCAAAAAGTAAATATGTTTTGAGCAACTCGTGTCGCCTACTGGTTACTGCAGCGAGAAAACGATATTAATTAATACATAATAATTATTCTAATAAAATGCTAAAGTTCACATTATTACTACTTCCACCCAATGATTTTCGTTCGTAACGTTTATTTTATACTAATCTGTCAGTTTTCGCTTAAATTTTGTATGACATTTACAGAAAACTTTAATGTAGCGATGATAGCTCAGTGGTTAGCGCGGTAGGTTCGCATGCCGAAGGGCGTGGGTTCAAACCCCAACAATGAGCTTGAGCTGCCGGTGAAGGAAGACATCGTGAGGAAACCAAAGCATGGTGGTAGGGTACTTTAGTACTCGGCTGGCTAGCTACCACCCTCAAGTTGAAAATCTGCCGCCAAGCATCTAACGGTGTGTTCCGGCAGCCTCACTTGAGAGCCAGTTGCATTCCAGGCTAGGTGTGCTTTACCATCTTTGGCCACACCTTCACTTGACATCAGGTGAGCTGTGGTCAAACACCTAGCCTGTCAACCATTAAAAAAAATCAAAAAAATCGTGTTTTATAAATTTTGAAGTCAGTATTAGCCGTGCTATAAATTAAAAAAAATCGACGTTCCGAGTCTTTCCTGGAGAAATCGCGATAGAGCAGCGAAAACAGAGACATTCCGGATCAAAACGGGCATATGGTCACATTACTCATTGTACCTATATCGTAGATAATTACTAGTATTGCGACTGCGCTCCACCTAGTAGTTTAGTATTGAAATATGTGTGAACAAAACTAACCTTTAGCAGCTGTGACGGAAATTAACGTTAGACAGGTAAAGGCTCTAAGATTACAAGCACAAATCATTACAAATCTACTAAACTACTTATAAGAATGTCTGTGGATTATTTTGTTATTATTTCTACAGGGCCACGTGTAACACTAAGTGACGAGCACAGGGTCATGTGTGGCACTCAGTGACGAGCACAGGGTCATGTGTGGCACTCAGTGACGAGCACAGAGTCATGTGTGGCATTCAGTGACGAGCACAGGGTCATGTGTGGCACACAGCGACGAGCACGCGGTCATGTGTGGCACTCAGTAACGAGCACAGTCATGTGTGGCATTCAGTGACGAGCACAGGGTCATGTGTGGCACTCAGTGACGAGCACAGGGTCATGTGTGGCATTCAGTGACGAGCACAGAGTCATGTGTAGCACTCAGTAACGAGCACAGGGCTACGTGCACTCAGTGGATGCACGCCCCCATTGATGGGGGGAGTGGGGAAATACAATCACGACCTTTTGCTTTTGATGTAGGTAGAAATATATTATTATTATATTTCTATTTGCTACGATCATGGCAAACATCTTTCTCTGTTGGTTCCTTTGGACCTGACCTATCGTTATAAAGTCTTACAGGCTGGCCCAGTTTGTTATCATCAGTTTTCTTAATTGCTTTCCGCTACAGATACAGATACGACAAAAAAGATTTGCACTGTAAAAAAACACATTGGCACTTTTTGTTGTAACCTGTTTCTGCCTTTCGAAATCATTTCAAATTTAAATATTTCATATTTATTACTGAACGCGATTTCCTTGAACTATTTTGTCCGGGCAATAGGCACGTCTCCGCATTGTCCCGCACAAAAGACCGAACGTCGCGTCTCGCGTCAAATATTGAATCTACAAGGAGGTTCTATAAAAGAGACGTTAATAGGTCGCCTTATTTGGTCCTTTTGAATTGTTTGAATGGTAGAGTTTTATACAGCTCCTTCTTCGTATTTTGTTTGAGTTTTCCTCGTTGTCAGAAATATGAATCGGGCATTCGGTGTGCCCAAATCAGAAAAAATGGGAATTATTGCAACTTTTAAGATAAAATCACGAAAAAAATGACAATATAAGGTTTGTGATCCTTGATTCGCAATGCGAATTGACCCAGTTTATAGAAACGGCTGATCCGGATTCAGACAAACATATTTTTTTTTTTTTAAATAACAGTGTGCACGAGAGAACCGATTGGGAATGGGCGGGACATGCTAGTCGCATATCAAACGATCGCTGAGCAAATGTCACACAAACGAAGATGGTGTGACAGTTACTGAACCGAGCAGTCTGGAAGAAGAAAAAAGACGGTCTTTGCCCAGCGGTGGAACAGTATAGACTGAAATATATAATAGAGAACCGACACACCCACACTATGTAATTAACAAACCACTAATTTCCCGAACTTTTGTCAGGTAAATTAATTGTAGAACTATTCGCAACAATGCAGCACTTGCGAAGAGCTTCGTTCGCGCGATGTAGGACCTCATGCGGCCACCACGGCACGTGGACACTCCGCTCATTATTTAAAGCTAAAATATTCAAAGAGTCATCTAGACTGGTCGACGTCACACGTGACCAAACCGCTGCACTCTATTTTGCCCCACGGATCATACAACGCGGCAATGGGGCCAGCGTTATGGGAACTATTCCCATTAATAGCGGCCTTTTAGACTAGTTTAATTAAAATTGATTTTTCCATAGTTTGTATGTTATCTATAATAATTATTTGTAAATAGTTTAATTTTCCTTGAGGTACCTATATCTTATATAGATTTATGCAGTCAGTTCAGGTAAGTTTTGAAACCAGTGCGGTTTACCTGGCAGCCGAGAAGTGGACACTCACTCGCGGCATGGTCCGCAAGTTCAAAGTCACTCAGCGACCAATAGAAAGAGCTATGCTCGGCATTTCTCTGAAGGATCGTATCCGGATCGAAGTAATTCGCCAGAGAAATAAAGTCACTGATGTAGCTCAGCGTATCAGCAAGCTGAAGTGGAAATAAGCTGGACATATCTGTCGCAGAACCAATAACCGCAGGGGTAGGCGTATTCTACAGCCTGACGTAGGATAGCTGGCGGTGGATGTAAAAGAAGTAAAGTCTAATTTAAGTTACTATTGTATCTTAGCTTTCATCTATTTATCTCAACTCCAAACTTCAAGTGGTCGCTAACAACGTACCAAAAAGTTGTTAGAGGTGTTTCAGGGAATCCAATTTTGTAGCGATGATAGCTCAGTGGTTAGCGCGGTAGGTTCGCATGCCGAAGGGCGTGGGTTCAAACCCCAACAATGAGCTTGAGCTGCCGGTGAAGGAAGACATCGTGAGGAAACCAAAGCATGGTGGTAGGGTACTTTAGTACTCGGCTGGCTAGCTACCACCCTCAAGTTGAAAATCTGCCGCCAAGCATCTAACGGTGTGTTCCGGCAGCCTCACTTGAGAGCCAGTTCCATTCCAGGCTAGGTGTGCTTTACCATCTTCGACCACACCTTCACTTAACATCAGGTGAGCTGTGGTCAAAACAACTAGCCTGTCAACCCTAAAAAAAAAAAAAAAAAAATAATTTAAAGAAGTCATCGGTTGGGACGGGCTGATTTATTTACTCGCGGATGTAAACTAACAGAAAATACCAACTCAACTACACGAAACTCAGTCTATTGTTTAGTTATGCATACTGAATGTGTTTTAGAAAACATCATCATTACCTTTGTATTTGGATTTGTATCAAGTAAAATATTATTAATCCCACTAATCCCAAAAATATTATAAATGTGAAAGTTTGGATGGATGGATGGATGTTTGTTACTATTTCACGCAAAAACTACTAAACGGATTTGGATGAAATTTGGTATGGAGGTAGCTGATACCCTGGATTAACACATAGGCTACTTTTTATCCCGAAAACATAATATAGCGGGTAACACCGGGAGAGCCAGTTCCCATGCCCCCTGAGGATGTTCTATACTAGCAAATGCTTTGGGACCGAGTCGTAACAAAAGAGTAGCTTTGATTTTTGTGATGTGAAAGGTGGTCATGAGGTCCAGGGAGACCCGGTGAAACGGCTGACCGCTGGCCGCCCGCGGGATAGCTGGGGACCCGAACCCGGGATCACTTCCTACCTCCGCCCTGGGAGGCTGTCCTGCCATCCGGAGCATAATCCTGTAGAGCGGCTGTCGTGCCGGGGTAGGAGACCGGAGTTGAACCCGACAGTTGCTCACAGGGGGGACCGGGGGCCCTTCCGTCCCTCATGCCCACCAATCACTGTTCCATTCTTCTGCGCTGCTCATAGTTGCTGCTGCATATTTGTTCCAAAGTTTCATATTGTTGGAAGAACGTCATCATCCCTTATCTACTTATCATTCCTTATGGCCAGAAAAATAAGAAAGAGCGTATCTACAGCGGCCCCCGATTCCACATTTCTGCAATATTCGGGGCATTCACGCCAACTTGAATGCGATTCATCATTATCTTGAATCCATGAAACCCGCCTTGCTCTTCCTAACGGAGACACAAATATCTAATCCTGCCGAGACATCCTACCTCTTATACCCTGGGTACAAACTCGAGCATATCTTTATGCGCCGTGCTGGGGTATGTGTGTATGTCCGGGACGATATCTGTTGTCGCCGCCTCAGTGGCTTAGAAGAATGTGATCTGTCTACTTTATGGCTTCGAACGGACTTTGGGGGTAAAACCCGAGTTTATGCATGCCTCTACAGATCACATAGTGGGGATGCGGAGACAACCCGATTATTTATCAAAGCTCATCCACATGTTGCAAATTGTGGAATGATCTTCCTTCTTCCGTATTCCCGCGGAGTTACAACATTGGGTTCTTCAAAAGGCATGTTAATAGAATCTTAAAAGGTCGGCAACGTATTTGTGGTACCTCTGGTATTGCAGATATCTATAGGCGGCGGTGATTGCTTAACATATATATAGCTTAGTATAACATAAACACAGTAATTAAATCTTAGTGTTATCAAGTTATCGGCGAAATTGTCTTCGTTATAAGAGGAATCTTGTGAGAACTTTAGTTTAATTTCTATCTTCAAATACCTTTTTTTGTTTGGAGTTAGACAATGAAGTTAGTTTTTTAAAATACTTACCTACATATTATAGTGTTTAGCCTGTACGATCTACTTGTAACTTTGTCTTCGCAGGTTAACGCCTGGTCGTGAAAGCTTTTCAACTAAAACTTCGAAGCCTATCTCTAAAGTTCACAAGTCTCCAACTAAAGGAATTTACCGCTTAATACTTACAGATCATCTCACCTTAACCTTCTTAAATACATTTTCTTCTCGACGACTTTGGCAGCGTATAAGAAAGTGTGAATAAATTATGTTTTTAAAATGTTGCTGACGAATTTTTTCCATAAAACAGGCACTGGAACGAGATAAGGGAGACATTTGCCTGGAAGTGGGATAGTAGATGTAGATAGATGGAAACGTTTTATTGTGCACACCAAAAATAAAAATAAAAGTACAGAAAACAAAATAATCTTAAAAGCTAGTGCCGAAATTGGCGGCCTTAACACTAAAAACAATCCCTATATAATTTCATATCTACTTTTAGTACAATCTGTGGTATAATAGAAGAGTATTTTGGTAACAAGTATTTAAACTACAGCGTATGTAAAGTCGGCCCCAGATTTCCCCCAGGAGCGGCGACATTCGATTCGACGTCCAGTGCGACGTATTTCAATTCCATTCACTAGTTAAATATTAACTCTGCTTTGTGTGCTTAATCCTTCGTATGGACAAGCTTTTGTAAAATACTATAAGTAAGTGTTTTCATTCGTACAATTCCATTTTCAGTAGTGGTCCGGTTTAGAAGGTACTGCAGTGGCATTACAGGGATGTTGAGACTGACCATCGCGTTGCAAAGTAATGAGCGCCAAAGCAGCGATGCCCTAGACCAGCGGTCAGCAACAGGCGGACAGAGGTCCGTTTGCGGACCGTGAAAGGTCGAACCTCGGACCGCCAAATATTGTAATGTATTGTACTTATACCAAGTATAAATTAATACGTAGATAAGGTATACTACTAAATAAAAGGTAGAGTGTAAGGTATACTCTCTGCCGGAGTCTGTGTTTCCTGTTAGATACAATATGGGTGTCTTCAAATCTAGAGTAAATAGGTTTCTTCTACGTAAGCGTGCTTCATCTTAGACCACACTACTGCTTAACATCAGGCAGAGTGTGGTCAAACGCGAATCTATTTTAAAAAATTACTATACCTTAAATAATTGAAATAATATTTTGAATCTAACTTAGTACTCATTCTATTTGAAGTTGCCTAGTTAACCTGTTTTACAAGTTTTTAAATAAATATCGTTCGAGATTAACGGACGCCCACCTAGAAGACACACTTCGACTTTGCTGATCTTCTTGGTCATGCACATGCGTATCCTCTTACCATCAGGAGAGCGTCTCGTTGGCAGGCGCGGTATGAAGGGGAGGTTCATAGAGGGCATAACCCCCTAATCGTACATGCCAAATTGAAAAATCTTCTAAAAATTTACAAAATAAAAAAAAAACACTTTTCTAGCCGCGATGCATTTTTTTTGCTTGCGTGCTTTTCAAGCCTGTTAGAAGAGATGCTGACAGGTTTAACTCGAAATATTCCTTCAGAGATAGCCCCAAACGTCTCAAATATTATCACATGATATGCTTAAAAAATAGCAAACCTCCATTTGTTTTACAATATGTGCAATAAAACTGTGTATTGAGCAATAAAGTCTTATTTACTCGACTTATTTTATTATTAAAATAGTGACCCCCTCCAAAATTTCAGGCTGCGGCCGCGCCTGTTCGTTGCTCTCATTACTTTTATGTAAATAACTAGCTTACGCCCACGACTTCGTCCGCGCCAACTTTAATCTCACGCACCCCTGTCTTGTCCAAGAACGGCGTGCTGTTCGACTTATTGGTGATGAAAAGTTGGTAGAAGAAAAACTTGTGAGTCTTGAACACCGCCGGAGGGTAGCATGTCTCTCAATTTTCTACAGGATTCATTTCGGAGAATGTGCTGCTGAGCTGTACGACCTTGTTCTTCCATCCCCTTTTTACCACAGGACAAGTAGAAAGACGGCCCACTACCACCCATACGTAGTGGAATTTCCTTGGGTGCGTACCAAACGTTTCGACTCTACGTTTCTCATCCGTACGGCCAAGGCATGGAACAAGCTACCGGCTTCCTTGTTTCCTGATAGATATAATCTAGATCTTTTCAAGGTCAGAGTGAATAGGTATCTTCTAGGTCTGCGTGCTTCATCCTCGACCACATCGTCGCTTACCATCAGGCGAGTTGGTGGTCAAACGCGGACTTATTCGTATTAAAAAAAAAAAAAAAGTTAAATGTGTATTGCCGAGAATTTCAAATGGTGAAGGAAAACATCGTGAGGAAACCAGTATGAGAGTTACGACTGAGAGTTGGAGACCCGCGCCCAGCAGTGGGACAGTTTATGAAAACAAGGCTGACTTGGTAGGGTTCAGTCGGATACCGTTCCCTTACTAAATAATAAGGAAACAATAGAATATATCTCGTAACATTTCTCGTGCTACTCCAGTAGTGTGGAATTTCAACAAAAACTTGTTCGTTCAATATTGCAATCGACTTTTTATGCGGTAAAAAATGCGACCTCGATATGCAGTTTGGTATAAGCGTTTAGTCAATTCGACAGTCTAGGGTGCGATTATCAAAACATTTTACTGTTGTCAATAATCGGAATAGTAGAAGTTCGTGACAAATCTTTCTTGTTTCCTGATAGATATAATCTGGATATTTTCAAGGTTAGAGTGAATAGGTAGTAGTGAATAGGTGTTTCATCTTCGACCACATCGTCGCTTACCATCAGGTGAGTTGGTGGTCAAACGCGGACTTATCCGTATTAAAAAAAAATACTTTCGTAGGGCGTTACACACAGCGCCATCTGACCCCAAACTAAGCAAAGCTTGTACTATAAAAATGAAATAACTTATAGAATGCATAAAACTTATTTAAATTAAATACATACAGAACACTCATACACAGAACAAATATTTATGCTCGTCACACAAATGTTTGCCGGGAGTGAGAATCGAACCCACACCCACTATACACATCACATACACTACCAAAAGAGACAACAAAATTGAAAAAGACCAGCGCCGGCTGGCTTCAGTCGGCATTATGCTGAGTCGAGGCCGGTTTGTGACATAAAATATATTTCAAACTTTTTGTTTTTTTTGTTTAATTTTTTGTTTTTTTGTTTAATTTTTATTTATTGTATATTATACTTTATACCTTTAAGTTTTTCTATGTTTTATGTTTATTGTTTATATTTTTTGTATGTATGTATGTATTGTAAATTATGTTGAAATGTATTTTATGTCATAAATAAAGTGTTGTCTATTGTCTATTGTCTATTGTCTAAAAAATAAAATAAAACGATTGTTATAAAATATTAGTGAGTCATTAAAATATAATCAAGTGTATACATACATAGCATGCTCTACAGTGGAGACCGCAAATCGACAAACGTAGACGCCCTGAGACTAGATGGAGTGACGATATACGCAAGATGAAGATGGCGTGCCATGCTTTAATTTCTACCAACTGTATTTTACCCATATGCGCAAATAAATGATTATGATTATGATTATTATGATTAAGATAGCTGGTAGTGGCTGGAAGCGAAAAGCCAATTGAAACTAGCTATTAGTTTGCCTGCCATAAAAACTAGTACCTATTTTGTTCGTCGCACTTGTTCCATTCGCAGTGTCTGTAACGCTGAATGAGAGCCGAGCGTGGCGGCCGGCAGTTTTCAAGTTCACTGGCAATCCACGGTTATGCGATGTCATTGTTATGGGGCGCGATTTTTGAACTGTACGTAAAGTTTCGTGTGAATTTTCGTTCAAAACTGGGTCACATTTGTACGCGGAAACTTGCGCGTATGATTAAAAAATAGAAGTTATTTGGATCTTTTAGTTGTAGATATATCGTAACCTGAACTATTAGCTCATTTGGTAGAATGTCTGCTTTAAGAGCTGTACGGTTTGGGTTCGATTCCCACCAGGACAAATATTTGTGTGCCGATAAATGTTTATTATGGTCTGTTTGTAATTTTATTGTTGTCAGGATGTTCTGTATGTATTATAAGTATGTATTTACATAACAAAAGTGTACAAGTATTGGATAGAAAGCTTTGTTAAGTGTTCTACAAAATTAATGATATATGACGTCAGTGTTATCTTTTACTATAAGGAGAGAGTATTAATAATAGATAGTTAGAGGAGGAGTAGTAGTAGGTTTCTTCTGTAAGCGTGCTCCATCTTAGACCATACTACTGCTTAACATCAGGCAGTATGGTCAAACGCGAACCTATTTAGAATAAAAAAAAGAAGAGTATCGTTCGTCTCAAAACAATTACCTTGAAAAAAATAATCATTGCAGCGATACACAGCACTTTGGTACCAAAACAAAGTTCAGGGCGTCGCTGCTTTGTCGCACACTAATACATTCGATTGTTAGTCTCAACAGCCATGTAATTTCACGAGCCGCGGTACCCTTCAAACCGGAACGCAGTTACGTTTACACACTACTGCTTGCGGCTAAATCCCACTAATATTGTAAATGTGAAAGTTTGGATGGATGGATGTTTGTTACTCTATCACGCAAAAACTACTGAACAGATTTAGACAAAATGTGGTATGGAGGTAGCTGACACCTTGGATTAACACATATGCTACTTTTCATCCCGAAAACATGTAGCGGGTAACACCGCGGGGCGCAGCTAATAGGAAAGATTTCATGTTTGTTTGTTTGTATTGCATAGGAAACTACTGGACCGATTTCAAAAATTCTTTCACCGTTGGTAAGCTACACTATCCCCGGGTGACATAGACAACTTTCTATCCCTATATTCCCACGGGAACGGGAACTACGCGGGTGAAACTGCGAGGCGTCCGCCAGTACCTCACAAAACGTTCGCAGTGATAGAAAGAGTTCACAGTTTACTTCCGCTATCTTCCTTTCATTTGCTACTTTGTTCTCGTTAACGACAATCTATAATTTATTACATAATAAGCACTATTGTACACCTAACAATTACAACAATACAAAGATAGTATTGTACTTTCGTTTTCAGAAACGTATTATTAATTTAGTCACGTGTTAACTTTTGGTTACGCATGAACAAGAAAACAAAGATACAAATAACATTTTGTATTCGGTAAAACAAAAGATTCGATATAAAGCTGCCAACCACCAAGCGAGGAGCTATAAAAATATTTACAGCGAGAACTTACTTCAAGTTTTTTTTTTATGGTTGACAGGCTAGATGTTTGACCACAGCTCAGTGAAGGTGTGGTCGAAGATGGTAAAGCACACCTAGCCTGGAATGGAACTGGCTCTCAAGTGAGGCTGCCAGAACACACCGTTAGATGCTTGGCGGCAGATTTTCAACTTGAGGGTGGTAGCTAGCCAGCCGAGTACTAGAAAGTACCCTACCACCATGCTATGGTTTCCTCACGATGTTTTCCTTCACTAGCAGCTTGGGGTTTGAACCCACGCCCTTCGGCATGCAAACCGACCACGCTAACCACTGAGCTATCATCGCTACATATCATTATATTGACACACGTTATGATTTTGATACTTTTAAATATTAATGAAAATATGATCGGTAACTTTGGTGTTCATCAATAAAAGATTTGTATTATTTTTTGTTATAAATACAAATATATAGAACACTCGTCACATAAATGTTTGTTCTGGATGGGAATCGACCCCACGCCCTGCAGCAAATACACAACCAAATGAGCTAACAGGACACTAATTTATAAACTAGGTAGATTTAATTTTATAAATCCTTGCATAAATACATGCAAGAACAATGCAATAAAACATTAAGGTGAAACTAAGTCATTTTCCTAACATACGAAATAGCTTGCAAACTGGCGCAACGAGTAGAAATTAAATATAATTCGAGCTATAAAAAGTCACCAGACTATTATGCTTATGTCACCAGAATTTAATCACACGTACACAGTTTTACAAACGTTCAGAGGAGGCTTCAGGTGACCAGAATGCTGGTATCTACTTTGGTCAAAAGCTAAGCATTGCCATCCAGCGTGGCAATGCTGCCAGCATTCTGGCCACCTATCCCTCCTCTGACGGACTTTTAGATTAAGTTTTTTGTATACATATTGTAAATAATTAATTACAAATTTTATTAGTAAATAAAAAAAAATTACAAATTCATTTACTTATCTCTAGATTTTGGCAGTATAATGCAAGATGTGATTTATAAAAAATTGGGATAAGAGGGGTTTCTTTTTTACCAAAGAAACTTTTTTTTCCTTGTGGTTCACAGGTAGGTGTTTGACCGCAGCTTAGCTGTGGTCAAACTTTTAAAACATGAAGATTGAAAATACTTGACACTGGCAAATGCTCAAAACGCGACGCCAAAACCAAAGAAAAAAAGGTAAGTAAGTTTGTATAGATTCCGTCGACTCCAGGGCCGAGCTGTCAGCCCTAATGTTCTACAAAGCCCTGTATACCTGCCAGAAAGGTAACAATACATAAATGGAAGCTAACCTAACAAAGTAAATTAATATTTCCCAAGGCAACTCCTCCAATGGTCGGCGGCCTGAAGGCGAAAACTTTATAAAATATGGATAATGATTTAATGAGTCGCCGCACGTCGCCTCAATGGCGGAGCTAATAGCGTGGTAATGTGTGCTGGACAGACGCGGACGCCGCTCAGTGCTGGGAGCGCGGACAGCGAGCGCGTCTGCGGACTTAGGACATTATATAAATCCTATATTTTCGACATCCCAGTTGGCTCATTGGTAGTATATTTGCCTTGAGAGCTGTAGGGCGTGGGTTCGATTCCCACTCAGGGCAAACATTTTGTGAATAAACAAATGTTTTTTCTGTGTCTGGGTGTTATAAGTATGCATATACAAAAAAAAAGTATAAATGTATTCTATCAGTTATCTGTCTTCCATCACACAAGCTCTGCTTAGTTTGGGGCCAGATGGCGCTGTGTGTATAGCCCTACGATATTTATTTATTTATTTTATTTATATTTTGAATGTATGTCTGTGAAACTAGGTACATAAATAGAGCTTTTTCAAATTACTCCGCTAGTTTCTACACTGGTAGTGTTTACAGACGTAATGGTTTTATATTGCTATTTATTATACAACTGCCAAAAAAGAAGTGTATATTTACCGGATTAATTTATATAGAAAGAAAGATAGAAAACATTTATTTTGACACACACAACAACAAAAACACTACAAATAAAATATTAAAAAATAACAATAATAATAAGTGGAAAGTTGTCGCTGTAGTGTGCAGTGCGACAAAAAAGGTTAGTTCTCAGCATTATTGCTGCCGATTTCTCAGCAGCGCTGGTTTTCAGAACTAACCTTTTGGCATATAGGTAATTATTATGTATGCCAGTTTTTATTACAGCCTAATGAAGCGTGAACGAGTTATGCCTGTACAGATTTGGATGTATGGGATGTCGTTAGAATCCTTACTTCATACAGCATGACAGGATATAATTTATTTGAGAAAAAATGGGTTTTTTTAAAATTGAGTTTTGTTTGTCAGAAATAAAAAAAAATGAAAGAAATTTTGGTTACAACAAGGATCTATTTTTATTTTATTATTTTATAAAATATGAATATTCCATCATAATTATCTAAAACTAAAATTCGACATAAGCTAAAAATCTAAATAAATTAAAAATGTCTAATTGAAATAACCACATATCTAATAAAAAAGTAAATAATGATAATTAAATTATTAAGTAAAATTATTCTTGATGATGGGCACAATAACCTCCTTTTGGTTTAGGTTTTTTTTTAAATGTAAATGTAAATACGAACGATGCGCTCTCCTCATGGTAGGAGCAAACGCCTGTCCATGACCATTGCAGCAATACACAGAACTTTGAGTACCAAAACAAAGTCCGGAGCATCACTATTTTGGCGCTCATTTCTTTGAGACTTCTGGCTTTAATACGCCCTAAGCTTATATTCCTGTACAGTGTACAGCTTTATCCAGTTTCGACTTTCGAATAACCCACCAAAATGCAGAAAGACTTATCACATACATAATATGTTATCACTGCTCATTTGCATCTGTCATCACTTCACCTATACATTTACCTATAGATTCACAAAAATGTCTCAAGTCCAAAGTCTCTTGAACTGTCATCTCAGTCTTCGTCCCCGTAAAATTTGTCGAGTACCGACACAATAGCTGCGACCCACATACCGCGTTGTTTGTTTTAATTATTCAATATTGGCGGCAACAGCGGTGCGCCAGTTACAGCATTGATCAAGGTGGAGGTTCGACCACACCGTCACTTAACATCAGGTGAGCTGTGGTCAAACAACTAGCCTGTCAACCATAAAAAAAAAAAAAAAAAAAAAAAAAAAAAAAAAAAAAAAGTTAGGCGCAGGCAATCCTATATCTCAGAACTACCAGCGCCCCGCGGGTTACCTACGTTTTACGGGATGAAAAGTAGAACAAAGTAAACAAGTTGAACCGACAAGTCTCAGCAATTATTGACAGATTGTTTTATTATGAATAGGCTTGCGTTTGACCGCCAACTCACCTGATGTTAAGCGAAGACGCAGCACGTTCGCTTCGAAGAAACCGATTCATCCGCGACTTGAAGGCAATCAGACTGTATCTATCAGAAAACATCTGCTCAGGCAGCAAATTTTGTAGCGATGATAGCTGAGTGGTTAACGCGGTCGGTTCGTATGCTAAAGGATGTGGATTCAAACCCCAACAATCAGCTTGAGCTGCCGGTGAAGGAAAACATCGTGAGGAAACCATAGCATGGTGGTAGGGTATTTTCTAGTACTCGGCTGGCTAGCTACCACCCTCAAGTTCAAAATCTGCCGCCAAGCATCTATCGGTCGCTTCGCGTCACGGACGCCTCTAATTTATCAGTTAAAGCTATTATTAGACGATTCACGAGCTGCACCTTGTTCGATGATTCATACTACTGAAGTTTATAATTTGAAGTAAAGGTCATATTGCTGGCCTGCTTTAGACAATGCTAATGGCATCTCGATAGTAACGCCAGCCTCGCAATCTTACTACTTTAATATTATAAAAGCGAAAGGGTTGTATTTCTGTTAATTCTGCACTCTACAACGGCTGAACGGATTTGTATGAAATTTCGAACATGGATAGCTTATATTCCAAATAAATAATTATGTGCCCTGCCCACTGACACTTGAACTCGCTAATCCGTCGGGCTAATTATAATGTTATATTAATTATAGGTATATTAAATTATAAGCCAATTTCAATTCTAGTTTTTTTACCCTGATTACCAACTGGGCTACTGCTGCTCAATATTGTTCGTATCACCTACGCAAACTGTATACGTATAAAGACATTTATAAATAAATATTGGAGGACATTTAACACAGCGTCATCTAGGCCCAAACTAAGCAAAGCTTGTACTATGGGAACCAGACAGCTGACAGAATACTTAAAAAACTTCTTTACAGAACAAACATCAATGTTAGTCGCACAAATGTTAGTCCTGAGTGGGAATCGAACCCACGCTCTTCAGCTCTCGAAACAGACATACTACCAATTAACCAACAGGGCTGACGATTTTGTAGCAACATTCTCACACACGATTACAAAAGCTTATTTACGTTAACAATTTGCTCAAAACTTTCCTAGGCATGCTCTAGAATGGTGCAAGTGCGGCACAGACGTGTAAGAACTCGCACCTCCCGAGTCCGCCAAGTATGCCAAGCTCGCTCGACTTATGGGTGCCCTTGACATGCAATTACAAAATACATTAACTATAATAATAATTAGTAAAAAAAAGAATTAAAAAGTCTCTACTACTAGTCTTTAGTAGGTACTTTCGCTCCGTCAATGGTCCGGTTGTTTTTTAACCGATGGACAAATGGAGCATAATTTTACAGTGAAATCACAGCTACTGGCATTTATTTTGGTCTTTATTTGCGGTAAATCACAACTGCTTGAATGAAATAGTAGATTATTAGCATAAGTATCTGTTTCATTTAAAAATCGTAAATTCATAAATGTTTCATAAATTCGATGTTATGCTAATAATCTACTGTTTTATTCAAGCCATTGTGATTTACCGCAAATAAAGACTAAAATAAATGCCAGTAGCTGTGATTTCACTGTAAAATTATGCTCCATTTGTCTATAAATGGAAAAAAAATTGTTTGTATGGAAATCGAACCACCCTAAGCCAAAAGCAAATATTGTTTAGTCTTTACCCTTGACCCAGACTCGTTACACGCCAATGTCTTGTTACGCATATTCCGTGAAGTATGGGTAAATGCAAACGTTACGGTATCCGCGCACGCACCGCCGCGTTGTTACCATGTTATGAATCAGCCGGTTTATACTAAGTCTACTCGCAGTGCGATAAACAACCTGCGTGTTGCATGTTCAGGCCAAGTTAAGTCAGCGAGGGTTTCACGAACAAACTTTGCTTCAAGTGATTCTTCTTCTTGACCGGCACGCTCTTGGCAGAGCGGCTTACGTTGCTGGTATCAGAAGATGTAAAATTAGAACGTAGCTGTCTTATTCCCTATAAATTTTTTATTTTACTGAAGTGGGATTCGGCTACATGCGGTGGCCTTCTTCATGGATGCAAAGCTGAGTACAACGCGCGCGCGGCCTCGTTTTACGTTACGGGCCGCTGCCTTCCACTTGAATAATAATAATATAACTCTTTATTGTATACACCAAATTACAAAAAAATATATAAAAATAAAGACTTAAAACTAATGTAACAATTGGCGGCCTTATCGCTAAAAGCGATCTCTTCCAGGCAACCTTGAATACAGTAAGTAAAACCAAATTGACAGCCCCGTTAGCTCATTGGTAGTATATCTGCCTTGAGAGTTGTAGGGCGTGGGTTCGATTCCCACTCAGGGCAAACATTTTGTGAACAAACACAATCATGTTTGTTCTGTATCTGGGTGTTCTGTATGTATTATAAGTATGTATTTACAACAAAAAAAAGTATTTATGTATTCTATCAGTTATCTGACTTCCATCACACAAGCTTAGCTTAGCTTGGGGTCAGATGGCGCTGTGTGTATAGTCTAAAAAAAAAATTGTGTCAAACCCATGTCAGTATTTATAGTAAAATAGGCTATTTTTTATTTAGGAAAACACGGTTGAAATCTCGTTAATAATGAAATATTCTCAATTTAGAAACACTTCCTTCTATTGATAGTATAGCGTCTGATACCGTAATGATATGGGAAAATCATTGTTTACTAGGAAGTCGTGCATCGCAACTATATCCGTTCGGCTCCATCACGTGATTATGACGTCTTCGACCATTGATCAAGGCATTAGCAAGACAAAGAAACTAATGTTTTAGCAAATACATTTATGTATGTAGCTTATTATTTCTGAAACAAGTTTTTATCTATTAATATTCAAACGTTTACACGACTGTTCAAAATGTTTCAGAGTTCATGCATGTATGTATTTATAGAAGTTTGCTTTGTACACCATAACTTTTAAATGCCTGAACAGATTTGGATTTATGGGGTATCTCTAGAATCCTTACATCATCTCGAGTAACACTGGCTATAATTACAAAAAAAAATCACTTATTATTGGGCATTGCAGTTTTTTTAAAACCATTACATACACTTTGATGACTCTCCGTCGAAATCTGTTTCTCGAAAAGTACTAATAAGTAATATTTCCAAACCTAAAGTAGACATTTTCCCACCAATAATTCTGAATTAATAATAATGCATCTTTCTATGAACCGTAAGTAAGAATGACGACGAGAAAAGAACATGAAATCGCAATAAACAATCTATCAACTAAAAGGTACGTATAGATAAACCCTTTATGGTTCACACAACATAGAATAAAATAGAAAAAAATAATTGGAACTTGGTGATAATAATTGGCAGCATTATCGCTATCTTCCAGGCAACTATGAAAAGGATTCAAGAACAAATAGAAAACAGAGTGTGTACCGATATGTAGAGAACTTTGAGTTGCAACACAAAGTCCAGGGCGTCTCTACCTTGGCGCTCATTACTACAATAGCCTTTTAATTTTCGCTAACTGCAGTAACCTTCAAACCGGAACACAGTAATGTTTACACACTACTACTTGGCGGCAGAATATCTGGTACTGCGGTGGTACCTACCTAGACGACTATCAGTGTTAGTAGGTAATATGTCTTCTCTCAGATTACAACAATAATTTTTTTTTGAAATTAACACGTAATGAGACGAACGAGACAAATAACAAAATATAAAGTGTTTTTTTTTATTGTTACTGTTTCCTGTGACAGAGTATGATCCAGTTTGTTTTTTTATGTTCCGCCCGTTCGACACGGCAGTCGTCGGAGGCGCCACGACGTCTCTGCAGCCACAGCTAAATGTTTATAGGCACAACTAGCTGTTTATGGCATGACACATTAAACGTGATGTCATGTGGCGACGTGCCCCGTAATCACGTCACGGGTTCGGGGAGAGGATAACGGGAATGTTCCAGCGATCATCTATGTTCTAGAGTTTTCTACAGCCTATACATCTATATATATCTATACAGTGGGGCAGTTTATAATAACATGGCTTATTCGGATGTTTGACTTTGATTTCTATAGATAGGAGAGAGTTTTTTTTTTTTATATTGACATTCCTTATTTTGTTATTTTTGTGTTGATGTAATCAGTGTTTTAAAACTAAAAAAAAACTAAAACATTTAATGACGTTTTTAAAACTTTGAAGTGACTTGTAACATTGGTGTTATCAATAAAATATTTGTATTTTGTATTTGAAAGATCATGGAAGCTGGTTTTGACACTTTTATGTTTTTCTTGTGCGGCATTAAATAAACGATATATTATATTGTGATTTAATTAATTGTGAGTAATCCCGCATACTTAAGGTAGGTATTCATATTTTCAATCCAATCTAATTTATTGCATAGCAAAGTAGTACCAAATTTATTTCCAAAATAATTTAATCACAGTAAAAACCAATCATATGTAGGTAGGTATATACAAATAAAATCAATTTGGGGTTTCTTTGGCAGCTTTTACTAGGTAATTCTGTAACAGCTGCCTCAAATAGAATACAAAACAGAATAAAATCTGAAAGTAAAAAAGTCTTAATTAAAATTTTAACTAATAAATTTTTGTCAAATTAGTTAAATTTAAGTCCTCATCACTGTTGTGACTGGAACGACTGTTAAGCGGAAATAAACTAAACATATACCTTGAATATTCAAAATGAACTTCCGCAAGGTAACGCCTGAATCAATCAATTATTTATTTGCGAAATTCCCTGTCTGTATTGTATATATAAAAACTGCAGTTAAAAAGTTTACTAAGGTCCAGGACCCCGGTGTTATTGGACCGTAAATCTTTCTATCTATACTATTACAAAGAGGAAAGATTTGTTTGTTTGTTTGTATTGAATATGCTCCGAAACTACTGGACATAATTATTTCAAAATACTTTCACCGTTGGGAAGCTACACTATCCCCGGGTGACATAGTCTACTTTGTATCCCTGTATTTCTGCGGGAACGAAAACTACGCGCTTGAAACCGCGAGGCGTCCGCTTGTAATAAATAATAATAAAATAATAAATAAATATCGCAGGACATTACACACAGCGCCATCTGACCCCAAACTAAGCAAAGCTTGTACTATGGGAGTCAGATAACTGATAGAATACTTAAATTTTTTTTTTTTGTAAATACATACTTATAATACATACAGTACACCCAGACACAGAACAAACATTTGGTTTTATATCACAAAATGCTTGTCCTAGGTGGGAATCGAACCCACGCCCCACAGCTCTTGAAGCAGACATGCTACCAATGAGCCAACAGGGCTGTCAATAAATAAAAAGTTCTATATACATACATAATTTGTCATTAAAGTAAAAGAGGCATTTTGCTATACTGTGCAATGTTAAGTTTTAAACCAAACGCCTCCAAAACTATAATTATGTAATGAAATGTCTTTTATTTAGTAATCTCCCTCGATAGACTCGCCGTTTTTATTAAAGCTTGCAATGTAAAGATCATGAATTTTAAAAATAGCTCCAATGTTAGAGACATACGTCCACTTACCAGAACATTAGCCCGGCTCAGTTATGCTTATGGACTGATAATTACATGTTACTATACCAACTTTGCAAAAACATTCATTTAATTTAGCGCTGTGTGCGATTACATCTCAAATGATCGTGTTATAATATTATAGCTGGTACGAGAATTCTTGTAGGTATGTTTATGTGTATATTTTTTTTTAAAACATCAAGTATTATGAAGTAGCATTTAGTAAGCTACTTGCATGGTGGTAGGGTATTTTCTTGTACTCGGCTGGCTAGCTACCATCAAGTTGAAAATCTGTCGCCAAGCATCTAACGGTGTGTTTCGGCAGCCTCACTTGAGAGCTAGTTCCATTCCACGCTAGGTCTACTTTACCATCTTCGACCACACCGTCACTTAACATCAGGTGAGCTGTAGTCAAACAACTAGCCTGGCAAACGTAAAACGTTATCCTATCGGGTTTTTTAAAATACGGAAAAGTCCGCGTTGACCACCAACTCTCCTGATGGTAAGCGATGGCGTGGACGAAGATGAAGCACGCAGACTTAGACGATACCTATTCACTTTGACCTTGAAAAGATCTGGATCATGTCTCTCAGGAAACAAGGAAGCCGGCCTTGTTCCATTCCTTCGCCGTACGGATGAGAAACGTAGAGTCAAAATGTTTGGTACCTACCCAAGGAAATTCCAGTAGGTAACGTATGGGTGGTAGTAGGCCGACTTTCTGCTTGTCCTGTAGTAAACAAAGGATGGAAATACAAGGTTGAACAACTCAGTAGCGCATACTCCGAAATGAATCCTGTAGAAAAATGACAGACTTGCTACCTACCGGCAAAGCCTGACTTAATATTTGTCAGCCCTGTTGGTTCATTGGTAGTATGTTTGCTTCAAGAACCGAAAGGCGTGGGTTCGATTCCCACCCAGCACAAACAGTTTGGGGGAAATCGTTAATGGATACCACCGGCTTCGGGGGAAACAGGGTGATTATGTGGGACTCTCCGCCAAAGTGGCGGCCTACCCACTAAAAACCCTGGGGTGTTTCTGCCTGGCGCCCGTGTGTCGGGGCTACGGGAACGCTTTCGCACTCATCCGCGGCCCAAACCCTTGTTGTTATCTGACCCTTGACCCAACCGTCCAGCGAGCCTCATGAGAGACAACGCTCGTAGGATCAACATCCCACATAGCGCTTGCTACCTACTAGCTGCGCCCCGCGGTGTTACCCGCTACATGGGGATAAAAAGTAGTCTATGTGTTCATGCAGGGTCTCTGCTGCCTCTATACTGAATTTCATCCAAATCCACAAAAAACCCATATCATAAAAAAACAATATTTTTTTTCGGTTGATGATTGTTCGACTTTAATCGGTTGACGGTATAAAAACTTCATGCGTATTTGGAAGCAAATCAAAAATGTATGAATTCCTACGAAGGCCGCGCATAGAGTGCATTGTTTCTTACACGCGTAATTATACAAAAGGTAATTATATCAAGTAGATATGTGTAGGTACGTTCTATTACATCATGCTAATGATGTTGTTCAATGACAGGTTATACGGTTTTTGTAAACGCGGAAAACTGTGAATTGTTTTTAAATTACAATATTATAAAAAAGTTTATTATGTGGTTTAATAGAGCAAACAGAAGTATACGGGGCGTGACTGACTGCCCGTGCGCGTACTATGGGTTTTATGAGTTATGGTAGATTCAAAATAGATAAAATGTAATATTTATCTAAAACCAATAATAAGGCGAGGTTAACTTATATTACCCATCTGGAAATAAAACTTAAGCACATATTTTTATACCGATGGTTATATACTAAGTATAAAATTTGGGTAAAATTAAGTGTGTTTCTTTTATTTAATTCGACTATCAAGCTAAGTTATGAAAAAAAGTATAATAAATAAATATCGCAGGACATTACACACAGCGCCATCTGACCCCAAACTAAGCAAAGCTTGTACTATGGGAGTCAGATAACTGATAGAATACTTAAATTATTTTTTTTTTTGTAAATACATACTTATAATACATACAGTACACCCAGACACAGAACAAACATTTGGTTTTTTTTTTATATCACAAAATGCTTGTCCTAGGTGGGAATCGAACCCACGCCCCACAGCTCTTGAAGCAGACATGCTACCAATGAGCCAACAGGGCTGTCATAAATATCTTCAATTAAACAAAACAAAATAACTTAAAATAATAACTACTCTAAAAGACCGCTATCAATGGGAATAGTTCCCAAAACGCTGGCCCCATTGCCGCGTTGTATGGCAATACTCAAACGCTGAGCAAAATAAAGGCCAGCGTTTTGTGTGTTTAGATTTGGATGAAATTTGGTATGGAGGTAGCTGAGACCCTGGATTAACACATAGGCTACTTTTTATATCGAAAACATGTAGCGGGTAACACCGCGGGGCGCAGCTAGTGTATAATAAATTGCCTAGGTTAGAACAGAAGAATTGAAAAAAACACTTACAGTAAATTTATTTGGATGTAATATAATATTTATTTTGTAGGATTTTTAAAACCCTTTCATAAGTAACTATTGGAGCGCGCATCCGACTAAAATGCATGCACGTTGGCAAGCAAACCGTTGTGATGGAATAAGTTTATCATACTTGAAATTCTTGGCTCGTTTATCGGAGTGTTTGTGGAGCCGTCCGTGCTGTCATCCCGGCGGACGTCCACCGCCCTGAGTAACGGCCTCAAATCGGAAGAATCCTAACAAATCGTAGGCAATGACGTCACAGCTTTTGTTGAGAGCGTACAGGCGCGAACGAAAGAGAAAAAGGCAAAATATAAAATTGTTTAGAATCGGATTTTAATGGAAGTTTTTCTTCTTTCTTTTTTGTTGAATGTAGGTTTGCGTTCGACCACATTCTGGTTAAATAAATAAATAATAATGAAGGACATTTAAAACACCGCCATCTAGCCCCAAACTAAGCAAAGACAACCATGGGAACCAGATAACTGACAGAATACTTAAATACTTTTTTGTAAATATATACTTATAATAAATACAGTACACCCAGACACAGAACAAACATCTATGTTAGTCACACAAATGTTAGTCCTGAGTGGGAATCGAACCCACACCCTTCAGCTCTCGATGCAGACATACTACCAATAAACCTACAGAGCTGTCTGTTGATGTTAAACTTTGAACATTGATGCATGTGTATGTCTTGAACATTCATGCTCACCATCGAAGGCTGCTCACCTCTTCCCTCAGATATGGTTGAGGAGGGTGATGGCGGTACATGCGTCATACTTGTGATCGGGTGCTGCTTGCGGGTCGCTGCTCTGCTCGCGGTATGCACACAAACTAGTACCTACTTTAACCTTAGTTTAAGTTTCAATTAATTTGACTAATTTTCCTCTTCCTATGTTGTATTATTGTAAAAAAAAATTATTTCAAGTGGGCAAAGCTCACGGACACTGGTGTCTGTGGAGCGTATAAATTTAAATTAAAAAAAAGAACTTTGATGCAAAATGGCCTCGCAAGTGAGGCTACTGGAAACACCGTTAGGGTGAGCTAGCAGAGTTTCTTGACGATGTTTAACTTCAGCGGCTTGAACCCACACCTTTCAGCGTGACAACCGACCTCGCTCTATCATCGCTACAAAAAGTAATAAGTTTCAAGGTACCTAATGAACGCCAAAGCAGCGATGTGCTTACACTTTGTTGCTCAAAGTTCTGTGTATCGCTGTAATGTACATGCGTTACCTTATCCATCAGGAGGATGCTTCGTTACTTCTACAATTTTAAGCTATTGCACAGCTTCTATCGCGGGCCTTGAGCGTGGAGACCGAATCCAAAAATTCCGTAACGAAAATAACCTAACACCCCCCACTCCCACCGGCACAGCGGTGATACTTTTTAGTTTTGCCATCTATCGGTGAATAGCAGAACTTTTAATGACTTTTTTGAAATATCACGCTTGTCTCTTTAGTTCAGCAACTCGCCTCTAGGTGGCATTGGTTGTATCGGCGTAAAAATGCTATGCAATAGCTTTACCGCGGCAGTCCCCGAGTGCCACACGTCTTTTTTTTTAATCAAGCGTTTTGTGAGCGATTGTACCCAGGTAATAAAGCCCGCTAAGCCTCGAGCACGATATATCTCGCGCGGCATCAAATACCGCCATGATAGCATCGCGGATCCATGCATTTGTGCTCACCCTTACCAATTGCTGTTTCGTCAAATCAGATGTAAAAGCAGCTTGCAGACAGGCATTTTAAAATGCTTTACACTCGTAAGGTCTTATCTATACATGTAAATGACTGACTGACGGATCAACGCACATCCTAACCCGCTGATCGTAGCGAACTGATGTACCTGATTATGTAGCGATGATAGCTCAGTGGTTAGCGCGGTAGGTTTGCATGCCGAAGAGCGTGGGTTCAAATCCCAACAATGAACTTGAGCTGCCGGTAAAAGAAAAACATCGTGAGGAAACCATAGCATGGTGGTAGGGTACTTTCTAGTACTCGGCTGGCTAGCTACCACCCTCAAGTTGAAAATCCAGACTAGACGTGCTTTACCACCGCACCATCACTTAACATCACATGTGTTGTGGTCATACACCTAGCCTGTCAATCATTAAAAGAATCCTGAATCTTGGAGGGTGTGTTCTTTGTATGACGTAGGCATCCGATAAGAAAGGATTTTCCGAAATTCTGCCTCTAAGGGGGTAAAAAACGGGGGCAAAGTTTGTATGGGACAACGTGACACGTGTTTCATTTCTTTCTGAACCTCATTCTAAAGTTAACGCGGACGAAGTCGCGGACGTGAGCTAGTTTCCTACTCACGTCAAAGTTTGACGGCTGTATGTAACGCAATTTGGGTTAAATTCGCGCATTCCATACGTCAATGCAATTAAAACTGCATCAAGGTTTATTTGGCAATCGTCCTGAACCGTCAGAATAAATTGTGTAAGTTATTTATGCGTTTTCTTCAAAGAATTGCGTGTTAGTCACAGAAAGTGTCCAGATAGGCAAAGTTGTAAAAAGCTGACCTAAAACTCTATACAAGGAAAATTAACCAACTAAAATGCGATAAATTATGAGTTTACAAGAAAATCATTGATAGAAAATACCTTCTTTTTGTTCCGTGAGGTTTTCACAGCATAAGCGGAACGTTTAATTATTATTTAAGGTTAGAGAGAAAATTCACAACAAATTATTCAAAAGACAGAAATATCGATGATCTGCCTCAATAAAGTTTGAGACAAATAATGGTTTCATCCATTATTTGTACACAAAAAAATAAATAAACATCATAATTATATACGATACTTTAACACAGTGCCATCTAGCAATCTGACCCGCTCTCCACCACTCTCTCTCTCTCTCGTACTTCATTGTAATAACAAAGTATATAAAATAAAGTCTAGAATAAGTGCGCCAAATTTCTATTAACTGCTACAAAACCATTGTTTTTCAGCTTAAATGGTTCTTAAACAGTAAAAATGGTCCTTCGAGCTCAAATTACTTTTTGCAATAAAAAAAGAAGTACACACCAAGAGTAGGGGTGAACAGTAACGTTTGAGAAACGCCACCCCATTACCGACTCGCTCGCGATTGTGAGCCACGATCCAAGCTATTTTTACCTGCTCCAACTGCCGATAGTTTCTATGTGCGCGATTTTGTTGCGATGATAGCTCAGTGGTTAGCGCGGTAGGTTCGCATGCCGAAG
Organism: Biston betularia; assembly: GCA_905404145.2. Lineage (NCBI taxonomy): Eukaryota > Metazoa > Arthropoda > Insecta > Lepidoptera > Geometridae > Biston > Biston betularia. The sequence goes on along the minus strand of FR989874.1, from coordinate 388,879 downwards.
GGCGTGGGTTCAAGCCCCAACAATGTGCTCGAGCTGCCGGTGAAGGAAAACATCGTGAGGAAACCATAGCATGGTGGTAGGGCACTTTCTAGTACTCGGCTGGCAAGCTACCACCCTCAAGTTGGAAATCTGCCAAGCATCTAACGGTGTGTTCCGGCAGCCTCACTTGGGAGCCAGTTCGATTCCTGGCTAGGTGTGCTTGTATCTTCGACCACACCGTCACTTAACATCAGGTGAGCTGTGAGCAAACACCTAGCTTGTCAAACATTTAAAAAAAAACGTAAGGCAAATTTTCGTCTATTTATAGTTTAACAATTTACAAAGTACCTAATGAAGCAGATAATTTAAATCTATTAGTTCAGTCATTTATAAGATAATGTGGTGTGTGCTAGAAATGTACTCGGATTAAAAGTTCCAGTCCAAATAAAAACGTTTGGCTTATGAATTAATAATGCATACATGTCCTTGACACTCAAAACTGGTTCGAAACTAAACAAGGTACTAATTTTGGCGCTTTACGCTATTAATATAAATTGCTTTTTGATCGATAAAAATATGATATCGATACTAATCGCAAATCTAATTCATTAAAATATAGTTGAAAGTTGCACAATGTTTAGACGGACAGGACGCTGGAGTCTCGGGGGTCTTCTTCAGGTTTCTTCCTATCTATTTATATAACTTTTCTGGTCGCATTATTTCCTGTTTTATCGTACACCTGTGGCTATCGGTTCATCTTTAAGATCACATAATTTATGTAACCGAAACAATTTTTTAAATTAGTTTACATCTCTACCTACGTCCTGCGACTTCATCTGTTTATAACATTTAAATTTTGTGCAATTATTCTACGTGTAAAGTATCACTTTTACCACAGAGTATATCATACATTTGTTAGGTAAGTATTTGATCAAAGGAGTTGTGAAAAAGTATGTAATCCGCCATTTTGTAGCAGGGGTCGTCTTGGACCTATTTTCATCAAACATAGCTAAGAACACTCCTGACTTATACACCTTTCAAACAAAAAAAAACAAAATCAAAATCGGTTCATACGTTCGGGAGCTACGAAGCCACAGAGAGACACAACATTTAATTCTTATGTCCTTTTTTTGTTTAATGAACTCTTCCTCAACAATTGGACCGATTTTCATAAAATATTTTGTGTATTTGAGTGGGTTCATGAATGGTTTCTTTAAATATTAAATTGTATGGTTTAGAACTCTGTGTTTCCTGAAATATGCAATATGTGTGTCTTCAAATTCAGAGTAAGTAGGTTGTGCTCCATTTTAGACTGCACTACTGCCCCAGTCAGGGAATGTCAAACGCGAACTTATCTCTACATAGTATGAAACAAAGTCGCATCCCGCCGTCGTACGCTAAGATCTTTTAAACTACGCAACGGACTTTAATGCAGTTTCCATCAATAGACAAAGTGATTCAAGGGGAAGGTTTAAATGTATAATAGATGCATATGCACCTCGTTAGTATCCACATTGCACCCGAGCGAAGCCGGGGCGGCTCGCTAGTTCTGTATAAATCAAACACAGATCTTGCTATTTTCTCAAAGTAATATTTAGCGGTTGATATAAAGACAGTATTCAACATCATATCACTCGTATCGCTTAAATACAGACAAACTTTCGCGCTCAGAAAATTATAAATGTGATTAGCATAGAACCCATCAGCCCAATTTAAAAACAAAACCAGTCGATAACTGGTCAAATTATAAATTTAAAACTATTTATTTGATGGGAACTATAAATTAAAACCTGTCTAAGATTCACAATCTCAGATTTATCTTTAGGTATATAAAAATTGAATGGGGCATATAATGTAAATCATCTAGATATATCAAATGATAGACAAACACCGACGCGTCAACCCTGAAAAAGTGTGTTTCCTTGTATCTATTGAAAATTAATAATTCTGTTACTATGGAGTTGTTGTTTACAAAACATGGTAATTACATAATTACTAATTATAAAGTCACAAAGTTTATTAGATTAGAATAACAGATAGTAATAATGTAAACGTAAAGTTTTGTACTAATACAAATATTTTATTGATAATAATTATTTATCAATAAAAAATATTTGTATTTTTTTAATGTAATTATAATGAATTAACACCAAAGCTACAGCTCGTTTATAGTATATTGTGATGGTATGTTTTCACGGAATTCAGTAACGACTAAAGTGATTTTATTTAAATTACATATTGGCTTGCGTTTGACCACCAACTCGCCTGTTGTTAAGCGAAGATACGGTGTTCGGTGGAGCACGCTCGCCTAGAAGAAACCGATTCACTCGCGACTTGAAGGCACCCAGATTGTATCTATCAGGGAACACCCACTCGGGCAGCAAATTCCATTGTTTAGCGGTTCGTACAATGAAGGTAGACTCGAACCGTTTAGCTCGAGTCTTTGGAATATCGACCATGAAATCAGTAAATTTAGATATCCGCAAACCACTGCAAGTACATACATACTTTTTCAAACAAGCTTAATTTGTAAAAAAACAGTCATTTGTATCGAGAGTCGTATTTTTTCATAAACTGTCCCGCTATTGGGCGCGGAACACAGTGTTTGGTGACAGATTTTCAACTTCAGGTCGCTAGCTAGCTAGCCGAGTACTATGTACCTTACCACTGCGCAAATTATAAAAGTACGTGTATAAGTACTTTTATTTACTTCAACCTACATTACTTTTGTTCCAACTGTTTTTTTTTTTCATTGCTGACAGGCTAGGTGTTTGACCACAGCTCAGCTGATGTTAAGTGACGGTGTGGTCGAAGATGGTAAAGCACACCTAGCCTGGAATTGTCGCAAGATAATGCAGCTCTGTTTAGACCATCTACCAGATTTGTGTTGTTTTTATGCGTATTTGTATGAAGTAATTAGTATTTGTGTTTTGTATAATTATTGTTCTGTATCTGTTCAACTATTTGACTCAAAAACGTTTTGGTGTAAAACTGTAAGTTTTTGAGTTCGTACAGAAAATAAAATAAAATAAGCTCCAAAGGTTGTCTGAAAGAAATCGTTCTAGGCGATAATGCCGCAGTTGTACTACCACGTAGTAGTCGATGTTGTTTCGTTGTGTTTTTTTCAATCTCCTTTTTAAGTTTTTTTTTGTTATCTATAATGTACCTATGAATGTTTGGAATACAATAAAGTTATTTTATTTCTACTCGCAAACAACGTCACGATATACGAGATCACAATAATTGATTGATTCAGACGTCACATCACGAAAGCTAGCCAGCGCTAGCGAAATTACTGGGCTGTTGAAACTAACCAATCGAAAGTCTCAAAGTAATGAGCGCCAAAGCAGCGATGCCCTGGACTTTGTTTTATTACTCAAAGTTCTGTGTATCGCTGTAATGGTCATGGACAGACGTTATCTCTTACCATCAGGAGAGCGTCCCGTACGTCTCATTATTTTTCACATAAAAAAAAAACATGGCAAAGTTTACTCTATGTTACTGCACTACACAAGTCTCAAGACCACATCACAGATCTGTATTAGTCATCGAAGGTTCTTCGCACCTGACCATATCACAAGCAGACAAAAAACAAAGAGCTACCACCGACCTACCTATTACGCCACCTCACGTACGGAGCTACGGTAAGTGTAAAAACACCGTACTTGAAGCAAATTGGAGCGACCTTACTGAGGACGTAGGTTGGCCAAAGTTTTTGTGGGAAAAAAAATATAAGTCAGGAGCAGCAGGCCGTTACGATTAAGGTACTCATCTGAATAAAGGTTTTGTTGCCGTCTCAAGGTTATGAATAAAAATACAGAAAAAAATCTACCGATACAGATTGTAAATAATACGTAAGTATTTTAAATGTGATAATACTAGGAGCAGATCCAATTAACAAAAGTTGATGACATTTTAGTAAATTTCTTTTTACTCAAACTACCTGACTTCCTGAACAGATTTTATTCATCAAAATCAACGCAGCAAAATGATTGAAGAATCCATTTACAGAATTTTAGCTTTACTTAAGTTCGACAGGCTAGGTATGTGATCACTGCTCACTTGATTTTGATTGATTGACAACACAGGTTGATCGAAGATGATAAACACACTTAAGTAATGGAACTGACTCTCAAAATAAGGCTGCTGTTGGCCGTTAGGTGCGTGGCGGCAGATTTTCCTTTTGATTGTTAAAGCTAGCCAGCTGAGTACTATAAAGTACTCTAACACCATGCTATGGTTTCCTAACGATGTTTTCCTTTACTAGCAGCAAGCTTATTGTCAGAGTACTGCAGCTAGCGAAATTACGAGTCTATTGAGAGTAACCTAAAATAAAAGTAATGAGCGCTAAAGCACTGATGCCCTGGACTTTGTTTTGTTACTCAAAGTTCTGTGCAATGGTCATGGATAGGCGTTATCTCTTACCATCAGGAGACCGTCTCGTTCGTCTCATAAATTTTACATTAAAAAACTATGGAAGTAAAAAGTTACTTAACAGTATTTAAATGTCTTACACAAATCTACCGAGACCTCTCGCACTAACAACACAATCATACGAATGAACATACACACTGTCAACCCGTTATATTAAATTCCCAAACAAACAAAGAAAGAGATAAAGTTGGATTGAAAAAGTCGGGATTGCTAGCGCTGCAATACCCGCGGAGGTGTATCAAACTTGTAAACAATGCTGTCAGAGCAACTACATGCGACACGAAATCTCTATCGGAAATTTACAGAGCATTATATATTATCGCTACTTTTTTTATGGTTGGCTGGCTAAGTCATTGGCCATATCTCACCTGATGTTAGGTGACGGTGTGGTCTATGATGGTAAACAATTCTTCTTCGTCAATCGGCCCCTCATTTCTGAGGATCGTGGTCACTGGAACCTCTTCTCGTGACTCCATTGTGACTCTCATGATAACATAGTGCAGTGCCTTCTGCGACAGTTATTTGAAGGGGTTTGGACACTAAGGCTACTGCAGTCATCGATACAGTTACCCGAATGGGTTTATAGTTACGCCGCTATGGCTCGGTCGCCAGAGCCTCGTTCGTTATCTAGCAGGGAGCACCACGGTTGCCAGATGGTCGCCGCCGCCTTTCAGCGCGTGCTGGTGAGGATGACACTTGGGGCCGGAGTGATGTTATGTCCGCTCTCCCCCTTACCCCTCAAGGTGGTAAACACACCTAGCCTGGAATAGAACTTGCTCCAATGAGGCTGCTGGACGGTAACTTGAAGGTAGCTAGCCAATCGAGTACTTACTAGAAAGTGGTAGATCTCCTTAGCAGGAGGTCGTCTAGGTACCACCGCAGTATCAGATATTCTGCCACCAAGCAGTAGTGTGTAAACATTATTGTGTTCCTGTTTGAAGGGTAATGCAGCTAGCGAAATTACTGGGCTGTTGAGACTAACCATCGAAAGTCTCAATGTAATGAGCGCTAAAGCAGCGATCCCCTGGGCTTTGCTTTGCTACTCAAAGTTCTGTGTATCGCTGCAATGGTCGTGGACAGGCATTATCTCTAACCATCAAGAGAGCGTCTCGTTTGTCTCGTAACTTTTACATAAAAATAGTACCTTACGACTACACAATGGTTTCTTCACGATGTTTTCCTTCACCGGCAGCTCAAGCTCATTGTTGGGGTTTGAACCTTTGAACCCACGCCCTTCGTCGTGTGAATGGACCGCGCTAACTATTTCGCTATTATAAACAAAGCCCATGGTATCCTTGGGCAAATGACTTTGCTAAATTTTATTGTATCTTATTACTAAAAAGTCTAGCTCTAGAACATTCCAGACTAGTTTTGTCGATAGATTTAAAAGTGGCAGTTTTTTTCTTGGTATCGAATTTTCATTATTTTAATGCAGGTGCGTATTTATGTCCAGTGATTTCACCTGGCCTTGGAAATAAAATTATAGTGACAAAATATTATGTCACGATCTTCGACCGGTCACAACACAAGTAAAACTAGCCAGCGACAAAAATATTTTTTTTAATTATAAATAGGCTTACGTTTGACCGTGTCACCTGAAGCAGCGGTCTACGAAGGAGCACGCTCGCCTAGAAAAAATGTATTCACTCGCGACTTGAAGGCACCCAGGTTTTATCTATAAGGGGCATCTACTCAGGCAGCAAATTTCACTGTTTAGCGGTTCGTACAATGAAGGACGCAACGGAAAGATTGACGTAACTTGTACAGATCAAAGAGACGAATTAATATACTTAGTAGGCTACTAGTAGTATTAAACCTGTCTTTTATCTGCTGTATATTAACTCAAGAGCTATAGGCCATTAAAGGTATACATATACCAAATTATTGCCAAAACGCAGGCAATAATTTGGTCGCTTGTTTGTACAAACTTATGTAGGTAAGCGTGCTTCTTACACCACATTGCTGCTTAACATCAGGCACAGTGTGGTCAAACGCAAACCTTCTAGAATATTTAAAAAAAAAACCTTTGACTCCGAAACTCTGAATGTCAATTTCGATATTATTTGACAAGAAGCGGTTAGGTTGATTTATTAAAAGTATATATTATTTATAACATGGTATAAAAAGTTGTAGTATGAGCAGGCAAGTACTAGAAGCTTCGTACGTGAATAATTAAACAAGTAATTAATTTTATTATTGCAGTTGTAAATGCATATTATCCAATAAAACATTTTAAATATTATTTATTAGCGCAAAAAGCGTATCAGGATATGGTCAATATTAAACTAAATTAAATTATTATAATAATAGTTATTTTTTAGAAAAATTCCAGTTGCAAAACATGGGTACTGATGTAGGATTGTAGGTATCTACATTCTACATACATAATAACACAAGACAATAACGCTTGCTTCGAAACGTTAATTCTATTTTCTAGGAAACACCAATATCAGTGATATTTAGTCCATTTTTCTTCCAAGTTATGTAAAAAGTTCCTATGTTATCTGTAATCTACTTATTTTAAAACCACAAAGCGTTTTGATTCAGACAGCCCCGTTGGCTCATTGGTAGTATATCTGCCTTGAGAGCTGTAGGGCGTGGGTTCGATTCCCACTCAGGGCAAAACATTTTGTGAATAAACAAATGTTTGTTCTGTGTCTGGGTATTCGGTAAGAGATAACGTATGTCCATTTTGACAGGCCGGTTGGTTCATTGGTAGTATGTCTGGTTGGTTCGATTCCCACCCAGGACAAGTATTCTGTGACATAAACAAATGTTTATTCTGTGCCTGGGTGTTCTGTATGTTTTATAAGTATGTACCTACTTACAAAAAAAAATTACTGTTTATGTATTCTATCAGTTATCTGTCTTCGATAGTACAAGCTTTGCTTAGTTTGGGATCAGATGGCGCTGTGTGTAATGTCCTACAATATTTATTAATATACAGAACTTTGAATAGCAAAACGAAGTCGCTCATTACTTTGAGACTTTCGATGATTAGTCCCGACAGCCCAGTAATTTCGCTAGCTGCAGTAACTTCAAACCGGAACACAGTAATGTTTACACACTACTGCTTGGCGGTAGAATATCTGCTACTGCGGTGGTACATGTTATTTATTGTTGCTACTTACTTGCTACTTATTTTCAATTGTCTAAAGTGAAAATATTACTTAGCTGAAATTTAATTTCAGACGCTATGTATTGTTCTATTTACTTGCCTGTAACGTTGTTATTTATTGCTAATAAATGATTCTGATTCTGATTCATACGTAGGCGATTTCCTAATGGCTTAATACTGTCTTATTAAATTGCAGCAGCAATCATAAAATTGGTTCGCAAAATTGCTGCACATGTTCGGATGCAATGCGTTCCATATACAACGTATTAATTGCAGCCAGATCCTATTAGCAGATACAAACTTTTGTTTAGAGCCTGCGTGCGAGTTGTGTAACCAAGCAGCAACTCGCGCGGTACTCCGAGGCGCTCCGCCACCCGACAAGAGGATGTGAAACTCCTTGTGATTTTTTTTTTTTTTTATGGTTGTCAGGCCAGGTGTTTGACCACAGCTCACCTTATGTTAAGTGAAGGTGTGGTCGAAGATGGTAAAGCACACCTAGCCTGGAATGGAACTGGCTCTTAAGTGAGGCTGCCGGAACACACCGTTAGATGCTTGGCGGTAGATTTTCAACTTGAGGGTGGTAGCTAGCCAGCAGAGTACTAGAAAGTACCCTACCACCATGCTATGGTTTCCTCACGATGTTTTCCTTCACCGGCAGCTCGAGCTCATTGTTGGGGTTTGAACCCACGCCCTTCGGCATGCGAACCTACCGCGCTAACCACTGAGCTATCATTGCTACAAAATTTTTAAAAAGATTTAAACTATTCAGCCTTTTTAAAGCATTTTTTTTAATTATTAAAAAAGTAACGACCCGCCCCGGCGTCGCGTCGCACGGCTGTATTGTAGCACATTACATTGGTCTATCTCGTAAGGTTTGGCCAGCGTTTGCAATGTAAACGCACAAAAACATGTTTTTTAAGAGTTTTTCATTACAAATATTTAAAATTGTCGGATTTACTCTACAATAATATGCATGCATTGTTTTAGTTTTTATGTGAGTATAATGAGACGAATGATACGCTCTCCTGATGGTAAGTGACAGCGCCTGTCCATGACCATTGCTGCGGCACACAGAACTTTGAGTAGCAACACAAAATCCAGGCATCACTGCTTTGGCGCTCATTACTTTGAGACTTTCGATGGTTAGTCTCAACAGCCCAGTAATTTCGCTAGCTGCAGTACCTACCCTTCAAACCGAAACACAGTAATGTTTACATACTACTGCTTGGCGGCAGAATATCTGGTACTGCGGTGGTACCTACCTCAACGACCTCCTGCTAAGGAAATCTACCACCAAGTAAAGCATGTATTATATATACAAACCTTCTTCTTAAATCATTCTGTATATTGATGGAAATTGTATTAAAATCCGTTGCGTTGTTCAAAAGATCTAAGATAGAGAGCGGGAAGCGATTTTGTTGATACTATGTAGAAATACTCAATAAGAGTTGTACTGTAGTTTACATTAACCAGCATTATTAAATATTTTTAATAATTACTGGCATCAATGGAAAAATTGCTCCTTTCCAAAAAGTGTGTTAGCCAGAAAGAAAAAAAAAGAATACTGATGGAGTTTTTAGCAGGAACGCGGAAAGGGTCGCTGCATTGTATTATTTTCCAAAACTTGTGGTTTTGCAAGTGTTTATGTATTAAAATAATGCTATTTTATTCATAAAGTGCCGAATTATAAGCGCGAGCCTAGGAAGGTGATATAACGTGGTGAAACATGACTTTTCGAATTGCTTCCAAAACTCCTTTGAAGTTAATAAAGGCGCCACTACTTTACTAGAGCATGACTAGATTTAATCTTGGTTTAATTTATGTGACTTAGGCTTAATTCACTACATTTCTTTTAAAATACTTGAAAATATCGAAATACTTGACACTACGAATGTATACAAAAAAAATCTCATTATGTATTATTATATATTACAAAGTGCGATGCCAAAACAAAACAAAAAAAATGACAAGAATACTGTCCAGAAATATAATTGTAAAAAAAAAAACTATTTTCGATATTACTTTTATCTTGTATTTATTCATAGAAACGCCTTTAGCCACCCAAATAAGCAGAGCTTGTACTATGGGAACCATTTTTATTTTTTGTGTTTCAAAATAACCGTGTTTGCTACCGACCATACCGTCTCTTTATGTCAGGTGGTGAGCTGTAACCAAACGCCTTGTTAAATCGTAAAAAAATTAAAAAACAAAACCATGTAACATAAAACGAGTATTTATAAGATAAATTGAGGTAGGTACATAAATATGCATTTAATTTGACTACAAAATATTTCTGGCGAGATTTATTTAAAATTTGCATCCAGTGGTTTCATCCGCTTTTCCTGAGATAAAAGAACTAACCAGTGTTAATCAATGGTACAAACTATTTGCATTTCAAATGTCATCTAAATCCGTTACAGTGTTAAGAAATAACAAACAAAGTAAAACTTTTCCATTGATAAAATATTAGTGAGATTTAACGTTATTCATGAAAACAAGAATGTGTTGCAATAACATGAAAAAAAAACGAAAAAAATGTTATTTACTCTTTAATCATCTATAAATAGTATAAAATAAAGTCTCATTTCGCGATTCTTCTCAGCAACGTAATTAACTTTCATTGGACATTTGAATACTTTCTTAAGAAGGTTTATATGTTCATGCGAAGCCGGCGCGAGTCGCTAGTGTTGTCTCACGCAATGTTCACGAAAGCAAGTCGCGCCAAATAGCAAGCCGCGCTTCCTTCAATCTCGGGGTTGAAAGAATCCTTGAATCGTGCCGCTAGTATATAAGGCCAGCGCGCGGGGGCGCCAGCATCAGTTAACTCTGCCCCGTCTAGCCAACATGAAGTTCTTGGTAAGTAAATATAACGCGCAGGATTTTAACTTTTTTTAATATAGTGTTTTGTGTCATTGTGAACAATTAGATAGTCGCTTAGCAAAAGCTAGACAAACGAAACCCTACTAAACCAAATTGTAGCAGAAATATCATTTAGTTAATTTATTTCGACCAAAAAGCTATTTATACCTAAAGCAAAATAAGTCAGCTCGGGCGATGTGTTCAACTCTAGTGTCAAGAGTCTTGAATAAGTAGTGAATTGACCTCAGATCAATCTTTGTAGATATTCTAAACGGATAAAATGGCAGATGGTAAGACGTGATACAGTTTTTCACAGTTTAATGGAGCAATCAGAGATCATTCGATAAGAAATAGGATAGTAAATAGATATAGTTTATTCTAAATTAAATGTTCAAGGCTTTGGGTGGTCAAACAAAGTGCAGTTTTATAACTACGTAAAGATAGAAATTATACAACAAATAAATTCTATCTGACTTTTTGATTTATGAATCAGTCAGGCATTTTGAACTAGAAACGTGATGCGATCGATATCGACCAAAATACGATAAAATCCCGTCACATGTATGCGTAAAAACGCTAACGTAAATACATTCGTCCACGCAACAAAACACCCAAATAAGCAATATTCCGCGACAATTACACATAAATATAAAACTCAAAATAAAACAACTTTAAGATAACACATACGCATGACATATTTTTTTTTATAATTACCTCTTTTAAACAAGTTTTACTTGGTGATAGATCTCCTCACTTACCTAGACGACCTCGTCTAGGTAGGTGCTATACCAGATGTCCCAAACAGTAGTGTGTATACATTACTGTGTTCTACGAAATCACAGGGCTGTCGAGACTAACCATCAACAATTTTAAAGTAATAAGCGCTAAAGCAGCGATGCCCTGAACTTTGCTTTATTATACAAAGTTCTGCGTATCGCTGCAATGATCTAACCATGCGTTATATCTTACCATCAACAGAGCGTCTCGTTCGTCTCATTACTTTTACATTAAAAAAAGTTATGCTTATAAGTAATAACAGTAGTAGTAGAAATTTAATCAGCACGTTGGAAATAAGCTACATTACTCACATCCTGCGACCCCGCCTCCGCGAGGGCAATTTGCTTGCCTCGGCGGGCAGTGCAATATTCTAACGGAAAGTGTGACGAATTTGCTCTAATGACTTTAGTCTTACCAACCCAGGATACTTGAACAAGCTATACTTAAATAGGCACGGTTGCACACAGTGCCGTGCACCGGCCCTCTTTTGCTACTCAAAGTTCTATGTATCGCTGCAATGGTCATGGCCATACGTTATCTCCAGCGGCGGCCTTAGCTGTTGCGAGGCCCGGGGCGACAGATCATTGTGAGGCCCTTTTTCTTTGAGTCCGTTTTACTAAAAAATTAGTTCAGAGTGCTTGAGTGGCCGTAACATGCTTGCACTAATAATGACACCGTGCGTTCAGGGGGGGTTGTGTTAAGTGCGAGGCGCGAGATACACGTACATATATGGTAAAGACTTTCTTCAACGAGGACGCGAGGCCCCTGCAAGAGCGAGGCCCCGGGCGGTTGCCCTGCTTGCCACCCCCTAAGGCCGCCACTGGTTATCTCTTACCATCAGAAGAGCGTCTCGTTTCATTACTTTTATATAAAAAAGAAAGACATTAAAATTGTTTACATTCGATTTATTTTCCTTTAACAGACAATAATATGTTTAACAGAAGAAAAGTTAGTTAGAAGAATTCTTTCCAAAGAAAAGCGTGTGCATATTTATATCCTCAGCATTTCCATTGCAAAGTGAAAACCCCCTCAACTCGCCCTCCCGTCCCGGCTAATTATAATTATTTTGTAATTTATCCTCTTTAATTACTTCCTGAGTAATTAATTTACTTTTTCGCGTAAATTGAAATTCGCATGAAGAACGTTTGCAATTAATTGTTCGACCCAAACTGTGATCTCGCGACCCTTACATATCCCGAGCCTAATGTTTCTCAATTAACGAACTTAATGTGTTTATTTATTTTCGCTATTAATCATATATCATCATCATCTTCAGCCCACTATACCTCACTAGACATAGGCCTCAATGCTCGCGACCTAGCCCGATCTTAATCTTTTTGCTTCCACTCACTGCCCATTGCCTTACTTATATCGTCACTTCACCGTGTCTCAATAAACCTATACTTATAATAATTTCAAACAATTAATTAATTGATGGTTACCAAACAAACAAAAAGTTAGTACGCAGGTGTTTTTTTAAGTCCTGATTTATGATCCATTTTAAATTGCCTTCAGACCTGTTTACTTAATTACTGCCATTATGAACGGAAGCAACAGGTAATAAATTAATATGTTCATTCGGTATCATCATTAAAATTTAGTAAAAAAAATAAAGAAAAGTACTTTGATGTAGCGAACTAAATTCATACAAAATTTCAAAACAAAAACTTCATAGATTACGTAAAATATCGCACGTTACTGCCTACAATATAACAAATCGTTTAATGGCACTTAAAGCATAATCTACTGTTTTATTCAAAAATTATAAATTTATAAATCATTAATAAATTTGATTTTATGCTAATAATCTACCGTTTTATTCAAGCAATTGTGTTTTACCGCAAATAAGGACCAAAATAAATGCCAGTAGCTGTGATTTCACTGTAAAATTACGCTCCATTTGTCCATAAATGACAAAAAATTATTTGTATGGAAATCGTACCACCTTAAATCGCGAGGTGGCCATAATACTGCGGCGCGTAATGATTTATTGTTTTCTTTTTCACAATCTTTTATATTATGCACACACGTGTTTAATTCTTAAAGTGAGTTAATTAAAAAAGAGGTAAAAGCTTTATTGTCACAAAGAATGGGAATTTGTACGCAATCATATTGTAAGGAGGTTGGTAAACAAAGAATATACATAGTCGTTTAACAATCGTACCATTAAAAATGTTTTAATACACGCACGCTAAAAATTTAACTAGGTATATCTTAGTTTACGAGGAACTTAATTGGTAATAGTCTAAGTAGAAACAACCTTAGCCAATTCCATTCCAAGATGTGTTTACCATCTTCGACCACACCGTCACTTAACATCAGCTGTGATCAAACACCTAACCTGTCAAACAGAAAAACTAAAATCGATTTATTGCTAACTAGGTCCCGCGGTTCCACTCGCATTTTCTAAATAAACAGCCACTAAATAGCGTGTAGAAGTAATTTACACACAAACAAACTTTTACTTTTATTATATTAGTGTAAAAGTGTAATCGCTGAGATTTAAGAGAATATTGTCACTTATTTTTCTTAACTGCCCTGTTAACTCATTTGGTAGAATATCTGCTTCAAGAGCTGTAGGGCGTGGGTTCGATTCCTACCGGGACAAATATTTATGTGACGATGAATGTTTGTTCTGTGTCTGGGTGTTCTGTATGTTTTATAATAATTATTATTACATAGTTTCCTCAGTTGTCTGGTTCCCACAGTACAAGTTTTCCTTAGTTTGGGGCTAGATGGCACTGAGTCAAATGTCTTACGATATTTATTTTCAAATGTATGTTTTCTAAAGTCACTAAATTAATTTTCAAAACTATATTCAACTCCCGGTAACTTTTCCAGCGTGTTTTTTGTAAACGCCAGATTTTTCGAGTACAAGTTAACCTCGCTAGGTTCCTATGTTCTTTCCAAGTAAAGTGAATAATCCTGCACTTTGTCCAAGGAGACATATTTCGCAATATTTTCCTTCAACAATATCCATTGACAGTGATTATCTATGCTCAATGTATGTCAACACAGAAACAAAGATCCGTGGCGAAATGCTTCCGACACAAACACCGCCATGACATTGTGTGTTGAAACTGGCGGTCATTTAATTGTTTATAGGAATAGGAAGTAATGTTTTTTAATAAAAAAAAAACATTTATTTAATAAATGTTAATAAGCGAACGTTAGGTGATAAGGCCACCGGTTGTTTCACTATTGTTAAACTGTTTCTGTTATTGTATAAAATTTAACTATATTAGTTTTGTGAACAACAAAGAGTCTGAAAAATCTCACGACTAAAGCAAAGTGAGCAGGGGGGTGGGGGTAGGGGGTTGGGGGGCAGTAGTACGTACACAATTCCAACCTTAACTAATTTAGTAAGTATGTAAATAGACACAAAGACATTTAATAAATTTTGTGCAAACAAAGAAAAATAAAGTGAAACTTGTACTGACCTTTACGCCTATACACGGCTAGGCTTACATATTATAGTAGATCAAACTACTAAGCCGTAAAATACTTAATAATACACATTTGAAAGTCGAAAGTGCTATAATTTAAAGACCTCTGTGATATTTTTATATGTACATAATTATGTATGTACAGTTGTACATTGATTCATGTGCTGACAAATAAATGAATCTTGAAGTTATAAAAATATACACATTAGTCTGAAGGCATTTTAAACATCATAAGAAAACACAAAAATCAATATAATTATTTTCATACATAATTCATTACTTCCCACAGTCATACATAAAGTCAGACTAGAAGAATAAAAACGTTTCAAGCAAAATAGTTTCTTTTTTTTATGTAAAAAGTAATATGGCGAACAAGACGCTCTCCTGATGGTAAGAGATAACGCCTGTCCATGACCATTACAGCGATACACAGAACTTTGAGTGACGAAACAAAGTCCAGGGCATCACTGTTTGGCGCTCATTACTTTGAGACTTTCGATGGTTAGTCTCAACAGCCCAGTAATTTCGCTAGCTGCAGTACCCTTCAATCCGGAACACTGTAATGTTTACATACTACTGCTTAGCGGCAGAATACTGCGGTGGTACCTACCTAGACGACCTCCTGCTAAGGAGATCTACCACCAAGTAACTTATTCTGTGTGTGTTTTATAGAAAACACCGAAACCGAGTACCTACTCATAAGACAAATTTATTTCAAAGAATAATATTAAGAAATGATCTTATTTTTAAAAACAAAACTTTTAATATTATATTATTTCCCTATTTTCAATGAATAGATACTCAAACGTTTTTAAATCGACAATAAAGCTAATCTTTTTCCAATAAGTAAACTTTCTGGTTTAAATGAATTCGATGAAACGTGTTTTGTATTAACATACAGATAGACGTTGAGATTTTATTAGTCACAGACTTTTATGTAGATATTTACCTCAAATGCCCCAAACTAAGCAAAGCTCGTACTATGGGAACCAGATAACTGATTTCCGGTTTGAAGAGTAGGTACTGTAGCTAGCGAAATTACTGCGCTGTTGAGACTAAGCATCGAAAGTCTCAAAGTAATGAGCGCCAAAGCAGCGATGCCCTGGACTTTGTTTTGTTACTCAAAGTTCTGCAATGGTCATGGACAGGCGTTATCTCTTACCATCAGGAGAGCGTCTCGTTCATCTCATTATATTTCACAAAACAAATAACTAAACTAACTTAAACTTTTATAATATTTTGTCGAATCTAATTTATTCTTAATCTTAATCGAATTCTGTATTTGTCAACAGATTGTAGCCGCTCTCGCCCTCAGCGCCGTGTGCGCCGATGAGGCTAAGAAGACCGAGAAAAGAGGCCTCTCAGGTCTCGGCTATGGTTACAGCGGCGTCGGCGCTTACGGCGGCGCCCTTGGAGGCTACAGCGGCCTCGGATACGGCTCAGGACTCGGCTACAGCGGATACGGTAAGCCTCAGTCAAAGCTAAGCCCTTCTTGGCGTGCTTCATCCTCAATACGTCCTCAAATCTTCAAAGTATTGGAGTATACGAAGTCATTAAAAGTGAGTTATCCCGCATAATTAATAATAATAATTGACGATCATTGTCCCGATAGTTGTCACGGTAAACGGTCTTATAGCGAAGAGTCTCGACCAACATCTTAAGAGACTCTTGCTAGACGGTTGGGTCAAGGGTCAGCTTCAAAAGGCAGTGATCCTTGACACGGCGCGCATTGTGAGGAGGTTCCTCACTCAGCAGCCCTAACCACCGGCAGCTTGAGCCCTGCCCCGCTGCCCGCGGCACCCTAGCTTTTTACATTATTTATGTTTTACATTTAAAGTAAAAAATTAAGAGAAAAAAATAAATATCCATGACAATAATAATAATAAATATCGTAGGACATCACACACAGCGCCATCTGAGCCCAAACTAAGCAAAGCTTGTACTATGGAAGTCAGATAACTGACAGAATACTTAAATACATTATTTTTTGTAAATACATACAGAACACCCAGACTATTGCAGTTAATTAAAACAACAATTATTCTGCTATTAATTAAAAAAACAAAACATTTATACATAACCTCGGCTTTAAATCAACATATGGTTAAGTTAAACAGTTAACAAAGTTATTTGAAATCCTCCTCTGCAGATGGAAACTTAAATAAATATTTATACAAATTCAACTACAAACTTCACTTGCGAACTAACTGTGAGCTCAACGAGGTGATTATTATGAAATACTAAAGCGCAGTTAACTCTTCAAAATCCGTAACTAGTCGGGAAAATGAGAAGTCAGTTCTTAGGTTGAAGGTGAAAATTTGAATAAAAGCGTTTGTGACTTCTTTATGAATTGTTAACTTATTCATCTATTTTTATTTTTTATTTATTTTATTTACTCAAAAAGAACTAGAAGCAATGATTTCAAACGTGTATTATACTTTGACATTTGGTTCTGAAATCTTGTCGCAACGACAGTTGTCGCTTTGATAATACTGAAGTTGTCGCCAAGATAACTTCAGAAAATGCTAACTTGCTTCTAAAGTTTTTCATGTGTGATAAACGAAGAAAATTAAATAATAATGTGTATTGCAAAATAATTCTGTGTCCATTTAGTAAACGATTTAGCGATGATAGCTACCACTAGGTTTTTTGTTAAGTGTCGGTGTGGTCGAAGATGGTAAAGCACACCTAGCCTGGAATGGAACTGGCTTTCAAGTGAGGCTACCGGAAAACACCGTTAGATGCTTGGCGGCAGATTTTAAACTTGAGGGTGGTAGCTAGCCAGCCGAGTACTAAAAAGTACCCTACCACCATGCTATGGTTTCCTCACGATGTTTCCTTCGCCGGCAGCTCAAGCTCATTGTTAGAACCCACGCCCTTCGGCTTGAGAACCAACCGCGCTAACCACCGAGCTATCATCGCTACAAGGTTAGCACGGTCGGTTCACATGCCAGATGATGTGGGTTCATAAATCCTAATAATGAGCTTGAACAGTTGGTGATGGAAAACATCTTGAGGAAATCATAGCATGGGGGTAGGGTACTTTTTAGTACTCGGCTGGCTAGCTACCACCCTCAAGTTGAAAACCACCGCTGAGCATCTAACGGTGTATTCCGGCAGCCTCACATGACAGCCAGTTCTATTCCAGGCTAAATATGTTTACCGTCACTTTAGCTGTGGTCAAACATCTCGCTTGTCTTACTACGTATACTGAGGTGATTTTGGCACGTTTTTGTTTTACTTGTGCGGGATTACAGACAATAATCTACCCTGTCAACCATAAAAAAACCTCAAACATTTTTGATTTTTATATTGTGTTCAAATGATAGAAAAACCTTACCTCATTTCTAATTAAAATTGCAATAAAAATGATTGTAATAAATTTAATGTTAGACGCTGTTCAACTTTTGAAAACTACTCTATTCAGCATTTATATCAGAAGTCATAAATTACAAGCGAATCTTCCAAAGTCGGCAGTTCACGGGGACTTCATTATGCAATATCGAGCAATTCAATTGAGTGCACTATTTAGATGGCGCGCTCTCGCTGAACTCCGCCCAAGTTTAAATTGACCAAGAGTCTCGAGTTATGATACCTGGTCTATCAGTAGATGAAAACTTGACGGCAAATCTACTTCGCAAATGTGCTCGCCATACTGGGGGAACTGACGTGCTTTTGACACATATTTTATCGGACTATAGTACAGTACTTTGTTTAAATACATAGGCACTTATAATACATACAAAACACCCAGATATAGAACAAACATTTACATATTTCTGATGGGAATCTAACACGCCCCTACAGTGATATTTTACCAAATAAACAGGGCATGGCAGCAGGGTTGTTTTGTTTTTTTAATGTTTGACAAGCTAGGTGTTTGACCACTGCTCACCTGATGTTCAGTGACGGTGTCATCGAAGATGGTAAAGCACACCTAGCCTGGAATGGCTCTCAAGTGAGGCTGCCGGAACACACCGTTAGATGCTTCGCGGCAGATTTTTAACTTGAGGGTAGCTAGCCAGCCGTGTACTAAAAAGTACCCTACCACCATGCTATGGTTTCCTTCGCCGGCAGCTCAAGCTCAATGTTGCGGTTTGATCCCACGCCCTTGGGCATGCGAACCGACCGCGCTAACCACTGAGCTATCATCGCTAAAATCGCTTTGTTACAAAAACTTCTGTGTATCGCTGCAATGATCATGGGCATGCGTTATCACTTACCATCAAGAGAGCATCAGTAGAAATCGCAGCAGTCTTATGACTTTTGCCAAAAGTTGTACGAGCAAATTTTTAGTAACTTACACTTTGCTCCGCTTGCTATTCCCGAGGGAAGTCGAATATCTTGAATTTTAATAGTTTAGCTGAAAGTTTCAACGGAACGCGACTCATTGAGTCCTAAGAAATTCGGCTCCATTGAAAACTTGACAGAACTCGAGCGATGACTCGATTCATTCTTTAAAAGTGTCGCTTGCAAGAGAAAAGAAAAGTTTTAAAGGAGTATTTTTAGACCGGCTTTTCAGAAAATCTGTACTAGGAGCTTTATCTGCGACTTCAGAACCTTTAAATGTATTACCAACAGTAAGGCTTCACGTTCATATCGCAACTCGTTCATTGATCATAGATAACTTTAGTTTTGTTTGTAATTCAAGTCGCGGTCAATTCAAAATCAAATTTACGTAAATAATCATAATTATTACTATGTTTCTAAAGTTCACTTTGTACTTACATATTATGTTACCGAAGCTAAAAAAATTACGTTTTAGAATGAATGTTTGTTTGTTTGCGTGTTTGCATGCTGATCCCAGAAACGGCTTAACCGATTTTAATGCAGTTTTCACTGACGCATTTTGGCTGGCTTCTCGTGTCATTCGGTGTTTGTTTTATTCCAATCAACTCACAAACAAAAAATATTACGCGCTTCGATTGATCTAGTCTATACATAATTGCGCCCTTACTGAACATCCACGCGGATGAAGTCGCGGGCACCGCTAGTTTTATTTAAAGGTAGCAAAATACCGCGGTATCATTCTCCATTCCTTTCATACGTAAACAGACAAACTTCTGTATTTAATTGCTGATATAACACTATTTTTTTTATAGACTCAAATAAAGTCAAAATATATGAGACCTCAATTTGGCTCAGCGGTTTTATTGAGATGTGACTATTTTGTCCGATCCCATTCAGTTTCAAATTTAAACTCATCGCATCCGGCAACCGACGGGCAAAATTGGCTGCAACGTATCCCATCTTCAGAATTTAAAGTCACATCCTGTCTACGATTGGCTCACACAAACACTCCACTCTGCCAAATCCCATTCCACTCTGGCTCTGCGGGCCGGGCTCGGGCTCCGGTGACCGCTCCTGGGAGCGGAAAGATCGAGCAATAAAAAGGAAAGAGCGATAAAATAAAAATCCCAGGATTCGATTCCAAGCATCTTATAAATTTTAAACGTATCCAATGAACAAACATAGGATGCGATAAACTAGCATTAGTACTGTAATAAAACAGTAGTTAAATGCACTGAACGAATCGCTTCAAACATTAATACGGGAGCGAAATAAAGTGGTCTACGGAGGAACACTCATTATCCACCTTTGTGCTAAGTTATGCACCCGCAAGCGAATACAGACCTTGTTTGTTCAGCCTTTGGTATAATATCTGTTAGAGACGTCTCAAATTGATTCTATTGTGGCCTAAAGAAAGCTTCATTCCCAAGAATGCAGCTGGAATTCTCCAATTTGTTCTCCTTGATTAAAGCGATTAGTTCTAATTTAATGTTTTGCTATTTATTAGCGCAGCGTGGTGACAATTTCTATTGTTTATTTTAAATTATTACGTTCATGTGAAACAATAATACTTACTTCAATCATTTTGCGTATTCAAAAATATACATTTGTCGGATTGAAATTGCAATTAATTTTTAAAAAACTTTTTTTTTTAATTTAGTAATAAACTAAAAAGGCAAAATTAAAATTTTTGAAAAACCCCACGATATGGTTAGAAGGTAATTGAATAACACCTAGGTATCTAAGAACATGCACCAATCAAAGCCGAACCCATAACTGAAAACTGCATCAAAATCGGACTAGTAGTTTCGGAGAAAACTGGCAACATGGATTTACACACACGAACATCCTCTCACCCCAAAGGCATACGCCGTCTTTTTCCATTTATGAACAAATGTTGCATAATTTTACAGTGAAATCACAGCTACTGGCATTTATTTTGGTCTTTATTTGCGGAAAATCACAACTGCTCATAAATTCATAAATTTGATTTTATGCTAATAAGGACCAAAATAAATGTCAGTAGCTGTGATTCCACTGTCAAATTATACTGCATTTGTCTATAAATGGCAAAAAATTTGTTTGTATGGAAATCGAACCACAAAGAATAAAACTTTATTTCATTTCCAGCAGAGACAAAAATCATATCTTATTCTCTATTTTAGTCGCATAATACATTGTTTACAGTCAGTTAAAGTTTTAGCCCGTTTAAACCGAGCTTCGCTGTAATTATAATAGTGGAGCGCATAACAAAAAAGATTAGCTTACTGGCACTCGCCCAAATCTTATAATGTTAGGTAAATGTAAGTGTCGTGCTGGGGCGGTGCGGTGTGGCGGTGCTTCCGATGCAAAACACTGCTTAAAATTACAAATGTACAAGAATTTGTTGAAATTTTCCACAAATTTTTATACTTGCGACAAAGTTTTGTACAAAAATGTATTGTTACAATAAAAACTCCCCAAATTTACTCCTATTCAAGTTACTAAACAAGGGGTATGATACTTGAACCGTATAATTGTAGCGATGATAGCTCAGCGGTTATCGCGGTAGGTTCGCATGCCGAAGAGCGTGCGACCCCCACAATGAGCTTGAGCTGCCGGTGAAGGAAAACATCGTAAGGAAACCATAGCGTGGTGGTAGCACTTTAATACTCGGCTGGCTAGCTACCACCCTCAAGTTGAAAATCTGCCGCCAAGCACCTAACGGTGTGTTCCGGCAACCTCACTTGACAATATGAGTGTCTTCAAATCAAGAGTAAACAGGTTTCTTCTAAGTAAGCATGTTCCATTTCAGACCGCATCGTTGCTTCACAGGATGTGGTCAAACGCAAACCTATTCAATGTAAAAAAAAAAGCTTGAGAGCCAGTTCCATTCCAGGCTAGGTGTGCTTACATCAGGTGAGCTGTGGTCAAACACCTAGCCTGTTAACTGTAAAAAAAATTGAGTTTATCAAAACTAAATTCGATTTCGTGGTAAGACTCCGTCGAATGACTCAAAAGTGAGTCCTTATGTTGTTATTTTACTGGTTGCCAAATAAGCTAACAACATCAGGCTCCGAAATTTCTATTTACACTCGTATACAAATAACATGGAGCGACAAGCGAACGCTTTGAAGTAATTTTTCCGGCTAAATTGATCGGCCTTCGCATTAAACGAATTAACTATAGGACATGTACTTACTTACTTCAACTTTTACCACAGAATTAAATTGAAACATCAAGATAAATAAATGAATAAAATAAAAATCTGGGGACATTTGATACAGCGCCATCTAGCCTCAAACTATGTGAACCATTTAGCTGTATTCTATCAGCTAAATGGTTCACATAGTTTGACATACATACTTTTTTTTTATCCGTACATCTTGTAGATAACTACAATCTTTTGTAGCGATGATAGCTCAGGGGTTAGCGTGGTAGGTTCGCATGCCGAAGGGCGTGGGTTCAAACCCCAACAATGAGCTTGAGCTGCCGGTGAAGGAAAACATCGTGAGGAAACCATAGCATGGTGGTAGGGTACTTTCTAGTACTCGGCTGGGTAGCTACCAACCTCAAGTTGGAAATCTGCCGCCAAGCATCTAACGGTGTGTTCCGGCAGCCTCACTTGAGAGCCAGTTCCATTCCAGGCTAGGTGTGCTTTACCATCTTCGACCACGCCGTCACTTAACATCAGGTGAGCTGTGGTCAAACACCTAGACCACAAACTACCACACCTGTGCCTGTCAAGCATAAAAAAAAAAAAATAATAAAATAACTAGCTGCGCCCTGCGGTGTTACCCGCTACATGTTTTCTGGATAAAAAGTAGCCTATGTGTTAATCCAGGCTACTAATTTATACAATTTTCAGTTATTTCATGTCCCTTGTTATTCGTTCAAGTTCCTTCACGTAGCGCGCGATTACAATCCCAACACGCATTCTGTGGAACAAAATTGTTCATTGAACAAAAAAGGATCTAAAAAGTGACCTCTTCGTCTCTCAATGACTGAAGTTATTGATTCGTAACTGCGCCTCGCAAAAACGGTAATGCGCTTTTTGTTGATGTTCTCACTGATATTTTTACTCTTAATAATCTGTGGATGAAAATAATAGAGGTTTATAATTAAACAGAAATAAATACAGTGAAACGAAGTAATTCGCCAGAGAACTAAAGTCATTGACATAGCTCAGCGTTAGCAAGCTGAAGTGGCAATGGGCTGGACATATCTGTCGCAGAACCGATAACTTTTATTTTTATGTAACGTTTATTCACAAAATGTTTGCCCTGAGTGGGAATCGAACCCACGCCCTACAGCTCTCAAGGCAGATATGCTACCAATGAACCAACGGGGCTGGGTTTAATATCTGCAAACCGGGGTCATAAGGGTTTCGTATATTTTTTGTTGCAAATCTTGTAGATGCATCTTTGATAACGAGTACGTTGGCCATGACCACAATACTGTAAGATGAATGATGAGCAAGTCACTGTTCAGCGCCAGTGCCCGCCGAGCCCTGCAGTTGCAATGTCACCGTGGGAAAGACCCTGACATACATCCACACATGCCTTCATACATAATAATGATTGTCAGTGAAAATCTCATTGTCTTCACGTAAAATGGCCGCTCGTAATGATACGCCCAAAAGTGTTTCAATAGTTTAAAAAGGTGACGAAACTGAATGCTAACTAGCTACAAGCATAATGCCGAACTCGTAGTATTGCAGTTCTCTGCTGTGATAATAACACTTATTTATTTATAAACTTCCACATTTATAATATTAGTGGTACAATAGAGTTATTTTTGTTTGGCAGCTTCCCCGGTGGTGAGCAAGGTGGCGTACAACACGCTGCACGACGGCGGATACGGCGGCTACTCCGGCTACAACGCCTACCCCTACTCCGGCGCCGTGGGCGGATACGGATACGGTGAGTCATCTCTCTGCACGTCACACACACGTACTTACTTCCTAGGGTCAGGGGTTGAAGCCCCGGTGCTCGTGGAGCTAGCTTTCGTACATGAACAACCCCTTATGGTTTTGGAAACCTTGTTGACGTTCACCAATAAGACGTGTGCCCCCTGGTGAAATTGTAGCTATCAAAATCATGTCAACGAAATTGTAGGGTACCGTCTAGCTTCCAATCTGGAAGTCTGCAGTTCTCATGAACCTCTGTCTTTTTAACCGACCTAAAAATGGAGAAGGTTCTCAATTTGACTATGTTTTTTTAATTCCGTGATAATTCCGCCAATTATGAATCAATTAGCTACGCCCCGCGGTGTTGCCCGCTACATTTTTTCGGGATAAACAGTAGCCTATTTGTTAATCGAGGATCTCGGCTACCTCCATACCAAAATTCATCCAAATTCGTTCAGTATTTTTTGCGTGAAAGAGTAACAAACATCCATCTAGTCATGCAAACTTTCACATTTTTAATATCAGTGGGATTTTGAAGCTTTCCTTTTAGCTTGATAGATCATACTTCAGAGATGAATTATGAATTCTGAGATGGTCCCATATAAATTTTATCGAAAACGATTAAGCTGTTTTAAAAAAAACTAAAAAATGGATACATCGATGATATTTTAGTTTACTCCGAAACCTCGCTGTTCTATTGGATCAGCGCGTTTACTTAGAGCCTCAAGGGTCAAGGAGTGGGGTTTTTTTAAATTGTAAGTTTGTGTATTATCTCAGTTAGAATCAAATCCTGATTAATTAATCATAGCGAACATAAAACTTATTGAAACGTATCAGATACACGTATATATGTTTAGGTCAGGTTAATTAGCATCCAGGTAATGAAGAAGGCCCTAACAGAGGTTTTACGCAAAACTATTGTTAGCAAACAAGTCTGTTTACCTAATGGCGAACGTGAGACCCTAACACAGTGCTAATTGTCTCGTTAATGTGATAATAACTTTGTGAGAAGTTTTTGTGAGATTTATTAAGATTGCTGATAGCATGGCATGTATTATATATCACCGGAAGATAAACTACCAAAGATTTGATCCGACTATATTGTACCTTGTTTGTAAATTCAGTTGTTTAAATAAATTTTTGAAACAAAATATTACGTTTCCTAAAATGTAATATTTTATTTTTGTAGCTGTTATGCTACGAATAAAAGTTATAAATTGAAACTTTAAATAAATCTTTAAAAAATTGTAATAACGATAGCTCAGCGGTTAGCGCGGTCTGTTTACTTGTTGAAGAGCGTGAATTTTAATCCCAACAATGAGCTTAACCGACCGGTAAAGGAAACCATAGCGTGGTGGTAGGGTACTTTATAGTTCTCGGTTTGTTTAACATCTTCAAACACACCGTCACTTAACATCAGATGAGCTATGGTCAAGCACCTAGCCTGTCACACCAAAAAAACCTAGTACATTATCGTTTTTATTTCTTAACTAGCGAGCCGGCCCGGTTGCGCACGGATTAAACAAAACTCGATTAACAATATAGCCTATGTTACTCGGTGATTATGTAGCATTCTAATGATGAAAGAATTATTCAGATCGGTCTAGTAGTTTCGGAGCCTATGCAATTCAAACAAATAAAAAAGTCAAATCTTTTCTCTTCATTATTAGTGTAGACTAAACCAACGATGATTTAAGATTCAATTGTACATTCCAACTCCAAAATTAGATGGAATAAGCTTTCACTTTCCAAAAAACAAGTGACTAAACATTACCTACTAAATAAAATTGAAACAATAAATATATTAAAACTATTGGTTGCCCAATAACAATTGGAAGTGTTTACTCGTAAATTGGTTTAGAGATGAATCTCCGTAAAACAGCAAGCGTTGCAATCACTTCACCGACGTTAGATAGATAGATATAACTCTTTATTATGCACAGCATAAGAAGAAAAAAGTACAGAGAACAATAGAACCTTATGAACTAGTGCCACTAGTGGCGGCGTTATTCGTTTCTGCGCTGTTTATTAATTTCCACCCAGCTGAAGCTCCCAGCTTAATATAACCATTAACTAAGATTTATGTTTAATTTGGCAGGATACAACCAGTACCCCGTCGCTACGAGCTACGCCAACCAAGTCGCGTACCCTAGCTACTCCGCGTACGGCGGCTACGGCCACGGGTACTCCGGTCTCGGCTCCGCGCACGGGTACTCCGGTCTCGGCTACGGCTCCCAAGGATACTCCAACCTCGGCTACTCTGGTCTCCACGGACACTACTAAGCCGAGCCGCCGCCATATCCCATGCTAAGAGTCTACATTTTGTAAAGTTTGTTATTTGTAAACCCCAAGTGTGATCGATGAGGGTACCACGTTCAGAATGTGATCTTTTTGTACATAATATATAAATAAACACCTGTATATATGGAGGTTTGCGTTTCACTGTGCTTTTGCTGATTGATTGGTTTCAGATAATGTACTTGACATTCATAAGAAATTTAAAAATATGAATGCATTTTTTTTTTCAAACCTTATTAATGTCACTCGGGATTATGTAGGGATTCTAACGATACCAATCTGTTCAGGCATTAAAAAGTTATGTTGGAATAAAGAAACTGACATACATACATAATTGAACTCTGAGAACTTCTCTTCTTCAATCGGCTCCTCATTTCTGAGGATCGTGGTCACTGGAACCTCTTAGACGGACAATCTGCCACCATACCCTAAAAACATTACACTCCTTTTTGGGCAGTCGTAATATCTCCGAAATTAAAAGTAGTGAAATAATACGATAATGGCAAAATTGTAAGTCATGAGACGCACACAAACAAGTCCAGATTGATGAAGATAAGTCCACGGGGAATTTGAATATTAATTGATCTGGGAGCAGTATTCAAATTCATCATTAAAATGTACGGGACTAGAACCTAGGACTATTAGTACTACACTAAATAGTTTCCATATAAGTATGCTTGCTCCATCGCAGGCTGTTCATGTACAATAATACAATGCAACACAATTAAACACAACACAACTCCGCACAGCACAGCACAACACAGAACACCACATCACAGCAAATAACACAGCACATTACAATCATTCTTTATTGAAAAGATATAAAAGGAAATTGCATACAATAGGTTTTGTCGCACTTAGGATGCTTAGGCTTTGCTTTTGTTCTAGGGTACGGTCAAATAAAACTCAACTTTTATTTCTTTAGGAAAATTAACTTTTATAATTATAGTAAACCGTTTTATGGCATCTTATGCATACGGTTTCAGCTTTGTTCAATGTTTCTCTTCTGACCACCTGAACAAGATTTGTAGTTAGTGGGGAGAATGGCTTCTTAGCAACAATCAATTCAAATATATTTTTTTAATAGTTATCTAATGTTATTCCAAATAGAAAATGGTTTGTAGACTAAAACGTAGACAAGAATTCATGGTACGAAACTCTACACAGCTCTGTGTTTGAACGTAGATATAAATCAGTCGGATTTTACATAATATATTCCAACAATCCTATCTCATAGTTCAACATAAGCCAAACCATCAAAACTTCTCATAGCATTGATAAAAAAACATTTATCAATCAGGGATAGGATATCGCGACTCAGCCGTAACGTATGGCGATTCGTATTTCCATACATGAATTATGGAACCATGCAAATGAGATGGAAAAATACGCGAGGGTTCCGGACGGGGGACATTTTTTGGGAAATTATGTTTGGGCTATTTGTTCCGAGTTGTTCGATTTAATTGGGAGATAACAAGCGTATTGTCTTTTTTATTTTTAGGTTGAGTCTTTACGTATTGTTTTAGAAGTGAGTGCTATATGTATTTCTATTATAGTTAAATAATTTTAACAACAATATAACTTCATTTTTCACACTAATTACAAACAATTTAAATACTTAACACTAGTTGACCAATTGACGGCCTTATCGCTAAACGCGATCTCTTCCAGGCAACCTCAGAGTTCTAGAAAGCGGGATGAAATGTCGTCACGATGTATTATTTGTTTTCAAATACTTATCGGGTTTTGGGTTTTTTCCTACTAGTTTGTACGGAACCCTCGGGGGGGTGAGTCTGACTAGCACTTGTCCGTGTTTTAATATAATTCATCGATTCGGCAAATGGATACTGAGTCCTCAATGCGTAATCTTCATGTGTACTTCGGTTTTTACAATTTATGTCTAACATCTTTAGTTACAGTCAAAATTCAGTCTTGGTCAAGTCCAGTCCGTGCCAGTCGAGTCCAGTCATGCCTTAGTAAATAGGTGGCGGCTTTACTCTAAGCTTCGATGGGGTTTTGGAAGCAACACTAAACGTCACTTTCCCACACTCGAGCTTGTAATTCGGCACTTTATGTTTTGGAAAAAATACAATGGAGCGAAACGACTATTTCCGCGTTCCCGCCAAAACTCCAAAGCGAGTCTTCTCACGCTGGGTTGCCGGACTGCAACTAACTCTACAGTTTATTAGTTTGAAAGTAAAGTTCAAAAGAACTGATGAGATTTAAAACGTAAGCCAAAGCGTTGAATCGGAACCCTAAAATGTTTTATACATAAAATCTCCCTTGAAAGCCGAGCAAATCGAGTGAGGGGCGAATCTACAAACGTGTTATGGTAGGTACCTACAATAGTAATAGTATCTTCTATTTAGTACCTTTAACCATTGCAGCGATACGTAACAAAACGAAGTTCAGAGCATCGCTGCTTTGGCGCTCATTACATTGTAACAATCGTTTTTTTTTTTAACTTCAAGTAGATTTACGTTTGGCCACCAACTCGCCTAATGTAAAGCGACGGTTGGTCTTTTTATTTCGCTAGCTCCCTTCAAACCGGAATACAGCGGTTTGTTTCTGTGGTGGTCGTCTAGATAGGCCCAGACGACCTCCTGCTAAGGCGAACGACTACTAAGTGAACTCTGCTATCGCTTGCAATAGTTAGTTAACAAACTATTTATATTTTTGTTGTCATAATGTTGTCTCTCGTGAATTATTCTGTTAACACTGACGTTAAATAAAGACTTTTTTTCTTCTTGTATTTTGTCTAAGTAGTAGTGAGTTTGTGTTGTAGTTTTGTGTAGTAATAGTTTGTTTTGTGTAACTCGAGGAAACTTCTTTATATTTACATTTTTTAAATATATATTGACGCTAACAAATTTAACTCGAACACCTAATGAGAGCCTTTTAAGATGTTGATCGAGGCTTTTCGCCTGACGACTAGCCGGGCAATGATCGTAGAGTCAAGACTACTGATTATCTCGTAAACCAAGTTGGTCTCAGTTTTGCCCGCTGTCCTACAGAGCGCAAGTTATAGATGATCAAAGTCAATCTAATCCTCTATGACCATCCAGTCAACGTGAACAAGTAACATTTTTACAAATTACAGTGATAAGAGTCTTGCTATAAACCGTTTAGGTATGAAACTCATTATTAAAATTTGTTTTTTAATCTATTCAGCATTTTAATTTGGATTTTCAGAGTATTCGAATCATTAACTTTTCTCTGTATTCTCTTGGCTTTAGATAACTTCGTTTGCTTCTAGAATATTAAATGTAAAACGAATATGATTTATGCTTTTTACGAAATGAAAATGAACTTTTCATAATTTGTTAGGCGTTTGGAGAATTCTGATTTATTGCAGCGGAGTTAGCGAACTATTTCATTGAGTGAAACTAGTTTTAGTTCGAGTGAGTTGTAGACTATTTTTCAAGAATTTTGATATTAAAAACTATTTGGTGAAACTTTCCAAACATATTATTGTGCTTGGATTTGATCTGTTACTCTTAGATGTCCAAAAGGTACATCGTTTATCGGTGTGCCCTTTATATTGCTTCACACGCCAAAGGGCGCGGGTTTGAACCTCAACAACGAGTTTAAGCTGTCGTTGAAGGAAAACATAGTGACGAAGCCATAACATGGTGAGAGGGTGCTGTCTGTTACTCAACTGGCTAGCTACCACCCTTAAGTTAATAATCTGCTGCCAAACAACTAAGCTAACTAGCTGAGACCCTGGATTAACACATAGGCTACATGTAGCGGGCAACACCGCAAGGCGCAGCTAGTTAAGTAAATATATTAAAGTTGAAAGGATCATTCGATGCGCTATCTACATTATAAAGAGGAAAGATTTGTCTTTTGGATTTTTGTATGTTTATAACGAAGAAACTCAAAAACCCAATTTCAAAAATTCTTTCACCTTTAGGAAGATACACTATCCCCGGGTGGCATAGGCTACTTTTTATCGCTGTATGCGCACGGGAACGGGAGCTACGCGGGTGAAACCGCGAGGTGTCCGCTAGTTATGTACAATTCCTAATCTTCCTCTGAACTAGAATCCATGTGCAATGTATTTGTCAGAGGATCCTTAACAGTTGGTAATTCAAGATACCAGTACACTATAAACACAAGACATACACGTATTTGCGAAGTGCTCGTCAGCCACTTCATTAGACCAGATGCAAACACGCCGAGAGCCGGCAAGCCACGTCAATTACTGCCAATCAACTGTCTATTAGTACTTCACTTGTGACTTTATCATAATCTGTATCTATCTATACAATTATAAAGAGGAAAGAGTTGATTGTTTGTATTGAATAGGCTCCGAAACTGCTGGACCGATTTCAAAAATTCTTTCACCGTTGGGAAGGTACACTATCCTCGGGTGGCATAGGCTACTTTTTATCCCTGTATTCCTACGAAAACGGGAACTACGCGGGTGAAACCACGAGACGTCCGCTGGTATAGAATTTTTTTTTTTTTTTAATTTACCTATATGTACGCGCCGGTGCGCGGTGTGAGCTCGGGGCACTTAAACTTAATTTAGTTAGCAAGACGAAATCTTTATTGACCTTTGTGTTATCACTTATCTTCTATTACTCTTTTTCTACTATTACTTGGTGGTAGATTTCCTAAGCAAGAGATCGTCTAGGTAGGTACCACCGCAGTACCAGATATACTGGTTTCCGGTTTGAAGGGTACTGCAGCTAGCGAAATTACAGTGCTGTTGAGACTAACCATCGAAAGTCACAAAGTAATAAGCGCCAAAGCAGCGATGCCCTGGACTTTGTTTTGTTACTCAAAGTTCTGTGTATCGCTGCAATGGGCATGGTCAGGCGTTATCTCTTACCATCAAGAGAGCGTCTCGTTAGTCACATTACTTTTTACATTTAAAAAAAATATTGATTATCTGAGTAAGTAGGTACAATATACATAGGTTTATTTAAAACCAGTAAACAAGCTTCGTCTAGGTACCCCATCGATACATAATTATATCCAACCAATCAATCAATTGAGGTCAATTGCAAATTTCGGACAAAAAAATATTTTTCCGATGTGGAGTGTGTGGGTGTGAGAACAACCCCTCGTAGGCCGTGGTGCTGTATAAACTTGTCTGGCCTGCATTTAATTCGCAACACCTTGTTATTGTCTGCAAGCACGCGAGCTATGGAGCTGGATTGGTTATAAGGATATAATCGCTGAATTCCTTCGCCTGGGTCGCGCCTCGTGCCCATTTACAAACACAAATATGTTATTGATAACACCAAAGTTACAAGTCAAACTTCGTAATATTTCAAATATATCAATAAATATATCAAAAACACTGATTAGATACATAGATAGATAGATATAATGTAACAGACATAGCTCAGCGTATTAGCAAGCTGAAGTGGCAATGGGCTGGACATATCTGTCGCACAACCGACAACCGCTGGGGTAGACGTGTTCTAGAGTGGAGACCGCGAATTGGCAAACGTAGCGTAGCACGCCCTGAGACTCGATGGAGTGACGATATCCAGCAGTGGACCACAAAAGGCTGATGATGATGAGATAGATATAAACTCTTTATTGTGCACACCATAAACAGAAAAAAAAGTACAGAGAATAAAATAATCTTATGAGCTAGTGCCACAAGTGGCGACCTTATCGCTAATGGCTAATGGTGATAAGGGTTTTTTTGTCAGGAACGCAAGCGTCCTTTCGCTCCGTTGTATTTTTTCCCAAAACTGTAGTGTTTTGTCGAGTGTTTATGTATAAAAATGGTGGTGTTTTATTCCTAAAGTGTCGAATCACAAGCGCGAGTATGGGAAAACGATTTAATGTGGTGTAACATGACTTTTCGAGTTACTTGCAAAACACCTCAAAATGCGAAGACAAAACAAAAAAAAATGATGATAAGGTATAATTATATCATAAAATGACAAATTTATATCACTCCAGAGTTTACTTGTAACTGTGTCTGTTTGGTCCCTTTTCACACTTAAACAGCTCATTTCACCTTACTAGAAATACATTATGTTTACTAACACTATTAAACAGATTGGACTAACGTCTTACAAAAAGATTGGGCTCGTCCGGGATTTGAACCCGGGACCTCTCGCACCCTAAGCGAAAATCATACCCCTAGACCAACGAGCCGGTTGAGTGTGGAACCAAAGTCACAGAACACACGCGTAACTTTCACCTATAACGTATCATTATTATAGTATTGGGTTACATAACAATTTTTACCTTTTAAATATGCTTTGCAAAGTTAAAGAATCATTGCATTGGCACTTTTGTGACTACGACTTTGACTAGAAAAATTAGTTTTTATTAAAAGAAAAAAAACAGAGTACACGTATGTAAGTTCGGCAGGGCCGCCGTCTTAAATTGCGTTCATATTTTAGGGTTCCGTACCTCAAAAATAAAAAAGGAAACCTTAAAGAATCACGACTTTGTCCGCGTGTCTATCTGTCAAGAGTATTAAACTCAGGAACGTGTAAGGTATCAAGTTGTAATTAATATCAAATACTGCAATTTTTTAGAGCTGTTGAAAAATCAAGTTGTAAATCCAACGAAAAACGGATATTGTGACACTCGCCAGGAAAGCAACACCTTTAATCTAAGCTACTTCCCGTTGACCAAGAATCATAACATTTGGCAAGAAGCGTTTTCTCTTAGCACAAACAGAAAAAAAAATTAGAACCCCGTAAATTTGTAGTTACTTAAAAAATATTTTTTTACGGTTTCAAACTTGTTTGCAGTCTGTAAACTGCGTCATGCCGTCATGTCGATGTCGGAGGACAATAGTTTTCCAACGGTAAAGTTATGTTTTTCCCGCATTTAATTTTACCTTTTCGCTAGAACTTAGTTGGACTTTTTAAGACTTATTAGGATTAATCTTTGAATTGTTCAAGTAATGTGTGAAATCCTCAAAAATGAAAATTTGACACGCACGAACTTAACTTAATGTAACTTTCATATAAATAATTATATCCGCTAAACAGCAATTAATTTGAAATAATATTAGGTTGTGTTCTGTGTATCGCTGTAATGGTCATGGACAGGCGTTATCTCTTACCATCAGGAGAGCGTCTCGTTCGCCTCATTATTTGTCACATAAAAAAAAAAAAAGTTGACTAAGGAATGCAGTAACAAAATTAAATGTGCTCGAAACGTCAGATTTTTTTTATGGTTGACAGGCAGGTGTTTGACCACAGCTCACCTGATGTTAAGTGACGGTGTGGTCGAAGATGGTAAAGCACACCTAGCCTGGAATGGACCTGGCTCTGGCTCTCAAGTGAGGCTGCCGGAACACACCCTAAACCACGCTATAGCCTTTATTGCAACATTACTCGTAGATAGTTCCTGGCCCGAAACCGCCTGCAACCTCATGGCACGACTCGTCGACGTCGACGTCGATGGTTGCTAAAGGATTTCTTTCAGGAGCTTACCTTTATATACTACGTGACACACACACATTTAGGTAATAATAATATAACATTTAAAGAAAACGCTACAATTGCACATTACAAAAAAAAACTCCACAAAGCAATATAAAACCTATACAATATCATATTTGTAGCGATGATAGCTCAGTGGTTAGTGCGGTCGAGTGACACGCTGAAGGGCGTGGGTTTAAACTCCAACAGAGGTGAAGGAAAACATCGTCAGAAAACCATAACATGGTGTTAGGTTACATACTTTCTAGTACTCGGCTGGCTAGTCACCATCCTCAAGTTGAAAATCTGTCACCAAGCACCTAACGGTGTGTACCGGCAGCCTCACTTGAGAGCCAGTTTAATTCCAGGCTAGGTGAACTTTACCATGTTTGAACACACAGATACTTAACATTAAGTGATCTGTGGTTTAAAAACCTAACCCGTTTAAGTAAAAAAAATATCTATATAAATGAGAATGTAATTTGTAAACTTTCGCGGCTTAAACACATAATTACGTTTATCGCCGGGTCTTAATCGCGCATAAAATACTATGAAATTAGTTTTGTTTATTTAACCCGACGTTTTTGCTATGTTGCAATAGCCGTGGTCAGGAGTTGAATGACGATTACGGGCCGTCTGGATGAAAAGTTGGGTGTGTCGATCTCTCATTTCGGTCTTATATAAACGTAAGGTACACTAATTTCAGTAGAACGTTCTGAAACTGCCATTTTTCAATCTTACGTAAAGCGTAAATCTCACAAATAAATACGGCAGCCGTTTTGAATTCTAAAATCCAAATGCTGACACCTGAAACCACAGTACTACAGATTCCAGGATCGGACCTCAAGTAATAATAACCATCTTTGTTTTATTTTAAAAAAACGATCAAGTGCGAGTCGTACTCGCACACGAAAGGTTCCGTACCATTATCTAAAAAAAAAAACAAGTTTGTTGTATGAGAGCCCCCCTTAAACATTTATTTTATTTCATTTTTAGTATTTGTTGTTATAGCGGCAATGGCATCATCTGTGAAAATTTCAACTGTCTAGCTATCACCGTTCTTGAGATACAGCCTGGTGACAGACGGACGGACGGACGGACGGACGGACAGCGAAGTCTCAGTAATAGGGTCCCGTTTTTACCCTTTGGGTACGGAACCCTGACAAGCTTTTTTTTTGATGCGGCAATAATTTTCCATCTGGCAAGCAAGTGGCAACTGAGAAGGTTCCAGTGGATCGTGACAGGTTAGCACAAAGCTAATTTAGCGGCCGCCTGCATCCCTCCTTATTTATTACATCCACTATTGCATTGTGAATTTGGAGCAACTGATAAGCGAATAGCGAATTCAACCAGATTTAAAAAACTTCTTTCTACCAAGCCCAAACAAGGATAGGTTATTTGTTGTGCCTAATTTTATTACCTACGGTGTTCCAGTGCCTGCCTTCCGTCTCTATCAAATGATGATGAAACTGAAAGGTGGTAGCTCATTGAGATTATTCTAGTGACCGTAAACACCATTGTACAGTTACAGGAAAGCAAAATACGTATTACTTGGATCAAACTACTGAACCAACTCATCTCCCATGTTTTTATGATTACATTTCATAAACAACCTTCCAGCAATTGCAAAAAATGTGTTTGAAACTTTTTCAATAGGGATGTCATCAAGAATTTGACTTGTAACTTTGGTGTTATCGATAAAATGTTTTTATAATACGTATATGTATACATGAAACCGCGCTCTCAATATTATCAACCACAAGTTCAAATATCTACAGAAACTATCCTCTAGTAAACTTTTTTATTTGTATGGAACTATAATAATTTTAATACGTCAAACTTCATATAAAAGCACCGACTTCATCTAAATACCCCAAGCAAACCTGTTCAAACAACAGCCCCGTTGGCTCATCGGTAGTATGTCTGCCTTAAGAGCTGTAGGGTGTGGGTTCGATTCCCACTCAGGGCAAACATTTTGTGAATAATCAAATGTGTGTTCTGTGTCTGGGTGTTCTGTATGTATTATAAGTATGTATTTACAAAAAAAAAGTATTTATATATTCTATCAGTTATCAGACTTCCATCACAGAAGCTCTGCTTAGTTTGGGGTCAGATGGCGCTGTGTGTATAGTCCTTCGATTTTTGTTTATTTAAAATTAACACTCACAAACCAATTCGCGGATTTCCTATATCATCCAGAGCGAGGGTCTCGGCGATGACAATATTTTTTTCTTGTATTTATTATTGTGAGCTCATGCCTTGTCCCACACAACCATGCCAACCTGAAGAGCCCGCGCAGCGGCCATTCAGCGCAATATGAACCGTGTCATAACCGCAAGAGGTCTACATTCCGCAACCGCCGCTTGTTTTATTAATTCCCGAAGAGTGAATGCGCCGCATTATGCCGACATGATTGCTATTTTCCACGAGCTTCTTGGATTCTTTACAGTTTAACCAGTTTGTGCGACGATAATGTTGGCAGAGAGGTATTTATCAACCCCAGAACAGGGAGAGCAGAGTTCTGTTTGCGAAGGGAAAGGGTTCCAGTAGTCCGGTCGTTGTTCTTAGTAGTCTTTTTTAAATGGAAACGTTGTTGTCTTCGAAGACTAAACGGGTATCTATAAATCATATTAGATCATTTCAACGTAGATGCGTCCACAGCACGTTTTTCTTTTATGGCGGACAGGCTAGTTGTTTGACCACAGCTCATCTGATGTTAAATGACGGTGTTGTCGAAGATGGTAAAGCACGCCTAGCCTGGAATGGAACTGGCTTTCAAGTGAGGCTGCAGGAACACACCGCTAGATGCTTGGCGGCAGATTTCCTACTTGAGTGTGGTAGCTAGCCAGCCGAGTACTAGAAAATACTCTACCACCATGCAAATAGAATGCAAATGCAATGTTAGATGTCTGGGTCTGGGTGTACTGTATGTATTATAAGTATGTATTTACAAAAAAAAAGTATTTAAGTATTCTATCAGTTATCTGACTTCCATAGTACAAGCTTTGCTTAGTTTGGAGCCAGATGGCGCTGTGTGTAATATCCTTCGATATTTATTTATTTGAGACCTTGTTTTACGACTTTAACTATTGTTTAAAAGCCATCAAGGTTTACCATTTTTTGTTTTTTGTATCAGGACGTATTTTGACTCTTCCAGCGCGTTTACACGCCCTGTGGATGTTTTTGTTAGATGCTTGCATGTCGGCAACTAGTTACCGCAGCGGGAAGATGAAATAAATACTTGTAGTTATATTATAATATTTCTGAAAAATAATCTTTTAATATTATCTTCAAGTCAAATAAATATTTTAAATTTAAATTTAACTACATCCTCGTCACTGTTGTAATCAAACCAATTTTAAATTTAAAAAAAACACAAAAATATTAATCCCAAATACATAAAACGTATTTGTTAAATGTTTCCATATAACACCAACAATTTCTTTTCAAAATGTTCCTTATCCTATTCAGATAAACCCTGCAGAACTTTACAAGTTTGTATTGTGCAACAACAATGTAACATTTTCACACTTTTCTGTTCTCGTGCATTTCTGTTCAAATATATGCGGAGCCTTGCAATGTGGAGACCACACCGCTGTGGGCTCAATTTAACAGCATTTCCCACGTCTGCGCCCGACGAATGAATACGGTCGCCGTCGGAAGAAACTGTTGCTCATAGTTTTTGAAACGGCTTATTTGTTTGCTCTTGTTTTTTAAATGTAGAACTTGAAATACTATCTGGATATATATCTGGAGATATATCTTTTGTTTTATATCAGAAAATAGTAGGTTTGCGTTGGTGTTGTTTGCAATGGCTTGCGTTTGACTGCCATCCCTCCAGATGATACGATCTTCGATGGAGTACACTTCTCCAGAATAAACCAAATCAATCGCGGCTTGAAGGCACCCAGATTGTATCCAGAGAATATCCACTCAGATTCCATTGCCTAACGGTTGCACGATGAAGGTGGATTCTTCGAACCTTTTAGTTTGAGTTTCAGCAATATCTATTACTAGCTGCGCCCCGCGGTGTTACCCGCTACATGTATTCGAGATAAAAATTAGCCTATGTGTTAATCCAGGATCTCGGCTACTTTCATACCAAATTTCATCCAATAGTTTTTGCGTGAAAGAGTAACAAACATCCATCCAAACTTTCACATTTGCTAAAGCGACGTTGCCTTTTAGAGCTCCTGGCTGATCGGGAACCACCCACTCGGGCAGCAGAACAAACAAACAGCATACTGCCAAAAAGATACAACATAAAATAACTATAGGAGGAGCATCCTAAAAAGCAGCATTTCCGGCAAATAAAACAGCATTACCTCCTGCAGCTAACGAGGGCGGAGCGCCGGCAGGGGAACGGACGTAAACAAGCCGCGAGTGCCGTTTGTCTTGCATTTAACGGCGCTTTTTCCCCCTTTCGGCAGTTTAAGAGCTCGCAGTTAAACGCTTGCCTCTATTCTGCATTATGACCTATAATTTACTTACACGACAGTTTTAAGTTTTCTAAAACTATTCAAAGCAAAATTATTTTCCTACCGAAGATAAATTTACGATTTTTATTATCATGAAAATGAAAAAGTCCAAAACACTTTTGTTCCTTTATTGTCAGGCTATAAGCGGGTTATGAACAGACTGCTAAAAAAAAGAAAGGTGTGTTTTTGTAGTCTATGTATTTTATGCATGTCTAAAAAATTACTGGGCTGTTGATACTAACCATCGAAAGTCTCAAAGTAATGAGCGCCAAAGCAGCGATGCGCCGGACTTTGTTTTGTTACTCAAAGTTCTGTGTATCGCTGCAATGGTCATGGACAGGCGTTATCTCTTAACATCAGGATAGCGTTTCGTTCGTCTTGTAAACTACGGAATAGATTTCAACAAAATAATAAATAAGGTGTATGTCGATGGTTCTTGATGCTGTCCCAGAGATTTGCTTTTTTAGGCTTTTTTAATTTTTTTCACAGCAAAGTCAGCAGTGATTTTTAAAAACTGTGCATAAGTTCTAGAAAAGCTACGGGTGTCAAACGACATCGAACCTATGAAATCCAAAATATGAGACGTATTTTTTTTGTGTTTTATTTTCGTTCTTTGTGTCATTTTTTTTTATTTGTGTTTGTTATTCCTTTTTGTATGTTGTTTATGCACTTGAAATTTGTTTGTTTTCTGTCACAATAAAATGTTGTCTATATTGTCTATTTTGTCTACCATGACAAAAACCAGCAAGAGCTGGTGAGCTGTGGTCAAACACATAGCCTGTCATCTATAAAAAAAAACCTAGGGGATTCCAGAGATATCGCCAAATTCACCTTTAAAACGAGCTACTTTAGGGTTATCTATTCCGAATCAGCCCTGTGAAAATATAGAAGTGCGGGCCGTGGATTTTGATCTCAGGACCTCCAGATTGGAAGCCAGGTCTGCCGAGGTCTAGGGTTATCTAATAAGTAGTCATAATTGCTAGGTAGCAGCTACCACACTCACGCCTTCAGGAAATGCCGCACACTGACGTATGGTCTACATTACTTTCCCGGCTAAGTCGCAGTCTACACGCGCGATCTAATTGGTGACGCTAATCACAACTACAAGACAACCAAGACAAGACCTCTGCTTGGTACAGCGGAGATGTCCACACTCTAAGACTATACCGAAAGAAAAGGCATTTTTGTGTGTTTTTCGTCGATAAAAAAATACTTCAATTATTATTATTATAAATTCCAATTTTCTTGTGCTTCTACTTCCAGCTCTTGAGCTGAAGTTGAAGCTGAGAACAAGATGGTAAGAGATAACGCATGCCTAATGTCTATGATTACAAAACTGAGTAACAAAACAAAGACCAGGGCATCGCTGCTTTGGCGCTCATTACTTTGAAACTTTCGTTGGTTAGTCTCAACAGCACTGTACCTACACTAGTTGCAGGAGATAGTTCAAGATTGAGAAAGATGGAAAACTATTAGTATCGGTTACAATTATCAGTTACAAGTGGTCCAGGAGTTGTGAATATTGCAGATCACAAAGTGTTCGTTGAAACACAAATTCATTAAAAGCTATACATTTTTTGCAACGATTTCGTGGCAACAGCTACTAACGTGTCACGTACTTAGCATATTCAGGCCAAGCTTGTAGATTACTTAGCGCTAATAAGTTTACCACACGTACGATCGCTTTAGTAACTAGTGCGACTTAAGTAGATTTGTAGCGATAATGCCTC
This sequence comes from Biston betularia, assembly GCA_905404145.2. NCBI lineage: Eukaryota > Metazoa > Arthropoda > Insecta > Lepidoptera > Geometridae > Biston > Biston betularia. The sequence continues at coordinate 349,167 of FR989874.1, read as the reverse complement.
AGTGGTCCGATCTAACAGCAGTTCGGATCAAATCCCAACAAGATTCAAGATATAGCCTAGCCTCCATATAGTACACGATGTTTTAAATACAAAGTTGTATATGGTACACAGTCAAATATGCAGAACTATAACCAAATGAGCTAACTGGGCAGTCATAAAAAATAAATATCGTAGGACATTACGCACAGCGCCATCTGACCCCACACTAAGCAAAGCTTGTACTATGGAAGTCAGATAACTGAGATACTTTTTTTTTGTTGTAAATACATACAGTACACCCAGACACAGAACAAACATTTGATTATATCATGAAATACTGTTCTGGGTGGAAATCGAACCCACGCCCTTCAGCTTTCGAAGCAGAACTTTACCATATGAGCTAACAGGGCAGTCAAAAAAGTCTTCGACTACATCGACACTTAATATCGTGCGAGCTGTGGTCAAACACCTAGTCTGTCAACCATAAAACAGATAAATTCGTCACTGGTGGTACAGTTTGTAAACGGGACTCTGTTATTTTTTGTTTGCTCGGTATCTAAATACTTAAGTATGTACTTTACTAGTCAGAATTTGGAAAACCCAACCTCATACTCGGCAGCTGATATTCGAAGATCTTGCGGTTCAAGAGACGCGGCCCTCGGTGGAACTTTCGGCATTTAGCGTTAGATCTTCACAAAATTCCCGATCTCTGGCCGAACATCCCAAAAATTTGGAAGGCCATCCTTGAACCGATGAACAAGAATAGCGATGGAATTGTCTTTTTCACGACGTTTTAATCTCATTTTTTAATTCTAACATAATAATAAATAAATAAATATCGTAGGACTACTATACACACAGCGCCATCTGGCCCCAAACTAAGCAGAGCTTGTGTGATGGAAGTCAGATAACTGTTAGAATACTTAAATACTTTTTTTTTAAATACATACTTATAATACATACAGAGCACCCAGACACAGAACAAACATTTGTTTATTCACAAAATGTTTGCCCTGAGTGGGAATCGAACCCACGCCCTACAGCTCTCAAGGCAGATATACTACCAATGAGCCAACGGGGCTGTCAAATAGACCATAATAGCAGCTGGTATTTTCTTTATATTTCGAAATGTCATATTAGCATCCACAGACTCCCATATTCCACTGTCCAGGTGACAGCACTGGGTCCAGGTGACAACCCTGTTGGTTCATTGGTAGTATGTCTACTTCAAGAGCTAAGGGCGTGGGTTCGATTCCCAACCAGGACAAACAGTTTGTGGTATAAACAAATGTGTATTCTGTATTTATTTTATAAATATGTACTTACTAAAAAAAAGTATTTAAGTATTCTATCAGTTACCTGACTTCCATAGCTTTGTTTAGTTTAGTTTGGGGCCAGATGGCGCTGCGCTGTGTGTAATGCCCTACGATATTTATATTTATAGTTTTAAATATAATTGTTTGCGTCTATTGTCGACCATAACGGTGTGCAAATCCATTCATTAACAAACAAATTGATAAATCTACTAATCTACACATTAAAATAAAATATAATGTACAATGATATTGCCAGCATTAACAGCTATAAAACATCAGCGGCCGAACTAGTGTTCGCTCTGTACATACAAATTAATTCCTTAAAACCTAACTCCGCAGAGTACCTACACATCTAGTACGCGTCCGTGTAGGTTCTACTAGATTCCTCGAATAAGGTATTGCTAGATATTTGGTGTCGAATGGTCCCACTCGGTATGCGAATGTTGGAGCCGATCTGGAATTTGATGGACATTGGACAAAATCTACGGCGAAGCTTAAAAGGATCGTAATACATTTACAGTTACCTACTAGCATGGTGGTAGGGTTCTTTCTAGTACTCGGCTGGCTAGCTACCACCCTCAAGTTGAAAATCTGCCGCCAAGCACCTAACGGTGTGTTCCGGCAGCCTCACTTGAGAGCCAGTTCCATTCCAGGCTAGGTGTGCTTTACCATCTTCGACCACACCGTCACTTAACATCAGGTGAGATGTGGTCAAACAACTAGCCTGCCCACCATACAAAAAAAAAAGCTTCAATGTTACTTAAGTGGTACAAAATACATATTTATCTGCGCCCGCTACAAGTTTTCGGGATAAAAAGCCTATATCTTAATCCAGGGTGTCAGCTACCTCCATACCAAATTTCATACAAATCCGTTCAGTAGTTCTTGCGCGAAAGAGTAACAAACATCCATCCATCCGAACTTTCACATTTATAATATTAGTGGGGATGAGTGTGATTATTTCCCGTTCCCCTTTCTGGGTCCCCTGACAAGCTGCTGACAAAAATGACAAATATTTCACCAAAATGTTTCACCATACAAAGTTGTATCAACTGCTAGTTTAATTTCGTTAAGTAAATCTCTACAACATTTCACACTTGTTGTCTATAAGGTAACTCTTCATTTATCACACTGAGACATCAGTAAATCTTCACTCCAAACCATTGACCTACGGCATAAGGACAGGGCAAGTGGCACAGTTTCAAAGGCTCAGTAACGTGCTTGTATGATTTCATTTCCAATGCGACCTCGCACGTCGACTTCGTTAGTGAGTCATCGTATTTGAACGATAAACGATATGACTCAGGAATTGGAGGAAAGTTCAAGAAGTAGTTTCATTTGTACTATTCACTAACAGACGCCTCGCGGTTTCACCCGAGTAGTGCACGTTCCCGTGGGAATATAGGGATAAAAAGTAGCCTATGTCACCTGGGGATAGTGAACCTTCCCAACGGGGAAAGAATTTTTGAAATCGGTGTTGTAGTTTTTGAGTTTATTCGTTACAAACATACAAAAATCCAAAAATACAAATCTTTCCTCTTTATGATATTAGTGTCGATTTAAATGCGTCAGTTTTTATATCTCACTACTAAGCATAGATTTACCCTTTACATGTGCTGAAATCGTATTCCGTCAAGTTGGGAATTCGTTTGTACGTGTTTCTTTGACAGAAAAACAACAATTTAATTACCTCCAATATTTCCTTATTTATAAATAAAATAAGCTCCTAAGCTTTATACATAGATGCAAATTACTTGTCTGGTCTTTGTCAAAGTCGGTTTTCTACCGAAAACACTTTGAAGTACACCTGCATACGTCCTAAAGGACGCATCCTTACTTTTGAGATCGCTGCATTAAACGAAGCAATTTGCTCTCACTGTCAATATGCATACGTTAAGTATTATAAATCAAAATGTTTGCAAATTTATTGAAGTCACAAAGTTATGGATTACTCTCATTGTGGTCCAACGATTTACGCGTATCTAAGCCCAAAGTTTCGCATAAATACAGAAATATTCTCGCAAGTTTCGCAAGAATCGGCCAAGAACGAGTCTCGCTCATACACTGAAAGGGTTTTGTAGTTTTATCACAATGTAAAAAAGGTATGCTAAATTGTAAAAAATTCCGTCTATTAATGGAAGCCGCATCAAAATCAGTTGTCCGTTTTAAATTTTAGTTATGAGGTACGACTTTGTTTTCTACACTAATATTATAAAGAGGAAAGATTTGTATTTTTGGATTTTTGGAAAAACTACTAAACCGATTTCAACTTACTATTGGAAAACTACACTATTCCCGGGTGGCATAGGCTACTTTTTATCTCTGTATTCCCACGGGAACGGGAACTACAGGTGAAACCGCGAGGCGTCTGCTAGAGACTATGTAGAGATTAGACATGATTGACCTATGTTATTGTGTATTGTTAGTATATTTGACCCGAATTCATATTACAATTCAATAAATTGCTAATAGGCAGACGGACGGTGTATACCTACTTAGAAAGTTAACTAGATAGCGCTCTCCACGCACGGAACCCTAGAAAGATTTGAATAAAATACGACACAATCGTGAGTTTTCAAATAGATACTTCGAGAGGGATTCGGTTACCGATTTCCAATTCAATAGGTGTCTTGCTATTGAACTTTAAAATAACTTTACTTCGACTTTTCATATCGTTACATAGATTTAAATTCAATCACATTCATCACAGCGCATGATCTGATAGCGAACCTTTTAGCTCCAGACATAAATATACGTATATATTGTAATGTATGCACGTGTTTTGATAATAAAATAGTTATGTATTTATTTGTGACGTTCGATTGATGATAAAAACCCTTCAAGTGCAAGTTAGACTCGCAAACTAAGCTTTATAAGGCGCGTTGTACTTTTTTGTACAAATAAACAATATTGAGAGACATTTCATACAGCGCCATCTAGCCCCAAACTAAGCAAAGTTTGTACTATGAGAACCAGACAGCTTATAAAATATGTACATAAATACACATAATTATGTACATACATATGTACATGTTTGTAATTGGTGTGAACAATAAAGAGTTATATTATTTTTGAGTTGTTATTGAGTTTTTTTCTGTTTTATGTTTATTTTTTTGTATGTATGTATTGTAAATTATGTTGAAATGTGTTTTATGTCATAAATAAAGTGTTGTCTATTGTCTATTATTGTTATCGTGGATATTTATTGTTTTTCTTAATTTTTTAATTTTTTACTTCCCTACATAGTATAAAACAAAATCCTTCCCCTCTGTCCCCATGTATGCTTAGATATTTAAAACTACGCAACGGATTTTGATGCGGTTTTTTAAATAGATAAAGTGATTTAAGAGGAAGGTTTATATGTATAATACTTGCATATGCACCACATTAGTATCTACATTGCACCGGTGCGAAGCCTGGGCGGGTAGCTAGTTAAATATAAAACATAAATCATATAAAAAAACTAGGGTGCCGCCGGCAGCGGGGCAGGACTCAAGCTGCCGGTGGTTAGGGCTGCAGAATGAGGAACCTCCTCACAATGCGCGCCGTGTCAAGGATCACTGCCTTTTGAAGCTGACCCTTGACTCTACCGTCCAGCGAGCCTCTTAAGATGTTGGTCGAGACTCTTTGCTACAAGGCCGTTCACCGTGACGACTATCGGGACAATGATCATCGAATCAACACATGTATTATTAAGATTGTCAACAGAAATTGTTATATTTATACTGCGACATTTGCTCCCATAGTATCAAGTATGTAGGTCAAGTACAGTGAAACTGTACAATGTTTTGTGTGTAACTGAAATTCACAAAAAAATAGTTTTGATTTGATTATATACCCAGGCTTAGCTCGCGAATACCTACAGGTATAGCTAGGCTAGGTGGGTAGGTATATAACATACGTTTTAATTTTACGAGCTATAACGCGGCCGGTTTACGAGCGAAGTTTTATCTGATACCTATACGGCATAAAGCTTTTAGTTTCATGCTCTAATTGACGAAACTTACAATATTAGTTTTAGGTCGTATAATCTATATACTTTATGAGCGCTCTGAGGTCGAGTGGGGGGGATTACAATTTTTGATGCTCCAGCATAAAATACTGTTACGAGCGATACTTAAAATTAAGACTTACTTTCTCATATCAAAGTTGGACTAATCTGAATTACTAACTGGAATATAACCTTTGGATAATAGGTTTTTTTTTTAATAGTTAAAAAGGCTTAGGTGATTGATCACAGCTCACATTATACAGCATGACTGGTGAGACACCTACGATGCTGAAGGAGAGTACTCGGTCATCGTTTCTCGTTACAATTATGTAATAAAATACGGTAACTTAATTTACTTTCGTCAAATTTCCCTATAAATAAAAGAAGCGTGGATAACGATGTTTTGATCACGCGACAAGTACGTGCTTGTCCCGCCGTCGTCGGCGCGAGCGTCCTCACAACGTCCAGCTCTTGCGTCCGCGCGGTGCCCATGCGTTGCCTAATAATTACATAACTTTCGGTTAAGTTTACCTCGTACTCAGTTAATGTTTAATAATAAATAATAATAATAAATTTGTTTATTACCATAACTTTAATTACATTAGCATAAATTAGAAACCTTATAATTAACAAACTAGATTTTGTAGCGTTACTTGTGGGCCCTGCACTAAGCAAGAGCTTGTGTCGCAGGGGCCACCAGAATTTATAAAAAAAGAAAAAAAAATGTTTAATGTTATTTTGATTCTTCGTATATGATCGCCAAATATCACGTCCTCGAGTATCGTAGATGTCTCACCAGGCATGCTGTATAACATAAGTAAACATATTCTGCGTAAATTTTTATTGTAGATTCCAGATGTTTGTTTTGTTTGTTCTATAACAACAACTGCTAAGTCATGGCCTACGGACGATAAATGAATCAAATTTACTTATTTTATTTAGTGAAATAATTTTCTTTATCATCAATTACACTCTTTGTATTTTTTAACTGCCCTGTTAGCCCATTAATGGGCATCATCATCATCATTTCAGCCATAGGACGTCCACTGGACATAGGCCTCCCCCATTGACTTCCACAACGACCGGTTGGAAGCGGCTCGCATCCAGCGCGTTCCTGCGGTCTTTATTAGGGCGTCTGCCCACCTTGTGGGTGGACGTCCTACGCTGCGCTTGCCGGTCCGTGGTTAATGGATATAAATTTATATATTTAAATAGATATTATAAAATAATACTTAAAGCGTACCATTTCTGCAGGAATGCATCCATTACGTGTCTAGTATGAGGCGACCCCATTTGCTCGGGTGTTGGCGCAGAAATGTATTTGCATTTATGCAGATGTGCACCGAGACAGGTATCGAGTCGGTTCTCATTACTATGCGAAGAAGGAGCTTTACTCTTAGTATTGTAAACATAATCTGATCTGCCATGCGCAACTCTCGTAAAGCATGGAAGGTAGAATAAGTAACCTATACCAATCTGATCAGTAGGACAGGTGCAAGAGGCACGACAACTCAGGTCTTGACGATGTTCTTTCTGAGATATAAATTATTAGAATATATTTGACATTCGTGCACGAAGGGTTCCGTACCATTAACCATAAAAACAGCAAAAAAAAACACGTTTGTTGTATGGGAGCCCCCTTAGTTTAGTATTTATTGTTATAGCAGAAACAGAAACACATCATCTGTGAAAATTTCAAATGTCTAACCATCACGGTTCATGATATACAGCCTGGTGACAGACGGACAGGCAGACAGACAGACGGACGGACAGCGAAGTTTTAGTAATAGAGTGCCATTTTATCCTTTGAGTACGGAACCCTAAAACGCATTAACATCAAGATGCCACAGATCTACACGTCGAACTTATAACATCCCTCTTTTTGCGTCGGAGATTGATAGTAATATCCAAAAGAAATGATATCGGTAAAGCATTCAGTAAGTATTGAAACTATAACTTATATATTAATGTGAATAAGTTTGATATAAATTTCGCAATCTTAGCATTAGCATGTGTGATCGGTTCTAGTGAAAGTTGATCCCATTTCGAGACGTTGCCGTTGGCGCGCGAAGCACGGGCGTTTACAAAGCGCTGCGTGTTTAGGGTTCCGTCATCGAAGAGTGTTAGTGTTAGGTTTTCAATTGTACAATTATTGTCAAGTGAGTAAAATTTAACATCCGTTGTAACTGAAACGACTGTAAAGCGAATATAAACTAAATATATACCTTGAATATTCAATGGCATATCTTAAAAAGTTTACACTTCATGTTCCTGTGAGTGTTTTTTTAATGGTTGACAGGCTAGGTGTTTAACCACAGCTCATCTTATGTTAATTGAAGGTGTGGTCGAAGATGGTAAAGCACACCTAGCCTGGAATGGTCCATGTTTAGTGCATTAAATGGCTCTCAAGTGAGGCTGCCGGAACACACCGTTAGATGCTTGGCGGCAGATTTTCAACTTGGGGGTGGTAGCTAGCCAGCTAAAATGTTATTCAAATTATTTGCATTTGATACTAGGAGGTAATATTCTGAAACGTACTGAAATAAACTCATTTGTAACTTTTGACAGTTACGTTTGACAAGCCCTATTAGTTCATTGGTAGTAGTATGTCTGCTTCAGGAGCTGAACGGCGTGGGTTCGATTCCCACCCAGGACAAACATCTTGTGGTATAAGCAAATGTTTGTTAAGTAGGTATATATTTACAAAAAAAAGTGTTTAAATATTCTATAAGTTATCTGACCTCCGTAGTACAAGCTTTGCTAAGTTTGGGGTCAGATAGCGCTGTGGTTAATGTCCTACGACTTATTTTTTATGTAAAAGTAATTAAACAAACGAGAAGCTCTCCTTATGGTAAGAAATAACGCCTAGTTTATGGCTAATTGGCTATAAAAGCAATACACAAAACCTTGAGTAACAAAACGAAGTCCAGGGTATCGCTGCTTTCGCGCTTACTCTGACACATTCGTTGATTAGTCTCGACAGCTCTGTACCCTTTAAACCGGAACACAGTAATGTTTACACACTACTGCTTGGGGCAGAATATATGTACTAGGATGATACCTACCTACGACCTACAACTAAGTAAGAATAAAATTTAAATTACACAATGCCTACCTACACTACGATCATGTTACGTACAAAAATCAAATTAATAATACGGAACCTTTGATGAGCACATCCGAGTCACACTTCGTAGGCTTTTAATATTTCCAAAGCATCAATGCCATCACATTGCGTAAATCGTAAGTTTCGATAAGAATGTTGATTTTATTATAGTCTTAAACGTTTCTGGTAGGCCGGCAAACTTATGGTAACGAATAGGCAAGTAGGTGAAAGATATACAGGGTCATTGTACTTATTATTATAAAATATATTTACTCTGAAATCACGGCACGGTGATCAGCTTGAACATTTGATCGCGGGTCAACAAACATTTTTTTATGGAACAGCTGTTTTAGGGTTCCGTGCCCAAAGGGTAAAAACGGGACCCTATTACTGAGACTTCGCTGTCCATCCGTCTGTCACCAGGCTGTATCTCAAGAACGGTGATAGCTAGACAGTTGAAATTTTCACAGATGATGTATTTCTATTGCCGCTATAACAACAAATACTAAAAATAAAATAAAATAAATATTTAAGGGGAGCTCCCATACAACAAACTTGATTTTTATAGATAATGGTACGGAACCATTCGTGCGCGAGTCCGACTCGCACTTGGCCGGTTTTATTTTTTCTAAAATTACAGTAGTGTTCTTAGAAAAAGTTTTTTTTTTTTTTTTTTATGGTTGACAGGCTAGTTGTTTGACCACAGCTCACCTGATGTTAAGTGAAGGTGAAGGTTATATATTTATAATAATTGAACCTCTTTTCGCCTTAGTGTACCCCAAGCTTGTAACCCTGTATAATGTATATGTGCTTACGCTCTTGCGTTGACAAACATGATAGGAACCGGAATTATAACCTTTTACATCCCTCTCATGGCCCACGTGGAAGTCGTTAAATCAGCTCCGGACCCAAATGGGCCGCTGCAGGAGCGATATAGCTAAGTGGGGATGCTTGGACGCCGGAACGGTGCAGTGCAACTGGTGGGCACCTGCACAAACCATGCACCTTCTCTCGTGCTCTCGCTGTCCAGACTCCTGTACTATGGAAATCTTCCAAGAAGCCACCTTTGCGGTGTTGCAGTGGCTAAATACTGAGAGAAATCCGTTTAATAAAAAATAATGATCATTGAAACATCAACTCGATGAAGAAGAAGAACTTATTTAAGTTACTTTATATTATACTTTACAAGGACAGACATAAATAAAATATCACACACACCAGAAAGCTACTGATACTGCCTTTGTCGTGTAAGCTCATCTACCAGGTTATTTCCCTATACTAGAGTTGCCAAACGTCCTGTTTTCCCGGGACATATCCTGGTTTTTGTAGTGTTCTGGGATGCCCTGGATAGTTTTTAAGCAGCGTCCTGAGTTTTTAAAGGGGCCTTATAAGGTCACGTATTTTAGAACTCGACTGCATCCTGTTTTTAAACTGAATTGTCCTGGTTTTCCCAACATCAAATCCTAGTTTTTAAATTTGGTGTTGGCAACCCTATCCTATACTAATATAGGTAGATACATTTACAGCAACCACAGCTCGTTATATATTCACAACAATTAAAAGAAATACCAACTGGTAACGCCGTCATACCGTCTCGTCAAGCCGGAGAGGTCCATCCATATACATTCCGGTGCGAGCGGGCTGCACGGCGGCGGAGCAGCTTCCGTTAAGACTCCTTTCATCGCACGCTTCAAAGCCAAGCTGAGATCTCGTCTACCAACAGACCTTGTTTTACGACTTTGATGATTATATTGAGCTAAAAAGTTATTGAATTAGTAGTCTGCTCCAAGAGCCGAAAGGCGTGGGTTCCATTCCCGCCCAGGACAAGCATTTTGTTATTTAAACAAATGTTGGTTCTGTGTCTGGGTGTCCTGTATATACCTACCTATTTACAAAAAAAACTATTTAAGTATTCTATCAGTTATCTGTCTTCCATAGTACAAGCTTTGCTTAGTTTGTGGTCAGATGGCACTGTGTAATATCCTATATTTTTTTTTTTTTGCCATGCCTAATGGTTGTATATGTATTAGGTACCTGTACATGTACTGCAATAAATGGCTGAGTATTGAATAAGCCTTTAGAATAGAATAGAATAGAATAGAATAGAATATTTTATTCGCCTTATAACTACATATGTTACACTAGGCACGTCAAAATTACAATTATTAATCAAAATTATATAAAATTACAAAATGAAATAAGAATGTTCAATGTTTATATTTAGTTTATTTCCGCTTAACCGTCGTTCCAGTTCCAACAGTGACGAGGAGACTTAAATTTAACTAATTTTACACTGCTACTTACTGCATTTTTTTTTGCATTTTTTTTTTTAATTTTTTTTTTTACATTTTTTTTTTTTTTTTGGAACTGGAACGACGGTTTAGCGGAAATAAACTAAATATAAACATTGAACATTCAAAATGAACTTCCGCAAAGTAACGCCTGAATCAATCAATTAAATGAAATAAGAACAATTAAACAAAATGTCACTGCCTAATATTAAAAAAAGAAAAGTCCAGTGATTATTATAAAATGTCAAATTAGTACTATTATGTCAAAATATCAAATAATGTCAAATGAATAATAATAAAAAAATAAAAAATGTCAAGTGATTAAATCTAAAAAAAACACAAAAACAATAAAGAACAATTAGATTTATAGATACGCATTTGACCTTGAATTTAACATTTCACCAAACCGACAATAGTGAAATGAAATAAGTCCCAGAACTATGGGGGTTCAAGTTCCGACGCACGGGCGCATAGCTTCCCGTGTTGTCAAACGAATAACTTAAACGGGAATCTGTCACATTCTATCTGCTTGCTACAAATAGTTCTTCTTTCTTTGGTTTTGGCGTCGCGTTTTAGCATTTGCCAGTGTCAAGTAATTATATATTTTCAAGTTTCAAAAGTTAAATAAGTGCCATCGTAGCTAGTTTTAGTCAAAGTCGTCTTTGTCAAGTCCAGTTCGTGTCAGTTAATTCCAGTCATGCTTTAGTAAAGTAGTGGCAACTTTACTACAAAGCTTCGATGGAGTTTTGGAAGCAACACGAAAACTCATGTTTCACCACATTATATCATTTTCCCACACTCGCGCTTGTAATTCGGCACTTTATGAATAAAACACCACCATTTTTATGCATAAACACTCGACAAAACACTAGTTTTGGAAAAAAATACAACGGAGCGACACGACTCTTCCCGCGTTCCCGCCAAAACCCACAAATAGTTATGTAGCAGGAGTAAGGTATTCGTTCGAAGGTTAGGTGAGTGATGCCAAGCCGCAAAATCAACCAGTAATGTTACACCACTGATGGTAGCTAAATATATTCACAAATTTGTTAGGTATATCTCAACAATATGAACTCAGAGAGAGAATCAACGTATATATTTCAGTAAGTATACAATATTTATATACTGGGTCCCGGAGGTTAAACGGCCACCAGGCCGGCCCAGAAGACGGTGGAAAGATGAGCTCGTTGCTCACGACGGGGAGTGGACCTCAATAGCACCAAACAGAGAGGCGTGGAAGGGAGGGAGAAAGGCCTTTGCCCAGCAGTGGGACAAAGTGGGCTAAAATAATAATACAATATTTTGTATGGGTTATTCCCTTCACCGCTGAATAGAAAGTGAGTTCGCTGCAGTGGTACCCTCTCCCAGCTCACTTCTGTTGGGTGATGATGCTACGCCAGCGCCCTCTAAGCTAACTTTAGTCTACCACTTTCTAGTCAATACACTGCTTATTAAATTATACATTTTAACAAATTATTATTACACTAGCGGACGCCTCGCGGTTTCACCCGCGTAATTTCCGTTCCCGTGGGAATACAGGGATAAAAAGTAGCCTATGTCACCCGTGGATAGTGTAGCTTTACAACGGTGAAAAAGATTTTGAAATCGGTCTGGTAGTTTTTAAGTTTATTCGTTGTCCGAGTAGCTCTCAAACACCGAAGGGCGTGGGTTTTTTTTTTTTTTTTTTTAATCTTTATTTATTAGTTTAATGGGGCTTAGTCACGCAGTGACTATGTCACCCCCGTAATACACTAAACTACATTTTTGTAACTCATAACTTATTCACTACTTTTAACAGCATTTTGGCTTCCTCCGAAGCGGGTGAAGCCAAAATGCTGTTACAACACCCTACATCATATGCAATATTATGGACACCACTAAACAAATCTTGCCTTTGCGCCTCGTTCCGGACACATTCCATCAGCACATGATGCACGTCTTCCACGATCTCACGTGCAGTGCAGTTCGGAGGGCGTGGGTTCAAACCCCAACAGTGAGCTTGAACTGCCGGTGTAGGAAAACACAGAAAACTATAGGATGATTAGGATGATGGTAAGGTACTACACAGAAGCTTGTTAGCTACCACCCTAAAGTTGAAAATCAGCCAAGCACCTAACGGTGTGTTCCGACAGCCTCACTTGATAGTGAGGGCTTTTTATGTTAAATTAATAAGATGAACGATACGCAGGAGAGCGTATCGTGGTACGAGATAACGCCTGTCCATGAACAATGCAGCTGTACCTTGAACAAGCTAGCTATCTCGCTCTTATCCCCGAGGGATGTTTCGGCTATGAACCGATAGAAAAACCTTTCGAGATTTAACTTCTTTATTAGCTCGATATAAGGCTCCTAATCGGACAACCCCAGGTTCGCATTTTGACGAACCGCAGTCCAAAGGCTCACTAATGTTGGTGCGACAAACGCTTGCGCGATGCAGGATTCTCGGGTTAGCGTCACGTGGTAGACTTTGGTATTACCCATTTATTAATTGTACATATTCCGCCCACCAAGACCAAAGTGAACCTTTGCACTTACATATATGAATGTGGACTTTATATTTTAACATCTCACAACAATACTTTAAATATCACTAAACTATAACAAATTGCCTTTTAGGTGCTAATAACAGTTATAACTAATATTACATTTTTATTTTTATACAATTATTGTGCCACTGGCAACAAACACAATTTAGAAGACGGTCTTTTAATTGTTCCATTTTTAACCCTTAGAGTGACGACTCGTGCAATTCCGTCCGTTCCAGGATGAGTATCAATCACTCGACCGTAAAGCCATCGAGATGGTGGTAACCCATCTTCTTTTACAATAACCACGTCGCCTATTTTTGGCTGAGAAGTTACTGACGACCATCGATATCGTTGGTAGAACTTTGCCAAGTAATCGCGAGACCACTGACTCCAAAAATCTTGGAGCATCCTTTGAGTATATTGCCACCGTCGTAATGAGCTAACATTTGTCGATTCGTAGGTGTAGTCAGGTGCCGTAATTAGGGCCTCGCCGATTAAAAAATGTCCTGGCGTTAGTACATGGACGTTGTTCGAGTCATCATTCAGAACTGATTGAGGCCTGGAGTTCAAGCAACACTCAATTTGGGCTAAAACTGTAGCCAGTTCCTCATATGTGAGGGTTGAATCACCAACGACTCTTTTAAGGTGATATTTTACAGATTTCACCCCCGCTTCCCATAGCCCACCGAAATTAGGCGAATGGGGAGGTATGAAATGCCATTCACAATTATTTGTAGCTAATGACTCTGCTATTTCTCTTTGAATATGTTGTTGTTCTGCTTTAAATTGTCTGTTCATTTCCGTAGAAGCTCCAAGAAAATTTGTGCCATTGTCGCTCCAGAGATGCAAACAATGGCCACGTCTTGCTACAAATCTCTTGAACGCTTGTAAGAATCCTTGTGAAGTGAGATCACTCACTACTTCCAAGTGTATGGCTTTTGTGGCCATGCATACGAATAAGCATATATAGCCTTTATATGACTTATGCCCTCGCCCCTTGGCCGTTCTAATTTGAATTGGCCCTGCAAAATCCGTTCCGCTGCTTTCGAATGCACGAGTCGGCGTGACTCTTGCCGGAGGTGCTTGTCCCATTAGCTGCTTTTTAGTGGCTGCATTGTTTTTTACGCATGTCACACATTTGCGATAATGAGCTTTGACCAATTGTGTACCGCCGATTACCCAATACTTTGACCGGAGGTAGCATAAAGTCAGCTGAGGTCCGCCGTGCAGTGTCTGCTTGTGTGCATCTGAGACTAAAAGTTGAGTCAGATACGACTGCTTCGGCATGATGATTGGATGCATTCGATCTCTTCCTAATTGGGAATGTTCCAATCTGCCTCCAACTCTTAAAATTTTGGTTTCATCCAGATAGGGGTTCAATGAACGGAGTTTGCTGTTAGCAGGTAAGTTTTTCTTTTTCTGTAGTTTGTCTAGCTCTTCACTGAAGTGACTGGATTGACTTTGTCTAATGCAGATGATAAGAACATCGTTTAGTTCTTTGGTGGAAAGGTGTCCATTTGTTTGGCTGCCTTTGGATTTTCTTGCATTATTGGCAAAACGTCTGCAATAAGCAAGTACCCTGACCATTCTTGTCAATGAAGAGAACCTTTCCAATAAGGAAGTCTGCACTGTAGCGCAGTGAGCTTTGGATATAATGATTTCTTCCAAATTAGTCGATAGCATTTTTGGCTTCTCGTAGTTAATTGTTAATTGGTTTAAATATTCTGGGCCATTAAACCACATGTCATTTTTTAATAAATTCGAGGGGTGCAATCCACGAGAAGCGAAATCTGCTGGATTTTGTTTTGATCCAACGTGAGACCAGTGATGCGTGTCTAAAGTTTCTAGGATCTCAGAGACACGGTTGGCCACAAACACCTTCCAACGATTTGGATGCCCGTTAAGCCACGATAGAACGACTGTTGAGTCTGTCCATGCGTGCAAGTGAGTATGATCAATTTTCATGACCCCGGCTATCTCTCTGAGCAATCTTGTCACTAGGACCGCTCCACATAGTTCCAGACGTGGTATCGAAACTTGTTTAACCGGTGCTACCTTTGTTTTTGCAGCAACTAAAGCAACCTGAACCTGTTCGTTCGAATCGACTACACGGATGTATACTACCGCCGCATACGCCACCTTAGAAGCATCGCAGAAGCCGTGCAGTTCGATCAGTTTATCATTTGCTTTAGTTCCCATCCACCTAGGTATGTGAATATTTGAAAGAAGTGCAAGTTCTTCACGGTAAGTCAACCATTCTTTCAGTAATTCATCAGGTACTTCTTCATCCCAATCTATACCAGCAAGCCATAATTTTTGAATCATCATTTTTGAAATGATCGTACTGGGTCCGACCCAGCCAAGTGGATCATAAAATCGCGATACGTCGGATATAATTTTTCTTTTTGTTACAGGTTGTTCCAGGTCTGGCAGTTTCACCGAGTAGCTGAACGTGTCTTCTCTGCGGCTCCAGGTAAGTCCTACTACTTTTGTAATGTTATCTGATTTTATTTTTATTTCGTCTTTACCTTTTCCACTCTTTTCACTTCCTATCATTTTTTCCAGTAACTCGTCATCATTAGTTGTCCATTTTTGTAAATCTAGCCCTGCTTTGCCCAGTAGTTCATTCATTTCTTTATATATCTTTATACCTTCTTCTTTATTTTGACAGCCTGTTAAAAGATCATCCATGTAAAAATCAGTTATTACCTTTTCAGAAGCCGATGGATACGCTGCGCCTTCATCAAGAGCTACTTGCTGTAAAGCTTTCACCGCCAAGTATGGTGCGCTAGCAGTCCCGAAAGTCACGCGTAGTAATCTATATTCTTCGATTTCAGATGCAGTATCCTCCCTCCAGAGAATCCGTTGCAGATCAGTATCTTGTTTGGCAACTACAACTTGCCTATACATTTTTTCAATGTCAGCTGACAAACAGATAGGCGAAGTTCTCCAGCGCGTGATAATATGTCTGAGCTCCATCTGCAAGGTAGGTCCTACCATTAGGTAATCATTTAATGATGTTTTATTTTTTCCTTTGCAGGAGGCGTCGAACACAACCCTGACCTTGGAAGTCGTCTTGTCTTCGCGGATCACCGCGTGGTGAGGTAAGTATACCGCTCTTGAATTTTCCCTTTCTTTCATCGGAACCAATTCCATGTGATTCAACATTAGGTATTCGTTTAACACTTCTTTATATTTCATTTTTAAGTATTTATCCTTGTCTAATCTTTTTTCTAATGCTTTTAATCTGCTTTCAGCGATTTCTCGAGAACCTGTGACTTCTGGGTTCTCAGAATTTAATGGTAGGCGTACCACATATCGGCCATCTGAGTTGCGTTGAGTTGTGGCAGAAAAATATTCTTCACAGCTCCTTTCTTCTTCAGTAAAGATTTTTTCTTTAACTTCATCTGATTCTAATTCCCAGAACCGTTTAAGCAGATCAATTTCTTCACACTTGCAATGTAGCACCTTCATATTTTCAGATTGTGAGATGGTTGCATTTGAGACCTCACCGGACACAATCCATCCCAATGTAGTTGATTGTGCGACCAGTGTACCAGCTCTATTCTTCATGACGCCAGTTTGCAGAATTTTGCTGCAAAATCCTGCCCCTAGCAACAAATCTATTCGATTTGGCGTGTGGAATTCTGGATCAGCCAGTGGCAGTCCCGTAAATTCCTTCCATTCCATTGTATTTATGTTATTCGATGGCAAGAGCCCAGTTATGGTTTTAAGTACGTACGCCTTAACTGTGATGGTAACTTTGGGGTCAATTTTAGAACCTATCTCAAGATCCACGACAGCCTTGGATATGAACTCTTGCTCATCTCCGACACGTGATATGATTCCTCTTACAGGAGACCTTTTCAACCTTAAGTATTGTACAGCCGACTCCGTTATAAAAGACGATTGCGACCCTTGATCTAATAAAACTCGAATCGTATGACTAATACCATTTTTCGACGAGGCCGTAACTACCGCTGTTGGAAGTACGCCCTGATTAAATACCGTTCCTGTCGAAAAACATGATATTGAAGCCGTTGCACCTTCAACGTTCTCTTTTGTCTCACTCGACGTGGCAACATCCTCATTGGATGTATCCCGTTGACTATTTATTTTCGAACCTTCATTAATAGCCTCACCCCTAGGGTGTAACAAAGAGTGGTGTTTACGCTTACAGATACGGCACATAACCGTATTCCTGCAATCTTTGGCGGAGTGATTGTCACCCATACAATTAAAACATAAGTTACGATCTCGGACGAATTTGCGCCGAGCGTCAACCGGTTCTATTACAAATTTCTTGCACTGTCCTAACCTATGCTGTTCCGAACAAAACATGCACAATTTTTGTGCAACATGAAGCGATTTAAATTTATTAACAGGAAGATTTTGACTTGAATTGTTCCCTTGAATTTTATTGTTATTTGTTCCCTTGCTCCCCGAATTCTGCTTGGTATCGAGAAACTCAATAGCTCGGTAACGATTAGTAATGAATTCTTGAAATTGACTGTAAGTAGGAAGCTCATCGGAACCATTGTTGGTACTTACGCTAAACTCCCACTGCCTTTTAGTTTCCGAATCGAGTTTAAGTGTGAGAATATGAATAACCAAAATATCCCAATTTTTAACATCTATCCCAATATTGGATAACGATGCCAAGCAGTCATTCGTGGTGTCAATCAAGTCTTTTAAGCCACTTGCAGTTTCAGTGCTTAAATTTCGTTGACTGAGGAATCTTTTTAAAACCTGGTGACTAATATACTTTTTATTATCGAAGCGTTCCTCCAATAATTTCCAGCATCTTTCATAGTTAATGTCTACGATCGGAATATGCCTTATAATTTGCTCGGCCTCCCCTGACAAGTAACCCTTTAAATAGTGCAATTTTTGAACATTCGCTATGCCGTCATTTTTATGTATCAAAGACACAAACAAGTCTCGGAACGTAGACCATTCAGCGTAGTTTCCCGAAAACGTGGGAATATTAATTTTAGGAAGTTTAATTTCAGGTCTAACCTTACTTTCAAATGTTGATGATCGGCCAGATGGGCCTGGTTGGTTAGCCTCAAACGCTGACAAATGATCTTTTAAATAACATTTACAGTCACTATAAATTTCTTCAGTTTTATCATAATAATCGTTCGTTACATATTCCAAATTTCTTAACTGTTTAGGATCACTTGCACACATTATTTTCTTATGACCTGCCATGAACTCAAACCATAGCTGCTCGAGTGACTCGAGCCGACCTTCCAAATAACCCTTAGTTTTCCTTTCTTTCGATGCCTTTTTAATGTTTGTATAGGCTTTGGAAATACGCGCGTTGATATCTTCTTGAAAGAATATTAAAGATTCCATTATTTCAAAAAGATTAACTAAAATAAAGTGCGCAAACGACAACAGTCACCTACCAAAATTCCGTAAAATATTACAAGTCAATGACAAAAGTATGAAAATTTTTCTAAGTGTTTGGGAATTTATAAACTTTGGCAGATTTCGGGCATAGGTTCCCCGTACCTCCGTTTTTTACAAATTATTCTAAGTCCCAAACACTCATGCACAATTTTTAAGACAACTAAATATTTATTTTTAAGAATTTTACAAAGTTAATTAAAGTTACAAATTTAAAATTTCACTAGAAATTGTTAGAATATAATTAATAATATCACTTCAAAGTACTCACTGTTTGTATCACCTCACCATTAGAACTTGACTTCTTACTTCACCAGATGATTGCATCCACGGTCACGTGACCGCAGCGATTTTCTCCGTAGATGTGACGTCGCGCCTTTGCGACTGGTATCACTGTATCCTCCAAACACCGCCCGCCGTCGCGTTCCCACGCGCCAAGCGATTGACTGGACCTGACGAGCACCGTTGTTCCACGGCGCCGTCCGAAGTTCGACCGACTCTTCAGCCGTCAAGGTCGAAACTCCTGAAGTACTGCGGTTGCGGCAGCAATCCACTGCCCGCAGCTTTGTGACGAAACCCACTGTACCTTCGGTTACCTCGGTAATCCGGCTCGAAGGACCATGAACAAGCTAGCTATCTCGCTCTTATCCCCGAGGGATGTTTCGGCTATGAACCGATAGAAAAACCTTTCGAGATTTAACTTCTTTATTAGCTCGATATAAGGCTCCTAATCGGACAACCCCAGGTTCGCATTTTGACGAACCGCAGTCCAAAGGCTCACTAATGTTGGTGCGACAAACGCTTGCGCGATGCAGGATTCTCGGGTTAGCGTCACGTGGTAGACTTTGGTATTACCCATTTATTAATTGTACAACCTACACAAAACTTTGAGTAGCAAAACAAAGTCCTGGACATTGGGCTCATTACTTTGAGATTTTCGATGGTTAGTCTCAACAGCCCTGTAATTTCGCTAGCTGCAGTGCCCTTCAAACCGGAACACAGTAATGTTTACATACTACTGCATGGCGGCAGAATATCTGGTACTGCGGTGGTACCTACCTAGACGACTTGCTAAGGAGACATACCATCAAGTAAAGATAGGTGAGTTGTGACTAATACCTAGCTTTTCAACCATAAAGTCTCAAAGTAATGAGCGCCAAAGCAGCGATGCCCCAAAGCTACTCAAAGTTCCGTGTGTTGCTACAACGGTCATGGGCAAGCGTTATCTCTTACCATCAGGAGAGCGTCTCGTTCGTCTCATTACTTTTAAATTTTAAAAAAGTAACCAAATCTATATTAGGTATAAATACTACTATTACACGTATTTTCATGTCACTGAAAAGTAGTCAGATGACAAATATGTAATATTTTTCTCGTTAAATAGGCATAGTGTAGTGTAGGCCTGATGATGGACTGCGATGAATAAACGCTCACATCGTCTCTTGTCAACCAGCAATATTAACGCAAAACAATATCCACATACGAGTGACAGACAGCTAGCTGTATTAGGAGTACGGACGGAAAGCAATTTGCTCCCTTCAGGAAATCGCGTCACCATTCCCTCTCAAATACAAACTTGTATGTGCAGTTGGTAAAATGACAAAACTCGCTTTTAATTTTACTTCTTTAGCAGGAAGTCGTCTAGGTAGGTACCACCGCAGTACCAGATATTCTGCCACCAAGCAGTAGTGTGTAAACATTACTGTGTTCCGGTTTGAAGGGTACTGCAGCTAGCGAAATTACTGCGCTGTTGAGACTAACCATCAAAAGTCTCAAAGTAATGAGCACCAAAGCAGCGATGCCCTAGACTTTGTTTTGTTACTCAAAGTTCTGTGTATCGCTGCAATGGTCATGGACATGCGTTATCTCTTACCATCAGGAAAGCGCATCGTTCGTCTCATTACTTTTACATTTAAATAAAACTTTAAAACATATAACTTGTCATTTTGGTTAAACATTTCACTTTGTGTACGATTACGCGAAATTAAGGGTTATAAGGTATCTACATAAATGTATGTAGGTAGGTTCACGTTTTTTTTTCATATCTGCGAAGCTATATTTTGCCCAATATTATATCATCACGTTTTAGTACAACATGACGACACACTAAGTAAATCCAATATTTAAATTTTTACAAGATTTTTTTACCTTTTTTTTATTATGTTTGTTAACGATCAAAAATTACGATTGTAGCTCCCCCGTTCGTCTTTACAGAAAATTTAGTCCCGATTGTTTACGACACTTAGCGAATGTCACGGCTCGAGCACCAGATAACGAGAAAAACATCTCGTAGACAATTCCCCTTTTTGTATATTTAATAAACTCTGTACGTGACATTTATCGCGGAATCAAAGAAGGAATTCTATGAAAATGGTGGCATCAGTCACAGACAGAGAACAAACATTCTACCAATGAACCGACAGGGCTGTCATTGTATTATAAATGAAAATTATGTCAAAGTATTGCCACTGTAGAATTAAAAATATAGATATTACTGTGGGGATTTGCGGAGTATATTCACGATAACTATTTTTAAAGTGCAATGCTATCAAAGCAATGTCACAAAGGTCTAACTCTAGAATACTTTCGACACGACCTCTGCAGTATTGCAAACTTATTGTAAATCGATTTTGGTTAGCCTTCGAAAATTTTCCAAATTCGCTGCCACTAAAATATTCATGAATGCTAACGGTTGAGGCAATTTTAACAAACATTGCCTACAAGTTACGCTTACGCATAATATTTTTGAGTTTTGCAATTTTGTTTTCGTTATGTCACAATTGTTACAGAGTGTTACCAAATTGTAGTAAGATAGCAAGATGATTTTGAATCAAAATTTAATTAGATATTTCATTTTTTTTAATAAATATGTTTCTATTATTCACAATTACTTCGACAGCCCATATTTAGTTGAAAACGTCAAATTACGTGTACCTTATCACTACCCCAGAAGTAGAATAAATAAAATTTGTAGTCTTCCATTGTGCCGAACTAACCTCGGCTTGAATTCACCAATGGTGCGCATGTGTTCGTCTTATAATAGTATCAGTGGCAGTGTGGATGGTTACTCGGGCTCCGAGGCTAGTTTCAGAGGCGCAAGTAAATAAAAAAATGTGCTGAAGATATAGATACCAAGATTTCTTGTTCCTATATTTACTATACTTGGTTTGTGTTGTCATAGTATAAAAAAAAATATGTTTAGAATCTCTTTAATAGTAAGTTTATTTCCATAAAACTGCAAGCAATATGTTTACCAAGCTGTGTATGCCTATAACTGGCGCATGTATCGGAACATAACTTTACGCAATGTTATTGTAAATTTAGCAATATGTGTGCTAATGGCGTACCTTAATAAATAAATATGTATTGTTTATTTACGAAAATAAAACATAGTAGCATTAAAAATATCAAAAAAGCACGCTTGCCTAGAAGAAACCCATTCACTCGCGGCACGATGACAACCAGGTTATACCCATCCGGGAACACCCTCTCAGGCTAAAGATGTCCGTTCAAATTATTGTCAAGTAAATTTACGAAGGATACTTTGTTTATACTCAAAGTGCTTTCCGACTACTTCCGAGATGTATTTGTATCCCAGCACCCTGCAAACATCATATAGATTCCATTATCAGACAGGATACGGCGTGCTAAAGCAACATTGTCTAAACAACCCTTCCCCCAGGGGAAGTGGATGAGGGGAGGGGGGGAGTCGATTTGCTTCAAATATTTACTATTGGCATTACTGGCTGCTTACGACAAATACATTTCACTCCGATGCGGCAAGACGAGGGGTAGGACTACAGCGGAGAATTATATGGATATGGCTATTTTCAAATTGTCAAAAATAATCAGTAGTTGTATAAAACATATAGATAGAGGTGAAAACTTAACGCACGTCTCATAAACATTTCAGTGACTCAAACCCATAACTTTGGCCCCTAACAAAAAAATATCATCTTAACAGCCCCATTGGCTCATTGGTAGTATATCTGCCTTGAGAGCTGTAGGGCGTGGGTTTGATTCCCACTCAAGGCAATCATTTTGTGAATAAACAAATGTCTGCTCTGTGTCTGAGTGTTCTGTATTTATTATAAGTATGTATTTACAAAAGAAAAGTATTTATGTATTCTATCAGTTATCTGACTTTCATCACACAAGCTCTGCTTAGTTTGGGGGCAGATGGCGCTGTGTGTATAGTCCTACGATATTTATTTATTCATCTTCAACAACTTAAAATATCTTAGTAAACAAAATTAGTATATTATGTAAAGCTGATGTTTTTTTTATTATTTTTTTAAAGTAATGAGACGAACGAGACGCTCTCCTGATAGTAAGAGATAACGCACGTCCATGACCATTGCAGCGATACACAGAACTTTGAGTAGCAAAGCAAAGCCCAGGGGATCGCTGCTTTAGCGCTCATTACTTTGAGACTTTCGATGGTTAGTCTCAACAGCCCAGTAATTTCGCTAGCTGCAGTACCCTTCAAACCGGAACACAGTAATGTTTACACACTACTGCTTGGTGGCAGAATATCTGATACTGCGGTGGTACCTAGACGACCTCCTGCTAAGGAGATCTACCACCAAGTAAATGAAGATGTTATCTGTACTATAATATTATTCCGAGAAAATATTTGTATTTTTGTATGTAAATAAATTTAAAAACTACTTTACCGATTTCAAAAATTCTTTCACTGTTGGGAAGCTACACTATCCCCGGGAGACATAGGCTACTTTTTATTTATTTAATTTATTGGCCTTATAATATATTTATTACACTGGGCAAGTCACAACTACATAATTACATCAAGATGCGTATACACGTCAATATAATATATCTATAAACTAACTTAATAATAATACATTTCTAAAATTCTAATAAAAGTTAATTTGTATAATTATGTCCCCTTAAACCTACATACACACAAATTATATTAAGAGAAGGATGATTCGACAAGTCGCAATCGCATAAATTCATTTAATGAATAAAAGGGATTGGCCCTGTTGGCTCATTGGTAACATATCTGCTTCAAGAGCTGTGGGGCGTGGGTTCGATTCCCACCCAGGACAAGCATTTTGTGATATAAAAACCAAATGTTTGTTCTGTGTCTGGGTGTACTGTATGTATTATAAGTATGTATTTACAAAAAAAAAAATATTTAAGTATTCTATCAGTTATCTGACTCCCATAGTACAAGCTTTGCTTAGTTTGGGGTCAGATGGCGCTGTGTGTAATGTCCTGCGATATTTATATTTATTTATTTAAGTTGGCAGAACTTCTTAATCTTCCTTTTAAATTCATTCGCAGGTTAATTTCTTATTTTTTTACCCTGCATTCCCACCGCGAGGCGTCCGCTAGTAAGATATAGTTCAGTTTCGTAACAGTCTGCACGCCCACGGTGTCCGCAGGCACATCCTCACTACGCTGTCTTTCGCGAGCCGCGTTTCCCATTGTATAAGTTATTGTCGATCTTCGATATATCCATAATGTATGGGTGACGTCACGACAAATAGCGTGATTCAGTCGTGACGTCATTGTCCCTACAGCGCACAATAGATCGAGGATTGAATAGCGTGGCATCTCGCGCGGGACACGACTCATCTCATCGCTGCTGTTACGGCAGCTTTATTGAAAAAGGAATCAAACCGGAGGACGGAATCCCATCAAATGTAACGTTTTCTGATAATAGCGCCGGAGGATCTCGTTACACATCAAACCTTCTCGACAAACAAATTGGTATCCCTGTTGGCTTGTTAGTAGTACCTTCTACTTTAAGAGATGTAGGGTATGGATTCGATTTCAATCAGGACAGAAAAATTGTGCTACAAACAAATGTATGTTTTTTTTTAATATGGATAAGTCCGCATTTGACTATCATTTGCCTGATGTTTTTTTTTTTTTTATGGTTGACAGTCTAGTTATTTGACTTAGATTCAACTTGAGGGTGGTAGCTAGCCAGCCGAGTACTA
This sequence comes from Biston betularia, assembly GCA_905404145.2. Taxonomy (NCBI): domain Eukaryota; kingdom Metazoa; phylum Arthropoda; class Insecta; order Lepidoptera; family Geometridae; genus Biston; species Biston betularia. The sequence continues at coordinate 324,569 of FR989874.1, read as the reverse complement.
GAGAGTACGCTACCACCATGCTATGGTTTCCTCACGATGTTTTCCTTCACCGGCAGCTCAAGCTCATTGTTGGGGTTTGAACCCACGCCCTTCGGCATGCGAACCTACCGCGCTAACCACTGAGCTATCATCGCTACGATGTGGTCGATGTTGAAGCGCGCAGACCTAGAAGATACATGACCTCTTCTTATTAAGGACAAACATTATTTTTTTGTATTAAACTGTATAAACAAATGTTTGTTCTGTGTTTGGGTGTTCTTTATTTATTATAAGTATGTATTTACAACAAAAGAGTATTCTATCAGTTATCTGACTTCCATAGTACAAGCTTTGCTTAGTTTGGGGTCAGATGGCGCTGTGTGTGCGGTATTTAATTTTATTCTCGGTGTCTGGATGTTCTGTATAATTATCTATATTATTATAAAGAGGAAATATTTGATTGTTTGTTTGTATTGAATAGGCTCCGAAACTACTGGACCGATTTCAAAAATTCTTTCACCGTTGGGAAGCTACGCTCTCTCCGTGTGAAATTGGCTACTTTTTATCCCTGTATTCCCACGGGAACGTTAAACAACGCGGGTGAAACCGCGAGGCGTCCGCTAGTGTATTATAAGTATGTATTCACAAAAAAATATATAAGTAAGTATTCTGTTAGTAAAGTTACCGACATAGCCCAACGGATTAGCAAGTTGAAGTGGCAGTGGGCAGGGCACATAGCACGCAGAACTGATGGCCGATGGGGCTGCAAAGTTCTGGAGTGGAGACCACGGAGCGGCAAGCGCAGCGCAGGACGTCCACCCACAAGGTGGACAGACGACCTAGTAAAGACCGAAGGAACGCGCTGGATGCGCTTCCAACCGGTCTTTATGGAAGTCAATGGTGGAGGCCTATGCCCAGCAGTGGACGTCCTACGGCTGAAATGATGGTGATGATTCTGTTAGTTATTTGGTGTCCATAGCTTTGCTTAGTTTGAGGTCAGATGGCGCTGTGTGTAACGTCCTGCGATATTTATGTATTTTTGACGAATACAAATATTGTATTTGTATTGTTGACACCATGTCGTTAATTGTTTTTTTTTTTGTAACGCAGTCATTCTTGTTAAAATTGCAGCTTACCAACAGCGGGTTCACTTCACGGCAAGTAAACCGCCTGTCATGGACACAACTTGCTGAAGAGGAAAAGATTTATAAAATTCAATTCATACTATACGTTTGCATAAATCAAAAATTTTCAATTGAATGCAAAGGATTAAAAACCTTATATTATGTGTGGTAAAGTGACTAATTCTGTGAAACTGTTCGCAATCGTCAGCAGACAAGGATTTTGCCAGGTGTGTAGGTCCATTTGTCACAAACTGTTATTCTCTTTCGAAAATATTTAAATAAAATAGATTACCTAAGTTTTACAAACTAGTTTGAACGAACAGTGCAGATTGCCAAAAATGTTGGCATGAAAGTTGACAAAGATAAACACGGAAGTTGAATTTTGAATTCTATGCATAATTATTACCTACTTCAAAAAAGAAATAGGTTCTTAATTTCTTTTTTTGAACGATTATCAAAAAAAGAGAAGCGAGACGCTCTCCTGATGGTAAGAGATAACGCCTGTCCATGGCCATTGCAGCGACACATAGAATTTTGAATAGCAAAACAAAGTCCAGGGCATTGTTGCTTCGGCGCTTATTATTTCGTTTTATTTAAATACATTATTATGATTATTTTTAATAACTTAAGTATTATTTTTATTTAATTTTTTTTTATCGTTGCAAGCTAGGTTTTTGACCACAGCTCACCTGATGTTAAGTGACGGTGTGGTCAAAGATGGTAAAGCACACCTAGCCTGGAATGGAACTAGCTCTCAAGTGAGGCTGCCGGAACACACCGTTAGATGCTTGGCGGCAAATTTTCAACAACTAGCCAGCCGAATACTAAAAAGTACCCTACCACCATGCTACGGTTTCCTCACGATGTTTTCCTTCATCGGCAGCTCAAGCTCATTGTTGGGGTTTTGAACCCACGCCCTTCGGCATGCGAACCTACCGCGCTAACCACTGAGCTATCATCGCTACAATAAAAAAACTTTACCCATATACGCAAATACATGTTATGAAAGAGACAACCATTCGCATTTACAGTATTAGTGTGTTGTTGTCTATGATTCCCGTGTAAGAAGCGAGTACTGAGGGCCCGCTGGGGCAGGCGAGGCGAGGCGAGGCGCCGGCGCGGGCGCCCTGCAGCCATGCAAGCCGTTAATATCGTCCTGTCGCGGGGATTTATTCAAATCCTGAGATTCGCAGATCTAAAGCTCACACGATTTATGCTGCCTATTATTTCACAGCTTACGAACGCTACTTATAATCTACCTTTTTAGAGTTACGTCAACTAACTGTGGAGCTTTTATATTAAACACTAGCAGCTTGCCTCGGCTCCGGCCCGGCCCGAACACAAATGATCACAAGCATAACAAGGTCTGTCGCGACCCCATAGTACTTACAGTCAAGTAACAAGTCTTTATTGAAACCTGCTTAATTTGATTGATTGATTCAAGTGTTACTTTGCGGAAGTTCAATATTCAAGGTATTTAGTTTATTTTCGCTTGGCGGCCAGGCTCAGTCTTGACCAAGCGCTCGAAGAGTGAACACGTCCTGAGGATGCCTCATGTAGAGGCGACACACGTGTCGGTAAATGGTTACTGCAGCGAGAAGAAGATATAAAGACTTGTGGTTTTTTGTTTTAGTTTTTAAGTTTATATAAAATTTTAGTTTTGCGAAGTTTCTAATTATTATATTGTTGTCGAGTTAGTTAAATTTAAATCGTCACTGTTGTAACTGAAACTACTGTTGAGCGAAAATGTACTAAATATATATCTTGAGTATTTTGGTTATTTTGATTTTAATGTGCCTGTTCGTGATACTTATTACTACGGAACCTTCTCCGCCTGTAAATTACTCACGCCTCGCGAAGGTTTTTACGATAATGTGGTTTATAACCTGGCGCGTGCTAGAATAGGCTTTATCTTGTAACGCGTGCGGCCCTCGGGATGCTGCAGGAATATACTCTAAATTCGAACAAAAATAACTTTCTGAATACAATAGGATTTGTAAAGCTGTGGGTGGGGGGTTCTAAAAGGTATTATGCATACACGCTCAGATAGGACTTGACTTTGTTCAAGCAAAAGCTGTTAATAGAAAAATAATAATTTATTGTTATTATTTTGATTAAAAAAAGCTGATCCTGAAGTGGGAGTAGGCGGGCGGGTTTGGACGCCAGAATTTAAACAGAGTTACAGGTCATATTTCCATTTATATTCAATTTAAAAATATTAAAATCATAACATATGTCAATACGATAAAAATGTCAATGAAATAATATGTCAAATGTAAAATAACTAGCTGCGCCCCGCGGTGTTACCCGCTACATGTTTTCGGGATAAAAAGTAGCCTGTTCTAATCCAAGGACTCAGCTATCTCGATACAAAATTTCATCCATATCGTTCAGTAGTTTTTGCGTGAAAGAGTAACAAACATCCACCTATCCATCCATATTATTGTAACCCGTAATGACGAGTGAGACGCTCGATTTACTCTTTGATTTCAAGTGGGATTTCAACATCAAAGTTTCAGCGACCTCGTCACACCAAACTACAAGTGGGAGACATTCAAAAGAATCGCTGAACAAATTAAAAGAGATAAGACAACCGACAAATTGCAATTTCCGTTATAATTTCGACTTTATTTTCTCCAAAACAAGTGTCCTTAAATACTTCATCTGCGTAATTGATTAATTCTTATTTATAGGAGCTTCCTGTTGGAGCGAATTCGTTTACGTTTTTTTATGCGAAAGCTTTTAATATCACAATGAACTCGCTATTAATTAAAATTGCGAGATTCTTTGTAGCAATTTGTAATGTTTTAGAAATAAAGGAAAAAATTGGAACGTAATTTGGTTACAAAATACCTTCTCATTTAAAAGTTAGGGATCTTTTGTTCATTTTTTTAATTTGTTTTAGATTCTCTCCGATAACTGGCAAGTATTTAAAACCCTCTACCGATATGTTATTTCTGTTAATAGTAGACGAGCACGACTGTATTGGTTGAGTAGTCGGTCTTAATGTCAGAGTTAACATAACGTAAACAGGCTTACTTATAAAAATTGAAAAACACGAAAGGACTTTTTTTTTTTATTATGACCAGTGTTATTTGGGATGATGTAAGGATTCTAACGATACCCCATACATCCAAATCTGTTCAGGTATTTAAAAGTTATGGTGGAATAAATACTTTTTTTTGGGTAGTCATGTAGTTGTGATTCTACATTTTTATACGCTCAGCGAGGATGTGGAACTCTCTGCGGGTGTCTGTATTTACCGCCAAGTACAATTTGGGTGTAAATAAGTTTCTTCTAAGTAAGCAGGTCTTAGATAGAGATCTTACAAACACAAACATATTTTAAATCATTAGAAATTAATTTGGTAAGTACCAACTACTTTGTAATGATATAATATGCAGAAAATTGAATTGAATTCCAATTTTAAATTTTAAAAAAAAACTCACCGTTAGTTGCATGGCGACAGATTTTCAACTTGAAGTTTGTAGCCCGAGAACTAGAAAGCACTCTACCGGCATGCTATGGTTTCCTCTTGATCAAACTTTGTTTCGGAAAATGATTTGTGATAACACCATAGCTAGATTGACTCTGAAGAAATGTATCAATTCACAATTGTACTGTATGTATTATAAGTATGTATTTACAAAAAAAAAATGTATTTAAGTATTCTATCAGTTATCTGTCTTCCATAGCACAAGCTCTGCTTAGTTTGGGGCCAGATGGCGCTGTGTGTATAGTCCTACGATATTTATTTATTTTATTTATTTATTTACAAAAAGAATATGGAATCCACTGGCCAATTCTCATAAGTGTCACCTCCACCCTAGTAAAGGAAGGTAGCAAAGTTTATAAAGTGAGTGGGGAAGTCGCGCGCGCGCATTCGTTCGGAGCATACGGGAGCGCGGACCGCGTGGTGCAGTATGAAACTAATGGTACAAACAATATTATTATAAAAAAGCGTTGACAAATAGGAGTAAGCTTTTTGCGATCAGTGGAGTAAATAGGGTAAAGAGTAAAAGTAGCAAAGTTGGGGATTTGTCTCAAGTTGAAAAGACGTTGCAGTGAAACGTGTGTTGAATAAAAAAACTTTTTGATTAAGTGATAACAGTTACTATTACAAAATGTAACAATTTTTTTTTTAAGTCTGTGTCTAGTGAAATGTGCTATAATCCAAGTTAAGCTGAGCAGAAATTCAAGTGAAGTGACTAGCGTTATGTATCCAGTAAAAAAGAAATGGAAGTGATTTTAGTGCATTACTGGAATTGTTGACGTAAAAAATATGTTACCTTCACTTAACATCATGTGAGCTGTGGTCAACACGTAGCCTGTCAACCGTAAAAAAAACAATAGCAAAACTTTTCTAATTGAATTAAATAATGGAGGACGCATACGGTGACATCAAGACACAAACGGAGCAAAGCGAGTACTATGGAACCCTGAAAGAATGAAAGAGTACATGTATACTTTTTTGTGTATGCATACTTATAATACAGACATTTGGAATATCAATATCTGTTTATCTATGTTCGTCATAAAAACCCTTTGAAATATTATGGAATTTTACTTGTAATATTGGCGTTATCAATAAAATATTTGTATTTGCCAAATGGGGTAAAAAAGTCAAAAAACGTGATGAAAAGCAGTTAATAAATAACCGAACTTATCAGTTAAGTGTTATCAATGGAATAAAATAAATATGATTACAAATCGAGGGCTGTCAAATTGGAGTTAATGAGACGCGACTAGTATTTTGTTAGAGAGTGAAAGCATTTTTCAAAATGAATCATAAGAAATTGCGTAACCGAATATCTACTCGGCATAAACAAACTTTATGACAGATAGATGATCTAGTTCGAAAGAGCAAAAATATTCTAATACTAACATTTGCGCATGCTAATCGACCGGAACTGGCAATAATCAATTCCGTCAATATAAAGTTGTTATTTATGAGACGCGAAAATTTTCAACTAGAGTTTTGACGGGAACGCGGAAAGAGTCGTGTCACCCCGTTGTATTTTTTCCAAACTAGTGTTTTGTCGAGTGCTTATGCATAAAAATGGTGGTGTTTTATTCATAAAGTGCCGAATCACAAGCGCAAGTGTGGGAAAATGACATAATGTGGTGAAACATGACTTTTCGTGTTGCTTCCAAAACTCCATCGAAGCTTTATAGTAAAGTCACCACTACTTTACTAAAGCACGACTGGACTTAACTGACACGAACTGTACTCGACCAAGACTGGACTTTGACTTTGAAAGTTACGAGGCAACTTATTTAACTTTTGAAACTTGAAAATATATAAATACTTGACACTGGCAAATCCTCAAAACGCGACGCCAAAAGCAAAGAAAAAAAATACATCTATCAATATCACACGTATAAATGTAGAACATTCTTATTCCGCTCCATGGAACACCCGTGAGTGGCTATTACGGCAAATATGCGACCCCTTCAGTTCGCAAATCTTGTCTGATGAAATATGGTTACTCTCGCAGGTATCACTCCTTTTGCTCGTGACGATCTGCCTCGCAGCAGAAGCGTCTAGAAGCAGGCGGGAGGATGCAGACATGGCGGCTGCCAAGCGGCAGCTGCAGGAGGGGAACTTCGGGATGAAGATACAGCCTTCTGTTGAAGTCCGTAAGTTCATATTTGAAACTACCCACATTTGTTTCTTACATAAAAAGACTCTTAGATAAGAAGATCTCTTGATGGTAAGAGATAAGGCATGTCCATGACCATTGCAGCGGTACATAGCTTTGTGTAGCAAAATAAATTCCAGGGCATCGCTGCTTTGACGCGCACGCTGCTTTTTCATCTAGAAAATGTTACAAATCAACCTAAATGAGGGTAGGAGATCTTAACACCCTCATTTTTTTCATCGAGACGACTCGTGCTCTTCATGCATTAACTACAGGTGTGCTGCCGTGAAACACCTAGCTTGTCAACAAATTAAATAGTTGTTTTTTGGTTCTATAAAAGTAGTCGTCAAAACCAATTCATGCGTACAGCATACGTTTATGCCAATACGATGTTATTTTTTACAGGATTAATTAATTAATTTATAACTATAGATTAGTAGTGTGTTTACCATCTTCGACCACATCGTCACTTAACATGAGGTGACCTAAATCAAACATAAATAAAAAACTTGAATTGACAGAAACGGCAGAGAACGATAGGTAGATATAAACTCTTTTCTGTGCACATCATAAACAAAAAAAAAAGTACAGAGAACAAAACGATGTTAGTTTCAATGGCCGCATGGATAAAGTTATATTTTATCTGTTCCAGCATTCCTCAACCCTCAAGGTGGATACGACAGCAATAACAACGAACCACGTGAAGGGTCGCCACAGGTAAGAAAATTACGTTTTTATCGCATTAACTTTTACATCCGACAGCGCCCGCCGAATGATTTAAACGTAACCGGCAGTTTAGTTCATGTAACTGACCAATAGTGATAAATAGCCGCATTGCCGAGTGCATGGCTGCGTGCGAAGCATGACGAGTCCGCGCGCGCGCTGTACTCAGCTTTACCTCCATGATGAAGGCCACCGGTTGTGACCGAAACGAAAAGGAGTTTTCGATGTAAATAAACGCGTGTAATCCCGCATAAGTAAAACAATCGTGTCACTTTCCATAGTGGCATCCCGAACTTAACAATACTATATTCACCTTGCCCAGAGCCTCGATCACGAACGACTTGCGTAAAAGTGTTTCCTATCGACGTCGACAAAAATTTGTATGAGATTTGTTCAGCTTTGTATGCTAAGCTTTACGATACGAATTAGATAAATTTTCGTGATCCAGGCTCTGATATTTTTGCTTTACTTGATAACTACAAGTTATTACTACAATCAACACCAGAACTACAAAAAAATCGTTTCCGTTATGTGGCGTCTATCTAAGACTCGATAGGTGTTCTTAAAATACCGTCCCATGTGGTCGTATGTGATATTTACAACTAAGCGTTGCCGTGGTTCGGATCACGCATCAAACCGTCGTACCTAGTCGTCAGCTATATAACAGGTCAGGTCAGGTTGGTCAGGTTTTTTTCTGGGTAAGCGTGCTTCATCTTGGACTGCGTCCTGCTTAAGATCAGGCAGGGTGTGGTCAAACGCGAACCTATTCTGTAAAAAAAAAACTAAAAAATAATCATTTGTTTGGCACTGACAGTAAAACTTAATCATTAAATATTAGCCATAAAGGCTTCAATAAACAAAATCTATCTTCTTTATATGTACTTATTTACATTATTTACACTGTTTACTTGGGTGATTATATGCGGGAACCCTCATTTTTAGTTACGTCGGATACTCCTACTATAGCATGACCAAATCCTGTGCTCTTCTTCAAGGAGTCAAAGCTTGGTACAGCGCGCGCGCGGCCCCGTCTTGCTTGTCAGAGTCTCCGACATAATTAAACGTCAGAAATCCTTTTTTTTTATGTTTGACAGGCTAGATATTTGACCACAGCTCACCTGATGTTAAGTGAAGGTATGGTCGAAGATGGTAAAGCACACCTAGCCTGGAATGAAACTGGCTCTCAAGTAAGGCTGCCGGAACACACCGTTAGATATTAGCTGCAGATTTTCAACTTGAGGGTGGTAGCTAGCCAGCCGAGTACTAGAAAGTACCCTACCACCATGCTATGGTTTCCTCACGATGTTTTTCCTTCACCGGCAGCTCAAGCTTATTGTTGGGGTTTAAATCCACGCCCTTCGACATGCGAACCTACCGCGCTAACCACTGAGCTATCATAGCTACAAAATAACTACTTAAAAAAATCAAAAATGTGTCAAAACCACATCTGTTTTTATAGTAAAACACTGTATTCAGTTTTTACTACAAGTAATGGCTAATATTTCGTGATGACACAGGCCAATTTTCCCTTCGTCCATACTTAAACGTTCCCCATGATTTCGTAGAATGATGCATCAAGCACCGTGTCACTGCCTCGCTCGGACAACTTCCCAGCGAAAGAAATTTAATAAAAAAGTTCACAGCTCGAGCCGCGATATAAATTTTGCTTAGGGAAAATCACCATTTTGAAAGTTTCCGTTTTTCGCGAAGCCTTCATGAAAATAGTTTCCCAGAGTTCAAGAATGTTTACATTATGTCGGATTTGCGATTCTTTACGTATTTTAAGATGTGATATCATATATCAATCTATTTTAGGAAACCTCTATTTATTATTTAATTAATGTTTTTTTTTATACTACAAAGTTCTAAAAATAAAGTCCGGCTAGGTCTTTATTTTCAAACTAAATGTCAAACTAGCTTTGGGAATATATTACAGCAATAAAAATATTAAATAATTAAATAATCCTTGAGAAGTGACGGTAGGTTAAACACTACTTGTTTAAATTACTAAGCGATTAAAATGACTACAACCACATAAAATCGCGTACACATAATCGTGTAACATCTGTGTTGTCAAACACCTAGCCTATAAAAAGTTTTTTTTTATTTGTAAGAAGTAATGAGATTAACGAGCTGCTCTCCTGATGGTAAGATAACATCTGCCCATGACCACAGAACTTTGTTTTTTTTTTTTAATGTAAAAAATAATGAAACGTACGAGACGCTCCCCTGATGGTAAGAGATAACGCCTGCCTATTGCAGCGATACACAGAACTTTGAGTAAAACAAAGACAAGAACATCGCTGCCTTGACGCTCATTACTTTGATATTTCATTTCTCGTCTTATTACTTACGGAAAAAAGCTCAAGTTTTGGGTTACATATTTTGAAGCGATGATAGCTCGCTCACGTCAGCACGGCCGGTTCACACATCGAAGGGTGTGGGTTCAAATCTCAACAATTTGTTTGAGCTACTGGTGAATTAAAACATCGTGAGGAAACCCTAAAGTTTAAATTGTTTGTCATCGAATCGAATCGTTGTTTCGGCAACCTCACTTGAGAGCCAGTTCCGTTTTAAAGTAGGTGTGTTAACCATATTCGACCACACCGTCACTGAACTTATTTAAAAATATTAACATTAGGTGAGCTGTGATAAAACACCTAGTTGATAAACTATAAAAAATAACATTAATATCTATATTTCCAAACGCAAGTTTGTCTTTATAATTTAAAACATTTATACATTGTGTAGGTGTATATATAATTTTGTATGTATTAAATAAAGAAATTATATAAAAGCCACAAGATACGTCTAGAAGCCGATCTTAGTTGCAAAACCAAAAAAAAAAATTAAGTATTTCCAAAAAAAAACCAACATTTATATTAACATAACGTTGACAAATGCCGGAGCCATCAGACGAAGTTACGTGAGATGAAACTATTTAAATTAATTTGAATTTCTAGTAATAATATTAACCTACATATGGGTCATATGCTGTCATATCGTTTTTCTTCTTTTGCAACAGATCTTATGGACGTATCGCTATGTATATATATTGAAACTAGCTTCTTTTAACACGGGCATCGCTAAACACATAACAAGATAACTCACTTGAGCTCCTACACCCGAAAGCCCCGTTTTTATAAACCTTGTGATAAGGTTGAGGCTATAGTCTATCACGCTGGCCAAGTGCGGGTTGACAATTTGCGCTCAAGGGGAAAAGTATTCTCGGACATAAGAATTTCACGATGTTTTCCTTCACCGTATAAAGTCAGCGGTTATATAATATAATATAATAAGTAATACAAGTCGCGAGTGAATCGGTTTCTTCTAGGCAAGCGTGCTCCATCGTAGACCGCATCTTCGCTTAAGGTGGTTCGATTTTACATACAAACAGTTTTTTGCCATTTATGGAGCATGTAAAATTATGCTCCATGTGTGGAGAAATCACAGCTACTGGCATTTATTTTGGTCTTTATTTGCGGTAAATCACAATTGCTTTTATAAAACACCTTAACATCAGGCGGGATGGCGGTCAAACGCAAGCCTATCTATTATTTAATAAAATGACTTAGATAGAACAAAGGTGCGTACAATATTGTAGAGATAAGCACAAAACGCGGTATTTTCGATCAAAAGCAGTCTATTCAAATTAACCCTAAAATGAACACATTATTAAAAGTGCATAATAAACAAGAAGTAATAAAATAAAATTTTCCAATTTAAACTTGACATTTAAAATTATTTCATAATAAATAAGCTTTTATTTTTATAATATTAAGAAGGAACTAAAAGACTATTTGAATTTAATACGAATATCTACTTATTATTTTTACATTGACATTTTATATATTAATTATATTCATGAAATAAGTCGCGGTACAAAACTATTTATCACATTATAGTCTCTTTTAGTTTATTTTTGTCTTATTTTTTTATTCGTAATTTTATGGACTAACGTCTGAATCAAATTATTATTATTATTATATTTTACAAAAAAAAAAAGTATTCGCGCCATCTGGCCCCAAACTAAGCAGAGCTTGTGTGATGGAAGTCAGACAACTGATAGAATACTTAAATAGTTTTTTTTTGTAAATACATACTTATAATACATACAGTACACCCAGACACAGAACGAACATCGATGCTAGTCACACAAATGTTAGTCCTGAGAGGGAATCGAACCAACTTAGCATTGCCAGCATAGATGGCAATGCTAAGTTTGTGACCGAAGTATAGATGCTAGCATTCTGGTCATTCGACGACTCCGCTAGTAGCTCGTGAGTGGACCTAAAATGTTAACCCCAAACTGCACACAACTACATTCTATGTAAATAACTATATTTGTGCCGTTATTCCAAAGTCACGGAAAGATGAGACGGTGCGAGGGTAGACATATGTGACGTCCACACCAGAAGCCGTCCTATCTTCCATGGGCTGAGATAATTAGTCACTACATCAAACATAGTGCTATGTTTCGTGTGAAACTTAGTCAAACAAAAAAAAACAATTAAAACAATTCGTCATACCGCGTAAGCCGCGCTTTTCCCGACGTCGGAAATGTTGGAACTTTGTCATCGCCAAAAGAAACCTTTTTTCTTGACAAATAATTGAAATGAACGAGACTCTTTCCTGATGGTAGGAGATAACGTATGTCCATGGCCATTGCATTGATACACAGAACTTTGAGTAATAAAACAAAGTTTCAATGATTAGTCTCGACAGCGCTGTCGTACATACCAATCGAACCGAAACACAGTAGTGTGTAAATATTTATTTTATTTTTTTATTTTATTGATATTAGAGAAATTAGCAGCTAGTTACACACTTTGGTTACATAAGTAAATATATAAGGGCAATTAAAAATTTCCACAAGCAAAAATTAAAATCAAAATATTAAAAATTACTGAATATCTCATCGGTTCATTTAGACTTATTCCAATTATAACCTCTCGTTGATATAAATTAAACCAATCATAAGATGAATTAAATCACTTAAACCCCTAAATCGGCTGTTTGCTCAATACCACAACAATACAAGACGTCTTCAGGCCGGCTCGCGGCCTCAAAGGTGATCCTCGACTCCTGAGGGCGAAGGGAACAATAAACGGTCCATCAATCACAGGGTTAAGCGATACGCGCAGCTTACGTAATAGTTAGTACGGGGAGGTAGACTCAAGACTGTTCGACTCGACACAATAGCTAAATTAAGTTTGGGAATGATGCCAAAACGGGACAAAACTGCTTAGCATTCAATACAGGGGCAGGACCCGTACAGCGTCTAATTCTTGCAAGGTAAATAAAAAATATCGTAGGACATTACACACAGCGCCACCCGACCCCAAACTAAGCAGAGCTTCTACGATGGAAGTCAGATAACTTATAGAATACTTAAATACTTTTTTTTGCGTAAATACATATACCTACTTATAATAAAAACAGAACACCCAGACACAGAACATTTATTTATGGCACAAAGGTCGTTTCAGTTCAGACAAGGATTGAACAAAATAAAAAAATCTTAAATTAATACTATTTACAAAATTTATACAAAAAACTTAGTGTAAAAGTCCGTCAGAGGAGGGATAGGTGGCCAGAATGCTGGCAGCATTGCCACGCTGGATGGCAATGCTAAGCTTTTGACCAAAGTAGATACCAGCATTCTGGTCACCTGAAGCCTCCTCTAAACGTTTGGCCAGGTCCCGATACAGTTCGAAGCACCAAGAAGAAGCACAAAGTGTTTATTCTTGGTGGAATCGAACCTACACCATATAGGTATTTAAGCAGATATACTACCAAGCCAACAGAGCTGTCAGAGATGTAGGATTAAGGAATTTTCTTAAAACGCGTGTCCACGTTCACTTTCACTGCCATCACCACCACCACGCTATCACTGGCTACACAAATTTTAAATGACCAAGGCAGTACCATAGTGCAAGTACTATAACTACGACTTCTACACTAATATTATCAAGAGAAAAGGATTTTTTGGATTCTCAAAAAACACGGGACCGATTTAAAAAATTCTTTCACCATAGAATGCTACATTTTCCCTGAGTAACATAGGCTTGATTACTAGAATTTAATTAAAAAATTAATATCCAACCGAGCGAAGACGGCATAGACCGCTAGTTTATACTATTATAAAGTTTGTTTGTATTGAATAGGCTCGGAAACTACTGAACCGATTTCAAAAATTCTTTCACAATTGGGAAGCTACATTACCTCCGTGTCACATAGGCTACTTTTTCTCCCTGTATACACACGGGAACGGGAACTACGCGGGTGAAACCGCGAGGCGTCCGTACTCTATAAAAGTGAAACACGCAAAACATTCAGCTCTGGTTCTGTGACACCGGAGTCCGGCGACCACGAGAGATGTCTGCAATGTGTGAACGCCACAAAGCCATTTATCACAACTACGTCAACTTCTTGCTTTATTAACTTTTCTCGGTTTACTTTTACGACAGCCAGTCTAAGGATTTATAGTTAGAAATTAACAATTCGCGTTTAATGTTGGATATGTTAACATTTTGCCTTATGTATTTGAAGTTCTATATTCGCTCTCGTAGTAACTGAAAACATAGAATGTCTTCTTACCCCTACTAGAAAAAACCGGCCAAGTGCGAATCGGACTCGCGCTCGAAGGGTTGGTTGATGGATTAACTCTTCATTGCACACACTAAAAATAATACAATACAGAAGAAATAAACTTTACTAATAGGTGTAACAACTGGCGACCTTATCGTTAAAAGCGATCTCTTCTAGGGAACCTTAGGACGGACAGGGTTCCGTACCATTACCTATAAGAAAGGCAAAATCATGTTTGTTGTATGGGAGCCCCCTAAAATATTTTTTATTCGGTTTTTAGTATTTGTTGTTATAGCGGCAACAGAAATACATCATCTGTGAATATTTCAACTGTCTGTGGTGACAGACGGACAGCGGAGTCTTCGTAATAGGGTCCCGTTTTACACTTTGGGTACGGAACCCTAAAAAGAGTGTTGACTGTAATTATGTATGTACTTACCTTCAAAGATTTGTGTGTACCTTCAAAGGTATTTGTATTTGTGCCAAAATTTCAATGTTTTTAAACATAATAATATAATTTTTGTTTTGTATAAAGTGTGAGTATGGGGCGACGAAGCCCTTAGTAATCTGGGGCGGTGTTAGAAACTTTGATAAAAAAAGTGAAATTAAAAATTTTGAAAAAACGTACGACGGTTAAAAAGTAATTGAAAAAGGATAAAATAATTTGAATCCCTCTCTACTTAAAACTACCTATAAACTTATCAAAAAACACAAGATTACCTCCGTTCACTTACTTCACGTCACTTACATCAGATGAGCTGTGGTCAAACACCTAGTCAACCATAAAAAAAATCTTTCAATATTTTTTTAATTTAAAGGTACCGGGGTTAAATATTGTTTACCCTAATCATCACCAATCACAATGCGAGAGCATCAAATGCATAAATTAAAATGATTGTGTAATTTGAACCATAGCGCTGACACCATAGAGCTCAACCAAATTGATTTACAACATTGGTGTTACATTACTACTTTACGTAACACTGTAGTGACCTGGACCAGTAACAGAATCATACCACAGCCGCACAAACCAACCGGTTTGCTGATAGAAAGCTGCTGCGACCTTAACGAAAGCCAATAAGGCACAATATTGTGTGTAGGCCTAGTAATTTTATTCATAAATTTAAGTCTTCTTCAAAAATGTCGTTGACTTCTTAACCTAGTTTTTTTTATTGATTAAATAATGTATTTTTTTATGTAAAAGTTATGAGACGATCAAAACGCTCTCCTTATGGTGATAAACGCATGCCCATGACCATTGCAGCGATACACAGAACTTTGAGCAACAAAGTCTAGGGTATCGCTGCTTTAGCGCTCATTGTTTTGAAACTTTCGATGGTTAGTCTCAACAGCCCTGTAATTTCTCTAGCTATAGTACCCTTCAAACTGGAATACAGTAATGTTTACACGCTAATGTTTACTGCTTGGCGGTAGAATATCTGGCACGACCTCCTACTAAGAAGATCTACCACCAAGTAATTAATTAATTTTATTGATCTAGCTAAGGTTGTATTTCCCAACTTAGATCTGTTTCATTAGCCGACTTAAAAAAATGTTTTAGTTTGCTACCTCAGAACTCCGGTAGATAAATATGAACAGACTTAAATAAATATGTTTGAAAGAATACTTTTTTTTTTGTTTTGGCGTCGCGTTTTGAGCATTTGCCAGTGTCAAGTATTTTTCAAAAGTTAAATAACTGTCGTAGCTAAAGTTATAGTCAAAGTCCAGTCTTAGTCAAGTCCAGTCATGCTTTAGTAAAGTAGTGGTGACTTTACTATAAAGCCTCGATGGAGCTCTGGAAGCAACACGAAAAATCATGTTTCACCACATTATATCATTTTCCCACACTCGCGCTTGTGATTCGGTACTTTATGAATAAAACACCGTCATTTTTATGCATAAATACTCGACAAAACACTAATTTTGGAAAAAAATGTAACGGAGTGGCACGACTCTTTCCGCGTTCCCGCCAAAACTCCAAAACTAGGTCACGTGGGATTGCATGACAATCGGTTCTATACTTAGTATGACTTTAATAAAGCTAAAACCTAGCCGGGTTTGAGCATACAGGTCTTAACTTTACAGATTCTTAGCTTACAGTCTGTTTTTGTAAATGTATATTTGTGTTTGTTGGCATTCCTTCATTTGGTTGTATGACAAAAACTTGGAATGCAATGTCGAGACTTTCTTGAGACAAAATAATTACGAGTAGCGATTTTATTTGTCTGTAAAGTCTCAGAATATATACAGCGTGGCAGAACTTACTCTGAAAGTTACTTTGATTGAAGCAACCCTGAAAAGAAAGCATTTTATTACTCTTTGCGTGTATATTTCAAAGTAACGTTACAGGGCTGTTGAGACTAACCATCGAAAGTCTCAAAGTAATGAGCGCCAAAGCAGCGATGCCCGGACTCTGTTACTCAAAGTTCTGTGAATCGCTGTGATGGTCATATTTTTTTTTTTTTTTTTTTTAATACGGATAAGTCCGCGTTTGACCACCAACTCGCCTGATGGTAAGCGACGATGTGGTCGAAGATGAAGCACGCAGACCTAGAAGATACCTATTCACTCTGACCTTGAAAAGATCTAGATTATATCTATCAGGAAACAAGGAAGCCGGTAGCTTGTTCCATTCCTTGGCCGTACGGATGAGAAACGTAGAGTCGAAACGTTTGGTACGCACCCAAGGAAATTCCACTACGTATGGGTGGTAGTGGGCCGTCTTTCTACTTGTCCTGTGGTAAAAAGGGGATGGAAGAACAAGGTCGTACAGCTCAGCAGCACATTCTCCGAAATGAATCCTGTAGAAAATTGAGAGACTTGCTACCCTCCGGCGGTGTTCAAGACTCAAAAGTTTTTCTCCTACCAACTTTTCATCACCAATAAGTCGAACAGCACGCCGTTCTACCGAATCAAGAGCTTGAAGTTGGTACTTGGCTGAACCGTCCCAGAGGTGGCAGCAATATTCCACACACGACTTGACTAGACATGGGTGTCTTTAAATCTAGAGTAAATAGGTTTCTTTTAGGTAAGCGTGCTCTATCTTAGACCACACTACTGCTTTACATCAGGCAGAGTGTAGACAAGCGTGAATCTACTTTGAATTGTCGCTTATTAGCCGCCTAGAGCGCCTCTTGATCAACTCCAAAGCCAAAAAAAATCAACATAACGTAACAATATTCTCCAATTATCCTCTGTCAGGGCTTGCATCACGCCATACAATAATTTCGGAAAACAACTGAAAAGTTACCGTAAATCCTACGAAATTATTTGCGACACATAAATCATGCACGATTTAAAAGCTTTTATCAACAAAACAACGCAGCTACAGTGAAAGTTTCGCCGTTGAAATATTAAGTGAATTCGCAAAACATCTAGGGGTACGTCGTAAACAAAAATAATCATAATTAAAAGCCCGAATCCAGCGATCGGAACAAAGGCCCGCGCGTTCATTTTACCCACAAGTACTGTGACGCTTGTCGCCAGAGGTTCCCAACATTGCCACCTCGGGCTTGGGAAATCCCGACTAACAAATAGTTGCATTTATTTCTTGTACCTTGTTTTTTTTTATGTGAATAATAATAAGGCGAACAACACGCTCTCCCGATGGTAAGAGATAACGCATGCCCATGACCATTGCAGCGATACACAGAACTTTAAGTAACAAAACAAAGTCTAGGCCATCACTGCTTTGGCGCTCATTACTTTGAGACTTTCGATGGTTAGTCTCAACAGCCCAGTAATTTCGCTAGCTGCAGTACCCTTCAAACAGGAACACAGTAATGTGCACACACTACTGCTTAGCGGCAGAATATCTGGTACTGCGGTGGTACACACCTAGACGACCTCCTGCTAAGGAGATCTACCACCAAGTAAAATACACTTGTAAAGGTAATAAATATCATAATAATCATTTTGTTTTTCGAAATTAATAGTCTATGTCGTCTTAAGCACAGTACGGGTTCCTGTCCCTGCAATGCGATGGATCCGTACGGCCATAATAATATTATCTACTATTGAACGCTAAAAAGTTGAAATGGTAAACAATAGATTTGAATGCAACTGGCTCTCAAATGAGGCTACCAGAACCTCACCGTTACTCGGTTACGGTTACCGGTGCTCGGCGAGATTTTATTTTAGATTTCACGTAATTTTTTTTTAATCGCTCAGATACCTATATAGGTTTTCTCACGATGTTTTCCTTTACCGATTGAAATTACTGGCAGTAAAAAAGACACAATAAGAACATAGAAAAGACAAAGGTGCATGCCGTAGGATTTGATCCCAGGACCTCTAGATTGGAAGCCAGACGGTCACCCAACTAGGCTTCCAAAACTTCGCTTGGTGTTTATAGCTAGTGCGAAAGTTGCACACCGGTATTTTGACACAACTACCAGAAAATAAAAAAATAAAATATTTTTTTATTTTGCAAAACCATAGAACATACAAAAAAACATACAGTTACAAAATAGGGCCTCACCTCAGCATAATACGACCAGTATTGTGACCAGCGCTGGTCTTCCGTTGAGCCCTTGTCGGACAAACAAAATAAACATAACAAAATTATCAGCAACAAAAACAAAAACATGTTTGATGAAGGGGATCAGTAGTAAAGTTACTGTAGCGATAATAGCTGAGTGGTTAGCGCGGTCGATTCGCATACCGAAGGGCGTGGGTTCAAACCCCAACAATGAGCTTAAGCTGCCGGTGAAGGAAAACATCGTGAGGAAACCATAGCATGGTGGTAGGGTACTTTCTAGTACTCGGCTGGCAAGCTAACACCCTCAAGTTGAAAGACTGCCGCCAAGCACCTAACGGTGTGTTCCGGGAGCCTCACTTGAGAGCCAGATCCATTCTAGGCTAGGTGTGTTTACCATCTTCGACCACACCGTCACTTAACATCAGGTGAGCTGTGGTGAAACACCTAGCCTGTCAACAAAAAAATTAAATAAATAAAAGTTTGTGAGGCGGCGGCGGTCGGGCCGCCGGAGCGCTGGTCACAGAGTCATTACCCGGCGCGCGCGCTCCACAATTAATTCAGAAATGTCAGGCCGCGCTCACTCTTTTTAGTTTCACAATTTAAATTAATATCTCTGAGCTAGACAGACCCGCGCCCTCGGGGGAAGCAGCCCTTCTCATTTGCCGCAAATATCCCCCTTTTTGACACATTTTCCAACTAAGCATTCTCTCGCATTTTTAGTTTTAAAGTTTTAGGATTTCATAGAATGGTTGTTGAACGAAAGTACGAATATTTCTAATTCCAAGATTGATATCATTCTGTGAATAATTAATCTTTATTTCAAACTGTTTTTATGATCCAACAATTCTGCTCTGTAGAACTAATTTCTTTAAAATTTTATTTTACTCTTGTGGACGCCTCACGGTTTCACCCGCGCAGTTCCCGTTCCCGTGAGAATACAGAAATAAAAAGTAGCCTATGTCACCCGGAGATAGTGTAGATTCCCAACGGTGAAAGAATTTTTAAAACCGATCCAGTAGTTTCGAAGCCCGTTCAATACAAACAAACAAATAATCAAATATTTCCTCTTTATAATAGTATAGATTCACTTATTCAGAACAATTAAAACTTGACTTTTGTCGTGAGAGAATCAGTTTCTTCTACGCAAGCGTGCTATATCGTAGATCACATCTAGCGAGAAGGCGGACAAACACAAAACTATTTGTAATAAAAAAAGCTAATTTAGTTAAGTGTCTTTTTTATAACTACACGTAAAATGAGAGAGGAAAAAAGACATAATATGAGTTTAGGCTATAAGGCTGCCGTTCTACTCCCATTTTTTTTTTTTGTAGCGAAGATTGTTCAATGTTTTGTCGGCTCACACGTCGAAGGCCATAAGTTCAAACCCCAACAATGAGCTTGAGCTGCGTAAGGATACAATAGCATGCTGGTAGAGTACGTTCTAGTAATCGGCTGGCTAGCTAACACGCACAAGTTGGAAATTTGCTGTCAAGTTATTAACTTTCAATGCATCCTAACACATTTACAAAGAATCTTATGGACGAACCAACCATGCCACGAAGGCTCAAAAGAAATGACCCTCAGGATCTGTTATTATGGATAGAACGAGCTGCATCGGTTTGCCCATGGACAAGTACCTACCGCACGAGTCTGACAACAAATTCCAACTTGTTGCTGAATGTCTAAAGGACAGATTGCAATGCAAAACAATAAAAAAAAAGTTCCTAACAGTTTGTTCCGGCAGCCTCACTTGAGAGTCAGTACCATTCCAGGCTTCTCTTCTCGCCGTGAAAATGTTAGCCCGCGTTACGATGTGGAACGTTTTTATTTAAGTTCCAAACGCTGAACAATATGAGATGAGAAGTTAATATTAGTTGATCCTGTTGTTTGTGTTTCAACTAATATCCTACGTTGTGAGGGTTATTTCATTTGCTCTTCACTACTTGTAGATATTTCCACAGATACGGCATTCTTGTACGAGTACTTGTCCATTATATTACAATAGAATATAGAAAAGAAAGAACCGTTAGATTTGTCAGATTTTCAACCTGTCATGGTGTATAGAATAACTATTTTTTTAATGTAAAAGTAATGAGACGAACGATGCGCTCTCCTGATGGAAAACGATAACGCGTGTCCATGACCATTGCAGCGATACACAGAACACTGAGTAACAAAACAAAGTCCGGGGCATCACTGCTTCGGCGCTCATTACTTTGAGACTTTCGATGGTTAGTCTCAACAGCGCAGTAATTTCGCTAGCTGCAGTACCCTTCGAACCGGAACGCAGTAATATTTACACACTACTGCTTAGCGGCAGAATATCTGGCACTGCGGTGGTACCTACCTAGACGACTTCCTTCTAAGGAAATCTACCACCAAGTAAACTAATAGTTTACTTGGTTGTGGGATTATTTAGCAGAAATGAGAAACTTGTCGCCCGACGTGCTCGCATGTTGCTTGTATACTTGTACACAGGATATTTCATAACTCTGTGATTTATTAACTGTGGTGATTTATTTATTTTCTGTGGTTTCCTGCGATTACATTCGCTATACTAAAGGATTCGTTCAAATTCATTTATACCATTGGAATGTTTTAATATAAAAGTAATAAAATATGACGAATAAAACGCTCTCCTTGTGGTAAAAGATAACGCATGTCCAATTGTCCATGACCACTAAAGTATAAAGTTTAAGTATAGTATATTGTAAATAAACACAGTATCAAGTGATACGTAATTTAATCCTTGCCATATCATTTATTAGCTGCGCCCCGCGATGTTACCCGCTACATGTTTTCGGAATAAAAAGTAGCCTATATGCTAATCCAGGGTCTCAGCTACCTCCATACCTAATTTCATACAAATCCGTTCAGTAGTTTTTGCGTGAAAGTGTAACAAACATCCATACACCCATCCAAACTTTCACATTTATAATATTAGTGGTATGCTCATTACATACGCACACAGTTTTTATGTGACTACCTTATCTTGACGTATAAGTAATGAGACGAAGGACGCTCTTCTGATGGTAAGAGATAAATGTCCATGACCATTGTAGCGATACAAATCCAGGGCATCGCTGCTTTGACGCTCATTAATTTGAGACTTTCTAAGGTTAGTCTCTATAGCCACCAGCTGCAGTACCCTTCAAACCAGAACACAGTAATGTGTACACACTACTGCTTGGCGACGGAATATCTGGCAATGCGATAGTACCTATCTAGACGACCTCCTGCTTAGAAGATCTACCACCAAGCAGCATCTAGAAGAAATAGATTATGGTTTTTTATGTTGTCCTATTAAAATTCTTTCAAAAAGTATCAATCCCTTTTATGTCAGGTTTAATTTCAAATACCCCTATGTGACGACTTCGCCAACTATAAAACTTGTGTTGCGAGATTCCCCCGACCCTTTTTCTACTGACTGCCTTGCCGATCAGTCAGGCAACTAGTCTTCCAACTAGGCTGCACGTCGCACAACTAGTTCGTTAATTACAATCAGGGCGGAATTAAGAGATTCCAACGCAACCCGCGAGATAACTACAGCACGGAATAAGACGGCTGCGATGTTATGGTGCAGTGGCATACTAATGAGAAATTATATCACGGAGATGAGGGGGTTAGTTACTAATCATATTGTGCACTTTACCTGGGATCAGCTGGAACGGTTCATAAACTTAAAAGTCGCTTAGCGAGCTATGGAAAAGGGCTGTGCTCGGTGTTTCTCTAAAGGAAAGTACCCAGTACGAAGTAATTCGTCACCAACATACTCGTAGTGCAGCGTATTAGTAAGTTGAAGTGGCAGTGGGCTGCTCATATAGACGTGTTCTAGAGTGCAGACTGCGAGTGTAGGACGCCTTGATACTAGATGAATTGACGATATACGTAAGAGACGAAAAGCCGAAGATCGGGCTGAGTGACGTGTCCTGGGAGATGTCTAGCAGTGGGTCTATGATGATGGTGATCTGGGAACATCCACTTTCTAGATGGAAATAATAATAATAATAATAATTCATTTATTTCGAACAACTAGATTCATATAAGTAATCACATTAACAATCTAATAAATAATAATACAATACAAAATAAAACCATTACAATAATAATTTTGACCAGTGTTTTACAATACTAAAACTGTGTCGCATTAAAGTGGCTATGATCGCATTATCAGACTTAAAGAGTGAATCTCTAAATCTGGCAATGCGATGCCTTATCAGTGCATCGAGAGCCGGCACGCGGGCCTCCGCGAACATGGTGGAAGCGCTGCAGCACCGCGGGAGGCGGAACATGATGCGGAACGAGTCGTTGTACCGCACCTTAAACGTGCGGTAACTTTCCACCTTGTATTTAGACCATAATTGCGGAGTGTAAAGTGCAGTACAATAACTCTTGAAAAGCAGAATTTTAGCCTCCCGCGAGCAATCCGTAAATTTCCTTCCCAACATGTTCGCTCTGACAGCGAGGGAGCGTCTCTCCCTGTCAATGTCTAAGTCGTCCTCCAGATTGCCTGCTATCACATGTCCTAAGTATCTAAAAATGGTGACGTATTGCAGTACCTGGCCATTCAAATTAAGAGGAAGACCTGGGGCGTCATCTTTACCAGCGCCGAAAACCATGGCCACAGACTTTATGGTATTGCAGGCCAGGTTGTGGGCGATAGCATACCTCTCACATATTGACAATAACACTCTCATGCCGCTGATCGAAGGGCTCAACAGAACCATATCGTCGGCGTAACTCAGATTATTCATACATTTACGTCCAATGGAGCAGCCGACACCAGCCTCGTTGAGCTCCTCGATCAGCGCGTTCATGTACAGATTAAAAAGCAGGGGTGAGGTGAGCCCCCCCTGGCGGACACCACAGGGAAGCAGATACTCCTCGGAAAACGCATTCTGCCACCTCACAACGTTCATCTGACACCTGTACCATGACTGGAGAAGTTTGACTATGTCTGGGGGGACGCCCGTGAGTCGCAGCTTCTCCCACAGGACCCTGTAATCAACCCTGTGTGGAAATACATCTATCATCTTGTCTTGATAAACTTACTTCAACGATCACTTCAAATTTGATATTTTACTATCTCTATATTTTTACTCGACTGCCCTAAAAAGTAGTGTAATGTTTTCAGGGTTCATGCATGTGAGTTTCTTTATTCCACCATAACATTTAAATTCCTGAACAAATTTAGATGTGTTGAGTATCGATAGAATTTTTACATCACGATTTGTAATTTTTTTTTTATGTAAAAAGTTATGAGACGAACGAGACGCTCTCCTGATGGTAAGAGATAACGCCTGCCCATGACCATTGCAGCGATACACAGAACTTTGAGTAATAAAACAAAGTCTAGGTCAGCGCTGCTTTGGCGCTCATTACTTTGAGACTTTTGATGGTGATTTGACGTGTCGATGAGCACTGTGGAGAATAAAATAATTGAACTGAACTGAAAACGTTACTGAATTCCGGAGAATTTGCAGGGCTTGCCTGAAAGATTGTTTAAAAATGTTACACGTTGCTACGGAACCCAAAAAAAATAATCAAAATTACAATAAATAGATATAAAGAAACACTTTAAGTAAGTTAGACTGATCATATACTCCTGATTAAATGAAAGTTCACATAGTAACAGGATCAGTTACACAAACTCCAACTTCGTATTACGAAGCAATTTGCTGACGAGAGGCCTCCGCCAGCTCACCCGCCGTGATTTGTAATTCTCAGAAGATGTGTCAGCGGGGAATCATCGTACATCTGTAAAGTTATCCCGTAACAATCTACTTGTAATATATTCTCGCACCGTTTTTTCCGCGGTGAAAATAAATGAAAGAATAATTTTATTGTAAGGACCTTGAAGCGAGAAATTTCCGTGAATTCCGAGGTAATGTCAGAATTATTGTTTCAGTCGTGTAAATAGCTTCGGGAAGCCGAAACAATTGTTGGTTTTTGGGTTCAGTATAACATATTTTCTTGAGGCTTGGGACACAAATGAAATATATATACAAATATATATATATATATTTTCCACCCATCTCACTGGAGCTACTTTGCCAGCGGCCCAGAGCCTCGCTCCGGTACTTCAAGGAGCTGGGTTGGCTCGGGAAGATGCTGGCAGGGGGGCATGCACAATACACCCCAAGCGGGACGTCAGCGCAGGACTCATCGCCCCCCCTTTGAAAAATAATAAAAACACTAAGACAAAGACTAAGACTTTTGGTATCAAAATTATGAAAATATTATATATATATGCATTATAATAAAACTGGTGGTGAACAAACTCTTGAGAATATTGTGAAAAAAAACATTGAATGGCAATCTATTAGCGATACTAAAGCAAAAATGTGATTTAATTAATCTGTGTCTATCTATATCTTGAAAAAGCATCACGCTGAAACTCTTAAAGGGATTCCAATGAAACTTAGTATGACTATAGAAGACACTATGAGGTAGGTTCTAAGGAATTTTTTCTTTAGAATTACAAGAGAAAAAGACAATTAGAAATTTTGAAATTACAAGTTGGAAAAATTGCGAGTGACACCGGCACAGCTAGTTTTCCAATATACTAAAACACAACGTAGCATATTCCTCAGACCAAAAAAGTAATAATATAAAATTGATACGGTTTAGAGGAAGAGCAACTTATTATTTTAATTACCTAGTTACTATTTCCCGCACTTCCCAAGACATTGTGAACAATATTCAAAACCTCCACCATTGAAAACCCTCTCACGTTCCAAAAAGAAAATTGTACACTTTTTCATGATGACAAAAAAAAATGTCACAGCAAAAAAAATGCCATGCCATAAAATATCGAAGCAGCCGTGATGCTTTTAAAACGTTACAAGACTTGCAAGAAAATGCTAAGCACGACAAAAAAGTTCCATCCTTGCGGTACCCAAGAAAACTTGTTAAGACCACCCCTAAAATATGAGGCGCGCTTGTAAATTTGGTTCAGTGTGAACCCTGCGTATAATCTTATTTAACGCAGGCTGCCTGCGAGCCGAGCCTCGTCGGGAGGGACGGACTTAGTTGACGTATAGAATATCTAGAATATTTTATTTTATCTACACTATTATAAAGAGGAAAGATTTGATTGTTTGTATTGAATAGGCTCCGAAACTACTATTTACTTACTAACCTACTTACTACCGATTTCAAAAATTCTTTTACCGTTGGGAAGCTGCACTATCCCCGGGTAACATAGGCTACTTTTTATCCCTGTATTCTTACGGGAACGAGTACTACGTGGGTGAAGCCGCGAGGCGTCCGCTAGTCTAGAATATTTTATTTTATATATTTATCTATCTATATCTATCGTCTATCTATCTATCTATCTATACTATTATAAAGAAGAAAGATTTGATTGTTTGTTTGTATTGAATAGGCTCCGAAACTAATGGACCGATTTGAAAAATTCTTTCACAATTGTGTAGCTACACTATCCCCGGGTGACATAGATTACTTTTTATCCCTGTCTTCTCACGGGGACGGAACTACGCGGGTGGAAACCGCGAGGCGTCCGCTAGTTGTCGATAAATAGGCTGACGTTTGACCATCATTTCCCCTGACGTCAAGCAAAAATGCAGCCAGTTATGGAGCACGTTTACCTAGAAGAAATAATAGAAAAGACAAAAATGTACGGAATTGGCGTAACTTTCTTAAAGCTAGGTGTTTGACTACAGCTCATCTGATGTTAAGTGGCGATGTGGTCGAAGATGGTAAGCACACCTAGCCTGGAATGGAACTGGTTCTCAAGTGAGGCTCCCGGAACACACCGTTAGATGCTTGGCAGCAGAATTTCAACTTGAGGGTGGTAGCTAGCCAGCCGAGTACTAGAGAATATTCCTACCACCGTGCTATAATTTCCTCCAACGGTATTTTCCTACAACGGTAGCTGAAACTTATTGTATAAATTCACATACACATTTGTTTATTTGCCAATATCATGAATACACAAAAATTACTTATTAATACAAATTATTCTGCGTGCGCGTTTTCAAAATTCATTTTACTTTTTTTTTTATTAATTAAACTTTCAAAAAGCTGAGCTCACAGATGTATTTATATGTTTATTGGGATCACATACTTTTTTTTTTGTAAAAATACCTTCGATAGAAAATGAATGACGTTGATTCATTCCATCGACGGGAACGTCAACACGGGAGTTTTTTAGGTTTTAGGAAACTTTACGATTTTTTTCTATCGCGCGAAATTGATTTAATCGTGTATCAGAGACTACAGTCGGATAAAAAAATTTGTGGACATTAAAGTCAATCAACTGTTTTCAAATGTCTAGTTTTAAATAAAAGTGAAGACGATTCGCGAAATTTGAAGCATATTTCATCTTAAGGTGGTTCGATTTCCATACAAATATTTTTTCCCCATTTATGGACAAATGGAGCATAATTTTGCAGTGAAATCACAGCTACTAGCATTTATTTTGGTCTTTATTTGCGGTAAATAACAATTGCTTGAATAAAGCAGTAGATTATTAGCATATTCTACTGTTTTATTCAAAAATCATAAAGTCATAAATGATTCATACATTTGATTTTATGCCAATTATCTACTGCTTTATTCAAGCAATTGTGATTTACCGCAAATAAAGGCCAAAATAAATGCCAGTAGCTGTGATTTCACTGTAAAATTATGCTCCATTTGTCCATAAATGGCAAAAAATTATTTGTATGGAAATCGAACCACCTTAATCCTTATATTCGACAGAAAATGTATAACTCAAAAATATTTACTGTCATTTTAAAATAACTCTAAACGATAAACTATAGACCGGTATCACAAGTTTCCAACAATCTTTAAAAAAAATAAAACGTTCTTGAAGAATACGAAAGTTGTAATTTTTTTTATTTTTTTAGAAATTAAGTTTCCAGACCGCCCGGCTACGCTGCGTGATTTGTGTGACAATTTCGCAAAAGCGACTCTACGAAGAACGAGACGAAAAAAATATTCATTGACTTGCACACACTTCGTAAGGATAGGCTAAAGAAACATTTCCAGTAGAATCGACTCAGGCACCTTCTGCACTAGCGCGTGGCCGTATTTGTCAGAACAAAGAGCACTACAGACCACGCTGCCTATCGTTTTGTTTGAGTAACATATGTTACATGAAATGGTGGGCTTATAAATACAATGAGTACTATATACCGTAACTTTGACGTGTTTAACTGCCCTGTTAGTTTATTTCGTAGTGTATCTGCATCAGGAGCTGTAGGGCGTGGGTTCTATTTCTACCCAGGACAAACATTTTGCGTTGTAAACTAATGTTTGTTCTTTGTCTGGGTGTTCTGTATGTAAAACATACTATGAACAAAAAAAAAGTATTTAAGTATTCTATCAGCTTTGCATAGTTTAGGGTCAGATGGCGCTGTGTGTAATGTCCTACGATATTTTTTTATTATTATCATTTATTAGCTACGCCCCGCGGTGTCACCCGCTACATGTTTTCGGGATAAAAAATAGCTTATGTTCTAATCAAGGGTCTCAGCTACCTCCACACCAAATGTCATCCAAATCCGTCCAGTATTTTTTGCGTGAAAGAGTAACAAACATCCATCAATCCAAACTTTCACGTTTATTAGTGGGATTTATTTACTTCATATCTGCTTATCATCAGGCAAGAAACCAAAAATGAAAATCTTTTTGAATAAAAAGGGCGTTTTCCCATGTAGTTTTGAACATTTAGAACACACAGAGACATTTAGAAGCCGTATCCTTACTTTTGAGCTGTCTGATATTATCCTTTTTCGTTCCCTACGTAATGCGTATAAAGGGAAATAACCTAAAACACGGCACTGAAGGTTTAATGGCCCCGTAAGAGTGTTTGTAGACCTTTTATGGGATAAACGTCACGGAAAACTCCCGACAATCGATCGCGTGCCGCGGGGCTGGCCATGGAGAACTAGCTGCGCCTTGACTTCTACAGCAATCATAATATTCTTTCACTAATCTTTTCACGCATCCATTTGTTTCACTCACTCCAATGCAATGTGGCGGTAAGGTGTTCACATCACATGTAAATAACAATCGAGCTTTTTAAATAACTAACAATGTAATGCAGGTCTTGTTTTACTTATGCGGTATTTTTTACGTTTACACCAAATATAATTTAGGCCACATCCGGCGGCCTTCTTCAAGGAGTCAATACGGAGAACACGCACGCGCGGCTTGGTCTTGCTTGGACATAGCGGTTGGTGTGCGGGAGTAATAGTAAAACAAAAATGTGTCAAAACCACGTCAGGTTCCATAGAAACATGTAATGGAATATTTGGAGTCAATTTAAAATGTTAACTATGTTATGAATCGATTTGAAACTTAGCCTATACTTACTTATATGTAATCCTAAGATCTGATGGGACCAGGACATAGATTACAGGACTCCACAATGCCTTTCAGAAAACCTGTCGTTTAACTAATAATGTTATAATAACAAAAGCGTATTTTTAAATTGTTGTATATTACAGAAGGAGTACGGACCACCGTCCCAAGAGTACGGGCCTCCGAAGCCACCTGTGAAGATATCCGACGTGCTGTCAGGACAGGGCACGTTCCCCGCTGTCATCCAAAGCCATCTGTACTCACCCGTGAAAGCCTACCAACCGATGGTAAATCGTCAGCAATCCATACGTTGCCAAGCTTGGCTTTTAATTGAGTTTTAACATCCCATTCCTGGGAAAAAGCTTTCCCAACTAGACGATACCCACCCTGAAAACGGACTGCACTTAACTTAGTATTACTTACTTATGCGCAATAAATTCCATAAATCTCGTATACCCAGTTTTTTTTCATTCCGATTTACCGAAGCAGCCCTTTGTGAAACAGTCTCACTGTTGAGCGCGAGCCTAATTCCATGGTAAGAATTCCATGGTAAGATGGTTACATGGTAAGATGGATACAGTCCACCACTCTAGGCAAGTGCGAATTAGCAATTTTCTCATAACTTCAAGAACATGAAGAACTTTAAGAATCGCAGGTTACCTCACGATATTTACTTTCAACATATATACAAGTTTTATTACAATTTCATATGTATTTTTGTGCATTTTAATTAATAAATGCCTTTCCAAACCTTGTATAAATATTAACAAATTAAATAATCTTCATTCCAGCTCGGATCACCTACAACATTCGAGATATCTCACCCGGTGCCGTCGCAGCTCGCGTATTCTGAACACAAAATATACCAAGCCACCCCGACCATCCCAACTATTCAAAGCTTGAACGATAACTTGCAATCTATAAACCAGGAATCCCAACAACAATTAGCGAATCAAATTCAGCAGCCCGTCGAAATTAATCCCTACGTCAGATACGGCCAGTTGCAGCCACCTCTCCAGTCTAGACCAGCTTTACCAAATGACTTTCTTCCCAGATTAGACGGTTCGAAACTTCCGCCTAGACCCGACTTTCCACAACAAATATACCAGCAAGTCTTTTCTCAGCAGTCTGGTGCGATACCTCAAGACATTCATCAGCAAATAAATCAGTTAGGAAGTCAAATTAATTATGATGAGTCAATTCAAGGGTCTCAAAGTTTCGAACAAAGAAACAAAGGATCAGGGAGTGTTGAGCAGCAAGGACAATACCCAGGAGAGCAATACGTTAATCAAGCCCAGAATTATGAGCGAGAAGGACAAACAAACGATGAACAAAGAAGAGAACAGCAGCAATCATCCACACAGCAGGTATATTCAATTTTTCATTAACTATACTCGTATTCTAGATAAATCAGTATGTCAAGTGAATTTATTTTGTAGAAATTATTTTATACTAGCTGCTCCCCAAAACCGTTAGGCCGTTGAGCGTGAAGAAATAACAAACACAACCAAATAATTTTCATATTATAGTATTAGTGAGATTACTTTTAAAATAACCACAATGAATCCTTCGATTACAATTGCAGCCCCAAGCAGTCAGCTATGCCAGCTTTTCCCAGAGTACACCAGCGACTTCTCAGAGCCAATACCAATCTCAGCAAGATCAAGTACAATCATCACCGCTGCCACCACAACAGCGACAACTACTTCCAGAGCCCCAGTCCCCTCCACCATTCCAACCGATACAAACAACTCAAACGCAGTCTACTTATCAATCTATAGGAACTACTCCCTCACAACCAACAGTATATACGGTGTTTAATCAAACACCACGTCGCATCGGAGTAGTGAAAATCAGACAGCGACAAGAATCTACCACACCACAAACTTTTAGCGTAAGCACAGTTGAACCTCAAGGGTCTTCAACGTCCACAGTTGTGACTACTGATGAAAAAAATAATGTACAATCTACTACCGGTCAACAACAGTCACGAAGCACCAGGCTTACTACGCCTGTGCCTTCTCAATCGCGTCCAAGTTTTAGACCATTCACACGCCCAACTTTAGCACCTAGACCAACACAACAATCAAACTTCCAGTTATTAAGAACATTTCCCTCAAGACCTACTTTGCCTCCTTTGTCCGCTTTAAACAGAAGACAACAGACTACTCCGCAGACATTTTCGACTTCACCATCTCCAACTCCACTGCAACAATTTGCTAACGTACAATCTCTACGAACGTTTTCTCCCCAACCTGTCATACAGACATTATCAACTGTACCACCACAATCTTTACTACGGACAATATCATCTATACCACCGACCACACCACAACCTCCATTAATCCAATCAACTTTGACTCCGATAACGCTTTTCCAACCTCAACAAATTCAATCCGAGTCGCCTCCACCACAATTTTCATCCACTCTCCAACCTGTATCTCAGCTGAGTACTTTACAACCTCTACCTACAAGTACAACACAACCACAACCATTACCGACATCACCTCAACCAAATTTACTTGAAGTGACACCTATTCAGAGGCAACTGTTTGAAGTACAATCCAAGCCTCAGTCTGCTATTCAAAATCAGGAAGATAAATTTCAGCAACAGCTAGAACAACAACTAACTCAACAACCTCAATTACCTCAAGTACCCCAAATTCAGTATATCCAAGATTCACAACAACTTCAGCAACAACTTCAAGCAATTCAACAACAGCTACAATTTCTTCAACAGCAGCCAGCATTTATTCAACAGCAGCCTCAACCGCTTCAAACTGTTCAGCAACAAACTTCGCCATTTCCACAACAAATCCAACAGCAACAACCAATTCCGCAACAACCTCCACAGTTAGTCCAGCAACAATTTCAACCAATTCCGCAACAACCTCCACAGTTAGTCCAGCAACAACTTCAACCAGTTCCGCAACAACCTCCACAGTTAGTCCAGCAACAACTCCAACCAACACCATTACCACAACTCTCACCTGCACCTTTGGTTCAACAACAACCACAGCCAACGCTAGTACCACAACTTTCACCTGTACAGTTAATCCAACAACAACCACAACCAACACCTGTACCGGAACTCCAACCTGTCGAATTTATTCAACAACAGCCACAACCAACACCAGAATCACAACTTCCACCTATACAGTTAGTTCAACAACAACCACAACCCATAACAGTTCCGGAACTTGAACCACTGCAATTAATTCAAGAACAGCCTCAATTGATTACACCTTTACCACCACTCCTCCAACCGCAACTTCAATTGATTCCACCGCCACCATCGCCAATTCAATTCATTCAGCAGCAGCCTGAGCCATTAACGCAACCTCAAATCGAAATTCAACAGCAGTCACAGCAAGAAACAGAAACCCAGAACACTTCACAAAAGGAGGATAAATCTGAGAATCAAGAAACAGCTATATCTATTGAAGATGCAGAATTCTACAATCAACTCTTAAACTTACAAAATAGTCTATACACAGAACAATTGCTAGTCCAGCCCCCGCCCTTACTACCAGTTCCAGTAGGCATCCCTACATACCCAGCAACTCCATCCCTACTTTCTCCCTTGCATTCTTCCCATATACACTCTGCTCACATACACTCTCCCCATTTACACTCCTCTCATGTACACTCTCCTCATTTACACTCTCCATTGCTCCATGGTCATCCGTACCACAGTGCGCATTCTTTCCCCTCGACGCAATACTATGGAAAACATTCTTCTGGTATATTCCCAGGCTGGAAAAAATAAATAAATTATGATCAATATGATTAAAATAAAAAATATAAATTGTATAATAGTAAAATTGATGTTGTTCCAAGAACAAAACCTCCAATATACATAATTAAGAAAACCAGTGTAGATTTCGATTAAATAAGCTAAGCTAATTATTTTGCAGAATCAGCTGTTGTAAAATTACCAAATAGGTAATAGAATAGATGTTGCATGACATATAGATATTTTAAAATCTCATTTATAACACTCGTATATTTAATCGATGAAGCGCTTAATTTTGTATTGTTAGTAATATTATTAAATGTGTTGTTTGAAGAGTGTGAATATGTAAATGGTGGATGATGAATACTGTGATTATGCCATATTTTTGTTTTAGTATTTTTTAAAATAAATAAATGATAATAAAATGTTTTTACATAGTTTAAATGCTTTTTGTACTTTCAAGAAAAATAAAAGGGAAGAAGTAAGAAATATGAGTATACATCGATTTTTAATGACGTTTCGCCTTTATAACCATAAAAAAAATATATAATTGAGATATCGGTAGCTTTCCGAGTTGCTAGCCTTATGGTAGCCCGAAATTATTATATAATCAAACTATGATATAATACAATTTTAAATTTATTTATTTTACGAACACCAACGTTGTGTACTTTATCGCAAGACTAAAAGTAAGAAGGAAAAAAGAAAGTATATACAGACACAGTACAGACAGGTACAGACAGCATACAATAGTAACAACAAATAAATAATCAATTCTTAATTAATACAAAATTAATTAATTAAGTAATGATATTTTAGGTAGATGGCACTTTGCGAAATATCCTAAGATATTTTTAATTTATTATTATTTGCCAGTGTCAAGTATTTCGAATTTTTCAAGAATGGGAAATCAAGTTAAATAAGTGACAGTTAAAGCCGCCCAATGTAAGCCTTTGTCGGGTCCGTTACTAGGGCATGCCTAGTATTGCCTAGTAAGTATATAAATCACTGGACACTGGCAAATGCTACGCCAAAATCAAAGTAGGAGTGACACGCTTTGACGGGGTTTTGGAATCAACACGAAAAGTCATGTTATTCGGCACTTTATAATACTATAACAATAACTTACATCACTATAGCAATGTCGAAAAATTTTACAAAATGTCACATCAAATTATTTAAAAAATCTCAACAAAAAATTAACACCATACAAAATTATAAGTGACGTAATCTTAACCTATATTTTGGTTTGGATTCAGAATGCCCAATATGCACCTTCAAATAAAACACCACTGTTCTCATCCATGAAATTATTGTTTTCAAAAACACACAAGTTTTGCAAACGACACAACCTCTCCGTGTTCAAAACCACCAAAACTAAAAGCTACTCCATACTCCACGCCTAATAATGATCAACCAAAGAAACAAAACGCGCCAGCACGACCTTATGTCGCCGCGGCGTCTTTTTTTTTAAATGGTTGACAGGCTAGGTGTTTGACCACAGCTCACCTGATGTCAAGTGAAGGTGTGGGCGAAGATGGTAAAGCACACCTAGCCTGGAATGGAACTGGCTCTCAAATGAGGCTGCCGAAACACACCGTTAGATGCTTGGCGGCAGATTTTCAACTTGAGGGTGGTAGCTAGCCGAGTACTAGAAGGTACCCTACCACCATACTATGGTTTCCTCACGATATTTTCCTTCACCGGCAGCTCAAGCTCGTTGTTGGGGTTTGAACCCACGCTCTTCGGCATGCGAACCTACCGCGCTAACCACTGAGCTATCATCGCTACAAAATATCTTAAAATGTTTCGCCGAATGCAACCATTCGACTAAGATTTTATCAAAATGAAACATTTAAGCGAATTAGATCGTGTTACGCGATAAAGGAGAGGGCGATACCGTCTCGGGTAATGTTGCCATATCGCGTCGATTTTACAACGGCGCGGGGAAACGAGATTACTCTGCCTATGGAATATTTAGCAGGACGATATGGTTAGCTTAATGGTATGCTTTTTGGAGATCCGCACATGAAGGGTGTCAAACGAGACCCTATTACTAAATCAGTCTTTATCAGCCCGTTTGTTTTTTCATGGGCACGCTTGACAATCATGTCTTTTGAACATATGTATCTGAAATTTACCCTTACTAGCAAATAAGAATTATATATTTTGGTTTTTGGAGCTAGCAAAATTACAGGGCTGTCGAAACTGACCATCGAAAGTCTTCTACTATCATGAGATTGACGCGTTTATCTTTTCAATTTTACATATTAAAAAAAGCACGTATTAAAAAAAGCGCGCCACGTTTACCTAACTCAGTTCGAGTTAAATTTGAATGTAATGGTATTCTCTATGCCAATATAATTATGTATCTAAAAAAAAATTGTCTGTTAGGAGGTCGTTTTGAATTATCCAACTTAACTTACAATGTATACGCATTATAAGTTTATTTTATATTATACGATATTAACTCTATACGTGTTTTCAAGGAATCAAAAACCATGGAAATATGTATGTATGTGAAAAAAGGAGGAAGGATGACTACAGCGCATAAACAAGCATTGTAAAAATTAAACAAGCTGAATTAGGAAAATTAAAAGCAATACGAACGCCCCCTAATAAATGATAGTTTTCAATCAAAATAACATAAACCTTCTAACGATACCCCAAATCTGTTCAGGCATTTAAAAGTTATAAATAAATAAATAAAACTTTTTACATTATTTTTGCTTTATTATTCTATTAACATGGTTATACCTTAAATGTAATAATAGTAATAAAAACTAAAGATTCTACGAACTCTTTTTTTTTCGTAAGCCCAAGGATATCGTTTGTCCGGAACCCTCGGCGCGCAAGTCCGACTCCCACTTATGACTCGTGACTCGTTTTATTATTTTCCCTCTGAATACATAAACGTATGTGTGTTATTTTTCATAACATTCAATATTTATTTTATTTCATTTAGTCCTGCAAACCCCTTTCGAATAATCACTTAACTTAAACCCCATGTGAAAAAATTGTCGTAAATAATGTAAACGAACAATCAACTAGTTATACAAAGATAAACTACCTTACAAGTAATATCTGATTCGTGAACATATCAGTAAATGTACAAGACCTCACTTATAAACGTTAAACATTGATTAACATATTTTTATGTCAACACCTCGAGAACGTGAAATGTAATACAAAATTTACAATTAAAAAAACCGACTCCATGCCCTTCAGGCCAACTAAACGCACTGTTCCAATGAAACAGCGAGGCTTCCGAGCAATCGAAAATATCATCGCTGTATACAGTTTTTAGATTTTTGTTGATTTTTTAAAAACCATGACTCGACATTATATCATTTTCCCACACTCGCGCTTGTGATTCGACACTTTATGAATAAAACACCAACACCATTTTGATGCATAAACACTAGTTTTGGAAAAAAATACGAGGTGACACGACATTTTCCGCGTTCTCCCCCAAAAAACCTTCATTGCTTTATCTACTGCTATAGTAAAATTATAATTACTGTATGTCAGATAAACTAATATATTTTTATAGCGATTATGGGCGAAAACCACCACCGACTGGGCCCCGGAGGTTAAACGGCCACCAGGCCGGCCTAGAAGGCGGTGGAAAGATGAGCTCGATGCCCACAACAAGGAGTGGACCACAACAGCACAAAACAGAGAGGCGTGGAAGGGGGGGGAGAGGCCTTTGCCCAGCAGTGGGACAAAATGGGCTAAATAATAATAATAATAATTTGTATAGTGAAGCATACAGCTGTCATTGCAGAGCTCGCTTGGTTCAAAGACATTTTTGAATCGAGTTGTTCAGTAGTCCTCGATATTTCCGAGTAGTGTGGCAGCCGAATTTTATTTCTGCTCCATTAGCTGGCCCTCACCGGAGCCGGACATGGCGGGATTGTTCAATATTCCATGGAGGGGATATCCGGCTGCAGCCGAGGACAGGTGAGATATCCACTGGACGATATACTCTGGTAGCTTTTTAAAAACTTATTTCTATACATATATCTATAAATAATGATACCTCCGGTAAAACCAAAAGTTATTTTACTTAATTGCAATTTGAATCTTATTACAAAAAAAACAGCCAGTAAATAATAAAAACATAAATAAATAAAAATTAATAGCACGTGCAGATATCGTCATGCCGTTTGCCGTCACGGCACACGAGTTAGTTTTACTGCCAAGGCTCGCCAATAGATGTTTCACATAAAAAAACATGTTATTTTATTTTATATTACATGGAAAACAAACTAATTTTGAAAATAAATAGGAGATAAGTTTCAAAACTTTGTTCACGCGCCGTGTCATGGAAATCGAGCCTTAGAAGTATTCGCCACTGCCGCATTCCGGCCCAATACTGCATTCAACTTGTTTGTCAGCAGAACCCTCCAGTACCGGTACAATTTCATCTTTTTTTTTTAACGTTGACAGGCTATTTGTATGACCTCAACTCACTTAATGTTAAGTGATGGTGTGGTCGAAGATGGTAAACACACTTAACCTGTAATAGAACTGACTTACAAGTGGGGCCTGCAGGGACTGACCGTTAACCCTCAAGTTAAAAATCTGATTCAGTTTATATTTTACCTGTTCCAACGCTTTTCATGGATAACATTTACATAGAGTTCTCTTTTGGAAAGCTACACTAGATGGCGCTCTCACGTCACATAAATAACTCAGTTTCAAACATAAATTAAAATAGGTGTTTTTTATATAAATTCTTTAATTATACAATAGCTATTTTAAAAGAAACTTTCGAAGGTCTTCAGAAAAACGGTTTATGACGTCTTCCGTGAAAGAATCGCCCATGGCGTTAACAAACTTTCTATGTACACTGGACATACCAAGCCCATTCAATCTATCTTCGATCATTATCGATCTTAGCCACGTTTTTATGGGACTGAGTGTGCTGAATGACTTTAGATGTGGTCCTTTCTAATTCATAAAATTTTAGAAACTTCCTCTATACATTTTTCTATTTTTGGAACTGTAATTTTAATTATTTATCTGAGCAGGGTGCAACGATGTAAGAGCAAACGCTGGTGAAAGCAAAAAAATCTTATTCTTAACTTTTATCGACAAAAGTAATAGTTAGTAAGGACGTAAACAAAATCCAGGGAGGCAGCTGCCCTCCCCTGCCCTCCCCTGTGTACGCCCATATTTCTAATTTTTGTACCCTTCTCACAAAAACTGATGAAAAATATTGTACAATATTAGTGCAGCACTCCTATCGGCCGTTGTAATTGTAGTTATTATAGTCCAACTTTTTTAGTATTTTTCTGTGCCTTGTCGTAGGTAATGGATACTGTCAAACAATACCTCCGCCATCCCAAAGTTTACGTAATCTTCCCAAACAGGCTATCGGATGTCTGCGTGAGAAGGGTTTCAACGCCCTGATTTATTTATTAGTTTTTCAGAATCCCCAATCGAAGAATCAAATGTCTAAATTTTTAAACTCGCTTTTGTGCGGCCAGGGGTCGTATCTTATTTCAATGTTGGAGTTCTGTTCATTATTTATTATTTACTCTAAGAGTAATAGAACAAAATTGCTCCAAGATGGTAAAGCGTGCTTGCTAGTTTTGATGTAAGTAGGCATTTTTACACCCAAAATCCCAGGTTTTTGAAATATTTCTATATTATATTTGATAGATAACGTGGTGTTTGTCCACAGCTCATATTATGATGTTAAGTGACGGTGTCGTCGAAGATGGTACACCACACTCAGCCTGAAATAGTACTGACTATCTGTGTTTAACATTAGTCAAGATGTAAGTTGTCAAACGTAAGTTGAAAAAGAAATTGAATTACAAAAAAAAACACAATTTAACGCCTGGTGAATTTGATATACTATTCGTTGGTAGAGTGTTTAGTTACGACAAATATTTGATGTAAGGCTCTTGATCGCAAACTAATGTAGATTTTTATGATCGAATGATTATAATGAAATCTAAATTAACACAAATCTAAGTAAAAAATCTTAGGTAAAACCAATCACCAAAAAAGTAGTACGAAGAATTGTACAACATGTTGGCTAGTTGTCGATTCAAAGAGTGATGACTGCTGTTCATTATTATTTAAGTACCTTTTTTATTTAATTGCTACGTATTTTATTAAAGGTATGCGAACGTAAAAAGCCCTGGTTTTCCCATTCAACAACTTAGCGCATCTCAAAGGCGTAAACCCCAAAGATCACGAACCAAAGCTACCCTGTCTGGTGACATTGTACATCTAAAGCTATCCAATTCCCTTACAACATTCCTATTTAAAGAAAATATAATAAATTGAACACCAAAATTGCAAAAAGTGTGAATAAACATTGTCTTACAATTGTACTACATTTGTAAATTTTTGAAATGTTTCAACAATTGAAGGCTGTGTTCCATGTGAATCTTGCCTTGGACACAATATATATACGTAATATATATACGTATATATATATATATATATATGTATTTATATGTCATTTGTCATCAAAACGAAAGCGAAAGAAAAATGAAGCATCGTCAATTGTTTTTTTAAACAAAAATAAATAAATTTCTTCTCAATTATTTTAACATCACCTGTACTTCAGATCACTTTAACAGAAGGTCGTCTAGATAGGAAGCACCGCAATAGTACCACAACAACTAGCGAAATTACAGGGTTGTCGAGACTAGCCATCGCAAGACTTATAGTAATGAGCGCCAAAGCAGCGATACTCCAGACTTTGTTTTGCTACTCAGAGTTCTGTGTATCGCTGCAATGGTCACGGACATGCGTTATATCTTACCATCAGGAGAGCGTCTCGTTTATCTTAAGACGTAAAAAAACTTCCGCATCTTTAAATAATATATTAATTGTTTATCAATGTGGTTTTCACCGCGACATTTTATAACGCAAAGTAAATAATTTGTCGAGCGAATAAATAGCATCCCTATTTAAACAAGAGACAGGAAAGAGACGGGAGGTCAAACGAAACCGCACAAAAGGTCGCCCAGAAATTTGCATGTGAAAAATTTACATACGGAACCATTCCGGCTTCAACGTAATCCAGGGTTCCTCGATTATTCCAATAAAGCAAGCCTTTATCCCGGTTCGGGCGCACGCGTAGTGCGCGCGCAGTACCACATCTCCAGCTTCCATCGAACTCGACTCGAGGGGAAACTGCACAGCTGTGCACAATAAAAAAGAGCATAGCTCAGTAGTTACCGCGGTCGGTTTATACGCCGAAATGCGTAGGTTCAATCCCCAACCAAGCTGCCAATGAAGGAAAACATAATGATTTCTATTTTCTATTTCTTTCTGTTAGTCAGATGGCTAGCTACCACCCTCAAGGTGAAAATCTGCTGTCAAGCACCTAATACGGTGTGGGCAACTTCGCTTGAGAGCTAGTTCATGCTTGCATCTACATCCCTCAAAGCTTAGCATTGCCATTCGTTGTGCTGTACTGGCAGTATTCTGGGCACATTTTCCTCTAATGGAATCTTAGAAAATATGGTCTCTAACTATGAGCCTTATTAGTAAGCTCAAAGTAGCACAACGAGCTATGGAGAGGGCTTTTCTCTAGGTAGGTACCACCGCAGTACCAGTTATTCTACCGCTAAGCAGTAGTGTGTACTGTATAAGCATTACTGTGTTCCGGTTCGAAGGGTACTGCAGCTAGCGAAATTACTGCGCTGTTGAGACAAACTATCGAAAGTCTCAAAGTAATGAGCGCCAAAGCGGTGATGCCCTGGACTTTGTTTTGTTACTCAATGTTCTGTGTTCAATGGTTATGGACAGGCGTTATCTCGTACCATCAGGAGAACGTCTCGTTTGACTCTAAACTTTTTACATTAAAAAAAAACTATTTAAGTATTCTATCAGTTATCTGACTTCGATAGTACAAGCTTTGCTTAGTTTGGGGCCAGGTGGCGCTGTGCGTAATGTCCTACGATATTTATTTATTTATTTATCATTTTAATATATATATTTTAAGTTGCTATTTATGTTACACTGTACATAAATAAAATGCGAAACTTGAGTAACTGTCTGCGAGTTGTGATGGTTTTGGGGTCACATCCCGGTCGTCCCCTGATTACGGGGAAAAGGATACAGAAATATTCATCTATTCGATATAAAGGATGAAAGCGTTTCGGTATTAAAAATTGAGTTTTGTCAGGTTTGGGATTCCACGTAATCTGTCGGTGACTCAGCACCCATGGCGGCTTTTCACATAAAACATCACGTTCTACTCGCACACGACGGACTTTTTATCTGGTATCGGATTTACCCATTGCGAGAACTGAAGAGGCCGCTGCCGCAAAACAATTTACATTTACAATTAGACGAATTCGGTAGCTATATTTCTAAATATGTTTATTTATTCGGATCTACATTCATCAACATACCAAAAACAACCACTAAAATGTTACAGAAATTGTAGGTGACGACGACATGCACTCACAATGTTACAAAGTTTAGGAATATCGGCATAGAATTTGAAATTTTATTACGTTTGACATAAATATAATAATAAATAATATAAATATCGTAGGACTATACACACAGCGCCATCTGGCCCCAAACTAAGCAGAGCTTGTGTGATGGAAGTCAGATAACTGATAGAATACATAAATACTTTTTTTTGTAAATACATACTTGTAATAAATACAGAACACCCAGACACACACAGAACAAACATTTGTTTATTCACAAAATGTTTGCACTGAGTGGGAATCGAACCCACGCCCTACAGCTCTCAAGGCAGATATACTACCAATGAGCCAACGGGACTGTCAATGACATGCTAGGTGTTTGACCACAGCTCAGTGACGGTGTAGTCTAAGATGTTAAAAACACCTCGTTTGAAATGAAGCTGGCTCTGAAGTGAAGCTGCCGCCACACGTCGTTACGTGCTGTGCGGCAGATTTTCAACTTGAGGATAGTAGCTAGCCACCTGAATGACAATAAAATTTAAAAGATATAAAATTTACAAGGTATTACCATATGTATTGACTTAGTAATAGATCTCCTTAGCAGGAGATCGTCTAGGTAGGTACCACCGCAGTACCAGTTATTCTGCCGCTAAGCAGTAAACATTACTGTGTTCCGGTTCGAAGGGTACTGCAGCTAGCGAAATTACTGGGCGGTTGAGACTAACCATCGAACGCCTCAAAGTAATGAGCGCCAAAGCAGTGTTGTCCTGGACTTTGTTTTGTCACTTAAAGTTCTGTGTATCGCTGCAATGGTCATGGACAGGCGTTATCTCTTACCATAGGAGAGCGTCTCGTTCGTCTCATTACTATTTATATGAAAAAAAACTTATTGTACAGTAATATAACACGGATTTTCTTTAGGTTGTCCAGGTTCTCTGTGTCGCGGAAGGAAAATATTTGACGTCAATAAATAAATCCAATTGGTATCTATTTGATGCATTTATGGTACTTGCCAAATTTCTCAAGATCTATATACATACGAGTCTACCTTTTTATATGACTTTCACAACACATAATTGTCGACTAGTGTGATTATGTGATGTATCTATGAAATCGTTGGCCGAGCCGTACTGTTATATATTCTGTGGTCGGGAAGGAATTATTTTTTTCCTCTAGACCAGCCATACTCAACCTTTTTTATAGGGACCACAAACACGTTTCAGACATGGTAACGCGGGCCGTAAGCTAAACATATTTAGACTTCAATACAAAAACGTCGCATGAAGCCACATGCGATGTAGATCAAATTTTGAAAACATGTTTTAATGAGATTTTTGATACTTTGTCAAATTTTTGTCACGTTTAGCTTGTTGCTGCATGTTGACCTTATTACGTCACATTGGCACTTACATTATTTAATTTGACATTTATAATCTAAAAATACATGTATTTTAGGTTGATATACGGATAATTTGTTTTGTCGTTTATTCAATTTATATTTAGATTAGATAAAGGTTTTGACTTTTGATTGCGAGATGAATGTAATTAACTTGAATAGTTGTTTTTATCGCCATAAACTAACTAAATTTAATTAATTAAAACTCATTCAAGTGAAGTCTGTTAGTTGATATTATACACATTCTTCGTGTATTTGAAACAGTCTATTTTCATCACACGTTTTTCTTTGACGCATAGACAAAACTCCTGACATTACCTTAAATTAAAATAACAAATTTACAATACACGACACTACAATTTAACAGGCGAAAACAATTAGGTTTGATATAATTGTGTCATGTAAATAAATTCAAAAGAAGTCGCTACCGGCAAACAAAGCGGCATGCACTTACGTCGAAATATGTAAGCGAAGGGGATTCCTGCTATCTAGCGCGATCCTCACTAACGCTCAATACAACGAGCAGCGGTAGGGTTATTTAGTACCTATTTACTTAGCGTGCTCACAGTTTTTCTGATAGGCTTGAAATTTAAAATTGGTGAAAACAAAGTTTTTTTTTTTTTTTTTACATTGAATAGGTTCGCGCTTGACCACATCCTGCCTGATGTGAAGCATCGATGCGGTCTAAGATGGAACACGCTTACCTAGAAGGAACCTGTTTACTCTTGACTTGAAGACACTCATATTGTACCTTTCGGGAAACACAGACTCCGGCAAAGAGTTCCACATCCTCGCTGTGCGAATAAAGAATGTGGACTCAAAGCGTAACACCAGGTGCGCCAACCACAAATACCCAGCGGGCCACAGGTTGAGTATAGCTGCTCTAGGTTTAGTATTCAGTGGCAGTGCGGCGACGTGATTGATGTCAAGTGTAAGAGACCACAGATTCAATGATAGTAGCTAACGGTAATGTTTATATGGCGGTAACCGGAAGCGACAAAATTATGACAAAAGTATTTGTTATTTTTAAAAAGATACTCAGAAATCTTAGCTGAATAGAGCTGAAGGTAAAAAATTCGTAATACAAATAAATTTATTTCACAAAAAAAATAATTGTTTTAAGACTGAAATACAGATTTTTTTTATTTTGGTTGAAAGGCTAAGTGTTTGACCACATCACCACTTGCCTGGAATGGAACTTGCTCTCAAGTGAGGCTGCTGGGCCACACTTTGCTTCGTAGCAGATTTTCAGCTTGCGGGTGGTAGCTAGCCCGCCGAGTACTAGATAATACTCTACCACTATGCTCCACGCTATGGTTTCCTTCACCAGCAGCTCAAGCTCATTATTGGGTTTTGAACCCACGCCTAGTTTCCTTTGAATTTATTTATACAATAGCGGACGCCTCGCGGTTTCACCCGCGTAGTTCCCGTTCCAGTGGGAATACAGAGATAAAAAGTAGCCTATGTCACTCGGGGATAGTGTAGATTCTCAACGGTGAAAGAATTTTGAAATCGAAACCTATTCAATACAAACAAATTTTTCCTCTTTATAATAGTAGAGACAGAAGATAGATAGATAGATAATTAAAAATATATCAATAAACACAAAATAATAAGTGATGGACAAAACTAAAATCACTTCTAAATTTAAAAAAGTTTTTTTTTAATAACGGATTTAGGCTTGCGTTTAACCGTCATCCCGCGTGATGTTAAGCGAAGTGAAGTTGACAGAGATGCCAGCACGCACCTTCCTCGGTACCGCACCTTACCACACCAGACCTGAAGCCCGCCAAAACAAGCGTACTACTCTAGATAAGACAAAAGTTACAGCAAGCGTTGCGTAACTTTGCTCCGGTTGCCGTTACATTACAAGCGTACTGCGGTTTATTCTGTGCCACTCGGTCAATTATTTATTGATCCAAGGACTTCAAACTCGTAGTCCGTAGGCTGATGGCCTTTCGTCGAGACGCGGTCGGCATTCTACTGCACGTTGCGGCCACGCGACGCGTGGGTAGCTGAGCGGACAGCGGGAGCGGGTGAAGAGGCAGACGCTCCTTCTTCC
Source organism: Biston betularia (assembly GCA_905404145.2). NCBI lineage: Eukaryota > Metazoa > Arthropoda > Insecta > Lepidoptera > Geometridae > Biston > Biston betularia. Next base: position 280,084 of record FR989874.1, on the reverse strand, counting down.
CCGCTAGCGTTCATATCTATTGATAAATACAATGTACATTGTACAGGTCAATATGGTATACAATAAATAAATAAATATCGTAGGACTATACACACAGCGCCATCTTGCCTCAAACTAAACAGAGCTTGTGTGATGGAGGTCAGATGACTGATAGAATACATAAATACTTCTTTTTTTTTGTAAATACATACTTATAATACATACAGAACTCCCAGACACAGAACAAACATTTGTTTATTCACAAAATGTTTGCCATGAGTGGGAATCGAACCCACACCCTACAGCTCTCAAGGCAGATATACTACCAATGAGCCAACGAGGCTGTCAATGTACATTCTGTTAGAATTAATATCAAAATAATGTATTTAAAATACTACATACTAGCGACATCTCTTATGTACTAGTATAGTTGTGTACCTACTTGCTTATTTTCCACTAAATAAAATGTCAGCCTGTGCAAAGCCGCTACGTGTGTTTTATTACATACAGTAACAAACATAACAATCCCACTAGTAATATAAATGTGAAAGTTTGGATGGATGGATGGATGTTTGTTACTCTTTCACGCAAATGCTACTGAACAGATTTGGATGAAATTTGTGTTCACGAGTGTATTTACGGTGTATTGCAGATATATTACTAATATCCTCTTTCTTTTTGAAAGCCCTGTTAGCTCATTGGTAGCATATCTGCTTTAAGAGCTGTAGGGCGAGGATTAGATTCCCACCCAGGACAAACATTTTGTGGCATAAAAAAATTTTTGATCTGTGTCTGGGTGTTCTGTTCATCAACATCATCATCATCATCAGCCTATCTAAAGTCTCTAGTTATCTACCAATACACGCCATTTTAGTTATTTTATGTTCTCCATTTTTTTTACATGGAAAACAATTAGCTGCTAACTTTGAAAATAAATAGAAGAAAGTTTTCACTTATGTTACATTCAATCAATTAATAAGTTCAATCTCTTACAATTCCTTATATTCCACATGTGAACTGTTCAACTTAAATCAAACTTACCTTATGTAACGCGAGACAACAGTAAGTAGCAGTACCTTGTTGACCTCGGTCCATTGATCGTCTCAGTTGCGAATTCGAGATACTTGCCGGGTTATGTACATCGTACTCACTAAAACTCCATTCCAGGCTAGGCGTGCTTTACCATCTTTGACCACACCTTTCACTTAACATCAGGTGAGCTGTGGTCAAACAACTAGCCTGTCAACCATAAAAAAAAGAAAAACTATCAGTGCGGTTTACCTTGGTACGAGTACTTAACAAAGTGTACGGTAAGCATCTAAGTAAATTAAGTTAATGTTGGACCAGATTGTTTACCTTTCTTTTTACAAAATTCGATCCCAGAAAGTATCTGTCTAACAGCCAGGCTTCTATCGACTCTGACATTAATACTGGATATTCAGCTTATGTCTGAGGTTTGTACGAAACAAGCTGGATCCAATTAGCCTCCGCAAAGATGTGGGTTCCTTTTGCATATTTCACCGCTTGTTCTTCGCAGAATGCTCTAATGAGCTTTTTGACTTAATCCCCGCGACAGTTCAGACAGTTCACTTCCGCACTTCCCGTCGTCGTCAAAAAGCTTATCCTCACATTTTGCAAATTCAGAAATTCCGTTTAAGGGCGTCCAAATTTATTTATGTATTTTTATTTCCAATTAGTACCACATGTCACGAATTATCCTAAGGTTTTTCACTAACTAAATTAGTTTAAATAGTAATAAATTTATTTTTATGAATTTATCAGTCGAAAAACTATGTACCTATGTTGTAAATGACATGCAAAATAACAATAAAAATATACATTATACAACGTCAGAGAACCTACTTAGATCGTAAATGTCAATATGTTTTTGAAATTGTTTCACAATATTCGAGGCTTGGATTCGAGGCAATCCGCCATCTTACTTCTTCACGAAACTAACAAGGGAAGAAGAAAGCAAGTCTAGAAATATCTCTCTGGATTGGCAATGCAACGACAATATCGACTTATTCTTGGCCTAGCGCTGGAAGAGCCAACACTTTCTGAGGATGTCTCGCTATCTATATACTAGATACTATTTGTAACAATAATTTGTTAACAAACAGATGTTTATTCTGTGTCTGGGTGTACTGTATGTATTATAAGTGTACATTTATAAAAAAGTATTTAAGTATTCTATCAGTTATCTGACTTCTATAGTACAAAATTTACTTAGTTTGGGGTGAGATGGCGCTGTGTGTAATGCCCTGCGGTATTTATTTATTTATATATTTACATTTAAAATTTACGCCAGATTTTAATTTTAGATATGAAGGAAGGAATATTTAACGTAAACATTTAAAATTAAACACTTATCTTTGTCATACACAGAGCAGAAATACAATAAAAATAAAACTCTGTTAAGATTCACTGTAAAACTTCCGCAAAGTAACGCCTTAAACGAAAACATTTTTAAAGTTGCAAGAAAGAAAATGATTTTATTGCTGGTTGGTTTTATTGTTTTTTTTTATGCCGGTGATTATACTGGTTGCACTTTATATAAAAAAAAACTCTGGTAAAGCACAGGCTAAAGGTAGGTGGTTGTTTGTTCGCTTTAGCTTCGCCGCCGACTTCGTGGCCGCCGGTCCTGGTAAAGCTCAGTTCACCTGCGACCAAACAACAATTGCAGCGAGCACACGCACGCGGGCTGCGGCGCTCGCTTGTCCATACTGGCCTTACTCGTACAGTGTTAGTTCCCGGAGATCTCGCCGCGGCCGTACATGGCGCCCATTCATAAAACAAACAGACAAACTCCACTCAAACGCCGTCATTCTAATCTGGGAACTTTACTTGTTTGTACTCCGAGTGAAATTCTGTCTCACTGGATTTTCTTTTGGAATAAAAAGGTCAGTATTTGTCTAAGTATTTTTTTTAAATAATTTCTGTCTAATATTTTAAATGGAAACAGAGGCTTATTGATTTAATTATCTTGCCAATAAAGTCAATAGCATTTTTACACAGCGATAGTTGGATCTAATTACTTATGATCTCAGAAAAATATTTATAGAGTTTCTTGAAATTTTTAGTTGATTAAAATCATGAAGCGTAACTACTAAGAATTATTTGTATACTTCTATAAAAATGTAGGCACATATACCTAGGCATGAAATTTATGAAATTCTTAATTCTTCTCAATCATTCATTACTTTCCACGATGATTACAACGGAACACACACGAATACACATAAACAAACACACACACATAGAATAGATATTTAAAAAATTCGCTCGGCTGGGAATCGAACTCTAGACCTTCGTCGAAGAGCATCCAAACAGTGCCAAGCGTGCCATTATACAATCATACTGTTTTGAAATATTAGTTATTTAAAAAATAACTAATATTTCAAAACTCTAACTTCAAGCACCAAGCGGTGTGTTTCGGCAGCCTCACTTAAGAGCCAATTCCAATTTCAGGCTAACTTACCATAAGTGTTTACCATCTTCCACCGTACCATCATTTCAATTACAAATATGTCCATAGTCCATATGTATCCATAGCCTTGACGTATCGGATCCCTGCAGTACACAATATGTTACATCGGCAAAATATAACAACGAACCTTCAAAATTGCGGAAATTGCTTTTTTATATTTTTTTCCTTCATTAGTCAAAAGCATGTTCACCTCTAATTTTATTGAAGGAAAGAAAAATCTGATCACACAGCTGATAAGCAATGTCAATAAGCACCAGCTCTACGTTTGACTACAGCTAACTAAATGTTTTTTTTTTAATTAGTTTAAAAATCCCGAAAAAGCGTTTTGTCAAATTTTCTCAGTTAGGATGATTGTTGTTTTAGAAACTAAGAGATAATGTATAACATATAAACAATTGATCAGTAGGTGTAATGTACCAGAAATTCTGCCGCCTAGCAGTAGTGTGTAAGCATTACTGTGTTCCGGTTTGAAGGGTGCTGCAGCTAGCGAAATTACAGGGCTAGTAACCATCGCAAGTCAAAGTAATGAGCGTCAAAGCAGCGATGCCACTTTGTATTGTTACTCGAAAGTTCCGCTGCAATGGTTATGGAAATGCATTATAATTATGTATCTTACCATCAGGAAAGCGGCTCGTTCGTCTCATTCCTTTAACATTAAAAAAATATACGATATCCACACATCGCTTAGCCCCAAACTAAGCATAACTTGTATGGGAACCAGAAAACTGATGAATATTTTTTTGGTAAATAATTTCTAACAGCGCACAACAAAGAGGCGTGGAAGGGAAGGAGAGGGGCCTTTGCCCAGCAATGGGACAAAGTGGGCTAAAATAAAAATAATAATAATAATTTCTAACAAACATTTATGTTCGTCACATAAATGTTTGTCCTATGTGGGAATCGAACCCATACAGCTTAGAAAGCAGAGCTCGCAGGGCAGCCAAATTAAAATTAAACTAGAATGATTTCTAACTCGAGGCTGTAACTCTAGGCCGTAGAGCCGAATAGTAAAAGTAAATTCGTCTAGGCTAAGTGGCACGCCCTGGTGTCAGAATTAATCCGCCCGAAGGCCTCCGACATGGCTTGACGAATGTTGTTACGTAAATATAAACAATAGACAATACTTTATTAGTCACATAACAAACAACCAACGTGTAGAAATAACTTGAAGAAAGTTAGTTATCTTTGTGTAACAAACAGTTTCATCAAGTTTAACTAACCTTGTGGGGGTCGGTAATTCCTACCTATGGTGTCATCTAAGAGATTTATCGCCAACCTCCTTAAAAACTTACTGGATAAGCTTGAGTACCTTTAAAATTACTGCGTAAGGTTCATATTTGGCTTGCGGTAAATACGACCACGTCTCTGAATTTCGCGCTAAGCTCAAGTAGCTGTTTGTTCTGTCCCTCCTTTACAGCTCTTTAACCCTTCTTTCCCGTGCTTTCTCAGGAACGATTCAAGTTCCAGACACGCAAGCTCATTGAGATCGGCACATCTACTTTAGTTAAATACCACTTTACCTAAAACCTTTTTCTTATGGTTGACAAGCTAGATGTTTGACCGCAACTCACCTGATGTTAAGTGACGGTGTGGTCGAAGATGGTAAAGTACACCTAGCCTGGAATATAACTGGCTCCCAAGTGAGGCTGCCGTAACACACAGTTAGATGCTTGGCGGCAGATTTTCAACTTGAGGGTGGTAGCTAGCCAGCCGAGTACCAGAGAGTACGCTACCACCATGCTATGATTTCTTCACGATGTTTTCCTTCACCGGCAGCTCAAGCTCATTCTTAGGGTTTGAATCCACGCTCTTCGGCATGCGAACCGACCGCGCTAACCACTGAGCTATAATCGCTACCTCTTTTTATAACTCCTCTTTCACTGTGAAATTGTGGAATGAGGTTCCCGCAGGAATACAGAGGACTCAAGCACTCGGGGTTTTCAAGACTACACTTTGTAATGTTTTAATAAGTACATATAACACATAGTTGTTGTTTTTATATGGTTGATAGGCTAGGAGTTTGACCACAGCTAACCCACGCCCTTCGGCATGCGAACCGACCACGCTAACCACTGAGCTATCATCGCTACAAAATCACATGGTGCGTGTCAAATTTTAGAGGTCCTGGTTGTCGGATAGTAGAATCGTTGGTCAGTTGGAATCGCTACTGAAGGCGCGAATCATTAGCCTAGCACCTTTAGTATTTACCGCAGTGTTACAGCGGAAGGTTGTTATTTTACCCGCAGGGTGAGGTGTATGTAAAGGCGCGGCGTGTGGGCTGCACGTGACTGGCCTGATATAGTTCTCGCGCTCGCTACAGTTACGGCTAGGTAAACATTAGAAAATTAATCACAAACTTGTTTCACTATGGAATCTGACGTGGTTTTGACACATTTTTGTTTTACTAATGCGAGATTACTCACTTTTAATTATGTCGGATTCAGTCGGAGTATCCGATAATTATATGTGAGTGTTAACTAAAACTAAATAACACAAACGTCTGTCTGTAATCCTGTTAATGATACTACGTATAAATGACCCCTTTACCCATTATTTCTGAATTATTTAGATAGATATAACTCTTTATTGTGCACGCCATAAATAGAAAAAAGTACAGAGAACAAAGAACCTTATGAACTAGTGCCACAAGTGGCGGCCTTATCGCTAACAGCGATCTCTTCCAGGCAACCAAGAAAAGAAAAATACGATAGAAAACATAAGAAACAGACGGGAGATGTAACACTAATAAGAAAAATAAATAAAAATAAAACATACAGTAAGTAATCGAGAAAGAAATAGAATAATGTATAGAATGTCTGCGAGTATTTCAATTAATTAGTTAAGATCAGAGTACGTCAAGTCGTGAGTCAATCTCAATCATTTAGGTAAAGTGTTCCATCGTAGACCGCAACCAATTAGATGGCGGTATAACTAAATACTTAAAAAAGGCTTAATACGGGAAAACTGACAACACACGACCAACATTTTTTTTTATGGTTAACATACTAGGTGTGACGGTGTGATCGAAGATGGTAAAGCAAACCTGAAGAATGGAACTGACGCTCAAATGAAGCTACTGGAAAACACCGTTAGGGCGTTTTCAACTTGGTAGCTAGCCAGCTAGCCAGCTAGCTACCAAGTACTATAAAGTACCCTAAGACTATGGTATATTTTCCTCACGATGTTTTCCTTTACCGGCTGCTCAAGTTCATCGTTGAAATTTTAACCCACGCCCTTCGGTGTGAACCGGTCGCGGTAAACACTAAGTTATCATGACAAAATAAAGAGAACACAATGTCACCTAAATAATTAGCATTTTACAGTACTGCATACAAACGCATTAAATGGCAAATTAATAACGCACGGATCCACTTGTCGAGTGGTAGAGACAGGTTCGCGCGCGCTACTTCAGCCCGATTACAACACAAGGGCAGTAGATTTAGATTTTTTTTATTGTGTTATATATTTATGTACTAGCTGCGTCCCGCGGTGTTACCGGCTACGTGTTTTCAGGATAAAAAATAGCCTATATGTTAATCCAGGGTCTCAGCTACCTCCACGCCCAATTTCAATCAAATCCGTTCAGTAGTGTTTGCGTGAAAGAGTAACAAACATCCATCCATCCATCCAAACTGTCACATTTATAATATTAGTGGGATTTTACTTGGTGTTAGATCACCATTCTCCATCCAATATTTATGCTCGTCACACAAATGTTTGTCCTGATTTGGAATCGAACCCACTCCCTACAGCTCTTGAAGTAGATACACTACGAAATGAGCTAACAGAGCAGTAATTATACCTATGTATCTGAACACATCCATTAGAGAGAGAGAAAAGGTTTAGAGGGAATGGAACGCCCAAATCTATTTACCTACGTCTGTCGGGCGTAGTATTTGAATGGCCTCCTTATATATATATATAATATAATATATATGAACTGGAAAATACAAGCCAAAACGTTCATTATATTTAAAAAAAATTAATGATTTGTAAATAAAGATTGATTTGTTTTTGTCGAGAATAAAATAGGTTTTTGACCTATGACCCTCTTAGAAACATTTTGACAGCCCCGTTTGCTCATTGGTAGAATATATGCCTTGAGAGCTGTAGGACGTGGGTTCGATTCCCACTCAGGGCAAACATTTTGTGAATAAACAAATGTTTGTTCTGTGTCTTGAGTGTTCTGTATGTATTATAAGTACACAATGATATTGTATAGTACACAATATCGTAGGACTATACACACAGCGCCATCTGACCCCAAACTAAGCAGAGCTTGTGTGATGGAAGTCAGATAACTGATAGAATACATAAATACTTTTTTTTTTGTAAAAGCATACTTATAATACATACAGAACACCCAGACACAGAGCAAACATTTGTTGATACATTAAATGTTTGTCCTGAGCGAGAATCGAACCCACACCCTTCAGCTCTTAAGGCAGATATGCTACCAATGAGCCAATAGGGCTGTTATTGGGTGTACGTCCAGTGTTGTGTCGATGTTCTTTTCATTCCGACCTGATGAAACCTCTGTTTTATAACTAATTGTTACAAGTTTAACTTTTCGTGTTTGTATATGGTCAAGATTACACGATGCAGACGTGAAATTCAATCAAAGTCTGAAATGGCATTTAATTTATTTAAAATTCCAAGTTATTTTCTTTAAAAAAAGTTTTGTACGCTTGATACATTAAACTCTCCATTTACCACTGAAAAAAGTTAAATTGCCAAATGATAACGGCTTTAAAATCTTTTTTGAAAATAAAGTAAAAATCAAATTAAAAACTTAGATAACTTTGTTTATGAGTAGGTGTTAGTTGTTTAATTAGCTAACTTTATTCTCGAGCGAGTCTTTTTAAAAGATTAATTAGTAGCGATCAATTACTCGGAATGACCTCTGATTTGAGAATAAGTCTAAATTATAGACCTCCAGCAACTTTCCAAGCTTCGCCTGATTAATTATCTGAAGAGTTGTATTAATAAATCTAAATTAAACGTATGATTCCTAATGGCAGATGTGGAGAGCTAAATAAATATTATGATGACTTTAATTATTTATATAACGTGAGTGCGACCTTGCCGGTTCGTATAAGTAGGTAAGGTAATATTATACAGATGTTCCAGGGCGAACATGTCAAATTTTTGTATGTAAATATTAAGTTATTAAAATTTCTATTATATAGGATAAAATATATATATATAAATAAATATAGCAGGACATTACACACAGCGCCATCTGACCCCAAACTAAGCAAAGCTTGTACTATGGAAGTCAGTCAGTGATAGAATACTTAAATATTTTTACTAATAGAATACTTACTTTTTGTGTATTGAAAATACCTATGCATTCAAAATGTTTAATGTCGGAAAGTTTGTAACAATAAATAAGCCATCTATGCAATATTAAAATATGCAAATATCAATCTTTGCAGTGTAAGTACAATCATTTTGTTTATGGCTGACAGGCTAGGTGTTTGACCACAGCTCACCTGATGTTAAGTGAAGGTTTGGTCGAAGATGGTACAGCTCACCTAGCCTGGCTCTCGATTTGGCTGCCGGAACACACTGTTAATTGGTTGGCGGCAGATTTTCAACTTGAGGGTAGTTATCCAGCCGAGTACTAGAAAGTACTCTACCACCATGCTATGGTTTCCCTGCAATGTTTTCCTTCACCGGCAGCTCAAGCTCAGAGTTGGAGTTTGAACCCATGCCCTTCGGCATGCGAACCGACCGAGCTAACCACTGAGCTATCATCGCTACAATTGTCCATACGGTGAGTCTTTGAGAAGTGAAATGACTTAAAATAGCGTAATTAGCTAAGTTCAAAGTTCAAAGTTTTTATTCGCTCAAGATGTGGTTACATTTTTGATCTTAAATATATAATACTAGTACAGCACATCTTACTCTAATTGGCGCGAATTTACAATATTCCTAATAGCTAAAATCTATATTATATTTATTAAAATAATGTACGACAAAAATTTAATTATATACAGTTATGGCAATAATCAACACGATATCAAATATTAACTAAAAACAAAATTATTAACTACTTAATTGTACAGAACGGAATAATAAAAATATGAGACATTTACATTGTGAGATCAATATTACGACTAAGTACACGGTACGCTACAGCTGCATCATTCCTCACCTCATCTTTAATTGATTGGTTAACGCTTTGTTACCCACACCAAAAATTTACATAGTCGGTACAGAAGAAAAAGAAAATAAACTTGATTGATAGGTGTATCGCTAAAAATCGCTATCCAGGCAATCTATCCATACATATCTATCTTTTATAAGTACACTCATTTCTGAGCACCTATACAGAACTCAGGCGCTTTGGAAAATTTGGTATTAATACCTAGAGCAATATCATGAGAGATTGAGATGTCTTGTAAAAAATATGATCCCAAAATATCGATAGAATCGAAATAAAGCGGATAAGATCAGTGAGATGTCTGTCGCTAAGTGAGATAACATTGATGTATGACTCGATGAAGTATACATTGCAGATTCGGTTACAGACAGACACGCGCCCTTCAAAATGCTACAGTGATAGACGTAATAGCAAACTTGATACAGCTTTTTATGTTCCGTATTCATTTCAGCTTTGAAAATAAAAAAATAAAGATGGGATGTGGGGCCAATCGGAATTCGCTGTAGCGTCAAAATTAATGTGCTGCCGAAAAGCCACTGATACTTTAACAATTGACACTTGAAATATACTTTGAAGAATTACAATCGGCAATCCGACCCACGACAGCCGCACCGACGTGTGGACCAGAACATGGGGCGTTACTGAGATGCAAACCTTCAACAAAGGTGGTCAGGACTGACAATAAAAAACGTGAATGATTCTAAACAGCCAGGCGTATACATAGGCGTCTCAGTGCAGAAGTAGAAATACTACGAAAAATCAACCTTGTAACTATGGAGAACTAGCTGCCTCTCGCAGTGCTACTCACAACATGTTTTCGAGATAAAAAGTAGCCTATGTGTTGATCCAAGGTCTCAAATATACATACCAAATATATATACCAAATCTCATCCATAATCAGTTCAGTAGTTTTTGCGTGAAGGAGTAACAAACATCCAACCATCCATTCAAACTTTCTCATTTATAATATTAGTGGGATACGAACACCCGCTATATAATTTTGTATTTGTGACACAGAACAGATAATATTACTACGTGATCACGTTCATGAAGCTCATTTATAATCTGTGTCGCGCTGTATTGGCCGTGATGCAGGCGTGATGGCCAACTAAGCGGCTAATCTCAAAATATCATGATATTTTATATCCGTCTGGTTATTCAGCCTACATGATGTGGCGTCTGATAATGTAACCTAAGGAAATACACTAGTTCACGTCGTCGGTTAGTTTTCATAATCTGAAGTTGCATCGCTTACTAAATTATGGGTAATTCAAAACAGGCTACGAATTCCAAGATTCAAGATTTTTCCGGTCGCAGGGTCGACTTGAGCACTTACATTTGATTAAATAATCTAATTTGAACTCTGTTAAAAGATACAAGAATCACTTAGACTTTACATATTGTGTCTATGTCTAAAATCATCGCACCAGTATTATAAATTGGAAAGCAATTCCTTCTGCGTCTATTACCTTGTCAAAACGCCTCAATAAAATATTAACAAAATTTGGTAAAAGATAAAAAATACGAAAATAATATAAAATCGTGTAAAGCAGCTAGTACTAGTAGTACCTACTGCGATCTCCAACAAATAATTGATTTGTGATAAATGATTGGATCGGACGTTATTTTGCTTTATTTTATTTGTAGGCGTTACGCCTTGTTTCGAGTTACGATTTCCCTCGGCATCTCTCGTTTAGTATACTTATGTCAGATTTACTAAACGACCAAAATATCGTTTCTGAGCCGGAGAACATTCAACTTTTGCGCGTAAATCTTCGGCTCTTTCAAAAGAAAGATATTTCCCTTGGCAGCGGCAAGTAAGTAATGACTGGAAGCCGTATCCAGGCCGGTTACAGATAGCCTGGACTACCGACTGACGTCAGGAAGGTTCGCCCGCTCACTAATCCTTCTCCATACACTACTGAACGAGGGCGCCACTAATAAGCCTCAAAGAGAAAGGTCAGGAGTCTCGTTACAATTTCCAAATGATGAGACTTTGGTACAACTATCACTTACAATGTTTCACAATGTTACTTATTTCGTTTTTTTATGTAGTTGAAAACGTCTTTGATGTGTTAGTGTGTAATATGCTTTAGCAGACGTTATCTCTCACTGTACTATAAGGTGAGCGATTTGGTTTTTTAAAAAACATTAAAAAACCTATTTTATTAGATTTACGGATTATATCTACAAAGTGTTTGTATGTTTTGTTCTCTCTCAACTCCGGAAACTTGAACTACCAACACAACCACTTTAAAAATAGCATACAAACTTAAGAATAAAAACTCTTGGAAAGAATTTTATTTAATTTCATCTACATCTAAACAATGATAAAATGGTGATACCACCATCATTTATGTTTATATACTTTTAGAGATACTTGTACTTTTAGATTAAGTTTTTAATACAAAAATGGTGTTAATTTAAAGATATTATATTTTGTATAATCATTGTTTTTAATACTATTACTATTTTTTAGAAGATTATTTTAAATACTGTATCTATATGTTGACGTTTATTTTATTTTATTTTTTTATTGTTGACAGTCTAGGTGTTTGACCACAGCTCACCTGATGTTAAGTGAAGGCGTGGTCGAAGATGGTAAAGCACACCTAGCCTGGAATGGAACTGGCTCTCAAGTGAGGCTGCCGGAACACAGCGTTAGATGCTTGGCGGCAGATTTTCAACTTGAGGGTGGTAGCTAACCAGCCGAGTACTAGAAAGTACCCTACCACCATGCTATGGTTTCCTCACGATGTTTTCCTTCACCGGCAGCTCAAGCTCATTGTTGGGGTTTGAACCCACGCCCTTCGGCATGCGAACCTACCGCGCTAACCACTGACCTATCATCGCTACAAATCGCTACGTATAACTTATTTAATTAATTAAGAATTATTATTATTATTTTTATTGGATTATATAATTGACATTAACATGTACGTAACAAAAATATAAAATACTCTATACTTACAATATTTCATTAGGATAAAAACCTGTAACGATTATTGTTTTTTTTTAAATAAATGAAATGAAATTTATTATCAAACAAGTAACTGAACTGAACTGAAACCCCTTTATATACTTAACTTTGGAGGTCACTAGGCAAAACGTCTTGATCCCATGCTGCGTCTTTTATATGCTTGTAGCTTTATCCTAGTCTTATCCTTGAAATCATCCTGCCATTACCTACCGTCTGAGACGTCTTGGGCTTTCTTAGATTATTTTTTCAACAAAAAATCTGCCCCACTCAGGAATCGAATTGAGGGCTCTAGGAGTGTGAAGAAAGCTAAGCTACTGTTGAGCTTTACCGGTCACATATTTAGTGTTATGCGTGTAAGTGAGAGCGGTTTTTAAGTTTGGCACCGACTACACTACGCGCGGCGAGCTAATCCGCTAAACCGCATTAATTGCTTCCCAACTACGATCCGAATTAAAAAACTTAATATCTCCGTATTTCCTCCCCTAATCTCGCTTCTGTATTAATAGAATAAGATTTAAAAACTGCTACTTTTAATATATATCTACTAATACCGTAATGGGCACTTGTGGTTTAGGACTTGATTTTGGGTTACCGTCCCGTAGGAATGAAGACCCAATTACTTAGTCAACGTTGCCGCGCCATTAGTTTATTTGTCTGTCCGACCTATAATGGGATGTAGCTATTCAACTAGTTTCGATTACTATTAACTACATTGCATCATACTTGTACATGTACATCATCCCATACTACAAAACGGTATCCTACGATAAAATATTCTTCGGGCTATTTTCTCGAATTGTGTGTGGGTTATAGACAGCGCCATTCTCTGTGTGTGGGTTATAGACGGCGCCACTCTCTGTGTGTGGGTTATAGACGGCGCCACTCTCTGTGTATGTTTGGGTCTACTTTGACTTGACGTTGGACACTTTTTTATGTTTGACCACAGCTCACCTGATGTTAAGTGACATTGTGGTCGAAGATGGTAAAGCAAACCAAGCCTGGAATGGAACTGGCTCTCAAGTGAGACTGCCGGAACACGCCGTTAGATGCTTGGTGGCAGATTTTTAACTTGAACTTCAAGTACTAGAAAGTACGCTACCACCATGCTATGGTTTCCTCGCAATGTTTTCCTTCACCGGCAGCTCAAGCTCATTGTTGGGGTTTGAACCCACGCTCTTCGGCATGCGAACCGACCGTGCTAACCACTGAGCTATCATCACTACAAACACTTTGTAGCAGTAAATTGCAAATCCAGGCTAGGTGTGCTTTACCATCTTTGACCACACCGTCACTTAACATCAGGTGAGCTGTGGTCAAAACAACTAGCCTGTTAACCAAAAAAAAAACATTACGTAGTACCTACTTATTTTTGAGTTAATTTTAGTTTAATTTTAAACCTGTTTCTAATAAAACCCTTGGTTGTTTCAGATGGTTACCAGAATGCTAACACTTGTACTCATCGTTCTGCAAATGCAACTCGCCGCCAACTCTCCTTTGAGATCGAAGCGGTCACCGCGGGAGCTGCTGTCCCAGCAACCGGTGCTCATTTCCACGCATCCCGTGTTACAACAAAACATTTATTCCAGGAACAGAGGAAACATACCGCTTTTAGCGCCAATACCTCTTTCTCAACTATACCTACATCAGAAGCTGCATGTCATCCCTGCAAACTCCAATCTCCTGCACGGAACAGTACAACATATCGTTACTAAAGACAACGTAAAAATACCGATCATTACACAAACGGTACCGCAACACACCGGCAACTATACCCATCCTACTCTACTACCCTTGTTGATACCGATTCACAACATCGTTAGTACCGGTAATCATTTAATTCCGGTACATGATCTATCGGTTATACCTCTGCAGAGGAATAAAATAGAGAAAGCGCAATATCGCGCTATGGAAATGAAAGATGAAGACACTGAGGAACCGTCGAATCAGTACCGGAATTTCTATGGCGGGTACGGTACCGGTTTGTTTTTCGGAGGACACGGCTCTGGGCACGGTTTTTATGCTTACGGAAAGTAATCAGTTAATATTATTATTTAAATAAATCATTTTATCAATTTGCTATTTTATTCTCCAATTTCCATAATATCTCGACATTTATAAAACCTACTAGCTGCGCCCCGCCATGTTACGCGCTACACTTTTCGGAATAAAAAGTAGTCTATGTGTTAATCCAGAGTGTCAGTTACCTCCATACCAAGTTTCATCCAAATCCGTTCAGTAGTTTTTGCGTGAAGGAGTAACAAACATTTATCCATCCATCCAAACTTTCACATTTATGTTATTAGTGGAATTAAAAACGTCATCGAAATTAAAATAATATTTTTTATTTTTTTTTTAAGTTGACAAGCTTGTGATTTTACCACATCTTACCTGATGTTAAGCGACGGTAGGGTCGAAAATAATAAAGCACAACTAGCCTGAAATGGAACTGGAAAAAAGTGAGGCTACCGGAAGATACCATGATGTGCTTGGTGACAGATTTTCAACTTGAGAGTTAGTGGTTAGAGTTAGAGACAGCGAAAACTACAGAATACCCTACCACCATGCTATAGTTTCCTCACGGTGTTCTTCCTTCACCGGTAGCCCCACGCCCTTTGACGTGTGAACCGACCGCGCTAACCACTGAGCTACAAACACAAATATTCTATTGACAACACCAATGTTACAAGTCAAATTTCGTAAAGTCGTTTCAAATATGTGAATCATTGAAAAAACCACTGATGTGTTGAAAAATGTCAAATAAAGTAGGTACTCGTATAAAATATAATCATTAAACAATAATCGCTTATAGGTAGGTACTAATAAATTAAATTAAAATAAAATAAAAATTACAATAATAAAAAAAGTCAAAAAGTTTAGCGGCATGTATTATATTTTATAATAATTGGCAAATTCAGTACAGTTGGTATAATAAAACAATATTTTATACAAAATATCATTAACTATAAATCAATATGTGAAATGCATCAAACTTAATCTGGTTATACAAGTATAACGTCACCTAAACCTCGGTCAACATTCCCGAGTTCATGACCGTCGATGTTATATTTATTTGGATATAAAAGAAATTAATAAAATAAATCACTCACGTCGCGATCTACGACGCTTGCCACTTTATCTAGACATAGGTAGTACGAGAAAAAGCGTATAAATACGGGTGTTCGAACTATGTTAACAGCATTTACCGCTACACCCATATATCAGTCTCAGTCGAACGCTCGACTCGAATCCATTATTAGTTATTTTTCTCCAATTGTTAACACAAAAACATATGATAAAAGACTTTATAAGTGTCAGTGAAAGGTCAAAAGAACGTGGTGAATTAATTGAAGCGTCGTCGCGGTATCCAGTCAGGTTTGTGATTTATTTCCTATAACTAGCTACGCGGGTTCGGGAACCTTTTTTTTTTTTTTTTTTGTCCAGGGAAAATACTTTGTGTATACCACCGGCCCTGGGGCGGGCACGGTGGTTATGTGGGACTCTCCGTCAAACGACGGCCTACCCACTAAAAACCCTGGAGTGTTCCACCTCGGCGCTTTGTGTCGAGGCTGCGGGCACGCTTTCGCACTCCACCGCGGCCTCGACAGCGCTTGTCCTCGCGGACCCGCCTCGGGGAGCCCAAGCTCACCCCGCAACAATGACGATGTGTCCGAACACCAGACACATCGTCATCCACCTCGGAGACCAAACCAGCAAATGGGCGTCGGACAGCCCCATGTCCGTACGCCCCTGGTCTCCATGCGGCGGGTCAGATAAGTGGCCCCGCCGCCTGCCACTTTGGTTGCTGGAAATGGGGATCGCCAGACCGGCACTCCCCCCATCCCGCAACCCCCTCCCGCTCGGCTCCTCCACTGTGCCCTCTGCTTATCAGAGGGACACGTAGAGAGCCCGTCGCCAGACCACCTCCTGGGGTCGGGTCCCTCTTCTTGCCGTCGCGACCATGCCATAGCATGGCTTGTCGCGACCCACCTCGAGGACCGATAACAACTGGCGCCAGACGACCCCATGTCTGAACGCCAGCGGTCCTCATGCGACGGGTCAGGTGAGTGGCCCCGCCGCCTGCCACCACGGCTGCAGAGGACAGGGAGAGCGGCACAACGCAACACCGACACTCCTCTTCCCCTGCAGCCCCACCGCGTCCGCCATCAAACGGTGGCGGCCCCGTTAAGGCCGCGGAAGATAGGGAAAGCGGCAACGATACACCGACAGTCCTCTCCCGCCGCGGCCTCCAGCCCTCAGCCGCAGTGTCTCCCATTCGACACTGCAGCCCGCCTCAGTTGCGATACCGCCCACACAGTCCGCAACCTACTTGGCCGCTTCTACCAGGCCCGGGGGAACACCCGGAGAAGCAGCCCCACCTCGGGTTCCGCTTAGTTTCACCGTGGTGACCAGTCACGGTTACTCAGCCCCCCCGCCACGACAAGGCGGGAACCCACGGGGGGGGGGTTCGGGAACCTAATTTATCTAGCTGGCTTACTTTTATCGAGACTTCTTCTCTGATTTTGGCGTCGCATTTTGTGCTTTTGCCATTGTCAAGTGTTTTGATTATTTCAAGTTTCATTGGTTACAAAGTAGTCAAAGTCCATTCTTGGTCAAGTCCAGCCCATGTCAGTCAAATCCAGTAAACTGGATTTAAAATTTTGCCGGAACACACCGCCAAATGCTTGGCGGCAGATCTTCAACTTGAGGGTGGTAGCTAGCCAGCCAAGAACTAGAAAATACCCTACCACCTATGGTTTCCTGACGCTGTTTTTCCTTCATTAAGCTCGTTGCTGGGATTTGGACCCACGCCCTGCGGCGTGTGAACAGACTGCGCTAACTACTGAGCTATCATCGCTACAAATATGTCAAACAGTCACTGACCAAAAGAAACTTGGCAAACCAAACTTCACCAACAGCATTATAAATGATCCAATATCAATCCAGAAATAGAAATAGATAATTATTCAAAAGTCATTTGTCAAGCACACGTTATCTCGTACATATAATGTAAACAATAAATATTTTGTAGGACTTTAAGAAAACAAGTAACTAGGTGACAGAGATACATAAAATATAGTAGGAAGAATACGGCCAGCGACATCGGTTATCCATTTTGTTATTAACCTGAGCGCTCTCTCAACAATGAGGTAAGTTTATAAATCATATATGTACTGTAGTGATCAGTTTGCAATAAGTCTTCGACCACGCCGTAGCTTACCATCAGGCGAGAAAATGAAATTACTCCCACAACGTATCCGCCGAGATCCTAGCTTATGTCCCCGTTTTGTAGGAAAAATTTGTCCTATATTTAAATCTGTTAGTGTTTTGAAATAACACACATATTTTATACATACAGCGATTAAAGTTATAATTAATTGCATTGCAAGTAACATTTGATGCTTCAAACTTAACATGTACAATCGTACATTTATAAAGGTTTTGTTAAAATATGTTTAAAAAAACAAGTTATTAGATATGCCGTCTAGATCGCCATAGCTCGCCATAGTTTACAAATTTATTTATGAAGAGACTTGTATTCTAATCGATAAGACTAACATCTATCTGTAAAGTACTCTTTGTAGTGTCAATGTGTTATTATGTAAAGTGAATTTTTATCAATACGTTATCATAGATAACTAGCTAATCATTGTCCACTGGACATAGGCGTCTTCCAGTGTCACGTAACCCAGTTTCCGGCATTACGCTTCCAGCAACAATCAGCCTCTGATACCAGATCATTGTCACTTCATCGTGGTAATCTCTCGAGCTTTATTCGGACAGTTTAGGGCTTTCCGGGATCTCATTTCCGATTCCATTCTCCAAAGGATCCCCAAGCATGGCTTGTTCATTAACTCGATGTGATTACGGTGTTGTTATTAATTATTTAACATACTACTTTACAGCAACTGTATTCCAAAATTCAGTGAATTACACACTCACATTTATGTCTGATTTTTTTTCTTCGAACCTAGCACGTTCGTGCTTCGTGTCAGTTCTAAAGTTTTCGTAATATGTGTTATGACTAGCGGACGCCTCGTGGTTTCACCCGCGTAGTTCCCGTACCCGTGGGAATACAGGGATAAAAAGTTTGAAATCGGTCCAGTAGTTTCGAAGCCTATTCATTACAAACAAACAATCAAATCTTTCCTCTGTATAATAGTATAGATATATAAAATCAGAAGTGGTAAATCAAACACCGTGGGCGTTTAACAGATTTATTCAACTCGTCGGTACTTCAATAATCTATCTTCAAACTTAATTCCAAACATAACCTTCTTGTAGTCTAGATGGTGAGTGAGTCCCGTCCGTCCGCCATGCCAGTGTTGCCAGCGTGTCCGGTGTTGCCATTAGCTATTCGTTACACAGTAAATAGTTAATGGCAACAAATACCAAATATTCAACGAAGACGAGACACACTCCAATACATTACAGAAAATGCTCAATAAAGTCCACATAAAATCTAACAGATAGATAAGGTTATTTAAAAGTGATTTCTTTTGTTTCCTTTTTACTCTAAATAGGCTTGGAATGAAACCTCTCGCTTGAAGCTGCCGGAACACATCGCTTAATGCTTGGCGGCAGATTTTCGATTTGAGGATGGTAGCTAGCCAGCCGAGTAGTACTAGAGAAAGCTGCTAACACCACCATAGTACAGACAAGAAACGTTTTTTTTTCTAATATTTATTAATATGCAAAATAGATTGCGTACCAGGCACGCTGTCTGCCAGTGATAGGTACATTAGACGGTTAGTAAAAACTGTCACGCTTCTAATTCCTCTCATTATGTGTTACTTTTACGTTTCCTTTGTTATTGTAATGTGTTCATCCGAGATAATCTAGTTAGCGTCCATATCGGTAAGCACATTATAGCTCTGGGTTTAGTGTCGCAGAGGCCAAGGTCTGCGAATATTAGGTACATTAACAATTGCGTGTTTAATTTTTTCAGGGGACTACTGGTGTGCATATTTGTCACCCTTCTGGCGTTTGTGTACGCAGGGTCTAATGGTACGTTATAATCTCTTTACCTTTTTCAACAGATTTTGCAACGAGCTGTACTTTACTTGGTGGTAGATCTCCTTAGCAGGAGGTCGTCTAGGTAGGTACCACCGTAGTACCAGTTATTCTGCCGCTAAGCAGTAGTGTGTAAACATTACTGTGTTCCGGTTTGAAGGGTACTGCAGCTAGCGAAATTACTGGGCTGTTAAGACTAACCATCGAAAGTCTCAAAGTAATGAGCGCCAAAGCAGTGATGCCCAGGACTTTATTTTGTTACTCAAAGTTCCGTGTATCGCTGCAATGGTCATGGGCAGGTCTCTTACCATCAGGTGAGCGTCTCGTCTCGTGTGTCATTACTTTTTACATTAAAAAAAAAAAAACGTTGGTTGGAAAGTAACCGCGCTACTTCTTTATAGCGCGCCACATTTTTCTTTTACAAATTATATATGTTTATTTGGAATATCGGTACTCATTAGGCACCTGCATTTCAAAACCATTTAGGTTACGAATTTAATTTAGTTCAAATTTAAAGAAGTCCAGGTATAGTAGAAGTAGATACATAAAAAATACAATAGGTATAAAACATAACTTCAGAGTTTATTGAAGTTAGATTTAACATTGTCGTTAACATGCAGTGGTGGCCCCTTAATTAAGAATGCTTAATAGTATCAAATTCGTTTGAACTAGTTGGAAGACGGCTTCCAATTTCAAGGTCCTGGATTCGAATCTAACTGTCTAACCACTGTCTAAGTTATATGCATATTGCCGATGACTTCAAACGGTGAATAAAACATTGTGAGGAAACCTAACCACGAGAGTTCTTATAAAAAAGTCGTAGATAATATGTGAAGTCTACCCATCCGCTCTTTGCCAGCGTGGTAAACTACTGCCTTCACTCTTCTCACAGTGATCCCGCCCGCACCCAGCCAGCTGTGGGGTTTATAAAAAAACGCACTGCTCCAATGAATCAGCGAGTAACGAAAGTAAACGAAAATATCATCGATGTATACGACTTTTGGAACTTTGTTGATCTTTTAAAAACCGCTCGATCGATTTCGATAAAATTGATATGGGAAGTATGATCTATCAAGCAAAACTATAATCATCAAAATCTATTCATAATTGGCGGAATTATCGCGTAACAAACATTAAAAAAAGAAGAACTTTTTAAAAGTATTTAAGTTTCGAATCTTCCCTTGAATGTTTAATTATAACACGAAAGAGACCTGCTTCCGGAACCTCAACACGAAGGCACGTGTAAGTAACTCCTTGGCAAGGGACCTTGACAAAAATACCTTCCAATACACGTGTTAATTATGTAAACCTTTTCATCAGATATTTTACACTAATTCGAGACAAATCAGACCTTTGATGTCTATATAAAATCTGAATTGTAACGTCAATGATGTTTACCTCCAAAATGATTATTTTAAACAAAACATTCTACAGAAAATTTCCTTGAACTTCCTTGGCTAAGTATTTAAGTAGAAATCTGTTACTGAGCATAATAATTAACCCGTACATGTCAGTGTCATAGGAATAATGATAAAAAATGAATAAATATCGCAGGAGATTTCGCACAGCGCCAAACTAAGCAAAGCTTGTACTATAGAAGTCAGATAACTGATAGAATACTTAAATACTGTTTATGTTCTTAAATACTGTGTATTTATTATAAGTATGTACGAGTACATACAATACAGAACACCCAGACACAGAACAAATATTTGTTTATACCACAAAATGTTAATCCGGATGAGAATCGAACCTCCGCCCTTCAGATCTTGCACAAAACTCATTGAATTTGCATTTGACAATATGCGAACGTATTATGAATGAACAAAAATAATTTTACTATGGAAACTGACGTAAGTTTCACTTTTTACTCAAATGGAATGTGATCTATACTATAGTCAGAGTATGAATAATGCAAATCAATTGACAGCCCCGTTGGTTCATTGCTAGTATGTCTGCTTCAAGAGCTGAAGGGCGTGGGTTCGATTCCCACACAGGACAAACATTGTGTGGCATAAACAAATGTTTGTTCTGTGTCTGGGTGTACTGTATGTATTATAAGTATGTGTTTACAAAAAAAAAGCTATCTAAGTATTCTATCAGTTATCTGACTTCCATCACACAAGCTCTGCTTAGTTTGGGGTCAGATGGCGTGTGTGTAATATCCCACGATATTTATTTATTTATTTATTTATGTAATATAATAATATGTATGTATATGTATATCAATAATCTAGATCTTTTCAAGGTCAGAGTGAATAGGTATCTTCTAGGTCTGCGTGCTTCGACTTCATCTTCTTCCACATCGTCGCTTACCATCGGGCGAGTTGGTGGTCAAACGCGGACTTATTCGTATAAAAAAAAAAGATTTTTCTTTTTAAATCCCGTATAAGTGTAACGAAAAATATAGTAACAACAGTTATAATAAACCAGATAGAGAAAGGAGGAAGTAGGCGGGAGGCCTTTATTTATTTATTTAATTCTTTATTGCACACTTTAAAGAAAAACATGTACAAATCATGTACTTCTGCCAGCCATCCCATCAGTAAATAACATGGTTGTAGGCCTTTACCCTGCAGTGGGACAGTACAGGATGATAATTATAAAAAACTAACAGAAAACAAACCCTAGGTATATAGTCTTATAGAGTTACATACTGTTCAAGCTAAAGGGTTAATTATCATTTATAATTCTCCGATAATTAATAAGAGGTGCAATTTTTCACCGTATAGTTCTCTAAAAAGCTTTTTCGACCGTTTTGAAGACGTACGTAATCCATCTAGTACTCGTATCTATTTCAGGGTACGTAGTGAATAAATCAAGTGGCATCGGGTACAGGATAGTATATCAGTCCAGGGCATGGAGTCAAGCAAGTGTGGTGTGTGAGGAAGATGGAGGAAAACTGGCTGTACCCAAGTCAGAGGTGAGGACTGAACATAAGCTGGCTTTCAATTCAACTATATGTGAAAGTAATGAAACGAATGTCGTGCTTTCCGGATGGTAAGAGATAAATCAGTAATATTCATTGGCCATAAATAAAAATTAAAGGCAAAAGTCACTTGTGCAAATTCTCACCCAGGGCAAACTTTGTGTTATAAACATGTTTGTGTTCTGTATTTATTATAAGTATGTACTTACAAAAAAAAAGTATTTAATAATAAATAAATATCATAGGAATATACACACAGCGCCATCTGGTCCCAAACTAAGCAGAACTTGTGTGATGGATGTATTCTATCAATTAATTTATTAATACTATTTAAGTATTCTACCAGTTATCTAACTTCCATAGTAAAAGCTTTGCTTAGTTTGGTCAGATGGCGCTGTATGTAATGTCCTACGATAGTTATTTATTTATCCATACAATTATAAAGAGGAAAGATTTGTTTGTTTGTTTGTAATGAGTTGGCTCCGAAACTACTGGACCGATTTCAAAAATTCTTACACCCGTCGGAAGCTACACTATCCCCTGGTGACATAGGCTACTTTTTATTTCTGTATTCCCACGGGAACGGGAACTACGCGGGTGAAACCGCGAGGCATCCGCTAGTCTATTATAAAACTATACACACATGTTATACGCAGTTTATTTTGACAGTTAAAAGATAAGCGTCATAGGGAATAGAGCGTGTACCCTTTCTCATCGTTGTATCTCGATCCCCAGGAGGAGTTCCGCTTTATTCAACACCTGGTGCGAGGGATGTACTACCCCAGCATCACCGGCACCGACTTCAAGCTGCTGGCCTACCTCGGCATCAACAATTTGGACAACTACAAAGTGTGGAAGAACGTTGATGGTACTTACATAATCTATTTTATGAACGTGCTAAAGGTAGCACAGTTAGATATGACTTCGTAACAAGAATCATCGCAACATTTACCAAATGTTTATTTATGTAATGACATTTATGTATACTCGGTATCTATTTATATTCGTATTCATGTAGCTATGTATTTTGTAAGCTGATATAGTATGGGTGTCTTACAATATATAATTATACATAATGTTTAAAAGTAATGGGATGCTCTCATGGTAAGAGATAACGCATGTCGATGACTATTGCAGCGATACACAGAACTTTGAGTAACAAAACAAAATCTACAGCATCGCTGCTTTGCCGCTCATTACTTTGAGACTTTCGATGGTTAGTCTCAACAGCCCAGTAATTTCACTAGCTGCTACCCTTCAAACCAGAACACAGTAATGTTTACATACTACTGCTTGGCGGCAGAATATCTAGTACTGCGGTGTTACATACATAGACGACCTCCAGACATTTTTGTAAAATTACGTAAGGAACTCGTCTACTGTTCATCTTTCATTCATCTAAGGTGCTGTTGAACAATCATATTTGTAACTCGTGTATCTTAGGATTCAGAGTAAACAGGTTCCTTCTAGGTTAGTAAGTAATATTGCTCTTTTTCATAAAATATATTTTATTGGTAGGTACAACCACTTATATGTTTTAGGTGAAAATATTGTGGACACCGGCTACCACACGTGGGCTGGCGACAACGGGGACGGCTACAGGTAACTAGCAGTCTGGGAGTAGATATAGGACTGGCAGACTATATCAGTTATGCGTATGCACTGTTTACTTCCTGTCACCTGCACTTTCTAAGATTCTAAGGTCACAGGACAATGTTTGCACGAATGTTGTCTATAGATTCAACAGCTGTGCGATGGAAAATTTTAACTGACTAACTTTTTTTCCTGTGGACATTTTAATTACGTTATTTAATTACTCTGACGCCCCAATCAGCGGGCACGCAGGTAAATCTTCCCCACTAGTAAAATTAAAGGGCCACGAGCTACACTTCCAGGAAAATAACACTCATATTCGCGTTATTGTCGGATATTCCACACGGTCGGGTAAATTTGTTTATATTCCTTTCAAAATAAAATCATTCTAATACGTAAATTATGTGCCCGTTGTACCAAAAATTTGGGGTTTTATGATAAAATTCCCCGTAGACGAACAGTAGAGCGGAACGCGAATAAATCAAAAAGATTGTGAGCGAGCTCACCTCGGGACGCGGGACTCGGGACACGATTTATTTGGAAATGCGTGTCCTAGTTAGCCTGCGCTGTGATCGCACTCTAGGGCTTGATAGTAGCTTTAATGTTCGACAGTATAAATCGCTATTCGCCGACTGCCAGGAGCTAGAAAAAACGACTCGCTTTTGAGGTTGATGCTCTAAACTTATATTTGTTCTGACACATTTGACGAAATTATTTGATTTCATTTTCATTAGAATTGCTGAACAGTGAAATGCACGTAATGTTTGTTCCCAGCGCTGATCCGGCGGAGCCCCACTGCGTGGGACTCGACGCAGCGAACCCCGGTCTGCGCCAGTGGTGGTGCCACCGACCACAGCCTTTCGTCTGCCAGAAGAACAACAACACGCAATAAACAATACTTAGATTCATTGATATCTTTATTTTGGTACTCTTTTTTATTACATCCTGTCAGTTTCATGTGGCTTAAGCTAAAATAGTATAAAGAGTTTTGTCAGTTACATAAATGAAGTCAAAATCCAGTCTAGCCCATATCTAAGTATAGAAGTGGCGACTTTATTGGAAGATTTTACAAGAAAATCTTGTAAGAACGAAATGACAATTTTCACAACAAAAAATTTAAAAAAGAAAATTACACTAAACTACCATACATTTAATTTTATAGGTATGGTACTGACTACTGAGATAATACCATGTATGAATCTTGGACACTTACTTTGCATGATAGTTTCTCATAATTAAATTAAATTGTTTTAAATTGAATCTGAACCTAAAATTAAGTTTAAAAATGAAAATTATTTCCGTTCTAATTCACAATTTTATATTCTTTATTTTTTGGTCGGAGCCCTAATTATAAAATGTTTTCTTTAAAAAAAGCCTATGGCACTTTTTATAACGTCATCTAACGGCAGTGAAAGTTGCGTTAAAATTAGCCCAGCTGTAAAAAAACTGGTTTTGGTAGCCAAACAATAAAAACTGGATTTGGTAGGTATAATTATGTACAATATATACTTGCATAATTACGCATTAGTAGAGATCTATTAAGAGACATTTATATTTTTTTATAAATATTTATGACAATAGATTTTTTTAAACTCTTTTTTTAATTACTGTCGTCTCGAAATAAATGGAATAGAATAGCTAGATATTTTTCGAACCAACTACGTTATTCACGGATTTTTAATACTACTATCGCCACCTGTTAACGAGTTATAGTAAAGAATAACTATCACTACCCACCACCAGATGTCTTATTTAAATTAAACCAAATCTTTAGTAGAATAATAAATTACTCGAGTCAATGCACAATGAAAGAAAAAAGATGGGACAAGGGTTTTGGCGGGAACGTGGGAAGAGTCGTGTCGCTCCGTTGTATTTTTTTCCAAAACTAGTGTTTTGTTTGTCGAGTGTTTATGCATAAAAATGGTGGTGTTTTATTCATAAAGTGCCGAATTACAAGCGCGAGTGTGGGAAAATGATATAATGTGGTGAAACATGAGTTTTCGTGTTGCTTCCAAAACTTCATCGAAGCTTTGTAGTAAAGTTGCCACTACTTTACTAAAGCATGACTGGAATTAACTGACACGAACTGGACTTGACAAAGACGACTTTGACTAAAACTAGCTACGATGGCACTTAACTTTTGAAACTTGAAAATATATAATTAGTTGACACTGGCAAATGCTAAAACGCGACGCCAAAACCAAAGAAGAAGAAGAAAAAAGATTTTTTTTTATTTTTCCCCTCCAAGGCACGCTACGCCACTGCCAAGTAGGTATCTACCTACGACGAAACGAAATAGTATTAGCTATCTGAGGTAACTTTACATCCGCGTAGATACCTGTAGATTACTATTTATATCAGTTTTGTTTAGTTTTACGTAAAAATATCTGTCAAAAATAAATAGAAAGCAAGTAGGTACTAATACTTGTAAATTATAAAAACTTACAACTTCTGCCTCTCGATTTGTACCCTTGTAGGTCCACATCGTAAGTTTTGCTAGATTAAACGCCACAAAGATAAAAGTAACATTGTAATAATATGAATGTTCCGAGATTGTGTTTCGGTCCCAGATTGTATTTTTATTCTCAAAATGTAACAGATCCTGAAACCGCCTCGTTCTCTGGGATTATGTTAAATTTTCAATATAAATTTTGAAAGTCAAATATTCAGGCTCGTTCAACAAAACTTCACGATACAACTTTTTAATTTAAACCTAAACGTATGAAATACTGAAGGTTCGCGCCGAGCCTGTTGTTTAATTCAATAGCCTGTCAGTTCTTATTGACGACACTGATAGTTATATTATTTTGTTTTAACACAAAAACGGTGCGGCACCAAAGAGTAAATAAATTTCTTCTTGGTAAGCGTGTTCCATCCTAAACCACATCGTTGCTTAACATCAGGCAGAATATGATTGCACGCGAAGCTATAATATACCGTAGTTTAAAAAAAAAGGATATTCAATGGAGTTTCGAAAGCCACTCCACAGTTCTCACCACATAACAGTACCTACTAACAGTATTTTATTCATAAAACATCTCCCTTTTTTGCCAGTTCACAAATTTTCTAACGCCACAAGCACAACCTATCTTTTAGTATTTAGTACAATTAACAACAGTGGTGCTATCTAACGTTGGGCAGCAGAACTACATGAGTGAACCATAGACAAAAGTAGCTTCTAGCCGCAAGATGGCAGTAAACAATTATTGTATTTGTAACAGTAACGAGCTAGCCATACTACCTCGTTGCCGTTACAAATACAATAATTGTTACAGCTTACTTTACAGCTTCAGCCCGCCTGATAGGGCAAATTATTAAAAAAATTGTAACAGCAACACAGGGTCGATGTGCAACACATTCCTGCTCTAAGAACGACGAATACCACGTAGGACGAGCCAGAATGGCTTTACAGCTATAGAATGCTTGATAGGGCACAATCTTAAAAAAAAAAACCATATGTATGTCAAAGTCAAAAATACTAAGTTGTAAATTTAAATTATTTCTAGGTTATGATAATATTATTGAAAATCCTAATTCTATTTCTGTAGTTTTGTACGCTAATAACAGAGGTAAAACATAGTTGAATATCCAACCATCTTCTTCAGTATCACTACTGAAAAACATACTGATGTTGTCATATTTTTTTGTTCTAGATGAATTTCTTACGAAAAGGATTCTCTCTGCTATCCACGGGAATTCGGATGCAATGCACACAATTTAAAGGTAAGATTGGCTTATTAAACTTGATTATGTTCTTACGTGTAATACGTTTACTGCGCTACACCAATTATTTAAAATAATACCTAATAGTATTGAGGTTAAGTACTTACTCTAATACAAACAATTGTTTCACATTTTTGATATCTGGTTAATTTTTGAAAATGTAGTTGTAATTTATTAGTTATAATTTTTATATAGAAAACTTATTCTAAAATAAATACATATATATATAAATAAACTCTTATAGGATTCCTATTTCTGGTCTTTAATAAATAATCATTGTAACAACATTTTTTTATAGTTTATTAATGAGGCACATAATTATTGTCTAGACTTTACACGAGGTCACACTGAAATTAGATACTTTTTTTAATTATAATTGAGAAAAAAATATATGTACAAGACACTCTCCTGATAGTGGGAGATAATGTCTGCCCATGATCATTATTGAGTGAATTTTATAATTTGACAAATGTTAAAATGAGTAAATTATAAAGTTTGATATGTGTGATCAGTGAGTAGAGCTTAGCATGTTATTGTAAAATACTATATTGTTCAAATATTAATCGCATATGTCAAACTGAATAACAATGATTGATTGATAGTTGATAATTATGTGAATGGTACCTAAACATACCTAGTTTAGAACAACTAGATTTTGAGTGGGCCACCAAAATAATCAAATTCAATTACTTGGTAATAGAAAGTGGCTCACAATGTTTCTTTCACCAGCCAGTTTAAGGTCAAGCTTTAGGGGGATAGGTAAGAGCTAAGGGACTTATACCTAAGGCTTGTAGACAAAACCACCGAGCTATGATTGCCAAACTAGATTGATAACCTGTAAACTGGTATATTAAAATGCATGAGCTCAAGTTTGTTTTATCAAAGTGTGTTTCCACATAAGTTGTCTTTAAAAAAATAAGTAAGAACTCTGTGCAAAATCTTATTTGAGTGATTCTATAATTGAGCTCCTGTTTTGAAACTTTCTTGGTGCCAAAGAGCCAATTCTTGTAACTTAGATAAGTTTTGTAGCGATGATAGCTCAGTGGTTAGCGCGGTAGGTTCGCATGCCGAAGGGCGTGGGTTCAAACCCCAACAATGAGCTTAAGCTGCCGGTGAAGGAAAACATCGTGAGGAAACCATAGCATGGTGGTAGGGTACTTTCTAGTACTCGGCTGGCTAGCTACCACCCTCAAGTTGAAAATCTGCCGCCAAGCATCTAACGGTGTGTTCACAGTTCCATTCCAGGCTAGGTGTGCTTTACCATCTTCGACCACACCTTCACTTAACATCAGGTGAGCTGTGGTCAAAACAACTAGCCTGTCAACCATAAAAAAAAAAAAAAAAAATAAGTCTTGTGTTCAAGCATCTTGTTTCCTTTTTTATAAACAGTTAAAAGTCTTCCACCTTTATTCTAAAAATATTTAATGTAGATTAGAAAGAACCAATCAAATAAATTTTATTTTAATTTAACATGTAAAATGTTCACGGATTTCCTGCAAAATTACAATTCAGCTTTCTTTTACATAATAACTGTACACATTTTATATAGGAAACTGCAATAACTGTCAAAGGATAGTAGTCTCATATCACTCCGCATCTGCGAAAAGACAGCTGGCACAACATACCACTTTCTTTCCATCTTACTGCTCCAACATAAAGCTCAAAATCACTTAACCGATAATGGTCAAAAATTTTATACCAAGTTATAATCCCTGTGATGAATATCATTATTTAAATCTGTAGTATACTTTACTCCTCTATGATAAAGTTTGTTTTTGCACTGCCACCAGTGGTCAAAAATGAAAAAAATACTTGCGATTTTGTGACGCGCCTGTCATTTGTGAACCCTTCCGCGTGGATTAAGTCCCTGAGGACTGTAGGGACAGCAAAAAAATTAAGCATTATTTTGGTGAAAAATAGGTAATATGAGATGTTGTAAGAGTTAACTGTTGTTTAAGATATGGATTAGAATGGTTTAGCGCTATTTGCGTTTGTTTTGCCCTCTTATGAAGTTCTTGAGCTAAAACAGAATAAGTATTGTAGCCATATGTATTAAGAATACAAATAAATACAATAAAAAAAAAAATTAAGTAACTTAAAAAAATATCTTAACATTAAAACTACCTACACTATTTATAAATTTATACAAACAGCCTAATCTAAAAGTCCATCAGAGGAGGGAAACGTGGCCAGAATGCTGGCAGCATTGGCGCGCTGAATGGCAATGCTAAACTATTGACCAAAGTAAGTGGTCACCGGTCTGCGTCCACGGATCTAAAGTTTCAACACCAAACGGCACAAACAAGTACATGCAATCTAAATAACTATATTTGTGCCGTTTGAGGTTCTCGGCTTTAGATGCGGCAGCACCAGCTTGTCCCGGTCACAGAAAGATGGGACGGCGCCAAGGTGTCGACGCATGAGGAGTCCCACACCAGAGGCCGTCCCATCTTCCATGGGATAAGGGTCATCCTGTCGGGTCTCTTGCCGTCGCCTCGCATCAGTCCGTTCGGTTCTAAAACTGATGAGACGCTGGCACTGACTAAGACATATCATACATACATGTAACGCGAAAAGAAAACTAGCAAAAGTTAGTTCATATAAAATCTTCCTGATGAGCGGAAAAGGTAGAAATAGGCGAGACTGACCACCGATTGTAATTCTGCTATCCGTATGAACTGTCCGTAGCTGTCCGCCCCCGCGTTAGCGAGGAGCGCAAGGGGTGCAGTGAGTCAGCAGTTCCCGCGCGATGCCACAAAATAATGTATAGCATTGTACTGACCACCGCAACACCATCTAGTTGGTGTCTGTTATTTGTTTTTTTTTATTTAAGTCTGCGACCAACATACGAGTTGGTTGGGGCGAAAAACAACTCTCCGTGTAATTACGGAAGAGCTTGTTATGGTTGTCGTTGGCTTGGCATTGACAGATTTTGTTTTGCTTTGCCATTGCTTTTTCAAGCACTGAACGTAACCCTATACAGTCTACTATGTGACGTCATTACGGGATCAATTAAAAGACAAGTTTATTTTATGTATTTTATTATCTCATAGTTTAAAGAGTTTTAAACGTAAAAATAATGTAATGTACTTAATATGTCGAAATAGTTTTGGAATCAGTAAAATATTTTTATTAAGTGAGTACATAGGTATTTATTTCATCTATAGAATTGGCTGGCGCTTATACTAGTAATGAAACTGTGCTTTGGGCGCCAGAGCCCTCCGCTGAAAGAACAAGAAATAATTAAATTAAGTAATTTATGTATTGATTGTTTTTTTAAACATAGGTACAATAGTAAAACAAAGAAATTCGAGTTGTGAGTATACATCGGGTGAATGAATGTGTGTTCGTTTTGTGAGTACGTATGTGTGAAAATGTTAGATGTATTTGTATTTTTTTTTTTTATATATAATTACTCCGCTCTACAATTGTATCCACTTACTTTTATTCTATGCATTTTAAATAGTTTAAAGACGATTTCCCTTCTAAAAAGTAATTTACATATATCACTATTGGTTTATTAGGCCTGTCTATTTTTATAAACCTCCTTTATTTCATCTATTCGTACATGAAATACATATGAACCATTAAATACTTTACGTTTGTACGTGACCAAGTAATATCCGCGGTACATTTGCTAGTAAGTTGACCACATCCATTCACACCTCGTCCATTCTCGGCCGTTGTCTGTCCGCATGACTTGAGATTTCTATTTGCGATTACGTCGCGCCAATTTTGTCAGCTTTTATCCTTTAGATTTGAGATAAAGAGTTGCGAGCTGGTCATATGCTTTGTTAGGAAATTGTAGATTGCTCGTGTCTTGTTCGACGTTTTCAAATTTTATGTTTTCTCTGCAAAACAAAAAATAATTATAATTATTTGAGATTATTAACATGATAGTACTAAACAGTTGCATATAAGCTTTACCTACTATGTAATACTTTATATCGCTTTGCATCACATGTCTTCCAGAACATGTACTTGTATTTGTTATAAAATAAAAAACTAAACTAAACTAATAATCTTCAATTTGAACATATATTGCAAACACAGCATTTTAAATACCGACTCACTTTGCTTTGAAGACAAAATCGCTTTGAATTTCCAAACGCCTGGCCCTGCATCGTCCTACACTGTTTAAAAACCTTCCAACCATTTCACATGTCGTGTTTAGCAAACACGTGTCTCGATATTTATTCGACACAGTTATAATAACGCGGCCGTCGCCGTGAGACCGCCCCCGTATCAGCTTTCTCATACAAAGGCGCAAGTAATGGAGAAAGCATTATTGAATGCTTCCATCCTTGATCGAACACTTTAAAGAAGTTTGCGGGTTTTTTTTTTGCTGACCGGCCATAACCGTGTGAACTAGAAAAGTTGCTAGTTACAATTTAAACATAACTTTATTACGAAATATCTATACTTATACTATTATAAAGAGGAAAGATTTGATTGTATTAAACGGGCTCCGAAACTACTGGACCGATTTCAAAAATTGTTTCACCGTTGAGAAGCTACACTATCCCCGGGTGACATAGGCCACTTTTTATCCCGAAGCTGCACTATCCCTCTGTTCCCACGGGAACGGAAACTACGCGGGTGAAACCGCGAGGCGTCCGCTAGTATAGTATAAAATGATCACATCTCTGCTGTGTCTGTTTGTCCACATTTCGATATAGTTTTTACTACCATTTTAGAGAATTTCGTTCGTAAAATTTATATGGTCGTGCGAAGCCGGGACGATTTCCTAGTGGAGTGTAAACATTTAAAACTATAATCATATCCGAATAAGTACGGTTTTGTACCAAAATCAACCATGTAAGTACCTACTTAAAAAGTCGTTATATCTTATTCATCCAACTTCACTTAACTGTATGAAATTTTAGACCTAAATGCACCAAACAATAATGACTGAATGAAGAAAACATCCTAGTTTTTTTCTGAAACTCGTTATTGACTATAATAATCTAAATCTACCGAGTTATGACAAAAATTATAACTACGTCACCTTCCGAGAAATTGTGAGAACCTTATGAATTGAAAACTTATAGAAATAGTTGTAACACTGCACGACCGGTTATTATAAATCCTTTAGAAGCTGCATTGTGGTAGCATCGGCGATTGCAGAAATGTGTCTCAGCCATTGTAATCAGTTGATAAAGTTGTAGCACACAGGCGCACAAATATGATTTACAACAGTTCCGAGAAGCACAAAGGCTCAACTCTTGCCGATTGTCCGTCTATACAAGTCAGAAATATTTATAAATCCCGAGTGTCCATTGAGGACAATGCCCACTATTAGCGGATTATAATCCGCAAAAAGAGCAGGTCCGTTCTACTGCGGTGCAAGGGATGGGATGTCGGAGACGTTTGTGGCCGTTTTATTTGCCTACACTACAACTTTACTATAGAAACTCTTTTGACATATTTTTGTTTTTACTTATACCTACTCACGTTTAATTATCCATACTCGATCACATTCGGTGCCCTTCTTCAAGGAGTCAAAGCATTGTAAAACGTAAGTAATCCCGCAAAAGTCGTGGCTCGACCTAAGGGGCGTCTTGGAAGGGGCCTATGTCCATTGTCCAACAGTGGACTTCGATACGCTGATGATGATGATGATGATGATGAAGTCCGCGAAAATAAAATAAAATTGTACTCGACGACTGATTTTAAACCTTCCGAAATACAGCAAACAAATAAATATGATACTAAATATATAGATAATAAACTATTATAAAATATACACATAAATATATACAAATTTATATAAATATGTAAGACTCTATCTTTGTCAGATGATGAATCAATTGAACAAAAATTCACAATAATAAGTATTCACGTACAAGCTTTTTAAAAATAGGTTTTGACGGCGCTTGCCGAATTTTTGTTGGGAGTTAATTTCAGAGGCGCACCGTTACAACGAAGGAATCGAGCATAGCCCTCTCCCTAGCTCGTGCCACTATCTTATCACTTAGATATGTAATGATGATTTAATTTTTATATCCCCAGATTATATATATTATAAATATGCTTACGTAGAATGATATGTACCTACTCGTATATAGTTGCATCTCGCGCAGCGTCCGCTCGTGGCTTGCGCCGGCGAAACATTTGCTTGCGCGACAGATGCAAGCCTTGCGTCCCACGGGACAGACACTGGACACGATTATCTCAAACAATAACAGTCCGTTCGCAGCCTACGTGATTTGACTCCAAGGTTCTGCCTCGTGGACTCTGCGTTGTTGGTTTAGTTGCAACTCCTTGTCTGCAGTTGTCTGCTTCTGAAAGCTCTGGCTTCCAAGAACATACAAAAAAAATAACAACGGCGAACATGTGGAAATGTTTGTCGTTGTAATTTCTCATAAATAAATTATTTGAGAGATGTTTGTTGCTAAAGCTACAGGTTACTGTTTACGAAACTAAACAGTTTTTTTCAACACGTATTAGTTCGCGTTTCGCCACCAACTCGACTGATAGTATGCCCCATTCTGACTTTGATAAGATCCAGATCATACAGCCTCAAACATTTTGTAACTGTTTGTCTCTATTTGTTGTTATTTTTGTTCTTTTTTGTTTTGTTGCAAAATAAAAATTATTTTCTTTCTTCTTTCTTTCAAACAAGGAAGCTAGCAGCTTGTTTCATTCCTTGTCCATATGGATGTTATTTGATGATTTATGATTATAGAGCTATAACAAATTTCGAAAAATTAAAACGTTCGAAGGCTACAAACGCCAGAAGCCCTTCGTTGCGTTACAATTGCAAGAAATTTAATGCGAATTGCGAATATTTAAGAAATCGTTAACTATCTAAATCACTCGTAGGGCTTGGATAAGATTTCCCACCAGTAGGTTTTGGCAGGAATTATGATGAGAAATCAGAATTATGAAATATAATGATCAACTTAATTTTTTTTGCACAAATTGCCGTACAAGAACTTCTGTTAAGTCAAAAAAAGTATACGACCTTTTTAAAAAAATATTCTGTTGCGAAAAGCATCTTATTTTTAAAGTAAAAGTAATGAGGAGAAAAAGTCTTTCTACTGATGGTAAGAGATAACGCGCGTTCATGACCATTGCAGCGATGCACAGAAGGTTGATTCCTTATAATAATATCGATGAATATATAGTTTTAGTGATACCTACGAGGGCTCACCGGGTGACGGGAGACCAGCCCTGGGCTTAGTATGACCAGCGTTATTGTTATTTCATTCTTTATTGCACACACTTACAAAATAATATGTACAAAAGGAGGACTTAATGCTGAGCGTTATGCTGAGGTGAACCCCTATTTTGTAACTGTCCCTTATTTGTGTTTTTTATTTATCTGTTGTTACAAAATTAAAAATGTCTTCCTTCTTGTAAACAAAGTCCAGCCAGGGCAATGCTGCTTTAGCGCTCATTACCTTAGTGGTTAGTCTTAACAGCCCTGTAAATTCGCTAGCTGCAGTACCTACTCTTTAAACCGGAACACAGTAATGTTTACACACTATTGCATGGCGGCACAATATCTGGTACTGCGGTGGTACCTGCCTAGCTAGACGATCTCCTGTTATAGAAGTTAAAAAACCATGTAATGGAAAATAAAAATTAACGACTTTAAAATTAATTCTGTCACGGAAAACACTCAATAATAAGCGTTCCAGTAGCCCCGAGAGCCAGTATAAGATAATACTTATTCAATAGCCACAGTTAAACCAATAATGCAAAAAGCTGTAGATATTATACAGGACATACAATTTAGGTTGTTACAATTTGTATAACGTGATACATCGAGCCCCAAACTAGGCGAAGCCTGTATCCTGGTAGTTCCAGAGTAGATGTAATAATAATAATAATCTTCGACTTTACCGACACCAAACACACACTTGGGTTTTGGTCAAACACCAACCACTCAATACAAAAATAATATAAAATTCGGTATGTAAAGAAAAAAAATACTTTGCTGATTCCAAAACCATTTCGAAATATTACATTCCTGTACATGATGTTTCCGTTTAAAACTCTTTAAACTATGAGACGGGGTTTATTTTAATAAAATACATAAAATAAATTTGACTTTCAATTAACCTCTAATGACGTCATGT
Organism: Biston betularia; assembly: GCA_905404145.2. Classification (NCBI taxonomy): domain Eukaryota; kingdom Metazoa; phylum Arthropoda; class Insecta; order Lepidoptera; family Geometridae; genus Biston; species Biston betularia. The sequence continues at coordinate 244,123 of FR989874.1, read as the reverse complement.
CCTTGGCTGTATAAGGATTCTTTCAGTGCCTAAAAAAGTACATATTTTACATATTCAGCCAATGTTATGACGTCATAACTATAAAAAGTTTGAAAATGTATTAGAATTAAACTACCGCATAGAAAGCCAAAATATTCAAATCAGTTTCATAAAATAAAGTTTACTATCAGTAAAAAAAAAAAAATAAATACAAAAAAAAAACTTTACATACCGAATTGTATTCCGCTTTTCAAACCCTAATACTACACATATATCTCAGTCAAAAACACGTCAAAAGTGTCATATACCGCTACACTATCAAACCTTCTCACATCACCTACACGCGAATCGAATCGCAACCCCTTTAACACATAGCCTTGTAATAGCTTTATAAAGCACACAATTGACACAATCGGTATTGCGGGAACGCCTGTTGCATTCACCCCAAAAACTGCAATTGTCATACTTCTCTATAACTTAACTGTAAAACTTTAGCCTTTTACGACCATTCGTCAAGCCTTTTGCATCAAACAAACTAGTTTTACGCTTATGACGTCCTTGTTGTGTACCAATAAAGTCGATATTCGTGTGGTAAACTGGTACGTGTATTTGGTGATTTGAGGGTAGATAGCAAACCTGCAGGCGATAATCTCCGCGGCGACAATGCGTTGTTATCACCTGCTTTGGGTTTGTTTGGTCGTACACTTTTCGGATAACGGTAGTTTGGAAAAGCGGGACAATATGATTTTGGGAAAAACACGCTCGTAATAGTTTGTGCGAAATTATACAAATTGGCGAATGGATGTTTCCTATAGATAGATCGGGATTACATGACAGGCCAGGAATATGGAATCATAATAATATTAAATCCATACTTTCATTCTATAATTTGGCAAGTGTAGGTGCTTTTTATAATCGAAATTTCTCGCATATTCATAATCCTGGCCGTTCCAGCTTCGCACAGGTAAACAAAACTCGACTAGTACAATTTAGCCTATGTTACTCAGTGTAGCATTCTAATGATAAAATAATTATTCAGATCGTGCTAGTAGTTTCGGAGCCATTACAAACAAACAAACAAACAAATCTAGTGTAGATAGCAGTGAATTTATCATCTAACTTTACTAAATTCGTTAAAAATCTTTTTAGAGAAAACCAGTTGCTGAAATTGTATAATTCGCTAGCGGTTTACTTCTATAATCTAAAATTATTACTTCAGGCTTCGCCCGAAGAGATCAGCAAATAGATTAACACTAGATTATAATTCCGTATAATGAATAAAACTTTTTTTTTGTTAAATACATGTCTCCCTCTAACTCTATTGTTTAAAGCATGGTGACACTGTATATTTCTAGGTATAACTTCCCCGCCAGTACAGCCAGCCAGCGCCTTCTCCAGCGTGCTGCGCCAGGGCTTTCTGTCCCGTGCGATGGCCACACTGGCGCAGATGCACCGCACAGGGCCGCATATCAAAAAACGCAAGCAACGGAACCCGCTCATGGGAAACCCTTTCGCTAAAGTACGTAGTACCTAGTTTTTCTGTCTTTTTGGCATCACAATTTGTGCATTCTTTCATTATTTGACATAACTAATAGTAATTGTAATTCACAAGTTAGACACTTATTGTACTTAACTCTGCACACTACACACACTACTGCCTAACATCAGGCAGAGTATGTTCAAATGCGAACCTATTTTGAATTAAAAAAAAACCTTGCTGGTAGATCTCCTTAGCAGGAGGTCGTCTAGGTAGGTATATAATTATATTCACCACCGCAGTAAATTCCGCCGACAAGCAGTAGTGTGTAAACATTACTATGTTCCAGTTTGAATCATACTGCAGCTATAGCGAAATCACAGGGCTTTCGAGACTAACCATCAGAAGTCTCGAAGTAATTAGCGGCAGCGTAGCGATGCCCTGAATTTGTTTTGCTAAATAAATTTCTGTGTATCACTGCAATGGTCATGGGCATGAGTTATTTCTTACCATCAGGAGATCGTTTCGCTCTCATCATTAGTTTCATATTAAAAAACGATACTACTTTTACGTACGGTAAATGTCATCGATAACAAATAACACAAACTTACACTTGAGTAGGTATGTTATTTTAGAGATGACAAATAGTAGGTAAGTTTGTATAGGCTGACGGTATTTCGTGAGCAATAATGTGAAAGCGGTGCAACATTAGACACGTGTGTGTTTCAGGGCGTTGTGCTAAAGACAGTCATAAAGAAGCCCAAGAAGCCAAACTCGGCGAACCGCAAGTGCGTGCTGGTGCGCCTCTCCAGTGGGCGGGAGATGGTCGCGTACGTGCCTGGTATCGGGCACAACCTCCAAGAACACAACATAGTGCTCGTCAGGGTCGGCAGGTAGGGCCTCCGTCATGTGTGCTTCCATTCTAGCAACCTCAGTAGCCACCGCGTTTAGATCACGCCATCTCCACAATGAAGTCGAGCTGCCGGTGAAGGAAAACATTCTGTGATAACTATAGCACATTGGTAGAGTACTTTCTAGTACCTACTCGGCTGCCTAGCGCACATTCACTAAGAAAATATGATGTAACTACACGATTCACGATTTAAAAATTAATCCTCTTATTTGTGCTGTAAGTCATTGCTTCTTGCCAAGTTTCATGATTCCAGGTCTAGTATGTCTATAAGTTTTGATTCCCTCGCGAGTGTCACAACATGTTGTATAAAAGGCCGTAACTTTTGAATACGTTGACTTAGATTTTTGAAATGTTGCTGTGAAAATAAAATTTGCAGATCTGAATATTTGATATCAATTTCAACTTGACACCTCTACGCGTTCCTGAAAAAAAGGGTCTTGATATACAGACAGACTGACAACGAAGTGATCATATTATAAACAACGATTTCAAGGGGAAGGGTTCCTTTTCACTTTTTGCGGTACGGAACCCTAAAAATGGGCGAAAATTTGACTTCTCATATTCAAGCTACTATACAACAGCTATGTGGTCATTTCATTAAAGTTGTATTTCACACTAGCTGCGCCCCGCGGTGTTACGTGCTACATGTTTTCGGGGTAAAAAGTAGCCTATGTGTTATTTCAGGGTCTCAGCTACGTCCATACCAAATTTAATCCAAATTCGTGCAGTAGTTTTTGCGTGAAAGAACAAACATCCAATCATCCAAACTTTCACATTTATAATTATTAGTGGGATTAGTGGGATAGGTGACACCCTCAGGTGACGGTGCGGCAGACAAAATGGCCAGACAGAAGCGACAACAAACAGCATTCCTTATCTTTGTTCACCACTAATTAGTGACTGGTTAGGTAAGGTCAAGATAAGTCGTAGGCTTATTTTCTATGGAACGAATACTTTGTTGATTGCTCACTTACGAAGAATAGGATAATTCAGTCTGCCTCCTCGCTACCCGTGGTTTGACGTAATTATAAAACATATAAGATGTACTGATAAGACTTCCGTCCGGACACATTCTGTCAAACAAAATTAGACCTTATGGAAATCACCGTTACACCGAACTGTACTGGATGTGAGATCGTAGAAGACGTGTATCGTGTGTGAATGTTTTCGGAACTAGGCGCAAAATGGGGGCTTGTTTACGTTTTAATAATCCCACTAACATTTTTTTTTGTTTTTATGGTTGACAGGCTAGTTGTTTGACCACAGCTCACCTGATGTTAAGTGAAGGTGTGGTCGAAGATGGTAAAGCACACCTATAGTGCGTTTCACTAAAGAGTTCCCTTCGTCGTCATGTTGGCAGCCCTGTTCGTTGAAACGTCAAACAGATAGTTTCATTGTTCATTGCTCTAATTGTTTTCAAGTTTTTAATTAGTAAAAAATTTCTAAACATGCCCAAAACACTAAAAAGTGGTGAAAGACAGATGGTGTTAAAAGTCAAAAGTTTTTGTGAACGTGAAAAACGGAACAAAGCGCCAATAATCCCTTTGGAATGTGTTCGTAGCCGTGTCGCCGCCATGACAGGTTAGTAAAATAGGGATACCAGGCAGGTCAAATCACTATTCCTCGTTTTTCTTAATGTATATAATAATTATAATTTTATATAGTAACTACATAAACTTTTAGATATGTAGAAAGAATTCAAATATAAAACTAGCAATTGTACTTATTTATTTATATTGTTTTTGAATTTAAAATGTGTCTCCAACAATTGTGTTACAACATAAATAAAACAATGTGGATTTGTTATTAAGTTAATTTTAACATTTATGTTTACATTATTTTTTCAGGTATATCAGAAAAAACAGTCACACAAATTTATAAAGAAGGTGAAGCAGCTGCTAGTACTTCAACAAGAATTTCGACGCCTGGTAAGAGTCGGCCGCGCGATAAACAAATTAAGCTGGATGATTTTGAAATTTGTGCATTACGACATAAAATACATGAATTCTATGCTGTGAGAAAAGAATTACCTACGCTGACCAAATTACTGCATGAAATGCGAAATGATATCGATTTCAAGGGAAGTCGCACTACTTTATGGCGAATAATGAAGAAGATAGGATTTTATTTCCAAAAATGTAAATCAAAAAGAAAAGTTATGATGGAAAGGTACGATATTGTGGCTTGGCGTAGTCGATATTTGAAGCAGTTACGAGAAAATCGTGAAGGAGACCAGCGTCCAGTCATTTATTTAGATGAAACTTACGTTCATTCAACTTACTGTGCAGGTAAATGTTGGCAGAGTGACACAGAAGCAGGCGTTTTATCTTCGGACTCAAAAGGACCACGATGGATTATAGTCCATGCAGGGAGTGAAACCGGTTTTGTACCCAACGCTCAGCTGATTTTTAAATCACAGTCTAAATCCGGAGACTATCACGATGATATGAATCGAGAAAATTTTATGAAATGGATTCAAGAAAAGCTTTTACCGAATCTACCTCCTCAGTCGCTTGTGATTATGGATAATGCTCCCTACCATACAGTGGCACTCAACAAAGCACCAACAATGAACAGTACGAAGTCTCAGATGCAAAACTGGATTGTTAGTAAAGGTCTCGCTTATTTACCAACGATGGTAAAAGCTGAGCTTTATGAAATAATTAAAGACCATAAAGAACCGCCTGTTTACGAAGCAGACACGTTACTGGAGAAACATGGTCATAAAGTGGTAAGGCTCCCGCCTTATCACTGTGATTTAAACCCAATTGAGCTCATATGGAGTCTTTTGAAAAGAAGAATTGCAGAAAAAAATGTTGGACAGGAAGCAAGTCAAATTGTTAAAATAACAGAAGAAGCATTTTTAAGCATATCTGCAGAAGATTGGAAAAAAGAATGTGATCATGTCAAGAATATTGAAGACAAATACTACAATGATGGAGTACGTGCAGACGCAGAAATTGACCGATTCATAATTGAAGTAGGAAACGATAGTGACGATACTTCTTCTGATGATGATACAGGTGGTAGCGACATCTCGGGTGTTGGCCCATTAGATGAACACAATTATTATAAAAAATAACCATAAACATTTGTTTTATTTTTCAACCTTGTCAATTATATCAATATAGGTAAAATACATAGTTGTATTAAAACTATAGGACTAGGGACCGCAATCTGGTCTGGTGTCATTTTCAATCCGGCTGGATTCCCGCCGATACTTCGGACCAGATGTTAAAAAATAGTATCTACGTTAGTGACATTAAAATTTCCCTAATTTCGAGTAAACATCTTTCTGAAAAAGTAGCAACACTGGTTTCGTAACTACCAACATGACGACGAAGGGAACTCTTTCGTGAAACGATCTTTAGCCTGGAATGGAACTGGCTCTCAAGTGAGGCTGCCGGAACACACCGTTAGGTGCTTGGCGGCAGATTTTCAACTTGAGGGTGGTAGCTAGCCAGCCGAGTACTAGAGAGTACGCTACCACCATGCTATGGTTTCCTCACGATGTTTTCCTTCACCGGCAGCTTAAGCTCATTGTTGGGGTTTGAACCCACGCCCTTCGGCATGCGAACCTACCGCGCTAACCACTGAGCTATCATCGCTACATTATAGTAATGAGCGCCAAAGCAGCCATCGTTTTACTACTCAAAGTTCTGTGTGTCGCTGCAATAGACAATGGATATTGGATATGTTATCTCTTACCATCATTAATATTTAACTGCGAAAGTATTTTGCTTAAAAGATATTGGACCCTATCGAAAGATCCATATATGTATATGTATATTCTTAGCTCATGGACCGTTTTCCTTTTCCAGGTTAAAAGATTGTCCGGGAGTGAAGCTGAAATGCGTGCGCGGCAAATACGACCTGCCCCAGGTCATCAAACAAAAGGTGTAACGGCATCGCTTATAGATATGTTTTATAGTAGAATATACAATTGCTAGACTAAGGATAGTCAAATAGTTTCATTGGCGCCACGTCCTACGTATAAATGATCTTTACTTTACGCTAAGATGTGGTCTACAATTGAGAGCCTTTGTATCGGATGGAAAGATAGAAAAGAAAACACATTTGTTTGACACAAAACAAACAGACGAATACAAAATCCCGAATGGAATATGCCTTCAAACCATGGCTGGCATTTGTTATAGAATGACGCTGATTATCTATATGCAACAATTCATAAAGACAAACGAAATTGCATATAGGTTGCATATATCTACATCTAGAACCAATCTGATTACTCGGAATTAGAAAAGATATTTTCTGAATAGCAATTTTTTTCTTTACTACCTTCCCCCAAAGGGTAAATAGTTAGGATTGGCACAGATCAGAGATACAAGTAAAATGCAACACTGGTGGATATGGAAATAGCAGAAAGTTCCAAAGGTAAGGAAATAACGTTTTAATTTGACTAATCCGCTTCTAGAACATAATTACCTCTACCTAATGCCATGCCTAAACTACATCAAAAATATTTCAAATGAGTCCTGCCCCGCTGCTGGGCGCGGGATTCTCCTCTTCTCATTGTGAGACGGGTAAGGTTATGCATACATCTGTGACGACTTCACTTTGTCAACGGGCTCTCAACCTATATTCTCCTATAATCTTCGTCTACGCTGCTTTATATCCAATCAAATGTAGTCAAACACCTAGCTTGCCCACCATAAATCAGTCTTTAACAACGTAATACCCTATGTCATATTTTGGTAAACGCTACAAATTCATTCCAACTCCTAATATCTAATATCTTACTGGACTGCACTTACTAAATGCCTCACACTAATACTGGCAAACGCAAAAGTAACTCTGGAAGTCAGGGAAATAAACGGAATACATAGGTACCGAGTTATGTTACCGTATCGGCTGTGATTGGTCGCGTGCTGCGTGAACTCTTGCGCAAGCTCCGCCTCGCACGACCGACCCGCGCTTATCGCCACCCAGGCTTTTCTATTCTTTATCTAGGAAAGTAGAGTAGGTAAAATTATCGCAATAAAAACGCTCAGTACAATAAATTACCAAATTTTATTCAGTAGGTACTATATTCTACTACATATCTAACTTACAATTGCACACTTGACTAAAAAATTACAGATCATCGAGATAGATATGTACAATAAAAAATTTGTTTAGTTCATTTCTCATAAAAACATAAAAATCAATCTTCAATAGGAGCTTGAAAGGTTTGGTTTAACACGTACAAGTGTCGTGGCACAGACGGCACGCCCTCGAAGCGAGCAGCGTCTTCAAACTAGCGACTTCCTTCCTCAGATATGAGACTTTCAAAGCGAGGTGGATCTCTCGGAGCTTCCTCCGATCTCTGCTCTGTTTCGCCGCCACGTTGTTCCGTTCCCGCTGTCTTCTATAAGTATCATCGTTAGTTTCACTCGTCGATTGAACACTTCGACGCATTCTCGGATTATTCGCCAATAATGCTCCCCCATTTTTTTCTGCCATCGCTCTTAAGGCATTTCTTTCGAATGCTTGGAAATCGGGATCATCCGATAGAGAGTCGTCGATCATCGAGTAAGGTCGCTTCTGTGATTGCGGCGATATCGGCGGAGATAGCGTTTGTACTCGAGGACGCATGTGTGGCGTCACGCTTCTCTCCGGATTTGATGACAGTTGCGGCGTGACCGGTACTTCGTAGGAGCTGGCGCTTGCGGCAGAAGCTGGCGAGATGTGTGGCACGTGGGTATAAGTTGTAGCAAATGGCGATGGATATGGAGACATTTGCGGCATGGGGGCGTAACTTGCAGCAAGTGGCGAAATGTGCGGCATGGGGGCATAACTTGCAGCAAGTGGCGAAATATGCGGCATGGAGGCATAACTTGCAGCAAAAGACGAGATGTGTGGCGTATTGTAGCCATACTGGTAGCCAAGGATTATTGAAGACTCTGGAGATGGGCAGTTTTCTTTGCTGGATGTGGACAGGTCTAAGGCGATGTCGTCTGCGTATGGAGTCCATAGGGCCATGGTGGTTATTTTCAGTGGCACTGTCGTCGTAACGGAATTCAGATCGCTTAATATTCGCCGATTTTGAAGGTAGCCAGCAGATGTTTCGGTCTTCAATCTTCCGTGATTCCTCGTAAGCTTTGTCGGACTTTTTAATCAAGCTTTGGACGGTCCCATAGTTTCGGAAGTAGTATTCTTAGCGGACAATGTGTTCTCAGCACGAAGGTTGATAACGTTGTGATTGTCAAGGGATTGCTCAAGCGCTCGAGGGTTGAAGGGGCGGGGCTTCTCTTAGAGGGAGGGGTGGAGACGCCACTACCTGCGCGCAACGGGACCGGGGAGCGAAAAAACAAAAGTGCGAATATCAATCCAATTTATATTGTTATCTGTGTGCATTTGCAATTATATTTTGAGGATGTCGCGCATTACTTAAATAGGATAATTCCAACGATATCCCTAAACATTTAGGGATCGCTGTATCGTAAACTTTGTAAACAACTTAGCTAATTAGCTCGCGCTAAAGACTTTGTTTTTCACCTTTTGTGTTGAATAAATTGTAACTAAATGTAATGTTATGATTTCTTCGTTAGGTAATTTGGCAAGTGTGTGATAGAACATCATCATCATAATAAGCCTATAATATTTTACTAAAGCAAGTCGCGACACATAGGTAGGTTACCTTCGGGACTTTCTTCTAACTACTACCAACTCTTTTACATGTTTGGTGTATGGAATTCCTTATTCCTACGTATTTACAAAAAAAAAGTATTTAAGTGTTCTAAAAGTTATCTGTCTGTCATAGTACAAGCTTTGCTTAGTTTGGGGTCAGATGGCGCTGCGTGTAATGTCTCGCGAGCAAGGTTTTTTCGGTTAGTATCTAGCTATTAATGTTGTTTTGTAAGACATGAAAACTTTGTCTTACTAAATACTTACATACGCGAGACTTCGGAACATTATTGTCAACCAAGTTGGAAATCAGCCGCCATGCACCTAACGGTGTGTTCCGGTAGCCTCACTTGATAGCCAGTTCCATTCACAGCTAGGTATGCTTTACCATCTTCGACCACACCATCACTTAACATCAGGTGAGCTGTGAGCAATATGTAAATGGAAAAAATAGACGAAGCAATCATAATAGATAGTGAGTGAAATATCTTAAGTAAGAACTTCCCATTTTAATTCATACGTCAACTCATGCGCATGTCCATTGTCCATTAGTGTGCAACAATGATACACGCGTGGGCGATTCTGCAACTGTCGCCTTTGTCCGCGTGTCCGCGCTTCCGGCCGCCATCTTACGGCAACCGGACAACTCTTTCCAACGATAATGCACGCTTCACACAGGAACATTTGCCACTATTCGGGAAAACTTTCGGGGTTTTGACTTTTATGAGACTTTTTAATTTTTTTATTTGTTTTTAGTTTAATATTGTCTAAATTTTTAAATTATATTTATAGTAGGTGTGTATTATAATTCTTGCACCTCCCCCCGCGACGGCGCCGGTGTGCGCTCGGGGCACTTAAACTTAGTTTAGATAACATAAGTGAAAACTTTTTAAGCTTTTGTATGTGTACTTACCTATCTACTATTTACTTTCAAAATTAGCAGCTGTTTATTTTTCATGTTTATTTCAATAGTAAATATACAATGAAGGTAGTACGGTAACAATATTGATTTCTATACGCGAATCTCTAGGTATTATATTGGCTTATCTTTTTCTTTGTAAATGTTTAATTTGATCCGTAATTTTTTTGTTAATGTATGTATGTATAGTAAGTTTCAACGGCGAGGGTTCAGCCTCATTTGAAAGCCAGTTCCATTCCAGGCCAGATTTGTTCATCTCCGACCACACCCACACCCAACAGCAGGTGAGCTGTGGTTAACCAACTAGCCTGTAAACTTGAAAAAACAAATCATTTGAAATCTGCGTGAAAGGAATCAGTCGCAGTGTGAGTCGCGCTTTATTCCGAATCCAGTCACACGGGCGTCACGGTGGTCCGACTGCGGACAGGGGCGATTGTGAATCTTTAATTATTCCGCAAAGAAGATGGATTATCATTGTAGAATTATAACGTAACCGTAATGGATCCTGACGGATTTAAACGTTTCGCTTGACAGGCTATTGTAGTCGCCAGATTGAGATTGTTGTATCCTTCTTCTGAATAATTCCATAGATTTGACCATGAGAATCTTATGTGAAATCGAGTTGTAATGTACCTACTGTTGTTGTAGGACTTTTGTGAAGACGTCCTGGGTACGCACTAAGTACATACTTGCCAGTTATTAAATGGAGTAAGTAGTAGGTATACAAATGGATATTAATTTCAAATTATTTGTTACTCTGTAGATCCAGCTAAAGAGCTGGATGTTGTCTAGGTAGGTACCTACCACCATACCACTGCAGTACAAGATATTCTACCGCCAAGCAGTAGTTTGTAAACATTACTGTGTTCCGGTTTTAAGAGGGCTGCAAATAGCAAAATTACAGGGATGTCAACGCTAACCATCGAAAGTCTCAAAGTAATGAGCGCCAAAGCAGCGATGCCCTGGACTCTGCGGTATGCCTTGCCATGAAGAGAGGGTCTTGTTAGTGTCTACTGTTACATAAAAATAAGTTAAATGCCTATATTCCGACTGAATTTACAAGACAAAATAGACATTTAAGATTATTCACCTTTTTTCGGGTGATGTAGATGTTTGACTACAAATTTCGTGATGTTATGTGACTGTGTGGTCGAAGATACCATCGCGCGAGTGATATGCTCGTCTCTCCACTAAGTTGCTTAAAAAAAGGTTTAACTTGTCGACTATTAAACCATTAACCATTAATTATAAATTAGATGTTAGGTGAACGAATCGACAACTTCTTTGCTATAGTGGGTAGGTTATATATGTGTAACCTTAAAATTAAATAAATGTTTAGAGGAGATACCAGAAGAATGTTCTAAGCCTGTATATTGCCTCACCAGTTTTATTGTCTAAAGTATTTCTAAATGTAACTTAAAATACATTCGATAATTCTAGAACGAGCGGCGCAGTTGGCATCTACAGTAGAGATTCAAAACTTTCCTAATCCGATTAGAGTGCACTAAATTATTAGGAATCCGCATGACGTTTCAACATAATTCCTGACCTTGTAATTCAACATTTTATTGCTGTACGGGCGTATTGTAAATGGTAGATTGTGTAAACGGTAAGAAACAATAGTTCGTTATTTTGTGGCTACCTGCCGGGACAGGCTGCGGCTTAAAAACTAGCGGCACGTGCTTTGAAGGGCTTCAGATTTACAACTACTACTCATTTTAAAACCAGCAATAAGGCGTACAAAGGTAATATGTTTTAATTTGGGTCTCTCATAAAAACGCCAAAAAGACAATTACATTCACCCGTTGTCGTATAAAATAAACTTATAGACATTGTAGCTCAGTGGTTAGCGCGGTCAGATCACACGCGTGGGTTCAAATCTCGCAACAATGAGTTTGAGCTGCCAGTAAAGGAAACCATAGCACGGTGGTAGGTTACTTTCTAGTAGGTACCTACTGGGTTAGGCTAGCTTCCATCTATATCCCCCCGCCAAGCACCTAGCAGTGTGTTCCGGCAGTCTCCCTTGAGGGCCAGTTGCATTCCGAACTAGGTGTGTTTACAATCATCGACCACACCGTCACTTAACATCAGTTGAGCTGTGGTCAAACACCTAGCCTGTCAACAGTAAAAAATAGACTTTCACTTCAATAGTAGGGCACCTACAGTCGTACCTACATGCTTTCTTTATCGATTTTATTAAAAGAAACTTAGAGCACTTACCGAAAACAGCAATAAATCTGCTTTATATAGTAAACCTAATTTATTTCCAGTTATAAGTAGGTACCGACGACAATGTCGCGGTTTGTTCAATTTGTGAAATGTTAGGCGTGAGCTGCAATTGTTCCGATCAATAGTGGGCGCGGGGGTAAACCACATACCTCATACATAATCATTCAGGGACTGACAGCCAGGGTGTGAGCAAATGTGCGCCAGGGAAGATTGATGGGACCGTGCGCTGACCACACGTGGATTTCATGTTAGATCACTCGGTAACCATTCGCACAACGTTTCTAATTTCTGAAAATTAAAAGATACATTTTTAACTTAAAACTTCGCAGTAGCTTCTATGCAAGAAACTGGATTCAAAAATGTATTCTGTGACATTCATAAATAAGTACCAAGGTACCTACTTCATAGAAATCTGTCGAGTCGTTTTATTCAGTTTTTTTACATATGTATATAGATTACTACATATAATTAGGCAACCGTATCCTTTTTCAAAACCAACAAAATCTTATACTTTTCAAGGTAGTCGGATAAAAAGTTTTAAAATGCAACTTTACAAGCTCTACAAGTTAAATTAGTGAAAGTTCCGCTAACACTAATAAAATATAAGACAAAATAAACCATTCTCTCGAGAAAAATACACCTTTACACAAAGTACAGTATTGAATAGGAAGTACAATATGCAAATTGTATATCTCAGTATTGTCAAACATTTGCGAAGGATTACTATTAGTTACAAAGGGTTGCCTCGAAACAAAGGCGACGTTTCGGAGGGACTTGCGAATCGAACGGTACATGCCCGAAACAATGAATCGGCAAACTCACTGGCATTATCTAATTTTCGATCTGTGGAAAGCATTTTTTGTAAATATTTCGTCATCTCAGGGGACTGTATTCATTTTGAAATCCCAAATCTCTTGCACATGCAAGGATGATGTTGTGTTTGCGTCCTTTCAACATGACCACAAACTGTGCATTCTTACTAAGTAACGGAATCTGAACTAAAACAAAATACATGTTTGGTGTAACATCGAACGCAATGCTTTTTCTATTTCATACTAAAAAAACTATATACCTACCTTCTGTGGATATTTTATCAGAATTGAATGTAGCTTTGATTGGTAGGGTACACATTGTGCAATACGCCACACCCCTCACTGGTGTCGTAAAACGCGCTTGCGCAACCAATCGCGTCGAGTGTATTGTAAAGTTTACATATTATAAGTAAGTACCTAACTTTATAAGGGTTAGGTATGTGCAATAACAATGTAGTTGCAACTTTTGTTGTGAATACCATGCCTAGATTCTAGTAACACAGGAGCCATATTTCTGTGACTATTAAAAAAAAACGATTTAAGAAGTACTGATTTTTTTTTAAATGTAAAAGTAGTGAGACGAACGATACGCTCTCCTGATGGTAAAATATGACGCATGTCCATGACCATTACAGCGATACACAGAACTTTCAGTAGCAAAACAAAGTCCGAGGCATCGCTGCTTTGGCACCCATTACTTAGAGGCGTTCGATGGTTAGTCTCAACAGCCCAGTAATTTCGCTAGCTGCAGTACCCTTCAAACCGGAACACAGTAATGTTTGCACACTACTGCTTGGTGGTAGAATATCTGGTACTGCGGTGGTAAGTACCTACCCAGACGACTTCCTGCTAAGGAGATCTACCACCAAGTAAACTGATGTAGTGATGACGTTATTTAGTTTTTTTTGTGCGTATTAGGTAGGCCAGCCTAGCGGTTGAAAACTGTTGTGCTTACTAAATTATTCTTTCCAGTTCGATCTTACATTAAAATTTTGTCCACACACTGCCGCGAGCTTTGTGATTGCATTGCAGAGGGTTGCGTCTAATTGAGTCGAGGGCGACTCCCTCCATGTACATGTACAACCCTTGCGCTGTCAGCTTGCGTGGACACGACCCTTATTTACTTACTGATCATTACTCACCGTCTATATTGTATTATATATACCCAAAAATAGGAAGCCGTTTCAAATGATGTCTGAAGTTCAGCAACAAACGTTTTCACGATCGGACGCTTGATGTGTCGCAATGATTGTATCGCGGGGCCGTTCTAAAATATGTTTGTTGCTTATCTGTATTCTCTACTTATGTCACGATGATAAAAATCAGAAGCTAGCAGCTGCGACATCAACATTGGATATCGGCCATGCGCCTCGCTCGGTTCGACAACACCGGCGTGCGCCCAGAAACAACAATCCTTTCAATGTAACTGTCAATCCGTTCGGTTCCCCGGTGTTGTGGGGCCGGCCGCGTGAAGCCGCGTGTCTAATGTTTTTTCTACTGCGATGGGAATATGAGATGTCTCTTAGCATAATAGGATAATTATATTCGCAGAACTGTTGACTGGGACAACTTAAAAAAAACTTAGTAATTTTTGTGGGCACGTTACCTGGATTCATATTTCGCAATACAAATAATAGGTACTTACACATTCATGTATTCATTGTAACATGTTAATTAGGTACCAGATTTAAAAGCTACTTTAAGGGTTTTAATTTGAAGGGGCTTATTTCAATTACAGGGCAGTTGAGACAAACCATCGAAAGTCTCACAGTACCTAATGAGCACTAAAGCAGGGACGTCTTGAATGTCTTGTGTATCGCCGTAATGGTCATGGCCATATTATGTTATCTCTTACCATCAGGAGAGCGTCTCGTTCATCTCATTACTTTTACTTATTTTTAATACGGATAAGTCCGCGTTTGTCCACCAAGTCGCCTGGTGGTAAGCGACGATGATGAAGCGCGCAGACTTAGAAGATCTATTCACTCCGACCTTGAAAAGATCTAGATTTTACACAAACATAAAAAAATACATTTCGGTAGACTAACCGCGTCATTTTATCATAACTAAAATTGTAAAGGATCCTCTATTGTCATAGTCATAATTTCGTACCCATCTATAATCTGCCTCATAAAATTAATCCTTTCTACCTTAGATGAAACAATATCAATAGACACCCCGCCAGGGGCTGATGAAACCTTTGAGCTTTATACAATCTTCAGTTTTATGGCATTCTGAGTTAAATGGAGACTGTAACAGTAAAATGCACCTATATAAAAACATTGAAATCAATTTAGATTCTGAATCTAGCTAAATTATCGGGAATTAAATACAAAGCAACATAAGTACCTATTGCCCACTACTGGATTCTAATAAAAACATTAAATAATCCCTGAGAACTTAGCTCTTTCGTCATCCAGGACAGACATTATTTTGCTCAAGAAAACTAAACGTACTTGTGGAAGATACTGCGCCGTGGAAAACTAAAATAGGTACCTAAAGATCACACGATAAAACTAAATACATGACTCATACCTACATGAGTTAACCATAAATGGCCATGGTCAATGT
This sequence comes from Biston betularia, assembly GCA_905404145.2. Lineage (NCBI taxonomy): Eukaryota > Metazoa > Arthropoda > Insecta > Lepidoptera > Geometridae > Biston > Biston betularia. The sequence continues at coordinate 228,596 of FR989874.1, read as the reverse complement.
ATATGCTGCAGAAGTGGGAACGAGAGGATTGCCAGTAAAACCTCACAATAATCTACAAAAAAAGTGGTCAGCCTGCCAAGAACATCAATAAATTCACTTTTGGAAATAGTATCCAAAGCAGCGTTGATAGGAAAATAGGATGGGAACACTATAGGTTTAGATAACTCGCATAATAAATAATCCGTGTGTTTCCGATGAGTGACCGTGAGCGGTATTTATCTACTGTAAGCTACCGTGAATCTGATGATATGATAAATCGTCAATGCGGATTGTTTGACTTGTAACACCAACTGCAAAACCATGTCAGACGCCAGTATTTTAATCTGACAGCAAAGCTGGTCAATCGGCGTTTCCCAATTTACTTGCTTTCTTCGTATTAAACACCCCGAAATGCACTCTCACAAAAAGCGGTCAGTCTCGGTATTTTAAAATGTTTAAGATCTCTCTCTGCCACAAATGCCAGAATAATCTATTTACTTGTACTCAATAGATACGAGTCAAAACCTTCCTTATTTTTGGAATCGGTAAAGAATTGAATCATTTTATAATTCCTTAAACTTCATTTGCATGTCTTAAAAGGGAGTACATAACAAAATTCATACAACAGATGTGGCTTAAAAGTATTTATTGCAGGTACTTAAATTAAATCTTATTTACAAAACTAGCACACTTACTATAATTATATCCCCAAAAATATATTACTTACAAGTAATCGATATCTTAAACTACCTTGATAATACATAGATAATCCTACGTAAACGTCGTAGGTACAAAATTTATATACAAAATACTTATTTAACTCCGAATTGCACTTCATGTCACAAACATCAGTCTTTTGTAAATGATCCCCCGACTGATTTAACTTTTACAAATATGGCACAAAATTGTCCTCCGAATACACTTCAACATTCACAGCGTTGCCTGCAGCGTCCACAAACTCCAGACGCGAGTCGCGATCTGAGATCGGCCATTTTCTTCTTAAGGTAAGACACTTGAAACGCGAGGCGGACCTCACGCAGCTTCCTCCTGTCTCTGCTCTGTTTCGCTGCGAAGTTGTTCCTCTCTCTTTGCTTCCTGTACGAATCATCCGCAGCCTGGGTGGTCTGAACTGCTCTCCGCATCCTCGGGTTATTTCCGAGTAAGGTTCCTCCGTTCTTTTCCGCCATGGCCCTCAAGGCGTCCCTCTCGAAAGCTTGATATTCGACATCATCTGACAAAGACTCCGTATCGTAGTAATCCGGTGACTCTGGCGGTGAAGGTGCACTGCTGTGCGTCTTATGCGACTGGTACTGCGACCAAGCGCTTCCAACCGAGTCTGGGGATATCTGCGCTGTCGGCACGGCGTGCTCCGCGGGCTGATGGTACGCGTAGTAATACCCTGGGGGATGGTTCTCGTACGCTTGTGGTGGATACGCATATTCAGCGATCGGCCGAGAAACATATTCTGTAATCGGTGGAGAAGTATTGATCACAGGCACAACGTCCAACTTCGGAGATTCCCGTTCCAGCTTCACGGTAGCTTTGCTGAGGTCCAGCGCGGCTTCTTGTGCGTACGGCGTCCACAGGGCCATGTTGTCCACAGCACTTGCCTCTAGGAAGTATCGATCCCGAATGAAGAGTGTCGCTAAGGTTTGCTCAAGCGTCTGAAGTGGGCGGAGCTTAATTAAGAAGGGTGCGCCACGGGAGTCGGGAAGGGTTGAATCTCTACCTGCGAAATCTAACGGAACTTGGCGATATTTTGACGCGTACCGGTCAATATCGATTTGAAGTACAAAATAATGCTAATATTTATGCAAGATTAACTTGATTTAAAACCGACAGCAATGGAATAAAGAAAACAGCTTGAACCTGAGCTTATATCTACTGTTTTCTTTCAGAGGTAGATACGTAATAAATGATACTTACGCATGTTTACCCGTCTCAGCCAATTCAGTGTTGTTTACTGTGTTGACAATAGAGACGACATAATCTAATGATAGTTATTAGTGAACAGCCAGTCTTTGTTCTAAAACTAAGTGTTTTTACTAATATTGTAAAATATAATATTCTGTCCGAACTGTGGAGAGTTCAAATTACAGAACAATTACACTTATACAAATAGTATGTACCTACCTGCTCATCAATAGGCATTACTCTTGCATTTAGAATGATTTCCGAAGTTCACAGGCACCTACCTAACTTATTTATTTCCTGAATTGTTTTTTTCATCGCGGTAAGTAGTTTTCTATCGTTTAGCAGAAAATGAGCAAGATTAAAAACGTCACTCGAGATGTTTGCTATACAATCGCATTTGCCACAGGGCATATTTTTATTTAACTTTTTGGTTGATCCTCGAAGGTAGAATCACAGGGAAGCGAAGCCCAGGATGTCCCAGACGGAAATAGCTGGACGATTTATGAAGGCGTGGACTGGACTAAGCTACCGGCATCTAAACCCCGCAGTATTTTAGTTTTTTTTTGCATAAAGTTTTGCCTAATAACCCGTAACTTTGGTGTTAACAATAAAAGACCTCCTTGACCTCCAAACTTCAGCATGAAGATACTTAGTACCTACTTGATGATGATGACATTTTATTCTCTTCACTTTAGTTGTACAATGACAACAATAAGCTTAATCTTGAGTGTTTAAGGTATATATTTATTTTGTCGTTTCGATTACAACAGTGATGATGGATCTCACAACTTTTTACGGTACTGAGTTGCGTGACTTGGTTTTTTTTACAAGTTTTGTTTTTGATAGCATTTAGTTTATTTCCGCTTAACAGTCTTTCAGTTACAACAGTGATGAGGATTGACAGTGGTTAAGCGGAAATAAACTAAAATATACCTTAAACACTCAAAATGAACTTACGCAAAGTGCCTAACGCCTGAATCAATCAACTTTAATATTAATTGTTTGTCGAGCAAAATATCTGTCTCACTTTAAAATCTTTAGAATGTCTAATCTGAATGGAGTTATCCACAGCTAACAATCGGACCACCGCAACAGAACGTCACGTTCAATCATATCGCACGCTAAAGAGTTGTCCGGTGTCAGCAAGATGGCGGCCGGAAGGGCGGGCACGCGGACAATGGCGACAGTTGCAGATATTGCAGAATCATCCACGCGTGATTGTTTTGTATGGAAGTGGACATGCAACGTTGTAATAGCAACGTTTACGTACGGATGAGAGATGATGGTTTCAGAGTATAAATGGCCGAAATGACAACTGCCGCGCAATATGACAGCCAAGTTTACGTAGTTGTTACCATCTAACTCACTAAGGTACCTACCCAAGCGTAGGCCTACCTACCTACCCTTAAAAGGCGATTGTTGTACACAAATAAATACGAATACGTCATAGACTTTCTTCTCCGGAAATATCTACCTACTTATACATTTTCATAGGTTTCGTTTTCTTTCGTTGTAAAGTCAGTGGTTTTTTTTAAATTTTGTAATAAGCTTACGTTTGACCGCCATTTCACCTGATGTTACATGAAGATGCGATTTGCGGAGCCCGCTTACCTAGAAGATACCGATTGCGTCTATCAGTAAATACTAACTCGGACAGCGCATTTTACTGTTTGACAGTTCGCAGAATTTAAGAAGTATCTAACTGTTTTGTTCGAATTTTTGGAATGTCAATCATAAGATTTTTTTTTCGAGGCCGTCAGTTAGAACAGTCCGGAGGGGGATTAGATTATTAGATTTTTTTAGATTTAGATTATGCAAATCAAGAGCATACTTTACTAAATGAATCTAATAAAAAACCAATAGGGACTCTAGTACCTATCTGTGTTGAAAAGTGTTGTAACTTTTTTTCTTCGTTTTATTCTATTGTCAGAAAAGATTCTGGCGGATCAAAATCTTCCAGTCGTATCCTTAGCGTAGCCCTTTTCATTGTAACATGATTAGAGTGTTGAAGAAATGAATATAAATCAGTAGATAGGTAAATTTTAAATATGCACAGGTATTTTTTTTTAAATTATTAGAGGAAAAAACGGGTACACCCAATAACAATTACCTCACAATTATTTAGTTACAATTATCACAATTAAAATAAAAAATGTCAAAAGGAATGTCATAAAAAGAAAATAAAAAATGTCAAAAAATAATAATAAAAAAGATGTCAAAAAATTTAAAATATTCACACAATAATAAAAAATGTATCTAATTTGCTTATCAAAAGTTTGCCTAATTGATATGATATACGTATAGGTAGGTAGATACTGATCATTTATTTGTCCGAGTATAGGTAGGTACCTACCTAGTTTCTTTTTCTATATACGCCCCATAGGCAGCCCGTACACGTAGCGCGCGATCCGCGATCCGCGATCCGCGATCAATGATCGCGATCCAGACTGATCGTGTACGAAGCGGATTGACGGACTGATGCTCCGGATCGCATAATATCTAGAAATTTTGAAATTATGATCGCGGATCGCGGATCGCGGATCGTGATCATGATTGAACGTGTAAGGCGGCCCATAGACACCATGACATTTGTCAACTTTGAATTGCAATTTTTTTTTACAATAGATATTTTTATAATCTACAGGGAGAGGAAAGTTTGTTAAATTAATCTTAATCTAGGGTTAAATTACTAGTTGTATACTGCTAGCAGAGCAGCGACCCGCAAGCAGCACCCGATCACGAGTATGACGCATGTGCCGCCATCGCCCTACTCGACCATATCTGAGGGAAGAGAGAGCCCGACACGACGCCGCCGCAAGCAGGAGCCTTCGATGGTGAACGTGAATGCTCAAGGCATACACACAATCCTTATTTGCCATATTTCCGACCCACCGCCACGTTCCGATCGTTGATAATAATCGTCATCAGCGTAGTCAAGATAGTATTAGAGCTGTATCTATTGGACAAACATGATGCTTAGGCATACTTACTCTCAGGCGACAAGCCTGTTCGTATCCTCTTTGGTCACTCACTTGCTCTAAACCCTCGTTTCTACGACCACCCGCGGCCTAAAAAGACATGCAATAATGTGCAGTAATGCATTGAGCTGGAAAATCCTTAAACAGATTGCGTCAATAGATAATAATAAGTATCTTAAGAACATTGTGGGCGGCCGATGGACAGATCTGTTGTAACACAATGAAAAAGGTAGGCAGCCTTCCGTCGCGTCGCCTCAAAGAAATTGTCGTGAGATTGATGTTACAAAAATAATGCCTGGAAATTGCTAATTTAACTTCTAGTGATCCAGGGGTGTATCCAATCTCAAGAAGAATTTATTGAATTAAATAAAACGCGCTAAAAAAAATAGCCAGTGTTACTAGGAATGATGTAAGGATTCTAACAATACCCCATACATCCAAATCTGTTCAGGCATTTAGTAGTTATACTTAGTGGAAAAAAAGAAACTCGCCTAGCTACGTACCTACATAGGTAGGTACATGAACCGTGAAAACATTAGTAGGTACTCTTTTTTTGGGCAGTCGTGTAAAAATATTATTTCAGTAACACTTGAAAACTTATTTTACGAAATGTAGATCTGTAAAATTAAAATGAAACCACCTACGTATTTGAAGTCCTCAGTTGAAACCTGAAGATGTTGAAAAAGAGATGAAAGACTATTTGAAAAGAAAATAAAAGCGACATCTGCTGTCGAGTAGCATAACACTTAAAATTGCCAGTACACATAATACCTAAAAAATATAAACCCAAACGTCACTAGGATTTTGGCGGGAACATTGAAAATGTAATGTGCTGCATTATAATATTATTTTTTAAATTTGTATTTTAAAGTAATTCTGACTAAAAATAGTGTATTGTAATAACAAAATTTCAAATTATACGCACTAGCGTGAGCAAGTGATAATGGAGTGAACATGTCTAGTTAGTGTTGTTTTCAGAGCTGTGGAGAAGCTCCTAATAAATTCACCACTATTTTACTAGTGCATGAACTGGACTTAACTGTGTTTTAATTTACGTGACTTTGACTGCTAATCGTCGATGTATAATCGATTTTATCATGAGATATTTGAAAATATATTAAATACTTATCATTGGCAAAACCCACAAAGTGAGCTGCTGAAAGTAAAGAAAGAAAGTTAAAGAAAACAAAATACACTTAGTTGTCTATGGTTAGCCATTTTGGATTTTAGTAGTGAGAGTCCGACAAAACAAAAGTTTATGTTTTTCAACCTACCCTATAATTTTTTAAAGAAATAACGCACACGAAGCACAGCAAAACCAGTGCGTTTCCTGCCCGGCCGTCTCCTCCCGCACAGAACGTCTCTCTCTGCGGCTGCACGATCAGCTGTCACGGACCATTGACGTGTAGAATACAAACAAATCATCGAGTCAAATGGTGTTTTCGCGATGAACGGCAGTTTTTATGAGCAGTTGGGGGGTGTTGCCGGGTTGTTTGATCAATGGGGCGCGTGCGAGCGTACAGTGGTAGCGTGCGCGTTAGCGCGGCGTGTGCCGTGGCCGGGGCTGCGCCTGCTGCAGCGAGCCGTGGAGGAGGCGCTAAGACATCATGTAGCCGACGAGCGTCTCGAGCTCGAAGCCAACGACGAACTCTACCTCGCCGGCCTGCTTGCGCCGCGCCCCACAGACGATGATGACGACGGTTAGTATCTACCTCTTTAAAAAAATCTAGGCATCTACCTTCACTTTCATTTCTCTCAATCCTTCCTCTCATCAATGTATGAAAATCTCTATAGCAATAACATTATTAATTCACTACATGTTCCATTAATACACTAATTTTATCTTCATCTCAAAATCTCAGTCTAGTTGGGTCTAATTGTTGGCGAAAATTGGTTTTAGTATATACATACATCTCTAGATGTAATAATTCTACTTACTATACATTCTATATTATACCTACCTTCATAAAATTTGAATAAAATACTGGAAATTATTCATTAACAAAATGCACAACCGCACCAGAACTGCATGAGGGCAAAGTTCAAGGATTCAAAATGTATGTGCTAACTAACCAGTAACACTATGGATGTGTTAGTAATAAGTCACAGGATCAATATTTTGTGAAAACATCCAACTGTGTGGCAGTGAATCATTCCTACCTACAAATATCTTGAGTCTAGATTCTGGAGTATTGCTACAGGATTTTCCTGGATAATGACATTTCACTGTATAGAGGTCTGCATAAAAAGCTTTTGTACCAAATACTAACAGACTTTAGTGAAGTAGTACTTGACTGACCCAGCTTTGTACGATCTGAACTATGTGAAAAAGAGTGGGAAATAATTGAACTACCTACCTTTAAATTTGCACCGTTCTAAGACTGCACCACATTTACATGCACAAGTGTAAATAGCTAATAAAGCAATTGTAGGATAATAGTAGCAATAATGGACATTCCAATTTAGTTTGTGCAGTAGACTGCCATCTGATTAGCAAGTTTTGTAGAAAATTTTTGTTCGGATTTCTTCTTCTACACATCTTGATTGATTGGTTATATCCACTAGGATATTTGATGTCAGCCACAATGTGGATGAGTTGCGGACAAAAGTTGGTTATAAAGTATTATTATTATGTAAACAAAGTATTGAGTCATCAGTACAGTATTGGGGCCCTTGGAATTACCTTCCATTAATTATGGCAATTCCCAGAAATTTCCTGGTGTCATTGTGCTGGGGCTTGAAATAATTTCCAGTAATAGGAAACTAAGGAAACGCTACAATACATTAACTTTTTATTAGCATTCCTAAAAAAGTGCTTTGCAAATAAACTTAGCCTCAAAATTTTCTAGAACAAAGAGTGATCACTTCCCAACAACTCTTGGCAGAATAAATAAATATCATTTCTAGAAGAGATATTGTAATAATGAAAAAATCAAATGATTTCTAATACTGTATCATCTCAAAATTGTGTCGACCAGAGTTTTAAACAGATTAAAATTTGAAAATTTATTGCCTATTAACTGGTAATGCAGTCATTCATATGTATGCTATTTCAGGCTGCCTAATTGGCTTACTTGGTAGTAGCTCTGTTTTGTGGTGCGGGTTCAATTCTCACCCAGAATAAACATGAATGTGATAAGCATAGCTATTAAATGCTCTGAGTCTGGCTGTTCCAAATGTTTGTACAATTTTTAATTTTCACTGTACTTCACAATGTATAAGTATGTAAGTTATATCTTTAAAAGTGCATTTCTGTTTATGAGTCATTTTGGTTACAACAAAGATAAGACCTTAATTAAACCTAACTATTTTTTATTATTAACTGATGAAAAACAGGATGTTCTCAAATTGATGCATAACTTTTAACAGCACAGTTCTTTTTTGGTATTTTATTAATGACATTTGACATTTTATAATTATTTATCTGAACTAAACTTAAATCAGAAACAAAAATTGGAATAAATAATTAAAATAACTATCCTTGTTAATATGGGACTAGCTGCCGGTTTCCTTGTTTCTGGTGGGGTATGAGTATAATGTGAATTGTTTGGTCAGATTCAATATGCATCTAATAAGTCGGCAAGCTTCACCTTCAACCACATTGTCACTTGCCATCGGGGGAATTAGTGGCCACAAATGTACTTATTTATACATATAGAAAAAAAATAACTCAACTACTATTAAACTGATCACCATAAAACTTCACAGATAGTGTTTAATTTGAAATATGATGAGACGTTAACAAGTGCTTGTAAACATTGCAAGTTGTTTTTGGGACTGTTTGATGAATGATGATAACTTGCAGACAAGCGGCTGCACAAGCTGCTGACGCTGCTGCCGCTCCTGCGGACGGACAACAGCCGCGCGAAGGACGCGTGGGTGGGCGGCGCGGGCGCGCTGGTGCAGCGCTGCGTGGACGCGCCGCGCGCGCCGCCCGCCGCCGCGCACACCGACCTGTGCCGCCAGCTGCTCTCCTACCTGCTGGTGCACCCCGCGCTCACCGCTAATGACCAGAGGTAAGTACTCACTGCTTACACGTAGGTACAACACCTACTACTACACTAATCACTATATTTCATAGTGTCGTGGTGGTAGATCCTCTTAACAGGAGGTTGTCTAGGCAGATACCACCGTAGTACCAGATGTTCTGCTACCAAGCAGTAGTGTGCAAACATTACTGTGTCCCAGTTTACTAGCGAAATTACAGGGCTGATGTGATTTATCGAATGTAAAAGCGCCAAAGCAGCGATGCCCTCGTTTTGTTGCTCAAATTTCTGTGTATCGCTGCAATGGACATGGACTTGCGTCATGTCTTACCACCAGGAGAGCGTCTCGTAAATCACATTTAAAAAAAATTGCATTTACGTAGGCCACTCGCACATTCAAAAACAAATGACACCTCTGTTTGAGTGTGAGTGTGCGTCATTTAGTATGATTAGGTATAATGTTTCCTATAATAGCAAGACTAATGTGATTTGGAGTGGAGATAGTTTATTACCTGGATATACAGTAATAATAATAATAGAAAATAAACAATTCCCATAGGATAGTAAGTGGATGGATACCGCGGGACTTTAAAATAAAGGACTTTAAAAAAAATAAAAAATGTCAACTATTTTTTACAATAGTTGCACTTATCTGTTTTCCATAGTACAAAGTTTGCTTATTTTAGGGCTACATGGCGCTGTGATACGTTGCGCCGTATACATATCTCTTGAGTTCTAATTATTTATTTGATTATATCTCACTATAATAATATTATAAATGTGAAAGTTTGGATGGATGGATGTTTGTTACTCTTTCACGCAAAAACTAATGAAAGGATTTGGATGACATTTGGTATGGAGGTAGCGGAGACCCTGGATTAACACATAGGCTACTGTTTATCCCGAAAACATGTAGCGGGTAACACCGCGGGGCGCAGCTAGTAAAAATATGTTTGTTTTAAATATCTTTAGACGTACGATACTAAACTTATAAAGCTTAGTTCTACAATGACACACCTGTTTAATCTGAATCTGAAAAAGTGACGAAAGTGACAGTGACGTATGTGCCGGGCATAGTGACGTTGCTAGTGAACAAGTGACGTTTGTGACGTCATGGTTTGCGGCTCCTGGTTTGTCGCGCGCAGATGACAGTTGTACGTTAGACTCGGTATAACAGCCGAGACATTTTCCTGTGCGCTTCATTGCCCAACAAGCAAGACCACAAGCGAGTCTATGGCTGCATACTATTTGTCATCGTCGGCCACGCGCGAAACCCCAAGGTACCTGAGTATTGCTGCAGTAACATGGGCAGACGATTGCTATAGAGCGTCTTATTTTTCCCATAAAAAAAAATTAAGCCACAGTTACCCCTTTATTTGACAGCCCTGTTGGTTCATTGGTAGTATAAATAATTATTAATTACTTATTTATATTAGTATGTTTGCTCCAAGAGCTGAAGGGCGTGGGTTCGATTCCCACTCAGAATAAACATTTTGTATAAATAAAATGTTTGTTCTGTGTCTGGGTGTTCTGTATTTATTATAAGTATGTATTTACAAAAAAAAAGTATTTAAGTATTATATGTTATCTGACTTCCATAGTACAAGCTTTGCTTAGTTTGGGGACAGATGGCTCTGTGTGTAATGTCCTACGATATTTATTTATGTCATTCTGATTATTCAAACTAATTAATTATTTTATCATCCACAGAACTTTAACGCAATGGCTTCGCTATCTAGAAAACCATATCTCTGGCAACAGAAGCACAGAAAGCGTTTGGCAGCAACGGATAGACCCCTGCCTCGTCCCCGACTCGAACATCTGGAGTTCGACCGCTCCCTTCCGGCGCACGATCGGGAAAAACGTGTTCAGGAGCGTCATAGACTCGCCCGACCATTACACGACCGACCTTCTTCAGGAATCCTTCTCCAAAAACGGAAGAGACGTAGATATAAGCATAGAAAGCGACAGGCTAAACTTCGACGCGGCCATATCCCAGCCTAAATCGCAGAGATCGAACAGCCTGACACCCCCGTCCACGAATTTCATGCAAATGTCGTCATCGGCTGAAAATTTGAGTGATGAACCATTCGTTCAGAAACCTAGGAGTTTTTCCCTGTCGAGCGAGCACAGCCTGAGCCAGATCAGGCCCATAAGTGTCATGTACGGCACGACGGGCAGCGAGACCAGGTTGGACGACCTCCGCTCCAATAACTTCGCCGAGCATCCGGGGATGTCCACAGTGGCGCAGTGGTTGAAAAGTCTCAGGTTACACAAGTATGTGTGGCTGTTCACCAATATTACCTACGAGCAGATGATGGCGATCGACGACAAGTATCTTGAGAAGTTGGGTGAGTTCTCGTGTATAACTTGTGAGTAATGTGAGACGATAAAAAGGGCTGGTCGAGAATGCAACAGGGACTAAATAGTAGATAAAAAACATTAACAATTTAGACAATGCTCGCTTATCATAGAAAAACGCTGAGACAAAAATAATTAGTATACCTACCTCCTTATTAAAATAAGTAATTAGATATTACATAATACCTACTACTACATAGGTAGGTATACCTTTTGTTTGTCTCTGTTTGTTTGTTTTTGTGCTTGTTACAGAATTAAACGTTTTTTCTTTCTTTCTTGTATAGGATATTCAATGACTTTAAGGATAAAACGAACATTTAATTGTCATTTTCTGTGAATTGTATCAATAATAACTGTTACGTAAACAGTTAAATTGACTTTGTCGACATTAAAGTGATACATGCCTACAACAATCCTTGTTATTTATGACTAATAAATTGTTCTTATTCTGATTTAAGGGGGTTCACAGCGTGTTGGATTTTTAATCATTTTATTGGTCATCAAACATCATCGCTGTTCCTTGCAGCATCATTGTTGCCCTAATTGCAACAATGATAATGATGATGATGTGATGATGTTGTAGGGGGTTTGCTATTGTTGTTGATGCTTGTTGCATCATTGTTGTTGTATTCAATTTTTATAAAAAAAACCATGCAATGATAATTTTGGCGTACAAAAATTTCGCTTCGATTTTTGCTTTTAGTATTGTTTTTTTTTTTCACTTCAAATGTTACTTTCATAGAATAGTTATAATTATGTCAGTTACGGAATGACACATTGAAAGTTAATTTTTAATTTTAGGAGTAACTAAAGGCGCACGCCACAAGATCCTCCTCTCAATAAAAAAGTTGTCGGAGCGTGGCGCCGTGTTGGAAACGCTGGAGAGCGAGCTCCGCGTGGGCGCGGGGGCTGCGCCCTCGGCGGCCGTGCTGGTCCGCGCGCTGGAGCGCCTGCGCGCGGTTCTACTCAGCCCCATGCCGCCAGCCTCCGACCTGCCTGCTGCTATCGTACGACTTCTGCATTTAGGTGAGCCTTCTTCCATACAATGTTCTACGAAATTTTTCTACTGCCGTTTTATTTTGTGAACTGCAGGGCTTGGGTTCTTTTCCTATCTAGAACAAACATATTGTGAGGAATGTAAATGGTTCTCTGTGTAAAAAAATAACTACGAAGTTTTAAATAATTCTCTGTTTACGAAAATTATTGAAAACCAGTAGGTACCTCCAACACGAAAACTATCCGAAAACAATACTGCGCACCTATTGATGCTAACAGAAGTAAATAGAAAGAACTTTACTATCACTTGTTGGTTTCTGCGCTAGTGGTGCTGGTTTCAATATTTCATGATATCTGAGTTGTTAAAAAAACGACTAAGAAAATGTTAAAATAGCTGTTTTGTTTTCAGCGTCCAAGTGGCTCGAGGGTAGCGGCGGGTCCCGCGCAGCCCCCGCGGACGACGAACCCACGCCGCTCGGCCTCCACTGCTGGCTCGTAGAAAAGGTAACCAGTCTTTCATGCAGGTGTCTAGGGTAACAGAGGAAGCTGAGAATATGACTTGAGTTTGATTTACACAAATTAGGTAAATATATATAATTTATTGATTAAGTACTTATATTTATACGACTTTACTTGATGTGTTAGATCTCCTTAGCAGGAGGTCGTCTGGGTAGGTAACACCACAGTAGGTACCAGATATTGTGCTGCCAAGCAGTAGTGTGTAATTTACATTAGTGTGTGCCCGTATGAATGGTAGTGCAGCAATAGAGCAAATGTTTTTTATAATTTTACAAATTCCTTTTTGTTTGGGATATGTGAACGAGTGTGAAATTATCTCTGGTAACGGTAACACTGTTGTCAGGCGCTGCACCACGAGGCGTTCCGTCGCGCGGAGCTGAAGGAGTCGCTGGTGTCGCTCCGGCACCGGCTGCCGCCGCGACAGTTCTACCACCACGTGGGCGACATGCCGCCGCACCGCCGCGCCACGCACGCCAGGTGAGCACACGCCGTACCTACTTGCACCCTTTCAGTTATTTATTATCAGTCGATCAGTCGATCAGCATACGCTGATGTACTAAGTACCTAAGTATTTTACATATTATTTCAGATGGCGCATGGCCGGGCACTCGTACGGGTCGGGCGGCAAGCGCGGGGGCCCCTGGGCTACCGGCCCCGCCGTCCCCCGCGGCAAGTCGCATTCATACCCGCCGTACCCCGCGGCGCCTGCGCCCGCGCCTCCTCTCGACTACTCCGGCCTAGACGCGCTCTGTCTCCAGATGACGGAGCAAGCTATCGATTGAGCGGCAGACGTACACGCACGACGGGTGCAGTGACCAGAGAAAACTGTTTGGACTGTGAGTGCCTGAAGTGAATCCAATTATATAGGAGATGAATCATAAACCTAAAGGTTGCATAATGCGATCAGTGACGACATTTTTTGTATAGTTAATGTGCGTCTGCTCTTTGTCGGTCATGACATTGATGCAATTAATAGGTGTTACGACATTTTTGTCGTATCGAGAGGGGGGAAGAAGGGCGCGGACTTCAAAGCAATTGTTAACTGAGTTTGGTCTACGAAACCTACATCGACTTTACTAGCAGTCGTTCAGTCAAGATCTGTACAAGCTGTCGCCGCACTAGTAAGGTAAACGGTATGAAATCAATTAGCTTCAGTGCAATACACTTTTGAAAGACTCCATTGATCGTGGGAAATCGTTTATGTGCAATAATTGTTAAGGATGTTAGAGCTTAAAACTTTACTAAAGAGAAGGTTACAATCATTATTGGATTGTGGAATCTTCGAAGTCCAAGCTGAGGTTTAATTACGTTTGAATTCGAAAAGGGTAATTATATTAATATTGGTATAGTAATTATTTAGCTACGTCTATTGCAAGCCTTGTGCGCCCTTTGTAAGTTGTGCGTTTTTAATCTATATGACAAAATATTTATTTAGCGAGTAATGGTTTTTTTGTAATGTAGCGTTCAGAATGTGATTTTCTGTTAGTTTTATTGGACTGGGTTTGCATTGGGCAGTGCCCTTATTTATAGTTTTTTTACTTAATTGATTGTATGATGGTCTACATGGGCAGGTATTGTGTTTGTAGTGTTACATAGACTAATATTTTAATATTGTTGAATGCCTCAACAAAGAGATGCACATTAATACATTCAGGCATTGCAAAGTGCTGCGATTGATTATACTAAGCTTTTTGTAATGAATCATTTGCATTTTGGTCACAATTACTGTTTATTTAAAGGATTTAACGAATTACAATTAACTATTTTTAAGATTACAGTTAAGAAATCGGTTACATCGACACGTTTAATCATAAAGTTTGTCTGGTGCTAATTGCAGTTTGTTTGATTAGAGACCGATGTGGGCGGCGGTGTATTTTGACATAAAATCATTAACTGTTAGCCTAGAGTTAAGACTGGGTGTCACTGTCAACCGTGGCCTAATGCATGATTACCTTTTTTTCCGTCAGCAATTGTATTTTGTACAGTGAGTGTTGTGTGAATGGTTCCTTAAAGTTTCTCCTCACATAAATTAAGGGGCATGTGTGAGGGACTCGAGACGATAAGTCTCCTTAAGGCGGTGTTTTTCACTCCAAGCCACGGTGCGCTAATTATGAACAAACAGAATTGCAGTACAACTTTAAAAACATGATCTTACGCACTGGCGCGTGGCTCTGAGCGGTGTGAGCGAGTCAGACTGAAAGATTAAGAATTGTTTGTTTTGAAGACTGTGTGATTTCTGTTGAATATAACAAGTGTCCATTTCTTATGCAAGTTGCCACTATATGAATATTTTTCACCAGATTATTTTTTTGAGTCAAGTCAAGTGATTCTGTAAACTTGTTATGCATTGCTCTGTCTGATGCGGAGGCCTAATAGTACCCATCATTACGAATATGTAAGTGAAGCCTCTGTTCTAAAGTATGATAATATGTATTTGTGTTAGTGGCACAGATTACTCCCCACAGACACCACACCATGAGAATGATGTTCCTACCTGAACTCACCGGGTTATAGGAATATTTGGGTTATGACTGAGACAAAGTGTTCCTATAGACTGTCTCAAGGTTACACTAATAGCAACAGCAAAAATGTTTATATGGTTGTTTCGACTGATCTGACTGGATTGTGGAATCTATCGGAGGTAATCTGTAGTTAGTGGTAATTGTTGACTGATGTTCACATAATTTATAAAGTTTGCAAACTGTTTATTTACATATATATAAAAGATTTAGTTTTAATCGATATCTATTGAGCAATGTTTGAAACTTTTTGACTGGATCAAAAATATCTGATTTATTCACAATGTGCAATTTATTTTTACTAACAATAATTAATAATATGTATGTAAATAATGAATACAATGTATTTATAGATAAATTATAATGCTACGGCTCCACCTGCACAGTGATGCCATGATTATAGTAACAGCAACATGCAACTACATTTTCCCATTAGGGGTTAGATCACAAAGTCACCTAACATCAGGAGAGCAGTTGTCACCATATTGACATGCAATGTAAAAAAATGTTTATGGTTCTCGAGAGTATTTTGTGTTAGCTGATCGCCACATTGCTTATTTTGTTGATTAGCAATCATCATTGTGTCAGGAAGCAGGTGGAGCCATAGCATAAGGATTATTTGTTTTGTACAAAACATGTTGACGACTAAAATATTTGATGTGAAATGATATATTATGTTCTGGTTTCATTATGAGATATTTATTGTTACTGTACAGATTCTTCTTCTATCAATGATTATACCTATATAATCTATTCTGTGACCTTTCTATCAATCAGGCTTTATTTACTGGTAGCAGACTTTTAGTCTGTGTTGCATCATGGATCATAATATTCATCTGCACTAAAATAAATATTGTATAGAATAATACTTGCTTCTTATTTCCCTAGTTGAGATCACACTTACTAACTAATGACTTGGAAGTGGTCTACTCATACATCTCATATTAGTTTTTCTTTGTGTGTGCCAAGCATATGTCTAGCAAGATCACTTTTCCGATAGAAACCTCTTGAACATTTTTCACAAGGGTGTGGTCTATGCATTTCGTGAAACTTAGCCACATGGTACATGAGCATGGGCTTAGAAGGAAAGCTTTTATTACATCCTTCTGAAGTGCACTTGAACCTATCAGTTTTTTTATGTTTGAAGTTGATGTGGAGTGCCAGTGCTCTCACCTCGTAGAAACTGCTAGCACAAAACTCGCACTTCAGAGGCCTCTGCCCGGTATGGCGCCACATGTGAACTTCCATATCAGATACATTTTTTAAACAAATGTTACAGTGACCAGACTTCTCTGAATGTTTCCTTTCCATGTGGCTTTTTAAGTTCCCCTTGTTGTTGAATGTTCGTCCACAATCGCTGCAGATGAATCTGTTAGGTTCTGCGTGGACTCGCATGTGTTTCTTTATGCTTCCTTTATACTTGAACTGCACTTGACAGATAGGGCACGAGAATTCTCTGACGTCCTCGTGGACACTGAAGTGTCTTTTCAGTTCTTCTCTAGTCCAGAATGACTTGCCGCATGTGGCACATACATAGGATTTATTATCTGTGTGTCTCATTTTATGTCTTAGCATGGCACCCATCTGAGTGAAGCGAGCTGCACAAGAGGGGCAGGCATATGGTGTTTCACCTGTATGGACTCTCATGTGAACTTGAATGTCTCTCTTTGAATAAAATCCTTTGCCACAGTTCTCACAGATAAACTTTCGCTCTCTGACTTGTAAGTGATGTCTATCAACATGTCTCTTCAAATTGCCTGCATCTTTGTAAGCCTTGTCACATGAAGAGCATTCATGTGGCCTCTCATTGGAGTGTGTGCGCATGTGTATGGACAATGCTGAAGAGCTCTGGCATTTGCGGCCGCATATGGAACACTTCAATTTATTTTTGCTTATCTTCACTCCCTTCCTAAGCTGTTTCTTTATGATAGGTTGACAACTGGTCTGCTCATGTGATGTTTCTAATTTTACTTCTGCGTTTGGTTTGAGCTGTACCAGCGGGTAAGAAAGAGTTTCATCGGAGTCGTGAAAATCTTCTTCTAAGCCGTTCAATTCCGTTTTCACATTGTGTTTAGAGTTGTAAATATCATCGAGATCTCCATAATGCGAGCCACTAGTTAATAGTAAGTATCGAATTTTCTTCTCTGCAGCTTTACATTTAAGCACAAACCGATAGCAATCATCGAGTTCCAGCTCGCAGTTTCTGCAAATAAATGGTGGAAATCCATCATTTTCTTCAACACTCACAGTTCCACAGCAAAGTTTTATTTTAGCGCTTATTGGGAAATCATTGCTTTGAAAAATGTTTATGCTTGCTTCGGTTTCGTAGCACAGGCGACATAAACTTAAATTCATGCTGTAGAATCATTACATGAAAATAAAGGAGTTTAAAAGATACAGTAGTAAGAATCTAAAATAAATACTAAACTTTTTTTTTTATTATCGTCTTTCTTTTTTAAATTTTGGCGTTGCATTTTGAGTATTTGCCAGTGTCAAGTATTTTATATTTACAAGTTTCTTATGTTAAGTTACCTCGTAGCTCTAGTTATAGTCAAAGTCCAGTCAATCCAGTCATGTTCAAGTGTATTATAAATTCAGTAAAATCATCCTAAACAAACATTATTCCTGAAAATATATTTCGATGCATTCGAGTCGGATTCGTAAAAGCGACAGTAACATTAATATTACAAAAGATAAGAACGATTAGTTTACATAATTATCATTAACGTTTTCACAAAAGCCATAAACCAAGAATTGAATTGAATCATAATTATCATACAGTAATATAACTTAGTTAATAAGTATTAAGCTATACAAAACGTTTGCCTAACAGTGACAAACTGGCAAACAAAAAAGTGCGATGCCAAGAGTAAAGAAGAAAGATTTTATTGTAATAATTTAATTTAATTATTATTTTTACTATTCTCCTTAGTTCCCAATGAATCAATCTATTTATTGTATTTAGAACTTTTAGAAAAGTATTGAATCTCGACTTACGGGATGAGATTATATCATAACTTCGAAACGTGTACTGTGTGGGAAATGTAGTTCTTTAGTTTATACCGGCTCCTACTCCCTACTCTTTGCCTGGTAAGGTTGTCCTCATCATGGAATCCAAGATATGTCGTATTTGCCTCGACCGGACCGCCACGGTATCCGTGTTCGACAGTGCGGACGAGGTGAGGTACTGTGCTAAGATGATGAAGTGTGCGGACGTGGAGGTTGCGGAGGGAGACGGCCTTCCGGACTCGATCTGCGAGTGCTGCGCCACCCAGCTCACCGCGAGCTACGAGTTCGCGTCGCGCTGCGAGGCCTCTGACCGTGCCCTGCGCGAGCTCGACACGCTTCATGCTGCGCCACCCGAACTGCCTTCGACTGACCCCATCAAGGAAGAAATAAAACCTGAAAACTACTCGGATGTTTTCGAAGTTTTCGAGAATTACCTAGACGATGGGTTTGAAACTGACATTTCTAATATGATAGATGATGATCAAACAAACACAATTCCTAATATGATAGGCAATGTTCAAACGAACACAAAGAGCATAACAAGAAAAAAACCTAAGATATATTCTAATGGAAATAAAATTGGTAAATATGAATATAAGTACAGCAAAAAAGTTTTACCGAATCACATGCGCAAAAGGAAGATAAGGTTAAAAACGGGTCCCATTCAATGCTTGATCTGTGACAGAACACTATCTTGCCACTCGGCCTTCCAGCTTCACATGCGATCTCACACCAAAGAGAAACCATACTCCTGTGACATTTGTAAAAAATCATACGCATCAAAACACACACTGAAGAGGCACATACTGAGACATTATGGAATTATGGAGAATAAGAATCAAAAAAAAGATTGTGATAAGAGATGTAATCGTCCCAAACAAGCACCCTACCAGTGTTCCACTTGTGGTCAAATGGCTGTGAGTCGATCAGCGATGGAAGATCATATAAGAACCCACACGGGAGAAAAACCGTTCACTTGTGAACGCTGTGGGAAAAAATACAGGCTGAAGGGCACCTTACAACGGCACATGCATGGTTCACACCCAGATGTATATCCTGGCGTACAATTTGTATGCGAACATTGTGGAAAAATTTTCCATGCACGAGGCAGCATCATTACTCATATGCGAGTCCACACAGGGGCCAAACCTTACCAATGTTCTTTCTGCCCGGAGAGATTCCGCCAAATCTCATCCATGATCCGCCACAAGAGAATGCACACGGGTGAAAAGCCTTACAGTTGCCAGCAATGCGGGCGAATGTTCCGAGATCAGAGCTCACGGAACAAACACATAATTGTACATACCACTGAAAAAAAATTCAACTGTGACATCTGCAGCAAAAGTTTTAAAAGGAGAGCAGGTCTGAAAATTCATATCATCAGACACACCAAGGATAAGCCCTGGGTGTGCAGCTACTGTGGACTGCGTGTCACTACCAAAGGCAACCTGAAGACTCACACTGAGAGAATGCATTCTGAAAGGTTTGGTAACATTTGTCTGTTGTAACCATTGCAGCCGCGTACCCACCACCAGATCCATGTACCAGGTGGAGAATAGAGTGCCTACCCACTTAGCGGTACCCTGCATCGAGAAGCAAATCAAAGGTCAAAGCAAATGACAGGCAGGCAGGGCTTGGATTATCCCAGTTTTGTATCAACCATTAATCAATATCGGAGCTTATACAAATTTACTTGGTGTTTCCCCAAATGGAATTACTAGATCTCATTAATGTCATAGGCTTTGATATCAATGCACAGGATATAATTTGTTGGCCACCCTCTCTACTTTTTACGCTAGGTATAAGACATATGTAGGTATATATTATATAGGTACCTCATCAACCTCCGCACATAAAACCTTGTATCTAATCTATGCTAGCACGATTTTCTCATGTCATGATGGATGTTTAGTTTATTAAAGGTGTTTGTTTGTGTCCAGGTCGGGCATATGCTCAGTGTGCAAGAGGCATTTCCCGGACGTGGCGGCGCACGCGCGCGTGCACACGGGCGAGCGGCCCTTCCGCTGCAAGATCTGTGAGCGCAGCTACGGCACAGCCCGCAGCCTCTCGCACCACATGGGCTTCAAGCACCGGAATGCAGCCAAGTTCAAGTGTGCGCTCGAGGACTGTACCCGGTGAGCCTGACAATGTACTCTAGCTGAAACCAGATAGCACAATAATCCAACTAATATTGTCTCAACTCGAACTAAATGGTTCGAGTCTACCTTATTGTACGAACCGCTAAACAATGGAATTTGCTGCCCGAGGGGGTGTTCCCTGATAGATACAATCTGGGTGCCTTCAAGTCGCGAGTGAATCGATTCTCCTAGGCGAGCGTGCTCCACCATAGACCAAGCATCTTCGCTTTACATCAGGCGAGTTGGCGGCCAAACGCAAGCCTACATACGCGCACATACACACACACACACACACACACAACTATTATTTATTGTATTGATAGTTTTTATTTTCTTGTATAACTAATTATATATTATTGTTACCTAACTTGTACAAATTTAAGGGAAAGCACTGTCTGCTGCACTACAGCTATACGTTAAAGCAACAGACAGGGTTGTATATTTATAAGGCATCATTTATAGTAACAATAAAAATATAACGTATTTGTATTTTTATAATAAAAAAAAAAAAATGAAAAATAAAACAGCAATGAAAGCACCGGATCCTGTGAAGTGTTGATGAGAGCATGTCGCGTTGCAGATCGTTTCCGACGGCGGCGATGCTGGAGTTCCACGTGCTGAAGGTGCATGCGCAGAGCACGCCGTACGTGTGCGCGCACTGCGCGCGCGGCTTCATGCGCCCCTCCGACCTGTCGCGCCACCTGCGGCTAAACCACAGCGACACGCACACGCAGGTACGACACATTTCAGTTTCGGCGGGAACAACGCGGAAAGACTTGTCGCCCTGCACGACTCTTTCCGCGTTGTTCGACGTTGTATTTTCTTCCAAAACTAGTATTTATGCATAAAAATGGTGGTATTTTATACATAAAGTGCCGAATCACAAGCGCGAGTGTGGGAAAATGATATAATGTGGTGAAACATGACTTTTCGTGTTGCTTCCAAAACTCCATCGAAGCTTTATAGTAAAGTCGCCACTACTTTACTAAAGCATGACTGGACTTGACTGACACGGACTGTACTCGACCAAGACTGGACTTTGACTATAACTATAGCTACGAGGCAACTTATTTAACCTTTGAAACTTGAAAAGATAAAAACTTGACACTGGCAAATGCACAAAATGCGACGCCAAAACCAAAGAAAAAAAAAGGTACAACACCTCACTAGAAGTACACGGAGGAGTTTTGGGAACGCGGAAAGAGTCGTGTCGCCCCGTTGTAAGGCTAATAAATATTACTGTTTACAGGTCAAGTCGCACTACATCAAGCCGACCGACTGAGCTCGCCGCCTACTGCGCCGCCAGCGACCGCGGCGGGAAACTAGACAAACGGCTGGCGCGTACTCGGCGCCGCCCCGGCGACCATTCACAACCAGAACCTGGATCATGGAACGGGGTGCCATCACCAAAGAACGAATATTCACTATTCTATTGATTTCACACTAAACAACCGAATGTTTGCGGTGTCTGTCGATTTCTGAGCCAGTATTGTTATGTTAAACCGGACTCTCAGCTGGGCCGGCCTCCACTCCGGAATTCGTGACGAAAGAGCCTCGAGGGTCTTGCGAAGAAGTAGTCATTGTTATTTGTGCTGGTGGATCGACCTCTGATTTTCCCCGTTTTAATGCTCCCAGCGCTTGTACAGTCACTGTCTTATCAATGCCACTAAATGATTTCTCCCAGTAGAGAAATGACAGACAGCTACCAGTTTTGGGGTCGGTGGATGTATAACCAGACCGAGTGACTCTTATGTACTCTTTGATGGATGAGATGAGATGCTCTCCTGATGGTAAAATATAACGCATGTCCATTGACCATTGCAGCGATACACAGAACTTAAGGGTGTAGGTGGCGACCGTGGGAACTTATGCTTGAACACCTACATTGATATTTTCCACTCACACAGACGTACATACGTCTGACGCTCAGTATTTACCAATAATGAGGCGTTAACGGCGTTAACACTACTAGATTTGAATACATTGACGTCACGCTAACTTAGATAAGGAGAGTTGAATTACTATAGCCACGAGCAAGAAGGAGACAGAATGTTTATTTTTGTCCCTGTCGCCAAAACAAAGTCCGGGGTATTACTGGATAACGCTCATTACTTTGAGACTTTCGATGGTTAGTCTCAACAGCCCAGTAACTTCGTTAGCTGCAGTACCCTTCCAACCGGAACACAGTAATGTGAATATCTGATACTGCGGTGGTACCTGCCTAGAGCTACTAAATTATCGGTCCCTGGATAGTATTATTTTCACTAGATAATAATACACAGACGTATTATGTGTATGTAGATACCTACTCGATGTGCAAATTTGTTGTAGGTTGCTGTATTTGTATCTGTAATTTGGGTGTTGAATAAATGTGTTGCAGTTTGTACAAATAAACAATACATTTTATTTATAGAACATATTAAATACCTACTAAATAAATTAAATTTAAACATTTTGTATTAGTGAGTAACTGCAGTTCTGAAGATGTCAGAAATCATCCGATAGCGTACGGGCTAGAAAATACTTGTATCAAAATAAACTAGAAAATACATAAAAGATTGATGAATTTCGCGTATAATTTAAACCAGCATAATTATACAAATCCTGATTTTATTACAGCAAAAAATCTTAAAATTAAAACTAATTTATTTACTTACATATTACTTGCAAATTTATGAAAATAAAATCTAATCGTAAAGTCAGCAAGAGAAATCATCATCAACACCTTATTAGAAAACAATTTTAATATCGCAAGAAAAAGTTTCTACAGTAATGTACATTGTAAATCTGTCAATTTTGCGCCTGCCATTTTTAGAAGAGCAAAGCTACTGTCGGTACAGCTATTATATTCAGACGTCTTTAAAGAATGTCGCCAATGCAGTATGCATGACCGGCCTCAATTTAAAAGTTATAAAACTTATTAGGTTTCCGTTACAGAGCGTACCGAAGCCAGGAGATAGATTAATTAACCCGCTTCCTGTGTGTTGGGGGCCAAACCTGTCCGCGTCCTGCCACTGCCCCTGGAAAGGCAGCAGTGCGGAAATCCGCTGGCGGGCGGTAAGGCGTCAGTAGCTGCGCTTTATGTAGGGTGAGCGTTTGTAATGCTGGTCGGAACGCAGGAACTTTTGTATCTAGTGCTTATCTAACAAAAAAAAACAGCCTCTTGTAGATTAAGTTCGACATAACCCTCATTAGACCAATTTCATACGTAGACATGTATGTAAGTCGGTCTGCAAAGCAGCACCACCTCATCAACTCACAGAATAAGTAACAGTTAGTAGGTGACCAGGTGTTGTCAGTGCGTATAGCGGTCTCGGTCGCTCGCGTGACGTCTCGGTGTGTTCTCGCTCGCTCGCCAATTAGGGCCGGCAGGTGAGCCGCGGCGCGGCGCGCGACCGCGACTCGCTCGCGAGGACGTTAGCCCGCGACCGCGCGCCGGAACGCACGTCTCCAGTGCCCGCGCCTGAGCCGTCACGCGTCATGTTGAGACCGTGAGACAGTTGAAGTGTCGCGAGTTCTTTCTTCCCGCTCGGATCGGATTGTTCTTCCAGTTTCACCATGGGTGATGTGAGTACCGCAGTGATATGTTTAGAATGCGAGTGATCTAGTTAGATCGGCGGGGCAGGTCGAGATTGCGATCGCAGTTCGTAGGTCGACGGCATGAGCCGTGCGGTGACCACGGGAGATGGTCGCGTGGGTCACTGCTCTTCACAATTACTGCCTGAGAATGGCCGCGAGCGGCGACCAGCCCCCGAGGCCGGTAGAAAGCTCCCCAATACATGTTTGAATCCGACAACGAAGGTAAAAGTATCGGAGATCAGCCGAGTACTGGTAAACATCAGATAAGCGTAGCGCCGATACATTATCTTCGATATTAGTTTTTTCTTCTTTTATTGGCACAGAACGTTCGTGCGGCCGCATTAAGTGCCTAATGTTTTATCTCGTGGAAGTCCGTGTGCGAAGTCCCTTCCATCGTGCCAACATTTACCTGAGCAATCCCAATTAGAATCGTCTAGCGAAGGTAGATGGGTAAATACGTATGTACAACACTAACTACCCTGATGTTAGGAAAAAGACATCCCAAGTCGTGTGATATGAGCGAGGACTGCGGCCAATTCGAATGAAGTGTGACTTATAATAGGTATACGTATAGGTATGGAAGTAGAACAACAAGCTTGCGCGTGATATTGAATACGGCTAGCGTGTAGGTCAGCGTATATTTTGCATCGACATGGCCAGCCGCCGCCGCCGCCGCGCCGGCTGACCTCTTTCCGATCGAAATTCATGACGAAACATAAAATAATGCAACCATTTATACCGAAAAGTTGTATAATGCCAATCGAGTTAATTCTATGCATATTAATCTGGTCCACTCTGCGAGACATTCCAACTGATGCATTTGTAAAAACATTTACGACACTGTGGCAAGGCTTCTTTATTGCGAAACGTGGGCGTGGCTTCCAATGCGGCGCCGAAGGTTGCAACATCGATAACAAAATATTTCTGGAATAATTTCTTGCAATTTATGGAAATACCTAAAGCGAAATAAAACTCGTTTCACACGTTCAGTTGGGGACAGAGTCTTGCGACATCAAGACATTGAAGACAGGTCAATATTTCAGAGCAAACAATGAAAACAGAATTTTTGTATAGCTTCTGAGTCTGGTCAATGTTTGGCACAACACAGTTCGCCGAGGTGTTGGTGGTCGTCCGCGGTGAGGGCGAAATCAGACGATCGACTAGATAGCAGCAAGTAATTACAGGAAACAATTTAAATTGTGCGCTTCTATCAGATAACAACACATATTTCTTGGGAATTTACTTATTAATTTGCGATAAAATGCCGATAGAACCGTCGCTGATAGTAGTCGGAGATAAAAAATAATTAGATTTTCTCGATATTTCGAACGTATCTATAAAAACGTTCTAGATCTATCCTAGGCACCGAGCTACAGAAAGGTTAGAATACGGCTTCTTTTTGGTAGGTTGATATAATTTCCAGTACTAATTACTCGGCTGGCTACCCTCGAATTAAAAATCTGTCGCTGAGCGCCGAACTGTGTTCAAGCCGCCTCGGTGTGCCGGTGAAGGAAAACATTGTGAGGAAACCATAGCAAGTAGGTAGGAAACTTTCTAGTACTCGACTGGCTAGCTACTACCCTCAAGTTGAAAATCCTGCAGTACCTACGCTTCCAACTCAAACACAATAATGTGTACACACTGGCGGTAGAATATCTGGTGGTACCTACACAGACAACCTCCTGCTTAGATCTAACAAGAAAAAGCAAAGTTGATGGTGATTCCTGCATTTGTTTGGTAATTTTTCCCCTTTTCGCTCGAGTTTAAAGAAAGAAAGAAAGAAAATAATTTTATTTTGCAACAAAACAAAAAAAAAACAAAAATAACAACAAACAATACATGTACAGTTTCATACATGTCCAATGAAAGATACCTACCTATTCCGATCGTAACAAGTGTTTTTCTTTCTTTCTTTACTGTGGCAAATTGGTTTTTATATAGACTCAAAATGTGAAAACAAATGGTGTTTTAAAATAACAATCATAAGCGAACAGCTCTGCACGTTTTACGAACAAAATAAAATAAGTAATTACCTATGCTGATTGTAGGTACTTATTTCTTCTATCTAATAAAGAAGCGGCGGCTTTGTGGCTTGGTTAATGATAGCCCATTTGTCTAGTCATTTGCAGCCACTCCCTGCGGTGACATCTCGTTACATAGAGACAATAGTTTTCATTAAACTGATTTGCTTACTAATATCAATTTGCATTAGAGCAGAGACTAGACTTTTTCGCTCCCATATTTGCACTACTAAGTCATGACTATTTTAGGGCAAGATTTGGACTTGACTGGGATTTATTACTTTTTTTACTAATATCGTTTAAAATTTGAAAATGTGGAAATACTTGTGAGTACCTACTTGATACTGGCAGAAATACCTATAGACAGCACAAAGTACGATGCCAAAAACAAACAACAAGCGTCTTGTGCCTATCACACAGACCTCGTGCTGAATGTTTTACGAGTATTAAAAAACAACAGTTACCATAAATATACCGCCAGTGTTGCTATTTGACAAAAAAAAACAATTTTAACACGTTAAGGTCTGCGTTTGCCCACCAACTATTTACGTAATGCGTAAATCTCTTAATTTAACAAGCTAACCCCTCAATTGAAATGAGTATCTATACACAGGCTCACTGACATCATTACAGCTGTGTAGGTGCATGTAACACACACTAGTAATAATTATTTCTAGTTATTCGTGAGATCATCGATGTGCTTAAATTAATTCTATAGGCATCATAACCTCACGCATCGAGCCTGCATTGCAAGCGAGCACATGTGGCCCGTGTCCAACCGTCCAACGTCCATGTTCTACTTTCAGTAGGTACAAGTACATAGTGGGCTGTTACTTGAATTAATCTCCACACTTATTTAATTTCTGTATTTATCTCAAGTTATGTCATTACTCGTAGGCAAGGGTCAGTACGAGCAAGTGCAAGCGGTGTCTCATGACGTAACACTGCAGTATACACAACAAGCAGTACATAAAGTCCCCCGTGTTATCTGGCGCCGAACTATCGGCATCTTACATAATAGGCTCTCTAGTTGCGCTTTATAACTTTAAAGGCCAAACATACGACAGGTGCTACTCAAGGCCTTTAAGTTGCCATACAATTTATTGCAGATTATGTTTATACGTTTGTGACGTATGTGTCGAATAAAACATAGATTTCAATCACTTGTTTCTGCTTTAATATACAATAAAACACTTTATTTAAGACATAAAACAATGTACAAACTAAAAAACAACAGACATGGATAATAATTTTAAGAAAAAAAAAACAAAAAAGATTTTATTACCTACTTAAAATTGAACAATAAGTACTGTCATATATCTACTTAAGCATGATTAAATATATTACGTAATATTAATATATTGTAGATTACTATCAGGCGAACTATTTGCTTATTTGCAATAACTCATTACAACTTTTAAAAGAATTCATTAAAAAGTTTAGAAAAACGTATGCACTTACTAATTCGTTAATTTTAAGTAATTATTTACAGATACCTACCTATTTTTCTAACATCCGTCCGAGCAACTAAATTTACTTTTTTTTTTTAATGTTGCAAAAATGTATTTTTATGCCAAGGTGGTCGTTTGACTATTACAACCATACCCAGAACTTTGAGTACCTACAAAAAGTCATTGACCAAAACAAAGTCCAGAGCGTTCATTACTTTGAGACTCTTTTGATTTCAAGTAGATATTAAAATATATACATTAATTTATTTAAAAAAAATATGTATGTTTATGCCTTGTAACGCACTAGTGCACTTTAGCAGTCCCTGCTGTTATGTACTAAGCAGTGCAATAATACTTTGTGTATTTAGAATATACTAGAAAGAAGTACCTACGTATTATCACTATTATCACAAATATTCGTTTTAAGGTACTTGCTATTATTTATGGCCTAAGTACTTCACAAATTAAAGAATAAGTACTTAATGGATCATAATTACTGCAAGTTCTGTAGCGATGATAGCTCAGTGGTTAGCGCGGTAGGTTCGCATACTGAATGAAGGGCGTGGGTTCAAACCCCAACAATGAGCCTGAGCTGCCGGTGAAAGAAAACATTGTGAGGAAACCATAGCATGGTGGTAGGGTACTTTCTAGTACTCGGCTGGCTAGCTACCATCCTCAAGTTGAACTGCCTCATTGGAGAGCCAGTTCCATTCCAGGCTAGGTGCGCTTTACCATCTTCGACCACACCTTCACTTAACATCAGGTGAGCTGTAGTCAAACACCTAGCCAGTCAACAATAAAAAAAAAGAAAAAAAAAGTTCACTAAACTCATTACTTATCTCAACTAAACAATGAAAATTGATGCTCTGAACAAAATTTTATACAATAAAAAAAAACTTTTTTTGGCTTATGCCAGTGCTTGTGCTCCGGTTGTTGTGCAGTTTGTACTAGACCTATATCATGCTCATAAGTGATTAGATGCCACCATCTTCGATCACATGCTCCACTAAAATCAGGTGGGCAAATATCTAACCCGACAACTGTTGATGAACCTATTGTGTGGTTTTAATAAGGAGTTATCATCTTAGATTTCTAACTTCGCTGAGCCATAGCTTACAGTAACGGTGACGCTATTATAGCTTAACTCGGCGGCCACGTTTGATTAATGTTGATGAAGCAATTCTGTGCTTCATGCGTAGTTGGAATGTGCACTCGAAGAATTTCGTGTTTAGGTACACTTGCTATTATCATGTACCTACAGTCAGCACATGGCGCCCGCGCCGGCGCTGCCATATAAACTCATAATTAGTCATAGCAACGTGGTCATCTATCTATTCTCTGTACTGATCTACCTTTCACATATTTCTTAGATTCATAAATCAGATTGTTGCCCATAAGTATTTGCTTGTTTCTGTCGGCGCACTATTAATTTTAACGTGTTTTTTTTTGTTTCAGTCGCTGCTGAAAGAGGATCCGCTCTCCAGGATTCAAAGAGAGATCATAGAGGTGACCGAAAGAGAACGAGAGTTCAAAGAGGGTCACTTCAGGATGAACCGTCTCCTCTCGGAGTCCACTATCGACGTGAACCAACAGAATGGCCACGTCAATGGCGACCATAAGCCTAACAAGAGCCTCAACAGGGCGGTGTCGACCTCGCACTTGCTGGGTCCGATCGCCCCCTCACCGCCACCAACGCAGACCCTCCTCAATACTAACGGGTACACGCGCCGCTTCACGCCGCAGACAGGTACCAAAGGCATCATGCAGAGATTCATCGCCAGCAAGGGCAAGCTGCCCCCGAATACACCAGTTCCAAGTACTCCGACGGCGGCCACCGCCCCTCCTCTAGTTTTCCCCACGAGTCCGGTAGCCCTCGCGCCCGTCATCTCCACACCGGCCGTCATCACCCGCACGCCAGAAGGCAAACCTGTCCGAAAAGGATACGTCCCGGTCGAGGAGAAGATACAAAAAGAGCTCCAAGAAATGAAAGACCGGGAGCACGAGCTCAAAAAGATGCGGAAGAAGTCGAAACCTTTCGATTTGGAACTCAGCGA
The DNA here is from genome assembly GCA_905404145.2 of Biston betularia. Taxonomy (NCBI): domain Eukaryota; kingdom Metazoa; phylum Arthropoda; class Insecta; order Lepidoptera; family Geometridae; genus Biston; species Biston betularia. The sequence goes on along the minus strand of FR989874.1, from coordinate 199,092 downwards.
TAACGAAACTAGTTCAGAGTCTGAGGACGAGGAGATTCCGATGCCGGGGAAGCTGAAGGCTACCAAGTCTATAGGAGAACTGTACGAGGCGCTGAATGAGGAGCTGAGGTCACCCTCGCCTAGAAACAGTTCGGGGCAGGACTCGCTCGGGAGCCTGAAGCCGGCGAAGTCCCTCGCTGAGCTGTGCGAGCTCAGCCCCGGGCAGGAGTTCATGGCGCCGAGCTCGACGCGACTCATCGCGCAGTGGGAGTCCATAATACAGCAGAAGCAGGAAGCGGGCGCCGCCTAGGACCCTCGTGACCACGGGCTACCGGTATAAATGTTTTCACGTGCGGAAGTGTGACGTGCCGCCCAGCCACAGATACCACCGTCCGCGAGCCTCATTCGTGAAGGATTGGAATGTGAAATGCCGGTTTTGGCGTGTGCGAACCGCGACGCGAATGGTTCAGAGCATCAACGGTCACACGAGCGTCTCGGAAGTTTGCTTTCGGGGAGTACAGTTACGCCGTAACAAAAGCGAACGCGTGCTCTATTGCGTATTTCTCGTGGAATTCCGCTAGTGCGCGGCGTCGTGTGCGCCGATCGATTTCTGCACGGATTGATCTTCGAGCAATTAATTTTCTCTAGATCGCAAACAATGCAAATAATGGTTATCCGTAACAGCAATCATGTCGTTCATGCGAGGTTGGAAAGCGGGCGACGTCGGCGCGCTCTCCCGACTGTGAGTAAACTGGTTTCTTCCTATTGTTTCGAGTTCTCACTCTGCGGTTGAAAACGATGTGTTTTGCGGCTGCAAAGCTTTCCCGCGCGGCCCGCAGGCGGGGCGCGCGTCACACGGCCGCGCGCGCTGGGAAATGTATCGGCCGCATATACCGAACCCATAACGCCTCGGAACCGGCTCCCAGCATTGTTCGCGCCGCCGCGCGGTATCGCGATGCCCTCCGCTATATCCGACTTCCTGACGCTTACTTATAAATCACAATACGAGCGGCCTCCTGCAAAAGGTTAACTTATACAGCTGGTAAGTAACGATACTAAGCTGCAGTCAGTATTCGTACCATACTACGAACAATACAATCATTCGCGGGTACATAGCATGGTGGCTTCGTCAGTGTGTCGCCGAATATAAAACGGGTTGTTTGTTTGTCTTTATAAATCGCTTTAATAGGAAGTCGGCCAGCTGTTGCGGAGCGTCAGTAGTTGATGTGTGTTATTAGTTCGTGCTTTCTTCCGTTGCGTCGCGAGCGAAGTTTTTATTGATATAATCGTATAATTATAACATTCCGGACGGTAGGTAGCGGTGGCTGAGCTGTCGGGTCGACACGTCGCGCGTGGCCGACGAGGAAAGCCGCGGTATGGTATCTAGTCGAAGCTGGACTTCGGGAATATAATAATGTTATTCGTGCATTTGAACCTGCTTACATTATTAAAAAAACAAGCAGTAATCTACGAATTTACAAATCATGACGCCTCATGCCTCATGGTTATCAAATTATATGATAAGGAATCTGTAAGTAAATAAAATATCTAAAAAAAATTATCGATAAGATTGAAACTTATCTGTACAGAGACATTATATTAAAATAGGTAATGTATTTTTTATTTTCTGTAAATTTATTGTTTCATTTCGAGTAATTCCTGTAATGTTCATGAGTATGTCTACACGTACTTTGTAATAAATGAAGCGAACTCCTTACTAGTGTCAACCACGCCGTGCCTTAAATGGAGAATGTATTGACGTGAAACCACATTATTCAATATATTTCTTAAAGTATGCATTTCCCCAATCCTAATGGCATAGCGAGCTGCGTCTGCTGCAGCCGTAAGTACCATGTCACTATTGTAGTAGGAAACTGTTAAGTATTTAATAGATAATATTTTTTTAGCATAATAATTAATTAGTCAAATTATTCATAGTGCCGGGCGGATAACTAATGTTTTGAGATTGATAGAAACTAGAGTATTGTAGCGATGGTTAGGTACTTTTTTGTTAATTATTTCGCATCGCCGGTGGCGCGGTGGGTAATACGAGGAAATAACTTGCGTGAACATTTTATTACTATGACATTTCGTGTAGATTGTGGTCATACTTACTCGTAATAAGTAAATGTAATCGATCGAAGTTAAAGTAATATTTTCTAAGAATGGACGTTAGTTCTGCCGCGCGCGGGCACGTTCGTCGAGCGATGTGTCCCTGCCACATCGATAGTGATGTCCAATTTTCCAATAATATAAAAAATAATTTAAGGAGATAAAGTTATATACTTCTTGTTCATTTACAACATGATATCTTGTACAATAAAGAAATACGACATGTGATATGAAAATTGCCTTATCTTTACCAGCTCTGTAAAGAAAATAATAATTAGAAATGTATGTATTGAATGTATAAAGAGTACCTATATAATTATGCGATTTTAAAAGAGTTTCTGTGTATATTAGTCGAGATCCTAATTTATGTTTTGTTTTTAAGATTTTTTTCGCAATAAAATTAATTGTCAATAAATATTTTTTGATTTAATTACATCACTTTTTATTTCTTGCCTTTATATTTAAGCAAATAGTTTAGGTAATCGTACATTTATACTAAGTATATAGTCTATTTGAATTTTCCAATGTATTGATGTTGGTATATTTAGTACGGTTTGACGTGAACTGCATTCTTCAAAAACAATAAAAGCAAACTCCGCATTCCGCATGTGAGGAATTGCATCGGCCCCGGAACCCCGCCTTGTGCCACGCCGCTCGCGGTCCGATTGCGTCACAATCCGCGATAATAGGCCGTAATCAGTTATTGTGCCGAATCAGGGCTGCCGGGGCTATTGTGTTCCTGGCTGTTATTATTTTGAATGTCCAACAATAGACAGAGGCAGGTATCGATAGTATAGTAGTAAGTAACGGTAAGACAATCACTGACCCAGTTATGGGATGATTGGTCGCGGAGTGGGCGCGCACTCTCGCTGCTCATAACTAGGTGACTGGACCAGTACTTCGGCCTAGTCGGAGATTATGGTGCTCGTCAGCTATAAATACTTCGGTAGAACAGTAATGAAACTACACAGAGAGATTGTCCCTGACAACTATGACAGCAAAGTACTTAAAGAAAACCACGGAATTTATAAAACTAAAATACTGATACTTGTTAGGTTTGCCACGTAAGTAGCTGATCCTCATCTAAACTTGGTCAGTTTACATTCACAGCGTATAGCTGGTGATATAACGTACTCGAAATCAGAGATCTAGGTAAATATAAAGAAACATTTCATTCAAGTCTATGCCATTGGAGTTATTGTTTAGTTAGAATAGGTACTGAAAGTAAATTATTATTTAAGGTAAAACTTAAATGTTTGGATAGTTAAACATAGTCGTGTAACAAATATCTTGAACAATATAGAACACTATTATTATTAAAATTGCATAGGCTGAGTGGACAGCCCTCGAGTCGATTCGAAAGCCTCTGACACGGGGCTGATATTAGACAAACATCCGAGATCAGCGATAACACACAGTTGCAAACCACGACTGACCGGAACAGCCGCTGCGATGTTTTTAGTCGATTTTGATCACGAGCATTGTCTTTCTACAAGATACATAGGCACTAAGATGACTCATTTCTAAAAGTTTAGGATATTTCCCTTAAGCACTAGAAATATTGTGATAAATTGTTTATATACCTCCTCGTATTTATAAGCTAAAATGCCCAGTGCTCTTACTAATCGATGGAGAATTGTTGATTGATGTGTGTTTGATACAAAACTGGGCAGCTATATTAAAGAAGTCGACATTTTATCAAAACTTGCACGATTTTGCACTTACCGCAGAATTACTTTTTTAACACACACTGACAGGGCCGCATCTATTCAGTAACTGGCTCGGTGCCTCGACGCTGTGGTCGAACACGAAGCACGCTAACTTAGGAGTTTTCTAATTAAGTACTCAGATTCTTATTCTTATTCGAAGTGGGGGCGATGAGTCCTGCACTGACGTCCCGCTTGGGGTGTATTGTGCATTTCCCCCTGCCAGCATCTCCCCGAGCCAACCCAGCTCCTTGAAGTACCGGAGCGAGGTTCTGGGCCGCTGGCATAGTAGCTCCAGTGAGATGGGTGAAATATTTAAAGGCATTGATGACGAGAAGCATTCAAGGTGTTGCGGCGACATGAATGATAGCGAAGCAGGTTCATGCAGCCTAGTAGCAATTCTAGTACCTTCTGTGGCTTTGCAGTGCAGAAGCACATGCTCCACAGTTTCATTCTCCTGCAAGCAGCCACGGCATAGCGGACTATCCGTGACTCCCAGTTTAAAAAGATGACTATTCAAGTTACAATGACCGGTTATAAGGCCTACTAAGAGACGAAGATCATGTCGTTGCAACTTCAATAAATCGTTAGTAATAAAGTAAAGTACTCAGATCTAGATTACTGTTTCTTATTGCTCCCGCTGTGATGTCACGGATGTATAAGCAAATGCCTCAACAAACGACTCAAGCGCAAAGTCTTTTGTTTAGCTCTATATAGTATCATCTCTGTGAGTTCAAGTGGCGTGTGCTCGAGGTCCATAGCGCACATAATGTCAAGTTCAGATGACACCGGTTCACCTTGGGGGCTCCGGCGCTGCTGGCGGCGAGCGGTGCCATTGAACTACGCGACGTCTGCATCACAACACACCTCGACATCTTCAACGCGTGCTTCCACTGGGTTGTTGAACTTAACCTTTGTTGTGTCACTTATTGTGCTTAGGGGAATCCGAGAACTTAATAACGTGTGCTATAGGCAGGTAGATATTTACTCGTATGTTATGATGTGGAATGGTGGGGCTTCCTGCCGGCTTATGTGTTTCTCGGAAAGTAGAATATGCAGGCAGGATATGATTAAAATTAGGCAGAGTGTGGAAAATCTATTACGTATCAACAAAAATAGTGTCTTTGACTCCCCCCATTATAATAATCTCCATAATCTCCCCCATTGACTTCTACAAAGACCGGTTGGAAGCGGCTCGCGTCCAGCGCGTTCCTTACTAGGTCGTCCGTCCACCTTGTGGGTGTGTGGTATTCATTATAGTAAGGAGCAAATGAGATGAAATGATCATCACCAGATCGAAAACTATTATATTATTCTTTATAATTTTTCTTATAGCTAAGTATGAATATATTTTAACAGGGGGTCAAACAAATGAAGTCAACTAGAAACTGAATTGAATAAGATTAGATATCTCTTTACATAGACTCGGAGAAGAAGAAAAAGAAAATATTCTAAAACGATAAAAATGTCAGGTAAACATGTTTCACGACGTTTTAATCGCATTTCTATCTGTACACCAAAGTATGGTTTTCAGATGAAAACGTATAAATTCATATAGGGTATCCTGAGTTGTGTTGATTACCTAAGATTGATCACGATCTCAAAAACATCCAACTTTAACATCACACTGTACCTTATCTTGCTCTGCTTAATGTTAATGCGAGACTAAGACAAAATAATATATAACATCCTCAGCTTTGGCGTGACACTCAGCCACTGCAGCCGCTGATCTTATCCCGGTGCTTTCAAAGAACTTCCGGATGTCATGGTTAAAGATCATATTGAAAAGAAATGTTTTTAAGACGTATGATGCTTCTTGCCTACTGTTTTATACTTTTAATTCAGAAATGAGGTCTGTTGGGCGCGACTCGCGGTCGCTGCGCACGCGCCTTCACTCCACGACGTCATGTATCTTGGTAAATTATAGCTCGCATAACTTTACGAATGCATTATATAACGCTAGCATTGAAAACGAAATTAATAATGTGATGCGCGCCTGCTTATTACGTATTCTACAGAAAGCAGTGACAACTCGGACACGGGCCCAGTTAGTGGACGGAACGAAAAATTACTTTTTTCATATTTATATTTTACTAGCTGCGTTCCGCAGTGTTATCTGCCTCATTTTATCGGGATAAAAAGTAGCCTGTATTCATCCAGGGTGTCAGGTGTCTCCGTACCAAATTTCATAAAAATTAGTCCAGTCGTTTGAGACTTATTATGATGATGAGGAAGATAAAAATGAATGTCACAAGCGTAGTAACGATAAGTGTTAAGGCAAATACTTGCACAATATCCTCCGCCCATATACGAACAGGAAGCGAGTCTTAACTAGGACATTAGGACGCAGGATGCCCCCGCCTTAACGAGATTCAACTTCCACCCGCGGACATGACGTGTAGGCTAGGCACCACTAGCCGCAGCGAGCAAGAAATACGTTATAGGTTTACAGAGAGACGCTCCGCGGTTCAACGTTTAAATGAACATTTGGTGTCAGTTGCTTCAATCTAGAATAGAATAAAATACAACTTTATTGTACAGTGCTCACCGCGCAACAATCGACATAATTATCTATATACTATACACAATATGTATATAGGTATAGAAACCCCTTCCGGCTTATTAGGAGACTGCTCATAAACAGTCTTTCCTACCGGCACTACTCGGAAATTGTAAACAAGCTTAATTAAGAAAAATAACAAAAATCAATGCCTACAACAAAATGATTGTTTTAATATAGTCATAGTCAGTGTCACTTGGGATGATGTAAGGATTCTAACGATACCTCACACATCCAAATCTGTTCAGGCAAAAGTGATGGTGGAAATAAGAAACTCACACACATAAACCCTGAAAACATTACACTCTCATGTAAAAAATACCAGCTGCTCCAGATACTTGGACAACGATCAACAAACTTTCATTTGAGCAAAAGTTGTTCACAAAGATGAATACAAAACCCCCCTTCGGTTAAGTACACCGCTAGCACCACCTTGTAAAGAACACTACCGCAGCACCCGAGATGACATAAACACGTTTTCGATATGTAAATGTATACATAAAATCTAGGACAGCGCCTCTACTGGCCGTATGATCTGTCAAATTCTCGCTGACGTGACGAGTTACGTGTGCAAGCGAAACAGATTAGTAGGGTCGCGGTTGGTAGAAAGTCCCGCGACGTCCTTGCCGGAGGTGACGTGCGTGCGCCCGCGCCGCTTGCCGCACGAGAACGCACGCTGAGCGGGCGGCAAACTTATGATATCTGCCCCCGTATTCTGAGCGTCTTATTGCGATTCCCGCTAGGCGCTCACAAAAAAGCTACACGATCGCATATCGTATACCTGGGTAGTAAGGTTCGCAGTCGCGTAGCTTTCTCGTGAACATCTAACGGGAATCGCAATAAGAACGGGGGCGGTACATACATTTGTTAATAAGTTTATCTAAGCTCAACGTTACAACAAGAGTATGTAGATGTGTGTAAGTCACAGAGGAAACGACTCAAGCGGCTAGCGTCCGCATCATTGTAAACATTGTAAGAGGTAGAGAAATGCTGTGAACCACTACCGGAATCAACTTTTAACTAGTTTTACATGATGTTCGGTAAATAATGCCATCAATTAGAATTAAATGGCCCATGCGGCCCGCGCGCGCGCCCGCGCGCCCCGCCCGCAGACGACGTGCTGACATGCCAGCAAACGATTATAAAACTGTTGTTACAATTGCTGTTTGAATTAAGGATGCTTTCATTGACTAGCCTAACACTTCACCTGATCAATCAAAAACATATCGTACGGCCATAACTTTATGACATACTTTGATTTAATCGTGTCGACTATCCCAACATTTGGTTTAATCATTCAGAAAACACTCGTATGCTTAAACGTTAAGGTTCTATTTCCCCGCGTCGGCGTGTGTATAATCGCATGACCAAAACCAGTCAAAGAAGTGGTTGAAAAGCGTCAGATGTCGGCAATAATCAGTCGATTGCAACGGTAGTTCCACATTAGCATACAGGAAGAGAAGCATTTACATATTTATATTACACTGTTAAAGTATTTTAACACAAAATCGGACGGAATAATACATGGGGCGCGTATATAAAGACCTGAAACTATTCTATGCGGATGCACGAGTACGTTGATTTATGAAACCTGTCGCAGGCATTTTGGAAGTTCTAGATCATATTTACACATACATCCTGGGTATCGCTGCATGGTGGTCGGCCATGAGCGAGCGTTATCTCTTACCATCACCTCAATCACCCAGTACTAACATATATTAACAAATTTAAATCAATTTTTATGTTGCTTTGAATGAAAATGTGCAACCGTAAAAGTTTTTACGATTTTTTTATCGTCTTTTTTTCTTATAAGTCATGATAAAGATGACACGGGTTATCTCCGTCAAAAGTAGGTAAACTACTGCATGCAAAATTATTTACGAGTACCTATATCGATTATATGAACTAACTACTTAGCGTGTGAGTTAGTTCGGGGCAACATTTAATCCGCGGTAACAGCTCTAACTCGTTTCGAGGTTATCTTTTCGAGAGCACGTCGGTCAATCCAAATAAACTAAGCGTCACAATGTGAACTTTCACATCTCGCATCCATCTCAATAGATCTCGTAATCCGCCATTATGCCACAAACGTATGAAAACCGACAAATCACGGCGCCACCGAGTAAATCGCTGTAATGGGAGAGAGCGTGAAATGACGCAGATTAGATGTCAATAAACGGCGATGACGCGAATGATATTCGATTAAAAATCAACATGATGGGGAATGTAGTTCCGCATCCGATAAAAATTCAAATTCATTAAAAATTAAGCAAATTTTTTGGCATTCTGACATCGAATCGTGGAGACCAACACCTTTATATATTGTAGAGTGAACATAAACAATACGAATATGGTACCAGTTTGTTGACAGTAGTGGATACTGTCCTCACTTTTATACTACTTTGACTTCACGATAGTATAAGACGACTCACTGAGATATAATTATCTAAACTCCATTAAACATGTAGTAGATGTAGGACACAATAATGTGACATGATTATCGATTTATATTTTTATTCTTACTAACAATTTATTTTATATTTATCAATGGTGTAAACTGATTGATTTAATTAAACAAATAATAATAAAATATAGCAAAATTAAAAGACATAATAAACTGCTACGTATGGGCGATTCTTTCTTGGAATTTGTAAGCGAGTTTCGTGAAGGTTTTTTATTAGTCTATATGTACTACATTTAATTTTGCTCAGTCTATAGATCAACCGATCACTAGACGAAAACCAACCTAAGAACAAGAAAACTAACCGGACGGATCCGGTAGACGACACATAGAGATCGCAAGTATAAGATGTTTGAAAGTTATTTAACAGTTTTAATTCACTTTTGTTCCATGGAAATTATTTCTTGTGAAAACCAAGAAAAAGACGAGATAGGACGTACCTACTCATTATTATCAATGAGTACAGTCTTAGTCAGTCCCTTGCGGCTTAGTGCTCCCGAGCTTGCAGCTCTGCATAAGAGAGCAAACTGCACTTACTCAGATCAGCATCGTAATTCCTGATAACTATATTCTAAGAGATCACTCTTACCTACGCCCACCAGCGCGCGCGTCTGGCACCTAAGGGACAACCCTTAACTTAAGAGACAAACTATGACAGACTTAAGAGTCAATTTCATTCCAGGCCAGGTGTGTTCACCATCCTCGACAACACTGTAACTTAACATCAGGTGAGCTGTGGCCAAACCCCTAGTCTGTCAAACTGACAAAAAAGGTCCGACATGTTGTCGACTGTGTTGTATTATATTTATAAAGAGTTTTGTATTAGATGTCAGTCCAGTGTTTGCTTTGCCGCCATCGCAGCTGATCTGCAACGCCAGGACAATGAGTTGTTTGGGATCCTAATTACCATAAATGCGTGACATGGTTTGTTCACGTTTCTCACCGCGTCGCGCTTCACGCTCGATTTGTTTTGATCGTGCAGATAAATTGGGCGTTTTTTGTGCTGAAACGGGCTAAGTTTTGCTTACACAAATTATCATATCACACACGACTTGTGGACTGGTTCAATGACTGCTTGACAATTTTAGAAGTGAGGATTCCGTGCTGCAGCGCATCGCCTTAGTACTTAAGGTTTTAAGATCAGTGAAATGTTCAAATTCTAAGATACTATATAAGTAAAAAAATAGATATCCGCACCAAGTATTTTTATATTTATTATTTTTTTCAAAACTTATTTGTATGTAGAATTGTATAAACAGCGAATAGATATGCTTGAAACTAAAAGATAACCTACTTTATATACGCTACTGCGCTCTCACTTACTGGAAATATTTAGGTGTGCTGTGGCCTGTTAAACATAAAAAAAAGATGGAAAAAGTAAAATCTTTGAGCTGTGCTAATCGAAAGGTTTACTTAACTGGAAGTACCGCAAGGGGAGCTTTGGGCATATCGGCAGTACCCTGCCCACTAGTAAGTAGTTATCCCCAACAACACGTTCGGCAGTCGGTCGGCAGCCACCGCAGGTGTGCACCAGTATTTAGGCCGCTGCCGCCAGCCAAACGCCCAACTTTCGAAATGTAACGACATTCCATCGACTTCGACAATAAGGAAGAGATATGCCATCGAAGTAATTGTGTCCTAATAAGGAGCCCTGCCCTAGATGATGTCGACTCCATGGCACAACAATAGACAAGGAACAAAGGCCAAGACATATATTAGTGAAAGGCCAAGGATCTCGGAAGGTAAAATGTCCACAGTTTTCCTTAAGTAAATCCTTGCAAATCTGTTGGGGAAACTACCCAAGTTCCGTGAAAGAAGAATACATAAAAAAATATAAGTTACATACAAATACAAATCTTTTATAGATAACACCAAAGTTACAGGTCATTTTTCCATTGATATTTAAAAATATCAAATCATAACATAATTATGTCAATACAATGAAAATGTCAATGAAATAGTATGTCACATATAAAATAATCATGTCAATATAATTAAATGTCAATAAAAACAATAATATTATAATTACTTAGTAGTAATTCAATAGTCACAGACATAACTCAACGTTCAATAGAACCTATAACCGCTGGGGTAGACGTGTTCTAAAGTGGAGACCGCGAATTGGCAAACGTAGCTTAAGACGCCCTGAGACTCGATGGAGTGACGATATACGTATAGGACAGCTGACGGTGTATGGAAGCGAAAAGCCGAAGATCGGGCTGAGAGGCGTGTCTTGGGAGAGGCCTATGTCCAGCAGTGGACCACCAAAGGCTGATGATGATGAATTCAATAATCTCTTATTTTTAACTATTAGTCAAAGTAATAATCATGAACTTTTTGGTCGTTTTTTTTTCTTTTGGCATGTCAAGTTCTATAGGTAGAATTTATGTTTGTGATAATCCACACGAGCATATCGCGCGCCACAGTCGCGACGCGACGCGGCTAATCCTGTCCGCGATAAGGTCGTGTGGAGTCACAGCTGCGTCAGTTTCCATATGGACACAAAATGCGAGTGCATTTTTCACAACACCCCATAATTACATCAATGAGACGAGTAAGACGTGTACCGACAACGGTATTTGTCGAGCTTGTAAAAACGAAATAGAGCAGTATGTCAACCAAGATTCTCCAAATGAGACGTGGGAACCGGAGAATGTGTCCAAGGATGACTGGCCAACTCAGATAATAGTTAATAGTTCCACATTTCATGTTCCGTTCCAGTATCATTAGACGAGACTTTCGACTGGAATCATTAATATTAACAGCGTTTGGACTGTAATTATAGTGAACTAGATATTTGACAAACGATTCTTTTCAAATTCACATAATGTATTCACGTAAAACTGTGGCCTTTATGTTTTCTGAAGACAAATTAGTGGGAAAACAAACTCACATTTTATGTAACGACAAGCGGACGCCTTGCGGTTTCAGCCGCGTAGTTCCCGTTCCCGTGGGAATACAGGGATAAAAAGTAGCCTATGTCACCCGGATACAGTGTAGCTTCCCAACGGTAAAAGAATTTTTGAAATCGGTTCAGTAGTTTTTGAGTTTATTCGTTACAAACATACAAAAATACAAATCTTTCCTCTTTATAATATTAGTGTAGGTAAGCAAATTCTAAGCAAACTAATCTGTTTTTTTTTATACAGGGATAAAAAGTAGCTTATGTCACCCCGGGATAGTGTAGCTTCCCAACGGTTTAAGAATTTTTGAAATCAAATAAATCATATAAAAAAAAACTGAAATAAATTGTAGACCCCTTAGCACTGCTCCAGGGACCGAGTGGAGGAAGTAGGTACTCCTCCGTCCGATAGGGCTCCCTCGGCAGGACATGTCAGCGGGTATCTAACAATATGTACAGTCCGCTGATCGATGGCTCGCTGATAAAAGAGCGCCCACGCATTTTATATGTATATCTGTTGCTTATTTTCCAGCTGTAGAAATCCTTCATTTTGTTTAATAGGTTTTTTTTATAACGTAGAACAGTATATTAAATTCTATATCTAATAATTGCAAAAGTACTTAGCGCTTCGTTTACTTACAACATCTAGAGATATGACTTTCTTTGTTGTAATTGTTTCTTTTTTAATTTTTTTTTACGCACCACAGACCCTCCGTGACTTTTGTCAACTTTTTAATTTACATAGTATTTTTTACTGTAAATACCACACAGGGAGAAGGAAGTTAGTTTAATGAATCTTAATGTATGGATAAAGTACTAGCTTGTGTTAATAAACATTAATTGTTGAGTCCATGCTATCCCCTGGGCTGAGAGTAATCTTGTCAGTGTGATACAGTAGTTTCAAAAAGGGAATCTGCGCGCTAGAAGTGAGTTGCACTTAAAATGCGCAGTACCCAAGTAGCACCAGCAGTTCGAAGCTAAGAGCGGCCATGCCATAAAACTTCCATTCGATCACGTATCATATAAATGGAATAAATATGCAATTAAATTATTAAACAAACATCGAGTATCAGTCGATATGTTATCATTCGATTCAGGTGTTATCGGCGATAAGAGCACCTTGTGGCATGATTCACAGCGCAAACACTGCGGTCGTGAACAATAAGCACAATAACACAAACCCTGTGTCTCCGATAACACTTATTTATTTGAATACGAGTCGTAAACTACGCGAGCGATTGTTCCGACTCGATTCACGGATGAAAATAGATGTTAAACAATAGAAAATAATTTAATGGGGCTTCTAAACAATCAGCTCGATGACGGCCAGCGATGTCTTAATTGATTGGCGCTAATTGTAAACACAGAACGCAAAGCAGATCCTCCGAGCGATGGTTTTCAGCCGAGGATCGTGAATCTGTGATTCGAGGACAGTGATGGGAATGATGTCTTCTGGATGCTGATGGCGTTTTTACTTTTCAGCTTCATAGCTCACAAAGAAAATTGCTGGTGATTTGATACATTTTAATTGATTAGTTAAGTAACTAAGTCATATTGCTAGAGTAAGTTCGTTTATAGGTACGGAAGTACACAAATAAGTGCCCAAAAATTAAATCAAGAAAAAGTGTGGAATAAGGAAAATGTGTAAAGAATTCTTTAAAACCAAACGTAATATAAAAATGTTTAGAGAATAATATATGTATGCAACTAGTTGAAGCTGAAGTAGGCGCGGCATCAAGAAGGTAAGGTTCTATCTTTTAAAAAAATCTGAAGATAATCAGACGAAGCGCACGTAAGTAATTTCTGCAGAAACGTGTCGTCGTGTCGATATGGCGTACACTCGAACGAGACACAAGCCGTGTCTCGGCAACATAGACATAAGTACTTTGAAGGTCGGTTGGACGCAGCCCTCTACGCGAGGGGACGCAGAAGTAAATCAGGACACAGATAATCCCACAAATATTGTAAATGCAAAAGTTTGGATGGATGGATGTTGATGAACAATGGCACGGATTTGGATGAAATTTGGTATATAGGTAGCTGAGACCTTGGATTAACACATAGGCTACTTTTTATCCCGAAAACATGTAGCGGGCAACATCGCGGGGTGCAGCTAGTATAATATAGTCGGGGAAACAATATAATACGTGACGTGTAGTCTATGAGTAGCAGCATGTTCAATGTACTTCAAACCCAGATTGAAATTGACACAAATTCCTCTGCGAAGACATTATTAGTACTCTGCATGTGCGAGGGAAGACATGGAACGTTGTGCAACTGCGCAATCAGGTTTCTGGGGGAGGCTCGGTGACGGCGGAGACAACACGTCACGTACCTGCTGTGAGCGCCTTACTTGGACTCCTAGCTACTTTACTCGTGTGTAGGACGCGAATAAACATTTCACAAGTAAGGATATGCAAGCTGAACCTCCTCGAATACCTTGGTGCACAAACAGCAATCTGCAAAGAGGCTTTATAGTCTTGGCACATAGACTTCGGTCTGGCCACATGCCACTTAATAGGTTTGAATTTCTAATGGGCAGAGTTGAATCCCCCGCCTGCTCTCTTTGCGGGAGCCCTGAAGACGTTTTTCACCTCCTGGTGGAATGTGGCCGGACCAAGACAGTGAGGAGAAATATGTCGCTAAAATATGGTGTTAACCCCCGAGATGTTGGCATGTTTCAAGGTATCCTGGCCGCACCCACGTGTGATGCGGCGAGGGCCTTATATGCCGGCATCTCGGAAGTACTAGCCAATCGCAGTACAGATGACGTATTATACATTTGTTAATATAATTTGTTTTGTAATACGGGGCTGGCATAATCGCATTGCGATAAAAGCCCCCAATAAAAATAAGAATAAAAAAAAAAAAAAAAAAAAAAAAAAGTAAGGATATGCCATATTTGTCAGTACGCTTGAAATACTTAGGTTGTCTTTCAGAATCTCTGTAAACACTACTAGCCTGGAATGGAGCTGGCTGCTTGGATTTTCAATATTTTAATAACTTGATAGTTAGCCAGCCGAGTACCTACTAAAAAGTACCCTGCCACCATGCTATGGTTTCCTCACGATGTTTTCCTTCATCAAGGTCATCGTTGGGGTTTGAACCCACACCATGCGGCGTGTAAACCGCCCTTACTAACCACTGAGCTATCATAGCGCCAAAATCTATCTAATAAATCTAATGTAACGATTTGTATAAAGTTTGCTATACTTTTTTTTTAATGTAGATTTATTTCGAGGTGCATGTGACAATCTTTGACATTCGACATCGCAACCTTTTACTGTGCGTAAAAAATATTTAAAATTACGTCAATGCATGGGCATCGAAATAGTCGTACTGAGCGACCAATACGTATGTGATTTTAATTATGTATATAGATTTTTAATAAATTTGGTTATGATGTGACCGATTTCAATGTAAGTACCGTAATCTGTGGCACATTTAGTATGGGCGCTCGGCGGCGGGACAAATGTCTATTTCACAAGTGCCCGCCCAGTGAGCATTTCAGTATCACCGTACGAATCTGAGCATAAATGCGTCGTGCATGTTGTGCTGCCAGACCATGCTCTTCACCTTGTCAGGGGGGGGCTGTGTCATACGCTGCGAGAGATTTAGTGTTGCCTCTAACTGTACGTCATCTCGTAATAACAGTCCAACCGCTCGTGCACTCACTGGTAGTGTAAAGAATGAACAGTTTTTATTGTGTTCACACTCTAATTTCGTGACGATCGGCTTGACTTTAATAATGATATGTTTATCTTTAAATACATACTAATACAGTTATGTAAAAGTAATAAGATAAACGAGACGCTCTCCTGATGGTATGAGTAATAACGCATAACGCATAACATTGCAATGTCTCAAAGTAATGAGCGCCAAAGCAGTGATGCCCTGGACTTTGTTTTCTTACTTAAAGTTCTGTGTATCGCTGCGATGGTCATGGAAGTGAAACGCAGAACTTTGAGTAGTAGGTAAAACAAAGTCAAAACGTTTTTATAAACTGTCCTACCATTTGGCCTATCTGTCCTATTGGCCATATTCCTGGCACTGGCCATGTGTTAGCGGACTTCACTCATCTCCTATAACATTAAGAACCCTCACACATGCAGGTTCCTTCCGAGGTATTTATGAAGTAAAACTCGTGAAGTCGCTGCCTTGCGCCGCAGTTAGTGAAGCGGAACGTAATAATCAATTTGCGTTGCGAACTGTACGCGTCATGTTCGATCAATCAGTTTCTGTGCTGTTGCCGTTACTGTTATTACCGACGTCTGCATGTAACGCCACAGTTTGGGAGACGATTCACTAATCATTAGCACGAACTTGTACAACGCCATCCCAAGTTATTTCCAGATTTCAGGGTCCACAGCGCCAGTTCAGAATACTTTCTTTTCATGACTGACACTGTAGGCTGTCGTCTACTTTTTGATTATTTATTGTTTATTGGTTTTTGTTTACGATTATATTTTTTTTTTATGAACAGGCTTGCGTTTGTCCGCCATCTCGCCTGATGTTAAGCGAAGATGCGGTCTACGATGGAGCACGCTCGCCTAGAAGAAACTGATTCACTCGCGACTTATAATCACCCAGACTGTATCTATCAGGGAGCACCCACTCGGGCAGCAAATTCCAATGTTCAGCAATGCTTACGATGAAGATGGAATCATACCGTTTAGTTCGTCTTTTGGCCTACCATGAAGATAAGATAAACAATATTAGCGAAAAGGATAAATTGTGAACACGAAAAATGTTCGATTCATCTTCACAAGTAATTGTGAAAATTAATTCAAAGATCAAGTCACGAAGTAGACGGATGGGAAATACCCACACCAATAAGATGCAAGACGGGCTTTACCTCGTTATGTGACGTCGAGGCTGGGAACGGAACCTGCACCGCTGACGCAGCGCGCGCGTCAGTAAAGTCCCTCGGTTAGTGTGAAGCGGCTCGCGGCAATGACGCAGCCTAATGAGACATCGACGCGAGATGGAAAGTGATGACTCGTAGAGGCACAGATTTTTGCTATCACGATGAGAATTCTTACAATGCAGCTAAGCAATTACTAAAAAGTTTTCGTTTTTTTTCGGAATAAAAAAAGCTACTTTACCACTAATATCTTCGAGTGTATTTTCTATTATAAGTTATGACACTTCGCTTGTCAAACCTACAATTTTTTTTTTCACTTAAGTCTGCCATAGCTGAGCAATCGTCCGAGGCGGGATCAACCCCCATACTCTGCGCTTTCAGTTAGATGCTTTTAAAAATGTACGCGGCTGCGAACCTTGTTCCCCAAGCATACGACATATGCTCACGTTACTTTTTCACGATGCCTTACCGGAATCGTAATGAGGAGCGATGATAGCTCAGTGGTTAGCGCGGTAGGTTCGCATGCCGAAGGGCGTGGGTTCAAACCCCAACAATGAGCTTGAGCTGCCGGTGAAGGAAAACATCGTGAGGAAACCATAGCATGGTCGTAGCGTACTTTCTGGTAGGTACTCGGCTAGCAGCAACCACCCTCAAATGAGAATCTGCCGCCAAGCATCTAATGTTGTGTTCCGGCAGCCTCACTGGAGAGCCAGTTCTATTCCAGGCTAGGTGTGCTTTACCATATTCGACCACCGTCACTTAACATTAGGTGAGCTGTGGTCAAACATCTAGCCTGTCAACCATAAAGAATATGTCGTTACATAAGCATCAGAAACAGTACAGGTTAGGTCGCTAGGTGCGCGTGAGCACGCAGGCACGGCGCTCCACTGCTGCCGCTGCAGCAACTCGAGTTGTATAATTTCTCAGTTTGTAGGAATTTGGTGCGAACATGACTCATGTTTATATCCGCGTTCCGATGAATCCATTTCATACAATATTGTTACAATTTGATTTTAATATTGTTAGAATGATAGCTATCGGTAGGTATTGGCGGGAGACGCCGCCGCCCGCGCCGCGCGTGCAATACAACATGACGTACAACAGCCAGCCAACGGAACAGCCCCGTTGGCTCATTGGTAGTATATCTGCCTTGAGAGCTGTAGGGCGTGGGTTCGATTCCCACTCAGGACAAGCATTTTGTGAATAAACAAATGTTTGCTCTGTGTCTGGGTGTTCTGTATGTATTATAAGTATGTATTTACAAAAAAAAAGTATTTATGTATTCTATCAGTTATCTGACTTCCATCACACTAGCTCTGCTTAGTTTGGCGCCAGATGGCGCTGTGTGTATAGTCCTACGATATTTTTATTATTTTATTTATTTATTTATTTGTGTTTTATTATTTTTGTTCTGTAATCTTGGTGCGAACAATAAACAATTATCTGTCTATCTCTAGTACTATTTTTGCAAATAAAGAATCATTCGTTTCGTGAAATATTTTTCAAGGAGTATCCTACGTAGTTATACGTTATGTTAGGAAGTAGGACTCCTCGGGAGATCACACCGAAATTATAACAATAAGCCTGAATGAGGTACGTATACATGCTCTATAGCGAGATGGCAGCTCGTTATCAAGTTATGGTTATTTTTTAATAGTTTTAGGAATATTTAATGCCTTGAAAAATATTTGACGAAACGCATCATGACCCTATTAGCACATTCGGTTATTTTAGAACTAAAGTGGTGGTTGGTGTGGGTTCAATTCCCGTTTAGGACTAAGATGCACACCATCGGCTACCCGGGTTCCTACACGTGGAAACATGTTGGTAGGTACACAAAATATAAAGTTGCTTCAGAGTTGTACGTGCAAAACTGAATAAAGTAATGTCAATTTTATATTAATGAATTTTGTCATGAGCTCAAGTACAGAATGTCGATGATTTCAATTATACTCTGTTTAAATTGATACTTATCAACTATTTTTTGTCGTATCATCGATAAATTCTTTTAATAGAGTATAAGGTATGTCTTTTCGATTAAGAATGATTTCAAGTTTCCTTTTAAACATTACTAATGAACTGGCTAAAAAATTATACAAATAATTATACCCATAGAAGACATGGTTTTATTGTGAAATTACTTAAGTTCAATTTCTCACTTTTTAACGACTGTTTCTTTTTTTTTAACTGACAGGCTAGGTGTTTGACCACGGCTAACCTGATGTTAAGTGAAGGTGTGGTCGATGATGGTAAAGCACACCTAGCCTGGTATGGAACTGGCTCTCAAGTGAGGCTGCCGGAACACACCGTTAGATGCTTGGCGGCAGATTTTCAACTTGAGGGTGGTTGCTAACCAGTCGAGTACTAGAAAGTACGCTACCACCATGCTATGGTTTCTTCACAATGTTTTCCTTCACCGATAACTCAAGCTCATTCTTGGGGTTTGAACCCACGCCCTTCGGCATGCGAACCGACTGCACTAGCCACTGAGCTATCATCGCTATTTTTTATTTCTTCTTGTGTTTAGCGCTTTAAAGCGTCTTATACTCGCCGATATCAGACCTTACAAATAGAGACGCCTCAAGAATATAGAGGGAGGGAAACGTTACAAGCGTCTGGGGGAATGCGTTCATTCGTGTGTTCTTCCTTCTCCATTGTAGGTAAGGTAAGGAGTCGGCATTGAGGTGGGACCTCTTTGCCGAGGCTGGGCTCCTGAGGAACACTGTCCTTAAGCGGTGGTGGTGGAGGGTGTGATCTCTACGACGTGGCAACTAGCCGGGCGAAGCTCGAACACCCTCAAACCGCGTTGGCCGCTTCATGGCATTGTGGATCCATTTGAGGGCCTCATGCCTTTCGCCGTGTCTTCCTCTTCGTCTTCCGGGCCAGTCAGGAGGAGTTCTCGAGGGACGGCACGCCAGGTACATACGTCAGGGGGGTGTGAGTGATGAGGCGCAATATTGTTCAGGTGGCGAGTTGTCAGCGCAGTCAAATATGTCGCACGACAGAATGCGTTTTCCGAGTTATCATTCGACAACTTTGCTTTACCTGTAAGAACTCTCACGCGACCATCACCGCGCCAACATTAATAGTACTTATCTGCTGTCATGTGTTGGTAATATAGGTTTACGGGCAGTTTGGCGGCGCGGCGCGCACCACTCACGAGCTAATTAATGGCTCATGTCTAACGGAGCAGCGGGGTTGTCTAGCTGCCGACGAGTGAAACACCTCTCCTTTATTACATAAAAACATTTTATTTTTAAGTTTACGAAACGAGTATTACCAAAATTACTTTTTTTATAGTTGTTTAGGCTGTTTGACATCTCACCTGATGATAAGTGACGGTGTGGTCGAAGGTAAAGCACACCTAGCCTGCAAAGGAACTGGCTCTCAAGTGAGGCTGCTGGATCATATCATTAGAGTCTCGGTGGCAGGTTTTCAACAAAATTAGCCAGTTGCGTACTATAAAGCCCCTATATTCCCCACCATGTTATGGTGCGCTAACGAAGTTCTCCTTCAACGGTAGCTCAAGCCCATTGTTAAGGTTTGAATCCACGCGCTTCGGAGTGTGAACCGGCCGCGCTAACCACTGAGCTATCATTGCTACTTTTCATTATTTCAACCCACTGCAGACAGCTCGCGTCCAGGCACTGCTGCAGAGCTTCTGTCTACATATAATACATTTATGATCGCCAACTTTTTACTTGTAAAGGCTAATCGACGAACATAGTAAGAAAATTGTCTCGAAGGGCAGGCGGCGAGGCCGCGGCCGGCGCGCGCCGGCGGCCCCTGCGACCCAAATCTGTCCCTCCAGGCAATCCCCGTTTACGACCCGCGGACATAATGCGTAAAACCAACAATAGCAATACAACCGGGTTGATGCAATACCCTTGGACAGCACGCGCTACGTTCCCGGCTCGATACTACGACGCGAGGTGGGCTTTGAGGTCTCTCTCGTGGTATACCACCTGCCCGGGCCCTGTGCTGTATCGTCGCCCCATCTCGCGGCTGGACGAGCAATGCTCGGCTTGCCTTACCTGGACATGTCAATACGTCGCCTAGCTCAGTCAGCTTTGCCTTACTTCTTTACTTAAAAAAAAGAACAATTTTATAAATATGAAAAACATCTTTACTTCCGCTCCCGAACCAATATGTTGCCACCTGTCTAACACATCTACTGAAGTGATCTAATAAAGCCGCCGCTGCCCACAGTGGGGGACGCGGCGCGGCGCGGCGGCAGAGTAGGCGCCGATGTCCGATATCGCCTTAATTGATTAGCTTTAGCTCCGTCTATTGGCGGCCTTCGATAGATTGGCGTTTGATCATTTCATTTGTTGTTGTTTTAGGTCGAAATACACCTTTTGTAACACCTTTTTCTGCTTCGGTACTCGTTTGTAAGATTCAAAATAGACAAAGAAGGCGACTATGGAAGCCATTTTTTTATCACCAACCGACATTAGCCCACTTTTGTCTACTGTAAATCTTTTTAGTGTAAGTACAAAAAAAATAGTTAGCCGTCACGGCCCGCCTGGTTGATGTGGCTTTAAACAGTACGCAGCTCACACAGACAAGCAATGGCGTATGTAGTATACGCGCGCACATACACAAAATCGAGATAAATGGCGTAGAGGGAGCATGGCGGCATAAGAGAGCATCACGCCGTTTGCCGTCACGGCACACGAGGCGGTTTTACTGCCAAGGCGCGCCAATAGATGTTACACATCAAAATCGTATTCCTCATAAAGAGGAAGGCTGGCTGCTGACCTCCAGGGTCCAGCTACGACAGCAGACCATGCCACCAATTGTACATCAGCGAGCGAAATAAAATTAAAACACGCCGTTAGCTAAGCATAGGACATGTTCATTTACCTAAGTGAATAGCTGAAGGATACTTTAGCTATTTTTGTCAGGTGTTCTCGGAACACGAGCGCCATCTAACGGGCTGTCACCTCGCGGCCGTTACTTCACGCAAGTTAGCGTCCCGCGAACCGTTCAGTTCGCCTGACTCGGGGAACTTTACACAATTAGACACCCCTCGATAACTGCTCGAACCGTGAGCGACATTTCACCACAGAATAAGTACCAGTAAGGAGATAAGAGGCACCTGATTTCGATTTTAATATATAATTCCATAATCGATATACCTAAATCGATTTATGTATGTTTGTAAGTTCTCTAAGGCTCCAAAACGGCGTGACTGATTTTGATGAAGCCGAGGCGAGCCGCTAGTTGTAAATGAAATGATGGGACAGTGTGAGAATTAGATGGAGTGAGGAACTCTCGACAGTCCGTGAACAAAGGATCTGTTCCGGTTACGACGAGCTGGGTTTGTTAACTTCGGCCGTAATTAAAACTAGCGATTCCGTTTTATTCCTTTACTACTAAACCGAGAGAAAACAAACAAGTCAATCAAAAGTTTTTTTTTTTCTAAACCAAATAGAGTTCTACCAATTTATGAAAAAAGCTGCTGGTCATCGAAATAACATTTTTTACTGATTTAGAAATAGTAAAATCGTATCGTAAACCGAAACTTTAAAAGAAAATAAAGCTTTATAGACTCGGGTAGGTGTTTTGCTTATTGTTCACACCAATTACAAACGTTGAACAACAATGAATTCTTTGAGACATTATGTGGGAATGAAATGAAATCTGTCAAATCATAATGTAGGTATCTACTGAGTCGCTACATTACCTTTTCCATCTCAGTCTCATACGTGTTATTTTACGGTTACGGAAGACATAGCAAGCATAAGTGCACTGCTGCAAACACATGACACATCCTTTTTTTTTTTTTTATTCAAAATAGGTTCGCGTTTGACCACACTCTGCCTGATGTTATGTTATCCTACAACTCATACCAAGTTTTAGTAGATTTTTGGTAGATTGCCCTAGCAGTAGTAAGAATATTCTGCCGTCAAGCAGTAGTGTCAAAACATTACTATGTTCGGGCACTGCAGCTAGAAAAATTTCAGGATTATTTAGACTAACCGTCTCAAAGTGAACGTGTTTTCGTGTTTTGTTACTCAAAGTTCTGAGTAGCAGCGATGGTCATGACCAGCCTTTATCTTTGACCATCAGGACAGCTCCTCATTAGTTCTTATTACAAAAAACCTACTACATGGGCCGAAAGTCGTAGGCACTATACAAAAAAAAAGTTGAAAAATCTACCGCCAAACATCTAACGGTGTGTACCGGTTGCCTCACTTGAGAGCTAGTTTTATTCCAGGCTAGGTGTGCTTTACCATCTTCGACCACAGCATCATTTAACATCATGTGTGATGTGGTCAAACACCTAGCTTGTCAACCATAAAAAAAATACAATATGTTTCCGTCCCTGCAGCGCGATAGCCCGCCACCCGTTCAACGCTTCCCTTGATGGTAACAGATATTCACCCCATCCTTCGCGCCGCCTGTGAAGCCTCCACTGCGTGGGTTTCTCGGGCCCACGAGCCCACGTGTGCCCGCGAGCGGCTGTTCCCGCGCACAAAGCCTCATTGTCGTGTAAATCCGTGTCACAGCACAGTTTACTCACTAGGCCGCCGCGCGCCGTGGCGGATTGTTCCGGTGGCGCACGTTCTGTGAACTGTCCCGCGGGACGCGCGCTTCGCATTATTAATGTAGCCGTAGATTTACAAACACGCACCGAACCACAACAAAGCTATTTTCATAGCCTCGAGCATTCACGCTCTCCAACGAAGGCTCCTTCGTGTAGATTGCAACCACTATAAAATTATGCCAAATATCTAAAAAATACCTAGTTACTCAAAGTTCTGTGTATCGCTGCAAAGGTCATGGGCATGCGGCATCTCTTACTATCAGGAGAGCGTTTTGTTAGTATCATTACTTTTCAATTTAAATAGAACCCTAGAAACCTGGAGCGCTAGTTCCGGCTCCAGCATCACGCGCTCCGCGGCGCGTAATTTGCGCTGGATCCAGCGCTGATCCGAGACTGCAGGTTCGCAATCCATTGTGTATGCTTTCTCTTAAGGTTTCCGGACGGAAGCCGATCGTCCACAATCGATTCGATCGGAACATCGGCCGATTTGCGTGCGTGAATGATAGCTTCTATTCGGCCCACCGGTATTTACATAGATCACAGATTGCCTTCATTCCTAATTACAAAGTTAGTTGAACGCAATGCTTTGCTGCACAATGTGTTTGCACCCTGTATGCCTACATTAACTTGGAGACGTTGTTCATTGTATCACATAAGATATCTCGGATGTGTTGTGTGAGAAATGAGTCAGTTCATTTGCAGGTAGATCTCCTTAGCAGGAGATCGTGTAGGTAGGCACCGCCTGTACATTATAACGTATATGTTCAACCGCCAAGCAGGACTGCAGCTAGCGAAATTACAGGGCTGTTGAGAGTCAAAATAATGGAGCGCCAAAGCAGCGATGTATTGCATTTCGATTTGTTATCGCTGCAATGGTCATGGCATGGATATACATTATCAGAATCTCTTACCACCGAGAGAGCGTCTTGTTTTTGATTTAAAAAATAAAGACGTTCAGAAGGGTTGTAACGGGGGTCGTTGTTGACAGTGTTTTGAAGCTATTTTTTTTATTATGAAAGTTCATGTGGTTTTCAAATATTGTCATAGGATCGCTTATATTTAATGAAACCGTATCACCTCAAGAGGATGAAATAGAGCCTCACATAAAAATTTTCCAAACTTGTTGGAATAAAAACCTTCACAGTGTGGCCGGCGCGCGACTCGTGGAGAGCCCGCCGCCGCCGTCTAAGTCGCGGCTAATCCCGTAGACACATGTACCTACATGAGTACATGACATGACACGTCCTGTTTACCCGAGCTCGGTCGGATGTCACGCCGCGCACTGCTGCGGGCTGCGGGCTCGATGTTCGTGAACGAGAAAAAACTCAAAGGAAATGTTCCGCATCACTTTCACTTTTTGCTTGTGTGTCGTTAACGCGTCATAACGCAGCGAGTTAATTAAGAAGAGCCGGCTATAATGTATTATTGTGACATAACATGGATTCAGCCTGACCTTTATGATAAATGTTTTTATTATTTTTTTATAACGTATTGCGTCAAATTTACTTCACTCCGCTCCACATCTACATTTTAATAAATAGGATGCCTCAATTACTTTGGTTGCTGACTGGATCGTTTTTAATTAATTATTTGTAGTTGAGTTTAAAGTTACCTCCTGTTTATTCTACAACGCGGTTTTCAGGACAAGTTAGTGCTTGCCGCGTGCGTTTAGTGAGTGCAAGGAGAGGCCCACGTCGCCGATTTCAGAAATTTACTTTCGCCGAATACGGCGGCGTCTGCAATATAATGGATATATTTACTTGGAGATTTAACAATTTAAAACCTGCGTGAAAGTTACCTTCAACATTCCGTAATGATACTGAATACAAGTGGCGCCCTGCAGCTTTACCTTCACGCACATCTCACTGCAACAATACCCGCGCTTTACCAAAAAATAACGTTTTCAATTTTAAAATCTCTTATCACAAATTTATGTAGTGATGATAGCCCAGTGGTTAGCGCGGGCGGTCCACACGCCGAAGGACGTGGGTTGAAATCCCGACAATGAGCTTCAGCTATTTTGTAACTGTCTGGCTCTGTTTGTTTTTGTTTTCGTGCTTGTGTATGAAAAATGAAAGTATTTTCTTTCTTTCAGCTGCCGGTGTAGGAAAAGATCATGGTATGGTTTGCTCTCGATGTTAAGTAAGGTATTCTCTTGCACTCGGCTGGCTAGCTACCACCTTCAAATTAAATCTGCCGCCACGCAAGTAACGGTGTGTTCCGGCAGTCTATTTGAAAGCCAGTTCCATACTAGGCTTGGACCACACCGTCACTTAACGTCAAGTGAGTTGTGGTGAAACACCTAGCCTGTCAACCATAAAAATAATGTAAAAGTGCCGCGGCAGCTGGCAGAAGGGAAACCCGTGGAACTGACGGACTCCAGTGTTGGGGAAGCTCGTGCCCAACAGGGGACTATCCTGTGTTCTGTAAGTGGCTCATGATTCTGAGTGTGGAGCTGGTCCGTGTCCAGGCAGCTGGAGGAAAGTGCGATACAAAAGAAGTATTTTCTTTTACTTTCGTTTTTGTCGGGTAGAAGATGTGGTGAGCCTTTATCTGCTTTCTTTATGCTTATTAATTTATTATTGGCACATCTACTTGTTCTTAACTCCTTTCTATCCTAAGGTTGCCTGGAAGAAGACGAAATGGTTTTTAGCGATAAAGCCGCCAATTATTATTACATTTATTAAGATTTGTAACAGCAATTATTATATTTGTAGGCCGACATTTGCTTACACAATAGTTACGGGTCAAGTGAAACCTACAGTGAAACCTAATTTTTTGTTTATACATGTACTTCTCAAATAAATAGATTTCATTTTATTTTTACAATGTTTTTTTTCTATTGTATTAGATATACAGTCTTAGGTATGTATAGAATTTACCTACCTGATTACCTACCGACGACATCTGGCATGGCGTCGGACGCGCCGCGGCCGCAGCGCGCGGACAGACGAACCGCACACGCGTTAATGTCAATTAGGTATTAACATTATTGATCGAATAATTGAAACCGGCGAATGCTAAATGCAGTTTACGAGGGAAAGGCATATCGAAGTGAAACGTTGCGACTTTAGTTTTGCTTTATGCAATTGATCCGCTCGCTGAATGTGCATTTATTTTTTCCTCGTGTTGTAATAAAGTCTTGATTCAATTTATTCTGCTTAGACACCGACCGTTAATTCCCGCGCGACGCAACCGTATCTGAATGATCAGTTCTAACCTCAGTAAGGAAGTACTAGGTTTTTACATTTCTGTTGCTAAAAGCAAAAAGTCGAAGATTTGACTTAGTGGCGTGCTCGCTGGTAGCCTATCCGACTATATGTACTTATCTTTTTTTTAAGAAATAGACGAACGAGGCGCTCTCCTAATGGTAAAAGATAACATGTCCATGACCATTGCAGCCCTACACAGAATTTTGAGTAGCAAACAAAATCCAGGGCATCACTACTTCGGCGTTCATTACTTTGAAACGGAGCCCACGAGGCTAAATGAGGATTTACTCGAGCGTCGTAGAGACCTATTGGGATGCAAAGCTTAGAGGATAAGAAGAAAAAAATGTTATATGATATATACCTTTACATCGGTGGGGGAAGCGGCTATAGATTATTAAATATGTAAAAAAAAACTGTTGCATGGACATCCTCGAGCGCGTCAGATATTGATAGCATCAATGCCCTACGTATTTTTAATAATGTACGTATGTTAATCTGATCGTTTGCATGATGCGGGTGGTTGTATTTAAGGGTTGAAAATGAAAAAAAAAAAATTTAATCGAGCGCGTCAGATTTTCTAAGGGAGTGTTAAGTGCATAAAAAAAAAGCTCTCATTCACTAATCTGACGATTTCGATGGGACGCAAACTCGCGGCCATTTTCATAATGTGCAAAAAAAATTCGCCATTTTGAAATACTCAAGCGCGTCAGATTAAGATATATATGGTTCATCTTTATGTTCTAAACGTACTGTCTCATAATCTGACGATTATCTAGAGGGATTCGCCTGATCTGACAAAAAAAAATTAGAAAAACGGTTCACCTTAAAGGCCATCCCTGCAACTTCCCGCTAATTCCATTCCTGGGCGCTTAAAATTGTACTTGTGACATTTTTGAGCTCAAAATATAATTTATGTGATATTTTGAGCTCGCTGAATTCAAAGAAATAATATTTCTATGCATTTGAGCTCTCATCTCGTGCATTTGAGCTCGCATCTCGTCATGGCAACAGAAACCAGAGTGGGGACGGAGTGAGAGAGTAATAGATAGAGAAAGAGTGAGAGAGGAATAGAAACGCGGAGAAGGAAATGTATGCATCTCGCAGCTGCACGCATTTAACTTTATCGACGAATTTTTGTTATTTCGGCTTGCGGAAATCGTCAGATTATATATTTTTCATTATTCTTGAATTATTTCCTTCAAAATAAAAAAAAATTTAGCTACGCTCGAGAATGTCGAGATGACGTTTTTTTTTACAACTTTGTTGCCCTCCCCTTTTTTTACGTCACTCTCAAATTGTCAGATTAGTGGAATATACACTTTTTAGGATGTAATTAACTCACCCTACCTTAATCTGACGCGCTCGAGAATTTCTGATGGTCAATTTTTTTTTACTAATCTGATCCTGTATCCTTCACGGGCGGCCTTATATATGGGCCTCATGTTTTGTGGAGGTACTTAACCGGGTACAAGGTATCCCCCTGTATATTAATCTGCCGCGCTTTAGTAAATCCCGAAATCCCCGCTTGGGCTCCCCTGCTATAATGGTTAGTCTCAACAGCCCAGTAATTTCGCTAGCCGCAGTACCCTTCAAACCGAAACACAGTAATGTTTACATTCTACCGCTTGGCGATAGAACACTGAGGTGGGGTATACTAGGCTCTGAGGGCGGCACCTGCCCAGACGACCTCCTGCTAAGGAGGTCTACCATGAAGTAAAATATTACCTATTATTACTTATTTGTTAATATTTTTATATGAAACCAAGATCTTTGTTGGAGAGATGCTGACTATAATGACATGAAGGTGGTTTAAAGATACAGTTTGCTTACTAGACTACAAGGTCTGAGGTCGTTGAAGGTGGTATTCAACTCTTCTTCCTTTAACTACTTTTCGAACACGTTTGATGCGGAGATTAATTTTCGTAAAACGTTGTCATTTTGAAGCGACTGATAAAGTATCCTTTACAATGTTTGCCTAAGACGACAACGTGTTTGTAAAGGGTTCCGGCCTAAACAAACTGGCACGGGCGCGGGCGCGGGGCAGGTAAAGAGTCCGCGACTGAAGCCTGAATTCAAAGAAGACTAATTTAACTATAAACCGCTTATTGTTAGGAATAATAATCTATTTATTATGCATGTAATAAAATTGTATAAGAATATATTTTTTTAAATAATACATCAACATGCACCTCAGTTCTCTCTGAGTTATGTTCGTATTGCACCAACCACCCTGCCCATTCTTCTATCGGACAGCCAGGAGCTTTAAAAACCGACACCGCTTCATGGTTGATGTTCCAAAAGCTCGAACTAAGCGGTTTGTTCCACATTCTTCATGCGTACCGCTAGACATTGGAATCTGCTGCCCGAGTGAGTGTTCCCCATGAATATAGTTATAGTAGTCTGGGTACCTTCAAGTCGCGAGTAAATCGGTTTCTTCTAGGCAAGCGTGTTGCATTGTAGACCGCATCTTCGCTTAACATCAGGCGGGATGGCGGTCAAACGTAAGCCTATCTATTATTAAAAAAAAAAAATTGACTAGAAACGGCGAAGGAAAACATTAGAAAAAAGTTACATGTTCAAAGTTCTCAAATATGTATGAAGTCTCCCAACCCGCACTTGGCCAGCGTGGTGGACGACGGCCGTACCCTTCTCACAATGAGAAGAGGCCCACGCCCAGCAGTGGGGCAGTTTGTAAAAACAGGGCTGATTCGGAATTAGTTTCGTGTACAATTACATCTAAACAATTATGTAGTTTGATGCGAAGTGTACGTTTCAGTTTCACATTGCGGCAACTGGCGGATGAATAGCAGCCGCCCGCAGCCTTGCGATCTGTCACCCTGCTGTATAAAGTTACACAACCGGAGACCTTTTGTTTTTCTAAGAGAACATTAGAAAGCTCCGCTCGTGTGATTATCGCGGGTTTATAAATGGCGTGACTAAACTTTACCATTTTTTGTAACTACATGTGTAATTTGAGTGATGCGCTCGAAAGTGAGGCGCAGGCGCGCCGGCGACACTAGCGGAGCGCCCGCGCCGGTAAACATTCGTCCCAGTGGGAATGGAACCCGCGCCCGACAGCTCTTGAAGCAGATATTCTACCAAATAAGCTGAGCAGTCAAAATGACGATACGATTTCAATTCCAATAACTTGCAAAGTTAATTAGAAGACGTACTTTCAAAATTTTACAACTTACCTATTTTTGTAAATACTAATTAATACTCGTGATTCTGTCTGTCTGTACATTGGTTTTCGTTAACAAAATGCCCAGGACATACTAGAAAGTCAATTGGAAGGCATGACACTTTTGATATTTTGGCCTAGTGGCTAGTGCGGCTCACGGTTTCGCTTGCATTTTCTTTCTTTATTGGTTGACAGGCTAGATATTTGACCACAGCTCACCTGATGTTAAGTGAAGGTGTGGTCGAAGATGGCAAAGCACACCTAGCCTGGAATGGAAATGGCTCTCAAGTGAGGCTGCCGAAACAGACCGTTAGATTCTTGGCGGCAGATTTTCAACTTGAGGGTGGTAGCTAGCCAGCCGAGTACCTTCTAGAAAGTATTACCCCCACGCTATGGTTTCCTAACGATGTTTTCCTTCACCGGCAGCTCAAGCTCATTGTTGGGGTTTGAACCCACGCCCTTCGGCATGCGAACCTACCGCGCTAACCACTGAGCTATCATCGCTACAAAACTTCTTTACTTTTAGTTCTTTAGCTTGTACCGTTTTTGACTCTTATCCTACATCCAGTCGTGTCAAAAATCACGTCACTCCAAAGCGCCCTCCCAAGAATCACAAACGGCCCCAGATTGTGAAAGCAGTTTGGTTCGTCCTTGACTGGCGACTGGTGGGCCTTCCGGCAGACTCGCCCCCGGCGCGCGGCGGCAGGGCTGCGCTGTCGTGGTGCCGGACGTGGCCGGCGCTCCGCCGGAAATTTGATAGCTTACCGCGAAGGCGCTCCCGACAGCTGACACCGTGGGGGGATGTCTCACTGCCCTCTCTTTTATTACTTGTAGTTATAACGAGTGCTGCTATTTTGATGACTTGTAGAGGTGGTTTTTGGATTACGCAATAGCTCTGCACGTCTTTTCTACAACGATTTCTACTTTGTCGGAGATATGTCTTTCATGTTAGGTTTGGTATCTACACATTAATTCACGGGGTAAAGTTACATGTGTTATTGGATATGTTTATTTTAGATTTCTTTTATAAATAGTAGGTATTGTCAAATTCCGAGAGAATAGGTCCCGAATATTGTACCGAGTATTGTATTCTATTGGGATAGAATACGTATCCACGTTCTATCCCAATAGAATTGTATTCATGCCTAGTAAATAAAAAAATCCTTCTTTCTAACGACAAACACAAGAATATAATTAATAGAACAAAACCATGATGTATGATGTAGGAATTCTAACTACCCCACACATTCAAATCTGTTAAGACATTCATAAGTTATGGCGGAACAAAGAAACTCTCACACATACATGAAACCTGAAAACATTACACTCCTTTTTTGGACAGTCGAGTTCAACTTCAAACAAAAATCTCAATCAGCTCGCCTGTCAGCCTGCGCCGCACAAGGCTCTCTTCTTATTCTCTTTCTCTCGCTGTCCCCGTGCGGGCCGGTCGCGGCCGACCTTCGTGATCTTCGATCATATAATTTAATAGTTATATTCATATCAATTTGATATTTGATTCTTATAGTTTAAAACTTGACATTTAACAAAGTATTATAAAGATTAAAATTAGGTAAACGCAACTGGATTCGTCCATTTTTATTTTCAATATGCAAATTTAAAGCAAGACGAGGCCGCGCTCGCGTAATACTCAGCTGTGCCTCCATGAAGAAGGCCACCGGATGTGACCGAAACTATAGCCGGTGTTTCCGATATAATTAACCGCATAGGTAAAACAAAAATATGTCAAAACCACGTTAATTTCCATAGTGACATAAAGCAATTTAAAAATGTATCTTTTTCAAAGTCATGTACGTATTGCCTATAACTTCTCGCTGTGAAGGAAAACGTCGTGAGGAAACCTACATGTCTGAGAGTATTTAAACAAAGGTATAAGTATCAAAAATGGCTGCCATCTATTTAACTACAATATAAAAAGTCAACACTTTAAAGACTATTCATATAATTAGATACATATCGTGAGTTGTCAGATGAAACAACAGAGAGGCGATGCCCGTGCCGGGACACGACTGAAAGTCACTGAAACCAACACGAGACTTCCTAGTGTTACATCAAGATTCCGAATATTTTCAAACAAAACAAACGGATTGTCCAGTTCTCACGACGAGGCTCGACAAATTACGTGCCAACAAAAGGTTTTTAAGTGTAGTGTGAACGGACACGGAATCGAGAATGTCTGGGTTGGAACAGTCGGCCATCTGGTAATTCTGTCGCCAGCGGTGTGAGCAAACAATCTTAGGAGTAAATCATTTCTTACAACTCTTTGTCGTCAAGTAGTACAACGTCGTATTTACTTGGTGGTAGATTTCTTTAGCAGGAGGTAGTCTAGGTAGGTACCACCGCAATACCAGAAATTCTGCCGCCAAGCAGTAGTGTGTAAACGTTCCTGTGTTCCGGTTTGAAGGGTACTGCAGCTAGCGAATTTACAGGGCTGTTGAGACTAACCATCGAAAGTCTCAAAGTAATGAGCGCCAAAGCAGCGATGCCCTAGACTTTGTTTTGTTACTCAAAGTTCTGTGTATCGCTGCAATGGTCGTGGACATGCGTTATCTCTTACCATCAGGAGAGCGCATCATTCGTCTCATTACATTTACATTTTTTTTTTAAAGTTTCTCAAAGTAAGACGATTAGTTCTGTGTGTATTTACAAAAAAAAAGTATTTAAGTATTCTATCAGTGATCTGACTTCATAGTACAAGCTTTGCTTAGTTTGGGGTCAGATGGCGCTGTGTGTGTCCTACGTTATTTATTTAAGTAGAGTATTTCGATTAGCTAAGACAGCCGTTACCGAATCACAATTAGTTTAATGTTTCAGCTATTCAGATTGAGTATGGTAGGGTGCAAGCATGATTTTGATGGAGACGTCTCTCCACTCGTCTCGTGGTCCATGTGCGCAAAAATCCGTGGGATTTCGCGCACAATGTTTACTGGCTTAATGAAAACATTGCGGCTCGCCTTACTGTGGGAATCGAGCTGGTTATGAAACCTAAGGAACAATACGTACAACGTTCAAGGTTAATTACATTAATCAGTATCTAGTCTGGTCTGTTCGCTCTATGTACTGTACAGCCAACTTGTCTCTTGATTTCATTAGATAAAGGACACGCAGAGGCATACTCTCCGTACTCGAAGGGTGTTCTTTTACTAAATCTACTCTTGAGATGTAGGTATCTTCAGAACTTTTGTAGGTTAGTTATTGATTTTTTCCTTCTTCAAGCAGCTGAATACGTGGTTTTTTTTTTAATTTAAATTTATACGCTCCACAGACACCAGGGTCCGTGACCTTTGTTAACTTGAATTACATTTTTTTTTACAATAATAAAATATAGGACAAGAAAAGTTAGTCAAATTAATTTTATCATAATCTAAGGTTAAAGTAGGTACTAAATTGTATGTATACCGTGAGCAGAGCAGCGACCCGCAAGCAGCACCCGATCACGAGTATGACGCATGTGCCAGCCATCGCCCTCCTCAACGAGCGCGCCGGAGCGACGCCAGAGCGCCGGACACACGACGCCGCCGCAAGAAGGAGCCTTCGATGGTGAGCATGAATGCTGGAGGCATACACACAATCCTTATTTCTATTTACATCTAACGATTACATTGATTCGATTCATTTTCGCCTTTTCTCGGCGCAGGGCTTCCATCACTACCACGTTCCGATCTTTGATAGCTATCTGCAAGCTGTACGTACTCCTTGGAATATTTATGATTGAAATGTAAATAAGTGTTAAATGTAACGAAGTTACGTACAGTAGGTATGTAGAAATGTTGCGGCTCCGACACACACCGCGAGCTTTCAGTGCAGCGCGGCGGCGGCGGCGGCGGATTGAAAGTTAAAAGTGAGAGTTTACAAAAGTTGATAGAACCACATCTGCTACGACGATGAGAGCAGAGCATCGCAGTCGCGTCGCGCAGGTTACCTCGCTCCTCCTTCCCTCGCACTGTTGTCGGATCAATGACGTTAGCGATGATCTAAGTAATTGTGCGGAAAACAACTGTGAGCTAAACATACTTTTGAATATTATGAACCACCGCACGCGTCGTGATCCGCGACTGCTATCCCTGTTTATATGTTTTTTTTTATGGGTGATCTTTTAACAGTTTAGGGTTTGATCACAAAACACCTGATGGTGTTGCCGAAGATGGTAAACACGCTTGACCTGGAATGGAACTGACTCACAAGTGAGGCTGCCGGAACATACTGTTAGGTGCTTGGCGGCAGATTTTCAACTTGAGGGTGGTAAGACAGCCGAGTTTTTTATTTTATTTTTATTTTCCGTTCAGAATCAGAACTTACAGTTACGCACCCAAACGTTTTAGAGTCCATAATACAATGGGCTATGGTTTCCTCACAATATGTTTTAGCTTTACCGGCAGCTCAAGCTCATTGTTGGAGTTAGAACCCACACCCTTTGGCGTGTGATCCGACCGCAATAACCACTGTCCTCGCTACAGTGGTTATCCATTAATCATGTCACGCCGTGTGTAGAGTGGAGGTCTAAGGTGTTACGGAGGCCCTGAGTCACGCGCTGACGCGCCGCCGCGCAGGGCAGGGCGGCAGGGTCGCACGTGTTGGCGCAGGTGTCCTGGCACAACGGTTACCAAGCGCTCCACGCGCGTAACGCGTTGAACTCATGCTTCAGCAAGTAAAATTCGTGCACAAATGACTCACAGATCTCATGCACGTGTCGGTATTTATTTATGAATGACGACAGTTTTTTTCAGAAAACTTTCAAAACACACAAGACAAACAAAGTAAGGCTGCCGATGCATTGCAGAACATTGTTTTGTTCAGTTTTTTAAGTTTTCGTTTGTAATGTTGATGTGCAGAGACTGTGGCGCCGGCTGCGTGGCGCGCGCCATGGAACTCAAACATTTTGTAAGATACACAGGATGAATAAACTAGCTCTCCGTTATCTCCGACGGGTTCTGATATGATGAGGTGTTTATAGCACGTCCATATCATATTCGATGTAAAATTATTAAGAAGAACGAGACGCTCTCCTGATGGTAAGAGATAACGCATGACATGGCCATTGCAGCGATACACAGGACTTTGAGTAACGAAACAAAGTCCAGGCTATCGATACTTTGGCGCAGCTATCTGGCACTGCTATGGTGACCACATAGACGACCTCCTGCTAAGGAGTTTTATCACCAAGTAAAGATAATGTAATAATTAATTCGAAGCTCGCAAGCTTCCGTCAGTCAATATTTGAGGCAGGAAGTCCTTTGAACACGGACTTGCCGCGGGAGCAAGCGACCCGTCGGGACACATTTATAGCCCGATTTGTGGCAATATGAAATAGACTTTGTAGCTCGGGCTGATTATTTATTCCAATAATTGAATAGGAACAGCTGAACACACAATGAGTCAACGCGACGACGCGGACAAACGCCAAATGGTCGGAACACTCTCGGAGCGGCGCACGAGGTCGATAATGTGATGAATACAGAACGCTTCTTTCTCCTTCGCAGCTGACCGGGCGCAGCGGGGCATGCTGCCCGCGACCAGAGGCTCATTGAGCACAGCACTGAGCCTGACAAGTCATGTATGTGAGCCACTCGCCATCTACCGCAGTGCATCGCATATAAGACTTGACCATCGTCGCAAAATTCCTCGTCTGTCAGTTTTCTACCGGATACTCTTTGGAGAGTGCGCTTCAGGTCTGCGTGCTCCAGGAGCTCTGAAAAGCGGAACCAATGTTGGAACCATGGTCAATATTCCAAAAACTCGAATTAAACGACTCGATTCTATCTTCATTGTACGCACTGCTAAACTATGGAATTAGCTGCTCGAGTGGTTGTTCCCTGATAGATACAACCTGGGTCGGTTAACCGCGAGTAAACCGGTTTCTTCGAAGTGAAGGCGAGTCGGTGGTCAAACGCAAGCTTGCCTGTAATTTAAAAAAATCCGACAACTAGTCATCGATCTCTCTCGAACGAGCGACCTCTCCTCAAATATTGTTAACATGAGCTAGCAAAGCAAATATTAGCCATTAATTAGCCGGACGCTCTCTGTACTGTTCGTGGAAACAAAACTGAGCACATGCCCACCTATTAATTTGCGCTTTCAAAATCGAATGTCTGACCAATATTTCGGAGATATTGCAGCGGTGCATGTTTTGAGTAAGTAGGTAAAAGTAAAAACTGTTGTTTTGAATACTTGCGTAGATGTGTTTGTAGTGTTAGAGATTGTTACAAATACTGGTACCGTTATATTACTTCCACCTCGGTCGTGTTCGAGGCCCCGGAGCCAGAACCAGCGCAGCGTCCGCGGTAGTGGCCCGAGAGCTCTGTTGACGGTGACTGAATTCTAGAACGACAGACTCAGCAGCATGGGTTCAAAGAGCATCCTCATCAACCAGCAGATACCGACGTCACGTGGATACATGCCAGCAGCCGCGCGGCCGCGGGTGACCTCATCGACTGCAGTGAACTCGATTTCTTTCGGATCAGCATTTTACTGTTGCGACTCAATAAAAACGCTGATCACGGAATACTGTCTATACTGTTATACAAAACGGCACCACAAATATTACTTTATTCACTATGTACGCAGCTTGGTTTTACCCGTGTTAGTTCAGACCGGCCCCCTGTTACTATTTTTTTCAAAATTTTACGGTATGCGTCCACCTCGAGTGTCAAATGTTACATACGAACAGAATAACCTGCTTTCATATTTAGATATAGTTAACTGTTGTTTACGTAGCAACGTAATATTACACCGGACATAAATCGGTGTGAATTTTGATAAGCTCGGCATGCATAATGCAAAACTTTCACATTTCGTTAATTGTAGATTTTTCGCCAACGCGACCATGTTAACGGGCAAGTCTTGTGAAATAAGGCAATCGATGTGTTTTTGTCAACATTTTTGTGCCGTTATACATCATGTGGAAGTTTGAAATTAATGAATACTATAGTACATATCCTGAATTATTATGCTTGGAGAAAAAATAGTTTCAAACGCTTTTCGTTTCTTGAAATTATGAAATAGAATATGGCCAAATTATTTTTAATCCGTAATCTTGACATCAAAATAATTATAGGAAAGGCGCAATTTTATAGATGCTAACTTTGATGCAGATACATTTAAGGCTTAGACCTTTTATTGTACGTTTTGTTTATTCTATTAGCAGATAAGTACGGATAGTTTGATGAAAATTTCTGATAGTGCCTGCTGAAAATCTCTTTTCTGCGTTACGTCTGTTGCTGTTTTATTTTGGTAGGCGCTACAAACCATCGAGAATCTCTGAATCTGACAATCTAACGTCACGAGTCTCGTGGTCGTGTATAGCACGTCACGAGAGGGCGCGCGGTGGCGGCGGTACCGAGCACCGCGCGCATGCTTCCCGCCCGTTTTGTATTTGACACTTGACACTGGCAAATATTCAAAACGCGATGCCAAAACAAAAAAAAAACTTCTGTCATAATGTAACAGATAATCAATGTAAAATCCGCTTCCGGCAATAGGAATAAACATTCTGTCTCCTTCTTGCTCGTGGCTATAGTAATTTAACTCTCCTTATCTATTTTAGCGTGACGTCAATGTATTCAAATCTAACGTCAGACGTATGTACGTCTGTGTGAGTGGAAAATATCAATGTAGGTGTTCAAGCAGAAGTTCCCACGGTCGAGGACTTGGCCCTTAACTAAACTTCCGAAAAATTTGTCATTATGTCAGTAAGCATCAGCCGTGGGTCGTTCTGTTGACACGAGGGGGGAGCTCCGAGAACTCTATTCTGCGAACTGAATAAACATTTTTTTTACTAAATGCCATGCGGACGAATTCGCGGGCAACAGCTAGTATTTAATATTATCTATTGATTTTATTTAATCCTAGTTTTGAATTGTATTACTTTGATTATTTTTTAATATTTAATGTTATGCTTATTTTATTGTGATATAATGTTTCTAATGTTTTTAAAATATTCATTTATTTCAGATAAAAGAGATTTCAAATAATTATTATCTGATTGAAGTTTGTATGTATTTTTTTATATTACATAATTTTATTAATGAACAGTGTAACATGTAGCACATGTGTACATTACCTATGTAGTTTATCAGGCCAAAAAAAATGTTCTATTCTATGCTGCGTGTAATAATAATAATAATAAATATCGCAGGACATTACACACAGCGCCATCTGACACCAAACTAAGCAAAGCTTGTACTATGGGAGTCAGATAACTGATAAAATACTTAAATTTTTTTTTTTTTTGTAAATACATACTTAGAATACATACAGTACACCCAGACACAGAAGTTGTTTGCAAGTAGCAACAACATCGTAGTTATTATCATTTTATGTAAGTAGGTACTAGACACGCCATTCTCCACAGACTGGGGAGAGACAGATTTACGAATGACATATCAACACAGGGCGTGGTCGCAGACGGTTTACCTCCTAACGTACAACGGCAGCACGACAGCAGCCGAGAGCCGCGACATCAAATGCAGGGGAGCTCACGACAGTAAGGGCACCCGCAGCCACTGCACGGGTTACTATAAGTAGAAATTTGGGAAACTGTTTCTGTTAGAGAGGTACCCTGGCGAACCGACGCAAAAAAAAGATGCATTGTTCAGCTGGATTTAATTTGCGCCGATCGCAGCAAGCCGGCCGACCTTACCAGACGAAGTGAATATATTTTTCTCTCTTTAGCGGTTGTGTGTGGTGCCTAAACAGGGAAGAAGATAAAACATTTTTGAGATGTGACCACCTGACGTGAGAGACAGTGGGCCGCGAAGCGTGCCCGCCGCTCATATTCATGTTAGCAAGTGTCGTCGACATATAATACGATTTATGTAAATGAGTATTAGCGGCAGATTAGAGCGGTAGATCCGCTTTAGCACGTAATTGGATCCGAGAGCCGACGCCGTCAAAATTCAATCTGGCTCACTGTCACGCGCGTCGCCCTTTCCTTGCACGTAGCCTGCACGGGTCGGTTTCATTGTAAAAATTATGAGACGAATGAGACGCTCTCCTGATGTTAAGAGATAACGCATGTCCATGACCATTGCAGCGATACACAGAACTTTGAGTAACAAAACAAAGTCCAGGCATCGCTGCTTTGAAGCTCATGACTTT
This sequence comes from Biston betularia, assembly GCA_905404145.2. Lineage (NCBI taxonomy): Eukaryota > Metazoa > Arthropoda > Insecta > Lepidoptera > Geometridae > Biston > Biston betularia. Next base: position 160,448 of record FR989874.1, on the reverse strand, counting down.
GAGACTTTTGATGTAAATCTCGACAGCCCTGTAATTTCGCTAGCTGCAGTAGTGCCCTTCAAACCGGCACACAGCAACGTTCGTACCGCCAAGGGGTAATGTAGGTCTACATTACCCCTTGGCGGCTGTACAAAGCATACAGACACACTACACCTTACAACCCCGGGGCGAACTTCGCAAAAAGATTTCATCGTAATTTAAAAAGAAGTATCGTAAGATGAATAGCAAGCTGTCGCGTGCTTCGTGTTCCGACCGTTTTGCCTTGCGGTGCTGACTACTCTGCACATTATACACGGATTATCGAGTAACTGTCGGTGGCGTGCTCGGCCGCCAGAGGTCGCTCCGGACTCCGGACCGCTCGCGCAGACTCGAGTTCCCGGACACACGACCACTTAACATTTTGCAATAATGAAACGCGAACTTACGAATACCTACTTAGGAGCCATCCATACACTTCATGACTTATTGAATGCTGTTATGAAATTAAAACGTAAATAAAAAAAAACTACATGTGATGTCACGAAGCTCGTCCTCCCAACCCGAGGTTGGGGTTGGTTGACCCCTCTATTGTGTGACGTTTTTTCTGAATGGTTCCTGCAAATAAGTCGGTACTATCAGTATCTATCATAAACACGACAGTATGCTTTTTGCTTCGACAATCCTTTTTTCACGCACTTGCGGGACAAAGGGTCGACATTATTTTTAACCCGGTAATATATTTAAGCAACACGGATGAAACGACGGCCGCAGTTAGTCGGATCGCTGAGCAGTGGAACGCGCTGCCGGAGTGAGTGTTCCTGAATGGATACGATCAGGGCGTCTTTAAGTCGAGAGTGAATCATAATTATCTTCTCCGTCTGAAACATCAGGTGCTGGCGGTCAAACACAACCCTTTTTTATTACAAAAAAGGTACAGAGTCAAAAGCTTCACATTTACTCATTTTATTGAAGCGTGCAATTAGTAAGGACGTATTAGAAGTGCCTACGTCATTACTATGTGTGGCACGCGGGGACACGAGGCCGCAGCGCGTGTCCAGGCCGACGGCGCGCGGCGACGCGCGACGCGTCGCGGCTCGGGGCGCGCCTGCCTTCAATGTCGCAATTAGTCGCAAATCTCGTTTTCCAATTAGCGTCCAAATCACTAATGAGATAATGGAATTACAGTTAGGAAGGCTGACGATAACTCTGACAAACAGGTCTAGGCTACCTGGTTATTCACGGTGAGTTAGCGAGTTTAGTAAAGCACTTGGCGGTCTCCTCGCGAGACATCCTTATGTGGAGTCACGAGTAAGATGATCGTAGTGACCAATGGGCTATTCCACCAATTTTTACAAAGTGGAATAAATCTTCAAGCAGAAATTGATGCTAATCTCAGGTGTCGTTGACCTCACGTTTAGCAAACACAAACCTACCGATTGGTGTATAGAGATGTACTCGTCGACGTACTAACTCGATTAGGCGTAGTGCGTTAATTATTTGGATTGGATTTATGGAAATCACGTTCACGCTCAGTAAGTAACGCCTGCTGAAAAGTTGATACCCACGCCCCGTGCTGTGACTTGACATTACAAAACGTCCTACAACACAACAGCAAATTTATTTATTGGAAACTCATGTACGACAGTTGCGGTATTAAAAAGTTGGGCACGGGCATAAATATCACATGATCCTATTGTGCTTAAAAATCATACATCGAAAATGTTTTGGTGAAGTAAAAACGATACGCACTGACTTCTGCGATTTGATTATATCTGTCGTGGCAGCGCCTGCTCGGGAAGCAGTACTTGTAGAATTAGGTTGTGATAAAGATACTAAGTTGTCAAGAACCGAAACTACTTTTAGGATGTCACGGATCTCTATGGATCGTCTCGGTCACTTCCTTTTTATAGTAAGAAGTAATGACACGAAGCGGGCGCCTGATGGTAAGAGCTAGATAACACCTCCCATGGACATTGCAGCAGCACTCAGAATGTTTGAGTAAAAAAGCAAAGTTCATTATGTGGTGGTGTAGCCAATTCTAGTTCTACAGTTTTAGAAAATTTTCTGTTCGACACCTCTGTTCTTCTGTTTACATTTTAGCTTGAGTTTTTTTCCACCATAAACCTCATTTTTTTTTTTTTTTTTTTTAATGGTTGACAGGCCAGGTGTTTGACCACAGCTCACCTGATGTTAAGTGAAGGTGTGGTCGAAGATGGTAAAGCACACCTAGCCTGGAATGGAACTGGCTCTCAAGTGAGGCTGCCGGAACACACCGTTAGATGCTTGGCGGCAGATTTTCAACTTGAGGGTGGTAGCTAGCCAGCCGAGTACTAGAAAGTACCCTACCACCATGCAAAATTCTTCTATTTCTTCTATTTAGTATTCTTCTTCATGCAAAATATTCTTCTGTTTACATTTTAGCTTGAGTTTTTTTCCACCATAAACCTCATTTAATTATGGTAGGTTTCACGTTAGTTTTTTAGAGCTGGTCTCCAGTTGTTCTCTAATAATAAAAGTTGGCAACACTGTACTGTGATGGTCAGTAGCGCGGGAGGAGCACTACTAGTGCTTCAGCCGTCAGCTGCTCCACTCAGGCTACTGCTTCATTCACTGGGCCGGCGACTGCTGCCGGCTTGTCAAAGTGTCGAGTTCCTTAGACCATTGAAATAAATATCTACTAACGAGTGTTCCGGCAGAACATTTAAGAGACAGTTCTATTCCAGGCTAGATGTGTATACCATCTGCGAGCACACTGTTTAACATCAGATGAGCTGTAGTCAAACACCTATCCTGATCCATAATAGCTTCATTCTGGGCTGGGCGGGGAAGTGCGCAGAACGGCACAAAGGTTTTGAATAACCCGAGCCCAACTTTCAATAGTCGTGGCTGATCGTAGGTACACCAGACGGATAACAGCAAGTGAAATCTTTTCTAAAATAAAAATATTTTTCTTTATTATTTATCACAAATCGTCCGGGCCAAGGTAGCGCTCAGTTCTGTTCGGTTGTACCTACCTATATAACACATATCACTCGCACAGGGCCGTCCGTGTCCAACTGTCTAAGGGTAGAAAGGCTGTAGCGCACCCTGTCCGAGGCAGTTCGAGTGCTCCGTTTGCACCTGGCCCAGTAAGTCCGCGCCTGGTGTCGACGGGCACAGCCTAGAGGCGGCCCTGGGTAGGCAAAGGCAGCACTCGTTACCTAATTATATTTGTAACTTACATCGAATGAAAAACTACTGTAAACGCCTTGACCCGCTCGCTGCGACCACGAAACATTAACTTAACTTTGATTGATTACAACATTCATTATAACACGTACCCACGAGACAATTTGTACACAAAGCGGACAACACGCCGAGAACCCCTTCTTTGCAATCTATTGAAATCACAGCGCAGTGAGCTTACACTGGCAACTTTGATTTTATGGAACGAGGTAGGAAGAATTACGAGGTACCAACCCTCAGTCGATCCTCCAGGCTGTGTACCATAGACTGAGGTATCTATTTTATTTTCAAAACAAAACTTACAGCTAAATTTAAATAAAAAAAAAGCCACTTACAAGTGTTTACAGAGAGTAAAAGTAGAATATGGTAGGTACTCAGTACGCGCACAAAAATACACAACGTTTAGATTAGACCACAAATATGAAGAAAAGAAAAAATGGAGACGAAGTTATAATTATTTGCAATTTAAATGCATATTTATGTATATAAATGATTGTGATTGTGATGCATGTATATGAAATCATTTATACATAAAAACAAATAATAATAATGTATAACTTTATCTCCATTTTTTTCATTCCATGTATTGAAGTCATCAACATCTAGTTTATTATCGCGAGTTGCATCTCACACCTGCGTGCCCACAATACCCACATGACTGAGCTACTTCGCCTACTAACCTACTATGCATATGCACGGATGGAAGATAGCGGAGATTAGGCTTTCTTAGGGAAGCGGTGAACGCGGAGTCACTCCGGACATTAATCGTGCCATCAAGTCGTTGCCAATTAGTCTCTTGCCGCGTCACTCGACCGACTTCAGCGTCTTCAGCGCAGTCTCCGGGGTTGGTATTTGGGAGAGCGTTCTCGTACATACAAACAGTATTCCATACTTGATCTTATTTGCGCATGTATTAGCATGGCACCTTACAGATAATGGCCGGCCTCCTTGCGGTTAAATGAGTTTTGACGCTGACAGTTCAGCTCAGAAACGGAAAGAAGGAGATAGAGCCAGACAATTATGGTTTTTTATTCTTCCAAAAACTCGGACGAAACTATTTAACTCTAGACTCGTAGACAGGGGAATAGATACAGTCTGAGTGTCTTCAAGTCGAGAATGAATCGGTACCTTCTAGGCAAGCGTGCTCCATCTTAGACCGCATGATCACTTAACATCAGGTGGCCGGCCAAACGCAAGCCTACAAATTATAAAAAATAATTGTTTTCAATCTTGCTTCGCAGTCTTATGTGAGGATCTTGTGCGGGTTTCTGCAGGTGCTTTGGTCCGAGAGTTATGTCACGTGACCAACGTACATATTATACACATGTTATGTTGCATCACTTTCAACTAATTATACTAAGACCAACCCGATCGTGATGAAATTCTAATTTACTTTTATGTAAGTAACGGTAACAAAGAACTCGTACCAGGCAGTTTGAATATCTAACATGACGAAAGCTTTAATTACTTTCAAGTGCTCGCACCGGCGCGAGTCATGGAGCAAGAACGCGACACGTCCGGGGCTTGTAGCCGGAACTTCCGTACCAGTCAAGATAAGAAAGCAGATGAGCAGACTTAAAATATGATGTAACAACAATAACAAAGATGATGTGCTTTGATGAACATGAGACTCGGTGTCAGGGGCACTGGGCGCCAGTGAGCGAGGACGTGGAAGCGAAGATAGGGCTCCCCTCGTCCTCCGTTGATCCCTTGGATGCAACGGTCGCATGACGCCTAGCAGAATGGTCGCTGAATCCTAGCAGAATATCCCAGAAAAATAATGTGTAAAATCGGAGTCAACGAAGCGCGACGAAGCTTGAGCAAGCTTCGGCGCGACAAAACCACGGCGCGGCGCCTCCCGCGCGACACTCGACCATGCGCCATGCGCCCGTCCGCGTCGCTGCTGCTGGCGGCCCTCTGGCTCGCCCTGCGCCTCGCCCGCGCCCGCGCGCTCCCTGCTGACACGCCACCCAGCAACGCGACCAGCGTGTTCCTCATAGAAGACTTCGGCAACCAAACGGTGGTGTTCGACGCCGGTAACGGCACCGTGCTCGACGTGGAGGCGGAGGACGGCGAGCCGGTCGTGCGCAAGAAGCGGACCTTCGGGGACATCGTGTTCCGCGGCCTCGCCGACGTGCTCGGGTACAACGTGGCGCGCAAGCCCCCCTTGTTCCCGCCGCCGCTCGCGCCCGTGCCCGGGATCGACGCGCCGCTGCAGGCCGCACCCGCAGCCGCCCCTTCAGCCGCACCCGCGGTCGCGCCGCCGCCGTGCGGCGCGCCGCGGGCGGCCGCTCCGCCACCCTGCCGCGCGCAGCGACCACCACCGAAGCCTCGCCCTCCGCCTCCACCGCCACCCTGTCCTAAACCGAGAGCGGCTCCCAAGCCGAAGCCTCGCCCGCCGCCACCGCCGCCACCGCCGCCTCCGCCTCCACCGCCACCGCCCTGTGGCTCTCCGCGCGCCAACCCGACCACGCCATCCCCGTGCGCACCCGCACCTGCGCCGCCCGCACCGCCGCCAAAAGCCGACAACCTCGAGACAATTTCGTCCAACTTCCAGCTAAACTTCAACTGGAACCGCGCGACGGCGGCGCCGGCCGGCGCGCAGGCGGAGCCCGAGCCGCAGCAGCAGGAGGAGGAGGAGGAGCAGTTCGTGCCGATCGCGATCGCGCCGCGTGCCGCGCGCCTGCCGCCCGCCGAGCCGCGCAAGTCGCGCGTCTACGTGGACGCGTTCGTGCTGCGGAACGGCGTCGCGGAGCGCGTCGACGCCGTCGACGCCAAGCGGCTCAACAGCGACGTCCCGCCCGCGGACGACTACCTCGCGTACGACGACACCGACGACCAGCCGCAGTACGACGACTACGAGGACGTGCAGGAGTCACGCGACCGCGCCAACGCCGTGCGCGACTTCGGTGAAGCCGTCGATCAATTCTGGGACAATAAGAAACGGCAGAAGCCGAAGGCGAAGAAGCTTCCCGCGAACCACTACAAGAACGTTCACTTCGGAGACCGCGATCTCGCGCACACGACGCACCAGAACCTCCAGCGCGAGCGCGCCAACACCCCGAACCACATCCCGCTACCGCTGCCGGCGGAGGACGAGCAGGAAGGCACCACGAGCACGGAGGACCCGCGCCGGCCGCTGCGGCCGCGCGTACTGCCGCCCACCGAGCACAACCCGGGCCAGATCGACACCGTCACCGTGCGCGTGCCGCCCATATACAAGGAGAAGCGGCCCAGGAAGCTGAACCGCGACCGGCCCGACCGGGACGAGGACGAGCACGAGCACGAGCACGAGAGCGCGGACGCGAGCTCGCGCGAGGACAGCGACGCAGCCGGCGAGGACAGCTGGCTCGCGCCGCAGAGCGAGCCCCCGCGCCGCAAGCGCCGCCGCAAGCAGAGCCGCCGCACGCGCTCCGTGGAGAACGAGCCCTACACCGCCGGAGACTACGACTACTACGGGAACAAGCTGCCCATCTCCGAAGAGGAGAGCTTCTACCGCGGGCTCACCGTCCCGCCGCCGACGGCCGACGAGGACGTGGCGCGGCACGAGGCGCCGGCAGACCCGCAGGAGCGGCCGGAGCCCGAGCGTATCCGCGACGACCCCGAGCGGCAGCGGGACGAGGACGACGCCGGCCGCGCCGACAGCGCCGAGCGCTCCGACAGCGCCGAGCGCGCGGGCGCGGACGACGAGGGCGCCGGCGCGGACGACGAGCGCTCCGACAGCGCCGAGCGCGCCGGCGACCAAGGCCGCGCCGACAGCGCCGAGCGCAGCGACCGGCTGAGCCCCAACGCGCAAGTGCGCGAGACCGGCTACCGGAACAACTACGTGCGCGCCACCAACGTGCAGGTGGAGGCGCCGCGCCCCGCCGCCGCCGCCGCCGCCCGCAAGGCGGCGCCGCCCAAGCGGCCGTGAGGCGCGAGCCCGCCGCCGCCGCGCCCCCAGCTCGCCATACCTTTATTTATTGTCCTTAGGCTTACTGTCCACGTGGTGCCGCGTCGGAGCGACGTCCCCTCCGCGCCGGCCCCCGTCCAGCAGCGCACGCACGGGCGGGGCCGCGGGAGATGTCTGTGATGACCTAGTTAAGTCGTACCTTCCCGTGTTATTATTTTTATACTTAGTCGTAACGATTTGTATGATATCGATAAGTTTCCAAATAAACAGTTTCGTAAATGTTCGAGTTTCATTATTGGTACTGGCGCGGCCGCGTCGAGTCGGCGGCGCGTGAAATGCGCTTGTCGGTCGAGGTGGCCGCTGTGGGTGAAGGTCCTTTCGGCAAAAACTGTGAAAAGCGCTCCGTCGAGAGCGGCGGCTGTTTCGAGACGCGGGCAACGACCCACTTGCCGTTGCGCCGCCCTCGCTCGCAATACGAGATGCGATTGCACTGGAATTGCATCTCCGGGCACCGAGCCCCTAGCCGGCTGCCCTCCAGCTCCGCTGCGTCGGCGCGGGCGTGCGCCGCAGCTCTCAACTCTTTCGAAGTACGTAATGCTGCGGGTTGCGTGCGTGTAACGTCTTACAAAATGACTACAACTGAAAATATTCAGGCAGATTTAAGTTCTTAGACATCTATTCTCAGTAACGTAAGTAGGTAAATCGAATTCGTTTGTTATAAAACGTTTCGTAATAATTGAAACGGCAGAAACTTTCACTTATATGTATTATCCGAGAGCAGCGAGCCCGGGCCCGGGCCGGAGCGCCCTTGACCGCGCCGAGCCGCGCGCCCGCTACACCCTTCGCAATAACTAACCGAAGGTGACACTTAATGAAAAATATGAAAACGAATCATTTTTTCACGGTTGACTCGATCATTTATTGCAAAAACTAATTTACTTACTGTAGCCGACAGAGAGTAAAGTTCAAAGTAACTTTTTTTATTTCTGAAGTGAAACAAATTACTCTATATTTCTTTTATGAAGTGATCAACGATCCTGATGGCGCGCGATGACGGCGACACATAACCATTGCAAGCAGTGCCCAGGAACTTGCGAAACTAAACAAAGTTCAGGGAGTAGTCGGTACGATGCCCGCGTCCGCGTCGCTCAGCTAGCTGCCGTGCCGGGACACAATACACGGCAGTACCTATGTACCTAATAAGATAACTCTACTCTCACAGTCACACAGTGGTGGTTGCCGTTTTAGTAATGCTTGCACACTACTACTCGGCAACGGAATATTTGATAATGCGGTACCACGGTGCCTAGACGACTTCTTGCTAAGAATTCTGTCACCTGGTAGTACCTACCAGAAAACCACTACCACTGGTGGTATACCACTATAGAAATTTCTAGATATGCCTAGATCCTCCTACGTTTTAAATGACCGAAGCGGTAGGAAATTAGAAAACTGTAGAAGAAATTAAATTAAAATAAATTGTAGAAGAAAAAAAAAAAAGTTACTGGAGAGGCCGGGAAGAGACCTGTTCAAGCGCACCGATGATGATATTTGGAATGCGTACTGCGTACGACTTAACGACCAACTTACGACCGACTACCCGACTACTAGCCAGTCAACCTGGCAGGTACTATGAGGAAAGTGAAGTTAGTAGCAAAGTGTGCTTTGTGTGATATATGAGGGTAAATAAAAATACTTATAGTAGGTATATAATAGGTATATTATGATTTTTTTTTCATGTCATTTTAATATATTGACAAAATTGTTTTGGTATTGACATATTTTTATATTGACATATTTTATATTGACAGTATTTTTAAATTGACAATATTTTTTATATTGACATGTTTGGATATTGACATACCTTATTTTGACATGTAATCAGTGTTTTAACCCCCATTTAATGACATCTTTAAAATTTTGAAGTGACTTGTAACATTGGTGTTATCAATAAAGTATTTGTATTTGTATTTGTAATAAACGAGTGAGCGAAATACTGAACTTACATATTTAATAGGTAATTTGGCCATTGTGTCGGTTTATATTACTACTACTACTAATAATACGAGTTGGTGGCCAAACGTAGATCTATTTAAAGTAAAAAAAAAAAAAACTTCCGTGTACACTGATCGTACTAAGTTTGACTCTGTGTTACCACAGATTATGCGATGGAACAACATCAGGGTGTGTTAGTGTAAAAACGGCCGTGAATACATGTTTGAACACTAAGAAGTCCTTCGGATTTCTGTTTCAAGTGCTCACTCGACGTAATCCGATCCGTTCTTTGATCCTTCAGCTGTCGAAGGGAGCAATTACATGTTGTACGTAGCTGATGCACGTGGCATACAGCTCGGCAGCACCGAACTGTATCCCACGACATCAGCGAGTCACGAGTTCGTTATCAGCAGTTTTCTGAATTGCCGCGATGGAGGCTAATATAAACACGTATTCGCGTCGAAAAAGTCGTACCTGCTACCACCAGATAACTGCCTCGCAGATCCATGCAACCACGTCAGCCACTGATCAGTAATAGTCCAGTTAGACACACTCGGATGAAGAGCCTTAAAACAGAGCCCCTGTGCGTTCTCGTTTGCCGTGTCCTTAGTAGTGTGCGGAGACTCCATGCCTCTTCCTGACGTGCCGGTTCAAAGATTGCTTGAACTTGTAGGCGCACGAGCAGAGCGCGCAGGCGAACGCGCGCGCTGGCGCGTGCGAGCGCGCGTGGCTGCGCAGCGCGGCCGCCGTGGGGAAGCGGCGCGCGCAGCCCCCGCGGCCGCACGCGTGGCGCGCCCGCGCCTGCGTCTCGTGCCGCGCCATGTGCGCCGCCAGGTGGTTGGACGTGAAGCGCGCGCCGCACACCGGGCACATGTACGGCTTCTCGCCTGCGCCGGACACGACCTCTCATCACACACTTATTCTAATTCACTCAAAAAGAAGCGCCATCTAGTGACTTGGCGCTCCACGACTGCCGGGCGGCCCGTGCGGAGGCGAGGCAGCCGCAACACGGGTCATATACATGTAAATATACTAATATTATCAAATCACTTAACATCAGGTGAGCTGTGGTCAAACACCTAGCCTGTCAAACACTAAAAAAAAAAAAAAAAAACATGACACCGGTTATGACAGCCTTTTATTTAGTTTATACCAGCAGGATGGCATACAGCCTTAGGCAATGAAGAGGGTAAAGATATGCCTTACACAAAAGAAAGGTAAAAAAAAGCAGACCCTAAGTCCTACCCCCCTACATCCCTAGTTCCCGCTGGTAGCATGGTATTCGAGGTCAGCCTTAGCAGAAGGATTCTAAACTATTTTGTAGCTCGGGATGTTGACCCCTCGACCCTGGGCTGCACCATCGAGTTGAGCTTGTGAATTGAACTGAATGATAATCTATTTTTTTTTAATGGTTGACAGGCTAGTTGTTTGACCACAGCTCACCTGATGTTAAGTGAAGGTGTGGTCGAAGATGGTAAAGCACACCTAGCCTGGAATGGAACTGGCTGCCGGAACACACTGTTAGATGCTTGGCGGCAGATTTTCAACTTGAGGGTGGTAGCTAGCCAGCCGAGTACTAGAAAGTACCCTACCACCATGCTATGGTTTCCTCACGATGTTTTCCTTCACCGGCAGCTGAAGCTCATTGTTGGGGTTTGAACCCACGCCCTTCGGCATGCGAACCTACCGCGCTAACCACTGAGCTATCATCGCTAATAATTTAAGTATGTATGTTCTCGTAGTTAGAACATTGGCTACTTTACATAACAGAAACTCACATAGCCAGCATGAATATAGAAAAACAGATGTATAAAATCATAACTGAAATAATAGATCACCTGTGTGTATCCTGATGTGGTCCCGTAACGTTTTCTTGCTGGTGAATCTTTTGCTGCAGTCATCACACTCAAACGGCCTCTCCCCTGCAACATCACTAGTCACTGCATACAATACGGCTTGAAGAACTTTTTTGGATAATCACATCCAACCAAGGTAAATTTCATAAAATTTGTTCTAGAGCCACTCTGATCTATGGAGCAGCGTATGACAGCAATACAAGACCAGCTTATTTAAGTAGCAGAGTTCCAAACGCAGTGGATTGGAATCTCACACAAACTTCACTAGAACCAGCTCTCATGATGACATGTAAGGTGTGGTTAAAACAACCATGCTGTTAAAATAACTTTAAAAGGTGTCACAGGCAAACATCCCCAAGAATGCCCCAACAATACTCGGCCAGAAATCACTTTCAATTATTGTACCAGCTGACATAAATTACCAATGGTATAATGGTATATTTGAATGGTAGTATAATATATATTCAGAGGGCTGATCAACAATAACCATGGACGATGCACAGATAAAGATGATTAAACATACCACTGTGTGAGCGCATGTGTATGCGTAAGTTGGAGTTGGTGGTGAACGCCTTCTCGCAGCCCGGCGCGGGGCAGAGCCGGCGCGGCCGCGGCCGGCAGTGCCGTGCCGCCAGCGACGCCGTCAGCTGCGCCGCACCGCAGACAGGGCACATCCAGTCTCGCTCGCCTCTATGCCTTTTACTGGAAATGGGTGACACATCAATTAAAGTAAATGATGTAGCCATGATCACTCAGTCAACAATAGTGTTCTCACAGTAAATGTCAGAAACAAGATTTTTATATTTAGTTGTACCTGCTCCTACCACATAGTAATGTGACATGGCAGTTAAACATCGTCACTCAGAAGCAGTGGCATAGCATGCCTCCCCTCCCAGACACACTGCTTTAGAATTAGTTGGGGGCCCAAATGAAGGGTAAAGATTTTATATAGGAGAATACAAAATTATAACATTAATATATCTACATTCTAATAATAATATATCCTAATACATAGGTTAACCAGAATAACTAAAAATACACCAATATAATATTAATATCATTTAAATATAAAATAAATATTTGTATATATACAAATAAGTGATACAACAAATATGTAGACAGATACAATTATACTTACAGATGTATTTGGAAATTGTACTTCTTGTTGAATAACTTGTCACAGTAGTGGCATGAGTAAGCTGTAGGAGGCGACCAATGCCCGCAGCGTCGCTTGGACCCACACTCGGGGCATTTATGCTCCTTTGTCGACACATTACAAGGGTCTGTATGGCTTTTGCCATCATTTTCGATTTCGATAGATCGAGGATTAGTAACTGTAGCCGGAGACTCGTTGCGTATTACTGGCTCTAAATCTATCCATGTTTCAGTGTCGAACTTAGGACGAGTACTTTTAGAAGCAGAAGGCGCACCACACTTCTTGCGAAGTCCAAGCTCCAGCATGGCCGCGAGAGCCTCGTTTGACTGCTCGCATTTGCCCAGGAAGCTCACAGTTGTGTCCAAGTCTATCAAACATTGAGAGCAGATGGAAGATGGTCCTGCATCGTTTAATTCGATCTTCAAGTTGGTATTTCTCACTAGTTTTTGGTAGGGCGACGTCGCGCAATGAGTATTTCGGTATAAGGAAAACAGCGTGTCCTGTTGTTTCAAGCATATTCTACAGACACCTTCGTTACTTTCTAGATTCATTTATAATAGTTATTAGGTATTCTTTATACAAATAAAGGAGTAATGGTTTATATATTGTAATATTGTACTTTCTTTCGCTTGTTTATTTACAAAATATTTGACATTACTTTGACAATTGACATTTTTTTTTTTTTTTTTTTTTAATAATTTGCCCTTTCGGGCAGGCTAAAGCTATAGAGCCATACTGCCTTGTCTTAAGTGTTATTTCTGCTGTATCTTAGCTATAGTTATCGTCAAAGTCGTCTTTGTCAAGTCCAGTTCGTGTCAGTTAATACCAGTCATGCTTTAGTAAAGTAGTGGCAACTTTACTACAAAGCTTCGATGGAGTTTTGGAAGCAACACGAAAACTCATGTTTCACCACATTATATCATTTTCCCACACTCGCGCTTGTAATTCGGCACTTTATGAATAAAACACCACCATTTTTATGCATAAACACTCGACAAAACACTAGTTTTGGAAAAAAATACAAAGGAGCGACACGACTCTTCCCGCGTTCCCGCCAAAACTCTGACAATTGACATTGTAGTTTGGCACTTTGACAGATTCAGAACAATATGACTGACTGACAGTGACAGCTTTTTTTTAAATTTAATTTGCCGCATCGTATCCGCTAAATCTATAAAGTCATAGAGCTTCATCTTCGGTTTCGTTTTTGCCATCTATAGTTATAGTCAAAGTCCAGTCTTAGTCAAGCCAGTCCATCCCAGTAAAATCTAGACATGCCTTAGTAAAGTAGTGGCGACTTTACTTAGCTTCAATGGAGTTTTGGAAGCAACACGAAAAGTCATGTTTCACCACATTATATCACTTTCTTACACTCGCGTTTGTAATTCAACATTTTATGAATAAAGCACAAAAACTAAACACATAAACTTTTAAAAAAACGACACGACAAAATTTTTATGGCATAAATTTAATTCAAATTTGGTTCTAATTATATTAAGTTCTACGCAACCATCCAACGTTTTTTACCAAATCTTCGATTATCATTATTTAAACCCATAAATAACAAATAAAAATAAAATCTTAAGATTGTTGGAGAACACTGTCTGCCTTATCGCTAAGAGTGATCTCTAAGTTAGATAGTGTAAGATCTCTTGCAACTTTACTGTAAATTTACTTAACAACTGATTGTCTGCTAAGGAAATCTACCATACTACGCAGTGAAGCAGTAGTGTGTAAATATTACTGTGATCCGGTTTAAAAGTACAGCTAGGGACATCACAGGGCTAATGAAACTCTCAATCAAATTGTTCAATATAATGAGCGCAGCCATTTTTGGACTCTGTATTCAATTTTTGATTTATTTATGTGACACGTACCTAGGTACAAAATGAAAGATTCCAATCTTTGAGTATCAGTGTAGTAGCCATGGGCATTAATGGGCAAGCGTGCTAAGTGATAATGGTGTATCCGTATTCAAAGCTGTACTCTCCAGTGGTGTCAACTTTGATAACGTGTGTACCCAGTGTGTCACACTACAAGTTATCAAAGTTGACGCACACAGTCAGTGTGCAGCTGCAAACCTAATGTTTTTCCAGCTCGCCTACTAACCTACTACAAAGTGTGGAGTCCACCGAGTCCTTGGCTCCAAGCCGTTACGAAAACAGAAAGCTTGAAAATGATAATATGTAACATGTTTACCTATTCAGACACAAGCACATTAATATTGACGAATTACCTCATTGCTAAATTCACATGAATTTCTTGGGAAACATTCTCCTGCCAGTGGAGATCACGTACTCGCGTAGGCTAGGTATTAGCATTGGGTGGGTACGTGATACGGCTGCCGGCATGGAATCCTAACTGTTCATCCGACTCGCGGCTTACTGGCACGGGTGCTCTGATGACCAGTTACGCAACCCCTGTGCCAAAACCAATCGCGTCAGCACTTGAATGATCTGCGATGGCTCGCAAGTAGTGAGAGCGAGGAAAGTGATCGCCATAGATTTGGTAACCCCTGCGAGCGCACTCGCATGCCAATGTCCGCACATTGCGGGGACGGACTTAGGGTCGCTGAGATATCGATGTGCTCTTACAGCTTTATCTAGCTGATAGCTCAGTGGTTAGCGCGGTCTATTCACACGCCAAAGAGCGTGGATTCGAACAACAATGAGCTGCGTGCGAAGGAACTAGTACTCGGCTGGCTAGCTATCACTCTCATGTTGAAAATGTTCACCGAGCACCTAACGGTGTGTTCCGGCAGTCTCACTTGAAAGCTAGCTAGGTGTGCTTTACCATCTTCGACCACACCGTCACTTAACATCAGGTTAATGTAGACAAACACCTGGCTTGTCAAACTTAAAAAAACAGCTTGTAACCAACATGTGTACTAATCGTTGCTGGACACTTCGGTTCGTATCTTAAGATCACTAATTAATGACAAATTATTACTCATTTTAACTAACTAGCTTTGATTATAAAAATATCTAGATTGTAATAGATTGCAGACAACTCTAATAGCAAATTTGACAAAATATTCCAAAAAAATACGGTTTGTATGTCCGTTTGTATGTTCAGCACTACGTTTAGTTACGTTAGTTTGTATGTACAAACACGTATTCTAGAGTGGAAACAGAATTGGCAAACGTAGCTTAGGACGCCCTGAGACTCGATGGAGTGACGATATACATAGGACAGAGGGCAGTGGACGGAAGCGAAATGCCGAAAATCGGGCTGAGTTGTGTGCTTGGGAGAGGCCTTCGATAGGCTGGTAATGATATTTGTAACTCTGTCATGTCAAAACATGTAGTGTAGCTTCACTGTAATTATTCACGCTAGTGTTTGTTGTGCATCGCCACGTTTTAATGAATTTGTTAAAATTACGATATATTTAGTGAATCGAACAAAAAAACTGAGTGCACCCCTGCGTCGATTGGTACAATTTTCTCTCGATTACGTTTCTCGGTTGCTTGGTATGCGCGGCCGCGCGCCGTGTTACAGGAATGACGGCAGCGCGCGACGTGCCGGCGGTACTCCTCGCCTGCAATGCAACGTCCACCTTACCCAGTCCACATTAGGCTACAATCGCCGCGCGATCCCATCGGAAGGAGTGTTCGGTAGTTGCATTCGTTAAGGTTCACTGGAAAGCATTATCGCGTAAGGACGAAGTTCGCCGGCGCGTCCGGCTACCCCGAGTGAAACCTCCACGCCGGCTACATACTAATTTCTATTCTTTTAAGTTATAAGTATGGGTGGTGGTTCTTGATGGCACGCCGTTTCTGAGTGATAGCCGCGCCGACCGGGCGACCGCATCGAAATGAGATTAACAGCTGTGAGTGAGACTCCCAGTTAAACCGAGTGTCTGTGAAGTGACAGTGTGAAAAGTGCAGCAGTATCTAAAATGGTGCGTGGTGTCTTTCAGATCGTGTTGGTGCTGTGCGCCTGCGTGTGGATGGCAGCAGGAGACGTAGCGCACATCAAGGCCAAGGCGAAGCTGATTGGACGTCTGGCGAGCAAGCACCATAAGCGCGGCGTGCTATCGTCCATACCGACCTTTAAACTGGGGCATGACATCCCCCTAGTGACGCATTCCGTGGTGAAACCTGTCGTTGTGACGTACCCTCCCACCGCAACCGTGTCAGCGGTCAAAGTCCCTCTGTCGCATCCTCTACTGCCACGGTATCCCGTCGGCGTGGGGCACAAAGTCCCTCATTTGCCACATCCGCATTACGGTCTGAAGTTTCCCCACCATAAAGCTGTGGTACTGCCGAAGCCGGACCATCACTTTCACCACCATCACCACCATGTCGCTCCGCGTCCAGTGGTGCCGGTGATCCCAACTGGTCCTGTCCCGGTAGCGACTCCCGTACCTGTAGCGGCTCCCACGATTGCACATCCGGTCCCGGTTCCGTCCCCTCCAGTGCTAGTGCCGCGTCCTTCGCCTTTTCCACCTCCCGGCCAAATCCTCCCGCCCAACCACGTTCACTTCAGACCTATTGTGCCAGCCAGCCCAGTGCTGCCAGCAGCTCCCACTCCAGTAGTGGCTCCTGCATTTTCTTCTTTCGCACCACAGTTTCCTTACATTCTCCGAGCGGGCGGTGCGGTACAACAATCTGTATTTGCTACTTATCCTCGGTATCCATTTAGCAACTATCCAGCACCTTTGATACCGCTCTCAGCGTCCGCGTTTAGTCAGATCGTGCCTCATCAGTACTTGGTACCGCAGGGAGGAGCCCCGGACGGCGTAGTAGTGGAGTCGCAGGGAGCCGTGCCTGTGGATCCCACATCGACACTAGTGCATGCTCATGGTGAACTGCCTGATCATGGGGTCCATCTCGAGCCACATGGACTTCAATTACAACCTCAGCACTTCCACCCTGGTCAACCCGAAGTTCACATTCAACCTGCCGCACACGGTATCCACCTGCATCCTGAACATCCCGACTTCCACTTGCAACCCAGCGTACACCCGCATTCCGCACAACCCGAACTGCATTTTCAACCTGGATTACAGGTGCATTCCGCTCAACCCGAATTATATCTACAGCCTGGAGCGCATGTCCACGGACAACCTGATATTCATTTACAGCCCGCACAACCGGGATTCAACCTGCAACCGGTACAACCTGACTACCATCTTCAACCGGGGCATACCGACGTCCATCTACAACCGGGTCATACTGATGTTCATTTACAACCAGGTCAGACTGAATTTCATTTCCAAGGCGGTCACACCGACGTGCACTTACAACCGCAGCCGAATTATCACCTACAACCGGCCCAACCTGACTTCAATTTGCAACCAGCTCAACCTGACTTCAACTTGCAACCGGCCCAACCTGACTTCAACTTGCAGCCAGCCCAACCTGACTTTAACTCGCAACCGGCCCAACCTGACTTCAACTTGCAGCCAGGCCAACCTAATTTTAACTTGCAACCAGCCCAACCCGACTACCAGCTTCAGCCGGGCCAGCTCGACTACAGCCACCAGCCTGGTGTGTTGCAACCTACCCAACCTACAGTCGATAACAACGGCTGGTCACCCGTCCCGACACAAACGAACGACGTCGGCCACAGTGAGCACTACCCGAACGACGGTCACCATCACTTCACGCAGGAGCAGGGTAACCAGGTGTTCGAGCAGCACTCCGGTGCTGACCAGCAGTATCACGACTACCAAAACCAGCTGCACCACATTCAACAGCAGATAGAGCAGGCGCAATACGAGCAGAACATCAACAACCAGCACCTAGGTCGAGAATACGGAGCCCCGCAGGGGCAGACCGGGCAGCACGACTACAGCTTCCAGCAGCAGCCGGCGGCGGAGTACGGGGCGCCGGGCGGCGCAGAGGGCCGTAGCTCCGAGGGGGAGGGGGAGAGCGACTCCCAGCTGTACCACAACCACATCCCGCTAGGGCTGCAGCCGCCGATCGACCGCCCGCTCGACCACTTCCGGTAGTCAGCGCGGGGCAGCCCTGTCTAGCATTTATGAGTTACTTCGTCGAAGTATAATATGTGATATACGAGTCATATTGAGAGCCCAAAGAGATATGAGTCCGAGAGTGGGACGCCTTCACATCGGAGTCGAGCACTGCTCCATCTGACTTATTTACGATTTCATTGTTTATTTTTAGATTCTATTACAACGACTTAAAATATTGTTCTCAATAAAAGTTTCAGGGAACAATATGTTTAGGTAGTACGTCCCGTAATCGGCGACTGTTTACTGCCGGGAACACGCGCCGATCTAGTAAGATCAGTCGAGTGCCTGCTGTGTTTAGTTACGATTATCATATTGTTCTTTTGAGGCTTACATTGTAATATTGAGATAATCTCTTAGCTTGAAGTCGTGCTTCGACACTGCTGTAGCCCGCTTCCCACGCGCGAACAATCCCCTTTGTTCCCTTGGTTTAGCGTTATGTTAATGTTCATAATATTGCCCGGTAACATTTAGTTTAATTTATTAACATAGTTTTGTAAGTATTATTTATTTATTATTTTTATTAAAAAGAATAATTTTGTACGGTGTCATTTTATTGGGCGTGCAATGTCCCGCAGTCGGCGCCTGTGTATTATTAATGTTAGAGTAGCCATGGCAGTACATGTGTTGATCAACCAGTCAGATCTAGAGCACACGTGCGAGTCGCGCCGCGCGCGCAGCCCGGGGCTCCGCCACGCTTGTTCTGGACACTACGTGCAAACACCTCGCAGCGCTAACAAATAATTGCTATTAGAATACTTAGTTTTTTGAAGTGAAAACATCTTTAGTCGTCTTGAGCGTTTTTTGGTAGGAGCTAAACTTATACGTTCGCGTCACCGATATGCATTTTTTTTTGAATGGTTGACAAGCTCGGCGCCGCGCGCCGCGAGGTGTAGGTACTCGTATGTCTCGCGGCCCGATATAGATATTTAGGCGGCATCGACACTCGGCCGAGCGTATCGCAAGACGCCTTTTACGCGAGAGTACCGGAAATTCTTCGAAAACCATCGATACTGCATGAATGTTTAGTTAAATAATTGTGGTTTTGATTAAAACTTACAACAACAAACTGCACAGCCCACAGATGTATAAGAACAAGTCATTCGCTGGCCTGGGAGTGATCGGCACACTTCCCATGAACAGATCTGAGTCTTCAAGTGCACGAAAGTCTGCACTCTCGCTCTCCGTCATCTGACGACGTGAATTCTCCAGTGACATCGCGCTTGAATCCAGAACGCGTTATTTCGCGCACTACTAAGACTCGCAATTCAATAAGACGTCACACAGGTGAAATTTACCAAAAAAAATGCGTTAACTCAGATTCAAGAATAGGACCTCAAGTACACGCCCACGGCTTGCACCACATACGCATGTGGGATGTATATAACGTAGTGTTCCAGTGGCGCAATTACTCTAGGCGAGTGCAACGAGACCCAGTCGCCAGAAATATCCAAACCGAGCCACAAATGCTGTGCATGTACCTACGAGTACCTAAGGCAACTTTGCTTTAGAAATAACCACTATTTACTTTTATAAAGTAGCGCATGTGCCGTATGCCGCACGCTAGGAACATGACACACTGATCATTTCCTCGACTCACAGCTAGCAGTAACTTGCAGTAGTCAGTAAAAACTATAAGATGGAACACGTAGTATATACAGATAAGCTCCGCGTGCAAATTCAAACAGAAAGATAAACGCCTGATGAAATTCGAAGCGACCAACGAAAGACATCAACGCGCGCGCTCTCAGAGAAATCTTTGCCGGAAACATCGCGCTGCGCACTGCGCGTGTCGTCTGAGAGGAGAGTACCAGCTTTTACTATCGGAGGTCAACTTATTAGTTAGTTACGCATGTAATTTACTACAGCTGAATCTTTTTCTACGTTTTAAGTTTCTGGTACATGGGTATTAGCTGAGTACGGTGTCCCATTATCATCAGCTCAGCAGGTGCATCTGCAGCATGGGGTCAGAAAACCTTTTGCGATCCCAAAATGCAGATTTCCCTGACGGACGGACGGTATTACGAAATAAGTTTAGTCAGCCAATCTCCCACAATTCAGGTACTTTTTATCCAATACTCATAGTTAATGGGTTGCAATGAATTTACTTATGAAGTAATGTTAGTTGCATGAAGGGAGTTTTTTTCGTGGGAGGATATGACAATGGATCTACACCCTTTGTGACGGAGTGGGTCAGCACCGGTCGCCGCCGCCGCCGCCGCCGCCGCCGAGCCCGCGCTGCGCGCGCCGTGACTCACGCCAGCGCACCCTCGACTCAAGCACCTGCCGGCACTTAGGCGCTACCTAGGCGCACCGGTGCTCAAGCTGAGGCCCGCTCAATACACTAATACGATTTGTCCTCAAGCTACAGAAAACGCTCCAACGCCTTAAACATCGACGCAAAGTTGCTTGTCTGTCAGTTTTCTACCGGATACACTTGCACTTCAGATCTGCATGACCTAACTCCCCTGCACATCCTACTCCCGGGCAGCCAGGAGCTCCAGGAAGCGACACCGTTTTATGGTTGATTGGAATGTGCTGCCCGAGTGGGTGTTCTCCGATAGTTAAGTATATGGGTGCCTTCAAGTCGCGAGTGAATCCGTTTCTTCTAGGCGAGCCCCATCGTAAATCGCATCTTCACTGAGCATTGAGCGAGATGGTGGTCAATTGCGACGTCCATATCCATATAATTGACCTGATACTATGTTGTTAAAAATAATCAGAGGGCGTGTGCGCGGCCCGCGTCGTGCGGGCCCGCGGCCGGCGCGCGCAGGAGCTAGGGAGGTTGGGGCTAGGATATAAGGCGGCCGCGGGCGGCGCAGGGCTAGTGCTCCGCTGGACCCTACTGCATACCCACGCTACTGCATATCGACATGATGAAGGCCGCTGTGAGTTCACTTCGCCGCTTGTG
This sequence comes from Biston betularia, assembly GCA_905404145.2. Lineage (NCBI taxonomy): Eukaryota > Metazoa > Arthropoda > Insecta > Lepidoptera > Geometridae > Biston > Biston betularia. Next base: position 139,457 of record FR989874.1, on the reverse strand, counting down.
CTCGAAGTTTCATTATTACTTTATGTCGTGAACCAATTGATTCATGGCTGTGGAATCGATACAAAAATCCCTGCAACATTTATTTAGACATTTCTCTCACTGTACAAGAACATTCTAGAAGGGGGTTCGAGTAGTAGGTTAGAGTAGTAGTGCCCCCTAGTCAAGTAAATATGCTTTAATGATGAGTTCTTACAAACTTTTCACTAAAGATTCGTTTGATTCAAGGGACTATCCAAGTCTAGGGAGGCGAGTATTTTAATAGCGTGTTGGTTCCCTTCGTGACAGTCCAGCAGATATCGCGTCGCCGGCGCCGGCGCCGGCGCGCGCTGGTGACGGGCGAGTCCGGCGGCCGAGTGTAAGGGCGTATCTTCCACTTCACTTACGTTTTTACCACGAGTTTTGTATTTTAGCACGAGTGTACATTCCATTATTTAGGACCATAATAGTCTCTTTTTGACAATTTGAATTTATAAGACACAATTTGTGTCTTTTTACGATGTTAATGAATAATTATTTAATTGTAACATGAGTGCTATGAACGTTTCGCACACTCAGAGACGCAGCATCATTTCAGGTTTTCGTCGCGTCATGATTTTCGCAGGTCGGTGTGCTCAGTGAGGCGAATGGTTTCAGGTGTGCGTTCTGATGCTGGTGGTGGCGGGCGCCTGCGCCGCTGACGACAAGAAGAACGAGAAGCGCGGCGTACTTGGGCTCGGGTACGGGCTCGCAGCACCTGCACCACTGCTCGCTCACGGGGGCTACGGGCACGGGCTCGGGTACGGCGGGTACGGCGGGTACGGCGGGTACGGCGGGTATGGCGGGTACAGCGGGTACGGCGGATACTCGGGACTCGGTACAGAACTCTTGTTATCTTTTACCTATTGGTTTGACTAACAACAAAATGATAAAAATTTGAAGCACGCGTGGAATGCATTTCTGCAGGGACCGAATCTAAGTATTACCGTCGACCACCACGCGCTACCAGCGTGGCACGCCACCGCGGATCTCCCGCTACAATTGGCATACTGTTACTGTTACTGTTTACATTTGAAGCAGAAATCGTGGCAGGAGGCTCCCTCGCGGCTCTGGTTCCGGCGCGAACGAAGGCGCAACACAACGTCGCGGGGCAAGCGGTGGGAGAGACAGTTGTATTATAACGAACTTTACTGATTTAGAAATAAATGCCACTTGCGGTTGCGTGTCCCAGTACGGGCCGGACCGTTGATGTGACACGAGTTAGTTTATCGAGGTGCATCAGGTTGGGGCCAGATGGCGCTGTGTGTATGTCCTACGATATTATTTATTTATATGTATATCTTGTTTCCAGGGCACGGTGTCGGCCACGCGTCTCTGCTGAGCCACTCGCTAGCATACAGCGCTCCATACGAGAGCCACGCCCCGCTCGTGAGCCACGCGCCCCTGCTCGGCCTGGGGCACGGGTGGCATTGAGCCGGACCTAGTGTCAACTCTCCCCGCGGTTTGGTGCCAAATTCCCCCACGTCGTTGGTGATCCCGCCTTCAATACAATTATGATTTAACTGTGACGGCGTGTTTTCTGTACATGTTCGTGGAAATTGTGTTCACGAGCGAACATCGCAATTTATATTTAATTAAATAATAAACATGTGTTGTCTTCTGCCTCCTCGTCCTCCGGCTCTGCCGCCAAAACGAGCCCTCGAAGCCGCGCCCACAGACCCAATTCTCGATTTCATCGTTCGAACACCTGCGCGGCCGGGAATCGAACCACCGGCTTCCGCCCGCTCAGCCACGGGTCAACTTTTAATCATATCGTTAAACTCGATGTTGTACCTACATAAGATATTTGCATGTACAGAGTAAATAAATGACGCCAACGAATTATTCGCTTAACCCGACATCTGCGTGTTGACATTTCATTTCTTAATTATACACTACGTTAGGCGAGAGGGCAGGAAGCGGCTCGGCCTCCGCCGCCGCCGCCGCCGCCGCTGGCGCAAGAGGAAACTGCGCAGTGGTCGCGAGCCGCCACCTACTCGCACAGCACGAAAGAGCGCGCTAAATATTGACCCAACTCGCTCCACATCCACTCGGATAAGTACTAAATAAACATGAGAAATGTTGGTACACAGAAGTCTAGACGCGGCTCTGTCATTGCATCAAACGGCTGAATGAGTCGATGTCGCAACCGAGCGTGTTTCCTGCGCTTATAAGTCGTAAATAATTCATCCCATAATTCATTGTCAAATTACTCAATCGCGTGAAATATGAATATTCCGCGGCACTCGCCAGCGCGCCGCGCGGCCGTAGCCGCGAGCCGCGAGCCGCGCGGACGGAGCCGCGAGCCGCGAGCCGCGCGGCCGGAGCCGCGAGCCGCGAGCCGCGCGGCCGGAGCCGCGAGCCGCGAGCCGCGCGCCGCGGGAGTTGCGCCACCGCGTTACCCTTCAATATAATTATTATAATATTATGTTTACATATTTGACGAGGATGATTTAATATTGTATTCGTACGGTTCACACATTTCCAAACGTCTTTAGGAAGATTTCCACTCGTCCGATCGACTTAACATAATGATCCGTTAAGAGCCTCGATCACGACAATTTATCAAATTCGTATCGTAAAGGTGTCGAGTCCTCGGCAGCACACCTACTGCACGAAGCTGCACAAATCTCATACAATTTTTTGTCGATGGCGATACGCATACTTTTCGCGAGTCGTTCGCGATCGCGGCTCCGATCGATTCCATAGTAGACGTAGCGATCTCTTTACTGTTCACGCCAAAGATAAATATTGAATATGTTAGAAAAATATAAACCTCGGGTTGATGGATGACATTTCACACAGCGCCATCTAGTCCCAGACTAAGCAAAGCTTGTACTACGGGAACCAGATAACTGGTAGAATACTTATATGACCGCTCTGTTAGCTCATTTGGTATAATATCTGCTTCAAGAGCCGTAGGGAGTGGGTACAATCCCCACCGGGACAAACATTTGCATGCAAAAAAAGGAAAATGTTTTTTTCATTCACATTTCAAAATAGAGCGATTATGTAAGGGTTCTAACGATACCCCACATCCGTTCAGACATTTAAAAGTTATGATTGAATAAACAAACTCACATACAAACATAATTATATGAACACTGAAAACATTACGCTTTTTTTAGGCAGTCGAGTAATAATAGGAGGGCGCCCCTGTCGGGCGTAAGTGGAAGTTTTTTTTCATACATTTCATTATCGTTTACTTATGCTAGATTCACAGAAAAATGTTATGTACCGACTCCCTGTTAGTTTCTTTGGTTGTAGCTCTGCTTCATGAGCTGCACGGCGTGGGTTCGATTCGGAGCTAGGCAGCGCGTCACAGGAGGGGCGAATGAACAGGCTTCAAATGTTAACCAGGAAATCTTTATTATTCCATTCACAAAATTGTTTTTTAAACTTATCTCTCTATTTTCTAATCTTACGAATCTAGTCAATAAAATCTACTAATACTCAACAAGTGATTATGCTAACTATCCTAGTCGTGTTCGGGCGGAGGCGGTCCTTCACAGGCGCGCCTGTATCCAGGCGGCGAAGGCGGTGACGCGCGCGAACCCGGCCGGCAGCCCCACCTGGCAGCCGCGCGACGAGCCGAACGACGTCACGCCGATCTGCAGCAAGCCGCACACGGCATTACGACACGACAACAACAACAACACAACGACATCGGAACAACAGCCCTGACCACGTGACCACGTACGACTATAGTTGAAACCATTTTTGTCGTGATCAGTGGTCATAATGAAAACAAAAATAAACATTTATTATTTAAATATACATTAGCTAAGAAGTTTCTGCCTCGCCGGGAGACCGTCTAGCTCGCAATCTGGGCCAATGTGTGTGCGGATTGTCGCTGACTTCAAACGGTGCCGGAAAACATCGTGAGGAACATCGCGTCTGAGACTCCTTAAAGTTCTTAAAGTGGGACAGTTTATAAGAAAACAGGGCTGATTCGAAGTAGCTGTATACTTGACGCTTGTTTACTTTGCCACTGCACTCGACTCTCGTGCGGTAATGAGCTCTATGGCAGGCGCTCACCTTGCGGGGCTGAGTCGGAACATCGACCACATACTCGTGTTATGTAAAAAGGCAGGTGACTCACTGAGTTCTCGGATATTGCAGCGTCATGAAACATTTAGCAATACCGACTTGCAGCATGTGCTTGCTCACTATAATTATATTACTAAAACTAACTCCGCCGACCTGGAAACATTAAATATTCAACAGAATGCACTAAGTAAGATGATGAAATAAATAACTAAGGTTTGCTCACCAGCACCCTCTGTCCCCCGGAGGTGACGACGAGCGGGCCGCCGGAGTCGCCGCCGCAGGTGCCGCGGCCGCCCGCGCCGCTCGTGCACAGCGTGGAGCCCAGCACCATGCTGCCGTACGCCTGCCGGCACACCGCGTTCGTGATCACCTGCAGCGTCACGTGGCTCTGCACCTGGTTCGTAGAGATACCCGACACTGGAACCCAACAAACAACCTCTGTTCATGGGAACAATACTGTTGTGCAGGAAGACCACTGGCACTGGCAGCCACAAGAGCTAAGAATATTTATTGATTAAAAAAAACAGTTGATGGTCAGACGATATTACGAAGGTTGTTGGAAGACAACGTATGGTTTGGACAGGATTGGGGTGGTGGTGAAACGAGCTGAGGCCTGCGCCCAGCGTTGAGTGGACACTGGAAGGATTAAATACCTACATAGGAACATTTAAGTCATGGAACTTAAGAGAGGTAGGTAGAGACATTTCGGAGATTGTGCCTTGGAGTTGCACGACTTGGTTCCCCCTGCCCCTTTTTACTACCAGACGGCCAGACAAACGCGACCGAGGCGACACCCGTACATGGTGGATGTTCCCCATGTGCGTACTAAGCCCTTTGAGTCCACATTCTTTATTCGCACTGCTAGGATGTGGAACTCTTTGCCGAGCTCTGTGTTTCCCGAAAAGTACAATATGAGTGTCTTCAAATCAAGAGTAAACAGGTTCCTTCTAGGTAACCGTGTTCCATCTTAGACCGCATCGTTGCTTCACATCAGGCAGGATGTGGTCAAACGCAAACCTATTCAATATAAAAAAAAAGGTAGGAGACGACATTTCTGCGCGTGCTGATTTGTTGATACCCTATACATTTGTATTAAACAGCTTCCACTTGATTGTGAAAATACTGATGAGCAGGAGGAACGCCGTAGGAGGACACAAATAGTTAGGAAGCGGTACCGTCACTCGTCCTCCCGTAGCCTGCCGCCTGCGCCGCCGCCCCCACGAAGTTGCTGTTCAGCAGGGAGCCGGAGGGCAGCGCCACGCGCTGGATCACATCTGGAATACAATGTGAAATTGAAATAAAAACTTGTTCGCTGTAGGTAAATAGTCGCTAGCACAGTAGCCCAACATGAAGCAGCAGGCAAAAAGAGAACTCACTGGTATAAGCGACGAAGTTGAACGCGATGATGGCCACATCGTTGCTGAGCGTGTTGGTGTTGTAGGAGGCGTGCATGGCGACGTTGGAGGTGGTGACGCGCGTGCCTCCGGAGAATAGGCGCGTGGAGCCGAACACGAGCGTGAAGTGGCGCGCGCGGTTGCGGCCGTCCCACCAGCAGTGCGCCGCCGTCACCGCGCGCGTGTTGCTCAGCATGGAGGAGCCGCACACGGACGTCGCGCCCGTCGTCAGCGTGATCACGAGCCCCACCTGCCAGTCGCATCGTACTGTTATATAGCATTCGTTGTGTCGACAACTTAATCCCCCAACAGCCAGACTGTTCCATCATTCGCGTCAGTGGTCTCCTCTGCATGTCCTCCTACCTGAGTCCAATGTCAGTAGGATCTACTACTACAGAAGGTACTACTAGGTACTACTGCCGAGCGCTCGTGCAACGACCGCTAACAGCTGACCTGATGTCAACTCAAGTAGGCAGCCGGAACACACCATAAGATGCTTGATGGCAGATTTCCAACTTGAGGGTGGTATCTAGCCAGTAGTTTTTTGGTTTTATCGCGATATTTTCTTTCACCGGCAGCTCAAACACATGGTTAGGGTGTGAACCGACCGCGCAAACCACTGCTTTATCATCGCTACAAATTAATTTACAAGTAAATACAGCGTTAGTACTGTATGTAACACTTTATTGTGAACATTGTAAGCTCCCGCCAGAATGGCGATAGCAACTCACCAGAAAGGGGTACGCTCCGAGCGCGGCAGGCGAGCCGCCGACTATCCGGGTCGGGTCCGCGTCCATCGCATCCTCGGCTAGTTTGATCCGCTCCGCTTCCGGGATGCCAACTTCCTCGTGGTAGTACGCCGCCACTGGCTCGTCCGCCGCTGCGGGCGCTGCCGCCGCCACCGCCGCCACCACAACCACGAGGCAAGTCCACGGATTCATTGTTGAGTGTTTGACCGCTAACCACGTTGGATGCGATTTATACCGACGCGAGTATCTTATCGCAGGATTACAGCCAGGAATCGATGTGTTCGTTGAGGTCAGTGATTAGCGCGACAGACCTTCGCAGCAGCTACTCATCCCCGATAATAACTCATATACTTGCGATACTTGTAGTGCAGTAGCAAACATTAATAGCTAACCTGCCCCCGTACTCGGAGCTGCTTGTTGCGATTCCTATTATAATTACTACTCCTGTTAGGCACTCAGGAAACAGCTACGCGACCACATATCGTATGCCTGCGCAATAAGGTTTGAAGTGCGCATAGTTTCTTCATGCCTGCCTACCAGATATATCAATAAGAAGCTCAGAGCACAGCGGCGGCGGTGCAGTGCTTGTATCCAGAGCCAAACAAACGAGGCATTACCTCTTTGCTACAGACGGACTACCATCATCTCGATCTTATAACAACTCGTATGTTCTTTATTATTAATTCGTTCTTTATCGTAGAAAGAACGAGACTAAGCGACGTGTATGACTACAATTAGTAATGTTTCTACGAGCGCAGCCACGATCTGGGCAGGCGCGGTCGCGGCTCAAAATTTTCCTTACGAAAATAGCGGAAGTGTAAGTGGTAGAGAAAGCTTTTCTGCTTGCGACTACCCATGTGTGTGTGTGTGTGTGAGCACACTAGAACAGTGATGTTGCATTACGTCACCACGCGACAGTTTGTTTCATTGGTTGTCAGTCTTTATCGAAGCACAAAGCGACATTGAAGTCGAAGGCAGCTAGCTCCTTATTTCTTCCGGAATGATATGTTCACTCGTATCAAATCAGCACCGCGATCTCGAGTAATCAAGAGTTTGTGATATCGCGTCGGATCGGAATTAATTAAATAAAAGTGGATCACCAGATTACAAATTCAATGTCAAATGTTATTGATTTACAGTTTTGTAATTGGGTTAATACTTGTTTCATAAAACTCGCGTTGTGGATATAAAACGTCTGTTCGATGATAACACATTTTCTACTTACTTTTTCTTTTCATTATAACTTAGACTACATTATTTATCTAAGTGAGAGTAAATTATCGCAAAACAACAAAGACGTCATCCAAGGTTACGCGCAACGGCGGTACTATGCCGAAAGGATATCAGTGTACTACTCGTTAAAAACAACTTTTACCATGGGTCCAATACTGATATAAATCGAGCAAATAAAATAAACCGGTTGTTACATTTTGACACCTAGCTTAGAACTGGCTGCGTAGTAAAGTAATTTACAATGATAGGTAATGTTTGTTTTCTTAGTGTTTCGCTCTACTGTTCTTGGTTTCCTCTTATTTATTTTAACTACTAGCTTGCGCCCGCGACTTCGTCCGCGGTGGCTTTGCAACTGGATTCAGCGAGAAATGAAACATGAATGTTGCACTAGGTACTTTATTACCTAGATGAAGATAAAGGATACCTTTTACCCCCGGGTAATGTTCCATTCGGATGCCTGGGGGTTGTTTTGTTGCTCAAAGTTCTGTGTACCGCTGCGATGGTCATGGACAGGCGTCATCTCTTACCAACAGGAGAGCGTCTCGTTCGTCTCATTACATTTATATTTTTTTAACTGTATAAAAATTCAAGTGAATACGTTGTTCGTTTTTTGATAATACCAAAGGATTCTTTTTTTTCGGGATAAAAAAGTATCTTAAATGTTAATTCAAGCAAAAAAACTACTTGTTCGTCAAATTTTCAGCCGTTTTACGGCAATGGAGTAACGAACACACAAACATCCAAATACGAAAACTATCACATTTATAATACTTTTTAGTAGGAAGTTAAGTCAAGTCCTAGATAAAATCAGAAGTCAGATGTAGCCGGGACATGCTGTCATTACTTGTGGGGCAGGGTTCTGTCGAACCTCGGATATGAGCCTGAACGAATGGCGCTGCTGAGTTACTTTGGTGACGAGATGCGGATGCGGCGCTACAACTCGTGCTGGGTAGGGTCTCCCTACTTCCTATGGCAAAGCCGAGTTTGGTGAAAACGAACTAAAATCCGTTTTAAATAGGCATGTCCGCGGCAGCACGGAGTAATACGACTCGTATTGAAGGTAAGTGGTATCGATTACCGGCAGCCGTGACTGTAGGCGCGTATCATCTCATCTGTTTGAGAATGTGAGTGTAATCGCAGGCGGCCGCGTTATTAGTAATTCGTTGCGCCGATAAATGTAAATATTATCGAGTAGTAGTCATGTTAACATCATGTTGAGGCGAACCCAAACTTTAACAAGTCAGTTTAATTTAAATTGATCATCATTAATTCAGAAGCTACGAGCTGCCATAAACACGCGTTGCGAAATTTCACACCAATTACAAAAATTAGCACCTTCGCTTCTCTTCGCTGATGCAAGCTCACTGACCATCGAGATCACAGGATGTGTGTGCGGCGTAACTGGACCGCGACTTGCGCTCCTACTCGTGAACGTCGGCGGTTAAATTATTCGCTTACAGGAGCCTGAAAGTTTACGGGCATTTTTTGCGATGATGAACTTCAAGCTACGTTTGTAAGTGAGGCTTTGGAAGTTTAGACTCGGCTCCTGCCGCCGCTGTTCTGCTCTCGAGGCGTAGGGCCCCGGGGCTCCCGGGGCTGCGGGGCCTCCGCACGGCGCACGTGCTCGGCGGCAGCGTTGGTTTTCGTATAATTTGATGGTATTTCGTAACTGAGCTATATTACCTCATAGCAAGTTTCGGACGTTTTTGTGGCCGGATGGAGGGACAGTTTGCGCAACGAACGCATTAATAGCCCTTCGCTCATATAAATGTCTCCGATAAGTGTCGTAGGGCATCACAAGTGCATCGCCCACGGCGACCCGAGCGACTCCACGACTCCGACATGAAGATCTTCGTAAGTACTCCTCGAGTCTCCCGGGGCTGCAGCCCGCGACCCCCGACCTCGCACCATCCCACCAAACTTGTGACGTCATCTTCCTTCAGATGTGGCTTCGAGCAGCCTGTTACCGTTACTGATGGGCGTGGCACATTAACCAACAGATCATGGCCAGAGAGCTTCACTTGTACGAAGGCTAGGCTAGGTGCGGCAACGTGGGCCGATTATTGTAATACTACCCTCAAATTGAACCTAATTACATCGGAACAACAATCATCATTCGATTCATGCAAGTTAGTCGTAATATAGAGTTCAGCAGATTAGTCGCGACCGGCCGAGGCGGCGTGACGTCACCGCGCGCGTCCTACCCGCCGCGCGTGACGCAGCCTCTAGCCGCCGCTAAAGGAAACTTAATAAAAATGAAATTACCTTTAGATACCGATATGAATCCAGAATGAGAACATTTTGTGATCATTGAGGTCGACAATAAAAGATTACCGTTTCAGATTTAGTTGTCGGCTCGATCGTTGCCACAGAGCGCGGTGAAATCATGATCAACTTTAAGCGCTTTGAAACGTAACCCACAATCACAATTTGTAAGTCATTGTTATTCTGCAGATTTTGAGTGTAGTGGCAATGGCGGCGGCGGCGGCGGCGCCGGCCGAGGAGCCCCGGGAGGCTCCTCGCGACAAGCGCGGCATCTTCGGCGAGCCGGGCGGCCTGCTGACTCCGCACGTGCACCACGACTCGCTGCTGGGCTCGCACCTGCACGCGCCGCTGCATTCATCGCTGCACGCTCCTCTCCTCTCGTCCTCCGGGCTGCACCACCATGACTTGCACGACCACGCCATTCTGCACGACCTGCACGACTTGCACCACCACGCGCCCGTCATCAGCTCCTCGCACCTACACGCGCCCGTCATCAGCTCTTCGCACCTGCACGCGCCCGTGCTCCACCACGACTTCTTGCACCACGACTTCCACCACGACCTGCACCACCACGACCTACACCACGCGCCGCTGCTGCTGCCCCACCACCACCACGTGGCCCCGAGCGTCATCCGTATCGTGAAGACCGTGCGCGCGCCCCCCACCAGACACATCATCAGGAGCGGCTGGTGATGCCCTGTACCTGACTCACTGCTCTAATCTCTTGTGCCAAATAAATAATAGGGTGTTCGATTGTATACCTATGTTTTACTATAATGCATATTGCAAAGAGTCCCTCAGGCGCGAAATTAATGGATGTTTTTTTTGTTAGAGTTGACAACCTAGGTATTTCACCATAGCTCACTCGATCAGTCGACGTTTCAACGTGAGATGTGATTGTAAAAGTAAAGCATCCGTGGCTCGAGGTGATGCCGCCACATGAGGTTCCTAATCTTGTTTCATGCACAACATCCTCCAAACGTCCCTTCCTCGTCACCACACGAGCCTCACCCGCAGCGTGCGTGGGCGGCCTCAGCGCAGCGATCGCTCGATCTGTTATTAGAGACCATTCTAGAGGGCGCACCTCTCCGCCGTCACCTTTGTCCTTAACACGGTTGGACATCATTAGTGTTCTAAATCATGCGATTAGGTCATTGACAGATGTTCGGAGGAAGGCCTTGCAGCCAAAGGTCCTGGTTATGCAACGTGATACATTCGGAGGTGGATTTGATGGCCTCGCACTGAATTTACATAAAAATGTAAGATGAGTCTCCGCAGTTGCGCAACGAGTCGGCGCGCCCCTCCCCGCCCCGCGCCCCGCGCCACGCCCGCGCCCTCGCGTCGCAACTCAGATTTACGTCCGAGTGGACCGGGAGTCCCGTATCCCTCATCCCCGAGCTACGACTCGCTTGTTCAGAAAAGACTTCAAAGCCTTGATGAACAACGATGCAAAGTTGTTAGTCTGTCGGTTTTCTATCGGATTCACTTTGGAGAGTGCGCTTCTGGTCTGCATGACCTAACACCCCGTGCACATCCTACCACCGGACAGCCAGGAGCCTAAAAGTTGGAACCGCTTCGTGGTCGATATTCCTAAAGCTCGAAATGCGCGGTTTGCTTCCACCTTCGTTGCCCGCACCGCTGGCGGCTAGATATTGAAATGTACTGCCCGAGTTGGTGTTCATGGATAAATGCAATCTGAATGCCTTCAAGTCGCGAGTGAATCGGGTTTCTCCAGGCAAGCGTGCTGCATCGTAGACCGCATAAGTAAGTAAGTAATAAATAAATGATTAGATTAGATTATTTATGCACGTTATAACAGAGTTTCGTCATACTAGGTAAGGCAATTCAATACATTGGTTAAATATTAATTAACAAATAAATAAATTAAAATTATACTATTAGTCAAATAAAATTAAGATGTCAAAAAATATGATGTAAATGTCATATTGAGTCAATTAATTATTTAAATAATACATTTAGATATACCTAGTAAGGTACATTACGAGTTGCATTAGTCGTCACATGGAAAAGATCGCTCATTCCAATCAGTTTCATAAAGTCATTAAGCTTATCAAATGCGTTCCGGAGAAAGAAGCTTTTAATTTGTTTAATGAATAAGATAAAGGATATATATCATCATCATCATTAATCACCACGCGGGTAAAACCGCGGTGCGCAGCCAGTTTAATATAAAGTTACAAAGTAATTTCGAACAGGAAGTGATTACAGATTTCCCGACATGAGAATTTTATCGTATATGACCACAGCTTATACGACCTTAAATGTCGTCGGTCGTCTTTCCAAAGCCAGCGCGGCGCGGCGTCCTCCGTGCAGGAAGTGAAAAAGTTTGCCTTTTGAGATGCACCCGGATTCACGCCTTGACATTTGGAAGTTAATAACCATTTTCCTACAATGATAACCGCTGTTATGATTCAGTGCCGTCAGCAGGTATTTCCTTCGAGCCGGCGCGCGGCGGCGGCGCGCGGCGGCGGTCCGAGCTCGGCACCTATTAGCTCCGTAATACAAAAACAAAACGATAGTAATCATTTAATAAAAATACTTAGCATGTTCACGGTCAGAAACTTGAGCTACTAGATTAATAAGATATTTATTTTAATACGAATGCAGAACCCTAATTAATTAGCGTCATATAGCTGTTGCCTCATTGGCTGCCGCGCGCCGCAGTCTCGGCCGGGACGCGAGCCGCGCGCCGGGAGTAAAGCGTCGACATCTGACTTCTGGGCAATCCCGGCGCGGGCTGCTGTCTCATGTTTCAAAAATTCATTTAGAGTTTTAGACCAATTCTTAAATATCAACTTAAGCGTCGAACTTCGAACTGTATCGGGACCTGGCCAAACGTTTAGAGCAGGCTTCAGGTGACCAGAATGCTGGTATCTACTTTGGTAAAAAGCTTAGCATTGCCATCCAGCGTGGCAATGCTGCCAGCATTCTGGACACATATCCGTCCTCTGACGGATTTTTAGACTAAGTTTTTTGTATGTACATTTTGTAAGTAGTATAATTTAAGGTCTTTTTTATTTTGCTTAATAAAATCTCCCGCTTGAGCGCAGCTCGGCTCCTAGTTGTCCGTCTACTAAATGCAAATGAGATTTGTTTTTATGTGTAAGTAATGAGACGAAGGATACGCTGTCCCAATAGTTAAAGATGACGCATGATTTCGATGGTTCGTCTCAAAAGCCCTGTAAGTACGCAGAGTATTGTTTACACACTACTGCTTGGCTCGACGGCAGAACATCTGGTGCTGCGGCGGTACCTGCTGAGACGACCTCCTGCTCAGCGGATCTCCGCCGAGTAAGATCCCGTGAGTAGTGATGGAGTGGAATGACAGAAGCGAGTAACGACGCGGGCCGACATAATGTACTAATAATATGGAAATTGTATTTTTAAGCTTTTGCGATTGAAACACGTAATTATGTAGATCGCCGAGCCGTAACCGCGCCCGAAGCAGCGGCCATAAATCAGCGCGCGACCGCGGCGTTGCAGCATGCCCGAGACGTCGAGGTAAATAAACAAAACTTATTTACCTATACCTACCTACTACTTTATGCGCGAATAAATTAAATATAACATTTTGTAGCGATAGTAGCTCAGTGGTCAGGTCGGTTGTCTAACCGAGAGGCGTGAGTTCAAACCCCAACAATGAGCTTGACCCACAGAATTTATGAAAAGGTAATAAATTTATGTATTCCTCGCAACGAAATACTTCCTTTGTGAAACGGTGTATTAACATTTTCTCTCTTTTGTTGTATTAATTTTTTTCAATTTATTGTTATGGTTTTTGTCCTTTTTTGAATCTTACTTGTTTTGTATTAATCTCAGTAAAATTTCTTTATACACAATATTTGATGACGATTTCCTTGAGCTAAGCTCGTCCCGCTGCGAGGCGAAGGCCTTTGCCTCTTTCCGTTTCACTAAATCGAGTCCATTCAGATGCCTCTCGGCTACATTTCCGTATAATAAAAGGGAAACAAAAACATGACGGTAGACGGTAAACACCCGTAATGAACGAACCTTTTGTTGCTGGAATAAGAAAAGCCCACCGTAAAATAAATACATAAACATCCTATTTGATGGGAATTACTCGAACACAGACAAGGGACGAAGCAGGCACGCGCAGAGCTCGCTGCCGACCTTCACCGGCAGGAAGACCGCTCATGTGGGAACACGGCGGCCGCGGCAAAGACACGATATAACTTTCTTAGTGTCAGGAAAATATTTATATATGAATGTTTAAGAAGATACCATAAAAAAACCATACCACAACTACCTGCTGAAAGTAATAGAAGAGTTGAACTGTTTCCAACGCCTGTATTAAGGACGAGGTTTGCTCAAAAAACATATAACACCATTGCACCACGATTATATAACATATGTAATAAAGAATATAATCCTAAAAAGTACAGTAACAACGAAATAAAAAGAATTATTCTAACTTGGTTACAAAAATTTGATTATGGAGGCATAGAAAAACTATTAGAAAGTTTATATTTATAACTTGTGTATCTATCTTATTCACACACACTCACACACCCACACACACAACACACCCCCCCCCCCCCCACACACACACACACACACAATTTAAGAACTGCAGGCAGAATTAACCTAGGTTTTTATATTTTTACGTTTTTTTATTCATATTTATTTTCGGCAACACTGGAAACTTTATATATACTCAAAATTCTAAATTATTTAATTTAATGTAACTTGATTTACTGTAATATTATTATTGTATCTTAATCTAAAAGGAGAAGCCACTGGCTCCTGACACACAGTCTTTGACTAGTTCGGGAGCCTATGGTTTAATGTAATCTATACACCATGTTTTATGTCAAATAAATAAATTATTATTATAACTCTATTTGTCCGTGAAACTAGGTATCATAACCTGGGTGCCTTCACGTCACGGATAAAACGATCTCTTCTAAAGAAGCGTGCTGCATGCAACATCAGGCTAGAAAGCGGTCAAACATGAGCCTATTTATACATTAAAAAAAACATAAGTACAGTAGTATTCTTCTTCTATTACAACAGTATTCTTACAGCAGCTAATTCAGAGCTCTGTCTCGTCTGCCTGACTGCAGGCACAGACTGGTCGTCTGAAAGAATTAACGAGAAACCAATTTAATCTCTATAATACAACGTCTGTGGTGAGTTACGAGCGCCCAGGCGTGTGTTTATGTGCTATAAAAATCACAATTCTTAGGAAGACCTATCATTAGTGCTAATTTGATCATGCCCGTAAACATTAATAATAGTTTCGTTTGGATTTGTGCTTAGATTAGCTGTTAATGGTTAATTTTCCGCTTGTTTAGTTTGCAGTTGCCTCGTTAGATGGACCTGTTTTTTTCTGATGTGGGCAATGAACGTCTCCGCTTGTGGGTACTTGAGATGTACCGTACTTCCGGGTGTAGAGGTGTAGGTACTCCGTGCGAGGTGTAACGAGGCCCGGGAAGAGTCTCCTAATATTCATGGGGGACGCGGCCCGGGTCGGTTAGAGCTAGGGCTCCGGCCAGCCATCTGAAGAGCCCGAAGAGAATAGCGTCGTTGGTTGGCTTCCTAGTCACATAAAGAAGAAAAGGGCGTGGATGTATCTATCGAAATGTACAAGTTCTAGAACACTCGTTTGCTAAACTCGATGAAAAATGTAACAAAAAATCTGTGATTTTTATTGTTATAACAACTCAGTGGTTAGCGCGGTCATATCACACGCCGAAGTGCGTGGGTCCAAATCCCAACGATGCGCTCGAGCTGCCGGTGAAGGAAAACATGTTTAGGTAACCATAGCGTGGTGGTAAGGTAGGTACTTTATAGTACTCGACTGGCTAGCTACCGAGTAATTACAAGTTGAAAATCTGCGCCGAGCACTTATCGTTGGTTTCCGATAGCCTCACTCTATAGCCAGTTTTCATTCCAGCCTAGCCGTACTATCATTGACCGCGTCACTTAACATCAGGTAAGCCGTGGCCAAGCACTACTAACAAATACCTGTCCAATAAAAATCCAGATAACTTCCGCTACATCTTCGTTCATTTCAAACGTGAGAAGTATTAAGGTTTGGCAAAACCAGTATTGTACCCATGATTGTTTACGAAGTGAAATAAAATGAAACAAGTCACATTTATTTCCCTTCCTTTCAGTTTACGGCCTGCAGGGGCACGTTCTTGGGTGCGTCGCTCACTTTGGGCGCAGGAAGCTGACGTACCTACTCCGAGTGCTCGAGCTGGTTGCTGCGGAGAAGCAGCGCGAGCGAAGCTGCTCAGCCGCATTTTTGACATTTAAGAATCTTTTACTTAAATAAAAATACAAAATTTGCGTTTTAATGTCTCTGATATCGGATTAGTATTTAATGCCATACATTTATGTCAATTATTGTGCAATATTTATTAGCAGACGACACACAGTACCTACCTACGCTGGCATTCATCTGTGCATACAGTCGCTCCTCCCGAGTGTCGGGTTGTAAGTGTAAAGTACCAGAAATTCTGCCGCCGAGCAGTAGTGTGTAAACGTTACTGTGTTCCGGTTTGAAGCGTACTGCAGCTAGAGAGATTACAGGGCTGTCGAGACTAACCATCGAAAGTCTCAAAGTAATGAGCGCCAAAGTAGCGATGCCTGGACTTTGTTTTACTTCTCAAAATTCTGTGTACCGCTGCAATGGTCATCGAGAAGCGTTATCTCTTACCATCGGGGGAGCATCTCGTTCGTCAAAAAACCAGTACAAAGACGTTGTTGCACATAATTCCGTCATGACAGACGAAAACATCGCGAGCACCTCCCGGGGCTCCGCGGGCGCGACTATTATAACATTCCCTCATTATTACTGCATCACTAATGAAGCAGACTCGGCTGCTCAGGTCCGATGCCGCCGCGTTTATCTGTGATCATAGAACGAGGCCGGTAAGGGCGCCGCACATCTTCATCTCGATCTCATCAATATTAATGCAGCCGAATCGACGCGCTTCCTCGTGGAGACTTACATAACACTCCGAAAATGGTGTAACCTTACACATATAACATAACGGCTTCGACGTCCGCGCTGGAACAAAGGAAGCGGCCGACACGCGTCTCGTAGTTGTTAATGCATGCAGAATGAGTGATTAACGCCGGGTTGGGAGAGGCTCGTCCTCGCCTGCTTGCAGCCAATCATAGACTGATTTGATACCTGTTTACAAATGTAGATTTTTCCCAGTTGACGAGGCGGTCGTTGTCTATTTGCGGAGGCTGCGACGCGGCGGCGGTATATAAGAAAGAGGATGCGCCCCGAGCTGCATACTCCGCTGCGGCTCCTGCAAACACACACACGCGCACGATGAAATACTTCGTGAGTATCTCCGGCCCGGCTCCCGGCGCCGCGACACTCGCTCGCGCTCATCTCCCGTATAATAAAACAATTACTTCATTGATTTTGAGCAAACTGACTCATTGCGAAGTTTAGCGGGAAAGCAATAACTAGGATCGATTCATGCGGCTCATTGTTACGTTCCTGCCGCCATGTCCCGTCTCAGCCGCGGACGCCGTCTCCAGCGGGCGCGACCTGGCGCCTGCCCGGCGCAACATAGCGCAGCCGGGCCGGAACCGCGCTTTGAGTCTGGGAACATTGCCGTTTAGACTATTAACGTTGCCTTCTACATCGAATCGTTGTTTGTGATTGTTCCAGGCTTGCTTCCTTCTTCTCGCCGTCGTGCTGGGCATGGCTGCTGCCGGGAACCTCGGGTACGGCGGGTACGGCGGGTACGGCGGGTACGGCGGGTACAGCGGGTACGGCGGGTACGGCAGCCAAGGTGGCGGCTACTACAGCTCCCCGTCAGTGTACTCCGGGTACGGCGGGCACGGCGGCCACGGGCTCGGATACGGCGGCTACAGCGGCGGCTACAGCGGCGGCTACAACGGCGGACACGGCTACCGCCGCTCCGGCGGCTGGTGGTAGGAGCCCCGCGGACGCGAGCCCGCCCTCATACCTTCACTCAGGCTATGTTTTCGGTGGCTCGAGTCGGCCGCGGAGGGTCGGGGGCCGGCGCTAGATACTGGTTCCTCGTGCCTTCGCCCCGAGTGCCCGCATTAGGTAATGTTCACCTAATCCGCCACATGATCAGTTGCAACACCTAGTTACCAAAATCAACTATCTCCGCGCAACGCGACGCCGCCTCATAAAACGTTTTGTAACGAGTGAAGTGTGACCGCGAGTACTCGCCGCCCGCTGCGCGTGCAGCGACTACTCGCGGCGAGGAAGGGCCGATCTTCAATTTGTGTTATATATTTCTACTTTTTTTCTTTTTATACATTTTTTGTAACATGTTACTGTGATATGTAAATAAACCTGATTCTGTACAAGTATGTGTTATTGTTGCGCGAGTGTCACAGAAGGGCCCGCGCCTCGAGGTCCCGCGAGCGCAGGCGCGGACACGTGCACGTGACTCGTGGCATTCTGAGGATGATATCATTTCTTGGCATATTCATTAATTCTAAAAAAACAAATAGTTGCATTTAAATTTTAGATTTTATAAATGACTTCAAAATATCGCCAGACTGACAGGTCACAAATTATTTGTACACATGAATGCATTAGCATTAATGCAGATACAAATTAGTGCGGAGATCGCGCTAGATAAGCGAACCCGCACTCGGTCCCGCGACTCCGGCCGAAGCTCGCGTGATGGCTGGTCCCGAGTCCCGACGAGCAGTCCGTGCGGGCGGACGCCGCGCACGCGGATACAACTTTATTGTTGACTAGCGGACACTTCGCGGCTTCACCCGCATAGTTCCCGTTCCCGTCAGAATACAGGGATAAAAAGTAGCCTATGCCACCCGGAGATAGTGTAGCTTTCCGACGGTGAAAGAAATTTTGAAATTGGCCCAGTAGCTTCGGAGCCTATTCAATACAAACAAACAATCAAATCTTTCCTCTTTATAATACAATAAATAATGACAGATGAATGATTAGAGATGTCGCAACGCGCGCGCAGCCGTCGTTTTAGGTTACAAGTATTACATTAACATTTGAATTGCAACCCACAAACGCCATATCCGTTCAAATATGCATATTTATTAAAACCTTACAATACCAGTTAAGTACGCTACTTTATATTTATGTACTTTATTTACTGTTCACAAGTTAGGTGGTTGACCACAGCTTACCTATGTCGAAGATGATAAGCACACAGCCTGGAATGAAACTGGCTCTCAGATGAGGCTACCGGAACACGCCGTTAGATGCTTGGCGGCGGATTATCAACTTGAGGGTAGAAGGGTACTAGAAAGTGGCCTACCACCATGCTATGGTTTCCTAAGGATGTTTTCACTAAAAAGTTAAAAATACTTATATCAAAAGTAAAACAAGCTTTTATCTGGGACAGTGAACTCAAAAGTTAAAAATAAATTCTTGTGAGTACTTGTCGTGTGGGTGCGTGTCCTCCGCCCTCGCAAGCTCGAGGCCCCGCCTGTTACTCTACACCCTCGCAAGCTCGAGGCCCCGCCTGCTACTGCTGCAGGTAAGGCATTACCTGTACATATACTATACTTCTGTGCTTCGAGCTTTTAAGAATATAGAGTACCGACCTACACGTCAAATACACGATTCATTTCTTTTTAAAATTTTTAGCTCATTGTGCCAGATAAAAGCTTATTTTAAAAATCATTTTTTTTACTTTTACTTTATTTAAATATATATATATTGCTCGCACCTGTGGGGTGGATCCGCCAAGTACCAGCTCGCAGCGTTGGTGTCAATTACAAAGCGTGCTATAAGACTCATCTCATCATCGTCGCAGGGCGGCTAGTTTGTCGGCTAGTTTGTCGGCTAGTTTGTCGGCTAGTTTGTCGGCTAGTTTGTCGGCTAGTTTGTCGGCTAGTTTGTCGGCTAGTTTGTCGGTATTTTATCGGATTCATTACGGAGAGTGTGCTTTGGATCTGCATGCTCTAATGCCCGCATGCCCACCTTTCTATCGGAGCCAGAAGCACGAAAAAGCGACACCGTTTCATGGCTGACGTTCCAAAAACTCGTACGAAACGATTTGAATCTACTTTTATTATTCGAACGGCTAAAGCGTGGAATACGTTACCCGAGTGGGTGTTCCCTGATAGATACAACCTGGGTGTCTTCCAGTCGAGAGTGAATCGGTATCGGTACCGTTAGGTGCTTGGCGGCAGAGTTTCAACTCTCGTGTAGCCAGCCGAGTACTAGAGAGTACCCTACCACCATGCTATGGTTTCCTCACGATGTTTTCCCAGCTTTTGATAGCCCCTCGTGTGCCCGCGCCGCCTCACGCCGCGCCTGTTCTGCTCTGACTCGTCTCGAAGGGTCGGCCAGACAACGCTGCGCTGCCCGACTCTCGCCACTCGACTCCCCGCTACCTACTCATCATACGAGCGAGCTAATCTACTTACAAGATTACGAAAGGTTATATGTATAGTCAACAAACAAATAACATAAGATAACTTTAATTATTATAGATAGCCAGTAAAGTCATACAAGGCTAAGCGATTAAATCTTTTAGACGACGTTAAGCCGTCCCGCGCAACTACGTGTTGCCGTGCGAGTAGGAAATAAGTGCGGCAATGTCGCCACTGATAACAAGAATAACTCGCAGAATAACTGGCGCGCAGAGCCGAGCTGTGCGCGAGAATCCAGTGAGTCTCTCGCGCTAAACATCGCGGCAACAGTTCGATGGAACCAGCTTCGCTTCGTATCTGGTTCTACCGCGCACGTCGGCAATCATTGCAAAACCGTAAAGTTAGAAGCAGTAAATAGATCAGTTTCAATACGTTTTTATAAAGTATTGCATTTCGTCACCGCAGTCTCACCCTCGCGCCTCGTGTGATGCCCGAACTGTCGTGTCGACACGGACGCGCCGCGCCGCGCCGCGCCGGGGGCGGGGGCGGGGGCGGGGGCGGGGGCGGGGGCGTCCTCGCCACAGATTATATTACAATTTAGTAGAGAAAATGAAATCAACTAGTAGTAGTGGCCCTAGCTCTCCGCGAATGCTGCGGGGCAAGGCGAGCTAGAGGTACCCAACCTCATTCTGGGTTACAACAACATAGTCGGCCTACATTACGTACAGCCTACTCCTGCGGCCAAACGAGCCATGTTGGACAGCCCTGTTGGTTCATTGGTAGTCTATCTGCCTTAAGAGCTGTAGGGGTGGGTTCGATTCCCACTCAGGACAAACATTTTTTTTGTGGTATATACAAATGTGATTTAGGTATTAATATTAAGGGAGTGTGTCTGGGTGTTCTGTTTGTATTATAAGTATGTATTTACCAAAAAGAGTAGAAAAGTCCAAGTATTCTATCAGTTAATCTGACTTCCACAGTACAAGCTTTGGGCTCTAGAGACTAAGCATCTAATTCCGAAGTAGGTAATGAGCGCTAATGCAGCGATGCCTCGAACCTTATTTTGCTACTCAAAGTTTTGTGAACAGCTACAATGGTCATGGACAGGTGTTGTCCCTTACCATCAGGAGAGCGTATCGTTCGTCTCGTGGTTTCGTACACACTCGCACGTATGAATATTTAATGTGTTCTTTATAACTTTTGTAGGTAACGATGTTTTTAAGTTAGCTTTGAAAATGACAGACTGTGTCGAAGGCTTCACACCTCGGAGCCAGCACCTGATCAGGAAACTAAGCGGCGGGATCGCCGGCAATGCTACACATGAATATAAAATCACAAGTCGCGTGGGCGACACCGCTTCAACACCTATTCGTTAGCGGCTCGTCATGTGGCGGCGCAGCACTCGTCCGGCGAGGGGGTGGTGGGTTTCCAGCTCGGCACGGTACTGTCACACCGTGACTTTGACACAAGCTGTCGATATGTCACGCGCAATACGATCTGTTAAAATATCAATCCCGTACATTTTTGGGTCTTCTATTGACGTTATCGCTAATCGAATGTTACTTTGTCCAGGCGCTGAGCACCACCTCCGGCTCCGCTATTTAGAAACTCCCAGTTTCTACGCATCGATTTCGTGCCGATCCGATATTTTTTAACTTTATTTCCTTTGGGTGTAGACTGTAGAGTCGTTCAGTTTAGGTTTCAATATTTTTGTACCTATGACAGAATCAAAAGTAATAAGTGTACAAATCGCCTAAAACAGCAAAACTATTCAAATGTTATACTACCTACCTAAACTCCTATATACCTGTAGTCTGCAACTCTTGCTTCTTATTCGGAGACCGACAGAATGCAATACAAATAACTCGCCGGCTGCCGAGCCCCAAGCCCGGGTGTGATGCGATCGCGGCGACAAGAACGAGACCAAGTTATGAGAAAACTTTCCACTGCTCCGTGGGGCGCCCGCGCGAGCAGCCCACTCCACTCCCGGCGCTCACTGCAGGGCGCCGCCACCCCGGCCGCCGCACGACGCTCCGCCGGGCTCCCGCGCCGGCCCTGGAGGGAAAACCGAACTACTTTCACAAGCTCGTGACCTGCGAGGGCTCGCCGCTTAGTTGCCGAGGGCACCGAGCTGCTTCTAGCGGCGCGTCGCGCGCGAAATCGTGGCGCGTCGCGCGCGACATCGCGGCGCGGGGATTCTCACAGCTATCCTATTCCATTGCTTGAAGTTTTATTTACCAAATTTTTAACAATCGATGGATTCTAAGATTTAGACTTAAATTTGAAAGTTTTCTGTGTACTTTACTGCATTTTGTAAACGTCGAGGTATCACGAGCGACGCACGGCACGTACAGGTGGTGGTGGTAGGTGGTGGCAGGACTTTGGGCCAGACCTGACAATTGTATCAATGCTAGGTGCATACTTCCCAGAGAGGAAGGAGGCGCCGGCGCCGGCGGGCCGCGCGTGGAAACGGCCGCTAATAAACTATCACTTACAGAATGACTCCTCCGAAAGGTCATCAACTGCCAGCTCGGCTCTTGTGAAAAAACAACCAGGCTGCTCTGAATTGTATTAATTGTGCAACTTGTTGTGTCTCTATGTTAGTTTAATTCTTTTTATTTGTGTGTAAGTGGTGTCTGTAGTTATTCATTGTAAGTAATATGTAGTGTCTTAAAAAATGTTTTTTTCTTTCTTTCAACTCGCCGATGTGTGACTTGTTCATTGTTGACGCAGGTCAACAACACCGGGTGCAGCGTTGTCAGACCGGGCACAGCGTAGTCAGACCGGGTGCAGCGTAGTCAGACCGTGTGCAGCGTAGTCAGACCGGGCGCAGCGTAGTCAGACCGGGTGCAGCGTAGTCAGACCGTGTGCAGCGTAGTCAGACCGGGTGCAGCGTAGTCAGACCGTGTGCAGCGTAGTCAGACCGGGCGCAGCGTAGTCAGACCGGGTGCAGCGTAGTCAGACCGTGTGCAGCGTAGTCAGACCGGGTGCAGCGTAGTCAGACCGTGTGCAGCGTAGTCAGACCGGGCGCAGCGTAGTCAGACCGGGTGCAGCGTAGTCAGACCGTGTGCAGCGTAGTCAGACCGGGTGCAGCGTAGTCAGACCGTGTGCAGCGTAGTCAGACCGGGCGCAGCGTAGTCGGCCCGGGGGCAGCGCAGTCGGCGCGGGGGCAGCGCAGTCGGCGCGGTCGCGGTGACAGCTTGTAGCGGCCTTCGGGCTTCCTCATTAATCATTCGACGAGTTCGTTATTTCGCGAATGTTTCCCAAATTCGTTGACAAAATATGCGCGAGACTGGCCTTCGCTTGTTTAGTGAAATATTAATAGCTCCGCTGCGCATTATGCTGAACCTGCGGCCCGCAGGCTGTGTTTGAAAGAAGGATATGTTTATATTATTATTTTTTTTATTTATTTATATGTTTATATGTTTATTGTTACATTCTGTTGTGACTACTTTGGACTGAACTAAATAAACTACAACCTGTATAAACTGTAGGTATAATATCACCCCATAGATGATCAGAGTCGTATAATAAATTGAAACCGCTTTCTTAAAGCTGCCGATCAGGTTTTAACGAACTTTTGGGTCGTGACCCGACATCTGTGTGAGAACTGTCGATACACACGAGTGCTGTGTCCTCGACCCCGCGGCCCGCGGGGTCGCGGGGGCGGGGGCGGAAACCGAGCCTCTAGTACGGAAACTATCGGAAATAGGTTTGATAGAAAAGTTTCAGCAACGGATCTCACAACCATTCTATTATTTAAAAACCAAAGAATAGATCCATCGAGCCCGAGCGGTACACCGGGACGCACACCGGCGGACGGTTGTTAATTTCTTTCCACAATAATGTCTAATGATTTGTAGCCTACGCAGAGCTAACCCGTTGTCCTACGTGACAGACTATGCGATGGACGCGGCAAAACCCGGCAACCTTAGGCGATGCGATGCGACAAAAAATATCCTTCTTGCTGGCGTCGCGAAAATGCATTTTTTTTTTTCAATATTTCATCGCATATGAACTTCCGCAAAGCAACCCTGAATCAATCAAGCAATTAAATATTCATTGACACACCAAAGTGAAGTCATTCATATTATAACATACTCCCGTTCCGATTCGCCAGTCACGCCGCGTAGTGTCGCATCGCGTTGTGTCGCACCGCGTGGTATTGTGTCACACCGCGTCGTGTCGCTCCGCGTCGTATCGTGTCACACCGTGTCGTGTCGCACCACGTCGTGTTGCACTGCGTGATATTGTGTCGCACCGCGTCGTATCGCACCGCGTCGTGTCGCACCGCGTCGTGCCGCACTGCGTCGTATCGTGTCGCAACGTGTCGTGCCGCACCGCGTCGTGTCGCACCGCGTCGTGTCGCACCGCATCGTATCGTACCCTGTCGTCGCTCGTGGCTCACGTAGGACGACGCGTTAGCCCATTTACATACGGCTTCATTTACATTTAGATAACTGGTAAATCCGTCCATTACTTATCATCACTGCTAAACATATAGTATGATCATCGCATATTTTCCTATTTGACCCATCGTTTAAATAGCAAATGGCATGTTGGAAATATGAGGGCTATGGAATTCGATCATAACTTGTTCGTCTATAGGCTCTTGGAAACCGGATATACCTAGTCCAAACAAAGTCAAGTTCACGGTTACGTGGCGAGCGCGGCCGCCGCGCCGCGCACACACGAGCGCTGCCGACTCTTTGTTTATTAGGTTCAACATGATATTGAAACGTTTTGGGAATCGCTCTCCGAAGACGTTCTCAGGTCAAGACGGTTGAGGGAAGCTTTCCAATGCGCACAGCTGGCGAGGGCTGGAGCTGCTCGCTCCGCTGCTCGAGCAGTTTTACAAATCAAAACTAACGCGTCCTTGTAATAAAAAAGGGTGTGGTTAATCAGGAACAACATTTATGTTTTTTAATGCAAAAGTCATGAGACGAACGTCCTATCCTGATGGTAGGGGATAATGCATGTCCATGGCCATTGCAACGGTACACAGAATGATACAACTTTGGGCAAGTGGTTACCGCAGCCAGAAGAGGATATTTATAAAGACTTGTGGTGATTTTAATTCGTTTTATGTTTTAAGTTTATGTCAAATTTTAGGTGTTAAGATTTTAATGTTACGGATAAGTTTGATAACTTGTGGTCTAGTTAGTTGCAATCCTCGCCGCTGTTGTAACCGAAACGACGTTTAAGCGGAAATAAACTAAATATATACCTCGAACACTCAAAATGAAATTCCGCGAAATAACGTCTGAATATATCGAGTACTGCGGTGGTATCCTAGACCACTCTTACTAAGCATATCAATCATCAAGTAAATTAAATAAGTTGTCAGTAAATTATTTATGCGCGATTGTTCATAAGTTCTCAAGGCACACAAAACTGTTTGACAACGAAAGTCTTTGTTTGTTTGTTTCTTTTCGCGTAAAACTAGTTTACCCAGCAAACTCTTGAAGAAACGATTTTACGCATTTCATCACACAAGTTGTAATCTTGTTAATGTTAAACGCAGACCTACTTAGCAGGATGTTTAACAGCCGAGAGCGCCGGACTTGATTACTTTTACCTTTTACTGATCGTTGGACGACATTCGCAGGGCGCGCGCTCCGTCGGAGCATTTCTGATAAAGTTCAAACAAACACGACGTCAGCGCCGGCCCCGCGCGAGGCCGTGCAATTACTCCGCGAATGGTATACAGACCTGCACCTATTTATTCATTATAGAAATTTAATCTCATTATGTGAAATGTCACCGCGGCCGTAGCCATCCACATAAATTAACTCAGTTCTGTTTCACTCGCAGCTGGAATCAACAAATGCAAACAGTAAGCTACGAACTGACAGCAACCACCAACTTCTGTACTAGTGTTGTACTCGGATGCAGACGAGCGTTCGACCGCCGCCTGGGCTGATGTGAAGCGATGACGCGGTTTGACCGCACCCTGGTAGTTTAATCGAAGGACACTCGAGCCGGCGTGTACCTACTATATGTCCGGCTCAATAAAACAAGAAATTTGATCCTGATTGTTCTGACTTTAGGCCAGAAAAAAGTTTTCTGCGGTGACCGCCAGAGATCAGGGATGTCGATAACTTTACTCGTTATTGATATGTAGCTAAAGTGAATCGAAAACCAAACAGTACAGTAGTAGTAGTACAAACAGCAGTTGGTAGGAGTACCTTTGCGTCGCCCCGCTGCCGCACGAGTGCGGGGCACCTCGGTCTGTTCACATTGACGATGTAAGCGCAGGTTGTAGGCCCGTGCACCGCGCAGTGCGCGCGCGGCGTCAGGCGGCGCACTCTTCCGCTCTCTTTATCTACTCTGCTGAGATGCGGCGCCACGTGCTCCGCGACGAGCACTCTACAAATATAAGACGACCGCCGACTCTATCCTAGTTACTAATTAAAATTAAGTTTCTTAATTGTAAACTGAGAAAGAAATAAAAAGGTCTAAATGTATCAAAATCACGTAAATTTCCAAAAATTGTCCCACACACCAATTCAAAATTTCGAAACCCAACTTCGTGCTAGAGTAACAAATTGGCTCGTGTTTGACGGCCATCTCACCCGATATTGCGGTCTACGATGGAGCACGCTTGCCTAGAAAGAACCGATCCTCCGTCGTCTTAAAGGCACCGAGATCTATCGGGGAACATCTCTCTCTCTCTCTCTGCTCTGATCCATAAGTATATTGGTTTCAAAAATACTGAAGAAGTTATAGCTCGGTGGCAGGTGGCAGGTGGCAGGTGGTCTGAGAGACGTCTGAGAGGTGTTCTCATCGACATCAGTGGAGCGATGAGCGCGGACGCAGAATTTTAATGCGACAAGATCTGAGTACGGCCGTACACTCCAGAATCGAAGCTCGCGCCGCTGCCGCGCCCCGGCAGTAGCGGCGTGCCTGCCGGGCGGGCCCGCGAGCGAGCTCGGTCTCTGCGAGGCAGCGCCCGTGCCTGTGTGAGCAGCCGTGACGTCACGCGCGGCCGGTATATATGTCGCGGGAGGACTCGCGCAGCTAGTCCTGCCCCGGCCCTCACAGCGACCTCGATATGAAATACTTCGTGAGTAATTTAAACATCATACTTTCCAACCTAACATTATAAATAAGTTTCAATTCTTCGACTGTTCATACGCAGAGAGGCAAAAAGTGTAACCTTATCTATTTTCCGGTTTTATAAAAAAAAATATGTTTTCATCTCACCCTCCAACTAAAACGAAAATAATTGATTCCATTTTCATTGTGCAACCCGCTCAATAGTGGAATGCACTTTCAGGATACAATGTTAGAGTCGCGAGTGAATCAAATCCATTTTGCGAGCGAGCTCCACCGGAGACCGCATCTCCGCTTCCTGTGAGACAAGATGGCGCTCAAACGCAAGCCGGTGCCTTTGCGATAGCAAAGTGCATATTCATGAACCTCGTTGTAACTTAATCGTAGGCAAACTCAACGTATAACGTCTCAGAAGGAACTTGTATCGTATATAACTAGTAGTATCACTAAATTCAATACTTTTACGAGTAAACCCTCTGCAGCATCTCTATACTCTTTAGAGGAGCACGTGGCCGAATAGTTGAGCCCTCACATGCCATCTGCTAGGAAATACTCCAAAACGTGCAATGCTCGCTGCTCGCCATCACCATAACCAGCCGTGTTGCGTTGCAGGCGGCAGTGTGCGCCCTGGCGGTGGCGGTTTCCGCCGTCAAAGTAGACGAGGTGCCGAAGGACAACGAAGCCCGCGGCAAGCGCAGTTTCTTCGGGCTCGGCTCTAGCCTGGGCCTGGGCTCGTACAGCGGCGGCGGCCTGTCCTCCAGCCACAGCTTGGGGTCCAGCTTCGGCGGCGTGCGCTCCGGCTACTCCGGCTACAACTCCTACAACGGCGAGCACACGGCCTACGCCAGCCCGGTCAGCTACTCCGCTCCCTCGTACAGCTACTCCGCCCCCTCGTACAGCTACTCCGCTCCCTCGTCCTACAGCAGCTACTCTAGCCCGTCGTACGGCTACTCCGCCCCGTCTTCCTACAGCTACGCGGCCGCGGCTCCCTCGACGTACGGGTACTCCGCCCCGTCTTCGTACAGCTACTCTGCCCCATCGTACAGCTACGCCGCCCCATCGTACAGCAGCTACTCCGCCCCTGCCGTGTCCTACACCGCCCCCGCCGCTCAGTACGTCGACGTCAAGAAGGTGGTCAACGTGAACAAGGTGGTGGAAGTCCCGCAGGTGGTGAACGTGCGCAAGGTCGTCTCAGTCCCGCAGGTGATCACCGAGCAGAAAGTAGTGTCCTCCCCGAGTTACGCCAGCTACAGCTACCCCGCCGCAACCGGCTACAACTACGGGTCCAGCTCCCTCTACGGTTCCGGCTCTCTCTACAGCTCCGGCTCCGGTTACGGCTCCGGCTCTGGCTATGGCTCTGGCTACGGCTCCGGTTACGGCTCTGGCTATGGCTCCAGCTACGGCTCCGGCTACGCCAGTAACTACAACGACTGGTGCTGAAGTCAGCTTGAGTGGCTCTAGTCAATACACAAATGCAAGTCATAGGCTTTAATAATGAATAAACGAATGTTTTAAATATTGGTTTTATTATACTTCAATATATTTAATTAGCGTCGGTTAAGCCGACCAATCCGCTAACATTAATCGACAGACATAGCTCGTCGCTTCATTTCAAATATCGCGCTCGATCGGTTATGAGAGATATTGTCATTCTGTATGGAATATTAATCAGCTCTGGCGCTCCGCAGGCGCGCGCCCGGCGTCGTTCGTACGGAGGTCACGTGCGTGGTGTTGTCGGAACATGCAAACTTTAACCTGTCTCGTACGAGGCATTTTAATGAGTTTAAGCAAATGAAGCTAAAACAAATATTATCTCACAGCTCTGGGAATCCCAATAACGACGGATCTATTTTAAAAACGGGCGGGACCACGTACCCGGCGCGCACTCGAGCACGCGGCGCGGCGCGGCGGCGCGGCGGCCATGCGGGATGTCGACTTGAGCTTCGTTATACTGCACACATTTCTGCGAATTAAATCATTTCACGGCACAACAGCGTAATGATAAAGGATCGTACGTCGCAAGGTGTCGAGAGCTCTGAGCCGAAAACTCATTACACCAACTTTGAAACCGGGAAAACTATGGAACTTATGGAACAACTATCCATAGAATGTTAACTATCAGCGTTCATTCGCTTGCGGCGAAGTCTGTGCGACGGCTGTTTGCTGATTGTTTGCGCAGTTTCTCAGGCCGGCCCCTCAGCCCACGTTGTTGACAGCGATGGGTACAAACTGCTTCTTTCGGCTTAGTGCTTCCAGTTCACGTAATCTCGATAAAGTAAGTTGGTGGAAGTGATTGTATACACCTAACCATAGCAGGCCGGCCACGCAGAAAGTTTTCAAAAACAGTTTTGTGTATGTAGGTACCTATATTTTAAAATACTTTATTAAAAAAACACGAATATGAAGTCCAATATTAAAATTTCAGTCCATATTTTTACGAGCTAATTTGCATTACCTCGCTTCGTTGAAAAATGAATCTGCAGCGGGAGGGAATGTTTCCGCGTGACGTTACTTTTACGATTTCAAATATCGCCTAAAACCGGACGAATCGTCAGTATGACAGACTTCAAATGACGTTTATGGATGAAGCCCCTTCCGAGGTAACCGCAGCCGGGTACCGCTGGTACAGCGAGCTCGACTAATTTTGAGGGATGAAGAAAGATGTGGTTGCCCTTTGACGCCTGGTAAGGCAGGAGACGTGTTAGCAGCAAAAAATTTCATTCAAGATAAATTTCCAAATAAATAATTTCAAGAAATTTATTGTCAAGTGTAGGTAAAGGTCTGAGAATGAGAATTTTGCGCGCGAGAACGCTGTAGAAGGTGCCTGAGGCAGACCGAAAAAAGTGTTTCGATAATTGCTTTAGCCGTACAAAACTTTGTATAGACGATGGCGGAGGAATTATTGAAAAAAAATAATTAAAAAAGCTTGTAAATAGCATAGTCCTCTAGTTAAACTCATCGTGCAAGAAACGCTTTGCTGCCAAACCACGGCGCTGCTGCGCTGCGAGGGGCTCCGGGCGCCGAGCCGCTTCCTCGGCTTCGCTACATACACAAACATAAACGTTAATGCATTAAAAATGAATAAGGATGAGATTGGCGATCTCGGCGCGAGGCCGCCTTGCGCCACCGCGGCGCGCGCCGCTATATATGCGCCGGGGGCGCAGCTCCAGCATCACTCAGCTCTCAGCCGAACTCCAGCCACAATATGAAATCCTTTGTAAGTGCAACAACCCGCGTCCGATACTCTGTCGTGTCGAGTCGTGTTCCACTATTGTCTCACTTGATAATAACACTTTCAACTAATCTGTCGTGAATATGTGCCGGCACGATGTTCCAGTACGCGCGGCATGAGATGCGCGTCTTCTAAAAAATATCCGCTTGTTTCAGGTAGTAGTGTGCATGATCGTGGCGGCGGCTGCCGCGGGCGAGGTGGCGCAGCAGGCGCGCGAGAAGCGCGGCTTCCTGCACGGGTCGGGCGGGTACGGCGGGTACGCCTCGGGCGGGTACAGCTCGGGCGGGTACGGTGGTCTCGGCGGGTACAGCTCGGGCGGGTACAGCGGTCTCGGCGGGTACAGCGGCGGGTACAGCGGTCTCGGCGGGTACAGCGGCGGGTACGTGGCGCCCGCCGCCCAGGTGGTGGCCGTCAACAGAGTCGTCAACGTGAACAAGGTGGTGGAGGTGCCGCAGGTGGTGAGCGTGCGCAAGCTGGTCTCCGAGCCGCGAGTGATCACCGAGAAGAGGATCGTGTCCGCGCCCAGCTACGGCTACTCGTCCGGGCTCGGCTACTCCGGCGCCTCCGGCTACTCCGGCTCCTACGGCTCCTCCGGCTACTCCGGCTACTCCGGCCTCGGCGGCTCCTACGGCGGCTCCTACTCCAAGGGCTGGTGGTGAACGTGTCGCTGCGCCACCCCCACTAATCTACTGTGATACCTGATTTATTTATCTTTTGTTTACAATAAATATTTTTCGTTCTATAATTGGTCGACTCTTTTCATAAATGTTTCCCCCGAATCCATGAATCCTCGTACGAGGATCCGGTGTGCGTGGATGCAGGCTCTGGCAAAGCAGCGGCTCAGCGAGCAGCTTGCTTCAACATGTGGATATGGCTTCTGCAACCGTTCTCCACTCGTCTCTCGTCACTTTCTCAGCTGCAGCACCTACAGTTAGATGCAGATAGATTTGTATTCATTTCAGACAAAACTAAACCGCCTCCTGGTCCAGCAATGAATATAATTATTTAGATAATAGACAACACTTTATTGTTACAACAAACAAACAAGTTTCAATTACATTAAGAACAAATATACAAAAAGCAATAACAAACACAGATAAAAAAAAATAAAAACAAAGAACTAGTTTGTTTATTTAATTAATTAAAAACGCCTAAAAGCCAGTTACATTAAATTTATAGTCAAATTCATTTACATCAAATTAATAGACAATTATACCTACAAGAAAAATAAAATTATAGTCAATATAGAAATATGCAATTACAAAGAAAGAAAGAAAACACAAACTTCGAAAGACACGAATTGTCCATATACATTAACGACACTGTGCATCTAGAATTTCAAATCATGCGATGTCTCAGTCAGACCGAATGATACTTTAGAGTCGGCGCGAAATGTAAAGCTGTGGTCAAGTTATAAAATAATAAACAATAATAAATATCGTAGGACATTACACACAGCGCCATCTGGCCCCAAACTAAGCAGAGCTTGTGTGATGGAGGTCAGATGACTGATAGAATACATAAATACTTCTTTTTTTTGTAAATACATACAGAGCACCCAGACACAGAACACACATTTTGTTTATTCACAAAATGTTTGCGATTCACAAAAGTAGTGCGAGTCGGGGTCAGCTGCCGGGTGTTCCTTCAAAATATGATCTCAGGACATTTCCGATGCATTTGTTGTCATTTAATTATTTCTCAGATTGTCACTAACACTTCTGTGTACCGAGCCTTGCAACACATTCCGTTCGTAGAGCGGCAGAGTGCTCACATATACTTATACGCATATGTGTGCATTTAACATATATAGGCTATATGCATACAAAGCTGGGGCAAAAAAGAAAATATGTGATTAAAAAGCAACATCAACCGCGAAGTGCTAAACACGTCTGATCCGCCGGCGACACTAATATAGCTCCGCATTCTCGCACGTAATGCTTCACTCAGTCCCTGAAAATATTCGAGGCTGTTTTATATTTAGTTTTGCTAATTATCACCATTACGCATGCTGCAGTTTGCAGGTCAGTAGACAAAACTTTTTACAATCCCATGCTGCGGATTTTAGCTACTGGGGCGTCCTGGGCTTCGCTTCCCCGGGATTCTGCCTTCGAGGATCAATCCTGGAAAGTCATACAGGGATCTTCTGTATAATGCTGCCCTGAAACTAAACTAACCGGAGCACACCAGGACCATCTCGACGGCATTATATATAGTATACTGCAATATATATCTCCCTTTGTATGAGAAATGTCAAACACAAATCTCGGCTGAAAAGGAAACTCTTTAGGTTTATGGTTGACGACAATTCCTGTTGGATGGCATAACCGTACTTTATGCGATAAATCATTGGCACATGTCGTGAAAATGCTCCCGGGAAACGAGTGTCGGGAACCGAACTATTTATCGTCACGCTCAGAGCCTGGGCAGGCACCCGATCATACTGCGTCTATTCCTAAATCATATTCGGAACAAGATAATGCTGCGAAATCAAAAATCTCTGATCTCTACAGATTCATTTCTTTTTATCAGCTGCTCTGATTGCGATAATAGACGATGCAAAGTAATGCTTGGTGGTAAAACATGTTGGTTTCGAAGTAGGTAATTCTGTCATCGACTCTGTTTTAGTTCTGGAGTCTCGCTGTCCTAGTTTTAAAATAAACTACTTATTGCAACAACAAAAAAGGTAAACGAAGAGAAAGGTTTTAAAAGAAACTTTGAAGTATGGAAAATAAAAGGAAGATTTATTAACATTAGAAATAAATAATACAAAATGATAGACTAGAGAATAGACTAGAGGTGGCGCGGCGTCACGTTCACCACCAGCCGCTTGAGTAGGAGCCACCGTAGGAGCCGCCGAGGCCGGAGTATCCGGAGTAGCCGGAGGAGCCGTAGGAGCCGGAGTAGCCGGAGGCGCCGGAGTAGCCGAGCCCGGACGAGTAGCCGTAGCTGGGCGCGGACACGATCCTCTTCTCGGTGATCACTCGCGGCTCGGAGACCAGCTTGCGCACGCTCACCACCTGCGGCACCTCCACCACCTTGTTCACGTTGACGACTCTGTTGACGGCCACCACCTGGGCGGCGGGCGCCACGTACCCGCCGCTGTACCCGCCGAGACCGCTGTATCCGCCCGAGCTATACCCGCCGCTGTACCCGCCGAGACCGCCGTACCCGCCCGAGGCGTATCCGCCGTACCCGCCCGAGCCGTGCAGGAAGCCGCGCTTCTCGCGCGCCTGCTGCGCCACCTCGCCCGCGGCCGCCGCCGCCACGATCATGCACACTACTACCTGAAACAAGCGGATATTTTGCAGTTAGAAGACGCGCTTCTCATGCTGCGCGTACTGGAACATCGTACCGGCACATATTCACGACAGATTAGTTGAAAGTGTTATTATCAAGTGAGACAATAGTGGAACACGACTCGACACGACAGAGTATCGGACGCGGGTTGTTGCACTTACAAAGGATTTCATATTGTGGCTGGAGTTCGGCTGAGAGCTGAGTGATGCTGGGGCTGCGCCCCCGGCGCATATATAGCGGCGCGCGCCGCGGTGGCGCAAGGCGTCGTCCTCGCAGCACTCCGCTAAGCACCACCATGTATAATGTATGCGAGCGCGCTGTGCGTGTCCACGCCGAGGCATTTTATTAACTCATTTCGCTTATTGACTCGATAAAAAATGGATTTACTAGCAACTTTTAAAACCCTAGATTTTATAATTATTACTAAGGAATCAGGGGAAAAATATTTTATTCGGAATAGGTCTGCGTTGAGTACATTCCTGAGGTTTAACAAGGACGTAGGAGGGCGCGCTCTCCGCCGCGCGCCACACAACGCAAATGTGAAAGATAAAATAATTGTATGATTGTAAATTATCCGCGTACAGCAACTTCTAACAGATTCACCGCCAGCTCTGCGGGGCAATCTTCTGGTAACGCACGACGAGCCCCGCGCTGTGTTGTCCTTCCGCGCAGAACTAGAACGAAAGAACGACGTCGGAGAATACACTCCTGAAACACGATTTATCCCAGACAAGTAACCGATCCCTGCGGCAGCGGGAGAATCCGCGCGGGCGAGACCGCGCGCCACACGTGTTGTGTAAATGAGATCTCGACATTAGCATAAAACGATAAAGAAGGTTGAAGGGCACGCGGCGTCACCTTCGCTACTAAAATGCCCTCCAACGCACGGAAGCTCCAAATATAATTCTAGTGACCTACAATTCCCACAGCAGGGCCGATTGAAGGCTTGGTCAAGCTTGCCTTGTCTATAGATATCTGAATTATATGTGACAATAATCATAAATATAATGTATTAATTAATTCACTTATGAAACATTGTTTATTGCCGATGTTTCTGTGGGAAGCTGAGGCGCCCGGCGCCGGAGCTGTCGTCGAGGGAGACATGGCGGCACACGCGCTGCATTCCTACCAAGTTGTCATCACTGAATGAGCTCAAGAGTAGGCCTCTCTCGACTGTGAGGCTCGAACAGAAACTTCTTCAGACAAGTCCCCCGAAGCGGAGGCGCAACAGAGGTACTTTTGGCCCGTGACTCCCATCCGCATATAATTACTAGTAAGGAGCAATTAAAATGTTATAACATGATGCTGTTATTGATCCGTGGCAGATCTCTAATTAATAAAGCTGCCGCAGTGTCCGGCGGGAGACGAGATCTAACAACGAAGCGCTTTCCAGTTTACATTACTTTATTCTTTATAACTTTAGCTTTATATATTGTGTTTGCTTTGAAAACCGGCAATGCTCACAAATTAGGTTAGCTTGGGTTATTTTTCATTGTTATGAATTATGAAATTATCAATTAATTTTCACCTCTACTACCTCTACTATTACGAAAGAGTTAAGTTAAATATTTCTTGATTTAGAGGTTGTTGCAAGGTGACGAAGAGATTATCGGGAAGGGTGGGACTGGTGAGAAGAAAGAATAACGTTTAATTTTGTAACAAGCATAAAAACAAAAACAAACAAACAGAGACAGACAAAAGTTATAAATCAGGGACTACGCCATCAGCGAATAGTAGGCAGGCATGTGTAGCAGTTTTGTACGGGTTAGGAACAAAGCGCGACCCAGCTCGCGGCCTTGCGGAATATACCAGTTTAATGTTATTGGTTTATACTTGTAGGTATACAATATACATATTTATATGATAGTATTTTGGTTTTAGTTTTATTCCATTCTATGGTTGCTGGAAGAGATCGCTTATAGCGATAAGGTCATCACTTGTGGAACTATCTATTAAGTTTCTTGTTTGTGTAATATTTTTTTTTTTGTTTGTTTTAAGATTTCTGGTGAACACAATAAACAGTTTCTATCTATCTATCTACATCACAACTAGCACATTAAGAGCCGCTGTGCTCACTCTTGCCGCCTTTCTACCATGACAGTATTCGCTCCGCACACCTGCGACAGTTCAACGTTGCTGAATGCAATGCTGAGGTCTGGCGCCGGCGGCGGCGCCGTGGCGCGCGCGGCGTCTCCGGGAGAGACGCTGCGCCGACCGTCACCTATCTGGCTGGTAGTGGTTCGTGTGTACTACTGTGCAGGTTGCTGATGAAATATAATCCTTACTTACATAACCGGTCGTGCGAAATAAAACTACAGCAACAACACTTCATCAATGTCATTCTTATCTCCTCGCATTACCGTAGCCGTCGAGTTTCGGCTTTATTCGGGGCAGCCGGCGCAGACGTCTGTGAAGTTAGCATCTCAAAAAATTACTTCAGATTCATTGGCATCCAGCATAGTTGTACAGTTCTTGCTAAGTTTTAACAATAGTTCTATCGATTTTCCTATCAAACTGAGTTTTGAAAAAAGAGATGCTAACTTCACACTACAGGTCATAGCAGCTCAGCGAAATTCGCAGTTTTGACGTCAGAAACGATGAAATTCACTGAGTTCTACACTTCCTGATAAGAGTCCTATAGAGTTCTAGTCATTTGAACATTCTCAATAATTATAAATAATTATAATAAACCTCAAAAATACCGGAAACAGTGAGATGCTAGGGTATAAGTGAGAGTTCTGATTCCAATATATTTTTTATACGATAGCTGAGGGCCCTTGACTTGAGTTCTGGGTACATAAAAAGCTTAACGTTTCTAACAAAATACTTATGACTATAAATAAATAATAAATACTATGGAATACTTCATCCCATATTAAGGAATAAATAAATAAATAAATAAATAAATATTCTGACGTGCCATTGTCCGGCAAAGCTCACCCATGGTCTGGGCCTCACTGTGGTCGCGCTAAAGCGCTAAAACATGAGGCTTACCTAACCTGGGTCGATGCTCGAAACCGTAAGGCGAGGGACACATACCAGAAGAAGAAAGCGTATAATAGGGCCGCCAAGTCCTGCAGAAAGGTTGTACAGAGGGCTCGCTTCGACCACATTAGTCAAATAGGGAACAAACTGGCTTCGTACCCTGCAGGTAGCAAAGCATTTTGGTCCCTGGCTAAATCTGTCGAGGTGAACTTCTGCCGCCCCTCCACTTCCTCCTATGCTAAAGCCTGACGGGACACTGGCTCATACCGCTGAAGAGAAGCCAACGACGAGGACGTGGTAAGATTTGGCTCCATGTTTTTTCTTAGTTTTTTTATATTCATTGTAATTATTTTCAATTGGATTATAAGTTTTCACAAGAAATACGAGCAAGTAATTGAAACTCTTTCAATTTCTTGCACGTATTTTAAATTTCCTAACTGAAAAATAAAAATAAAACAAATAATCTAGAGATAAGGAATAAAACCCCTAGAATACCATGATACTAAAAAACAAGTACCTATGTACATTAAAAAAACAATGAGAAAGTCACCATACTCCTGGTGATTATTTTTATAAAAATATATCGAATCAGTTTCATCAGTATCAGAATCGTTTTTAAATCAGTATGAGACGTACGATGTAGCATATTAATTTTCATGTCTATGTCTCGCATTCCTTTTTTTAATTTGTTTATTCTGTAGAAGTGTATATAATAAGCTGAGGTTGTATTGTTTTTCTGTCACGAGTTGGGCCAATGTCATTAAACTCGTGCCAAAACATACCGGTTTTCATGAATGCAGTGTAGTGTCCCGATGACCAATGTGCGGCACCAGCTAGACGGTAGGTTTTATTTTTTAATGTTACAAAATTTGCAATGGATCCTAGTGTGCGATCGTGTTGATCATTTCTAATTGTGTACTGATCATCAGTTATAATACTTGTGTCAATAAGTGAGGCCCGTAATGGATGTCGTCTACGATCACTCGTTTGCATTTTCGGCAAATACTCTGTGTTGCATGCCCGTCATCGGCGGCTTATTGCATGACATTGACATTAATCCCGCATATAACGTTTTGGGTGTAAACGATATGGCCACATTGGCAGGTGACTTTTGTATTTAGCTCGGAATGTCGCTAAAAATATATTGAGCCAAATGAGCTGCATTGCACTCGGTATCCATTTGTTTTATTTTACTTATGACAGATTCCAATTTGAAAAGCCCTGTATTCGCCAATATATCCGACCGCTCTCTGTATTCGGCTGACGAGAGTTTTGTTTCTGCATTCATATATTTTGAGCCAATCGGACAGTTTGGTTCGTAGATCCCTCTAGTGACTTGGCATATTCTTGATTCGATGCTATTGCGCTGATTATTATTTGGAATAGAGAATCAAATGCACATGTTCTTTTTAAATTTGTTTGTAGGTTTCCGTTGGTAATAGGTGGGCAGAACAATCCGTTTTTAAACGAAGATAATTTTGAAATTTTAGAATTTTTTTAATATTCCCATTCAGGGCATGTGTCCATGTGTATGAGGGTTTTCTTCTTTTCACTAACGGAGATTCTTCTGATAGAGGAGATTTTGGTTCTTTTTCAGCTTTACCCCCCCAATTTTCATACGCATTCCAAATTTTACATTCATTAGTTATACTTAGGTCATTATTTACACTTTGTAACAAAATTTTTGTTGGACTATGCTCAGTATACAAGTCCTGAGTGCATGCTTCAGTCAACATTACCCGCGTTTGGGCGCCTGAAAAACTGTTCTCAATGTTTTTGGTGATATGATTGAGTTCGAGTTGTTTAGTAATCGGCATTTGTCGTTCAGTCGTGGGATTGAGAGCGCTTTCATAGTCTTCAAAATCTTTCTTAGAAGCAGAATTGCTAATTTCAGTTGTATTCCCGTGAATGCTTTCTTCGTCGTTTGGTTTTGTTTTGGTCATTCGCGGTAGATCTTTCTCATTGGAGGCGAGCTTAATTTTACCATCGAGGTAATCCAAGTGCTGCAGTACAAACTTGTCAACACGCATTGGCAATTTACCATTGAATGTACGGCGTTTTAAATTAGCAAACTCAGATTCAACCGATGATGACGTTGCAATTTTTTTGCCTCGGCCAAAATGACGCTGCATGATATTGGTCCAGAGTGGCAAAAAAGGAAGCAATTGTTTTTTCAGACGCAGGCCGAATTCGGGATTGAAACAAGCATTAATTACGTTCCCATCTTTTGATTTTTGTCCAATGGCTTCAGCGTACAAGAATCTTGAATTTGCCCACGCATTGCAGTCCGTATCGATCGCGTCATTTTCGGTATCGTTATTTCCACTTTCCTCAATATCATCAAAAGTTTCGATACCATATTCGATATCTTGCCAGGTCGCTCCTTTAATAGTATTAGTAAGGGCTTGCATCCGTATTTCAGACGGTACCGCTTCACCTTCAGTCGTGAAGCCAGTGGATTCAATCAAAGCTATTGCGAGTAATGATTCTATGAAAGACGTAACAGTTTCAAAATCGTCCATTTGATAAATTTGGCAAATGCAACGCATGTTAAATCTCCGTGCTGCGATTACCGTGATCTTCAGGTACTGCCATCGAGCCTCCATAACCACAAAGTGGCTAACATCGAGTCTCAAATATGTCGCTGGGATTTCAGAAAAACCTCGCGCAAGAGTATTTGCAAAAATGTTACGATTGTGTTGCAATTGCCAAATTCTTCAGCGACTGCATTAATCAAAGCGCGCCCAAAATCACATACGGCAGTAGGGGGCCGGCGAATACCCTTGGTCAAAATGAATTTTAGAAAATGTCCTATGATAAAAGACCTGTGATCAGCGGACACCATCTGAAATACGGGTACACTACCTGCTTCAGTTACCAACATGCACTGGTATAAAAAGATGTGTGGATCGTGATTATTTAACCGTTTTACAATACTTCCAGTAGCATCAGCTGTTAGAAAGCAGTATGGGTTACCGCGGCATCGTGCGGTGTACAGCTGCTGCTGTTCGGGCAACAATACATGCAATAGAAATTGAGTAAGCTAATGCAGTGGATAGAGCCAGCGAATTTGCCATTCTTTGATTCGTGCAACAAGTTAAGGGGCGGGTTTAAACACGACCAGTTTTAGTGACTGTTCTTCTTTTGCTTTACGAAGAGAGGATGCGTTTGGCACGATCGCAAGATTTTTCCCGCCAAATTTATCCATACGTTGAGGCCTCTTCACGTTGAAAACCGACCGCACCTTTCTTTTGCTCAATTAATTGATTGGCCACTCTTTCACGGCGTTTGCCTCTCAATTGTCTTTTTTTCGTCCCTTCGTGCAACGTAGGTCGAATGTTTTCAACGTCACATATAAAAATGACATCGACATCCTTTGCTGGTGCTTTCTCCAATCAACCAGTCATTATCAAAACAAAATTTGCATAAGATGCCGCAGTAGTCACTAAATTATTCTTAAACGAAAAGACGCAGTCGATTGATACATGCTGCTGACATATCCGTTCTGCGATGATACCACCACCATCTTCCTTGCAGTTTCCAGTATGTTCGTCCGCTAGAACTTTTTTTTTGTCATTTCTGACCACCTTTGAGCCGATAAAACTAATTTTATTCGTCTAGAGAAAACACTTTCTGACAAAGACATATTCGAGTCATTTTTAAAAAAAAAAAAAAGTCAAAAGTCAAAAGTTTTTATTTACATGACAATAGTGTAAAAGGTCTTAATAGTTAAAGTTAGCGTCTATTGTCAACCATTACAGTGTGCAAATACATTAAATGGATTGAATAAAATTAAACAGTTCTATACTTAAAATAAAATAAAATATGTCAATTACATTTAAAAAAAAAGAAATTATTAATTATTACATTTAATAGATGTCATTTTAGTAATTATAATTATTGCATTAATGGTTGTGAGATCTTAATTTTCCTATTTGGTCCGTCCGTAAACATGTAGACGACACGACATACCATTTAAGAACTCATCAACATCATAGAAGCACTCCTTCACCAGCCAACATTTCAACCGTGCACAGAAACGTCTATAAGGCAGATTAACATATTCTTCTGGAAGAGAATTAATAATCAAAGCAGCCATGTGAACACAGTTATTTCTAAACAGCTCGAGCCTAGGCTGTGGTAATTTGAGAGGAACTTGAAGCGCAGACCTTTTGTTAAAATTGTCATAAAGCTCAAACAATGACGGGTTATTCCGTACGAATTTAGCCATTTCAAATATATATAAACAAGGAACTGTCAGAAGGTTATTAGTTTTAAATACAGGCTTGCATGAGTCATCCCACTTCAAACCATAAATTGCTCGAATACATTTCTTTTGTCCGACAAAAACATTTTTAATATCGCAAGAGTTGCCCCATATAATGATTCCGTATCGTAGAATTGGACAAACATAGGCATGATATACTGTCAGAACAGTTTTCTGAGTCGTACACTGCCTCAGTTTCTTTAAAGCAAACACAAAACTATTTAGTCGGCTTCTTAATGTATGAACGTGATCCTTCCACGTTAAATGGGCGTCAATGGTGACTCCTAAAAATTTCGTGCTATGTACTTGTTCAATAATGTCATTACCGTAGGCGATTTTTAAGGGCGGTAATTTTTTTAAAGCGTCGACACTTCAACTCGACATTATTATCTATTTCTATTGGTTTTATTTTATAAGTGTCGATAATTAATTAACGAAATCCAATACGATTTTCATTTACGATAGTGTAGACAGGAGGGGGCTGGATAAGCGAACCCCTCGTGTAAAGAGCCCTCAGCTATCGTTTAAAATGTTTGATCGCAAAAAAATCCAAGAAGAAAATGTTGTCTAAGAAAACTCTGTAAAACTTGTATGAGGCTCGCCCGTGCCTAGTGTCAATCTATTTATTTATTTATTTGTTTTTAGTTTATTATTATTTTGAAATTGTATTTATTGTATATATTACATATATTATTATATTCTTGCATCAGTCCCCGCGCCCCGCGCCCCGCGCCCCGCGCCCCGCGCCCCGCGCCCCGCGCCCCGCGCCCCGCGCCCCGCGCCCCGCGCCGGTGCGCGCTCGGGGCACTTTAACTTAGATTAGTTATTTAACATAAGTGAAAACTTTTAAGGCTTTTGAATGTTAATTTATCTTCTATTTATTTATAAAGTTAGCAGCTGTTTGTTTTCCATGTAAAATAAAAATAAAATAAAAAAATATATTGGGACCAGAACTCTCAATTATATCTCATTATATCGCATCTCACGTTTTTCCGGTATCATTGAGGTTTATAATTATTTATAATTATTGAGAATGTTCAGATGACTAGAACTCTATAGGACTCTTATCAGGAAGTGTAGAACTCAGTGAATTTCATCGTTTCTGACGTCAAATCTGCGAATTTCGCTGAGCTGCTATGACCTGTAGTGTGAAGTTAGCATTTATTTTTCAAAACTCAGTTTGATAGGAAAATCGATAGAACTATTGTTAAAACTTAGCAAGAACTGTACAACTATGCTGGATGCCAATGAATCTGAAGTAATTTTTTGGTGGTGGTGGTGGTCACTGCTTGTGTTTCTCAGTGGCCGTTAGAATATCTTCCAAACAAAAATGTATGAAAAGAGACAACAAACTCTTAGAAACAAAATTTATTGCAAAACAAAAAATAAATAAGTCAGGTATAAGTCAGTAGACTAGTGGGGGCGGCGCGGCGATATGTTCACCACCAGCCCTTTGAGTAGGAGCCGCCGTAGGAGCCGCCGAGGCCGGAGTAGCCGGAGTAGCCGGAGGAGCCGTAGGAGCCGGAGTAGCCGGAGGCGCCGGAGTAGCCGAGCCCGGACGAGTAGCCGTAGCTGGGCGCGGACACGATCCTCTTCTCGGTGATCACTCGCGGCTCGGAGACCAGCTTGCGCACGCTCACCACCTGCGGCACCTCCACCACCTTGTTCACGTTGACGACTCTGTTGACGGCCACCACCTGGGCGGCGGGCGCCACGTACCCGCCGCTGTACCCGCCGAGACCGCTGTATCCGCCCGAGCTGTACCCGCCGAGACCGCTGTACCCGCCCGAGCTGTACCCGCCGAGACCGCCGTACCCGCCCGAGCTGTACCCGCCCGAGGCGTAACCGCCGTACCCGCCCGAGCCGTGCAGGAAGCCGCGCTTCTCGCGCGCCTGCTGCGCCACCTCGCCCGCGGCCGCGGCCGCCACCAACATGCAAACTACTACCTGCAACACCAAAAAACATTCTGGAGTTAAAAAATGCAATTTAAAAGTATATTGACCTGTTTCGTGTTCTGCGACATACTATGTTTGAGCCGAGCTCGATTTGTACATCTGTAAGCAGCATTGAGCTTCGCACACGGGAGCACACCGTCACGTCGGAGCTGCTCAATAACTCGCTGCGCCAGGCGAGGTCATGGCGTACGTACTCGTATACTGAGCTGAGCAGAAAACTATTACATCTACGAGTATAGATTACATTGAGCCCCTGAAAAAAAAGCAACATATGCTCCAGTGTCCCCTTGTTATTAATTGAGATAGTGTATAAAGTCGATGTTCGTCGGCTGCCGACACTTACGAAGGCTTTCATTGCGGCGGGCGGTGCTGTAGCGGAGCGTCAGGAGAGTGATGCCGGGTCGGCGCCCCAGCCGCGTATATAAGCGGCGGCGCGTGGCGCAAGCGGCCGCGCGTCCTTGCGCACTGCGCGCCGCGCAGCCCCGCCCGCCGCGCCGGCGCGCACTAACGACATGCTCATTTCTCAAATCCTTCAAATTAAAAACAAAGAGATGTTAATGAGTATCTTTCAAAAATAAATATTAACTTACCGGAGCGATGACACGTTCTGCAGTGAAGGAGCGGGCACGGTGTGCGTGGTGCGTGACCACTGCCTAGACCCGAGTCCAGGCTGCACTCGGCTGCAGCATGCTGCGGCTCGAGGCTCGGGCCTCCGAGCCTCGAGCCTCGAGCCGCGAGCCTCAAGCCGCGCAGCGCGGCGCGGGCGGGGCTGCTCCCGCGAACTCCGCAGGGCGGGCAAGCGCGGAGCCACGACGTCGCGTCGTACTGCGTAAGTACTACAATCTAAAAATAAAAACACGCCAACTGAACAATCGGATCGATCGCAGCAGGATGGCAAACACCTAACATTTTCAGCCCAGAGTCCTGGACGCACTGTAAGGACGGCCAGGATGCCGATGGAACTTGTTCAACCTGTCGTCGGCTTAAAATCACTTCACGCAACGCTTAAAGCCATCACTTTGTTAAGTGATTGTAATTTCCCCGCACAGCTGGAGACACAACGAGTAAGTTAAATAAATATAGGATTGGGGCTAATAAGGACCCGGGGGCTGGACTTCCCGCCTGCTCGGGGGGCAGGAGGGGACTGAGGAGAGTGTGTTTATAACTTTAGGTAAAACGATATGGTTGGATTCTGATCTGCATTTAGATTTATTGAAGACATTTAATAAGAAATTGATACAACACATGTGGACTGATTACATGTGCCTGGGTCGGGATCGTAAACGAAAAGAAAAACAATAATTGATTAGACTGTGTGAAAATATTGTGCGTATACTGCGGTGCGAACAGGTTCGGCTCGGGAGCGTGCGGGTGCGGGTGCGGGTGCGTGTGCGGGCGCGGGTGCGGGCGCGGGTGCGGGCGCGGGTGCAGCGCGCAGCCCGACTCGGAAGAGCACAGGAAGTAATATTTAAACGAATATCGTCACGACGACAACTCGCTTCCGCCATCTACTTAGAACTCGTTTCTCGTAGACGCAACTACATGCCCTACGGAGACGGCTACGGCGTAGCCAAGTATAGATCATTCATTCGCATCACCTCAGGACAGCAGAAGCGACAAATGTATATAGAAGTATTAAAAAAAGGGTGAAATATTTGGTCG
Organism: Biston betularia; assembly: GCA_905404145.2. NCBI lineage: Eukaryota > Metazoa > Arthropoda > Insecta > Lepidoptera > Geometridae > Biston > Biston betularia. The sequence goes on along the minus strand of FR989874.1, from coordinate 94,941 downwards.
ATCCCTCTTTAAAATAATATAAGAAATGCGGATCTAGTGCCGAGTGTCGCAAACTTCCAACAAGTCGGGGACGTGGCGCGCGGCTCCGCACTCGCCGCCCCCGCGCCGGTGTCTCCGGTGAGCGGTTATTTACGGCATGTGCAGCATTAAGAAAAAAAAAATTTTGCACAGCTTCCGGAAATAGTACTTGTGACTAAACACAAATATTTAGTTCTTCATCATGACGGGAAGAGTGGTCTCGTCAGCACGACGTCGTGCGCGCAGACCAGGCCGTGCTGGGGACGGTGCGCGGGAGAAGTCACGTCATTAAAGTTAGACCGAGTGATGCTCCCTCCGTCTGTTTGTTCGCCGCGGCGAGCGCGCGGCGGGCGCCGCGAGGCCAGGGCCGCCGCCGCCGCCGCCGCCGCCGCCGCGCTGCTATATAACGCGGGTCGCGCATGAAGCGGCACCACTGCTCGACACTCGCTTCACCGATCCTGTCCAACAACATGAACTCCTTCGTAAGTTTCGCGTACTAACCCTGTTTCTTATAATTAAACTCGTAACAAACAGTAATAGTACTCCACACTTGCCACTTTCCCTTATCTGCTATTTACTTTCAAAATTAGCAGCTGTTTGGTTTCCATGTTAAATAAAATAAAATAATGTATTATAACGTCCACGGCTCAACAATAAATTTTACAATTTGCGTTTTTCAGGTAGTAGTGTGCATGTTGGTAGCGGCGGCGGCCGCGGGCGAGGTGGCGCAGCAGGCGCGCGAAAAGCGCGGCTTCCTGCACGGCTCGGGCGGGTACGGCGGGTACGCCTCGGGCGGGTACGGCTCGGGCGGGTACGGCTCGGGCGGGTACGGCGGTCTCGGCGGGTACAGCGGCGGGTATAGCTCGGGCGGATACAGCGGTCTCGGCGGGTACAGCGGCGGGTACGTGGCGCCCGCCGCCCAGGTGGTGGCCGTCAACAGAGTCGTCAACGTGAACAAGGTGGTGGAGGTGCCGCAGGTGGTGAGCGTGCGCAAGCTGGTCTCCGAGCCGCGAGTGATCACCGAGAAGAGGATCGTGTCCGCGCCCAGCTACGGCTACTCGTCCGGGCTCGGCTACTCCGGCGCCTCCGGCTACTCCGGCTCCTACGGCTCCTCCGGCTACTCCGGCTACTCCGGCCTGGGCGGCTCCTACGGCGGCTCCTACTCCAAGGGCTGGTGGTGAACGTGTCGCCGCGCCGCCCCCACTAGTCTACTGTGATACCTGACTTATTTATTTTTTGTCTGCAATAAATTTTATTTTTATGTTGTAAATTCCGTCTCATTTCTAAGTATCCCTTAAATAAAGAAAAGAAAGAAACAGAAAAAGCATAAGAGTGTTGTGTACAACCAAGGAAACATCGACATCAGAGCTGTCCGGAGCCTGAGGAACACTCGGCATGATGTCGCTGGAGCCCCGGCGCAGTGACGCTGCGCCCGCAGCTGTCGGGCCGCGGCCGCGACCTGCGCGCGCGACTCCTTGCACGCCATAAGGAATCGCGCAATAGTAGATCCTTCACACGCCGCCGCCGCCGCCGCTGCCGCCGCCGCCGCCGCCGCCGCCGTCGCCGCCGTCCAGCTCCAAGTGTATACTGTTGTGTAAATATACATCATAGTACACATTTACTATAAGTCACCGAGACACGGATCAGATATGAATATTTTTTCGGTGTGGAAATCGATCAAACGAATAAACTTTTTTTTTTATAATAGATAGGCTTGCGTTTATTTGTGAACTAACAGAGCTGTCAAAGTAGGCTTCTTCTATCTATCGGCATATCGCGCAATTTAGCGCTAGGCGCACGATCTTCTCCAGCATCCCCGAGCGCCCCGCCCTGCTGGGCGCCTTCCAGAGAGGTTTCCCCCCCTTCCAGAGGCCAACTCACTTTTGTATGAACCTACTTAGCATGGTTGTTGTCGTCGTCGTTGTTGTCATAAATACTTATGTATAATATAGTTTTCTTAATCTAGTAATATAATACATAATTCTCCTGGCTAACGTATTTAGTCGCTTTGAGAAATCGTGGAATGACCTTCCTTCCTCCGTATTCCCGCGGAGTGACAACAGCGGGTTCTTCAACCGGCGCGTTAATAGAACCTTACAAGGTCCTTCAAGGGCCATTTTTTGGTGAGTATTATTTTGTTACTTGAAAAAACTTATGTAAATAGCGATTGTTAGTTACCGTTCAGTTTCATGGCCGCGTGTCGCGGCGCGGCGCGGCGCGGCGCGGCGCGGACTCCTGGCAGTTTCCGCGCGGGCCGGGCCGGGTGACATAACGCGGCATTCGACCCGCGGAACAATATTCAGTATTACTAAGCAGTCTTCAATCGTCTACAGATGTATATGAAAGCAAGTCATTTTTTCTACGAGTCATCAGGGTATCGATTCCATGTTTTCCATTAGGGGTATGAATAGGGCTCGGTGTTTGGATTGTACATGTAATCTAAATATTTGATTTGGTTTGAAAAAAAAGCTACACCGCTTATCGTCGAAAACGAAAGCTAATTGCCGACTGCTCCCGCGCGGCAACTGTTCGAGATAGTGAATCCGTCGTCGAGGAACTTGGCGTCTGTTCGATGGAAAACTTACATTTCGCAATCACCAAGTACAAGTAGGACGCAGTTCACGTTCGCTCGGTTTCATAATTATCAACCCCCTCGAAAAGCTCTCTGTATCCTTACTATATCTATCTACTCTATCAGTAGTGCCATCATCATCCACAGCCTACTTTATGCCACTGCTGGGTGTGGGCCTCTCTCTTGGCATGCCATCGTTCTCAGGCCTGTGCCAATCTGGTCCAGGTTCGACCCGCGACGGTGCCGGTGTCGTCGCCCCATTCGCGGCTGGACGAGCGACGCTCTGCTGCCTCGCCTGCCTGGCCTGCCACCGCTCTGCTGCAACCTTACTCCGCATGTCGTCCGTCGCCCGGCAGCGACTCCTGCGCCGCTCCACTTGCGATAGTTCGATAACTTGCTCCTCTTTCTACAATGTGCACGATGTTAAATTTTCATCTTATAATGAGCGTTTGAAATATTTTCATGTACCTCCCCTCCCTCTCTCCCTCTCTCTCTCCTCTTTTTTTTATTGTTTAATTTTTATTTATATATACTATACTATATACCTTTAAGTTTTTTTCTATGTTTTATGTTTATTGTTTATTTTTTTGTATGTATGTATTGTAAATTATGTTGAAATGTGTTTATGTCACAAATAAAGTGTTGTCTATTGTCTATTGTCTATTTATGTATTGTAATTTTTAATGAATTTTGACTGTACAACTATTATTCAAAATTAATTCTATGACTTTAAAAAATATTATAATACACAGTTTGGTAATGTGAGCTGTGAGATGTACGTGTATCGGAATAGAATTCAAGTTATTATACTCTGGCGTGTCTGTGGTGGAATCAATAAACGAGTGTCGGAGGACGCCCCGCGCGTGAGCCAAGTAAAGCGAGGCTCGTCGCGCGGGAGCTACGTCACTGATAGACAAGTGTGGAAGTAGCCTCTAGGGGAGAACGGATTTTAGAGTTTCTTGAGGTGAAATTACCTCAGTACTCAACTTTGTACCTGTACAGATAAAAATGGAGCTGATGTAAGTCGCCAAAATTACATGTCAGTACAAATATCAAACATAACTGTGTCTCATTATTCTTGAAACTCGTGGAAGGGAATAAGTGCCGCGGCGAGCTGTGACCCCCCCCCCCCCCCCCCCCCCCTCCGGGACAGGTTTCGTCAAAAGTGTTATTTACAGTTATTTTATTTTCGTAGTTCGTAGTTGTTATTGTAGTCCTGGTTTGTTTCGTGCAGACCTGTAACGCTCGTCAGCTTCGGTGACATGCAATAGCGGACATTAGGGCGCCGCAGCGCGCCGGCCGAGGCCGCCTTGCGCCACCGCGGCGCGCGCCGCTATATATGCGCCGGGGGCGCAGCCCCAGCATCACTCAGCTCTCAGCCGAACTCCAGCCACAATATGAAATCCTTTGTAAGTGCAACAACCCGCGTCCGATACTCTGTCGTGTCGAGTCGTGTTCCACTATTGTCTCACTTGATAATAACACTTTCAACTAATCTGTCGTGAATATGTGCCGGCAAGATGTGCCAGTACGCGCGGCATGAGAAGCGCGTCTTCTAACTGCAAAATATCCGCTTGTTTCAGGTAGTAGTGTGCATGTTGGTAGCGGCGGCGGCCGCGGGCGAGGTGGCGCAGCAGGCGCGCGAGAAGCGCGGCTTCCTGCACGGCTCGGGCGGGTACGGCGGGTACGCCTCGGGCGGGTACGGCTCGGGCGGGTACGGCTCGGGCGGGTACGGCGGTCTCGGCGGGTACAGCGGCGGGTATAGCTCGGGCGGATACAGCGGTCTCGGCGGGTACAGCGGCGGGTACGTGGCGCCCGCCGCCCAGGTGGTGGCCGTCAACAGAGTCGTCAACGTGAACAAGGTGGTGGAGGTGCCGCAGGTGGTGAGCGTGCGCAAGCTGGTCTCCGAGCCGCGAGTGATCACCGAGAAGAGGATCGTGTCCGCGCCCAGCTACGGCTACTCGTCCGGGCTCGGCTACTCCGGCGCCTCCGGCTACTCCGGCTCCTACGGCTCCTCCGGCTACTCCGGCTACTCCGGCCTCGGCGGCTCCTACGGCGGCTCCTACTCCAAGGGCTGGTGGTGAACGTGTCGCCGCGCCGCCCCCACTAGTCTACTGTGATACCTGATTTATTTATTTTTTGTTTTGCAATAAATTTTAGTTTCGTTGTATAAATATGGGTCATGTTATTTCATAATACATTAGAGGTGCAAATAGCCGTTCAAGTCCTGGATAACAATAAAAAACCAATAACAATTTGTCCGTAATGGTTGACAAGCTAAGTGTTTGACCACACCTCACCTGATGTTAATTGATGGTGTGGTCGAAGATGGCAAAGCACACCTAACCTAGAATAGAACTGGCTCTCAAGTGGAGTTGCTAGTACAGACTGTTAAGTGCTTGGCATCAGGTTTTCAACCCTCGTGTGGTAGCTAACCAGCCGAGTACTAGAGAATACCCTACCATTATGCTATAGTTTCCTTACGAAGTTTTCCTTCACCGGCAGCTCAAGCTCATCGTTGGAGTTTGAACTCAAGCCCTTCGGTGTATGAACTGGCCGCGCTAACCACTGAGCTATCATCGCAATCAAAATTATTATAACTCTCCAAATAAAATTCAGAAAATTTTAAGGTTAGCTATAAATTCATAACATGAGACAAAAATGTAAGACAATAGTTCTGGTGGTATCTAATTGGAAAAGGTATTTGAAGAGTTCATTTTGAGAGTTCAGTTCAAGGTGTACACTATACACTACACATGCAGTGCAGTACACTAAATACATGTACGTATACCTTGAACACTCAAAGAGGAAACGTTCCGACGACTTTGCATCGAATCCCCAAGAAAGCAGATTTTACCATCATCTAAACAGCTGTCTAGTCGAAACAAATATGGACTGCGTCGTCCGATGTGAGAAACGTTTGGAAGTACATCCCCGCACGCTGCTGGACGCCCGAAAGCCCCGGAGCCCTACAAGCCCTAGAGCACGTCTGCTCTCTACGTTTCCTAGATAGCGGAGCTTGCGTTCTTACCTCGCTACGTCTACATACATAAATAGGTAGAGTATAAACGGTACTAGTGTTCATTTTGAAACTGTGTATCCATTAATAAAGAAGTCGGACACGCGAGACGGATGCTGGTTTACTAACCGAACGATTACTGGCTCGCGCGGGGCGCGGGGCGTGGCGTCCGTCCGGGCATGTACTCGCCGGAAATGCGCACCGTCTTCCCTTCACACGGAATCTTCACTAAACTAGCTTGGGTGTCTTCAAAACGAACGAGCACAGTTTCCCTATGGGCGAGCGTGGTCCAACTTAGGTCACGTCTTTTTTTTTTAGTTACACTCATCACCAACATGACAGGTCACAGCCCGGACTACTCTCAGTAGGAGGGAATGTTGTACATCATTATGAACAACTTTTGTCGTGGGCACAACTCCGAAGTAACTGAAAAAACATTAGCTGATCCGGAGGAAAGTTTCTTTGCCCCCGGACTAAATGTATGTAACAGCCGAGTTTGGGTGGAGCCCAACGTGGGTGCAATATACTCGCAATCATGAAGGATACTCAGTACTCACCCTTCATGAGCCTTTGAATCGTTGCGTATGTTACAGTACCTACGCTCCGCATATCAAATGTCCGCAGCGTAATCGAATCACACGCCGAAGGGCGTGGGCTCAGACCCCAACGTTGAGATTGAACTGCCAGTTGATGTGCCAGCTCCTATCCGCTTAAATCCGTGTGTTTCGGCAGCACCACTTGAGAGCCAGTTCTATTCCAGGCTTGGTGTGTTTACCATCTTCGACCACACCATCACTTAGCATGAAGTGAGCTGTGGTCTAACACTTAGCCTGTTAACTTTTTAAAAAGTCAACCGTTGGGGAGTTTACGCATGGAGCGACGTGATGCGACCGACATCTAGACTTGAGGTACGGATTATATCGACGCAGCGATGCGATGCCATTACTAGACATCTGCCAGAGTCCACATAACTCGTAAGCAGAGACGTTTATAGCGGAGCGGCGGCGGCGGCCGAGGTGGCGCTGACTGAACGAGCAAATAGCCTTATCAGCAGGAAGACTCCACTACCGGCGGTCCTCGAGGAGCCGCGGCAGCAGTGCTCGACGGCGGCGACCTGTTACCATCGCTTGCCTGGAAGTAACCCCGACTCATGATCAGATTTGCGTTTTAGACCTTGAATTAAAACTGTGTTTGTGTTTGTTAACCGCGCACATGCATATGCATGATGCATATGGCAGCGGCAGCGCGCGCGCGGAGCCGGGCGCGCGTCGCGAGCTCGCCGGGTGTAGTAATACCTACATGTATAAATTACATCCATCACTTCTGAATTAGGAGGTAGCAGCCATTAAGTTTGTGCTCGGGCAAATTAGCGGCTCGAGGTGAGGCCGCGCCCGAGCCGCGGAGCCGCGGCGCCGCGCCGTCCAGCGCGGCGGGCGCTCTACATCGTTTTCATATCGAGGTAATTTAGATGGGATGGCACAACCTCGCTTTGACATCGAATCGTAGCGAAGAAGAGCGACGTGTCGCAAGCGGCGCGCGCCGCGGCGCCCGCGCCCCTATATAGCCGGGACGCGGCGTCGGAGCGCCAGTGCCTCCCGGCCCGGCTCCTCGTCGCCACACGTGAACGAACAAACTAATCGATAACAATGAAAACTTTCGTAAGTTGACTGGTTGGGTTTCGACGTACCTACGGCGCTGGAGAGATGCTTCTTCCTATTGTTACCTCGATGCCCGACGAGGCCGTTGTCGATGTATGTACAGTAGGTACCGTTTTGTCGCGCAGATGTGCTGCGTGCTCCTGGGCGCGGTCGCCGCTGCGCTGGCCGCCCCGGAAGAGGGCAAGCGCGATAAGCGCGGATTCCTGCCCGCCGGCGGCCTTGTGAGCCCCTATGGCCTCGGCTACGGCTACGGTGGCCTTCACAGCGGTCCGTATGGCGGCTACGGCTACGGCGGCCTCGGCTACGGAGGCCTCGGCTACGGCAGCCTCGGCTACGGCGGCCTCGGCTACGGCGGCCTCGGCTACGGCGGCCTGGGCTACGGCGGCCTCGGCTACGGCGGGCTAGGTTACGCCGCCTCCGTGCCCGTGGTCGCGGCCGCGCCCGCAGTTGTCACCGCTCCCGTCGTCGTCAAGAAGATCATCGCAGTGCCCAAGGTACGAACAGGCTCTCCCCAAAATGCATCCAAACATCGAGTTTTGACATTTTATACTCTGCACTAGAAACTCTCTTTTTACTATCGATTGTCCGGCGGCTAAATAAGCCGACGAATTTGTAAAAATCAAATAGCGTCTGCAGCCTGGACCCGCCGGCGGCCGGCCCGAAGGCCGCTGGGATGGTAAGCGAGCTCCGCACCAGTCCCCAGCGGTCGCAGTGTCAGGCGGAGTGTCGCGTGTGTCCTCGTTCCTGATGTAGTTTGACAATGCCTTTAGTTTAATTTTCCCCCTGTGTTTCTATTCCTTGCACTGAGTTAACAAGCCCTCCACCGCGCAGGTGGTCGTGCCCGCCGTGCCCGCCGTGCACGCCGTGCACGCCGTGCCCGCGCTGCCCGCCGCGCACGCGCTGTGGTGAGCGCGGCCACCGCTCGAGGCTATATGTACCAAATACAAAATATTAATATATCGATACAAACATACATTTTTCTGTTTTTTTTACGACATACCCAATAATTCGCCCACGTAGTTACTTTACAACTCGTATGGAGCAGAACGCTTCGCGGCCGGGTGTGGCGGCGCGCCGCCCGCGCCGCAGCGCAGCTCGCGGCGCTTTACGTACTCAGGCCGCAGTTTTGCAAACTCGAAGGCCACGGACCTAATCTATTTAATTTGCATCGCCGAATGTGATATACTTGCGCCCGTCGTATCGTATATGTATTGGGGGCGCGACCAGATCACCGGAGCGAGGCATATACATAATTATCTTTCACAACAGCAGCTCGTTCATAGAGCGAGCGCCGCCGCCGCCGCCGCGGCTAGTAGGCGCCTGTAGGTACTTACACTCCTGGACGTTCCTTGGCTGGAAGCAGTTTTACAATGAATTAGGTCATGATTAGGCACTAGTGCGGCGACTAAACATCTGCCACAGATTACAAAATGTTACTAAAATGTTATGCTACGCAGAAAACTTTCGCTTCACACACGCTAGCTACCACAGACCTAGTACTCACTGACGTCAGCACGTTGCACAAATATATCTAGGTACGAATACAAACATTTCATTGATTACACGAATGTTACATGCCAAATTCCGTAATATCATTTCAAATATACCATTAAACAAGTTTGAAGACTCCGGTTACACGACAATGGATAAAAAACCAAAAGTGTCAAACTAAAGTATGTCGATATCAAAAAAACATGGTAATTTATTAATATTTTAGTAATACTCGTCAATGTCATAAAACAAGGTCGCTCGGTTCTTGTCGGCGCGCGCGGCGGCGCGGCGGCGCGGCGGTGCGGCGGCGCGGCGCCGGCGCGGGCACGGCGCGGGGCATCCCGGCCGGAAGCAGGTGCGGGGTATTTTGTGTGCGTGTAGTTCCCGTCCGTCAAACGGAAATGTGGAACCGAGGAGTCTTCACACGTTTCCTACGCACCGCTATACCATTCTATAGCACGTTGTTTAATTTGTGATATCTACTCCCATATAAGTTTTTGTCTGACGAGAGCGCAACGTGCTGCGCAGCGGCGCGTGACCGACGCGGACGGGTTTACGTTCACAAACATGCCGTGAACATGACATGCATTAGAGCGCCGAGTGCTTGGTCCGCTCCCGCGCACGCCGCAGCGCAGCAGCAGCCCCCAACCTGCCGGCGCCCGCAGCGAGCCCGGGTAATGCGAAAAAAATAAAAAAATATCTAAAAAATCCCGATTATGATTTGACCTAAGGTGCATTGTATTTCATTTGTTTTAATTTATTGTAATGTTTGGTAGAGTGAACCCCAAATATTGCTTTTTTTAAATATCCAAGTGTAATCTCCTATCGAGGCGTTCTCGTTTCCCTCGCTCGACACAAACAGCGTGGAAAGCAGGTTTGCCGCCAACGACAAGAGAGAAGTGCAGCACGCGGGTCTGGCAGGAACGTGCTCCGACTCCGACTCGCGCTCGCATCCGGACCGAAGTTGGAATCCGGACGATTGTTATAATAGTTCTACGAGACCTATGAGTCGATAATCGTGTCCAGTAGTTAGCGGCACGCGACCGCCAGGAAGGAAGCGCTGCGCGTGCGCTGCCAGGACACACGCAGAGCGGACACAACCCTCCACACGGACGTAACCTGCATAACCACTTCCTTAGCAGGCGGGTGCATCCTCGATCACGTCACATTCCGCCAGGAGAGACCGTAATTATATACCGCAATAATTATTATAGTTGTCACGAAACATCACCGCGACAAACTACTTGCATAGTTTAGGCGGGAATGCGGAAAATCAGGTCACCATTGTATCGTTTTCCAAAACTTGTGTTATTCTTGAAGCGCATGTAAAATAGTTCTGTTCCATTCATAGTTCGAGAGCCTACGACCAAAACTATGTCGCATCGTTTTACGGCTAAACCTCTATAAAAACGTTAGATTGGATGAACCTGCAGCGACTGAGTAGCAGCGCCGGGGAGAAGCGTCTCCCTATGGTGGACATTTCTGCTGTGTCCACAAGTAACTAGGCTGACGTTAATATGTACTCGTGTCATTTTATTTCCTAACTGCGTTTTACACGCGGCTTCAGCGCATTTTCAAAAATGGCATCAAACTTAAACGACTTGTACGAATAGACAATTACGAGTATGAAAAGCACAATTATTTTAATTTTTTTTAATATCAAAGCCTTTGTAATGTTATTTTTAAATTTTGTATCATGTGGCACTACAGATACAGTCAGGGCGGACGTGATCAAAAAAATCTTAAATAAATATTTTTGGAAACGGGTGAACCAAATCTATTGACCTTTATGGTTTTACGCGTGAAACGATGAGGCAATCATTCGATCGTACCCTCTCGTACTATCTCATGAAGTGCCGAACTGCGCGCGTGAGTGCGGGAACATGATACGATGTGGTGACACACGTGACGGGGGTTCCGAGTCGCTGCCCGTGGCGGGGACTTCTCTGCATTACCCTCGACGCCACCTTCACTTACTTCGTGGGATGTTGACTTATTTAGTTATACGTACCTAGGTATATCATGATAGGTACGTCTGAAAATAACCAAACAAAGGACAATATCAAACGCACAAACAAAGTGCGAAGCCAAAGGAAAAAAAGAAATACCTACTGAGTAAGTATATTTACTAGTCAGGTAGGTACTAATTCTTCTCTTGTATACATCCGTGTGTTATCTTTCTCGCCACGAAGTAACCACTGATAGTCAGAAGTTTTGGCTTGAACCATAGGTACATACATATTTTATATTGCATATAAATGGAGGATCGTCGGCGCAAGTGAAACTGCGAGACGGTTATTGAAACGTTGATAAATGAAAAACATTAGACGGTTTTTACAGCTCTGTATACGGGTTACGTGGGCAGCGGGTGCAGGAACTGAGTCGGCAAAGTGCGGCAGCGCAGCCGCGCCGGCAGTCACGCGCCGCCCGGCCTGACGTGAGGACCGACCATGAGAGCCATAGTGAGTACTGGCGGCGCACTCCCGCCGCACCCCCGCACCCCCACACCCCCGCGCCTGCTCTCTTTTATAACACTACGTGATTAGTCACACTATTAAAATAACACGAAAGGTCACAATTTTTATTTAATTATGAAAAAAAAATACTCAATTCAAATGGAAGTTCTGGTATGTACGGTTCGAACAACGAAAAAGAAAATCTTTCACTAGAGGAATAAGATACCACAGGTGCGGGTGTTGAATCTATAATGGTTGCGTGTTTATAGACGCGGATGTTCCTGATGTTGGCGTGTCTGTGGTGCAGCGCGGTGGCGGAGGCGGCGGCGGCGGCGCGGGGGACGAGGCGCCGCGACTATGAGCCCTACATGTTTGCTGCGGTGCCGCTGCACGCGCCTGTGCCCGTGCTGCGCGTGCTGTCACCCGCGCCGCTGGCAGTGCCGCCGCCGGCGCGGGCGGCCCGCCCTCTGCGCGCGCACCGCTTCAACCCCTCGCCCGTGCAGCGCACACCTTACACGCGGCCCTACGCGGAGCCGCGCCCCTACGCCGACCACGAGAACTACGCAGAGTCACGCCCCTTCTCAGACGTGCGCCCCTACTTGGACGTACGCGCCTACTCTGACGTACGCCCCTACACGGACGTACGCACCCACTCTGGCATACGCCCCTATTCTGACGTACGCCCCTATTCGGACGCACGCCCCTACTCTGATGTACGCACCTACTCGGACGCACGCCCCTACTCTGACGTACGCACCTATTCGAACGTACGCCCTTACTCAGATAAACGCCCCTACTCGGATGTGCGCCCCTACACAGAGCTCCGCCCTCACAGCGAGTCTCGCTTTCACTCAGAGGCCCGACCGTACTCCGAGACGGCGTCCTACGACGAACCGCGCCCCTACAGCAGCACGCGTCCTTACTTGGAAGCGGTAGAGTACTACGATGAGGCGGCAACCCGGCCTGCGCCCGCGGCCGGGGGGCTCGTGGGGTGGGACACGTTCGCGCTGCCGGTGCGCGGCCGCGGCGGCGGCGGCCCAGAGGAGCCGCTCGGCAGCCAGGAGGCCGCAGTGCTCTACGCGCGCCCCTCGCCGTCCGGCGGCTACACATACAGGGCATTCTCCGAGAAGAAGCCGCCGAAGAAGGTCGCGTCGTCCAAGGAACAACCCGTCGTCGTCAAGATTCACAAGCACAAGATCATAATGAGTTGACTAAGGGTTCCATATTTCTTGTAAATATCCCTCCGGCACGTGTTCTAACGCTACCGCTTGCTAACGCGTGCAATGGAACAGATAATGTTTCCCGAACTCTACGGAGCCGGGTGTGGGATACGCAGCTTCCTGTTCTTTATTACTCGTATTGTGTAAGTGTAAGTTATTTGTAAACTAAGTTTATATAATATACCTACTACGTAGCGTCAACAGTTACCTACTCGTATACCTATTTCAAGTTAACTGTGACCTAATGTATCGGATTGCTGGGCGAGATGCTCGTAATAAACTAGATAAACAGAAACTCTTTATTGTGTGCGATTAAAAGAGTAATCAAAACAAGCAACTAGGTCTTAGATGGGTTCGATTAAAACAAAAATGATCTAGGTATGTATACATAATTATGTTATTACCATACTAAAGCATATGGGCCTAAACACATTGGATCAAACTAGGTGCCGGCTGAGTTGTAGTTTATAGTAGGATAACAGTTACGTACAGATTTTACAAAACTAAAATACAAAACTTGCTTTTGTAGCAGCAACGCACTTCGCGATCGAGCACTATCATCTACTGCACTAAACAACTGTAATCAGGCGCATTTGAGTCTGTTATTTGAAGACATACAATATATAAGTACGTATAAGTACCTACATACATTGCAAATTAATTAAAACCTTTTAGAAATAAAGGTGATTTGTTCATAAAGAGTGATACGAATAGGTAGGTATATGTAAAAAAATACAATGATACTAAATGGTGAAACATGTCTTTTAGTGTTGTTTCCAAAACTCCACCGAACCTTTTAGTAAGGCTGCCCTAGTAAAGTAGTTGTGACTGAGCTTAAATGGAGTTATTTTTTAATTCTTGTTCGCTTCGCTTTATGTTTCCCCATAATTATCTCTCACTTTCCCATACTCACGCGTGTAACTCAGCACTTTATGAAACCCCTATTATTTGTATACTTATATGTACCTAAGTTATGTCCAGTCCGTGCCGGTCAAGTCCAGTCCAATCATGCCGTAGTGGCGATTTTACTATAAGATTTCACCACCATCCCACCATCCATCCACTCCACTCCATTGAATCTTGTAGTAAAATCGCCACTACGGCATGATTGGACTGGACTTGACCGGCACGGACTGGACATAACTAAGACTGGACTCTGATGTAACTTAATGTGTTACACGTAAATAACAAAAATCGAAGTGCATAATAATTTAAATTATAAAGATTAGGCATCATGTTCATGGAATCTGTATTTATTTGCCGATCAATTTAAAAAAAAAAAGAAAACAAAACATAACCTATAAAATTCGCGATGATTGCAATTGCAACAAAGAGAGTAACGAAGAAATCAACTATTAACGTTAACGTGTTTATTTGGCATAAGTAATATGTTTTGAAGCTGTTCTACAATTTGGAAGAAACATGCCGCGGGTGAAAATTGACTACATTGTAAGCTTCAGTAGTGAAGATCCTGTAAGTTTTAACAAAATTTATAGAATCAAATAAATAGCTAATTATTTATACTGTTGCCTGGTATGCACAAGATATTTTCAAAGTTATTCGTATCACCAGTTCATCCATTACAGGCGTATTATATTGCGTAGTACGCGTTTAACACCTGCCATAACTTTATGAATTTAACTTTTAATGTTATGAATAAGTACAAACTTTAATTAGAAAGGGGACCAAAAAATGATTCGTGATGTATGTACATAAAAAACCACTCGTCCAAATTTATACTTTTCATTTCACTGTCTCTGCAGCTACATGCAACAAATAATCTTAAATTATATGTTGTTATCCCATTTATGGTTTCACTCCACTCCCAATAATTGTAAGCAGCTGTAAGACGCAATATGGAAGCGCCAGTCTTAGGGCTTACACCTAATCTGCAGGACAACCCTGCCAGCAACCTGCTAGCATGGGACGTGAACAAGAAGAAGTGGCTCTGCGGGAAGGGAGAGTCCTCCTGCTCTGTGGTGCTGCAACTCAACAAGGCTGTGAAGGTATTCAGAACAAGTTCAGTGCTTGCTAACAAACACTTGCTTCAAGACATAATACCCACTTGGTGGAGATCTCGTTTTCCATATTTTGTAAGTGAATTAACCTTAACTGGATTTATTGCTACATTTAGCAAGCTATGGTCAAACACAGCTCACAAAGTAATGTCTGAATCAATCAATGAAACATCTAATCTTGGATCGGAATTGGCTTCCAAGAGAGGCTACAGGAACACATTATTAGGTCTTGTCAAAATAGTCAAGTTGAAGGTGTTAGTAAGCCAGCAGAACACTAGAATGTACTCTACCATCCTGTTATAATTTCCTCACTATGTTTTCCGTTACAGGCACGAGCCTATTGTTAGGATTTGCTGTGCCCTCTGCCGGTGAATGGACTGCAATAACTTATCATTGCTAGGTACGAAATTTACCCTTGAACATAGATTAAGAATTCAGAACTAAACTAAAAAAACGGATCAAGCAATTCCACTAAAGCTCCACTGGAGAACATCCTGCGAGTTACATTGTATGGAGTCACACATTTTTATTTTTTATATTTTCAATGGGAGAGTGGTTACTACCACCCTCCCACTACTCTCTCTCTCTACTCTCTGTACTCGACGCTTCTTTATAGTCTTTATTTTTGTTATTTTTAGATAAGTTCGGTAAGCATAGGAGCACACCAGTCGGCGCTGGTGGAGGTGCTCGTGGGGCGCTCCGAGACGCCTAATGAGCCATTCCAGGTATGCGTGTTGTTGTTGAGCCGTGTTAATTCTTAGTTAGTTCACCAGAGTAGTACGGTTAACAAGTAGTAAAAACTACATCTTTTGCAGTGATTTTTGAGACACTTTCTGATCACCTAGGAAACTTTTTTTCCATCGATTCAGCTTACCGTCAATTTTAAGAATATGTAAAAAATGTTATAATTAAAATAATTTACAATTTAAAAAAACCGACTCCATGACCCTTAGGCCAACTAAACGCACTGCTCCAATGAAACAGCGAAGTTTCGGAGTAAAAAAAAAAATCATCAACCACTCGATCAATTTCTATAAATTATACGAGACCACCTCTGAAGTATGATCTACCAGGCAAAAAAAGAATCATCAAAAGGGAATATCCACTATATGCGGATGTCGTGTTGTTGGCGTTTGTCCGGCCGTCCGGAATTAAAAAGGTGCATGTGGCGTCGAAATGCGCCGTTCTAGGGCGCGCCCCGCTGTGTCGGGTACTAACACAGTAGCTACTCGACGACCGTACTCAGACTCGAAGAGACTATCAGTGAGTGTGGAGGCTTAATATCGGCGGGCGCGCGCCAGGTGGCGGTGCCGAGCTGCGTGTTCCAGGCGCCGGGCGAGGCGCGGCGCGGCGCGCCCGCGGACGCGGACAAGGTGCGCTCCTTCGCCGCGGACGCGCTGGCGGCGTCGGCGCGCGCCCAGCGCTGGGACCGCCTGCGCGTCGTCTGCTCGCAGCCGTACAATAAACACTGCAAGGTAACGAACAAATAACCTCTCGTCGAACACAGGCAACACTATGCGGGCTAGTTCACCTCTCTGAAACTATTCACTCAGTTGTCTGGTTATCATAGTTCTGCTTTATTGGTAACTAATTTGAACAACAGATACATATGTCTCCGTCAATATTTTTCCATTATTTTGATATCTATTCTAAATGTAACGTCCGCCCTATGTTTTGAGCTGTGTTTCATGTTTGTTTAGTTGTAAATACATAGTTACGACAGTTTGTTTGTGTTTTAATTCAAATTTCAATGTGACGAAAGGATATCCCCAGCATATAGTAGTACTACAGAAAGTATCTCTTGTGTTCCAGTTTGGCCTTTCGTTCGTGCATGTGTTCTCGGAGGAAGCAGCGGCCCCCGCACCAGCGCCCCCCGCGCCCGCGCCCGCGCCCACGCTGGCAGCCTTCTCCTCCGACGAGGAGGAGTTCCACCCGGGAGAGCTGTTCGCAAGACATCTGCAGCAGCCGAGCGCCGCCGCCGACACGGGTACCGTGGCTGCCACCCGCGCCTCACCCCCTGCTTTGCACCTGCCCTGCCGAGACTTGCTCGACCTTCACATTCAGATTGTTCTTACGTTATTAATACTTGTATATTATGTTGAATAAAATGAGTGCGCGAGGAACGAGCACAGTCCGCATGCGATGCAGCCGATGCACGTCTATATTGCGTCAGTAGGTACAGCTTCTTTGTTTGAATAAGATAACTCCGCCGGATACTTACCTCGGCTGATTTCGTGTAAACTCCACCACACACTACGGTCACAACTCGGTGCAGTCGCCGACAGACGGATGGCAGATTGCCGATTTATTCTGCAACTTACAATACTACAATGAAATCTTTGCTCTCCTCAGGTGCCCAAATACGTCAAGCGACATCTCACGCGCTCAAAAATATTCCCGACTCGTCGACAAAGTTGGCCAAAGCCTCCATCAGTAAACCGAGCCCCTCCCAGCGGCGCCGCGGCCGATCGGCCGGGCCGGCCGCCGGGGACGCCGTCGCCGGACGGCACGGGGACCGGCTCCTCTACACCGCAGACGACGACCAACCGAATGACAGAATAGACCGCGTCCTCCACACACATCGCGAACAGAGAAGAGACGAGAATACTGACAGACACAGAGACAAACACGACACGTCTCGAGGTGACAAACATGATGCAAGTGAGAGGCCACGCGAAGAGCCCGTCAATAAGGGAGATAAACAGATAGAGAGGGATAAACATAGCTCCAAAGAGAATGATGACGGTCCTTCTGGTAACGGAAGAATAGATGACGGATCTTCCGGTAACAGAAAGAAAGATGACAGAGCTTCCGGTAACAGAAAGAAAGATGACAGAGCTTCCGCTAACGGAAAGAAAGATGACAGAGCTTCCGCTAACGGAAAGAAAGATGACAGAGCTTCCAGTAACAGAAGGCAAAATGACGGTCCTTCGTGTAACAGACGAGAAGACGACAGGCCTTCCGGCAATGCAAGAATAGGTGACGAGAGCAGAAAGCGTAAACATTCAGATATGAAAAACGATAATAGTGAGTACTGTTTTAATTTGACGTGCGTGGGAAGGACAGTACGTTAACAGACTCCACAAAGAGTAGAGCCCTACATAGGTGGGAGCGCTGCAAGTGAGGGCAAGTGTGCGCCCGGACAGCTGCGTCGTTAGACCAGTGTGGGAACATTCAGCAACAACTGCCAACTGGGCCTAGTTTTATGTTTTAGAGGCAAGCCGTGTTTGTAGCGGTAGCGCACCATGCACCATTTAATGACGCCTACCTTACACTCGACCGAGCCGAGCGCCTCTCTGAACTCGCACACATTACAAGTTTCTCGCCCGCGCCGAGCGACGAGGCCGGATACTTTACAGGGGGGTTCAGATATTGAGATACATGCCAACTTAAAATGTCGCTAAACTTTATAGTACCAGAGCCCACGACCAACATTTTTGTCTCATAGCGATACGGCCAAAACCGCATCAAATTGATAGGTTCGATTATCATGAACTCAAAAACGCCCTTATCAGAAATTTTTCGCGTAGCGTTTGACCTGGCCGAATTTTCAAAAATGTCAAAAAAAAATGCGAACTTTATGACAGCAATCTGTCTGATTTTAGCACGAATCCGGAAGATCACTTAACGGGCAAGTCTTGTGAAATAAGGCAATCGATGTGTTTTTGTCAACATTTTTGTGCCGTTATACATCATGTGGAAGTTTGAAATTAATGAATACTATAGTACATATCCTGAATTATTATGCTTGGAGAAAAAATAGTTTCAAACGCTTTTCGTTTCTTGAAATTATGAAATAGAATATGGCCAAATTATTTTTAATCCGTAATTTTGACATCAAAATAATTATAGGAAAGGCGCAATTTTATAGATGCTGACTTTGATGCAGATACATTTAAGGCTTAGACCTTTTATTGTACGTTTTGTTTATTCTATTAGCAGATAAGTACGGATAGTTTGATGAAAATTTCTGATAGTGCCTGCTGAAAATCTCTTTTCTGCGTTACGTCTGTTGCTGTTTTATTTTGGTAGGCGCTACAAACCATCGAGAATCTCTGAATCTGACAATCTAACGTCACGAGTCTCGTGGTCGTGTATAGCACGTCACGAGAGGGCGCGCGGTGGCGGCGGTACCGAGCACCGCGCGCATGCTTCCCGCCCGTTTTGTATTTGACACTTGACACTGGCAAATATTCAAAACGCGATGCCAAAACAAAAAAAAAAACTTCTGTCATAATGTAACAGATAATCAATGTAAAATCCGCTTCCGGCAATAGGAATAAACATTCTGTCTCCTTCTTGCTCGTGGCTATATAGTCCAGTCATTTCGTCCGAAAAAAAGGCAAATAAAAGAAAATGAATTTGCGCTTCTAATTTTTTAATATGTTGTAGGGGATACCTAGAAAAGCTTAACTTGAGATTGTCGACCAAGCTTTCCTAGGAGCTTTCGCCGCCATCTTGGAAAACGCTTAAAATTTGTTTTTCGGCAATAACTCGGCTATCCGATGAGATTTCGAAAATTTTTGTAGGACACTTTTTGTAGCTTTCTTTGTGCTCTACAATAACGCCCGAATCATTTTTAGCGTATCATGCATCGTTATCGAGATATCGATCGATAAAGTCAAAAATTTAGGACACAATTTTTGTTTTTTCCTTTTTTTTTCTTTGGGTCTTAATAAATATGAAAAATTGTTGAATTCAAACTTGTAGAGCATATTCAGACCTACAATTTCCTTCTTGGATTTTTTTATGTTGGACAAAAATTACGATCTCCAGCGCGCCGCAAAGTCGGTGAATCCACGCTCAGCGTCGAGCGCGCTCAAGTTAGTATATCGTATCGTGTTGAGTTTTTGCTGTGCGTAGTGTAAATCGAGGGTTCCGATATTCTGGGCAAAAATTTCGATATCTAGTTGGCTGTAAACTCGTTATAACGGAGTGCCCGAAATATTTTTCGGGCTGAAAAATATTTTTCTTTCCGTTTATTTTGTTTTGTTTATTTTGTATTGTAAAAAAATAATATTTTTTACTGCACATACAAATTATTTGTTTAATAAATTACTATTGTGTGATCCTTAATTTGTTGCTCTATGTACTTATTTTTTATCCCATCAATTTCCTGAACAATTTCCCATTCGATTCGACATCCAGACACAACCGAGCGAGCAGCTCGCTCGACGCTGAGCGTGGATTCACCGACTTTGCGGCGCGCTGGAGATCGTAATTTTTGTCCAACATAAAAAAATCCAAGAAGGAAATTGTAGGTCTGAATATGCTCTACAAGTTTGAATTCAACAATTTTTCATATTTATTAAGACCCAAAGAAAAAAAAAGGAAAAAACAAAAATTGTGTCCTAAATTTTTGACTTTATCGATCGATATCTCGATAACGATGCATGATACGCTAAAAATGATTCGGGCGTTATTGAAGAGCACAAAGAAAGCTACAAAAAGTGTCCTACAAAAATTTTCGAAATCTCATCGGATAGCCGAGTTATTGCCGAGAAACAAATTTTACCCCTTTTTTCAACATGGCGGCGAAAGCTCCTAGGAAAGCTTGGTCGACAATCTCAAGTTAAGCTTTTCTAGGTATCCCCTACAACATATTAAAAAATTAGAAGCGCAAATTCATTTTCTTTTTTGAATGTACGTAATGACTGGACTAATAGTAATTTAACTCTCCTTATCTATTTTAGCGTGACGTCAATGTATTCAAATCTAACGTCAGACGTATGTACGTCTGTGTGAGTGGAAAATATCAATGTAGGTGTTCAAGCAGAAGTTCCCACGGTCGAGGACTTGGCCCTTAATAAATAAGAAATGAGACAAAAAAAATATCATTGCAATTCGTCTGAAAATCTTTTTTACGAGTAGTTAGTTACGAGTAGCAGGTTAGTTGATGCGAAAAAAATATTTGTCAGAAGAAAATTTGGAGACCGTTTCGAAAATGTTATACAAATTTGCCGATCGGTATCATAGCGATATGTCTGAAAATTGTTGACTTGGTAAAGTAAGTTGTCTTGATGTAAAATTATATCAGAAAAAAATACAAATTACTTTGAAAGTATTTCTTTACTTTTGCTGTAAGAATTTGCCATGTGACAAATTGCATGCATGATCCTAAGTTAACGGGACTCCACAGAACACAAGCACCCAATCTAAAAACAGTAATTCTCTGAGGGTTCCTTTCGGGGTTCGGATCCTGTCGTTTGAATATGTAAGTATATAGTCATATATGTGGGATGGCAGTGGTCGCAGAGGCGGGCCCGCCGAGCCGCGAGCCGCACGCGCTGCTGCGGGACGTGGTGTTCGTCCTGAGCGGGTACGAGAACCCGCGCCGCGCGCGCCTGCGCACCGCCGCGCTCGCGCTCGGCGCCGCCTGCGAGCGCGACTGGGGCCCGCGCTGCACGCACCTGCTGTACGTACCCCGCCTCCCTCGCGGCGCGCTGCGCTGGATGAAGTGCGAGGGCCCTAGTGTATCCGCGGCGTGTCGGCAGGTGCGCGTTCCCGAACACGCCGAAGCTGCGCGAGGTGCGCGCGGGCGCGGGCGGCGCGCGCGCCGTGGCGGTGCGCGGCGACTGGGTGGAGGCGTGCGCGCGCGCGCGGCGCCGCCTGCCCTGGCAGTGGTTCGCGACCGAGCCCGCGCGCCTCGTGCCGCCGCCCGCCGGCTGGGACGCGGCGCGCCCGGAGGACCTGTCCGGTGAGCGACCCTTCTCTCCCGAGCGCACTCGGCGTCCTCTCCGCCTTGTGCTTGCTTCAGCCCCGAGCTGCTGCCGGCGCGCGCGGCACGCTCGTGCGATGGCCGGTGAAGGAATCGGGACTCCGAATGAGTCGAGATACCGTTTAGCTTCCTTACAGTAGAATCTTGATCCGACAGAGTGTGACACCGACGACGAGATCGAGAAGGTCCGCCACAAGCTGAAGAAGCGAGACGGCTGCTCCCCTGCCTCCGCGCCCGCGCCCGCGCCGGCGCGCGACGCAGACGTGTCGGGCGCGTCCTCGAGCTCGGACGTCGCATTCGTTCGTGACGGACGGCTGCAGGTAAACGACGATGCGACTAGCGGTAGCGGGCCTGGCATAACCACCGTCAGTGTTTCCTTTCTTTTAAAATATCACGTATCATTATATGATTAGGTATCGTGACTACGTACCTAGGCACAGAGTGCGTCAATAACGTGTCGTGACCGTGGCGCAGGGCTCCGTGACAGTAGTGGAGTCGGACAGCTATGGCGACTCGACGGACGAGGAGCGCTCCCCGCGGGCGGAGGGCGCGCGGCCCGCGGCCTGCGGCCGGCTGCCCGCGCTGTTCGCGGGCCGCAGCTTCGCGGTGCGCGCCGCCGAGCCGCGCGCGAGCCTGCTGCAGCGGTACCTGCGCGCCTACGGAGGACTACTCGTGCAGGTTCCTGTGCACTAGCACCCTACACATTATAGTATCCGGCTCGCCTGCGGCCAGGCCCGTCGTGCGAGCGCGGCGCCCGCCGGCCGCGTGCGAGCCGCAGGAGACCCGCCACACCTGACGGTAACCGAACGAATACTGCGACCACAGGCTTGAGCATAAAGACTCGCGATAACTACGTACGTAGGTACGTACTTACGCGGGAGTCGGAGCGAACTGACGAGCCCCAGCACAGAATCTTCAATTCGGAAACCCTCATTAAAAATCGATTCTGACAAAATCAAAAAATGGTCACTAGGTAATATATTAAAACAAACCCGTCGCTTTCTGGGCTTGTCAAAATTATATTATTATTTCAAGAAGGAAAGGGAGCTGAAGCTCATTATACTCGGCGGGCACCAGTACGCCGCCCAGCCCCCGGCTCTGCGCCGCTTGCAGCCTATCGGACACTCGGGACGTCGCTACGCGACCACATATCGTGTGTATTCGCAATAAGGCTCGCGATCGCATAGCTTTTTCGTGAGTGCCCAACGGATACCGATACATGCGGGTGCGGGTGCGGGTGCCGGGGCGCCGCGCGCGCCTCGACAGTCGACACGGAACCGCGGCTACACCAGTTACATTACGTTTCTAGTCACTCGTGCACTCGCAGTTGTTTCGGCTGTTCGAGCAGGAGTGTTGGTTGCAGGAGGCAGACGGTGTCGCAGAGTACGTGGTGTGCGACGGGGCCGGGGCCGGGGGCGGGGGCGCAGGCGCGGGGACGCGCGTGCGCGCCGGCTGGGTGTGGCGCTGCCACCGCGAGCGCCGCCTGTGCGCGCCCGACGCGTACCTGTTGGCTCCAGTCGCTGCCCCCTCGCCCGTGTCGTGATTTGATAAAGAAATAAATGTAAATAACATGCTAACTCCGAGTGTCCCTCCACCTCATTCATTTGTAATACCAACAAGTCCCGAATGCTACAAAAGCGGAAGTAACTGAGAATGATGTTGAACTAGGGTAGGCGTCCACAGACGCCCCCTGGGGCACGGGGCTGCGTTTCGAGGCTACGTGCAATGAAACGCCGTACAGCCGTAAAGTGTAAACATTACTGTGTGCACTGTGCAGGGCGCTGCAGCGACATAACAGGGCTGTTGAGACTGACCAGTCTCAATCTCAAGTAATGAGCGCCGAAGCAGCGATGCCCTGGACTTCATTTCGTTACACGACGTTCTGTGTATCGCTGCAATAGTTGTGGAAATTCATTATATCTTACCATCGAGAGAGCGTCTCGTGCGTCTCATATATTTACTTCAAAAAACAATACTTCACGATTTGTGTGAAACCATAGAGCGTAACTAGTGCACGAGTTCAGCCCAATAATAGTACTTTATATGTCTGTGCTGTATAGGTAAGCATGGTATTTATACATGTAGTGCATGTTTTCTCTTATTTGCGACACCTCCATGCAGCGTGTTGATACGGCTGCAGGTACTAATATCTGAGCGGCAACGAGCGCTCTGCACAACGACCCCACACTCGTTCTAAATGCATTTCCTTTAGCCT
The DNA here is from genome assembly GCA_905404145.2 of Biston betularia. Taxonomy (NCBI): domain Eukaryota; kingdom Metazoa; phylum Arthropoda; class Insecta; order Lepidoptera; family Geometridae; genus Biston; species Biston betularia. The sequence goes on along the minus strand of FR989874.1, from coordinate 71,556 downwards.
CAGACGCCGATATAATACATGCACAAGAATAACATTTATTTAATAAAAATATGTAGTTTTATGAATGCTGCTATAATTCGTCTCATTGCTCTTACATGAAGTAACCTGTCGCGCCATTATAACAATATACTGTCGAGAATACAAAGGGATCATCTTCATCCCGCTGCAAGCCTATACCACCAGCTTCGGCCCTGAGCCGATCTGGTGCAGGTTCGACCCGCGACGGCGAGTAAAGGGATCGTATCGTGAGAAAGAATGAAAGGTGCGAGTAATAGAACATATTTGTGTAATAGTAGGTAGCACGACAGCAGCTGGCGGAGCGTGGGGCTCGGCAGGCTCCTCGGGGCGCGCTCACTGCTCACTGCTCACTGCTCACCGCTCACCGCTCACTGCGACGTGAGCAGAGTCAGCTTCTCGTTGAGCTGCAGCTGCGTCTTGATCAGCTGCGCGAGCGTGACCACCTGCCGAACAAATACTACCTATAATACCATCTACCATCAGTTACGTAGGAATAGTCTAGACTAGAAGGTAGAAGCGATGTGACGGCAAGGGTTACGAAATAGTAAAACGACCATTTTAAAAAATGAAACAAACCTATAGAGTAGGGTATCGAAATAAAGGAAATTAAAACGGAATAATAAATCGATTAAAAAAGTTTTTTTTGGAGGGTCATTTTAGTGTCTGACCTCACGCTATCAAATAAAATTTGAATAATTTTAAATGAACCCGACCCGAAGAAGACAATTTGAAAGTAATGCACTAAAATGATTGAGAATAGAAAACAAAATTAAAATAAACTGAAAACTAAGTAATCTCTACTTCCGTCTATCAGACTAGTCATTATGAGCTGAAAGCCCAAGTTAAATACCCACACGAAGTTCAGCACGCGGGACCCGATTGCAAATAGTAAATAATACCGCTTACTAACCGCCACGGGGAACCACTCCCGGGGTTTTAGTCCGGGCGCATCTATTAAGGAATTTCCCTGGACATAAATAAGGTGAGATTTATGGTGAAGGTCGCATACCATGAGCAGGTCCTTGACTCCGTTGGCGAAGGCGTCTGCGAAGGTATCTGCGGCGAGGTTGGGCACGGAGTTGACGAGCTCGAGCAGCGCGCGCCCCGCGTCCGCGCGCCCCACCGCCCGGCCCCCCACCACCTCCTCAACGTACGACAGCACCTGTAACACACAGCCCCCATGTTCACTTGCTATGTAGCTTGGCGCCTGTCGCGCAGATTGGGCGCGACCTGTGCTAGCGGTGGCGAATTGAACGCACCCAAACGATTATTGAGTATTCAAGAAATATGTTTGATGTATTTTCGCTTTAACGTCGTGATTACATGTTTCAAGTATTTTAATTTATTTGATTAAATATTTATCGAACTTAAAGGCAATTCGGTAGTATGCTCTTCTCACTGTAGCAACCACTTGCCGACAAGTTTCGCCTCTACAACCAAACCGACTTTTAAACGGAAATACACTAAAAATACATCTTTTGAATACTTTACAGAGGGCAAAGTAACATCTGAATCAATCATGTGGTATTAAACGTTCAATACGGTGGGTACCTGGTCGAGCAGGCCGGAGAGCTTGGTGGCCGCGTCCGACACCTGCGCGAGGTCTGCCAGCGGCTGCACCTGCCGCGCGCGCCCGCCCGAGCTGATCGTCTTCTGACATAGCGACAGCCCTACTACCTGAAAATATTGAAAATCACTCATCAATTACAGTTTACAGTGTTAGGTACTGCTGTTTGGGAGACACGCTGCCAGTATGTATGTCCATCCCTATGTACCACTGTAACTACTAAACACTCCTGCTCAAACCATGCAGCATCTTTTGTGCAATCGCTATCTGAGAGCACCTCCGCGAGGCCCCCTCTACTGGAGAAAATCATCTAATAAAAAATAATTAAATGATTGGCTCGATGAAGAAGAAGTAGGTTAGGCTAAACGGCTGAGCCTAATTTAAATTAGTTATATTTTACAGTTGTTGTTTTCATTCAGGTATTGTTGTAGATTCCTCTGGGGCAGTTGAAAGTATTTTGATGTAACATTCTGTAAAGAGAATCACCTCGGGTTCGTAGCAGGTGAGCTGCACATCGATGGGGGTGAACATGCAGCCCTGCTTGCCGCTGGGCACGCCCAGCGGCACGCACACGTACGCCTTGAGCCCCATGCGCGCGCCCGCCAGCGACGTGTCCAGCGTCACGTGCACCGGCTCGCGGCACTCGCGCGCGTAGTATTCGTGGATCACTGACGAATGGTTCGTCACTTCGTTGCCGGTCGCCCACCAACCTGCAGCACACATGCCCACTTACAACAAACCCAAAGGCTTTTAAATAATCCACCATGAAAGCAGTCGATACTCTTAGAAACGCCATAATCTAACGGTGTGTTCCGCCAGCCTCACTTGAGAGCCAGTTCAATTCCAGGCTAGGTGTGATTTACCATCTTCGACCACACCTTCACTTAACATCAGGTGAGCTGTGGTCAAACACCTAGCCTGTCAACTATAAAAAAAAAAAACTGTTATACTAGTAGTACGTACAACACAGTACAGTAACAGTATTAGTGTAAAGTAAATTAGGAATATTCAGTGTTGCCATTAGCGTACATTTTACACATTTGACGTACCTTTAAACCTCCCATGTGTAATGAGGTCTATGTTACATACCTTTTCAACTTAACACTAATTGGGGAAGCCTATGTTCAGCAATGGAAGTCCTACGGCTGAAATGATGATGATGCACCTTTTTAACTCAAAATGTACCTTTACAGCACTAGATAATTATGTACCTTTTGGGAACTCGGTTGCAGCAACAGTGGGTATATTTCTTTCACAATACAAGGAAAATTTACAAATTAATTTTTGGACAATGCTAAAAACAAAACACAATGTATTCCATTGAAATACATTTAAACTAAAAAGCAAAAATAGAAAATAAAACCAACGAGCTGTTTTTAACTTTCTATCAAATACAGATTTAGATGAGTAACATGAACGAGTAGTTTTATCTAACAAAGTTATTCCTACTCAGGTTCTGCGCGAGAATAGAATACAGAACAGTAGAAGAGACGAGCGGCGACTCACCGACGATGTTCTCGGAAGCGTTTACTCTGCGGTTGAGCTCGTACACATCGAGCGCGTAGTTGAGCTCGGCCTCCACCTGGTCGGCGTGCTCCTTGTGCGGCACGCAGAAACAATTCGTCACCTCCACCACGCCTTTGTCGGACGTGCCTGCGGACAGGGATCACTCGAACACTCGCCAATACCAAAACATAACCTCCAAAAATATTTTACAAAACAAACTGTACACTATAGTCACCATTTCAGAATTGAAAATATGAGACTCGTGAGACCGTTACATTGTTTGACCTTACCGATCAAACAATGCTAACTCTTGGCTCTATCGGAATCTCTTTAAAAACATGCAAAACAGACATGATATAGGCAAATATTCCGAGGAAATTGTGGTAATTATGTGCGTTAAAAAATTATTAATAGAATCAAAAACGTACCCAATAATGTACCGATAACTCTGTGCGAATCAGCATTTCGACGCTCGTAAGCATCCACAATTTGAAATAAAACAACGGGATGAATCTTGACACTTAGATTGAGCGCCATTTTGGACTAAAAGACAGACAGACTATTATTTTATTTATTTTTACTGCGAATGACAGCGAATGTGAACAGTGAACACTGAACAAGTGAACACAAACTTCATGTTAAACATAGGTCAATGCTGCGATTTTAGCGCCTATTGTGCTGTGTACTAACGCCCTCTTCACAAAATCTAGCGATTTTTCGTGTTTTTTTTAATGATTTTCCCCATCGGGCAAGCTAAAGCTGTAATGCCGGCTCTATACGTTCGTCCAACAATCGAGCTAATCGTTCAACCGTCGATTTTGCTGACTCGACTCGGATTTACCATCAAATATTTGATACTAAAAAAATGTAATTCAAATTCAAATTATTTATTGACATAAAAACGTTAGCACATACTAAGTATATAGACTAAATAATTGTTAACAGTTTTGTATAACATGCATGTAATGTAATAAAATAAAAATCATCAGACATTTCACACAGCGCCATTTAGCCCCAAACTAAGCAAAGTTTGTATTACGGTAACCATATAACTGCAAGAATATTTTTGGAAATACAAAAAAACCAGAAAGAAAAAACACTTTTTGTATATATTTATGTATTCCATCATTTATCAGACTTCCATAGTACAAGCTTTGTTTAGTTTGGGGTCAGATGGCACTGTGCATAATGGCCTACAATTATTTAACATAATTGTATTAAATCTGGTAGGGATCAATCCCCCACCCTGAAGCTCTTGAAATAGATATTCTACCAATTGAGCTAACAGGGCAGTCAATTCTTATTTCGTCATTTTTAATTGAAACAAAAAATCAACAATCAACTGTATTTTATAACATTTTATACAAAATTCCAACTAAACAATAATCCTATGAGACAACTAACATTAATATTTACAAAAAAGTTAATAAATATCACTTCTTTTCTTCACTTGAATCAGGAGTTGGTGTGGTGTTTATGCGGATGCCATGCATCTCGGCAATCTCACTCTTAAGAGAGTCGGTCACCAGGCGATGTTGCTTCACTCGGTTCAAGCCAGCAAACTCCTTGGCTTCAACACTAATCTGAAATAATACCAGTGTTCATTATTTCCTGATACAATATTCTGAATCTCAAAACAATGTAATCGTAAGGTTTTTTTTGTACAAGTGACTTGCCTTTAATATTATTATTTATGGCCAATAAATATTACTGATTTACTGAACAATTGGAATGGACAAAATTCATTTAAGTATAGAAATTAAGTTGCAATATAGAAATTAAGGGTGTTAACAACAATATCTCTCATGGTGACATTATTAATGTCACTAAATAACTGCAGAACTTAAAACAATGTTTATTAAGAGGTGTCATTTGGCATGAAGACATATTTAGGCGCTTGGGATGTCGTTGGCATTTCGTATAACATTTCACATTGGCTGAGCTGCTAATTTTGCAAGTACCTATTGTAAGGTTTATGACACAGCCAAATACTACCATTTTAACTCTAGAAAAGGTATCTACAGAGTTGTTCATATTCATCTACATTTTGGTACATTGACATGACTTGGATGTTGTAACATAAAATTTACTGTTATAAATTAAGATGAGGATAACATTGATGACAAAATGGAAGTGATGTCAATGAGTTGCCTGACAGCCAGGTATACTGGAGAGTACCTCAAACATGGCTCCGCAACCACCAGAAATATCCTGCACACTGACATATGTGATACCAGGCAGCGAGCGGCGCAGCACGTCTGTCAGCTGCTGCTCCTTGCTCACGCAGTTCTGTTGGAAGCGGCTACTCGCGCCGGCGCCGCTCACCCCGTTGCCGCCAACAGCACGCGACTGCACCACACTTAATATTACTTATTTACACAATCTGCCTAATCAGTCTTATCTCCATTCTTCGCGCACTACTGGGTACAGGACTCTTCTCGTCATGCCGCTCATTCTCATTGAGTGCGAACTTTACAATGTCGTCTCACCATCGGGCATCGAGCTGCGGTATTTACTCAATACTCGGGTACCACAATCCTAATAATTTATTAAATTTAAAATATTTCTGTATCATACTAAGAAATTAAATTAAAAAAGTTGTAAAATATATTTGTACAAATCATACTATTAAATTAAGCAAATGGAACTATTTAAGCAAGAAATTTAACTTACTAATTGAATTTTAACCGGCTCAAAGGCTTTTAGAAATTGACGAAACATTATCGATAGGTTAGGTTACCAAAACCTCTGATAAAACTGATAAAACAGAGAAGTAGAGACAACGCAACTCAGATAATATGTACTGGATATTTTATGAAAAAAAATAACATTTTAAATTGTTTTACATAAGTGTAATAGAATTTAGAATCCGAGTACGCAAGTACTAATATATATTAAAATAAAATTCACAGTATTCCACAGACAAATAAAATAAAAATAAAATTACTTGAATGTTTTTTTTTTTTCGTTAATTTGCCCTTTCGGGCAGGCTAAAGCTATAAAGCCATACTGCCTCGTCTTCAGTGTTATTTCTGCTGTATCTTAACTATGGTTATCGTCAAAGTCGTCTTAGTCAAGTCCAGTTCGTGTCAGTTCGTGCCAGTCATGCTTTAGTAAAGTAGTGGCAACTTTACTATAAAGCTTCGATGGAGTTTTGGAAGCAACACGAAAACTCATGTTTCACCACATTATATCATTTTCCCACACTCGCGCTTGTAATTCGGCACTTTATGAATAAAACACCACCATTTTTATGCATAAACACTCGACAAAACACTAGTTTTGGAAAAAAATAAAACGAAGCGACACGACTCTTCCCGCGTTCCCGCCAAACCTCTTACTTGAATGATTTTTTTTTTTTTTTTTTTAATAATTTGCCCCTTCGGGCAGGCTAAAGCTATAGAGCCATACTGCCTTGTCTTAAGTGTTATTTCTGCTGTATCTTAGCTATAGTTATCGTCAAAGTCGTCTTTGTCAAGTCCAGTTCGTGTCAGTTAATTCCAGTCATGCTTTAGTAAAGTAGTGGCAACTTTACTACAAAGCTTCGATGGAGTTTTGGAAGCAACACGAAAACTCATGTTTCACCACATTATATCATTTTTCCAGACTCGCGCTTGTAATTCGGCACTTTATGAATAAAACACCACCATTTTTATGCATAAACACTCGACAAAACACTAGTTTTGGAAAAAAATACAACGGAGCGACACGACTCTTCCCGCGTTCCCGCCAAAAACTCCTTACTTGAATGAAGGAAATGACAAATGAAGGCTTGTACCTTTTTTTAATTCATTGGCAAATAGATAATGTGTACTTAATGCCCAATCAGCCTTGCGTTTGCTTTCTTTTTCACTTGATGCAATGCAAAGTAGCGATCTGTGGTGGATTTTTTTTTTTTTTTTTACATCGGACTAAGCAAGCGTTTGGCCACGATCTCACCTGGTGGAAAGCGACGATGTGGCCGAAGATGGAGCACGCTTGCCTAGAAAATACCTATTCACCTTCTTCTTGAACAACTCCGGATTGTATTTAGTTGGAAACACAGACGCTGGCAACGAGTTCCACACATCAGCAGTTCTTACAAGGAACGTGTTTTGGAAACGCTTTGTGCGTTTGAAGGGAAGTTCCACTGTAAGAGGGTGCCTATTGCCCGAGCGTCTGGTCGTGCTGTTGTAAAACGGTGATGGCAAGATTAGGTCGTGTAATTGTTGAGCACACTCACCATAGTGTATACGATAAAAAACTGATAAGCTAGCCACTTCACGCCGGTGTGCCAGACTCTGAAGCCTCAAATTCACCATCGAATCGTCATTTATAAGCCTCTTAGCCCTCCTTTCAATGGAATCCAAAGCCTCAAGCTGGTACTTGGCAGAACCATGCCAGAGATGGCAGCAGTACTCCATACATGATCGAACTTGAGCTTGATATAGGGTTAAGAGCTGTCCAGGTGTGAAGTACCGCCTCACCCTCGACAGGATTCCCAGCTTCTTAGCTGCGACTTTGGCTTTGGACTCGATGTAGGAACCGAAGTTCAGATTGGACGTAAGTTGGACACCCAAAAGTTCAAGGTGATCAACCGTCGGTAACGACACACCACGGAAAGTAGGAGAGAGCAAGAAGGGGGTTTTTTTAGTGGAAAATAGACACGCCTGAGTTTTGGAAGCGTTGAAACTCACCAAGTTAACCTCACCCCAGTCTGACACAGCCGTGAGAGATGAGTTCAAACGATCAACCATGGCCTGTCTCTGAGGTCGGATATCATCGATGCTAGATCGAGCATTGGACATGTATCTCTCCACAACAGTACTGTCGTCTGCATACCCAAAGGTACCAGGTCTAAGCAAATCATTAATATGCAGTAAAAACAGCGTTGCGGAGAGAACTGACCCCTGAGGTACGCCGGCATTAATTGCTAATAGGTCAGACGAGCAGCCATCGATGACCACTCGAATAGACCGTTCATTCAGGAAGTCTGATATCCAGGTGCACAGACCAGCAGGAATTCCAAATGAGGGAAGCTTACCCAGTAGAGCACCGTGCCAGACCCGATCAAAGGCTTTCGAGATGTCCAAGGAAACAGCAAGTGCCTCCCCGTGCATCTCAATTGCTTCACTCAATATGTGTGTGGCGTACGCAAGAAGATCTCCTGTAGAACGGTTCCGGCGGAACCCATACTGCTGGTCACTGAGAAGTTCGTTGTGTTCAAGGTACGCCAGGAGCTTATTGTTGATTACCCTTTCCATAGACTTACAGAGTAAAGATGTTATGGATATGGGTCTATAGTTTGTTGGATCCGCTCGATTACCCTTTTTCGGAACTGGCTGCACATTTGCAACCTTCCAGGTTCTTGGCACCTTTCCAGTTGTTAGAGAAAGTCGAAACAGACGTGTCAATACAGGGGACAGCTCAGGTGCACAGTTTTTCAGCACGATTGCAGGTATGCCGTCTGGACCACTGGCCTTGTTCACGTCAAGAGAACGAAGCATCCTGAGTACCTCTTTTTGCCGAATGTGTAGATCAGGCATATAAGCCCCACAGTGTGGCAAACTACTTTATTACTATTTATTACTTTCGTTAGAGGAGTTTTTTTTGCATTTGACCTAGTATTCGAACGATTTGGAGAGCAGTTTTGAGAGAAATTCATACCGTCATCTAGCAACACTACAATATTTTATTTTATGCAGCTAAGTGCAGCTAAGCTCTACATCTCAGATTTTAATCTAGCTACACATACACACACATCTATCTAACTACACTGTAAATCTTCTAAGTTTAGCTTTAAGCTATTATGCTTGTTTAATTTATTCTTGGCCATGGGTTCCAATCGTTCAGCCGAAAACTATCTAAACAAAACTAAATATTGCCAATATAAAAAAAAAAAAAAAACAATTACAAAAAAAAACCACATATTTTTGTAATGAATTTTTTAGGTTAGCACGTGTAATAATACATTCTGTTGAAATCTTATAGTTTTGTAATAAAGTATTGCAAACTATGCAAAAAAATCACTGAAAATGCCTCCTTTTCGCACTGGATTAACAAAACGAAAAATAGATGCAAAAAGTCTCCCTCAGAAGTCATCAGATAATGAGGTAGATACATCTCGAGAGGTTTGTTTACATCGTGTCCGCTGTGAGAATAACTCGATTATAAGCCGGGCCTTACATTTGTTGTAGAGGAACGAGTCTGGCCAGGAGGACGCACTGCTTCCCGGCGAGCTCGACCTGGAGGGAGATGACACAGATTCAGAGTATGACGACCAGAACCCAGCGGACTCTGAACATGAACTAGATGTAATTTATCCGCTCCTTAATATTTAGTGCATTATTCGTGGTACAAGATTGGCAAACAGTTGTTTACTTGTTATTATTCCAGGAAGTCCTGTACGGGGATGACGCCGGCAGTACTAGTGGAGACGAACAAGCAGGACAGGTTTCAGACGAATCATCAGTGAGTAGCATTAAAATCTACCATATGTATACATGAAGCTGTATTGTAAGGTTGTGGCAGAGTGCTTTGCCAGGCAAGATTATGTGAAGTATAGATTGTCCAGCTGCAAGCTGGGTCGAAAATACAGTTGACCGCTGGTTGGTCCTGGAGCTTAAGGTAGTAGGCATAGCAATGCAATATGGGTTTTTTCAAATCTAAAGTAAACAGGTAACTAGGTAGCTAGGTAAGAGTGTTTCATCCTAGACCACATTGTTGTTTAACATCAAATACAAATATTCCTCAGGCAGCATGTGATTAAACACAAACATATTACATATTAAACCTATACAGGAATTGCATTGCTACAAAGGTTCAACAGGCTTTTTTAATTTTTTACAATGCATAAATAAATATGATGTTGATGATCAGTTTACTAAATAAAGTGGCCAGCTCCGTTCCACTGTTGCTACACAGAGTGATGTATTATGTTCACCGTAGGAGCTCCAAGATTCAGAAGAGGATGGTGATTCCAGTGAAGTGGATGACAATGATGAGGAGAGTGATGATGCAGAACGGACTAGTAATGAGGATGAGGAGAGTGAAAAAGAATCGAGCATTGGACCGACACGTTCCAGCGAAACGGACAAGAAATCTGATAAGAAACAAATGCTAAAACTAAAAAAAATAAATGATGTAGAATTAAGTAGTGACAGCGCAGACAAGTCAGTGCCCAGCATAGACAGGCTAGCCGGCTCCGTAAGGAATGCCAGAGCCATCACGCAACCTGTCTCACAGAAAGGTATTTGAATGTTGTACAACTAATTATATTTCCATGATGCTTGTATGATGTGACATTTATTTGCTTTCACAGATGAGTATGAGTCTGGTGATACGTCGGATGAGGAGGAGCGTCAAAACACCGTGGGGGATGTCCCTATGTGGTGGTACAATGAGTACCCCCACATCGGGTATGACCTCGACGGACACAAGATCATGAAACCTCCTCAGCGAGACCAGATTGACGAGTTCCTTAAGTCAGTATGCTAATATATTTTAAGCTTATCCGCTAAGGCTACCAAATGGACTTGATGAAATGTTTGGAGCTACCTACCTACTATGGCTATAAATAAACCGCGCGTGTACTCTGCTGTGGTACCTTTACTACTGCCGGCATACGTCCAGCACTGCACTACTGCGCGCGCCGGCCAGCCCGGCCTGCCCGGCCTGCCTGGCCGGCGTTGCATAACGTGTCAACGAGAACTGTGATTATGGCTAAACTGTAGTAGCTACAAAATGGTAAAATATACATAAAAACTCTATGAAAAACACAGATTCAAAATACACGTATTAAAATTACTCTTGAATTTTGATCTTGAGCATTATAAACTGGGTGAAACACACGATAACAAAAGAAGCAACATTTTTATTATTAGAAATAATTTTATAAAGCTTGTAGTGATCATTAGAGTGTGTGTTGCGGGACAGGAAGTGCGAGGACCCCGAGTTCTGGCGCACCGTGCGCGACCCGGCCACGGGGCAGGACGTGGTGCTCAGCAAGCAGGACCTGGAGCTCATCCAGCGCCTGCGCGCCGGACAACTGCCCGACCCCGCACACGATGAGTACAAGGTGCGAGGCGGACTATATTATTATGTTAAAATCATTCCACGAACGAGACTCTCTTGATGTTAAGTGTCCGCCACCCGTGCAGTGATACCCAGGACATTGAGTGGCGAAACAAAGTCCAGGTCATCGCTGCTTTGCCACTATTTATTTTACTTTGAATAGATGGTTAGTCCCGACAGCCTGGCTGCATAGTGCATCCCCCACAGACCGGAACAATAGTGAACGATAATATTAGTACCTCACTATTTGGCGGCAGAATATCTGGTGCCGCGGTGGGGTCTAGGAGATCTGCCGCCGAGTATTGTATTAGTTTTGTGGGTCTCGTAATGCAAGATTTGTTTAGTTCGGGACCAGCCGCGGCTGTAAGGGTGATAATGACCTCCAATGTAAGAGTATTTAAGTATTTTATCAGTTATCTGACTCCCATAGTACAAGCTTTGCTTAGTTTGGGCTCAGATGGCGCTGTGTGTAATGTCCTACGATATTTATTTATTTATTTAATGTTTATATATTGAAGAGCAAAGTTGACTGGCTACCGGCGGGTGACACGTCGGTTGGTCAGTACTCGCGGCAGCCGTGGGAGGCTCACGGGCCCACGGGCATCAGGGCTTCCTACTACTTTCTAGTGAAAAAGAAGCAGTGGGCACAATAGGTATAAATGGAGTCGTGACTTGTAACCTTAATGTGAGTGCAATGTTGCAGCCGTGGATCGAGTGGTTCACTCGCGAGACGCTGGCGACGCCGGTGCGCGCGTTCCCGGAGCACAAGCGCTCGTTCCTGCCGTCCCGCGACGAGCAGCGCCAGGTGGCGCGCCTCGTGCACGCGCTGCGCATGGGCTGGCTGAAGACGCGCAAGCAGCTCGCGCAGGAGCGCAGGCGGACCAAGGTACTCGGCGACTCGACCGGTCCTCGCGGGCCCGCGCCACTCTCTCACTGAACTCTAACCCGGTGTCATGGTGACTTCACAGGAGAAGAAGTTCTACAACCTGTGGGGCTCCAGCGCGGACGCGGAGGAGGAGCGCAGGGCGCGCGGCGTCCACAAGCACATCCCCGCGCCGCGGCGGCCGCTGCCCGCGCACGCGGAGAGCTACAACCCGCCGCCGGAGTACCTGCTCGACGCCAAGGAGGTCATTGCACTACCCACCGGAGCTGGAGGAGGAAGCGGCGGCGCCCTGGCATCGCTCTTGTTTCTTGTAGTTCGGGCGCCGCCGCTGCGCACCGCACTCCGCACTCCGCGCGCCCCCACGACTATACGCATAGTGGCGTATAATTGAGCTCGTGTCCGCGATGGGAAGCGACGATGTGGAAGTGCCCGTTCAATGTCGTTATCGGTGTTAGAGTTCCACGGCTCGGCCGCTCCCGCCGAAGAGGTCTGCAGAGGCCTCGTGCGGCATGCGGTACAGTTGTATAAAGTTCCCCGAGTGAGTGGTGTGTGTCGCTCCGCAGATGAAGGAGTGGAACAAGCTCAGCGAGACGCCGTGGAAGCGCAAGTACACCTTCCTGCCCACCGAGCACGCCAGCCTGCGCCAGGTACGCTCGCCATGACCTAATAACTGGAAGTAATCCTTGCATGAAATACAACTATTTACTTGTAACTACCGAGTCTAGAGTGAAGGCGGATGATGTTTGTGGCAGGTGCCGGCGTACGGGCGCTTCGTGCGCGAGCGCTTCCTGCGCTGCCTCGACCTCTACCTCGCGCCGCGCGCCATCAAGATGCGCGTGAGTACCGGCGCCCCGCGATAAAACTACCGCGCTGAGTACCTAGCGGCGGGGGCGGCGGCGGGCGCCGCCTGCCACCAGGGCCGCGTCAGTGTCGGCCACGCTTGATTGGTTGTTGAATCCCTTAAGGCGACCGGCGATCTGGCGGGCCGTGTGATGAGAAGTAGCCTCCCTCGCCTCTGGGTATCTGCAGTGCCGGACGCGACACGGTATTCTGTTCCGCATTGAGCGGGCGTGGCCGCAGCGTCGGCATGAGACCGGACACTTGATGTCATTCCCCTTATTTATGCTAATAGTAAACAATATTTGAGAATAAACTTGATAGAGATTTCCGCACCGAAATGTATAAATAGCTAGTGACAGCACTCGGCGCCGGTTCAGTATTCGTTTAATTTGCGCGATTTTTATACATTTTTGCGTGGAAAACTGGGCAGAAGTGTTCGGCATATCGCCGCGCCCGAGGCCGATGTCCTAACAGTCCGTGTCGCGCAGCTGACCATCAGCGCGGAGGAGCTGGTGCCGCGGCTGCCGTCGCCGCGCGACCTGCAGCCCTTCCCCACGGGCGAGGCGCTCGCCTTCCGCGGGCACACGGCGCTCGTGCGCGCCGCCGGCTTCGACCCCTCCGGCCAGTACGTGGTCTCCGCCAGCGACGACGGCACCCTCAAAGGTAGGTGGTCCGTTTTATATCGCCGCGAACAAACAAAAAGCCATTCAATAAAGCGCCATCTATTGAGTTGACGCGTCACCACCGCCGCGCGGCCGAGCGCGCGAACAAGTTATGTTTTGTACTCTCGCAAATAAATAAATAAACGCGCGGCTCGTGCGGCCGTGATGTACAATTTTCCTTTCTTGTATTGTGGTGTTCGTGTAACGTGTTGAATATTCGGTGCTGTGCTGTGCTGCACTGGGTACGCCGGTACCGGCGCACGCGGCACCGGCACCGGCACCGGGCCGACCTGAGCCTCGGCAGCACACCTACTGTACGAAGCTGCACAAATCTCATACAATTGTTTGTCGATGTCGATACGAAACACTTCTTCGCTTGTCGTTCGTGATCGCGGCTCCGAGTGCTGCTTGTACGGCACGCCAGCGGCCCGGACTCCGGCCTCCTGGACGCAGAAAGCTTGGATTAGTAAAGTTGAATGCGTGCGCATCTGTCATGTCCGTGTGGCGTCGCAGTGTGGGAGGCGCGCTCGGGGCGCTGCCTGCGCACGGTGCCGCTGGGCGCGCCCGCGGCGTGCGCGGCCTGGACGCCGGCGGGCGGGCTCAGCCTGGTGGCGGCGGCGGCGGGCGCGCGCCTGCTGCTGCTCAACCCCGGCGCCGACATCGGCGCGCACCGCGTGGCCGCGCTCACCGACGACCTGCTGGCCGAGCCGCCGCCCGCGAGGGACGTCGCCGGTGAGTGCTCCGCGCTGTCGGCGCAGGCGCAGACTCGCCGCCGAATTACTTCCGTCACTATTGTCAACCGACTATTTTATATTATTCGTATCACCAGCTAGTTACATGTGTTTACTTATCTATATAAATTTACAAGTTCGCCCCGCGGTGTTACCCGCTACATGTTTTCGAGATAAAAATGTAGCCTATGTGTTAATCCAGGGTCTCGGCTACCTCCATACTAAATTTCATCCAAAACTCTTCAGTAGTTTTTGCGTGAAAGAGTAACAAACATCCATCCATCCAAACATTTTTGTAATAAATATTAGTGAGATAGTGCGATAAGGCCATGCATTTAAAAATTTCCGCAACAAATTAATAAGTCTTGCAAGAAATACATTTAAATGATGTGTACCTACGGAAGAAGAACGCGTCAACATGAACCGCACGAGCTGCACGGCGGCGTAATGTCGTGCAGCGCTGCGAGTGCGCGTTGATCCGGGGGAGGGGGACCCGTTCTGACGGAGGGCGTGTTGCAGTGGACGAGCGCACCAGCTCGGCGGCGCGCTGGGACGCGGTGACGCCGGAGGAGTGGGCGCGCGGCGTGCGCATCGCCATCACGCACTTCAAGCCCGTCGTGCACGTGAGTACTGGCTGCAGTCGCGGCGCCGGAGCGCCCGCAGCGCCCGCGCGTCGCTCACTATTTTATCATTTCTTTGTGATTAACAGACGGTGTTCCACAACAGCTCACCTGATATAAAGCGACGATGTGGTCAAACACAAAACATGTGGTATATGCTTTGAAATGAAGCTGCCGTTAGAGACCGTTTCGTTCCGTTCCCTGCACCGGCGATCCTCGACCGGCGAGCTCGTCGTCGGAGACGGGACCCGCGGCCGCGATGCGTGACTCGTGTGCTGTGGTGTGCGCAGGTGGCGTGGCACGCGCGCGGCGACTACGTGTGCTGCACGGTGCGCGACGGCGCCTCGCGCGCCGTGCTCGTGCACCAGGTGTCGCGGCGCCGCTCGCAGCTGCCCTTCTCGCGCGCCAAGGGCCTCGTGCAGTGCGCGCTCTTCCACCCCACCAAGCCGCAGCTGTTCGTCGCGGTGAGTACGTGCGCCGCCCCGGCGCACGCGAGCCCCCGAGCCCCCGGCCCCCGCTGTCGTCCGCTATCGCCCGCTCCTGTCCACTCCTGTCCGCAGACGCAGCGCGCGGTGCGCATCTACGACCTGGTGAAGCAGGAGCTGGTGCGCAAGCTGTCGCCGGGCGCGCAGTGGGTGTCGTGCGCGGCGCTGCACCCGGCCGGGGACAACCTGCTGGTGGGCTCGTACGACCGCAAGCTGGCGTGGTTCGACCTGGAGCTGTCGGCGCGGCCCTACCGCTCGCTGCGGCTGCACGGCGGCGCAGTGCGCGCCGTGGCCTTCCACCCGCGGTACCCGCTGTTCGCGTCCGCCGGCGACGACCCCTACATCGTCGTCAGCCACGGGATGGTCTACAAGTCAGTGTCTCCCGCTTGTCCTCGTCATTTACCGACAACTAGATCCGATCCGAGCCGTTGCGTAGCGCTAGTGCTGCCCCCGCCCGCCGGCGGCGGCCTGCGGAGTCACGTGTACACGCGTCCAAACTACGTACCTACTGCTCACTAGAGATTAGAATAGTGCCGCAAGTGACGCCTTCTCGATAAAAGTGGTCTCTTCCAGGCAACTATTGTACAGAGAAGTAGCGCTAACCCTCACAAATACAAATTGTATTTGTATTAAATTCTGCATAACACTGTTTGTATAAGTGGTCGCACACTGCGGTTTCTCCCGTGGAGAGCGAGCATACACTGTATTTGCTTTTTAAAAATGATTGTCATTATTTCTGATTATCTGGCCATCATACTCCTTGTCACACTGCAATCATCTGCTTCAAAGAGAACTGCCCACTGCCCTGTTACTGAGAACCCTCAACGTAATTATATATATATTTTTATTTTTTTTTATTTTACACGGAAAACAAACGGCTGCTAATTTTGAAAATAAATACACGGATGTTATCTAATCTAAGTTTAAATGCCCCGCGCGCACACAATGCCAGAAGTTCGAGCACAGCTGGCAGGCAGAAGGTGCATTGTTCTATAACTTCCGAAGTAAGTGGCGCGCGAGGGCGCCGCCGCCACCGCCGCCACCGCCGCCGCGGCCCGCGGACTGTGTCGCTCAGCCAGGGTGTCGTGTTACAGCGACTTGCTCCAGAACCCGCTGCTGGTGCCGCTGAAGCAGCTGGCGGCCGGCGCGCGGCGCGACCAGCTCAGCACGCTGGCGCTCGCCTGGCACCCGCACCAGCCGTGGCTGCTCGCGGCCGGCGCCGACCACCTGCTCCGCCTGTACTCCTAGCCGCGGGCCCGCCCTCCGACGATCTAATAAACTATAACGACGGCGCCGCGTCTTTTATTCGTTGCTCGTACGAGTCTCCAACCCTTCTCACAGTTTTGTTAACGACCCAGTCTCTCGATTCCGCCGCTGGTCACGCACCGAGCTGGTGAAGCGTTCTGTTTGTCGTTGGCAAACAGAACGATACCTAGGTAATTCTAGTTTACCCATCTGTATGTATTGTACCTACATACAATTATTTAACTGTCTAAACAAATTATTTATATTTGGCAAATACGCTCGCCGCATGCCACAAAGAGATTTTTTTATAGGAATAAAGCAGGAACGTGGCAAAATTACTTCGCCACTTAATATTTTCCAAAGACTTGCATGTTTCGAATTCGAAAGTAGTGATGTTATTAAAGACTGGAAAAGAAGGAAATTCTTTTAATCTCTGATCTCTATCATTTATAAACTGATTTGCACAATTCGGTTTTTTTTTCTTTTTTCAAAATAGGTTCGCGTTTGACCTCACTTCCTGATGTTAAACAGTAGTGTGGTCTAAGATGGAGCACGCTTACCTAGAAGAAACCTATTCACTCTAGATTTGAAGACGTCAATATTGTACCTAACGGAACACAGACTCTGGCAGAGTTCCACAACGACGCTGTGCGAATGAAAAAAGCGGAATCAAAACGCTTTGTGCGTACATGGGGAACATCCACCATGTACGGATGACGTTTTGGTTGCGTTTGTCTGGCCGTCCGGTAGAAGAAGGCGCAGGAGGAACCAAATTGTGCAGTTCAAGTGCACACTCTCCGAAATGTATCCGAAGATCTTTATTATGGGTGTACTTTTAGAGGACCCATAGTAATGGAAATTGTTTTAGTAGTTTTATGACCAAAATTACGTACCTACAGAAAACGTCTTTAGTATAGACGTTCATGTTTCAAGGCAAATTCGGGTCGTTCTCGAACTAGTTGTTTTTTTTTTCTTTTTTGGAATGACACTGGATTCTGCCAGTTTCAATGTTTTTATGTGAAGTCATCAGCTTCTTTATCTTTATACCCGAGTATTTCAAGCCTCTAATTTCCTGTGTAACTTCATGTAGTATGAAAACGGAGAAACAGGAAGACGCATAAACAGATAATACTAAATAAGTAAATGGTACAGAATTTAGAAAGGACATTTTTTTTTTTTTTTTATGGTTGACAGGCTAGTTGTTTGACCACAGCTCACCTGATGTTAAGTGAAGGTGTGGTCGAAGATGGTAAAGCACACCTAGCCTGGAATGGAACTGGCTCTCAAGTGAGGCTGCCGGAACACACCGTTAGATGCTTGGCGGCAGATTTTCAACTTGAGGGTGGTAGCTAGCCAGCCGAGTACTAGAAAGTACCCTACCACCATGCTATGGTTTCCTCACGATGTTTTCCTTCACCGGCAGCTCAAGCTCATTGTTGGGGTTTGAACCCACGCCCTTCGGCATGCGAACCTACCGCGCTAACCACTGAGCTATCATCGCTACAAACATGGAGCAGGAATTAGAAAAAAGGAGTAGGAAAGATTACAATTTTTAGTTATTAGATAAGAGGAAACAGGATATAGAATAACCAATGTTTGCATCTAGGGTAGCAAGTAAGCACGAAATATTTGTATGTTAAGGAACTTACAAGGTTTTCGTTGTTTTTTTTTTCTTCTTTGGTTTTGGCGTCGCGTTTTAGCATTTGCCAGTGTCAAGTAATTATATATTTTCAAGTTTCAAAAGTTAAATAAGTGCCATCGTAGCTAGTTTTAGTCAAAGTCGTCTTTGTCAAGTCCAGTTCGTGTCAGTTAATTCCAGTCTAGCTTTAGTAAAGTATTTACTACAAAGCTTCGATAGAGTTTTGGAAGCCACACGAAAACTCATGTTTCACCACATTATATCATTTTCCCACACTCGCGCTTGTAATTTGGCACTTTATGAATAAAACACCACCATTTTTATGCATAAACACTCGACAAAACACTAGTTTTGGAAAAAAATACAATGGAGCGACGCGACTCTTCCCGCGTTCCCGCCAAAACTCAATTTTCGTTGTTAACTAGTTGATTTAGCTTCCTCTTTTATTTTGGCATTGCGCTTTGTACATTTCGCCAGTGCATAGGTACCTTTTGTTGTTTAGAACTTCATGGTCTAGTGTTGTGTTCAATCCTTTATGGTGTACATAGGTTCTTTTGTGCCAGTATGTTTGGCGTGTCAGAGTGTGACTCTTTTGTTTTATTTATTTATTTATTTATTTAATTTATTTAATTATATTACACAAAACAGGATACAGTCTCAATAATTAACAGAGGGAAACAGATTTGTGTTTTATATAGATTGCGTGTTTTACTTCTTACAAAGAAAATATATGTTATGTTCAAGCTACTAGTACTAGTATTTATTATTTCCTAAATAGATAATGAATATTATTCAACTGTGATCAGCTCTCGCTATCACCTTCAACTACATGTTACATTAGTCAGGGTCAAGATTGCCGAAGTGATAACAATTAAAAGCCTCGATGGAGTTTTGGAAACATTACAAAAAAGACATTTTAACCTATTACATATTAATTGAAAAAAATCATCACTACAGTCTACACGGCTAGGGTTAACAAAACGTGGGTTTTCAACTGTTATGTATTAAAAAAAGTAGTGTTTTAATCATTAAAGTGCGGGAGTGTGAGAAAGTGATAATTATAATATCGAGAAAACATTAAAAAATCTATGATGGAGTTTTGAAGCACTACGAAAAGTCATATTTTATTATCTCGCTTTCACAGTTGCAAGCTTTATTCGTCACTCTATGAATAAAACACCACTATTTTTTTAACAGTTTTATTTAGCTTGACCTGTTTGTTGTTACACAATTATACATAAACAGGGTTCAAGACATAATCAATCACTCGAAAAACTCCAAGTTTTGAAAAAAGATACAATGGGGCAACACGGTTGTTTTCCGCGTTCCCGCCAAAACTGGTTACATTTGTAAGTGACTAAGTGTATTTATATAGCTATGTTAGAAAAGTTAACCAATCTCTGCTATATTGGCAACACTGCACTGCCAGTAGTGCCAGTCCGACCAAACAACTGAGCCGAGTAAGAGCGTTTTATTAGCGGTGATATTTTATATGTATCGGTTTTAAATTATAACGTTCAATAAATAAGTAGTCGTAAATATTCTGAAATATTTTGGTGTTTTCGATTATTTGTCGTTCTAAATGTGAGTCGAGTCAGTTATAAAAGGCCACTAATCTTGAGGAAAGTGTTGTGGCGTCTATCGACGCGAGAAGCGAGAACGTTATTTTTATTACGGCACCGGAAGCGTAATCGAATACGACTTTACATAGATATTTGCGTGTGAACAGTGGTACTTATGGTGCGTGGTGGCGAGTGATGGGAACACGCTAGTGCTCGCAGGGCTCGGGCCGTGCTCGCGATGGCCAGCGCCGAGGAGCCGCCGCCGGCGGACGAGGCGCCGCTGCTGGACGACATGGAGCCTCGCACTCCCATGAAGCGGCTTGGCTCCACTAGGAAACTGGCCGCCTTCAACAGTAAGCTACCAGTTGTGCATGATTACCTGCCGATCAAATGCTCCAGCGACAACACAAAGCAACAAGTAAAACTAAAACGCTACTCTTTGTCTTTTTGAACAACTAACATATTATTATAATGAGATGGTTAAAGAATGACCTGCTAGTGATTGTTCTTCCTATCTATTTCCTGTAATCAAACTTTCCGGCGTGATTTCAATCTCGGAGCATGATCATTGTTGGGTTACCTATATTATGTACTTTACGAACAGCTGTGTATTTTTTGCACTTGTCGACTTGTTGATGAGAGCATGCCCCTGAGCCCAAACACGTCTAGGTTTTAGGTATTTTGGTTTAAGCAATTGAACCGATCGGTTCAGTACATTAATTTGATCTGACTTTCCGATGGGGCCAATCAGAAAGAACATAATTATTTAAAAAAAAATTTTTTTAAAATCAATTTGTAAATTATGGAGTTTTACAAACGTAAAAAAATATAACCGAATTGAGAACCTCCTCCTTTTTTAAAATTGGTTAAAAAGTGTTTGTCATTGAAAATGAATAACAAAACATCCTAGCAGGAAGTCTTGCAGGATGCGTCACATAGCATTGCCCACCAACGATGCAACAAACACTTGGGAAAACTACTTACATTAGTCGTTTGTAGTGTTGATAGTAAGTGGTTAGCGCGTTCGGTTCACACACCGATGGGTGTGGGTTCAATCCCCAACAGTGAGAATGAGCTGCTGGTGAAGGAAAACATGGTGAGCAAACTATAGCATGGCGGCTTGGTGCTTTCTAGTACTCGGGTGGCTAGCTACCCGCAGCTAGCGGCGAGGCAACTGAAATGAAAAAATACTTTCCGGGCAGTCGGGTGACCCAGCAGCTTGCACTGACAACCTTCTCGTACAAATGTTGTAAAAATGAACATTAATTTATCCAATATGTTTGCTCACGTCATCCGTAACCTAGGAGTGAGTATTGTGTGCTCATTGTATATTTGTGTTATTGGAATTCTCCGGCCGCTCCTGTTTCCTTTGAAATCCAAAACAACTATAATATGCTTGTACATGTATTTTTACTCAGTACATAACTATTACTCCATGTTACCCAAAAATCTCTTTGGCAGCAAAATGAATCAATGCTACTGTTAGAGGGCAGATTGAACCTAGTACTCCTCGGAGACAGGCTCACACTCGGCTGTGGGTTAGGATGGACATGACAGAGGTGACCCTCATACAACTAACACATCTGCAATGTGTTAGTACATCCTGACATATTTAGATATTTCACATGTTCAGAGGTTGAGAGGCACTACATGTTGAGCTAAACAGATGTGGTGTACTGTCACCATCAGTAGAAATGTTGGGAATTTCAATGGTCCACATTGCCACTGGCACTGCTGAAGTTGTGCTGGAGGCCAAGTCTACAGGCTGCTGGAAACATGGCCGCCGGCTGTGTTCTGATCGCTTCCCCAGTTTTGATATCGGACAGCGCATCGTCTGAGAGTAAATTGGTTGTATTACCGCGTGGGAGTGCTTCCTCCGCGCGGCGGAGTTATGCCGACTACTTAAATCATGTAATGCGAGGCTGGTCATTGGCGACTTCCCGGCGAGCGCCCCCGCGCCGCGTGCTGCGCCCTCGCGTGGCTCCACTCGCTGCCGGCCGGAGCCCGGGCCACTTCCTAGTCCTCTGTAATCTACACTAATATATCATATAGGAATATACTATGTCATGCATGTAATATAAATTATAATAACATATCTACACCAAGAACTTGGATGACAACTCGTTGAGAGTGGCCGTGGCTCTTCGGCTCGGTTGCAGGACCTGCGAACCCCATGAGCAGCGGCGGCCTTAGCTGTTGCGAGGCCCGGGGCGACAGATCATTGTGAGGCCCTTTTTCTTTGCACCGTTTCACTAAAAATTAGTTCAGTGCTCGAGTGGCCGTAACATGCTTGCACTAATAATGACACCGTGCGTTCAGGGGGGGTTGTGTTAAGTGCGAGGCGCGAGATACACGTACATATATGGTAAAGACTTTCTTCTACGAGGACGCGAGGCTCCTGCAAGAGCGAGGCCCCGGGCGGTTTTTTTTTTTTTTTTTTAATTGTTGACAGGCTAGTTGTTTGACCACAGCTCACCTGATGTTAAGTGAAGGTGTGGTCGAAGATGGTAAAGCACACCTAGCCTGGAATGGAACTGGCTCTCAAGTGAGGCTGCCGGAACACACCATTAGATGCTTGGCGGCAGATTTTCAACTTGAGGGTGGTAGCTAGCCAGCCGAGTACTAGAAAGTACCCTACCACCATGCTATGGTTTCCTCACGATGTTTTCCTTCACCGGCAGCTCAAGCTCATTGTTGGGGTTTGAACCCACGCCCTTCGGCATGCGAATCTACCGCGCTAACCACTGACCTATCATCGCTACACACCTTGGTTGCCCTGCTTGCCACCCCCTAAGGCCGCTACTGGCCACGATTGCATCTGCGGTGCGAGGGTGGAGGCAAACGGCCATCATGGCTTAAGTTGCACTCGGTGCGCCGGCCGAAGGCCTCGACATTGCGCCGTTAATGATATAATCAGGCGCGCTCTTGTGTCGGCTGGGGTGCCGTGTGTGCTGGAGTCGTTCAGATGGCAGGCGGCCGGATGGACTTACGCTGGTTTCATGGCGGAGAGGGCGTTGCCTTGTGTGGGATGCAACGTGTGTGAGCACGTTTGCGTCCTGCCACCTGTCCGCCACCCAGCAGACTGCTGGGGCAGGTGAGGCGGCGGCTAAAAGTAAACGCCTCAAATATGCCAATCTGTTGCGGACAACTACTGAACTAGATTGTACAGTGTGGCAGTGTATACGATGAGCAAATATACTAGAATCACAATCAGTAGGTAATGTAAACTGAAGTCATTATAAGGAAGGAAATACGAAGGAAAGACGCGGTCTCACGCGGCGCGCGGGTGAGCCGGCACCACTGCCGGGAGACCCGCCACGACGACCTCTCGGAACCTTTTACATAAACATTGCATCCCACCGTGACCAGTGAATAACTTGTCAGTAGAGTCGTTCCTCGTTACTTATTGACTCCGTGATGCAGGCGAGGAGGAGTAGGGCGGCCGGCCGCGCACCCGCTCTCTGTCCGCGGGCGCCGAGTGAACGATCGCAGCACGCGGCCGCGAAACGAGTTTTCGACAAATATTCGGGCCAGACATGGTTGCGCGAAAGCGAATCACCGCAGCGCGGCTGCCGCCGTGCGCGAGCTTCGATAGCGCCGCGCCGGCCCTTCTCCGCCGCGCCGGGACGAGGGAGCGGGACAACTTTTACATGTTGTTTGTATGCGTCGTCCGCGGCCTCTGCGTGACGCACGGCATGGCGCCGCCGCGCCGCCGCGCCGCCGCGCCGCCGCACGGACCCGCCACGGGTGTGTGCTGTGGAAAGAGCTGCGCGGACGCCCGCGCCGTCTCGCAGGCAGATGCCTCGTGTACTCGTGTACTCGTGTGCTGCACGTCGGATGTGTGTTTGTTTGCAGTATCAGTCGCGTCATTGACACTAGCTGCTACATTATTCAGTAAAGTTTTCCTCAGCAACAACTGCGCTATAAATAGTCGGAGCTATTCGATTTATTTCGCATCAACATGTTCCGCGGCGGCGCGGCGGCGCGGCGGCTCTCTGCAGCATGTCTCTGTCTTGCTGTACTAAATCAGCGATGACCCTGACAACAGTGGGGGAGTGGGCGAGGGCAGTGTGCGCCGGGCCCCTCCCCCCGCGTTATATTGCCTCCTTCCGTCGTCTGCTGTCGCTCCGGCATGCGTGCTGCAGCCATCCGTTTCTCCTTCACATTCGATCACGGATCACGGGCGGCTTCGTGTCGTTGTACTGTACGATATATAGATAGCTAATGATAGTCCTGCGAAGCTCCCGAGGCTCCGACGAGCCGGACTATTCATGTCACGCCGCCTCGCGCCTCGCCTGCGCGTGCGGCGCGCCGTCCCTCTTGTACTCTCTTATGTTATTTTGATGGAATGAGCGAGGACCGCGTGGAGAGTTCACCCAACGGAAGAGTGACCGAATACTCAGTGATATTTTTCACGTGTGGTTAGATATGAGGCGTGCAGCTCGAGACAAAGCGCAGGCCGGCGGCGCGGCGGCGCGGCGGCTATATATAGCGCCGCCTGAGTCACGGCGCGCGGCGCGCACGCCAGCCTGCATTCCCGCTGCATCGACACCGAGTGTTTTCTCACACTCACGGCGGCGTCAGCTCGTCCCCGCCGGCGCGGCTCGGCGGGCTTGCAGTCGATTCGCCGCAACTATTTCTACTCGAGCGTGCTGCGGGCGGGGCCGCGGCGCCCGCGGGACGGGCCCGTCCGTTCCCGGAGGGCCGGGCCGACGTGCGCGCGAGTGCCGCGCCAGCCCCGCCCCGCTAATGACTCGCCGCTAATTAACAAACAATACGCGGCGATCACGCACGCACGCCGCCGCCGACCGATAACTATGCGTTGACCCCTCGCCCTCGCCTCTGTATCGGCTCCATAACGCACGCGATGAACTAGGATGTCGGTACATTCGAAGTTTGTTTCCGAGAGTACGTCCGCACAGCGCACAGCGCACAGCGCACAGCGCACAGCCGCCGCAGTGTTGCCAGAGAGCCGGGGCACTTTAGGTTGACATTATAATTATGATTCTTTTAATACCATGAAGATGTAGATTCCCGAACAGAGCGCTACTGCTACTAGGTACATCAATCATTGTCGTCGTCAAATAAAAAGTTGAAGTTTGCAATTTCAAAATAACAGTTTTTAACTAAAATATCATGCAAGTGTACGTATTACGTACACCTACGTAAGAAGAGCAAAACATGTGTTTGTTGAATGTTGACGTCTGTCCGTCAGTTTGCTCGCGAACAGCTGAGACTATTTTGACGGAACTTTCACTGTTTTATGGAGTAACATGTACTTTAATCCGGGAAAATAATTAGGTTCCGTGAAAATGTAAACAAGTAAATGTGGCGTACCTACTATTGCACGCCACCTCTGCAAAACCAAGAAACTTTAATTTTCACAAATATTTAATTATGAACATAATGCCATCACTTGGGCCGCGTCTTAAATATTGGTTTTGTATAGGTGCGCGTGCGAACTATGTTAGCGCAACGACGGCTCGGCTGATGCGACCGGCGCGGGCGGTACGCGTCGGGAGCTCACTCACGGTTAACTCGTCGCCGCTTCATATTGTTAACGCGCTAGCTACCTGCTTTACGAATTAATTGTTGTATTTTGTTTTGTTAATTTTTGATATTACATATTTTGTTCCTCCGACCTCCGATTGTTAAATTTCCAAAATTATAATCATTTGATATTTAAACGTTTTAGTAATTTATTTTATCGTGCGAGTATTTACAAGTACCCACATAAACCTCAATACGCCAACATGAACGTTAAAATGAACAACACGAAACCGTCGAAACGAGCGTGCAAGCACTTTGTACTGCGCTCGAGCGCAGGGACGCTGCCGCTGCCGCTGCCGAGGCGCGCTCGGCCATCCATCCGCCGTCAGATGGTTAGGTTAGGCGCCCGCCCGGAGTGCGCACATCTGCACGCGCCATTAGAACCCATTCTGTCCGGCCGACAGCGACCCGACTCGTGCGAAGCTTTTCTGCGTTACATCGAACCATCAACCTATGTCTCGCCAATAACGAGTGTAAGGTATTTTATTTGCACGCACTCGGACATGTTACTGTACTACACGAGGCATCAGCGCGGCCGGGGAGCGCTCTCCGACCGGACGTCGCGTCGGGCGCGGGAACCGGTCCCGCGCCCCGCGCCCCGCGCCCCGCGCCCCGCGCCCCGCACCTCGAGCTCACGGTGCACATGCACACTGCACACTGCACAGCTCGGAGCTTTGAGCTGGAGATGACGCGGAGCCGGGCCCGCCTACCCTTTCCATCTTCCTAATTATATTGATGGAGAGCTGTGTGGAACGGACGAGTGCCCGATAAAACGTAAAACTACTATGACGAGCGTGCTCGCCTAGCGGCAGCTGCTAGCTAGCGGTGCCGGCCCAGCCCGGGGGACAGGCGGGCGCCTGTAACGTAACAAGTAGCCTGTCATTTTAAATGTTTAGGTATGGTGATATCATTTTTGAAGGATTTCCCAGTAAAAATAGCGGAATCGTCGTGCGACGACGTACAAGGTTCAAAAATAAAAACTAAACAAAAACATCATTTTTCTTAAAAACAATCCTTTGCTCCATCGCTCGCCTCGAGGCGCGCGCGGCAGGCGCGGAGCGCTCGCCGGCGCAGGCGGGGGGCACGGCGTCTGGCAAATATCGCCGCGGCTTGTAATCACATCCATGCATCGGACAGAGGTGGAGCCGCGCCCGCGCCCGCGCCGGGGCATAGTAATCGTGGTTATTCGCACAGGATCGCGGATATGCGCCGAGCGGGTAACGACGCCGATGCACGGGAGGACGGGAGGACGGCGACGTTCCCGAACTGAGCCTCGATCACGGAAATTTCTCGATAGCATAGAAAGCTGTACAAATCTGTGCGTGCACTTACAGTATCCGAGAGACGGGCCGCCCTGCGCTGTGCCTCGGCGGCACAGAGGCGGGGCTCGTGGCTCGTGGCTCCACGGCGACACGAATTATCTACCTAGAGGGTAAAACGGGACCCTATTACTAAGACTCCGCTGTCCGTCTGCCACCGGCCACCGGCTGTGTCTCACGAACACAGTTGATGTTTTTACTGATAATGTAGGTATTTCTGTTGCCGCTATAGCAAAAGTTAAACTGGCCTAGTGCGAGTCGGACTCGCGCACGAAGGGTTCCGTACAATTATCTATAAAAACGGAAAAATAAAATCACGTTTGTTGTATGGGAGCCCCCCTTAAATATTTATTTTATTTTTAGTATTTGTTATTATAGCGGCAATAGAAATACATCATCTGTGAAAATTTCAACTGTCTAGCTATCACCGTTCTTGAAAAACAGCCTGGTGACAGACGGACGGACGGACAACTAAGTCTCAGTAATAGGGTCCCGTTTTTACCCTTTGGGTACGGAACCCTAAAAAACAGTTTTTTTAGAAGTTTGTTTTTTTTTTATCTCCTATTTATTCACAAAGTTAGCAGCTGTTTGTTTTTCATCCCACTAACATTATAAATGTGAAAGTTATGGATGGATGGATGTTTGTTACTCTTTCACGCAAAAACTACCGAACGAATTTGTATGAAATTTGGTATGCAGGTAGCTGACACCCTAGATTATTTTATTTTATTTTTATTTTACATGGAAAACAAACAGCTGCTAACTTAATGAATAAATAGAAGTTAAATTAACACATAAGCTACTTTTTATTCCGAAAACATATAGCGGGTAACACCGCGAGGCACGGCTAGTGTAGAATGAAATATTAGAAATCACGTCGTCCGCATTGCCGGACACTTAGTGCGGTTGCAACCTCCTGCAGTCCTGCCCGGCTCCCTAAACTATGGTACATTTGTATCGGTGGGTACCTATACATAATTACATGCGCGTTACGTGCTCATGACGCGCACGCTGACACAATCTACGCACGTCGCAGACATCCGGCTACAGCTGGGCGAGCAGACGCGCGTGCTGGAGGCGCGCGCCGAGGCCACGGCGGGCGTGGCGGGCGAGCTGCACGACTACTGCCGGCGCCGCGCCGACCTCGAGCACGAGTACTCGCGCGCGCTCGACAAGCTGGCGCGCGCCGCCGCCGCGCGCCACCGCGACCGGCCCGCGCAGCACGCCGGCGCCGCCGCCTGCTGGCGCGCCGCGCTCGACGCCACGCGCGCGCTGGCGCGCGACCACGCCGCGCTCGGCGCGCTCTACGGCGGCGCGCTGGCCGCCCGCCTCGCGCGCGCCGCCGACGACGCGCAGCGCCTGCACCGCAAGTGCCGCGACGTGCTCGCCGAGCGCCACGAGGACGTGGCGCTCGCGCTGGCCGCCGCGCAGGCGCGCGGCAAGCGGCACGCGCGCGCGCACCTCGCCTGGCGCCACGCCGCGCTCAAGCTGCGCGCCGCGCTCGACGCGCGCCAGGAGCCGCCGCGCCACCGCAAGCTGAAGGCGCTCGACAAGGAGCTGGACAAGCGCCGCGCGCGCCACGCGGCCGCGCGCGCCGACGCGCTGCGCGCGCGCGCCGAGTACGCGCTCGCGCTCGAGGCCGCCAACGCCACGCTGCAGCGCTACTACCTGGACGACGTGGCCGACGTCATCCTCTGCATGGAGGTCGGCTTCGAGGCGGCCGTCGGCCGCTGCGTGCGCACCGCGGCCGCGGCGGAGGCGGCGCGCGGGGCCGCGTGCGCGGGCGCCGGCGCCGCCGGGGCGCTGCTCGCCGCCGCGGGCGCGCTCGACGCGCTGGCCGACCGCCAGCGCGTGCTGGACGAGCACGCGGCCGCGTTCGCGCTGCCGCGGCCGCTGCCGGCGCCGTGCGCGGCGGACGCGGCCGCCGTGGAGGCGCTGCTGCCCGACGCGGCGCCGGACGCGGACGCCGAGGCGGACGCGCCCGTGCGCGCGGAGCTCGACCTGCGCCTGCGGCAGCTGGACGCGGCGGCGCGCGCGCTCCGCGCCGAGTGCCGCGAGAACGCCAAGACGCTCGACGCCGCCGAGGACGAGCTCGTGAAGCAGGTGAGCCGCGAGTGATTGGATAGGAGCGATGTGTCCGTAATATCAGCTATAATCCTCCGGCGCTCCAGTGAGGGCAGCTTGAGAGAGAAACTCGAGGCTCATACGAAACTAACTGAAACTGACGGCAAACATTGTTGGAACAGGAGAGGTGGTACACAATGTTTTTCTGCAGCCTCTGTAGCCGATCCTGGCGCACCTGGTGAGTCGGGCTCCAGGCGGGGCTGCAGGGCTGGAAGACTGCGCGGTACACACATAACAATTACATAATAGGAATGAATTGTAGGATCCTTGAAAAATTCTGTTTGTCTAGTTACAAAGTCACAAAGTCGATGTGTTCTCTGAAAATTAACTTGGCATCAACTATAACTCCCAAGTCACGCATACTAGAATAACAAGCTTGCTGTGGCTGTTTTTCTAGAAAAAATTAAATAATAGCGTTTGGTTCAATTTAATTTCCTTATGTTACAAGCACACCAAGCGCTGACACTGTCAAGATCGCGTTGCAAAAGTTGTAGATCTAAATTTGAGCTAATTTATCTATAAGTTTTAAGATCATGAAACAGTTGAAATTTAGACGAAATTTTGGTGCAAAAATCGTTGACAAATAACAGAAAACATAGAGGGCCGAGGTGAGAGCCTCGGGGCACTCCTGACGGCACCGATCTTAGAAGAGAGTTATACGCGCGCACTGTAACGAGTTGGGAACGGGTTTGAAGACAAGACTCGCACCGCCGCCGCGGGGGACCGCATACTCCGGCATGCCCAAGCTTACGAACCAACAACACATGATCGAACACATCGAAATTTAGAAAATTCAAAATTAGTAAAAGCCTCTGTCATGTCGCTAGCAAAATCCATAAGAATTTTAATCAAAAATTAAAATTGTTATTGTGATGTTTGTGGAGTGAGCTAGACGCGGGTACCCGGCGCGGGCATGCCGAGGCCTTACGCACACGTGCGCGCGTGTTCGCAGATGGAGGGCAGCGACAGCCAGTGGGACGTGAGCGGCGTGTTCGGCGCGGAGGGCGGCGGCGCGGCCGCCCTGCCGCAGCCGCAGCCGCCGCCCTCCGACGACCAGGAGGACTACTACCTCGCCGTGAGTATCGCGCGCGCGCGCGGAGGGTCGCGGGGGGCGTGCGCGGGGCTCATTCCTTCCCGTGTGTGTGCGTGCAGAAGTTCCGCGCGTACGTGTCGTGCGCCGGGCGGCTGGCGCGCGTGGAGAGCAAGGCGGCGGCGCTGCGCGGCCGGCTGGCGACGGGCGGCGCGCCGGGCGCGCCGGGCGCGGCGGGCGGCGTGCCGGCGCGCGCGGTGCGGCGCGGGCGCGGGCGCTTCGCCGCGCCGCTGGAGCTGCGGCTGCCGCGCGTGCTGACGGAGTGCGTGCGCGTGCTGGCGGCGCACGGGCTGCGCCACCAGGGCGTGTTCCGCGTGTCGGGCTCGCACGCGGAGATGCAGGCGATGCGCGCCGCGTTCGAGCGCGGCGAGGAGCCGCTCGCGGGCGCCGGCGCCGCCGACGTGAACTCCGTGTGCGGGCTGCTGAAGCTGTACCTGCGCGAGCTGCGGCCGCCGCTGCTGCCGCCGCAGCTGCAGGAGCGGCTGGTGCGCGTGGCGGCGCTGCCCGACGACGAGGCGTTCTGCGCGCGGCTGCGCGCCACGCTGGCGGCGCTGCCTCTGCCGGCCGTGCTGGTGCTGCGCTACCTGTTCGCGTTCCTGGCGCACCTGGCGGAGCATGCGCGCGACACGTGCATGGACGCGTGGAACCTGGCCGTGTGCGTGGGGCCCACGCTGCTGGCCGCCTGGGGCGACCCGCCGCACCAGCTGGCCGCGCAGAACCTGCTCAACGAGCTCGTCAAGCGCACCATCCTGCTGCACGAGCGCGTGTTCCCGCAAGACGTGGCGCCGCACGCGCTCTACGTGCGCGCCGGGTAAGTGCCGGGGCGCGGGGCGCGGGGCGCGGGGCGCTGGCGCCGGCGCCGACACTCGAGACGCTCACGCCGGCGCGCGCTTGTTGCAGGCAGGAGCCCGACGCCGACGGCGGCGCGGCGGAGGAGGAGGAGGAGGAGGGCGCGCGCGCGGCCGCGCTGGAGGCCGCCGCCGAGGCCGCGCTCGACGAGCCGGACGCGCGCGACGCGCTGTCGCTGCCCACGGACGAGTCCGACACTGACGGTACGCGACACGCGCCGTGTCTACTTGCCTGCGAAAAAAAAAAAATATTTGCATTAAATGAAAATAAATATTTATTGAAATAAATATGTTTTTCCCCGGGAAGCACGAGATTTAGAAATATCTTAGCAATGTTAGTTTACACACGTTAGGGGGTATAGCGACGCAGCCCGGGGCCCGCCATGGACGCGGCTGAGGCGGCGGCAGCCACGCCCCGGCATGTATCTGCAGCGGCGCGGGAATGTAGCGGAGCTTGCCTGTTTGTTAAGAGTGAATAGATTCCTTCTACATCGGCGTGCTCCATCCTCGGTCGCACCGTCGCTTTACACCAGGCCAGTCGGGGGCCAAACGTAGGTAGATCTAATTAATGTAACAAAATATAATGCTTGTTAGTCGTGATACGAAGGACCATGATGTCGTGCGCGTGTTGCAGAGGAGACGAGCGACGAGTGCGAGCCCGCGCCCCCCGCGCCCGCGCCCGCGCCCCACGCCCGCGCCCCCGCCCCCGCCGACTCTCCCCGGTGAGTGCCCACGTTCAGTCCGTGATGCCGCGTGAACTACCACCTTCCACAACGCCGTCCATTAACATCGAGCGAAATGTGGTCAACTGTCAAACATGGAGCCCGTCGACCACGAGAAATATTATATATAATTATTCCGTGACTTAAATCATGAACGTAGAATCACAAGCGCCCCTCGTGTCGAAACACCGCGTCGCGCGGCGCGAGGCGCCTTTATTGCCGACAAACCTGCTCAACCGTTCAGACGAAACGCTTGCGACTCAAAAGAGAAAGCGATTCTAACTTTTAGCTTCGACAATGTTATAACTCCGTACGTGTGTGTGTTCGCAGGGCGAGCGCGGAGCCCCCGCAGGTACGCCCCGGCGTGTGACGTCACGCGGCAGGTACCCTCGGAGCGCGCCCCCGCGCCCCCGCGCCCCCGCCGCCGCGCGAACATTACGCGACGACGGCGGCTTCACTTTCGAATACATTCACTTTGTTTTGCCCGGGATCATTTGATAACGCGACCTCCCCCGGCCGCCTCCGGAGCCCCCGGAGCCCCCGGAGCCCCCGGAACCGGCCGTCGTCGTCCTGTATTCGTTCACGGACAACGCATTCAGTCATGTCGTTCACCTCATTAGGAACGCAGTGCACGGGCCTCCGAGCCCGGCCGCGCCCGCTCTCGACAGAGTGACGCTCTGTAGCGGTCGACTACATTTAACACTAGGGCCTAGGGCCGCTCCGACCGCGGTGCGCCGCGTGCTGAGCATGAGTGTTGGATTCCGAGGCGGCCTCGCGCGGCGGGCGTGCTCGCGCGGCGGGCGTGCTCGCGCGGCGGGCGTGCTCGCGCGGCGGGCGTGCTCGCGCGGCACGAGGCGCGCTGCCTGGAAATAACTACTACGAGGGGGTTTTGGCGGGAACGCGGGAAGAGTCGTGTCGCTCCGTTGTATTTTTTTCCAAAACTAGTGTTTTGTCGAGTGTTTCTGCATAAAAATGGTGGTGTTTTATTCATAAAGTGCCGAATTACAAGCGCGAGTGTGGGAAAATGATATAATGTGGTGAAACATGAGTTTTCGTGTTGCTTCCAAAACTCCATCGAAGCTTTGTAGTAAAGTTGCCACTACTTTACTAAAGCATGACTGGAATTAACTGACACGAACTGGACTTGACAAAGATGACTTTGACTAAAACTAGCTACGATGGCACTTATTTAACTTTTGAAACTTGAAAATATATAATTACTTGACACTGGCAAATGCTAAAACGCGACGCCAAAACCAAAGAAAGAAGAAGAACTACTACGAGTTATAGACAGCCCTGTCGCTTCATCGCTAGTAGGTATGTCTGCTCCGAGAGCTGAAGCCGTGGGTTCGATTCCCACACAGGATAAACATATGGCGGTACAAACAAATGTTTGTCCTGTGCCGGGGTGTTCTGTATTTATTATATGATGTATGTATTTACAAGAAAAAGTGTGTAAGTATTCTGTCGGGTGTTTGAGTGGCGGCACGAGCTCCGCCCGGTGGGGGTCGGCGCCGAGTGCGTGTGCGTGTGCGTGTGTGCGTGTAATGCCCTGCGATATTTATTTTATTTATCCAGCGCGCCGGACGGTTTCATTGTATTCATTTTTTGCATTCATTCATGGCTGACATACGTACGTGTACGATTTGGGAGTACTCCGTCCTCCGTCCTCCGACCGCCGCCGCCGCCGCCGCCTACTGTTACCATCGAGAGGCGAAAAATATATCGCAGCGCCTATTACGCGCCTTTTCGGTTCCATTTCATAAAATTATGAAATGGAATCGACGCTTTGAAACATTACCCTCCACGAGCGGCGGCGCTCCGGCTGACTCGTTCCCTGCGCAGGTGCCGAGCGCCGCGCCCGCGCCCGCCGCGCCCTCGCCCGCGCCCGCGCCCGCGCCGCCCCCGCGGTGAGTACACGTGCCGCGGCGCCTCGCAGGACGAGCGGGAGGTGCCGGCCGGAGCTCCGCGGAAACATGTTTGGCCGACGAGCAAAAAGCCTAGGGTTCGATTCCCGGCGGGAGGATTTATGAATGGTGGAATAACTCGTCCCGTGTGAGCTGCCGGTCCGCATGTGACGCGTGACGCCGCCACTCGCGGACGTGGCGGGCAGGCTGCAGTGCTAGAGCTAGCCAGCGCAGTGTGGGGCCGCCAAGCGTGAAGTTCGAGGGCAGCTCCCGTCTGGTCGGCGAGAGTGGTGTACAGAGTAGAGGGGGTGGCTCGTCCGGTAACTGTCGACGCGTGCTCCGCAGCCGGCTGGCGGAGAGCACGCCCGACCTGGTGCTGGACCTGCCGGCGCGGCCCGCGCCCGCCGAGCCCGCCGAGCCCGCCGAGCCCGCCGAGCGCGCCGAGCCCGCCGCGGCCGACACCTTCGCACACAACCGGGACACGCTGCGCAAGCGGACCAAGTCAGTATTCCCGCCGCGGCGGCGCCCGAGCTCACCACTCGAGGCTCATGGCTCAGCAATGCTAGGATAGAGCTTTCCGGACCACGACAGTTGGCATGTCGCGCTGTTGCTTCGTTATTTGCAATAAAAGTGTTAGGTCGACGCCCGACGCCCGACGCCGACGCCACTGCGGCACCCGGCGCTCTCTTATTAATTGTATCGAAAATTACCTTTTCTCTATCAGCTGTAGAAATTCACATCGTACGCGATATACGTAGTCAAGATTGGGAGCCGCGGGATTATATTTTCAAAATGACAAAATGAATGATTTAATTGTCCGATACGAATGGGAGTCGCAAGAGGTCTCCTTACAGTTGTGCTCCCGTGCGGAGCGGAGCGGAGCGGACGTCGTGCAGCAGTCTTGCCTACGTACGTCGTACATATCTGCCTGGTGTCGGTGTCGGACCGAATGCCGGCAATGCATAATGCATAACTACGTATAGTTGGCGCTCTTTGTTTATTTATTTTATTTTACATGGAAAACAAACAACTTGAGGTGCTTTATACTAACTTTGAAAATAAATAGAAGATAAATAAAAATAAAGCTATACCTAATGAACTTCAATTAGCGAGCGGGTGTGTACCTACCGTGCGTGTGTCGCAGGAGCCGGTCGCGGCGCTCGTCGGAGGAGGACGCCAGCGGCGGCAGCCCGGTGCCGGCGCGCAACACGGCGCGCGTGGCCGCCAAGTTCGCGGAGCTCACGCTGACGGGGGGCTCGCTGAAGCCCGCGCTGGCGGCCAAGCCGGCGCTGCTGCGCAGGCCCACGCCGCACCCGCACGCGCGCGCGCCCGCGCCCGCGCCCGCGCCCCACGCGCCGCCCGCGCAGGACCCCCCCGCGACCTGACTGCCCCGCGCGCGCACTTAGAACACGACGCCAGGACTCGAACTTACGAAGAGAACTACTCGATGGGAACTGACACGAGTTCGCGCGGGTGCTATTTTTTAATTGGCGACTTCATTACGAAACATTGCATTTCTCTATTTGTACAGTTCTCGTGGAGTAGGGCGCAGCACGAGTGCCACTGTCGGCGAGGAACACCTGCTTCCGAGCCGAGCTACAAATATAAAACCAGGCTTCATACTTCAGCCCTAAAGCTGCTACTCATTACATACCGATGAAAAATATACTTTTGTTAAGAAGAAAGAGAAAAGGCGACTGGCGACGACGCGGGAGATGTCGCGACGCTCGCTGCGTGTCGCGTCTCGTGTTTTAACTAAATCTCCGGAAGTTTAGAGTGAAGTCGTATTAGTCACGATCAGACTTGCCTGGAACTGACGCTCGCTCGACTCGGGGGATCGCGCGAAGCTTGGTCGCGCGCCGCGGGCAGAATTAAACAGATTGAAAATGAACTTTTGAGGATAGATTGTAATCGCGCCACCGGGCGCGGGCGCGGGCGCGGGCGCGGGTGCGGGTGCGGGGGCGCGCGCGGGCGCGGCGCCGCTCACGCGTGTTTGTAGTGTAGCGGCCGCGCCACTAGTTTTGTACGCGTATTATGTATAGGAACCGTAATGTTTATATTTTTGGATGGCTGTTGTATCGTCTCGCGCGGCGGGCGCTGCAGGTGGCGCGCTGCAGGTGGAGCGCTGCAGGTGGAACGCCGCTCGCCGCTCGCCGCGCGCTCTCTTACTCAATAAACCAGTATTACCGACCCTCGCGCGTTTTATTATAGCCCAGAGTGAAGCGGCCCCTGCTAAGCGAGTCGCCTCGTGGCCCTCATCTTCATTTGTCGTCGAGGTAGTGGTCAAACGCATGCCTACAAAAGAGTTGAACATGTAGAGCGTGAATTTGCCAGTGTTCGTTTTTCATGGCTGACAGGCTAGGTGTTTGGCCACAGCTCAACTACTCACTACCAGGTTTATTTCGTGGCACGAGAACGACAGCACTAAACAGTCATTTGGTCATTTGTTTGGTTAGGTATGAACTAAAAGATTTTTTGGATAACAAAGAACGTCGTTATGTATCGTAGGTAGGCGTGGTAGGCGTGGTAGGTGGGTAGGTGTAGGTTCGCTACAGTTTTCATCATCATGAAAAGGTTCTTGCAAATCGGCTTTTCACTACTTTTTGTAAAGTTCTCTCTATTTCCTGAATCAATTTATGAAATAAAAAATCATTTTAGGGTCCACGATGTCACTCACTAGTGCTGGAAGGTCTAGGAGGTATAGAGAGAAGATGAAACCAAGAGGACAACCCTGATAAGCTTGAAGCACAAAGAATAAAAACTCAGCAGCTCGACTAGAAGCAGCCGAGAACAGGACACAAGTTTATTTCATCATTACCTACATTAGATTTCTCTCAAGAATAGTTTCATGTAAAGCCAGCCTTACAAGAAATGGACTGTTTGTTTGCGGTCCCCTGGTTGCGCCGAGGGAACTTAGTCTTCTTCTTTCATATGAAGGGGTGCTAGTTATTTAACTTCAGTGATTGAAATAGTACCTAACATGCGTTCCTAAAGCAGTATATGCACCTATAGCTTCACGATGAAACTACTCACCCCTTACTGAGATCGACAAGTCGCGGTCGCCGACATCGGTTGCGCCAATACTCACCCCTTACTGAGATCGACAAGTCGCGGTCGCCGACATCGGTTGCGCCAATACTCACCCCTTACTGAGATCGACAAGTCGCGGTCGCCGACATCGGTTGCGCCAATACTCACCCCTTACTGAGATCGACAAGTCGCGGTCGCCGACATCGGTTGCGCCAATACTCACCCCTTACTGAGATCGACAAGTCGCGGTCGCCGACATCGGTTGCGCCAATACTCACCCCTTACTGAGATCGACAAGTCGCGGTCGCCGACATCGGTTGCGCCAATACTCACCCCTTACTGAGATCGACAAGTCGCGGTCGCCGACATCGGTTGCGCCAAACCGAACCTAAAACTAGCGTAATTCACATTGTAGGTAGGTATTACATTTTTCACTATTTTGTCATCATTAAAATTAACTATTTAATGTAGGTATTCTTCAAAACTACAGTTGAAATAATTTGTTTGTTTCTTTAAAGTTGTAAGATAATCGCAAAACTGACACTTTTTTCCTCGGAGCTTGTTTCATTTAAATATTTCTTGTAAAATAGATTACTCTAACAAGAAATAAATATAATTTCACAAATTGCAATACATCTAAATAATATCCTAATCAAAAAAGCAACGAAAATGTGAAATTTAAAGTTTGTCTTTAAATTCGGACATGGTACACTTTATTTTAAAAACGCTCAGCTATAACCTGCTGTGAATCTTCTAAGCGTATAACAAATCCATACGATTGTTTGTTGCGCCATCTGTTGACTCATTCATTTCTTTCTTAATGTTAAAGTAGAAATTGTACGCTAATATAAAAGTAGATGTCGCTACGGCCGATCACCGATGGGACAGTTCGCTTCGTTTGGCGACTATAGTAAAGGTGCCGCTACTTTACTAAAGCATGACTATTTTATTTATTTATTCCTTAATTTCACACCATCCTTACAGGGTTTCCCTAATGCGATGGTGCTAGTCAATGTCTATGTAATCAATGTCAAATAAAAATGTCAAAAAATTATAAAGAAAAATGTCAATATACAATTATAAAAATTAAAAATGTCAAAATATTAAATTAAAATGTCAAACAATAAAAAATAAAAATCATAAATCAAAACCTTAAATTACTATGTCAAATTATAGCATGCGTCATAATTAACCGCCATTCTAAATTCTTGTACCGAACATACACAAACATCAATTTTCTGGGCAACCCGATTCAGTGCATGCAATGTCCGAACCAACGGCGTCTTAGCCAATAAGTTGGTCCTAGCCTGAGGCACCGAGAACAGCTGCGGCCGCCGGCGGCGCGTCACGTACCCGTCTGGCACGCTCAGTCCCATCATCGCTAGTATGTCCGGATTTGACAGAAAGCCCCGGAATACACGCATCATGTAATATGCGAGCGCCCAGTTCCGTCTCACTTCCAATTTGTTGTATCCGACCATGCCCAGTACGAACAAGGTTGGATACATCAATGGGTAAAACGGGTAAACCCCGTATAGCCGCAAGTACAGGTATCTTGTAAATTTATTCTGTATCTTTTCCAGCATAAGAGTGTACTTAGCTTCATGCGGAGCCCATACAGACGAGTTACATTCTAGCTGGCTTCGGACGAGCGCATCATACAGGACCGATACCGCTTTGATATTTTATTTATTTTATTTTATTTTATTTTACATGGAAAACAAACAGCTGCTAACTTTATAAATAAATAGAAGATAAATGAACAATCAAAAGCCTAAAAAGTTTTCACTTATGTTAAATAATCTAAGTTAAAGTGCCCCGAGCCCAAACCGGCCGGGGACTGATGCAAGAATTATAATATATACCTACAATAAATACAATTTCAAAATATTGACAAAATAATAATAAACTAAAAACAAATAAATAAATAAATAGATTCACACTAGGTACGTGCGCGCCTCATAAATGTTTTACAAAGTTTTCTTACACAACTTTTTGTTCTTGGTTTTTTTTGCGATCAAATTTTTTGTATTGTCGTATTTAACTTTAGTATGTTCAAAAAATTGCCTTGAAATAGCATTCTTAAAAGTGTTTTGCCTCATCACAAACAAATCGACGTCCCTTGAGTAGTTATAATTAAAATTAAGCAATGTACGTATAAAAAATGAGTTTTTGATGAGTTTTTTTGATATTATTGAAACCTGCAGCTTGCCGCAACACAAAACCCAACCTCTTGTAGGCCTTCCTACAAACCTGGACGATGTGATTCCTAAATGTCAGATCACTAGTAATATAGACTCCGAGATCTTTGGCTGCCACTACCCGCTTCAAAGCTTCGCCGTCCACGCTGTAGTCGAAGTGGAGTGGCTCACTTTTTCCAAAACTAGTGTTTTATCGAGTGTTTATGGATTGAAATGGTGGTGTTTTATTTATAAAGTGCCGAATCACTAGCGCGAGCGTGGGGAAATGATATAATGTGGTGAACCAGTAAAGTCGCCACTACTTTACTAAAGCATGACTGGACTTGACTGACACGGACTGTAGGTAGGTAGGTACCTACTTAACCAAGACTGGACTTATAGCTACGAGGCAACTTATTAAACTGTTGAAACTTGAAAATATAAAACAAAAACATGTCGGCATCCAGCGGCGAAATTCAGTTAGCTAAGCGATGCCATCACGCCGTGGTGACACTGGAGCCTGCGCGTGCTGCCGGCGCGGCGCGGCACCACCCGAACGCGGCTACCGCAAGCCGCACGAGATGCAAAATTATAATATCTTTATTGCTAAGAAATAACACTATTTACTTATTGGTTGCTGGTAGACGAGGCAACCTGTATTGCTGACCACAGTACGTGGGGCATACCTACTGACTTGACTTGACCCTAGATTTAAGATTAATTTAGCTAACTTCCCTTTTCCTATATCTATCTATTGTAAAAAAATATTGTTGTCCAAAGTTATTCTCCTATGTGCATATCCCCGTTATTGACACACCTCGTCTTTTTCTTCCTCTGATCCTTTCCATCCTAAGGTTGCCTGGAAGAGTTCGCTTTTAGCGATAAAGTCGCCAGTTGTTAGGTACGCCTGTTAATTAAGTTTATTTTTCTATATTGTATTTTTTTTAAGTGTGTACCTACCTACAATAAAGAGTTAAGAGGCTAGGTGTGCTTTACCATCTTCGACCACACCGTCACTTAACATCAGTGAGCTGTGGTCAAACACCTAGCCATTCAACAATTAAAAAAAACATCAATAAAAAAATATGTTCAGTCGAAGTAAGTACTTAGAGATACGTATTATTTAGTTGCCAACGAGTAGAGAAGCCTCGCAGCTCGCAGTAGTCGCACTAGTCGCAGTGCGGCGCGGGAGGAAGGAGGCAGGCGTGCGCTGCGCACCGCGCATGTTGCATGCCTCGCACTCGCGTCGTCGTGTCGCCACATCGCATGTGCGAGGAACGGGCTGTAAGTAGGTACCTACTCACGGCTAGGTAGGTACCTACAGTAGGCAGTACGCGGACACCGGACATGTTTGGAGCAAAGAACATGTTCGTAGTTTCTTAGTAGGTAAGTAATCTTCCGTAGCCAACTAGCGATCGTTGTCACCTTATTACACTTTGCGCATCGTGGATATCCTTACATAATGTAGGA
Organism: Biston betularia; assembly: GCA_905404145.2. NCBI lineage: Eukaryota > Metazoa > Arthropoda > Insecta > Lepidoptera > Geometridae > Biston > Biston betularia. Next base: position 31,506 of record FR989874.1, on the reverse strand, counting down.
CGAGGAGCCAGCGACTCTACCTTGTGCGACTCCGGAACCGATGTGTTGTGTGCTGCCGCTAGTTCGGCAACCCCCACACCCGCCTCCGCCGCTGGTAACCCCGAATACTTGCCTCCTAGCTTCTGCGCTGGCACCGCACGGGAACCGAGCTGGATCGACGCCGACGGTGCGGGCGAGCTCGCTTCGAGGTAACCGATCGTAGGTATAATAACTACATTAAAAACGTAGAAAAGGTTCCAACATAGATATTAGATTACATTTTGATTAGCCTGTGGTCGTCGAGAGAGAGTTTTGACCCGCTTTTAACGTTTCCCATCATGCGGGAAATTCCGTCCTATACGTATATGTAGGCGTGTAAGCGGAATAATAAATAATTACATTGTAGTAACGGCACTGCGCTGTGCCGGATACAGACTACCTACGACACCTCCCCAGCGACGTGGCGGGCGCGGCCGCGCCGCAGCAAGCCACCCGCGCCCGCGCCGCCGCGACTTCACACACGAGTACCTACAAGTACAACTCGGCGAGGGGCCGCCGGCCGCCGGCCGCGCGCGGCGCAGCCGGGAGCGCGCAGCACGCTAGTTTATAACATTAACTTGAAGCGGTGCTGGCTTCATTCATAGTTTCGTTTTTCATGCTATTGCATATGAATACTAGTATTTATTTTTATTGAAAGTACAATGAATAAATTGAAATAAATAGATATTATTTGCAAAGCGAATCCAATTCCAGACAGAGAAAGACAAATGTGCATTATTTGTGTTCTGTATTTACAAAAAAAGTATTTATCTAAGTAGGTAGGTATTCTATCAGACTGACTTCCACGGCGCCATCTGACCCCAAACAGCTTTGCTTAGTTTGGGGTCAGATGGCGCCGTGTGTTACGTCCTGCGACATTTATTATTTATTTATTTATTTTTATTTTATATTGCGTGCACCGAACATTATCTTTGGATTTATCTCGAGTCGATGACCGCCCTCGCCTACCTCCCCACCGCGCGGGCGATCTTTCATTAGTGCGGCTCGCCCACAGCGGAGTACCTACGTGTGCGACGCCGTCGTGTCGTGTCGTAGCCGGGTCGAGCACGCAGTCGCGGCACTCGGACGGCGGCGGCGGCCGGAGCCCCACAGAATACACGGATGCATAAAGATTTATCTTTATTCTGCTTATCTTACTGTACGAATCGTAACACATTAACCGGAGCTCCCAGCGGCGCTCGACGGGCTCTTACATCTAGGACGCACGAGCACTGCGGCTCCGGAGGCGTCCGTGCACACGGAGCCCGAGGCGTTCCGTAAAGTTTGTGGCCCACATTATCATCTCGAACCGATGCATGTCCTTCGGCCAACTCGGCGGCGGACTCCGGACCGGACTCCTCGGGGGAGCCGAGGCTCGACGAACGAACTTGCGCAACATTCCGACATCTCTCTTTGAACATAACTATCGAGTATCGAAAGCTTTACGTCCCCGCCGCGCCTCCGGAGCCGCCGTGCTGCGGCGTCGCGCGGCGCAGCGCTCGTGACGGTCAAACCGACATAAAGAACGTCCCCCGCGGCGGTCAGCCGAGCAGGGCGGGCATATATATACAGCACGAGACCTGCTGCCTGCAGACGTGCGGCGGCGAAGTAGCGCGCCACGAGGTACACACACAGTCTGCGCTACGCAACGCAGAGCTGCGGGCGCGCGCTAGTAGCGCAAGCAGTGGTCGTGGTGCATGGCGGGCGCGGGCGCGGCCGGCGGCGCGGCGGCCGCGTGCAGCAGCGGTGCGGGCGCGGCGTTCTCCTTGTCGCGCGCGTAGGGCGGCGCCGCCGCGGCCGCGCCCGCGCCCGCGAACTCCACCTCCAGCGGCGCCTCGTACTCGTCGCCCGAGCCATCCGACGCCTCCAGGTAGCCGAACAGGCGCGCCGCGCCCGCCGCGCGCTGCTCGCGCCGCCGCGGCGCGCTACCGCCGCCCTCCCCCGGGGCTGCGCCCGCGCCCGCCGGTGCTGGCGCGCCGTACGCCGGCCCCGCCGCCGCCGGCGCGCCGCCGCCCGCCGCGCCGCCGCCGGCGCGCGCCGCGCTCGCGCTCGGCACCTTGAGGTTGCGGCTCTCGATGTGGCTGCGCACGGAAGGAAGGGCGGTGAGCGCGGCTGCGCGGGTGGGTGGTGGGTGGTGGGTGGGTGGGTAGGCGGCGGTACTGACTGCGCGTCCCGCAGGTGCAGCGCCAGCTGCGGCGCGTCGTCGGCGAGGAAGGGGCACTTGCCGCACGCCTTCTTGTTGTGCACCTTGTGCACGTGCGTGGCCAGGCGCTCCGCGCGCGCCGCCTTGTACTCGCACAGCGCGCACGCGAAGGGCTTGAGGTGCGTGTTGAGGTGCCGCTTCAGGCACCAGTTGTCCACGCCCGACCACGAGCAGTAGCAGCAGGCGTAGCGCCGCTCGCCCTGCGGACACACGCTCACTGCAGCGGCCGGCGCGCGCGCGGGCTGCGCCGCGTGCGCGCCGACCGACCGACCGACCTTGCGGCGCGTGCCGCCCGTCGTCGCCGCCGCCGCCGCCGCCGCCGCCGCCGCCGCCTGCTTGTGCGGTAGCGGCGCCGGCCCGGGCTCCGCCTTCAGCGGCGCGCGCTCCATCTTGACGGCGGGCGCGACCGGCGGCGCGCGGTACTCGGGCTGCGGCGGCGGAGCGGGCGCGGGCGGCGGCTCCGCCGGCGGCTTGGTGTAGTAGTGCAGCGCGGGCGCGGGCGCAGGCGCGGGCGGCTTGGCGGGCGCGCGGCGGATGCGGTTGAGGTCGTAGGGCTGGTCGCGATGCATGCGCAGGAAGTGCTTCTTGACGTGGTCGGCGCGGTTGAACTGCTTCTGGCACAGGTAGCAGTGGAACGGCTTCTCGTCGCGATGGATGTTCTCGTGGCGCGTGAATAGGTCGCGCCGGTCCGTGGAGTAAGGGCATGCGCCGCACGCGTACCGCTTGCCGGCATCGCCCGCGCCCGCCGCCGCTTCCGCGGCGCCTGCGTCGCCGGCGCCCACGCCCACGCCCGCGCCCGCGCCGGCGCTGCCCGCGCGCCGCTCGCTGCGCATCGACTCCACCTGCCGATATGCCCCGACAGTAAAGGTCTAACATTTTAAACAACAAACAATAGGTGCATAGTTTGCACGAGTATATCAGTTATCAAATGACATTTGAATAAGCATATGGAAGCTTCAATGTTTTTCTATTTGAGAGACGGCTAGATGGACGCGGGACAGCCAAACTCAATTTACTGCGCAGTTTGTAATTGTCTGTGTTACTGGTTCACGGACGTTAACGAGTTAAACAGAAAACCAGAAATGTTGTCAACGGAATAACAAGCTTGCTGTGGCTGCAATTTTCTAGAAAAATTTAAAGAATAGCGTTTAGTTTAATTTCCTTTTGTTACAAGCACACCAATCGCTGACACTGTCAAGATCGCGTTGCAAAAGTTGTAGATCTAAATTTGAGCTAATTTATCTATAAGTTTTAAGATCATCAAACAGTTGAAATTTAGACGAAATTTTGGTGCAAAAATCGTTGACAAATAACAGAAAACATAGAGGGCCGAGGTGAGAGCCTCGGGGCACTCCTGACGGCACCGATCTTAGAAGAGAGTTATACGCGCGCACTGTAACGAGTTGGGAACGGGTTTGAAGACAAGACTCGCACCGCCGCCGCGGGGGACCGCATACTCCGGCAAGCCCAAGCTTACGAACCAACAACACATGATCGACTACATCGAAGGCTTTGGAAAAGTCATTGTGAATCAGAGGATATTTCAAAGTGTAGGATTAAAGAAACCTTTTAGGAGCCAAAGTATGTGGTAGTTACGTGTGGTAGGTACCTTGGTCTTAAGTCGCTGCAGGTACCGCGTGAGATCGTCGAGCGCAGGGTTATCGCGCAGCAGGTGGTCGGCGGCCGCGGGGTCAGAGTGGTGGTCGCGCGCGAGGTGCGTGCGCACCGCGCGCGCCCAACCCGACGCAAACCCGCACCCGCCCACCGGGCACTGAAACGCGCGCGCCTGCAACATGCACTTTGCTCACTGCACGCTCAGCCAGTCCCTCGCGATCGAACACAACACAACAACAGCGATCGAACAATCAGTTCAGTCGGCCGCAGGAGTGCCGCCTCCAGCTCTGCAGACTAATATGCGTGGTCGGAAGCACAAACACTAGAGTAGGTAGTACTCCGAGGGCGAGACGAATCAGCAGAAGATTTAAGCGCGACTTTAAAATTGTGACAACACAGAAACACTTGAAACAAAGTGAAAAGATGCGAGATAGGCAAGGGCGACGTCGCGCCCGTGTTGCCCTGCCGCAGAGAAACTGCAGAAAATGTAATCTAATAAGACAATTATTGTTTCTTCTCTTAAATTATAAAATTGAAACAATTATTCAGGCAATGAAAGCCGTCAAACACTATGTCTCTGCCTAGCGTCTTCAATTCTAGACAAAAATAATTGTTTGTAAATTAAGCGCTTTTCGTTTCTTAGCTAATAATGCTATTTTCTCAATCTTTGCCTGATCCGCTATGATTACTTTAAAATAACTATTGCAACATGTTCGTGATCGTAAAAATAATATCACACTCTGCAAACAAAACTTAGGAATAGGTAATCAAGAGTGCCCTCCCCTCATGCCGGGAACACCTCATCGGGCGCAACGCGGAGCCTCCGACGTTGTCTCATAGCACTACTTCACTAGGGCATGTGCTGGGCGTGACTGTGACTTACTTCATGTGACTTTGACTGCAACTAAGACTTGTCGTTATCATAAAATCTAGTATTTTGTACCTAGTATCAGAGTGCGAGGTTGTTTTTTTATTGCGTCTGGGAATTTCCCGTGGGATGTAAAAATGAAGAAAAGATATTTGATCGCGACATTTAGTACAGCAGAGTGGAAGGCGCAGGTGGCGGGTGCAGGGTGCAGGATGCAGGGTGCGGGGTGCGGGGCGGACCTGCGAGTGCGTGCCGAGCCAGTGCTCCGCCACGCGCGCCAGGAAGCCGACGCAGTCGCAGTCGGCGCACTTGAAGAGCCGCTGCGCCGGGTTGTAGGCGGCCACGCGCGAGTGCGCCCACGCTAGCGGCTCCTCAGCGGCGGTCCAGCGGTCCTCGTGCGTGGGGTCGGTGCGTGGCGCGAAGTTGGCCTGCAGGATGCCGGGCGGCGGGAAGCCGTTCTGCATGAGCGCCGCCAGCCCCCACGCCGTGAGGTGCTCCTCGGGGCGCGCGTCCTCGTCCGCGTCGCGCTCGGCGGCCGGGAACTCCACGGCGCCGCCCGCGCCCGCCTCCTCCCCGTACAGCTTCTTGGTGATCTCCTTGAACATGTCCTCGCAGTCGAGCGACAGCGCGCCCGCGCCTCCCTCCATGTCGCACCCGTCTGCACCTGCACCCGCCCCCGCCCCTCGAAGCAGCGCCCGCCCGCCCTCGGTAATCAAATCATGGCGTTCCACCGCACTCGCTTCTCCCTCTGCCGGGTGTAGCCCAGCCACGGCGCGGCAGGCACGCGGCCGAGCCAGGGAACTGGAAGCGTGCAAGCCCGCCGCGGGACCGGGGGGAGGCGGTCGATGGGCGCGGGGGGCGCGGGGAGCTCACAGCGCGCGGGGGACACCACAGCTCGCAGCGGCGCGCCGGCCGCGACTGACGCCACCCGCCTCCCTCCATTCAGCGCCGTATCGACCGCGCGCCCCCCTCGCGCGCCCCCTCGCCCGCCGGCGCACCTGCCCGCGGGACACCCGCCGCCCGTCCTGGCTGAACTAAATCAATATACATACGTACATGCATGTACGAGCACATACAGCATCGGAAAACTACTCGCGTACGTACGAACTCGGCTCGCGCGCCGCTAGCCTCTCCTCCTTGTATTGCGCTGATGACGGAAGTAAATAGCCTGTAAACAGCCTGTCGATGCAACGCCCGCGGTACATCCACTGGTCCGTCTTAACGAACTGACGGACTCGACACGCGCGGGGGGAGGCCGGGGGCGGCTGCAGGCGGAAACGTGAGCGCCTATCGCGTACTCTGTGGCGCGCGCGCTAGGCGAAGGTAGGGCGGCGGCGGCTCGTAGCGGCGTAGCACCCGCGCCGCTACGGCACTGCGGGCCGGACCCGCGCCGCACCGGGACCCGGCCAGCATGCTCCCCGCGCGGCCAGCGCGCCGCCGACGGTAGCTCGGCGCTCGATGCTCCACCCGCACGGTAAGCCACCTCCCGCGCCCCGCGCCCCGCGCCTCGCACCCCGCACTACTCGCGCATCCGCTCGGACAGAATCGATAGCCGCCGTAGTTCCGGGCGCCGCGAGTTTCATTGATGCGGCGGGCGGGGGCGGCGGGCGGCGGGCGGCGGGCGCGCGGGGCGCGGGCGCGGGCGCGACGGCGCGCGGCGCGTCAGTCGCGCCTCGGCCGCGGCCCGACCCCGTGCAGCCTCCGCCGTCGGCCGCCGCGCCCGCGGCCGCGCCCGCGCCGGCGCCCGCCCCGCTAGCGCCCGCGGCGTGGCCGGCGAGCGGCGCGCGCCGCCCGCAGGTGAGATCGATGGCGTCGCGCACGCGCGCCTCCACCGCCGCCACCGCCGCCGTCGCCGCCCGTACTCCGCGCACCGATATAGCGCGCGCTGGACTCGATCGGCGCGCGCTATAAATACTCGTCGGGCGCTCGGCGCTCGGCCCTCGGGCGGGGGCGCCGCCCGCCGCCCGCCGGCCGCTGACTGCCGTGTGTGTTGCAGATGTGCAGCCTGGCAGCGCTGGCGCGCGGCTGCCGGCCCCGGGCCGCCGCCGCCGGCGAGCCGTCGTGCTGCCTGTGCTGGTGCTGCTGCTGCTCGTGCTCCTGGTCAGTGCCGCCCCAGCGCTCCCGCCGCGCCCGCGCCCCGCACCCCTACAGCCCGTGTTCTCTGTTGCAGGGCTAAGTGGTGAGTGGCGCGCGGAGGCCGGCGGCGCCGCCCCGCGCGCGGCCGGAGCCCCTGCGCGGGGCCGCCGCTAGTGCGTTGAGTTTACTTCTGTTGAAGTTCACCGATCAGACGCATTCACACGTAAACAAAATTGAGTGAATCGAAGTAACGGCCGAGATGCAGGCCGCCGGGCACTCGGGCACTCGGGCACGCGGGCACGCGGGCACTCCGCGTGTGTCCACGGTGTGCCGGGCCGCCGTACCGCCACTGCTCGCGCGGAGCCCTCGCCGCCGACATGAAGGAAACCTGAAGCCGGTCTACTACGATTCTATCATTTTCTGTTCCTGGCGAGACAAAAAAAACTTTAAAATTATGCTATTTGGTGCGCCGCTGCGGTCAAACGCTGCAGCTGTGTATGTAGCTCTGCTCGCTGCACCGCGCGCCAGCACCGGCGCACCGCCGCGCACAAATAGTGCTTTCATCTTCAACTCGACTACAAATGCCTACTCCGAGTGCGATGTGTTCGCGGGAGCAATATACGTTCAAATCTTTTACAAGTAATACATTTCCCGAGAGAACAGAAATCAAATTTGAGAGTCTCTACTGAAACGAACATGTTAAGGAAGGACAGGAATATAAATAAGTTATGTATTTGTCTGCGTGGCGGTGCTTCGTGCTTACTTGTATCGTTAGGTGCAGCTGTGCGAGGAGTGCCGCGTGTCGCGTGCGGAGGCCGGGCGCTCCCGACCCGGCTCCGGGCTCCGGGCTCCACGCCGAGGAGCCCGCGCGCGCAGCAGTGCGCGCCCGCTCTGTCGTCTCGCTGTTTGTTTTCCTGTCAAACATGCTCAGGGCCCCGGAGCCCGCAAGCTTGTCGGGTATTCCTCTAAGTTGTTTATCTGTCGTTTGACTCGACTCGTTGTCGTTACTGAGTAACCGACCCAGGCCAGACAGGGGAAGCCCCTGCCCGTGTGACGTGTGTGCTAACCTGTGCCCGTCGTGTTCCATGCGTGGCGTGTCGTGTGGCGTCGCGTCGTGTGCTGCGGCAGTCTGGCGGCTCGCGGCTCGGACTCGGGGCCCGGCAAGAAGCCCGCCGAGCCCGGCCCGCAGGACCCGCTGCTGGACGGAGACACGCCGTGAGTGCCCCTCGATTGCCTTTGTTTCTGTTGATACGTCATCCGCCGGCCGCGTGTCTCTGCACTCGTGCCGGCGAGGGAGTGTGCGGAGTGCTCGTCCACCGTGGCTTGCGAGACCGAGGGGCCCTGCAGCTCTGTTATTCCTGCAGGCTCGGTGCAGCGCGGGCCGCGGAGGCCGTGCAGACTCCTCACGAGCCCCGGCTTCCGATAGACCGAACGAAGCTTCGACCGAGAGTTCTTCTTCTTTCATGTTGGCGTCGCGTTTTGTGCCTTTGCCAGTGACGAGTGTTTTGATTATTTCAAGTTTCATTAGTTAAAAAGTAGTCAAAGTCCAGCCTTGGTCGAGTCCAGTCCACGTCAATCAACTCCAGTCATGCTTTAGTAAAACAGTAACTATGTAAGCTTCGATAGAGTTTTGGAAGCAACACGAAAAATCATGTTTCATCACATTATTTTATTTTATTTTATTTTACATGGAAAACAAACAGCAATAGTGGGGTTATGAATAAAACACCACTATTTTCATATATAAACACTCGACAAAACCCTAATTCTGGAAAAAAATACAACAGGGCGACACGACTTTTTCCGCGTTTCCGCCAAAACTCTCCAACCGAGAGTTCTGCGATGATCTCGTGGCGGTGACGCGGCGGCGCTCGTTCTCGCCGGAGGGTACGGCGCGTTACGCTTGTATAAACGCGCTAGAGAGTAGAGGCCTCGCGTGCGACTTCTTGGGGAGCTTCAAGGGTAGAAGGGGTAGGGCAGCTTGTTGCGAGGGCTTGTAATTTATTTTTTATTTCATTTGTTTTCGATATTCAAAAACCTACAGTAGTTATCTTGAAACCTACTTACTGAGAATGCTCAGATCGGACTGCAGACGCCGAGTCCCTGACGCCGGAGACTTTAGACAAATGTTTAAGGTCGTCTGCATGTATTAGACAGGAATCGATCGATAAGAATATCGACAAACGCTATACAAAGTAGTGCCCCGAGGCACGTCCGAAGTCACCCGAGCAGGGGTGCGCCGGGAGCCCTCACTCGCTGCCGGTTCGTTTCCTCGTAAGGCATGATTTAACCCATTTTAGCAAATTTCCGTAAATATCAAATTGCGTTTCAATTACTTTGTGTAATACTATAAAAACGTGTTACGGTTCACCTTATCGAATGCTTTTGAGAAGTCAGTGCGACTGCGATCCACTTTGCTGCAGTTAGCCAAGGCTTGCACAACATGTGTTGTGCAATGTAATGTTACGGAACTGATCTGTCAGAGCCCGTAACATTACAGTACGTGGAACGGTTGCGCATAAACCCGACGTGTTTCAGAGATGAAAACGAGAAAATGTAATGTTACAGAACATCGGAAACTAATGATTGTTAATCAGAATGGATTCAGGATTCAGGATTTTTTTGCCGAACTTGTATTCCCCAAATAGGACCCCCAAACATTTGGTTCCTCTAACGCTCGACCTGACACCCTGAATACTGATGGGAGGGTAGTTCCCGCATCCCCCTAATCGTCTCTCAGTTGAAACCGTGACCGTGGCGTGTTACGTTGCAGGCCGACGCTGGACGAGATACGGAGCTGGGGGCAGTCCTTCGACCGACTCATGCGGAGCGCAGGTGCGTGCCAGTGCCGCCCCGTGAGCAGTAACGTTATTCCATTCACGACGTCTAACGAAGCGTCCGTCAGACGCATCTACTTCAAGTTTCTTATTTCGATCAAAAAGTATGAATAAAGTAGGTCCGTGCGTCCCTGAGCTACTCCGGCGGTCTGTTTACGCTCCGCGCGGCGCTCCCGCGGCCGGTGACCTGATTCGGGCGCGAGCGCGGGGGCGCCGCACGCCGCACTGTAGGCACACGTCGCCGGCGGGTGGGACGCGCGACGCGACGCAGGTAGATGAGTGTCGTGTTGCAGCGGGGCGCAAGGTGTTCCGCGACTTCCTGCGCGGCGAGTACTCGGAGGAGAACATCATGTTCTGGCTCGCGTGCGAGGAGCTCAAGCGCGAGGCCGACCCCGACGCCGTGGAGGAGAAGGCGCGCTTCATCTACGAGGACTACATCTCCATCCTGTCGCCCAAGGAGGTGAGTGTCGCCGCCGTCGAGCGTGCCGTCGCGCCGACAGCTGCCAGACTAACGTGCCCGCGCCGGACGCAGGTGTCGCTGGACTCGCGCGTGCGCGAGCTCGTCAACCGCAACATGGTGGAGCCCACGCCGCACACGTTCGACGAGGCGCAGCTGCAGATCTACACGCTCATGCACCGCGACTCCTTCCCGCGCTTCCTGGCGTCGCCGCTCTACAAGGCGCTGGCGCGGCAGCCGGACCCCGCGCCCGCGCCCGCGCCCCCGTGACCCCCAGTGTATATATACTGCCGCCTCATCTGCGTTCCTTCAAACGGGTACTAAGTTTGTACATAGTTAGGTTAAGTGAGTAGGAGCGGCGCGACCCCGGCGCCGCCGCGGCACTTGGCTGGTCCACCGCCGCCCGCCCCGCTCCCGTCCCGCTCCCGCCCCGCCGCCGCACGGCGCACTCGCGCCCTCTAGTTACGAGCAATAAAGGTGGACCAATTAAGTTTGCCGACGAGTCAACGAATAAAATCTGTTCATGTACCACGCGTTTCATTGCTTCCCGCTCCCGCTCCCGCCGCGTCGCTCCATCGATAAAACTCCACTCGGCCTCCGAAGACAACTTCTACTAAAGGAACTTCTCAACATTTAAGTAAGTACGACGCCATTTGTTATCATATCTAACGTCCTGTATTTATTTTGTTAGCCATTTTTGGCCACTTGGCGCTGCGGCGATCGCTAAAAATGTAGCACACGTCCGACGTCGACAAGCTCTGCGAGCGGACTGAACACTGAACTCTGAAGTCTGAAGCGGAGAAAAACGGGCTTTGATTTGTTTGATACCATGAATTCATGATAAAAATTCATATAAAATTACAATGCGAACTTGTTATATTACAAAGTAAAAAAGTTCTATTATTGCGAAATACTTTAAAAAATAGGAACTAGTCGTAAAATGTATTCTGAATTTGTAATAGAGGTAACTTTGGATTGTTTTCGATCGAGCGAAGTTATTGTACCGTGTATCAGGTGTAGGTACGATAAAAATGGAAGAGATGCTTCAAAATAACATAATCATATATTTACCCTCCGCAACACATCACCTTAACCTTTCATCAATTACACATGCATATTATTATATGATTCCTCTAAGACTATCATAGTAAAATGTATGTTCTCGTTCCACGTTAGCCGACCAGAACGGCCTTGAGCAGGAGTCGCCGCTGCTACGCCAATTAGACATACCTACTTGAAATTAGTAGAAGATCGACGCCAATTATGAAAGGTTGTGCTTTGGTAAGCGCCAAGCCGGAAAATGAAAACAATATGCGGATCTCTAACGAGGCAGTCCCGTTCGTTGTACAGATCAGTAGTGGGTAGCGCTAGTGGGCTCATGCTATTTAGGTATATTCAAATAGGTAATATACTTCCTTTTCGTGATGAGCTTTAATCATGGACTCTGAGTGACGCAGGGCCAAGTAGGTACCTCCCGACACCAAAACAGAAAGTCATGGAAACATTACGCACGGAACTATGGTAGGTAAAGGGGTACGAACACGAACACTGGTAGCTGGTAGCTGGTGGCGTCTGAACAGATGTTCGCACGAGAGAGATAAAAATATACTAACAATGAAAATGATTACGTAGAGAGAGTATCACCAACTTATTCAGCTCAATTAGATTAACAACGTAATTATTCATTAAAATGATGACAAATATATGCGCAGTACACGTTCCTTATTCTCGGTCTCATTATTCGCGGGTGAAACAATTAACAGGGAAATACAGGAACAGGGTGTTCCTGTACCTGTTCGCGGGTAAATAATTAATTATTTGCGGATGCAATCGGTAAACAGAAAATAATTGGGTCATTTATGAACGTATCGGCATCTTTTGAGTGTGTATTTACTGTTAGATACGGCAAATCTTGTTTATGAATGCTACCTACATCCCGATATACCTACATCTGAATTTATTTAAAAACCCTGAATTTGAAAGCTGGTTTTATTTCGCTACATATTGGTTATATAATGGTTGGGAACGTTAGAACGGATCCCCTATGATTGCATACTAACTGCCATTCCATGTCCGCGGGTTCTGTATTCGCGGCATGTTTATGGAACGTATTCCCCGCGAATAAAGAGCTTTTACTGTAATTTATTATTAGCGATCGATGATAGCTTTTCCTCATAAACACGGCATTTTTTCAACAAGGCAGTAAATATATAGTCACTGGCGGCACTGGTTCAGTTATTAAACGGTAAGTGAGAGAGCGTCGCCGTGCGCTGTGCAGCTCGGCGGCCGACGACAGCTCCACGGCCTCGGACGCGCGGCGCCGCGCGCCGGCGGCGGGAACTTGTTCCACACGGCCAAAACCGCATCCAATTGATAGATTCGATTATCCTGAACTCGAAATAGCCTTATCAGAAAATTCAAAAATGTCAAAAAAAATTAGCGATCTGTATCAGCAATAAGTAGGTATGTCTGGTTTTCTTAACAAAGAGTTTACCTAAAACTGAAGTTGATAAACGGCACAAAAAGAACAGTTTCTTTTCTAGTCTCATGTTTAAGTTTCTTGTCAAAAATACTGTTATTTAGAATCACAAATTGTGAATGTACCTACATTTTCAATATCAGACGACGTAGGTGTTGCTATGATACCGACTGTTTTTTTGACTCGGCAGAAGTGACCTCCTCTTGAGCATTTATTGCTACACTTTAAACCGCCGTTACCCACAAGCCACCTCGTCGGGTTCAGAATCACCACTTTATTCAGTTTCGACCGTCTTGCTATGACAGGTACGCGGGTTTGGTCGTGGGCTCTCGTGCTATGAAACGTAGCGTCGGCACTCGGCGGGCGCGGCCGAGCTGACCGACATTCGTTGGAGGTTTTGGCGGGAACGCGGAAAGAGTCGTGTCGCCCCGTTGTATTTTTTTCCAAAACTTGTGTTAGTTGTTAGCGTTATGGATTAAAATGGGATGAATATTGCGATCAAGAGTGGGACAAGTACACAAGTACTTTTCTCCTAACAAAGTTTTGTTTGAACGACGTTTGTTTCTACAGAACGTAACAACAATAGAAAATGTAATTCCACTTAGTTACGAAAAATATTTAAAAATTGATGACATGGCAACACTTAAATAATTACCCAATAAACACTCTCTAAAGACCGTTGAACGGTTAATAAGTAAGTTAGGATAGAAAGTGCGAAAGAGCTAGTACCAGCCTTAATAGAATTGACACAAAAATATAAAAAAAAAAAAAACATTTAAAAGAGGTCGATCTCTGCTGCCGGTTTGGCAGTAAAAACCACAAAAATCATAGTAAATCATGACCTGCGATTAATGACAATTGCATTAAATGTGGTTTCACAGATAATTTCTAAAACATCCCAGAACAACAACAATACAAGAAAAAGTGCCAGCCTCTCTTTAAATGACAATAAAACCAAAGGTGGAAACCGCCAAACTTAAATAGCCTACATTTGTAGACTCTATTTTCCACATCGGTGACGATGTAACCATAGATTGCCAGGTTCGGTGGAGCTAATATCAAATGCACATCGATTCCGGCAGGAAATCTAACATCATTACGATGAAAACTTTTAGCATTAAATGGTGATGCGGGTCCGACGCATTACAGGACCCATTCAAGGCCTAAGACTTGCGACCTAGGTGTAGGTTTAGCGATCTGGGTGTAAAAACCTGTTAAATTGACGCATACTTCCACTGCCCGTGTTCTGAAATACATAAAATATAATGTGACAAAAAAAAAATAATAATAATATGGCAAATGTCAATAAAAACAAGGTCTTTTGAAGCCAAGATCTTAGTTTGCTTCTAAAGCACGCGATGGAAGGTGCAACAAATAACAGTAAACAAAACTGACAAATGTACAAAAAAATCTTTACTAACTACCCTTTTATTTTATTATATCATGCTGCTAATTCGATATCTATTGGCACCGCATAAAAGATATCTATTAAGATTAGGATGCATAAGTGTGGAGCGTTGTTAATTTTATTATAACTTACTTTTTTAGTTATTTGACTGGGTATTCCAGCCTAACCAAACTTTATATGATCCTACTTACCAACGCTGTTTTGAATACTCTTTCCAACAATACGTTTATAGATGTTCTTAGCAGGCGAGGTCTTTTAGTAGATTACAGCGAGATTTTATTAGTAATCCTCTCGTTTCCATTTCCACAGCATATAAATTGATCATATTATAAATCAATCAGTTATGGTTGCAATAATTTATGGTCAACTCATTTGTAAGGACAGAAAATCCATTTAGTTTATCGTGTGGTCTTAAGGGATATTTGATTCCAATTGTACAGTAATCTTCACGAGTACTACATGTACCTTTATAATAATATGAGTTTTATGAGGGAAGTAATATATTATCTAGTCTGGATGACGGAAAAGCCAAGTCCTCAGATATTATATAATAATTTCCATACGCACCCATTATAAGAGTCCAGTCGGATACAGAACTAAAGACAAAACCTGGGAGTTTATAAAATAATCTAAATTAGCGTTTCTAACTGACAAAAGTCTTCGGACAAAATGTTCCTGGCCTATGATGTCAAACAGTTATGAAAGGTCATTTGAGACCAAAATAAAAGTGGCCAAAATGATAGACAACAAAGTTTACCTATGTCATAAAATTGTCTAAGTATCTACCTGTTGGGTAGAGAAGATGCTATCAAAATATATATAAAAAAAAAACAACAACAACTAACAATCAAAACAACTTAAAATGGGTTTTGGTTAAACTCTGTTTAAGAATAGTCGTTTCCTAATATCGAAATATACAATAGGAATCACTATTGACAAAACAGTTCTATTAGTTGTCGACTTTACAGAAATGTGTCATAAAATTGACGAACTAGTAAAATGTAGATACATAAATGAAACTGTCTGTTCTCGGATGGTACCAGTCATAAGCCTGACGATGATGTATTTATTTGAATATGCAGCTAACAAAGGCGTCATACAAGAGTAAAACGTCTGAGCTCACCAGGGAACAAATCATTCTAAAATTGGGCTAAGCGACGGTATTATTTAAAATGCATCTATCATAGAACAATTTAAATGATTGTTCAGATGTGAAGGTATGAAGTGTACATAAAATAATATTTCAATCACTTTATATCGACTGTGATAGTCAATTATCACAAATAGGTAATCCTAATCTGACAGAAGGTAAAAAAAAAAAAAACAATAGCTGCATCTACTCAACAAAGTAGTGAGTCAAAGCAGCGATGCAATGGCCATAAACAGGCATTATCTCATACCATCGGGAGAGGGTCTCGGTTGTCCCACAACTATTAAATAAAAAATGTTTTGGCGTTTGGTCTATTGACCACCAAACTTTTGTAAAAGCCTAGCTTTCTGCAGTTTAGAGCGATAACGGCACCGCCTGCACATATTGAACAATCTGGTTTATATGATATTCCTTTCTTAGTGGAATCGATATTAATTTATGTTATAACGAGTCTGCTGTTTGGTTTTCCAAGTTTATAAATAATACAACTGTAATCGAAGAACCCAACATTCGATTCGTGCGCACAGATTTGATCTCGTACCGTCGTCGTCATATCGTCGTAATATGACCTTGAGAGGTTTGTGACAATCGGTGACAAGTTCAAAATAAATATCATGATAATAATGATTTGGATGTTAAAGATATGTTTTATTGCTGTTTTGTAATCTTGGTGTTAACAATACAATACAGAGTTAGCTATCTATAAATATCAATGTAAATATTTTATTTACAACACCAATGCTACGAGCAAATTCCGTAATACTTAGTATTTCAAATGTATCATTAAAAAGTATTGAAACGTTGATTACATGTCAATGAATGGAAAACAAAGTATTACTACTATATAAAGCTTTTCAACATAAAACCACTGTGTTAACTGTGTAGGTACCATATACCACTTTGTATTTACAACATCTTGTGCTGTATTGCTTGGAAGCAATAAATCTTGAAAATTTACATTGTAATAATTAAGCTTTCTTCGCTCTTTGTTGTATTTTCTATGTAAAATTTAAAGGTTATAGGATCTTTATGGTTCTACAATTCTGTGACATAAATGTTAATGTCTGTAATTTGATGTCAACAAAACAATAATTTGAATTTAAAATCATATAATTCTTCAATACTGACAATATAAATTATGACAATATAAAAATATTGACCATATAAAATATTGGCCATACAAAATATGCCAGTATTACATAAAATATTGTCAGTACCAAATATGTCAACATAGAATATGTGAATATAAAATAGTATTTTCAATACAGTAATATGTTAAAAAAAAACATGGTAATAATTATCTACTTGCTAGTAATTAAATAATCTTTTAGTTTAAATACTAGTCAATGTCATGAAAGAAGGGCTCTGGCAAGACATCAAGATCTTAACTCGCTTCTGAAACAAGCAGAGGAAGATGCATCCGGGACGAAATCTGTTTACATGATGATTATTAAATTTGAGGAAAAATAAAGAGGAAATAATATGAATGAAAACAGAAACAGAAAAGCATTTAGAAATTGGAGAGAAAGTGAATGTACAAAACTTAGTAAAAGAAAACAAATTAGCTTCAGAGTTTATTCCAACACCACATACAGTTATGAGTGCTGAAGGAAGCTACATAAACATTAACGAACGAGGAAACCGCGTGATCTCAGGAGGGACATTATACATCTAAAGGAAGTAAAAGAACAATGGAAAGTTATCGATCACAACGACACTGATTCTAATTCTGATAAGTTTAATCTAAAATGTTTAATGTAAAATAAAGCAATATAAAAAGGAAGAGATGTGGCATTTCGTGTAAATAAAGAATACACAGCACGACGGATGACGCCGCACCTCCGAGCGGTCACTGGTTGCGCACTGGAGCGGACGTCTCCGGCGTGTTGTGCTACTTACTGAAATTAATTTAGTGTTTCACTGAGTAGGGAAACCCTTAATATCTTAGTGGACACCACAGTAAAGTTGCCACTATTTTACTTAAGCATGCTCGGATGTGACCGACATGGACTGGACTCGGCCGAGACTGGACTTTGACGACTTTTTAACTAATGAAACTTAAAATAATCAAAACACGACGAGTGTTTTGATTATTTTAAGTTTCGCTCGGGACAAACATTTCATGTATCAACAAATGTTTGTTCTGTGTCTGGGTGTTCTGTATTTATTATTAGTATGCATTTACAAAAAAAAAGTACATTATACATATGTATGTACTCTATCCGTTGTCTGATTTCCATCACACAAGCTTTGCTTAGTTTGGGGTCAGATGGCGCTGTATGATGTCCTACGATATTTATTTGACGGAGGTTGACCCTCAGTGCCATCAGTAGGGTCCATATTAGTTAACCTCCTAGTTGCGGGCGTCGGTGGGTAATGTTGGTGCAACGAAACACAGTAGTTAAATCAATTTGGTTTATAATGTTCAATCACTTATTCAGTAGGTAGGTACAGATCTTCAGTTATATCTAGGAACGCGCGTCGGTTTCAATATTCGACCGCACTGGCCGGCTGCTGCTCGAGAAGTGACGAGCACGCCGCTCAGCCGATTAATCATTGACTCCGTCGAGCGCCGACCGAAGGCGCTGGCGTTCCGACCATAACTCGATTGCGACATATTTATTTAACTTATTTAAATTTTGAAACTTGAAAATATAACAACAGAGCCGGCGTCAGTGTCGGCGGCCTCGTGCGCCGAGTCTGGCAGGTTCAAGAGAAGCCGCACGAGGACTCGCATCTGGTACAAAGTCGCTTTCTGCTCGCACGCATTCGTCAGCGGTCGGCACCCTGGCGCATGGCGGTGCGGTGGCGACTCACTTACAGAAACACACGTATCGCTGCTCGACTTTCTATCAGTTTGACCTTAATACTATAGATAACAAATTATTTTGTAGGAAAAAATGAATAACAATTAAATTCTTATCTCGCGGTATATTTTGGTACCCTGGCAGAACAGGGCTCGCAATTGCAGTGACGTGCTGAGACTACATTACGTTACTGGGCTCGAGTTGGGTTCGATGCCTGTTCATGTAATATAATATATATATTATGTTTACTCCAGAACATCCACTTTCGCGTGAAACGGTCTGGAGACGGCTCTGTGCGACAGCGCGCCTCCCGCCGCCGCCGCCGCCGCCGCCGCCGCCGCCGCCGCCGCCGCCGCCGGGGACACCTACTGGGACAGTGCATGCTGCGCTATCTGCCAAGCCTAATTGCATTCCTCACGTATTACTGTAGGACACGTTACGATAAGGAATTGACTGATCATCAGCGGAGCCGATTAACGTAATCAATCTGCATTAGAGCGACATCGCGATAATCCGCGCCCGCGCCCGCGCCCGCGCGGCGGCCGTGGCCTCCCGGGAACTGACTAGGCTCGTTAGTTTACTTCGCGAACTAAGAATTGTTAGGAATTCATTCCCGCTACTGAAAGAGATCGAACTACTTATTCCCCGAGCCCAGTCTTGGCGGTTCGAATGTTTCTGCAAATGAAGACGTATCACTACAAGCTTAAAGTCCAATTTTGTAAGATAATACGTCGAGTCACCGCAACGTGTTCTAAATGACACAATGAACACTGTACCTACTGAAGCACTGAAGGAACTTTTAACTTTTGATGAATTATTCTGATACCTAGGTACATGTATCAAAATTAGCGTTGACGTAGTGTTCGTTTTGAGAGCGCTCCTCTCAGTGAAGTGTAACTGGCCCACCTCACCTGGCGGGCTCTGTTCCCGTTTCAATAAACATTCAGTCCTAGATCGACGCCTCTTCTCTTCTCGCTAACGTACATTTGAACGCCGAGCGCGAGGCTGGATGTCGGGTCCTCCCCGGGGGTCTGCACGGCGCCGGCGCCGCTCGCCTCTGCTCGAGCACGCCCTGTGCGAGCACTCAGCTGCAGCTGCAGACCACGAGCCCGCGAGCCCGCTCAATTTCAAAATTTAGACAAAATAATAATAAACTAAAAACAAATAAATAAATAAATAGCTTGACAGTAGGCACGTGCGCGCCTCATACAAGTTTTACAGTTTTCTTACACAACTTTTTCTTCTTGGATTTTTTTGCGATCAAATTTTTAGTATTGTCGTATTTAACTTTAGTGCGTTCAAAAAATTGCCTTGAAATAGCGTTCTTAAAAGTGTTTTGCCTCATCACAAATCGACGTCCTTTGAATAGTTATAATTAAAATTAAGCAATGTACGAATTAAAAATGAGTTTTTACGATAGTTAGTTTCGTAGCGCGGAATATACAGCTGGAGGCCGGGTCGCCGTGGAGCTGCGCTCGCGGGAGTCACGAGACCCACTCGAGACAGCAGCGAAGGGCAGTCAATCCTATCGCATAATATGTTGTGCATGAACGTCAGGTCGGCCGCTTCTCTCCTGGCCCGGACAGGCAGCAGGTGATGGTGGTAGCAGACCTCATCGTAGTCGAAGTCAGAGCTCATTATTTTAGCTTTAAAGTTAATAAATCGTAGGAACTTTCTTTGGGCCTTTCAAGAATGTTGCTGTATAAACTGATGTAAAAACAGTATTCTGGTCTGTGTGTGCTCTATACAAATAAACAAATAAAAACATGAATGGATTCCGACATGAAGGGACGACAGGTCGCGTCGAAGTGATCACTCAGCACGTACGTGCGCGGCGACCTTGGGCAGATAGCGCGCGCGCTTATATACCCGCGCGGCGCTGAGCCCGCCATACTCCATCATGAAACTGTTGGCAGTGGCAGCGTTGTGCGCGGCGGTGGCGGCGGCGGCGGCCGAGTCCTGGCCGGGGGCGGCCGCGGAGCCGCAGCGCTTCTACCACGAGGCCGTCGGCGTGGCCGAGGCCGAGCGCATCCGCGCCGCCGAGGAGGCCGCCGACGCGGGCGCCGAGCGCATCGTGGGCGGGTCCGCCGCCGCGCTGGGCGCCTACCCCTACCTGGTGAGTGGCCGGTGAGCGGCCCTGCAGCCGCCGCCGCCCCGGACTCGCAGTAACGGCGCGTGCTTCCAGGCGGGGCTGGTGATCACGCTGACGACGGGCGCGACGTCCGTGTGCGGCTCCTCCTTGCTGAGCAACACGCGCGCCGTGACGGCGGCGCACTGCTGGTGGGACGGCCGCAGCCAGGCCCGCCAGTTCACGCTCGTGCTCGGCTCCATCCGACTGTTCACGGGTGGCACGCGCGTCACCACCTCCAACGTGGAGATGCACGCTAACTGGAACACCAACAACCTCAACAACGACATCGCCATCATCTCCCACTCTTGGGTGTCGTACACGAGTGAGTGCCTCCCCGACCCCCCGTCCCCACCCCCGCCCCCTGCCTTCGCTGAACCCGTCCCCGCGTGTTGCAGACGTGATCCAGCCGGCCATTCTACCCAGCGGGACGCTGCTCAACAACAACTTCGCGGGTTGGTGGGCCGCCGCCGCTGGCTTCGGCAGGACAAGCGACAGTGAGTCTCGTCGTCCCCGCTCGGACAGTAGCGACCGCCGCACCGTCGGCGCACGAGGATCTCAGTTCAGGGCCGACAGGACGACGCGGCACGGGCCGACAGGACGACGCGGCACGGGCTGACAGGACGACGCGGCACGGGCCGACAGGACGCTCGTGATGCAACGCGCAGATATTCATTCACAAAAAGTTACATTTCGTGCTTTCGCATCGACAACATCTACAACGACGTCATCGACTTCAATCTCGATTCCTTGTTCAATACTTATTTAACAATACATTTGTCAATCTAGGGATCCGGATCCCACGTGCGGTGGACAGATGCGGGAACGCTGAACTTAACTTATTGTAAGCTGGTAATATAATTGAATGTCTACCGCGGTATACAGCGGCAGCGCTTCCAATCCGCGACGGAGCTCGAGCTCGCCCACAGCCGCAGCCGCAGCCGCAGCTGCAGCCGCAGCCGTATGCCGGCGTGCCTGCACGCACACTTTATTTTCTAATTCTGGCGCGCCGCCGGCACCCGGCGTCCAACACGATGCACGACACGACAACCGCATGATGTGTACCGAACATCTGATGAGAGAGTCTCTATGAGCACACAACCGCGCTGAGGGCCCGCGCGCGCCCCCCACCTCCCCGAGGCGCGCGCTCGCGGCTGACGACGCGGCGCCCTGTGTTACAGACGCGGGCATCGCCAACAACCAGTTCCTGAGCCACGTGAACCTGCAGATCATCACCAACGCCGTGTGCCAGCAGACGTTCGGCTCCAGCTCCGTGGTCGCGTCCACACTGTGCACCAGCGGCGTCGGCGGCGTCGGCACCTGCGGCGGCGACTCCGGCGGCCCGCTCGTCGTCACCAGCGGCAACCAGCGCGTGCTCGTGAGTGCCTCATCCTCGCGCCCGCGCCCCACGCCCCCGGCCCGCGCTCACGGCTCGCTCTCGTTCCACAGGTCGGCGTCACGTCGTTCGGCTCCGCCTGGGGCTGCCAGATCGGGCTGCCGGCCGCTTTCGCGCGCGTCACCGCCTTCAACACCTGGATCCGCCAGAGGATCTGAAGCGACACGGTTCTCCTCAATACACGCTTGTAGCATCGACCTACTGTTTTATTGCAATCCCTTCCCTCCCTTTGCTGACCCTCTCCTTCCTACACCTTCCTCTGGCTTGGATTATTTGGACGACGTTGTGAAAAAATCGAATAAGCGAAGTAAGGAAAGTCTATCTGTACGCAACCGGACAAATCGCACGCATAATCAAATACTGACCGATTAGGAGTTAGCCCTCGACGTCTTCTTCGGCCTCCACCTTAGAGGAAGTAGTGAAAGTTGTCATGGTGCAGGTGGGCACCATGATCAGTGCCCGGTTTGAAGGGCTGGAGGAGCGACTTCTCCCTGAGAAGCGCCTCAGGCCGCCTCTGGCGGCGGATCGGCGGAGGGAGGGAGGGACATCCTCTACTGCCAGCACATCAGCGGCAGTGGCTCGCCAGGTCGCTCCTGCAGCCCACTCATCAGGTGCCTCGAAGCCCACCACATCGAGGACGGGGGTGAGGAAGGCCCCGGCTGTGGCCCGGCCCGTTGTTCCGGAGCCTGCGCCTGCGACTCGACCTGTGCCCCCTGCTCAGGGGACATGGTCGGAGGTCGTAAGGCGCGGTTCGAGGAGGAAGAACACAGCCGCGAGGCCCGAAGGACCGAGGTCATCGGCTCCAGGGCGGACTCGGGCTCCAGCACCAAAAGCCGCTAAGGCGAAGGCGGCTAAACTCCGCCCTCCCCGTACCGCAGCCGTGGTTATTACGCTGCAACCGGGGGCGGCGGAGAAGGGCATTACCTATGCCAAGGTGCTGCAGGAGGCCAAGAGCCGCATTGATCTTGCGGCTCTCGGAGTGCCTCCTTTGAAGATGCGGGCCGCGGCCACCGGGGCACGCATCCTCGAACTTCCAGGGGCGGAAAAAGACGGAAAGGCGGACTCCCTGGCCGAAAGGCTCAGGCAGGTCTTCCAAGGCTCGGAGGACATACGGGTGTCTAGACCGACCACCACCGCGGACTTGCGTGTGAGTGGGTTGGATGACTCCGTGGACTCCAACGAGCTGAGGGGGGCCTTAGCCAGAGCCGGGGGATACCCTGAGTCCGACATAAAGGTCGGCGATGTGCGGAGAGGGCCAGCCGGCATGGGAACCGCCTTCGTGAGGTGCCCCGTCGTGGCCGCCAAAAAGATCGCGGCCAGTGGAGGCCGCCTGATGGTCGGGTGGGTGGCGGCGCAGGTCAGGCATTTAGATGCCAGGCCGCGCCGCTGCTTTAGATGTCTTGCACTGGGTCATTTACGGGCCCAGTGCAAGTCAGAGGTGGACCGCAGCGATGACTGTTATCGCTGCAGTAAAACCGGCCACAAGGCCAGAGATTGCTCCGCCGCTCCGCACTGCACTTTATGTGCGGCTGCAAAGAAGCCGGCGGATCACCTCTCCGGGGGCAAGGCCTGTGCCAAGCCCCCGTCCTGCTGTAGGCACGTGACGCCATGAAGACGAGTTAGTCAGTTCACTAATCTCAAGAATTCGATTCGCGACAAAAGTTTTTAAATTTTGGAAACTACTTCGTAACCAGGCTAGTACAATAGACGAATCGCACCAGTGTACTTCCCTTACATTTTAAGCAGGGACCCAAACGACAAGTTTGTACTTTGTGGCCGACTCGTAAACAATTTGAACAAAGTTTCAACCTACGAACTTCAGCTACGCGCTCATCTATAGTTTTGGCAATGAAAGTGGGACAGTCATAAATACGATGCCCGTCCTTACAGACAATACAAGTGACTGGAAGAGAAGTAGACTCACTAACATCGCTGGCGCAAGCAAAGGATTTTGTATTATTACGGCTGTGGTTGGTATTAGATGCAGCCTTAGTGTTAGTATGATTAGTTGATTTTAATTGATTTCGGTTTATCGATTCGAGTATATCAGCACGATCAGTTACAAATTTATAAAAGAAATCTAACGTCGGTATATCGTCCGAGGCGCTACGACATTCTTCCCACTTCAACAAAGTGTGGGCGTCCAACTTAGTACTCATAATATGAATTATCAAGACATCCCATCTGTCTGTAGGAAGACCGAGACTAGAAAGAGCGCGCAAATTTTTGGAAATATGATCGACTATAAATCTTAAAGAACCGTGAGATTCGCGGATCACTTGTATGTTTAACAAAGAATTTAGATGATGAATTATCAATTGTCGTTTATTGTCATATCGATTACACACAATTTTCCATGCATTTTTGTAATTGGGATCGGAAATTTCAAAATTGGAAATAATACGTGCTGCGTCACCCGTTAAATACGATGTTAAATAATGAAACTTGTGTATCGGAGCTATACGCTCGTTGTTATGAATTAAAGAAGTAAATGTATCGCGAAACTCCAGCCAACGGAAGTATGAACCGTCGAACTTTGCTATTTGTATCTGGGGCAATTTGAATCCCATCGGGTGATGATGATCGACATTACATTGAGCTGATGAAGAGTGTGATGCATTTAAATCTCTGTAAATACTTTCGTCATGTTTACTTGAGTTATATTTTTGAATCATGTTCTGAGCAGAGGCAATGTTAGTAATGAATAATTGCTCAATATCATCTCGCTCATCGATTTCGTTAACTAAATTTCCTGAATTTAATATATCTATCTGATTCTGCAAGTCATCGTAACGATTCGATAAAGACTCAAACTTACCAAGTTTCAGTGTTAATTCGGCTAATTCAATGGATGTGATTGATTCCTTGGAAAGTGTACTATTTAAATAATTTTTAAACTTGGTGATTTGGCCCTTTATCGAGCTTCGTTTTACGAAAAGATCGAGCAATGACTGCGAGTCCTTTGAAGTATTTTCACCTCCCATTGTGTATAAAAATTAATTAGTTTTAATTATCACAATAATAAAATAAGTAGGGAAATTACTAACCAAAAAGGTAGGTAGGTAGGTAGGTAGGTTTTTTTTTTTTTTTTTTTTTTTAAATTTAGGACTGGTGCTTTAACAGTGATTGAGCAGTGAAGAGTCGGTGCTATTGGTGTACTCCTTCCCTTCACCACTTTGGTGTAGTTTTATGTTTAATTGTGATTTGTGAATTAAGTGATTGTTGAGGTTTAGTTGTATTAAATTGAGTGACAGTAAATAAATAAATAAATAAATGTGTAGTTCTGTTGAGTTGAATGGAGGTTGGTAGAGTTGTGTTGAATTGAGTGATTGTGGGTGGATTTGTATTAATTTGAGTGATTGTTGGGTGGATTTGTATTGAATTGAGTGATTGTTGGGTGGAGATATAATGAATTAAGTGATTGTGGGGAGAGTTGTGTTGATTTAGTAGTTAGGTGTGTGTGCAAGCATGTGCCGTTACTCATTCGTTCACGCATACTATACAAACACACACCCACTCATTACTACGCTCGTTTATCAATTTTAATTACATTGCACAGTAACAAAGTTAAATAAGTTAGAATTAGGTGATTAACTCATCTAATTCTAACTTCTAGTTAGAGTTAAAATACTTATATAAATTTAAGAGGCAAATTAAATGGCAGGTATTACTTATGTTACACAATAAACTAACAAGTATGCTAACAAGTTCTGGACACAAACGCTTGTCGGCAAGCAACCGCAGTGCAAGCGCCCGCCGGCAAGCACCCGCAATGCGAGGGATTGCCGGCAAGCGCCTGCTAGCAAGCACACACACACTCAGCGCAAGGCCTTGCCGGCAAGCATCCGCAGCGCAAGGCCTTGCCGGCAAGTATTTACCGCGCAAGGCCCTGCCGGCAAGCATTTACAGCGCAAGAGCTTGCCGGCAAGCACCCAGAACGCAAGCGCTTGCCGTCAATAAATTATCGTGCAAGCAGTTTGCCGTTGAGCTAATAGAGGCAGTAAACAAAATGTACAATTAGCCATGGGTAACTCAACAGATTTACTTGAGTCACGCCGCGGCTCGCAGCTCAACCCTTGAGCTGAAAACTTGAACCGGCTCAACAGGTCATTTCAGATCAGTTCACGTACTAACACGAGGGAGTCATTTAGTCAATAGCGAAGTAAACTAGACCTTATGCAGCGCTAGAATATACAGCTCATATAGTTGGTTTATAGTTTCAGCTCAACAACGTTCCATTCCAGGCTAGGTGTGCTTTACCATCTTCGACCACACCTTCACTTAACATCAGGTGAGCTGTGGTCAAACACCTGGCCTGTCAACCATTAAAAAAAAAAAAAAAAAACGTTGGAAATGTTCTCAATTTATCGGGAAATCTACTGATAAAAAATGTTTTGAAATTAAAATATTTTTTTTTTTTTGTTTTCCGATTAATATTATAATTGCCTAAGTTTGTATGTATGGATATTTGTTAATCAATCATGCTAAAACAAATGAAAGGATTTGCAAAATAAATTGCATATAAATAGTTTATTATCTGGATTAACATAATTATTATCTTGTTTATCCCGGGAATTGTAAGATTCGTGGTAAATATGCTCTCCTTCCCTTTCTAAGTCATTCTGTTTCGTTCATCATTCTGTTCAGGTCACACTGCTTCAAAAAACAGATCGCGTCGCATCGGCTCCGTTCGGTTCACTTTTCAATTTCGGTTCGGTTCGCAATTCAGTTCGATTAGCTGCGGTCGGGTGCGCGACAACGATGACTCGATGAGCCGCAAGCCACGATTTGAGCTGCTTGATCTGCAGCTCAACGGTTCAAACCTACGCGATCTGAATATTTGAACCGGTTCTGATCTGAGTTACACACGATTATGTACAATACAAAAAGAATAACTTATATACTAATGCCTTATTACTAAATTATTATTCTACATACACTTTTTTTTTTTTTTTTTTGTTATTATTATTATTATTTTTTTTTTTTATTATTGTTTATTCTACTTATTACTTTTTTTTTTTTTGTGTATATTATATGTATACAGGGTTATTGGTAATCAGTCAGCATCCTTTTAAGAGCATATTTTGTGTATTAAAACAAATCAATTTTGTCCTACAACTTTTGCCAAAACTCAATACATATCCCATAAAAAATAATTAAAGTTTTTGTGGTGCTATCTAAGATTTTTTAGGTCTATATTGCGCAGGCGCTTCATTCATCGTCGCATGTAGTAAAACAGCTGGTTCGTAGCGAGCAGTAGCGTAGCACAGCTACGGCGACCTTGGGTTGGACGCAACGTATGTGATGTATTCGGGGGCGGAAGGGGGTTTCAACATTAAGTATGTATTTGTAGCGATGATAGCGCAGTGGTTAGCGTGGTCGGTTCTCGCGTCGAAGGACGCGGGTTCAAATCCCAACAATGAGCTTGAGCTGCCTTTGAAGAAATACATCGTGAGGAAACCATAGTGTGGTGGTAGGGTATTTTCTAGTACCCGGCTGGCTAGCTACCACCCTCAAGTTGAAAATCTGCCGCCAAGCCCCTAACGGTGTGTTCCGGCAACCTTACTTGAGAGCCAGTTCCATTCCAGGCTTGGTGTGTTTACCATCTTCGACCACACCGTCACTTAACATCAGGTGAGCTGTGGTCAAACACCTAACCTGTCAAGTATAAAAAAATGGACACGACTAGCTAGAAAAAATACCCGATAAGTAGGTGCAACTTAGGTTGAAAGAACAAAAAGTAGTTAAAACTACTACAAAATAAGATCGTCAGCATAGGTACTCAGCATTATTAAAAAGTTAGTTATTAGTACTTACAATCAATATGAGTGTTATCGAATTCATTGACACAATTTTGAGGCTTCAATAACTTTAATTCATATTGTCAATAGTTTATCTGATTTTAAATTTGTGACTAGAGTAGGTAAAAGGAAAACACAAAAATCAAAACACCAAAACTCTAGCAATGGAAACGCAAATTATTAAAAAAATTGATCAAAAACTCAGACTCGATTAGGTAGGTACCTACCTACTGTAGAAACACGCTCTAAAAATAAAAATCTCTTCTGTAATTGTTATGTACAAACCATTTGATAGGTAGGTATGTACCGTTTGTCAAATTATGATAAATAATTTAGAAGTTACGAGGGAACAGATAAAAATACATAATTACATAGGTACATACCTACACACATACCGGTCAAAATCATAATCCTTCCTTTTGGCTTCGCCGTTGTTGGGTAAAAATCTAATGACAATGCAGTTTTGTTGTTTACCTCAGACATTTTTTCTTAAAATCAAAGCCATTTACTTCAATGTTTACAAAAATGTAGGTAATTACTTCCATCGGGGTCATGACCTCACGAGTCGCTGCCTGTCGATGGCAGCAAATTATTATTAAGTCAAACGTTGCGACACCGGTTCATCGCTATAGTCTCTAAATCCATTACATTAAAGTTGATAATTGATGACCTATTATGCGATGCGATCAATCTTTTTTTTTTGCAAGTATAGCTAATTCCAGCTACTATTTAGGGTAAGAAAATCTGGAAATCTAGTAACTTATCGGGGCAGGTTTAACTATGTGGTGGTGCGGTCGGCAACACTGGTTCTAAGTAGATATGTAGGTATTTATTCTACACTCAAAGTGCTTACTTATTTCGGAGTGGTTACTATGGACCTACCTAATTGTTAGATAATGTTGGAGATTAAAAGCCTAGTAGTGGGTATCAATATCAAAAGGTAAGTAACCTACCTACGTATGTAGGTATGTATCTACGTAAAATATTAAAATTTGTGTCAACTAGCCATAGTAAAGAAATACCTATCAGGATTGTGACTCGGCTCTCCCGTTGAAAAAAATTCCTACCTTTAGCCATCAATCGGTTCGTCACTGCAGCGCTAACAGCGCATTCGCAACTAGCTCATAAGTACCAAACTTGAGGCGTGCGCGTGTAGGCACAGAACAGATAATAATACTTGTAGGTATAACTCGCATTCCGAATTGTTTGTATGAAGTTAAAAACTGTAAACAATTTGTCTCTGCAGAATTTGTCCATAATTTTTATTACTTTTTTAAAATAAAGATTACATTATTACTTTGGTTTGGAGATTATTTAGAGATTCTAGCCGATAAAATATGATTTTAGTGCAATCAGTTCACTGTTTTTCGTGCAAAGAAATAACATTGATAATAATAGTAATTCCGAATCATCTGCGGCTTCCTAGCGTATGGGTACTTACCTACTGTATTTTGTTGCGTAGTAGGTAGGTACATAGCGAGCGACCGTTTCTTTTGGACATTCTCACGAATAATGATTTTAATTACTTTTTAAAAAAATAAAGATTAGGTACATTATTACTTTGGTTTGGAGATTTTTTAGAGATTCTAGCCGGTTAAATTTGATTTTAGTGCAATCAGTTCACTGTTTTTTGTGCAAAGAAATAAGAATGATAATAATAGTATTGCCGAATCATCTGCGGCTTCCTAGCGTATGGGTACTTACCTACTGTATTTTGTTGCGTAGTAGGTAGGTACATAGCGAGCGACCGTTTCTTTTGGACATTCTCACGAATAATGATTTTAATTACTTTTTAAAAAAATAAAGATTAGGTACATTATTACTTTGGTTTGGAGATTTTTTAGAGATTCTAGCCGGTTAAATTTGATTTTAGTGCAATCAGTTCACTGTTTTTTGTGCAAAGAAATAAGAATGATAATAATAGTATTGCCGAATCATCTGCGGCTTCCTAGCGTATGGGTACTTACCTACTGTATTTTGTTGCGTAGTAGGTAGGTACATAGCGAGCGACCGTTTCTTTTGGACATTCTCACGAATAATGATTTTAATTACTTTTTAAAAAAATAAAGATTAGGTACATTATTACTTTGGTTTGGAGATTTTTTAGAGATTCTAGCCGGTTAAATTTGATTTTAGTGCAATCAGTTCACTGTTTTTTGTGCAAAGAAATAAGAATGATAATAATAGTATTGCCGAATCATCTGCGGCTTCCTAGCGTATGGGTACTTACCTACTGTATTTTGTTGCGTAGTAGGTAGGTACATAGCGAGCGACCGTTTCTTTTGGACATTCTCACGAATAATGATTTTAATTACTTTTTAAAAAAATAAAGATTAGGTACATTATTACTTTGGTTTGGAGATTTTTTAGAGATTCTAGCCGGTTAAATTTGATTTTAGTGCAATCAGTTCACTGTTTTTTGTGCAAAGAAATAAGAATGATAATAATAGTATTGCCGAATCATCTGCGGCTTCCTAGCGTATGGGTACTTACTTTATTTTGTGGCGTAGTAAGTAGGTAGGTACATAGCGAGCGACTATTTGTTTTGGACATTCTCACGAATAATGATTTTAATAACGTTTTTTTTAAATAAAGATTACGTTATTACTTTGGTTTGGAGATTTTTAGAGATTCCTGCCGGTTAAATTTGATTTTAGTGCAATCAGTTCACTGTTTTTCGTGCAAAGGAATGACATTGATAATAATAGTAATATGAATAATCTGCGGCTTCCTAGCGTATGGGTACTTACTGTATTTTGTGGCGTAGTAGGTAGGTACATAGCAAGCGACCGTTTGTTTTGGACATTTTCACGAATGATCGAGTTCGGAGGCCGATGCAGCTTAGGTAACCTATGTACCTATTACCTATCCAATCCAGCGGCCCGGGTACTCTCGGTCGAGGAGCTGTCTCGCACGGCGCGAATAATGTGCCGGCGCCCCGTCATGCTGATAATACATATTGCGCAATGAAGCAAGAGGCACGTCTTCTAAAAGTACGGGTAAAGTCTCACTTAAGAAATTTTCGTAGGTTTCGCTATTTAACCTATCTAAAAACACTGGTCCCAACAGAGCGTTATTGACGATTCCCGTCCACACGTTCACTGTAAACCGATGCTGATAATTGTGAGGCCTAGGTTCGTGGGGGTTCGTGTAACACCACAAGTGTTCATTACGGGTATTGAATAGACCCACCCGGCCGAATGTCGCTTCATCCGTGAATAAAATCGACGGCCTCTCGTTGAGAACCCATTGGCAAAAGTTCACTCTAGCTGGTTTGTCTGCCTCGGTCAACTCCTGAACTCGGTGCAGGTGAAATGGGTATTTTCCGTCATTGTGTATCACATTCCATGCGAACCACTGGGACACATTAAAACGCCGAGCTGCGTCATTTGTACTAGCGGCTGGATTGTCCTCGAAGAAGTCCAAGATGGCATTTTGCGTCTGGACACTGTGTATTGTGGGTTCTCGACCAGCATTATGAAATCCTGGACGGAATTGCCCGTAATCGCGTAACCGCTGTGTAGCCCCCAACATTGTGCTGCGGGAAGGTGTCGGCCAATTGGGAAAGATCGCGATCTGGCGTACTCACGGCAGGCTTCGGCCACATTATCGTTGCAGCGAGCGAGAACACGCACCATTTCCGTGTACTGAACATTTGAGTATTCGTACGGCATTGTCAATAAAGCAATCGAACCGACTCACGCGCGTATCGATTCGCCACTGACTCCCGACGTAGATTTTTTGCGTAGGTACGAGATTAGTCGCCCCCCGCACCGCAACCCCTTTCTTTAGCCTAGATTGACGTCATGGGGCAAGCTGTAAGTAACATCACAGAGTGCGCGCGCGCTTTTTGCATAGAGTTACTTTTGTTTAGACCGGACAGATATTATTTTTTTATTATTGTATGGAAAAAAATAAACAGGAATTTTTAAACAAAGTAGAACGAAAGTTGTTGTATTGAATGTACTGAATATGCCCTTAAAAGGATGCTGACTGATTACCAATAACCCTGTATATATATATTTTTTCCCCAGGTGAAAGTCCACTCCGGCTTGTTAGTCGAGGGTTCAGCATGTCTCGTCAAAGTGTCTCATTACTTAGGATTTTGAGGGAGAGGCAGTAGTAGATGAAGCGTAACTGGATGAATGGGCGGAAGGAGGCGAGAGAAGCGGGGGGTAATTTAAGAATCTTTCATTCAGTCCTTGAATGCCTATGATCCTCTCTCGAGGCGGGCGGTTCCAGTCCGGACAGGTGGCGAGTTCCC